>CM075766.1:2536250-5072500 GCA_037974665.1 Ehretia macrophylla
GCTTTTTCCATACTCTGTTGGTTTTAGTTGCTGCATTTTTTGTTGGTGTATCAATGCTGTTATCTCTTTCTGACTGCTAATCTCATTAAGAGTATAAAATCTCAAACAAACCAGTTATACTTTTCAGACTAAGCAAATGAACATTTCAGAATTTCTGAAAAGTATTTCACAATTTTGTTTTTAGGATTTCATGCATGCTTAAATTATCATAGTAATGTTCACTTCATTACGCGCAACCCCTGTATAAAATCCATATGTAGGAACACATAAGCTTGTGTTCATTTGCTCATTTTGTTATTTTATCTGTGAACTCTAACATTTATTACACATGCTTAAGTTAGTTTTTCTAAGCCTTTAGACACATGGGTCTTGCACCCTAATGATATTCTTCCAAACAACAACATTAAAAGTACTATTAAAATAGTTGAATGATAGATGATTATTAGTATTCTCATTTTTTTTTTAAACTTCACTTAACTCTACCATTTTTATATAAGTTTTACAAGCTACTAATAATACTATAAGGTTTGTAAGGTTGGATTTTGGAATCTTCTGGTGGTATGAGAAATGGTAGTAATCATTAGTGTCAATACAAGTTCAGGGTGTCTTTTTGTTATTTTTCTTTTTAAAGGTAGGGTTGGCCAAATATTGGTGTCTGATTTAGGAAAATTTTCAATGTTTTTCTTTTTTTAATGTTGTTGGTAGTTCAAAGATTGAGATTTTCGGTGTTTTTGTGAAGTAGGTGTGTTATTGGAGTTGTTTGGGACATAGAGGCATGAAAGGAGCAAGCTTTTTGGTGTTTTGCTGAGCATTTTGACAAATTAGACGCTGTTTTGCTGTAAAGTTGAAGGTTTTGTGAAGTGGGATTGTGCAAAAGTTTGCATAATCTTGGGCTGTTTCAAAGATCTGAAGTTGAAACATTTCTTCTTTTTCCACTTTGGCTTCTTTTGAAGAAGTTTATTTGTGTATTTTTATGATAATTGTAGAGTTTCTGGTTTCTGGTTCTGCTTGAAGTTTTTTTGTGCTCTTGAAGTGTTTTTGTTTGGTATGCATTATACAAAAATGGCTTGTATGAAGTTGGGATCCAAAACTGATGCATTCCAAAGGCAAAGGCAAGCCTGGTATGGTTTCTTATTTCTTGCAATTTTGGAACTTTCAATTTGTGTTCTGTACTTTTTGTTGATTCAATTGGCCATTTTTAAGTTTATTAATTCAACTTCAGTAAAACTATTCTGCTTAGATAAGAATTCTTGTGCTTTATTTTCCTTTAGCTCCTGGTTTCTTAGCTGCATTTTTGTCTCTAATTGATTGAATCTCATTTTATTGTGCAGTACTATCATGGCCCGATATAAATTCTTTTGAATTGTCTCTATTTCCTATTTTTTCTTCTACTATGGTGTCAAATTTGTAGATCAAGATTGGTGTTGGTAAAGGAAAAATAGAAAAGGAGATGTTTATTTGAGAAGCATCAACCTAGTTTATGCCATTAAATTAACTTATAAATTTAGATACATGTGGCTCGTAGATATAGAGTATGATTTTAATTGTAGCTAGCATTTCTGTTAGCATTTGAAATTTCTAGCATGTAGACTTTGTAACACCTCAATCCCTCTTGAGATCGGAAGTTCTATTAATCAATCTAATCGCAATCCAATTCCAAACCCGGGCATAATATTTGGGGAAAAATGGACGGAATCTCCCCTGTTTCTAGGAAAAAATCAAATCCTGCAAACAGTACATAAATGAACCAGTACCGTGTCCAAACATTCACAACTCCTGAAGGCCATCCGAGCCTCGAATTTCAACAAGTATACACAGCAAATATATATTTCTAAGTACCCAAACTATTCTAACTCTTTTCCTTTGGACAATACAAACATGCATTGAAGTTAAACTATACTAACTGGATACATAAACTAGCTTATCATACCACCTCAATAACTTAGTTAAACTTAAATTACATTCCTTTTAACACTAAATATATACAACACATGAAAAACATACACCTTTGCATCTTTCTACTACTCAGCTACATAACACACAAGACAACTCTTCAAGCACGAGCTTTCCAACTAACACGGCAATTCCTGAAATGTGGTGGTGAGGAGTGAGTATACTCAATACACGTATACTCAGTAAGGGCGGAACAAATATCAAGGTGGAGAGAAAGAAGATCCTGCAATGCAAATAAGACAGTTAAGCAATATAACCGACAAGTAAAACAATCAATACAATAAACAATTAATAAAAGCATTAACACAACCATTCAAAGCTATACCACACTTTGAAGGCTATGGTTCACTCATATGAGCAATGTACCATTTCACAAGCAATACATCAATCTTGAGCTTGATGTTGACAACGATAACAATAAGTGCGCAACCACCTTATAACTTCCACTGGGTGTACTCCGGATGTACCCCGACACATCTATGACCCAAATCTCCTAGGGCGGCACCCCTAACGAGAATGGGAATAGGACACAGAGCTAGAGCAAACCAACCTTGGCAGCCTGAGACTGCCCAGAGAGGCCCATCACTCACGCGCCTGACACTATGCAATGCAATACGAGATACAAGCAATAAACGAGCGACAGTACGAAAGTGCAAATTAGTGGCGATATACGAGATATCAAGCATTTACAATCAATATTAGCATTCAATTAACTTTTCAAGCATGATTATCATTAACATCAACAAGAACATCAATTAAACAAGTAATAGCAGTTCAAACACAAAAACGACAAATATCACTATTCAATCTCTAATTTCCAAAGGCAATTACGAGCAAACAAGCTACGAGATTAGGAAACCGATTTTACTACCTCCACTTAGGCACTACAAGACACGTTTCTATGTCACGAAATTTCATTTTCTCACCCGAAGCCCGAAAGTCCACCTACTGCATTTGAACTACAGCTATGCTAACTGGTTGCTCAATCAACGCCACAACAGCGCCAAAAGTGCTTCCATGCCCTCAATATCAAGACCCCCAACTCAATTCGAGCACGGTCAACACTTGGTCAAACCGCCCCTTTACATTTCTTTGTCTAATTTCCAATTTTAATAAAGGTCGGTCTATTTTTATTGCACATTTTATCTTTCTAACATTAATGGCACCTAACCAAATCAAGAAATCGCAATTCAGATCGAAAATCTAAAAATACAAGGGTTTACTATTCACATTTTACTATTCATTGTCTTCCTAAATTGCATTTTCAATTCCTAGTCATAAACTTTGCTAAAAAACTATAGAAACATGTTCTACTATCATCATAGAAGACATTTCAAGCATCAAAACGAATTATAGAGCATTATATGAACATTTGTAAAAAAATTAAAGTTTAAGCAAAATATATTCAAATGCACAAATAGGTATGAAATCTCTCACTTGATTGCTTGGAAATGGTTAGAAGATGACGTTGGGTGGCTCACAAATGATCCTAGGCAAGCTCAAGCAAGGATTGGTTGAATTGAATGAAAAATAAATCTTTTTTTTTCTTTTCTTCTTTGGCCCACGGTTTTGCTTGGCTTTTCTTTGTTTTTGTTTACTCTTAACTTATAAAAGATGACAAACACCAAGTTAAAGGTCAATGGTCATTAATGAAAAGTCAACAAGTCCAACTAGTTTGCAATTTAAACATATTTCAAGTCTAGCAAAATACAATTCAAATAAACTAACTAAAACTAAACTAAAAATACTATTCACTGAGGACTAAAAACAATTCGATAACTCTCATTTCCGATACGCTACGAACGAACGAGCGATGAACAAATACTTTAAATACGGTAAGCAATAAGAGAAAAATATTAAATTTAAAAGATAAAATAGTTTTAAGATTCACTCCGGGCTTAGAGCCATTTTTCCTTTTAGTTGAAAACAAAGTAAAAATGTAAGGAAATAAATATGAAATAATATAAATAATAAAAGTAGTTAATACTCATTTCAAATAATTAATTTAACTATTATTGAAATATTTTTGAAGAATTATGAAAATAATGCTTAAAATGAATGATTAACTAAAAATAAACACCTAATTTAATGCTCGCATTCAAGATAAAACTTAATTAAATTCACATAGATATTATTAACTATATGCTAGATTCGGGGTATCACAGACTTAATTTTTTGTTTTTAATCCAGAACATATACCCGACATGGTTTTTTGTTGGTTGTTGTCCAGTTGCTAAGTTGTTGAAATTGTTCCATGGTTCTTGCTTCAATTGTGTTGAAGTGTTGAAGTTATCTCTGAAATCAGAAACATATGGTTGAAGCAAAAGTCATGTTCTGAATTTTCTTATTCTATATATGATCTTTATTAAGCAGGGATTTTATTGTTGTATCTTCAAAAACCTCTATTTCAAGAATCAGATTCTTCAAGAACATGTGCTTATTTATGATTCATAATTAAAAACTACATTTCTAACATCTTATCATCCTCATCTAATATTCCTATTATTACAGAATAATTGCATTTGGACAAAAGCAAAGTTAATGATCGTTGATGAACAACAATCATTTCACTACCTTGCATGTCATAATTGTGGCAAAGCAACTAAAGCTGAATACAAAGAAACTTTCCGTTGCATGCAGTGTACACAAAACACAATAGCCATGCCAAGGTAAAAATACATTACTTTTACAATAGAATATTCTTTATTTATTTTGTCTTCAATTCTCATTTAACCACTTTTATATTTTATTTAGGTACAAATTTCAAGTTGATATCATTGATCATACTGGAAGTCTAACTGTTATGGTGTTTGGAGAAAATGGCAAAAAGATTTTCTCACTCGAAGCTGATCACATAGCATCAAGACAAGCAGCTGTGAGTAATAATATCTTACAAAATCAAGCTTACAATTTAAAGCCATTCATTTCTTTTACTAACTGAATGTTGAAATCTAGGGTGAAAAACTACCGATTGAAGAAATCAACAAAAAGTTATGGAATGAGACATTTATCATACAACTAAGGTCATTCACCTTTGAAGCCTATGGACAAACACAACCAAAGTACAATATTGCTTGGTTGTATGATGATGAAGAAGTGTCTCATAAAAGCATTGTTGAATTGGAATCTTCAAGCAAAAAAGTCCTACAAGCTTTTCCATCTGTTGACAGTTATGCTGAATCAACTTTGCAGCATAAAAATGTTGAAGAACAAGAGAAAGAAGAACCCTATAAGCACTTGGTCTCCTCATCTCAAGAAACTGAATATATTAAATTTGACAAAGATGATGCTGCAAAAAAATTAAAAAGACAAAAGCTTCAATAAAAAGAAGCTTTCATGTACTGTCTTTTGATCTTTCAATGTCTTTGTAAATTCACACTCTTTTGTTGCCTATAACTTCATCACTATTCTTACACAGAATTGAGTGGAACAAATTCCACAAATGGCTATTTCTTTGTAAAAAAGAATAGTAAATGGCCACTATTTTGAAAAAATCACTTGTAATTTTGAACCCTTCATTACTGCAAATGAACTTTTGGCACTATAGGAGACTAGCTTTTTGCAATCTCTATTTTGTAACAATGAATTGTAAATTTAATCTAATAGCTACTTTATATTTGAAACTCTATAATTTTTTTTTTCGCATCAATATATTTAACTCATTTTCAAATCTGAGTTCCTTTTTGTTGCAAGAATATTCTTTATTTGATTATATTACTCTAATAGCATCACTTTACTCTTTTTAGGTCTTTATTTTAATTACTTGAATTTTAACAACTCTACTTTTTGAAACTTATATAATCATAATTAAAAAACCTACAATAACACAATATTATTATATATAATAATTTTATCTACGATATTTTTTTTTAATAAATATTGGGTTTGCACGGGCACGTCAAACTAGTTGGGAGATAAAAGAATTTAATGTTGTGTTGGGCTTCTAGATTTTAATTTTTTAAATTTTTTTTCCAGCTTTAGTGGGGTACACTTGTCGCGGAGCAGACAGGAATGCGTAAGATGAAATTTGGAGTAAGCAAAAGGAAAATAATTAATAAATAAAACTTGGAAGATTCAAACATCTATTTTCGGCAGTAATTACCCAATATATAAGAATGTCCAGATCCGAATATACTATCTGAGAAATAAAACCAGCAAGCAAACACACACACAAACAACTCTTCTCTGTCGTTCAATCAGAAATGTCTTCCGAAGCCAAAGTTTATACCTTTGAGGAGGTGTCTAAACACAACAAGAAAGGGGATTGCTGGCTTATCATCTCTGGAAAGGTCTTTTTTTTGTTTTTGTTTTTTTTTTGCTTTCTACATATTGTTTTGCATATATTACTATGCAAATTATCCTCATATTATATATAATTGTTTGATTTTGACTTCATCCTGTTTTACTAACTATTTTAAGAAGAAATTAGAGAATAACAAAGGGGTTTTTTTTTTTTTTTTGCTTATTTGATTCTCTTTTTTTATTTTTTTGTATATTGAATATCACTTGAGAGGTCTGGAAATTCTTCGAAGTTTCTTGATTGTGACGAGCCAATTATAGATTAAATCTTTGTCTACATCAGTGATATGCTTTTGAGGAATACTTTTATTGTAATTGTGGTTGAAAGTCATTATTCATTTGTCTACTTACATTTCGGTCCGAATTATGATTCCATTGAGTAAAGATACGGTTAACATGCTAGAACAAGAAGTTTCGTGGTCCAATTCATGGCCTTATGAGAGGTGACTCTTGTGTTTGAGCATGTCTTTTAAAGAAGATCTAGAATAGATTTAACTAGTATGCTATATTGACACACCATTAAGAGATAATTTTCTAGTGAAAGAACTTGGGTCTCATCTTGTAGGCATGAGTGTTATTGAAATATGCAAACTAACATATCAGCCCCGGGAGAAGGGTTGTCAGTATCAAATGCGAAAGAGAACACTGGTGCAAGTAGGGCAGCTGCTTTAAACAATTTTTGAACTTGGGACTGTTGACACTTGACAGTAGCAAAAAAAGATAGAGGCTACTTTTAAAGTGATGGACACAGGAATGACGTGTTCTTGTGTTGCTTAGATTAATTGGGAAGGAAAAATGGAAAAAAGAAATATTGTAGGCGGGGGAAGAGAATGTAAAGGAAAGAAAAGCACCAAACATAAGACACGGAAATAGCAGTCGATCAAATTTGTTCCTGTGAATTTGAATTTCTTTAAGCGTTTTGGAATTTCACCAAAATCTGTATGGTTAGCCTCTGTATTTAGCTCAGCAGAAACAAAATTCAAAAGAAAGGAATTAATCATATGTCCCTTTTGACTATCTTCTCTCAATATCTCTCATAACAATCAATCCAGATAGATAGGACCAAATTCCTTAGTTTTCTCTTCTTTCTTTTCATTCCAATTCCCTCCGAGCACTGTTAGGGTCTGCCTCTCCTATACTGCTGTCTGTATTCAATTTAATAAGGTGCTAAAACTATTTGATGTGAGGGGTACACAGAGCGTTTTGACAGAAGTTTTCAAGGTTATTCACTATGTTTTCTTTATTTCTTTTCCAACATATTAACTTTCTTGAACTATGAATCTACCAACAATGTTCTAATACAGATGTCATATCGAGGCTCCTTTTGTTTGCCGTAAATTTTTTTCCCATAAAATATTTTCTTGATTTTCTAGTGTTGTTAACCCTGTAAAATGAGTCAATTGAGAAATATTTTCAGTCAATGTGGAAAAACTAGTTATAAGGAGTTTAAAATGTTTTCATGTGCTTTAAGTCCGTGAAACATTTCCCACTCCACACCCCAATCCATCCATCACACCCATAAATACATGTGTATATGTTTATATATGTGTATGTCACCAGAAAATATTCTATTTTCTAGACAAATATTTCCCCTATCAAGTTATTTTCCTGTAAAGAAATGGAGCCCTATTTGTATGAAGTGGTTTCTTTTTCATTTCCCTTTAGGGTGAAAGTTTGGTTGTAGTATGGTGCAAAGAAAGTGCAATTTTGACGTGCATCAAATTCTTTTCTGTGTATGATTCATAGCTTGTTGGATATAGCTTTTGGAATTTTTCACTTCTTCCTTTTGCTTTTTGCGGTTGCACAATGATCAAACCATGTCCATAAGGAAGAAAGAGATGCAAGTTGTCTCCATGTTAGGAATTAGACTTTCCTTTCTGATCTATTACGGCAGAAACGTATTTATTTGGTCATGGCTTATGATAGGGCTTACTGTACTTTATCTGTTGGCCATAAAAATATCTATTGAATGAGACTGATGATTTTTCTTTTGTACGAAAAGGATAGGTAACTTCTTTTATGTATATTGTTTGTTAGGAACAAAACTAAGAGAAAGGAGAGCAAAGAGTTACCCTTAATATTTATTTATACGACGAATCCTGCTCTTCTTATTCATTTATTTTCCTGCCATTATCCTTCCATTCCTTCAAAATGTCAATTGGGCCTCATTAACTCTGCTTACCCCTACCAATAACATTTTTTTCCTGCTTAGCCAAAAAAAAACATTTTTTTCCCTTCCAACAAGTCTCATACTGAAGCCAAATTATGGAAAAGTTCACCTTACTCCATCTGTTTTTTTTCCTGAATTGCTCTAATTTGATAGTATTCTGTTTGATATTGAGAAGTGTCACAATGGTTAATCATAAACAGGATGATATTCTATGATTAAAATGTCACAGACATTTTATGTCACTTTGGGTTACAAAAACGCTCTAATGCAGAGTTTAATATTATGCTGAATGTTGAACCTTCAACTTTGTGTCAGGTTTATGATGTAACGTCATTTCTGGATGATCATCCTGGGGGTGATGACGTGCTGGTAACAGCAACTGGTAAGAGTCTCGAACTACATGTTTTTGTCACAATATTGTGTGTAATAACTTTATTGCCGTTTTGAGGTCATGATATCACCATATTCGATGGGAACAAATTCCATATGAATTTTTGCAGAAAAAGATGCAACAGGTGATTTTGAAGATGTGGGCCACAGTCAGGATGCGAGAGAAACGATGAAAAACTTTTATATGGGTGAGATTGACCGTTCCACTCTTCCAGTAACGCTACAACATAATCCACTTCCCACAACATCTTCAGCAACAGCCCAGACTTCTGGAAATCTGGTCAAGATACTGCAATTCGTTGTGCCGCTATTAATACTGGGATTGGCATTTGCTCTTCGAAACTATATCAAGGAGTAGGCAACACATTATGTATGGAGGGAGCCGGGGTAGTTACCTAAGGAACAGAACTTGACCATCTTTGTGCGACTGTTGTATAAGTTAGAAATTTATAAATTCGTTTGTCTGTAGTATTTTTGACTTATTCTTCATCTCTATTGTCGTGTTTTATCTTTCAGTCTTCTTTTTGTTTGTCGTTGTAGGGCCTTAAATAAGAATTGCAGGTTGAAGTTTAATAGGGGAATCATATATTTATCCTAAATATGAGAAAGTCTTGGAAAGGGCCATTATTTAGCCCATGTAAGGCCGTAACGTATGTTACACAGTTGCAGCGATGAGGCCCGCTATAGTAACATATCATTATAACCGTGTCTAGAAAATGGTGTCACCGTCACTTGTATCAAAGGTTCCCAAACCAAAATTTTAACCATGTTCTAGAAAATTCCCTCATGTATACAATGATGAGACTTACAGTAAATTAGTACTTTATTTTGACATTTTAATGTTGCATCTTAGTCATTTATTTTAGTTTTAAATTACAAAAATGGAAACAAAAGTAAAATGGTAGATATTTTGAGTGAAATGAATAATTAAATTATAACATTAAAATTTATAATAAAACAATAGTAGGAGAGTATGTTACCATCCATATGATTCATATCTCGCAATTATGCTCTGATTTACCAAATTGAGCAAAGCTCTTTTCCCCTTCTTTAGCCAATATTGAGTTGTGTATACATCCCTTTCCAGTTTTCTGATGCTTTAAAACCTTGGAAATCTTTTATTGTTATGAGAGTTATTAACAACCTGACTGACAGGGCGTCACTGAGCTGAGGTAGGTCAACTTGAGCCAAAATTGATCCAATCAGTTAATGTCCAATCTGGATGCCGATTCGACCTCACCCTGACCCAGAAAAACCTCCGACCCTTGTGTCAGCCGTTCTGATGGGATATAAAGTCCTGATGTGACATAAAACTACACGACATTAATTGTTGTCAGATCCCCATCTAGTATAAATAGAGCTCTATCTCTGCATTTAAAGGGTAACTCGCCATTAATACTTTCAGCTACCTTTCCAACTCGGACATACTAATCATTCGCACGCCTGAGGGAAAAATTTGGGTCATCACCCCACATTTTCCTTCCATTTTCTTGTGCAGGTCAAGCAGCCGACCCGAAAGTCTAGCTCGATAGGTATACCCGTCTAACCTCAACTGTGAGTCTCCCAACCTCGACAGTTTGGCACCGTCTGTGGGAATGAGTTCTTTCCATCACTCTTCTTACTACTCATTGAGAAACTATCATGGTACAAACCAGAAGCCATTACGCGCTGGTAGAGGGTTCGCCCAACCCGGACGAGGACCTCGAAAGCACGCAGGCGCCTAGTCGAAACCCAACCCAAACCGATATTGGAATGAGCCAATGTATACACTTAGCCTCACAAACCAACCCTTCTACAGATGCTGACCTCAAATCTGGCCTGTCACCAAAGATGAGGATGATGCTCGGAATGTTCGAGGAACTCAAGGAGCTGGTAGCTTGGCTAGCTGCGGAACCCCCAGCTTTGCAAGCAGCTACGCCGCAGCCCGCGAGCCCATAGTTTCGCATTCCAGTCCTAGGGCAAACCCGGGCTCAAGACAGAGAGGGCCACTTGGAGCCGGTGGCGAGACCCGAGGAAGCGAAAGGCAGAAGGGCCCCGCATGTCGACGCCGAGCAGGTCAAAACCGCGGCCGCCATAGCTAATGTCATGCCCCGACCCGACCCCGCAAAAGGCCAAGCCCGGACCTGACACACGGACGGAGTCTCCTCTATACCGTGGACGATCCGAAAACCCTACTTTCAATATAATACTTGCGAAAGCCATAATAAACATTTGAAACAAGCCAACTTTCTTTTAAAACATACATCTTCTCATTAACAACTTTGCAAACCAAAAATGTCATGCATACTACACAAGTATTCGTGCCACTAAACAGTTAACCATTAGTATGCAATTCTTTACTAGTCATAAGAGTATAACTTACAACTTTACAATCTTTAAACCTTTACAACAAAAGACCATAAAGGCCTCAAAATAGAACTACATACAAGGCTACAAGCCTCAAAATAAAGCGACAACCAAGCATTAACACATCAAGCATGGCCCGCACAAAAGTATGGCAACCAACCACCAGCTAAGCAAAGAAGTGCTATCAAGGAAACACCTCCACTTGCTCCTCCTCCTCTATTACCTCAATGGGATCAGCTTCAACTACTCCTGTAAAATATAGTATAGAAAGGAATGAGCAAAAACTATTGCTCAGCGAGGGTTATTGGTCTCAAGGACGGAGATGAGAGGAGAATGCAATGCAAATAGTCAAGCAATTCATTCAATTATCATATAGAGATACAAACAAAGCCAACAATAAACAAGACAAGCATTAAAACTATAAACACTCATTCAAAGGATACAATTCACTTTCCACGAGCAACATTCAATCACGAATTCGATGATGACGCGCTGGCCCAAACCACCTTATAACTTCAGTTTGGAATACCCCGAAAGTATCCATCAATTCTACGACCCAAATCTCCCTGGGAGGCAACCCAAGCGAGAAAGGGAATAGGACACGAAGCTAGGGCAACCAACACTAGTAACACGAGGCTACCCAGAGAGGCCCATCACTCCGCCCCTGACTCTATGAATGCAATACAATATACAATGCAACAATCGAGCAACCGAGCAATAAAGCCACACGTGGGAGAATAACAAAGTAGGTTACTCTCGCACGCAACAGCAACAATTGATAACCATTTCAATCAAAATCAACTCTAACAAGCATATTAAACATTCTATAGGCATAACATTAAGATAACAAGAAAAATCACAAATCGACCCCCAACTATCAAAATGCTACCATTTCCAAACGAGCCACGAGTTCTGGAAACCAACTTCACCAATCCTCCTAGGTTACCATAAGGCACGTCTAAAGACCCCGAAACCCTACTTTACCCTAGAATTCATGCAAAGCCCCGATTTTCCCCTTTGCTCGTTTGAACTACAACTACTCTAACCAAACACCCAACCAACACCATAACCGCACCAAAAGTGCTTCCATGGCCTCCCGAGACAATGCCATCATGCAAAACGAGGAAATGCTAAACTCGACCTAAATGTCCCCAACTTTCACCAAGGCATTTCTCCGTATTTTTCCACTACGCAACCCAAACAAATCATGCATTTAGACATTCTAGCATATCTAGCATCTTTTCACATCAACAGAAAGCATAACAACGCAACTTCTACGTTTTGAGGGTTTACTATTCATATTTTACTATTCAATTGACATTTTAAATTACAATCTCAACATTCAACCTCAGAAAATGTTAAAAAGCTATAAATACATGTTCTACAATTGTCAAGGAACATTCTTTAAGCATTAAAACGATTAAAATAACAAACTATGGATAAAATCCAAAAATCATAAAGTTGAGACATATAACATTAAAATGCGCAAATAACGTGCTTCCCTCACCTTGGACACTCCTAGTCGTTAGAAAAATTATGCTGGATGCCTCGGTAACAACCCCGCACGAGCTCACGCGAAGATTTGAAGATTGAAGATTGAAAATCTTTTTTTTTCCTTCTATGTTTCGGCCTGCTCCCTTTTCTGTTTTTAGCTTTTGTTTTTTATTTATTTTGTAATGTTTAAGCTAAATAAGGTGACAAGCTTGGTCAACTAGTCAAAGATTGGTCAAAGCTAACTTAATTTGGTCAATTTAGCTTATTTTCATGCATTTTAAAGCTAAAATAACTAATGAAATATTAATTCTAGCTAACAACAATTAAAACACTAAAATTAAAACACTAAACACTAGTTTTCACTATTTGCTGAGGACTAGAAACCGCTCTCTAACTATCGCTCTTGATATGAAATGCACTTTGCGACAGTAAAGAAGTAACAATTTGATTTCAAAGAACTTAAGAAAATATAATTTTCAAAATAATAAACAAGAAAATTTCACATTCCGGGCTCGGGTATTACAGCTAAGGTCATTAACCAGCCCAGTGTAAGCCCACTCTCTCCTGAGGTACTGGCCACGCCATTGCCTACCGACAACCGGATGCCCAACCTGGCAATCTATAATAGGGACGGAGACCCCGTCAGCCACCTGCTCAACTTTGATCACCACATGACTTTGCATGACATGACCGATCTCATGAAGACGAAGACATTCCCGACTACCTTGGTTGGTAATGCCTTGGACTGGTTCTAAAAACTTTGTCCTAGTTCTATTGCAATTTTTCATCAGCTGGCAGAGGCTTTCCTATCCCGTTTTGCCGAGAGCCGACATGCAACCCGTCAACCTCATCATTGCTATTGGTGAAGCAGTAGAAAGGAGAAAGTTTGAGGGCTTATACAGCCTGGTTTAATGAAGAGTCCCTCAGAATTCCCAACTTGAAGGACTCCATGGCACTGATGGCTTACCAAAGTGGGCTCAGGTTGAAGGTGCAATAAAGGCATCAGCTTCATAATGAAGGCGTAAAAGGCGTCAGCTTCAAAATGAAGGTCCGTAAAGGCGTCAGTTTCAAAAGCGGGAGCGCAATGGGATCGTCTCGAGATATATAAATAACAAAAACATGCAAGCGCAACGGAAACAATAACAATAAAAACTTTGCATGTAGACAAGTTGTATTTATACAAATATCAAGAGTAAATCCGTAACTAGTACATAAAAAGAAAATACATGAAAGCATATACAACTATATACAAATGTATTTAAAACGAAATACCTTGCGTGGAAAACTAGGGTGTAGACTCTTGAAAGGATGATCTTGACTCGGACAAATCTCCTCCGCAAGTGCAAAGGCCCTAGTCGGTCCACGGGTATCCAAAAGCAAAGCACAACTAACTAATTATAGTGCTAGCTTAGTTAAGTCCACGAGTTTAGGTATACGTGAGTTAAAAACTAGAAACAAAAACTTTTCTATCTCTACTAGCTATGACCGATTATACCAAGAGGAGAAAGAAAGAATTTTGCTTCAAAAACTATGTAATTTTCACCCAAGAGCAAGCACAAATGAATGAAGACTTGACGTCTATTTATAGATGCACAAACTTGTTCATCAAATGCCAAGTGTCATGATCTAAACAATTGAAGAAGCCAAGTGGCAAAAATGTCCTTCCATGGCCGGCCATTGGGGGCAAAAAGGACAATTTTGCATGCAACTTGTTGTTTGTCTTTTTGTGCAAGTTGTCTTTTGTCCTTTAGTATTTGTCCTTTTGTGTTTTGTCTTTTTGTGCAAGTTGTTATTTGTCTTTTAGTGAAGACAAATATTAATTAATTTTAAACCCTTTTAGAATAATTAATTGCAGATTGACCCCTCAATCTATTTGCACTAAAGCCCCAATACTTTTCAGTATTTTTACTTTGGCCCCAAAATTTTTAAAAATTATAATTTTGGCCCACTTAACCGGTAATCTCCAAAATCACACCGTTAACACTTTAACTTGTTTTCAACTCAATACCAAGCTCAAATATGCTTTATTCATGATACCCTAAGTGTGTGACTTTCTAGGTTCATGATCGTACAACGATAAAGGATTGATTTCGAAAATGTTTCCGTCATTTTTCGGAATACCTTCATGTTCATGAGTGACGCGCTAGCAACGAACGTATCATGACAATATGTACAGTAATGAAGTCTAATTGCAATTAACCTATTTACAGTCGCAAATTAGCATGCAGTCCGATTCTTCTGTTAAAATGTTGCGATCGTTGTGGGGACCATGAAATGATTAAGTTCACTAAACGATTCTATGCATAGATCTAATTCAGTGGAATGAGAGATGACATCTGTAGTACCCTGATCCCTCTCGAGACCGGAAGTTCTATCAATCAATCTATTCACAACCCAATTCCAAACCCGGTCAAAGTTTTAGGAAAAGACGGACAGAGTCTCCCCTGTTTCTAGACAAAATGTAAAACCTGTAATAGCATATAAATGGACCAACACCGTGTCCAACCATACAAAACTTCCTTAAGGCCATCCGAGCCTTGGTTCTCAACAATTAAACTCAGCAAGTGTACATACATTTCCAATTTAAAAGCTAACCTATCTCTTTTTATTTTTGACAAGTACATTCAAACTAGACAATTAAACCATACTAAGCTACTGCATAAAATAAACTATCATGCCATTCTAACTCTTTTCATTTGGACATTACAAACATGCATTGAAGTTAAGCTATGCTAACTGATTACATAAACTAGCCTATCAATTTACCTCAACTACTTAGCTAGATTTAAATTACATTTCTTTTAACAATAAATACATACAACATATGAACATACATCTTTGCATCTTTGGCAACTCAAGCCACATAGCACGCAAGACAACTCTTCAAGCACGAACTTTCACGAAATCACGAACTTTCCAGCTAACATGACATTTCCTGAAATGTGGTGGTGAGGAGTGAGTATACACAACACGTATACTCAGTGAGGGAGAGACAGATATCGAGGTGGAGAGAAAGAAAGTCGTGCAATGCAAATAGACACAGTTAAGTAATAAAGTCAATAAGAAAGCATTCAATACAAACGACAATATAATAAACATTCAAGAAAGCATTAACACAACCATTCAAAGCTATACCACACTCTGAAGGCTATGGTTCACTCATACGAGTAATATACAATTTCACGAGCGATACATCAATCTCGAGCTTGATGTTGACAACGATGACAATAAGCGCGCAACCACCTTATAACTTCAGTTTGGAATACCTCGGGAGTAACCATCAATTCTACGACCCAAATCTCCCTGGGAGGCAACCCAAGCGAGAAAAAGGGAATAGGACACGGAGCTAGAACAACCAACACTGGCAGCCCGAGACTACCCAGAGAGGCCCATCACTCACGCGCCTGACACTATGCAATGCAAGACACGACACAAGACGATAAACGAGCGATAGCACAACAATATAGATCAGAGGTGATAAACAAGATAACAAGCATTTACAATCAAATAAATAACAAGAACAATACCAACAAACATTATCAAGCAATAATAAGTATTCTATAGGCATTATAAGCATTCTATAGGCAATATAAGCATTCTATAAGCAATATACTATGAAAACACACAAAATTACAAAAATGACCCCAACTTTCAAAACACTACTACTTTCAAACGAGCCACGAGTTTTGAAAACCGACTTCACCAATCCTCCTAGGTCACTATAAGGCACGTCTAAAGACCCCGAAACCCTACTTAACCCTAGAATTCACGCAAAGCCCCGATTTCCCCCTTTGCTCATTTGAACTACCGCTACCCTAATCAAACACCCAACCAACGCCATGACTACACCAAAAGTGCTTCCATGGCCTCCCGAGACAATGCCATCATGCAATATGAGAAAATGCTAAACTCAACCTAAACGACCTCGACTTTCACCAATGCATTTTTCTCGTTTTTTCCATTACGCAACCTAAACAAATCATGCATTTAGGCATTCTAGCATACCTAGCACCTTTTCACATCAACAGACAGCATAACAACGCAACTTCATCGTTTCAAGGGTTTACTATTCATAAATTACTATTCAACTAACAATTTATATTTCAATTTTGACATTCAACTGCAAAAAATGTTAAATAGCTATAAATACATGTTCTACAAATGCTAGGGAACATTCTTTAAGCCTCAAAACGATTAAAATAACAATATACGGATAAATCCCAAAAATCAAGGTTAACACATAAAACTTTCAAATGCGCAAATAAACATGAAACCCTCACCTTAGACGCTCCTAGACGCTAGGAAAACCTCGTAGGATGCCTCAGAAACCACCCCGTGCAAGCTCACGCGAAGAATCGAAGATTTGAAGTTAAAATTTTCTTTTTTTTTCTCCTTCCATTTTTGGCCCTGCTGTTTCTGTTTTTCAGCTTCTTTTTTTTTTTGTTTTGTGCTTTTATAATGTATATAAGGTGACACAAAGTCAAAGGGTCAAAGCCTCTTGGTCAATGCTAACTAAGTTGGTCAAATAAGCTTGTTTTATGCATTTTAAAGCTAAAACAACCAACCCAAATCCAATTCTAGTTAAATACAACTTAAAACACTAAAATTAAAACACTAAATACTAGTTTTCACTATTTGCTGAGGACTAGAATTCATTTCCTAACTATCGCTCTCGAAATGCTATGCACTTTGCGACAATAAAAGAATAACAACTAAATCTCAAAGAATTTAAGAAATATATCATTTTTGAAGAGTAATCATGGTTGAAAATTTACTCCGGCTCGGAGCTACTTGTCATTTAATTGAAAACCGAGCTTTAAGGTGCAAGAAAAATAAAACCGATTAACATAATTATGAAAATAAAGCTACAAATGAATGTTTAACTAAAATAATCACATAATTCAATGCTAACATTTAAGATGTCATTTAATTAAATGCAATTAAATGCCATTAAATGCATGCCGGGTTTGGGTTATCACAACATCTATGGAAAAACACTTTTCCATCGTTCAACTACCCCAACTGAGGATTTCTCATTTTAGACGACCGACACTAGATCGTATAGGATATCTCCTCACTGTCAGAGGTTAACAGATCCTATCTTGACAATTACCTGTCGGTCTCATATCACAAGACTAAACTATAAGAGGCCGTATCTCACCCTCAAAGAAGGCGAGCATTGTCCAAACACAAGATTTAGCCCCTGATATAGCCGGCAGCCGTAATTTCTCAAGTCAAATGATTAATTTGCACAATTTGCAATGAATGACAAACTATTAATCCAAAGTCATGTAGTTTCGTTATTCCGGTCACATTCAATGATCCGTTCCACCAACGATCATTCATATGTGAGTTAATCGCATCCCTATGTTGTTGTAGCTCAACGCTTACTACCCTTTATCATTAACATCTCTATGTTAATCAAAGGAGTTACATATGATAGTCCATACTTGATTATTCTAGTCCTGGTCGAATAATCTAAGGACTATGAATGCTTTTGAATGTTTATCATGTCAAAGAAATATGCAGTAGAATTCTCAACACAATACTTCTTCTTAGAAAAACATTAAGGACATATTCATATAATTAACGGAGAATATGAACATCCAATTAACATGCCATTCAGATTTACATCAAAATGCCCTATATAAGTCATCTAACTATATAGCATTAGGGCATATCTCTAACAATCTCCCACTTGCACTAATGCTATTTAATATAGCCTTCAGCGCATATCTACATGGTGTCGCATCCCCATCTTTTCAAGATGACGTTCTAACTGCGATTGACTCATGGGCTTAGTAAGTGGGTCAGCTACATTCTTTAATGTAGGGACTTTCTGCAGACTTATATCTTTTCGAGCAACTATCTCTCGAATGATATGGAAACGCCTTTCAATGTGTTTGAATTTCTGATAAGATCTAGGTCCTTAGCTTGTGCAATAGCTGCATTGTTGTCGCAATACAGCGGTATCGGCAACTCGATGGAAGGAACCACTTCTAGCTCTAACAAGAACTTCCTCATCCAAACAGCTTCCTTTGCTAGATCAGATGCAGTAATGTACTCGGCTTCTGTAGTGGAGTCTGTAGTAATTGGCTGCTTGGAACTTTTCCAACTTACTGCTCCTCCATTAAAAAAAAACAGAAAACTGGATATAGAATTTCTATCATCCATATTAGATTGAAAATCTGAGTCTGTATACCTGTCTATCCGGAGTTCTCCTCTTCTATAAATCAGTGCAAGGTCCTTAGTCATTCGCAAGTACTTAAGGATATGCTTCACTGCCATCCAGTAATCTTCTCTTGGATTGGACTGATATCTGCTCACAAGGCTTACAGCATACGCAATATCAAGCCTTGTACTTAGCATGGCATACATGAGACTACCAACAGCCGAAGCATAAGGTACACGTTCCATACGTTGTCTTTCATCCTCGAACTTGGGAGACATGCTATTGGAAAGATGTATTCCATGCCAGATAGGCAGAAGACCTTTCTTAGAACTCTCCATATTGAATTTCTTCAATACTCGCTCTATGTACATACTTTGAGACAAGCCAATCAATCTTTTCGTTCTATCTCTATAGACACGAATCCCTAAGATATAAGAAGCTTATCCTAGATCTTTCATGGAGAACTTGTTGTTTAACCAAATCTTAGTAGACATCATCTGTCCAACATCATTTCCCATGATTAGAATGTCATCAACATACAGAATCAGAAAAGTGGTCATGCTCCCACTGATCTTTTTGTATACACAAGGTTCATCATCATTTCTAATGAAAGCAATCTCCTTAATTTCATTATTAAATCTGATGTTCCAAGAATGAGAGGCTTGCTTTAGACCATATATTGATCTTTTAAGCTTACACACTTGATCTTTGTTAGATTTAAAACTTTCAGGCTGTTCCACATAGATATCTTCCTCAAGATAGCCATTCAGGAATGCAGTTTTAACATCCATTTACCAGATCTCATAATCATAGTGTGCGGCAATAGCAAGCATGATGCGGATGAACTTAAGCATGACAACTGGTGAAAAGGTTTCATCATAATCAACACCTTGTTTTTGACGAAAACCTTTCGCAACCAGCCTTGCTTTATAAGTTTTCACATTTCCATCAATTCCAAGCTTTCTTTTGTAGACCCATTTACAAACTATAGGTACAATACCTTTAGGCCGGTCAACTAAGGTCCAAACATCATTTGAATACATGGAATCTATCTTTATTTGCATAACCTGCCTCTATTTCTCAAAATTAATGTCTTGTATTGTTTCCTCATAATCAGTAGGATCTTCCAAATGATCTTTATCCCTAACCACAAACAACTCTTGTGTTTCCTCAAGCAGATAACCATATCTCTTTGGAGGACGGGATACCCTACTAGATCTACGAGGTCCTTGTGTGATGACTGATTCTGGATCTTGTTGAATTGGTTCAGGATCAAGATTTAGGTCAGTTTGTGGTTCAGAAGACTCTTATTCTATTATTATTTTCCTCCCACTGCCTCTTTCTTGAACAAACTCCTTTTCAAGAAAGACGACATCTCGACTGATCGATATTCTTTGATCATTGGGGAATAAAAATAATATCCTTTAGTCTCCTTAGGATATCCCACAAATCTCCCTTTATTTGATCTAGCTTCCAGCTTGTCCATCTTAAGTTTCTTAACATAAGCGGGACAACCCCAAATCATAATGTGATTAAGACTTCGTTTCCTACCAAACCACATCTCATACGGTGTAGTAGGGATAGCTTTAGTTGGAGCCTTGTTCAACAAATAAATAGCAGTAAGAAGTGTATTCCCCCACAATGAAATTGGAAGATCGGTGTAACTAATCATAGATCGTACCATATCCAGTAATGTACGATTCCTATGTTCAGATACTCCATTTAATTATGGTGTAGCAGGTGGAGTAGTCTGTGAAGTTATTCCATCTTGTTTAAGATATTCAAGAAATTCGGTACTTAAGTATTCACCTCCACGATCGGATTGCAAGGTTTTAATCTTTTTTCCTGTTTGGTTTTCTACTTCAGCTTTAAATTCCTTAAATTTTTCGAAAGCCTCAGATTTGTACTTTATTAAGTACACATAACCATACCGAGAATAGTCATCAGTGAAGGTTATGAAGTAGATATAACCACAGCGAGCCATTTCTCTAAAGGGACCGCATACATCACTATGTATTAATGTTAACAATTCAGTGGCTCTTGTTCCTTTTCCAACAAATGATGACTTGGTCATTTTCCCAAGAATACAAGACTCACATGTAGGCCCGGGTTCACATCCCAATGAATCAATGAGTTCATTTTGAGCCATCCATGCTAATCTTTTCTCGTTAATATGACCGAGTCTTAAGTGTCACAATTGTTTCACATTGATTTGAATATCTTTTGGTTGTTTCTCTTCTGAAGTGGAAGTTGAAGTTACATGCATGCATTCATCTAAATTCAAATGATAAAGTCCGTTCAACAAAGTAGCTGAGCCGATATATTCATTACCATAATAAGTATTACAGCTCTTGTTTGAAAAGGAAAATTCATAATTCTCACAAACAAGTTTAGGAATAGAAACAATATTCCTAACAGCATTCGGAACAAACAAAACATTTGAAAGATGCAATACATGACCAGCAGGTAAACAAACTTCAACATTTCCTTTGGTATGGGCCGCAACACTTGCTCCATTACCAACCTTCAAAACAATCTCTCGCTTCCGAAGCGTTATCCTGTCATTCAGATTCTAAGAGGACATGCAAACATGTGTCGTAGCACCATAATCTAAAATCCAAGATGTACATGCCGGACTAATTGAAAAATTAGTTTCATTCACAGAAAAAGAAGTTGTACCTTGCACAGTTGCGACAACTTGTTTCTCTTTCAACTCTTGAAGGTACATGGGACAATTTCTTCTCCAATGGCCACCAACCTTGTAGTGATAACACTGCCCTTTAGGGACGGCTTCTTTCTTCTTAACACCCCCTGTGGGCTTAGGAATAGTGTCCTTCTTCTTGTTGTTATTCTTCCTCTTTCTATTCTTGGGTCTATACCCAGAAGAAGAGGCAGTAACGAGGACAGTCTCCTTACCCTTTCCCTTGAACTGTGATTGCGTAGTGGTCAACATGTTGGCTAGCTCGGGCAAAGAAGCAAATAGTTTGTTCATTTGGAAGTTCACAATGAACTGATTGAAGGAAGGTGGGAGGGACTGCAGAATAAGGTCCGTGTGCAGCTTACTGTCCATGTCAAAATCATGCATCTCAAGTTGAGTAATCAGATTAATCATCTCGAGAACATGTTTGCTGACATCACCACCTTTTTCTAATCTTGCTTTGAACAACTCTTTTGACAGTTCATATCTGGCAACATCACTTTGCTCACCATACAGCTCTTTCAAGTTCAGAATCTTGTTAGCAGCATCAAACATATTCTCATGCTATTTTTGCAGTTCATTTGACATTGAAGCAAGGATATAAGCCTTTGCCCTCAAGTCATGTTCTATCCAGAGCTGATGAGTTTCTTGCTCTTCTTTAGTTGCAGTTTCAGGAAGGGTAGCAGGAAGGGCTTTATCCAGAACATATTCAATATTTTCCAATCCCAAAACAATTTTAAGATTGCGAAACCAATCGGGAAAGTTTGGTCTGGTTAAAACATGTTTATCAAGGATACGGGCAATGGGATTTGAAATAGAAGCCATTTATAAAAGTACTGCAGAAAGAAGTAATGTAGAAAGTAAGACTGCTAGTTGATGTAAAAATGCATAACTATTTAAGTATGGTCTTTACAAAAATAGTATCTCCAACTATCTTTATCAAATCTTATACTCCCAGAACGAGAAACACGAATTCGTTAGAATCCGGTAGTGGGTGACCAAATTCTCTTAATAATTTGCATTCCTCAAACCTTTGTGGCTATGTTGGAATATAAATATTAAGAGTCAACAACGCTTTGTTGTCTATTTCACAAAATAGGTTATGGTCATATCCAGTCCCTAAATTACTTTGGTCTCAAACCTTTGTGGCTATGTTGATTAAGTAATTCAGTTAGACCCGATTTGCCATCTCATAGTTATCCCTCAAATTGAATCAATAGCCTCAAGCCTTTGTGGCTATGTTGGCCATTAGATTTTGGCAGAAAACCACATCACTATGTTCTACAGGCAACTTAATTAAACTTAGTACGAATCATGTCCCTCTACCTTTGGGCAAGACCGGATATGATCGCTTTGGGTTCATTAAGTCCTAGGATGGCGGAGGACAACATATCTAATATTAATTTGCACATTTGGGAGTTTTGAAATAGATCTCATCATGCATACATTAACAAGCATATAAATATAATGCATGCAACCGTCATAGATGGTGGATCATGGACTTTAGAATAAAAAGGAAAAACTATCTTAAAACACATCACTATGTCTTCAAGATCTCCAACTCCTTTGGATTCATCCGGTTGTTTCCTTGCATGTCTTCTTGAGATTTTACATATAGTCCTCACTACAAAGTTCTTTCAAAAGCAAGAAAATAAAATGAGACTTATGTCTCAATTACAAACCGAGCATCCACTAAGTCCGTGATCAAGTTTACCATTTATGCAACATGTAGCTAGATTAAACTTATCACATAGATAATCAAAGCTAAATGAAAATAATCAATGAACATCTTTATGCATCAAATACCAAAGATAAAACAAGTCCATCTTAATCTTCTATTAATGTTTTGACAACATGTATGAAAGAGAATTGACTCTAACATCGACCAAGCATTCTAAGACCAATCGAGTTCACAAGCCATATAGTCTCGATATGACACGTAAACCGAGATCTCCATATAAAGGGATCATCTGGCCCGATCATAGAAAACTTTTGGCTCGCTACGATCAAAGTCGATCTTTCCATGCGGGATGAAATCAACTTATATCTTTCGCATAAACGTGTCAATAAACATTAAAAGATTAGAACTAATGTACATATTACAGACTTTCAAAGTCGTGGCTCTGATACCACTTGAAGGCGCAATAAAGGCATCAGCTTCATAATGAAGGCGCAAAAGGCGTCAGCTTCAAAAGTGGGAGCGCAATGGGATCGTCTCGAGATATGTAAATAACAAAAACATGCAAGCGCAGCGGAAACAATAACAATAAAAACTTTGCATGTAGACAAGTTGTATTTACAAAAATCTCAAGAGTAAATCTGTAACTAGTACATAAAAAGAAAATACATGAAAGTATATACAACTATATACAAATGTATTTAAAACGAAATACCTCGCGTGGAGAACTCGGGTGTAGACTCTTGAAAGGATGATCTTGACTCGGACAAATCTCCTCCGCAAGTGCAAAGGCCCTAGTCGGTCCACCGGTATCCAAAAGCAAAGGACAACTAACAAATTATAGTGCTAGCTTAGTTAAGTCCACGAGCTTAGGTATACGTGAGTTAAAAACTAGAAACAAAAACTTTCCTATCTCTACTAGCTTTGGCCGATTATACCAAGAGGAGAAAGAGAGAATTTTGCTTCAAAAACTATGTAATTTTCACCCAAGAGCAAGCACAAATGAATGAAGACATGACGTCTATTTATAGATGCACAAACTTGCTCATCAAATGCCAAGTGTCATGATCTAAACAATTGAAGAAGCCAAGTGGCAAAAATGTCCTTGCATGGCCGGCCATTGGAGGGCAAAAAGGACAATTTTGCATGCAACTTGTTGTTTGTCTTTTTGTGCAAGTTGTCTTTTGTCCTTTAGTGTTTGTCCTTTTGTGTTTTGTCCTTGTTTGTCTTTTAGTGAAGACAAACATTAATTAATTCTAAACCCTTTTAGAATAATTAATTGCAGATTGACCCCTCAATCTATTTGCACTAAAGCCCTAATACTTTTTAGTATTTATACTTTGGCCCCAAAACTTTTGAAAATTACAATTTTGGCCCACTTAATCGTTAATGTCCAAAATCATACCGTTAACACTTTAACTTATTTCCAACTCAATACCAAGCTCAAATATGCTTTATTCATGATACCCTAAGTGTGTGACTTTCTAGGTTCATGACCGTATAGCGATAAATGATTGATTTTGAAAATGTCTCCGTCATTTTTCGAAATACCTTCATGTTCATGAGTGACGCGCTAGCAACGAACGTATCATGACAATATGTACAGGAATGAAGTCCAATTCAAACGAACCTGTTTACAGTCGCAAATTAGCATGCTGTCCGAACCTTCTGTTAAAATGTCCCAATCGTTGTGGGGACCATGAAATGATTAAGTCCACTAAACAATTCTGTGCATAGATCTAATTTGGTGGAATAAGAGATGACATCTATGGAAAAACACCTTTCCATCGTTCAACTACCCCAACCGAGGATATCTCATTTCAGAAGACTGACACTAGATCGTATAGGACATCGCCTCATTGTCGGAGGTTAACAGATCCTATCTTGACAATTACCTGTCGGTCTCATATCATAAGACTTTACTATAAGAGGCCGTATCTTACCCTCAAAGACGGCGAGCATTGTCCAAACGCAAGATTTAGCCCCTGATATAGCCGGCAACCATAATTTCTCAAGTCAAAGGATTAATTTGCACAATTTGCAACGAATGACAAACTATTAATCCAAAGTCATGTAGTTTCATCATTCCGGTCACATTCAATGATCCGTTCCACCAACGATCATTCATATGTGAGTTAATTGTATCCCTATGCTGTTGTAGCTCAACGTTCACTACCCTTTATCATTAGCATCTCTATGTTAATCAAGGTAACTACATATAATAGTCCGTACTTGATTATTCTAGTCCTGGTCGAATAATCTAAGGACTATGAATGCTTTTGAATGTTTATCATGTCGAAGAATATGTAGTCGAATTCTCAACACAATAAAAATATACTTCTTCTCAGAAAAACATTAAGGACATATTCATATTATTAACAGAGAATTTGAACATCCAATTCACATGCCATTCAGATTTACATCAAAATGCCCTATATAGGTCATCTAACTATATAGCATTAGGGCACATCTCTAACAAACTCCCACTTGCACTAATGCTATAGAATATAGCCTTCAGCGCATATCTACATGGTAACGCATCCCCATCTTTTCAAGATGATGTTCTAACTGCGATTGACTCATAGGCTTAGTAACTGGGTCAGCTACATTTTTTAATGCAGGGACTTTCTGCAGACTTATATATTTTCGAGCAACTATCTCTCGAATGATATGGAAACGCCTTTCAATGTGTTTGGATTTCCGATGAGATCTAGGTTCCTTAGCTTGTGCAATAGCTCCATTGTTGTCGCAATATAACAGTATCGACAACTCGATGGAAGGAACTGTAACGCCCCAACTCGACCCCCCTTAAGATCAGTCAGGACATAACGGAATTTCGGCAGCATAACAACAGTAACATGGACATCAGGGCTCTAAACCAACCCTTTAGAATATCATACATCAAACTCCACAAATCACCAACCAACTCCATAATCAAATTAACAACATACAGTGAAACCATTTTATACATTAAGCATTCATTCAACAATTCTTTCATAGTTACTGTTCCAACATAATACATTTACTATATAACATACATTTCCAAAATAGATTATAACCAATCTAGCCACCTAATCATGTTCAAAAGAAAAGCTACTAAACCAGCAATATACATAAGTCTTTATCTTTAAGTAGTCATATTAGACAACATATTACAACAACTAAAACGAACTCATGGAAACAACTCCGGCACATATGACTCGTCCACATAAAGCACATTCTCAGCTTCCTGAGGCACGTACCCGTAATCTTGTTCAATCTCACCTGTATTAATGCAATAATTGAGAGTGAGCTTATATAAAACAAGCCTAGTGAGGATTCGATAGATCTCTAACAGTATTTACTATACTCCATGGAAATCATCCTTTGAGCAGTAAACACATAATAATCATCAATAACAATATAAGCACATTAATTATAATGACCAATCAATAAAGGATACTCTAATTGGTGTAGCTCTAAACGCCATCACGATCTCAACCGTTCTTCTTATAACTCCCCATTACTCTCGCACTCGAGGTACCTCTCTAGCCCCTCCCTCCATGACACCTCCGTCATGCGAGCTGGGGGTAGCCTATGGTAGTCATGCCGGTTTCAACCTGACAGTCCGATGCTGCCCAAGAGGTGGCACACACATACCAAGAATCAACAATAATAATAAACATTCAATCACAAGAGGACAACCTTTTCCGTTGATTATCTCCCGGTTCATCAATAATCAATTATCATAGGAGGACAACAAAGTAGGTTGTCTATCTCCCGGTTCAACAATAATCAATCAATAATCATCATTTCAACAACATAACAATAACTAATCAAATAAACAACAAACAACTAAGTTAGATGACAAAGTAGGCCACCCAACTTAACATGCATTAGACACACAACCAAACCCTAATCTAACCATCAACAACTCACAATTCAATCACTCAAACACCACCCGATCATCCAATGGCATAATTCAAGATTTTAAAGAAAGACAACCCAAACGTCTAAAAGTCATAACTTACATTCTACTAATCCAATAACCTCCAAACCAATTCCTATCACTCACCTACTCAATTAACAACAGTCACCCTCTCGGAAACCAGCCATAAACCATCCACATCAAGGCCAACAACCCTAAAACCCTAATGCACCTAGGCTGAAATTTCTGAACTTTCACACCGACATCACAATCAAAATTTCGGCATTACAACATTACTACCACGTATTTAACAAACTTTTACAAACTAATAGCAAGCAATTCCAACAACCACAACAACATTTATTCAACAAATAGCCAAATACTCAACTTTTAATACCCGAAAATAGAAATGCATACTACAACGGTTCAAATCTTATATAAACACATATAAACGATCCTTAGCATGCACTGAGCAATAATATAACATCAATTCAACTTTCTAACGATTCAAAATTCAATTATATGCAAAAACATAAAAAATGACATTTGAGATCTAGAATTTTTCTCTCACCTTTGATGTGTTTTGATGCAAGAAAGATGTAGAATGGATGCCCAAAAAGTGAAATCAAGCTTTGAATGAAGTGATTTGGACTTGAATTGCAAAATCTATGTGAAAAATGCTTTGAAAAACCTTGAAAATGCCTTCCTTCTTCTCCCTCATGGATTTTCGGTAATGTGTGTGTTTTGTGAGTGTGTTTTCTTTGTTTTTAATGTGTGTTGATGATATATTAAGCAATGACCAAACAAATAAAAGAAAGTCAAAGTTGACACTTAGTTATTTTTAGTTTTTCTTGTCTTTTAATTCTATTTTAGACTATTTCTTGCTCAAAAAATTAATTCAACACTTATACTATTTTAAGTAGTTTATTTTTAGTTGACAACATGTTTCACATTCATAGACTTACACCCGACTCGGTTAAAAACTCGATTTTTGCAAAAGAAGGTGAAAAGTCATATTATTTGTTTTCAAATGTCTTTTGAATGCACAATTAATCTAAAATCATTTAATACCACATATAAATACATTTATATTAATATATACTAGGTCAATGAAAGTCAATGCAAGAATCGGATTTAGAAGAAATCATTCTTTGGCTCAAAAATGTTACTTTTCGCCCAAAAAATCTATTTAAATTAGTATTCCGTTTCAGAATCAATTTTTATCAAACATGGGTCTATTAATAATAGAGGACTAGGTTTTAAGATGTTTAAAACACCCGTGTAAAAATTTTAGTTGACGTGCGTGATACGAACTTGGTCAACAT
The DNA here is from genome assembly GCA_037974665.1 of Ehretia macrophylla. Lineage (NCBI taxonomy): Eukaryota > Viridiplantae > Streptophyta > Magnoliopsida > Boraginales > Ehretiaceae > Ehretia > Ehretia macrophylla. The sequence goes on from CM075766.1 coordinate 2,564,683, forward strand.
GTGCCCAGACCCAACACCAAGATTGGTAAAACAAACCCAAGACCTTTTAGGAATAGATGGAACCGCGACCCTTTGCCTAGCAAGACAAGAACCTTGGTATGGTGAAGACGCCACAAACGGGGATGGAAATCCGCTTGATAAGTCAAGGTTGAACGCCACAAGGAATCTCTTGATAAGTTCGAAAGAGTCTCTTGGAGAACTCAAGGAGAATAATCTCACAATTTAATTTCAGAATTGTCTAACTTTATTATCACAAAAAGTGCCTTATATAGGTAATAACAAATAAGTATCTTGCTTGGAAAAGGACTCCTAAACCCTAGCCAAAGTAGGAAAAACGTGAATAGTAACTAGGTCAAAGGAAACAAACTTGGAGACCAAGAAAATACTCCTATTTACTATTCATGTGAATAGTAACGTGAATAGTAACTAAAAAGGAAACAAACTTGCAGTCCAAGAAAAGCTCCTTTCTAGTGTGAACACTTAATCTTGCAGCCCAAGAAAGTCTCTTTCCTAGTGTGAACACCTTAATTCGTCCACAGGGAATTAAACTAAAACTGAAAACTAAAACTAGGATAGAATTACAAAGCAATCAAATCTTGACTAAATCTTCAAATCTTCTTGAAACTTCTTGAAAAATCTTGAAGTTCTTGAATCTTGAAAATAGAATCTTGACTTGAATCTTTGTTGGAAAATTCACCCAACTGGTTCAATGAATGTGGACGCTCAATTGGTTCATTGAATGTGGACGTTCAAGGCTGGTTCTCATCAGTGCATTCAAAATACTATTCACAAAAATCGACGATAAAATTTTCAATGCCGTTTTTTATGAAAATTTTATGAATGCACACATAGCATGTATTAGGAATATAAATCACATATTTAGCACATTCTAACTCATATAACACATAAACATGTCAAATCACGCAAATCGAGGCAAAGACACACAAATCGAGGTAAAGACAAAAACTGGGGTTTCACATTCTCCCCCCCTTAAAACAATTGTGTCCGCGCAATTCTCAAACTGACAGACAATTAAATCCTAAATCGTTATACTTAACAATACTTCTCTTAGTTCCCATTTATCTCTTAGGATGACACTTAACCAAAGACCTCAACAGAACAAACTATGTTGATTGCAAGATGATTATCATAATTCCAAGACAATCTTCAATTCATAATTCTCCCCCACCCAATATCATATTGCGTATGAAAGAAATCGCAACTCCAAAGTCTTAGCATGATACCATTACTTATCAATCATCCCCTACTACACAAAAGAGCTCTATGAACACCCCGAGAGTTTAAAAACTCATTCACAATAACATGAATGATTATTGATCAAGGAAATATCTCAAAAGTGACATTGGTCAGAATATGGCTCTTATGAAATTTACAAGGAAATAAGAATATGGAAAGTCATATTCGAGCCAACAATCAAGTGAACAAGAAGTCAAACAAGTTAGAGAATCAAGAGGCTAATAGTTTAATAAGAAAGCATGATAACTAAGATAAGGAATGTCTCAACACCTATCAGTTAAATAAGTATGAACAAAGGATGATGACGAGTCAAAACAGTGCTGAGTATATTGAACAAACATTCCTGAACAAGTAAACATTTCAATTCTCGATGATTGTTCAAGGAACCAACAAGTAGGTTGTACTTGAGGCGAAATGAAATTAAGAAATAAGAGATGATTAATTCAATAGAAAACATGAGTGGCAAGAGTATCTCAGCACGCAATACCAAAGAAGTACGAATAAGAAATGATAACAGGATAGTGCCGAGTACTTTGAGTGAGCAGTTACAAGCAAAGTAATGGCTCAGCATTTAATAATAAAACAATAGGATTAACAAGGATCAACAAGAATGACAATGATGTACTTAGGTAGGGAGTACGTCAAACAAGTGAAATTTGAACAAGTAAAATGGTATACCAAAGGAAAAATTACTTTCAAATGAATAGTAATAGGGTGAAATGAAATATTGAAACCAATGACTAGAGATATAGAATGAAAATATAGAAGTCTCAAACCTTAACTCCAATAAGCGACATTGCTATAAGAAGCAAATATGAATGTTAAGAATAGAAACAATGTCAAATGAGTATAGGATCCATTAATCCAATAAGAAAACTTTCAAGAAACAATTGATAGGCTAAAAGAATGTAACTTTCTCTCAAATAAGTGAAAATAGAGTAAAAGAGAATAATAAGACCGATAGAATTATGAAGCACAAGAAGGGTGTCCCACCCACACACTTAAACACCAACAAGTCAAATCCTACAATCTATCTCTCTTCAAAACAAGACACTAAGGAGATCTAGAGAACCTGAGGAGTCATACAATCACTCCAAAATTTATATTCCACACCAGACCAATCACCAAACAAGATAAATCACCGATTACCCAACAAGATTCACTGATGAAGACTCCAAAATCTGAGAACACAATACAGATTCATACTAACCCATTATAACACAAGAGAATCCCCAATCAACAATTTAGAAAGTCATACCACCTAGAACTCAAAAGCTCGATGTAGGCAAGTAAATGTTCAGTCACCAAAATGCATTCTTATTTCCTCAAATAATTCTATCTCCCAACAATTACATCTTCGAAATAAGTAACTTTAGTCAGGAATCACTCTAATTGGCTCCAAGGTTTAAGGATTAAAACTCCAAAATAACCTTTGATAAGATAGCAATCCCAAGTAGTAGAAATATATATATGTTATATTACACTTCATTCCATTCACAAATATACATCACTAATTCCTCAAATAAATTCATTCTAAAATAACCTCAAGAAAGTATAATCTGAGTTGAGACTCCAAAAGTGTCTAATCACAATCTCACAGAAACCTCAACTTATGATCCATCTCCAAGTAATAACAAGTTAAACATGGCAACAAAAGTAATTATAATCATCAAGATACATTGCTATTTCCTCGAACAACTTCATTCTCGCTAAAAGAACATCAAGAAAAGATCCATTAAACTGAGACTAAAATCCATAAACATAACAATTAAAATCTCATTGATAAACTACTAGAAAAATAATAATTCAAAATCATGGCCTACCTCTATTTCCGAAAACTCTTGCAGTCATCCTTACTTCACCCAAAAGAATCACCCACAGTTATAACATATATACAATTATATCTCATGAAAACAAGTACCAACATATTACATGATTATCATATATTACAACATTATCACATAACACACAATTCAACATAAAAGAAGCCATCACATAAACAGGTTATATCACAGAAGTAAGTTATAAACAATTAAAGTCACATAAGCAACAAACTTCGCATAAGACAAGTTGATCACGTAACTTACATTGGTCACTTAAAGTACATTGAGCACCTAAATCACGTTATTTCACATAAGCTAGTTATAAACAATTAAAACCACATAAATAACTAACTTCACACAGACACTTCAATCACATAAAACACATTTGTCACATAATACACATTAATCACAAAATGCATATTAACTACAACACATTGAGTATCTAAGACACGTTATCACATAAAACATATTGACCACATTAGTTCACTTAACACATAAAGCATATTGATCATATAGAAAGTTAGACACATAAGTAAATTAATCACATAAACATATTAACATATGTTTCACTTTTCTTTCACTTAATACATACTTACATCCTTAGACCACCACCCACATTCCGAGAAAACCCTGGTTGACAGCTAAACATGCGCTCTGATACCACTTAATGTAATGCCCCAACTCGACCCCCCTTAAGATTAGTCAGGATGCAATGGAATTTCGGCAGCATAACGACAGTAACATGGACATCAAGGCTCTAAACCAACCCTTTAGAACATCATACATCAAACTCCACAAATCACCAACCAACTCCACAATCAAATTAACAACATACAAACAACCATTTTATACATTAAGCATTCATTCAACAATTCTTTCATAGTTATGCACCTCTGTTCCAACATAATACATTTACTATATAACATACCTTTCCAAAACAGATTATAACCAATCTAGCCACCTAATCATGTTCAAAAGAAAAGTTACTAAACCAGCAATATACATAAGTCTTTATCTTTAAGTAGTCATATAATACAACATATTACAACAACTAAAACGAACTCATGGAAACGATTTCGGCACATAAGACTCGTCCACATAAAGCACATTCTCAGCTTCCTGAGGCACGTACCCATAATCTTGTTCAATCTCACCTGTATGCATGCAATAATTGAGAGTGAGCTTATATAAAACAAGCCCAGTGAGGATTCGATAAATCTTTAATAGTATTTACTATACTCCTTGGAAATCATCCTTTGAGCAGTAAACACATAATAATCATCAATAACAATATAAACACATTAATTATAATGACCAATCAAAAAAGGATACTCTAGTTGGTGTAGCTCCAAACGCCATCACGACCTCAATCGTTCTTCTTATAACTCCCCATTATTCATACACCCGAGGTACCTCTCTAGCCCCTCCCTCCATAATACCTCCGTCATGCGAGCTGGGGGTAGCCTATGGTAGTCATGCTGGTTTCAACCCGACAGCCCAATGTTGCCCGAGAGGTGGCACACACATACCAAGGCTCAGCAATAATAATAAACATTCAATCACAGGAAGACAACCTTTTCCGTTGACTATCTCTCGGTTCATCAATAATCAATTATCACAGGAGGACAACAAAGTAGGTTGCCTATCTCCCGGTTCAACAATAATCAATCAATAATCATCATTTCAACAACATAACAATAACTAATCAAATAAACAACAAACAACTAAGTTAGATGACAAAGTAGGCCACCCAACTTAACATGCATTGGACACACAACCAAACCCTAATCTAACCATCAACAACTCATAATTCAATTACTCAAACACCACCTGATCATCCAATGGCATAATTCAAGATTTTAAAGAAACACAACCCAAACTTCTAAAAGTCATAACTTATATTCTACTAATCCAATAACCTCCAAACCAATTCCTATCACTCACCCACTCAATCAATAACATTCACCCCCTCAGAAACCAACCATAAACCATCCACATCTACCCCAACAACCCTAAAACCCTAATGCACCTAGGCTGAAATTTTTGAACTTTCACACCGACATCACAATCAAAATTTCGGCATTACAACATTACTACCACGTATTTAAAAAACTTTTACAAACTAATAGCAAGCAATTCCAACAACCACAACAATGTTTATTCAACAAATAGCCAAATACTCAACTTTTAATACCCGAAAATAGAAATGCATACTACAATAGTTCAAATCTTATATAAGAACATATAAATGATCCTTAGCATGCACTAAGCAATAATATAACATCAATTCAACTTTCTAACGGTTCAAAATTCAATTATATGCAAAAACATAAAAAATGACATTTGAGATCTAGAATTTTTCTCTCACCTTTGATGTGTTTTGATGCAAGAAAGATGTAGAATGAATGCCCAACAAGTGAAATCAAGCTTTGAATGAAGTGATTTGGACTTGAATTGCAAAATCTATGTGAAAAATGCTTTGAAAAACCTTGAAAATGCCTTCTTTCTTCTCCCTCATGGATTTTCGGTAATGTGTATGTTTTGTGAGTGTGTTTTCTTTGTTTTTAATGTGTGTTGATAATATATTAAGCAAAGGTCAAACAAATAAAAGAAAGTCAAAGTTGACACTTAGTTATTTTTAGTTTTTCTTGTCTTTTAATTCTATTTTAGACTATTTATTACTCAAAACATTAATTCAACACTTATACTATTTTAAGTAGTTTATTTTTAGTTGACAACAAGTTTCACATGTATAGACTTACACCCGACTTGGTTAAAAACTCAATTTTTTGTAAAAGAAGGTGAAAAGTCATATTATTTTTTTCAAATGTCTTTTGAATGCACAATTAATCTAAAATCATTTAATACCACATATAAATACATTTATATTAATATATACTAGGTCAACGAAAGTCAATTCAAGAATCGAGTATAGAAGAAATCACTATTTGACCCAAAAATGCTACTTTTTGCCCGAAACATCTATTTAAATTACTATTCCGTTTTAGAATTAATTTTTATCACACATGGGTCTATTAATAATAGAGGACTAGGTTTTAAGATGTTTAAAACACCCGTGTAGAAATTTTAGCGGACGTGCGTTCAAAACACTATTTACAAAAATCGACGATAAAATTTTCAATGCTGTTTTTTATGAAAATTTCATGAATGCACACATATCATGTATTAGGAATATAAATCACATATTTAGTACATTCTAACTCATATAACACATAAACAGGTCAAATTAGACAAATCGAGGCAAAGGCACGTAAATCGAAGTAAAGACAAAAACTAGGGTTTCACAGGAACGACTTCTAGCTCTAACAAGAACTTCCTCATCCAAACAGCTTCCTTTGCTGGATCAGATGTAGCAATGTACTCGGCTTCTGTAGTAGAGTCTGCAGTAACTGGCTACTTGGAACTTTTCCAACTTACTGCTCCTCCATTAAAAACAAACAGAAAACCAGATATAGACTTTCTATCATCCGTATTAGATTGAAAATCTGAGTCTGTATACCCGTCTATCCAGAGTTCTCCTCTTCCATAAATCAGTGCAAGGCCCTTAGTCATTCGCAAGTACTTAAGGATATGTTTCACTGCCAGTAATCTTCTCCTGGATCGGACTGATATCTGCTCACAAGGCTTACAACGTACGCAATATTAGGCCTTGTACATAGCATGGCATACCTAAGACTACCAACAGCCGAAGCATAAGGCACACGTTCCATACATTGTCTTTCATCCTCGGAGTTGGGAGACATGTTCTTGGAAAGATGTATTCCATGCTGGATAGGCAGAAGACCTTTCTTAGAACTCTCCATAGTGAATTTCTTCAATTCTCGCTCTATGTACATACTTTGAGACAAGCCAATCAATCTTTTCATTCTATCTCTATAGACACGAATCCCTAAGATATAGAAGCTTATCCCAGATCTTTCATGGTGAACTTGCTATTTAACCAAATCTTAGTGGACATCATCTGTCCAACATTATTTCCCATGATTAGAATGTCATCAACATACAAAATCAGAAAAGTGGTCATGCTCCCACTGATAATTTTGTATATACAAGGTTCGTCATCATTTCTAATGAAACCAATCTCCTTGATTTCATTATTAAATCTGATGTTCCAAGAATGAGAGGCTTGCTTTAGACCATATATTGATCTTTTAAGCTTACACACTTGATCTTTGTTAGATTTAAAACCTTCAGGTTGTTCCATATAGATATCTTCCTCAAGATAGCCATTCAGGAACGCAGTTTTAACATCCATTTGCCATATCTCATAATCATAGTGTGCGGCAATACCAAGCATGATGCGGATGGACTTAAGCATGACAACTGGTGAAAAGGTTTCATCATAATCAACACCTTGTTTCTGACGAAAACCTTTCGCAACCAGCCTTGCTTTATAAGTTTCCACATTTCCATCAATTCAAAGTTTTCTTTTGTAGACCCATTTACAACCTATAGGTACAATACCTTTAGGTCGGTCAACTAAGGTCCAAACATCATTTGAATACATGGAATCTATCTCTATTTGCATAGCCTGCCACCATTTCTCGAAATCAATATTTTGTATTGCTTCCTCATAATCAGTAGGATCTTCCAAATGATCTTTATCCCCAACCACAAACAACTCTTGTGTTTCCTCAAGTAGATAACCATATCTCTCTGGAGGACGGGATACCCTACTAGATCTACGAGGTCCTTGTGTGATGACTGATTCTGGATCTTGTCAAATTGGTTCAGGATCAAGATTTGGGTCAGTTTGTGGTTCAGAAGACTCTTCTTCAATTATTATTTTCCTCCTACTGTCACGCCCCAACTCAACCCCTCCTATAATCAGTCAGGACGCAACGGAATTTCGGCAGTATAACGACAGTAAATAGGACTCCGAAGCTCTAAACCAACCTCAACAGAGCATCATACATCAAACAACTCCTCAATAAAATAACAACATACATCATAACCATATTATACAATAATCATTCCTCGTTATACACCTCCGTTCCAACATAATACATAAACCTTAATATACATTGCAAAATATGTTGATACCAACCTAGCAACCTAAACATAGACAAAAGAAAGACTACTAAGACAGCATCAACTAATTCATTAACTTTTCAACATCTTTTACATAATGAACTACAAAGCATATAAAAATCTACTAAGTTAATATACAAGATAGTAAAACAATACAACATCAAGGATAAGACTCCGGAACATAGGACTCATCCACGTAAGGCACATTTTCCTCTTCAGGAGGCACGTACCCGTAATCCTGCGAAAGTACACCTGTATGCATGCAATAATAGAGAGTGAGCTTATATAAAATAAGCCCAGTGAAGATCCAATAGATCTCGAGCAAGGTTTACTAAACTCCTTGGAAAATAATCCTTTGAGCTAGTAAACACACAATAACATCAATAATACTATCATCACATAATCTATAATGACCATTCAATAAAGGATACTCTAGTTGGTGTAGCTCCAAATGCCATCACGATCATAACAGCCTTCTTGTGACTCCCATAAACTCACGCACCCGAGGTACCCCAATAACATCTCCCTCCATGACACCTCCGTCATGCGAGCTGGAGGCAGTCTCTAGTAGTCATGCCGTTATCAACCTGACAGCCCGATGTTGCCCGAGAGGTGACACACACATACCAAAGACTCAGCAATAATAATAAACATCAATCATTCACAGGAGGACAGTCTAGCAGAATTGCCTATCTCCCGGCATCAATCATCAATCAATAATCATTAATAATCATATTATCATCATAATAACATCAATAATCAGTTTAACAACAAATAACTAAGTTAGATGACAAAGTAGGCCATCTAACCTAACATGCATTAAACACACAATTAAACCCTAGTTTACCCACCATCAACTCACAATTCAATCATTCAAACCACCCGCGATCAACTAAAGGCATAATCTAACATTTTAAAGAAAGACAACCTAAACTTCAAATAATCATATCTTACATTCTACTAATCCAAACAACTCCAAACCAGTTTCTATCACTCACCCAATCAATCAACTATATTAGCCCCCTCGGAAACCAACCAAAACACATCCAAATCATGCCCAACAACGCTAAAATCCTAGTGTGCCATGGCTGAAATTTCTGAATTTTACCACGTACATCACAATCAAAAATTCGGCATTACAACAGTGCTACCACGTAATTATCAAACTTTTAGAAATCGACGGCAATCGATTCCGATCAACACAACTCAAACTAATCAACATTTAGCAAATTAATCAACTTTAAATACCCAAAAAATAATAATTATGCTACAACAGTTCAAATCTCGTAGGATTACATATAAATGATCCCTAGCATGCATGGAGCAATAATCTAACATCAGATTAATATTCTAACGGTTCGATAATCAATTCTACGCAAAAACACAAAAGATGAGTTTTGAGATCTAGAATTTTCTCTCACCTTTGATGCGATATAAGCCTAGGAATGCATGTAAAGCGTGCCCAACAAGCGGAATCCAACTCGGTACGAAATTGTACGGACAAAAACTAGGTTTTTCTTTGAAATTTTGTTTTGAAAACCTTGAAAACTCCTTGGTTTTTTTCTCCTATGGCCTCTCGGCTATGTGTGTGAAAATGAAGGTGTTTTGTGGTTTTGCAATGTGTGTTGGTGATATATGCATGAAAGTCAACAATTTAAATGAAAGTCAAAGTTAAAACTTTAGTATTTTTAGTGTTTTCTTGACTTTAAATGCATTTCCTTGATCACCAATGTTCAAAACAATTAATCAACACTCTAGATAGATCAAGTAGGTTATTTTTAGGTGACGAGAAGTTTTACAATCAAACAATTTCACCCGAGTCGGCTTAAAACTCGATTTTTGCAAAAGTCGGTATAAAAATTCTAATAAATTCCTAAGCCGATTTAAAAACTGTTTCAATCAAACACAGGTCTATTAAAGTCTGTGGACTAGGTCTAGAAGGGTTAAAAAGACCAGTTTCAAAATTTTAGCGGACGTGTTTCGAAAATACTATTCACTAAAAGTCGACGATAAAATTTCTGACTCCGTTTTTTATGAAAATTTCATGAATGCACATTTAGCATGTTCTAGGAGTATTAATATCAAAATTATCACATTCTAAGTCATATAGCATATAGATAGGTCAATTCATGCAAAACAAGAATAAACACGCAAAATGAGACATGATAGAAAAGTGGGGTTTCACATTCTCCCCCACTTAAAGAAATTTCTCCCTCGAAATTCTTACTTGATGTACTGAACAGATCTGGGTACTGCTGCTACATCTGATCTCGTCTCTCCCAAGTAGCTTCCTCAATGCCATGATGCTTCCACAACACCTTAACCATCGGAATCTTCTTCGACCTCAACTCTCGTTCCATCTGATCAAGAATATGAATCGGATGCTCGTCATAAGTCAGATTCTCACGAAGCTGTAATGGCTATGGCTCAAGAATATGAGAAGGATTCGAATTATATTTTCGCAAATTAGACATGTGAAATACATCGTGGATATTAGAGAAGTTTTCCGGTAAAGCCAACCAATATGCCAACTTACCAACCCTGCCGGTAATCTCAAACGGCCCAACAAATCTCGGACTCAGCTTACCAGCTTTACCATAACGAGCAAACCCCTTACGAGGAGACAATCTCAAGAAAACCCGATCTCCGACTGCAAACTCCAAGTCCCGACGACGCTTATCAGCATAACTCTTGAATCTACTCTGTGCCGTAAGCATTCTATTCCTGATCAACTGAACATTCTCAATCTTCTCAAGAAGCTCTGGCATGATAGTCGGATCAATAGTCTTTATCTCCCCTACCTCGTCCTAATATAAAGGTGAACGGCTCTTATGACCGTAAAGAGCTGCGAAAGGTGCCATCCCAATAGTAGCTTGATAACTATTGTTATAGGCAAACTCGGCAAGTGGTAGATGTTTCTCCCAGTTCTTCCCGAAGTCCAGAACACAAGCCCTAAGCATATCTTCCAGAATCTGAATAGTCCGCTCAGACTGACCGTCGGTCTATGGATGATACGCGGTACTAAAGTTCAACTGAGTACCCAAGGTCTCCTGGAGTTTCTCCCACAAATGAGAAGTAAATCGAGGATCTCGATCTAAGACAATACTAGATGGAATCCCGTGAAGTGTAACAATCTGATCCAAATAAAGACCTGTCAACTTTGTAACCTCATCTCCCATCCGCATCGAAATAAAATGAGCTGTCTTCGTCAAATGATCCACGGCAACCCAAACTGCATCATTACCCCTCGGTGTTCTAGGCAAACCAGTGACGAAATCCATCGTAATATGCTCCCATTTCCACTCTATTATAGCCAACGGCTGAAGCAAACCTGCAGGTCGTTGATGCTCGGCTTTCACCCTCTGACAAGTCAAACATCTAGATACAAACTGAGCAACTTCTCTCTTCATATTATTCCACTAGTAATGTTGCTTCAAATCCCGATACATCTTGGTTCCACCGAGATGAATAGTGTACTTAGAATTATGAGCTTCCTCCTGAATACCTAGCCTCAAGCCCGGTTCATCGGGAACACAAACCTTGTTATGAAACTGAAGAACACCGTCCTCATGCAGTTTGAAGTCAGACTGATAATCCGTGATCTGATCCTTGATCTTCTGAAGTTTAACATCAAGTTGCTGAGCTTCCCTGATCTGAGACAATAATAAAGGCTAAATACGGAGATGTGAACACATCACCCCAACCTGAGTCAACTCCGGTCTCCAATAAGTGAATTCCTCAAGAACCTCCCATTTCTTGACAACCAAACAAGCAACACTCGCCTTCCGGCTGAGAGCATCTGCTACAACATTTGCCTTGCCAGGCAGATAATTAATAGAACAATTATAATCTCCAAGAAGCTCCATCCACCTCCGCTGGCGCATATTCAACTCGTTCTGTGAGAACAAGTACTTCAGACTCTTATGATCAGTGAAAACCTCGAACTTACTGCCCCACAGATAATGACGCCACTTCTTTAGTGCAAAGACAACTACTACCAACTCAAGATCATGAGTCGGATAATTCACCTCATAAGGCTTCAACTTCCTGGAAGCATAGGCAATAACTCGGCCATCCTGCATAAGAACACATCCCAAGCCCTCATTGGATGCATTGCTATAAATAACCATATTATCGGTCCCTTCTGGTAGAGCAAGTACTGGAGCGGTAGTCAACCTTTTTTTCAGCTCTTGAAACCCACTCTCATACTTCTCATCCCAAGCAAAGATAGTTCGTTTCTGAGTCAACTTAGAAAGTGGCTTAGCAATCTTCGAGAAGTCCTTAACAAACCTACGATAATAACCCGCCAAGCCAAGAAAGCTACGGACCTTAGAAACATTCTTTGGCCGTTTCCAAGACATTACCACCTCAATCTTAGTGGGATCTACAGATATACCACTCTGTGTAATCACATGGCCAAGAAAAGATATGCGTTGCAGCCAAAATTCACATTTGCTAAACTTGGCAAATAACTGATGCTCCTGCAGCTTCTGTAAGACAAGCCGTAGATGTTGCTCGTGCTCCGATTCAGACTTAGAATAGACCAAGATATCATCAATAAAGATTACCATGAACTGGTCTAAATACGGCTGAAAAACCCGATGCATAAGATCCATGAATGCTGCCGGTGCATTAGTTAATCCAAAGGGCATAACAACAAACTCATAATGCCCGTACCTAGTCTTGAAGGTAGACTTCGGAACATCCTCCGTACGAATCCGAAGCTGATAATACCCCTACCTCAAATCAAATTTAGAATAGACTTTGGCTCCCTGAAGTTGATCAAACAACTCGTCAATCAATGGCAAAGGATACTTGTTCTTGATTGTCGCCTAATTCAAACCACGATAGTCTATGCATAACCTCAAGGTACCATCCTTCTTCTTCACAAATAAAATAGGAGCTCCCTAAGGTGAAGAACTCTGCTGAATAAATCCCTTATCCAATAACTCCTGCAACTGAGTTTTCAACTCCTTCAACTCAGCTGGTGCCATCCGGTACACCGATTTAGAAATAAGTTGAGTACCGGGAATAAGATTGATCACAAACTCTACATCTCTCTCTGGCGGTAACCCTGGCAACTCCTCGGGAAATACATTGGGATATTCCCGAATAATAGGGACTTCCTCCAGCTGTAGCTTATCAGATGGCTTGTTGATCAAATAAGCTAAATAACCCGAACACCCCTTACTCACCAACTTAACAGCTTTAGTTGCTGAGATAACAAAGCTTGTCTTAGCACCCTGGTTCCCTGCTACCTCTACTACTGGTTGATCTGGCAAACGAAACTGTACTACCTTGGTTCTACAGTTCAACTGGGCATCATACTTAGAAAGCAAATCCATACCCAAGATAACATCATGCCCCCGGATAGGAAATAAGATAAGGTCCGAAAGAAAATTATGCCCCTTAACATGTATTATACAATCCTTACATAGTAAGCCAGTCACATACTTATCAGTCAAAGAGGTACTAATCTCAACCACATAAAACAATCTTTCAGGTTGCAATTTAACACGTTGCACACAAGCAGGAGTAATGAAAAAATGCGTAGCACCAGAATCAATCAACACTTTAACAAGTTGATCAAGTATAAGGAAGTTACCTTCCACCACTGCAGTCTCCTCAGGCATCTCCTTTAAGTCAACTACGTAGGCCCGAGCCTGGACCTGCTGCTGCTGAGGTGCACTGGCCGCAGGTCGGCCCTGATAACCCTGAGTCGCTGTCCGACCCTCAGTCCTCGAATATCTAGGGCAATCCCTCGCCCCGTGCTGATTGCTGCCGTATCCTAAACACGTCCCTGCCTTCACTCTGCAATCAGCCTCCACATGCCCCGTGTGGTTGCAGTGTGTACACTGCGATGATGATGCACTAACACTGCCCCTGGAAGAACCAGAAGCTGAAGAAATAGCTGAACCAGCCTGCTGCTGAGGCCCTACCAAACTAGGCCTGTACTAACCGTGAGACTGGGCTGGCCTGAACTGGGACTGAACCAGCCTGCCTCTCTCTGCTCCCTCGCGATCCTCGGGACATACTTTGCCCGGAAAGCCAACAGAAAAGTACACCAAACAGTCGCCTAGCTAGTCCTCACCGTGCGCCACCATTCTTCTGCCTCATCATCTAACAAGTACACGACAAAGGAGACTTTCTGCTCATCGGTATAATCAAGAGAATCATAAATCTTCTCCACCTTACTAATCCACGCTTCAGCCTTCCGATCATCGGGTTCCCCCTAAAATCTAGGTGGATGATACCCGAAGAACTCTTTCAGGGTACCACGCCCGTGGTTTCCACCCTGTACATTCAACAACTGAGCCTGCCAAGCTTGAGTCTGGGTAGCCTGCCCTGCTATCAACTGAGCCTGTCCGGCCACTAACTCAGCAATCCTCTCCATAGCTACCCCCAAACGGTCATCACCCCTATCATGGCCCGGTGCCGCATTACCAGGAGTCTCATCAGTCATCTCAGGCCTACCTCTGGTCCTCGCTCTACCCGTCATTCTACTAATCAAAGAGTTAGCACAGGTTATAGCACGTAAACTGGTTATAAACAACTATTAGCACATAAACAACAAAGTCATATAAAACACATAAACAAATTGATCACATAATCACATAAGCACTAAATCACATAATCACTTAATCATTTAATCATATTAATACATAGTTCACTTTTCTTTCAATTCATACATACTTTCATGCTAAGATCATTACCCACATTCCGAGAATACCCCGGCTGACAACTAACATGCACTCTGATACCACTTAAATGTCATGCCCCAACTCGACCCCTCCTATAATTAGTCAGGACGCAACGAAATTTCGGCAGTATAACTGTCACGCCCCAACTCGACCCCACCTACGATCAGTCAGGACGCAACGGAATTTCGGCGGCATAACGACAGTAAACAGATTTCCGAGGTTCTAAACCAACCTCATTAAACATCATACATCCAGTAATTCCTCAATACAAACAACAACATACAACACAACCATATTATACAATAAAACATCCTCGTTATACGCCTCCGTTCCAACATGACATACAATACCTCAACTTTATCATACATTTCAAAAGTAAGTTGAGACACAACTACAATTTAACCATAGACAAAAGGAAGCCACTAAATTAACATCATTTGGTTCATCATCTTTTCAATATCTATTACATTAAGAACCATAAGACATATAAAGTCTATTAAACTAATACACAAGACATTTAACAACATAGAATCATGGATAAGACTCGGGAACATATGACTCATCCACGAAAGGCACATTTTCCACATTCTCCTCTTCAGGAGGCACGTACCCGTAATCTTGTGAAAGTACACCTGAAACATGCATTAATAGAGAGTGAGCTTATATACATAAGCCCAGTGAGGATTCGATAGATCTCGACAGTATTCACTACGCTCCTTGGATTTAGTCCTTTGAGCAAGTAAACACACAACAACAATAAATAACATAAATAAAGCTATCATCACATAACTATATAACCAATCAATAAGGATACTCTATTTGGTGTAGCTCCAAACGCCATCACGATCTCAACCGTTCTTCTTATAACTCCCCATTACTCACGCACCCGAGGTACCTCACTAGCCCCTTCCCTCCATGACATCTCCGTCATGCGAGCTGGGGGTAGCCTATGGCAGTCATGCCGTTATCAACCCGACAGCCCGATGCTGCCCGAGAGGTGGCACACACATACCAAGACTCCATATTCATCAATCATCATGCAAGCATAAATCAATCAATCAATTGGGAGATCAGCAACAAGAGTGCCCGATTCCCGCATTCAATAATAATCAATCAATAACATCAATATAACATCATTATTAAATTAAACAACAAACAACGTAGTTAGATGACAAAGTAGGCCATCTAACCGGACATGCATAATATACATAATTAAACCCTAAATTACTCAACAACAACTCACCATTCATCACTCGAACACTACCCAACCATCTAAGGCATCGTTCAAGAAATTAAAGAATGACAACCTAAACTTCTAAAATTCATAACTTACAATCTACTAATCCAAACATTGCCAAATCAGTTCCTATCACTCACCCATTCAACCTACTACATTAGCCCTCTCAGAAATCCACCATAACACCTCTAAATCATGCCCGATAACCCTAAAATCCTAAGATGTCATGGCTGGATTTTCCGGATTTTCACACAAACAATGTAATCGAAAATTCGGCAATACAACAGCGCTAACACGTAATTATCAAGTATTCAGAAATCGACGGCAATCGATTTCGAGCAACGCAACTCAATTAAATCAACTTTGAACATTTTAATCAAAATTAAATACCCAGAAAATAAAAATTATGCTATATCCGACAGAAACTCGTAGTATTAGTATATAATGATCCCTAGCATGCAAGGAGCAATAATCTAACATCAGATTTCAATTCTAACGGTTCAATCTTCATTTATACGCAAAAACACAAAAATGACATTTTGAGATCTAGAATTTTTCTCTCACCTTTGATGCGATATAAGCCTAGGAATGCGTGCTATGCGTGCCCAACAAGCAGAATCCAAGTCGGTGCGAAGTTTCACGGACAAAAACTAGGTTTTTCTTTGAAAAATTGGATTGAAAAGCTTTGAAATTCTCTTTCTTTTTCTCTCCTCTTTCTCTCGGCCATGTGTGTGTTTGTGGAGTGTGTTTTGTGTTGTGTGAGTGTGTGTTGATGACAAGGAGTATTTAAAAGCTTGGTCAATTAAAAAAATGCAAAGTCAAAGTTAGTTTTAATAGGTATTTTTGTGTTTTTAATGACTTTAATTGCATTTTTGTGCTCACCAAGTTAAAAATAATTATGCAACCCCCAAAATATCTCAAGTGGATTATTTTTAGGTGACAAGAAGTTTTACATTCAAAGAATTCCACCCGAGTCGGCTTAAAACTCGATTTTCGCAAAAGTCGGTATAAAAACCCTAATAAATTCTTAAGCCGATTTTAAAACCGTTTTCATCAAACACAGGTCTATTAAAGTCCGTGGACTAGGTCTAGAAGGGTTAAAAAGACCAGTTTCAAAATTATAGCGGACGTGTTTCGAAAACACTATTCACTGAAAATCGACGATAAAATTTCTGACTCCGTTTTTGATGAAAATTTCATGAATGCACATTTAGCACGTATTAGGAGTATTGAAATCAAAATTATAACTTTCTAGGTCCTATAGCACATAAACAGATCATATGCACGCAAAATGAGGTAAAACACGTAAAACGAGATAAGTAAGAAAGTGGGGTTTCACATTCTCCCCTCCTTAAAACAATTGCGTCCGCGCAATTCTCGAACTGATAGACAATTAAATCCTCAATCGTTACGCATAACAATACTTCTCCTAGTTCCCATTTATCTCCTAGGATGACACCTAACCAAAGACCTCAAAAGAACAACCTCTATTGACTGCAAGTTGATGATCATAATTCCAAGACAATCTTCAATTCATAATTCTCTCCCACCTAATATCATATTGCATATGAAATAAATCGCAACTCCAAAGTTTTAGCATGACACCAGTAATTATCAATCACCCCCTACTACACAAAAGAGCTCTATGAACACCCTGAGGGTTTTAAAAACTCAATCACGATAACATGAATGATTACTGATCAAAGAAATATCTCAAAAGTGACATTGGTCAGAATATGGCTCTTATGACATTTACGAGGAATTAAGAATATGGAAAGTCATATTTGAGCCAACAATCAAGGGAGCAAGAGGTCAAACAAGTTAGAGAATCAAGAGGCTAATAGTTTAATAAGGAAGCATGATAACTAAGATAAGAAATGTCTCAGCACCTATCAGTTAAATCAGTATGAACAAAGGATGATGACGAGTCAAAACAGTGCTGAGTATGTTGAACAAAAATTCCTGAACAAGTAGATGTTTCAATTCTCGATGATTGTTCAAGGAACCAACAAGTAAGTTGTACTTGAGGTGAAATAAAATTAAGAGATAAGAGATGATTAATTCAATAGAAAATATGAGTGTCAAGATAATGAGTATCTCAGCACGCAATAACCAAAGAAGTATTAATAAGAAGGACAATGCCGAGTATATTGAATGAGCAATTACAAGCAAAGTAATGACTCAAGATTTAATAATGAAACAATAGGATTAACAAGGATCAACAAGAATGACAATGATGTACTTAGGTAGGGAGTACATCAAGCAAGTGAAATTCGAACAAATAAAATGGTATACCAAAGGAAAAATTACTTTCAAATGAAGAGTAATAGGATGAAATGAAATATTGAAATCAATGGCTGGATATATAGAATGAAATATAGAAGTCTCAAACCTTAACTCCAATAAGTGACATTGTTATAAGAAACAAATATGAATGTTAAGAATAGAAGCAATGTCAAATGAGTATAGGATCCATTAATCCAATAAGCAAAACTTTCAAGAAACAATTGATATGCTAGAAAAGTGTAACTCTCTCTCAAATAAGTGAGAATAGAGTAAAAGATAATAAGACCGATAGAATTATGAAGCACAAGAAGGGTGTCCCACCTACACACTTAAACACCAACAAGTCAAATCTTACAAACTATCTTCCTCCAAAACAAGACACTAAGGAGATCTAGAGAACCTAAAGAGTCATAACAATCACCAAACAAGATAAATCACTCCAAAATTTTACATTCCGTACCAGACCAATCACTAAACAAGATAAATCACTGATTACCCAACAAGATTAACTAATGAAGACTCCAAAATCTGATAACACAATACAGATTCATATTAACCCATTATAACACAAGTGAATCCTCAATCAACAATTTATAGAGTCATACCACCTAGAACTCAAAAGCTCGATGTAGGTAAGTAAATGTTCAGTCACCAAAATGCATTCTTATTTCCTCAAATAATTCTATCTCCGAACAATTGCATCTTCGAATAAAATAACTTTAGTCAAGAATCACTCCAATTGTCTCCAAGGTCTAAAGATCAAAACTCCAAAATATCCATTAATAATATAGCAATCCCAAATAATAGAAATATTCACATGTTATACAACACTTCATTCCATTCACAAATATACATCACTAATTCCTCAAATAAATTCATTCTAAAATAACCTCAAGAAAGTATAATATGAGTTGAGACTCCAAAAGTGTCTAATCACAACCTCACAAAAACCTCAACTTATGATTCATCTCCAAGTAATAATAAGTTAAACATGGCAACAAAAGTAAT
Source organism: Ehretia macrophylla (assembly GCA_037974665.1). NCBI lineage: Eukaryota > Viridiplantae > Streptophyta > Magnoliopsida > Boraginales > Ehretiaceae > Ehretia > Ehretia macrophylla. The sequence continues at coordinate 2,584,047 of CM075766.1, forward strand.
TATAATCATCAAGATACATTACTATTTCCTCGAACAACTTCATTCTCGCTAAAGGAACATCAAGATCAATCCACTAAGCCGAAACTAAAATCCATAAGCATAACAATTAAAATCTAACTGATAAACTTCTAGAATAATAATAATTCAAAATCATGGCCTACCACTATTTCCGAAAACTCTTACAACCACCCTAGACATTAAAAGGTCACTCACGAGTTAAAACATGTATGCAACTATATCATATGAAAGACAAGTACAACGTAATGCACAATTATCATACAATGCAACATTATCACATAACACACAATTCAACATATAAGAAGCCAACATCACATAAATAGGTTATGTCACAGAAATAAGTTATCAACAATTAAAGTCACATAAGCAACAAACTTCACATAAGACAAATTGATCACGTAACTCACATTGGTCACTTAAAGTACATTGAGCACCTAAAGCACGTTGTTTCACATAAGCTAGTTATAAACAATTAAAAGCACATAAACAACTAACTTCACACAAGGCACAAAATCACATAAAACACAATTGTCACATAATACACATTAATCACATAATGCACATTAATTACAACACATTGAGTACGTATAACACGTTATCACATAAAACATATTGACCACATTAGTTCACTTAACACACAAGGCATACTGGTCACATAGAAAGTTAGACACATAAGTAAATTAATCACATAAACATATTAACATATGTTTTACTTTTCTTTCACTTAATACATACTTGCATGCTTAGACCACTACCCACATTCCGAGGATACCCCGGCTGACAGCTAACATGAGCTCTGATACCACTTAAACTGTCACGCCCCAACTCGACCCCACCTACGATCAGTCAGGACGCAACGGAATTTCGGCGGCATAACGACAGTAAACAGATTTCCGAGGTTCTAAACCAACCTCATTAAACATCATACATCCAGTAATTCCTCAATACAAACAACAACATACAACACAACCATATTATACAATAAAACATCCTCGTTATACGCCTCCGTTCCAACATGACATACAATACCTCAACTTTATCATACATTTCAAAAGTAAGTTGAGACACAACTACAATTTAACCATAGACAAAAGGAAGCCACTAAATTAACATCATTTGGTTCATCATCTTTTCAATATCTATTACATTAAGAACCATAAGACATATAAAGTCTATTAAACTAATACACAAGACATTTAACAACATAGAATCATGGATAAGACTCGGGAACATATGACTCATCCATGAAAGGCACATTTTCCACATTCTCCTCTTCAGGAGGCACGTACCCGTAATCTTGTGAAAGTACACCTGAAACATGCATTAATAGAGAGTGAGCTTATATACATAAGCCCAGTGAGGATCCGATAGATCTCGACAGTATTCACTACGCTCCTTGGATTTAGTCCTTTGAGCAAGTAAACACACAACAACAATAAATAACATAAATAAAGCTATCATCACATAACTATATAACCAATCAATAAGGATACTCTATTTTGTGTAGCTCCAAACGCCATCACGATCTCAACCGTTCTTCTTATAACTCCCCATTACTCACGCACCCGAGGTACCTCACTAGCCCCTTCCCTCCATGACATCTCCGTCATGCGAGCTGGGGGTAGCCTATGGCAGTCATGCCGTTATCAACCCGACAGCCCGATGCTGCCCGAGAGGTGGCACACACATACCAAGACTCCATATTCATCAATCATCATGCAAGCATAAATCAATCAATCAATTGGGAGATCAGCAACAAGAGTGTCCGATTCCCGCATTCAATAATAATCAATCAATAACATCAATATAACATCAATATTAAATTAAACAACAAACAACGTAGTTAGATGACAAAGTAGGCCATCTAACCGGACATGCATAATATACATAATTAAACCCTAAATTACTCAACAACAACTCACCATTCATCACTCGAACACTACCCAACCATCTAAGGCATCGTTCAAGAAATTAAAGAATGACAACCTAAACTTCTAAAATTCATAACTTACAATCTACTAATCCAAACATTGCCAAATCAGTTCCTATCACTCACCCATTCAACCTACTACATTAGCCCTCTCGGAAATCCACCATAACACCTCTAAATCATGCCCGATAACCCTAAAATCCTAAGATGTCATGGCTGGATTTTCCGGATTTTCACACAAACAATGTAATCAAAAATTCGGCATTACAACAGCGCTAACACGTAATTATCAAGTATTCAGAAATCGACGGCAATCGATTTCGAGCAACGCAACTCAATTAAATCAACTTTGAACATTTTAATCAAAATTAAATACCCAGAAAATAAAAATTATGCTATATCCGACAGAAACTCGTAGTATTAGTATATAATGATCCCTAGCATGCAAGGAGCAATAATCTAACATCATATTTCAATTCTAACGGTTCAATCTTCATTTATACGCAAAAACACAAAAATGACATTTTGAGATCTAGAATTTTTCTCTCACCTTTGATGCGATATAAGCCTAGGAATGCGTGCTATGCGTGCCCAACAAGCAGAATCCAAGTCGGTGCGAAGTTTCACGGACAAAAACTAGGTTTTTCTTTGAAAAATTGGATTGAAAAGCTTTGAAATTCTCTTTCTTTTTCTCTCCTCTTTCTCTCGGCCATGTGTGTGTTTGTGGAGTGTGTTTTGTGTTGTGTGAGTGTGTGTTGATGACAAGGAGTATTTAAAAGCTTGGTCAATTAAAAAAATGCAAAGTCAAAGTTAGTTTTAATAGGTATTTTTGTGTTTTTAATGACTTTAATTGCATTTTTGTGCTCACCAAGTTAAAAATAATTATGCAACCCCCAAAATATCTCAAGTGGATTATTTTTAGGTGACAAGAAGTTTTACATTCAAAGAATTCCACCCGAGTCGGCTTAAAACTCGATTTTCGCAAAAGTCGGTATAAAAACCCTAATAAATTCTTAAGCCGATTTTAAAACCGTTTTCATCAAACACAGGTCTATTAAAGTCCGTGGACTAGGTCTAGAAGGGTTAAAAAGACCAGTTTCAAAATTATAGCGGACGTGTTTCGAAAACACTATTCACTGAAAATCGACGATAAAATTTCTGACTCCGTTTTTGATGAAAATTTCATGAATGCACATTTAGCACGTATTAGGAGTATTGAAATCAAAATTATAACTTTCTAGGTCCTATAGCACATAAACAGATCATATGCACACAAAACGAGGTAAAACACGTAAAACGAGATAAGCAAGAAAGTGGTGTTTCACAATAACGACAGTAAATAGGACTCCGAGGCTCTAAACCAACCTCAACAGAGCATCATACATCAAACAACTCCTCAATAAAATAACAACATACATCATAACCATATTATACAATAATCATTCCTCATTATACGCCTCCGTTCCAACATAATACATAAACCTTAATATACATTGCAAAATATGTTGATACCAACCTAGCAACCTAAACATAGACAAAAGAAAGACTACTAAGACAACATCAACTAATTCATTAGCTTTTCAACTTCTTTTACATAATGAACTACAAAGCATATAAAAATCTACTAAGTTAATATACAAGATAGTAAAACAATACAACATCAAGGATAAGACTCCGGAACATAGGACTCATCCACGTAAGGCACATTTTCCTCTTCAGGAGGCACGTACCTGTAATCCTACGAAAGTACACTTGTATGCATGCAATAATAGAGAGTGAGCTTATATAAAATAATCCCAGTGAGGATCCGATAGATCTCGAGCAAGGTTTACTAAACTCCTTGGAAAATAATCCTTTGAGCTAGTAAACACACAATAACATCAATAATACTATCATCACATAATCTATAATGACCATTCAATAAAGGATACTCTAGTTGGTGTAGCTCCAAACGCCATCACGATCATAACAGCCTTCTTGTGACTCCCATAAACTCACGCACCTGAGGTACCCTAATAACCTCTCCCTCCATGACACCTCCGTCATGTGAGCTGGAGGCAGTCTCTGGTAGTCATGCCGTTATCAACCCGACAGCCCGATGCTGCCCGAGAGGTGGCACACACATACCAAAGACTCAACAATAATAATAAACATCAATCATTCACAGGAGGACAGTCTAGCAGAGCTGCCTATCTCCCGGCATCAATCATCAATCAATAATCATCAATAATCATATTATCATCATAATAACATCAATAATCAGTTTAACAACAAATAACTAAGTTAGATGACAAAGTAGGCCATCTAACCGAACATGTATTAAACACACAATCAAACCCAAACACCCACCATCAACTCACAATTCAATCACTCAAACCACCCCTGATCAACTAAAGGCATAATCTAACATTTTAAAGAAAGACAACCTAAACTTCAAATAATCATATCTTACATTCTACAAATCCAAACAACCCCAAATCAGTTTCTATCACTCAGCCAATCAATCAACTACATTAGGCCCCTTGGAAACCAACCAAAACACATCCAAATCATGCCCAACAACCCTAAAACCCTAGTGTGTCATGGCTGAAATTTCCAAATTTTAGCACGGACATCACAATCGAAAATTTGGCATTACAACAGCGCTACCACGTAATTATCAAACTTTTAGAAATCGACGGCAATCGATTCCGATCAACACAACTCAAACTAATCAACATTTAGCAAATTAATCAACTTTAAATACCCGAAAAATAATAATTATGCTACAACGGTTCAAATCTCGTAGGATTACATATAAATGATCCCTAGCATGCATGGAGCAATAATCTAACATCAGATTAATATTCTAACGATTCGATAATCAATTCTACGCAAAAACACAAAAGATGGGTTTTGAGATCTAGAATTTTTCTCTCACCTTTGATGCGATATAAGCCTAGGAATGCGTGCAAAGCATGCCCAACAAGCAGAATCCAACTCGGCACGAAATTGTACGGATAAAAACTAGGTTTTTCTTTGAAATTTTGTTTTGAAAACCTTGAAAACTCCTTGGTTTTTTTCTCCTATGGCCTCTCGGCTATGTGTGTGAAAATGAAGGTGTTTTTGTGCTTTTGCAATGTGTGTTGGTAATATATGTTTGAAAGTCAACAATTTAAATGAAAGTCAAAGTTGAAACTTTAGTATTTTTAGTGTTTTCTTGACTTTAAATGCATTTTCTTGATCACCAATGTTCAAAACAATTATTCAACACCCAAGATAGCTCAAGTAGGTTATTTTTAGGTGACGAGAAGTTTTACAATCAAACAATTTCACCCGAGTCGGCTTAAAACTCGATTTTTGCAAAAGTCGGTGTAAAAACCCTAATAAATTCCTAAGCCAATTTAAAAACCGTTTTAATCAAACACAGGTCTATTAAAGTCCGTGGACTAGGTCTAGAAGTGTTAAAAAGACCAGTTTCAAAATTTTAGCGGACGTGTTTCGAAAATACTATTCACTAAAAGTCGACGATAAAATTTATGACTCCGTTTTTTATGAAATTTATATGAATGCACATTTAGCATGTTCTAGGAGTATTAATATCAAAATTATCACATTCTAAGTCATATAGCACATAGACAGGTCAATTCACGCAAAACGAGAATAAACACGCAAAACGAGATAGGATAGAAAAGTGGGGTTTCACACCTACTGCCTCCTTCTTGAACAAACTCCTTTTCAAGAAAGACGGCATCTTGACTGATCGATATTCTTTGATCATCGGGGAAATAAAAATAATATCCTTTAGTCTCCTTAGGATATCCCACAAATCTCTCTTTATTTGATCTAGCTTCCAACTTGTCCATCTTAAGTTTCTTAACATAAGCGGGACAACCCCAAATCATAATGTGATCAAGACTTGGTTTCCTACCAAACCACATCTCATACAATGTAGTAGGAATAGCTTTAGTTGGAGCCCAGTTCAACAAATAAATAGCAGTAAGAAGTGTATACCCCCACAATAAAATTGGAAGATCGGTGTAACTTGTCACGCCCCGACCTGACCCAGCAAAAGGCCAAGCCTGGACCCGACACACGGACGGAGTCTCCTCTGTACCATGGACGATCCGAAAACCCTACATTCAACATAACTTTGGCGAAAACCACAATAAACATTTGAAACAAGTCAACTTTCTTTTAGAAAACATACATCTTCTCATTAAACAACTTTGCAAACCAAAAATGTCATGCATACTACACAAGTATTCGTGCCACTAAATAGTTAAACCAATAGCATGCAGTTCTTACTAGTCACGTGAGTATATCTTTACAACTTTACAACCTTTAAACTTTTACAACATAAGACCATAGTGGCCTCAAAATAGAAACTACATACAAGGCTACAAACCTCAAAATGAAGCGTCAACCAAGTAGTGTACACATCAAGCATGGCCCGCACAAAAGACTGGCAACCAACCACTAGCTAAGCAAAGAAAGTGCCATCAAGGAAACACCTCCACTTGCTCCTCCTCCTCAATTACCTCAATAGGATCCGCTTCAACTACTCCTGTAAAATATAGTATAGAAAGGAATGAGCAAAAACTATTGCTCAGCGAGGGTAATTGGTCTCAAGGACGGAGGTGAGAGGAGAATGCAATGCAAATAGTCAAGTAGATCAATCAATTATCATATAGAGAAGCAAGTAAAGCCAACAATAAATCAAGACAAGCATTAAGTCTATAACCATTCAATTAAAGGATACAATTCACTTTCCACGAGCAACTCTCAATCACGAATCCGATGACGACGCGCCGGCCCAACCACCTTATAACTTCAGTTTGGAATACCCTGAAAGTATTCAATCAATTCTACGATCCAAATCTCCTTGGAAGGCAACCCAAGCAAGAAAGGGAATAGGGCACGGAGCTAGGGCAACCAACCCTGGCAACCCAAGGCTACCCAGATAGGCCCATCACACTGCCCCTGACTCTATGAATGCAATACAATATTCAATGCAACAATCGAGCAATTGAGCAATAAAGCCACACGTGGTAGAATAACAAAGTAGGTTACTCTCGCATGCAATAGCAACAGTTGGCAAACATTTCAATGATAATCAACTTTAACAAGCATAATAAGCAACAATAAGCATTCTACATGCATAACACTATGAAAACCAACAAAAACACAAAACGACCCCAACTTTCAAAACGCTACTACTTCCAAATGAGCTATGAGTTTTGGAAACTGACTTCACCATTCCTCCTAGGTCACCATAAGGCACGTCTAAAGACCACGAAACCCTACTTTACCCTAGAATTCCCGCAAAACCCCAATTTTTTCCTTTGCTCGTTTGAACTATAGCTACCCTAACCAAACACCTAACCAACGCCATAACCACACCAAAAGTGCTTCCATGGCCTCCCGAGACAACGCCATCACGCAAAATGAGAAAACGCTAAACTCAACTTAAACGACACCAACATGTACCCAGACATTTTTCTCCGTTTTTCCATTACCCAACCCAAACAAATCATGCATTTAGGCATTCTAACATATCTAGCATCTTTTCACATCAATAGAATGCAAAATGGAGCAACTTTTACGAAACAGGGGTTTACTATTCATAGTTTACTATTCCATTATCAATTTAAATTGCAATATCTATATTCAACCGCAGAAAATGCTAAAAAGCTACAAATACATGTTCTACAATTGACAAGGAACATTCTTCAAGCATCAAAATGGATAAAATAACGATCTACGCATAAATCCTAAAAATTAAAGTTTATATATCAAACATTCAAATGCGCAAATAAAGATACTTCCCTTACCTTAAACGCTCCTAGACGCTAGGAAAACCACGCTGGAAGCCTCGGAAACAACCCCTTGCAAGCTCTCACGAAGTTTTGAAGATTTGAATGTTGAAAATATTTTTTTTCCCCTTTGAAGTTTCGGCCTCCCCTATTTTTTTCAGCTTTTAATTGTTTTATTTTGCTATTATATGCTATTTAAAAGATGACAAGCTAAGTCAAATGGTCAAAGTCTTGGTCAAAGGTTACTTAAGTTGGTCAAATAAGCTTATTTCTTGCATTTTAAGGCTAAAACAACTAATACAAATCTAATTCTAGTTAACAACAACTAAAATATTAAAATTAAAACACTAAATACTAGTTTTCACTATTTGTTGAGGACTAGAAAACGCTCTCTAATTATCGCTCTCGAAATGCAATGCACTTTGCCACAATAAAGGAATAACAATTAAATTTCAAAGAATTTAAGAAAATATAATTTTCAGAAAAATAAACAGGAAAATTTTCCATTCCGCCCTCGGGTACTACACCCTTTCCCCCTTAAAACAATTGCGTCCACGCAATTCTTACCTTGTTGACAAACAACTCCGGATACTGACTCCGAACCTGGTCCTCTCTTTCCCAAGTTGCTTCCTCAAATCCGTGATGATTCCACAAAACCTTTACCAACGGAATATTCTTCCTGCGAAGTTCCTGAACTTTTCGATCCACAATTCGAATCGGTCTCTCCTTATAAGTTAACTTTTCCTCAATCTGCAAAGGCTCTAGTTCAAGTACATGTGAAGGATCTAGATGATATTTCCTTAACATTGACACGTGGAAAATATCGTGCAGTCTTGACAAGCTCAGAGGTAAAGCTAACCGATAAGCTAAAGGACCCACCTTTTCGGTGATCTCAAACAGACCCACATACCTGGGACTAAGTTTCCTGCTCTTACCGTGCCGAATCAACCCCTTTCGAGGAGAAATCTTAAGAAACACCCGATCTCCCAAAGTAAACTCAAGATCCCGACGGTGTTTATCCGCATAACTCTTCTAACGACTCTGAGCTGTAAGCATACACTGGTGAATAAGGTGAACATTATCCACCATCTTAATCATCTTAGGTAACATAGTCGGATCAACTATTCTCATCTCTCCAACCTCTTCCCAATACAATAGGGATCTGCATTTACGACCATACAATGCCTCGTAGGGAGCCATACTTATAGTAGATTGATAACTATTATTGTAGGCGAACTCCGCTAAAGGCAAAAACTTCTCCCAATTCTTCCCAAAGTCTAACACACATGCCCGAAGCATGTCTTCCAAGATCTTGATGGTTCTCTTAGACTGGCCATCAGTTTGTGGATGGTATGCAGTACTGAAGCTCAACTTAGTTCCCATGGCCTCTTGCAACTTCTGCCAAAAACGAGATCTAAATCTGGGGTCTCTATCTGACACTATACTCTGTGGCACACCATGAAGTCTCACAATATTAGTAACATAGGGCTCAGCTAGTTTATTAAGGCTATCATGTTTGTTCATGGAAATAAAATGTGAAACCTTAGTCAATCGATCCACAACAACCCAAACAGAATCACATCCTCTCGGAGATCTCAGAAGATAGGTCACAAGGTCCATTGTAACATGCACCCACTTCCATTGCGGAATCGACAACGGTTGTAGAAGCTCGGATGGCCTCTGATGCTCAGCTTTAACTCTCTGGCAAGTTAAACACCTGGATATATACCCAGCAATCTCCCTCTTCATATTGTTCCACCAGAAATGTGGTTTCAGATCTCTATACATTTTAGTACTGCCCGGGTGAATCGTATATCTTGAATTATGTGCCTCGGACAGAATCTCATTCTTCAAAGTCGGATCACTAGGAACATACACTCTATCCTTGAATCTGAAGATACCACCTGCATGTAATTTAAACTCCGACTCTCCCCCTTTGCTTTTTCTTGGATTTTCAAGATGTGAGGATCAGTCTTCTAAGCCTCCCTGATTTGTGTTAGCAATCCCGACTAAATTTGTAAGCTGGCAAATCAAATCCCTACCTCAGTAGCTTCTGGCTTCCATGAACAAATTTTCTCCAAAGTCTCCCAATCCTTGATAATTAAACTTGCATCAGTAGTGTGAAACCCCACTTTTCTGCTTTACCTCGATTTGCATGCCTTTGCCTCGATTTGCGTGAATTAACCTGTCTATGTGCTATATGGCTTATAATATGGTGATTTTGGTATTAATACTCCTAATACGTGCTAAATGTGCATTCATGAAATTTTCATCAAAAACGGAGTCCGAAATTTTATCGTCGATTTTCAGTGAATAGTGTTTTCGAAACACGTCCGCTATAATTTTGAAACTGGTCTTTTTAACCCTTCTAGACCTAGTCCACGGGCTTTAATAGACCTGTGTTTGATGAAAACGGTTTTAAAATCGGCTTAAGAATTTATTAGGGTTTTTACACCGACTTTTGCGAAAATCGAGTTTTAAGCCGACTCGGGTGGAATTCTTTGAATGTAAAACTTCTTGTCACCTAAAAATAATCCACTTGTGATATTTTGGGGGTTGCATAATTATTTTTAACTTGGTGAGCACTAAAATGCAATTAAAGTCATTAAAAACACAAAAATACCTATTAAAACTAACTTTGACTTTGCATTTTTTTAATTGACCAAGCTTTTAAATACTCCTTGTCATCAACACACACTCACACAACACAAAACACACTCCACAAACACACACATGGCCGAGAGAAAGAGGAGAGAAAAAGAAAGAGAATTTCAAAGCTTTTCAATCCAATTTTTCAAAGAAAAACCTAGTTTTTGTCCGTGAAACTTCGCACCGACTTGGATTCTGCTTGTTGGGCACGCATAGCACGCATTCCTAGGCTTATATCGCATCTAAGGTGAGAGAAAAATTCTAGATCTCAAAATGTCATTTTTGTGTTTTTGCGTATAAATGAAGATTGAACCGTTAGAATTGTAATCTGATGTTAGATTATTGCTCCTTGCATACTAGGGATCATTATATACTAATACTACGAGTTTCTGTAGGATATAGCATAATTTTTATTTTCCGGGTATTTAATTTTGAATAAAATGTTCAAAGTTGATTTAATTGAGTTGTGTTGATCGAAATCGATTGCCGTCGATTTCTAAATACTTGATAATTACGTATTAGCGCTGTTGTAATGCCGAATTTTTGATTACATTGTTTGTGTGAAAATCCGGAAAATCCAGCCATGACGTCATAGGGTTTTAGGGTTATCGGGCATGATTTGGAGGTGTTATGGTGGATTTCCGAGAGGGCTAATGTAGTAGGTTGAATGGGTGAGTGATAGGAACTGATTTGGCAATGTTTGGATTAGTAGATTGTAAGTTATGAATTTTAGAAGTTTAGGTTGTCATTCTTTAATTTCTTGAACGATGCCTTAGATGGTTGGGTAGTGTTCGAGTGATGAATGGTGAGTCGTTGTTGAGTAATTTAGGGTTTAATTATGTATATTATGCATGTCCGGTTAGATGGCCTACTTTGTCATCTAACTACGTTGTTTGTTGTTTAATTTAATATTGATGTTATATTGATGTTATTGATTGATTATTATTGAATGCGGGAATCGGGCACTCTTGTTGCTGATCTCCCAATTGATTGATTGATTTATGCTTGCATGATGATTGATGAATATGGAGTCTTGGTATGTGTGTGCCACCTCTCGGGCAGCGTCGGGCTGTCGGGTTGATAACGGCATGACTGCCATAGGCTACCCCCAGCTCGCATGACGGAGATGTCATGGAGGGAAGGGGCTAGTGAGGTACCTCGGGTGCGTGAGTAATGGGGAGTTATAAGAAGAACGGTTGAGATCGTGATGGCGTTTGGAGCTACACCAAATAGAGTATCCTTATTGATTGGTTATATAGTTATGTGATGATAGCATTATTTATGTTGTTATGTGATGATAGCATTATTATTGTTGTTGTGTGTTTACTTGCTCAAAGGACTAAATCCAAGGAGCGTAGTGAATACTGTCGAGATCTATCGGATCCTCACTGGGCTTATGTATATAAGCTCACTCTCTATTAATGCATGTTTCAGGTGTACTTTCACAAGATTTCGGGTACGTGCCTCCTGAAGAGGAGAATGTGGAAAATGTGCTTTACGTGGACGAGTCATATGTTCCCGAGTCTTATCCATGATTATATGTTGTTTAATGTCATGTATATTAGTTTAATAGACTTTTATATGCTTTGTGGTTCTTATTGTAATAGATGTTGGAAGATGATGATCCAAATGGTGTTAACTTAGTGGCTTTCTTTTGTCTATGGTTAAGTTGTAAATATGTCTCAACTTATTTTTGAAATGTATGATAAGGTTGAGGTATTGTATGTTATGTTGGAACGGAGGCGCATAACTATGAATGAGTTGATGAAAGAATATTTAATGTATGAAATAGTTGCGTTGTATGTTGTTGATTTAATTGTGGAGTTGGTTGGTGATTTGTGGAGTTTGATGTATGTTGTTTTTAAGGGTTGGTTTAGAGCCCTGATGTTCATGTTACTGTCGTTATGCTGCCGAAATTCCGTTGCGTCCTGACTGATTGTAAGAGGGGTCGAGTTGGGGCGTGACAGTTTAAGTGGTATCAGAGCTTGATTAGCTGTTAGCTGGGGTATCCTCGGAATGTGGGTAGTGGTCTAAGCATGCAAGTATGTATTAAGTGAAAGAAAAGTAAAACATATGTTAATATGTTTATGTGATTAATTTACTTATGTGTCTAACTTTCTATGTGACCAGTATGCCTTGTGTGTTAAGTGAACTAATGTGGTCAATATGTTTTATGTGATAACGTGTTATACATACTCAATGTGTTGTAATTAATGTGCATTATGTGATTAATGTGTATTATGTGACAATTGTGTTTTATGTGATTTTGTGCCTTGTGTGAAGTTAGTTGTTTATGTGCTTTTAATTGTTTATAACTAACTTATGTGAAACAACGTGCTTTAGGTGTTCAATGTACTTTAAGTGACCAATGTGAGTTACGTGATCAACTTGTCTTATGTGAAGTTTGTTGCTTATGTGACTTTAATTGTTTATAACTTACTTCTGTGATATAACCTGTTTATGTGATGTTGGCTTCTTATATGTTGAATTGTGTGTTATGTGATAATGTTGCATTGTATGATAATTGCGCATTACGTTATACTTGTCTTTCATATGATATAGTTGCATACATGTTTTAACTCGTGAGTGACCTTTTAATGTCTAGGGTGACTGTAAGAGTTTTCGGAAATAGTGGTAGGCCATGATTTTGAATTATTATTATTCTAGAAGTTTATCAGTTAGATTTTAATTGTTATGTTTATGGATTTTAGTTTCGGCTTAGTGGATTGATCTTGATGTTCCTTTAGTGAGAATGAAGTTGTTCGAGGAAATAGCAATGTATCTTGATGATTATAATTACTTTTGTTGCCATGTTTAACTTATTATTACTTGGAGATGAATCATAAGTTGAGGTTTCTGTGAGGTTGTGATTAGACACTTTTGGAGTCTCAACTCATACTATACTTTCTTGAGGTTATTTTAGAATAAAATTTATTTGAGGAATTAGTGATGTATATTTGTGAATGGAATGAAGTGTGGTATAACGTGTGAATATTTCTACTATTTGGGATTGCTATATTATTAATGGGTATTTTGGAGTTTTGATCTTTAAACCTTGGAGACAATTAGAGTGATTCCTGACTAAAGTTACTTTATTCGAAGATGTAATTGTTGGGAGATAGAATTATTTGAGGAAATAAGAATGCATTTTGGTGACTGAACATTTACTTGCCTACATCAAGCTTTTGAGTTCTAGGTGGTATGACTTTCTAAATTGTTGATTGAGGATTCACTAGTGTTATAATGGGTTAATATGAATCTGTATTGTGTTATCAGATTTTGGAGTCCTAATTAGTTAATCTTGTTGGGTAATCGGTGATTTATCTTGTTTAGTGATTGGTCTGGTATGGAATGTAAAATTTTGGAGTGATTTATCTTGTTTGGTGATTGTTATGACTCCTTAGGTTCTCTAGATCTCCTTAGTGTCTTGTTTTGGAGGAAGATAGATTGTAGAATTTGACTTGTTGGTGTTTAAGTGTGTAGGTGGGACACCCTTCTTGTACTCCATAATTCTATCGGTCTTATTATTATCTTTTACTCTATTCTCACTTATTTGAGAGAGAGTTACACTTTTCTAGCATATCAATTGTTTCTTGAAAGTTTTGCTTATTGGATTAATGGATCCTATACTCATTTGACATTGTTTCCATTCTTAACATTCATATTTGCTTCTTATAGCAATGTCGCTTATTGGAGTTAAGGTTTGAGACTTCTATATTTCATTCTATATCTCCAGCCATTGATTTCAATATTTCATTTCATCCTATTACTATTCATTTGAAAGTAATTTTTCCTTTGGTATACCATTTTACTTGTTCGAATTTCACTTGTTTGATGTACTCCTTACCTAAGTACATCATTGTCATTCTTGTTGATCTTTGTTAATCCTATTGTTTTATTATTAAATCCAGAGTCATTACTTTGCTTGTAATTGCTCACTCAAAGTACTCGGCACTGTCCTATTGTTATCATTTCTTATTCGTACTTCTTTGGTATTGCGTGCTGAGATACTCTTGCCACTCATGTTTCTATTGAATTAATCATCTCTTATTTCTTAATTTCATTTCGCCTCAAGTACAACTTACTTGTTGGTTCCTTGAACAATTATCGAGAATTGAAATATCTACTTGTTCAGGAATTTTTGTTCAACATACTCAGCACTGTTTTGACTCGTCATCATCCTTTGTTCGTACGTATTTAACTGATAGGTGCTGAGACATTTCTTATCTTAGTTATCATGCTTTCTTATTAAACTATTAGCCTCTTGATTCTCTAACCTGTTTGAGCTCTTGTTCACTTGATTGTTGGCTCGAATATGACTTTCCATATCCGTATTTCCTTATAAATTTCATAAGAGCCATATTCTGACAAATGTCACTTTGAGATATTCCCTTGATCAGTAATCATTCATGTTATCGTGAATGAGTTTTTTTAAACCCTCGGGGTGTTCATAGAACTCTTTTGTGTAGTAGGAGATGATTGATAATTAGTGGTGTCATGCTAAGACTTTGGAGTTGCGATTTCTTTCATATGCAATACGATATTAGGTAGGAGAGAATTATGAATTGGAGATTGTCTTGGAACTATGATCATCAACTTGCAGTCAACAGAGGTTGTTCTTTTGAGGTCTTTGGTTAGTTGTCATCCTAAGAGATAAATGAGAACTAAGAGAAGTATTATTAAGTGTAACGATTGAGGATTTAATTGTCTATCAGTTCGAGAATTGCGCGGACGCAATTGTTTTAAGGAGGGGAGAATGTGAAACCCCACTTTTCTGCTTTACCTCGATTTGCGTGCCTTTGCCTCGATTTGCGTGAATTAACCTGTCTATGTGCTATATGGCTTATAATATGGTGATTTTGGTATTAATACTCCTAATACGTGCTAAATGTGCATTCATGAAATTTTCATAAAAAACGGAGTCCGAAATTTTATCGTCGATTTTCAGTGAATAGTGTTTTCGAAACACGTCCGCTATAATTTTGAAACTGGTCTTTTTAACCCTTCTAGACCTAGTCCACGGGCTTTAATAGACATGTGTTTGATGAAAACGGTTTTAAAATCGGCTTAAGAATTTATTAGGGTTTTTACACCGACTTTTGCGAAAATCGAGTTTTAAGCCGACTCGGGTGGAATTCTTTGAATGTAAAACTTCTTGTCACCTAAAAATAATCCACTTGTGATATTTTGGGGGTTGCATAATTATTTTTAACTTGGTGAGCACTAAAATGCAATTAAAGTCATTAAAAACACAAAAATACCTATTAAAACTAACTTTGACTTTGCATTTTTTTAATTGACCAAGCTTTTAAATACTCCTTGTCATCAACACACACTCACACAACACAAAACACACTCCACAAACACACACATGGCCGAGAGAAAGAGGAGAGAAAAAGAAAGAGAATTTCAAAGCTTTTCAATCCAATTTTTCAAAAAAAAACCTAGTTTTTGTCCGTGAAACTTCACACCGACTTGGATTCTGCTTGTTGGGCACGCATAGCACGCATTCCTAGGCTTATATCGCATCTAAGGTGAGAGAAAAATTCTAGATCTCAAAATGTCATTTTTGTGTTTTTGCGTATAAATGAAGATTGAACCGTTAGAATTGTAATCTGATGTTAGATTATTGCTCCTTGCATACTAGGGATCATTATATACTAATACTACGAGTTTCTGTCGGATATAGCATAATTTTTATTTTCCGGGTATTTAATTTTGAATAAAATGTTCAAAGTTGATTTAATTGAGTTGTGTTGATCGAAATCGATTGCCGTCGATTTCTAAATACTTGATAATTACGTATTAGCGCTGTTGTAATGCCGAATTTTTGATTACATTGTTTGTGTGAAAATCCGGAAAATCCAGCCATGACGTCATAGGGTTTTAGGGTTATCGGGCATGATTTGGAGGTGTTATGGTGGATTTCCGAGAGGGCTAATGTAGTAGGTTGAATGGGTGAGTGATAGGAACTGATTTGGCAATGTTTGGATTAGTAGATTGTAAGTTATGAATTTTAGAAGTTTAGGTTGTCATTCTTTAATTTCTTGAACGATGCCTTAGATGGTTGGGTAGTGTTCGAGTGATGAATGGTGAGTCGTTGTTGAGTAATTTAGGGTTTAATTATGTATATTATGTATGTCCGGTTAGATGGCCTACTTTGTCATCTAACTACGTTGTTTGTTGTTTAATTTAATATTGATGTTATATTGATGTTATTGATTGATTATTATTGAATGCGGGAATCGGGCACTCTTGTTGCTGATCTCCCAATTGATTGATTGATTTATGCTTGCATGATGATTGATGAATATGGAGTCTTGGTATGTGTGTGCCACCTCTCGGGCAGCGTCGGGCTGTCGGGTTGATAACGGCATGACTGCCATAGGCTACCCCCAGCTCGCATGACGGAGATGTCATGGAGGGAAGGGGCTAGTGAGGTACCTCGGGTGCGTGAGTAATGGGGAGTTATAAGAAGAACGGTTGAGATCGTGATGGCGTTTGGAGCTACACCAAATAGAGTATCCTTATTGATTGGTTATATAGTTATGTGATGATAGCATTATTTATGTTGTTATGTGATGATAGCATTATTATTGTTGTTGTGTGTTTACTTGCTCAAAGGACTAAATCCAAGGAGCGTAGTGAATACTGTCGAGATCTATCGGATCCTCACTGGGCTTATGTATATAAGCTCACTCTCTATTAATGCATGTTTCAGGTGTACTTTCACAAGATTTCGGGTACGTGCCTCCTGAAGAGGAGAATGTGGAAAATGTGCTTTACGTGGACGAGTCATATGTTCCCGAGTCTTATCCATGATTATATGTTGTTTAATGTCATGTATATTAGTTTAATAGACTTTTATATGCTTTGTGGTTCTTATTGTAATAGATGTTGGAAGATGATGATCCAAATGGTGTTAACTTAGTGGCTTTCTTTTGTCTATGGTTAAGTTGTAAATATGTCTCAACTTATTTTTGAAATGTATGATAAGGTTGAGGTATTGTATGTTATGTTGGAACGGAGGCGCATAACTATGAATGAGTTGATGAAAGAATATTTAATGTATGAAATAGTTGCGTTGTATGTTGTTGATTTAATTGTGGAGTTGGTTGGTGATTTGTGGAGTTTGATGTATGTTGTTTTTAAGGGTTGGTTTAGAGCCCTGATGTTCATGTTACTGTCGTTATGCTGCCGAAATTCCGTTGCGTCCTGACTGATTGTAAGAGGGGTCGAGTTGGGGCGTGACAAGTAGCCTTTCGGCTCAAAGCATCTGCAACAACATTGGCCTTACCTGTCACGTAGTTTATAGAACAATTGTAGCCATTTAATAGCTCTAGCCATCTTCGTTGCCTCATATTCAGATCTTTTTGTGAAAATAAATATTTGAGACTCTTGTGGTCAGTAAAAATTTCAAATCTACTACCCCACAAGTAATGATGCCACTTCTTTAAAGCAAACACAACTGCAGTTAACTCAAGATCATGTGTAGGGTAATTGACTTCATATGATTTCAACTTCCTAGAAGCATAGGCAATCACCTTACCATTCTGCATTAAAACACAGCCCAAACCTTCTTTAGATGCATTACTGTAGACAACAAAGTTTTCTGTACCCTCAGGTAAAGCTAGTATAGGAGCTGTAGTTAGTCTCTTCTTTAGTTCTTGGAAACTGGATTCACATTTAGCATCCCAGTTGTAAGTAACTTTCTTTCGAGTCAACTGGCTTAAAGGTCCAAAATTTTTGAAAAAGTCTTTAACAAACCTCCGATAGTAACCTGCTAACCCCAAAAAGCTCTAAATCTCTGACACCGTTTCAAGTCTCTTCTAAGACGAAACAACTTCAATCTTAGCTAGGTCTACTGAAATTCCTTGATGTGAAATGATATGGCCCAGAAAAGATATTTGATTCAACCAGAATTCGCACTTGCTGAATTTAGCAAAAAGCTTATTTTCTTGCAAAGTCTGTAGCACAATCTTCAAATGTTGTTCATGTTTAGCCTCATTCTTAGAGTATACTAAAATGTCATCAATAAAGATTACGACAAATTGATCAAGATAAGGTCGAAAAACCCTCTGCATTAAGTCCATGAATGCGGCTGGTGCATTCGTCAATCCAAATGGTAACACAACAAATTCATAGTGGCCATATCTAGTCCTGAATGCCGTCTTAGGTATATCATCACTCCGAATCCTGAGTTGATAGTAACCCTGCCTCAAGTCAAATTTGGAGTAAACACTCGCACCCTGCAACTGATCAAACAAATCTTCAATCAACGCAAAGGGCTATTTGTTCTTAATCGTAACTTGATTAAGTCCCCTGTAATCAATACATAATCGAAGCGTGCCGTCTTTCTTTCTCACAACAACACATGCGCACCCCACGACGAAGAACTAGTTGTATAAACCCTTTCTCAAGCAAGTTCTGAAGCTGAATTTTCAATTCCTGAAGTTCAGCTGGTGCCATTCTATAAGGACTTCTAGAAATTGACGCAGTGCCCGGTATAAGATCAATCACAAATTCAATCTCCTTATCCGGTGGTAAACCCGGTAATTCCTCGGGAAATACACTAGGGAAGTTTTTAACAATTGGAACCTCATTCAAATTCACCTTATCAGTAGGTTAATTGATTAGATAAGCTAGGTAAGCTTCACAACCTTTATTCAACAACGTAGAAGCCTTGATTGATGATAAAAGGGGTATTCGAGCAGCCCTGCAGTTCCCAACAATCTCTAGTACCGGTAGGTCAGGAATCTGAAGATAAACAATTTTTGTTCTACAATCCAATTGAGCATAGTATTTCCCCAACCAATCCATTCCCAATATGATTTCAAAGTCACGAAATGGCAGTATAATTAAATCAGTAGGAAATTTACTGTCCTCAATGCATATAACACAAGATTTGCAAATAGACTCAGTAACAAATTTCGCACCCAAAGGCGTACTAACTTCAACTTTATGTGGCAGTTTATTAATGCAAACATTCACTGATCGTGCACATGCAGGAGTTATAAATGAATGCGTAGCTCCGAGATCAATCAAAACTTTAATTGGCTGAGTATTGAGAAGAAAGGTACCTTCCACTATTGCTGTAGTATCGGGTAGCTCCTCCGCATCTAGTGCAAAGACCCTAGCCTGTACCCTCTGTGCTGGACCTGCACCTGCAGCCCTGTTCTGCACACCCTGGCCTCCAGTACGGCCCTGAACATTCTTAAACTTAGGGCAATCTTTCACCCTATGCTGATCGCTCCCACAACCAGTGTACTTACCACTCTTTCTCCAACAATTAGCTTCAATGTGCCTTGATCAATTACAAAAGTTACACTACTGATTTTGCCTTACAACAGTGTTTCCCGTAGGTGCGGGGGCTCTGGCAGTGGTAGGAACTGTACCTCCCTGCTGGGGTCTAGTCGCAGCTGGTCTCCCCTGAATCTGATACTGAGGCTGATACGGACGCTGCTACGGAACCTGAACAAAAGTCTGATACTGCCTCTACTGACTCTGGCTGCTCTGGCCCAAGTACTGTTTCTTACTCGGCTGGCTACTCTCAGCTATCATCTCTACCTTCCGTTTCTCAAACTTCGATGCTGCTTGGAATGCCTCGGGAAAAGTAGTGTAAGTCTGCCCAATCAAATGCAGTTGTATATCCATTCTCAGCCCACGAACAAACCTACTAATCATCCTCCTAGCTGGCTGCACCAGCTCAGGCATATACCTCGACAGGCTGACAAACCTAGCCTCATACTGTGCGACAGTCATGTTTCCTTGCTTTAGGCCCACAAATTCGTCTTCCCGCCTTTCCCTAGCCATCTCGGGAATATACTTGTCACGAAACTCGCTCACGAAATCATCCCACAAATGCGGAACATCCTCACAATCCCATCTCAACCTAATAGTGTTCCACCATTGTTCTGCGTCGCCCTCAAACAGGAATGCTGCATATGCTATCTTTGCCTCGTCAGTGTACCTCAAAGCAGCGTAAATTTTCTCAACACGGTTAATCCATCTCTCGGCTGCCTTGTCATCCGATTCTTCGAAGAACTTACCCGGTTCGTGCCTAAAGAATTTCTCCAACTGATTATTCTCAGCCCTATGCCTTTGTCCACCAGGATTAGCTTGATTTCCCTGGGGATTATTATTCCTCTCCTGCCTCTGCTCATGCAGTACCTGAGTAATCCGGTCAACTGCAGTGGTCATAGTAGCCATAAACTGTTCAGGCATCGGTTGCTGACCCTGTTCTGCTGCCTCTTCATCTGCCCCTTGACCTTGAGTACTATGTCGTGGCGGCATAGTAACAACTTACAATAGCTGGCAACATATAAAAGCAGTTTATAGACAGAAATATAGCACATAAGATTAGGTAACACTCAAGTCAATAACAATCAAATATCCTATCACACAATTCACATAACACAAGATTGACATGTCAAGCTAATTCACTTAAACACATAAGCACCCAAGTTCACATAGTCATACTATAACACTTTTCACTTAACAATCATACAATAACACCTTATCATTTTAGACCTTTACCCCACAGACCGAGAAACATATCCCGGCTCATGCAATACTATTATGCCCTGATACCACCTAAAGATGTCACACCCCGACCCGACCCCGCAAAAGGCCAAGCCCAGACCCGACACACGGACGGAGTCTCCTCTGTACCGTGGACGATCCGAAAACCCTACATTCAACATAACATTCACGAAAACCACAATAAACATTTGAAACAAGTCAACTTTCTTTTAGAAAACATACATCTTCTCATTAAACAACTTTGCAAACCAAAAATGTCATGCATACTACACAAGTATTCGTGCCACTAAATAGTTAAACCATTAGCATGCAGTTCTTACTAGTCACGTGAGTATATCTTTACAACTTTAAAACTTTAAAACTTTTACAACATAAGACCATAGTGGCCTCAAAATAGAAACTATATACAAGGCTACAAGCCTCAAAATGAAGCATCAACCAAGCAATGTACACATCAAGCATGGCCCGCACAAAAGACTGGCAACCAACCACCAGCTAAGCAAAGAAAGTGCCATCAAGGAAACACCTTCACTTGCTCCTCCTCCTCAATTACCTCAATAGGATCCGCTTCAACTACTCCTGTAAAATATAGTATAGAAAGGAATGAGCAAAAACTATTGCTCAGCGAGGGTAATTGGTCTCAAGGACGGAGGTGAGAGGAGAATGCAATGCAAATAGTCAAGTAGATCAATCAATTATCATATAGAGAAACAAGTAAAGCCAACAATAAATCAAGACAAGCATTAAGTCTATAACCATTCAATTAAAGGATACAATTCACTTTCCACGAGCAACTCTTAATCACGAATCTGATGACGACGCGCCGGCCCAACCACCTTATAACTTCAGTTTGGAATACCCCGGAAGTATCCAATCAATTCTACGATCCAAATCTCCCTGGGAGGCAACCCAAGCAAGAAAAGGAATAGGACACGGAGCTAGGGCAACCAACCCTGGCAACCCAAGGCTACCCAGAGAGGCCCATCACACTGCCCCTGACTCTATGAATGCAATACAATATTCAATGCAACAATCGAGCAATCGAGCAATAGAGCCACAAATGGGAGAATAACAAAGTAGGTTACTCTCGCACGCAATAGCAACAGTTGGCAAACATTTCAATCATAATAAACTTTAACAAGCATAATAAGCAACAATAAGCATTCTATAGGCATAACACTATGAAAACCAACAAAAACACAAAACAACCCCAACTTTCAAAATGATACTACTTCCAAACGAGCGACGAGTTTTGGAAACCGACTTTACCATTCCTCCTAGGTCATTATAAGACAAGTCTAAAGACCACGAAACCCTACTTTACCCTAGAATTCCCGCAAAGCCCCGATTTCTCCCTTTGCTCGTTTGAACTATAGCTACCCTAACCAAACACCCAACCAATGCCATAACTGTAACGACCTTACTCCCCACATGGAGCCTACGCAGAGTGTCACAGGGCCATCACTACCGAGATATTGTCCGCTATTGGAAACCTGGCCCGCAGGTACAGGTCCCTCACGGGTTTGTCCCTTCGAGGATCTCTCCTCAAAAGGCGTCTCGGCTGATACAAGGAACCAAGCCCTTATATCCAGCTTTCTCACTTCCAAATCTTCCAATGTGGGATTGTGTTACCACATTCCACCCCCCTTAAGAGGCCCCGCCCTTTCACGAGCATGAGCACAAGGGAAGATTGGCTCTGATACCATTTGTAACGACCCCACTCCCCATGTGGAACCCACACAGAGTCTCACAGGGCCATCACTACCGAGGTATTGTCTGCTATTGGAAACTTGGCCCGTAGGCACAGGCCTTTCACGGGTTTGTCCCTTTGAGGATCTCTCATCAAAAGGTGCCTCGGCTGATACAAGGAACCAAGCCCTTATATCCAGCTCTCTCACTTCCAAATCTTCCAATGTGGGATTGTATTACCACAATAACCACACCAAAAGTGCTACCATGGCCTCCCGAGACAACACCATCATGCAAAATGAGAAAACGCTAAACTCGACCTAAACGGCCCCAACATGTACCAAGACATTTTTCTCCATTTTTCCATTACACAACCCAAACAAATCATACATTTAGGCATTCTAACATATCTAGCATCTTTTCACATCAACAGAACGCAAAACGGAGCAACTTTTACGAAACGGGGGTTTACTATTCACAATTTACTATTCTATTATCAATTTAAATTGCAATTTCTATATTCAACCGTAGAAAATGCTAAAAAGCTACAAATAATTGTTCTACAATTGACAAGGAACATTCTTTACGTAACGCCCCGATCCCTCTCGAGACCGGGAGTTCTATCAATCAATCTATTCATAACCCAATTCCAAACCCAGGTAAAATTTTTAGGGAAAGACGGACAGAGTCTCCCCTGTTTCTAGGCAAAATGTAAAACCTGTAATAGCATATAAGTGGACCTGTACCATGTCCAACCATACAAATACCTCAAGGCCATCCGAGCCTTGGTTCTCAACAAGCGAACACAAGTAAATATACATTTTCAATTTAAAAGCTAACCTATCTATTTTCATCTTTGACAAGAACAATCATGCTAGGCAATTAAACTATACTAACCCATTGCATAAAATAGACTATCATACCATTCTAATCCTTTTCCTCTGGACATTACAAACACGTATTAAAGTTAAACTATACTATCTGAATACATAAACTAGCTTATCATTCTACCTCAATTACCTAGTTAAATTTAAATTACATTCCTTTTTAACATTAAATGTAAACAACATATGAAACATACATCTTTGCCTCTTTGACAACTCAAGCCACATAGCACGCAAGATAACTCTTCAAGCACGAACTTTCACGTAATCACGAACTTTCCAGCTAACATGGCATTTCCTGAAATGTGGTGGTGAGGAGTGAGTATACTCAACACGTATACTCAGTGAGGGCGAGACAGATATCGAGGTGGAGAGAAAGAAAGTCGTGCAATGCAAATAAGGCAGTTAAGCAATATAACTGACAAGTAAGCATTCAATATACACAATCAATACAATAAACACTTAATAAAAGCATTAACACAACCATTCAAAGCTATACCACACTCTGAATACTATGGTTCACTCATACGAGTAATTTACCATTCGATTCGATTCCACGAGCATTACATCAATCTCGAGCTTGATGTTGACAATGATGACAATAAGCGCGCAACCACCTTATAACTTCAGTTTGGAATACCCCAGAAGTATCCAATCAATTCTACGACCCAAATCTCCCTGGGAGGCAACCCAAGCGAGAATGGGAATAAGACACAAAGCTAGAACAACCAACACTGGCAGCCCGATACTACCCAGAGAGGCCCATCACTCACGCGCTTGACACAATGCAATGCAATACGAGATACAAGCAATAAATGAGCGATAGCACAACAATATAGATTAGTGGTGATAAACGAGATATCAAGCATTTACAATCAATACTAGCATTCAATTAACTTTTCAAGCTTAACTATCACTAATATCAACAATAACATCAATAAAACAAGTAACAGTAGTTCAAACATAGAGGAATGACAAATATCACTGTTCTATCCCTAACTTCCAAAGGCAATTACGAGCAAACGAGCTACGGGATTTGGAAACCGATTTCACTACATTCACTTAGGCACTACAAGGCACGTTTCTATGTCACTAAACTTCACTTTCTCACCCGAGGCCCGAAAGTCCACCTACTATGTTTGAACTACAACTATGCTAATCGGTCATTTAATCAATGCCACAACAGCGCCAAAAGTGCTTCCATGCCCCCAATAGCAAAACCCTCAACTCAATTCGAGCACGGTCAACTTTTGTTCAAACGGCCCCTTTACGTTTCTTTGTCTAATTTCCAATTTTAACAAAGGCCGGTCCGTTTTTATTGCACATTTCATCTTTCTATCATCAATGGCACCTATCCAAATCAAGAAATTGCAATTCGGATAAAAAATCTGAAAATCTAGGGTTTTACTATTCATTTTTACTATTCATGTTCTTATCTAAATTCAATTTGCATTTCTAACCGTAAAAATCGCTAAATAACTAACAAGCAATGCTCTACGAACCCTAAAGAGGCAATTCCAAGCAATTTCAAGCATTATAACGCATTAAATATCAAATCTAAAAATTTGAATCAAAAATCAAATTTCACAAAATATGCACAAAAGCATGAAAACCCTCACAGAGATTGAAGGAGAGGACTCGCAAGAACCCTAGCCTCGATCCTCGTTCAATTCCACGCAAGATTGGTGAAAAAAATGCAAAAGAAATTTTTTCATTTTCTAGCCATGGAGTTTCGGCCATGGTGATGTTTTTTTGCCTTGTTTTTTTTTTCTTTCCTTTGTTTTATTAAAGGATGACACAAAAGGGAAAAATGGTCTAAGGTGAAAATGTTTGGTCAAATTCAAGCTAAAAATGGTCAAACTAGCTTATTTTGATGCCATTTAATCTAATTCAAGTTAAAGCAATGCAATTTTAATGAAAACCAACTAAAATTAGCTAAATTAAGCTAAAAATATTTTTCACTAAGTTCGAAAAATATTTCTCTAACTCTCATTTTCGAAATGCTACGATCGAATGGTCAATAAACGATCGCTAATCAAATGATGAGAAATAATATAAAACTATAATTTTTGAAAAGTAGAATAGTAGAATAGTTTAAAATTCACTCCGGCTCGGAGTTACTTTTCTCACTTAATTGGAAACCGAGTAATGTAATGCAATAAAATTAAAACCGATTATTAAAATAATCAAAACAATCAAAGTATCAATATTCATTTAAAAATAATTAATTTAACTATTTCTAGAATACTTTTAAAGAATTGTGAAGTTAATGCTAAGATACAAATAAACAAGTTAATATAAACACGTAATCAAATACAAATAAACACTAACATTTAAGATGACACTTAATTAAATACAAGAAAATAAATTCAATTACTATAATTAATAGAAATAGATAATAATCTTTCAATTAATCAATATAAAATTACTAAATGCTTTTAAAAGAAATATCAAAATAGTGCAAAATGGATGATTAACTAATTAAACATTTACTTAAATGCAGTTAAATGCCATTAAATGTATGCCGGGTTCGGGTTATCACATCCTTCCCCCCTTAAAACAATTGCGTCCTCGCAATTCTTCTTCCAATAGAACTCAGCATCCTCTGAAATCCAACTCTGACTAATCTTCATCAGTTGCTGAGCAAGATAGTGAATAAGGATGCTCGTAGGAAAACCCGAATAGAAATCCCAACCAAGAATGCTGAGAAAATACCAACTAAGGACTAAAGCAAGGATACTGTAGATAATATCAATACCACATATTAATGGCAAGAAGAATACCAAATAGAACTCCAAATAAAAATCTTATTAGACATGAATGCCATAATAGAATCCCAACTAAAAGTACCGAGAACATACCAATAATCAGTCTGAAGTTGAGTCTAAACGAGAACCCAAGTACTGCTCAGAAAGACTCCAGACAAGAAATCCAGTCAATCATATTACAGAAGTTTCAAGGAAGTCTTCCAAAATATAGCTCGAGAAGCATCTGAATAGGGAATCCAAAATGTACGCCAATATATATACTTATCAAAAGTCCATGAGTGAACACCATGCTGAATAACCAAGTAGATTCCCAAAATAATATTGCTACCAAATATGGGGTAAAATACCAGAGGGAATATCGTGCAGGTGCACCATATACTATTGAAGAATTCCAATCACGATTGCCGATAAAATATCAAGAAAGACTAGAGCAGAGATATTGTAGATAATGTTATGTAGTAAGTCCGATAAGAATTCCGATTGCCAAATCCACTGAGAAATGTCCACAAGGAATTCCAAAGTAGTACGCCTCACGCAAAACTGATCATTGTAAGTAGACTCAAATCAAAGTTCCCCATAAGAATGCGGAAAGAACACCAAAGGTTGATTAAAATCCCAACCAAGTCTCCCACGAAATGCCAATATAGAAATACCCGATGAATGCCCAACAAGGAAACATTAAGAATAATCAAATAGAACCCCAAGAGAAAACTATTCTTTCACAACTATTAAGTACAGATGAGGACCTTAGAAATTCGCCAATAACCGAGCTCCAAAAGCAAACACCAACTCCCAAATAAAGGCTAGTTAAATGCCATTCATTTTCTGCCAATCCATACACCTTGAAAGGCTAGCTATGAACCACTTTCTTCAGGGGAGGGAGAAGTCTTTCTTACCATTTTCACGGGACATGTATGAATGCCAAGATATCACATTTATACATATATACCTCAATCTATTATGCAAGCAAGTTTATAAAACAGTTTACAAAATAGTTTATTCAACAAAGTCACTCAAGCACGACAATCAAGTCAAGCACAACATAATCAATTCAAATCACGGCATAACCAATTCAAGACATTCTAATACACACATTACAAGCAATACTCCAAGCAAATAACAATTCACGAGATCAATTCGATTTACGATGCCAATTCGATAGGTCAATTCAATGCACAACTAGACACTTCACTTCACTTGAGAAACATTTAACACATAACACATAACTATATCACATAGGTGCATACATTCAAGTCAAGACACACAATCTCACATACAAGCATACACTTTCAAGATACACTTAACAAGCACACATTCAAGGATCACTACCCACCAGACCGAGGACCCTGTCCCGGCTTATGAGCTAGATAAGCTCTGATACCACCTGTAATGCCCCGATCCCTCTCGAGACCGAGAGTTCTATCAATCAATCTATTCACAACCCAATTCCAAACCCGGGCAAAATTTTTAGGGAAAGACGGACAGAGTCTCCCCTGTTTCTAGGCAAAATGTAAAACCTGTAATAGCATATAAGTGGACCTGTACCATGTCCAACCATACAAATACCTCAAGGCCATCCGAGCATTGGTTCTCAACAAGCGAACACAAGTAAATATACATTTCCAATTTAAAAGCTAACCTATCTCTTTTCATCTTTGACAAGAACAATCATGCTAGGCAATTAAACTATATTAACCCATTGCATAAAATAGACTATCATACCATTCTAACCCTTTTCCTCTGGACATTACAAACATGCATTAAAGTTAAACTATACTATCTGAATACATAAACTAGCTTATCATTCTACCTCAATTACCTAGTTAAATTTAAATTACATTCATTTTTAACATTAAATACAAACAACACATGAAACATACATCTTTGCATCTTTGACAACTCAAGCCACATAGCATGCAAGATAACTCTTCAAGCACGAACTTTCACGTAATCACGAACTTTCCAGCTAACATGGCATTTCCTGAAATGTGGTGGTGAGGAGTGAGTATACTCAACACGTATACTCAGTGAAGGTGAGACAGATATCGAGGTGGAGAGAAAGAAAGTCGTGCAATGCAAATAAGGCAGTTAAGCAATATAACTAACAAGTAAGCATTCAATATACACAATCAATACAATAAACACTTAATAAAAGCATTAACACAACCATTCAAAGCTATACCACACTCTGAAGGCTATGGTTCACGTATACGAGCAATGTACCATTCGATTCGATTCCATGAGCATTACATCAATCTCAAGCTTGATGTTGACAACGATGACAATAAGAGCGCAACCACCTTATAACTTCAGTTTGGAATACCTCGGAAGTATCCAATCAATTCTACAACCCAAATTTCCCTGGGAGGCAACCCAAGCGAGAATGGGAATAGGACACAGAGCTAGAGCAACCAACATTGGTAGCTCGAGACTACCCAGAGAGGCCCATCACTCACGCGGCTGACACAATGCAATGCAATACAAGATACAAGCAATAAACGAGCGATAGCACAACAATACAGATTAGTGGCGATAAACGAGATATCAAACATTTACAATCAATACTAGTATTCAATTAACTTTTCAAGCTTAACTATCACTAATATCAACAATAACATCAATAAAACAAGTAACAACAGTTCAAACACAGAGGAATGACAAATATCACTATTCAATCCCTAACTTCCAAAGGCAATTACGAGCAAACAAGCTACGGGATTTGGAAACCGGTTTCATTACATTCACTTAGGCACTACAAGGCACGTTTCTATATCACTAAACTTCACTTTCTCACCCGAGGCCCGAAAGTCCACCTACTGTGTTTGAACTACAGCTATGCTAATCGGTCATTTAATCAACGCCACAACAGCGCCAAAAGTGCTTCCATGCCCCTAATAGCAAAACCCCCAACTCAATTCGAGCACGGTCAACTTTTGGTCAAATGGCCCCTTTACGTTTCTTTGTCTAGTTTCCAATTTTAACAAAGGCCGGTCCGTTTTTATTGTACATTTCATCTTTCTATCATCAATGGCACCTATCCAAATCAAGAAATCGCAATTCGGATCAAAAATTTGAAAATCTAGGGTTTTACTATTCATGTTCTTATCTAAATTCAATTTGCATTTCTAATCGTAAAAATCGCTAAATAACTAACAAGCAATGCTCTACGAACCCTAAAGAGGCAATTCCAAGCAATTTCAAGCATTATAACGCATTAAATATCAAATCTAAAAATTTGAATCAAAAATCAAATTTCACAAAATATGCACAAAAGCGTGAAAACCCTCACAGAGATTGAAGGAGAGGACTCGCAAGAACCCTAGCCTCGATCCTCGTTCAATTCCACGTAAGATTGGTGAAGAAAATGCAAAAGAAAAATTTTCATTTTCTAGCCAAGGAGTTTCGGCCATGGTGATGTTTTTTTGCCTTGTTTTTTTTTCTTTCCTTTGTTTTATTAAAAGATGACACAAAAGGGCAAAATGGTCCAAGGTTAAAAGGTTTGGTCAAATTCAAGCTAAAAATGGTCAAACTAGCTTATTTTGATGCCATTTAATCTAATTCAAGTTAAAGCAATGCAATTTTAATGAAAACCAACTAAAATTAGCTAAATTAAGCTAAAAACATTTTTCACTAAGTCCGAAGAATATTTCTCTAACTCTCATTTTCGAAATGCTACGATCGAACGGTCAATAAACGATCGCTAATCAAATGATGAGAAATAATATAAAACTATAATTTTTGAAAAGTAGAATAGTAGAATAGTTTAAAATTCACTCCGGCTTGGAGTTACTTTTCTCACTTAATTGGAAACCGAGTAATGTAATGCAAGAAAATTAAAACCGATTATTAAAATAATCAAAACAATCAAAGTATCAATATTCATTTAAAAATAATTAATTTAACTATTTCTAGAATCCTTTTAAAGAATTATGAAGTTAATGCTAAGATACAAATAAACAAGTTAATATAAACACGTAATCAAATGCAATTAAACACTAACATTTAAGATGACACTTAATTAAATACAAGAAAATAAATTCAATTACTATAATTAATAGAAATAGATAATAATCTTTTAATTAATCAATATAAAATTACTAAATGCTTCTAAAAGAAATATCAAAATAGTGCAAAATGGATGATTAACTAATTAAACATTTACTTAAATGCAGTTAAATGCCATTAAATAGATGCCGGGTTCGGGTTATCACACTTTAAGCATCAAAGTGGATAAAATAACGATCAACGCATAAATCCTAAAAATTAAAGTTTATATATCAAACATTCAAATGCGTAAATAAAGATGCTTCCCTCACCTTAGACGCTCCTAGACGCTAGGAAAACCACGTTGGAAGCCTCGAAAACAACCCCGTGTAAGCTCTTGCGAAGTTTTGAAGATTTGAATGTTGAAAATGTTTTTTTTTTTCCCTTTGAAGTTTCGGCCTCCCTTTTTTTCAGCTTTTAATTGTTTTATTTTTCTATTATATGCTATTTAAAAGATGACAAGCTAAGTCAAATGGTCAAAGTCTTGGTCAAAGGTTACTTAAGTTGGTCAAATAAGCTTATTTCTTGCATTTTAAGGCTAAAACAACTACTACAAATCTAATTCTAGTTAACAACAACTAAAATATTAAAATTAAAACACTAAATACTAGTTTTCACTATTTTCTGAGGACTAGAAAATGTTCTTTAACTATCGCTCTCGAAATGCAATGCACTTTGCGACAATAAAGGAATAACAATTAAATTTCAAAGAATTTAAGAAAATATAATTTTCAGAAAATAAACAGGAAAATTTCCCATTCCGGGCTCAGGTACTACATAACTAATCGCAGATCGTACCATATCCATTAATGTACGATTCTTACGTTCAGATACTCCATTTAATTGTGGTGTAGCAGGTGGAGTAGTCTGTGAAGTTATTCCAGCTTGTTTAAGATATTCAAAAAATTCGGTTCTTAAGTATTCACCTCCATGATCGGATTGTAAGGTTTTAATCTTTTTTCCCGTTTGGTTTTCTACTTCAGCTTTAAATTCCTTGAATTTTTCGAAAGCCTCAGATTAGTACTTCATTAAGTACACATAACCATATCGAGAATAGTCATCAGTGAAGGTTATGAAGTAGATATTGTGACGCCCGAGTTTTAGCCATGCATTCAATTACTATTACATCCCTTGTTTGCGCATTTCCTTCTGTGCATTATTAATTGTCTTCTTAAATTACTATTCACTCCGTTTTTAACTTCATGCTATTAGCGAATTAGCATTTTTATTAAATCATATTAATTGTTAGAATAGTGGAAAAATGTGCATTTGAGCTAGAGGCGATAGGAGAGCTCGTTTAGAAAATGATTTTTGTAGTTGTATGAATAGTGTTACGTAACATAACTTAGGGAATGAATTAGCTAGCATTCATTTTACTATCTAGGCTCGTTTTAAGCTAACTAAGCGCATTTAGTGAACCATTTAAGCAAGCAACTTAGTCCCATTTAATATATAACTCATAGAACACACACATTAGCTCATAACTTAGCAAAACAAAAAAAAAAAAGAGCATGCTGAAAACACTGTAGCAAATCCGAGAATTGCATAGGAGAAGAAATAGAGTTTTTTTGCTCAACAAATCCTCATTCCATGCCAAGCCAAGCTAGGTGCGAGTGGTTTAGGGTGTCTACTAGCCTCCTAGGAGCTCCTACGCGCATTGGTGAGGGATTTCATGGCTTATTTTCGCATTTTAAAATAGTTGCTATTTTCTTGATTTGTTGAAAATGTGTTCAAATGCTATTGTATTGATTATCTATGCTATTATACCTTGTATATGAGTGCTAGAGAACATATTTGAACCATTGTTTCGCTTTTTAAACGGTTGGAATCGTTAGTTTAATTCATGAGATGAATAGTGATGTTTTTTCTAGGGTTTTGTGTAATTGCTCAAATTAGCTTGATTCAACACTCCTAATAGATGCCTTAGGTGCTAATGAAGGTAGTCTAATAGCCCCGTGCACTTGAATTGCTCTAAAATCGCATAAAACGTAAAATAGTCGACTTTAATAAAGGGGTTTCGGGGTTACAACGAATCTGGGTGGATTCGGGCTCTACTTTTGGTATCCTTAGGCTACCTAGGTGCTATAGAAGTTTTGCTAATCCTTGTTTGAAGCCCGGATGAGGTAGGTGTAGTGTAAAGCTATAAGAGGGAATTTGGGACTTTCGGGATAATCGGGCTAAATTGTGGGTTGAAAGGGTACCTTAGGGGTTAATTAGAGGATTGATGTAGCTTCCCCTTGAATGTGAATCATTAATGTGAGTTTGGAAGAGAAATAGCTTGAATAACAAAGGGGTTTAGGTGCAATTTCGGTTGTTTTTCGCTTCTAAGACCTTGGCACAACTTCTTGAGTGTTTAAATGTGACTTCAAGTTGTTTTAGAGCTTTTGGCACAATTCTAATTATATCTTGTATATGCCCCTTTGTAAAACTGCTTATTTGCTTGTATAAACTACTTCTATTCTAACTGCATTGAGGCAAATTCGAGCTTAAAACTGTGTTAATTGGAGAAGGATTAGGGGTTGAATTATATACCATTAGAAAGCCTTACGAGTCTAGTTTCTACAGCTTTTTACGGCGCATTAATCGGAGTTGTCTAGAGCAATTTATGATCATTTTGGTGAGATGTGTCAGAAATGCCCTGTTACGCGAGAATTTGAAATTTGTTGTTATTTTGCTATAGTAATGATATAATTCAGTTCTAATTGGATGTATTCGATCAAGACCTTATTGTGTAGTGTCCTTGGATGATTAATAACGTAATGAGGCTCTTATAGTTATGTTGTTTTCATGAATTGTAATTGAAATCTAATTGCTAGTAAAGTTAATTTAATTGAAAACTATTCTATTCGACTGTGAATGAGAAATGCTAGTAGAGTTGTGATGGTCACCACCTTTAGACATAGGTAATGTTTCTATATATGCTAAACAATTCAACTGTTAGAATTAGTTGTTGTTATCAATGTGCAACTAGTGAACACTTAGAAAGGTCAAGTAAACTATGTGGAAGAATGTGTTTAATGCTTTTTGAAACTACATGTAAGGTTAATTGTAAGTTGATAGTTGTCTATTATATGTTAAATGTAATTAACTTAAGTTAATACTACTAGTGATATGTTAGAATCTTAGCTTGAAGTATAGTTATTTTACTAAAATAGTATGTTAGTTATTAAAGGGTTGATAGTTAACTTTTCTATTAGTTGATAAATGCATTTCTTTCCCTGTCACGCCCCGACCCAACCCCCAAGCTAAAGGTTAAGTCCGGACCCGACACACGGACAGAGTCTCCCCTGTACCGTGGACATTCCAAAAACCTGTAAACACTTAAACAAAGTCCCCACAATACAATACAAGCTTTTCTTAATTAAACAACAAAGCTATAAGGCCATCCGAGACTTATGGTACACAATAGCTCCAAAACACACAAGCATGCGAGAACTTGTTGTCAGCATAGTTTTATAATCATGACATTCTAGGAAATCAATAAAACAACTTAAAGGATAATGCATTCTACATTAACCATCCACTCCCAAGCATGCAAGGAAATAAAGGCAAGAATAAAAGTTATTACAAGACATGGCTTCCAATTCTACACCACAATCTACTATCCTTCAACTTGCACAACAAACATATACATAGCCCTTAGGCCACAAAATAGTACATAAAACAATTAGTTGAACTTTCCACATAGCAGCAAATTCATTAACCACCTCAAGCTATCAGGCACAGCAACTAAGGTAAAGGCTCAATCTGAACTTCTTCTTCCTCAACTAACTCAACAAGCTGGGGATCACCCTCAGCTTCTCCTGAAACAGATATCGAGGTATGAGCAACCACTGTTGCCCAGTGAGGGATATAGTCCCGGGGCGTGCAATGCAACATATAATACAATTATACAACAATAACACTTAGACAATTAAAGAAACAATGATAACTTAAATAACCACACATTTAAAAGGATACATTTCACACAATCCCCTATACACCAATCTTCACAGGTCTTCAATCACGATCCACGAACCACGAGCACGATCACGATAAGCCGGCATAACCCCAAACACTCCAGTGGGTGTACTCCGAATGTACCCCGATAATCCTACGACCCAACATCCCTTGGCAATCTCCGGACCAGGCGAATGAGGGAATAGGGCACGGAGTTTGAATATCCACCGGCAAGCGCTCTGCTGCCCAACCGATATTCAACACATCCGCCCCTGACACTATGGTTGCACAACCACTATGCAATGCACTTAACGATGGCAAGTTAATAGCAATAATATAAGCATTAACACATATGAGGATCAACAAAGTAGGTTGACCTTGAGGCAATTAGCACAGAAGCAATTATATAAGCTAATAAGCAGTTTACAAAGGGACATTTACAAAATAACAATAGAATTGTACCAAAAGCTCCAAATCAACTTAATTTCACATATAAACACTCAAGAAGTCATGCCGTGAGTTTAGAAGTGTGAGACAACCGAAATTGCACTTAAACCCCTTTATTTTACAAACTATTTCTCTTCCAAACCAAAGTTAATGATTTCATTTTCAAAGGGAACTCTCCCAACCTTCTAACTAACCCTCAAGGTACCCTCTCAACCCTCTAACTCATTCAAATGCCCGCGTTTACCCCGAAAGCCCCAAATTCCCTCTTATGGCTTTGAACTACACATACATTGTCCGGGCTTCAAACAAGGGATATCAAGGCATCTATAGCACCTAGGTAGCCTAAGGATACTATAATTGAAGCCCGAATCCACCCGAATTCGTATTAACCCCGAAAGCCCCAAATTAAAGTCGGCTATTTTCCATTTTAAGCGATTTAAGGACAATGCAAGTGAACGGGGCTATTAGGTTACCTTCACTAGCACCTAAGGCATCTATTAGAAGCATTACATCAAGCTAATTCGAGCAATTACGCAAAACCCTAGAAAAATGTCACTATTCACCCTAAAAATCAAACTAATGAT
Source organism: Ehretia macrophylla (assembly GCA_037974665.1). Lineage (NCBI taxonomy): Eukaryota > Viridiplantae > Streptophyta > Magnoliopsida > Boraginales > Ehretiaceae > Ehretia > Ehretia macrophylla. The sequence continues at coordinate 2,619,336 of CM075766.1, forward strand.
TCTAACCGTTTAAATTGCGAAACGATGGCTCAAATATGTTCTCTAGCATTCATATACATGGTATAATGGCATAGATAAGAAATACAATGGCATTTGATCACATTTTCAACAAATCAAGAAATTGACAACTATTTAGAAATGCAAAAACAAGCCGTGAAATCCCTCACCAAAGCGCGTAGGAGCACCTAGGAACCTTGCACACACCCTACACTAGTTGCTCAAGGCTTGGAGAGGCTTGGATTGGAGGCTTGGTGAGAAAAATCTCTTCCTTTCCTCCTAATGCTGCTGTCGGGTTTCTGCTCCCTTTTTTCAGCTTTTTATTTTTTTTTTCTTTTGCATTTTATGAGCTTAAGTGATATATAAAAGGGGCTAAGTTGAGGTGGGGTCATTTGGGTGCTTAAGTGATCTAATATAATGCGCTTATTGAGTTTAAAACGAGCTTAGATAGTAAAATATATGCTAGCTAATTAATTACCTAAGTTAGTTACGTAACACTATTCACTCAACTATAAAAATCATTTTCTAAACGAGCCCTCCTAACGCCTTTAGTTCAAATGCACATTTTTCCCACTACTTTTACAATTAATATGATTTAATAAAAATGCTAATTAACTAATAGAAGGCAGTTTAAAAATGGCGTGAATAGTAGTCACAAAAGTCAGTTAGTAAGGCACAGAAGTAAATGCGCAAACAAGTGATGCAACAGTAATTAAATGCATGGCTAAAACTCGGGCGTCACATCCTCTCCCCCTTAAACTAATTGCGTCCACGCAATTCTTACATGATTCGGCGAATAACTCTGGATACCGTTCCCGCATCTGATCCTCTTTCTCCCACGTCGCATCCTCTACTCCGTGATGATCCCACAGAACCTTAACCATCGGAATGCTTTTAGTTCTCAGCTCCTAAACTTTCTGATCAACAATTCGAAGAGGTTTCTCTGTGTAGGTCAAAGTTTCACTGATCTCTAGCGGTTCCAGCTCAAGTACGTGAGAGGGATCTGGCTGATACTTCCGAAGCATGGAAACATGGAATACGTCATGAATTCTGCCCAGACTTGGAGGTAAAGCTAGACGGTAAGCCAAATCACCAACAGTTTCAGTTATCTCAAATGGTCCCACATATCGAGGACTGAGTTTACCTCCTTTACCATGCCGAATCAAACCCTTGCGAGGAGAAATTTTCAGAAATACTCGATCCCCCACAGCAAATTTCAGATCACGACGTAGTCTATCTGCATAACTCTTTTGCCGGCTCTGTGCTGTAAGCATTCTTTTCCTGATAAGCTGCACATGATCAATCCTTTTGTTCATTTCAGGTAAGAGAGTAGGGTCGATAGTCTTCATTTCACCAACATCATCCCAGTAGAGAGGAGACCAGCATTTACGCCCATACAGTGCCTCATAAGGTGCCATACCAATAGTAGCTTGATAACTATTGTTATAGGCGAACTCTGCGAGTGGCAAATACTTCTCCCAACTTTTACCGAAGTCCAGAACACATGCCCGCAACATATCCTCGAGGATTAAGATAGTTCTCTCGGATTGACCATCTGTCTGAGAATGATAAGCTGTACTGAAATTCAAATTCGTGCCCAAAGCTTTCTGAATCTTCTGCCAGAACTGAGATGTGAATCTGGGATCTCTATCTGACACGATACTCTTTGGAATCCCATGAAGTCGGACAACATTCTCAATATACAACTCTACCAGCTTGTCAAGAGAATCAGACTTTTTTTTAGCAATAAAGTGAGAGGTCTTGGTCAGTCTATCCACAATAACCCAAACTGAGTCATTACCCTTCAAAGACCTCGGTAAATCCGATACGAAATCCATAGTAATATGATCCCATTTCCAAACAGGAATAGCCAAAGGCTGCAACAACCCTGCAGGTCTCTGATGTTCTGCTTTAACTTTTTGACAAGTAAGGCATCGAGCAACATAGTCAGCAATTTCTCTCTTCATATTATTCTACCAGAAGTTCTGCTTCAAATCTTTATACATTTTCGTACTGCCTGGATGGATAGTATATCTAGAACTGTGTGCCTCAGCAAGAATATCCTTCTTCAGAGTTGGATCATTCAGAATACAGATTCTACCCTTGAATTTAAGAATACCATCGTCGTGCAGTTTGAAATCCGACTCTCCCCCTTTAGAATTCTCTAAGACTTTCAACAATTGAAGATCAGCCTGTTGAGCTTCTCGAATCCTGGACAATAACAGAGATTGAATCTGCAAACTTGCGAATTGAATACCAGAATTTGAAGTACTAGGCTTCCATAAGCACAATTCTTCCATGAATTCCCAATTCTTGATAATCAAGCTAGCAACAGTAGCCTTTCGGCTCAAAGCATCAGCAACAATATTGGCTTTACCTGGAAGATAGTTAATAGTGCAGTTATAGTCCTCAAGTAATTCCAGCCAATGCCTCTGCCTCATGTTCAACTCTTTCTGTGAAAACATATATTTCAAGCTCTTATGATCGGTGAAGATTTCAAATTTGTTGCCCCAGAGATAATGACGCCATTTCTTTAATGCAAGAATGATAGCTACAAGCTCAAGATCGTGAGTCGGATAGTTGAGTTCATAAGGCTTCAGTTTCCTGGAAGCATAAGCAATAACCCTGCCATTCTGCATCAATACACAACCCAGACCTTCCTTCGAAGCATCACTATAGATCACCAGATTATCATAACCCTCAGGTAAAGCAAGAATAGGAGCTGTAGTCAATCTCTTCTTCAATTCCTGGAAGCTGGCCTCGCATTTATCATTCCAGTCAAAAACTGTTTTCTTCTGAGTAAGTTGAGTTAAAGGCCCTGCAATCTTAGAGAAATCCTTGACACACCTCCGATAATACCCAGCTAAACCAAGGAAGCTACGAATCTCCGTGATAGTTTCAGGTCGTTTCCAAGATAACACAACTTCAATCTTCGCTGGATCAACAGAAATACCATCCTGCGAGATAATATGGCCAAGTAAAGCAACTTGCTTAAGCCAGAATTCACATTTGCTAAACTTTGCAAATAACTGATGCTCCTGAAGAGTCTGCAACACAATTCTGAGATGCTGTTCATGTTCCGCCTCAGATTTAGAATAGACAAGGATATCATCAATAAATATGACCACAAATTGGTCCAGATAAGGACGGAATACCCTCTGCATTAAGTCCATGAATGCGGCGGGAGCATTAGTAAGACCAAACGGTAAGACAACAAACTCATAATGGCCATATCGAGTTCTGAAAGCAGTTTTAGGAACATCATCTTTCTTAATCCTCAGTTGATAATAGCCCTGCCTCAGATCAAATTTAGAGAATACCCTGGCGCCTTGCAATTGATCAAATAACTCTTCGATTAAAGGCAAAGGATATTTATTTTTGATGGTTACCTGATTAAGACCCCGATAATCAATGCATAGGCGAAAAGATCCGTCTTTCTTTTTAACGAATAGAACTGGCGCACCCCAAGGCGAAGAACTCGGTTGAATGAATCCCTTCTCAAGCAAGCCCTGTAATTGAACTTTCAATTCCTGCAACTCAGGTGGAGCCATTATGTACGGAGTCCTAGAGATAGGTGAAGTCCCCGACAATAAATCAATCATGAACTCTATCTCTCTATCAGGAGGTAACCCAGGTAATTCCTCAGGAAAGACCCCCGGAAACTCCCTCACGATAGGTACATCATTCAATTTCAATTGATCCCCAGGTTGATTAATCAAATATGCAAGATAAGCCTCACAACCCTTGCTCAATAATTTTGATGCCCTAATAGAAGAAATAATAGGAGTTCCCGTAGATTTTCTACTACCAACTATTTTAAGTATAGGCTGGTCAGACATTTCTAGATACACAATCTTCTTTCTACAATCAAGCTGGGCATAATATTTACTTAACCAGTCCATCCCTAATATAATTTCAAAGTCATTGAAGGGTAGGATAATCAAATCAGCAGGAAAAACACGACCCTCAATAAATATACTAAATGCTCTGCAAATAGATCTAGTAACAAACTTTGGACCCATAGGAGTATAAACCACAATCTCATGCAACAGTTTATCATGTTTCAATTTAGCATTTTGTGCACAAGTAGGAGTAATAAAAGAATGCGAAGCCCCAGAATCAATTAAAACCTTAACTGATTGATCATTAAGAAGAAAAATACCTTCTACCACAGCGGTAGTATCCGGAAGCTCCTCAGCATCCAAAGCAAATACACGGGCCTGACCTCGTGGTGGTGGTGCTGCAGCTGGTGCCCTGGTCTGAGAGTTCTGAGCTGATGTCTGACCCCTAGGGTTCTTAAATTTCTGACAGTCTTTAACCCTGTGCTGATCACTGCCGCAACCTGTACACTTGTTATGTTTCTTCCAACAAACATCCTCAGTGTGGCCCTGGCGCTGACAGAAGCTGCACTGCTGGTGACGTCTTGCAACAGTGCCTCCCGAAGGAGCTCTGTAAGTAGAGGTAGCTGAACTACCCTATTGCGAACGGGAAACTGCTGGACGAAACTGACTCTGAGTCTGACTCTGAACTGGTCGTGCCTGAGTCTGAGTAGGCCCTGTGTAACTCTAAGTTTGCCTCGGCTGTGAACTCTGCCCAATAACTCTTCGATTAAAGGCAAAGGATATTTATTTTTGATGGTTACCTGATTAAGACCCCGATAATCAATGCATAGGCGAAAAGATCCGTCTTTCTTTTTAACGAATAGAACTGGCGCACCCCAAGGCGAAGAACTCGGTTGAATGAATCCCTTCTCAAGCAAGCCCTGTAATTGAACTTTCAATTCCTGCAACTCAGGTGGAGCCATTATGTACGGAGTCCTAGAGATAGGTGAAGTCCCCGGCAATAAATCAATCATGAACTCTATCTCTCTATCAGGAGGTAACCCAGGTAATTCCTCAGGAAAGACCCCCGGAAACTCCCTCACGATAGGTACATCATTCAATTTCAATTGATCCCCAGGTTGATTAATCAAATATGCAAGATAAGCCTCACAACCCTTGCTCAATAATTTTGATGCCCTAATAGAAGAAATAATAGGAGTTCCCGTAGATTTTCTACTACCAACTATTTTAAGTATAGGCTGGTCAGACATTTCTAGATACACAATCTTCTTTCTACAATCAAGCTGGGCATAATATTTACTTAACCAGTCCATCCCCAATATAATTTCAAAGTCATTGAAGGGTAGGATAATCAAATCAGCAGGAAAAACACGACCCTCAATAAATATACTACATGCTCTGCAAATAGATCTAGTAACAAACTTTGGACCCATAGGAGTATAAACCACAATCTCATGCAACAGTTTATCATGTTTCAATTTAGCATTTTGTGCACAAGTAGGAGTAATAAAAGAATGCGAAGCCCCAGAATCAATTAAAACCTTAACTGATTGATCATTAAGAAGAAAAATACCTTCTACCACAGCGGTAGTATCCGGAAGCTCCTCAGCATCCAAAGCAAATACACGGGCCTGACCTCGTGGTGGTGGTGCTGCAGCTAGTGCCCTGGTCTGAGAGTTCTGAGCTGATGTCTGACCCCTAGGGTTCTTAAATTTCTGACAGTCTTTAACCCTGTGCTGATCACTGCCGCAACCTGTACACTTGTTATGTTTCTTCCAACAAACATCCTCAGTGTGGCCCTGGCGCTGACAGAAGCTGCACTGCTGGTGACGTCTTGCAACAGTGCCTCCCGAAGGAGCTCTGTAAGTAGAGGTAGCTGAACTACCCTATTGCGAACGGGAAACTGCTGGACGAAACTGACTCTGAGTCTGACTCTGAACTGGTCGTGCCTGAGTCTGAGTAGGCCCTGTGTAACTCTAAGTTTGCCTCGGCTGTGAACTCTGCCCAACTGATACAACCTGCCCCTAGTACCCTTGACTCTAAGACTGAAACCGTTTACTCGATTGACTGGTCTCGGCTAACACATCGGCCTTCCGTTTCTCATATCTCGAGGCAGCTCGGACTACTGTAGCATAGTTAGGAAAATCATTTGAAGACAAGTTCAGCATAATATCCCTCCTCAAACCCAGGATGAACCTCTGGATCTTCATGTCCTCCGGCTGAATCAAAGCTGGTGCATAACGGGAAAGCCGGGTAAAAGTAGCCTCATATTGATCTACCGTCATACTTTCCTGCTTCAAGTTTATGAACTCCGTTTGACACCTCTCGCGGGCAACCACCGATATATACTTATCTCAAAATTCTCGAACAAAGTCAGCCCTTGAATGATGAACGCCCTCGGCTTCCCATTTCTCACTGACGGTATGCCACCAATCTTCAGCATCACCCTCGAGAAGGAAAGTGGCATAAGTAATCTTCCTGTCATCATGGCACTCCAGTATTGCTGCTGTAACACCCCGATCCCTCTCGAGACCGGGAGTTCTATCAATCGATCTAAACACAACCCAAACCAAACCCGGGCATAAATTTTCAGGAAAAACGGACGGAGTCTCCCCTGTTTATAGGCGAAATGCAAAACCTGTAATAGCATATAAATGGACCACCACCGTGTCCAACCACAAAAAACTTCCTCAAGGCCATCTGAGCCTCGGTTCTCAACAATTTAAACTCAGCAAGTATACATACATTTCCAATTAGAAAACTAACCTATCTTTTCATTTTGACAAGTACATTCAATCTAGGCAATTAAACCAAACTAAGCTACTGCATAAATAGACTATCATGCCATTCTAGTTCTTTTCTTTTGGACATTACAAACATGCATTTGAAGTTAAGTTATAATAACTAGATACATAATCTAACTTATCAAATTACTTCAACAATCTAACGAAACTTAAATTACATACTTTTAGCATTAAATACATACAACATATGAAAACATATATCTTCACAACTTCGACACTCAAGCCACATAGGCACGCAAAACAACTCTTCAGGCAACAACTTCCACGAAATCACGAACTTCCAGCTAACATGACATTTCCTGAAATGTGGTGGTGAGGAATGAGTATACACAACACGTATACTCAGTGAAGGCGAGACAGATATCGAATTGGAGAGAAAGAAAGTCGTGCAATGCAAATAGACACAGCTAAGCAATAAAATCAATAAGAAAGCATTCAATACAAACGACAATATATTAAACATTCAAGAAAGCATTAACACAACCATTCAAAGCTATACCACACTCTGAAGGCTATGGTTCACTCTTACGAGCAATATACCATTTTACGAGCGATACATCAATCTCGAGCTTGATGTTGACAACGATGACAATAAGCGCGCATCCACCTTATAACACCAGTTTGGAATACCCCGGGAGTATCCATCAATTCTACGACCCAAATCTCCTTGGGAGGCAACCCAAGCGAAAAAAGGGAATAGCAGCGGAGCTAGAGCAACCAACACTGGCAACCCGAGGCTACCCAGAGAGGCCCATCACTCACGCGCGAGACACTATGCAATGCAAGACTCGATACAAGGCAATAAACGAGCGATAGCACAACAATACAAACTAGTGACAAGAAACGAGATAACAAGCAATCACAATCAATACTAGCATACAACTAACTTTTCAAGCATAATAACACAGATAGAGGAAATAAACGAGATATCAAGCATTATTCAACAACTATTAAACATTTCAATCAATAATCAACCCTAACAAGCGTAATAAGCATTAACAAGCATTTGCAATCAAACAAGTAACAAGAAGAACATCAACTAACATTATCAAGCAATAACAAGTATTCTATAGGCATTATAAGCATTCTATAAGCATTATAAACATTCTATAACCATTATAAACATTCTATAAGCATCATAAACATTCTATAAGCAACATACTATGAAATCACACAAAATTCCAAAAATGACCCCAACTTTCAAAACGCTACTACTTTCAAACGAGCCACGAGCTTTGGAAACTGACTTCACCAATCCTCCTAGGTCACTATAAGGCACGTCTAAAGACCCCGAAACTCTACTTTACCCTAGAATTCACGCAAAGTCCCGATTTCCCCCTTTGCTCGTTTGAACTACAACTATACCAACCAAACACCCAACCAATGCCATAATCGCACCAAAAGTGCTTCCATGGCCTCCCGAAACAATGCCAACACGCAAAACGAGAAATCGCTAAACTCGACCTAAACGACCCCGACTTTCACCAAGGCATTTTTCTCATTTTTTCCATTACGCAACCTAAACAAATCATACATTTAGACATTCTAGCATACCTAGCACCTTTTCACATCAACAGAAAGCATAACAGCGCAACTTCATCGAAACGGGGGTTTACTATTCACAATTTACTATTCATTACACAATTTATATTTCAATTTCAATATTCAACCGCAGAAAATGTTAAAAAGCTATAAATACACGTTCTACAATTGCTAGAGAACATTCTTTAAGCAATGAAACGGACAAAATAACAACCTACAGTTAAATCACAAAAATTAAAGTTTACGTTCAATATTTTCAAATGCGCAAATAACGATGAAACCCTCACCTTAGATGCTCCTAGACGCTAGGAAAACCACGCTGGATGCCTCGGAAACCACCCCGCACAAGCTCTCGCGAAGAAATTGAAGTTTGAAGTTGAAATGTTTTTTTTTTCTTTTTTCCTCCATGGTTTCAGCCATGGCCTTCTTATTTACTGATTTTTGCTCTTTGTTTCGTATTTCACACTTAAATAAAAAAAATGACAAATGGTCAAAGCTTCGGTCAACCCGCTAAACCAAAACAGCTATGCGCGACCTTACGAAAACGGTCATAACTTCTTCTAGAAAACTCCAATTCACGAACGGTTTGAAGCCTCAGAAACTAGACTCATAGAGCTTTCCAACCATATATAATTTGCTCCCTAACTCTTCCCCAATTGGTTCAGATTTAATTCCAAAGTTGACCCAAAATTTAACTAACTTAACATTGCATTTTTAGGCTAAAACAACTAAGGAAATATCAATTCTAGCTAACAACAATTAAATTATAAAATTTAAGGCACTAAAATACTAGTTTCACTACTTGCCGAGGACTCGAATTCATTCCTAACTATCTCTCTCGATATGCTATGCACTTTGCGTCAACCAAGAAGTGACAATTAAACCTCAAAGAATCTAAGAAATATATCATTTTTGGAAAGCATCATAGTTTAAAATTTACTCCGGCTCGGAGTTACTTTCCTCATTTATTTGAAAACCGAGTGATTTTAATGTAAGACAACCAAAACCGATTATTAAAATAATCAAAACAATCAAGGTAATTAATATTCATTTAAAATAATTAATTTAACTATTTCTAGAACATTTTAAAGAATTATGAAGTAAATGTTAAGTTACAAATGAACAAATAAATATAAACATGTAATCAAGTGCAATTAAATATTATCATTTAAGATGGCACTTAATTAAATACAAGATAATAAATTCAATTACTATAATTAATAGAAATAGATAATAGTCTTTTAATTATTCAATATACAATTACTAAATGCTTCCAAGAGAAATATTAAATTAGTGCATATTGGTTGATTTAACTAATTAAACATTTAATTAAATGCAGTCAAATGCTATTAAATGCATGCCGGGTTCGGGTTATCACATCCTTCCCCCCTTAAAACAATTGCGTCCTCGCAATTCTTCTTCCAATAGAACTCAGCATCATCTGAAATCCAATTCTGACTAATCTTCATCGGTTGCTGAGCAAAATAATATATAAGAATGCCCGTAGGAAATCCCGAATAGAAATTCCAATCAAGAATGCCGAGGAAATACCAACTAAAGACTGAAGCAAAGACACTGTAGATATCATCAATACCACATACTAATGGCAGGAAGAGTACCGAAGGAGTACCCTATTTAAGAATCTTCAATAGAAGTCTAACAAGTACCAAATAAGAAAGTTAAGAGATAGCCAGAGTAGATACACCTCATGCAGTATTGACTACCGTAAATATACCCAGCTGAAAGTTCTGTAAAGGATTATAGAGAAGAATACCAAAGGCCAACCTCTAATTGAAATCTTCCAATCACTGTGTTCCTACCGCAACATCTTAGTCAAACAGCAAATATAGATTCCCCTGAGTGGAAAGGCCGAAGGAGAAGCCGTAAACAGTACAAGATAATATGTCCAAGCAGAATTCCAAGTGTAGGATCTTCCAATAAATGCCAATAAGGAAAAATACTAGTAAAATGCCCGATAAGGATTCCAAAGAATACCGTAAGTAATATGAGATAATGAGTCTGATAGGAATTCCAGTTACCAAATCAACTGAGGGATGCCAAAGAAAATACCCGAACAATGCTCCAGTAAGAAAGTACTAAGAATTGCCCAATAAGTAATACTAAATAAATGGCCACTCAGAATCCTAGAGAATGCCATTGAAGAATTTTCCAATAAGGAATACCAGTAGCACTCCAATAAAGACCAAGACACATATACCATAGATAATACCATGCAGTAAGTCCAACTGAAAATCCAATAGCCAAGTCCACCAAGTAGTGCCAACAAAAGTCCCAAAGAACACCCATTAAGAAAACCAAAGAATGCTCCAAAGAACAACCAAATAAAACCCCAAGAGAAAGCTGCTCTTTCACAACTGTTAGGCACAGAGGAGGACTATAGAGATTCGCCAATAACCGAACTCCAAAAGCAAACACCAATTCCCAAATAAAGGTTAGTCAAATACCATTAATTTCCTGCCAATCCATACACCTTGAGAAGCTAGCTGTGAACCACTTTCTTCAGGGAGGAAGAGGACTTACTTACCATTTCCATAAGACATGTATGAATGCCAATATATCACAGTTATACACATGCCTTAAACTATTATGCAAGCAAGTTTACAAAACAGTTTATTCAACAAAGTCACTCAATCACGACAATCAAGTCAAGCACAACATAATTAATTCAAATGACGGAATAGCTAATTCAAGACATTCCAATACACACATTACAAGCAATACTTCAAGCATATACTAATCCACGAGGTCGATTCAATTCACGATGCCTATTCGATAGGTCAATTCAATGCACAACTAGACACTTTACCTTACTTAGCACACAATTAACACATAACACATAACTATATCACATAGGAGCACACATTCATGTCAAGACACATAATCTCACATACAAGCATACACTTTCAAGACACACTTAACAAGCACACATTCAAGGGTCACTACCCACCAGACCGAGGACCCTGTCCCGGCTTATGAGCTAGACAAGCTCTAATACCACCTGTAACACCCCGATCCCTCTCGAGACCGGGAGTTCTATCAATCGATCTAAACACAACCCAAACCAAACCCGGGCATAAATTTTCAGGAAAAACGGACGGAGTCTCCCCTGTTTATAGGCGAAATGCAAAACCTGTAATAGCATATAAATGGACCACCACCGTGTCCAACCACAAAAAACTTCCTCAAGGCCATCTGAGCCTCGGTTCTCAACAATTTAAACTCAGCAAGTATACATACATTTCCAATTAGAAAACTAACCTATCTTTTCATTTTGACAAGTACATTCAATCTAGGCAATTAAACCAAACTAAGCTACTGCATAAATAGACTATCATGCCATTCTAGTTCTTTTCTTTTGGACATTACAAACATGCATTTGAAGTTAAGTTATAATAACTAGATACATAATCTAACTTATCAAATTACTTCAACAATCTAACGAAACTTAAATTACATACTTTTAGCATTAAATACATACAACATATGAAAGCATATATCTTCACAACTTCGACACTCAAGCCACATAGGCACGCAAAACAACTCTTCAGGCAACAACTTCCACGAAATCACGAACTTCCAGCTAACATGACATTTCCTGAAATGTGGTGGTGAGGAATGAGTATACATAACACGTATACTCAGTGAAGGCGAGACAGATATCGAATTGGAGAGAAAGAAAGTCGTGCAATGCAAATAGACACAGCTAAGCAATAAAATCAATAAGAAAGCATTCAATACAAACGACAATATATTAAACATTCAAGAAAGCATTAACACAACCATTCAAAGCTATACCACACTCTGAAGGCTATGGTTCACTCTTACGAGCAATATACCATTTTACGAGCGATACATCAATCTCGAGCTTGATGTTGACAACGATGACAATAAGCGTGCATCCACCTTATAACACCAGTTTGGAATACCCCGGGAGTATCCATCAATTCTACGACCCAAATCTCCTTGGGAGGCAACCCAAGCGAAAAAAGGGAATAGCAGCGGAGCTAGAGCAACCAACACTGGCAACCCGAGGCTACCCAGAGAGGCCCATCACTCACGCGCGAGACACTATGCAATGCAAGACTCGATACAAGGCAATAAACGAGCGATAGCACAACAATACAAACTAGTGACAAGAAACGAGATAACAAGCAATCACAATCAATACTAGCATACAACTAACTTTTCAAGCATAATAACACAGATAGAGGAAATAAACGAGATATCAAGCATTATTCAACAACTGTTAAACATTTCAATCAATAATCAACCCTAACAAGCGTAATAAGCATTAACAAGCATTTGCAATCAAACAAGTAACAAGAAGAACATCAACTAACATTATCAAGCAATAACAAGTATTCTATATGCATTATAAGCATTCTATAAGCATTATAAACATTCTATAACCATTATAAACATTCTATAAGCATCATAAACATTCTATAAGCAACATACTATGAAATCACACAAAATTCCAAAAATGACCCCAACTTTCAAAACGCTACTACTTTCAAACGAGCCACGAGCTTTGGAAACTGACTTCACCAATCCTCCTAGGTCACTATAAGGCACGTCTAAAGACCCCGAAACTCTACTTTACCCTAGAATTCACGCAAAGTCCCGATTTCCCCCTTTGCTCGTTTGAACTACAACTATACCAACCAAACACCCAACCAATGCCATAATCGCACCAAAAGTGCTTCCATGGCCTCCCGAAACAATGCCAACACGCAAAACGAGAAATCGCTAAACTCGACCTAAACGACCCCGACTTTCACCAAGGCATTTTTCTCATTTTTTCCATTACGCAACCTAAACAAATCATACATTTAGACATTCTAGCATACCTAGCACCTTTTCACATCAACAGAAAGCATAACAGCGCAACTTCATCGAAACGGGGGTTTACTATTCACAATTTACTATTCATTACACAATTTATATTTCAATTTCAATATTCAACCGCAGAAAATGTTAAAAAGCTATAAATACACGTTCTACAATTGCTAGAGAACATTCTTTAAGCAATGAAACGGACAAAATAACAACCTACAGTTAAATCACAAAAATTAAAGTTTACGTTCAATATTTTCAAATGCGCAAATAACGATGAAACCCTCACCTTAGATGCTCCTAGACGCTAGGAAAACCACGCTGGATGCCTCGGAAACCACCCCGCACAAGCTCTCGCGAAGAAATTGAAGTTTGAAGTTGAAATGTTTTTTTTTTCTTTTTTCCTCCATGGTTTCAGCCATGGCCTTCTTATTTACTGATTTTTGCTCTTTGTTTCGTATTTCACACTTAAATAAAAAAAATGACAAATGGTCAAAGCTTCGGTCAACCCGCTAAACCAAAACAGCTATGCGCGACCTTACGAAAACGGTCATAACTTCTTCTAGAAAACTCCAATTCACGAACGGTTTGAAGCCTCAGAAACTAGACTCATAGAGCTTTCCAACCATATATAATTTGCTCCCTAACTCTTCCCCAATTGGTTCAGATTTAATTCCAAAGTTGACCCAAAATTTAACTAACTTAACATTGCATTTTTAGGCTAAAACAACTAAGGAAATATCAATTCTAGCTAACAACAATTAAATTATAAAATTTAAGGCACTAAAATACTAGTTTCACTACTTGCCGAGGACTCGAATTCATTCCTAACTATCTCTCTCAATATGCTATGCACTTTGCGTCAACCAAGAAGTGACAATTAAACCTCAAAGAATCTAAGAAATATATCATTTTTGGAAAGCATCATAGTTTAAAATTTACTCCGGCTCGGAGTTACTTTCCTCATTTATTTGAAAACCGAGTGATTTTAATGTAAGACAACCAAAACCGATTATTAAAATAATCAAAACAATCAAGGTAATTAATATTCATTTAAAATAATTAATTTAACTATTTCTAGAACATTTTAAAGAATTATGAAGTAAATGTTAAGTTACAAATGAACAAATAAATATAAACATGTAATCAAGTGCAATTAAATATTATCATTTAAGATGGCACTTAATTAAATACAAGAGAATAAATTCAATTGCTATAATTATTAGAAATAGATAATAATCTTTTAATTATTCAATATACAATTACTAAATGCTTCCAAGAGAAATATGAAAATAGTGCAAATTGATTGATTTAACTAATTAAACATTTAATCAAATGCAGTCAGGTGCTATTAAATGCATGCCGGGTTCGGGTTATCACAGCTGCCACTCTCTCAAACTTCCTTAGCCACATCTCAGCCTTTATATCGTCCGGCTCCCCAAAGAAAGTATAGGCCCCATGATGTATAAACCGATCATACAGATTCCCTCCGGTAGGACCACTACCTCCGGCTCTCGCAGCCTGATTACCTCCAACGACCCCTGGCTGACCCTGTTGTGTAACAAACTGGGCGATAGTGTTCATAGCAGTGGCCATCGTGGCCAAGATCTGTGCAGTGCTCGGTTCTTGAACCTGCGGTGCATTTTCGGCCACCTCAGCTTCTTGCCCATGAACCCCCTCGGGTTCTCCACCAACATTCGGATTATCAGCACGACGGCGGGGCCCCATCTCGAATAGCTAGAATGCAAAGTGTTATGACAGGTATATATATGTATATATGCAATTTATAAGTAAACACATAAAGAAAAGTCCAATTAGATTCACATAAAGTCAAGTACATAGAAGTTCAAATAGATATTCCACATTCTTGAAGTACACATAAATCGCTAGATCATACTTGACATTCTAGACTCTTGATATTCCATTTCCATGCTAGCATGTTCATTCCTTATTCAAATTTCACTTAGGTCAATCAAAATCAAAGACTCATGTATTCACAAAGTCACATAACAAATCTCTACCCACAGACTGAGAAATTTAACCCGGCTTCATGCAATCTATAGCTCTGATACCATTTAAATGTCACGCCCCGACCCAACCCCCAAGCTAAAGGTTAAGTCCGGACCTGACACACGGAAAGAGTCTCCCCTGTACCGTGGACATTCCAAAAACCTGTAAACACTTAAACAAAGTCCCCACAATACAATACAAGCTTTTCTTAATTAAACAACAAAGCTATAAGGCCATCCGAGCCTTATGGTACACAATAGCTCCAAAACACACAAGCATGCGAGAACTTGTTGTCAGCATAGTTTTATAATCATGACATTCTAGGAAATCAATAAAACAACTTAAAGGATAATGCATTCTACATTAACCATCCACTCCCAAGCATGCAAGGAAATAAAGGCAAGAATAAAAGTTATTACAAGACATGGCTTCCAATTCTACACCACAATCTACTATCCTTCAACTTGCACAACAAACATATACATAGCCCTTAGGCCACAAAATAGTACATAAAACAATTAGTTGAACTTTCCACATAGCAGCAAATTCATTAACCACCTCAAGCTATCAGGCACAGCAACTAAGGTAAAGGCTCAATCTGAACTTCTTCTTCCTCAACTAACTCAACAAGCTGGGGATCACCCTCAGCGTCTCCTGAAACAGATATCGAGGTATGAGCAACCACTGTTGCCCTGTGAGAGATATAGTCCCGGGGCGTACAATGCAACATATAATACAATTATACAACAATAACACTTAGACAATTAAAGAAACAATGATAACTTAAATAACCACACATTTAAAAGGATACATTTCACACAATCCCCTATACACCAATCTTCACAGGTCTTCAATCACGATCCACGAACCACGAGCACGATCACGATAAGCCGGCATAACCCCAAACACTCCAGTGGGTGTACTCCGGATGTACCCCGATAATCCTACGACCCAACATGCCCTGGCAATCTCCGGACCAGGCGAATGAGGGAATAGGGCACAGAGTTTGAATATCCACCGGCAAGCCCTCTGCCGCCCAACCGATATTCAACACATCCGCCGCTGACACTATGGTTGCACAACCACTATGTAATGCACTTAACAATGGAAAGTTAATAGCAATAATATAAGAATTAACACATATGAGGATCAACAAAGTAGGTTGACCTCGAGGCAATTAGCACAGAAGCAATTATATAAGCTAATAAGCAGTTTACAAAGGGACATTTACAAAATAACAATAGAATTGTACCAAAAGCTCCAAATCAACTTAATTTCACATATAAACACTCAAGAAGTCATGCCGTGAGTTTAGAAGTGTGAGACAACCGAAATTGCACTTAAACCTGTTTATTTTACAAACTATTTCTCTTCCAAACCAAAGTTAATGATTTCATTTTCAAAGGGAACTCTCTCAACCTTCTAACTAACCCTCAAGGTACCCTCTCAACCCTCTAACTCATTCAAATGCCCGCGTTTACCCCGAAAGCCCCAAATTCCCTCTTATGGCTTTGAACTACACATACATTGTCCGGGCTTAAAAAAAGGGATATCAAGGCATCTATAGAACCTAGGTAGCCTAAGGATACTAGAATTGAAGCCCGAATCCACCCGGATTCACATTAACCCCAAAAGCCCCAAATTAAAGTCGGCTATTTTCCATTTTAAGCGATTTATGGAAAATGCAAGTGCACGGGGCTATTAGGTTTCCTTCACTAGCACCTAAGGCATCTATTAGAAGCATTACATCAAGCTAATTCGAGCAATTACGCAAAACCCTAGAAAAATGTCACTATTCACCCTAAAAATCAAACTAACGATTCTAACCGTTTAAATTACGAAACGATGGCTCAAATATGTTCTCTAGCATTCATATACATGGTATAATGGCATAGATAAGAAATACAATGGCATTTGATCACATTTTCAACAAATCAAGAAATTGACAACTATTTAGAAATACAAAAACAAGCCGTGAAATCCCTCACCAAAGCGCGTAGGAGCACCTAGGAACCTTGCACACACCCTACACTAGTTGCTCAAGGCTTTGAGAGGCTTGTATTGGAGGCTTGGTGAGCAAAATCTCTTCCTTTCCTCCTAATGCTGCTGTCGGGTTTCTGCTCCCTTTTTTCAGCTTTTTATTTTTTTTTTCTTTTGCATTTTATGAGCTTAAGTGATATATAAAATGGGCTAAGTTGAGGTGGGGTCATTTGGGTACTTAAGTGATCTAATATAATGCGCTTATTGAGTTTAAAACGAGCTTAGATAGTAAAATATATGCTAGCTAATTAATTACCTAAGTTAGTTACGTAACACTATTCACTCAACTACAAAAATCATTTTCTAAACGAGCCCTCCTAACGCCTTTAGTTCAAATGCACATTTTTTCCACTACTTTTACAATTAATATGATTTAATAAAAATGCTAATTAACTAATAGAAGGCAGTTTAAAAATGGCATGAATAGTAGTCACAAAAGTCAGTTAGTAAGGCACAGAAGTAAATGCAAACCAGGGATGCAACAGTAATTAAATGCATGGCTAAAACTCGGGCGTCACATTCCCTATGTGCTAATGTTGGGCTATCTTCATAAAGATATTACTAACTATTGTAAGTAAAGTAGAATATGAATTAGAAGTTCATTAAAGTAGTAAAAGACTGGGTAGTTTCATTGTGAATGAATGTGTCATTTGAACATTAAAGTAACCTAACATTTATTATCTATATATCCTTTGGAGAAATTCTTTGAGTTGAGTTAATGGCTAGTTTATTGTTATGTGGAGTGAATTAATTTCTTGTACAAGTTATTAACTAAAGTAAAATGAGAAATAGTATGAGTAACTGCAGGCTAATGTGTTGATTTTAGTTAAACTAAATTCTAGCTCGATTTATATCTAGTTATAGCATGCTGGTTGAATCATTCTCATTTAAGTTTTTGAACTATCTTCTTAATTAACTTGTAGACTATTGAAAATATGGAATATATGTTAAGTTAAAGTATATAAAAGTGGTGTTTTGTTAAAAATAGAATTCTAATAGATATTGTATATATGCTAAATAAGCGAAGTTATAAGTTAGCTAACTTAGAATGAATGTTGTAGTTAAAGAGTAATTGAAGTAATGTTTGCTCATAGGTTCAAGGTGACTGGAAATGATGTGATTCAAACTTACATCTTGGAGCTCGGTAGAGGTGAGAGACCTGCATCCTTACGTTTATCATAGTTTATTTTCTTTCTAAAAGAGTATATTGTTTAGTATAATTGCGTAATTGATATATGCTTATTATTGCTAAATTGTAACTTGGTGCGAGAACAACTTACTTTGTCCTTAAATGTGTTTCCTGATTATATTGTCATTGTTATCATTCTTGCATTGCATCGTGGTTGCGCAACCTCATTGTCGCGGCGGATGCGATGGCCTCGCTGGGCGGCATCGGGCTTGCCAGTGTTGGTTGCCTTAGCTCCGTCTGCTATTCCCTCACTCGCCTGGTCCGGAGATTGCCAGGGAGTGTTGGGTCGTAGGATCGGGTACATCCAGAGTACCCATTGGTGTAAGGGATGCCGGCATATCGAGATCGAGATCGTGGTTCGTGGATCGTGAATGAAGACCAAGTGAAGATTGGAGTACTGGGGTTAAGTGAATGTATCCTTTTTAATGTGTGGTTACTTAAGCTTCTGTCATTCTTGAATGGTTTAATTGCTATTATTGTTTAACTATATTACTTGTTGCATTGTACGCCTCGGGAGACTTTATCCCTCACTGGGCAACAGTGGTTGCTCATACCTCACTAATATGTTTCAAGTGGCGCAGTTGAAGGAGTTGCCTTAGTTGCTGTGTGATTGTTGTCTGAGGTGGATGTGCTTTCTAGTTGTTATGTGAAGAATTTGTTGTTCTATGTTATAATCTATTTTGGGGCCTTAAGGCTCATATATGTATTTGTGTAATATGTAAGTTGGAAGCCAAGTGACTGTAGTAGCAGTGGTAATTCTATGGCTTGTAATAACTTATATTTCTATTTCTAGTTGTTTTGCATGCTTGGGTGTGATTGTTTTGATACATGTTGGTTCAACTTCTAAGTATGTTTCAAAGTTATCATAGAATGGCATGATAAGCGGTTTTATGAAGAATTCAAGTTGGTTGCATGCTTGTGTGAATCTAAACTATTGTATGCCTCAAGGCTCGGATGACCATGAACCTTTGAACTTTAGTTATAAAAGCTTGCCTTATTGTGTTGTGACTTTCTAGAGTATTTACAGGTTTTCAGAATGTCCGCGGTACAGGGGAGACTCTGTCCATTTTTCCCTAAAATTTTGAGACTGGGTTGCGATGGGTTGAGAATAGCTTGGTTACTAGAGCCTCCAGTCTCGTGAGGGATCGGGGCATTACAGATATAACCACCGCGAGCCATTTCTTTAAAGGGACCACATACATCACTATGTATTAATGTTAACAATTCAGTGGTTCTTGTTCCTTTTCCAACAAATGATGACTTGGTCATTTTCTTGAGAATACAAGGCTCCCATGTAGGCCCGGGTTCACATCCCAATGAATCAATGAGTTCATTTTGAGCCATCTATGTTAATCTTTTTTTGTTAATATGACCGAGTCTCAAGTGCCACAATTGTTTCACATTGATTTGAATATCTTTTGGTTGTTTCTCTTCAGAAGTGGAAGTCGAAGTTACCTGCATGCATTAATCTAAATTCAAATGATAAAGTCAGTTCAACAAAGTAGCTCAGCCGATATATTCATTACCATAATAAATATTACAGCTCTTGTTTGAAAAGGAAAATTCATAATTCTCACAAACAAGTTTAGGAATAGAATTAACAGCATTCGGAACAAACAAAACATTTTAAAGATGCAATACATGACCAGCAGGTTAACAAACTTCAACATTTCCTTTGGCATGGGCCGCAACAATTGCTCCATTACTAACCTTCAAGACAATCTCACGCTTCTGAAGCGTTATCCTGTCATTCAGATTCTAAGAGGACATACAAACATGTGTCTTAGCACCAGAATGTAAAATCCAAGATGTACAAGCCAGACTAATTGAAAAATTAGTTTCATTCACAGAAAAAGAAGTTGTACCTCGCGCAGTGGCGGCAACCTGTTTCTCT
Organism: Ehretia macrophylla; assembly: GCA_037974665.1. NCBI lineage: Eukaryota > Viridiplantae > Streptophyta > Magnoliopsida > Boraginales > Ehretiaceae > Ehretia > Ehretia macrophylla. Next base: position 2,639,511 of record CM075766.1, read on the forward strand.
TTCAACTCTTCAAGGTACAGGAGATAATTTCTTCTCCAATGGCCATCAACCTTGCAGTGATAACACTGCCCTTTAGGGACGACTTCTTTCTTCTTAACACCCCCTGTGGGCTTAGGAGTAGTGTCCTTCTTCTTCTTCTTGTTCTTCCTCTTCCTATTCTTGGGTCTATACCCAGAAGAAGAGGCAGCAACGAGGACAGTCTCCTTACCCTTTTCCCTTGAACTGTAATTGCGCAGTGGTCAACATGTTGGCTAGCTCGGGCAAAGAAGCAAATAGTTTGTTCATTTGGAAGTTCACAATGACCTGATTGAAGGAAGGTAGGAAGGACTGCAGAATAAGGTTCGTGTGCAGCTTACTGTCTATGTCAAAATCATGCATCTTAAGTTGAGTAATCAGATTAATCATCTTGAGAACATGTTTGCTGACATCACCACCTTCTTCTAATCTTGCTCTAAACAACTCTTTTGACAGTTCATATATGGCAACATCACTTTGCTCACCATATAGCTCTTTCAAGTTCAGAATCATGCTAGCAGCATCAAACATATTCTCATGCTGTTTTTGCAGTTCATTTGACATTGAAGCAAGGATATTTGCCTTTGCCCTCAAGTCATGTTCTATCCAGAGCTGATGAGTTTCTTGCTCTTCTTTAGTTGCAGTTTCAGGAAGGGTAGTAGGATGGGCCTTATACAGAACATATTCAATCTTTTCCAATCCCAAAACAATTTTAAGATTGCGAAACCAATCGGGAAAGTTTGGTCCGGTTAAAGCATTTTTATCAAGGATACGGGAAATAGGATTTGAAATAGAAGCCATTTATAAAAGTACTGCAGAAATAAGTAATGTAGAAAGTAAGACTGCTAGTTGATGTAAAAATGCATAACTATTTAAGTATGGTCTTTACAAAAATAGTATCTCCCACTATGTTTATCAAATCTCATACTCCCAAAATGAAAAACGTGAATTCGTTAGAATCCGGCAGTGGGTGACCAAATTCTCTTAATAGTTTGCATCCCTCAAACCTTTGTGGCTATGTTGGATTATAAATATTAAAAGTCAACAACGCTTTGTTGTCTATTTCACAAAATAGGTTATGGTCATATCCAGTCCCTAAATTACTTTGGTCTCAAACCTTTGTGGCTATGTTGATTAAGTAATTCAGTTAGACCCGACCCGCCATCTCATAGTTATCCCTCAAATTGAATCAATAGCCTCAAGCCTTTGTGGCTATGTTGGCCGTTAGATTTTGGCAGACAACCACATCACTATGTTCTACTAGCAACTTAATTAAACTTAGGACGAATCATGTCCCTCTACCTTTGGGCAAGACCGGATATGATCGCTTTGGGTTCATTAAGTCCTAGGATGGCGGAGGACAATAGATCTAATATTAATTTGCACATTTGGGAGTTTTGAAATAGATCTCATCATGAATACATTAACAAGCATATAAATATAATGCATGCAACAGTCATAGATGGTGGATCATGGACTTTAGAATAAAAAGGAAAAACTATCTTAAAACACATCACTATGTCTTCAAGATCTCCAACTCCTTTGGATTCATCCGGTTGTTTCCTTGCATGTCTTCTTGAGATTTTACATATAGTCCTCACTACAAAGTTCTCTCAAAAGCAAGAAAATAAAATGAGACTTATGTCTCAATTACAAACCGAGCATCCACTAAGTCCATGATCAAGTTCACCATTTATGCAACATGTAGCTAGATTAAACTAATCGCATAGATAATCAAAGCTAAATGAAAATAATCAATGAACATCTTTACGCATCAAATACCAAAGATAAAACAAGTTCATCTTAATCTTCTATTAATGTTTTGACAACATGCATGAAAGAGAATTGACTCTAACATCAACCAAGCATTCCAAGACCAACCGAGTTCACAAGCCATATAGTCTCGATATGACACGTAAATTGAGATCTCCATAAAAAGGCATCATCAGGCCCGATCATAGAAAACTTTTGGCTCGCTACAATCAAAGTCGATCTTTCCATGCGGGATGGAATCAACTCATATCTTTCGCATAAACGTGTCAATAAACATTAAAAGACTAGAACTAATGTACATATTACGGACTTTCAAAACTGTAGCTCTGATACCACTTGAAGGCGCAATAAATGCGTCAGCTTCATAATGAAGGCACAAAAGACGTCAGCTTCAAAAGCGGGAGCGCAACGGGATCGTCTCGAGATATGTAAATAACAAAAACATGCAAGCACAACGGAAACAATAACAATAAAAACTTTGCATGTAGACAAGTTGTATTTACAAAAATCTCAAGAGTAAATCCGTAACTAGTACATAAAAAGAAAATACATGAAAGTATATACAACTATATACAAATGTATTTAAAATGAAATAACTCGCGTGGAGAACTCGGGTGTAGACTCTTGAAAGGATGATCTTGACTCGGAAAAATCTCCTTCGCAAGTGCAAAGGCCCCAGTCGGTCCACGGGTATCCAAAAACAAAGGACAACTAACTAATTATAGTGCTAGCTTAGTTAAGTCCACGAGCTTAGGTGTATGTAAGTTAAAAACTAGAAGCAAAAACTTTCCTATTTCTACTAGCTTTGGCCGATTATACCAAGAGGAGAAAGAGATAATTTTGCTTCAAAAACTACGTAATTTTCACCCAAGAGCAAACACAAATGAATGAAGACATGACCTCTATTTATAGATGCACAAACTTGCTCATCAAATGCCAAGTGTCATGATCTAAACAATTGAAGAAGCCAAGTGGCAAAAATGTCCTTGCATGGCCGGCCATTGGAGGGCAAAAAGGACAATTTTGCATGCAACTTGTTGTTTGTCTTTTTGTGCTAGTTGTTGTTTGTCTTTTAGTGAAGACAAATATTAATTAATTTTGAACTCTTTTAGAATAATTAAAATACAGATTGACCCCTCAATCTATTTGCACTAAAGCCCTAATACATTTCAATATTTACACTTTGGCCCCAAAACTTTTGAAAATTACGATTTTGGCCCAATTAACCTGTCACGCCCCAAATCGACCCCTCCTACGATCAGTCAGGATGCAACGGAATTTCGGCAGCATAACGACAGTAACATGAACATCAGGGCTCTAAACCAACCATTAGGAACCGCATACATCAAACTCCATAAATCACCAACCAATTCCACAATCAATTTAACAACATACAACGCACCCACTTCATACATTAAACATTCTTTCATCAACTCTTTCATAGTTATGCGCCTCCGTTCCAACATAATACGTTTACTATATAACATACACTTCCAAAATAGATTATAGCCTACCTAGCAACCTAATCATGTTCCAAAACATGATTACTAAGCTAGCAACATTTAATCTACTATCTTTATAACATCTTATATAACATGAACTTTTACGTGAAATACAAGACAACTAAGTTTAATATACAATATAACAAAAGAGTACAACATCATAAATCAGGGACAAGATTCTGGCACATAGGACTCGTCCACATATGGCACATTATCCTCTTCTGGAGGCACGTACCCATAACCTGGATCAGTAATACTTGTATACATGCAATAATTGAGAGTAAGCTTATATAAAACAAGCCCAGTGAGGATTCGATAGATCTCTAATAGTATTTACTATACTCCTTGGAAATCATCATTTGAGCAGTAAACACACAATGAACATCAATAACATTATAAATGCAACAAAAGCAATAACAGTAAACCCACAATAAGGATATGATACATTTGTTGATGAAGCTCCATACACCATTCAATGCTCATCAACTCCTCCAAACTCAATGACACAAACTTGAGGTACTTTGACCTAGAGCCACACCTCATGGCCTCTCCGCCCATGCGAGATAGGGATTAGCCATGATAACTGTGCCCGCAGCCCAGAATGCCTCCCGAGGTGACATAACATTATCAAAGCTCACGACAATGAGACTCAATTTGAGAAGTCAACAACATTAGTAGCCCGACTCTCAACTCATAATAACAATAACCATTCCAATTCGAGAAGTCAACAACATTGGTTGCCCGACTCTCGCCTCATAATAATAATAACAATTCCAATTCGAGAAGTCAACAACATTGGTTGCCCGACTCTCAACTCATAATAACAATAACAATCAGTTAACAATGTAACACCCCGGATTAACCCCGAGCGTGCTCGTCACGATTTTGTAACAACAATCAATAATCAATAATCAATAATCAATTAATCCGTGTTTCAACAATCAATTAAACAACATTTAACAATCAACAACTATATAATCATGAAACAATTGAGTTAGATGACAAAGTAGGCCATCCAACTCAACAGACATTAAACACACAACCAAACCCTAGTCTAACCATCAGCAACTCACAATTCAATCACTCAAACACTGCCCAAACATCCAAAGGTATAATTTAACATTTTAAAGAAAGACAACCCAAACTTCTAAAAGTCATAACTTACATTATACTAATCTAATAACCTCCAAACCAGTTTCTATCCTCACCCAGTCAATCAACAACATTCATCCCCTCGGAAACCAACCATAAACAATCCACATCAAGCCCAACAACCCTAAAACCCTAATACACCTAGGCTGAAATTTCTGAACTTTCGCACCGACATCGCAATCAAAATTTCGGCTTTACAACCGTACTACCATGTATTTAAAAAACTTTTACAAATTGACAGCAATCGATTCCAACCACTACAACTCAAAATATTCAACAAATAGCCAAGAACTCAAATTTTAATACCCGAAAATAAAAATTCATGCTGCAACGGTTAAAATCTTATATAAACACATATAAACGATCCTTAGCATGCACTGAGCAATAATATAACATCAATTCAACTTTCTAATGGTTCAAAATTCAATTATATGCAAAAATATAAAAATGACATTTTTGAGATCTAGAATTTTTCTCTCACCTTTGATGTTGTTTGATGCAAGAAAGGTGTAGAATGGATGCCCAACAAGTAAGAACAAACTTTGATTCAAGTGCAAAGGCTTTGTATTACAAATTATAAGAGAAAAATTGAGCAAAAATAAAGCTAAAATGGCCTCTTGAGTTTCAGCCATGTGTGTATGTGTTTGTGGTATTTTGAGTTTTGTTTTGTGAGCTATTTTAGTATATTAGGCATGTATAAGCTTGGTCAAATGAAATAAAAGAAAGTCAAAGGTGGAAACTGGTTAGTTTATTTAGTATTTTTAGTGTTTTCTTGTCTTTTAATTCTATTTAGATTATTTCTTGCTCAAAACAAATATGCAACACATAAGCTATCTCAAGTAGTTTATTTTTAGGTGACAAGAAGTTTTATAATCAAACATTTCTACCCGAGTCGGCTTAAAACTCGATTTTCGCAAAAGAAGGTGTAAAAACCTTATTAAATTCCTAAGCCGATTTGAAATCTGTTTTAATCAAACACATGTCTATTAATGTCCGAGGAATAGGTTTTGAAACACTTAAAACACTTGCGTAAAAATTTTAGCGAACGTGCGTCCAAAATACTATTCACAAAAATTGTCGATAAAATTTCTGATTCCGTTTTTGATAAAAATTTCATGAATGCACACTTAGCATGTATTAGGAATATAAATCACATATTTAGCATATTCTAATTCATATAGCACATAAACAGGTCAAATCACGCAAATTGAGGCAAAACACGCAAAATGAGATTAAGATGAAAAGTGGGGTTTTACATTCTCCCCTCCTTAAAACAATTGCATCCTCACAATTCTTCACTCAATTACTGTTGGCTCAAACATATGGAATGAAAGATCGAAAATCGAATTCTGAATACCAACTAAGTATGTCAACTAGGAATATCGAACAAGAAGCTTGAATAGGGACGCTGAATAAGAACACCGACTAGGACTTCTGAATAAGAATCTCAAATAATTACCGAAGAAAATGCCAAACATAGATCCCGTAATAGAGCACCAACCAAGAATACCAACTAAGAACTTCAACAAGATCACCGAGCGAGAATACCGAATAATAATCCCAATATAAGTACTCCAGATAATACTGTATAAGAATTCCACATAAGAATACCACATAGAAAATACCATATAAGAAGTCCAAGAAGTATGTTGAATAAGAATTTCCATATAGAAATCTCGACGAAGAATGTCGTATAAGATCACCAATTAAGAATCCCAATAATCAATGTATAGTCATAAAGTAGCTTGACCCCTAATTGGAATTTCATATGCTTCAGCGTCATATACTACTCAGTCACCAACTAATATGATGCACGTGCTAACTTTAATCGTATAAGGCAAACTCTCTACTCATATTTTAGCACGTTGCACTCAAGGAGATCTGATATTTAATTGGTTGAGAATAAGTAAGTTACCTTTCACCACTGCTGCAACCTCTGGCAATTCCTCCAAGTCCATTGCGTAGGCCCGAGCGTGAGCCCGCTGCTACTGAGGTGTATTGCTTGCAGGTCCACCCTGATAACCTTGGATTGCTGGCTGACCCGTAGAACCCTAATACCTGGGGCAATCCCTCTCCCGGTGTTAGTTGTTGCCGCAACCTAAACACGTCCATGCTTTCTTCCGACAGTCGACCTCCAGATGGCCTGTACATTTACAATAAGTACACAGCGGTATCGGTGTACTGACATTGCCTCCAGAAGACCCAGAAACTGAATAAGCAGCTGTACCAGCCTACTGCTGAGGTGACGTAACACTAGGCTTATACCAACCCTGAGACGGGCCGGCCTGTACTGTGACTGTGCCTGAAAGGAGCCCTGCTAAAACTGAGGCCGATAGTAACCCTGCTGCACCAAAGGCCTATAACCACTCTACTGTACTGAAGGTTTATACATACCCTGCTGGCCCTGCAGCTGAAATGGCCTCTTGTTGGGCTGACTAAGTCCAATCTGTTCCCCTTTCCTCTTTTCTAGTCTGGATGCCGCATCAAAAGTCCCAGAAAATATATCATACTGATTCAGGGTCATTGCATCCTGAATCTCCAACCTCAAACCCAACATAAACCTCCGGGTCCTGCGCTCCTCATCCGCTACAAACTCCGGCGCATACCGGGACAGTCTAGTAAAAGTGGCCTCATATTGAGCCACTGAAGCATCCCCCTGAACTAAAGACAGGAACTCCGCCTCTCTTCTTTCCCGTGCAATCCTCGGGACATACTTCACCCGAAATGCTTTAAGGAAGGTATCCCAAACATATGGAGTACCTCTAGCCTCCCAACCAACTCTCACTGTGCGCCACCATTCCTCTGCCTCATCATCAAACAAGTAAACATCATAAGTGACTTTCCTCTCATCAGTATAGTCTAGAGGATCAAATATCTTCTCTATCTTGTTAATCCAAGCTTCTGCCTTCCTGTCATCTGGCTCTCCCGGAAATCTCGGCGGATAATACCCCAAGAATTCCTTCAGCATACCACGCCCGTGATAACCACCCTGAACGTTCAACAACTGAGTCTGTAATGCCTGAGCTTGGGCAGCCTGCCCTGCTAGTATCTGAGCCTGCCCTGCCATAACCTCTGCAATCCTATCCATGGTTGCACCGAAACGGTCATCACCCCTATCTCGGCCCGGTGCCATATTATTCGGTGCCTTATCAACTACCTCAGGCCTACCTCTGGTTCTTGGTCTACCAGACATTCTTCTAATCAAAAAGTTAGCACAGGTTACAGCACATAGACATGCTATAGACAATTATTAACACATAAACAACAAACTCACATAAAACACATAAATCACTTAAATATCAATCACATAAACAAATTGATCACATAATCACATAATCACTTAAATCACATAATCACTTAATCATTTAATCATGTTAACACATATTTCACTTTTCTTTCTTTTCATACATACTTGCATGCTTGGACTACTACCCACATTCCGAGGATACCTCGGCTGACAGCTAGACATGCGCTCTGATACCACTAAATGTCATGCCCCAACTCGACCCCTCCTACGATCAGTCAGGACGCAACAGAATTTCGGCAGCATAACGACAGTAACATGAACATCAGAGCTCTAAACCAACCCTTAAGAACAGCATACATCAAACTCTATAAATCACCAAACAATTCCACAATCAAATTAACAACATACAACGCACCCACTTCATACATTAAACATTCTTTCATCAACTCTTTCATAGTTACGCGCCTCTGTTCCAACATAATACATTTACTATATAAAATACAATTTCAAAATAGATTATAGCCTACTTAGCAACCTAATCGTGTTCCAAAACAAGATTACTAAGCTAGCAACATTTAATCTACTATCTTTACAACATCTTTTATAACATGAACTTTTAAGTGAAATACAAGACAACTAAGTTTAATATACAATATAACAAAAGAGTACAACATCATAAATCAGGGACAAGACTCTGGCACATAGGACTCGTCCACATATGGCACATTATCCTCTTCTGGATGCACGTACTCGTAACCTGGATCGGTAATACCTGTATACATGCATTAAGTAAGAGTGAGCTTATATAAAACAAGCCCAGTGAGGATTCGATAGATCTCTAACAATATTTACTATACTCCTTAGAAATCATCCTTTGAGCAATAAACACACAATGAACATCAATAACATTATAAATGGAACAAAAACAATAACAGTAAACCCACAATAAGGATATAATAGATTTGCTCATGAAGCTCCATACACCATTCAATGCTCATCAACTCCTCCAAACTCAATGACACAAACCTGAGGTACCTTGACCTAGACCCACACCTCATGGCCTCTCCGCCCATGCGAGATAGGGATTAGCCATGATAACTGTGCCCGCAGCCCAGGATGCCTCCCGAGGTGACACAACATTATCAAAGCTCACAACAATGGGACTTAATTTGAGAAGTCAACAACATTGGTTACCCGACTCTCGACTCATAATAACAATAACCATTCCAATTCGAGAAGTCAACAACATTGGTTGTGTAACACCCGAATCCCTCTCGAGACCGGGAGTTCTATCAATCAATTTAATCACAACCCGATTCCAAACCCCGGGAAATTTTTTTAGGGAAAGACGGTCGGAGTCTTCCCTGTTTCTAGGCAAAATGTAAAACCTGTAATAGCATATAAGTGGACCAACGCCGTGTCCAACCAAACAAACACCTCAAGGTCATCCGAGCCTTGGTTCTCAACAACTAAACACAGCAAGTAAACATATTTCCAAGTAACCAAACTATTCTAACTCTTTTCCTTTAGACAATTACATACATGCAATAAAGGTAACTATACTAACTGAATACATAAACTAGCTTTCCAAATCACTTCAATAACCTAGTAAAACTAAAATTACATTCCTTTTAACATTAAATACATACAACACATGAGACATACATCTTTGTATCTTTGACAACTCAAGCCACATAGGCACTGTGAAACCCCACTTTCTTGCTTATCTCGTTTTACGTGTTTTACCTCGTTTTACGTGCATATAACCTGTTTATGTGCTATAGGACCTAGAAAGTTATAATTTTGATTTCAATACTTCTAATACGTGCTAAATGTGCATTCATGAAATTTTCATCAAAATCGGAGTCAGAAATTTTATCGTCGATTTTCAGTGAATAGTGTTTTTGAAACACGTCCGCTATAATTTTGAAACTGGTCTTTTTAACCCTTCTAGACCTAGTCCACGGACTTTAATAGACCTGTGTTTGATGAAAACGGTTTTAAAATCGGCTTAAGAATTTATTAGGGTTTTTACACCGACTTTTGCGAAAATCGAGTTTTAAGCCGACTCGGGTGGAATTCTTTGAATGTAAAACTTCTTGTCACCTAAAAATAACTCACTTGAGATATCTTGGGGGTTGCATAATTAATTTTAACTTGGTGATCACTAAAATGCAATTAAAGACATTAAAAACACAAAATTACCTATTAAAATAACTTTGACTTTAATTAAATATTTGACCATTTAAGCTTATGTCCTCAACACACACTCACACAACACAAAAACACCACCACACACACACACATTGCCGAGAGGAAGAGGAGAGAAAAGAGAAGAGAAAAACTTAGCTTTTCAATCCAATTTTTCAAAGAAAAACCTAGTTTTTGTCCGTGAAACTTCGCACCGACTTGGATTCTGCTTGTTGGGCACGCATTGCACGCATTCCTAGGCTTATATCGCATCTAAGGTGAGAGAAAAATTCTAGATCTCAAAATGTCATTTTTGTGTTTTTGCGTATAAATGAAGATTGAACCGTTAGAATTGAAATCTGATGATAGATTGTTGCTCCTTGCATGCTAGGGATCATTATATACTAATACTACAAGTTTCTGTCGGATATAGCATAATTTTTATTTTCCGGGTATTTAATTTTGATTAAAATGTTCAAAGTTGATTTAATTGAGTTGTGTTGCTCGAAATCGATTGCCGTCGATTTCTAAATACTTGATAATTACGTGTTAGCGCTGTTGTAATGCCGAATTTTCGATTACATTGTTTGTGTGGAAATCCGGAAAATCCAGCCATGACGTCATAGAGTTTTAGGGTTATCGGGCATGTTTTGGAGGTGTTATGGTGGATTTCCGAGAGGGCTAATGTAGTAGGTTGAATGGGTGAGTGATAGGAACTGATTTGGCAATGTTTGGATTAGTAGATTGTAAGTTATGAATTTTAGAAGTTAGGTTGTCATTCTTTAATTTCTTGAACGATGCCTTAGATGGTTGGGTAGTGTTCGAGTGATGAATGGTGAGTTGTTGTTGAGTAATTTAGAGTTTAATTGTGAATATTATGCATGTCCGGTTAGATGGCCTACTTTGTCATCTAACTACGTTGTTTGATGTTTAATTTAATATTGATGTTATATTGATGTTATATTGATGTTATATTGATGTTATTGATTGATTATTATTGAATGCGGGAATCGGGCACTCTTGTTGCTGATCTCCCAATTGATTGATCGATTTATGCTTGCATGATGATTGATGAAAATGGAGCCTTGGTATGTGTGTGCCACCTCTCGGGCAGCGTCGGGCTGTCGGGTTGAAACCGGCATGACTGCCATAGGCTACCCCCAGCTCGCATGACGGAGATGTCATGGAGGGAAGGGGATAGTGAGGTACCTCGGGTGCGTGAGTAATGGGGAGTTATAAGAAGAACGGTTGAGATCGTGATGGCGTTTGGAGCTACACCAAATAGAGTATCCTTATTGAATGGTCATATAGTTATGTGATGATAGCTTTATTTATGTTATTATTGTTGTTGTGTGTTTACTTGCTCAAAGGACTAAATCCAAGGAGCGTAGTGAATACTGTCGAGATCTATCGGATCCTCACTGGGCTTATGTATATAAGCTCACTCTCTATTAATGCATGTTTCAGGTGTACTTTCACAAGATTTCGGGTACGTGCCTCCTGAAGAGGAGAATGTGGAAAATGTGCCTTTTGTGGATGAGTCATATGTTCCCGAGTCTTATCTATGACTTTATGTTGTTAAATGTCTTGTATATTAGTTTAATAGACTTTATATGCTTTACGGTTCTTAATGTAATAGATATTGAAAAGATGATGAACCTAATGATGTTAACTTAGCGGTTTCCTTTTGTCGATGGTTAAATTGTAGTTGTGTCTCAACTTGCTTTTGAAATGTATGATAAAGTTGAGGTATTGTATGTCATGTTGGAACGGAGGCGTATAACGAAGATGTTTTATTGTATATATGGTTGTGTTGTATGTTGTTGTTGTATTGAGGAATTACGGGATGTATGATGTTTAATGAGGTTGGTTTAGAACCTCGGAAATCCGTTTACTGTCGTTATGCCGCCGAAATTCCGTTGCGTCCTGACTGATCGTAGGTGGGGTCGAGTTGGGGCGTGACAGTTTAAGTGGTATCAGAGCTCATGTTAGTTGTCAGCCGGGGTATTCTCGGAATGTGGGTAATGGTCTTAGCATGAAATATGTATGAAAGGAAAGAAAAAATGAAATATGTATTGGTATGATTAATTGATTAAGTGATTATGTGATTTAAGTGCTTATGTGATTATGTGATCAATTTGATTATGTGTTTTATATGAGTTTGTTATTTATGTGGTAATAGTTGTTTATAACCTGTCTACGTGCTATAACTGTGCTAACTCTTTGATTAGTAGAATGGCCGGTCGACCGAGAACCAGAGGTAGGCCTGAGTTGACTGATGAGACTCCGAGTAACGTGGCACCGGGCCGTGACGGGGGTGATGACCGATTTGGAGCCGCTATGGAGCGGATTGCAGAGTTAGTGGCTAGTCAGGCACAGTTATTAGCAGGGCAGGCTGCCCAGAATCAGGCTATGCAGGCTCAGCTTCTGAATATTCAGGGTGGTAACCACGGGCGTGGTACCCTGAAGGACTTTTTAGGATATCACCCACCGAGATTTCAGGGGGAGCCGGATGATAGGAAGGCGGAGGTTTGGATTAGCAAGTTGGAGAAGATTTATGATCCACTTGGCTATACTGATGAGCAGAAAGTCTCTTTTGCCGTGTATTTGTTAGATGACGAGGCAGAGGAGTGGTGGCGCACGGTAAGGACTAGTTGGGCGGCACAGGGTATTCCTTATATTTGGGGTACCTTTCTGATGGCTTTCCGGGCAAAGTATGTCCCGAGGATTTGCAGGGAACGGAGAGAGGCCGAGTTTCTAGCCTTGGTCCAGGGAGATGCTACAGTGGCTCAATATGAGGCCACATTTACTCGATTGTCCCGGTATGCACCGGAGTATGTGGTAGATGAGGAGCGGAGGACTCGCAGGTTTATGTTGGGATTGCGGCCCGAGATTCAGGATGTGATGGCTCTGAATCGTTATGATATTTTCACTGAGGCTTTTGATGCAGCTTCTAGATTGGAGAAGAGGAAAGGGGATCAGATTGTCTCCAGTCAGCCTAGTAAGAGGCCGTATCAGCCACCGGGCCAGCAGGTTTTATATAGGCCTCCAGTACAGCAGGTTGTCTACAGGCCACCTGCCCAGCAGGGTTCTTTTAGGCCACAGAGTCAGCAGAGTTATTATCGGCCTCAGTTTCAGCAGAGGCCATATCAGGTTCAGACTCAGTTTAGGCCAGCCCAGTCTCAGGGTCAGTACAGGCCTAGTGTGGTGAGACCTCAGCAGCAGGCTGTATCAGCTGCTTCTTCAGCTTCTGGTTATTCTAGGGGCAGTGCTAGTGCCACATCATCGCAGTGTAATTACTGCAAGCGCTCAGGGCATGTAGAGTCCGACTGCAGGGTAAAGGCAGGGACATGTTTGGGTTGTGGTAGCATCGATCATAGGGTGAGGGATTGCCCTAAGTATGCGAGGACTGAGGGTCGGGCAGCGACTCAGGGTTATCAGGGTAGGCCTACGGGCAGTGTACCACAGCAGCAGCGGGTTCAGGCTCGGGCTTATGCAGTTGACTTAGAGGAGATGCCTGAGGAGACTGCAGTTGTGGAAGGTAACTTTCTTATACTTGATCAACTTGTTAAAGTGTTGATTGATTCTGGTGCTACGCATTCTTTCATTACTCCTGCTTGTGTGCAACGTGTTAAATTGCAACCTGAAAGATTGCCTTATGTGGTTGAGATTAGTACCTCTTTGACTGATAAGTATGTTACTGGCTTAGTATGTAAGGATTGTTTAATACATGTTAAGGGGCATAATTTTCCTTCGGACCTTATTTTATTTCCTATCCGGGGGTATGATGTTATCTTGGGTATGGATTGGCTTTCTAAGTATGATGCCCAGTTGAACTGTAGAACCAAGGTAGTACAGTTTCGTTTGCCAGATCAGCCAGTAGTTGAGGTAGCGGGTAACCGGGGTGCTAAGACGAGTTTTGTTATCTCAGCAACTAAAGCCGTTAAGTTGGTGAGTAAGGGGTGTTCGGGTTATCTAGCTTATTTGATCAACAAGCCATCTGTTAAGCTACAGCTTGAGGAAGTCCCTATTATCCGGGAATATCCTAATGTATTTCCCGAGGAGTTGCCAGGATTGCCGCCAGAGAGGGATATCGAGTTTGTGATTAATCTTGTTCCCGGTACTCAACCTATTTCTAAATCGGCATACCGGATGGCACCAGCTGAGTTGAAGGAGTTGAAGACTCAGTTACAGGAGTTGTTGGAGAAAGGATTTATTCAGCAGAGTTCTTCACCTTGGGGAGCTCCTGTTTTGTTTGTGAAGAAGAAGGATGGTACCTTGAGATTGTGTATAGATTACCGTGGCTTGAATCAAGTGACTATCAAGAATAAATATCCTTTGCCACTGATTGATGAGTTGTTTGATCAACTTCAGGGAGCCAAAGTCTACTCTAAGTTTGATTTGAGGCAGGGGTATTATCAGCTTCGGATTCGCTCAGACGATGTTCCGAAGTCTGCCTTCAGGACTCGGTACGGGCATTATGAGTTTGTTGTTATGCCCTTTGGTTTGACTAATGCACCGGCAGCATTCATGGATCTTATGCATCGAGTCTTTCAGCCGTACTTGGACCAGTTCGTAGTGATTTTTATTGATGATATCTTGGTCTATTCTAAATCTGAATTGGAGCACGAGCAACATCTACGGCTTGTATTAGAGAAGTTGCAGGAGCATCAGTTGTTTGCCAAGTTCAGCAAATGTGAATTTTGGCTGCAACGGATTTCTTTTCTTGGCCATGTTATTACACAGAGTGGTATTTCTGTAGATCCCACTAAGATTGAATCGGTGATGTCTTGGAAGCGGCCAGAGAGTGTTACTGATGTCCGTAGTTTTCTTGGCTTGGCGGGTTATTACCGTAGGTTTGTCAAGGACTTCTCAAAGATTGCGGGGCCACTATCTAAGTTGACTCAGAAACGGACTATCTTTAATTGGGACGAGAAGTGTGAGAGTGGATTTCAGGAGTTGAAAAAGAGGTTAACTACCGCTCCAGTACTTGCTCTACCAGAGGGGACCGATAATATGGTCATTTACAGTGATGCATCCAAGGAGGGCTTGGGATGTGTTCTTATGCAGGATGGCCGAGTTATTGCCTATGCTTCCAGGAAGTTGAAGCCTTATGAGGTGAATTATCCGACTCATGATCTTGAGTTGGCAGCAGTTGTCTTCGCACTGAAAAAGTGGCGTCATTATCTGTGGGGCAGTAAGTTCGAGATTTTCACTGATCATAAGAGTCTTAAGTACTTATTCTCACAGAAGGAGTTGAATATGCGCCAGCGGAGGTGGATGGAGCTTCTTGGAGATTATAATTGTTCTATCAATTATCTGCCTGGGAAGGCAAATGTTGTGGCAGATGCTCTCAGCCGGAAGGCTAGTATTTCTTGTTTGGCTGTCAAGAAGTGGGAGGTTCTTGAAGAGTTTAGTTATTGGAGACCAGAGTTCACTCAGGTTGGGGTGATGTGTTCACATCTCCGTATTCAGCCTTTATTGTTGTCTCAGATCAGGGAAGCTCAGCAGCTTGATGTTAACCTTCAGAAGATCAAGGATCAGATTTCGGATGATCAGTCTGACTTTAAAGTGCATGAGGATGGTATTCTTCGGTTTCGGAACAGGGTTTGTGTTCCCGATGAACCGGGCTTGAGACGAGGTATTCTGGAGGAAGCTCATAATTCTAAATATACTATTCATCCTGGTGGAACCAAGATGTATCGGGATTTGAAACAGCATTATTGGTGGAACAACATGAAGAGGGAGGTTGCTCAGTTTGTGTCTAGATGTTTGACTTGTCAGAGAGTGAAAGCCGAACATCAACGACCAGCAGGTTTGCTTCAACCGTTGGCTATACCAGAGTGGAAATGGGAGCATATTACGATGGACTTCGTCACTGGTTTGCCTAGATCACCGAGGGGTAATGATGCAGTTTGGGTTGTCGTGGATCGTTTGACGAAGACAGCTCATTTTATTGCCATGAGGTTAGGAGATGAGGTTACAAAGCTGACGGATCTTTATCTGGATCAGATTGTTAGACTTCACGGTATTCCATCTAGTATTGTCTCTGATCGAGATCCTCGATTTACTTCTCGTTTGTGGGAGAAACTTCAGGAGACTTTGGGTACTCAGTTGAACTTCAGTACAGCGTATCATCCACAGACCGACGGTCAGTCTGAGCGGACTATTCAGATTCTGGAAGATATGCTTAGGGCTTGTGTTCTGGACTTCGGGAAGAACTGGGAGAAACATCTACCACTTGCCGAGTTTGCCTATAACAATAGTTATCAAGCTACTATTGGGATGGCACCTTTTGCAGCTCTTTACGGTCGTAAGTGCCGTTCACCTTTGTATTGGGACGAGGTAGGAGAGATGAAGACTATTGATCCGACTATCATGCCAGAACTTCTTGAGAAGATCGAGAATGTTCAGTTGATCAGGCAGAGAATGCTTACAGCGCAGAGTAGATTCAAGAGTTATGCTGATAAGCGTCGTCGAGACTTGGAGTTTGCAGTTGGAGATCGGGTTTTCTTGAGATTGTCTCCTCGAAAGGGGTTTGTTCGTTATGGTAAAGGTGGTAAGCTGAGTCCGAGATTTGTTGGGCCGTTTGAGATTACTGGCAGGGTTGGTAAGTTGGCATATCGGTTGGCTCTACCGGAAAACTTCTCTAATGTCCACGATGTGTTTCACGTGTCTAATTTGCGGAAATACAATCCGGATCCTTCTCATATTCTTGAGCCAGAGCCGTTACAGCTTCGTGAGAATTTGACTTATGACGAGCGTCCGATTCGTATTCTAGATCAGATGGACCGAGAGTTGAGGTCGAAGAGGATTCCGATGGTTAAGGTGTTGTGGAAGCATCACGGCATTGAGGAAGCTACGTGGGAGAGACGAGATCAGATGCAGCAGCAATACCCAGATCTTTTCCGTACATCAAGTAAGAATTTCGAGGACGAAATTTCTATAAGGGGGGGAGAATGTGAAACCCCACTTTCTTGCTTATCTCGTTTTACGTGTTTTACCTCGTTTTACGTGCATATAACCTGTTTATGTGCTATAGGACCTAGAAAGTTATAATTTTGATTTCAATACTTCTAATACGTGCTAAATGTGCATTCATGAAATTTTCATCAAAATCGGAGTCAGAAATTTTATCGTCGATTTTCAGTGAATAGTATTTTTGAAACACGTCCGCTATAATTTTGAAACTGGTCTTTTTAACCCTTCTAGACCTAGTCCACGGACTTTAATAGACCTGTGTTTGATGAAAACGGTTTTAAAATCGGCTTAAGAATTTATTAGGGTTTTTACACCGACTTTTGCGAAAATCGAGTTTTAAGCCGACTCGGGTGGAATTCTTTGAATGTAAAACTTCTTGTCACCTAAAAATAACTCACTTGAGATATCTTGGGGGTTGCATAATTAATTTTAACTTGGTGATCACTAAAATGCAATTAAAGACATTAAAAACACAAAATTACCTATTAAAATAACTTTGACTTTAATTAAATATTTGACCATTTAAGCTTATGTCCTCAACACACACTCACACAACACAAAAACACCACCACACACACACACATTGCCGAGAGGAAGAGGAGAGAAAAGAGAAGAGAAAAACTTAGCTTTTCAATCCAATTTTTCAAAGAAAAACCTAGTTTTTGTCCGTGAAACTTCGCACCGACTTGGATTCTGCTTGTTGGGCACGCATTGCACGCATTCCTAGGCTTATATCGCATCTAAGGTGAGAGAAAAATTCTAGATCTCAAAATGTCATTTTTGTGTTTTTGCGTATAAATGAAGATTGAACCGTTAGAATTGAAATCTGATGATAGATTGTTGCTCCTTGCATGCTAGGGATCATTATATACTAATACTACAAGTTTCTGTCGGATATAGCATAATTTTTATTTTCCGGGTATTTAATTTTGATTAAAATGTTCAAAGTTGATTTAATTGAGTTGTGTTGCTCGAAATCGATTGCCGTCGATTTCTAAATACTTGATAATTACGTGTTAGCGCTGTTGTAATGCCGAATTTTCGATTACATTGTTTGTGTGGAAATCCGGAAAATCCAGCCATGACGTCATAGAGTTTTAGGGTTATCGGGCATGTTTTGGAGGTGTTATGGTGGATTTCCGAGAGGGCTAATGTAGTAGGTTGAATGGGTGAGTGATAGGAACTGATTTGGCAATGTTTGGATTAGTAGATTGTAAGTTATGAATTTTAGAAGTTAGGTTGTCATTCTTTAATTTCTTGAACGATGCCTTAGATGGTTGGGTAGTGTTCGAGTGATGAATGGTGAGTTGTTGTTGAGTAATTTAGAGTTTAATTGTGAATATTATGCATGTCCGGTTAGATGGCCTACTTTGTCATCTAACTACGTTGTTTGATGTTTAATTTAATATTGATGTTATATTGATGTTATATTGATGTTATATTGATGTTATTGATTGATTATTATTGAATGCGGGAATCGGGCACTCTTGTTGCTGATCTCCCAATTGATTGATCGATTTATGCTTGCATGATGATTGATGAAAATGGAGCCTTGGTATGTGTGTGCCACCTCTCGGGCAGCGTCGGGCTGTCGGGTTGAAACCGGCATGACTGCCATAGGCTACCCCCAGCTCGCATGACGGAGATGTCATGGAGGGAAGGGGATAGTGAGGTACCTCGGGTGCGTGAGTAATGGGGAGTTATAAGAAGAACGGTTGAGATCGTGATGGCGTTTGGAGCTACACCAAATAGAGTATCCTTATTGAATGGTCATATAGTTATGTGATGATAGCTTTATTTATGTTATTATTGTTGTTGTGTGTTTACTTGCTCAAAGGACTAAATCCAAGGAGCGTAGTGAATACTGTCGAGATCTATCGGATCCTCACTGGGCTTATGTATATAAGCTCACTCTCTATTAATGCATGTTTCAGGTGTACTTTCACAAGATTTCGGGTACGTGCCTCCTGAAGAGGAGAATGTGGAAAATGTGCCTTTTGTGGATGAGTCATATGTTCCCGAGTCTTATCTATGACTTTATGTTGTTAAATGTCTTGTATATTAGTTTAATAGACTTTATATGCTTTACGGTTCTTAATGTAATAGATATTGAAAAGATGATGAACCTAATGATGTTAACTTAGCGGTTTCCTTTTGTCGATGGTTAAATTGTAGTTGTGTCTCAACTTGCTTTTGAAATGTATGATAAAGTTGAGGTATTGTATGTCATGTTGGAACGGAGGCGTATAACGAAGATGTTTTATTGTATATATGGTTGTGTTGTATGTTGTTGTTGTATTGAGGAATTACGGGATGTATGATGTTTAATGAGGTTGGTTTAGAACCTCGGAAATCCGTTTACTGTCGTTATGCCGCCGAAATTCCGTTGCGTCCTGACTGATCGTAGGTGGGGTCGAGTTGGGGCGTGACAGGCACTCAAGACAACTCTTCAAGCATGAACTTTCACGTAATCACGAACTTTCAAGCCAACATGGCATTTCCTAAAATGTTGTGGTGAGGAGTGAGTATACTTAACACGTATACTCAGTGAGGGCGAGATAGATATCGAGGTGGAGAGAAAGAAAGTCGTGCAATGCAAATAAGGCAGTTAAGCAATATATCTGACAAGTAAGCATTCAATATGAACAATCAATACAATAAACAAGTAATAAAAGCATTAACACAACCATTCAAAGCTATACCACACTCTGAAGGCTATGGTTAACTCAAATGAGCAATGTACCGATCATGATTTCGATGACTTTAATGATGACGCGCCGGCTCACTCACCTTATAACTTCCGTTTAGAGTACTCCGGACATACTATGTCAATTCTACAACCCAAAACTCCCTGGGCGGCAACCCAAGCGAGAAAGGGAATAGGACACGGAGCTAGAGCAACCAACTCTGGCAACCTGAGGCTACCTAGAGAGGCCCATCACTCATGCGCCTGACACTTATGCAATGCAATACGAGATATATAACGATAATCGAGTAAGACACTGAAGAGCAGGTTAGTAACAACATGCGATACAATAAGCAATTATAATCAATAAAGTAACAAGAACAATACTAACAAGCATTATCAACAATCGACATACAATTCGATCATAACCAACTTTAACAAGCATAACAAGCAATAACAAGCATTCTACAAGCATAACACTATGAAAACCAACAAAAACACAAAACGACCCCAACTTTCAATACGCTACTACTTTCACACGAGCCACGAGTTTTGGAAACCGACTTCACCAATCCTCCTAGGTCACCATAAGGCCTAAAGACCACGAAGCCCTACTTTACCCTAGAATTCCCGCAAAGCCCCGATTTCCCCTTTTGCTCATTTGAACTGCAGCTACCTCAATCGATCACCCAACCAATGTCAAAACTGCACCAAAAGTGCTTCCATGACGTACCTTGACAATACCTTCATGCAAATTGAGAAATTTCCAAACTCGACCGAAATGACCCCAACATGTACCAAGCCATTTTTCTCCGTTTTTCCATTACACAATCCAATTGAACCATACATTTAGGCATTCTAGCATATTTAGCACCTTTCTACATCAACAGAATGCAAAACGAAGCAACTTTAACGTAACGAGGGTTTACTATTCATATTTTACTATTCCATTAGCATTTTAAATTACAATTGCTATATTTAACCGTAGAAAATGCTAAAAAGCTACAAATACGTGTTCTACCATCATCAAGGAACATTCTTTAAGCAACAAAATAGATAAAATAACAACCTACGGCTAAATCACAAAAATTAAAGTTTAGATACAATAACTTCAAATGCGCAAATAACGATGAAACCCTCACCTTAGACGCTTCTAGACGCTAGGAAAACCACATTGGATGCCTCGGAAACAACCTCGTGCATGCTCACGTGAAGATTTGAAGATTTGAAGGTTGAAATCTTTTTTTTTCTTTTCCTCTATGGTTTCGGTTTTCCCCTTTGTTTTTCAGCTTTGAGTTTTTTGTTTTTGTTTTATTTATGCTCAAAAGATGATAACTTAAGGTCAAATGGTCAAGGCTTGGTCAATGCTAACTAAGTTGGTCAAAGCTAGTTCATTTTGTGCATTTTAAGCTTAAAACAACTAACACAATTTCAATTCTAATCAACAACAACTAAAATACTAAAATTAAAACATTAAATACTAGTTTTCACTATTTGCTGAGGACTAGAAATCATTTCCTAACTATCGCTCTCGATATGCTATGCACAAACGACGAAGAACGAGTAACACCTAAATATTATGGAATATAAGAAAAATATAATTTTTGAAAAGTAACATAGTTTAAAATTTACTCCGGCTCGGAGCTACTTTTCATTTAATTGAAAACCAAGTATTAATGTGCAAGATAATAAAACCAGGTAACATAAATATGAAAAGTAGTTGATACTCCGTTAAAATAATTAACTCAAGTATTATTTAATTACTTCTAAAAGAAGTATGAAAATAAAGCTACAAATGAATG
Organism: Ehretia macrophylla; assembly: GCA_037974665.1. Classification (NCBI taxonomy): domain Eukaryota; kingdom Viridiplantae; phylum Streptophyta; class Magnoliopsida; order Boraginales; family Ehretiaceae; genus Ehretia; species Ehretia macrophylla. The sequence continues at coordinate 2,660,859 of CM075766.1, forward strand.
TTTAACTAAAAAAAACACAAAATTCAATGCTAATATTTAAGATGACACTTAATTAAATGCAATTAAATGCATGCTGGGTTCGGGTTATCACATCCTCCCTTCCTTAAAACAATTGCGTCCTCGCAATTTTCTTCCAATAGAACTCAGCATCATCTGAAATCCAACTCTGACTAATCTTCATCGGTTGCTGAGCAAGATAGTGAATAAGGATGCTCGTAGGGAAACCCGAATAGAAATCCCAACCAAGAATGCTGAGAAGATACCAACTAAAGACTAAAGCAGGGATACTGTAGATAATATCAATACCACATGTTAATGGCAAGAAGAATACCGAAGGAATACCCTAATTACGAATCTCCAATAGAAGTCTAACAAGTACCAAATAAGAAAGTTAAAAGATAGCCAGAGTAGATGCACCTCATGCAGTGCTGATTGCCGTAAGTAGACGTAGCTGAAAGTCCTGTAAAAGTATATAGAGTAGAATACCTAAGCCCAATCTCTAAATGAAATCCTCCAATCACTAAGTCCCTACCGCAACATCTTAGTCAAACAACAAGTATAGATTTTCCCCTGAGTGGAAAGGCCGAAGGAGAAGCCGTAAACAATACAAGATAATAAGTCCAAGCAGAGTTCCAAGTGTAAGATCTTTCAATAAATGCCAATAAGAAAAATACTAGTAGAATGCCCAATAAGAATTCCAAAGAATACCGTAAGTAATATTACACAATAAGTCCGATAGAAATTTCAATTACCAAACCAACTGAGGGATGCCAAAGAAAATACCATTGAAGAATTTCCAATAAGGGATGCCAGTAACATACCAATAAAGACCGAGACACATATGCCATAGATAATACCATGCAGTAAACCCGATTGAAACCCCAATAGCCAAGTCTACCAAGAAGTGCAAACAGAAGTTTCCAAAGAATACCCAATAAGAAAACCACAGAATGCTCCAGAGAACAACCCAAATAGAACCCCAAAAGAAAGCTACTCTTCCACAATTGTTAAGGATAGAGGAGGACCCTAGAGAATCCCCAATAACCGAGCTCCAAAAGCAAACACCAACTCCCAAATAAAGGCTAGTCAAATGCTATTCATTCCCGTCAATCCACATAACTTGGAGGGCCTGCTACTAACCACTTCTCTTCAGGGGAGGAAGAAGTCTTACTTACCATTTCCACGGGACATGTATGAATGCCAGGATATCACATTTATACACATGCCTTAAACTATTATGCAAGCAAGTTTACAAAAGAGTTTATAAAACAGTTTATTCAACAAAGTCACTCAAGTACGACAATCAAGTCAAGCACAACATAATCAATTCAAATAATGGCATAGCCAATTCAAGACATTCCAATACACACATTACAAGCAATACTTCAAGCAAATAACAATTCACGAGGTCGATTCGATTCACGATGCCAATTCGATACACAAGTAGTCACTTCACTTCACGTAACACACATTTAGCATATAACACATAACTATATCACATAGGTGCACACATTCAGGTCTAGACACACAATCTCACATACAAGCATACACTTTCAAGACACACTTAACAAGCACACATTCAAGGGTCACTACCCACCAGACCGAGGACCCTATCCTGGCTTATGAGTTAACTAAGCTCTGATACCACCTGTAACACCCCGATCGCTCTCGAGACTGGGAGTTCTATCAATCAATTTAATCACAACCCAATTCCAAACCCGGGCAAAATTTTTAGGGAAAGACGGATGGAGTCTTCCCTGTTTCTAGGCAAAATGTAAAACCTGTAATAGCATATAAGTGGACCAACACCGTGTCCAACCATACAAACACCTCAAGGTCATCCGAGCCTTGGTTCTCAACAACTAAACACAACAAGTATACATATTTCCAAGTACCCAAACTATTCTAACTCTTTTCCTTTAGAAAATTACATACATGCAATAAAGTTAACTATACTAACTGAATACATAAACTAGCTTTCCAAATCACTTCAATAACCTAGTAAAACTAAAATTACATTCCTTTTAACATTAAATACATACAACACATGAGACATACATCTTTGCATCTTTGACAACTCAAGCCACATAGGCACGCAAGACAACTCTTCAAGCACGAACTTTCACGTAATCACAAACATTCCAGCCAACATGGCATTTCTTGAAATGTGGTGGTGAGGAGTAAGTATACTCAACACGTATACTCAGTGAGGGCGAGACAGATATCGAGGTAGAGAGAAAGAAAGTCGTGCAATGTAAATAAGGCAATTAAGCAATATATCTGACAAGTAAGCATTCAATATGAACAATCAATACAATAAACAAGTAATAAAAGCATTAACACGACCATTCAAAGCTATACCACACTCTGAAGGCTATGGTTAACTCAAATGAGCAATGTACCGATCACAATTTCGATGACTTTAACGATGACGCGCCGGCTCACCCACCTTATAACTTCCGTTTAGAGTACTCCGGACATACTCTGTCAATTCTACGACCCAAAACTCCCTGGGCGGCAACCCAAGCGAGAAAGGGAATAGGACACGGAGCTAGAGCAACCAACACTGGCAACCCAAGGCTACCCAGAGAGGCCCATCACTCACGCGCCTGACACTTATGCAATTCAATACGAGATATATAACAATAATCGAGTAAGGCACTGAAGAGCAGGTTAGTAACAACATGCAATACAATAAGCAATTACAATCAATAAAGTAACAAGAACAACACTAACAAGAATTATCAACAATCGACATACAATTCGATCATAAACAATTTTAACAAGCATAACAAGCAATAACAAGCAATAACAAGCATTCTACAAGCATAACACTATGAAAACCAACAAAAACACAAAACGACCCCAACTTTCAATACGCTACTACTTTCACACGAGCCACGAGTTTTGGAAACCGACTTCACCAATCCTCCTAGGTCACCATAAGGCACATCTAAAGACCACGAAACCCTACTTTACCCTAGAATTCCTGCAAAGCCCCGATTTTCCCCTTTGCTCATTTGAACTACAGCTACCTCAACCGATCACCCAACCAATGTCACAACTGCACCAAAAGTGCTTCCATGACGTACCTCGACAATACCTTCACGCAAATCGAGAAATTTCCAAACTCGACCGAAATGACCCCAACATGTACCAAGCCATTTTTTTCTGTTTTTCCATTACACAATCCAATTAAACCATACATTTAGGCATTCTAGCATATCTAGCACCTTCCTACATCAACAGAACGCAAAACAAAGCAACTTTAACGTAACGAGGGTTTACTATTCATATTTTACTATTCCATTAGCATTTTAAATTACAATTGCTATATTTAACCGTAGAAAATGCTAAAAAGCTACAAATACGTGTTCTACCATCATCAAGGAACATTATTTAAGCAACAAAACAGATAAAATAACAACCTACGGCTAAATCACAAAAATTAAAGTTTAGATACAATAACTTCAAATGCGCAAATAACGATGAAACCCTTACCTTAGACGCTACTAGACGCTAGGAAAACCACGTTGGATGCCTCGGAAACAACCCCGTGCAAGCTCACGCGAAGATTTGAAGATTTGAAGGTTGAAATCTTTTTTTTCTTTTCCTCTATGGTTTCGGTTTTCCCTTTTGTTTTTCAGCTTTGAGTTGTTTTTTTTTTGTTTTATTTATGCTCAAAAGATGATAACTTAAGGTCAAATGGTCAAGGCTTGGTCAATGCTAACTAAGTTGGTCAAAGCTAAATCATTTTGTGCATTTTAAGCTTAAAACAACTAACACAATTTCAATTCTAATCAACAACAACTAAAATACTAAAATTAAAACACTAAATACTAGTTTTCAGTATTTGCTGAGGACTAGAAATCATTTCCTAACTATCGCTCTCGATATGCTATGCACAAACGACGAAGAACGAGTAACACCTAAATATTCTGGTATATAAGAAAAATATAATTTTTGAAAAGTAACATAGTTTAAAATTTACTCCGGCTCGGAGCTACTTTTTATTTAATTGAAAACCGAGTATTAATGTGCAAGATAATAAAACCAGGTAACATAAATATGAAAAGTAGTTGATACTCCGTTAAAATAATTAACTCAAGTATTATTTAATTACTTCTAAAAGAAGTATGAAAATAAAGCTACAAATGAATGTTTAACTAAAAAAAAACACAAAATTCAATGCTAACATTTAAGATGACACTTAATTAAATGCAATTAAATGCCATTAAATGCATGCTGGGTTCGGGTTATCACAGGTTGCCCGACTCTCGCCTTATAATAATAATAACAATTCCAATTCGAGAAGTCAACAACATTGGTTGCTCGACTCTCGACTCATAATAACAATAACAATCAGTTAACAATGTAATACCCCGGATTAACCCTTAGCGTGCTCCTCACGGTTTTGTAACAACAATCAATAATCAATAATCACTTATTCCGTGTTTCAACAATCAATTAAACAATATTTAACAATCAACAACTATATAATCATGAAACAATTGAGTTAGGTGAGAAAGTAGGCCATCCAACTCAACAGACATTAAACACACAACCAAACCCTAGTCTAACCATCAACAACTCACAATTCAATCACTCAAACACCACCCAAACATTCAAAGGCATAATTCAACATTTTAAAGAAAGACAACCCAAACTTCTAATAATCATAACTTATATTATACTAATCCAATAACCTTCAAACCAGTTTCTATCACTCTCCCACTCAATCAACAACATTCATCCCCTCAGAAACTAACCATAAACCATCCATATCAAGCCCAAACAATAAAACCCTAATGCACCTAGGCTGAAATTTCTGGACTTTCGCACCGACATCGCAATCGAAATTTCGGCATTACAACAGAACTACCACGTATTTAACAAACTTTTACAAATTGACGACAATCGATTCCAACCACTACAACTCAAAATATTCAACAAATTGCCAACAACTCAAATTTTAATACCCGAAGTAAAAATTCATGCTACAACGGTTCAAATCTTATATAAACGCATATAAACAATCCTTAGCATGCACTGAACAGTAATATAACATCAATTCAACTTTCTAACGGTTCAAAATTCAATTATATTCAAAAACATAAAAATGACATTTTGAGATCTAGAACTTTTCTCTCACCTTTGATGTTGTTTGATGCAAGAAAGGTGTAGAATGGATGCCCAACAAGCAAGAACAAACTTTGATTCAAGTGCAAAGGCTTTGTATTGCAAATTATAAGAGAAAAATTGAGCAAAAATAAAGCTAAAATGGCCTCTTGAGTTTTGGCCATGTGTGTGTGTGTTTGTGGTGTTTTGAGTTTTGTTTTGTGAGCTATTTTAGTATATTAGGCATATATGAGCTTGGTCAAATAAAATAAAAGAAAGTCAAAGGTGGAAACTAGTTAGTTTATTTAGTATTTTTAGTGTTTTCTTGTCTTTTAATTCTATTTAGATTATTTCTTGCTCAAAAAAAATATGCAACACCTAAGCTATCTCAAGTAGTTTATTTTTACGTGACAAGAAGTTTTACAATCAAACATTTCCTCCCGAGTCGGCTTAAAACTCGATTTTCGCAAAAGAAGGTGTAAAAATCCTATTAAATTCCTAAGCCGATTTGAAATCCGTTTTAATCAAGAACATGTCTATTAATGTCCGAGGATTAGGTTTTGAAACACTTAAAATACCTGCGTAAAAATTTTAGCGGACGTGCGTCCAAAATACTATTTATAAAAATCGTCAATAAAATTTTTGATTCCATTTTTGATGAAAATTTCATGAATGCACACTTAGCATGTATTAGGAATATAAATCACATATTTAGCACATTCTAATTCATATAACACATAAACAAGTCAAATCACGCAAATTGAGGCAAAACACGCAAAATGAGGTTAAGATGAAAAGTGGGGTTTCACATAATCGGTTGTCATTCCCCAACCCAGCCTATGGAGGCTAGACTAGGGTATGACCTAAATCATTGTCGTTACTTTACGACTATAACCGGTTGAAGATGATTAATACTTATTCGTTAGCCTAGAACTCCAAAAGTTTTTTAGAAAACCAGCAGCATAACGGTTGTATTTAGGATATTCGGTTTGACCTATTTTCTAGAACACCTCAAAAATTCTGAATCATTAATTTGCTTACAACTAAAACTTTCATTCTACCATCAATTGATATGCCTACTAGTTTATCTTGAAGGCTCCGTCTGAATTATCAAGCCTATCATGACAACTACATCCCATTTATTTGCCAAACTCCTATTTATGCAAGTACCTATTTTCTTTAGCTTACAAATGAGTACCTAAGTGAGCGTAGGTAGGGCTAGTTTAGTTAATTCTTCACCTATTGGTTCAAATGCCTAATGATAACTACTATCCATAACGATGAAAGCAAGCGACCAAAAATAAAGGAGTTCATCTTGTTATAGTTAGTACAAACCAAAATTAGACCCCAAATTACAACGGGGGTCATTTACATCAACAAACTAAACAGTCTGCAATCAAACGCAACATCCCTAATAGCATCCATGTTCATGAAAAAAGCAAGTAATACACATAATCATTCCAAAGGCTCATCAACTAGCACATTTTCTTCAGGCACCTGATCCAAATCTGCTTCACCTGTAATGACAAAAAGAGGGTGAGTCCTTATGAACTTAGCGAGGGGGAACAAGTGACAAGGTTTTTGAAATCATTTTCCAGTTAACTTATGAAAACTCCTTTGGAAACATGTCATGTAATACAAATAAGAATGTAAGCACATTATAAGAATCAAATTGAACAATAGATACATTTACCAATCGTTTCAAGGATACGGTGAGCTTTTGCTCTCAAGATCATTTCCAATAACCAATGTTGTAGCCGACATCAATCTTCCACTTATCACTCCCGATGGGTGTACTCCAGATTGTACACCAAACCTACGACCCAACTCTCCGAGGGTGGAATGCCAAGCGAGAGAGGGAATTGGACCATGGTAGTAACAGGAGCACCAGCAAGCCCTATGCAGGCCGACGTTCATGAATCACTACCATGCCAAAAGAAAGGTTGCAACCTTGTATACAATGCACATTTATGACAATTAACAATTCACATTAGGAGGTCAACAAAGTAGGTTGCCTCCGGATACACATATGATCGCATATCGACAAGTAAACATATGGGGCATGCTTGACATGTAAAACCACTTTGTATAACACTTATAAGCATATGAACATTTAATGGACAGCCAAGTAAAACCATACAGAACATGTCATATAACTCATTTTAGTTCACATACCAAGTGTTGAGGACATACGAACATGCTATGACACTTTTCACATGGCCAGGCGCACGAATCGTTAACTTATCAACAAGTAATCATCGAGACTCATGCTTAGAGCTATATAGACATTTCCGGGCAGTCCATTAACATTCTCCAAACATCAATCATAAGGCACACATGCATGGTTTAGGACTTGGGAACCTAAGTAGCCATTAGGGTTTACAAGAATCATGCTCAGGTGTAAGTTTAGTTAGCTAAGAACCACAAGAAGCACCTAAACCATTTCATACATACTTAGAGATTATTGGATAGCCTATTAACAACTCAAATAAATCCATTTAACCATAGGATAATCACTTAGGAAGCATGCATGTGTAGTAGGGCCACAATTTCATACTTACACATACAATTAAGCAAGAATCCGTCATCTAACGAACCTAAGTCATGCATCAAGTCATTTGAGGAATCTCAACCAACCAAAATAGTCCATGCAACTCCTAATTTCCACAAAATCCAAGCATATCATACTTCAAGGTACAAACAAAACCCTCTCGTAATAGCCTAATTTTCCTCATTCTGTTGACCATGCAAATAATCTCCAAATTTAGTGAATCAAATATCAAATCAAATCTTAACGAGTGCTTTAAATCTAGGAACAAACCTCACTGCATTTCGAGTTTAAACTTAGGAGTTATGACCAATACCGGAAAATCGCGCAAAACTGTCCAGATTTAGACACATTACGATTTTTTCCCTTTTCGGGGGTCTTAAAGTCCAAATTAACCTTAGCCTATTTCTGCAATATTTGTTCAAAACTGAAAAATATAGTGACTCACCAAGTTTCATGCATTTTAACATCATTTTCTAGGTCAAAAATATTTCGTTCTAACGGACTGAAAGGCTACCAGAAACTTAACTTCATATTTCAAGATTTCTATCAAGTTTCAAGGCATGCAATGGTAGATATGCTCATATAAACACATGCACATGGATTTCAAGAGTAAATACAGTCATATAAGTGCATGCATGTGAGATTTCGAAGCATTTGAAAAGATTTAAACCCTCACCTTGGCAAGTCTAGGCTAGAGAATACAAGAAACACTTATGTTGAGCTTTGAAGGTGCCAAATCCTCTCTTTTCCTAGCTTGGCCAAATAGAACCCTTGTTTTTCCTTAAATCCTAGTTTAGTTAGTAGGTGTAGGAGGTGTGCATGCACTCAAGACCAAAAGAAGAAGAAGATGAAGCATAAAACCTACCTTGGCCGAAAATGGAGAGCTTGTTGAGTGATTTGAGTTTCCTTGGAAATTTTCCTTAGCTTAGGTAAGATGTTGAGAGTCTTTGAGAGCTTGCATGAGTCTTGGAAGCACAAGCTTGGTGGTGGAGGAGCTAGGGCCGAAAATGATGAGAGAATGAGAGAGCTGAGAGAAAATGAAGGTTTTAGTGTATGTGTGTGTGTGCTCGGCCTAGGAAGCTTAAGAGGCTAGGTTTTTTTGTTTTTGAGTATAACTTGAATTTTGATTGTGTGTAGGGTGTGTTGGCCTAAAATGGCCTAGTCAAATGCCAAGGTTGTCTTTGTTTTGTCTAATCTAGGTTGTCTTATGTCTAGTGTTAGTCATTAGTTTATAGTGGAATGTTTAGATAGTAGGAAAAATGCTTAAGGTTTAGGGAATTGTAAGAGAATGTTGGGTATTTAGGGATTCTAGGTAGAATAAAATATAAGAATGTTTTGAAGATGAATTTGAATTATGTATAGAATAGTAGATAGTAGAAAATGTAGGAATAATTTAATGTTATTTTATTGTTAGTGGAGTTTGTAGGATTTAAATTAGGAATTTAATAATGGTTAGTGGATTGTGTAGGATTATTTTATTGTCTAGTGCTTTGTGTAGGAATCTTTCTTGATTAGTGTGCAGGCATGCATTCTTAGGTCTAGGGCACGAATTATGAGATAGACACAAACTACGAGGTAAGGCACATACTTCAAGGCTAAGGCTCGCATACCTATGTGAATGCACGTAACCCTAGGTTATGCACGTAGACCAATGCAATGCACGTAAATCACTGTAATGTATGTATTTCAATGTAAGGCACTTGGATCTAGGTCAAGGCATACAAGTTAGGGTTAATGCACGTTTATTGAGGTTTTTGCACGTTAATCAAGGTTAGGGCATGTACATCTAGGTATCGCACATAAGTTGAGGTTAGGGCACACAATTCTAGGTCAAGACACGCATGACGAGGCATGCACAAAAACCAAAGAACGTATTTGAGGTATTACACGTAACCCAATACTAACGTACTTAATCCTAGGTTAAGGCTTATGCTTCGAGTCGAAAGCATACTCTCTAATATAGGTGCACGTAAACCAAGATAGGGCATGTAATCTAAGGTCGGGCATATAATTCTGGGTCTAAGGCATGCAAACTGAGGTAAGACACATTATTCGAGGTCGTGTCTCACACCGATAATGTCCAAAATCATAACTATTTACACATTAATGTGTTTCCAACTCAATACCAAGCTCAAATATGCTTTATTCATGATACCCTAAGTGTGTGACTTTCTAGGTTCATGACCATACAACGATAAAGGATTGATTCGGAAAATGTCTCCGTCATTTTCCAGAATACCTTCATGTTCATGAGTGACGTGCTAGCAACGAACGTATCATGACAATATGTACAGTAATAAAGTCCAATTCCAACAAACTTATTTACAGTCGCAAATTAGCGTGCAGTCCGATCCTTCTGTTAAAATGTCCCGATCGTTATGGGGACCATGAAATAATTAAGTCTACTAAACGATTCTATGCATAGATCTAATTTGGTGCAATGAGAGATGACATCTATGGAAAATACTTTTTCATCGTTCAACTACCCCGGCCGAGGATTTCTCATTCCAGACTATCGATACTAGATCGTATAGGACATCATCTCACTGTCGAAGGTTAATAGATCCTATCTTGGCAATTACCTGTCAGTCTCATATAATAAGACTAAACTGCAAGAGGTTGTATCTCACCTTCAAAGAAGGCGAGCATTATCTAAACGCAAGATTTAGCCCCTAATATAGCCGACAACTGTAATTTCTCAAGTCAAAGGATTAATTTGCACAATTTGCAATGAATGACAAACTAGTAATCCAAAGTCATGTAGTTTCATCATTTCGTTCATATTCAATAATCCGTTCCACCAATGATCATTCATATGTGAGTTAATTACATCCCTATGATGTTGTAGCTCAACGCTCACTACCCTTTATCATTAACATCTCTATGTTAATCAAAGGCAACTACATATGATAGTCCGTACATGATTATTCTAGTCCTGGTCGAATAATCTAAGGACTGTGAATACTTTTGAATGTTTATCATTTCGAAGAAATATGCAGTCAAATTTTCAACACATTAAGAATATACTTCTTCTCAGAAAAACATTAAGGACATATTCATATAATTGAACGGAGAATATGAATATTCAATTAACATGCCATTCAGATTTACATCAAAATGCCCTATATAGGTCATCTAACTATATAGCATCAGGACATATCTCTAACATAGGTCAGGCCCCCTCACGTCATCCCTGGCCATCGAGCCTGTGGATACTGTAGCCAAGCTAATGGTACGGGCAGAAGGGTACATACACTCGAAAGAAATCCATCAGGCGGAGAAGGACAATGATAAAAGGAAGGAAGCCAAAAAGAAGGGAGAGGTTGCGTGAGGCCAACCTCGGGGTAAGGCCCAAAATGATTGAGGCAAGCAGCCTCAGCTGCCCAAGCAGAACCCTCAGTTTACCATGTTCACTCCCCTCAACACCTCAAAGGAGCAGATCTTGATGGAGATCCAGTACCAGAACCACCTACCTCTAGCACCAAAGATGAATGACCGACCTAAGAAGCGCAATCAGACCAAGTATTGCCGCTACCATATGGATTACGACCACACCACTGAGGAGTGCAGAGACTTGAAATAGAAGATAGAGGCATTGATAGCCCGAGGTCATCTCTGGAGGTATGTAGACCAACAACAAACTCGGAATCACGATCAAGGAGGAGGGAAAGAGAGAGAAAGAAGTCCACCTAGGCGCCAGGTTGGGGGCTGATATTTGGCCATGATTGAGACCATCGCAAAAGGATTGGCTTCAGGTGGAGAGACCTCGGCTGGTAGAAAGGGTTATGTTTGGGATGGAAGAGAGTACGGGCCGGTGCAGGGTCTGATCCTGGGAGTGGAAGAGCTCAGTTTCTCCTCAGAAGACTTGGAGGGGGTGATATTGCCCCATGACGACCCGTTGCTGATCAGTACTGAAATAGCCAACTTTATTATAAAGAGACTGATGGTGGACATTGGGAGCTCGGAAGAAGTCTTATTCTTGAGTGCATTTGAGCAGATGGGGTTGGACAGGGGCCTACTTAGGCCATTGAGGGGCACCTTGGCTGGATTCACAAGGCATGCCCATCGAGCCGAATGGATCATCAACTTCCCATTGACGCTAAAAGATAGGGATAAGCGGGTTTTGATGCAGGCCAATTTCATTGTAATGGATTGCAACTCCACTTACAATGGGATCCTAGGGTAAGTGGCCATCAACTACTTCAGAGCCGTTCCTTCTACTTACCATCAAGCCTTGAAGTTCTCGACCCTAGGCGGCATTGCCACCATCCGAGAAGCCTAACTCTCAGCTAGGGAATGTTATGAAAATTCCCTCCGCCCCAAATATCAGGTTAGTTGGGGACCAAATATGCCCGAGCAGAAGAGGGATGCCAAAAGGGGGAGCCCGGTTGAAGACCTTCAGGAGGTGGAGCTTTATGATGAAGCAAAGAGAGCGAAGATCAGGAGCGAGCTCTCTGATGACCTCAAGAAAGGTATACGCAATTTTTTTTAGAAAATGAACATATATTTGCATGGTTCGCTTCTGATATGACAGGTATCAACCCGAGCATGATTGAGCATCGCCTGAATGCTGACCTCAATCACTATCCAATAAAGTAGAAGCGCAGGCACTTCCATTATGACAAGCAACAAATCATGGCAGAAGAGGTTGATAAGTTGGTAGACACCGGCCACATAAGGGAAATCCAATACCCAACCTGGTTATCCAACGTGGTACTAGTGGCCAAGTCCTCAGGCAAATGGAGATTGTGTATTGACTTCACCGACCTCAACAAGGCCTGCCTCAAGGACTGCTTTCCCCTACCTCAGATTTATCAGATGGTGGATGCCACCTCCGAGTTCGAGCTACTCTCTTTCATGGATTCTTTCAAGGGCTATAACCAGATTAAGATGGCTCCTAGAGATAAAGAGAAAACCGCCTTTATCACCTATCAAGGACTCTACTACTATGAGGTCATGTCTTTTGGTCTCAAGAATGCTGGAGCCACCTACACTCGGATGATGAACAAGGCCTTCAAAAATCAGGTTGGCCGGGATATGGAGATCTATGTAGATGATATATTGGTCAAGAGTAGGAGGGCAAAAAATCATATGACCGACCTGGTTGAAGCCTTTGTAGTAATAGATCACTTTAGGATAAAGTTAAACTCAGAAAAGTGCGCATTTGGCGTCAAGGCGAGGAAGTTTTTGGGGTTCCTGGTCATAGCCCGAGGGATAGAAGCCAACCCGAAAAAGGTTTAGGCGATACTAGACTTAGCACCGCCGACCTGTGTGAATGACGTCCAGGTGCTCGTGGGCAAGGTTGTGGCATTGAGAAGATTCATATCTAGGTCAACCGAAAAGTATGCTTCTCTGTTCAAGATATTGAGAAATCTTAAGAATTTTGAATAGACTAAGGGATGCCAAGACGCCTTCCAAGAGCTAAAAAGATATCTAGCTTCGTCACCCCTGCTATCCCGACCTGAGGTGGGGAGAAGCTAGTACTATACTTGGCAAGCTCGGGGACAGCAGTAGCGGCGGCACTAGTCCGCGAAGAAGGGAAGGAGTAGAAGGCAATCTATTATGTTAGCAAATCCTTGCAAGGGGCGGAGGCGAGGTACTCATCCTTGGAAAAACTTGCCTTCACGTTCATCACGGTGGCAAGAAAGCTAAAGCCATACTTTGACGCTCACTCAATCAAGGTCATGACTGATGCCCCACTCAAGTCCATCATGCACAAGCCAGAGACGTCGGGTAGGTTATTGAAATAGGCAGTTAAACTGAGTCAATTTGACATCACTTACCAACCAAGAATAGCTATCAAAGCCCAAGCCATCGCAGACTTTGTGGTGGAATGTACTAGCCGAGCTGAGTATGACCCAGAGGATGTTTGGAAGGTCCACATGGATGGGGCTTCAGGGAAATCTAGAAGCGGGGCTGAGGTGGTCATCTCTGACCCAACCGGGCATGAACACCAATACTCTCTTAAGTTCTCCTTTCAGGTGTCCAGTAATGAGGCCGAGTATGAGACAGTAATCGCGGGATTGAAAATCATGGCTCAGTTCGGGGCACAAGCAATTGACCTGAATACCGACTCTCAATTGGTTGCCAGTCAAATATCAGGATAATTCGAAGCCAATAATAATGCTTTGATGGCCTACCTCAATAGAGTTAGGGATTTGACCTCAGGGCTCAAAAGGTTGGCAATATAGCAAATTTTGAGGGAGGAGAATATGAAGGCTAACGCTCTGTCAAAGTTGGCCTTGAGAGATAGCCGACTTGCACTAGTCCATGTGGAAGAAGTCTCTGAACCTAGTATTCAGTTGGGAAGACAGGCTGTAGCCGAGCTCAATTTAAGCCCAGATTGGACCAGACCAATCCTGGACTACATGGGAGGGGTATGATCCCAGAGGATGAAAAAGCAACTCGGAAACTCATGAAACAGGCCTCCTGGTTTGTCATAATAGGTGGACAACTCTACAAAAGAGCTTACACTTGGCCTTTTACAAAATGTATTGGGCCCAAGGAGGGAAACTATATACTCAGAGAAATTCATGAAGGGGTATGTGGTACCCCGAACCCAGCACACATTTAATAACATTTAGTTAATAGTCATCTTAAATGATAGCATTAAATTTCATGTTTATTTTTAGTTAAATATTCATTTCTAGTAATAATTTCATATTTCTTCAAAACTATTCAAATGATATTTGAATTGATTATTTTAAATGAATATTAACTATTTTGATTATTTTAATACTCTGTTTTATTTTCTTATACTTATTTATTTTATTTTCAAATAAATGGAAAAGTAACTCCGAGCCGGAGTAAGTTTTAAACTATTCTACTATTCTATTTTTTAAAAATTATATTTTTATATTATTCTTTATCATACTTATCGTAATCATTTATTGACTGTTTGATCGTAGCACATCGAAAATGAAAGTTAAATATTTCTCAGACTTAGTGAATAGTGTTTCTAGTTTAATTTAGTTAGTTTTTCATTGAATTACATTATTTTAACTTGAATTAGATCATTCGCTAACTAAAATAGCCAACATTGACCATTTTAAATTAGCTTTGACCTTGGCTTTTTACAATTTTACCCCTGAGCCTTTGTCACCTTTTTCAATAAGCAAAACAAGGCAAAAATGACATTAAAACAAAATCTAAAAGTCCTCCCTTGTCCCCCCCATGGCCGAAAGTTCAAGAGGAAAAGAAAAAAAAATTTGTTTTGCATTTTTAAGCTACAATCTTGCTTGGAATTGGTCTTGGAGCTTGGCTAGGGTTTGTGCAAGCCTTCTTCTTCAATCACTGTGAGGGTTTTTATGCTTTTTGTGCATTTTTCAATAAGTTGATATTATGTTTCAAATTTTTAGATTTGTAATATAATGCGTTTAAATGCCTGTTATTGCTTGATATAGCTTCCTTTGAGTTTGTAGAGCATTGTTTGATAGTTATTTAGCAATTTTTACGGTTAGAATTGCAAAATTAAATTGGGGAAGAACATGAATAGTAAAATTAAATAGTGAAGTGTGAGAAAGATTAAATGTGTAATAAACATGGATTACCCTTTGTCAAAATCAGAAATTAGACACTGAAACGTGAAGGAGCCATTTGACCAAGTGTTGACCGTGCTCGAATTGAGTTGGGGGTTTGGCTTGACAGGGCATGGAAGCACTTTTGGAGCTATTGTGGTGCTGATTGGATGCCTGGTTAACATAGTTGTAGTTCAAATTCACTAGGTGGACTTTCGGGCTTCGGTTGGGATAGTGAGGTTTCATGCTATAGAAACGTGCCTTGAAGTGCCTAAGTGAGGGTAGTGAAGACGGTTTTCTAAGCCTGTAGCTCGTTTGCTCGTAATTGCCATTGAAAGTTAGAGATTGAATAGTGTTATTTGTAGTTTTTGTGTATTGAACTTGTATTGCTTGTTTTGTTACTGTTCTACTTGTTATTGATTATTATAAATGCTTATTATATTTATTTTTGCAACTAACCTGCACTTTGGTGCCCTCGCTCAATTATCGTCATGTATCTTGTATTGCATTGCATAGTGTCAAGCGCGTGAGTGATGGGCCTTTCTGGGAAGTCTCGGGCTGCCAGGGTTGGGTTGCTCTAGCTCCGTGTCCTATTCCCATTCTCACTAGGGATGCCACCCTGGGAGATTTAGGTCGTAGATGTGTTGGGGTACATTCGGATTACACCCAGTGGAAGTTATAAGGTGGTTGCGTGCTTATTGTCATCGTTGTCAACATCAAGCTCTAGATTGATGTATTGCTCGCGGATTGGTACATTGCTCGTATGAGTGAATCGTAACCTTCAAAGTGTGGTGTAGCTTTGATTGGTTATATTAATGCTTTCCTTGATTGTTTAATTTAATGATTTTAATGTTTATATTGATTATATACCTTTATTGGTTATATTGTCTACTTGTTCCTATTTCCATTGCACGATCTTCTTTTCTTTCCACCTAGATATCTGTTCCACCCTCACTGAGTATACATGTTTTGTATACCTACTCCTCACCACTACATTTCAAGAAATGTCGTGTTAGTTGAAAAGTTCGTGGTTACGTGATATTTCGTGCTTAAAGAGATGCCTTGTGTGTTAAGTGGCCTGAGTTGTAGAAAGATGCAAAGATGTATATTTTCATGTATTGTATGTATTTATTGTTAAAAGGAATGTAATTTAAGTTTAACTAGGTTATTGGAGTGGTATGATAAGCTAGTTTATGTATTAAGATAGTATAGTTTGACCTCAATGCATGTATGTAATTGCTTAAAGGAAAGGGATAGAATAGTCTTGGAACTTGGGAATGTATATTTGTTGTGCTTAATTGTTGAGAACCGAGGCTCGGATGGCCTTGAGGAGTTGTGAATGGTTGGACATGGTACTAGTCCATTTATATTATGTTTGCAGGTTTTGGTTTACCCTAGAAATAGGGGAGACTCCGTTCGTTTTCCCTAAATTTTGTGTCTGGGTTTGGGAATTGGGTTGTGAATAGATTGTTTAACAGAACTTCTGGTCTCGCGAGGGGCTGGGGTGTTACAAGTGGTATCAGAGCTTAGATAGCTCACAAGTCGGGATAGGGTCCTCGGTCTGTCGGGTAGTAACCCTTGGTTGTGTGCTTGTTAAATGTGTTTTGAAAGTGTGTGTTTGTATGTGAGATTGTGTGTCTTGAATTGAATGAGTGCAGTATTAGAGATTGTGTGTCTTGAATTAGGTATGTGCATCTAAGTGATATACTTGCGTGGTATGTGCTAAGTTTGTATTATGTATAATGGCTATACGTGAATAGAAATGACTTCTCGTGAATCAAATTGATCTCGTAAATCGAAGTGACCTCGTGAATCGAATCGACCTCGTGAATTTCTATTTGCCTAAGTTATTGCTTGTAATGTGTGTATTAGAATGTCTTGAATTGGTTGTGCCGTGATTTGAATTGGTTATATTGTACTTGACTTGATTGTCATGCTTGAATGACATTAATGATTAAACTGTTTTATAAACTCTTTTCTAAACATGTTTGCATACTAGTTTAAAACATAAATGTATATATATGTGATAAACTGGCATTCATATATATCCCGTTGAAAGGTAAGTGAGACTTCTTCCTTCCCCTGAAGAAAAGTGACTGGTGGCAGGCCTCCAAGTTATGTGGATTAGCGGGAATGAGAAGCATTTGGATAGCCCTTTATTTGGGGAAGTTGGTGTTAGTTGGAGCTCGGTTGTTAGTATTCCTTTAAGGCATTATTTTGTGCTTAAGAGTCTCAAGTGGGTGGTTGCTTTTGGGGTTTTGTATGGCCAATTTATTGGGCAATTCTTGGTACTTTCTTACTGGAGCATTGTTTGGGTATTTTCTTTGGCATCCCTCAGTTGGTTTGGTAATTGGAATTCCTATCGGACTTATTGTGTAATATTACTTACGGTATTCTTTGGAATTCTTATTCGGCATTCTACTAGTATTTTTCTTATTGGCATTTATTGGAAGGTCCTACGCTTGGAATCCTGCTTGGACTTATTATCTTGTATTGTTTACGGTATACTGTAGAATACTTTGGGCTTTCTTGGTGGTAAGTTTATATAAAGTTTTCACTGATAAGTGGTGATGAAGCTTTGGAGTTTGATCTTGTTCATGCTGTAACTTCTCGGGCTTCCCCCTTAGTTTTTCCACTCAGGGAATCTATACTTGCTATTTTACTAAGAAGTTGTGGTAGGGACTCAGTGATTGAAGGATTTCATTTAGAGATTGGCCTTTAGTATTCTTCTCTATATTCTTTTATAGAACTTTCAGTTAGGTCTACTTACGGTAATCAGTCCTGCATAAGGTACATCTACTCTGACTATCTTTTGACTTTCTTAGTTGGTACTTGTTGGACTTCTATTGGAGATTCGTATAAAGGGTATTCCTTCAGTATTCTTCTTGTCAATGATATGTGGTATTGGTATTATCTACAGTATCCCTATTTTAGTCTTTATTGGTATCTTCTCAGCACTCCTAACAGGGAACTCTTCTATGGTATTCTTGATCAGCGGGTTTCATATTCAGATCTCTAATTGGCATTTCTATCAGAACCTTACTTGGACTTATTACTTTGGCATTTTTGGCCAGTACTACTAAGAGATTCCTAGTCAGGGTTTTCTTTTGGGAGTCCTTATTCTATGTTTGCTCAGCAACCGATGAAGAGTGGTCAAAGTTGGATTTCATATGATGTTGAGTTCTATTGGAAGAAGAATTGCGAGGACGCAATTGTTTTAAGGGGGGAAGGATAAGGTACCCCGAACCCCACACACATTTAATAGCATTTAATTTCATTTAGTTAATTGTCATCTTAAATGATAGCATTGAATTTCATGTTTATTTTTAGTTAAACATTCATTTCTAGTCATAATTTCATATTTCTTCAAAACTATTCAAATGATATTTGAATTGATTATTTTAAATGAATATTAACTATTTTGATTATTTTAATACTTGATTTTATTTTCTTGTACTTATTTATTTTATTTTCAAATAAATGGAAAAGTAACTTTGAGCCGGAGTAAGTTTTAAACTATTCTACTATTCTACTTTTCAAAAATTATATTTTTATATTATTCTTTATCATACTTATCGTAATCATTTATTGACTGTTTGATCGTAGCGCATCGAAAATGAAAGTTAGAGAAATATTTCTCGGACTTCGTGAATAATATTTCTAGTTTAATTTAGTTAGTTTTCCATTGAATTGCATTATTTTAACTTGAATTAGATTATTTGCTAACTAAAATAGCCAACATTGACCAATTTAAAATAGCTTTGACCTTGGATTTTTACAATTTTGCCCTTGAGCCTTTGTCACCTTTTTAAATAAGCAAAACAAGGAAAAAAATGATATAAAAACAAAATCCAAAATTCCTCCATTGTCCCCCCCATGGCCGAAAGTTCAAGAGGAAAAGAAAAAAAAATTGTTTTGCATTTTTAAGCTACAATCTTGCTTGGAATTGGTCTTGGAGCTTGGCTAGGGTTTGTGCAAGCTTTCCCCTTCAATCACTGTGAGAGTTTTCATGCTTTTTGTGCATTTTTTAATAAGTTGATATTATGTTTCAAATTTCTAGCTTTGTAATATAATGCACTTAAATGCTTGTTATTGCTTGTTATAGCTTCCTTTGAGTTTGTAGAGCATTGTTTGATAGGTATTTAGCAATTTTTACAGTTAGAATTGCAAAATTAAATTGGGGAAGAA
The DNA here is from genome assembly GCA_037974665.1 of Ehretia macrophylla. Taxonomy (NCBI): domain Eukaryota; kingdom Viridiplantae; phylum Streptophyta; class Magnoliopsida; order Boraginales; family Ehretiaceae; genus Ehretia; species Ehretia macrophylla. Next base: position 2,680,233 of record CM075766.1, read on the forward strand.
TATGAATTATAAAATTGAATAGTGAAACCCTAGATTTTTGGATTTTTGATCCGAATTGTGATTTTTTAATTTGGTTAAGTGCCATTTGTGTTAGAAAGATTAAATGTGTAGTAAAAATAGATTGCCCTTTGTTAAAATTGGAAATTAGACATTGAAACGTGAAGGGGCTGTTTGACCAAGTGTTGACCGTGCTCGAATTGAGTTAGGGGTTTGGTTTGAGAGGGCATGGAAGCACTTTTGGTGCTGTTGTGGCGTTGATTGGATGCTCGGTTAGCATAGTTGTAGTTCAAACGCACTAGGTGGCCTTTTGGGCTTCGGTTGGGAAAGTGAGGTTTCATGCTATAGAAACATGCCTTGTAGTGCCTAAGTGAGGGTAGTGGAGACGATTTTCCAAACCTGTAGGTCAATTGTTTGTAATTGCCTTTGAAAGTTAGAGATTAGATAGTGTTATTTGTAGTTTTCGTGTATTGAACTTGTATTGCTTGTTTTGTTATTGTTCCAGTTGTTATTGATTATTGTAAATGCTTGTTATATTGATTTTTACAACTAACCTACACTTTGGTGCCCTCGCTCAATTATCGTCATGTATCTCGTATTGCATTGCATAGTGTCAAGTGCATGAGTGATGGGCCTCTATGGGCGGTCTCAAGCTACCAGGGTTGGGTTGTTATAGCTCCGTGTCCTATTCCCATTCTCGCTAGGGATGCCGCCCTGGGACATTTGGGTTGTAGATGTGTCGAGGTACATCTGGATTACACCCAGTGGAAGTTATAAGGTGGTTATGCGCTTATTGTCATCGTTGTCAACATCAAGCTCAAGATTGATGTATTGCTCGTGGATTGGTACATTGCTCGTATAAGTGAACCGTAACCTTCAAAGTGTGGTATAACTTTGATTGGTTATGATAATGCTTTCCTTGATTGTTTCCTTTAATGATTTTAATTTTATATTGATTGTATACCTTTATTGGTCATATTGTTTGACTGTTCCTATTTGCATTGCACGATCGTCTTTTCTCTCTACCTCGATATTTGTTCCTCCCTCACTGAGTATACGTGTTTTGCATATTCACTCCTCACCACTACATTTCAGGAAATGCCGTGTTAGCTGAAAAGTTCGTGGTTATGTGATATTTCGTGCTTAAAGAGATGCCTTGTGTGTTAAGTGGCCTGAGTTGTAGAAAGATGCAAAGATGTATATTTTCATGTATTGTATGTATTTATTGTTAAAATGAATGTAATTTAAGTTTAACTAGGTTATTGGAGTAGTGTGATAAACTAGTTTATGTATTAAGATAGTATAGTTTGACCTCAATGCATATATGTAATTGCTTAAAGGAAAGGGATAAAATAGTCTTGGAACTTGGGAATGTATATTTGTTGTGTTTAATTATTGAGAACCGAGGTTCAGATGGCCTTAAGGAGTTGTGAATGGTTGGACATGGTACTGGTCTATTTATATTATGTTTGCAGGTTTTGGTTTGCCCTAGAAATAGGGGAGACTTCGTCCGTTTTCCCTAAATTGTGTGCCTGGGTTTGGGAATTGGGTTGTGAATAAGATTGTTTAACAGAACTTCTGGTCTCGCGAAGGGCCGGGGTGTTACAGGGTATGCGGAAACATTTTGGGTGGCAAGGCTCTGGCTCGGAAAGCATTAAGGCAAGGCTATTTTTGGCCAACCTTAGAGCAAGATGCCAAGGAGTATGTGAAGAAGTGTGATACCTACCAAAGGTTTGCCAATATACAGAGAAAGCCATCGGTAGACCTAACTGTGATGGTAAGACCGTGGCCATTCTATCAATAGGGTCTAGACATCATTGGCCTATTTCCAACTGGTGTTGGTCAAAAGAAGCATGCCTTCGTGGCTGTAGACTACTTCACCAAATGGCCCAAGGCCGAAGGTGTTGCTAGAATAACAGAAAAAACAGCTTGGGATTTCGTATGGAAGAACATCATTTGCCGATTTGGAGTACCAAAGGTCATCATCACCGACCATAGCAAGCAATTCGACAGTGCGTACTTTTGAGGCAAATGTGTCGAGATCGGGATCGACCTCAGATTCTCATCTATTGTTCATCCTCAAAGTAATGGCCAAGTCGAAAGGACTAACCAAATCATTTTGTACGGCCTGAAAACCAAGCTGGAAGAGGCAGAAGAACAGTGGGCATCGATTTTCCCCAAAGTACTGTGGGCCCCGCGAACCACCCCCGTCGGCAAAGGGAGAATCACCTTTCAAGCTGTCCTTTGGTACTCAAGCAGTGCTGCCAATGGAGATCGACCTCGCTGTAAAGCTCAACTCAGGATGTTGGCTAGCAAAGCTGCCATGCAAAGAGACTTTGCCAAACAGGTCAAGCCTAAGCCTATTAAGGTTGGCGACCTGGTCCTCAGAAAGACAATCTTCTTGCCCTGCTCGGGTAACAATCTTTCCTTGACTTGGAAAGGACCGTACAAAGTCGTTAAAGAAGTCCGGCCTGTGAACTTCTACCTCCGCGACAAGTACAGGAAACAACTAAAGAATGCATGGCACATAGAACACCTGAAATGAGATTTTTTCTAAGGACCCCGAGCCGAAATCTTTTGTAATGGCCCTCGTGCCGAAATCTTTTGCAAGGCCCGAGCCAAAACTCTACCTGTAGTTGGCTCCCGAGCCCAAGTACACTATGTACATGATTGTAATACAATATGAATTTTGTATACCGATTTGATGCCCGACCTGGGCACGAACGCATTAGCTACTCAGCTATTGTAAACTCGAATTAATGCTTAAGTGGCCACGCTTAATTACGAGTTAAAATCAGCTCGAACTATATTCCAGCTTGATTCTAATCAATAACAATTTGATTCATTTAATTAGTTCGGATTAATGTCCAACTCAGTACAAACCAACTTCGGGTTGGGTAATTACGCTAGTTTGGGTCTAAACTCGAACTCAGCATGAGTCAGCATTAGTTTGACCAATTTTAACTTGGACTGACAAGTCCAGGTCAGCAATGATGATTTGGTTGTCCAATTAACCAGCTCGGATTATGTTGTTAGCTCATCAATCACGTCTAGCTCGGTTCTTTATATAGAAAATCTGTTACTTAAGTTTGAAAGGTCCATTATGTTGGTCCAACCCTACATACTTGAGAAAATTTGCGAAGAGGAAAGTACACTTGTATGAACTCGGACAAAACGCAAACAACATTAAAATATTCATTTTATTAAAATTAAAGAAGAGTACAAATTACAAAAGCCCGACCCGGGCAAATTACAAAGCTTATTTAGGTGACGTGGGAGCAGTCAGAGAGGCAGCGGCATCGGCCTCTTCCCCAACCTGATCCATGCCCTTCTTGACGAAGTCCATCACTTCTTGGGCTTGCGACTTGAGGTTGGCCGGGAGCTCAGGATCTTCCCAAAACTCTGGCGGTTGAGCTTCCAAGACTTCAATGTAGTCATTCTTGAAGTCGGGGAATGAAGGTTTTTGCTCGCTTCCAAGCAGCGACTTGGCCGCATAAATAGTACTCCATCTTGGCGTATTTGGCCATTATCCCACCTTCAGTCGCCACCCAGTCCACAACCACGTCACTGGACTTGAAGGCTTCCACTGCCTTCTTTTCATGGGGTCCAACCCGATCCAGGAGCTCCTGGAGCTTTGCCTCGACCTCGTGCCTCTCCAACTTGTAGCGCTCCACGTCCTTGGCCGCCGATTGGCGTCGGGATTTCTCGGTCTTGAGCTCTTTTTTCTTAGCCGCGAGCTCTATCATTAACCGGCCGATCTCGTCTGCGTCCTCCTTATACCTCTTGGAAGCCTCCTCTCTCTGGGAGTCGAGCTCAGCTCGGGCATCTGCGTATCGCTGCTTGAGCTCGACCCAGTGAGCTTGGGCCTTAGTAAGGAGGCTGGGGATGGAGAGAGCATGGGACTCGGCCTGTACAAAAAGACAAAAAACATAATCAGTCGAGTTGAAAAACATGATCATACAAACATAGGGTCGGCTCTACATCTTTTTCAAGGCAGAACACGTAGAACGCCACAACTACGGCCCAACCATTGGGAGATATCTGACCCGGACTGAGCTCGAAATAATTCAGGATACTGATGATGAATACTGGGAGCGAGAGCTGGATAACATCGAAGGCGAGGTCGTAGATGGTGAAGTGGTTGGGCAAAGGATAGCAAGCGAAGTTGTGCCAACCCGGGACCTTCAACTTGGGATTCCAATCCACAGACCAGTTCCTCAGCTTGGAGTTTTCCATCTGCACAGTGGAGTGGCATTCACACCTACAGTAGGCGAATAGCTGCTCGATTCTCTTCCCCCGACCTGACGAACTGCTGGCTGTGGTCGAGCTCTGAGGCGGGACCGCTAGCACCGGGACTGCTTTAAGTAGTTTTGCCATAGTGGCTATAGCTAAGAACTCTTGTGGCAGCTTCAGCCCCTCCAACTGGTTCAAGGGGGGTCTATTCTCTTTATCTCCCAAGTCTCCCAAATTGGCCAGAGGATCTACCTTGGCCTCTTCCTGCACTCACCTGACCCTAATGACTTGGCAATCCTTATCATTGTCTCTGGGCTTGGGACGCCAGACTGATCTTCGAGATACGCTTGAACTGTCATCACCTTGACCTCCACCTGAGGTGGATTCCGAGCTCGACGGACTCTCGTCCCCACCATAAGATCTCACCTCCATCACTTGGGAATCTTCGGATTCTAACCTCCCCATCCTGTATATGAATTAGAAATATATGCACAGGAATGATCTAAAGCGAGTTGGGATGTACCTAAGGCTCTAGCTGTGGAAAGTGACCTCAGCTAATTGACCCCGAACTAGTTGAACACCGAGCTAAATGTGCCGAGCAGATCGCTTGCCGAGCTAAAATGTCTTACCACTCTGGTTGCCGACCTGAAAGCTCTTCAAATTTCGTAAGCAAAATGTGAAATGGAATTCGGACATCAGGGCCCTATTTATATAGGCAACTGCTATAACTGCCTCGAGAATCCCAAACGTCGCGTCTTGTCATAATTATAGGGTGACGTGTCAGCCATCTAAAGGGCATGCTCTACTGACATGGTTTTTTTACTCCGCTAGGGTTGGGTACATCAAGCTCGAGAACAACTGCCAAAACCATATCTTACCCCTATGATCTCAACTTAGGGGAAAGCGATTGACGGGGGATCACCGAGCTAAAGTAGGCCAACCCGAGCCAAAACTGACCCAATCAGCAATGCCCAACCTGGATGCCGATCCGACCTTACCCTGGCCCAGGAAAACCCCTGACCCTTGTGCCAGCAATTCTAATAGGACATAAAGTATTGATGTGACATAAAGTTGCACGACATTAATTGCTGTCAAAACCCCATATAGTATAAATAGAGCTCCATCTCCGAATTTAAGGGGAAACTCATCATTAATACTTTCAGCTACCTTGTCAGCTCGGACATACTAATCACTTGCACACCCGAGGAAAAAATCTGGGTCATCACCCCGCCTTTTCCTTCCCTTTTCTTGTGCAGGTCAAGCAGCCAACCCGAAAGTCCAGCTCGGCAGGTGTAGCCATCCAACCTCGACTGCGAGTCTCCCAACTCAACACTGACATTAGGAGGACGAATTGTGAGATACCGAAGAGATTTGAGTAAAAAGCTTAAGTGAACGACATACTTCAAAATTCAGTCAACTCAAGTGTGCTTCAGCCAGAGATGCATCATGAAGTTTGATATTACGAAGGCGTATAACTCTGTCAATTGGGCTCTTTTGTTAAATTACTTGAAAGCTTTGAACTTTTCAGAAGCTTTTATCTAATGGATGAAAATGTGCATTATAATTCCATCTTATTCGATTGTGATTAATAGTCAGTTGGAGGGGTTCTTTGAAAGTAAGAAAGGTCTTCCATAACGAGACCCAATTTTCCCATACCTGTTTGGGAATGGTGTCACGCCTCGACCCGGACACCTGCAAAGGCTAAGGCTGGCACGTGACTTTTATAACCCAAAATCTATAAAATCAATAACTTAATAACCTGTACATTCACATATACTTCATAAGGTTTCAAAAGACTTTCAATTATATCGGCCTTAGTAAAGGAAACCACCATTGATTACATATATACAAGACCTCGAATCACCTATCCATACATAAAGTCTAGCCAACATTCAAGTATCTAGGTCTCAAAAGAATAGAAGTATTTAGTTACATAAGAGTTGTCCAAAATAATAAGTTGTATATCAAGTACTATAAGATACATCAACACATAGTAGTCACATAAGGAAAAAATCCTCGATGTCACACCAATGAGTTTTGCCAGCATCTTGAAGTGTTTGCTCAGCCTCAGCCTCACCTGAAATATGAAAAGAGGGTAAGCTAGGCCTGCGCATAGCTTAGTGAGGATGAAATAGAAAGGGTTTTCGTAATGGTTTTCTCTTTTCTCAAACAGTTTAAGGAATCATGCCATGCACATAAGAATGTACATGTAAGTAAACAAACAGTAACTTAAGTATGCAATAAGATAAGGAACAGAGATACTTATTGCAAAAAGGATACAAGGATGACTAATATTGAAGGTTGTTGCCTTGAATCATGTAATGACAACCCCATACCACAACCGAGGATCAAGTCCTCAAAGAAAACCCCATACTAATTCCATCAACAACTGAGGGTTCTGGATAGTTCCACTCAAAGGTAACATATAGGTCCATGGTGGTCATGGGTACAACCTGTAAGCCTGATGTTGCCCGGGGCCATCGATCACACCCAAGCCTTTAGAAGGTTGCAACCTTGATAACATATATATATACGTATATAATACCCAACTCTCCAAGAAGCGCCACCAAGAGAGAGAGGGACTAGGATAGTAATGAAGTAAGTTGCCTCCATTACAACAGTAATATCACAAGGTAGTATCAATAATATAGCATATAGGCATGCAAGCTCCACATGTATGTTTTGGAATACTGATTAACGTACGCAAACAAGTACATAACTTACATGCATATAGGCCTCAATTAATGTCATATAACATTTATGAATCACATGTAGAGATTGGCAATAATGTACCACATAAACTATGGCTCAAGTCCACAATTTAAGTCTACCATGATAAACTAGGGTTTGACATGGTTCTAACACCTCCGACTGTGCCTCAATCCGACACCGGTAGCTAATAAAAATATCAAAACAAGTTTGGTACAATTTGGGTCATTTGGGCGATACATGCCCTATCCGGTCGACCAGACAGAAGCCACAATGCCCGATAGAGGATATTGATCCGGGCATTACCACCTCTATCCGGCCAACTAGATATAAGCCTCAACGCCCTGTAGAGAGCCATGATCCAGGTGATACCTGCTTAATCCGATCGACCGGATCAAGTAGGTAGCGACTAGATGACCTGGCGGGAAAAATACATCTTCAACCACATTTATCCATACAACAACCCAATCATCTATACAAGATCAAGCATGCACAAAGTGACTTCTAGGCACTATACAAGGGCTTAAACTTCACCCAATCATCTCTTCTCAACAACCACAACACCCAACATAAATCTTCAATTCCTAGATGTACAACACATAAACCCAACCAATTTCACAATGAGGTCATACATGAACTTCACAAGCTATATTACTCAACAAAATACAATATACAACCTTTGATGAGCTTTATCAATAAATTTTTAAAGAATCCCTCACCTAGATGTGGAGTTGGATGCAAGATGTGATGTTCAATATGCAAGTGGAAGCTTGGGAATGCAAGGAAATGGTAGAAAATGGTTGCTCTTGCTTGTACTTTCTTCTCTTCTTCTTCCTCTTCTCCCTTAGTCAAAATTTTAGAGAGTGTGTGTGTGTTTTCAGATTTTTGTGTATGTGTAAAGATTTAGTGTGTGTTTTGTGTGTATTAGGTGTATGTAGTGTATGTAAATAATATCCAAGCTCCTAAAAGACCACCTTGCCCCTCTAACTTAAAGCTATTTATTTCATGCCATTCTAGTTGTATACTAACTAGTTAGTTGCTAGGCTTATTCCACTAGTAATTAATTATCTTCTTACGACATCTAAAATATGTAATGGCACGTTAAATAATGAATGCATGTAAATCGAGATAATCACATATTAATCCATATAAAAGCATATAAAACAAGGTAAATGCACAAAAAATGATTTATTTATGTATGATATGACATATATGCACGTGAGGTCTCGTGTTGGGCCTTACAACCTCCCCTTCTTAAAAGAATTGTGCTCTCGCAATTCTTTGATTACCTCGCAAACAAGTACGGGTACTGTTGCTCCATCTGGTCATGCCTTTCCCAAGTGGCGTCCTCAACTCCATGGTGATTCCAAAGTACTTTCACCATCGGAATGCTCTTGTTGCGCAACTCCCGGTCTTGCTCATCCAGAATCCGCACGGGTCTCTCCTTATAAGACAAGTTCTCCCGAAGCTCCAACGGTTGCGGTTCCAAAATGTGAGAGGGGTCAGGATGGTACTTCTTCCACATTGAAACATGGAATATATCATGAATGTTGGAACAATTTTGTGGTAGTTCCAACCGATATGCTAGATTGCCCACTCTCTCCAGAATTACAAATGGCCCAACATACCTCGGGCTTAGCTTCCCACATTTTTCATGCCTAATCAATCCTCTTCGGGGTGACAATTTTAAGAACACTCGATCACCAACTGCAAACTCTAAGTCCTTTCTTCGCTTATCGGCATAACTCTTCTGCCTACTTTGAGCCGTGAGCATTCTCTTCCGAATCAGCTAGACATTCTCCATCTTCTCTATCAACTCTGGCATCAGTGTAGGATGAATGACTTTCATCTCTCCGACTTCATCCCAATACAAAGGTGACCTACACTTTCGTCCATACAAAGCCTCGTAAGGAGCCATGCCAATTGTTGCCTGATAACTATTATTGTAAGAAAATTCTGCCAAAGATAAATGCTTCTTCCACGTACTTCCAAAATCCATCACACATGCCCTCAACATGTCCTCCAAAATTTGAAAAGTCCTTTTAGACTGGCCATATGTCTGAGGGTGGTATGCTGTACTGAGCTTCAATTTCATCCCCAAGGCTTCTTGAAACTTCTGCCATAACTGAGATATAAACCTTGGATCTCTATCAGACACAATGCTAGCTAGCGCACCATGTAATTTCACAATATTAGTCACATACAACTCGGCTAATTTCTTCACACTATTTGTTTTGTTCATCGCAATGAAGTGAGAGGTCTTCGTCAATCTATCCATAATGACCCACGCTGCATCATTTCCCCGAGGAGACTTCGGCAACTCTATAACAAAGTCCATGGTCACATGCTCCTATTTCTATTGCGGAATCTCCAAAGGTTGGAGAAGCCTTGTAGGTCTTTGATGTTCTGCCTTCACCCGTTGACATGTCAAGCATCGAGACATATACTCCGCAATCTCCCACTTCATGTTGTTCCACCAATAGTGTTGTTTTAGGTCTCGATACATCTTTGTACCTCCTGGGTGAATGGTGTACCTAGAATGATGAGTTTCTTCAAGCACCTTCTTCTTCAACTCCGCATCACTTGGCACACAAACCCGATTCCTAAACTTTCACAACCCGTCTTCATGCAATTTGAAATCCGGACTATCATCCTTTATCTTCCGAAATTGAGGATCTTGTTGTTGAGCTTCTCTAATCTGAGATAACAAGGTAGACTGCACAACCAAATGAGCATTAAAAGACACCCTCTTACCTGTCAACTCAGGCTTCCATCGACTGGTTTCCTCGAGCATCTCCCATTCTTTGACCTTCATCACTACCAGACTTGCCTTCCGGCTCAATGCATCTGCTACAACGTTTGCTTTCCCGGGCACATAATTTATGGTACAATTGTAATAGTCCAAGAGCTCCATATCTCATTTGCCTCATATTCAACTCCTTTTGAGAAAAGAGATATTTCAAACTCTTGTGATCGGTGAATATCTCAAACTTACTCCCCCACAAATAATGTCTCCATTTCTTCAATGCAAACACAATGGCTGCAAGCTCCAAGTCATGTGTAGGGTAATTCACTTCATATGGCTTCAACTTCCGTGATGCATAAGCTATGACTTGATTGTTTTGCATCAACACACAACTCAATCCTTCATTTGAGGCATCGCTATAAATAACAAACCCTTGACTTCCTTCGGGTAATGCCAACACAAGGGTAGTCGTCAATCTCCTCTTCAACTTCCGGAAGCTATCTTCACATTTATCATCCCACTCAAATTTAAACCTTCTTCTATGTGAGCTTCGTAAGTTGTCACGCCTCAACTCGATCCCTCTTATGATCAGTTAGGATGCAATGAAATTTTGGCATAACAGTAACATGAAAATCAGGGCTCTAAACCAACCCTTAAGAACAACATACATCAAACTCCATAAATCACCAACCAACTCCACAATCAAATTAACAACATACAACACAACCATTTCATACATTAAACATTCTTTCATCAACTCATTCATAGCTATGCGCCTCCGTTCCAACATAATACATTTACTATATAACATACACTTCCAAAATAGATTATAGCCCTCCTAGCAACCTAATCATGTTCCAAACCAAGACTACTAAGCTAGCAACATTTAATTTATTATCTTTACAACATCTTATACATCATAAACTTCTAAGTAAATACAAAACATCTAGTTTTAATATACAAGATAACAAAAGAGAACTACATCTCAGACATCAATGACAAGAATTTGGCACATAGGACTTGTCCACATAAAGCACATTCTCAACTTCCTGAGGCACGTACATGTATTCCTGATCGGTAACACCTGTATGCATACAATAATAGAGAGTGAGCTTATATAAAACAAGCTTAGTAAGGATCCGATAGATCTTTAACAGTATTTACTATACTCTTTGGAAATGATCCTTTGAGCAGTAAACACGCAATAAAACATCAATAACAATATAAACACATAACTATAATGACCAATCAATAAAGGACCCTCTAGTTGGTGTGGTTCCAAATGCCATCACGATCTCAACCATTCTTCTTGTAACTCCCCATTACTCACGCACCCGAGGTACCTCACTAGCCCCTCCCTCTATGACACCTCTGTCATGCGAACTGGGGGTAGTCTCTGGTAGTTAGGTCGTTATCAACCCGACAGCCCGATGCTGCCCGAGAGGTGGCACACACATACCAAGACTCAGCAATAATAATAAACATCATTCAAAGGAGGACAATCTAGCAAAATTGCCTATCTCCCGGTTCATCAATCATCAGTCAATAATCATCAATAATCATCAATTATCATCAATTGCCATCAATATAATATCAAGTAATCAATTAAACAACAAACAACTAAGTTAGATGACAAAGTAGGTCATCCAACTTAACATGCATTAAACATGTAATCTAACCCTAGTCTAACCATTAACAACTCACAATTCAATCACTCAAATACCACCCAATCAACTAAGGCTCAATTCAACAATTTAAAGAAAGACAACCTAAACTCCAAATAATCATATCTTACATTCTGCTAATCCAAACAACTCCAAATAAGTTTCTAACTCACCCATTCAATCAACTACATTAGCCCACTTGGAAACCAACCGAGACACATCAAAATCAAGCCCAACAACCCTAAAACCTCAATGCACCTAAGCTGAAATTTTTGAATTTTCACACAAACATCGCAATCGTAAATTCGGCATTATAACGGCGTTACCACATAATTAAAAAACTTTTAGAAATCGACGGCAATCGATTCCAACCACAACACCTCAAGATATTCATCAAATTGCCAATCTATCAACTTTAAATACCCGAAAATAAATAATTTCGCTACAATGGTTCAAATCTCGTAGTAATACACAAAAACGATCCCTAGCATGCACTGAGCAATAATATAACTTCAAATTAACATTCTAACGGTTCAAAATGCAATTATAAGCAAAAACATAAAATATGACTTTTGAGATCTAGAATTTTTCTCTCACCTTTGATGTGTTTTGATGCAAGAAATGTGTAGAATGGATGCCCAACAAGTGAAATCAAGCTTTGAATGAAGTGATTTGGACTTGAATTGCAAAATCTATGTGAAAAATGCTTTGAAAAGCCTTGAAAATGCCTTCATCTTTCTCCTACAAAGAACCACGGTTTTGTGTGTGTTTTCGGAGGTGTTTTGCTTTGTTTTTAATGTTTGTTGATGATATATTAAGCAAAGATCAAACAAATAAAAGAAAGTCAAAGTTGACACTTAGTTATTTTTAGTGTTTTCTTGTCTTTTAATTCCATTTTAGACTATTTCTTACTCAAACCATTAATTTAACACTTAGACTATTTTAAGTAGTTTATTTTTAGGTGACAAGAGTTTTCTCATGCAAAGAATTTCACCCAACTCGACTAAAAACGTGATTTCTGCAAAAGAAGGTGAAAAGTCATATTATTTATTTTTCATTGTCTTTTGAATGCACAATTAATCTAAAATCATTTAATACCACATATAAATAAATTTATATTAATATATAATAGGTCAACGAAAGTCAATGCAAGAATCGGGTTTAGAAGAAATCACTATTTGGCTCAAAAATGCTACTTTTCGCCCGAAAAGTCTATTTAAATTACTATTCTATTTCAGAATCAATTTTTATCAAACATGAGTCTATTAATAATAGAGGACTAGGTTTTAAGACGTTTAAAATAGCCCTGTAAAAATTTTAGCGGGCAGGTGTTGTGATAACCCGAACTCGACATGCATTTAATAGCACTTGACTGCATTTGATTAGATGTTTAATTAGTTAAATCGTCTAATTTTCACTGTTTTTTTATTTCTTTTAGAAGAATTCGAAAAGGATTTATATTAATTGATTAAAATATTATTACCTATTTCTAATAATTATAGTAATTGAATTTATTCTCTTGTGATTAATTAAGTATCATCTTAAATGTTAATATTTAATTTCACTTGATTACATGTTTATATTTATTTGTTCATTTGTAACTTAACATTAACTTCATAAATTCTTTAAAATGATCTAGAAATAGTTAAATTAATTATTTTAAATGAATATTAATTACCTTGATTGTTTTGATTATTTTAATAATCGGTTTTGGTTGTTTTGCATTAAAATCACTCTGTTTTCGAATAAATGAGGAAAGTAACTCCGAGTCGGAGTGAATTTTAAACTATTCTACTATTCTACTTTTCAAAGAAATAGAGTTTTATATTATTGTTCATCACTTTATTAGCGATCGATTAGTGACCGTTCGATCGCAGAATTTCAAAAATAGGAGTTAGAGAAATATTCTTCGGACTTAGTGAAAAATGTTTTTAGCTTAAATTAACTAGTTTTAGTTGTTTTTCATTTAATTGCATTGTTTTAACTTGAATTGGATTTAATGGCATCAAAATAAGCTTATTTGATTATTTTTAACTAAAGTTTGATTTTGCAAATGACCAAAATGCCCTTGTCATCTTTTAAATAATAAAACAAGGGAAAAATCAATAAAAACAAATTGCAAAATGCCACCCAAGTCCCCCCCCCCATGGCCGAAGCATTTCAAGAGGAAAAGAAAATAATTTTCTTGCATTTTTCTTCTACAATCGTGCGTGGAACTGCTCGGGGGTCGTGGCTCTGGTCCTTGCGGGTCTTGGTCTTCAATCTTTGTGAGGGTTTTCACGCTTTTGTACATTTTAATCTGAATTTGATTTTTTAGTCAATTTTTCAGATTTGATATTTATCACGTTATAATGCCTATTATTGCTTGAAATAGCTTGCTTAGGGTTCGTAGAACATTGCTTGTTAGTTATTTAGCAATTTTTACGGTTGAAACTGCGTAATTGAAATTGGGGAAGAACATGAATAGTAAATTATGAATAGTAAACCCTAGAATTTCGAATTTCGATCCGAATTGCGATTGTTTGATTTGGATAGGTGCCATTAGTGATAGAAAGCTAAAATGTGAAATAAAAACGGATCAGCCTTTGTTAAAATTGAAAATTAGACAAAGAAACGTAAAGGGGCCGCTTGACCAAAAGTTGACCGTGCTCGAATTGAGTTGGCAGTTTCGTAATTGAGGGCATGGAAGCACTTTTGGCGCTGTTGTGGCGTTGATTGAATGACCGGTTAGCATAGCTGTAGTTCAAACGCAGTAGGTGGACTTTCGGGTCTCAGGTGAGAAAGTGAAGTTTAGTGACATAGAAACGTGCCTTGTAATGCCTGAGTGAATGTAGTGAAATCGGTTTCCTAATTCCGTAGCTCGTTTGCTCGCAATTGTCCTTGGAAGTTGGGGTTGAATAGTATTATTTGTTGTTTTCGTGTTTGAACTGCCGTTACTTGTTTAATTGTTGTTATTGTCGCTTATTATTGCTTGTTATGCTTGAAAAGTTAGTTGAATGCTAGTATTGATTGTGATTGCTTGTTATCTCATTTATTGTCACTAGTTTGTATTGTTGTGCTATCGCTCGTTTATTGCCTTGTATCGAGTCTTGCATTGCATAGTGTCTCGCGCGTGAGTGATGGGCCTCTCTGGGTAGCCTCGGGTTGCCAGTGTTGGTTGCTCTAGCTCCACTGCTATTCCCTCTTCTCGCTTGGGTTGCCTCCCAGGGAGATTTGGGTCGTAGATTGATGGATACTTCCGGGGTATTCCAAATTGGTGTTATAAGGTGGTTGTGCGCTTATTGTCATTATTGTCATTGTTGTCAACATCAAGCTCGAGATTGGTGTATCGCTCGTGAAATGGTACATTGCTCGTATGAGTGAACCATAGCCTTCAGAGTGTGGTATAGCTTTGAATGGTTGTGTTAATGCTTTCAGTAATTGCTTATTGTATTGATTGTTTGTCTTGATTGCTTATTTATCAGTTATATTGCTTAACTGTCTTATTTGCATTACACGACTTTCTTTCTCTCCAACTCGGTATCTGTCTCGCCCTCACTGAGTATACATGTTGTGTATACTCACTCCTCACCACCACATTTCAGGAAATGTCATGTTAGCTGGAAAGTTCGTGATTTCATGAAAGTCCGTGCTTGAAGAGTTGTCTTGCGTTCCTATGTGACTCGAGTTGTCAAGGTTGTAAAGATGTATGCTTTTATGTATTATATGTATTTAATGTTAAAGGGGATGTAATTTAAGTTTCATTAGATTATGAATTTAGTTAATGTAGCTTAACTTCAATGTATATTTGTAATGACAAAGGAAAAGAGCTAGAAAGATATGATAGTCTAGCTTAAGAAATAGGTTGGTGTAGTTTAATTGCTAAGCTTGAATGTATATTTACTTGTGATTTGCTTGTTGTGAACCAAGGCTCGGATGGCCTTGAGGTGGTTGAATGTTTGGACATGGTATTGGTCCACTTATATGCTATCGCAGGTTTTACATTTCGCCTAGAAACAGGGGAGACTCCATCCGTTTTCCCTGAAAATTTATGCCCAGGTTTGGTTTGGGTTGTGTTTAGATCGATTGATAGAACTCCCGGTCTCGAGAGGGATCGGGGTGTTACAGGTGTTCAAAATACTATTCATAAAAATCGTCGATAAAATTTATGATGCCGATTTTGATGAAAATTTCATAAATGCACACATAGCATGTATTAGGAATATAAATCACATATTTAGGACATTCTAACTCATATAACACATAAACAGGTCAAATCACGCAAATCGAGGCAATGACACGCAAATCGAGATAAAGATGAAAACTGGGGTTTCACATTCTCCCCTCCTTAAAACAATTGCGTCCGCGCAATTCTCGAACTGACAGACAATTAAATCCTCAATCGTTACACTTAACAATACTTCTCTTAGTTCCCATTTATCTCTTAGGATGACACCTAACCAAAGACCTCAATTGAAATAAACTCCGTTGACTGCAAGATGATTATCAAAATTCTAAGACAATCTTCAATTCATAATTCTCTCCCACCTAATATCATATTGCATATGAAAGAAATCGCAACTCCAAAGTCTTAGCATGACACCACTACTTATCAATCATCTCTTACTACACAAAAGAGCTCTATGAACACCCCGAAGATTTAAAAACTCATTCACGAGAACATGAATGATTACTGATCAAGGGAATATCTCAAAAGTGACATTGGTCAGAATATGGCTCTTACGAAATTTACAAGAAAATAAGAATATGGAAAGTCATATTCGAGCCCACAATCAAGTGAACAAGAGGTCAAACAGGTTAGAGAATCAAGAGGCTAATAGTTTAATAAGGAAGCATGATAACTAAGATAAGAAATGTCTCAGCACCTATCAGTTAAATAAGTACGAACAAAGGATGATGACAAGTCAAAAACAGTGCTGAGTTTGTTGAACAAAATTCTTGAACAAGTAGACATTTCAATTCTCGATGATTGTTCAAGGAACCAACAAGTAGGTTGTACTTGAGGCGAAATGAAATTAAGAAATAAGAGATGATTAATTCAATAGAAAATATGAGTGTCAAGATAATGAGTATCTCAGCACGCAATAACCAAAGAACAATAAATAAGAAAGGACAATGTTGAGTATATTAAATGAGCAATTACAAGTAAAGTAATGGATCAACATTTAATAATAAAACAATAGGATTAACAAGGATCAACAAGAATGACAATGATGTACTTAAGTAGGGAGTACATCAAGCAAGTGAAATTCAAACAAGTAAATGGGTATACCAAAGGAAAAATTACTTTCAAATGAATAGTAATAGGATGAAATGAAATATTGAAATCAATGGCTAGAGATATAGAATGAAATATAGAAGTCTCAAACCTTAACTCCAATAAACGACATTGCTATAAGAAGCAAATATGAATGTTAAGAACAAAAACAATGTCAAATGAGTATAGGATCCATTAATCCAATAAGTAAAACTTTCAAGAAACAATTGATATGCTAGAAAAGTGTAACTCTCTCTCAAATAAGTGGGAATAGAGTAAAAAAAAGAATAATAAGACCAATAGAATAGGAAGCACAAAAGGGGTGTCCCACTTACACATTTAAATACCAACAAGTCAAATCCTACAATCTATCTTCCTCCAAAACAAGATACTAAGGAGATCTAGAGAACCTAAGGAGTCATAATAATCACCAAACAAGATAAATCACTCCAAAATTTTACATTCCGTACCAGACCAATCACCAAACAAGACAAATCACCGATTACCCAACAAGATTAACTAATGAAGACTCCAAAATCTGATAACACAATACAGATTCATACTAACCCATTATAACACAAGAGAATCCCCAATCAACAATTTAGAAAGTCACACCACCTAGAACTCAAAAGCTTGATGTAGGCAAATAAATGTTTAGTCACCAAAATGCATTCTTGTTTCCTCAAATAATTCTATCTCCCAACAATTACATCTTCGAACAAAGTAACTTTAGTCAGGAATCACTCTAATTGGCTCCAAGGTTTAAAGATTAGAACTCCAAAATATCCATTAATTATATAGCAATCACAAATAGTAGAAATATGCACATGTTATACCACAATCTATTCAATTCACAAATATAAATCACTAATTCCTCAAATAAATTTTATTCTAAAATAACCTCAAGAAAGTATAATATAAGTTGAGACTCCAAAAGTGCATGATCACATCTTCAAAGGAATCTCTGCTTATGACTCAACTCCAAGTAATAACAAGTTAAACAGGGCAAGAAAAGTAATTCTAATCATCAAAATACATTGTTATTTCCTCGAACAACTTCACTCTTGCTAAAGGAACATCAAGAACAGATCCATTAAACTGAGACTAAAATCCATAAACATAACAATTAAAATCTCACTGATAAACTACTAGAATAATAATAATTCAAAATCATGGCCTACCTCTATTTCCGAAAACTCTTGCAATCATCCTTACTTCACCCAAAAGAATCATCCACAGTTATAACATATATATAATTATATCTCATGAAAACAAGTACCAACATATTACATGATTATCATATATTACAACATTATTACATAACACACAATTCAACACATAGAAAACCAATATCACCTAAACATGTTATATTACGGAAGTAAGTTATAAACAATTAAAGTCACATAAGCAACAAACGTCACATAAGACAAGTTGATCATGTAACTCACAATGGTCACTTAAAGTACATTGAGCATCTAAAGCACGTTGTTTCACATAAGCTAGTTATAAACAATTAAAACCACATAAACAACTAACTTCACACAGACACTTCAATCACATAAAACATATTTGTCACATAATACACGTTAATCATAAAATGCATATTAACTACAACACATTGAGTACGTAAGACACGTTATCACATAAAACATATTGACCACATTAGTTCACTTAACACATAAAGCATATTGATCACATAGAAAGTTAGACACATAAGTAAATTAATCACATAAACATATTAACATATGTTTCACTTTTCTTTCACTTAATACATATTTGCATGCTTAGACCACTACCCACATTCCGAGGATACCCTGGCTGACAGCTAAACATGCGCTCTGATACCACTTAAATGCCACGCCCTAACTTGACCCTTCTTACGATCAGTCAGGACGCAACGGAATTTCGGCAGCATAACGACAGTAACATGAACATCAGGGCTCTAAACCAACCCTTAAGAACAACATACATCAAACTCCACAAATCACCAACCAACTCCACAATCAAATTAACAACATACAACACAACCATTTCATACATTAAACATTCTTTCATCAACTCATTCATAGTTATGCGCCTCCGTTCCAACATAATACATTAACTATATAACATACACTTTTAAAATAGATTATAGCCCACCTAGCAACCTAATCATGTTCCAAACCAAGACTACTAAGCTAGCAACATTTAATTTATTATCTTTACAACATCTTATATATCATAAACTTCTAAGTAAATACAAAACATCTAGTTTTAATATACAAGATAACAAAAGAGAACTACATCTCAGACATCAATGACAAGACTTTGGCACATAGGACTTGTCCACATAAAGCACATTCACAGCTTCTTGAGGCACGTACCCATATTCCTGATTGGTAACACCTGTATGCATGCAATAATAGAGAGTAAGCTTATATAAAACAAGCTTAGTGAGGATCCGATAGATCTTTAACAGTATTTACTATACTCTTTGGAAATGATCCTTTGAGCAGCAAACATGCAATAAAACATCAATAACAATATAAACACATAACTATAATGACCAATCAATAAAGGACCCTCTAGTTGGTGTGGCTCCAAACGCCATCACGATCTCAACCATTCTTCTTGTAACTCCCTATTACTCACGCACCCGAGGTACCTTACTAGCCCCTCCCTCCATGACACCTCCGTCATGCGAGCTAGGGGTAGTCTCTGGTAGTCATGCCGTTATCAACCCGATAGCCCGATGCTGCCCGAGAGGTGGCACACACATACCAAGACTCAGCAATAATAATAAACATCATTCACAAAAGGACAATCTAGCAGAATTGCCTATCTCTCGGTTCATCAATCATCAATCAATAAGCATCAATAATCATCAATTATCATCAATTGCCATCAATATAATATCAAGTAATCAATTAAACAACAAACAACTAAGTTAGATGACAAAGTAGGTCATCCAACTTAACATGCATTAAACACGTAATCTAACCCTAGTCTAACTATCAACAACTCACAATTCAATCACTCAACTACCACCCAATCAACTAAGGCACAATTCAATAATTTAAAGGAAGACAACCTAAACTCCAAATAATCATATCTTACATTCTACTAATCCAAACAACTCCAAATCAGTTTTTAACACTCACCCATTCAATTAACTACATTAGCCCTCTCAGAAACCAACCGAGACACATCAAAACAAAGCCCAACAACCCTAAACCTCAATGCACCTAGGCTGAAATTTTTGAATTTTCACACACACATCGCAATCGAAAATTCGGCATTATAACGGCATTACCACGTAATTAACAAACTTTTAGAAATCGACGGCAATCGATTCCAACCACAACAACTCAAGATATTCATCAAATGGCCAATCTACCAACTTTAAATATCCGAAAATAAATAATTTCGCTACAATGGTTCAAATCTCGTCGTGATACACAAAAATGATCCCTAGCATGCACTGAGGAATATTATAACTTCAAATTAACATTCTAACGGTTCAAAATGCAATTATAAGCAAAAACATAAAATATGACTTTTGAGATCTAGAATTTTTCTCTCACCTTTGATGTGTTTTGATGCAAGAAATGTGTAGAATGGATGCCCAACAAGTGAAATCAAGCTTTGAATGAAGTGATTTGGACTTGAATTGCAAAATCTATGTGAAAAATGCTTTGAAAAGCCTTGAAAATGCCTTTATCTTTCTCCTACAAAGAACCACGATTTTGTGTGTGTTTTTGGAGGTTTTTTGCTTTGTTTTTAATGTGTGTTGGTGATATATTAAGCAAGGATCAAACAAATAAAAGAAAGTCAAAGTTGACACTTAGCTATTTTTAGTGTTTTCTTGTCTTTTAATTCCATTTTAGAGTATTTCTTACTCAAAACATTAATTTAACACTTAGACTATTTTAAGTAGTTTATTTTTAGGTGACAAGAGCTTTCTTATGCAAAGACTTTCACCCAGCTCAGTTAAAAACGTGATTTCTGCAAAAGAAGGTGAAAAGTCATATTATTTATTTTCAAATGTCTTTTGAATGCACAATAATCTAAAATCATTCAATACCACATATAAATACATTTATATTAATATATACTAGGCCAACGAAAGTCAATGCAAGAATCGGGTTTTGAAGAAATTACTATTTGGCTCAAAAACGCTACTTTTTGCCCGAAAAGTCTATTTAAATTACTATTCTGTTTCAAAATCAATTTTTATCAAACATGAGTCTATTAATAATAGAGGACTAGGTTTTAATATGGTTAAAATACTCCTGTAAAAATTTTAGCGGACAGGTGTTCAAAATACTATTTATAAAAATCGTTGATAAAATTTATGATGCCGATTTTGATGAAAATTTTATGAATGCACACATAGCATGTATTAGGAATATAAATTACATATTTAGGACATTCTTACTCATATAACACATAAATAGGTCAAATCACACAAATCGAGGCAATGACACGCTAATCGAGATAAAGACGAAAACTGGGGTTTCAAATAAGTGGCCCTGCTAGCTTCGAAAAATCCTTCACAAACCTCTTGTAAATAACCTGCCAACCCGAGAACACTACGTACCTCGGTAACATTTTCTGATTTCTTCCATGATTGCACAACATCAATTTTGGTCGGATCTACTGCAATCCCTTCTTGAGAAATCACATGACCCTAGAACGCCACTTGTTTGGGCCAGAACTCGCACTTACTAAACTTGGCATACAATTGATATTCTCTCAACTTCTGCAACACCAAACATAAATGCCTCTCATGTTCCTCCTCACTCTTCGAATACACTAGGATATCATCAATGAAGATCACCACAAACTGGTCCAAATACGGTTGAAACACCTAGTGCATCAAATCCATAAAAGCAGCAGGGGCATTGGTTAGTCCAAATGACATCACAACAAACTCAAAATGCCCATACCTTATTCTAAAAGCTGACTTAGGCATGTCCTCCTGCTTGATGCGGAGTTGGTAATAGCCCTGCCTCAAGTCAAACTTTGAATAGACCTTGGCTCCTCAAAGTTGATCAAACAACTCATCAACCAACGTCAACTGGTACTTATTCTTAATAGTCACTTGGTTCAACCCCTTGTAGTCAATACAGAATCTCAACGTTCCGTCCTTCTTCTTCACAAATAGGACGGGTGAACCCCATGGAGATGAGCTAGGTTGTATAAATCCCTTCTCCAACAAACCTTGTAATTGAACCTTCAACTCCTGCAATTTAGTCGGAGCCAAGCGATACGCAGCCTTAGAGATTGGTTGAGTACTCGGTAGTGTATCAATCACGAACTTAATCTCCCTCGCAGATGGTAAACCCGGCAACTCTTCTAGAAACACATCAACATATTCCTTAACCACCGGTACTTTTGCTAACTTGCTTTGATTCGTTGGCTTGTTGATTAGGTAATCCAAATATCTTCTTCAACCTCTCCTCATAAACTTCACGGCTTTGATTGAGGATACCACTATCTTTTCTAAGAAGTCATGCTTACCTTTCACCTTAAGCACAGGTTGCCCCGGAACCCGGAACTCTATAACCTTCGTCCGGCAATCTAACAGCGCATGATGTCGTGACAACCAATCCATCCCCAAAACAACTTCATAATCCCGGAAGATTAGCACTATGAGATCGCCCAAAAACTCTCGATCCTTAATCCGTATCTTGCATGCTTTACATGCTAATCTAGTAGCACACTTAGAGCCCATCGGGGTGCTAATTTCTACATGATATGGTAAGTTCTCCCCTGGCAACTTAGTGCAATATGCACATTTGGGGGTTATGAATGAATGCGTGGCTCCAGTATCAATAAGCACCTTAACACATTGATTTTGAATCAAGAAAGTACTTTCAACAATAGTTGCACCATCTGGAACTTCTTCTTGATCCATAGCATAGGCTCGAGCTTCAACCCTCTGGCCTGAAATATCTCTAGCGGGCTAATTTGGTGCAGTCCTATTTGCCATCTTCGGACAGTCTTTAATCTGGTGTTTGTCACGCCCCAACTCGACCCCACCTACGATCAGTCAGGACGCAACGGAATTTCGGCGGCATAACGACAGTAAACAGATTTCCGAGGTTCTAAACCAACCTCATTAAACATCATACATCCAGTAATTCCTCAATACAAACAACAACATACAACACAACCATATTATACAATAAAACATCCTCGTTATACGCCTCCGTTCCAACATGACATACAATACCTCAACTTTATCATACATTTCAAAAGTAAGTTGAGACACAACTACAATTTAACCATAGACAAAAGGAAACCGCTAAGTTAACATCATTTGGTTCAACATCTTTTCAATATCTATTACATTAAGAACCGTAAAGCATATAAAGTCTATTAAACTAATATACAAGACATTTAACAACATAAAGTCATAGATAAGACTCGGGAACATATGACTCATCCACAAAAGGCACATTTTCCACATTCTCCTCTTCAGGAGGCACGTACCCGTAATCTTGTGAAAGTACACCTGAAACATGCATTAATAGAGAGTGAGCTTATATACATAAGCCCAGTGAGGATCCGATAGATCTCGACAGTATTCACTACGCTCCTTGGATTTAGTCCTTTGAGCAAGTAAACACACAACAACAATAATAACATAAATAAAGCTATCATCACATAACTATATGACCATTCAATAAGGATACTCTATTTGGTGTAGCTCCAAACGCCATCACGATCTCAACCGTTCTTCTTATAACTCCCCATTACTCACGCACCCGAGGTACCTCACTATCCCCTTCCCTCCATGACATCTCCGTCATGCGAGCTGGGGGTAGCCTATGGCAGTCATGCCGGTTTCAACCCGACAGCCCGACGCTGCCCGAGAGGTGGCACACACATACCAAGGCTCCATTTTCATCAATCATCATGCAAGCATAAATCGATCAATCAATTGGGAGATCAGCAACAAGAGTGCCCGATTCCCGCATTCAATAATAATCAATCAATAACATCAATATAACATCAAAATAAAATTAAACATCAAACAACGTAGTTAGATGACAAAGTAGGCCATCTAACCGGACATGCATAATATTCATAATTAAACTCTAAATTACTCAACAACAACTCACCATTCATCACTCGAACACTACCCAACCATCTAAGGCATCGTTCAAGAAATTAAAGAATGACAACCTAACTTCTAAAATTCATAACTTACAATCTACTAATCCAAACATTGCCAAATCAGTTCCTATCACTCACCCATTCAACCTACTACATTAGCCCTCTCGGAAATCCACCATAACACCTCCAAAACATGCCCGATAACCCTAAAACCCTATGACGTCATGGCTGGATTTTCCGGATTTCCACACAAACAATGTAATCGAAAATTCGGCATTACAACAGCGCTAACACGTAATTATCAAGTATTTAGAAATCGACGGCAATCGATTTCGAGCAACACAACTCAATTAAATCAACTTTGAACATTTTAATCAAAATTAAATACCCGGAAAATAAAAATTATGCTATATCCGACAGAAACTTGTAGTATTAGTATATAATGATCCCTAGAATGCAAGGAGCAATAATCTATCATCAGATTTCAATTCTAACGGTTCAATCTTCATTTATACGCAAAAACACAAAAATGACATTTTGAGATCTAGAATTTTTCTCTCACCTTAGATGCGATATAAGCCTAGGAATGCGTGCAATGCGTGCCCAACAAGCAGAATCCAAGTCGGTGCGAAGTTTCACGGACAAAAACTAGGTTTTTCTTTGAAAAATTGGATTGAAAGCTTAAGTTTTTCTCTTCTCTTTTCTCTCCTCTTCCTCTCGGCAATGTGTGTGTGTGTGGTGGTGTTTTTGTGTTGTGTGAGTGTGTGTTGAGGACATGAGCTTATAAGGTCAAATATTTAATTAAAGTCAAAGTTATTTTAATAGGCATTTTTGTATTTTTAATGACTTTAATTGCATTTTAGTGATCACCAAGTTAAAATTAATTATGCAACCCCCAAGATATCTCAAGTGAGTTATTTTTAGGTGACAAGAAGTTTTACATTCAAAGAATTCCACCCGAGTCGGCTTAAAACTCGATTTTTGCAAAAGTCGGTGTAAAAACCCTAATAAATTCTTAAGCCGATTTTAAAACCGTTTTCATCAAACACAGGTCTATTAAAGTCCGTGGACTAGGTCTAGAAGGGTTAAAAAGACCAGTTTCAAAATTATAGCGGACGTGTTTCGAAAACACTATTCACTGAAAATCGACGATAAAATTTCTGACTCCGATTTTGATGAAAATTTCATGAATGCACATTTAGCACGTATTAGAAGTATTGAAATCAAAATTATAACTTTCTAGGTCCTATAGCACATAAACAGGTTATATGCACGCAAAACGAGGTAAAACACGTAAAACGAGATAAGCAAGAAAGTGGGGTTTCACAGTGTTGACCAATTCCACACCTCACACACTTGCCCGTTTTCCTCTAACACTGGGCTTCCACATGCCCCCTCTTCTCGCAATACCTGCACACCATATTTTGGGTAGTCGTAGCAGTGCCTGCTATACCACGAGTTGGTTGAGTAGCTGGGGCATTAGTTTGGGGTCTCACTGTAGCTGGCCTTGTGAAACCCCACTTTTCTGCTTTAACTCGATTTACGTGTTTTATCTCGTTTTGCGTGCATTTGACCTGTTTATGTGCTATATGATCTAGAATGTTATAATTTTGATGTCAATACTCCTAATACATGCTAAATGTGCATTCATAAAATTTTCATCAAAAACGGAGTCATAAATTTTATCGTCGATTTTTAGTGAATAGTATTTTCGAAACACGTCCGCTAAAATTTTGAAACTTGTCTTTTTAACCCTTCTAGACCTAGACCACGGACTTTAATAGACCTGTGTTTGATTAAAACGGTTTTAAAATCAGCTTAAGAATTTATTAGGGTTTTTACACCGACTTTTGCGAAAATCGAGTTTTAAGCCAACTCAGGTGAAAGTGTTTGATTGTAAAACTTCTTGTCACCTAAAAATAACCTACTTGAGCTAGCTTGGGTGTTGAATAATTGTTTTGAACTTTGGTGATCAAGAAAATGCATTTAAAGTCAAGAAAACACAAAAATGGCTAAGTTTCAACTTTGACTTTCATTTAAATGGTTGACCAACAAGCTTATATCACCAACACACACTCACAAAGCACAAAAACACCCCAAAAACACACAAAAAACTGTGGCTCCTTGGAGGAGAAAGATGAAGGCATTTTCAAAGCATTTTTCTCATAGATTTTGCATTTCAAAGCCGAATTGAGTGATTCAAAGCTTGAAATTGATTGTTGGGCATCCATTCTACCTATTTCTAGCCTTAGTTTGCATCAAAGGTGAGAGAAAAATTCTAGATTTCAAAACTCATATTTTGTGTTTATGCGTATAAATAATTATTGAACCGTTAGAATGTTAATCTGATGTTAGATTATTGGTCCTTGCATGCTAGGGATCATTTATCTGTAATACTACGAGTTTTTATCGGTTGTAGCATAATTTTTATTTTTCGGGTATTTAAATTTGATTAATTTGTTCAAAGTTGATTAAATTGAGTTGTGTTGATCGGAATCAATTGCCGTCGATTTTTAAATGTTTGATAATTACGTGGTTGCGCCGTTATAATGCCGAATTTTCGAATATGATGTTTGGGTGAAAATCCGGAAAATTCAGCCTTGACACCTTATGGTTTTAGGGTTATCGGGCATGATTTGGAGGTGTTATGGTGGTTTTCCGAGGGGGCTAAGGTAGATGGTTGAATGGGTGAGTGATAGAAACTGATTTGGCAATGTTTGGGTTAGTAGAATGTAAGTTATGAATTTTTGAAGTTTAGGTTGTCATTCTTTAATTTCTTGAACGATGCCTTTAGATGATTGGGTGGTGTTTGAGTGTTGAATGGTGAGTTGTTGATGAGTAATTTAGGGTTTAATTGTGTATATAATGCATGTCTGGTTAGATGGCCTACTTTGTCATCTAATGAAGTTATTGTTGCTTAAATGATAATTGATGCTATCAATGATGAATAAATGATGATTGATTGATGATTGATTGATGATTGATGATTATGGAGTCTTGGTATGTGTGTGCCACCTCTCGGGCAGCGTTGGGCTATCGGGTTGATAACGGCATAACTGCCAGAGGCTACCCCCAGCTCGCATGACGGAGGTGTCATGGAGGGAGGGGCTAGTGAGGTACCTCGGGTGTGTGTGTAATTGGGAGTTATAAGAAGAATGGTTGAGATCGTGATGGCGTATGGAGCTACACCAACTAGAGTATCCTTTATTGAATGGTTATATAGTTATGTGATGATAGTATTATTTATGTTATTGTGTGTTTACTGACTCAAAGGATTATTCCAAGGAGTTTAGTAGACCTTGCTCGAGATCTATCGGATCCTCGCTGGGCTTATTTTATATAAGCTCACTCTCTATTATTGCATGCATACAGGTGTACTTTTGTAGGATTACGGGTACGTGCCTCCTGAAGAGGAGAATGTCGAAAACGTGCCTTACGTGGATGAGTCCTATGTTCCAGAGTCTTATCTGTGATGTCGTACATGTTTTATTATCTTGTAAATTAACTTAGTAGACTTTTATCTGCTTTATAGTTTATAATGTATAAGATGTTGATAAGTTAATGAATTAGTTGATGTTGTCTTAGTAGCTTTTCTTTTGTTTATGATTAGGTTGCTAGATTGGCTCAATATGTTTTTGTATTGTATATTAAGGTTTATGTATTATGTTGGAATGGAGGCGTATAACGAGGAATGATTATTGTATAATATAGTTATGATGTATGTTGTATTTATTGAGGAGTTATTTGTTGAATGGTGGTGGAGTTAATGAATGTTGTTCTATTGAGGTTGGTTTAGGACCTCGGTATCCTATTTACTGTCGTTATACTGCCGAAATTCCGTTGCGTCCTGACTGATTATAGGAGGGGTCGAGTTGGGGCGTGACATTTAAGTGGTATCAGAACGCATGTTTAGCTGTCAACCAGGGTATCCTCGGAATGTGGGTAGTGGTCTAAGCATGCAAGTATGTATTAAGTGAAAGACAAGTGAAACATATGTTAATATGTTTATGTGATTAATTTACTTATGTGTCTAACTTTCTATGTAACCAGTATGCCTTGTGTGTTAAGTGAACTAATGTGGTCAATATGTTTTATGTGATAACGTGCTATACATACTCAATGTGTTGTGATTAATGTGCATTATGTGATTAATGTGCATTATGTGATTAATGTGTATTATGTGACAATTGTGTTTTATGTGATCAAAGTGCTTTATGTGAAGTTTGTTGCTTATGTGACATTAATTGCTTATAACTTACTTCTGTGATTTAACTTGTTTATGTGGTGTTGGCTTCTTATATGCTGAATTGTGTGTTATGTGATAATGTTATATTATATGATAATCATGCATTACGTTGTACCTGTTTTCATGTGATGTAATTGTATATATTCTATAACTGTGAGTGATTCTTTTAGGTGAAGTAAGGATGACTGCAAGAGTTTTCAAAAATAGTGGTAGGCCATGATTTTGAATTATTATTATTCTAGAAGTTTGTCAGCTAGATTTTAATTGTTATGTATATGGATTTTAGTTTCGGCTTAGTGGATTGATCTTGATGTTCCTTTAGCAAGAATGAAGTTGTTCGAGGAAAATAGCAATGTATCTTGATGATTATAATTACTTTTGTTGCCATGTTTAACTTGTTATTACTTGGATATGAATTATAAGTTGAGGTTTCCATGAGGTTATCATTAGATACTTTTGGAGTCTCAACTCAGACTATACTTCCTTGAGGTTATTTTAGAATGAATTTATTTGAGGAATTAGTGATGTATATTTGTGAATGGAATGAAGTGTAGTATAACATGTGAGTATTTCTACTATTTGGGATTGCTATATTATTAATGGATATTTTGGAGTTTTGATCTTTAAACCTTGGAGACAATTAGAGTGATTCCTGACTAAAGTTACTTTATTCGAAGATGTAATTGTTGGGATATAGAATTATTTGAGGAAATAAGAATGCATTTCGATGGCTGAACATTTACTTGCTTACATCAAGCTTTTGGATTCTAGGTGGTATGACTTTCTAAATTGTTGATTGAGGATTCGCTTGTGTTATAATGGGTTAATATGAATCTGTATTGTGTTATCAGAGTTTGGAGTCTTCATTAGTTAATCTTGTTAGGTAATCAGTGATTTATCTTGTTTAGTGATTGGTCTGGTACGGAATGTAAAATTTTGGAGTGATTTATCTTGTTTGGTGATTGTTATGACTCCTTAGGTTCTCTAAATCTCCTTAGTGTCTTGTCTTGGTAGGAGATAAATTGTAGGATTTGACTTGTTGGTGTTTAAGTGTGTAGGCTGGACACCCTTCTTGTGCTTCATAATTCTATCGGTCTTATTATTCTTTTCTACTCTATTCTCACTTATTTGTGAGAGGGTTACACTTTTCTAGCCTATCAATTGTTTCTTGAAAGTTTGCTTATTGGATTAATGGATCCTATACTCATTTGACATTGTTTCTATTCTTAACATTCATATTTGTTTTTTATAGCAATGTCGCTTATTGGAGTTAAGGTTTGAGACTTCTACATTTCATTCTATATCTCCAGCTATTCGTTTCAGTATTTTATTTCATCCTATTACTATTCATTTGAAAGTAATCTCTCTGTGGGTATACCATTTTACTTATTCGAATTTCACTTGCTTGGTGTACTCCCTACCTAAGTACATCATTGTCATTCTTGTTGATCCTTGTTAATCCTATTGTTTTATTATTAAATCCTTGCCATTACTTTGTTTGTAATTGCTCATTTAATATACTCAGCATTGTCCTTTCTTATTTATACTTCTTTGGTTATTGCGTGCTGAGATACTCATTATCTTGACACTCATATTTTCTATTGAATTAATCATCTCTTATCTCTTAATTTCATTTCACCTCAAGTACAACCTACTTGTTGGTTCCTTGAACAATCATCGAGAATTGAAATGTCTACTTGTTCAAGAATTTTGTTCAACATACTCAGCACTGTTTTGACTCGTCAGCATCCTTTGTTCATTCTTATTTAACTGATAGGTGCTGAGACATTTCTTATCTTAGTTATCATGCTTCCTTATTAAACTATTAGGCTCTTGATTCTCTAACCTGTTTGAGCTCTTGTTAACTTGATTGTTGGCTCGAATATGACTTTCCATATTCGTATTTCCTTGTAAATTTCATAAGAGCCATATTCTGACAAATGTCACTTTTGAAATATTTCCTTGATCAATAATCATTCATGTTATCGTGAATGAGTTTTTAAACCCTCGGGGTGTTCATAGAGCTCTTTTGTGTAGTAGGGGATGATTGATAATTAGTGGTGTCATGCTAGGACTTTGGAGTTGCGATTTCTTTCATATGCAATATGATATTAAGTAGGAGAGAATTATGAATTGAAGATTGTCTTAGAATTATGATCATCAACTTGCAGTCAACAGAGTTTGTTCTTTTGAGGTCTTTGGTTAGTTGTCATCCTAAGAGATAAATGAAAACTAAGAGAAGTATTGTTAAGTGTAACGATTGAGGATTTAACTGTCTGTCAGTTCAAGAATTGCGCGGACGCAATTGTTTTAAGGAGGGGAGAATGTGAAACCCCACTTTTATGCTTTAACTCGATTTACGTGTTTTATCTCGTTTTGCGTGCATTTGACCTGTTTATGTGCTATATGACCTAGAATGTTATAATTTTGATGTCAATACTCCTAATACATGCTAAATGTGCATTCATGAAATTTTTATCAAAAACGGAGTCAGAAATTTTATCGTCGATTTTTAGTGAATGGTATTTTCGAAACACGTCTGCTAAAATTTTGAAACTGGTCTTTTTAACCCTTCTAGACCTAGACCACGGACTTTAATAGACCTGTGTTTGATTAAAATGGTTTTAAAATCAGCTTAAGAATTTATTAGGATTTTTACACCAACTTTTGCGAAAATCGAGTTTGAAGCCGACTCGGGTGAAAGTGTTTGATTATAAAACTTCTTGTCACCTAAAAATAACCTACTTGAGCTAGCTTGGGTGTTGAATAATTGTTTTGAACTTTGGTGATCAAGAAAATGCATTTAAAGTCAAGAAAACACAAAAAAATGCTAAGTTTCAACCTTGACTTTCATTTAAATGGTTGACCAACAAGCTTATATCACCAACACACACTCACAAAGCACAAAAACACCCCAAAAACACACACAAAACCGTGGCTCCTTGGAGGAGAAAGATGAAGGCATTTTCAAAGCATTTTTCTCATAGATTTTGCATTTCAAAGCCGAATTGAGTGATTCAAAGCTTGAAATTGATTGTTGGGCATCCATTCTACCTATTTCTAGCCTTAGCTTGCATCAAAGGTGAGAGAAAAATTCTAGATCTCAAAACTCATATTTTGTGTTTATGCGTATAAATGATTATTGAACCGTTAGAATGTTAATCTGATGTTAGATTATTGGTCCTTGCATGCTAGGGATCATTTAGTTGTAATACTATGAGTTTTTATCGGTTGTAGCATAATTTTTATTTTTCGGGTATTTAAATTTGATTAATTTGTTCAAAGTTGATTAAATTGAGTTGTGTTGATCGGAATCGATTGCCGTCGATTTATAAATGTTTTATAATTACGTGGTAGCGCTCTTGTAATGCCGAATTTTTGATTATGATGTTTGGGTGAAAATCCAGAAAATTCAGCCTTGACACCTTAGGGTTTTAGGGTTATCAGGCATGATTTGGAGGTGTTATGGTGGTTTTCTGAGGGGGCTAATATAGATGGTTGAATGGGTGAGTGATAGAAACTGATTTGGCAATGTTTGGGTTAGTAGAATGTAAGTTATGAATTTTTGAAGTTTAGGTTGTCATTCTTTAATTTCTTGAACGATGCCTTTAGATGATTGGGTGGTGTTTGAGTGTTGAATGGTGAGTTGTTGATGAGTAATTTAGGGTTTAATTGTGTATATAATGCATGTCCGGTTAGATGGCCTACTTTGTCATCTAATGAAGTTATTGTTGCTTAAATGATAATTGATGCTATCAATGATGAATAAATGATGATTGATTGATGATTGATTGATGATTGATGATTATGGAGTCTTGGTATATGTGTGCCACCTCTCGGGCAGCATTGGGCTGTCGGGTTGATAACGGCATGACTGCCAGAGGCTACCCCCAGCTCGCATGACGGAGGTGTCATGGAGGGAGGGGCTAGTGAGGTACCTCGGGTGTGTGTGTAATGGGGAGTTAAAAGAAGAATGGTTGAGATCGTGATGGCGTATGGAGCTACACCAACTAGAGTGTCCTTTATTGAATGGTTATATAGTTATGTGATGATAGTATTATTTATGTTATTGTGTGTTTACTGACTCAAAGGATTATTCCAAGGAGTTTAGTAGACCTTGCTCGAGATCTATCGGATCCTCGCTGGGCTTATTTTATATAAGCTCACTCTCTATTATTGCATGCATACAGGTGTACTTTTGCAGGATTACGGGTACGTGCCTCTTGAAGAGGAGAATGTCAAAAACGTGCCTTACGTGGATGAGTCCTATGTTCCAGAGTCTTATCCGTGATGTCGTACATGTTTTATTATCTTGTAAATTAACTTAGTAGACTTTTATCTGCTTTATAGTTTATAATGTATAAGATGTTGATAAGTTAATGAATTAGTTGATGTTGTCTTAGTAGCTTTTCTTTTGTTTATGATTAGGTTGCTAGATTGGCTCAATATGTTTTTGTATTGTATATTAAGGTTTATGTATTATGTTGGAACGGAGGCGTATAACGAGGAATGATTATTGTATAATATAGTTATGATGTATGTTGCATTTGTTGAGGAGTTATTTGTTGAATGGTGGTGGAGTTAATGAATGTTGTTCTATTGAGGTTGGTTTAGGACCTCGGTATCCTATTTACTGTCGTTATACTGCCGAAATTCCGTTGCGTCCTGACTGATTATAGGAGGGGTCGAGTTGGGGCGTGACAGGTCTTGCTTGAATCTGTCCTTGACCCTGAGTCTGATAAGGTCTCTGTGGTGCTTGGCCTAAGGATGACATCTTGTTAGGTTGACTCGGCCCACCTCATTGCTCAAACTTCCTCTTCTCAACACGGGATGCCAAATCCAACATACCCTGTATAAAGTAAAACGGTGTGAAGCTATAGAGTCTCGAATCTCAGGCCTCAATCCCCTTTCAAATTGCTTGATCCGCTTACTCTCAATTTGAACCAATTCAGGGATATAGTAGGAAAACTTGTTGAATCGAGCCTCGTATTGCCCTACAGTCATTGCACCTTGCTTTAAGGTGAGAAACTCTTCTTCTTTCCTCTCTCGGGCCACCTCCAGAATATAATTCCCTCTAAAGGAATTAACAAAGTTAGCCCACGTAACCTGCGTCCCCCTATTCTCCTAACGAATATGTTCCATTCTCCACGACTATTATGTATTTTCCTCAAACAAGTAGGCTGCAAAACCCACATTCTTCTCATCTATATAGTCATGAGTAGCAAATATCTTCTCAACCTTAGCTAGCCAAGCCTCTGCCTTCTCATCATCAGGCTCAACTAGGAACCGGTGAGGTCCGTAACCAAGAAAGTCTTTCAATGTATCATTCCTATTTCCTCTATTGTGGTTGGGTTTGTTGCCAGCACCTCAATTATTACCACTACCACTACCCGTTGCTGCTGTTGTGGATGCTGCTATGGTGTTGCTTGCTGATCCATAGCCCGACTCATTCAATCAATAGCAATAGCCATCATATTAAACATCACTGCCCCAGGATTAGTTTGACTTATATTCCCAGTTCCTTGAGATCCAGGGTTGTTGCGGGTATTACGTCCTACTACCTATAGATATAGAATAGATAACATTCACAGTTATATGTTATATATGCATGATATGAGATGTGAATGTGTGTACTAACTATACTCCTATCACATAGGTTACACATAAGCAAGAAGCAAGAATAACAGGCTATGCACATAAGTTCACATAAATATATTACATCCTAAACATAAAGGCATCCACAAGTTCTTCTCCCAAGTCTTTCTACCCACTAACCAGGGGTTTTAAATCCAGCTTACGCCTAGCTAAATAGCTAAGGTCTGATACCACATAAAGGTGTCACACCCCGACATGGACACATGCGAAAGCTAAGGGCGACACGTGACTTTCATAACCCAAAATCTGTAAAATCAATAACTTAATAACCTGTACATTCACATATACTCCATAAGGTTTCAAAAGACTTTCAATTACATCGGCCTTAGTAAAGGAAACCACCATTGATTACATATATACAAGACCTCGAATCACATGTCCATACATAAAGTCTAGCCAACATTTAGGTATCTAGGTCTCAAAAGAATAGAAGTATTTAGTTACAGAAGAGTTGTCCAAAAGAATAAGTTGTACGTCAAGTACTATAAGATACATCAACACATAGTAGTCGCATAAGGCAAAAATCCTCAATGTCACACCAAGGAGTTTTACCAACATCTTGAATTGTCTGCTCAGCCTCAGCCTCGCCTGAAAGGTGAAAAGAGGGTGAGCTAAGCCTGTGTATAGCTCAGTGAGGATGAAATAGAAAGGGTTTTCGTAATGGTTTTCTCTTTTCACAAACAGTTTAATGAATCATGCCATGCACATAAGAATGCACATGTAAGTAAACAAACAGTAACTCAAGTATGCAATAAGATAAGGAACAAAGATACTTATTGTAAAAAGGATACAAGGATGACTGATATTGGAGGCTGCTGCCTTGAATCATGTAATGACAACCCCACACCACAACCGAGGATCAAGTCCTTAAAGAAAACCCCACACCAACTATATCAACAATCGAGGGTTCCGGATAGCTCCCCTCAGAGGTAACATATAGGTCCATGGTGGTCGTGGGTACAACCGGCAAGCTTGATGCTATCCGGGGCCATCGATTACACCAAGGCCTTTAGAAGGTTGTAACCTTGATAACATATATATATACATATATAATACCCAACTCTCCAAGGGACGCCATGTGACGCCCGAGTTTTAGCCATGCATTCAATTACTGTTGCATCCCTTGTTTGCGCATTTCCTTTTATGCATTATTAACTGTCTTCTTAAATTACTATTCACTCCGTTTTTAACTTCATGCTATTAGCGAATTAGCATTTTTATTAAATCATATTAATTGTTAGAGTAGTGGGAAAAATGTGCATTTGAGCTAGAGGCGATAAGAGAGCTCGTTTAGAAAATGATTTTTGTAGTTGTATGAATAGTGTTACGTAACATAACTTAGGGAATGAATTAGCTAGCATTCATTTTACTATCTAGGCTCGTTTTAAGCTAACTAAGCGCATTTAGTGAACCATTTAAGCAAGCAACTTAGCCCCATTTAATGTATAACTCACACAACACACACATTAGCTCATAACTTAGCAAAACAAAAAAAAACAAAAAAGAGAGCATGCTGAAAACACTGTAGCAAATCTGAGAATTGCATAGGAGAAGAAATAGAGTTGTTTTGCTCAACAAATCCTCATTCCAAGCCAAGCCAAGCTAGGTGCAAGTGGTTTAGGGTGTCTACTAGCCTCCTAGGAGCTCCTACGCGCATTGGTGAGGGATTTCACGACTTATTTTCGCATTTTAAAATAGTTGCTATTTTCTTGATTTGTTGAAAATGTGTTCAAATGCTATTGTATTGATTATCTATGCTATTATACCTTGTATATTAGTGCTAGAGAACATATTTGAACCATTGTTTCGCTTTTTAAACGGTTGGAATCGTTAGTTTAATTCATGAGGTGAATAGTGACGTTTTTCTAGGGTTTTGTGTAATTGCTCGAATTAGCTTGATTCAACACTCCTAATAGATGCCTTAGGTGCTAATGAAGGTAGTCTAATAGCCCCGTGCACTTGAATTGCTCTAAAATCGCATAAAACGTAAAATAGTCGACTTTAATAAAGGGGTTTCGGGGTTAAGACGAATCCGGGTGGATTCGGGCTCTACTTTTGGTATCCTTAGGCTACCTAGGTGCTATAGAAGCTTTGCTAATCCTTGTTTGAAGCCCGGATGAGGTAGGTGTAGTGTAAAGCTATAAGAGGGAATTTGGGGCTTTCTGTAACACCCCGATCCCTCTCGAGACCAGGAGCTCTATCAATCAATCTAATCACAACCCAAATCTAAACCCGGGCATAAATTTTAGGGAAAACGGACGGAGTTTCCCCTGTTTCTAGGTGAAATGTAAAACCTGCGATAGCATATAAGTGGACCAATACCATGTCCAAACATTCAAAACCACCTCAAGGCCATCCGAGCCTCGGTTCTCAACAATTTAAACTCAGCAAGTATACATATATTTCCAATTTAAAAGCTAACCTATCTCTTTTCATTTTTGACAAGTACATTTGAACTAGACGGTTAAACCATACTAAGCTACTGCATAAAATAAACTATCATGCCATTCTAACTCTTTTCCTTTGGACATTACAGACATGCATTGAAGTTAAGCTATGCTAACTGATTACATAAACTAGATTATCAATTCACCTCAGCTACTTAGCTAAATTTAAATTACATTTCTTTTGACAATAAATACAAACAACATATGAACATACATCTTTACAAACTTCGACACTCAAGCCACATAGGCACGTAAGACAACTCTTCAGGCAACGAACTTTCACGAAATCACGAACTTTCCAGCTAACATGACATTTCCTGAAATGTGGTGGTGAGGAGTGAGTATACACAACACGTATACTCAGTGAGGGCGAGACAGATATCGAATTGGAGAGAAAGAAAGTTGTGCAATGCAAATAAGACAGTTAAGCAATATAACTGATAAATAAGCAATCAAGACAAACAATCAATACAATAAGCAATTACTGAAAGCATTAACACAACCATTCAAAGCTATACCATACTCTGAAGGCTATGGTTCACTCTTACGAGCAATATACCATTTTACGAGCGATACATCAATCTCGAGCTTGATGTTGACAACGATGACAATAAGCGCGCAACCACCTTATAACACCAGTTTGGAATACCCCGGAAGTATCCATCAATCTACGACCCAAATCTCCCTAGGAGGCAACCCAAGCGAGAAGAGGGAATAGCAGCGGAGCTAGAGCAACCAACACTGGCAACCCGAGGCTACCCAGAGAGGCCCATCACTCACGTGCGAGACACTATGCAATGCAAGACTCGATACAAGGCAATAAACGAGCGATAGCACAACAATACAAACTAGTGACAACAAACGAGATAACAAGCAATCACAATTAATACTAATATTCAACTAACTTTTCAAGCATAACAAGTAATAATAAGCAACAATAACACCAATTAAACAAGTATATCAAGCAACCCTAAGCATTCTATAGGCATAATATCAAGATAACAAGCAAAATCACAAATCGGCCCCAACTATCAAAACACTACCATTTCCAAACGAGCCACGAGTTCTGGAAATCGACTTCGCCAATCCTCCTAGGTCACCATAAGGCACGTCTAAGGACCCCGAAACCCTACTTTACCCTAGAATTCGCGCAAAGTCGCGATTTCTCCCTTTGCTCGTTTGAACTACAACTATACCAACCAAACACCCGACCAACGCCATAATCGCACCAAAAGTGCTTCCATGGCCTTCCGAAACAATGCCAACACGCAAAACGAGAAAACGCCAAACTCGACCTAAACGACCCCGACTTTCACCACGGCATAATTCTCGTTTTTTCCATTACGCAACCCAAACAAACCATGCATTTAGCGTTCTAGCATACCTAGCACATTTCTACATCAACGGACAGCATAACGGAGCAACTTTATCGTTTCAAGGGTTTACTATTCATAAAATACTATTCATTATACAATTTATATTTCAATTTCAATATTCAACCGCAGAAAATGTTAAAAAGCTATAAATACATGTTCTACGATTGCTAGAGAATATTCTTTAAGCCTTTAAACGATCAAAATAACAATATACGGATAAAATCCAAAAATTAAAGTTAACACATAAAACTTTCAAATGCGCAAATAAACATGAAACCCTCACCTTAGACGTTCCTAGACGCTAGGAAAACCACGCTGGATGCCTCGGAAACCACCCCGCACAAGCTCTCGCGAAGAAATTGAAGTTTGAAGTTGAAATGTTTTTTTTTTTTTCTTTTTCCTCCATGGTTTCAGCCATGGCTCTTTATTTTCTGGTTTTGCTTCTTTTGTTTCGTATTTCATACTTAAAAAAAAATGACAAATGGTCAAAGCTTCGGTCAACCCGCTAAACCAAAACAGCTATGTGCGACCTTACGAAAACGGCCATAACTTCTTCTAGAAAACTCCAATTCACGAACGGTTTGAAGCCTCAGAAACTAGACTCATAGAGCTTTCCAACCATATATAATTTGATACCTAACTCTTCCCCAATTGGTTCAGATTTAATTCCAAAGTTGACCCAAAATTTGACTAACTTAACATTGCATTTTTTTTATTTCTAATCCCAAGTTTGCCTTTTATTAAACATTTCAAAAATTCCCACCTTGTCCTAGTTGGTCAATGTAGATGAAAAGTCAACTAGTTTGGTCAAAGAAGGTGAAAGGTCAATAAAATGCAATTTAAATGAACTTTAAATGCTATTAAATATATGCCAGGTTCAGGGTATCACATCCTTCTCCCCTTAAAACAATTGCGTCCTCGCAATTATTCTTCCAATAGAACTCTACATCCACTGAAATCCAACTCTGACTAATCTTCTTCAGCTGCTGAGCAAGTATATTAATCAAGATAACCAATAGGGAAGTTTAAGAAGAAATTCTAAGTAGTAATGCCGAATAAAGGCTCAAATGTAGATACCGCACAAGAATCCCGTTGACACGAATACCGAAAAAAAATAAAATTCTAACCAAAAGCGCCGAGATAATACCAATAAAGACCTAAGCAAAGATATTGTAGATAAAATCACATCACATATTAATGATAAGAAGAATACCGAATGAATACCCTATACACGAATCTCGAGTAGAAGTTCAACTATTACTGCCCGAGAATTCCCAAACAAGAAGCCAAATAAAGGCTCAAATAAAGGTTCCATCCAGAGGTCTAAATAAGTACCCCATTGGTCATGATAAGAGTGCAAAGAAAATACCAAGAAATCCAATCAAATATATTTCAAAGTTCTAAAGAAGCCTTCCAAATAATAACCCCATAGGACACCCAATTAGATTCCGAGTTTTGCTATCAAATGCTGAGAGGAATGTCAAAGGAAATAGCAGAGAAAATATAATGTGCCCAATAAAACAACCAAGTTGAATAACAAACATAGTTTCCCACCAAAGCCAAACTCTGAGGCCTCTTCACTATTTGCCAAGTGAGAACTTCATACAACCTTGCTAATAAGGAAAATACCAATAGAACGCCCAATAAGAATTTCAAAGAATACCATAAGTAGTATTATACAATAAGTCTGATAGGAACTCCAAATACCAAACCTACTGAGGAACACTGAAAAAGATATCCAAAACAATGTTCCAATAAGAAAGTAGCCAAGTTTGCCCAATAAGTAAATACTAAATAATTGGCCACTGAGAATTCCATAAAATACCATTGAAGAATTTCCAATCAGGAATGCCAGTATCACACCAATAAAGACCGAGACACATATGCCATAGATAATACCATACAGTAAGTCCGATTGAGATCCCAATAGCCAAGTCCACCGAGAAGTGCCAACAAAAGATTCCAAAGAATACCCAATAAGAAAACCAAAGAATGCTCTCCAAAGAACAGCCAAATAGAACCTTAAAAGAAAACTACTATTTCACAGCTGTTAAGCACAGAAGAGGACCCTAGAGATTCGCCAATAACCGAGCTCCAAAAGCAAACACCAACTTCCAAATCAAGGCTAGTTAAATGCCATTCATTTCCTGCCAATCCATACACCTTGGAAGGCCAGCTGTGAACCACTTCTTCAGGGGAGGAAGAGGACTTACTTACCATTTCCATAGGACATGTATGAATGCCAATATATCACAGTTATACACATGCCTTAAACTATTATGCAAGCAAGTTTATGAAACAATTTATTCAACAAGGTCACTCAAGCACGGCAATCAAATCAAGCACAACATAATCAATTCAAATCACGGCATAGCTAATTCAAGACATTCTATACACACATTACAAGTAATACTTCAAGCAAATAACAATTCATGAGATCAATTTGATTCACGATGCCAATTCGATAGGTCAATTCAATGCACAACTAGACACTTCACTTTACTAGCACACAATTAACACATAACACATAACTATATCACATAAGAGTACACATTCAGATCAAGACACATAATCTCACATACAAGCATACACTTTCGAGACACACTTAACAAGCACACATTCAAGGGTCACTACCCACCAGATCGAGGACCCTGTCCCGGCTTATGAGCTAGACAAGCTCTGATACCACCTGTAACACCCCGATCCCTCTCGAGACCAGGAGCTCTATCAATCAATCTAATCACAACCCAAATCTAAACCCGGGCATAAATTTTAGGGAAAACGGACGGAGTTTCCCCTGTTTCTAGGTGAAATGTAAAACCTGCGATAGCATATAAGTGGACCAATACCATGTCCAAACATTCAAAACCACCTCAAGGCCATCCGAGCCTCGGTTCTCAACAATTTAAACTCAGCAAGTATACATATATTTCCAATTTAAAAGCTAACCTATCTCTTTTCATTTTTGACAAGTACATTTGAACTAGACGGTTAAACCATACTAAGCTACTGCATAAAATAAACTATCATGCCATTCTAACTCTTTTCCTTTGGACATTACAGACATGCATTGAAGTTAAGCTATGCTAACTGATTACATAAACTAGATTATCAATTCACCTCAGCTACTTAGCTAAATTTAAATTACATTTCTTTTGACAATAAATACAAACAACATATGAACATACATCTTTACAAACTTCGACACTCAAGCCACATAGGCACGTAAGACAACTCTTCAGGCAACGAACTTTCACGAAATCACGAACTTTCCAGCTAACATGACATTTCCTGAAATGTGGTGGTGAGGAGTGAGTATACACAACACGTATACTCAGTGAGGGCGAGACAGATATCGAATTGGAGAGAAAGAAAGTTGTGCAATGCAAATAAGACAGTTAAGCAATATAACTGATAAATAAGCAATCAAGACAAACAATCAATACAATAAGCAATTACTGAAAGCATTAACACAACCATTCAAAGCTATACCATACTCTGAAGGCTATGGTTCACTCTTACGAGCAATATACCATTTTACGAGCGATACATCAATCTCGAGCTTGATGTTGACAACGATGACAATAAGCGCGCAACCACCTTATAACACCAGTTTGGAATACCCCGGAAGTATCCATCAATCTACGACCCAAATCTCCCTGGGAGGCAACCCAAGCGAGAAGAGGGAATAGCAGCGGAGCTAGAGCAACCAACACTGGCAACCCGAGGCTACCCAGAGAGGCCCATCACTCACGTGCGAGACACTATGCAATGCAAGACTCGATACAAGGCAATAAACGAGCGATAGCACAACAATACAAACTAGTGACAACAAACGAGATAACAAGCAATCACAATTAATACTAATATTCAACTAACTTTTCAAGCATAACAAGTAATAATAAGCAACAATAACACCAATTAAACAAGTATATCAAGCAACCCTAAGCATTCTATAGGCATAATATCAAGATAACAAGCAAAATCACAAATCGGCCCCAACTATCAAAACACTACCATTTCCAAACGAGCCACGAGTTCTGGAAATCGACTTCGCCAATCCTCCTAGGTCACCATAAGGCACGTCTAAGGACCCCGAAACCCTACTTTACCCTAGAATTCGCGCAAAGTCGCGATTTCTCCCTTTGCTCGTTTGAACTACAACTATACCAACCAAACACCCGACCAACGCCATAATCGCACCAAAAGTGCTTCCATGGCCTTCCGAAACAATGCCAACACGCAAAACGAGAAAACGCCAAACTCGACCTAAACGACCCCGACTTTCACCACGGCATAATTCTCGTTTTTTCCATTACGCAACCCAAACAAACCATGCATTTAGCGTTCTAGCATACCTAGCACATTTCTACATCAACGGACAGCATAACGGAGCAACTTTATCGTTTCAAGGGTTTACTATTCATAAAATACTATTCATTATACAATTTATATTTCAATTTCAATATTCAACCGCAGAAAATGTTAAAAAGCTATAAATACATGTTCTACGATTGCTAGAGAATATTCTTTAAGCCTTTAAACGATCAAAATAACAATATACGGATAAAATCCAAAAATTAAAGTTAACACATAAAACTTTCAAATGCGCAAATAAACATGAAACCCTCACCTTAGACGTTCCTAGACGCTAGGAAAACCACGCTGGATGCCTCGGAAACCACCCCGCACAAGCTCTCGCGAAGAAATTGAAGTTTGAAGTTGAAATGTTTTTTTTTTTTTCTTTTTCCTCCATGGTTTCAGCCATGGCTCTTTATTTTCTGGTTTTGCTTCTTTTGTTTCGTATTTCATACTTAAAAAAAAATGACAAATGGTCAAAGCTTCGGTCAACCCGCTAAACCAAAACAGCTATGTGCGACCTTACGAAAACGGCCATAACTTCTTCTAGAAAACTCCAATTCACGAACGGTTTGAAGCCTCAGAAACTAGACTCATAGAGCTTTCCAACCATATATAATTTGATACCTAACTCTTCCCCAATTGGTTCAGATTTAATTCCAAAGTTGACCCAAAATTTGACTAACTTAACATTGCATTTTTTTTATTTCTAATCCCAAGTTTGCCTTTTATTAAACATTTCAAAAATTCCCACCTTGTCCTAGTTGGTCAATGTAGATGAAAAGTCAACTAGTTTGGTCAAAGAAGGTGAAAGGTCAATAAAATGCAATTTAAATGAACTTTAAATGCTATTAAATATATGCCAGGTTCAGGGTATCACACTTTCGAGGTTATTGCGGGCGTTTGAATGAGTTAGAGGGTTGAAAGGGTTCCTTGAGGGTTAGTTAGAAGGTTGGTAGAGTTTTCCTTTAAATTTGAATCATTAACTTTGGTTTGGAGGAGAAATAGCTTGAATAACAAAGGGATTTAGGTGCAATTTCGGTTGTCTCGCGCTTCTAAGACCTTGGCATGACTTCTTGAATGTTTAAATGTAGTTTCAAGTTGGTGTGGAACTTTTGATGTAATTCTAATTATATCTTGTATATGCCCTTTTGTAAAACTGCTTATTTGCTTGTATA
This sequence comes from Ehretia macrophylla, assembly GCA_037974665.1. NCBI lineage: Eukaryota > Viridiplantae > Streptophyta > Magnoliopsida > Boraginales > Ehretiaceae > Ehretia > Ehretia macrophylla. The sequence goes on from CM075766.1 coordinate 2,723,204, forward strand.
AACTGCTTCTATTTTAACTGCATTGAGGAAACTTCGAGCTTAAAACTGTATTAATTGGAGAAGGATTAGGGGTTGAATTATATACCATTAGAAAGCCTTACGAGTCTAGTTTCTACAGCTTTTTACGGTGCATTAATCGGAGTTGTCTAGAGCAAGTTATGATCATTTTGGTGAGATGTGTCAGAAATGCCCTGTTACGCGAGAATCTGAATTTTGTTGTTATTTTGCTATAGTAATGATATAATTCAGTTCTAATTGGATGTATTCGATCAAGACCTTATTGTGTAGTGTCCTTGGATGATTAATAATGTAATGGGGCTCTTATAGTTATGTTGTTTTCATGAATTGTAATTGAAATCTAATTGCTAGTAAAGTTAATTTAAATTGAAAGCTATTCTATTCGACTGTGAATGAGAAATGCTAGTAGAGTTGTGATGGTCACCACCTTTAGACATAGGTAATGTTTCTATATATGCTAAACAATTCAACTGTTAGAATTAGTTGTTGTTATCAATGTGCAACTAGTGAACACTTAGAAAGGTCAAGTAAACTATGTGGAAGAATGTATTTAATGCTTTTTGAAACTACATGTAAGGTTAATTGTAAGTTGATAGTTGTCTATTATATGTTAAATGTAATTAACTTAAGTTAATACTACTAGTGATATGTTAGAATCTTAGCTTGAAGTATAGTTATTTTACTAAAATAGTATGTTAGTTATTAAATGGTTGATAGTTAACTTTTCTATTAGTTGATAAATGCATTTCTTTCCCTATGTGCTAATGTTGGGCTATCTTCATAGAGATATTACTAACTATTGTAAGTAAAGTAGAATATGAATTAGAAGTTCATTAAAGTAGTAAAAGGCTGGGTAGTGTCATTGTGAATGAATGTGTCATTTGAACATTAAAGTAACCTAACCTTTATCATCTATATATCCTTTGGAGAAATTCTTTGAGTTGAGTTAATGGCTAGTTTATTGTTATGTGGAGTGAATTAATTTCTTGTACAAGTTATTAACTAAAGTAAAATGAGAAATAGTATGAGTAACTGCAGGCTCATGTGTTGATTGTAGTTAAACTAAATTCTAGCTCGATTTATATCTAGTTATAGCATGATGGTTGAATCATTCTCATTTAAGTTTTTGAACTATCTTCTTAATTAACTTGTAGACTATTGAAAATATGGAATATATGTTAAGTTAAAGTATATAAAAGTGGTATTTTGTTAAAAATAGAATTCTAATAGATATTGTATATATGCTAAATAAGCGAAGTTATAAGTTAGCTAACTTAGAATGAATGTTGTAGTTAAAGAGTAATTGAAGTAATGTTTGCTCATAAGTTCAAGGTGACTGGAAATGATGTGATTCAAACTTACATCTTGGAGCTCGGTAGAGGTGAGGGAGACTTCATCCTTATGTGCGTAATAGTTTATTTACTTGTACTTAGATTATGTGCACTTATTGTCTATATATTGTGTGTGAGGGCAACCTACTTTGTTGTCCCTCAACCATGTGTTTATTGATTTATACTATTGTTATCATTTTGAGTGCATTGCATTGTGGTTGCGCAACTATTCGGGCATGGTAGTGTCGGGGAAACCGGGCGGCATCGGGCTTGCCGGTCCACCTCGGCTACCATGGTTGCCCAGTCCCTCTCTCGCTTGGGATGCCGCCCAGGGAGAGTTGGGTCGTAGGATTTCGGGGTACATCCGGAGTACACCCGTTTGGAGTTATAAGGGGATGCCAGCTTATCGATATCAGTGTCATTATTACATCGAGATTTTAGTTCGTGGCGTCGCTGGTGTGCCTCTGCCCTTCGGGGTATTCGCTTAGCTGGGACGTTACAGAAGTCAAAGTGTATCGTATCCTTTTTAATGTGTAGTAACTTGTTGTTTTAATTGTTCTTTGGTTGTAAAATACTTTATTTGTACTAACTACTGCATTGCATGTCCCCAGTAGACCTTATCCCTCACTGAGCAATTGTGATTGCTCATACCTCGCTAAACATGTTTCAGGAAGTGCTGAGGGTGAACCCCAACTAGTTGAGGTGCTAGTAGAAGAGGAAGAAGTTCAGGCTGAGCCTTTGCCCTAGTTGTTATGTGTTTGTTGTCTAAGGCGGATTTGCCTTCTTGTTGTTACATGGTGTACTTGTATTGCTATAGCATGATCTATTTTGTGACCTTAAGGCTATGTATATTCTTGTAGTTGCAAGTTGAAAGCTGTTGGTTGTAATGTTAGCTTTGAGATATTATGGTTTGTAATAACTTTTAATTCTCCTTTTAGTTCTTGCATGCTTGGGGGTGTATGTTTAGAGGTGTTGATTTCAACTTCTAAAATTGCTCTAATGTTATCATAGGATGACATATTAAAAAGGTTTAATGAAAAGTTAAGTTGGGTGCATGCATGTGTGATTTGGACCTGTTGTTTGTCTCCTGGCTTGGATGACCTTGAACCTTTGAATTTTAATTATAAAAGCTTGTTTTAGTATATTGTGGCTATTTTGAGCATTTACAAGTTTGAAAAATGTCCGCGGTACAGAGGAAACTCTGTCCGTTTTTTTCCAAAAATTTTGTGACCGGGTTTGGTATTGGGTTGAGAATAGCATGGTTATTAGAGCCTCCGGTCTCGTGAGGGATCGGGGCGTTACACGCCACCAAGAGATAGAGGGACTACGATAGCAACGAAGTAGGTTGCCCCCGTCACAACAGTAATATCACAAGGTAGTATCAACAATGTAACATATAGGCATGCAAGCTTCACATGTATGTTTTGGAATACTAATTGATGTACGCAAACAAGTACATAACTTACATGCATATAGGCCTCAATTAATGTCATATAACGTTTCTAAATCACATGTACAGATTAGCAATAATGTACCACATAAACTATGGATTAAGTCTACAATTTAAGTCTACCATGATAAACTAGGGTTCGACACGGTTCTAACGCCTCTGACCGTGCCTCAATCCGATACCGGTAGCTCCTAAAAAAATCAAAACAAGTTTGGTACAATTTGGTTAATCCGGGCGATACATGGCCTATCTGGTCGACTGGATAGAAGCCATAACGCTCAATAGAGGATATTGATCCGGCCATTACCACCTCTATCTAGTCGACCAGATAGAAGCCTCAACGCCCGACAAAGAGCCATGATCCGGGCGATACCTGCTTAATCCGGTCGACCGGATCAAGTAGGTAACGACCGGATAACCTGACGGGAAAAACATATCTTCAACCACATTCATCGACACAACAACCCAATCATCTATACAAGATCAAGCATGCACAAAGTGACTTCTAGGCACCATACAAGGGCTCAAACTTCACCCAATCACCTTTCCTCAACAACCATAACACCCAACATAAATCTTCAATTCCTAGATGTACAACACATAAACCCAACCAACTTTACAATGAGGTCATACATGAACTTCACAAGCTATATTACTCAACAAAATACAATATACAACCTTGGATGAGCTTTATCAAGAAATTTTTAAAGAATCCATCGCCTAGATATGGAGTTGGATGCAAGAGGTGATGTTCAAGATGCTAGTGGATGCTTGGGAATGCAAGAAAATGGTAGGAAATGGCTACTCTTGCTTGCACTTTCTTCTATTCTTCTTCCTCTTCTCCCTTAGTCAAAATTTTAGAGAGTGTGTGTGTGTTTTTAGAATTGTGTGTGTGTGTGTAGAGATTTAGTGTGTGTTTTATGTGTATTATGTGTATGTAAATAATATCCAAGCTCCCAAAAGACCACCTTGCCCCTCCAACTTAAAGCTATTTATTCCATGCCATTCTAGTTGTATACTAACTAGTTAGTTGCTAGGCTTATTCCACTAGTAATTAATTATCTTCTTACGACATCTAAAACACGTAATGACACGTTAAACATTAAAATTCACGTAAATCGAGATAATCACATATTAATCCATATAAAAGCATGTAAAACAAGGTAAATGCACATAAAATGAGTTATTTGTGTATGATGTGACATATATGCACATGAGGTCTCGTGTTAGGCCTTACAAATGGAGTTTCTTTCACAACTCCTTAATCAATGTGGTGATATAAAAGGTTTCGGTTACCATCCAAAATGTCACAAAATCAAGCCCAATCATCTTACGTTTCCAAATGATGTGATTCAGTAAATAGAATAGAAATTCCATCATTGCTACATCATTTATATAATTTGATAAAGAATGAACCACTAATGGGATTTTTTGATAAATGAAAAATTCAAAATGCTCAGGGATGGAAATGAGGGAATGTCTACAATACCTAGATTTAATCAGATACAATTTGAAGGATTTTGTAGGTTCATAATGAACTATTGGTTCTAAGCCATCTCTGATGATTAATCAACAATTCGAAGTACTTTTCTTGCGTATTCTTGATAAATCAACGTTTATATATAGATGTATGAGGATTTGTTTGGGAAGTAAGAAGCCCCTTACCTCAACTTGAAGTTCTTAGTTACTTTGACTGGATGAATCCTAGCGATGGAATAATTAAGTCATAATTCATTGGTTGATTGTATCATTAACCATCTTCATATATTTTCAAAGGCAAAGTAGCTCACTTGCTCTTATTAAGAAAACTTTTCTCACTTTCTCAAATTTTTCGGGCCTTCACATAAGTTTTATTAAGAGCAAAATCTTTATTGGTGGTTGTTCGTATGTTTTTATGTGAAACCCCACTTTTCTGCTTTACCTCGATTTGCGTGCCTTTGCCTCGATTTGCGTGAATTAACCTGTCTATGTGCTATATGGCTTATAATATGGTGATTTTGGTATTAATACTCCTAATACGTGCTAAATGTGCATTCATGAAATTTTCATCAAAAACGGAGTCAGAAATTTTATCGTCGATTTTCAGTGAATAGTGTTTTCGAAACACGTCCGCTAAAATTTTGAAACTAGTCTTTTTAACCCTTCTAGACCTAGTCCACGGACTTTAATAGACCTGTGTTTGATTAAAACGGTTTTAAAATCGGCTTAGGAATTTATTAGGGTTTTTACACCGACTTTTGCGAAAATCGAGTTTTAAGCCGACTCGGGTGAAATTGTTTGATTGTAAAACTTCTTGTCACCTAAAAATAACCTACTTGAGCTATCTTGGGTGTTGAATAATTTTTTTGAACTTTGGTGATCAATAAAATGCATTTAAAGTCAAGAAAACACTAAAAATAATTAGTTTTCACTTTGACTTTCTTTTATTTATTTGACCTTTGCTTAATATATGATCAACACACATTAAAAACAAAGCAAAACACCACCAAAAACACACACAAAACCGTGGCTCCTTGGAGGAGAAAGATAAAGGCATTTTCAAAGCATTTTTCTCACATATTTTGCGTTTCAAAGCCGAATTGAGTGATTCAAAGCTTGAAATTGATTGTTTGGCATCCATTCTACACATTTCTTGCATCAAAACACATCAAAGGTGAGAGAAAAATTCTAGATCTCAAAATGTCATTTTTATGTTTTTGCGTATAAATGAAATTTGAACCGTTAGAATTGTAATATGATGTTAGATTATTGCTCCTTGCATGCTAGGGATCATTTAGTGATAATACTACGATTTTCTATCGGATATAGCATAATTTTTATTTTTCGGGTATTTAAATTTGATTAATTTGTTCAATGTTGAATTAATTGAGTTGCGATGATCGAAATCGATTGCCGTCGATTTCTAAATACTTGATAATTACGTGTTAGCGCTGTTGTAATGCCAAATTTTTGATTACATTGCTCGTGGGAAAGTCCGGAAAATCCAGCCAAGATATCATAGGGTTTAGGGTTATCGGGCATGATTTGGAGGTGTTATGGTGGATTTCCGAGAGGGCTAATGTAGTTGGTTGAATGGGTGAGTGTTTGAAACTGATTTGGGGTTGTTTGGATTAGTAGAATGTAAGATATGATTATTTGAAGTTTAGGTTATCTTTCTTTAAATTATTCAATTGAGCCTTAGTTGATTGGGTGTGGTTTGAGGGATTGAATTGTGAGTTGTTGATGGGTAAACTAGGGTTTGATTGTGGGTGTAATGCATGTCCTGTTGGATGGCTTACTTTGTCATCTAACTTAGTTAATTGTTGTTAAATTGATTATTGAGATGATTATTGATGATGATAATATGATGATTGATGATTATTGACTGATTATTGAGTATGGGAATCGGGCACTTTCGTTGCTGATCTCTCAGAATATTGATTGATTATTGAGTACGGGAATCGGGCACTTTCGTTGCTGATCTCTCGGAATATTGATGATTGATATTTATATTTATTGTTGAGTCTCTGGTATGTGTGTGCCACCTCTCGGGCAGCATCGGGCTGTCGGGTTGATAACGGCATGACTATCAGAGACTGCCTCCAGCTCGTATGACGGAGGTGTCATAGAGGGAGAGGTTGTTGAGGGTACCCTGGGTACGTGAGTAATGGGGAGTTATAAGAAGAACGGTTGAGATCGTGATGGCGTTTGGAGCTACACCAACTAGAGTATCCTTTATTGAATGGTCATATAGTTATGTGATGATAGTATTATTTATGTTATTGTGTGTTTACTGACTCAAAGGATTATTCCAAGGAGTTTAGTAGACCTTGCTCGAGATCTATCGGATCCTCACTGGGCTTATTTATATAAGCTCACTCTCTATTATTGCATGCTTACAGGTGTTACAGAACAGATTACGGATACGTGCCTCAGGAAGCTGAGAATGTGCTTTATGTGGACGAGTCTTGTGTGCCGGAGTCATTGCCATGAATTTGTCTTAGTTGTTGTAATATGTCATATTGTATAGCTTATTCAATTATAAGACTTATGTATGATGGTTTAGTAGTCTTTCTTTTGATCATGTTTAGATTACTAAGTTGGTTTATAATCTATTTTGAAATGTATGTATAGCCTATGTATTAAGTTGGAACGGAGGTGCATAACTATGAATGAGTTGATGAAAGAATGTTTAATGTATGAAATGGTTGCATTGTATGTTGTTAATTTGATTGTGGAGTTGGTTGGTGATTTGTGGAGTTTGATGTATGTTGTTATTAAGGGTTGGTTTAGAGCCCTGATGTTCATGTTACTGTCGTTATGCTGCCGAAATTCCATTGCGCCCTGACTGATTGTAAGAGGGGTCGAGTTGGGGCGTGACATTTAAGTGGTATCAGAGCGCATGTTAGCTGTCAGCCGGGGTATCCTCGGAATGTGGGTAGTGGTCTAACTAAGCATGCAAGTATGTATTAAGTGAAAGAAAAGTGAAACATATGTTAATATGTTTATGTGAAACCCCACTTTCCTGCTTATCTCGTTTTACGTGCTATACCTCGTTTTGCGTGCATATGTTCTGTTTATGTGCTATAGGACCTAGAAAGTTATAATTTTGATGTCACTCCTAATACGTGCTAAATGTGCATTCATGAAATTTTCATCAAAAACGGAGTCATAAATTTTATCGTCGATTTTTAGTGAATAGTATTTTCGAAACACGTCCGCTAAAATTTTGAAACTGGTCTTTTTAACCTTTCTAGACCTAGTCCACGGACTTTAATAGACCTGTGTTTGATGAAAACGGTTTTAAAATCGGCTTTAGAATTTATTAGGGTTTTTACACCGACTTTTACGAAAATCGAGTTTTAAGCCGACTCGGGTGAAATTGTTGGATTGTAAAAACTTCTTGTCACCTAAAAATAATCCACTTGAGATATCTTGGGGGTTGCATAATTATTTTTTAACTTGGTGAGCAATAAAATGCAATTAAAGTCATTAAAACACAAAAATACCTATTTAAACTAACTTTGACTTTATTTAAAATGTTGACTTTGAAGCTTATCTCACCTACACACACAAGAAAAGCACAAAAACACCTTCATTTTCACACATATGGCCGAGAGGTTCATGAGAGAATAGCCAAGCTTTTCTTCAAGCTTTTCAATCCAATTTTTCAAAGAAAAACCTAGTTTTTGTCCGTAGAACTTCGCACCGACTTGGATTCTGCTTGTTGGGCACGCATAGCACGCATTCCTAGGCTTATATCTCATCAAAGGTGAGAGAAAAATTCTAGATCTCAAAATGTCATTTTTGTGTTTTTGCGTATAAATGAAGATTGAACCGTTAGAATTGAAATCTGATGATAGATTATTGCTCCTTGCATGCTAGGGATCGTTATATGCTAATACTACGAATTTCTGTCGGATGTAGCATAATTTTTATTTTCCGGGTATTTAATTTTGATTAAAATGTTCAAAGTTGAATTAAATGAGTTGTGTTGATCGAAATCGATTGCCGTCGATTTCTAAATACTTGATAATTACGTGTTAGCGCTGTTGTAATGCCGAATTTTCGATTACATTGTTCGTGTGAAAATCCGGAAAATCTAGCCATGACATCTTAGGGTTTTAGGGTTATCGGGCATGATTTGGAGGTGTTATGGTGGATTTACGAGAGGGTTAATGTAGTAGGTTGAATGGGTGAGTGATAGGAACTGATTTGGCAATGTTTGGATTAGTAGATTGTAAGTTATGAATTTTAGAAGTTTAGGTTGTCATTCTTTAATTTCTTGAACGATGCCTTTAGATGGTTGGGTAGTGTTCGAGTGATGAATGGTGAGTTGTTGATGAGTAATTTAGAGTTTAATTATGTATATTATGCATGCCCGGTTAGATGGCCTACTTTGTCATCTAACTACGTTGTTTGTTGTTTAATTTAATATTGACGTTATATTGATGTTATTGATTGATTATTATTGAGTTCGGGAATCGGGCACTTTTGTTGCTGATCTCCCAATTGATTGATTGATGATTGATTGATGATTGATGATTATGGAGTCTTGGTATGTGTGTGCCACCTCTCGGGCAGCGTCGGGCTGTCGGGTTGATAACGGCATGACTGCCATAGGCTACCCCCAGCTCGCATGACGGAGGTGTCATGGAGGGAGGGGCTAGTGAGGTACCTCGGGTGCGTGAGTAATGGGGAGTTATAAGAAGAACGGTTGTGATCGTGATGGCGTTTGGAGCTACACCAAATAGAGTATCCTTTATTGATTGGTTATATAGTTATGTGATGATAGCATTATTTATGTTGTTGTGTGTTTACTTGCTCAAAGGACTAAATCCAAGGAGCGTAGTGAATACTGTCGAGATCTATCGGATCATCACTGGGCTTATGTATATAAGCTCACTCTCTATTATTGCATGCTTACAGGTGTTGCAGAGCCGGATTACGGGTACGTGCCTCCTGAGGAGGAAAATGTGCCTTACGTGGACGAGTCATATGTTCCCGAGTCTTATCCATGATTATATGTTGTTTAATGTCATGTGTATTAGCTTAATAGACTTTTATATGCTTTGTGGTTCTTATTGTAATAGATGTTGAAAGATGATGATCCAAACGATGTTAACTTAGTGGCTTTCTTTTGTCTATGGTTAAGTTGTAGTTGTGTCTCAACTTATTTTTGAAATGTATGATAAGGTTGAGGTATTGTATGTTATGTTGGAACGGAGGCGTATAACGAGGATGGTTTATTGTATAATATGGTTGTGTTGTATGTTGTTGTTTGTATTGAGGAATTGCTGGATGTATGATGTTTTATGAGGTTGGTTTAGAACCTCGGAAATCTATTTACTGTCGTTATGCTGCCGAAATTCCGTTGCGTCCTGACTGATTATAGGTGGGGTCGAGTTGGGGCGTGACAGTTAAAGTGGTATCAGAGCGCATGTTAGTTGTCAGCCGGGGTATTCTCGGAATGTGGGTAATGGTCTTAGCATGAAATATGTATGAAAAGAAAGAAAAATGAAATATGTATTGGTATGATTAAATGATTAAGTGATTATGTGATTTAAGTGCTTATGTGATTATGTGATTAATTTGCTTATGTGATTGAAACTTATGTGATCTATGTGTTTTATATGAGTTTGTTGTTTATGTGTTAAAAGTTGTATATAACCTGTTTATGTGCTATAACCTGTGCTAACTCTTTGATTAGTACGATGGCCGGTAGACCGAGGACTCGTGGTAGGCCCGAGATTGTAGATGAGGTTCCTGGTAATGTGGCACAGGGCAGTGATAGGGGTGATGACAGGTTAGGGTCAGCAATGGATCGGATTGCAGATTTGATGGCTGGGCAGGCCCAGTTGTTAGCAGGTCAGGCTGTTCAGACTCAGGCGTTGCAGGCTCAGATACAGAATGTACAGGGAGGTAATCATGGTCGAGGTACTATGAAGGAGTTTGTGAAACCCCACTTTCTTGCTTATCTCGTTTTACGTGCTTTACCTCGTTTTGCGTGCATATGATCTGTTTATGTGCTATAGGACCTAGAAAGTTATAATTTTGATGTCAATACTTCTAATACGTGCTAAATGTGCATTCATGAAATTTTCATAAAAAACGGAGCCAGAAATTTTATCGTCGATTTTCAGTGAATAGTATTTTCGAAACACGTCCGCTATAATTTTGAAACTGGTCTTTTTAACCCTTCTAGACCTAGTCCACGGACTTTAATAGACTTGTGTTTGATGAAAACGGTTTTAAAATCGGCTTAAGAATTTATTAGGGTTTTTACACCGACTTTTGCGAAAATCGAGTTTTAAGCCGACTCGGGTGAAATTGTTGGATTGTAAAACTTCTTGTCACCTAAAAATAATCCACTTGAGATATCTTGGGGGTTGCATATTTATTTTTAACTTGGTGAGCACTAAAATGCAATTAAAGTCATTCAAAACACAAAAATGCCTATTAAAACTAACTTTGACTTTGCATTTTTTTAATTGACCAAGCTTTTAATTATATACTATCACCTACACACACTCACACAACACAAAACACACTCCACAAACACACACATTGCCGTGAGAAAGAGGGAGAAAAAGAGAAGAGAAAACTCAAGCTTTTCAATCCAATTTTTCAAAGAAAAACCTAGTTTTTGTCCGTGAAACTTCGCACCGACTTGGATTCTGCTTGTTGGGCACGCATTGCACGCATTCCTAGGCTTATATCGCATCTAAGGTGAGAGAAAAATTCTAGATCTCAAAATGTCATTTTTGTGTTTTTGCGTATAAATGAAGATTGAACCGTTAGAATTGAAATCTGATGTTAGATTATTGCTCCTTGCATGCTAGGGATCATTATATACTAATACTACGAGTTTCTGTCGGATATAGCATAATTTTTATTTTCCGGGTATTTAATTTTGATTAAAATGTTCAAAGTCGAATTAAATGAGTTGTGTTGATCGAAATCGATTGCCGTCGATTTCTAAATACTTGATAATTACGTGTTAGCGCTGTTGTAATGCCGAATTTTCGATTACATTGTTTGTGTGAAAATCCGGAAAATCCAGCCATGACGTCATAGGGTTTTAGGGTTCTCGGGCATGATTTGGAGGTGTTATGGTGGATTTCCGAGAGGGCTAATGTAGTAGGTTGAATGGGTGAGTGATAGGAACTGATTTGGCAATGTTTGGATTAGTAGATTGTAAGTTATGAATTTTAGAAGTTTAGGTTGTCATTCTTTAATTTCTTGAACGATGCCTTAGATGGTTGGGTAGTGTTCGAGTGATGAATGGTGAGTTGTTGTTCAGTAATTTAGAGTTTAATTATGTATATTATGCATGTCCGGTTAGATGGCCTACTTTGTCATCTAACTACGTTGTTGTTGTTTAATTTAATATTGATGTTATATTGATGTTATTGATTGATTATTATTGAATGCGGGAATCGGGCACTCTTGTTGCTGATCTCCCAATTGATTGATTGATTGATGTGTGATTGATGAATATGGAGTCTTGGTATGTGTGTGCCACCTCTCGGGCAGCATCGGGCTGTCGGGTTGATAACGGCATGACTGCCATAGGCTACCCCCAGCTCGCATGACGGAGGTGTCATGGAGGGAGGGGCTAGTGAGGTACCTCGGGTGCGTGAGTAATGGGGAGTTATAAGAAGAACGGTTGAGATCGTGATGGCGTTTGGAGCTACACCAAATAGAGTATCCTTATTGATTGGTTATATAGTTATGTGATGATAGCATTATTTATGTTATTTATTGTTGTTGTGTGTTTACTTGCTCAAAGGACTAAATCCAAGGAGCGTAGTGAATACTGTCGAGATCTATCGGATCCTCACTGGGCTTATGTATATAAGCTCACTCTCTATTAATGCATGTTTCAGGTGTACTTTCACAAGATTACGGGTACGTGCCTCCTGAAGAGGAGAATGTGGTAAATGTGCCTTTCGTGGATGAGTCATATGTTCCCGAGTCTTATCCATGACTTTATGTTGTTTAAATGTCTTGTATATTAGTTTAATAGACTTTATATGCCTTATGGTTCTTAATGTAATAGATATTGAAAAGATGATGAACCAAATGATGTTAACTTAGCGGTTTTCTTTTGTTTATGGTTAAGTTGTAAATGTGTCTCAACTTACTTTTGAAATGTATGATAAAGTTGAGGTATTGTATGTCATGTTGGAACGGAGGCGTATAACGAAGATGTTTTATCGTATAATATGGTTGTGTTGTATGTTGTTGTTTGTATTGAGGAATTATTGGATGTATGATGTTTAATGAGGTTGGTTTAGAACCTCGGAAATCTGTTTACTGTCGTTATGCCGCCGAAATTCCGTTGCGTCCTGACTGATCGTAGGTGGGGTCGAGTTGGGGCGTGACAGAGTTTTTGGGGTACTATCCTCCTAGATTTCAGGGAGAGCCTGATGATAGGAAGGCCGAGTCGTGGATTAGTAAGTTAGAGAAAATTTTCGATTCTCTCGGGTACACTGACGAGAGGAAGGTGACTTGTGCTGTCTATTTGCTTGATGATGAGGCAGAGGAATGGTGGCGCACTGTGAGAGCTAGTTGGGAGACCCGGGGTGTTCCGTATGTTTAGGATACCTTTCTGACTGCTTTTAGGGATAAGTATGTCCCGAGGGTTTCACGGGAGAGGAGAGAGGCTGAGTTCTTGTCCTTGGTGCAGGGGGATTCTACTGTGGCTCAGTATGAGGCTACAATCACTAGGTTGTCCCAGTATGCACCGGAGTTTGTAGCTGTGGAGGAGAGGAAGACCCGTAAGTTTATGTTGGGATTGAGGCCCGAGATTCAGGATGCAATGGCTCTGAATCGCTATGATATCTTCACTGAGGCTTTTGATGCAGCTTCTAGGTTAGAGAAGAGGAAAGGGGATCAGATTGTCTCCAGTCAGCCTAGTAAGAGGCCGTATCAGCCACAGGGCCAGCAGGTTATATATAGGCCTCCAGTACAGCAGGTTGTCTACAGGCCACCAGCCCAGCAGGGTTCTTATAGGCCACAGGGTCAGCAGAGTTACTATCGGCCTCAGTTTCAGCAGAGGCCATATCAGGTTCAGACTCAGTATAGGCCAGCGCAGTCTCAGGGTCAGTACAGGCCTAGCGTGGTGAGACCTCAGCAGCAGGCTGTATCAGCTGCTTCATCAGCTTCTGGTTCTTCTAGGGGCAGTGTTAGTGCCACATCATCGTAGTGTAATTACTGCAAGCGCCCAGGGCATGTGGAGTCCGACTACAGGGTAAAGGCAGGGACATGTTTGGGTTGTGGTAGCATCGAGCATAGGGCGAAGGATTGCCCTAGATATGCGAGGACTGAGGGTCGGGCAGCGACTCAGGGTTACCAGGGTAGGCCTACAGGCAGTGTACCACAGCAGCAGCGGGTTCAGGCTCGGGCTTACGCAGTTGATATGGAGGAGATGCCTGAGGAGACTGCAGTTGTGGAAGGTAACTTCCTTATACTTGATCAACTTGTTAAAGTATTGATTGATTCTGGTGCTACGCATTCTTTCATTACTCCTACTTGTGTGCAACGTGTTAAATTGCAACCTGAAAGATTGCCTTATGTGGTTGAGATTAGTATCTCTTTGACTGATAAGTATATTACTGGCTTAGTATGTAAGGATTGTATAATACATGTTAAGGGGCATAATTTTCCTTCGGACCTTATCCTATTTCCTATCCAGGGGTATGATGTTATTCTGGGTATGGATTGGCTTTCTAAGTATGATGCCCAGTTGAACTGTAGAACCAAGGTAGTACAGTTTCGTTTGCCAGATCAGCCAGTAGTAGAAGTAGCGGGTAACCGGGGTGCTAAGACGAGTTTTGTTATCTCAGCAACTAAAGCCGTTAAGTTGGTGAGTAAGGGGTGTTCGGGTTATCTAGCTTATTTGATCAACAAGCCATCTGTTAAGCTACAGCTTGAGGAAGTCCATATTATCCGGGAATATCCTAATGTATTTCCCGAGGAGTTGCTAGGGTTGCCGCCAGAGAGGGATATAGAGTTTGTGATTAATCTTGTTCCCGGTACTCAACCTATTTCTAAATCGGCGTACCGGATGGCACCAGCTGAGTTGAAGGAGTTGAAGACTCAGTTACAGGAGTTATTGAAGAAAGGATTCATTCAGCAGAGTTCTTCACCTTGGGGAGCTCCAGTCTTATTTGTGAAGAAGAAGGATGGTACTTTGAGATTGTGTATTGATTACCGTGGTTTGAATCAGGTGACCATCAAGAATAAATATCCTTTGCCACTGATTGATGAGTTGTTTGATCAACTTCAGGGAGCCAAAGTCTATTCTAAATTTGATTTGAGGCAGTGGTATTATCAGCTTCAGATTCGCACGGAGGATGTTCCGAAGTCTGCCTTCAGGACTCGGTACGGGCATTATGAGTTTGTGGTTATGCCTTTTGGATTGACTAATGCACCGGCAACATTCATGGATTTGATGCATCGAGTCTTTCAGCCGTACTTGGACCAGTTCGTGGTGATTTTTATTGATGATATCTTAGTATATTCTAAATCTGAATCGGAGCACGAGCAACATCTACGGCTTGTATTAGAGAAGTTGCAGGAGCATCAGTTGTTTGCCAAGTTCAGCAAATGTGAATTTTGGCTGCAACAGATTTCTTTTCTTGGCCATGTTATTACACAGAGTGGTATTTCCGTAGATCCCACTAAGATTGAATCGGTGATGTCTTGGAAGCAGCCAGAGAGTGTTACTGATGTCCGTAGCTTTCTTGGCTTGGCGGGTTATTACCGTAGGTTTGTCAAGGACTTCTCAAAGATTGCGGGGCCACTTCTAAGTTGACTCAGAAACGGACTATCTTTAAGTGGGATGAGAAGTGTGAGAGTGGATTTCAGGAGTTGAAAAAGAGGTTAACTACCGCTCCAGTACTTGCTCTACCAGAGGGGACTGATAATATGGTCATTTACAGTGATGCATCCAAGGAGGGCTTGGGATGTGTTCTTATGCAGGATGGCCGAGTTATTGCCTATGCTTCTCGAAAGTTGAAGCCTTATGAAGAAAATTATCCGACTCATGATCTTGAGTTGGCAGCGGTTGTCTTTGTACTCAAGAAGTGGCGTCATTATCTGTGGGGAAGTAAGTTTGAAATTTTCACTGATCATAAGAGTCTTAAGTACTTATTCTCACAGAAGGAGTTGAATATGCGCCAGCGAAGGTGGATGGAGCTTCTTGGAGATTATAATTGTTCTATCAATTATCTGCCTGGAAAGGCAAATGTTGTGGCAGATGCTCTCAGCCGGAAGGCTAGTATTTCTTGTTTGGCTGTCAAGAAGTGGGAGGTTCTTGAGGAGTTTAGTTATTGGAGACCAGAGTTGACTCAGGTTGGGGTGATGTGTTCACATCTCCGTATTCAGCCTTTATTATTGTCTCAGATCAGGGAAGCTCAGCAGCTTGGTGTTAAACTTCAGAAGATCAAGGATCAGATCGCGGATGATCATTCTGACTTCAAACTGCATGAGGACGGTATTCTTCGGTTTCGGAATAGGGTTTGTGTTCCCGATGAGCCGAGCTTGAGACGAGGTATTCTGGAGGAAGCTCATAATTCTAAATATACTATTCATCCCGGTGGAACCAAGATGTATCGGGATCTAAAGCAACATTTCTGGTGGAACAACATGAAGAGGGAGGTTGCTCAGTTTGTATCTAGATGTTTGACTTGTCAGAGAGTGAAAGCTGAGCATCAACGACCTGCAGGTTTGCTTCAGCCGTTGGCTATACCAGAGTGGAAATGGGAGCATATTACGATGGACTTCGTCACTGGTTTGCCTAGATCACCGAGGGGTAATGATGCAGTTTGGGTTGTCGTGGATTGTTTGACGAAGACAGCTCATTTTATTGCCATGAGGATGGGAGATGAGGTTACAAAGTTGACGAACCTCTATCTGGATCAGATTGTTAGACTTCACGGTATTCCATCTAGTATTGTCTCTGATCGAGATCCTGGATTTACTTCTCGTTTGTGGGAGAAACTTCAGGAGACCTTAGGTACTCAGTTGAACTTCAGTACCGCGTATCATCCACAGACCGACGGTCAATCTGAGCGGACTATTCAGATTCTGGAAGATATGCTTAGGGCTTGTGTTCTGGACTTTGGGAAGAACTGGGAGAAACATCTACCACTTGCCGAGTTTTCCTATAACAATAGTTATCAAGCTACTATTGGAATGGCACCTTTTGCAGCTCTTTACGGTCGTAAGTGCCGTTCACCTTTATATTGGGACGAGGTAGGAGAGATGAAGACTGTTGATCCGACTATTATGCCAGAACTTCTTGAGAAGATTGAGAATGTTCAGTTGATCAGGCAGAGAATGCTTACGGCGCAGAGTAGATTCAAGAATTATGCTGATAAGCGTCGTCGAGACTTGGAGTTTGCAGTTGGGGATCGGGTTTTCTTGAGATTGTCTCCTCGAAAGGGGTTTGCTCGTTATGGTAAAGGTGGAAAGCTGAGTCCGAGATTTGTTGGGCCGTTTGAGATTACTGGCAGGGTTGGTAAGTTGGCATATCGGTTGGCTTTACCGGAGAACTTCTCTAATGTCCACGATGTATTTCACGTGTCTAATTTGCGAAAATATAATCCGGATCCTTCTCATATTCTTGAGCCAGAGCCGTTACAGCTTCGAGAGAATTTGACTTATGACGAGCGTCCGATTCGTATTCTAGATCAGATGGACCGAGAGTTGAGGTCGAAGAGGATTCCGATGGTTAAGGTGTTGTGGAAGCATCACGACATTGAGGAAGCTACGTGGGAGAGACGAGGTCAGATGCAGCAGCAATACCCAGATCTATTCCGTACA
The DNA here is from genome assembly GCA_037974665.1 of Ehretia macrophylla. NCBI lineage: Eukaryota > Viridiplantae > Streptophyta > Magnoliopsida > Boraginales > Ehretiaceae > Ehretia > Ehretia macrophylla. The sequence goes on from CM075766.1 coordinate 2,740,316, forward strand.
TCAAGTAAGAATTTCAAGGACGAAATTTCTATAAGGAGGGGAGAATGTGAAACCCCACTTTCCTGCTTATCTCATTTTACGTGCTATACCTCGTTTTGCGTGCATATGTTCTGTTTATGTGCTATAGGACCTAGAAAGTTATAATTTTGATGTCAATACTCCTAATACGTGCTAAATGTGCATTCATGAAATTTTCATCAAAAACGGAGTCAGAAATTTTATCGTCGATTTTTAGTGAATAGTGTTTTCGAAACACGTCCGCTAAAATTTTGAAACTGGTCTTTTTAACCCTTCTAGACCTAGTCCACGGACTTTAATAGACCTGTGTTTGATGAAAACGGTTTTAAAATCGGCTTTAGAATTTATTAGGATTTTTACACCGACTTTTGCGAAAATCGAGTTTTAAGCCGACTCGGGTGAAATTGTTGGATTGTAAAAACTTCTTGTCACCTAAAAATAATCCACTTGAGATATCTTGGGGGTTGCATAATTATTTTTTAACTTGGTGAGCAACAAAATGCAATTAAAGTCATTAAAACACAAAAATACCTATTTAAACTAACTTTGACTTTATTTAAAATGTTAACTTTGAAGCTTATATCACCTACACACACAAGCAAAGCACAAAAACACCTTCATTTTCACACATATGGCCGAGAGGTTCATGAGAGAATAGCCAAGCTTTTCTTCAAGCTTTTCAATCCAATTTTTCAAAGAAAAACCTAGTTTTTGTCCGTAGAACTTCGCACCGACTTGGATTCTGCTTGTTGGGCACGCATAGCACGCATTCCTAGGCTTATATCGCATCAAAGGTGAGAGAAAAATTCTAGATCTCAAAATGTCATTTTTGTGTTTTTGCGTATAAATGAAGATTGAACCGTTAGAATTGAAATCTGATGATAGATTATTGCTCCTTGCATGCTAGGGATCGTTATATGCTAATACTACGAATTTCTGTCGGATGTAGCATAATTTTTATTTTCCGGGTATTTAATTTTGATTAAAATGTTCAAAGTTGAATTAAATGAGTTGTGTTGATCGAAATCGATTGCCGTCGATTTCTAAATACTTGATAATTACGTGTTAGCGCTGTTGTAATGCCGAATTTTCGATTACATTGTTCGTGTGAAAATCCGGAAAATCTAGCCATGACATCTTAGGGTTTTAGGGTTATCGGGCATGATTTGGAGGTGTTATGGTGGATTTACGAGAGGGTTAATGTAGTAGGTTGAATGGGTGAGTGATAGGAACTGATTTGGCAATGTTTGGATTAGTAGATTGTAAGTTATGAATTTTAGAAGTTTAGGTTGTCATTCTTTAATTTCTTGAACGATGCCTTTAGATGGTTGGGTAGTGTTCGAGTGATGAATGGTGAGTTGTTGATGAGTAATTTAGAGTTTAATTATGTATATTATGCATGCCCGGTTAGATGGCTTACTTTGTCATCTAACTACGTTGTTTGTTGTTTAATTTAATATTGACGTTATATTGATGTTATTGATTGATTATTATTGAGTTCGGGAATCGGGCACTTTTGTTGCTGATCTCCCAATTGATTGATTGATGATTGATTGATGATTGATTGATGATTGATTGATGATTGATTGATGATTGATGATTATGGAGTCTTGGTATGTGTGTGCCACCTCTCGGGCAGCGTCGGGCTGTCGGGTTGATAACGGCATGACTACCATAGGCTACCCCCAGCTCGCATGACGGAGGTGTCATGGAGGGAGGGGCTAGTGAGGTACCTCGGGTGCGTGAGTAATGGGGAGTTATAAGAAGAACGGTTGTGATCGTGATGGCGTTTGGAGCTACACCAAATAGAGTATCCTTTATTGATTGGTTATATAGTTATGTGATGATAGCATTATTTATGTTGTTGTGTGTTTACTTGCTCAAAGGACTAAATCCAAGGAGTGTAGTGAATACTGTCGAGATCTATCAGATCATCACTGGGCTTATGTATATAAGCTCACTCTCTATTATTGCATGCTTACAGGTGTTGCAGAGCCGGATTACGGGTACGTGCCTCCTGAGGAGGAAAATGTGCCTTACGTGGACGAGTCATATGTTCCCGAGTCTTATCCATGATTATATGTTGTTTAATGTCATGTGTATTAGCTTAATAGACTTTTATATGCTTTGTGGTTCTTATTGTAATAGATGTTGAAAGATGATGATCCAAACGATGTTAACTTAGTGGCTTTCTTTTGTCTATGGTTAAGTTGTAGTTGTGTCTCAACTTATTTTTGAAATGTATGATAAGGTTGAGGTATTGTATGTTATGTTGGAACGGAGGCGTATAACGAGGATGGTTTATTGTATAATATGGTTGTGTTGTATGTTGTTGTTTGTATTGAGGAATTGCTGGATGTATGATGTTTTATGAGGTTGGTTTAGAACCTCGGAAATCTATTTACTGTCGTTATGCTGCCGAAATTCCGTTGCGTCCTGACTGATTATAGGTGGGGTCGAGTTGGGGCGTGACAGTTTATGTGATTAATTTACTTAGGTGTCTAACTTTCTATGTGACCAATATGCCTCGTGTGTTAAGTGAACTAATGTGGTCAATGTGTTTTATGTGATAACTTGCTATACGTACTCAATGTGTTGTAATTAATGTGCATTATGTGATTAATGTGCATTGTGTGATTAATGTGTATTATGTGACAATTGTGTTTTATGTGATCAAAGTGCTTTATGTGACGTTTGTTGCTTATGTGACTTTAATTGTTTATAACTTACTTCTGTGATATAACCTGTTTATGTGATGTTGGCTTCTTATATGCTGAATTGTGTGTTATGTGATAATGTTATATTATATGATAATCATGCATTACGTTGTACTTGTTTTCATGTGATGTAATTGTATATATTCTATAACTGTAGGTGATTCTTTTAGGTGAGGTAAGGATGACTGCAAGAGTTTTCGGAAATAGAGATAGGCCATGATTTTGAATTATTATTATTCTAGAAGTTTATCAGTTAGATTTTAATTGTTATGTTTATGGATTTTAGTTTCGGCTTAGTGGATTGATCTTGATGTTCCTTTAGCGAGAATGAAGTTGTTCGAGGAAAATAGCAATGTATCTTGATGATTATAATTACTTTTGTTGCCATGTTTAACTTGTTATTACTTGGAGATGAATTATAAGTTGAGGTTTCCGTGAGGTTGTGATTAGACACTTTTGGAGTCTCAACTCAGATTATACTTTCTTGATGTTATTTTAGATTGAATTTATTTGAGGAATTAGTGATGTATATTTGTGAATGGAATGAACTATGGTATAACATATGAATATGTCTACTATTTGGGATTGCTATATTATTAATGGGTATTTTGGAGTTTTGATCTTTAAACCTTGGAAACAATTGGAGTAATTCCTGACTAAAGTTACTTTATTTGAAGATGTAATTGTTGGGAGATAGAATTATTTGAGGAAATAAGAATGCATTTCGATGGCTGAACATTTACTTGCCTATATCAAGCTTTTGAGTTCTAGGTGGTATGACTTTCTAAATTGTTGATTGGGGATTCTCTTGTGTTATTATGGGTTAATATGAATCTGTATTGTGTTATCAGATTTTGGAGTCTTCATTAGTTAATCTTGTTGGGTAATCGGTGATTTATCTTGTTTAGTGATTGGTCTGGTACGGAATGTAAAATTTTCGAGTGATTTATCTTGTTTGATGATTGTTATGACTCCTTAGGTTCTCTAGATCTCCTTAGTGTCTTGTTTTGGAGGAAGATAGATTGTAGGATTTGACTTGTTGGTATTTAAATGTATAGGTAGGACACCCCATTTGTGCTTCCTATTCTATTGGTCTTATTATTCATTTCTACTCTATTCTCACTTAATTGAAAGAGAGTTACACTTTTCTAGCCTATCAATTGTTTCTTGAAAGTTTGCTTATTGGATTAATGGATCCTATACTCATTTGACATTATTTCTATTCTTAACATTCATATTTGCTTCTTATAGCAATGTCACTTATTGGAGTTAATGTTTGAGACTTCTATATTTCATTCTATATATCCAGCCATTGATTTCAATATTTCATTTCATCCTATTACTATTCATTTGAAAGTAATTTTTCCTTTGGTATACTATTTTACTTGTTCGAATTCCACTTGCTTGATGTACTCCCTACCTAAGTACATCATTGTCATTCTTGTTGATCCTTGTTAATCCTATTGTTTTATTATTAAATCCTTGCCATTACTTTGTTTGTAATTGCTCATTTAATATACTCAGCATTGTTCTTTCTTATTTATACTTCTTTGGTTATTGTGTGCTGAGATACTCTTGCCACTTATGTTTTCTATCGAATTAATCATCTCTTATTTCTTAATTTCATTTCGCCTCAAGTACAACTTACTTGTTGGTTCCTTGAACAATCATCGAGAATTGAAATGTCTACTTGTTCAGGAATTTTTGTTCAACATACTCAGCACTGTTTTGACTCGTCATCATCCTTTGTTCGTACTTAATTAACTGATAGGTGCTGAGACATTTCTTATCTTAGTTATCATGCTTCCTTATTAAACTATTAACCTCTTGATTCTCTAACTTGTTTGATCTCTTGTTCCCTTGATTGTTGGCTCGAATATGACTTTCCATATTCGTATTTCCTTGTAAATTTCATAAGAGCCATATTCTGACAAATGTCACTTTTGAAATATTTCCTTGATCAATAATCATTCATGTTATCGTAAATGAGTTTTTAAACCCTCGGGGTGTTCACAGAACTCTTTGTGTAGTAGGGGATGATTGATAAGTAGTGGTCTCATGCTAAGACTTTGGAGTTGCGATTTCTTTCATATGCAATATGATATTAGGTAGGAGAGAATTATGAATTGAAGATTGTCTTGGAATTATGATCATCAACTTGCAGTCAACAGAGTTTGTTCTTTTGAGGTCTTTGGTTAGGTATCATCCTAAGAGATAAATGGGAATTAAGAGAAGTATTGTTAAGTGTAACGATTGAGGATTTAATTGTCTATCAGTTCGAGAATTGAGCGGACGCAATTGTTTTAAGGAGGGTAGAATGTGAAACCCCACTTTTCTGCTTTATCTCGATTTGCGTGCCTTTGCCTCGATTTGCGTGAATTAACCTGTCTATGTGCTATATGGCTTATAATATGGTGATTTTGGTATTAATACTCCTAATACGTGCTAAATGTGCATTCATGAAATTTTCATAAAAAACGGAGTCAAAAATTTTATCGTCGATTTTTAGTGAATAGTGTTTTCGAAACACGTCTGCTAAAATTTTGAAACTAGTCTTTTTAACCCTTCTAGACCTAGTCCACGGACTTTAATAGACCTGTGTTTGATTAAAACGGTTTTAAAATCGGCTTAGGAATTTATTAGGGTTTTTACACCGACTTTTGCGAAAATCGAGTTTTAAGCTTACTCGGGTGAAATTGTTTGATTGTAAAACTTCTTGTCACCTAAAAATAACCTACTTGAGCTATCTTGGGTGTTGAATAATTGTTTTGAACTTTGGTGATCAATAAAATGCATTTAAAGTCAAGAAAACACTAAAAATAATTAGTTTTCACTTTGACTTTCTTTTATTTATTTGACCTTTGCTTAATATATGATCAACACACATTAAAAACAAAGCAAAACACCACCAAAAACACACACAAAACCGTGGCTCCTTGGAGGAGAAAGATAAAGGCATTTTCAAAGCATTTTTCTCACATATTTTGCGTTTCAAAGCCGAATTGAGTGATTCAAAGCTTGAAATTGATTGTTTGGCATCCATTCTACACATTTCTTGCATCAAAACACATCAAAGGTGAGAGAAAAATTCTAGATCTCAAAATGTCATTTTTATGTTTTTGCGTATAAATGAAATTTGAACCTTTAGAATTGTAATCTGATGTTAGATTATTGCTCCTTGCATGCTAGGGATCATTTAGTGGTAATACTATGAGTTTCTGTCGGATATAGCATAATTTTTATTTTTCGGGTATTTAAATTTGATTAATTTGTTCAATGTTGAATTAATTGAGTTGCGATGATCGAAATCGATTGCCGTCGATTTCTAAATACTTGATAATTACGTGTTAGTGCTGTTGTAATGCTGAATTTTCGATTACATTGCTCGTGGGAAAGTCCGGAAAATCCAGCCAAGATATCCTAGGGTTTTAGGGTTATCGGCCATGATTTGGAGGTGTTATGGTGGATTTCCGAGAGGGCTAATGTAGTTGGTTGAATGAGTGAGTGTTTGAAACTGATTTGGGGTTGTTTGGATTAGTAGAATGTAAGATATGATTATTTGAAGTTTAGGTTATCTTTCTTTAAATTATTGAATTGAGCCTTAGTTGATTGGGTGTGGTTTGTGTGATTGAATTGTGAGTTGTTGATGGGTAAACTAGGGTTTGATTGTGTGTTTAATGCATGTCCGGTTGGATGGCTTACTTTGTCATCTAACTTAGTTAATTGTTGTTAAATTGATTATTGAGATGATTATTGATGATGATAATATGATGATTGATGATTATTGACTGATTATTGAGTATGGGAATCGGGCACTTTCGTTGCTGATCTCTCAGAATATTGATTGATTATTGAGTACGGGAATCGGGCACTTTCGTTGCTGATCTCTCGGAATATTGATGATTGATATTTATATTTATTGTTGAGTCTCTGGTATGTGTGTGCCACCTCTCGGGCAGCATCGGGCTGTCGGGTTGATAACGGCATGACTATCAGAGACTGCCTCCAGCTCGCATGACGGAGGTGTCATGGAGGGAGAGGTTGTTGAGGGTACCCTGGGTACGTGAGTAATGGGGAGTTATAAGAAGAACGGTTGAGATCGTGATGGCGTTTGGAGCTACACCAACTAGAGTATCCTTTATTGAATGGTCATATAGTTATGTGATGATAGTATTATTTATGTTATTGTGTGTTTACTGACTCAAAGGATTATTCCAAGGAGTTTAGTAGACCTTGCTCGAGATCTATCCGATCCTCACTGGGCTTATTTATATAAGCTCACTCTCTATTATTGCATGCTTATAGGTGTTACAGAACAGATTACGGATACGTGCCTCAGGAAGCTGAGAATGTGCTTTATGTGGACGAGTCTTGTGTGCCGGAGTCATTGCCATGAATTTGTCTTAGTTGTTGTAATATGTCATATTGTATAGCTTATTCAATTATAAGACTTATGTATGATGGTTTAGTAGTCTTTCTTTTGATCATGTTTAGATTACTAAGTTGGTTTATAATCTATTTTGAAATGTATGTATAGCCTATGTATTAAGTTGGAACGGAGGTGCATAACTATGAATGAGTTGATGAAAGAATGTTTAATGTATGAAATGGTTGCATTGTATGTTGTTAATTTGATTGTGGAGTTGGTTGGTGATTTGTGGAGTTTGATGTATGTTGTTATTAAGGGTTGGTTTAGAGCCCTGATGTTCATGTTACTGTCGTTATGCTGCCGAAATTCCGTTGCGTCCTGACTGATTGTAAGAGGGGTTGAGTTGGGGCATGACATTTTAGCTCTCATCTCAGTCACTTGCTTGGTATCAAAAAAGTTTCTCAGCTTATCAAATATCTTGGTCTATCGTTTGTCATTGCTGAGTTGAACAAACAAACTTGTAATACGCTGACATAAAAAATTAAAGCAAAGATTAATCACTGGACTGTGAAATACTTGTCATATGCAGGTAAGATTCAGCTTATCAAATCAATTTTACATAGCTTCACATATTATTGCTGCAATGTGTTTCTCATTCCAAAGGGTGTTGTTAAAGAGTTTGAAAAGCAGATGTCACTTTCTTTGGAACAATGGTAATGATAGTGCAAAGGGTACAAAGGTTGCTTTGGAGGATATTTGTCGACCAAAGGATGAAAAAGATGTAGGTATTGATAAACTTGCTGATGTCAATTTGGTGGCACTTCTAAACCTTTTCTGGCACATTTATTTAGATGAACAATCCTTCTAGAGTTATTGGGTCAACACAGCATTTCTTAATAACCTAAGTATTTGGAACGTTGACATCCTGTTAATATTTCATGGTCATGGTAGGAGATACATAAATGTAGACCAACTGCTTCTTAGTTCCTTAAACACATCATTGGTGATGGGTGGACAACCATGAGGTGGTCAACTACCATAATTATGTCATGCATCCATAATTCAACAATGGAGTAGAAATAAGATTCTCTAACTCCAACATACAGAAGCTAATCGGATTTTAGATCTTTCGAGCATCGAAACTGTGATTCAAGACCATGATTTAATATTATACAACTCTATCGAACCTCCCAATGTTTCCACAATTCTTGCTAAATTTAGCCTATGATTTCTCCATTAATAAATGATTGTTTAATCCAACCAGTATCGCATGAAGAGATCGAGGCAGCTGCATTTAGTGTAATGACCCCGAACCCAACCCTTCTCAAGACTAGGTCAGATTCTATACTCGTTGTCGTTGCAGTCTCATGTAAATAATTTACTATAACACTAAGAGGAAGAAAATACTAAGAACTATTCAATAACTAGTTTTTATACAATAATTCAAGTACAAATGGTATTGTATCACCACCCGAGACATGGAAACTACCCTGCTACTCTTACAAATTAGGGTTTCAACAGCTACTACCCCTTTACCCAAGAGTATTGCAAGTAAACTTTGACCTTTATAATTTGAATCATATATTGGAGCATGATAGGCAAGGAATCTTGAGCACGTAATCAATCAACTTCAGCACATAATGACAATTTCTATTTCAAGCTAAACCTTACCTACAAGGGGAGGAAAAATAGGGTAAGCTCTTTGGAAGCTTAGTGAGGATGGAATAGGGAGAGTTTTGAAAATATTTTGGGGCTTTTGAAAACCATGATGCAATGCATTACAAGTATAGTTAATAAGAAATGAGGTCATAGACGATAAATAAAACTATACCAACGAAAGGACATAAATAGTAGAACGCAATATCTTGGCACTCAGCAAGAAACATAATTAAGCATGATAATAAGCAATTAACTCTACTCTCCGAGGACCTATAGGGACCAAGCGAAAGTAGGATACTACACAATAAAAGGATACAGTCCCACGAGTATTTGTAGAGATGGTCAATCTCAAGTTTTCTGTCAATATCATATCTTCAAACGACAAACAAGAGGGTGAAATCCAGATATACACCATGAATTACCATGGTAGTCGGGTCGTCTTGGCAAGCCCGATGCCGCCCAGGAGATACCGGAACTTCTACCATAGAGTTTATTAGATTGCTTGATCTTTAATGATTGAACAAGTGCGTCCCAATTTTCCCAGGGGGTCAAGCTCCCCAGCGAGAGAGGGCACTATCAAGAAGAACGTCCTAACTCTCCAAGGAAACACACCAACCAAAAGAGGGCACTAACAAATAGGAACACCCGCATGCACAAGTAACCATATAACACACAATTGATAACATTTTAACAATTTTACGATCACGTAATTCGAGAAGCACATAAGTGGGGAACAACGAAAGAGGTTGTCCCCAGACGAGTACATATAACAATTAGACATATTAATTCACTGGAAGTTCAAATAACTCAAATGAAGCCATAACACACAACTTGTAACATTTTGAGTAGATCGTAAAAGTAGATACTATAAATCAACTCATTGTTGTTACTTAAAATATTTAGTAAACACTTTTTCAGTTGATAACCAATAAATAACCAATAGTAAAGTAGATAACTATACACAAATACCATAGTTCTGGTAAATTCCAGTTTAGATAAGAACTATGTTTCTTGAAAATTTAGCTAGTTAAAATTAAGACAACTAAAATCCTATCTAATTATATGTTCTCTGGACTTCTTCAAAAAATAAGGTTACCTTTACTAAGAAAAGCTAATCATTTACTTGAAGTATACTAATTAATTCCTAGGATCTTAAATTAAAATTCCAATCAAGCTTATTAAACTTATTAGTGTCTATTTCCTTCAAGTCCTATTTAAGTCCGTCAAGCATATAGTAATAAGTACCTATCACACTATTAGGGATATGCCCTAATACTATAGTTTGAGATGACCTCATTAGGGTTTAATGAGAATATGTTTATGTGTTTTATACACTTTGTTATTTGTAGGATATTCATATTCTCCGCTTTTATATGAATATGTCCTTAACGTTTATCTGAGAAGAAAAATGTTATAAAAGAGTTTAGGATATTTTGCACTTTTTCTTCAATACGATAAACATTAAGAATTGATTCATAGACCTTTAGATTATTCAACTGGGACTAGAATAATAGAGTACGAGTTATCATATGTTATTACCTTTGATTAACATAGTGATGTTAATGATAAAGGATGGCGTGCGAAGTGCCAGAACAGCATGGTGATGTGAACTAATAAACATATGAGTGATCGTCTGCGTACAAATCATTGAATGTGACAATAAATAGTGAACCGCATGATTTCAGGTTAATAGTTCACTATTTAGTTGAGAATTGTGTAAATTAAGCCTCAGACTTGAGATATTACGACTGCCGGTTATATTAGGGGCTAAATACTATGTCTGGACAATGCCCGTCTTCTATAAGGTGGGTTATGGTCTTTTGTGTTTTAGTCTTGTGGTATGAACAGACAAGTAATTGTAAAGATATGATCTGTTAACCTCCGGCGTGAAGCGATATCTTATGATATCTGAGATCGGTTGGTAAACGAGGAAGACCTTGGCCAAGACGAGTATGAAGTGATGGAAATGGGTTTTTCCATAGTAGTCATCTTTCGTTTCACCGATTCAGATTTTTACATAGTATCGGATATGGACTTAACCATTTCATGGTCCTTTCCCGATCGGGGCACTATTAATAGAATGATCGGACTGCACACTAATTCTTGACGGTTAAATGGATTCATGAAAGACGTCGTCTTCATTATCGTATACATTCTCATGGTACGGTCATTGCTAGTGCGTCACTCATGAGCATAAGGGTATTTCGGTAAATGACGGAGACATTTCTGAAATAGATAAAAGAGGTTTATCGATCCTTCATCGGTACGCGATTATGAATCTAGAAGGTCACACACTAATAAGTATCATGAATAAGTTCACTAGAAGCTTGTATTATGTGGTTGGTGGCTTTAAGGTGTTAAGAGTCATCAATGTTGGTATTTGGCCCAAAAGTGTAATTTTGAAAAGTTTTAGGGTCAAATTGTAATTGCCAAAACTTTTGAGGCCAAACTGTAATTATAAAAAAATTGTTTCAATATATTTATTCTGATAGAGATTAGAACAGGCAATAATATATATATATATATATATATATATAAAGGCGTTTATATATGTATATGTATAATGATGATGTAATTTAAAAAATGCCACATCATCATCTTAGTTGTTAAAAGGTGAATTGCAAATTAATGACTAGATAATTACATGTGGCATTTGCATGTAGAGATTGATGACTAGGATTGTCCATGTCATCAATCCTAGTCATTTGAATTTGAAATTAATGGATAGGATTCCTTTTTGAATAAAGACAAAAGAATCTTGACCATTGCTTTTGTTGATAAAGCCTTTTTGACAAATGTCAAGAGAGAGAATAAAGTTACATTTGGATTGTAATGATTACAATCCTAGGATTTGCATGGCTTTTACTTTAGAAGGAAGCAATTTTGATTGGCCACCTATTAAAGTAATATTATATATATGTTTATATGAGTATATAATATATATTTAATAAAAGATGACAAGCATTCTCTATCCATCCACTTGCAATTTCGGCCAAGGGAGAGAGGATAGAGAAAGTTGTCATCTTGCCTTCTAATGTTAATCATTAGGATCAAAAGGCTTGCATGGCTTTTGATTAAAAGGTGATAATATGATTGGTCACCTATTATGATAGATTATTATAATAAAGATGATAGCATTTTTCTCTCACATACAAGGCCTCTCATTCACAAGACATACTCAACTAACGAAGTGAAAAACAACTTCATTTTCTCCTTGCTAGTTTCGGCCATAGCTAGAATTACAAGGGAGAAGTCTTGTTTTGCTTGGTAACATACATACATAGTTTCAAAAACTAGAAGATAGACTAGCACACTAAATCTTCTAGCGATGGTTGAGCTTTGGATGCTTGGTGGACTAACTAGGGCCTTCAAGTTAGAAGTGTTCAAAAGCTTGTCTTTCAGTATCATCTTCTCCAAAGTGATCTACTAGTAAGGTATATCTATGAACCTCCCTTTTTCTATATGTATTGTTGATATATATAGCAAGTATTGATGAACAATGGATATAATAGAAAGTTAGCATGTTGATCCTTTGTGACAAAACTTGTGAAATTTTTGTTGATAGCCTATCTAGTTTCGACTATACCTAGGTATCCATGTACAACTTTTTCGATCTTGAAACCAACTTGTGATTATGTCTTGACATGATATCTTATGTTGGATTGCAACTTTCAAGTGGTATCAGAGCCATGTTTTTATATCCATTGATTATCAAATGTTGGTCATATGTTTTTGAACCCTATGGCCAGAACTTTGCTAGTAGTTTTGCAAGTTTTTGATGTTAAAACCTTAGCTTACACACATGCATGTTCAAATCTAGTTTAGATATTTGATTGATAATATAGATCTTGAATATATATGTGTATGAATATGTCTTAGCGTGAACTTGCATACTACACCTAAATAAGTGAGATGGCCGAAAATCACATATAATTTTTGATGATTTGTCTTCTTATTTAAAGTGCTAACTTGTGAAGATAAATGGAGATTTGGTCTTTGCATGTTGACTTTAGACTTGGAATAAGTAGAGTATCTTAATATGTTCCAAAAGGGTACTTGTTTAAAAGGGTCCTTTTTGTAGATTTATAAAGTCAAAAGTTTTGAAAAGTCAAGTATTGCCTTTATATGGTTATTGGCTGAAAATACTCTTTGTTGAAGGAGATTTATTTTGTTTTTTTTAATATGACAAGATGATAGTAGTTGCCTTGAAGTCCACAAAAGAATATTTCTATTATGTGCATGTGTTAGAATGAAGGTTTAAAAGATAGCTTTAAGCTTATTTTAAGTGTTCATACGTATGAATTTGGTTGAGGACTACTTGATGATTAAATGTGTTTAATAGTCAAGAATGCAACTCATCTATGTGTCTTGAATATTGCAAAATGTTTTTCACATAGTTGGCCTATATGTTTTTAATCTTGAAATTAGAAATTATCTAATAAGTAGTATTGAGAAGTTTCTAAATTTGAGAAAATTGAAAGTTGATCATTTAATGATATAATACTTTCAAAGGACTGTTTGGGCTATAGTTAATGTATGTGGGCCTTTAGAGACATGTTGATTTGGGCTTGGGCCTTGTGTACGTCTACTTGTGCTTGATTTTAACTTATTGGGCCACTTTGTGTGAATATAATTAATTATACGGAGTTATGAATTAATGGGCCATTATGACTTGCATCTATAAAAGGAGTTTTATAATTATGCAAAAGGGCATTGATTTAGTTTATTCTTTTATGATTGATGAGTAGATTAAACTTGAATGCTAGAAATTAATATGTTGATTATTATATTATGATATGAATAGTCATGCATATTTATTATTTTGAGAATGGTGAATTTGATCATGGACTTGGGCTTTAAGGTCAAAAGTTATTGTGTTGTAATATGAGACATAAGTCTCAATTTATTTCTTGTCATTTGAGAGAATAATGTAGTGAGAACTTTTATATAATTCTTCAAGAGAAAGCTTGATTAACACCCAATGGACTTTTCCAAGGAGTTGGAGGCCCAATGAAGATTTCAAAGTGTTGAAGATCTTTTAAATAGAATAGTTTTATTTCTTTAAGCCCAAATGTCAAGCCCATGATCCACCATTCATATATCTTTGCATTCATACTATTTAAATTGCTATAATTATGATTATTAGCTTAAAAGTATGTTGAATGCTTGTTGATTTGATGAGATTATATTAACTCCCTACGTGCAAACAAATATTAGATTTTTAAACGGTAAAAGGGGTTTTATCGTATTCCTCTGCCATCCTAGGATATTTAATAAGACATAAATGAATGCCATCCTTCTTACCCAAAGGTAGAGGACTTGTTTCAAAGTAAGTTTATTAAAATCGCTAGAATGAAACATACATATGTGGTTATCTTCCAAAATCTAACGGCCAATTATAGCCACAAAGGCTTGAGGTTATTGATTCAAATTGTCGGATAACTAAGTGATGGCGGGTACAATCTAACTAGATCACCTAATCAATGATAACCACAAAGGTTTGAGATCAAGTGATTTAGGGACTAAAGTAGACCATATCCTATTTAGAGAAATAGGCAACAAAGAGTTGTTGACCTTTGGTATTGATATTCCAATTATAGCCACAAAGGTTTAAGGAATGTGTCTGATCATAGGAACTGGGTCATCCCACTTAGAGTCTTCTCATAGATTCATGTTTTTCTCATTAAGGGAGTATGAGATTTAAAAAAAATAGCGGGAGTATTTATTTTATTTTGCAATATTATAGCTTTACATATATTCTTGTTAGCCTGGAATCTTTCTTTCTGTTATATTTACTTTTTATGCAGTTTTATGGCTTCATTCATAAATCCTATTTTATCCATCCTTAATCATGATTATTTAGTTGGACCAAACTTCGAAAAATGGTATAAAAGTTTAAGGGTAGTCCTCCGATTTGAGAGAATTGAGTATATTTTAGATCTCCTGACATTTGCTCCTGTTGATGAGACTGTATCTGAGACCGACAAGGTCACTTATTATAAATGGGTCCAGGATGACATGCGTGGTAGGGGATACATTCTTTCATCAATGAGCGATGATCTGCATTGATTCTATGAGGGGTCTCATTCTGTAGATATCATTTGTTGTTTGGACGAGTCCTTTGGCGAGCGCAGTCAGTCTATGAGATTCCAGTTGACCCGTGAGCTTTTTAGTATGAGACTTGAAGAAGGAGGTGACATAAGCCAACACTGTGATACCCCGAACCCAGCACGTATACAATGGCATTTAATGGCATTTAATTAAGTGTCATCTTAAATGTTAGCATTGAATTTTATGTTTATTTTTAGTTAAACATTCATTTCTAGCATTATTTTCATATTTCTTTTAGAAGTATTTAAATAATACTTGAGTTAATTATTTTAACGGAGTATCAACTACTTTTCATATTTATGTTACTTGGTTTTATTTTCTTGCACCTTAATGCTCAGTTTTCAATTAAATGAAAACGTAGCTCCGAGCCCGGAGTGAATTTTGAACTATGTTACTTTTCAAAAATTATATTTTTCTTATATTTCATAATACTTATGTGTTATTTGTTCTTCGTCGTTTTGTGCATAGCATATCGAGAATGGTAGCTGGAGAGTGTTTTCTAGTCCTTAGTAAATAGTGTTTTAGTATTTTAGTAGTTTAGTATTTAGTATTTTAGTGTTTAGTATTTTAGTTTAGTTAATTTTAGTAGTGTTATACTTTTCTAGACTTGATTTAAGCTTAAATTGGCAACTAATAGTTAGTTTGACTTTTTAAAGTTGACCTTTGACCTTGGACTTCTTGTCATCTTTTATTTAAGCTAAAATACAAAAAAAAGAGCAAAAATTAGAAAAATGGGGGGAGAAAACCGTGAGGTTGAGAGAAAAGGGAAAAAAAATATTTCTCATTCAATTCTTCAAGGCTTCGCGTGAGATTGCTTAGGAACATTCTCGGGCCTCTCAACATTGTTTTCCTAGCACCTGTTAGCAGCTAAGGTGAGGGATGCATCGTTATTTGTGCATTAGAAAATATGATGTCAAGACTTTAATTTTTAGAAATTACGTATAGAATGTTGTTTAATTCGTTTTGTTGCTTGAAATATGTTCTATGATGTTAGTAGACCTCACTTTTGTAAGTTTTTAGCAATTTATGCGGTTAAAATTGGTTATTGCATTTCAAATGTTGATTGAATAGTAAAAATATGAATAGTAAACCCCCATCCGAAATTTTGCTCTGAGTTGCGTTCTATTGATGCAGAAAGGTGCTAGATATGCTTAAATGCTAAAATGCTTAGTTTATTTTGTTTGTGTAATGGAAAAACGGAGAAAAATATCGAGGTTTATGTTGGGGTCATTCCGGTCGAGTTTGGTATTTTCTCGTTTTGCGTGAAGGCATTGTCGTAGTATGTCATGGAAGTACTTTTGGTGCAATTATGGCATTGGTTGGGTGATCGATTGAGGTAGCTATAGTTTAAATGAGTATTGGGAAAAATCAGGGATTTGAGGGAATTCTAGGTTAAAGTAGGGTTTCATGGCTTTTGAACATGCCTTATGGTGTCCTAGGATGATTGGTGAAATCCGTTTCCAAATCTCATGGCTCGTTTGGATGGGGTAGCATTGAGAAAGTTGGGGTCATTTAGTGTTTTAGTTGATTTTTATAATGCTTGCTTATATAATGCTTAATGTGGATTATTATGCTTGTTATACTTGATTATGATTGAATTGTATATCAATTGTTGATAATACTTGTTAGTGTTGTTCTTGTTATGTTATTGATTGTAAATGCTTATTGTATCGCATGTTGATACTAATCTGCACTTCAATGCCTTGCTCGATTATCGTTATATTCCTCGTATTGCATTGCATTGTGTCAGGCGCGTGAGTGACAGGCCTCTCTGGGTAGTCTCGGGCTGCCAAGATTGGTTGCTCTAGCTCCATGTCCTATTCCCGTTCTCGCTTGGGTTGCCGCCCAGGGAGTTTTGGGTCGTAGAATTGACAGAGTATGTCCGAAGTACTCTAACGGAAGTTATAAGGTAGGTGAGCCGGCGCGTCATCGTTAAAGTCATCGAAATCGTGATTGGTACATTACTCGTTCGAGTGAACCGTAGCCTTCAAAGTGTGATATAGCTTTGACTGGTTATGTTAATGCTTTCCTCGATTGTTCTTTTATTGATTCTATTGATTATATTGATCGTATTCATTTATTGGTTATATTACTTAGCTGCTTCTATTTGCATTGCACGACTTTCTTTCTCCCCACCTCGATATCTGTTTTGCCCTCACTGAGTATACGTGTTGTGTATACTCACTCCTTACCACCACTTTTCAGGAGTTGTCGTGTTAGCAGGAAAGCTCGTGCTTGAAGAGTTGTCTTGCGTGTTATGTGGCTGAGTGGTAGAAAGATGAAAAGGTGTATGTTTTCATGTGTTGTATGTATTTAGTGTTAAAAGGAATGTAATTTAAGTTTAACTAGGTTATTGAGGTGGTATGATAAGCTAGTTTATGTATCCAGTTAGTATAGTTTAACTTCAATGCATGTTTGTATTGTCCAAAGGAAAAGAGTTAGAATAGTCTGGGTACTTGGAAATATATATTTGCTGTGTATACTTGTTGAAATTCGAGGCTCAGATGGCCTTCAGGAGTTATGAATGTTTGGACACGGTACTGGTCCATTTATGTAATGTTTGTAGGATTTGATTTTTGCCTAGAAACAGGGGAGACTCCGTCCATTTTTTTCCAAATATTATGCCCGGGTTTAGAATTGGGTTGCGATTAGATTGATTTATAGAACTTCCGGTTTCGAGAGGGATCGGGGTGTTACAAACACTACCTTAGAATGATTTACTTGGTAACTCAATTAGAGGAATTTGGTTTCGTTATGGATCCGCGACTTCAGGTAGACTTGATCTTGCAGTCTCTTCCACCATCCTACTCTCCTTTGATCTTGGACTTTCACGTGCATAGAATTGAGGTCACACTGAATGAGTTGCCAGATATTCTGACTAGCTGGCATAACCTTGGTTTGGGTGCAGCACCTAATCCCCATGTTGAGTCATCTCCTTCTGTGGCTGAGCCCAGCCAAAACAGAAACAGAAGAAGGAGGAGGAGGAGGCATAGGAGGAATCGGGCCGTAGCATTCTTACTAGGAGATCTCTCATCGGGAGGTGATTGAGTAGTAGACCCCGTTTATGCATGATTTGGTTGTCTTGGATCGGCTTGGTATGCGATCCCAATTTTGAAAAATGTTTATAAATGTTCAGATTAGTTTGATTATTTCTTTAAATAGTAGTGACCATTTTCAATTGTTTCTAGAGGATATTTTGGAAATGATTAGCATTTTGTATAGCTTTCATTAATGGTAATGAAATGGTTGGAATGCGTATCGGAAAAAAGAATGTCTTCAAACTCAAACATTTATATTTCATTACTTTGCATTTATAGAAATGGCTAAATACCAAATCATACATATATTGTCTTGAACTTTTGAACTGGTCAAGAGTTAAAGACTCGAATTCTTGTATTTATCTATCCAAATGAGTTTGATAGATTAATTATTCTTTTTGACAAAAGAGTTTGTTCAAAAATAAATAATTGAATGAAATGGAGCTTATGAGACTTGTCCAGAATATCTTGGGTTATAAAAGAAGATTAGAGAATGCATCTTTTATCGCCATAATCTCTGAAATTGATTTTAAACTTATACCATGTTTAATTCTATGGCTATATAGAATTTAAACTCCTTCATGCATAGTTTCTTCAGAGAAAGGTAACTATGACGAAATGGTAAAAATGAAAAAGATAGAGATCGTGTTCATTTATAAAGGTAATATCTAAATTTATAAGAAAAGCTAGTGGGAGTTGATGCCCTTAACAAATCATGTGAATTTATGATATCTTCGTTAATCCAAGGTCCAATCAAATTTTATATCATGTTGTATTTCTTGGGTAAACCGATCATGTCTCGTAAGTATCGTGAATATGAAGTACAATGAAATGATTGATTGTTTTCTCATGACTTGTACACCTATTCACGATCTTAAAGTTCTCTTTAAGATAGAGAAATCTAAGAAATTCTGGTCTCTAGTCTCAAATGATAGGGTATCTGTAACGCCTCGATCCCTCACGAGACTGGAGGCTCTACTAACCATGCTATTCTCAACCCAATCCCAAACCCGGTCTCAAACCACCTAAAATGTAACGCCCCGACCCAACCCCACGCTAAAGGTTAAGTCTGGACCCGACAAACGGACAGAGTCTCCCCTGTACCGTGGACATTCTAAAAACCTGTAAGCAACCAATAAAGCCATAAAACAACCTAGAACTCCAATTCTAATTAAAGACTCAAACTTTAAGGCCATCCGAGCCTTAAAACATTCAAACAGTTAGAATCATGCAACCATGCATCCAACTTCACTTCTTTACCAAACCGCTTACCATGCCACTCAATGATAGCTTTTAAGCACTCTTAGAATTTTGAAAACAACCAGTCATTCATTCCCAAGCATGTAGAGAAGCTAAGAGCAAAAAAATAAGTTATTACATGCCATAGTTCATATCTCCTACTACAATCAACTAGCATTCGGCTTACAATCATTCAAACATATACATAAGCACTTAGTCTACAAAATAGAAAATAAGGTAGAGCAAACAAGATCTCCACATAATAGCAAGAGCCATAAATCCACCTCACGCAATTAGACACTGCAACTAAGGCAACTCCTCCTCCAAATGCACCTCTTGAAACATGTTAGCGACGTATGAGCAACCACTGTTGCCCAGTGAGGGATAAAGTCTCCCGGGGTGTGCAATGCAACAAATAATACAGTTAAACATTAATAGCAATTAAAACCATTCAAGAATGACAACAGATTAAGTAACCACACATTAAAAAGGATACAATACACTAACCCCAACACTCCAATCTTCACTTGATCTTCATTCACGATCCATGAACCACGATCACTGTGCCGGTATAATCCCAATCACTCCAGTGGGTGTACTCCGGATGTATCCCGATAATCTTACGACCCAACATCCCCTGGCAATCTCCGGACAAGGCGAATGAGGGACTAAGGCATGGAGTTTGAATATCCACTGGCAAGCCCCCTGCCGCCCATCCGATATTCAACACATCCACCCCTGACACTATGGTTGCGCAACCACTATGCAATGCACTTATCAATGGCAAGACAATATCAACAATATAAGCTATAACACATAGGAGGATCAACAAAGTAGGTTGACCTCGAAGCAGTTAGAATAGAAGCAATTTACACAAGCAATTAAGCAGTTTTACAAAGGGGCATATTCAAGATACAGATAAAACTATACCAAAAGCTTCAAAACAATTAGAAACCACATTTAAACACAGAAGGAGTCATGCCATGGTCTTAGAAGCGTGAAACAACTGAATTTGCACTTAAACCCCTTTGTTATTCAAGCTATTTTCCTTCCAAACTCATGTTAGTGATTCAAATTCAAGGGGAAGCTATACCAATTTTCTAATTAGCCCTTAAGGTACTCTTACAACCCTCAAACACGTTCAATCACCCGCAATTACCCCAAAACCCCCAATTTTTCTCTTATAGCTTTGAACTACATATACCTTAACCGGGCTTCAAACAAGGTTTAGCAAAGCTTCTATAGCACCTAGGTAGCCTAACAATACCAAATGTGAAGCTCAATTCTACCCAGATTAGCATTAACCCTGAAACCCCTTTTAAAAAGTCGGCTATTTCGTGTTTTAGGTAACTTCCGAGCAATTAAACTACATGGGGTAATTAGACTATCTTCATTAATATCTATAGCACCTAACTATAGTATTGAATCAAACCCTAAAGCATATTTTATCAAAACCCTAGAATTTATACTATTCATTGTCTTCTTTAACTTGTCATTTCAAAATCTAGACATAAACTATGCCAATAGCTTGCAAAAGAATGTTCACTAATCATTTTAGAAGGATTTGGAAGCATTCATAAGCATTTATATCACAATATACAACAATTACAAAATTCAACACAAACCCTAACATTCAAAGAAATGCATATAAATGTTTCTCCCTCACCTCTACCAGTTTCCATGATGCAAGTTTGGGCTCAATGGATCCACCTAGCATGTAATAGAACAAATATTTATCAAAAGAAGCCTCATGGACGTGATTCACGGCCAAATATAACAACGAGAACAATAGCTAAGTAGGCAATACTAGCTCAATTATAGCAACTTATGCAATCAAAGTCATTCTAACTTCCACCTATCACTACACAACCTTAGCATGCTATTATTATAACTCCGAGGCAGCCCAAAGGTCACCATTACAAGCGTAGAGATTACACACCACACAGGAGTACACATTTGCACCTAAACCAACCATTTCAACTCAAAAACACCAACAATTTAGCTTATTCCACCCAAACCACCATGACCCTCCAACTACCAACATTTTCCCTATCTAATAGAAGGCTTATAAACCATATAATAGCATAAAATAAGCAATCTAATGGGAACACAAAAACTGCCCAACGAAACAGCCCCTAAACGCCCAAAAATAGAAAAATTCAGCAAGCTACATTCTCCGTTTTTTTTGCTCCATTTTGCAATCTCAAGTTATTTTATTATGCTAGATAGGTTCATTAACATATATGAGCATTATATAAAAGCTAAGAATCAAGATTAAACACAACTTAGGCATATAAATCATTGAACAACTCAAAATAGCCAATTTCAACAAAATATGTTCTTTATAAGAAATTAATTGGTAAAGTCTTCTCTAACACCTATTTAGCAAGATACAAATGCAATCCTAGCATTTTATGACATAAAAATAAACTTTGAAAGATTTGAAAAAAAAAATTCCCTCACCTTTGTTTTGCAAAATAAAGCCAAAAACGATCGGTAAAAAGATGCTAGACGTCGACACGAGTCCAAAAATGCTTGGTTTATGTCTTGGTTCCGCTTCTTGCTCAAGATATAAGCAAAATAGTGAAAAATCTACTATTCCCAGGGTTTGGACTAGTCACGGCTGAAGCAAGAAGAAGATGAGCAATTTTGGAATTTTTTTGGTGTTTTATAAGCTTTAATAAAAGTCAAAGGTCAAGTCTTCAGTCAAACCCGCGTAAACCAAAACAGCCCTGCGCAACCTTACGAAAACGGCCATAACTTCTTCTAGAAAACTCTAATTCACGAACGGTTTAAAGCCTTAGAAACTAGACTCATAGAGCTTTCCAACCATATATAATTTGCTACCTAACTCTTCCCCAATTGGTTCATATTTAATTCCAAAATTGACCCAAAATTTGACTAACTTAACCTTGCATTTTTATTTCTAATCCCAAGTTTGCCATTTATTAAACATTTTAAAACTTCCCACCTTGTCCTAGTTGGTCAATGTAGATGAAAAGTCAACTAGTTTAGTCAAAGAATGTGAAAGTCAACAAGATGCAATTTAAATGAACTTTAAATGAAATTTTAAAATTTAAAACACTAAATAAGTCATGTAAATGCACATATTATTTTTCAAATAGTGATTAAATTAAATGAATGCACATGTAATGAATGCTCGGGTTCTCACAACTACCATTTAAGATAACACGTAATAAATGCAATTAAATACTATTAAATATGTGTCAATTTTGAGGTATCACATCCTTCCCCCTTTAAAACAATTGCGTCCTCGCAATTCATCTTCCAATAGAACTCGACATCAACTGAAGTCCAACTCTGGTTACTCTTCATTGATTGCTGTAGTAAGAACACTGAATAAGAATGCCCATAGGAAGACCCAAGAAGAAATTGCAAGAGTACTGCTTAAGAGTTCTCAAGTAATAAGGCCAAATAAAGGCTCCATTGAACAGCCAATCAGAAATCTTAATGAGAATCCCAGTATGTACACTGATATATTTATATATCAATATAGTCCCTAAGAGAAATACCCAATAGAAGAACCAAATAAATCCCGAATACCACTATCGAATGCTAAGAGCAATGCCAAAGGGAATATCAAAGGAAATACCAAAGAAAATACCGTGCATCCAATAAAATAGTCAAGTTGAATATTGAATATAGATCCCCGGCTGGACGAGAAAACTAAGTGAGAATATAGTACGAATTTACCATTAAGGGAACCTAATGAGAAATCCACAGAATACCACAGGCAATACAGAGTAATCATTATGCGTAGAACCCTAAATACAAAACTTGCTGAGGAATGCCAATAAAAAAGTACCAGAAGAATGTCCAACAAGAAAATATTAATGAAATGCTCCAGAGAATTGTCATATAGAAATCCCCAAGAAGCTACTCTTTCCTGATTGCTGAGCATAGAGGAATGCTTGAGAAGAATCCCAATAACAGAGCTCTAATTATAAACGCCAGCTCCCAATTAAAGGGCTGATCAACTGCTTCTCATTCCGCTAATCCTCACAACTTGGAGGGCCTGCTACTAATCTCCTATCTTCATGGGAAGGAAGAAGTCTTTCTTACCATTTCGACGGGTTATGTATGAATGCCAAGATATTACATATGTATAAACATTCTTTAAGCTATTATGCAAGCATGATTATAAAAGAGTTTACAAAAATAGTTCAATCAACAAGGTCATTCAAGTGCAAATCACAACATAACCAATTCAAATAACAACATAACCAATTCAAGACATTCAAATACACACATTACAAGCAATAATTCAAGCAAATAATAAGTCACGAGGTCAATTCAATTCACATTAACTCATTTCACTTCAATTAACACGCATTTAACACATAACACACAACTATATCACATAGGTGCACACATTCAAATCAAGACACGTAATCTCACATACAAGCATACACTTTCAAGACACACATAACAAGTACACATTCAAGATTTACTACCCAATAGACCGAGGACCCTGTCCTGGCTAAGAGCTAACTAAGCTCTGATACCACCTGTAACGCCCCGATCCCTCACGAGACCGGAGGCTTTACTAACCAAGCTATTCTCAACCCAATCCCAAACCCGGTCTCAAACCACCTAAAATGTAACACCCCGACCCAACCCCACGCTAAACGTTAAGTTTGTACCCGACAAACGGACAGAGTCTCCCTTGTACTGTGGACATTCTGAAAACCTGTAAGCAACCAATAAAGCCATAAAACAACCAAGAACTCCAATTCTAATTAAAGACTCAAACTTTAAGGCCATCCGAGCCTTAAAACATTCAAACAGTTAGAATCATACAAGCATGCATCCAACTTCACTTCTTTACCAAACCGCTTATCATGCCACTCCATGATAACTTTTAAGCATTCTTAGAAATTGAAAACAACCAGTCATTCATTCCCAAGCATACAGAGAAGCTAAGAGCAAAAATATAAGTTATTACATGCCATAGTTCATATCTCCTACTACAATCAACTAGCATTCAGCTTACAATCATTCAAACATATACATAAGCACTTAGGCTACAAAATAGAAAAAAAGGTAGAGCAAACAAGATCTCTACATAATAGCAAGAGCCATAAATCCACCTCACGCAATTAGACACTACAACTAAGGCAACTCTTCCTCTAAATGCATCTCCTGAAACATGTTAGCGAGGTATGAGCAACCACTGTTGCCCAGTGAGGGATAAAGTCTCCCGGGGCGTGCAATGCAACAAGTAATACAGCTAAACATTAATAGCAATTAAAACCATTCAAGAATGGCAACAGATTAAGTAACCACACATTAAAAAGGATACATTACACTTAACCTCAACACTCCAATCTTCACTTGATCTTCATTCACGTTCCACGAACCACGATCAATGCGCCGACATAATCCCAATCACTCCAGTGGGTGTACTCCGGATGTACCCCGATAATCTTACGACCCAACATCCCCTGGCAATCTCTGGACCAGGCAAATGAGGGACTAGGGCACAGAGTTTGAATATCCACTGGCAAGCCCTCTGCCGCCCAGTCGATATTCAACACATCCGCCCCTAACACTATGGTTGCGCAACCACTATGCAATGCACTTATCAATGGCAAGACAATATCAACAATATAAGCTATAACACATAGGAGGATTAACAAAGTAGGTTGACCTCGAAGCAGTTAGAATAGAAGCAATTTACACAAGCAATTAAGCAGTTTTACAAAGGGGCATATTCAAGATACACATAGAACTATACCTAAAGCTCCAAAACAATTAGAAACCACATTTAAACACACAAGGAGTCATGCCATGGTCTTAGAAGCATGAAAAAACTGAATTTGCACTTAAACCCCTTTGTTATTCAAGCTACTTTCCTTCCAAACTCATGTTAGTGATTCAAATTCAAGGGGAAGCTATACCAATTTTCTAATTAGCCCTTAAGGTACCCTTACAACCCTCAAACATGTTCAATTACCCGTAATTACCCCAAAAGCCCCAATTTTCCTCTTATAGCTTTGAACTACACATACCTTAACCGGGCTTCAAACAAGGGTTAGCAAAGCTTCTATAGCACCTAGGTAGCCTAACAATACCAAATGTGAAGCTCAATTCTACCCAGATTAGCATTAACCCTGAAACCCCTTTTAAAAAGTCGGCTATTTCGTGTTTTAGGTAACTTCCGAGCAATTAAACTACATGGGGTCATTAGACTATCTTCATTAATGTCTATAGCACCTAACTATAGTGTTGAATCAAACCCTAAAGCACATTTTATCAAAACCCTAAAATTTACACTATTCATTGTCTTCTTTAACTTGTCATTTCAAAATCTAGCCATAAACTATGTCAATAACTTGCAAAAGAATGTTCACTAATCATTTTAAAAGGATTTGGAAGCATTCATAAACATTTATTTCACAATATACAACAATTACAAAATTCAACACAAACCCTAACATTCAAAGAAATGCATATAAATGTTTTTCCCTCACCTCTACTAGTTTCCTTGACGCAAGTTTGGGCTCAATGGATCCACCTAGCATGTAATAGAACACATATTTATGACAAGAAACCTCATGGACATGATTCACAGCTAAATATAACAATGAGAACAATAGCTAAGTAGGCAATACTAGCTCAATTATAGCAACTTATGCAATCAAAGTCATTCTAACTTCCACCTATCACTACACAACCTTAGCATGCTATTATTATAACTCCGAGGCAGCCCAAAGGTCACCATTACAAGCGTAGAGATTACACACCACACAGGAGTACACATTTGCACCTAAACCAACCATTTCAACTCAAAAACACCAACAATTTAGCTTATTCCACCCAAACCACCATGACCCTCCAACTACCAACATTTTTCCCTATCTAATAGAAGGCTTATAAACCATATAATAGCATAAAATAAGCAATCTAATGGGAACACAAAAACTGTCCAACGAAACAGCCCCTAAACGCCCAAAAACAGAAAAATTCAGCAAGCTACATTCTCCATTTTTTTGGGGTCCATTTTGCAATCTCAAGTTATTTTATTATGCTAGATAGGTTCATTAACATATGTGAGCATTATATAAAAGCTAAGAATCAAGATTAAACACAACTTAGGCATATAAATCACTGAACAACTCAAAATAGCCAATTTTAACAAAATATGTTCAATATAAGAAATTAATCGGTAAAGTCTGCTCTAACACCTATTTAGCAAGATACAAATGCAATCCTAGCATTTTATGACATAAAAATAAACTTTGGAAGATTTGAAAAAAAAAATTCCCTCACCTTTGTTTCGCAAAATAAAGCCAAAAACGATTGGTAGAAAGATACTAGACATCAACGCGAGTCCAAAAATGCTTGGTTTGCATCTTGGTTCCACTTCTAGCTCAAGATATAAGCAAAATAGTGAAAAATCTACTATTCCTAGGGTTTGGACTGGTCACGGCTGAAACAAGAAGAAGATGAGCAATTTTGGGATTTTTTTTGGTGTTTTATAAGCTTTAATGAAAGTCAAAGGTCAAGTCTTCGGTCAAACCCGCCTAAACGAAAACTGCCCTGTGCAACCTTACGAAAACGGCCATAACGTCTTCTAGAAAACTCCAATTCATGAACGGTTTGAAGCCTTAGAAACTAGACTCATAGAGCTTTCCAATCATATATAATTTGCTACCTAACTCTTCCCCAATTGGTTCAGATTTAATTCCAAATTTGACCCAAAATTTGACTAACTTAACCTTGTATTTTTATTTCTAATCCCAAGTTTGCCTTTCATTAAACATTTTAAAAATTCCCACCTTGTCCTAGTTGGTCAATGTAGATGAAAAGTCAACTAGTTTAGTCAAAGAATGTGAAAGTCAACAAGATGCAATTTAAATGAACTTTAAATGAAATTTTAAAATTTAAAACACTAAATAAGTCATGTAAATGCACATATTATTTTTCAAATAGTGATTAAAATAAATGAATGCACATGTAATGAATGCTCGGGTTCTCACAGCTACCATTTAAGATAACTCGTAATAAATGCAATTAAATACTATTAAATATGTGTTGATTTTGGGGTATCACAATATCCGTCTTTTCTTGTAGATTTCCTTCCGACTATTAAGGAAAAGTTGCGAATAGTTTTTGCACCTAATCATTTCGCTGTTTGCATTCTCCTTTAAATGCAATGGCAAGTACTTGGCATGATATGATGTAGTGAGTTACATGACAGATATCGGAGAGAATACATATAAGTTCTATTGATCTTATTGATATAATGATCTCTATATGAACTTTAACCCAGAATTTTAAGGTTTATGATTGTAGTGAAGTTCTTAGTGAAGAATTCACTTAAAAGGATAAGAGTGTATTTAGTGGATTTGTGAATTATTGGAAAGAGTTCCGAACAATAATAAGTAATGGTTATGTTATTATTTGAGCCAAGAAGCTGCTTGACTTTTATAAGGTTTAGATATTATGTGGTTCTGTCTATTGATGGTAGCCGATATCATGTGATATGGTAACTATTATAGAGGCTTTTTGCACAAGCTTAGAAGAACCTGATCTCATCAAGAGTCCGAACATGTTAAGAGTCAATTCAAGATTTTCTTTCTTGATAGAAAATGATTTAACAGAATAAGTTCCTATAAATGCTTCTATAGTTGACCCACTGATCCTATGAAGACAATTACAGTTGATCACCGTCTTGGAAAATATGAGTATACATATATGAATGTAAAATGAACTAGATCATATGGTTGATAGCATTAGTGCAAGTGGGAGATTGTTAGGGATATGCCCTAGCGCTATAGTTTGAGATGACCTTATTAGGGTTTAATGAGAATATGTTTATGTATTTTATACAATTTGTTATTTGTAGGATATTCATATTCTCCGTTTCTATATGAATATGTCCCTAATGTTTATTCGAGAAGAAAAATGTTCTAAAAGGGATTAGGATATTTCGCACTTTTTTTCGATATGATAAACATTAAGAATTGATTCATAGAAATTCAGATTATTCAACCGGGACTAGAATAATCGAGTATGGGTTATCATATGTTATTACATTTGATTAACATAGTGATGTTAATGATAAAGGATGTCGTGCGAAGTGCCAGAACAACATGGTGATGTGAACTAATAAACATATGAGTGATCATCTACGTATGGATCATTGAATATGACAATAAATAGTGAACTGCATGATTTCAGGTTAATAGTTTACTATTTAGTTGAGAATTGTGTAAATTAATCCTCAGACTTGAGAGATTACGGCTGCCGGTTATATCAGGGGCTAAATATTGCGTCTGGACAATGCCCGTCTTCTATAAGGTGGGTTATGGCCTTTCGTGTTTTAGTCTTGTGGTATAAACCGATAGGTAATTGTCAAGATAGGATATGTTAACCTCCAGCGTGAGGCGATGTCCTATAATATCTGAGATCGGTTGGTAAACGAGGAAGTCCTTGGCCAAGGCGAGTATGAAGTGATGGAAATGGGTTTTTCCATGGTAGTCATCTCTCGTTTTACCGATTCAGATTTATACATAGTATCGGATATGGGCTTAACCATTTCATGGTCCTTTCTCGATCGGGGCACTATTAACAGAAGGATTGGACTGCATGCTAATTCTTGACGGTTAAATGGATTCATGAAAAATGTCGTCTTCATTATCGTATACATTCTCATGGTACGTTCGTTGCTAGTGCGTCACTCATAAGCATAAGGGTATTTCGGTAAATGACGGAGACATTTTTGAAATAGATAAAAAAGGTTTATCAATCCTTCATTGGTACGCGATTATAAATCTAGAAGGTCACACACTAATAAATATCATGAATAAGTTCACTGGAAGCTTGTAGTATGTGGTTGGTGGCTTTAAGGTGTTAAGAGTCATCAATGTTAGTATTTGGGCCAAAAGTATAATTTTGGAAAGTTTTGGAGTCAAATTATAATTGCCAAAACTTTTAGGGCCAAACGGTAATTATTGAAAAATTGTTTCAATATATTTATTCTAATAGAGATTAGAATGGGCAATAATTTATATAAATATAAAGGTGTTCATATATGTATATGTATAATGATGATGTAATTTAAGAAATGCCATATCATCGTCTTAGTTGTCAAAATGTGAATTGCAAATTAATGACTAGATAATTACATGTGGCATTTGCATGTAGAGATTGATGACTAGGATTGTCCATGTCATCAATCCTAGTCATTTGAATTTGAAATGAATGGATATGATTCATTTTTGAATAAAGACAAAAGAATCTTGACCATTTCTTTTGTTGATAAAGCCTTTTTGACAAATGTCAAGAGAGAGAATAAAGTTACATTTGGATTGTAATGATTACAATCCTAGGATTTGCATGACTTTTACTTTAGAAGGAAGCAATTTTGATTGGCCACCTATTAAAGTAATATTATATATATATGTTTATATGAGTATATAATATATATTTAATAAAAGATGACAAGCATTCTCTCTCCATCCACTTGCAATTTCGGCCAAGGGTGAGAGGAGAGAGAAAGTTGTCATCTTGCCATCTAATGTTAATCATTAGGATCAAAAGGCTTGCATGGATTTTGATTAAAAGGTGATAATATGATTGGTCACATATTATGATAGATTATTATAATAAAGATGATAGCATTTTTCTCTCACATACAAGGCCTCTCATTCACACGACACACTCAACTAACCAAGTGAAAAACAACTTCATTTTCTCCTTGCTAGTTTCGGCCATAGCTAGAATTACAAGAGAGAAGTTTTGTTTTTCTTGGTACAATACATACATAGTTTCAAAAACTAGATGATATACTAGCACACTAAATCTTCTAGGTGGTTGAGCTTTGGATGCTTAGTGGACTAACTAGAGCCTTCAAGTTAGAAGGGTTCAAAAACTTGTCTTTCAACATCACCTTCTCCAAAGTGATCTACTAGTGAGGTATATCTATGAAGCTCCCTTTTTCTATATGTATTGTTGACATATATAGCAAGTATTGATGAACAATGGATATAATAGAAAGTTAGCATGTTGATCCTTTGTAACAAAATTTGTGAAATTTTTGTTGATAGCCTATCTAGTTTCGGTTATACCCAGGTATCCATGCACAACTTTTTCGATCTTGAAACCAACTTGTGATTATGTCTTGATATAATATCTTATGTTGGCTTGCAACTTTCACACACGAGGGTCTTTATACATGCATGACAAATTCAGATAATACATAGTTCTGCGATACCATTACATGCATTTAAAACGAAATACAACTACTCTTACAATCTAAGTGAACTATTGTAAAATTATACAACAAACAAATATATACAATTTAGATGTTGTTTTAACCAAAACCTCCTCACATATGACTTATACATGTACTTTTATATTAATAATCTTTCATGAATAAACTAACTTACTTCATATAGCAAACATAAAAAGAACAGTAATGCTTTTTAATAAAATATCCTCACATGCTACACAAACTAATAACATTAACTCTAATATAACCATCGCTCGAATAATGCTACGTTACTTAAAAGCAAAACACCTTAATTTATTCATATAGTAAATACAAATAATTCTACATGCCATTTTAAAATTTCCTCACCTTATTGCTTGCCAAAGACGCGGCTACCGAATACATGAAACTACTAAGTTTCTATTGGATCATGGTGGCATCGGTAATAGGCTAAAGATAAGGTCATTTAGCAACTTGGTTACTAGCTTTATGTGGTTTATTTGTTTATTTAAGTGGTGAAATAATGATGAAGATTCGACTAGGGCAGTGAGCTGATGGTGATTTAATATAGGATGAATCTTTTAGCTAGGTTGCTCGACGTGGGTATATGAGGTACTAAAGATATCTCTAGCATGTTGTGATTGAAATTAGTGTATTATCCTTCACCGAAAAATGCACCTTATACAGAGATTTGGGCTAGATGATGAGTGCTATCGTAGCGGTAGATGTCTGTAACATGAGTAGTAGATTATGATGATCTTGGTTTTGTAATTGGTGCATGGTAAGGAATAGGTGGCCGATTATGAAAAGTTAACAAAGGCTGCATAATGTCGTGTCTAGCTCGCCCGCTTTTAGCTATATATATATATATATATATATATATATTTTTTTTTTTTTTCCTTTGTTGGTCGATGGTGAATGTGATGAATGATGAGTACTACCTAGCTTCTTTAGTTTGTCCTATTGTGGAGGTGGATAAGGCAACGTG
This sequence comes from Ehretia macrophylla, assembly GCA_037974665.1. Taxonomy (NCBI): domain Eukaryota; kingdom Viridiplantae; phylum Streptophyta; class Magnoliopsida; order Boraginales; family Ehretiaceae; genus Ehretia; species Ehretia macrophylla. Next base: position 2,771,694 of record CM075766.1, read on the forward strand.
TTTAGCTTGGGTAGTCATAGGCTTGCTGAATCATTTAGTTTGTCGGATGATTAGAATAAGGTGCTGATAGGCTTGGTGAATGCGTGATGAACGTGGCAAAGTTTAGTGCATGGTGCAAGATGTCGAGCTAAGGGCTTGGCTTAGTGTTTGGTGATTGTTATGGTAATGTCGTGTGTGTTACTAAGCTATGATGATTGCTACGAGAATTAGGACAATGGAAGTAGTAGGTGGCAGCAGCTTAACTTGGTGTTTGGTTAACAACTTAGGCGGCAATGTTTGTTGATTCATTTGCTGGGCAATTTGTGGAATAACAAGTATGTTTATAGGTATTATTAGATTGTGGTGGCAGTGGATGGTAATGGCATGTGGGAGGTAGAGCTATAACGATTTAGCTAATTTATTTGGCTTAGGTTGGTGAAGTTTATGTGCCAAGATTATATTATAGGTTAAAAAATATAACTACTAAACCATAACTATATCGATTATGCGTATGTAAATACTAGTTTCCTAATTTGACAGTTGATCAAATGATAAATCTTGTCACTAAGCTAGGGCCAGCCTAAGAAAGATACCATTATAATTTCTATACAACCTAATAATTACTTATTATAAATATAGTTTAGATTGGTTCAAGCTATTTAGTTAATAAGCTAATTTTCTTCTTTTACTAAGATTGCTAAGGATAATGAAAGTGTCAACAAAATCCATAATGAAACTAACTAGTGGATCTTAACAAACTATACGAATAAATCATATCTTACACTAGTATTTCATTAGTATCCCAAATTAATTTATCTGATTCTTTTAGTAAAACCCTATGAATTAGTTAGGATAATTTAGTACTAATCTAAGTATTAATGTATTTCATATCAAATCCTAACAATTATTCAATAAAGCTATAAAAGTTATTTAATCCAAATGAAAGGTAAAGTACTAGATTTAATATTTCTAACCTTTTAATGCTCAAGCTATTCAAGTACACCAAGTTAATTCTTCTATTAATTGAAACGAATGCTTAGTTTAATATATTTCCTAAGTTTAATTTAATTCTTATTATAAGAAATACGAACTACAAACACATTAATAATACTTAATTAATATATTAGTGCTCTGGATTTGAGTACGGGGCCTTATATTTAGTCTTGGCACAACAAAGGCCAGGGACAAGACAATTTTACTGGACTATTTTATCACAAGTATTGGAGTATGGTTTGTGGTGACATTTGTAATGTGGTTACTGACTTTATGAATGAGTGCAAAATGTTGGAGTGAACCATACCTTTGATCTCTTTGATTCCAAATGTGCCAAGTCCATTCAAAGTTTTCTCAATTTCGGCCATAGCTTGTTCGAACGTTTTATATAAAATTATTTCAAAAGTCTCATTTCTTAACCAAAAATGTCTTATGGACTCTTTATCACTCGAAATCAACCTGTTATATTGGGTAGAGTCATCCAATGTAACATTATTACTGCACAAGAGGTATCATGCTACCTTCAAAAGAAAAAGAGTGGAAGGAAATATGAGGTGGCCATCAAAATGGATATGAATATGAACAAAGCTACAATCAAGTAGAATTGGATTTCTTGAAAAATTAATGCTATTGATGAGGGTAGAAAATAATGCCCACCCTAGCTCAGTGCTTCCGACCTCAAGCTACTTGGACCTACAAAACAATGGAAAGAATCGCAGGTGTAGCTGCTCGTGTTTCCCCTTGAGTACGAGAGTGATTAGCGTGTCGAGCTAAACAGGTGGTAGTTTAGAGTAATAAATGTCTGAGAATTACCTCAAATGATGAATGGAGGGAGTATTTATACTACTTCTGATTCCGGGCAACATTTAATGCTAATCCCTACCCGGGATTGTTTACACCTACCCAACACTGTTCACCATTACGTCCTATTGGATGGGACAGACTTGACTGGGAAACATCATGAGGCCGGGATCAACTGATCACTGGTCTCCTCTAGACCATCGGGAGATGACTTAGGCTCGAGTTTACACCCCCATCATTTCTCTCCCTCCCCGAGTCTAGAACTCAGTAGGGGCTATGGATAAGCAAAGTACCTTCCTGAGCTGGAATTGATTGATCTTGGATAGAGTGTTGCCACGCCAGCCTGTGTGCTGACAAGTGGCCTGGCCCTAGCTAGGATGTTGACACATCACCACTCTGACGTGACAGTTGGTATTGTGATACCACGAACCTGGCATGTATTCAATAGCATTTAAAGTTCGTTTAAATTGCATTTTATTGACCTTTCACCTTCTTTTACCAAACTAATTGACTTTTCATCTACATTGACCAACTAGGACAAGGTGAAAATTTTTGAAATGTTTAATAAAGGGAAAACTTGGGATTAGAAATAAAAAAATGCAATGTTAAGTTAGTCAAATTTTGGGTCAACTTTGGAATTAAATCTGAATCAATTGGGGAAGAGTTAGGTAGCAAATTATATATGGTTGGAAAGCTCTATGAGTCTAGTTTCAGAGGCTTCAAACCGTTCGTGAATTGGAGTTTTCTAGAAGAAGTTATGACCGTTTTCGTAAGGTCGTGCATAGTTGTTTTGGGTTTAGCCGGTTGACCGAAGCTTTGACCATTTGACTTCAACTTGTCACCTTATATATGCATAATACATTACAAAAACAAGCAAAATCTGGAAAAAAAAAAAGAAAGGGCCAAAACCATAGGAGAAAAAGAGAAAAAAAGATTTCAACATCAAAACTTCAAATCTTTGCGAGAGCTTGCACGGGGTTGTTTCCGGGGCTTCCAACGTGGATTTCCTAGCATCTAGTAGCGTCTAAGGTGAGGGTTTCATCGTTATTTGCGCATTTGAAAATGTTGTATATAAACTTTAATTTTTGGGTTTTAGCCGTAGATTGTTATTTAATTTGTTTTGATGCTTAAAGAATGTTCCTTCGCAATTGTAGAACATGAATTTGTAGCTTTTTAGCATTTTCTACTGTTAAATATAGCGATTGTAATTTAAAATGCCAATTGAATAGTAAATTATGAATAGTAAACCCCCGTTTCGTAGAAGTTGCTCCGTTATGCATTTTGTTGATGTGAAAAGATGCTAGATATGCTAGGATGCCTAAATGCATGATTTGTTTGGATTGCGTAATGGAAAAATAGAGAAAAATGCCTTGGTACAAGTTGGAGTCGTTTAGGTCGAGTTTAGCGTTTCCTCGTATTGCGTGATGGCATTCTCTCGGGAGGCCATGGAAGCACTTTTGGTGTGGTTATGTTGTTGGTTGGGTGTTTGGTTAGGGTAGCTGTAGTTCCAACGAGCAAAGAGGGAAATCGGGGCTTTGCAAGAATTCTAGGGTAAATTAGGGTTTCAGGGTCTTTAGACGTGCCTTATGGTGACCTAGGAGGATTGGTGAAGTCAGTTTCCAAAACTCGTGGCTCGTTTGAAAGTAGTAGCATTTTGAAAGTTGGGATCGTTTTGTGTTTTGTTGGTTTTCATAGTGTTATGCTTGTAGAATGCTTATTATTGCTTGTTATGCTTGTTAAAGTTGGTTATGATTGAATTGTATATCAATTGTTGATAATGCTTGTTAGTATTGTTCTTGTTACTTTATTGATTGTAATTGCTTATTGTATCGCATGTTGTTACTAACCTGCACTTCAATTCCTTGCTCAATTATCGTTATATATATCTCGTATTGCATTGCATAAGTGTCAGGCGCGTGAGTGATGGGCCTCTCTGGGTAGCCTCGGGTTGCCAGTGTTGGTTGCTCTAGCTCCGTGTCCTATTCCCTTTCTCACTTGGGTTGCCACCCAGGGAGTTTTGGGTCGTAGAATTGACAGAGTATGTCCGGAGTACTCTAAATGGAAGTTATAAGGTGGGTGAGCCGACATGTCATCGTTAAAGTCATCGAAGTCATGATCGGTACATTTGTCGCTCGAGTGAACCATAGCCTTCAGAGTGTGGTATAGCTTTGAATTGTTGTGTTAATGCTTTTATTAATTGGTTATTGTATTGATTGTTTATATTGAATGCTTGCTTGTCAGTTATATTGCTTAACTGCCTTATTTGCATTGCATGACTTTCTTTCTCTCCACCTCGATATCTGTCTCGCCCTCACTGAGTATACATGTTGAGTATACTCACTCCTCACCACCACATTTTAGGAAATGCCATGCTAGTAAGAAAGTTCGTGATTACGTGAAAGATCATGCTTGAAGAGTTGTCTTGCGTGCTATGTGGCTTGAGTTGTCAAAGATGCAAATATGTATGTTTCATGTGTTGTTTGTATTTAGTGTTAAAAAAAGAAAGAATGTAATTTAAGTTTTATTAGGTTATTGAGGTGATTTGAAAAGTTAGATTATGTATTCAGTTATTATAGTTTAATTTCATTGCATGTATGTAATTGTCTAAAGGAAAAGAGTTAGAATGGTATGATAGTCTATCTTATGCAATAGGTTAGTATGGTTTAATTGTCAAGCTTGAAAGTACTTGTCAAAGATGAAAAGAGATAGGTTAGTTTTTAAACTGGAAGTGTATATATACTTGTTGTGTTTATTTGTTGAGAAACAAGGCTCGGATGGCCTTGAGGTGTTTGTATGGTTGGACACGGTGCTGGTCCACTTATATGCTATTACAGGTTTTACATTTTGCCTAGAAACAGGGGAGACTCCGTCCGTCTTTCCCTAAAATTTTTGCCCGGGTTTGGAATTGGGTTGTGATTAGATTGATTGATAGAACTCCCGGTCTTGAGAGGGATCGGGGTGTTACAGGTGGTATCAGAGCCGAAGCGTTCGCATGGCCAGCGAGGACGCTGGGTCCCCAAGGGGGGCGGGTGTAATATCCCACATCGGACGCGGAGGTCTTTAGGCTGCTTGATATAAGGGGATGTCTCTTTGTATCGTGTACACGCGTTTTCCTGGCAGTGGCTGGGAGGCGACAAAACCGTGAGGAGTATGGGCTCCAAAGCGGACAATACGTGCATAGTGCGCTTCCGGGCCCACTTGCCATGGCCTCGGTGCACGATCGTCCCCGATGGGCGGGGTGTATCCTATAAGCGTGGGGGTGTTAGTTCAGGGCATTACAAGTGGTATCAGAGCTTGTTTAGCTCATAAGCCGGGACAGGGTCCTCGGTCTGGTGGGTAGTGATCCTTGAATGTGTGCTTGTTAAGTGTGTCTTGAAAGTGTATGCTTGTATGTGAGATTTTGTGTCTTGACTTGAATGTATGCACCTATGTGATATGGTTATGTGTTATGTGCTAAATGTGTGTTACGTGAAGTGAAGTGACTACTCGTGTATCGAATTGGCATCGTGAATCGAATTGATCTCGTGAATTGTTATTTGCTTGAAGTATTGCTTGTAATGTATGTATTGGAATGTTTTGAATTGGTTGTGCCGTGATTTGAATTGATTATGTTATGCTTGACTTGATTGTCGTGCTTGAGTGACTTTGTTGAATAAACTGTTTTACAAACATGCTTGCATAAAAGATTAAGGCATATATGTATAAATGTGATATCTTGGCATTCAAACATATCCCGTGGAAATGGTAAGTAAGTCCTCTTTCTCCCCTGAAGAAAGTGGTTCACAGTTGGCCTTTCAAGGTGTATGGATTGGCAAGAAATGAATGGCATTTAACTAGCCTTGATTTGGGAGTTGGTGTTTGCTTTTGGAGCTCGGTTATTGGCGAAACTCTAGGGTCTTCCTCTGTGCTTAACAGTTGTGAAAGAGTAGTTTTCTTTTGAGGTTCTACTTGGTTGTTTTTTTGAAGCATTCTTTGGATTCCTTATTGGGTATTCTTTGGAATTTCTGTTGGCACTTCTTGGAAGACTTGGCTATTGGGTTTCAATTGGACTTACTGCATGGTATTATCTATGGCATATATGTCTTGGTCTTTATTGGTATGTTACTGACATCTCTTATTGGAAATTCTTCAATGGTATTCTCTAGGATTCTCAGTGGTCATTTATCTAGTACTTACCAATTGGGCAATCCTTGCTACTTTCTTACTGGAGTATTGTTCGGTTATTTTATTTGGCATCCCTCAGTTGGATTGGTAATTGGAATTCCTATTGGACTTATTGTGTAACATTACTTACGGTATTCTTTGGAATTCTTATTGGGCATTCTACTAGTAGTTTTCTTATTGGCATTTATTGGAAGATCCTACACTTGGAACTCTGCTTGGACTTATTATCTTGTATTGTTTACGGCTTCTCCTTCGGCCTTTCCACTTAGGGGAAATCTATACTTGCTGTTTTAATAAGATGTTGTGGTAGGGACTCTGTGATTGGAGGATTTCATTTAGAGATTGGCCTTTGGTATTCTTCTCTATATTCTTTTACAGAACTTTCAGCTAGGTCTACTTATGGTAATCAGCACTGCATGAGGTGCATCTACTCTGGCTATCTTTTAACTTTCTTATTTGGTACTTGTTAGACTTCTATTGGAGATTCGTGCGTGGGGTATTCTTCTTGTCGTTATTGTGCAGTATTAGTGACATCTACAGTATCTCTGCTTTAGTCTTTAGTTGCTATTTTCTCGGCATTCTTGGTTGGAATTTCTATTGGGGTTCTCCTACGAGGATCCTTATTCACTATCTTGCTCAGCAACCGATGAAGATTAGTCAAAGTTGGATTTCAGATGATGCTGAGTTCTATTGGAAGAAGAATTGCGAGGATGCAATTGTTTTAAGGGGGGAAGGATGTGATACCCCGACCTGGCATGTATTCAATAGCATTTAAAGTTCGTTTAAATTGCATTTTATTGACCTTTCACCTTCTTTGACCAAACTAGTTGACTTTTCATCTACATTGACCAACTAGGACAAGGTGGAAATTTTTGAAATGTTTAATAAAGGGCAAACTTGGGATTAGAAATAAAAAAATGCAATGCTAAGTTAGTCAAATTTTGGGTCAACTTTGGAATTAAATCTGAATCAATTGGGGAAGAGTTAGGTAGCAAATTATATATGGTTGGAAAGCTCTATGAGTCTAGTTTCAGAGGCTTCAAACTGTTCGTGAATTGGAGTTTTCTAGAAGAAGTTATGGCCGTTTTCGTAAGGTCGCGCATAGCTATTTTGGGTTTAGCGGGTTGACCGAAGCTTTGACCATTTGAATTCAACTTGTCATCTTATATATGCATAATACATTACAAAAACAAGCAAAATCTAGAAAAAAAATAATAATAAAGAAAGGGCCAAAACCATAGGAGAAAAAGAAAAAAAAAGATTTCAACAACAAAACTTCAAATCTTCGCGAGAGCTTGCACGGGGTTGTTTCCGGGGCTTCCAACGTGGATTTCCTAGCATCTAGTAGCATCTAAGGTGAGGCTTTCATCGTTATTTGCGCATTTAAAAATGTTGTATATAAACTTTAATTTTTGGGTTTTAGCCGTAGATTGTTATTTAATTCGTTTTGATGCTTAAAGAATGTTCCTTGGCATTTGTAGAACATGAATTTGTAGCTTTTTAGCATGTTCTACGGTTAAATATAGCGATTGTAATTTAAAATGCCAATTGAATTGTAAATTATGAATAGTAAACCCCCATTTGGTAGAAGTTGCTCCGTTATGCGTTATATTGATGTGAAAAGATGCTAGATATGCTAGGATGCCTAAATGCATGATTTGTTTGGATTGCGTAATGGAAAAATGAAGAAAAATGCCTTGGTACAAGTTGTGGTCGTTTAGGTCGAGTTTAGCGTTTCCTCGTATTGCGTGATGGCATTGTCTCGGGAGGCCATGGAAGCACTTTTGGTGCGGTTATGGCGTTGGTTGGGTGTTTGGTTAGGGTAGCTGTAGTTCCAACGAGCAAAGAGGAAAATCGGGGCTTTGCGGGAATTCTAGGGTAAAGTAGGGTTTCGGGGTCTTTAGACGTGCCTTATGGTGACCTAGGAGGATTGGTGAAGTCGGTTTCCAAAACTCGTGGCTCGTTTGAAAGTAGTAGCATTTTGAAAGTTGGGGTCATTTTGTGTTTTGTTGGTTTTCATAGTGTTATGCTTGTAGAATACTTATTATTGCTTGTTATGCTTGTTAAAGTTGGTTATGATTGAATTGTATATCAATTGTTGATAATGCTTGTTAGTATTGTTCTTGTTACTTTATTGATTGTAATTGCTTATTGTATCGCATGTTGTTACTAACTTGCACTTCAGTGCCTTGCTCGATTATCGTTATATATATCTCGTATTGCATTGCATAAGTGTCAGGCGCGTGAGTGATGGGCCTCTCTGGGTAGCCTCGGGTTGCTAGTGTTGGTTGCTCTAGCTCCGTGTCCTATTCCCTTTCTCGCTTGGGTTGCCGCCCAGGGAGTTTTGGGTCGTAGAATTGACAGAGTATGTCCGGAGTACTCTAAACAGAAGTTATAAGGTGGGTGAGCCGGCACATCATCGTTAAAGTCATCGAAGTCATGATCGGTACATTTGTCGCTCGAGTGAACCATAGCCTTCAGAGTGTGGTATAGCTTTGAATTGTTGTGTTAATGCTTTTATTAATTGGTTATTGTATTGATTGTTTATATTGAATGCTTGCTTGTCAGTTATATTGCTTAACTGCCTTATTTGCATTGTACGACTTTCTTTCTCTCCACCTCGATATCTGTCTCGCCCTCACTGAGTATACGTGTTGAGTATACTCACTCCTCACCACCACATTTCAGGAAATGCCATGCTAGCTGGAAAGTTCGTGATTACGTGAAAGATCATGCTTGAAGAGTTGTCTTGCGTGCTATGTGGCTTGAGTTGTCAAAGATGCAAAGATGTATGTTTCATGTGTTGTTTGTATTTAGTGTTAAAAAAAAAGAATGTAATTTAAGTTTTATTAGGTTATTGAGGTGATTTGAAAAGTTAGATTATGTATTCAGTTATTATAGTTTAATTTCATTGCATGTATGTAATTGTCTAAAGGAAAAGAGTTAGAATGGTATGATAGTCTATCTTATGCAATAGGTTAGTATGGTTTAATTGTCAAGCTTGAAAGTACTTGTCAAAGATGAAAAGAGATAGGTTAGTTTTTAAACTGGAAGTGTATATATACTTGTTGTGTTTATTTGTTGAGAAACAAGGCTCGGATGGCCTTGAGGTGTTTGTATGGTTGGACACGGTGCTGGTCTACTTATATGCTATTACAGGTTTTACATTTTGCCTAGAAACAGGGGAGACTCCGTCCGTCTTTCCCTAAAATTTTTGCCCGGGTTTGGAATTGGGTTATGATTAGATTGATTGATAGAACTCCCGGTCTCGAGAGGGATCGGGGTGTTGCAGGTATTCCCGAGGCGGTCATACCTTTGCCAATAAATAGGCCTTCGCCTTTTCAGAATTCATTTTCACTTCTTGCATTCTGGATCAAAGAAGTTTCTACGACGAAAACCGTTAAGCTTGGGACACTTAGCTCGGAGAACTAGGAGCCTTAAGCTTGGAAACATCAACTTTAAACACTCAAGTCTAGCTAGACGTTAGGTATATTCTCCATTCTCTCTCTTTTTTAGCTCTATTCCTTTTTCATATTTTCATCCTTCATGGGGAGATTGGATTCCAAAGATAGTCAAGCTAGAAGGCTATGTCTTACAGTGGGGAAGAGAAAAATCCATCCAGCTCGGGTACTCCTTCACAACAGGGCTGAGATGAAGAAAACTTAAGCAACTTTAGCCCTCAAGAAGAGAGGCCAGCTCCAGCTTCTCCTCGGAGAGGCAGTGAGGGCGAATGCTAAGTCCTCAAGGTCTAGAGGGTTCAAGATGACATTGTCAAGGGCCACAAGGCTAGACTATCCAACCTAGAGGAAGGAGATGACGATGGGATGCCACTGAATATGCTGGAAGGGTTGGAGATACCGAAAGGGAATATAGGGTAACCGTTCCGAAGCATAGTTCAGGCCGAGCCGTTAGCTATTAAGCCTTAGCTGAGCTCGAGAACTAGAGCCAATGGTGAGGCCGCCACCTCTTCGGGTCTAGGAAAACAAATATTTTCCTGTTGTCAGCGGGTATGCTGCACCAAAGTTTTCGATGCAAATAAACGAATGAGGGAGTGGGCTGTGGCCAAAGATTATAGACTCAAAGTGTCTGGTCGGCATGATTATGCTTGTTACCCGTCGAAGGGCCATTTCACCATCTATGACCTTGCATTCGATATGATTCAGCTATCGGTTCCCCTCTACATGATAACCATTCTAAACTATTTCCAACTCAGCCCTGGCCAAATAGCTCCGAATGGATGGGCCTTTTTTACAGCATTTTATGTCCACTACTGACGCAAGAACATTGACCCTACCCTAAACCTCTTCAAATGGTCATTCGGGCTAAAGAAAAATGCCAATACAGCTCCAAAGCTCAGCCCCCCTAAGCGTGCTATTGCTAACAAACTTGGCACAGGGGAAAATCTACTTAAGATGCCATCTCAAGTGGAAGAGAATTTGAAAGTATGGGTTGTTTGGTTCGGGGGCCCTCGATAGGAAGAAGTATATCCCGGGCTACTTCCAAAATAGGAAGAGAATGAGGAGAATGAAGAGGAGGAGGTAGAACAACTAGATAAAGGTCAGTTCATGGAACCCGAATCCGATCTCCCTACTTCCCCAATTTCCTTGAACAGTTAATGTACCTTAACCGTAATCTAACATTTGTATTTCCTTTCAAAAATGTCGAGCCGAGCTGCCCTAGCATATGGCCTAATGAAAAAGGCCAATGAGGATCAAGAGCCATCAGTAGAAAAGGATGCGGGCACGGGGCCTATCGTGTCCCAAGTTTCTCGCAAGTCTCGTAAAAGGGCCCCGAGCCAATGCAAGGAGCCTTCCAAGGCCCAGCTGACCCTACCAAGGAAATTTACTTCAAGAAGAAGAGCAAAGGGATTAAGCTAAAAGAGCCTGCCGGAGACCGGGCTAAAGGCAGCTCTCCCCAGAAAAAGAGATCCCAGCCTCAGGATGGGGACCAAGGGAAGGCGGTAGAGGTTCATCATACCAGAAAGGCCTACGCTTTAGCCTCAGCCGCCACCGCCTCGATCTCTAGGGACCCTAAGCTCAGCACCATTCTTTACGACTAGTTGTCCTACGACCTACGGACCGTCGTCGCGACTGTAAATTTCTTTTCTTCTCTCCTTCCTCCCTTAACTTTTGCAAGTCGGGAGTTCACTTGATGGTTTTAGGTTGAGTCCCATGTCCTCTCGATGCCTACCATATGGATGCTCGAGTTCAAGCACAGGAACCAAGAGACTTTAGACACCCTGAAGTCACTAGGAGGAGGCGACTAAAAGATTTAAGGAGGACACTACTGAGGTCCAATGCCTAAAGTCAGAGGTCAAGGCCAAGGACAAGGAGCTTGAGCAGGAGAGGGCCAAGCTAAAGGAAACTAATGCCGAGCTCGACAATGTCTGGGCCGAGAAGAAGGGGTCTGACTAGAAGCTCAAATATTTTACCGACAAGGTCAAACCTAATGGAGAGAAGGTCATTCAGGCCTTCAAGGATAGTGATGAGGGGCTTAAGTTCCTCGCAGGGTTTGTCGGGGAGTTCTCCAAGCTCGGTTATGTCGAAGGGTACTTATGAGGATAACTTGTAGCCAAGGAAAGGGCCACAACCTTCTATCCTTTCAGCGAGACAAAATTTATCGAGATTGTCGAAGCCCTTCCAAGGAATTTTGGGAGATCCCCAACCTGTCTGGCTAGTTCAAAGCTGTAGCCAATAAGGTACAAAGATATGTAGAAAGCACCCAGGATAGAGAGGACTTCGCAGACGAAGATGGTTCCCCTAATGTGGACCCCGCCACCAAGTGCTCAAGCTCGGTCGCCCTTCAAACTTAGAAAATTATTCATGTATTATGGCTCGAGGTGGCCCTCTTTGTACTTTTCCCAAATTAATAAAATCATTCTTCGTTTCTCAATTCGCTATATCATTTTCTTAATTCATTTGCACTTTTTTCAAAAGGCAAATCAGATCGACAACAGATCAAACAAACTTAAGTCAACTAATAATCGAACCCATATTGAAGCTAATTACCAATGAACAAGAGTAGTTAGATAGCCTTGTATTGATTTCATACCCAAATAGGCCGTTACTTAACCTAGGGATTTAAGTCAAATCGTTTATGGGTCTGAGCCGGACAATTGATAATCAATGAATAAGTGCAAAATCACGACCTTATGTTGGCTTCACGCCTGAGCTGGCCTCACGTTAAGTGTTGTATAACGATCTCAAGCAATTTTAGGCACTGAGCGGCCTAGGTAGTCTTAGCTAACAAGTGTTTACATGACCTTGTCTTGCCTTGGACTATCAGTGCGACTCGCACGCATTTAGCTCATCAGCCAATTCCAGCAATAGGTGCAATAGGGTTGCGACCTCGTTATCACTTTAGTTGTGACGGAGCTCCCAACTTCACAACAATGCACAAAATATTACAAGAATGTACAAAAACATAGACTTGATATTTTCAAAAAGGATTGATGTACATTTTGTTCGGCTCAGCCATTAAATTAAGTAGCGCTTTAAATGCTCGGCATTCCAAGCATTTCTCATTTACTTTCCATTTTTATCTATGATTAGAAGGTTCCAGATCGGAGTCCTTTCGCCACTTGGTATGGCCCCTCCCAGGTTAGGGATAGTTTTCCACCCAAAGTTGGCTGGATAATGGCTTTCCTTAAGACCAGGTCACCCTCTTTGATCAGCTTAGGCTGGACTTGCTTTGCAAAATCTCTCTCCATTGCTATCTAGGCTTTAGTCCGCAATTCTTCAGCCAAGTCAAGCTTTTCTCGGATCCTTGATCCATTCATTTCTTCATCATGGATGAAAGTTCTACTGGTGGGAGACCCGATCTCCACCAGTAGAAGTGCTTCTATGCCGAAAGTTAGATTGAAGGGCGATTCTCTCATCCCCGAGCTGGGTATGGTACAGTGCACCAACAGGACCTCGGGGAGTATCACTGCCCATTGCCCTTTTGCCTCTCCTAGCTTGGTTTTCAGACCCTACAAAATAGATCAATTAGTAACTTCGACCTGGCCATTACATTGAGGATGAACAATAGATGAGAATCTGAGATTGATTCCAATCTTGGCACATTTTCCTCAAAAGTATGCACTATCAAACTGTTTGCCATGGTCTGTAACTATAACTGGGTACTCCAAATAGGCAAATGATGAACCTCCAAATAAAATTCCAAGCCGCCCTGTCGGTTATTCTCGCCATGGCTTCGGCCTTGGGCCATTTGGTGAAGTAGTCCACAACTACAAAGGTGTGCTTCTTCTACCCCACACTGTTTGGTAATGGCCCAATAATGTCCAAACTCCACTGATAGAATGACCAAAGACTCATCATCACCATCAGATCTGCCGCGGTCTTTCTCTACACATTAGCGAATCGCTGGCAAGTATCACACCTCTTTACGAGCTCTCTTGCATCCCGCTTTAGGGTCGGCCAGAAATACCCTTGCCTTAAGGCTTTCTGAGCTAGGGCTTTGCCTTCGAGGTGATTTCCGCATATGCTCTCATGAATCTCCCTGAGTATGTAGTTTCGCTCTTCAGGTCCTACATACTTTAGCAGTGGCCAATTATAAGCTCTCTTATACAGCTACTCGGCTATGATAGTAAATCGTGAAGCTTGTCGCTCCACTTTCTGAGCCAATTTATCATCATCTAGGACTACACCCTCCTCAAGGAAGTCCACTATGGGCTTAATCCAATCTGGGTTCACAGTTACTTCCGAAATTGCTACCCTATCTACATGCACGCTAGGCTCGGAGATTTCTTCCACATGAACCAATGCAGGTTAGTTTTTGCCTGCTGCTAGCTTGGACAAGTCATCTGCCTTGACGTTCTCCTCTCTCGGGATCTGCTGAATCGAGAACCTATGGAACCCCAATGTCAACTCCTTCATCTTACCAAGATATGCGAAGATCGCCGTATCCCTGGATTCGAATTCCCCTGATACTTGATTGGCAACCAACAGGGAGTCGGTGTATGTCTCTATAGTTTAGGCTCCATGCTGAGTCACTATCCTTAAACCTGCCAGCAATGCCTCGTACTCAGCTTCATTGTTTGAGGTCGGGAATGCGAACTTCAATGAGTACTGATGTTCATGGCCCATCGGGTCAAGGATTACAACCCCAGCTCCGCTGCCCGATTTCCCTAATGCACCATCAACTTGGATCTTCCAAACCTCATTAAGATTATGGTCAGCCCGTCCAGTGCATTCTACTATAAAATCTGCTATTGCTTGAGCCTTAATCACCGTCCTCGATTCACATAATATGTCAAACTGACTCAATTCCACCGTCCGCTTGAGGAGCCTACCCGAGGCCTTTGGCTTGTACAAGATTGAATTGAGCTATACGTCAATCATCACCTTAATGGAGTGCGCATCAAAATAGGGTCTTAGCTTCTTTGACGTTGTGACCAGTGCCAAAGCAATCTTTTCCAACAAGGAGTACCTTGTCTCGATACCTTTGAGGTTTTTGCTAACATAGTATACAGGCTTTTGATCCTTACCCTCCTCACGGACCATTGCAGATGCTATTGCCATGCCCAACCATGCTAAATACACCACCAACTCTTCCCCCTCCTCAGGTCGGGAGAGCAGGGGCAGCGAAGATAGGTATTTCTTCAAATCATCAAACACCTTCTAATATTCTTTAGTCCATTCAACATTCTTGGGATTCCTAAGGACTTTGAAGAAGGGTGCACACTTGTTTGCCGACCTGGACATGAACCGACTCAAGGCAGCCACTTTGCCCGATAACTCTTGCATGTCATCGACATAGCTCGGTGGGGTCAAGTCCAATATGGCTTGGATTTTCTTCGAGTTGGCCTCAATTCCCCTGGCTGTGACCATAAAACACAAAAATTTCCTAGCCTTGACCCTAGAAGCACACTTTTCTACAATCAACTTAATCCTAAAATTTTCCATGATAGCAAAGGCCTTTTTCAGGTCGAAAATATGGTCTTCAACTCTTTTGCTCTTGACCAACATGTCATCCACATATATCTCCATGTGCCACCCAATATGAGATTTAAAAACTTTGGTCACCATCCTTTGATAAGTGGCACCGGCATTCTTGAGGCCGAAGGGCATGACCTCGTAATGATAAACCCTTTATTAGTGGTAAAAGCTATCTTTTCTCGATCGCCCATAGCCATCTTGATCTGGTTGTACCCTTTAAAGGCGTCCATAAAGGTAAGCAATTCACAACCCGAGGTTGCATCAACCATCTGATCAATCTGAGGTAGAGGAAAACAATCCTAAGGGCATACCTTATTCAGATCAGTGAAGTCAATACACAACCTCCACATGCTTGGGGTGTTACGCCCTAACTCGACCCCACTTATAATTAATCAAGACGCAACGGAATTTTGGCATTATAACATTTGTAATACGGACGTCAGCGCTCTAAACCAACCCTTTATAACAACACACAACCAACTCCAAATATCATCAACAACTCCGCAACCATTCATCAACATTCAACACCATATAATAAACAACCAAATTACGTACCAACAACAAGTCATATGCCTCTGTTTCAACAACATAACTCAAGCTATAACATACATTCACAAAATAGATTATAAACTAGTTTGGCAACCCAATCATATTCAAAAAGGAAGACTACTAAACCAGTATCATACAAACTGTTATCTTAAGTAAGTTATACAATACAACATAATATAAAAGCTAAGAAAAACTCATGGACATGACTCGGACACATAAGACTCGTCCACATAAGGCACATTCTCAGCTTCCTGAGGCACGTACCCAAAATCTGGTTCAGTAACACCTGATTGCAGAAAACGAATGAGACTGAGCTTATATAAAACAAAGCCCAGTGAGAAATTCGTAGATCTTTTGAAAACATTTACTTTATACCTTGGAAAATCATCCTATGAGCAACAATCATACCATAAACTTTAATAACAATACAAATACAACAACAGTAACCAAACAATAAGGATACGACACACTCGTTGATGAAGCTCCATATGCCATTTTAATGTTCACTAATTCCTCGAAACCCAATGACACAATCTATAGGTACCTTATTCTAGACCTATACTCCATGGCATCTCCGCCCATGTGAGATAGGGATTAACCATGACAACTGTGCCAGCAACCAAGGATGCCCCCTGAAGTGACACAACACTATCATGGCTCACAACAATGACTCTTGACTCATAACAACAATGACCTTTTCGATCTGAGAAGTCAACAATGAGGGTTGTCCGACTCCCGACACTTGACTCTTTACCTTCCGAGAGATCAGCAACGAAGTGCCCGATCCCCGACACTTCAACAATCAACCATCAATTAACTATATTTCAACAATCAACTATATAACATTTAAACAATCAACAACTATACAATTTCCAAAAACAATTAGGCTAGATGACAAAGTAGGCCATCCAACTTAACATGCATTTGAACACGCATTCAATCTCGACCTAATCAACAACAACCCACGAATCAACTACTCAAACAACCAAAGACAACATTTCAACATTTTAAAGAAAGCTACACAAACTTCTAAATGTCATAACTTACGAACTAGAAATCCAATAACCTCCAAACCACTTTCTACCACTCAACCACACATGCAACCACATAAACCCCGTCAAAAACCAACCAAAAGCCATTCAAAACAAGTCCAACAACCCTAATTTGACAATGCTACAAGGCTGAATTTTTTGGACTTTTGCTCTGACATTCCAATCAAAAATTCGGCATTATAACATTACTACCCCATAATTAACAAACTTTTAGAAGCGACAACTAACCAATTCCAACCACTACAACAACATTTATTCAACAATGAACCAATAACTCAACTTTAATACCTGAAAAATAGCAATACTTGCTACTACCTTTCAAAACTTATATAAACGCACATAAATGATCCTTGGCAACTACCGAGCAATAATCTAACAACAATTTAACAAAATATCAGCTAAAAATACAGTTATATGAAATTGACATAAAATAGCATTTTGAGATCTAGAATTTTTCTCTCACCTTTGATGCAAAATAAGGCTAGAAATAGGTAGAATGAATGCCCAACAAGCAAAATCAAGCTTTGAATGAAGTGATTTGGCCTTGAAATGAAGTTTTTATGTGAAAAATACTTTGAAAAACCTTGAAAATGTTCTTCATCTTTCTCCTTCAAGGAGTCACGATTTTGTGTATGTTTTTAGCTTGTTTTAATGTGTGTTGATAACTTATAAGTAAAAGTCAAAGCAAGCTTCAAGGTCAAAGTTGATTACTTAGTCATTTTTTTTGGTGTTTTGGCCAAAAATTGAAATATAAATACTATCTAATTAATACTATATTTATTAGGACTATAATTTAGTTGAAAACATTTATGTGTAAGTCTATGTAAGCATATATAAGCATATATATACATACAACTAAAATAAAATGCTTATATTTGCAAAAGAAGATGAAAAGCCATATTATTTATTTTTCAAATATCTTTTAAATGCATTTTTCAATTGTGCCATTTTAGAAATATTTAAAATGAAATACAATTTGTATTTTATATATATTATGTCAATGAAAGTCAACATTACCGTATGTTTATTAGTCCACATCACCATGCTGTTCTGGCATTTCGCACGCTATCATTTATCATTAACATCACCATGTTAATCAAAGGTAATAATATATGATAACCCGTATTCGATTATTCTAGTCCTTGTTAAATAATCTGAAGGGCTATGAATTGTTTATTAATGCTTATCATATCGAAGAGAAAGTGCGAAATATCCTAAACCCTTTTTAGAACATTTCTCTTCTCGGATAAATATTACAGACATATTCACATCGAAGCGAGAATATGAATATCCTACAAATCACATAGTGTATAAAACACATAAGCATATTCTTATTAAACCCTAAAAAGGTCATCTCAAACTTTAGCATTAGGACATATCCCCAACAAGTATATTATGTTATGTATGTATACGGTTTAACTTGTTGATGTTGCTTTTTTTTTGTTAATTTAGTGGGATTTTATTGAAAGAAAAAGGAAAAGTACATCAAAGTACACAATGCATGACAACTGGTGTCACAATCAAGAACAAAGCAGAAAAAAGTGAAAGCTAAATCGGTCGCAGGCCGAAGGCAACAAAAGACATGAAAATGGACAAAAAAACAAAGAGAATCTCCTCATTTAATACGTTGATCTGGGGGTCTTCCATTGAAGATGCCTTGAACAGCCCGAGTGTAGTCGAACGAAGGAGTTGCGCTTGAGGTTGCCCTAGAAGTAGAGGCTTTGGCGTTATCATGACCAAACGAACTAATAGTTGATCTATCTTTGCCTGGAGCAGCTGTGAAATTTTTATGCTTGGAAACTTGTGACGAGAACGGGGTGAATGACATTCTTTGAATTTGTTTTTCATATATTTGAGAGCTTGGCACTTCCACATTGACCCTACTCAAAGTGTTAGCAGGCAGAAAATTGACCTGATTCTTTGGGGAGTTTGTTTGCTTGTGATAAACACCCGTACCTGAGGAAAGATGATGATCAATAGCCTTTGACCTAGAAAAGTTGTCCTAAGGATGAACAAATGATTGATTAGAATGATCTTCGGCAATTATATTGAGAGCATTAAATCTGTTGGTTGTAGCCTTGTTCTCTTTTCGGGATGCACCACGTCTCCTTCTGGGTTTCTTACCAACATCAGTCCATTTTGGATTAGCGCCATTGGTGTTTTCGTTAACTTGCGTCTCAGTAGAATTAGGACAAGTGGATGTGTCATGTCCAACAACATTGCACAGAGAACATTTTAGAGGTTTCCAATCATATTCAATCTGAAATTCTGCCTTTTTCCCATTAGGAAGTTCAACAAAGGTGCTATTCGGGATATCCTTCTGGATATTCATTTCCACACAAACTCTTGCATAACCGAGATGTGAGCGTGAGGCAATTTTGGAATCCATTTGAAGAGGGAGACCAATTGTGCCTAAGACATAACTGAGACCATCTTTATTTAGTAGATCAAGTGGGACATTTCTCAGCTTTAACCACATTGGCACCCACTCAGAGTTAATCTTAATGAGTTGGAGGCCAATTTCCCAATGTCTTAAGAGAAGAGGGTGGTGGTGGACATGCCATAGCTTTTGTATCACACGGTCGAAAATTTCTTGTGATTGAAAATGGAACACAAACAACCCAAAGTCATTAGATTGAATATCAACATGGCCAAACTTTTTCCACTGAGTATCTACCATTCCCCTAATTAAGAAGAAAGAGGGTGGCTAACTGATAAATTGACCAATAAGGCAGCAATTCCAATGTTAAGCACCTTCCTGGAAGACACTTTTAGGCGGAATATCAATTTTTCTCCCATCCTTGATTTTGAAATTGTCAAAGAAGTTCAATTTAAGTGAATCATTCAACTCACCCAAAAAAGTGCTTTTGCCAATTGTTGGTAATGTGATTTGTTCTAGAAGAACTATTTTGACCCCAAATAGAACATTGCATAGGAACAAACTCTCTGGCTGCAGGATCATGAGCTTCTGTGGAATTCGGCAGAGAAGGAAACTCATTTTGCAAAATCGCAAAGAGGTCATTGTTGAATTACGTTGGCAAATTGTGACCAAATGGATTGCCAATATGATTTGAGTTATCCTTGACGCCAAATGAGAGAGAGTCAGAGTTTGCATCATCATGGATGTAGTTCACTCCAGCATGGATATTGTCATGGACTTGGTAGGTATTGGCTGAATACTCAACTGGAAGGGATTCAAGTGGGTTGGCCTATGCATTTGGGAGAGGAAAGCCTGAAGTCTTGCCAGTTGTAGTTTGAATCGGATCTGCCTTGCTAGGTAAAACATTGGCATCAACCCCATGTGATTGTGGACCAGAAAATTTTCTTTCAAAATTAATATGGCTCTCATGCAAAGGTCCAACATTTTGACCAACGACCAAATTGGCAGGACTATTAAACTCATTGTGGCCCACGGCCATGTGCAAAATAGCCGCTGAGTTGGACTTATTGATGTGCCTGGGTAAGTTGGCATGATGTCGTGAGGATATAAGCACTCTATTTTCAAGATGCCGTGGGGCCGTAAATTCCCCAATAGACTCAAAAGAGCCCACGTTCTTTGACTTCTCAGCAAGTGGAGAATTAATATGGTCACCTTGAATGATAGCCTAAAACGGAGGCATGTAATCTATGGTTGGGTTGTTGAATGGTTGTTTAATATATGGAATCGATTATGTTGTTTGTTGTTGAAGTATTTGTGGAGTTGTTGTTGATATTTGGAGTTGGTTGTATGATATTATAAAGGGTTGATTTAGAGCCATGATGTCCGTATTACAAACGTTATAATGCCAAAATTTCGTTGCGACCTGATTGATTGTAAGTGTGGTCGAATTGAGGCATGACATTAAGTGGTATCAGAGCACATGTTTAGCTGTCAGCCGGTGTATCCTGGGAATGTGGGTAGTGATCTTAGCAAGAATGCATGTACTAAGTGTAAAGTGAATTACATGATAATATGTTTATGTGATTAACTTGCTTATGTGAATAACTTTCTATGTGATCAATATGCCTTATGTGTTAAGTGAACTAATGTGTTCAATATGCTTATGTGACAATGTGCCTTATGTACTCAATGTGTTGGATGCTGCCAATGTACATTTGGTGATTAATGTGTATTATGTGACCAATGTGTTTTATGTGATCGAAGTGTCTTGTGTCAAGTTAATTGTTTATGTGGTTTTAATTGTTTATAACTAGCTTATGTGAAACAACGTGCTTGAGGTGCTCAATGTACTTTAAGTGACCAATGTTTTAATGAAAGGCTACACAAACTTCTAAAAATCATAACTTACAAACTAGAAATCCAATAACCTCCAAACCACTTTCTACCACTCAACCACACATGCAACCACACAAACCCCATCAGAAACCAACCAAAAGCCATTCAAAACAAGCCCAACAACCCTAATTTGACAATGCTACAAGGCTGAATTTTTTGGACTTTTGCTCCGACATTCCAATCAAAAATTCGGCATTATAACATTACTATCCCGTAATTAACAAACTTTTAGAAGCGATAACCTACCAATTCTAACCACTACAACAACATTTATTCAACAATTAACTAATAACTCAACTTTAATACCCGAAAAATAGAAATACATGCTACTACTATTCAAAATATATATAAACGCACATAAATGATCCTTGGCAACTACCGAGCAATAATATAACAACAATTTAACAAAACATCGGCTAAAAATACAGTTATATGAAATTGACATAAAATAGCATTTTGAGATCTAGAATTTTTCTCTCACCTTTGATGCAAACTAAGGCTATAAATAGGGAGAATGGATGTCCAACAGGCAAAATCAAGTTTTGAATGAAGTGATTTGGCCTTGAAATGAAGTTTTTATGTGAAAAATACTTTGAAAAACCTTGAAAATGTTCATATTTCTCCTCCAAGGAGCCACGGTTTTGTGTGTGTTGTTGGGGTATTTTTAGCTTGTTTTAGTATGTGTTGATGACTTATAAGCAAAAGTCAAAGCAAGCTTCAAGGTCAAAGTTGATTACTTAGTCATTTTTTTGGTGTTTTGGCAAAAAATAGAAATATAAATACTATCTAACTAATAATATATTTATTAGGACTATATTTTAGTTGACAACATTTATGTGTAAGTCTATGTAAGCATATATAAGCATATATATACATACAAAATATAAGCATATATATACATACAACTAAAATAAAATGCTTATTTTTGCAAAAGAAGATGAAAAGCCATATTATTTATTTTTCAAATGTCTTTTAAATGCAATTTTCAATTGTACCATTTTAGAAATAGTTAAAATGAAATACAATTTGTATTTTATATATACTAGGTCAATGAAAGTCAATGCAAGAATCGTTTTGAGCATAAATCACTATTTTAGCTTAAAAACGTACATTTTCGTCCGTAAAATCTATTTAAATTCCTAATCCATTTTAGAAATAGTTTTTTATCAAACACGGGCCTATTAATAATAGAGGACTAGGTTTTCAGATGTTTAAAACACCCGTGTCAAAATTTTAGCGGACGTGTGCTTCAAACACTATTTAGAAATAGCAACGATAAAATTTTCGATGCAGATTATTATAAAAATTTCATGAATGCTCACATATCATATATTAGAAGTATTAATTACTTAATTAGTACATTTTAATTCATATAACACATATAAACAGGTTAAAACATATAATTGCAAATATGGCCAAATTCGGGGTCTCACACGGGGTCTTTGCAACCAAAACCATATTAGATAGCCAGGTCGGATATACAATCTCACTTATATGACCGGTATCAATTAACTTGTCCATTTCCTTAGAGATAATTTTCTCTTTATCATAATGGAAATGCCGGTGTTTTTGTTGCATAGGTCGGTAATCAGGCTCAACATTCAAATGGTGCTCAATTACACTCCGGTCAATACATGTGAGACCCCATATTTTGTCTTTGCCTCGATTTGTGTATTTTGCTTCGATTTACGTGATTTGACCTGTTTATATGTTATATGAGTTAGAATGTGTTAAATATGTGATTTATATTCCTAATACATGCTATGTGTGCATTCATGAAATTTTCATCAAAATCGGCATCATAAATTTTATCGACAATTTTTGTGAATAGTATTTTGAACACCTGTCAGCTAAAATTTTTACAGGGGTGTTTTAAACATTTTAAAACCTAGTCCTTGGGTATTAATAGACCTGTGTTTGATTAAAATGAATTTTGAATCGGTTTTAGAATTTTAAAGGTTTTTACACTTTCTTTTGCAAAAATCACGTTTTTAACCGAGTCGGGTGAAATTCTTTGCATGAGAAAACTCTTGTCACCTAAAAATAAACTACTTAAAATAGTCTAAGTGTCAATTTAATGTTTGAGCAAGAAATAGTCAAAAATAGGATTTAAAAGACTAAAAATACTAAAAATTAACTAAGTGTCAACTTTGACTTTCTTTTATTTGTTTGACCTTTGCTTAATATATCATCAACACACATTAGCAAAGCAAAAAAACACACTCACACACACACACATGGCCAAGAGGACATAAGAGAAAAAAAGAGAAGAAAAACTCAAGTTTTTAAAGAGATTTTTCATTAGAAATTGCATTTGAAGGCCAAATTTCATCAACCAAAGCTTGAATTCACTTGTTGGGCATTCATTGAGCAACTTTCTAGCTTCATAACACATCAAAGGTGAGAGAAAAATTCTAGATCTAAAAATGTCATTTTTATGTTTTTGCATATAATTGAATTTTGAACTGTTAGAAAGTTGAATTGATGTTATATTATTGCTCAGTGCATGCTAATGATCATTTATATGTGTTTATATAAGATTTGAACTGTTGTAGTATGCATTTCTATTTTCGGATATTAAAAGTTGAGTATTTGGCTATTTGTTGAATAAATGTTGTTGTGGTTGTTGGAATTGCTTGCTGTTAGTTTGTAAAAATTTGTTAAATACGTGGTAGTAATGTTGTAATGCCGAAATTTCGATTGCGATGTCGGTGTGAAAGTCCAAAAATTTCAGCCATGATGCACTAGGGTTTTAGGGTTGTTGGGCTTGATTTGTATGGATTATGGTTGGTTTCTGAGGGGACAAATGTTGTTGATTGAGTGGGTGAGTGAATGAAATTGGTTTGGAGGTTATTGGATTAGTAGAATGTAAGTTATGACTTTTAGAAGTTTGGATTGTCTTTCTTTAAAATGTTGAAATATGCCTTTAGAAATTTGGGTGGTGTTTGAGTGATTGTATTGTAAGTTGTTAATGGTTAGACTAGGGTTTGGTTGTGTGTTTAATGCATGTTAAGTTGGGTGGCCTACTTTGTCATCTAACTTAGTTGTTTGTGGTTTAATTGAATAGTTGTTGTTATGTTGTTGATTTGATGATTATTGATTGATTATTGTTGAACCGGAAGATAGCCAACCTACTTTGTTATCCACCTGTGATAATTGATTATTGATGAACTGGGAGATAGTCAACGTGAAAGGTTGTCCTCTTGAGATTTGAATGATTATTATTATTGCTGAGTCTTGGTATGTGTGTGCCACCTCTCGGGTAGCATCGGGCTATTGGGTTGAAACCGACATGACTACCATAGGCTACCCCCAGCTCGCATAACGGAGGTGTCATGGAGGGAGGGGCTAGAGAGGTACCTCGGGTGCGTGAGTAATGGGGAGTTACAAGAAGAATGGTTGAGATCGTGATGGCGTTTAGAGCTATACCAACTAGAGTATCCTTTATTGATTGGTCATTATAGTTAATGTGCTTATATTATTATTGATGATTATTGTATGTTTACCACTCAAAGGATGATTTCCAAGGAGTATAGTAAATACTGTTAGAGATCTATCGAATCCTCACTGGGCTTGTTTTATATAGGCTCACTCTCAATTATTGCATGCATATAGGTAAAGTTAATCCAGATTACGGGTACATGCCTCTAGAAGAGGATAATGTGCCATATGTGGACGAGTCCTATGTGCCAGAGTCTTGTCCCTAATTTATGATGTTGTACTCTTTTGATATATTGTGTATTAAACTTAGTTGTCTTGTATTTCACTTAGAAGTTCATGTTATATAAGATATTGTAAAGATAGTAAATTAAATGTTGCTAGCTTAGTAATCTTGTTTTGGAATATGATTAGGTTGCTAGGTTGGTTATAATCTATTTTGGAAGTGTATGTTATATAATAAATAT
This sequence comes from Ehretia macrophylla, assembly GCA_037974665.1. NCBI lineage: Eukaryota > Viridiplantae > Streptophyta > Magnoliopsida > Boraginales > Ehretiaceae > Ehretia > Ehretia macrophylla. The sequence continues at coordinate 2,796,352 of CM075766.1, forward strand.
ATTATGTTGCAACGGAGGCGCATAACTATGAAAGAGTTGATGAAAGAATGTTTAATGTATGAAATGGTTGCGTTGTATGTTGTTAATTTGATTGTGGAATTGGTTGGTGATTTGTGGAGTTTGATGTATGTTGTTCTTAAGGGTTGGTTTAGAGCCCTGATGTTCATGTTACTGTCATTATGCTACCGAAATTCCGTTGTATCTTGACCGATCTTAAGGGGGGTCAGGTTGGGGCGTTACAATACCTGTCATGTCAGAAGTAGACTAGGCAAATATATGTTCATTTTGCAAAAGGAAATGACTTATACCTTGCTCGAGATGGTCGGGTAATTCACTTCTGATCTTAGCTTTCTTGCTGTCATCTAGGCTCCAATCTGCTTGATACTTCAGACGTAGGGAAGTTTCTGTTGGTTATTATCCATGGTTCTATAGCCTAGATTACTAGTAATTTAAGAATCGAAACCTTAATCTAGTGCAACAAAATCAATCAAGAACCGATAACCAAACAAATACATATAAACATACCGGCATATATGCATAAAACGCAATTTTAGATTTCGTAGACAGATTTATTACCTTAAAGTGTTGGCATCAAAAATCAACACTACAATGATGCTCACCACACGATGGCTGCAATAAGTGGACATCACTCGTCCATGCTTGCCTTGGCCGAGAGCTCTACACCAATAGAAGAAGAAATCTGCAGCTACAAAAGGGAAGTCACAATTGATCTTCTCTTTTATTCTAATTCGAAGCTATGGTGATATTCGTTGTGGGAAGAAACTCACTCTCATTTTTTCCTCTCTATGGCCATGTGGTATTCTCACAAATCAAGAAGGAAAAATTGTTCTCTCTCAACTTTTCCTTGGTTGGCCGTGTATTAATAAGCAAGAGTCCTAAGTGACTTATGTGTTTTAGGAGTACTAGGAGACTTAGGAATTGTACTTGCATCCAATAATGTATATGGACTATATCTTGTCCACATTTTTAATGCTAGATAATATGCTAGATAATCATTGTATTATCTCTTTATTTATCTTTATGAATTTCATATCTCAAAGATAATTCATAAAATAAAGAGTCCAATAATAATAGCTAGCCTACAATCCTATCTTCCAACTTCCTAATCCATCCACACGACTTTCTCTCGCCAAATACACACTCCACACACTATTCATAGAGAAAAGGAAAGTGTACCTACCAATATGAAAATTAGCTAGAAGAAGGACCAAAAGACATATTCGTCCTAGCTCCAAAATGACTAAAATGCCCCTGCTAGACACTAGTTGCATTTTATTCATTTTAACCCTACCTCATTCCACTAAAGAACTATGGCTGCACTCTAGTACGAATACTTATTCCCATGATGCCAGTCAAATGAGGTTTGACTATGTCTTTGACCTACTAAGTATAAAATACCATAATGCCCCTCTATGTAGAACCCATAATCAATACTAGGTCTTGACTTTGTACTATCCACCTTTCTTGATTACCTCTATACTTTGTGCCTCTAATCCTCCATTAATCATCAACTAGATATTATTCTCTTGATCCAAAGAGCCACCCACAAGTTCAATATCTAAATATAGTCCCGGTTGACTATATTATTAAGTACTTAGGTTCCGATGACTAATAGAATGTCACAAAGGGGGATAACCCATCGTTAAGATGGCATAGAACGACTTGACACATATGCATGTTCCAACTAGTCAAGTCCATGTATCCAAAACATAGAGCTATTGACCTATATAAGATCTTACCCATAGTGAATCAAAATACATGTCTTTGAGTTCATTGGTCATCCACATATGCTCAAGAACTAGAGCATTGGTCTCTTAGTAGCTTGAGATGTTTCTTATCTCATTCGAGCGATAGAGATCACATCTACCATGGTCCAATTCAATGCACTCTTGTGCACTAATGAGAAAAGTCCGGAAAGCCCCTCTAATGACCAAGGTAGGTTACCCTACCAAATAGGAGACTCTCTCATTATAACCTTCCATAGTGAAGTGCCCAACTTTACTATATGGTTATGAACCTATAGTTTAGATTCAAGCCTCATAGCATATACCTTTTGTGCGGATCACCACGCACCTATGCCATTCACTCAAATCAAGGAGCCTTAGCATACATATATATATAAAGAATATAATGAGAGTATAAAGATGCTCATGTAAGATACACTGATTCTTAATTGTTATAATATCCTTTCAGTAAGACGTCTTAGTGCTAGTGGCCTTTAGGGCATACAATTCCCAATAGTTTCATAACATTCCTGAGCCGAGAGCTAGGCCCTTCTAATCTCTGTCACCCTAGTGGGGTCGAAAACTTTAACACTTAATGGTAGGTTGAGGAAACCTGTGATGCCTGAGATTACTATCGTACATTCCATTAACTGTTGCATTTACTATTTGTGCATTTTACGTGCCTTTTAATTGATTCTTCTTTAGTTACTATTCAACTCGATTTTCAACTACTTATTTTTTTTTAAATTAACATTTTTCCTAAATTATATTATCTATTTGAGGAATGAGAAAAATGTGCATTTGGGCAATTAGCATTAGGAGCGTCCGTTTATAAATTATTTTAGCGGTTCAAGTGAATAGTATAACATTGAATTTTTGGACTAAATGAAACTAATTAGTTTGGACTTATTTTTAAGTGGTTTCTATATGTATTTTGGCCATTTTAGTTGTCACACAAACACATATAAATATAATACATATAATATACATATATATAATATTACATATGCTTACACATAGCTCAAACAAAAGCAAAAATGCCAACCATGTCTCCCCCTTCCCCTAAACCCGATTGTAACCAAGAGGAAAAAGAAGGGTTTTTGCTTCATCAAATCTTGACTTCAAGCTCTACCAAGCTAGGACTAGGTGTTTTCAAGGGTTCCTCACCTTACTGCGAGCTCCTATGCGCTTTGGGTGAGGGATTTTGTATTCTTTTATGTATATAAAGTTTATACCAAAATGTTGAAATTCTAGATCTGTTGTTATTAGGTTATGATATGATTAAATCTTGTTATATATGATATATCCGTGTTATAGAGACCACATTTATGCTATTGTTTCTTTTTTTAAATGGTTAAATTCGTTCATTGATTTTAAGGTAGTGAATAGTGACATGTTTTAGGGTTTTATGAAATTGTGCATTATAGTTTGATTCATTGCTTCAAATAGGTGTCTTAGATGTTAATAAAATAGATTAATAGTCACAGGAGGTTGCATTGCTCAAAGCATAGCTAAAACGTGAAATTTGTGACTTTTAGAAAGGGATTTCGGGTGTAATGCAAATCTGGGATATTTTGGCCATCACATTAGTGTTCTTAGTCTATATAGATGCTAGATATGCTTTTCTAACTTGCAGCTGAGTTTCGGTTAGGGTACGTGTAGTACAAACTCACAAAAGGGCAATCGGGGCTTTTATGATAATCGTAGGTAATTGGGTAGTTTCGAGGGTCCTAAGGGTGCCATAAGGAGTAATTAGAAGTATGGGATAGCTCGCTCGTGAAACTACAACATTATCTTTCGTTTAGAAGACAAATGGCGTAAGTTACAAAGGAGGAAAAGTAGAAAAGTGATTGTTTTACACATCTAATGCTTTTAACTGTTTGTAATGTCATTAAATGCACTTTTAAGTTGATTGTGAGAAATATGAATTTTACCCCTTTGTATTCATGTAGTTGATTTTATGCTAATGCTTATATTTTAACTATTTTTTAGGGCAACCTACTTTTTTGTCTGTCCTAAGTGTTATTGCTTTATTCTATTATTGTATCATCAATTGTTAAACTACATTGCATAGTGGTTGCGCAACTATAGTGTTAGGGGCGGATGTATTAAATATCGGCTGGGCGGCAACGGGCTTGCCAGTGGATATTTGATCTTTGTGGTCTAGTCCCTCACTTGCTTGGTCCAGAGATTGCCAGGGGGTATTGGATAGTAGGATTCTCGTGGTATATCCGGAGTACACCCATTGGAGTATTTGGGATTTATGCCGGTACTTTGATTGAGGTTCGAGGATCGATGATCGAGGTTTGTGGTTCATGATGAAAGATCAAGTAAATTCTGGAGTGATTGAGGTTAAGTGAATCGTATCCTTTTTATTGTGTGGTAACTTGTTATTTAAATTGTTCTTTAGTTGTTTAAATGTTTTATTTGTTCTAACTGTCGCATTGCACGCCCTAGTAGACTTTATCCCTCACTTAGCAATTGTGATTGTTCATACCTCGCTAAACATGTTTCAGGTGGTGCAGTGGAAAGAGTTGTCGTGATTGTTGTATACTATTGCTTGAGATTGGAGTGTTTGCCTGCTAAACTGTAGAAGACTTGTTTGTATTATATTATGTTCTAATTTGCCTATGGGTTTTATATATGTTTGGAATTGTTGGAATTGTAATAGTTAGGTTGATGTTTGGCTGGAATGGTAGTGGTCTGTAATAGTTTAACCTTATTTACCTCCTATGTTGCTTGCTTATGTGTTAATGAAAGCTAGTAGTTGTTTAGCTTTAGATTATAAGAAAGTCTAATTAATAATATAAAGTGGTATGATAAGTGGACAAAAGATAAAGATTCAAGGATTGTTAGTTGCATGGTTGTACGTGTTTATAATGTCTTGTATTGCTTAAGGCTTGGATGGCCCTGAAGCTGGGAAAGTTTGGAGATGAAGTTGAAGAATGTTGTGGAAGTTGAATTTTGTGTGGCTTGTGGCTTTATTGTCTGTTGGTAGGTAGTTATTCGTCATTTAAACAGGGAAAACTCTGTCCGTTTTCCCTAAATTTTGTTACCGGGTTTAGAATTGGGTTGAGTATAACATTGTTAATAGAGTCTCCGGTCTCGTGAGGGATCGGGGCATTACAGGCGGTATCAGAGCTTTGTTAGCTCTTAGCCGAGACAAGGTCCTCAGCCTGTCGGGTAGTAAACCTTGCATGTGTGCTTGTTAAATGTGTCTTGAAAGTGTGTGCCTGTATGTGTGATTGTATGTCTTGAATTGAATGTGTGCACCTATGTGATATAGTTATGTGTTATGTGCTAAATGTGTACTAAGTGAAGTGAAGTTGCATCGAATTGACCTTGTGAATCATTATCTGCTTGAATTATTGATTGTAATGTATGTACTTGAGCATTTTGAATTAAGTTTTGTTGTGAATTGAATTGGTTGTGTTATGATTCGCACTTGAATGACTTTGTTGCTTACATTGTTTTATATGTTCTTTTATAATCATGCTGGTATAATAACTTAAAGAATGTTTATACATATGTAATATCTTGGCATTCATACATAACTCGACGAAATGATAAGAAAGCCTTTTCCTTCCCCCTAAAGCGAGGTGATTAGTGGCAGGTCCTCCAAGTTTTGTGGATTAGCAGGAATGAGAGGCAATTAATCAGCCTTTATTTGGGAGTTGGTGGATATAGTTGGAGCTCAGTTATTGGGATTCTTCTAAGGCCTTCTTCTGTTCTTAACGGTCATAAATGAGTAGCTTATGTTGGGGTTTCTATATGACGGTTCTCTGGAGAATTTTCTTTGTATTTTATTATCAGGTCTTCTTTTGGTATTCTTTTGTCGGCATTTCTCGGAAGGCTTGGTATATGGGATTCTTTTAAGCCTTATTACACGGTATTATCTACAGTGCTCATACTCAGGTCTTTTATTGATATTTTCTCGCCGCTCTTATTGGGATTCTATTCTTCTACGATATTCGTGCCAGTGGGATTCTTATTCAGACTTCTAAATAGCATTTCTATTGGAGCCTTTATTTGGTCTTATTACTTGACGTTCGCAGGCAATACTACTGGGATTTCTTAATGAGTTCTTACAAGAATTTGCATACGGTATTCTTGCTCCACAACTAATGACGAGTAATCGGAGTTGGTTTTCAATTGATACCGAGTTCTTATGGAGGAAGAATTGCGTGGATGCAATTAGTTTAAGGGGGAGAGGGTGTGATGCCCGAGATCACTATCGTACTTTCTATTAACTATTGCATTCACTATTTGTGCATTTTACGCGCCTTTTAATTGATTCTTCTTTAGTTACTATTCAACTCGATTTTCAACTACTTATTTTCTTTAAATTAACATTTTTCCTAAATTATATTATCTATTTGCGGAATAAAAAAAATGTACATTTGGGCAATTAGCGTTAGGAGCGTTCGTTTATAAAATATTTTAGCGGTTCAAGTGAATAGTATAACATTGAATTTTTGGACTAAATGAAACTAATTAGTTTGGACTTATTTTTAAGTGGCTTCTACATGTATTTTGGCCATTTTAGTCATCACACATATACACACATAAATATAATACATATAATATACATATACATAATATTACATATGCATACACATAGCTCAAACAAAAGCAAAAATGCCAACCATGTCCCTCCTTTCCCCAAACCCGATTGCAACCAAGAGGAAAAATAAGGATTTTTGCTTCATCAAATCTTGACTTCAAGCTCTACCAAGCTAGGACTAGGTGTTTTCAAGGGTTCCCTACCTTACTACGAGCTCCTACACGCTTTGGGTGACGGATTTTGCATTCTTTTGTGTAAATAAAGTTTATACCAAAATGTTGAATTTCTAGATTTGTTGTTATTAGCTTATGATATGATTAAATCTTGTTATATATGATACATCCGTGTTATAAAGACCACATTTATGTTATTGTTTTGCTTTTTAAACAGTTAAATTCGTTCGTTGATTTTAGGGCAGTGAATAGTGACATTTTTTAGGGTTTTGGGAAATTGTGCATTATAATTTGATTCGTTGCTTCAAATAGGTGTCTTAGATGTTAATAAAGATAGATTTATAGTCCCGGGAGGTTGCATTGCTCAAAGCATGGCTAAAACATTAAATTTGTGACTTTTAGAAAGGGGTTTCAGGTGTAATGCAAATCTAGGTTATTTTGACCATCTTATTTAGTGTTCTTAGGCTAAATAGGTACTAGATATACTTTTCTAACTCACGATTGACTTTTGGTTAGGGTACGTGTAGTACAAACTCACAAAGGGGCAATCAAGGCTTTTATGATAATCGCGGGTAATTGGGTAGTTTCGAGGGTCCTAGGGGTTCCATAAGGAGTAATTAGAAGTATGGGATAGCTCGCTCACGAAACTAGAACATTATCGTTCGTTCGGAAGACAAATGGCTTAAGTTACAAAGGGGGAAAAGTGGAAAAGTGATTGCTTTACACATCTAATGCTTTGTAACTGTTTATATGTGGTTAAATGCACTTTTAAGTTGATTGTGAGCTTTTAGTAAAGTTTCGTGAGAAATATGCATTTTACCCATTTGTATTCATGTAGTTAATTTTATGTTAATGCTTATATTTTAACTGGTTTTTAAGACAACCTACTTTGTTGTCCATCCTATGTGTTATTGTTTTATTCTATTGTTGTATCATCAATTGTTAAAGTGCATTGCATAGTACTTGCGCAACCATAGTGTCAGGGGCAGATGTATTGGATATCGGCTGGGCGGTAGCAGGCTTGCTAGTGGATATTCAATCTTCGTGCTCTAGTCATTTACTCGCTTGGTCCGGAGATTGCCAGGGGGTGTTGGGTTGTAGGATTCGTGGGGTACATTCGGAGTACACCCATTGGAGTGTTTGGGGTTTATGCTGGCACTTTGATCAAGGTTCGAGGATCGAGGATCGAGGTTCATGGTTCGTGTTGAAAGATCAAGTAAATTCTGGAGTGATTGGGGTTAAGTGAATCGTATCCTTTTTATTGTGTAGTAACTTGTTATTTAAATTGTTCTTTAGTTGTTTAAATATTTTATTTGTGCTAACTGTTGTATTACACGCCCCGGTAGACTTTATCCCTCACTAAGCAATTGTGATTGCTCATACTTCGCTAAACATGTTTCAGGTGGTGCAGTGGAAAAAGTTGTCGTGATTGCTGTGTGCTATTGATTGAGATTGGAGTGTTTGCCTACTAAACTGTAGAAGACTTGTTTGTATTATATTATGTTCTAATTTGCCTATGGGTTGTATATATGTTTGGAATTGTCGGAATTGTAATAGTTAGGTTGATGTTTGGCTGGAATGGTAGTGGTCTATAATAGTTTAACCTTACTTACTTCCAATGCTTGTGTGTTAATGAAAGTTAGTAGTTGTTTAGCTTTAGATTATAAGAAAGTCTAATTAATAATATAGAGTGATATGATAAGTGGACAAAAGATAAAGATTCAAGGATTGTTACTTGCATGGTTGTACGTGTTTATAATGTCTTGTATTGCTTAAGGCTTGGATGGCCCTAAAGCTGGGAAAGTTGTGGAGATGAAGTTGGAGAATGTTGCGGAAGTTGAATTTTGTGTGGCTTGTGGCTTTATTGTTTGTTGGTAGGTAGTTATTCATCCTATAAACAGGGGAAACATCGTCCGTTTCCCTAAATTTTGTGACCGTGTTTGGAATTGGGTTGAGTATAACATTGTTAATAGAGTATCCGGTCTCGTGAGAGATCGGGGCATTACAGAACCACCCTGAAATAGTTCAAAGTTACCTTGCCCAAGATCCCATTGTAGGCAGAATTGTAGTCCATCACAATGAAGTTGGCCTGTATAGTATTACGCCTCTCTACCGCCTCCAGAGTTTGCGGGAGGTTGACTATCCCTTCAGCTTTGTACCCGTGCCCAGTGAATCTTTCCAAAGTTCCCATCATTGGCCTCAGCTTGCTACGGTCTAATCCCAAGTGCTCGAAAGCCTTCAAAAATATGACCTCTACTGAGCTCCGCGTATCCACTATTATTCTCCTAACGGTGTGGTTGCAAATGGTTACAATGATCATTAGGGGATCATTGTGCGGGATTAACACCCCTTCTAGATCGTCCGAGGAGAAAGCCATTCCCTCCAAGCCTCGGGTTACTTCTGCCATGGGTCCCCGTTATCTTCCAGCTTAGATGTAACCCTTTAGCCCCGCCGACGTTTCCCTACCCGAGGCCAATCCTCTTGCGATTGTTTCTATCACTGCCTGGTGGACTCCACTTCCTACCCGTCTCGGGGGGTTCTTTCCCTTTCTCTCCCTCCACCTTGGTCTTGGGCTCTAGGCGGAGGCCCAGATATATATATTCTCAGGTGCCCTCAGGTTATTAGAGCCTCGATCTCCTACCTCAGCTCCTTGCACTCCTCTGTGTTGTGGCCATAACTGTTGTGAAATCGGCAGAACTTATTCTTTGATCTCCTCTTTGGCCAACCTCCCATAGGTCGGGGATGTGGAATGTTGTACTGCGTTTGGACCTCTATTAGGATCTATTCCCTCAGAGTGTTGAGGGGGTGAACACAGTGAACCTCAACTCTTGTTTTCGTTGCTGTTGCTTTCCCTTGGCGTCACCTTGGGCTTTATTCTCGGGCTGACCCTTCGGCGCAAAGGCATCCCCCTTCTTTGCTAACTCCCTCTTCTCGTCATCATCACCGACTACTTTGGATATCACCGCCACAGTCTTGGTCGGCTTGGGCTCTACTCCCATTACCCTCTTCCTTTTTGTCACCTCGGGAGGATTAACTAGCCCGAGGAGTCCCTATCGTCGGCCTCTGTCCAGATACCAAGTGCCTGCCCTTGTGCGGCCCCCGCATCTCCTTGATCAGCAATATGAACTTGTGGTCGGTGCGGTGGCGGGGTGGCTTGGTTTGTAGTAAGGCGGGCAACCATGCCTTGGAGATCCTTAAACATGCTATATAATAACCTCATCTTGGGACTCATTGAAGCAGTTTGATCTATCATTTCGGGTTGGGAAATATTTGCAGCTAAGTGTATGTGCTGCCTCGGCCCAACGTTGGCTTGGTTTAGGTTTATTCCGGGGGCTACTCTAGGGATCCCATCCTCAGGGGGAGGGTCCTCGGTCCCTCGGTTATGGCTTCTGTTATTCACCATAGTGGTTTTTCTCAGTGGGTAGGTAGGAAAGGAAACTTCGGTTTCCTATAGACGATGCCAACTGATGAGGGTGAAAAATAATGCCCACCCTAGCTTATTGCTTCTGACCTCAAGCTACCTGGACCTGCAAAACAATGGAAGGAATCGCGGGTATGGCTGCCCGTGTTTCCCCTCGGGTGCAAGATTGATTAGCGTGTCCGAGCTAAACAGGTAGTAGTTGAGAGTAATAAATGTCCAAGAGTTACCTCATAATGATTAAATGAAGGGGTATTTATACTACTTCTGGTTTCGGGCAGCATTTAATGTTAATCCCTACCCGACACTATTGACACATGCCCGACACTATTTGCCTTTACATCCCATCGGATGGGACAGACTTGACTGGGAAACATCATGAGGTCGAGATCAACTGATCATTGGTCTCCACGTCGGGAGATGACCTAGGTTCGCGTTCACACCCCCATCAGCTCTAATTTGGTTTTCATGAAAAATAGGTGGCTTGAATCATGCAATACATATTTATTGTTTCCTACTTGTTGGTCTTTAACGGAGAACTACAACTGAGCTTCTATAACGACCCGATCACCATTCCCACAGGGGGCGCACGAGTACGTCACTACCAGGATATTGTCTGCTTTGAGCAAGCCCCGAAGGGAACCAATACTCTCACAGTTTTGTTCCTCACGTGGTCTCCCACGTGAAAAGCGTTCCTGGCTGTTACAAGGACTTGAACCTTTATAACTAGTTGTACCACTTCCTAATTTTTCGATGTGGGATTGTGTTACCACACTCCACCCCCCTTAAGAGGCACGCGCCCTCGCGGGCTAACGTCACAACGCCACGTTCGCACGTGGTAGGCTCTGATACCATTTGTAACGACCCGATCACCATTCCCACAGGGGGCGCACGAGTCCGTCACTACCAGGATATTGTCCGCTTTGAGCAAGCCCCAAAGGGAACCAATACTCTTACGGTTTTGTTCCTCACGTGGTCTCCCACGTGAAAAGCGCTCCTGGCTGTTACAAGGACTTGAACCTTTATAACCAGCTGTACCACTTCCTAATTTTTCGATGTGGGATTGTGTTACCACAGCTTCCATCTCTATCAGGGTCTTCATCAAAGGATCCAATTTTGCCTATTCCTTTTGCAATCTTGACCCAAGCTCTCAACTATCTCATCTCAAATAGAGTTTCAAATGGAATGCTTCAAAGGATCAAGTTGGCTAAGGATTGTCTGACTCTTATGTGAAGATACATGTTACCTAGATAATACTAAGTTCAAAAACTTAATTATATGCAGTGGAAACATATATCATGCATAATAAGAATCATATCACTTAATATACATGTTAGAATTGCAATATTAAAGCACATATAGCATTGTAATCGCGTATAGAATATGTATGGCTTTAGTTTGATTTTACCTCACTTTGTTGGCCTTCTAACAGAAGGGCTAGAACTAGAACAAAGCTCAAACCAATGTCTTAGAGGGAAAAACACCTCGAAAATTGGTCTTGGATCAAAGCTCTCGATCTTTCCTTTCTATAACCATTTTTTACCTATTCTAGTCTGGACAATTTGGGGGAATTGTCGTGTATTTCTTGCTAATGACTGATGGCCTTTCTCCTATGGCTAGAGAGAGAGAGAGAGAGAGAGAGAGAGACATTTGGGAAAGATAAGTAAGGCGTATGAACTATGATAATAGCTTGAGGGCGGAGTTTTTGTGATATTAGACTAGTTTGAGGTAAGACATAGAGTCCTAGACCCAGTAGAAAATGTATCTAGATAATTTCTATTAATCTCAACTCTAAAACCATATTCCACTAGAACTCCTAGCTACTTCACATGGCTCCCACATACCCAAGGCTAGCCCCATACATCCAAGACGTAGTCTAATTCAATTTGGTTCGAGCATTGGCTCAACATGAAATTAGGAAGTACCACTTTCCTAATTAGCAATCCTAGTTGCACAAGGACTCTATAAAATACCCAATGCCATATTTGTAAACACCAATTATAGCAAGTAAAATGGCATTTTCTTTTGACCCAATTTTTTTATACTAGAAATAGAAGACATGGCTAGAAGGGGACCAAAAAACATAATCGCCCTAACTCTTGAAATGACCAAAATGCGTTTGCTAAGCCCTAGCTTCATTTTGACCTTTCTAACTTTAACTCATTCCACTAAAGAGTTATGGTTGTACTCTAGGATGATTATTGTATCCACAGAAGCTCGCCATACATAGTATGACCATTGTCTTTGACCTACCAAGTAAAATGACTAAAATACCCCTCTATGTAACACTCACAAACAAGATAGGTCTTTTACCTGTACTACCACCTATTTGATTAGATCTTATCCTTGAGGCATCTAATCCATAAAATAACCATCCTTTGGTCATAATCCACTCGTTCTAGGGTTTTCATAAAAGTCAAATGACCTAATATACCCCTGAACAGGATATACTACTAAGCTTAAGTTTAGATGATCTTCCTGATTATCACAAGGGAGTGATTACTCCATTAATGATGGCATAGCTTCTATATTACATATGCACATCCCAACTAATCAAATCCATATACCCAAAACATAGAGGTGTTGACCCACAACTAAGGTCTCACCAATAGTGAATCAAAGTACATGAACTTGACTTCATTAGTTCATCCACATATGCTCTAAATTAAGAGCACTGGCCACTTAATAGCATAAGGTACATTTGATGTCTATCTTCGATAGTACCATTTCAGAGATTATACCTAAGTCGTCTAGTTCAATGCATGACACATCCACTAGTGAGACAAGTCTAGAAAGACCTCCAATGACCAAGGTAGGTCACATTTTATATAGATGACTTTCTCACTATAACTCTATCTTGATGAAGTTCCAAACTCCCTGATCTGAGTTTGAACAAGATTAAGAAACAAGTAACTATGACTTAGACCTTCCGTGTGTGATCATTGTGAACCTAAATCATTTACTTTAGTTAGGGGCCACATGCATACACACATAAATATGGAAAGATAATAACAATAAAGGCTACCATTAATACCAATTTATTACAACCTGCATCCAAATTATTTGAAATGTCATGTGCTAATGGTCTTTAGAGTATACCAATTCAACCATTACGCACCTCTTATTTGTGGATGGTTACTTATGTTGGGATTATGATATGCCCAAAAGACTACTAGTACAATGTCATTAGTATATCTGATATTTGTAAAAAATAATTATTGTCATCTTACTTTTATGAGTATGTTTCTCTCTTATGTGGTTGACTTTTACAGTAGCGCAAATCTCCCAAAAAATACACACCCTTGCACTAATTCACATTTTAGCCATTTCTTTGCTTATTTGTCTTGCTTTAGCCATTGTTTACTATATACATAGAGTAAATTACTCTTTAAGGTATTTTAACAAATACTACAACTATAGTACTAAGCACGATAACAACTCTTCAACAACAATTGCAATTACAATCAAATCATAACAACACAAACAATATAACACTAGAACATAACTCTTTACATGTAGAAGCTAACTTTGCATGCTCTCTTTATTTCAAATATCAACTAACCACAACATAATCAATTTACTACTTGTAACACCCCAATCTCTCACGAGACTGGGGCCTTGATCCCACTCCCAAGGCACAAAAATGAGGGAAAACAGATGAAGTTTTTCCTATTTCCAGGACTAACCACATACATGCACTCAGAAGAAATAACAACAACAGCAGTACACAACATTCATTTACAACTACAACTTTCATAAAACATAACCTCCCCAAGTCTCAAAGGCCATCCGAGGCTTTCTATTATGACAAAATAAAACATTCAAGCATGCATTTCCGTTAGCTATTGAAATCCTATGATTATAATTCCGATTATCATACCACTATAATATTCTCTATTTAACTTTCTTAGATGTTAAGTTATCAACAAACCTTAACTTATTCTCATACGAGAATGCAAGCCAAAACTAGGCAATAAGATAAAGCATTAGAGGTTATTATAGACCACTATTACCAGGTGAGCCTTTATTAGTTACATTCATTACAACCAACTAATATAAACAAGGCACGCAAGCCTCAAAAGAGTACATATCATACACAAATTTTTTCATAGAAGTAATCAACTGAAGCTAAATCATGCACTCAAGGAGACTTTTGAACTTTCTCCTCCTCAGTCTCTAAAGGTACCGAACCTGAAATGGTTATAAAGAGGGAGTGAGCAAACAATGTTACTCAATGAGGGAGGGAACAGTTATCCGGGGAGGTTTGAAAACATTTTCGTGCAATGCATACAAAACCAAGAACAATTAGCAAAGTAAAACACTTGTTCACATAATAAAGATAAGCACACATTTAGAGAACTAGAATTAAACAATAACCACATATATAATCAACTAAAGACTTTTGGCAAACTATTATATGAAACAAACTATATACAAACAATAGAAGATGAACAACACACTCACATAGATGCCACACTAACATGAAAGAATCAACTAGTATCACAAATTAAACAACACTTAAGCAAAGAATATAATCATAGGTAACTCTCCAAGGACTTAAGGCCCAAGTGAGAGTTACCTAAAAAGTATACAATGTCGGTCACGAGCACGAGCCATGAACCACAATCCACGAACCACGAGCCATGAACTCAATATATAATAATAATGATATCGATAACAAGAAGTCTATAAGTCAGCATCCCTATACACCAAACGGGGTGCTCTAAATATAACACCCCATCAATCCTACGACCTAGTTCTCTAGGGCGGCATCCCTAGCGAGAGCGAATAGCTATGGAGGATGGACAACCACTGGCAAGCCCGATGCCGCCCAATGGGTGGCCACCGCATCCGTGCTAAATGGTTGCGCAACCACAATAACGATAGAAGAAGGAGTAAGATAGCAAGATATGTATGAGACACTAGAGATGACTACTACGGGCTCAAGAGGTGGCCCAAGGCACTTTGCCCCTCATAGCACTTAGTTCTCGTACATATAAATGTTTAAAAATAAAGAACACAACATGGCATATTCAAATATCAATTAACAATTCGATAACACATAAAGAGGAACAACAAAGTAGGTTGTCATCGCACGTACATTAGAAAATAGCAAGATCAATCATTAAGCTTACTCTACTAACTATAAAACTAACAAATCTTGCAAGAATAAGCTAAATAACCAACATTTATAGCAAGTGAATTATTTAGCATAATCAATATACAACAAAGAAATACAAATAAGATGCAACTCCCTCACCTCTCAATAGGCAAATGATTCAAGAACTAGCATCAATCTATTCTCAAACACCTTGAATTAGCTCAATTGGATCAAATCCCAGCATGCAATAGAACACAAACTTATCACAAGTAATCTCATAGATGTCTTTCATAGCCTATACAATAAAATATTAGTGGCTCAACTAGCAATTCCTCATGATTAAATGTCACTTAGCAATATTAGACATTAACAAGAATTATCAATATAAGCAAGCCATAAGCATATCCACTAAATCCCTAACAAAGCAAACATGTAGCTCAACTCACGAACTTCTCCAAAAGGATAACCATTCTATACAATTACATTTAAACTCTTAACTAATCAATTATAAGCCAATTACTAGCAACTATTTCAACTTTCTATAACTAACTCTTTAGTCCAATTATGAACACATATCAAATGAAGGCTACAAAATCCACCATCCAACAATTCCATATTCCTAGGGACACTTTATGACACCATTACAGGCTAAGTGAACATACTTTTAACTACTTCTACCATAAAAGCCCCAAAAGCCCCATATACATTTTACACTACAACTACCCAAACCACTCCCCTAATCAATGCCATAAAAGCATTTTAGGCACTACCTTACTGAAAGGTGCTAGCCAACATAAGATATCATGTCATTACATAATCATAAGTTGGATTCAAGATCTAGAATGTCATGCATAGACACCTTGACATAGCCGAAAACTACATAGGCTATCTACAAAAATTTTGCAAGTTTCGTAACAAGGATTAACATGCTAATATCTGATTATACCCATTGATTATCAACACATATATATATATATATATATCAACTATATATACATAAACAAAAGGAGGTTCATAGGTATACCTCACTAGTAGATCACTTTGGAGAAGATGTAGATAGTAGACAAGCCTTTGAACCCCTTCTAACTTGAAGGCTCTAGTTGTAATGCCCCGATCCCACACGAGACTGGAGGCTCTACTAACCATGTTATTCTCAACCCAATCCCAAACCCGGTCTCATAATTTTAGAAAAAATGGACAGAGTCTCCCCTGTACCGTGGACATTCTTAAAACCTGTAAGCAACCAATAAAGCCACAAAATAACCTAAAACTCCAATTCTAATTAAAGACTCAAACTTTAAGGCCATCTGAGCCTTAAAACATTCAAACAGTTAGAATTATGCAAGCATGCATCCAACTTCACTTCATTACCAACCCGCTTATCATGCCACTCCATGATAGCTTTTAAGCATTCTTAGAAATTGAAAACAACCAGTCATTCACTCCCAAGCATGCAGAGAAGCTAAGAATAGAAATATAACTTATTACATGCCATAGCTCATATCTCCTACTACAATCAACTAGAATTCAGCTTACAATCACTCAAACATGTACATAAGCACTTAGGCTACAAAATAGAAAATAAGGTAGAGCAAACAAGATCTCCACATAATAGCAAGAGCCATAAATCCACCTTACGCAATTAGACACTGCAACTAAGGCAACTCCTCCTCCAAATGCACCTTCTGAAACATGTTAGCGAGGTATGAGTAACCACTGTTGCCTAGTGAGGGATAAAGTCTCCCGGGGCGTGCAATGCAACAAATAATACAGTTAAACATTAATAGCAGTTAAAACCATTAAAGAATGACAATAGATTAAGTAACCACACATTAAAAAGGATACATTACACTTAACCCCAACACTCTAAATCTGCACTTGATCTTCATTCTCTATCCACGAACCACGATCACTAAGTCGGCATAATCCCAATCACTCCAATAGGTGTACTCCGGATGTACCCTGATAATCCTACAACCCAATACCCCCTGGCAATCTCCGGACTAGGTGAGTGAGGGAATAGGGTACGGAGCTTGAATATCCACTGGCAAGCCCTCTGCCGCCCAACCGATATTCAACACAACCGCTCCTGACACTATGGTTGCGCAACCACTATGAAATGCACTTAACAATGGCAAGTCAATATCAACAATATAAGAAATAACACGTAGGAGGATTAACAAAGTAGGTTGACCTCGGAACAGTTAGAATAGAAGCAGTTTACACAAGCAATTAAGCAATTTTACAAAAGAGCATATTCAAGATATCTGTAGAATTATACCAAAAGCTCCAAAACAACTTGAAACTACATTTAAACACACAAGACGTCATGCCAAGGTCTTAGAAGCGTGAGATAATCGATATTGCACTTAAACCCTTTTGTTATGCAAGCTATTTTTCTTTCAAATTAAAGTTAATGTTTCAAATTCAAGGGGAAGCTATACCAAACTTCTAATTAAACCTTAATGTACCCTTACAACCCTCAAACATGTTCAAATACCCGCAATTATCCCAAAGCCCCAATTTCCCTCTTATAGCTTTGAACTACACATACCTTAACCGTGCTTCGAACAAGGGTTAGGAAAGCTTCTATAGCACCTAGGTAGCCTAAGAATTCTAAAAGTGAAGCCCGAATCTACCCGAATTAGCATTAACCCCGAAACCCCTTCTATAAAGTTGACTAATTCATGTTTTATGCAAGTTTAGAGCAAATCGAGTGTACGGGGCTATTAGACTACCTTCATTAGCACCTAAGGCATCTACTAGAAGCATTGAATCAAGCTAATACACGTGATTACACCAAACCCTAGAAATCCCGTCACTATTCACCTCATAAATTCAGATGACGATTCCAACCGTTTAAAATGCAAACTAATGGTTTAAATGTGTTCTCCAGCACTTATATATAATATACAATAGCATAGATAAGCATTAGAATATCATTTGATAGCATTTCTAACAAATTAAGAAAAGAGCAACAATTTTAAAATGCGCAAACAAGCATGAAAACCCTCATCAATACGCGTAAGAACTCTCGGGAGGCTAGCAAACACCCTAAACTACTTGCTCCTTGCTTGGCTTGGCTTGGCTTGGCTTGGCTTGGAGATTTGATGAGCAAAATCCTCTCATTCTCTTCATATGTTGATTTGTTGATTCTCGAATTTGATACAGTAATTCCTGCATCTTCCTTTTTTTTTTGCTAAGTTATGACTTGTTTGTGTTTGGTTTGCATATATATTAGGGTGGGCCTATTTGGGTGAGTGTATGGTCTATTAAAATAAGCCTAGTTAACTTAAAAACGAGTCAAATGCGCATAAACTAAGTTAGCTAACTAAAACACTTAGTTAAGTCATGTAACACTATTCATTAGATTGACAAAACATTTTCTAAACGAGTGCTCGTATCGCTCTTAGCTCAAAAGCATATTTTTTGCATTCCTAAAACAATTAATATGATTTAAGAAAAATGCTAATTCGAAGTAAGTAAGTGGTTGAAAAGCGTGATGAATAGTAAATAAAGAAGACAACAAGCAAAGCACAGAAAAAATGCACAATTAATGAATGCAATAGTGAATGAATGTACGATAAAATCTCGGGCATTACATCCTCTCCCCTTTAAACAAATTGCGTCCACGCAATTCTTCTTCCAAGAGAACTCCGCATCAACTGAAAACTAACTTCAATTACTCTTCATCAGTTGTTGAGCAAGAATACCATATATGAATGCTCGTAAGAACCCATTAAGAAATCCCAGTAGTACTGCCAGCGAATCCCAAGTAATAAGGCCAAGTAAAGGCTCAAATGAAGATACTATCTCGGAATCCGAATAAGAATCCCGTTGGCCATGAATACTGTGATAACCCAAACCCGGCATGCATTTAATAGCATTTAATTGAATTTAATTAAGTGTCATCTTAAATGTTAGCATTGAATTTTGTGTTTATTTTTAGTTAAACATTCATTTCTTGCATTATTTTCATATTTTCTTTAGAAGTAATTAAATAATACTTGAGTTAATTATTTTAACGGAGTACCAACTACTTTTCATATTTATGTTACTTGGTTTTATTTTCTTGCACCTTAATGCTCGATTTTCAATTAAATGAAAAGTAGCTCCGAGCCGGAGTAAATTTTGAACTATGTTGCTTTTCAAAAATTATATATTTTTTCTTATATTTCATAATATTTAGGTGTTATTCATTCTTCATCGTTTTGTGCATAGCATATCGAGAGCAATAGTTAGGAAATGATTTCTAATCCTCAGCAAATAGTGAAAACTAGTATTTAGTGTTTTAAATTTTAGTGTTTTAGTTGTTATTAACTAGAATTGGAATTGTGTTGGTTGTTTTAGCCTTAAAATGCCTAAAATAAGCTTATTTGACCAAATTTTAATTAGGTTGACCAAGGCTTTGACCATTGAACTTGTGTCATCTTTTATTTAAGCATAAAATAGGAAACAAAAGAGCAAAAATCAGAAAAAAAGAAGGCCATGGCCGAAACATCAAGGGAAAAAGAAAAAAAAAAACCTTTCAACTTCAATCTTCAAATTCTTCGTGAGCGCTTGCACGGGGTTGTTTCCGAGGCTTCTAACGTGGTTTTCCTAGTGTCTAGTAGCGTCTAAGGTGAGGGTTTCATCGTTATTTGTGCATTTGAAATAATTGTGTTTAAACTTTAATTTTTGGGTTTTAGCCGTAGATTGTTATTTTAATCGTTTTGATGGTTAAAGAATATTCCTTGGCAATTGTAGAACATGTATTTGTAGACTTTTAGCATTTTCTACGGTTGAATATAGCAATTTCAATTTTAAATGCTAATAGAATAGTAAAATATGAATAGTAAACCCTCGTTACGTTAAAGTTGTTTCATTTTGCGTTCTGTTGATGTAGGAAGGTGCTAGATATGCTAGAATGCCTAAATATATGGTTAAATTGGATTGTGTAATGGAAAAACGGAGAAAAATAGCTTAGTGCATGTTGGGGTCGTTTAGGTCGAGTTTAGTGTTTTCTCGTTTTACGTGATGGCATTGTCTCGAGAGGCCATGGAAGCACTTTTGGTGTAGTTATATCATTGGTTGGGTGTTTGGTTAGGGTAGCTATAGTTCAAACGAGCAAAGGGGGAAATCGGGGCTTTGCGAGAATTCTAGGGTAAAGTAGGGTTTCGGGGTCTTTAGACGTGGCTTATGGTGACCTAGGAGGATTGGTGAAGTCGGTTTCCAAAACTCGTGGCTCGTTTGAAAGTAGTAGCGTTTTGAAAGTTGAGGTCATTTTGTGATTTTGTTTGTTTTCATAGTGTAATGCCTATAGAATGCTTACTATTGCTTGTTATGCTTGTTAAAGTTGGTTATGGTTGAATTGTATATCAATTGTTGATAATGTTTGTTAGTATTGTTCTTGTTACTTTATTGATTGTAATTGCTTGTTGTATCGCATGTTGTTATTTACCTGCACTTCAGTGCCTTGCTCAATTATCATTATATATCTCGTATTGCATTGCATAAGTGTCAGGTGCGTGAGTGATGGGCCTCTCTGGGTAGCCTCGGGTTGCCAGTGTTGGTTGCTCTAGCTCCGTGTCCTATTCCCTTTCTCGCTTGGGTTGCCGCCCAAGGAGTTTTGGATCGTAGAATTGACAGAGTATGTCCGGAGTACTCTAAACGGAAGTTATAAGGTGGGTAAGCCGGCGCGTCATCGTTAAAGTCATCGAAGTCATGATCGGTACATTACTCGCTCGAGTGAACCATAGCCTTCAGAGTGTGGTATAGCTTTGAATGGTTGTGTTAATGCTTTTATTAATTGTTTATTGTATTGATTGTTTATAATGAATGCTTACTTGTCAGTTATATTGCTTATCTGCCCTATTTGCATTGCATGACTTTCTTTCTCTCCACCTCGATATCTGTCTCGCCCTCACTGAGTATACGTGTTGAGTATACTCACTCCTCATCACCACATTTCAAGAAATGCCATGTTAGCTGGAAAGTTCGTGATTACATGAAAGATCATGCTTGAAGAGTTGTCTTGCGTGCTATGTGGCTTGAGTTGTCACAGATGCAAAGATGTATGTTTCATGTGTTGTTTGTATTTAATGTTAAAAAGGAATGTAATTTAAGTTTTCTAGGTTATTGAAGTGATTTGGAAAAGCTAGTTTATGTATTCAGATAGTATAGTTTAACTTTAATGCATGTTTGTAATGTCCAAAGGAAAAGAGTTAGAATGGTATGATAGTCTATTTTATGCAATGGGTTAGTATAGTTTAATTGCCTAGCATGAATGTTCTTGTCAAAGATGAAAAGAGATAGGTTAGCTTTTAAATTGGAAATGTATATTTAGTTGTGTTCGCTTGTTGAGAACCAAGGCTCGGATGGCCTTGAGGTATTTGTATGGTTGGACATTGTGCTGGTCCACTTATATGCTATTACAGGTTTTACATTTTGCCTAGAAACAGGGGAGACTTCGTCCGTCTTTCCCTAAAATTTTGCCTGGGTATGGAATTGGGTTGTGATTAGATTGATTGATAGAACTCCCGGTCTCGAGAAGGATCGGGGTGTAACAAATACCATAGAAGAACAGAACCTCATCTAAGAGCGGCGAGAAAATACCAATAAAAGTCCCGAGTAGGAGTACTATAGATAATACCGAATAATAAGGCTGAAAAGAATCCCATTTACCAAGCCTTCTGAGAAATGCCAATAAGAAAATACCAGAAGAATGTCCAACAAGAAAATACCAAGGGAATTCTCCAGAGAACCGTCATATAGAAATCCCGAAAGAAGCCACTCATTTTAGACTGTTGAACGTTAAAGAACACCTTAATTGAATGCTAATAATCGAGCTCCAACTATAAACACCAACTGCTAAAATAAGGTTGATCAAATGCCTCTCATTTCCGGGAATCAACATAATTTGGAAGGCCTGCCACTAATCACCTCTCTTCAAGGGAGGAAGAAGTTTTTCTTACCATTCGATGGGCTATGTATGCATGCCAAACTATTGCATATGTATAAACATTCTTTAAACTATTACGCAAACATATTAATAAAAGAGTTTGTGAAACAGTGTAATCATCAAAGTCATTCAAGCACGGCAATCAAGTCAATCATAACACAACTCAATCGAAGACATTCAAATACACACATTACAAGCAATAGTTCAAGCAATTAACAATTCACGAGGTCGATTCGATTAACGACGTCAATTTGAAGCACAACTAGCTACTTCACTTCACTTAGCATACATTTAGCACATAACACATAACTATATCACATATGTGCACACATTCCATTCAAGACATACAATCTCACATACAGGCACATACATTCAAAACACAATTAACAAGCACACACGTAAGGTTTACTACCCAATAGGCTGAGGACCCTGTCCCGACTTAGAGCTAACTAAGCTCTGATACCACCTGTAACACTCTGATCCCTCACGAGACCGGATGCTCTACTAACCATGCTATTCTCAACCCAATCCCAAACCCGGTCTCATAATTTTAGGGAAAACGGACAGAGTCTCCCCTGTACCGTGGACATTCTGAAAACCTGTAAGCAACTAATAAAGCCACAAAACAACCTAGAACTCCAATCCTAATTAAATACTCAAACTTTAACGCCATCCGAGCCTTAAAACATTCAAACAGTTAGAATCATGCAAGCATGCATCCAACTTCACTTCTTTACCAACCCGCTTATCATGCCACTCCATGATAGCTTTTAAGCATTCTTAGAAATTGAAAACAACCAGTCATTTACTCCCAAGCATGCAGAGAAGCTAAGAGCAGAAATATAAGTTATTACATGCCATAGTTCATATCTCCTACTACAATCAACTAGTATTCATCTTACAATCACTCAAACACGTACATAACCACTTAGGCTACAAAATAGAAAATAAGGTAGAGCAAACAAGATCTCCACATAATAGAAAGAGCCATAAATCCACCTCACGCAATTAGACACTACAACTAAGGAAACTCCTCCTCCAAATGCACCTCCTGAAACATGTTAGCAAGGTATAAGCAACCACTATTGCCCAGTGAGGGATAAATTCTCCTGGGGTATACAGTGCAACAAGTAATACAGTTAAACATTAGTAGCAGTTAAAACCATTCAAGAATGACAATAGATTAAGTAACCACACATTAAAAAGGATACATTACACTTAACCCCAACACTCCAAATCTTCACTTGATCTTCATTCTCGATCCACAAACCACGATCACTAAGTCGGCATAAGCCCAATCACTCCAGGGGGTGTACTCTGGATGTACCCCGATAATCCTGCGACCTAACACCCCCTGGCAATCTCCGGACCAGGCAAGTAAGGGAATAGGGTACGGAGCTTGAATATCCACTGGCAAGCCCTCTGCCGCCCAACCGATATTCAACACAACTGCCCCTGACACTATGGTTGCGCAACCACTATGCAATGCACTTAACAATGGCAAGTCAATATCAACAATATAAGCAATAACACGTAGGAGGATCAACAAAGTAGGTTGACCTCGGAACAGTTAGAATAGAAGCAGTTTATACAAGCAATTAAGCAATTTCTCAAAAGAGCATATTCAAGATATCCGTAGAATTATACTGAAAGCTCCAAAACAACTTGAAACTACATTTAAATACACAAGAAGTCATGCCAAGGTCTTAGAAGCGTGAGATAATCGATATTGCACTTAAACCCCTTTGTTATGCAAGCTATTTTTCTTCCAAATCAAAGTTAATGTTTCAAATTCAAGGGGAAGCTATACCAAACTTCTAATTAAACCTTAATGTACCCTTACAACCCTCAAACATGTTCAAACACCCGCAATTACCCCAAAAGCCCCAATTTCCCTCTTATAGCTTTGAACTACACATACCTTAACCGGGCTTCGAACAAGGGTTAGCAAAGCTTCTATAGCACCTAGGTAGCCTAAGAATACTAAAAGTAAAGCCTGAATCTACTCGGATTAGCATTAACCCCGAAACCCCTTCTATAAAGTCAGCTAATTCACGTTTTATGCAAGTTTAGAGCAAATCGAGTGTACGGGGCTATTAGAATACCTTCATTAGCACCTAAGGCATCTACTAGAAGCATTAAATCAAGCTAATATGTGCGATTACACAAAACCCTAGAAATTCTGTCACTATTCACCTAATAAATTCAAATGACGATTCCAACCGTTTAAAATGCAAACTAATGGTTTAAATGTGTTCTCCAGCACTTATATATAATGTACAATAGCATAGATAAGCATTAGAATATCATTTGATAGCATTTCTAACAAATCAAGAAAAGAGCAACAATTTTAAAATGCGCAAACAAGCATGAAAACCCTCACCAATGCGCGTAAGAACTCTCGGGAGGCTAGCAAACACCCTAAACTACTTGTTCCTTGCTTGGCTTGGCTTGGCTTGGAGATTTGATGAGCAAAATCCTCTCATTCTCCTCATATGTTGATTTGTTGATTCTTGAATTTGATACAGTAATTCCTGCATCTTCTTTTTTTTTTTTTGGCTAAGTTATGACTTGTTTGTGTTTGGTTTGCATATATATTAGGGTGGGCCTATTTAGGTGAGTGTATGGTCTATTAAAATGAGCCTAGTTAACTTAAAAACGAGTCAAATGCGTATAAACTAAGTTAGCTAACTAAAACACTTAGTTAAGTCACGTAATACTATTCATTAGATTGACAAAACATTTTCTAAACTAGTGCTCCTATTGCTCTTAGCTCAAAAGCATATTTTTCTCATTCCTAAAACAATTAATACGATTTAAGAAAAATTCTAATTCGAAGTAATTAAGTGGTTGAAAAGCGTGATGAATAGTTGTCACACCCCAACCCGAGCCCGCAAAAGGCCAAGCCCGGACCCGACACACGGACGGAGTCTCCCCTGTACTGCGGACGATCCGAAAACCCTAAAATCAACATAGTACTTACGAAAGCAATAAAAACAATTAAAACAAGCCGACTTTCTTTCAAAACATACATCTTCTTATTAACCAATTTCCCAAACTAAAATGCCATGCATACTACACAAGTATTTATGCCACTAAACATTTAACCATTAGTATGCAATTCTTTACTTGTCATCAGAGTACAACTTTACAACTTTACAATCTTTAAACATTTACAATAAAAACCATTAAGGTTTCAAAATAAAACTACAAACAAGGCTATAAGCCTCAAAATAAAGCGACAACCAAGCATTAAACACATCAAGCATGGCTCGCACAAAAGTCTGGCAACCAACCACCAGCAAAGCAAAGAAGTGCTAACATGGAAACACCTCCACCTGCTCCTCCTCCTCTATTACCTCAATAGGGTCTGCTTCAACTACTCCTGTAAAAATATAGTATAGAAAGGAATGAGCAAAAACTATTGCTCAGCGAGGGCAATTGGTCTCAAGACGGAGATGAGAGGAGTATGCAATGCAATTAGTCAAGCAATTCATACAAATATCATATAGACATACAAACAAAGCCAACAATAAAGCAAGGCAAACATTAAAACTATAAACACTCATTCAAAGGATACGATACTCTTTCCACGAGCAACTTTCAATCACGAATTCGATGACAACGCGCCGGCCCAAACCACCTTATAACACAAGTTTGGAATACCCTGGAAGTATCCATCAATCTACGACCCAAATCTCCCTGGGAGGCAACCCAAGCGAGAAAGGGAATAGGACACGGAGCTAGAGCAACCAACATTGGCAACCCGAGGCTACCCAGAGAGGCCCATCACTCCGCACCTGACTCTATGAATGCAAGACAAGATACGATGCAACAATCGAGCAATAAAGCCACACGTGGGAGAATAACAAAGTAGGTTACCCTCGCACGCAATAGCAACAGTTGATAAGCATTTCAATCAGAATCAATTCAAACAAGTATATCAAGCAACCTTAAGCATTCTATAGGTATAATATCAAGAAAACAAGAAAAATCACAAATTGGCCCCAACTATCAAAACGCTACCATTTCTAAATGAGCCACGAGTTCTGGAAACCGACTTCGCCAATCCTCCTAGGTCACCATAAGGCACATCTAAGGACCCCGAAACCCTACTTTACCCTAGAATTCACGCAAAGCCCCAATTTCCCCCTTTGCTCGTTTGAACTACAACTATACTAACCAAACACCCAACTAACGCCACAACTGTACCAAAAGTGCTTCCATGGCCTCCCGAGACAATGCCAACATGCAAAACGAGAAAACGCTAAACTCGACCTAAACGACCCCGACTTTCACCAAGGCATATTTCTCGTTTTTTTCATTATGCAACCTAAACAAACCATGCATTTAGGCATTCTAGCATATCTAGCACATTTTTACATCAACGGAAAGCATAACAACGCAACTTCATCATTTCAAAGGTTTACTATTCATATATTACTATTCAATTGACATTTTCAATTGCAATCTCAACATTCAACCGCAAAAAATGTTAAAAAGCCATAAATACATGTTCTAGAATTGTCAAGGAACATTCTAGAAGCTTCAAAATGATTAAAACAACAATCTACGAATAAAATCTAAAAATCAAAAAGTTGACATACATAACATTTAAATGCGCAAATAACATGCTTCCCTCACCTTAGGCACTCCTAGTCGCTACGAGAAACAACGCTGGATACCTTGGAAACTACCCCGCACGAGCTCACGCGAAGATTGGAAGTTTGGAAGGTTGAATTGCTTTTTTTTTTCTTCTTCTTGGTTTCGGCTTGCTCTATGGTTATTTTTAGCTTTGTTGTTTTATTTTCCTTGTTAATTTATGCTATATTAAAAGATGACATGAAGTCAATTGGTCAAGGTTGGTCAACAACTTAAAATTTGGTCAAATCAGCCTTATTTTTATGCATTTAAAAGCTAAAATAACCTCACCAATTTTAATTCTAGCTAACAATAAATAAAATATAAAGTTTAAGTCACCAAAATACTAGTTCTACTATTTGCTGAGGACTAGAAAACATTCTCTAGCTATCGCTCCCGAAATGCAATGCACTTTGCGACAACAAAGAAGTAACAATTAATTCTCAAAGAATTTAAGAAAATAAAATTTCCAGAGTAATAAACAAGAAAATTTCACATTCCGGGCTCGGGTATTACACCCTCTCCCCCGTAAAACAATTGCGCCCACGCAATTCTTACCTGGTCAATAAACAACTCCGGATACTGATTCCGAACTTGGTCCTCTCTTTCCCAAGTTGCTTCCTCAAACCCATGATGATTCCACAGAACCTTTACTAACGGAATACTCTTTCTGCGAAGTTCCTGAACTTTTCGATCCACAATTCGAATCGGTTTCTCTTCATAAGACAACTTTTCCTCAATCTGCAAAGGCTCTGGTTCAAGTACATGTGAAAGGTCTTGATGGTATTACTTTAACATTGACACATGGAAAATATTGTGCAGTCTCGACAAGCTCGGAGGCAAAGCTAACCGATAAGCTAAAGGACCTACCTTTTCGGTGATCTCATACGGACCCACATACCTGGGACTAAGTTTCTCGCTCTTACCGTGCCGAATCAATCCCTTTCGAGGAGAAATCTTAAGAAATACCCAATCTCCCAAATCAAACTCAAGATCCCGACGGTGGTTATCTGCATAACTCTTCTGACGACTCTGAGCAGTAAGCATACACTGGCAAATAAAGTGGACATTATCTACCATCTTAATCATCTCAGGTAACACAGTCGGATCAACTGTTCTCATCTCTCCAACCTCTTCCCAATACAATGGAGATCTGCATTTACGACCGTACAATGCTTCGTAGGGAGCCATACCTATAGTAGATTGATAACTATTATTGTAGGCGAACTCCGCTAAAGGCAAAAACTTCTCCCAATTCTTCCAAAAGTCTAACACACATGCCCGAAGCATGTCTTCCAAGATCCTGATAGTTCTCTTAGACTGGCCATCAGTTTTTGGATGATATGCAGTGCTGAAGCTCAATTTAGTTCCAATGGCCTCTTTCAACTTCTGCCAAAAACGAGATCTGAATCTGGGATCTCTATCTGACACTATACTCTATGGCACACCATGTAGTCTCACAATATTATCAACATAAAGCTCAGCTAGTTTATCAAGGCTATCCTGTTTGTTCACGGGAATAAAATGTGTAACTTTAGTCAAGCAGTCCACAACAACCCAAACAGAATCACACCCTCTCGAAGATCTAGGAAGATCGGTCACAAGGTCCATTGTTATATGCACCCACTTCCATTGTGGAATCGACAACAGCTGCAGAAGCCCGGCTGGCCTCTAATGCTCAACTTTAACCCTCTGACAAGTCAAACATCTGGATACATACCCAGCAATCTCCCTCTTCATATTGTTCCACCAGAAGTGTTGTTTCAAATCTCCATACATCTTAGTACTGTCCGGGTGAATCGTATACCTCGAATTATGTGCCTCGGACAGAATCTCATTCTTCAAAGTCGGATTACCAGGAACACACACCCTGTCCCTGAATCTAAAGATACCATCTGCATGCAATTTAAACTCTGACTCTCCCCCTTTTTCTTTTTCTTGGATCTTCAAGATGTGAGGATCAGTCTTCTGAGCCTCTCTAATCTGTGCTAGCAATCCTGACTGAATCTGTAAGTTAGCAAACCGAATCCCTACCTCAGTAGCTTCCGGCTTCCATGAACAAATTTCTTCCAAAGTTTCCCAATCCTTGATAATTAAGCTTGCAACAGTAGCCTTTCGGCTCAAAGCATCAGCAACAACATTTGCCTTACCTGTCACGTAGTTTATAGAACGGTTGTAACCACTTAATAGCTCTAGCCATCTACGCTACCTCATATTCAAATCCTTCTATGAAAACAAATATTTGAGACTCTTGTGGTCAGTAAAAATTTCAAATCTGCAACCCCACAAGTAATGATGCCACTTCTTTAAAGCAAACACAACTGCAGCTAACTCCAGATCATGTGTAGGGTAATTGACTTCATTCAACTTCCTAGAAGCATAGGCAATCACCTTACCATTCTGCATTAAAACACAGCCCAAACCTTCTTTAGATGCATCATTGTAGACAACAAAGTTTTATGTACCCTCAGGTAAAGCTAGTATAGGAGCTGTAGTTAACCTCTTCTTCAATTCTTGGAAACTGGATTCACATTTAGCATCCCAGTTGTAAGCAACTTTCTTCCGAGTCAACTGGCCTAAAGGCCCAGAAATTTTGGAAAAGTCTTTAACAAACCTCCGGTAGTAACCTGCCAACCGAAGAAAACTCTGAATCTCTGACACCGTCTCAGGTCTCTTCCATGACGAAACAACTTCAATCTTAGCTGGGTCCACTAAAATTCCTTGATCTGAAATGATATGGCCTAGAAAAGATATCTGATTCAACCAAAATTCACACTTGCTGAATTTTGCAAAAAGCTTGTTTTCTTGCAAAGTCTGTAGCACAATCCTCAAATGTTGTTCATGCTCAGCCTCGTTCTTCGAGTACACTAAAATGTCGTCAATAAAGATTACGACAAACTGATCAAGATAGGGCCGAAAAACCCTCTACATCAAGTCCATGAATGCGGCTGGTGCATTCGTCAATCTAAACGGTAACACAACAAATTCATAGTGGCCATATCTAGTCCTGAATGCCGTCTTTGGTATATCGTCACTCCGAATTCTGAGTTGATAGTAACCCTGCCTCAAATCAAATTTAGAGTAAACACTCGCACCCTGCAACTGGTCAAACAATTCTTCAATCAATGGCAAGGGATATTTGTTCTTAATTGTGACTTGATTAAGTCCCCTATAATCAATACATAACCGTAGCGTGCCGTCTTTCTTTCTCACAAACAACACAGGTATACCCCACGACGAAGAACTAGGTTGTATAAACCCTTTCTCAAGCAAATTCTGAAGCTGAATTTTTAATTTCTGAAGTTCAGCCGATGCCATTCTATAAGGACTCCTATAAATTGGCGCAGTGCCTGGCATAAGGTCAATCACAAATTCAATCTCCCTATCCGGTGGTAAACCCGGTAATTCCTCTGGAAATACACCAGGGAAGTCTCTAACAATCGGAACCTCATTCAAATTCAACTTATCAGTAGGCTGATTGATCAAATAAGCTAAGTAAGCTTCACAACCCTTATTCAACAACTTAGAAGGCTTGATCGATGATAAAAGAGGAATTCGGGCAGCCCTGCAATTCCTAGCAATCTCCAGTACCGATAGATCAGGAATCTGAAGATAAACAATCTTTGTTCTACAATCCAACTGAGTATAGTATTTTCCTAACCAGTCCATTCCCAAAATGATTTAAAGTCACGGAATGGCAGTATAATTAAATCAACAGGAAATTTACGATTCTCAATGCATATATCACAAGATTTGCAAATAGACTCAGTAACAAATTTCGCACCCAAAGGCGTACTAACTTCAACTTCATGCGGCAGTTTATCAATGCAAACATTCACAGATCGTGCACATGCAGGAGTTATAAACGAATGTGTAGCTCCGGGATCAATCAAAACTTTAACTGGCTGAGTATTGAGAAGAAAGGTACCTTCTACTATTGCGGTAGTATCGGGCAGCTCCTCCGCATCTAGCACAAAGACCCTAGCCTGTACCCTCTGTGCTGGACCTGCACCTGCAGCCCTATTCTGCACACCCTGGCCTCCAGTACGGCCCTGAACATTCCTATACTTAGGGCAATCTTTCACCCTATGATTATCGCTACCACAACCTGTACATTTACCACTCTTCCTCCAGCAATTAGCCTCAACGTGCCCCGATCGATTACAAAAGTTACACTGCTGATTTTGCCTTACAGTAGTGTTTCCCGTAGGTGCGGGGGCTCTTGCAGTGGTAGGAACTATACCTCCCTGCTGAGGTCTAGTCACAGCTGGCCTAGCCTGAATCTGATGCTGTGGCTGATACGGATTCTGCTGAGGAACCTGTGCAGAAGTCTGATACTGCCTCGGCTGACTCTGGCTGCTCTGGCCCAAATACTGTTTCTTACTCGACTGACTGCTCTCAGCTATCATCTCAGCCTTCCGTTTCTCAAACTTCGAGGCTACTTGGAAAGCCTCGGGAAAGGTAGTGTAAGTCTGCCCAGCAAATGCAGCTGAATATCCATTCTCAGCCCATGAACAAACCTATGAATCATCCTCCTAGCTGGCCGCACCAACTTAGGCATATACCTCAACAGGCTGACAAACCTAGCCTCATACTGTGCAACGTCATATTTCCCTGCTTCAGGGCCACAAACTCGTCCTGCCGCCTTTCCATAGCCATCTCGGGAATATACTTCTCCCGAAACTCACTTACAAAATCATCCCACAAATACGGTACATCCTCACAATCCCACCTCCTCCTGACAGTATTCCACCACTGCTCTGCGTTGCCCTCAAACAGGAATGACGCATAATCTATTCTTGCCTCATCAGTGTACCACAAAGCGGTGAAAATTTTCTCAACACGATTAATCCATCTCTCGGCTGCCTTATCATCTGGCTCTCCAAAGAACTTTCCCGGCTCGTGCCTCAAGAATTTCTCCAACTGGTTATTCTTAACCCTATACCCCTGTCCACCAGGATTAGCTTGATTACCCTGGGGATTATTCCTGTCCTGCCTCTGCTCATGCAGTACCTGGGTAATTCGGTCAACCACTGCAGTCATAGTAGCCATAAACTGCTCAGGCAACGACTGTTGACCCTGTTCTGCTGCCTCTTCATCTGCCCCTTGGCCTTGAGTATCCCGACGTGGCGGCATAGTAACACTCACAATAGCTTGCAGCATATAAAAGCAGTTTATAGACAGAAATATAGCACATAAGATTAGATAACACTCAAGTCAATAACAATCAAATATCTTATCACACAATTCGCATAACACAAGATTGACATGCCAACCATTTCACTTGTACACACATAAGCACTCAAGTTCACATAATCATGCTATAGCACTTTTCTACTTAACAATCATACAACAACACTCTAGCATTTTAGACCTTTACCCCACAGACCGAGAAACAAATCCTGGCTCATACAAGACTATCATGCTCTGATACCACCTAAAGATGTCATGCCCCGACCCGACCACGCAAAAGGCCAAGCCCGGGCCCAACACAGGGACGGAGTCTCCCCTGTACCGCGGACAATCCGAAAACCCTAAAATCAACATAGTACTTACGAAAGCCATAAAAACAATTAAAACAAGCCGACTTTCTTTCAAAACATACATCCTCTTATTAACCAATTTCCCAAACCAAAATGCCATGCATACTACACAAGTATTTATGCCACTAAACATTTAACCATTAGTATGCAATTCTTTACTAGTCATAAGAGTACAACTTTACAATCTTTAAACCTTTACAATAAAAACCATTAAGGTCTCAAAATAGAAATACATACAAGGCTATAAGCCTCAAAATAAAATGACAACCAAGCATTAAACACATCAAGCATGGCTCGCACAAAAGTCTGGCAACCAACCACCAGCAAAGCAAAGAAGTGCTATCACGGAAACACCTCCACCTGTTCCTCCTCCTCTATTACCTCAATAGGGTCTGCTTCAACTACTCTTGTAAAAATATAGTATAGAAAGGAATGAGCAAAAACTATTGCTCAGCGAGGGTAACTGGTCTCAAGGACGGAGATGAGAGGAATATGCAATACAATTAGTCAAGCAATTCATACAAATATCATATAGAGATACAAACAAAGCCAACAATAAAGCAAGGCAAACATTAAAACTATAAACACTCATTCAAAGGATATGATACTTTTTCCACGAGTAACTTTCAATCACGAATTCGATGATGACGCGCCGGCCTAAACCACCTTATAACACCAATTTGGAATACCCTGGAAGTATCCATCAATCTACGACCCAAATCTCCTTGGGAGGCAACCCAAGCGAGAAAGGGAATAAGACACGGAGCTAGAGCAACCAAATTGGCAACCCGAGGCTACCCAGAGAGGCCCGTCACTCCGCCCCTGACTTTATGAATGCAAGACAAGATACGATGCAACAATCGAGCAATAAAGCCACACGTGGGAGAATAACAAAGTAGGTTACTCTCGCACGCAATAGCAACAGTTGATAAGCATTTCAATCAGAATCAATTTAAACAAGTATATCAAGCAACCTTAAGCATTCTATAGGTATAATATCAAGAAAACAAGAAAAATCACAAATTGGCCCCAACTATCAAAATGCTACCATTTCCAAATGAGCCACGAGTTCTGGAAACCGACTTCGCCAATCCTCCTAGGTCACCATAAGGCACGTCTAAAGACCCCGAAACCCTACTTTACCCTAGAATTCACGCAAAGCCCCGATTTCCCCCTTTGCTCATTTGAACTACAACTATACTAACCAAACACCCAACTAACGCCACAACCGTACCAAAAGTGCTTCCATGGCCTCCCGAGACAATGCCAACATGCAAAACGAGAAAACGCTAAACTCGACCTAAACGACCCCGACTTTTACCAAGGCATATTTCTCGTTTTTTTCATTATGCAACCTAAACAAACCATGTATTTAGGCATTCTAGCATACCTAGCACATTTTTACATCAACGGAAAGCATAACAGCGCAACTTCATCGTTTCAAGGGTTTACTATTCATATATTACTATTCAATTGACATTTTAAATTGCAATCTCAACATTCAACCGCATAAAATGTTAAAAAGCCATAAATACATGTTCTACAATTGTCAAGGAACATTCTAGAAGCTTCAAAACGATTAAAACAACAATCTACGAATAAAATCTAAAAATCAAAAAGTTGACATACATAACATTTAAATGCGCAAATAACGTGCTTCCCTCACCTTAGGCACTCCTAGTCACTAGGAAAACAATGCTGGATAGCTCGGAAACCACCCCGCACGAGCTCACGTGAAGATTGGAAGTTTGGAAGGTTGAATTGTTTTTTTTTCTTCTTCTTGGTTTCGGCCTGCTCTATGGTTATTTTCAGCTTTGTTGTTTTATTTTCCTTGTTAATTTATGCTATATTAAAAGATGACATGAAGTCAATTGGTCAAGGTTGGTCAACAACTTAAAATTTGGTCAAATTAGCCTTATTTTTATGCATTTAAAAGCTAAAATAACCTCACCAATTTTAATTCTAGCTAACAATAAATAAAATATAAAGTTTAAGTCACCAAAATACTAGTTCTACTATTTGCTGAGGACTAGAAAACATTCTCTAGCTATCGCTCCCGAAATGCAATGCACTTTGCGACAACAAAGAAGTAACAACTAATTCTCAAAGAATTTAAGAAAATAAAATTTTTAGAGTAATAAACAAGAAAATTTCACATTCCGGACTCGGGTAGTACAATAGTAAGTAAAGAAGACAACAAGCAAAGCACAGAAAAATGCACAATTAATGAATGCAATAGTGAATGAATGTACGATAAAATCTCGGGTGTCACATCCTCTCCCCTTTAAACAAATTGCGTCCACACAATTCTTCTTCCAAGAGAACTCCGCATCAACTAAAAACTAACTTTAATTATTTTTCATCAGTTGTTGAGCAAGAATACCGTATATGAATGCTCGTAAGAACCCATTAAGAAATCCCAGTAGTACTGCCAGTGAATCCCAAGTAATAAGGCCAAGTAAAGGCTCAAATGAAGATACTATCTCGGAATCCGAATAAGAATCACGTTGGCCATGAATACCATAGAAGAATAGAACCCCATCTAAGAGCGGCGAGAAAATATCAATAAAAGTCCCGAGTAGGAGTACTATAGATAATACCAAATAATAAGGCTGAAAAGAATCCCATATACCAAGCCTTCTACGAAATGCCAATAAGAAAATACTGGAAGAATGTCCAACAAGAAAATACCAAGGGAATTCTCCAGAGAACCGTCATATAGAAATCCTGAAAGAAGCCACTCATTTTAGACTGTTGAACGTAAAAGAACACCTTAATAGAATGCTAATAATCGAGCTCCAACTATAAACACCAACTCCTAAAATAAGGTTGATCAAATGCCTCTCATTTTCGGGAATCAACATAATTTGGAAGGCCTGCCACTAATCACCTCTCTTTAGGGGAGGAAGAAGTTTTTCTTACCATTCGACGGGCTATGTATGCATGCCAAACTATTTCATATGTATAAACATTATTTAAACTATTACGCAAACATATTAATAAAAGAGTTTGTGAAACAGTGTAATCATCAAAGTCATTAAAGCACGACAATCAAGTCAATCATAATACAACTCAATCCAAGACATTCAAATACACACATTACAAGCAATAATTCAAGCAATTAACAATTCACGAGGTCGATTCGATTCACGAGGTCAATTTGAAGCACAACTAGCTACTTCACTTCACTTAGCATACATTTAGCACATAACACATAACTATATCACATATGTGTACACATTCCATTCAAGACATACAATCTCACATACAGGCACATACATTCAAAACACACTTAACAAGCACACACGTAAGGTTTACTACATGATAGGCCGAGGACCCTGTCCCGGCTTAGAGCTAACTAAGCTCTGATACCACCTGTAACGCCCTGATCCCTCACGAGACTGGAGGCTCTACTAACCATGCTATTCTCAACCCAATCCCAAACCCGGTCTCATAATTTTAGGAAAAATGGACAGAGTCTCCCCTGTATCGTGGACATTCTGAAAACCTGTAAGCAACTAATAAAGCCACAAAACAACCTAGAACTCCAATTCTAATTAAAGACTCAAACTTTAAGGCCATCCGAGCCTTAAAACATTCAAACAGTTATAATCATTCTAGCATGCATCCAACTTCACTTCTTTACCAACCTGCTTATCATGCCACTCCATGATAGCTTTTAAACATTCTTAGAAATTGAAAACAACCAGTCATTTACTCCCAAGCATGTAGAGAAGCTAAGAGCAGAAATATAAGTTATTACATGCCATAGTTCATATCTCCTACTACAATCAACTAGCATTCAGCTTACAATCACTCAAACATATACATAAGCAGTTAGGCTACAAAATAGAAAATAAAGTAGAGCAAACAAGATCTCCACATAATAGCAAGAGCCATAAATCCACCTCACGCAATTGGACACTGCAACTAAGGCAACTCTTCCTCCAAATGCACCTCCTGAAACAAGTTAGCGAGGTATAAGCAACCACTATTGCCCAGTGAGGGATAAAGTCTCCCGGGGTCTTCTTAAATTACTATTCACTCTATTTTTAACTTCATGCTATTAGCGAATTTGCATTTTTATTAAATCATATTAATTGTTAGAGTAGTGGAAAAAATGTGCATTTGAGCTAGAGGCGATAGGAGAGCTCGTTTAGAAAATGATTTTTGTAGTTGTATGAATAGTGTTACGTAACATAACTTAGGGAATGAATTAGCTAGCATTCATTTTACTATCTAGGCTCGTTTTAAGCTAACTAAGCGCATTTAGTGAACCATTTAAGCAAGCAACTTAGCCTCATTTAATATATAACTCACACAACACACACATTAGCTCATAACTTAGCAAAAAAAAAAAAAAAAGAGCATGCTGAAAACACTGTAGCAAATCCGAGAATTGCATAGGAGAAGGAAAAGAGGAGATTTTGCTTCAACAACCTTGCATCTTGAGCTCCTAGCTTGATCTTGGGAGGGTTTTGAGCAACCTAGAGTCTTCAACAACCTTCTTCATCTTCAAAAATTGTGAGGGAGTTTCATTTTCTTGATTTTAAAGTTTATGTGCATATGTTAATTTTCTTGATTTGTCAATTATAGCTATATAACTTGTTATGAATGCTTCCTATGAGTTATTTAATGTCTCTAGAGCTAACTTTTGAGGGTTGATAACAAAGTTAATGGTTGAATGTTGAATTTGATCAAAGAGATGATGAATAGTGCCTAGAACTAGGGTTTTGAGAAAATTTGCTAATTGGCTTGAATTGATGCCTCAATTAGGTGCTCTAGACCCTAAGAAAGTTAGTTGAAAAGCCACGTTAGGTTGAAACACTCGAATTTGAACTTAATTGCATAATTAGCTTACTTTAAAAAGGGGGTTTTATACGTTAAGCAATCCGGGCAAGTTTGGGCATTGGTTTGGGTATCCTTGAGCTAAGGAAGCACCTTTGGTGCTTTCGTTTCGCGAAAATGGGGTTCGGTTAGTATGGTTGTAGTTCAAACCCGTTCGGGGCCTTCCCGAACTTTTGCTTCAAAAATGAGTTTTAGTGACTTTAAAAGGTTCCTTTGGGCTTAATTAGGAATATAGCAAGACTAGGGTATGATTGGGAATCTCGAACCATGCTTAGGAGAAAGAAAGCTCGGTTAAAGAAAGGGGAAATGTAGTTTTAAGCCATTTTAGTTGCATTTGGAACTTGTTGTGTGTTAGTAATGCCTTGCATTGAATATTTAGGATGTATTTAAGTTATTTGAGTAGATTATTGGAATTAATTGTGTTGATTGCTTCTTTTGGCATCTATTAGTTAATAACGTGCTTATATGAACTTTTATCGTGCATAAATGTGAGGGCGGCCTACTTTGTCATCCCTCTTATGTGATATGTGTTATATTGATTGCCTGTGACTTGTATTGGGTTACGCAACCTCTTTCGGACATGGTAGCGTCGAGAAACACGGGCGGCGTCGGGCTTGCCGTGCTCCCTCGACTACCATGGTGCCTATTCCCTTTCTCGCTGAGGCATACTCCACTACCCCAGAGGCGTGGTTCACCTGTTGGGCATGGACCTACCTCGGGAGAAAGGGTCGTAGGATCGGGATACATCCGGAGTATCCCAATTGTTGGTGTTTGGGGTTTGCCGGCATGTTCGTGATGCTCGTAGTTCGTGGCTCGTGGATGAAGACTTGGAAGTGGAACCGTATCCTTTTTAAAAGTGGTTAATTGCTTGGTTTATTGTCTTTTTGGTTTATGTGGATTATATATGCTTTCTTGTGTTTGCATATCATATTGCACGTTGGCATGTTGCATCACCTCCCTCGCTGGGCAACATTGTTGCTCATTCCTCATTTAATATGTTTCAGGCGAAGCTG
The DNA here is from genome assembly GCA_037974665.1 of Ehretia macrophylla. Lineage (NCBI taxonomy): Eukaryota > Viridiplantae > Streptophyta > Magnoliopsida > Boraginales > Ehretiaceae > Ehretia > Ehretia macrophylla. Next base: position 2,834,338 of record CM075766.1, read on the forward strand.
AGGTGAATCCTCAGCTAATAGAAGAAGAGGAAGAAGTGCTAGTTAAGCAATTTTGGTGACTTTTTGTGTGATAAGGTTGTCTAAAATGAGAAGCTTGCGTGGAGTTGTTGTTGATTGCCTTTTTGTGACCTTGGGGTCTTGAGTATAAATGGTGAATGTAATGATTTGTAATCTTGTATGTTGGATATAAAGTGGAATGACATGTAATAATCCATAGTAAACTTATTCTTTTGCATGCTTGTGTGATTAACAAACTTGGAAGTAGAACTTAGCTATTGTTGTATCTAACTACCTATAGTTAAAATTAGAAATGCTCTGCTTGCTTGTGTGTTATATGTAATTGTTGTTCCAAGACTCAGATGGCCTTGTGATTGCGGGTGGCCCATAAAAATCTTGGAGGATTGGTTATAAGAGTTGTTGTTTGTGGATCTAGCATCATGGTGTCTTTGTGCAGGTACCAGTTTAGTCCTATAAACAGGGGAGACTCTGTCCGTTTTCCCCTAAAATTTTGTGCCTGTGGTTTGGAATTGGGTGAGAATAGCATGATAAATAGGAGTCCCGGTCTCGTGAGGGATCGTGGCGTTACAATGGCCGAAAGTTCAAGCTCAAAGATGAAGAAGATGAAGTTCTCTCTCCTCTCCTTGTATGCCTTGGCCAAATTGTATGTGCATGTATGTGTAGTTGTCACATGATGAGAGAGAGTGTTGTCATCTAATATAAGCTAATAATAAATTAAAAGACCAATCACTATTGTCATCTTTTCATGACAAGCCATGCAAGCCATTTGATTTCAATCATTAGCTTTAGATGATGAAAGATAATCATCTTCTCTCTCCTCTACCCCTTGGCCGAAATTGCAAGTGGGTGGTGAGAGAAGATTGTCATCTTTTATTATATATATAAAACATACTCATATAATTATATATATAATGTTACTTTATTAGTTAGCCAATCACAATTGCTTCCTTCTAAAGTAAAAGCCATGCAAGCCTTAGGATTGTAATCATTACAATCTAAAGGTAACTTTATTCTCTTTCCAGACACTTGTCAAAAAGGCTTTTTCAACAAAAGCAATGGTCAAGATCCTTTTGTCTTTATTCAAAAATAAACCTTGTCCATTCATTTTAAATTCAAATGACTAGGATTGATGATATGAACTATCCTAGTCATCAACCTCTACATGCAAATGCCACATGTAATTATCTAGTCATTAAATTGCAATTTCACCTTTTGACAACTAAGACGATGATGTCGCATTTCACAAATTACATCATCATTACACATATACATATATATAAACACCTTTATAGATATATATAATATTTTTGCCAATTCTAATCTCTATTAGAATAAACATATTGAAACAACTTTTCAATAATTATAGTTTGTCCACAAAAGTTTTAGTAATTATAATTTGACCCTAAAACTTTCTAAAATTACACTTTTGGCTCAAATACCAACATTGATGGCTCTTAACACCTTAAAGCCACCAACCACAAAATACAAGCTTCCGGTGAATTCATTCATGATACTTATTAGTGTGTGACCTTCTAGATGCATAATCGCGTACCGATGAGGGACCTGATAAACCTCCTTATCTATTTCGGAAATGTCTCCGTCATTTACCGAAATACCCTCATGCTCATGAGTGACGCATTAGCAACGAACGTATCATGAGAATGTATACAATAATGAAGACGGCGTCTTTCATGAATCCATTTAACCGTCAAGAATTAGCGTGCAGTCCGATCCTTCTGTTATAAGTGCCCCGATCGGGAAAGGACCATGAAATGGTTAAGCCCACATCCGATACTATGTATAAATCTGAATCGGTGAAATGAGAGATGACTACCATGGAAACACTCATTTCCATCACTTCATACTCACCTTGGCCAAGGACTTTCTCGTTTACCAATCGATCTCAGATATTATAGGACACCGCCTCTCGTTGGAGGTTAACATATCCTATCTTGACAATTATCTGTTGCTTCATACGACAGGACTAAAACGTGAAAGGTCGTAACCTACCTTAGAAGATGGACATTATCCAGACGTAGTAGTTAGTCCCTGATATAACCGGCAGCCGTAATCTCTCAAGTTTGAGGATTAATTTGCATAATTCTCAACTAAACAGTAAACTATTAACCTGAAATCATGTAGTTCACTATTTATTGTCACATTCAATGATCTGTAAACAGACGATCACTTATATGTTTATTAGTCCACATCACCATGCTGTTTTGGCATTTCGCACGCCATCCTTTATCATTAAAATTACTATGTTAATCAAAGGTAATAACATATGATAACCCGTACTCGATTATTCTAGTCCCGGTTGAATAATCTAAAGGGCTATGAATCATTTCTTAATGCTTATCATATCGAAGAGAAAGTGCGAAATATCCTAAACCCTTTTAGAACATTTCTCTTCTCGGATAGGCATTAGGGACATATTCATATCGAAGCGGAGAATATGAACATCTTACAAATAACATTGTCTATAAAACACTAAAGCATATTCTTATTAAACCCTAATAAGGTTATCTCAAACTTTAGCATTAGGGCATATCCCCAACAATCTCCCACTTGCACTAATGCTATCAACCATGGGATCTAGTGGATTTTACATTCGTATCTCTATACTCATCTTTCCAAAGATGGTGATCAACTGTAACTGATTTTACAGGTTCAGTGGGTCATCTATAGAAATAACTATAGGATCTTTATCTATTAATTCATTTTCTTATCAAGAAAGAAACTCTTGAATTGACTCTTTACAGGTTTGGACTCTTGATGAGATCGGGTTCTTTTAAGCTTGTGCAAAAAGCCTCTATGATAGCCACCATATTGCATTGGCTACTACCAATAGACAGAACCATATATTATCCAAACATCATAAAAGTCAAGCAGCATCTAGGCTCAAATAATAACATAACTATTATTTATCATTATTTGAAATTTTTTCCAATAATTCACAAATCCACTAAATACATTTTTATCCTTTTAAGTGAATTCTTCACTAAGAACTTCACTATAACCATAAACCTTAAAATTATGGGTTAAAGTTCATATAAAGATCATTATAACAATAAGATCACTAGAACTTATATGTATTCTCTCTAATATCTATCATGTAACTCATTACATTATATCGTGCCAATACTTGCCATTGCATTTTAAAGGAGAATGCGAATAGCGTAAGGATTAGGTGCAAAAATCATTCGCGACCTTTCCTTAATAGTCAAAAGGAAATCTACAAGAAAAGACGGATACCCTATCTTTGAGACTAGAGACCAAAACTTCTTAGATTCCTCCATCTTAAAGAGAACTTTAAGATCGTGACTTGGTGTATAAGCAATGAGAAAACAAATAATCATATCACTATACTTCATAGACATGACACTTACAAGACATGATTGGTTTACCCAAGAAAAATAACATGATATAAAATTCAATTGGACTTTGACGAACGAAGGTATCATAAATTCACAAGACTTGTTAAGGGCATTAACTCCCACTAACTTTTCTTATAAATTTAGATATTACCTTCATTTAATTAAAACAATCTCTATCGTTTTCATTATAACCATTTCATTATAGTTACCTTTCTCTAAAGAAACTATGCATGAATGAGTTTGAATTCTATATAGCTATAGAATTAAAACATGGTATAAGTTTAAAATCAATTTGAAAGATTATGGTGATAAAAGATGCATTCTCTAATCTTCTTTTATAACCCAACATATTTTGGATAAGTCTCATAAGCTCCATTTCATTCAATTATTTATTTTGAACAAACTCTTTTGTCAAAAAGAATAATTAATCTATCAAACTCATTTAGATAGATAAATACAAGAATTCTAGTCTTTAACTCTTGACCATTTCAAAGTTCAAGATAATATATGTATGATTTGGTATTTTGTCATTTCTATAAATGCAAACCAATGGAATATAAATGTTTGAGTTTGAAGACATCGTTTCTTCCGACACGCATTCCGATCATTTCATTACTATTAATGAAGGATATACAAAATGCCAATCATTTCTTACAAAGGATCAATTCCAAAATTACCCATAGTAAGAAAAGATTGATAATAGTCACTACTATTTAAAGAAACGTTCAAACTAATCTAAAACATTTATAAATATATTTCAAAATTGGGATCGTATACCAAGCCGATCCAAAACAACCAAATCATGCATAAATAGTGTCAACTACTCAATCCCTTCCTGATGAGAGATCTCCTGGTAAGAATGCCACAACTCGGCTTCTCCTATGTCTCTTCCTCCTCCTTCTTCTATTTCTGTTTTGGCTGGACGCAGCCACAGAAGGAGAGGACTCAACATAGGGATCGGGCCCTTCATCCAAACCAAGGTTCTGCTAGCTAGTCAAAATATATGGCAACTCATTCAGTGTGATCTCGATTCTGTGCACGTGAAAGTCCAAGATCAAAGGAGAGTAGGATGGTGGAAGAGACTGCAAAATCAAGTCTACCTGAAGTCGGGGATCCATGACGAAACCAAATACCTCCAATTGAGTTACCAAGTAAATCATTCTGAGGCAGTGCTGGCTCACGTCATCCCCTTCCTCAAGTCTCATACTAAAAAGCTCACGGGTCAACTAGAATCTTATAGACTGACTGCGCTCGCCAAAGGATTCCTCGAAACAACGAATGATATCTACGGAAGGCAACCCCTTATAGAATCGACACAGATCATCGCTCATTGATGAAAGAATGTATCCCCTAGCACGCATGTCATCCTGGACCCACTTATAGTAAATGACCTTGTCACTCTCGGAAGTAGTCTCATTAACAGGAGCAAATGTTGAGACATCCAAAATATACTCAATTCTCTCAAATCGGAGGACTACCCTTAAACGTTTGTACCATTTTTCAAAGTTTGGTCCAACTAAATAATCATGATTAAGGATGGACAAAATAGGATTTATGAACGAAGCCATTAAACTACATAAAAAGTAAATATAACATAAAGTAAGATTGTAGGCTAATAAGAATATATGTAAAGCTATTAAATTGCAAGAAATAATAGCTACTCCCACTATTTGTTTTAAATCTTATACTCCCTTAATGAGAAAACATGAATCTATGAAAAGACTCTAAGTAGGATGACCAAGTTCCTATGATCAGACACATTCCTCAAACCTTTGTGGCTATGTTGAAACATGAATACCAAAGGTCAACAACTCTTTGTTGTCTATTTCTCTAAATAGGGTATGGTCTACTTTAGTCCCTAAATCACTTGATCTCAAACCTTTGTGGTTATAATTGATTAGGTGATCTAGTTAGATTGTACCCACCATCACTTAGTTATCCCACAAATTGAATCAATAGTCTCAAGCCTTTATGGCTATGTTGACCGTTAGATTTTGGCAGACAACCCCATCACTATGTTTCATTCTAGCGATTTTAATAAACTTACTTTGAAACATATCCTCTACCTTTGGGTAAGAAGGATTGTATTCATTTGGGTCTTATTAAATATCCTAGGATGGCGGAAGACTACGATAAAACCTCTTTTACCATTTGAAAATCTAATATTCGTTTGCACGTAGGGAGTAAACACAATCTCATCAAAATAATAAGCATTCTACATACTATTAAGCTAATAATCACAATTATAGCAATTTAAATAGTATGAATGCAAAGATAAATAAATGGTGGATCATGGGCTTGGCTTTTAGGCTTAAAGAAATAAAACTATTTACTTTAAAAGATCTTCCACTCCTTGAAATCTCCATTGGGCCTCCAACTCCTTGGAAAAGTCCATTGGGCTTCCAACTTCTTGGAAAAGTCCATTGGGCCTTTGTCAAGTTATCTCTTGAAAAATTACATAAAAGTCCTCACTACATAATTCTCTCAAATGACAAGAAATAAATTGAGACTTACGTCTCATATTACAACCCAACATCTTTTGACCCTAAAGCCCAAGTCCATGATCAAATTCACCATTCTCAAAATAATAAATATGCATGATTATTCATATCAAAATATAATAACCAACATATTAATTTCTAGCATTCAAGTTTAATCTACTCATCAATTGTGAAAGAATAAACTAAATCAATGCCCTTTTGCATAATTATAAAACTCCTTTTATATATAGCAAGTCATAATGGCCCATTAATTCATAACTCCTTATAATTAATTATATTCACATCTAAGTCCAAAACTTTAAAGAAAAAAACACAAGTCCATGGCCCATTAACACAAAGTGGCCTAATAGGTTAAAATAGAGCAAGAGTAGATGTACACAAGGTCCAAGCCCAAATCAACATGTCTCTAAAGGCCCACATACATTAACTATAGCCCAATAGTCCTTTGAAAGTATTATGTCATTAAATGATCAACTTTCTACTTTCTCAAATTTAGAAACATCTCATTGCTACTAATTAGATAATTTCTAATTTCAAGATTAAAACATATAGGCCAACTATGTGACATATATTTTTCCATATTCAAGACACATAGATAAGTTGCAATCTTGACTATTAAACGCTTTTAATCATCAAGTAGTCCTCAACAAAATTCATATGCATGAACATTTAAAATAAGCTTAAAACTACTTTTAAACTTTCAATCTAACACATGCATATAATAGACACCAACACTTTTGAGTCTATCAAGGAAACTACAACAACTTTATATGTCCAACAAATAAAGGCAAAAAATCCTCATCTAGACACAATGTGGATTCGGCCAAGGCAATAAAAAAATGCTATGCTTGTTCGTTTCAACTTTTTGGCATTCCCTTTTGAAGAAATCAAGATAGTCTACTTACTCCAAGTCTAAAGTCAACATGCAAAGACCAAATCTCCATTTATCTTCAAAAGTTAGCACTTTAAATAAGAAGACAAATCATCTAAAGATAGATGTGATTTTCGGTCATCTCACGTATGCAAGTTCAAGCTAAGACATATACACACATATATATACTCAAGATCTACATTATCAATCAAGGATCTAAACTATATATGAACATGCATGTGTATAGGCTAAAGTCTTAACATAAAATACTTGCAAATCTACAAGCATATTTTCAGCCATAGGGTTCAAAATCATTTTCGGCCATAGGGTTCAAAAACACATGACCAACATTTGATAATCAATGGACATAACAACATGGCTCTAATACCACTTGAAAGGTGCTAGCCAACATAAGATATCATGTCATTATATAATCATAAGTTGGATTCAAGATCTAGAATGTCATGCATGGACACCTTGACATAGCCGAAAACTACATAGGCTATCTACAAAAATTTTGCAAGTTTCGTAACAAGGATCAACATGTTAACATCTTATTATACCCATTGATTATCAACACATATATATATCAACTATATATACATAAACAAAAGGAGGTTCATAGGTATACCTCACTAATAGATCACTTTGGAGAAGATGTAGATAATAGACAAGCCTTTGAACCCTTCTAATTGGAAGGCTCTAGTTAGTCCACCAAGCATCCAAAGTCCTACCCCACCTTGAAGATAGAATGTGCTAGTATCTCTTCAATGTACGAAACTATGAATATGTGGTTTTGATAAAAAAAAGGCAAAAGCTTCATGAACTTCTAGCTATGGCTGAAAGTTCAAGCTCAAAGATGAAGAAGATGAAGTTCTCTCTCCTCTCCTTGGATGCCTTGGCCGAATTGTATGTGCATGTATGTGTAGTTGTCACATGATGAGAGAGAGTGTTGTAATCTAATATAAGCTAATAATAAATTAAGTGACCAATCATTATTGTCACCTTTTCATGACAAGCCATGCAAGCCATTTGATTTCAATCATTAGCTTTAGATGATGAAAGATGATCATCTTATCTCTCCTCTACCCCTTGGCTGAAATTGCAAGTGGGTGGTGAGAGAAGATTGTCATCTTTTATTATATATATAAAACATAGTCATACAATTATATATATAATGTTACTTTATTAGTTAGCCAATCACAATTGCTTCCTTCTAAAGTAAAAGCCATGCAAGCCTTAGGATTGTATTCATTACAATCTAAAGGTAACTTTATTCTCTTTCCTGACACTTATCAAAAAGGCTTTATCAACAAAAGCAATGATCAAGATCCTTTTGTCTTTATTCAAAAATGAATCCTATCCATTCATTTTAAATTCAAATGACTAGGATTGATGACATGGACTATCCTAGTCATCAACCTCTACATGCAAATGCCACATGTAATTAATTAGTCATTAAATTGCAATTTCACCTTTTGACAACTAAGACGATGACGTGGCATTTCACAAATTACATCATATATATATATATATATATATATATATATATATATATATATATATATATATATATGATATAAGTAGGAGTTTGCATATTTTTATATTTAAATTAGACTTTGTTGCATCCAATATGAGCTTAACTAATAAGTCTTAAATGCATTAATTTGTCTATCACTTATCTGAGACTTTTTCACATTTTTCAGGGCTAAAATGTTATTTGTACGTTAACGAATAATTAAATATGAAGATCATGGAGACATGCAGATCAAGAGTTGTGATGATGAAATAACACTTAGACCAAAGTCTTGAAGAATTGCATAAGAAGAAAAGATCAAAAGCTTATTGAAGAATATTTAATCAAGATTTGAAGAAAAAAAACAAAAGGAAAGAAAATAAAAAAAGAGGAAAAAATAATATAAGAATTGACCAAGGCATTAGCCTTGGCCAAAAAGACTCACGGGACAAGTCCAAATTGGACTTGAAATAAAAGAAAAAAAAAAGGATCAAAGCCTTGGCCCATTGGCCAAGGTCGGCTAAACAAAAAAAAAAGAAACTTTGCGCCTATATAAGGCACATGAAAGACGAAAAAGAAAAAGCAGCAGCAGCGGCGAAAATTCAATAAAAAAAAATTAGTTTAGTTTTATTAGTTTTTCTTCTTCTGCGAGACATTAGGATGCTTTTGAAGTTTCTTCGTATTTAAACTCTGTAACATTTTCTTTCCTTTACTTTAATTTATTTAAATAATGTTTACTTTTCAGAATTGTTATTTTAGTTTCTTTAGTATGTCAGGCTAAATTTATTCGCTGAGGTGACGATGAAACCTTGTTAATTTTAATTGATGCTATGTTTGTGAATTAATTTTTCCCCATAACTTGATCATTCATGTTTAATGTTTATTCTTTCATCAATTGTTGAGATAATTTCTTTGATGGGTTTAATCATGTTTTTCTCATGCTTTCAATAATTCTTAATAATTGAAAGTTTTGATTTTTAATGCTGAATATTAATTGTGATTTCTAGTTGGGATACAATTAATGATTTGAAGATTCTTTTGCAAAGTAAGAATAAACATACTTTTGGTTTCATTAACTTAGGGCTTAAAAGATGATATTTTCCATGGTAGCGAGGCTAGACTGCGAGATTATCATGTAGTTTAATTTGGGGAAAATTAATGATCAAATATAGTTGACGTTAGGATTAGCAAGGTGGATTCCGAGCCTTAGCCTTTTACGATTACTTGTTTAGTCTCACTTTTTAACCTTCGTCTTTTATTTAATTAGTTATTTTGTTTTCTAATATTTCCTTGATTTAGTTTATTTTAATTGATTTTACTCAAGTTATTAATTATTTTCATTTTAGAATTTATTAATTTATTTCATTCAATTTATTAGTTGTTCTTATTTTAGAATTTATTATTAAGTCTCTAGATTCATTACATATTCTTTTAGTATTACTTTATTTTTGTTCTTAAAATTATTAATTACTTTTGTCTTAGGATTTTTAATCGTCTTACTTATTTAGATTTATTGCTTAGTCTTTTATTATTTTATCTCAACCTAAAATATCAATCTTTTCAACTAGATTAGGAAGTCTAAATCTGAGTCTAAAATTTGATCTTAACTGAACAAGTCCTGGAGGGATCGATCTCGTATTTGCCTAAGCTATACCTCCATACGGTTCGTGCACTTGCGAGTAATTTAAAACGTACAACAAGTTTTTGGCGCCGTTGCCGGGGACTTGAATAGGATAAGTTTTTATACTTTTGATTAAGCTTTTCTTCTACTAGTTGTTTTATTGCTTTTTGGAAAAAAAAAAACGAAAATAAAATTAAAAAAAATAAGTGCATTTTTTTTTATTTTCTTTCTTTGTTTCTTTTTGTGTGATATTTGTGTTGCATGAAAGTTTGGGCACGTGATCATACAAACAGGCTAGTTAGCATTGAGTTAGAACAAGAATCTAAAATGAGTCAACAGGGAGAGGAGATTAAGCCTCTTAGGGAGTTGTTCCTCCCCATCTCTACCAATCCTCCTTCATGCATAGTTTTGCCTGCCACTACAGCCGCACATTTTGAGCTAAAACCACAGGTAATAAATCTTCTTCCCACTTTGCATGGTCTAGATAGAGAGGATCCTTATTTGCATGTCAAATAAGTTTTGGAAATATGTACTACATTTAAATTTCAAAATTTTTTTGAAGAATCTATTCGCTTGCGCCTATTTCCTTTTTCACTAAAGGATAAGGCCAAAGCATGGCTTAATTCTCTTCCTTCTGGATCTATTACATCTTGGGCAGCAATGGTAAAAAAGTTTTTGTCAAAATTCTTTCCCATGAATAAAACTAATGCTTTAAGGAGAGAAATTACTGATTTTTGTCAAGATGAGAATGAAAAATTTTATGAAAGTTGGGAGAGGTTTAAAGATTTGCAAATTAAATGTCCTTATCATGGTTTTGAAACTTGGAGATTAGTGCAATACTTTTATAATGGGTTGACGTAGTCAAGTAGGAATATGGTAGAGTCAATAAATGGTGGGGGTTTCTTGAGTCTAACAGAGGATGATGCATATAATTTTCTTGAAGGTTTGTCAGAGAGCTCCCAGCAATGGGATTTCTCTAACTGTAAAGAGAAGTCAGTTCAGACAGCAAAGAAAGGGGGTTTGTATGAGATTAGTGAGGAGGTCGATATAAAGGCTAGATTAGATACTCTTACAAGAAAAGTAGATGCCTTAGCTAAGAATAATGGAGGAGGTTCTGTTAACAATGTTCATAATGAAATATGTTCTATTTGTGCGAGTCCTATGCATGTAACTACAATGTGTCCTTCTATGCCTGCATATAATGAGTGTCATACTGAACAAGCGAATTCACTTAATAATTTAGGAAGGCCATTTGTTAATCCATATGTGGAGACTTATAATCCTAATTTGCAGAACCATCCAAATCTTTCATGGAAATTAAATCAACCTTCTAGTAACCCAATTGTCCCACCAGTGCAATATCATAATCAATTTAGGCCACCTAATCAGAACTACTCTCATGCTCAGGTTCCACCTCAGTTTGCAGGTTAGTCTAGGCAACAATCATCACTAGAAGAGTCTCTTAAAGCATTCATGTAGACCACGACCCAGGCAATTAAATTCAACTCAATTGAACACTAATGCTATAGCTAAATTAGAGACTCAGATGGGTCAATTGGCTACAGAAGTAGGAGAAAGAGAGAAAGGAAAATTTCCAAGTCAGCCTATACCCAATCCAAAGGGACAATATGCTATTAATGGGGCATCTAGTTCTAATTCAGGGTAGGAGCATGTGCAATCCATCACTACACTTAGGTCTGGTAAGCAAATTGATAACCATGTGACTGTTCCTGAGCATAGTAATAGGAAAGTAGAGAAAGCTAAAAACTCTGAGGATGATCATAATGAAAGTAGAAGGCATTCATCACATGATACACCTATAGAGCCTAAAGAGTCACATCCTAGAGTCATAGAGCCTGAAATTAAAGAGTTCGTGCCTAAAGCTCCATTTCCCCCATAGGCTTCTTAGTAAGAAAGACAGTGCACAGGTTGGTGACATTTTAGAGGTCTTCAAGCAGGTACAAATAAATATACCCTTTCTGGATGCCATTAAACAAGTGCCTGCATATGCTAAATTTCTGAAAGATCTTGTTACAGCAAAAAGAAAGACAAATGTTCCTAAGAAAACATTTTTAACAGAACAGGTGAGCTCAATGATTCAAAATAAATATCCTGTTAAGTATAAGGATCCTGGATCTCTTACTATTTCTTGAAAGTTTGGAGAACATCAGATTGAGAGAGCTTTGCTAGATTTAGGTACAAGTGTGAATTTATTGCCTTACTCTGTTTACTTGCAATTAGGTCTAAGTGAGCTAAAGCCTACTAAGATGACACTGCAGTTAGCAGATAGATCTGTGAAAATTCTGAGAGGTATAGTTGAGGATGTTTTGATTAAGGTAGATACCTTTTACTTCCCGATGGATTTTGTTGTTTTGGATACTGAGCCTGTTGATAACCTTCCTGTGCAAACTCATGTTATTTTGGGTCGTCCATTTTTAGCCACATCAAATGCATTGATTAATTGTAGGAATGGTGTGATGAAAATTTCTTTTGGTAACATGACTGTTGAGCTTAATATTTTCCATATAAGTAAACAAATGCCTGATGATAATGATGATGTCTGTGAAGTTAATATGATTGAAGATTTAGTTCATGATGCATTTGTGCAGTCAAGTTGTGTTGACCCATTAGAATAATGTTTAGCTCATTTTGGTTTTGATTTGGATATTGATAATGTTGTTGCTGAGGTTAATTCTTTGCTAGATTTTGTGCCTCTCATGAATGTTGATAAGTGGCAGCCTAAACCATTACCACTTACCCTTTCCTCATCACCACCATTACCATCTGTAGTAGAGCCACCTAAGTTAGAGTTAAAACCTTTGCCAGATACCCTTAAATATGTCTTTTTAGGAGCTAATGAGTCACTGCCTGCCATTGTAGCTTCTGATTTAGATGAGTCTCAAGAACGTCAGTTAGTGAGTGTTTTACAAGAACATAAAGAGGCCATAGGTTGGACAATAGCAGACATTAAGGGTATTAGTCCATCAGTTGTTATGCATAGAATCCATTTGGAGGAAGATGCTATGTCACGCCCCGACCCAACCCCCAAGCTAAAGGTTAAGTCCGGACCCGACACACGGACAGAGTCTCCCCTGTACCGTGGACATTCTAAAAACCTGTAAACACTTAAACAAAGTCCCAACAATACAATACAAGCTCTTCTTAATTAAACAACAAAGCTATAAGGCCATCCGAGCCTTATGGTACACAATAGCTCCAAAACACACAAGCATGCGAGAACTTGTTGTTAGCATAGTTTTATAATCATGACATTCTAGGAAATCAATAAAACAACTTAAAGGATAAAGCATTCTACATTAACCATCCACTCCCAAGCATGCAAGGAAATAAGGCAAGAATAAAAGTTATTACAAGACATGGCTTCCAATTCTACACCACAATCTACTATCCTTCGACTTGCGCAACAAACATATACATAGCCCTTAGGCCACAAAATAGAACATAAAACAATTAATTGAACTTTCCACATAGCAGCAAATTCATTAACCACCTCAAGCTATCAGACACAGCAACTAAGGTAAAGGCTCGATCTGAACTTCTTCTTCCTCAACTAAATCAACAAGCTGGGGATCACCCTCAGCGTCTCCTGAAACAGATATCGAGGTATGAGCAACCACTGTTGCCCAGTGAGGGATATATTCCCGGGGCGTGCAATGCAACAGATAATACAATTACACAACAATAACACTTAAACAATTAAAGAAACAATGATAACTTAAATAATCACACAATTAAAAGGATACATTTCAACAATCCCCTATACACCAATCTTCACTGGTCTTCAATCACGATCCACGAACCACGAGCACGATCACGATAAGCCGGCATAATCCCCAAACACTCCAGTGGGTGTACTCCGGATGTACCCCGAATCCTACGACCCAACATCCCCTGGTAATCTCCGAACCAGGCGAATGAGGGAATAAGGCACGGAGTTTGAATATCCACCGGCAAGCCCTCTGCCGCCCAGCCGATATTCAACACATCCGCCCCTGACACTATGGTTGCACAACCACTATGCAATGCACTTAACGATGGCAAGTTAATAGCAATAATATAAGCATTAACACATATGAGGATCAACAAAGTAGGTTGACCTCGTTGCAATTAGGATAGAAGCAAATATAGAAGCTAATAAGCAGTTTACAAATGAACATATACCAAATAAGCATAGAATCATACCAAAAGCTCCAAATCAATTTAAAATCACATATAAACACTCAAGAAGTCCTGACATGGGTTTAGAAGTGTGAGACAACTTAAATTGCACCTAAACCCCTTTGTTTTTCGAACTATTTCTCTTCCAAACCAAAGTTAATGATTTCATTTTCAAATGAAACTCTCCCAACCTTCTAACTAACCCCCAAGGTACCCTCTCAACCCTCTAACTCATTCAAATGCCCGCGTTTACCCCAAAAGCCCCAATTTCCCTCTTTTGGCTTTAAACTACACCTACATTGTCCGGGCTTCAAACAAGGGATATCAAGGCATCTATAGCACCTAGATAGCCTAAGGATACTAGAATTGAAGCCCGAATCCACCCGGATTCGCATTAACCCCGAAAGCCCCAAATTAAAGTCGGCTATTTTCCATTTTTAGGCAATTTAAGGGCAATGCAAGTGCACGGGGCTATTAGGCTATCTTCACTAACACCTAAGGCATCTATTAGAAGCATTAAATCAAGCTAATTCGAGCAATTACACAAAACCCTAGAAAAAATGTCACTATTCACCCTAAAAATCAAACTAACGATTCTAACCGTTTAAAAAGCAAAACAACGGCTCAAATGTGTTCTCTAGCATTCATATAGATGGTATATTAGCATAGATAACAATTACAATGGCATATAATCATATTTTCAACAAATCAAGAAATGAGTAACTATTTAAAAATGCAAAAACAAGTCGTGAAATCCCTCACCAATACGCGTAGGAGCACCTAGGAACCTTGCAAACACCCTACACTAGTTGCTCAAGGCTTGGAGTGGCTTGATTTGATGATTTGAAGAAGCAAAAATCCTCAAGAAGCAAGAGAAGGGCTGTCGGGTTTGGGGCACTGTTCACTGCTGAATTTTTGTGTTTTTGTGCTAAATGTGCTTATGTTATGTTTTTAATAGGTAAGTCTTGAGGTGGGTTAAGTTTGGGTGCTTAAGGTGGTTTATTTTAATGCGCGTTGCTAGCTCAAAACGAGGCTAATGTGTAAAACATAGGCTAGCTAATTAAATTTCTAAGTTATGTTACGTAACACTATTCACTCAACTACAAAATCATTTTCTAAACGAGCCCTCCTAACGCCTTTAGCTCAAATGCACATTTTTCCCACTACTTTTACAATTAATATGATTTAATAAAAATGCTAATTAACTAATAGAAGGCAGTTTAAAAACGGAGTGAATAGTAGTCATAAAAGTCAGTTAGTAAGGCACCGAAATAAATGCGCAAACAGGGGATGCAATAGTAATTAAATGCATGGCTAAATCCCGGGCGTCACATCCTCTCCCCCTTAAACTAATTGCGTCCACGCAATTCTTACATGATTCGGCGAATTACTCTGGATACCGTTCCCGCATCTGATCCTCTATTTCCCATGTCGCATCCTCTACTCCGTGATGATCCCACAGAACTTTGACCATCGGAATGCTTTTAGTCCTCAGCTCCTGAACTTTCTGATCAACAATTCGAAGAGGTTTCTCTGTGTAGGTCAAAGTTTCACTGATCTCTAGCGGTTTCGGCTTAAGTATGTGAGAGGGATCTGGCTGATACTTCCGAAGCATGGAAACATGGAATACGTCATGAATTCTGCCCAGACTGGGAGGTAAAGCTAGACGGTAAGCCAAATCACCAACAGTTTCAGTTATCTCAAATGGTCCCACATATCGAGGACTGAGTTTACCTCCTTTACCATGCCGAATCAAACCCTTGCGAGGAGAAATTTTCAGAAATACCCGGTCCCCCACAGCAAATTTCAGATCACGACGTCGTCTATCTGCATAACTCTTTTGCCGGTTCTGTGCTGTAAGCATTCTTTTTCTGATAAGCTGCACCTGATCAATCATTTTGTTCATTTCAGGTAAGAGAGTAGGGTCGATAGTCTTCATTTCACCAACATCATCCTAGTAGAGAGGAGACCGGCATTTACGCCCATAAAGTGCCTCATAAGGTGCCATACCAATAGTAGCTTGATAACTATTGTTGTAGGTGAACTCTGCTAGTGGCAAATACTTCTCCCAACTCTTACCGAAGTCCAGAATACAAGCCCATAACATATCCTCAAGGATCAAGATAGTTCTATCGGATTGACCATCTGTCTGGGGATGATAAGCTGTACTGAAATTCAAAGTCGTGCCCAAAGCTTTCTGAATCTTCTGCCAGAACTGCGATGTGAATCTGGGATCTTTATCTGACACGATACTCTTTGGAATCCCATGAAGTCGGACAACATTCTCAATATACAACTCTACCAGTTTATCAAGAGAATCAGACTTCTTTTTAGCAATAAAATGAGAAGTCTTGGTCAGTCTATCCACAATAACCCAGACTGAGTCATTACCCCTCGAAGACCGCAGTAAATCAGAGACGAAATCCATGGTAATATGATCCCATTTCCAAACAGGAATAGCCAAAGGCTGCAACAACCCTGCAGGTCTCTGATGTTCTGCTTTAACTTTCTGACAAGTAAGACATCGAGCAACATAGTCAGCAATTTCTCTCTTCATATTATTCCACCAGAAATTCTGCTTCAAATCTCTATACATTTTAGTACTGCCTAGATGGATAGTATATCGAGAACTGTGTGCCTCAGCAAGAATATCCTTTTTCAAATTTGGATAATTCGGAATACAGATTCTGCCTTTGAATTTCAGAATACCATCGTCGTGCAGTTTGAAATCCGACTCTCCCCCTTTAGAATTCTCTAAGACTTTCAATAATTGAAGATCAGCCTGTTGAGCTTCCCGAATCCTGGATAATAACAGAGATTGAATCTGCAAACTTGCAAATTGAATACCAGAATTTGAAGTACTAGGCTTCCATAAGCACAATTCTTCCATGAATTCCCAATTCTTGATAATCAAGCTGGCAACAGTAGCCTTTCGGCTCAAAGCATCGGCAACAATATTGGCCTTACCTGGAAGATAGTTAATGGTGCAGTTATAGTCCTCAAGTAATTCCAGCCAACGCCTCTGCCTCATGTTCAACTCTTTCTGTGAAAACAGATATTTCAAGCTCTTATGATCTGTAAAGATTTCAAACTTGTTGCCCCAGAGATAATGACGCCACTTCTTTAATGCAAGGATGATAGCTGCAAGCTCAAGATCGTGAGTCGGATAGTTGAGTTCATAAGGTTTCAGTTTCCTGGAAGCATAAGCAATAACCCTGCCATTCTGCATCAATACACAACCCAGACCTTCCTTCGAAGCATCACTATAGATCACCAGATTATCATAACCCTCAGGTAAAGCAAGAATAGGAGCTGTAGTCAATCTCTTCTTCAATTCCTGGAAGCTGGCCTCACATTTATCATTCCAGTCAAATACTATTTTCTTCTGAGTAAGCTGAGTTAAAGGCCCTGCAATCTTAGAGAAATCCTTGACAAACCTCCGATAATACCCAGCTAAACCAAGGAAGCTACGAATTTCCGTGACAGTTTCAGGTCGTTTCCAAGATAACACAACTTCAATCTTCGCTGGATCAACATAAATACCATCCTGCGAGATAATATGGCCAAGAAAAGCAACTTGCTTAAGCCAGAATTCACATTTGCTAAACTTTGCAAATAACTGATGCTCCTGAAGAGTCTGCAACACAATTCTGAGATGCTGTTCATGCTCCGCCTCAGATTTAGAATAGACAAGGATATCATCAATAAATATGACCACAAATTGGTCCAGATAAGGACGGAATACCCTCTGCATTAAGTCCATGAATGCGGCGGGAGCATTAGTAAGACCAAACGGCAAGACAACAAACTCATAATGGCCATATCGAGTTCTGAAAGCAGTTTTAGGAACATCATCTTTCTTAATCCTCAGCTGATAATAACCCTGCCTCAGATCAAACTTAGAGAATACCCTGGTGCCTTGCAACTGATCAAATAGCTCTTCGATTAAAGGCAAAGGATATTTATTCTTGATGGTTACCTGATTAAGACCCCGATAATCAATGCACAGGCGAAGAGACCCGTCTTTCTTTTTAACGAATAGAACTGGCGCACCCCACGGTGAAGAACTCAGCTGAATGAATCCCTTCTCAAGCAAGCCCTACAATTGAACTTTCAACTCCTACAACTCAGGTGGAGCCATTCTGTACGGAGTCCTAGAGATAGGTGAAGTCCCCGGCAATAAATCAATCATGAACTCTATCTCTCTATCAGGCGGTAACCCAGGTAATTCCTCAGGAAAGACCCCCGGAAACTCTCTCACGATAGGTACATCATTCAATTTCAATTGATCCCCAGGTTGATTAATCAAATATGCAAGATAAGCCTCACAACCCTTGCTCAATAATTTAGATGCCCTAATAGAAGAAATAATAGGAGTTCCCGTAGATTTTCTACTACCAACTATTTTAAGTACAGGCTGGTCAGGCATTTCTAGATACACAATCTTCTTTCTACAATCAAGCTGGGCATAATATTTACTTAACCAGTCCATCCCCAATATAATTTCAAAGTCATTGAAGGGTAGGATAATCAAATCAGCAGGAAAAACACGACCCTCAATAAATATACTACATGCTCTGTAAATAGATCTAGTAACAAACTTCGGACCCATAGGAGTATAAACCACAATCTCATGCAACAGTTTATCATGTTTCAATTTAGCATTTTGTGCACAAGTAGGAGTAATAAAAGAATGCGAAGCCCCGGAATCAATTAAAACCTTAACTGATTGATCATTAAGAAGAAAAATACCTTCTACCACAGCGGTAGTATCCAGAAGCTCCTCAGCATCCAAAGCAAATACACGGGCCTGTCCTCGTGGTGGTGGTGCTGCAGCTGGTGCCCTGGTCTGAGAGTTCTGAGCTGATGTCTGACCCCTAGGGTTCTTAAATTTCTGACAGTCTTTAACCCTGTGCTGATCACTGCCGCAACCTGTACACTTGTTATATTTCTTCCAACAAACATCCTCAGTGTGGCCCTGACGCTGACAGTAGCTGCACTGCTGGTGACGTCTTGCAACAGTGCCTCCCGAAGGAGCTCTGTAAGTAGAGGTAGCTGAACTACCCTACTGCGAACGGGAAACTGCTGGACGGAACTGACTCTGAGTCTGACTCTGGACTGGTCGTGCCTGAGTCTGAGTAGGCCCTATGTAACTCTGAGTCTGCCTCGGCTGCGAACTCTGCCCAACTGATACAGCCTGCCCCTGGTACCCTTGACTCTGAGACTGAAACCGTTTCCTCGATTGACTGGTCTCGGCTAACACATCGGCTTTCCGTTTCTCATATCTCGAGGCAGCTCGGACTACTGCAGCATAGTTAGGAAAATCATTTGAAGACAAGTTTAGCATAATATCTTTCCTCAAACCCAAGATGAACCTCTGAATCTTCATGTCCTCCGGCTGAATTAAAGCTGGTGCATAACGGGAAAGCCGAGTAAAAGTAGCCTCGTATTGATCTACGGTCATACTTCCCTACTTCAAGTTTATGAACTCAGTTTGTCGCCTCTCGCGGGCAACTACCGATATATACTTGTCTCGAAATTCTCGGACGAAATCGGCCCACGAATGATGACTTCCCTCAGCTCCCCATTTCTCACTGATGGTATTCCACCAATCTTCAGCATCACCCTCGAGAAGAAAAGTAGCATAAGTAATCTTCCTGTCATCATGGCACTCCAGTATCGCTGCCACTCTCTCGAACTTCCTTAGCCACATCTCAGCTTTTATATCGTCCGGCTCCCCAAAGAAAGTATAGGCCCCATGATGTATAAACCGATCATACAGATTCCCTCCGGTAGGGCTACTACCTCCGGCTCTCGCAGCCTGATTACCTCCAACGACCCCTGGCTGACCCTGTTGTGTAACAAACTGGGCGATAGTGTTCATAGCTGTGGCCATCGTGGCCAAGATCTGTGCAGTGCTCGGTTCTTGAACCTGCGGTGCATTTTCGGCCACCTCAGCTTCTTGCCCCTGAACCCCCTCGGGTTCTCCACCAACATTCGGATTATCAGCACGACGGCGAGGCCCCATCTCGAATAGCTAGAATGCAAAGTGTCATGACAGGTATATATATATGTATAAATGCAATTTATAAGTAAACACATAAAGAAGAGTCCAATTAGATTCACATAAAGTCAAGTACATAGAAGTTCAAATAAATATTCCACATTCTTGAAGTAAACATAAATCACTAGTTCATACTTGACATTCTGAACTCTTGATATTCTATTTCCATGCTAGCATGTTCATTCCTTATTCAAATTTCACTTAGGTCAATCAAAATCAAAGACTCATGTATTCACAAAGTCACATAACAAGTCTCTACCCACAGACCGAGAAATTTAACCCAGCTTCATGCAATCTATAGCTCTGATACCACGTAAATGTCACGCCCCGACCCAACCCCCAAGCTAAAGGTTAAGTCCGGACCCGACACACGGACAGAGTCTTCCCTGTACCGTGGACATTCTAAAAACCTGTAAACACTTAAACAAAGTCCCAACAATACAATACAAGCTCTTCTTAATTAAACAACAAAGCTATAAGGCCATCCGAGCCTTATGGTACACAATAGCTCCAAAACACACAAGCATGCGAGAACTTGTTGTTAGCATAGTTTTATAATCATGACATTCTAGGAAATCAATAAAACAACTTAAAGGATAAAGCATTCTACATTAACCATCCACTCCCAAGCATGCAAGGAAATAAGGCAAGAATAAAAGTTATTACAAGACATGGCTTCCAATTCTACACCACAATCTACTATCCTTCGACTTGCGCAACAAACATATACATAGCCCTTAGGCCACAAAATAGAACATAAAACAATTAATTGAACTTTCCACATAGCAGCAAATTCATTAACCACCTCAAGCTATCAGACACAGCAACTAAGGTAAAGGCTCGATCTAAACTTCTTCTTCCTCAACTAAATCAACAAGCTGGGGATCACCCTCAGCGTCTCCTGAAACAAATATTAAGGTATGAGCAACCACTGTTGCCCAGTGAGGGATATAGTCCCGGGGCGTGCAATGCAACAGATAATACAATTACACAACAATAACACTTAAACAATTAAAGAAACAATGATAACTTAAATAATCACACAATTAAAAGGATACATTTCAACATTCCCCTATACACCAATCTTCACTGGTCTTCAATCACGATCCACGAACCACGAGCACGATCACGATAAGCCGGCATAATCCCCAAACACTCCAGTGGGTGTACTTCGGATGTACCCTGAATCCTACGACCCAACATCCCCTGGTAATCTCCGAACCAGACGAATGAGGGAATAGGGCACGGAGTTTGAATATCCACCGAGAAGCCCTCTGCCGCCCAGCCGATATTCAACACATCCGCCCCTGACACTATGGTTGCGCAACCACTATGCAATGCACTTAACGATGGAAAGTTAATAGCAATAATATAAGTATTAACACATATGAGGATCAACAAAGTAGGTTGACCTCGTTGCAATTAGGATAGAAGCAAATATAGAAGCTAATAAGCAGTTTACAAATGAACATATACCAAATAAGCATAGAATCATACCAAAAGCTCCAAATCAATTTAAAATCATATATAAACACTCAAGAAGTCCTGACATGGGTTTAGAAGGGTGAGACAACTTAAATTGCACCTAAACCCCTTTGTTTTTCGTACTATTTCTCTTCCAAACCAAAGTTACTAATTTGATTTTCAAAGGAAACTCTCCCAACCTTCTAACTAACCCCCAAGGTACCCTCTCAACCCTCTAACTCATTCAAATGCCCGCGTTTACCCCGAAAGCCCCAATTTCCCTCTTTTGGCTTTAAACTACACATACATTGTCCGGGCTTCAAACAAGGGATATCAAGGCATCTATAGCACCTAGATAGCCTAAGGATACTAGAATTGAAGCCCGAATCCACCCGGATTCGCATTAACCCCGAAAGCCCCAAATTAAAGTCGGCTATTTTCCATTTTTAGGCAATTTTAGGGCAATGCAAGTGCACGGGGCTATTAGGCTATCTCCACTAACACCTAAGGCATCTATTAGAAGCATTAAATCAAGCTAATTCGAGCAATTACACAAAACCCTAGAAAAAAAAATGTCACTATTCACCCTAAAAATCAAACTAATGATTCTAACCATTTAAAAAGCGAAACAACGGCTCAAATGTGTTCTCTAGCATTCATATAGATGGTATATTAGCATAGATAACAATTACAATGGCATATAATCATATTTTCAACAAATCAAGAAATGAGTAACTATTTAAAAATGCAAAAACAAGTCGTGAAATCCCTCACCAATACGCGTAGGAGCACCTAGGAACCTTGCAAACACCCTACACTAGTTGCTCAAGGCTTGGAGTGGCTTGATTTGATGATTTGAAGAAGCAAAAATCCTCAAGAAGCAAGAGAAGGGCTGTCGGGTTTGGGGCACTGCTCACTGCTGAATTTTTGTGTTTTTGTGCTAAATGTGCTTATGTTATGTTTTTAATAGGTAAGTCTTGAGGTGGGTTAAGTTTGGGTGCTTAAGGTGGTTTATTTTA
Source organism: Ehretia macrophylla (assembly GCA_037974665.1). Lineage (NCBI taxonomy): Eukaryota > Viridiplantae > Streptophyta > Magnoliopsida > Boraginales > Ehretiaceae > Ehretia > Ehretia macrophylla. The sequence continues at coordinate 2,856,968 of CM075766.1, forward strand.
ATGCACGTTGCTAGCTCAAAACGAGGCTAATGTGTAAAACATAGGCTAGCTAATTAAATTTCTAAGTTATGTTACATAACACTATTCACTCAACTACAAAATCATTTTCTAAACGAGCCCTCCTAATGCCTTTATCTCAAATGCACATTTTTTTCACTACTTTTACAATTAATATGATTTAATAAAAATGCTAATTAACTAATAGAAGGCAGTTTAAAAATGGAGTGAATAGTAGTCATAAAAGTCAGTTAGTAAGGCACCGAAATAAATGCGCAAACAGGGGATGCAACAGTAATTAAATGCATGGCTAAATCCCGGGCGTCACATGCTAAGCCTACACATGAATCACAAAGGCGTCTAAATCCTATCATGCAAGATGTGGTAAAGGCTGAAATTCTAAAACTTTTAGATGTGGGTGTTATATATCCTATTTCTGACAGTAATTGGGTGAGTCCTGTGCAGGTAGTACCTAAGAAGTCTGGTGTAACTGTTGTTAAAAATGAAGATGATGAGCTAGTTCCAACAAGAGTGAAAACTGGGTGGAGAGTGTGTATTGATTATCGTAAGTTGAATTCTATGACTAGGAAAGATCACTTCCCTTTCCCTTTCATAGATCAGATATTGGAAAAATTAGCTGGCCATACATATTATTGTTTTCTTGATGGATATTCTGGTTATAATCAAATTGCAATTGCACCTGAGGATCAAGAAAATACCACATTTACATGTCCATTTGGCACTTTTGCATATCATCGCATGCCTTTTGGGTTGTGCAATGCTCCAGCCACTTTTCAAAGATGCATGATTAGTATTTTTTCTGATATGGTTGGGCAATTTTTAGAAGTGTTTATGGATGATTTTTCTGTCTTTGGAACTTCATTTGATACTTGTTTGCATAATTTATCTTTGGTGCTAACTAGGTGTAAAGAAAAAAATCTTGTGCTTAATTGGGAAAAATGTCACTTCATGGTTAAAAAGGGTATTGTACTCGGTCATATCATATCTGAAAAGGGCATTGAAGTAGATAAGGCAAAAATTGATTTGATTTCTAATCTTCCTTTTCCTAGGAATGTAAAAGAAATTAGATCATTTCTTGGGCATGCAGGATTTTACAGGAGGTTCATAAAAGATTTTAGTAAGATAGCTAGACCTTTATGTAATCTCCTTGGTAAGGATACACCTTTTGTTTTTGATGATGCATGTATTGAAGCTTTCAATAGACTGAAAAATGAATTGACTTCTGCACCTATTATTAGACCACCTGATTGGAATGTGCCTTTTGAAATTATGTGTGATGCTTTTGATTATGTTATTGGTGCTATTTTGGGTCAGCGAATTGATAAACTTCCTCATGTGATTTATTATGCTAGTAGAACACTGAATGATGCTCAATTGAACTATTCCACCACTGAGAAAGAGCTATTGGCTGTTGTTTTTGCTTTGGAAAAATTCAGATCTTATATTCTAGGGTTTAAAGTTGTCATATTTTCTGATCATGCTGCTTTGAAATATTTGTTCTCTAAAAAGGATGCTAAGGCTAGACTCATTAGATGGATTTTACTTCTTCAAGAATTTGATCTTGAGATTAGAGATAAAAAGGGGTCAGAAAATGTAGTAGCTGATCATTTATCTAGATTAGTGATTGAGCATGATGATGATGTTTCTCCTATTGTTGAGTCTTTTCCTGATGAGCAGCTGCTACAGATTTCTCAAACACCATGGTATGCTGATATTGTAAACTACTCGGTTACAAATCAGCTACCAACACATTGGAGCAAGCAAGATAAGTTCAAGTTTTTGTCTGAGGTAAAACATTTCTTTTGGGATGACCCCTACTTGTTTAAATATTGTCCTGACCAGATTATTAGAAGATGCATTCCTGAAAGTGAACAACAAAATATTTTTCTTTTTGTCATGATCATGCATGTGGTGGTCACTTTAGCTCTAGGAAAACAACTACTAAAATTTTGCAATGTGGATTTTATTGGCCTTCTATATTTTGTGATTCGCATGATTTTTGTAGAGCTTGTGAACGATGCCAGAGATTAGGGAGTATTGGTAAGAAAAACATGATGCCTTTGAACCCAATTTTAATTGTCGATATTTTTGATGTTTGGGGTATTGATTTGATGGGGCCATTCCCTAATTCTTTTGGTAATCTTTACATTCTAGTTGGAGTAGATTATGTGTCAAAATGGATAGAGGCTAAAGCATGTAGGAGTAATAATCATAGAACAGTTGTTAAATTTTTGAAAGAACACATTTTTGCACGATTTGGTACTCCAAGGGATCATTAGTGATGGGGGTAGACATTTTTGCAATAAGGTGTTTGAGCAGTTAATGAAAAAATATGGCATTACTCATAAGGTAGCTACTCCTTATCACCCACAGACTAGTGGCCAAGTTGAAATATCCAATAGGGAAATAAAAAGAATTCTAGAAAAGACTGTAAATCCCACACGAAAAGATTGGTCGTTGAAATTAGATGATGCATTGGGGGCATATAGGACAGCATATAAGACTCCCATTGGAATGTCTCAATATCGTCTAGTGTTTGGTAAGGCATGTCATCTTCCTATTGACCTAGAGCATAAGGCATACTGGGCTATCAGAACTTTCAATTTTGATCTTGATAAGGCAGGTCTTCAAAGAAAACTTCAACTCAATGAGTTGGAGGAAATCCGTAATGATGCTTATGATTGTGCTAAGTCATATAAAGATAGAATGAAGAAAGTGCATGATTCTAACATCTTTAGGAAATCCTTTGAGCCTGGTCAAAAAGTCTTGCTGTATAATTCCCGTTTACATTTATTTCCAGGAAAACTGAGATCTAGGTGATCTGGTCCATATGTTGTGTGAACTGTCTATCCTCATGGTGCTATTGAAATTGAAAATCCTCAGAATGGTAATATTTTTAAAGTAAATGGGCAACGATTAAAACTATTTCTAGAACTTAAAAACATAGAGATCGAAGAGGTCCTGGTAGATGATCCTGTTTATCAGGATTAAAATACTTTTTATGCAATATTTATTTTTCCCAACTTTTGGTTAGACCTCCACTGGGTTATAGTGGGCTTTACCATTTTCTCAAAAATGGATTTTCTTGAGTAATGGAAGTCTTGGGGTTGACTAGGATGGATACTATGAAAGTAAAACCATTGGCCGAAAGCGTAATGCCTAGCTTTCCCTCCTAAGTATGGGGGACTGACTAGGGTTTGAGTACGTTGGTGGTTTGAAATTAATGGCCTCTTCTCCGCATTTTTAATGTACTTGGTTAACTCTATTTCTAAAGTTTCACAGGATTTGTCTTACTAGCTGACATTAAATGGATCCAGGTATTTAAATTCTATTTTTTTTTCTATTTTTGTTTTAGTTAATTTATTATTTTTATTATTTCATAGAGTCGGCTTTAGTGTCTCCCAGAGTTCGAAGCCTTTGTATAGGGATGTAAATAGGGTCAGTCAACAAAAAAATATAAAATTGGAAAAAGTAAAAAAAAATGAGAAGTCTTTTATTCTTTTCGTTGTTTCTTGTTACTTTGCTTTCTCTTGTTTTTTTTTTTTTTGGTTTCACTGAATAGTTGCAGATTTAAGGCATTATTTTCCTTTTTCTTATCAAATGCTTCAGGTACGTTCTCGTACAAACTTTATTTTCTTAGCTAACTTGTTCTCATGCGCTTTCTTTATACTCTCTGTTCATTGTTGCATATATTTGAGAGTTTATTTTTAAACATTGAGGACAATGTTTGGTTTTGATTGGGGGTGGGGACTTATTTTTTCAATCATCATTATTTTTGTTTCTCCCTTCTTTTTCCCTTGTCTTAGCTTAAGTTGTATGCCAAGTTAATTAGCCGCTTTTGTGAAAAGGACTTTACTGTTATCATACTCAGCTCCTTGCACATTCATATAGCAACACAATACTACTTTTTGTTGAAGGATTGAATGATGAGATAACCTGAAGAGAATATGTGAAAACTATTTAAACCTTTGTGAGTCTTGAGCCTATCATTTATTGTAGAGAGTTACTTTCTTGGCCATCTAATTATTTTCTTTTGTGGAAACTCATGTTATATCGTTGAATAGTCTCATTATTTCTTTCTTTTATTTGCCTAAAAATTCTTTATGTCACACTTGAAGTGAAATCATAAAATTTTGGTTAAGCCATGTATATCCTTAAGAGATGACAGTTAGGCCTTGTTTCTTGTTTTGAGCCTTATAATAATATATTATTTTTATTCTTTACATAACCGCTAGTCACCCCGTTGAGCCTTGAAATTAGCCTTTCCTTCGTAAACCCATTTTCCCAAAGTGTTTCAAGTAGAAAGTGGGAACATTCTGTCAGCATTGATGGAGATTATGAGCTTAAATTTGTTAGTTGCATTAGCTGCTCTTGTTACTAGTGATTTTATCTTCTTGGAGTAGGATGACTTATTTGAGACGTTTTTTTATCGTTATTGAAGTTTTCATAGTTGAGGGGAAGAAAAATAGTGATGGAAATGTGTATTTTTCCAAAAAAAAGAAAAAAAGGGGGAAAAATACGAAAAAAAAGTACAAGGAAAAAAAAACAAAAAAAAAATCGAAAAATGAATAAAGTCAGTGAAAAACTAATGGAGTTGTGAAAGATGTAAATGAGCAAAAGAGTAGAGAAAAAAAAAGAGTATTGAACAGAAAAGTTGAAAGTATTTCCCTAAGTAATCTTGAGACACTTTCAACATTCACCACTTAGCCTTAACCCCTATATATATCCTTTTTACCTACATTGCATCCTAAAAAAGTCCTTACTTGATCTTAGGGGTTACATGGCAATTGTCACGCCCCAACTCGACCCCTCTTACAATCAGTCAGGACGCAACGGAATTTCGGCAGCATAACGACAGTAACATGAACATCAGGGCTCTAAACCAACCCTTAATAACAACATACATCAAACTCCACAAATCACCAACCAACTCCACAATCAAATTAACAACATACAACGCAACCATTTCATACATTAAACATTCTTTCATCAACTCATTCATAGTTATGCGCCTCCGTTCCAACATAGTACATAGGCTATACATACATATCAAAATAGATTATAAACAAACTTAGCAACCTAGATCATAACAAAAGAAAGACTACTAAGTTAGCATCATTTAGTTCATTATCTTACTACAACTTATACATCATAAATTACAAGGAATAAAAGACAACTAGGTTAATATACAAGATAATAGAGTATACAACATCTCAAGCATCAAGGACAAGACTCTGGCACATAGGACTCGTCCACATACGGCACATTTTCCACATTCTCCTCTTCAGGAGGCACGTACTCGTAATCCTGCTCAAGTACACCTATAAGCATGCAATAATAGAGAGTGAGCTTATATAAATAAGCCCAGTGAGGATCCGATAGATCTCGAGCAAGGTCTACTAAACTCCTTGGAATAATCCTTTGAGTCAGTAAACACACAATAACAATAAATAATACTATCATCACATAACTATATGACCATTCAATAAAGGATACTCTCTCTAATTGGTGTAGCTCCAAACGCCATCACGATCTCAACCATTCTTCTTGTAACTCCCCATTACTCACGCACCCGGGGTACCCCCAATAACCTCGCCCTCCATGACACCTCCGTCATGCGAGCTGGAGGCGATCTCTGATAGTCATGCCGTTATCAACCCGACAGCCCGATGCTGCCCGAGAGGTGGCACACACATACCAGAGACCCAGCAATAATAATAAACATCAATCATCAATATTCCGAGAGATCAGCAACAAAAGTGCCCGATTCCCGTACTCAATAATCAATCAATATCATTTTATCATCATCAATAATCATATCATCATCATCAATAACATCAATAATCAATTAAACAACAAATAACTAAGTTAGATGACAAAGTAGGCCATCTAACCGAACATGCATTAAACACACAATCAAACTCTAATTTACCCATCAACAACTCACGATTCAATCACTCAACACCACCCAACCATCTAAAGGCATCGTTCAAGAAATTAAAGAATGACAACCTAAACTTCTAAAATTCATAACTTACAATCTACTAATCCAAACATTGCCAAATCAGTTTCTATCACTCACCCATTCAACCTACTACATTAACCCTCTCGGAAATCCACCATAACACCTCCAAATCATGCCCGATAACCCTAAAACCTCAAGGCACCTAGGCTGAAATTTCCGGATTTTCACACGAACAATGTAATCGAAAATTCGGCATTACAACAGCGCTAACACGTAATTATCAAGTATTTAGAAATCGACGGCAATCGATTTCGATCAACACAACTCATTTAATTCAACTTTGAACATTTTAATCAAAATTAAATACCCGAAAAATAAAAATTATGCTACATCCGACAGAAATTCGTAGTATTGGTATATAACGATCCCTAGCATGCATGGAGCAATAATCTAACATCAGATTTCAATTCTAACGGTTCAATCTTCATTTATACGCAAAAACACAAAAATGACATTTTGAGATCTAGAATTTTTCTCTCACCTTAGATGCGATATAAGCCTAGGAATGCGTGCTATGCGTGCCCAACAAGCAGAATCTAAGTCGGTGCGAAGTTTCACGGACAAAAACTAGGTTTTTCTTTGAAAAATTGGATTGAAAGCTTGAGTTTTTCTCTTTCTTTTTCTCCCTCTTTTCTCTCGGCCTTGTGTGTGTTTGAGGAGTGTGTTTTGTGTTGTGTGAGTGTGTGTTGATGACAAGGAGTATTTAAAAGCTTGGTCAATTAAAAAAAATGCAAAGTCAAAGTTAGTTTTAATTAGTATTTTTGTGTTTTTAATGACTTTAATTGCATTTTAGTGCTCACCAAGTTAAAAATAATTATGCCACCCCCAAGATATCTCAAGTGGATTATTTTTAGGTGACAAGAAGTTTTACAATCCAACAATTTCACCCGAGTCGGCTTAAAACTCGATTTTCGCAAAATTCGGTGTAAAAACCCTAATAAATTCTTAAGCCGATTTTAAAACCGTTTTCATCAAACACAGGTCTATTAAAGTCCGTGGACTAGGTCTAGAAGGGTTAAAAAGACCAGTTTCAAAATTATAGCGGACGTGTTTCGAAAACACTATTCACTGAAAATCGACGATAAAATTTCTAACTCCGTTTTTGATGAAAATTTCATGAATGCACATTTAGCACGTATTAGAAGTATTGACATCAAAATTATAACTTTCTAGGTCCTATAGCACATAAACAGATCATATGCACGCAAAACGAGGTAAAACACGTAAAACGAGATAAGCAGAAAAGTGGGGTTTCACAGCAATGTTGACTATATGTGATGGATCTAAAAGGGTGATAGGAAGTATTTTTGGTATTCCTTTCATGAGACTAAATGTTATATCTTCTTTATTATTGTTCCTTCATTCATGCTTATATGTGAGATTCTTATTTATTTATATTCATCCACTCACATATACTAGTTGAGAGTATTACACCTTATCCTCTGAGTGTTGTTGCTTGTTGAGTGATTATATCTGTGAGGATTAAGTTGACATGTATTCTCTGAAAGGGGACTTGAGTTGTGATATCTGAAGATGAGGAGTTGGTATTGTGCTTGCTAACTCATTCACACTTGTTGAGTTGACGATTTGTGAAGTATCTCTAACGATTGTAGCTTTTTGATTGGTGTATTGACTTGAGTAAAGGTTGAGGGAAGAAAAGAAAAATCATTTGATGTTCGTTTATTCAATAATCTTTTAATCGCTTCAATTGCTAGGGACTAGCAATACGCTGATTGGGGATTGTGATATAAGTAGGAGTTTGCATATTTTTATATTTAAATTAGACTTTGTTGCATCCAATATGAGCTTAACTAATAAGTCTTAAATGCATTAATTTGTCTATCACTTATCTGAGACTTTTTCACATTTTTCAGGGCTGAAATGTTATTTGTACGTGAACGAATAATTAAATATGAAGATCACGGAGACATGCAGATCAAGAGTTGTGATGATGAAATAGCACTTAGAGCAAAGTCTTGAAGAATTGCACAAGAAGAAAAGATCAAAAGCTTATTGAAAAATATTTAATCAAGATTTGAAGAAATAAAACAAAAGGAAATAAAATGAAAAAAAAACGAGGAAAAAATAATATAAGAATTGACCAAGGCATTAGCCTTGGCCAAAAAGACTCACGGGACAAGTCCAAATTGGACTTGAAATAAAAGAAAAAACAAAGGATCAAAGCCTTGGCCCATTGGCCAAGGTCGGCTAAACAAAAAAAAAAAAAAGAAACTTTGTGCCTATATAAGGCACATGAAAGACGAAAAAGAAAAAGCAGCAGCAGCGGCGAAAATTCAATAAAAAAAATTAGTTTAGTTTTATTAGTTTTTCTTCTTCTGCGAGACATTAGGATGCTTTTGGAGTTTCTTCGTATTTAAACTCTGTAACGTTTTCTTTCCTTTACTTTAATTTTTTAAAATAATTTTTACTTTTCAGAATTGTTATTTTAGTTTCTTTAGTATGTCAGGCTAAATTTATTCGCTGAGGTGACGATGAAACCTTGTTAATTTTAATTGATGCTATGTTTGTGAATTAATTTTTCCCCATAACTTGATCATTCATGTTTAATGTTTATTCTTTCATCAATTGTTGAGATAATTTCTTTGATGGGTTTAATCATGTTTTTCTCATGCTTTCAATAATTCTTAATATTTGAAAGTTTCGATTTTTAATGCCGAATATTAATTGTGATTTCTAGTTGGGATACAATTAATAATTTGAAGATTCTTTTGCAAAGTAAGAATAAACATACGTTTGGTTTCATTAACTTAGGGCTTAAAAGATGATATTTTTCATGGTAGCGAGGCTAGACTGCGAGATTATCATGTAGTTTAATTTGGGGAAAATTAATGATCAAATATAGTTGACGTTAGGATTAGCAAGGTGGATTCCGAGCCTTAGCCTTTTACGATTACTTGTTTAGTCTCACTTTTTAACCTTCGTCTTTTATTTAATTAGTTATTTTTTTTTCTAATATTTCCTTGATTTAGTTTATTTTAATTGATTTTACTCAAGTTATTAATTATTTTCATTTTAGAATTTATCAATTTATTTCATTCAATTTATTAGTTGTTCTTATTTTAGAATTTATTATTAAGTCTCTAGATTCATTACATATTCTTTTAGTATTACTTTATTTTTGTTCTTAAAATTATTAATTACTTTTGTCTTAGGATTTTTAATCGTCTTACTTATTTAGATTTATTGCTTAGTCTTTTATTATTTTATCTCAACCTAAAATATCAATCTTTTCTACTAGATTAGGAAGTCTAAATTTGAGTCTAAAATTTGATCTTAACTGAACAAGTCCCTGAGGGATCGATCTCGTATTTGCCTAAGCTATACCTTCATACGGTTCGTGCACTTGCGAGTAATTTAAAACGTACAACAATATATATATATATATATATATATATATATAATATCTTTGCCAATTCTAATCTCTATTAAAATAAACAAATTGAAACAACTTTTCAATAATTACAGTTTGGCCCCAAAAGTTTTAGTAATTATAATTTGACCTCAAAACTTTTTAAAATTACACTTTTGGCCCAAATACCAACATTGATGACTCTTAACACCTTAAAGCCACCAACCACAAAATACAAGCTTCCGGTAAACTTATTCATGATACTTATTAGTGTGTGACCTTCTAGATTCATAATTGCGTACCGATAAGGGACCTGATAAACCTCCTTATCTATTTCAAAAATGTCTCCGCCATTTACCGAAATACCCTCATGCTTATGAGTGACGTACTAGCAACGAACGTATCATGAGAATGTATACGATAATGAAGACGTCATCTTTCATGAATCCATTTAACTGTCAAGAATTAGCGTGCAGTCCGATCCTTCTGTTATAAGTGCCCCGATCGGGAAAGGACCATAAAATGGTTAAGCTCACATCCGATACTATGTATAAATCTGAATCAGTGAAACGAGAGAGGACTACCATTGAAAAACTCATTTCCATCACTTCATACTCGCCTTGGCCAAGGACTTGCTCGTTTACCAACCGATCTCATATATCATAGGACATCGCCTCTCGTCGTAGATTAACAGATCCTATCTTGACAATTACCTCTCGGTTCATACCACAAGACTAAAACGCGAAAGACCGTAACCCACCTTAGAAGACGGGCATTGTCCAGACTCAGTATTTAGCCCCTGATATAACCGACAACCGTAATCTCTCAAGTCTGAGGATTAATTTGCACAATTCTCTACTAAACAGTAAACTATTAACTTGAAATCATGTAGTTCACTATTTATTGTCACATTCAATGATCCGTACACAGACGATCACTCATAAGTTTATTAGTCCACATCACCATGTTGTTCTGGCATTTCGCACGCCATCCTTTATCATTAACATTACTATGTTAATCAAAGGTAATAACATATGATAACCCGTACTCGATTATTCTAGTCCCGGTTGAATAATTTGAAGGGCTATGAATCATTTCTTAATGCTTATCATATCGAAGAGAAACTGCGAAATATCCTAAACCCTTTTAGAACATTTCTCTTCTCGGATAGGCATTCGGAACATATTCATATCGAAGCGGAGAATATAAACATCCTACAAATAACATTGTGTATAAAACACAAAAGCATATTCTTATTAAACCCTAATAAGGTCATCTCAAACTTTAGCATTAGGGCATATCCCCAACACTTACATAATAAACACCAACTATAATATTCAAACACCCCTAAGCAACCAAACTACGATTGACCCTTTTAGCATTTAATCTAATTTAAGCAAGAGTAATCATGTTATATCCATTTTAAGTTCTATCCTAGGTTCATTAACACCTAAGGCTTTATTAAACACCATCTAATTAAGCCTACAATCAAGAATTTACAAAAACCCTAAAATTTCACTATTCATTATTTTTCCCAATTGACCCTTTTGCAATAAATCACAAACCAAGCTAATCATCAACACAAAACAAGTATATATAACTTGTAAACATGATTTTATACAAGAATAAAGCATTATATAGGAATATTACATCAAATCTAAGAAATCAAAAACAAAATATAACTTTGAAATATATGAAAATATGCATATCCCTTACCCAACAAAACTGCAAGATGTTTGAAATAGGCTTGAGGAAGGTTGAAAACTCTAGTAGGAGGCTTGGAAGATCACTCAAGGAAAAATTGCAAGAAAAGTTTTCTCTTTTTCCTCCTATGAAGCTCACGGGTTTAGCGGGGACTTTTTGGATATTTTTTTCTTTATTTTATGCTATATGTATTGTATATGTAGTATATTATGTATATATAAAATGAGTTGTGTAATTGGGCCAAAGATAATAAGGCAAACATAATATTAAAGCCCAAAATCAATTACAAACTAACTAGTCCAATTAAAGCATTATTTTTACTATTCATATGGTACAAATTTGTTTTTTGAAATACACTCTTTGGGCATTCAATGCACAAAGTAACGATAAATGTATGCCCAAAAATAAATGTTTAATAAGGAAAAAATATGAATTTTGCAAAATAAAATACTTTAATTTTTACCCCAAGCTCATGGCTCGTTTTAAAAAGATGAAAATAAGTCTATTAGGTTTAGGAATAATTCTATATAAAGTAAATGACAAAATAGTAGTTAAAACATTTTTATTTGAATTAATTATATGTCGGTAAGACTTTGAATAGAAATAGAAAAGTCATATTACTAAATAAATTCAATACTAAAATTAACACATATACACATATAACATTTAAACTGGCACAAATTTATATGCAATAAAGTATGATATACTATAGGCTGGGCACGGGTTGTTACACTCTCTCCCTCCTTAAGAAAATTGCATCCTCGCAATTCTTTATTCTTAAAAAACCTCACATCAACTAGAATATCTCTAGTTAGGTTGATAAGATGGACACCGAAGACCAAACTCCAATTATTCATCACTGTTGCAAGGTAGAAGCACTGTATAAGAATACTGGTGAGAAATCCCAAATCAGAATACTACCAAGAATTCCACTGAGAATACTAAGAAGAGATCCGTATAAGAAATCCAAAGTAAGAGGCCAAATAAAGGCTCCAGTGATAATACCATTTAAGAGTCCAAATAAGGATTCCTACTGAATACGATTTTCATATGAGAATCCCAACCAAAAGTACGACAAAAATACCAATAAGAGATCTAAATGAGAATACCGCAGATATTACCAAATAAGAACTCCAATAGAATCCCGAATTCAAATGTCACAAGAATACCCAAGTACAGTACAAAATTTCTGAGAGAATACCCAAAAGAATCCCAATAACTGAACTCCAAACATAATTGCTAAAAAAGAAGTCCAACTTCTGAGCGTTAGAACCAACCATTGATCACTACATAAGAAATATCACCCTCTAATCATCGATAGTCGACTGATCAACCACTTCCTCTTTAGGGGTAGAGTTTACTTACCACTTTAAAGGGTAATATAAGTATGCAGTGGGTTGAACATAAAATAAACACTTAATACACATCACCACATATATCAAAGGTAGTAAGCACTTAAGAAATCACTTAGATGCAAGTTTTACAACATAAATACACTTACCACACAACTTTTACATATTACGCAATTAGGACACATAGGTGCACATATTTCCAATCAAAACCACACGAGTACACACAGTCACATAATTCGGTCATTCTTCATATTTCGCATAAACAAATCACATAGAAACACATTCCCATTCAAGTAACATGAGTCTCACATGCAAGCACACGACTGTCCATAACACACATCACATACACGCACTCAGGGTTCGTTACCCAACAGACTGAGGACCCTATCCCGACTGAGAGCTAACTCAGCTCTGATACCATTTGTAATACCCCGATCCCTCACAAGACTGGGGCCCCGATCCCACTCTCAAAGGCACAAAAACAAGGAAAAACGGACAGAGTTTTCCCTATTTCCAAGACTAACCACATACCTACATTCAGAAGAAATAACCACAATAACAGTACACAACATTCATTTACAACTACAACTTTTATAAAACATAACCTCCCCAAGTCTCAAAGGCTATTCAAGCCTTTCCATTATGACAAAATAAAACATTCAAGCATGCATTTCCGTTAGCTATTGAAATTCTATGATTATAATTCCGATTATCATACTACTCTAATATTATCTATTTAACTTTCTTAGATATTAAGTTATCAACCAACCTAAACTTATTCTCATACAAGCATGCAATCCAAAACTAGGCAACAAGGTAAAGCATTAGAAGTTATTACAGACCACTATCACTAGGCGAGCCTTTTCTTAGTTACATTCATTACAACCAACTAATATAAACAAGGCACGCAGGCCTCAAAAGAATACATATCATACACAAAAATTTTCATAGAAGTAACCAACTGAAGCTAAATCATGCACCTAAGGAGACTTTTGAACTTTCTCTTCCTCAATCTTTGAAGGTACCGAACGCAAAATGGTTATAAAGACTTTTGCCCAAGTGAGAGTTACTTAAAAAGGATATAATGTAGGTCACGAGCACGAACCATGAACCACGATCCACGAACCACGAACCACGAGTCACGAACTCAATAGACAATAATAATGATATCGATAACAAGAAGTCCATAAGCTGGCATCCTTATACATCAAACGGGGTGCTCCAAATATAACACCCCATTAATCATACGACCCAACTCTCCCAGGGTGGTATCCCTAGCAAGAAAGGGAATAGCTATGGAGGATGGACAACCACTGGCAAGCCCGATGCGGGCTAGTGGGTGGCCACCGCATCCGTGCTAAATGGTTGCGCAACCACGATAACAGTAGAAGCACGAGTAAGATAGTAAGATATGTACAAGACATTAGAGGTGGCTCGTACGGGCTCAAGAGGTGGCCTAAGGCACTTTGCCCGACATAGCACTTAGTTCTCGCACATATAAATGTTTAAACATAAAGAACACAACATGGCATATTCAAAATCAATTAACAATTCGATAACACATAAAGAGAAGCAAAAAAGTAGGTTGTCCTCGCACGTACATTAGAAAATGCAAGCATCAATCATTATGCTTACTCTACTAACTATAAAACTAACAAATCTTGCAAGAATAAGCTAAATAACCAACATTTATAGCGTGGGAATTATTTAACATAATCAATATACAACAAAGAAATGCAAATAAGATGCAAGTCCCTCACCTCTCGATAGCCAAAGGATTCAAGAACTAGCGTCAATCTATTCTCAAACACCTTGGATTAGCTCAATTGGATCAAATCCTAGCATGCAATAGAACACAAACTTATCACAAGTAATCTCATAGATGTCATTCATAGCCCATACTATAAAGTTCATAGTAATGGCTCAATTAGCAATTCCACATGATTAAATGTCACTTAGCAACAACAAACATTGGCAAGAATTATCAATATAAACAAGCCATAAGCATATCCACTAAATCCCCAACAAAAAAAACATGTAGCTCAACTGACGAACTTCTCCAAAACGATAACCATTCTATACAATTAAATTTAAACTCTTGACTAATCAATTAGAATCCAATTACTAGCAACTATTTCAACTTTTTATAACTAACCCCTTTCGTCCAGTTATGAACACATATCAAACGGAAGCTACGAAATCCACCATCCAACAATTCTATCTTCCTAAGGACACTTCATGACACCATTATAGGCTAAGTGAACACGCTTTTAACTACTTCTACCACAAAAGCCCCAAAAGCCTCATATACACTTTACACTACAGCTACCCAAACCACTCCTCTAATCAATGCCATAAAAGCATTTTAGGCACTACCTTACATAATAAACACCAACTATAACATTCAAACACCCCCGAGCAACCAAACTACGATTAACCCCTTTAGCATTTAATCCAATTTAAGCAAGATTAATCATGTTCTATCCATTTTGAGTTCTATCCTAGGTTTATTAACACCTAAGGCATCATTAGACATTGTTTAATTAAGCCTACAATCAAGAATTTACAAAAACCCTAAAATTTTACTATTCATTATCTTCCCCAATTGATCCTTTGCAATAAATCACATGCCAAGCTAATCATCAACACAAAACAAGTATATATAGCATGTAAACACTATTTTATACATGAATCAAGTATTATATAGGCATATTACGTCAAATCTAAAAAATCCAAAGCAAAATATAACTTTGAAATATATGAAAATATGGATATCCCTTATCCAACAAAGCTAGAAGATGTTTGAACTTGTCTTGAGGAAGCTTGAAACTCTAGTAGAAGGCTTGCAAGATCACTCAAGGAAAAATTGCAAGAGATTTTTCTCTTTTTCCTCCTACAAAGTTCACGGGTTTGTGGGGGACTTTTTGGGTATTTGTTTCTTTGTTTTACAGTATATGTATTGTATATGTAGTATATGATGTATATAGAATATGTATTGTGTAATTGGGCCAAGGATAATAAGGCAAACATATTAATATTAAAGCCCAAAATCAATTACAAACTAATTAGTCCAATTAAAGCAATGTTTTTACTATTCATACGATACGAAAAACATTTTTGAAATACACAATCCAGGCATGCAATGCACAAAGTAACGATGAATGTATGCCTAAAAATAAATTTATAATAAGGGAAAAATACTAAATTTACAAAATAAAAATATTTTAATTTTTATCCCAGGCTCAGGGCTTGTTTTAAAAAGTTAAAAATAAGTCTATCAGGTATTAGGAATAATCCTATCTAATGTAAATGAAAAAATAGTAGTTAAAACATTTCTATTTGAATTAATTATATATTGGTGAGACTTTGAATATAAATAGAAAAGTCATATTAATAAATAAATTCAAAACTGAAATTAACACATATGTACATATAACACTTAAACTTACACAAATTTATATGCAATAAAGTATGATAAGCTAGTTTAGTTAATGGGCTTGTTGGGCTTTATTTAAAAAGCTAATGCAATTTAATTAGGCCCAATGGTTTATTTAATCTTCCTATTGGTCTAGAAAGCCCACTAAAGCTCTGACATATTATGACCCCAACTCGACCCCACCTACGATCAGTTAGGACGCAACGGAATTTCGGCAGTATAACGGCTGTAACACGTACATCAGGGCTCTAAATCAACCCTTTATAACTTCATACAACCAACTCCAAAGTTAAACAACAACTCCACAACTATTTCAACAACATACAACACAACAAATTCCATATTTTAAACAACCATTCATCAGTTCATTCATAAGTTATACGCCTCCATTCCAACATCAATCCATAAGCTATATCATACATCTACAAAATAGATTATAAACTAGTCTGGCAATCTAATCATGTTCAAAAGAAAGACTAATAAACTAGTATTATATAAGTCTTTATCTTTAAATAAGTTATACTATACATCATTCTACAAAAGCTAAGACAAACTCATGGATAAGACTCCGGCACATAAGACTCGTCCACGTAAGGCACATTCTCAGCTTCCTGAGGCATGTACCCATAATCTGGTTCAGTAACACCTGATTGTAGATAACGAATAAGAGTGAGCTTATATAAAACAAAGCCTAGTGAGGAATTCTATAGATCTTTTTGAAAACATTTACTTTACCCTTTAGGAAAATCATCCCATAAACAACAATAATAACAACTTCATTAACATCAACATTTCAATTCAATAACATAAATGACCATTCAATTGTCAAAGGATACACTAGTTGGTGTAACTCCATACGCCATCACGATCTCAACCATCTTCTTATAACTCCCATAATACATAGCCGAGGTACCTCATCTAGCCCCTCCCTCCATGGCATCTCCGCCCATGCGAGCTGGGGGTAATCTATGATTGTGGGACCCCAGAATTTGCCCTATTTGCAATTACATGTTTTCACCTATTTAAATGCAATTAGAATTAGTATATATGTTAATATGTGAGTTATTAAATGATCTTGGATTAAATGTGCATTTAAAAGACATTTGAAAAACAAATAATGTGACTTTTCATTTTTTTTTTGTAAAATTGTGTAGTATAACTAGACTATATGTAATTAAATGCTTATGAATAAATGTTGTCCCCAAAAATAGTCTACTAAAAATAGTATTTAAGTTTGATAGCATTAATATTACTATTTTTGGCAAAAACAATTAAAATAGCTTAAGTTATCAACTTTGACCAAGACTTCTAGCTTTGACTTTATTAAAACCGATTATTGCGTTGACTTTTCATCTACCTTGACTTTTGAAAAATGTTGACTTTCATTTACTTTCACTTTTTGAAAAATGTTGACTTTTATTAATTTTGACTTTTAGAAAATGTTGACTTTTATCATCTTTGCCTTTTTGTAAATGTTGACTTTTTGGTCTCCTATAAATTTGAATTTTTTTATTATTTGACCAAACCTATTACATGATATATGTACATTCATAAACATTTTTGGAGAAAATTTCATTTAAAGTGCCGTTAAATGGCATTTGAAGACCCTTTCGCTGAATTTTTGAAACTAGTCTTTTAAACATTTTAAAAATTGGTCCTCCATTATTAAAAGACCCATGATCTATTATAAATTATTTCTGAAACAGATTTGGAGTTTAAGATAGACTTTTCGGGCAACAAAGTAGCGTTTTTGAGCCAAATAGTGATTTATGCTAAACTTGATTCTTGTGTTGAATTTTGTTGACCAAGTATATATTGTAAATAAATATTTCATCATCTTAAATATTTTACTAAGGTAAAATTTCAATTAGAATTAAAAACAAAGGCTAATTTAGACTTTAGTCATTAAAAATCGAATTTTTGACAACTTAGACCAATTCTTTTTGCATTGACTTTTTACTTAACTTAATATATACTCAAATATCAGCCAAAACACCACAAAATCACACCAAAAACCGTGGCTCCTTGGAGGATAAAAATGAAGAACATTTTCAAGGTTTTCAAAGCATTTTTCTCATAGATTTTGCATTTCAAAGCCGAATTGAGTCATTCAAATCTTGATTTCACTTGTTGGGCACCCATTGCACACATTTCTAGCATCATCTAACATCAAAGTTGAGAGAAAAATTCTAGATCTCAAAATGCTATTTTATGTCATTTTCATATAATTAATTTTTTGTCCAATGAAATGTTAAACTGTTGTTAGATTATTGCTCAATAGTTGCCAAGGATCATTTATATGCATTTTTATAGGTTTTGAATGGTAGTAGCATGTATTTTTATTTTTCGAGTATTAAAATTGGATTTTGAGTTCATTGTTGAATAATTGTTGTTCTAGTGGTTGGAATTGATTGGTTGTTTCTTCTAAAAGTTTTTCAATTATGGGGTAGTAATGTTGTAATGCCAAATTTTTTATTTGGATGCCGTGGTGAAAGTCCAAAAAATTCAGCCTTAGTGCATTGCAAAATTAGGGTTGTCGGGCTTGTTTTAGATAACTTATGGTTGGTTTCCGAGGGTGCTAATATAGATGCATAAGAGGGTGAGTGATAAGAAGTGGTTTGGAGGTTATTGGATTAGTAGATTGTAAGATATGCCTGTTGTAATTTTGTGTAGTCTTTCTTTAAATGTTGAAAATTTGTCTTTGGTTGTTTGGGTGGTGTTTGAGTGGTTGAATCTTGGCTTGTTGTTGGTTAGATTCGGGATTGGTCGTGTGGTTTGATGCATGTTAAGTTAGGTGGCCTACTTTGTCATCTAACTTAATTGTTGGTTGTCTACTTGATTAAATGATATTGTGTTATTGAAATGATGTTAACTGATTGATTATTGATGATGTCAGGAGTTAGGAAACCTACTTTTGTTGTTCTCCCGTAATATGAATGTTTATTATTATTGTCATGAGTCTTGATAGTGTGTGTCACCTTTCGGGCAGCATTGGGCTGTCAGGTTTCTAACGACATGACTATCATGGACTACCCCCAGCTCGCATGAGTGGAGATGCCATGGAGGGAGGGGCTAGATGAGGTACCTCGGGTATGTATTATGGGAGTTATAAGAAAATGGTTGAGATCGTGATTGCGTATGGAGCTACACCAACTAATGTATCCTTTCACAATTGAATGGTCATTTATGTGATTGAATTGAAAAGTTGATGTTAATGAAGTTGTTATTATTGTTGTTTATGGGATGATTTTCCTAAAGGGTAATATAAACGTTTTCAAAAAGATCTATAGAATTCCTCAATGGGCTTTGTTTTATATAAGCTCACTCTCATTCGTTATTTGGAAGCAGGTGTTACTGAACCGGATTACGGGTACGTGTCTCAAGAAGTTGAGAATGTGCCTTACGTGGACGAGTCTTATGTGTTGGAGTCGGTTCCATGACTTTGTCTTAGTTTTTGTAATATATTGTATTGTTTAACTTACTTAAGGATAAGGACTTATGTAATGCTAGTTTAATTGTCTTTCTTTTGAACATGAATAGGTTGCTAGACTGGCTTATAATCTATTTTGTAAATGTATGATATAGCCTATGTATAATGTTGGAACGGAGGCATATAACTTGTGGATGAATCGATGAAAGAATGTTTAATATATGGAAACGGTTGCATTGTATGTTGTTAACATGGTTGTGGAGTTGTTGCTGATCTTTGGAGTTGGTTGTATGAAGTTCAAAAGGGTTGGTTTAGAGCCCTGATGTCCGTATTACTGTCGTTATACTGCCGAAATTTCGTTGCGTCCTGACTGATTGTAGGTGGGGTCGAGTTAGGGCGTGACATTAAGTGGTATCAGAGCTTGATTAGCTGTCAGCCGGGGTATCCTCAGAATATGGGTAGAGGTCTTAACATGAATATATGTACTAAGTGAAAAGTGAATTATATGTTAATATGTTTATGTGATTAATTTACTTAAGTGACTAACTTTCTATGTGATCAATATGCCTTATGTGTTAAGTGAATTAAGTGCGGTCAATGTGCTTTATGTGAATAACGTTCTTTACGTGCCTTACGTGCTCAATGTGTTTTATGTGACCACTGTGAGGTACGTGCTCAATTTGCCTTATGTGAAGATTGTGTACTAAATTTATTTACGTGATTATATGTGCATCTAATTGATTTCCTGGGCATGTGCTTTAGGTATTTGTAACAATGTGTGAATCAATCTTCTGTAGATTACAATTTTAATTTTGGTAGATATCTTACAAATATGATTAGGTAATACTGAACTCTAGCATAGTTACTAGCTTAATAGAATGAGCAAATTGAACTAAAAGTGTTATGTGTGTTATGAACAGTTTACTTTATATGTTATTAACTGTGTAGGTGCATTACCTGTAAAATGGTAAGTAATCTCTTCCCCTGAAAGAGTCGGCTAGTAGCAGATCTCCCTAAAAGTGGATTAACAGAATAAAGAACAGTAGATCAATGGTTATGGTGATCAGTAGGTGGTACTCAATGCTCGGAGTTTGGTATTTAATGATCGGCCTTTGGCTTTTTCTTCGGTATCTTCATTCGAAATTCTTGCTTGGTGTTCTTATCCGGTATATGACTTTCGGTATCTGGTATTCCATTTGGAATTCTTATTTGGATTCTTTTAGGGCAAACGGTAATCTTATTCGTCATTCTTCTTCGGGATTTTTATATGAAGATTCTTATTCGGTATATTACTTGGAATTCTTATATGGTATTCTTATGCGGTATTCTTATTTGGAGTTTGTATATGGTGCTATCTAGAGTTTTATTTCGGGATCATTATTTGGTATTCTCGCTCGGTGATCTTGTTGAAGTTCTTACTTGGTATTTTTGATCGGTGTTCTATTTTGGGATTCATAATTGACATTCTTCTTCGATAATTTATTTGGGATTCTTATTTGGAAGTCCTAGTCGGTGTTCTTATTCAGTGTTCCTATTCAACTTCTTGTTCGGGGATTCTTATTCGATGATCTTATTCGGTGTTCCTACTTGGTGCTCTTAGTTGGTATTTGGAATTTGGTATTCGGTCTTTCATTTTGTATGATTGAGTCAACCGCGCCTGAGTTACTCCGATGATCAAACAAGAATTGCGCGGACGCAATTATTTTAAAGGGGGGAGAATGTGAGACCCCGGAATTTGCCTTATTTGCAATTACGTGTTTTCACCTATTTAAATGCTATTAGAATTAGTATATATGTTTATATGTGAGTTATTAAATGATTTTGGATTAAATGTGCATTTAAAAGATATTTGAAAAATAAATAATGTGACTTTTAATTTTTTTTTGTAAAATTGTGTAGTATAACTAGACTATATGTAATTAAATGCTTATGAATAAATGTTGTCCCCAAAAATAGTCTATTAAAAATAGTATTTAAATTGGTATTTAAATTGGATAGCATTAATATTACTATTTTTAGCAAAAACAACTAAAATAGCTTAAGTTATCAACACTGACCAAGACTTCTAGCTTTGACTTTATTAAAATAGATTATTGTGTTGACTTTTCATCTACCTTGACTTTTGAAAAATGTTGACTTTCATTTACTTTCACTTTTTGAAAAATGTTGACTTTTATTAACTTTGACTTTTAGAAAATATTGACTTTTATCATCTTTGTCTTTTTGTAAATATTGACTTTTTGGTCTCCTTTGACTTTGACTTTTTATATTATTTGACCAAATTAAGTTTATTTAAATACTACTCTTGTTACATGATATATGTGCATTCATAAAATTTTCATAAACATTTTTGGAGAAAATTTCATTTAAAGTGCCGTTAAATGGCATTTGAAGACCCTTTCGCTAAATTTTTTAAACTAGTCTTTAAACATTTTAAAAACTAGTCCTTCATTATTAAAAGACCCATGATTTACTATAAATTATTTCTGAAACAGATTAGGAGGTTAAAATAGACTTTCGGGCAACAAAGTAGCATTTTTTAGCTAAATAGTGATTTCTGCTAAACCTGATTCTTGTGTTGACTTTTGTTGACCAAGTATATATTGTAAATAAATATTTCATCATCTTGAATATTTTACTAAGGTAAAATTTCAATTAGAATTAAAAACAAGGGCTAATTTAGACTTTAGTCATTAAAAATCCAATTTTTGACAACTTTGACCAATTCTTTTTGCATTGACTTTTTACTTAACTTAATATATACTCAAATATCAGCCAAAACACCACAAAAACACACCAAAAACCTGAAGGATCTCATAAATTTAGAGCTATGAACATCGTCAAGCTAAGAATCGAGCGGAACCGAAACATGACATTCAAAAATTTCTGGAATTCAAAACATAATGTTCATATGAAACTCTAATCTTGATATAATGTGATTAACATATGCAAAACAGATATATAGCAAGTATATATATTGACAAGAGATAGTAGAAGAGTATACCTCTTGTAGACAACTCATGGAAGCCATAGATCTGAATTTTCGCACACTTGATGGAAGACACCTCTTCTCGAAACCACAAGAGCTATAGTTGGTCCACACGAGCAAAGAATGGCTTCTCTATCTTCATGGCTAATTTGGGCTAGATCTACCAAGGAATATTTATGAGCTTATTTGTGAAGAAGATAACAAAACCATTTCCTTCTTCTTCCTTGTTCTTGGCTACGTTTTCATGAAGAAGAAGATAAGATAAGTTCATCTAGTTCACCTTCATTTTTCAGCCATGGTGTTTTTCTCTTTGAAGAGTTGAAGAATAAGACTTCTTCATCTCTCTCTATTTTTTTTTTCAGCCGTGTAAGAGCTTGGAGAGAGAGATGGTTGACAACTTCATCACATGAAATAAAAGACAAGCCATGTTTCTAGGGTGTCTTGTCTCCCTTTTGAAAGAAAAGAGAAGACAAGCTTTCTTAAATTATGGTTGTGTTGTCTAGCTTTTGTTGAAAGACAAAACATACACTCATATATATATATATATCATATATATATATTGTGTAGTATTTTTCCACTAATGTAATAATATACATATATATACATCATATGTATATTGTGTAGCATTCTTCCACTAATGTAGTAATATACATACATACATCATATGTATATTGTGTAGTATTCTTCCAGTAAGGCATTTAAATATTCAACCTAATCACCATTAGTTGAAATTATGAAAACAATCTTTTCATATTTCCACATAAGTTCCAGCACTTAATAATAATTGCATATTGACTACAATAACTTTTAAAGGTCAATCACACCATTGTTAACTCCTTAACAATTCAAGAAAAACAAAATACTATTGTTAACACTTTAACAATTTAAGAGAAAACTAATTACTATTGTTAACACTTTAACAACTCAAGAGAAACTAAATCAAGCTTAATAGGAAAAACATTTGTCATGCTTTATTGTGTGTGACTTTCTAGATTCACCGCTATATAGCACTAAAGAAACATTGAACACTTTCAATATTAATCAAACTATTCGATTTGTTTAGAGAATCTCTCTCATCATTCTCAAAACACCTTCAGAGTTCTTGAGTGACGTTCTAGCTAGTAATGTATCAAGACAATTTATAAAGCAATAAAGTCTTATTCAAGTGAATTTATTTATGGTCGCCGATTATCGTGTAATCCAATCCTTCCATTAATTGTCCAGTCGAGCAAGAATCATGATTCGATTAAGTTCATAAACTCGATACCATGCATAGATCTAATTGGTGTAATGAGAGACAACACATGGAAAACCCCTTTTCCATCATTCATACATCGGCCAAGGATTTCCTCATTAAACAACCAAGTTTAGATCGCATAGGATATCGCCTCACGCCGGAGGTTAATGGATCCTATCTTGACCACTACCTGTCAATCACTATACCGAACGAATGAAACTGCGAGAGGACGCATCTCATCTCATTTGTCAAAACAATCATTGCCCAAACGCTAGAATCAAACCCCAATATAAATGACAACCGTAATGTCTCAAGTCTAAGGATTACATGCACAATCACAACAAATAACAAATTATTAATCTGAAGTCATGTAATTTGTTATTCATGTCACATTCAGTGATTTATTCAACTAATAGTCACCCACATGTTTGTTAGTCGCATCCCTATGCTGTTATGGCACGTGGCTCACCATCCTTGATCTTTAACATCCATATGTTAATCAAAGGTAACAACACATGTAATAGTCCGTAATAGATTATTGAAGTTCCGATCAAATAATCTAAGAACTATGAATACTTTAAGTATTTATCATATTAAGGAAATATGCCAACATATTCTAAATGCTTTTAGAATACATTCCTATAATGAAAATACTAGGGACTCATTCATGCACATAAAAGAAGGAGAATATGAATGTGCTAATTATGTCAATATGAAAACACACATATATAGACATAGATGCCATAATATATAAGTTAATGTCAAAATACCCCAATATATGTCATCCAAATATGTAGCATTAGGGCATATCTCTAACAATCTCCCACTTGCACTAATGCTATGCTACATAGTATTAGCACAATATACAATGGTATCGAACATCCATCTTCTCAAAACGAGGACCTAGCTATGACAGATTCATAGCTATGGTTAGTGGGTCAGCTACATCGAAAGATGTGGCCGTTTTTTGCAAAGACATATCTCAATATGATTATTGGTTACAGATACAACACATGATGATAAAAACACTTTTCCAAATGTTTGGACATACAGTGAGACCTGGGTTCCACAAGCTTGTGCAGTAGCTCTGTATAATCATAACACAAAAGCATCACAACTTAACAATAGGAACCATAACCAACTCGTATGATTTCCTCGATCCAAACAACTTCTTTTGTAATATTACATATCACAAAAGACATGAGTTATGTAATAGAATCTACAGTTTTCTCAGAAGCTTTCTAACTTACTGAGCTCCCACTACAAATAAACGTGAACCCTAATATAGACATTCTATCATAAGATTCAGATTAAGAATCTGAACTAGTAAATCCGTCACTACGGAATTTACCTCTTCCATGAACTAAAATATATCTTTAGTGCTTCCCAAGTACTCAAGAATATACTTTAATTCTATCCACCCTTCCCAAACTTGGATTGGACTGATATTTACTTGTAACACTTTACAATTTACGCAATATCAAGTCTTGTACATAGTATAACAAATATGAAGTTACTATAACTTTGAATACAAATTTGCTACGCAGCTAGAGTTTCTTGAACACCTTCAAAAATACTCTTTGTACAATATAAAGAATATGCCAAGTGATCTCTTCGTACTATTATCATAGCTACGAATTCACAAGATACGAATGACAAGTTCTAAATGGAGAACATTTAATATGACTAGACTATAATTAATATCACAACACACATATCATAATCTGTGACACCCCGATCCCTCTCGAGACCGGGAGTTCTAACAATCAATCTATTCACAACCCAAATCCAAACCCGGGCAAGATTTTAAGGAAAGACGGACAAAGTCTCCCCTGTTTCTAGGCAAATTGCAAAACCTGTAATAGCATATAAATGGACCAACACCGTGTCCAACCATTCAACCACCTCAAGGCCATCCGAGCCTCGGTTCACAACAAGAAATTCACAAGTAAATATAAATTCAAGCTTAGCAATTAAACTATACCAACCTATTACATAAAGTAGACTATCATGACTTTCTATCTTTTTCCCTTTTTGTCATTACAAATATATATTGAAGTTAAGCTATATTAACTAAATACATAATCTAATGAACTTAAATTACATCCCCTTTAACATTAAATACATATAATACATAAAAGCATACAACTTTACAACTTTGACAACTCAAGTCACATAGGCACGCAGGACAACCCTTCAAGCACGGACTTTCACGAAATCACGAACTTTCCAACTAACATGGCATTTCCTGAAATATGGTGGTGAGGAGTGAGTATACACAACACGTATACTCAGTGAGGGCGAGACAGATATCGAGATGGAGAGAAAGAAGATCGTGCAATGCAAATTGGTACAGTTAAGCAATACAATCAATAAAAGGCATTCAATATATATAACAATACAATAAACAATTAAGAAAACCATTAACACAACCAATCAAAGCTATACCACACTTTGAAGGCTATGGATCACTCGAGCGAGTAATGTACCGATCACGATTCCGATGACATTAACGATGACGCGCCGGCCCAAACCACCTTATAACACCAGTTTGGAATACCCCAGGAGTAACCATCAATCCTACGACCCAAATCTCCCTGGGAGGCAACCCAAGCGAGAAAGGGAATAGTAGCGGATCTAGAGCAACCAACACTGGCAACCCGAGGATACCCAGAGAGGCCCATCACTCACGCGCGAGACACTATGCAATGCAAGACTCGATACAAGGCGATGAGCGAGCGATATCAAGCATTCTCAACA
This sequence comes from Ehretia macrophylla, assembly GCA_037974665.1. NCBI lineage: Eukaryota > Viridiplantae > Streptophyta > Magnoliopsida > Boraginales > Ehretiaceae > Ehretia > Ehretia macrophylla. The sequence continues at coordinate 2,883,289 of CM075766.1, forward strand.
ATTGATAAACATTTCAATCAATAATCAACTCTAACAAGCGTAATTAGCATTAACAAGCATTTACAATCAAACAAGTGACAAAAACAACACCAACTAACATTATCAAGCATTAGCAAGTATTCTATACGCATTATAAGCATTCTATAGGCAACATAAGCATTCTATAATCAATATAAACATACTATAAGTAATATTCTATGAAAACACACAAAATCACAAAAATGACCCCAACTTCAAAAGACTACTACTTTCAAACGAGACATGAGCTTTAGAAACCGACTTCACCAGTCCTCCTAGGTCACCATAAGGCACGTCTAAAGATCCCGAAACCCTACTTTACCCTAGAATTCATGCAAAGTCCCGATTTCCCCCTTTGCTCGTTTGAACTACAACTATATCAACCAAACACCCAACCAATGCCATAATCGCACCAAAAGTGCTTCCATGGCCTCCTAAAACAATGCCAACACGCAATACGAGAAAACACTAAACTCGACCTAAACGACCCCTGTGACACCCCGAACCCAGCACTTCACTAATTGCATTCATTAAATTGTTAACTTAGATGTAATTTAGCTAATTACTTTATTTTTTTTATATTTCCATAAATTCAAATATTTCTTTTCATGCATTTTATATTTTTATAAAATACTACATATTTTTAGGGGACTATAGCCCCTGACTGTGCGTGCATTGCATATCGGGATCAACGTGAAAAAATTCACGAAATGTCTGATGAATAGTATTAACGGAATTTTTCCAGATTTTTCAGATTTTTGGTATTTTATTTTGCTGAAATTTAATCACCCAAATGACCCATTTACCCTTACTAAAATACCCTATTTGCTTGACCTACCCTTTGACCATCTTATGAGAATATTAAAAGCCAAGAAACAAAAAAAAAGGGGTCAAAAAAAATGGCCAAAAAAGAGTTACGGGAATAGTAACTTCTAAAAAAAAAAATTCTCCTTGCTTCATTTTTGCTTCCATTGCTTCCCAAATTGGTTGTGCTTCATCCTTAGGACCTTAAGACCATTCTTTGATCTTCAAAAGAGGTGAAGGTGCATTATATTTTTGTATTAAATTCAATTAAAGTTTGTATTATTATTTTTGTGATCTAATATTGTAGTGGTTTAATTCTTGTTCCGTTGATTCTTATATGCTCTAATGACTTCATAGAATATGTTTGATGGTTTAAAATGCTTGTTGAATGCTTGAAAATGAAAATGGCACTTGGGGAAGATGATGAATAGTGCTAAACTAGGGTTTCCAAAAAAAGTTACAATTTAATTCGATTCGAGGCTTTTAGTAGTTGCTAATTAGGTCCATAAGCGTGGGAAAAATGTTAATTGCATTTGCTATGTTCAAAATTTGAGAAATTTGATCAAAATAGGCTACTTTAATAAGGGGTTTCGGGTTTATCTTGAATCCAGGCACGTTTCGAGGTTATGGCTAGTCTTTATTAAGTATTGAAACCTTAGAAGTGCTTTCTTTTCGCTTGTTTGGGTTCCGAAATTGGTACTTATAGTGTAAACCCAAAAAGAGGCATTTTTGGTGTTTTCGTGTACTTGTGCTCTAGGTTATGATTTGAAGGTTTTAAATGAGGTATTTAGGTATCCTTAGATTGGTAGGATGGTTAGCTAGCTTAACTTGATCATTGAATTCCGATAGGAAGCTAAATAGCCTAGTTGAACAAAGGGGAAATGAATGAATTAATTGCTTTAGTACTTGTATTGCTTTGTAGTTGCTCCTAGCGAGTCTAAATGCTATTCTAAGGTATGTGTGAGCTTTCGGTTAAGTTTTGTGAAAAGTATAATATTGACCCCTTTGTGTTCGCATAGTTAATCTCATGATAATTGATTTATAATTGAGTAATTAAATGTTTATATGCATTTGTGTAGTGTACGTATTATAGTAGTGAAGTCTTGTGAATTAAGTTGCTTGGTTTACATGGATTTGGTTGAGTATGAATTTAGAATGGGCTAAAGGAACTAGTAATGAACCATGGTAATAATTGTTGTTAGTTGATTCTTGATTGATTGGATAAATATTTAAATGTACTTATGTAACAAGTTCATCTATTCGGAGAAGTTGTGAGTTAAGTTATATCGATACTAGTTAAATATTGAGTAAACATGTTTATATTGCTTATTAATTGCATTATATGTGTAAAGATACGCTTATATAACTTATTGGTTAGGTGTTATATAGTGTTTCTACTTATATGAATGTCTATGTATATGTTTTTTATTATGCTATTGTCTTTGTCTAATACTTCAAAATTAAAGAATGTTGCATATGTGATCACTTGAGTTTATGTATTGTTCAAATATTGATTAGAATGATTGTTAAACCATGAAATATATTGTTAGTTATGTGAATTAAAGGGAATCAAATAGAGTTGGATAAATTAATGGCTTTATGAACTAGTTTTAGTTGAGAATAAGAAATCACTTCTTATGCATATAGTTGATTGTATTAGGTAGTGATAATTGAAGGGAATTGATGCTTTTGGAGAATATTGAGGGAATCTTGGCTTAATTTGCGCAGGTTTGGCTTCCTAAAAGGTGAGGGATCATTTCTATGTGCATTCTATGTGTCTTATCTTGTTATATGCTAAATATTCGATACTAAGTGATTTAAGTGTTTTAGTTGGATTAGTTTAGCAATTATAGACTAATGAATGTATCATATTTCATCATATGGCGTGATTGATGATGTGTGTGCTCGAGGACAACCTCTTTTGTTGTCCTCCTTGTTTGTATATCGGCTTATTTTGTTATATTGTTATTATTATTGCTTCCTGTGTTATCGAGTCAATGGTTGCGTAACCTTATCGTCGGGGCGGATGCGATGGGCCTCTCTGGGCGGCAGCGGGCTTGCCAGGGTTGGTTGCTCTAGCTCCGTACCCTATTCCCTCACTCGCCTGGTCCGGAGATTGCCAGGGGGTGTTGGGTCGTAGGATTGGGTACATCCGGAGTACCCTTTGGTGTTTGGGATGCCGGCTTATCGTGATCGTGATCGTGGTTCGTGGATCGTGAATGAAGACCAGCGAAGATTGGTGTATAGGGGTTATGTGAAATGTATCCTTTTAAATGTGTGGTTATTTAAGCTATCATTGTTTCTTTAATTGTCTAATTGTTATTATTGTTTAACTGTATTACCTGTTGCATTGCACGCCCCGGGAGACTATATCCCTCATTGGGCAACAGTGGTTGGTCATACCTCGATATATATTTCAGGAAGTGCTGAGGGTGATCCCTAGCTAATTGAGGTGCTAGTAGAAGAGGAAGAAGTTTAGGCTGAGCCTTTGCCCTAGTTGTTATGTGTTTGTTGTCTAAGGTGGATTTGTCTTCTTGTTGTTACATGGTGTACTTGTATTGCTATAGCATGATATATTTTGTGGCCTTAAGGCTATATATATTCTTGTAGTTGCAAGTTGAAAGTTGTTAGTTGTAATGTTAGCTTTGAGATATTATGGCTTGTAATAACTTTTAATTCTCCTTTTAGTTCTTGCATGCTTGGGTGTGTATGTTTAGAGGTGTTGATTTCAACTTCTAAAATTACTCTAATGTTATCATAGAATGGCATGTTAAAAAGGTTTAATGAAAAGTTAAGTTGGGTGCATGCATGTGTGATTTGGAGCTGTTGTTTGTCTCTTGGCTTGGACGGCCTAGAACCTTGAATTTTAATTATAAAAGCTTGTTTTAGTATATTGTGGCAATTTTGAGCATTTACAGGTTTGAGAAATGTCCGTGGTACAGAGGAAACTCTGTTCGTTTTTCCCTAAAATTTTGAGACCGGGTTGGGATTGGGTTGAGAATAGCTTGGTTATTAGAGCCTCCGGTCTCGTGAGGGATCGGGGTGTCACAACCCCGACTTTCACCAAGCTATTTTTCTCCGTTTTTCTATTACACATTCCAATTAAACCACACATTTAGGCATTCTAGCATATCTAGCACATTTCTACATCAACGGACAGCATAACAGCGCAACTTTATCGTTTCAAGGGTTTACTATTCACTAATTACTATTCATTAGTCAATTTAAATTGCAATTTCAATTTTCAACCGCAGAAAATGCTAAAAAGCTATAAATACTTGTTCTACAATCAACAAGGAACATTCTTTAAGCAACAAAACGATTAAAACAACAATCTACGCATAAGTTCTAAAAATTAAAGTTTAGATATACATTTTTCAAATGCACAAATAACGATGAAACCCTCACCTTAGACGTTCCTAGACGCTAGGGAAGCCACGATGGATGCCTCGGAAACCACCCCGCACAAGCTCACGCGACGAAATGAAGATTTGAAGTTGAAATGTTTTTTTTTTTTCCTCCATGGTTTCAGCCATGGCTCTTATTTTTCTGGTTTTTGCTCTTTTGTTTCGTATTTAAACTTAAATAAAAGATGACAAATGGTCAAAGCTTTGGTCAACCCGCTAAACCAAAACAGCTATGCGCGACCTTACGAAAACGGCCACAACTTCTTCTAGAAAACTCCAATTCACGAACGGTTTGAAGCCTCATAAACTAGACTCATAGAGCTTTCCAACCATATATAATTTGTTACCTAACTCGTCCCCAATTGGTTCAGATTTAATTCCAAAGTTGACCCAAAATTTGACTAACTTAACATTGTATTTTTTTATTTCTAATCCCAAGTTTGCCCTTTATTAAACATTTCAAAAATTCTCACCTTGTCCTAGTTGGTCAATGTAGATGAAAAGTCAACTAGTTTGGTCAAAGAAGGTGAAATGTCAATAAAATGCAATTTAAATGAACTTTAAATACTATTGAATACATGCCAGGTTCTGGGTATCACATCATCCATGATATCCAAGTCATCATTATTGCAGTCATAGAAAAGTGGATGCGCTCCCACTATTATTTTGCAATCACAAGATTCATCCTAAATGAAATCTAACTCTTTAACTCATTTTAATTAGACGAAATAATTCCAAGAAATTTACTTAAAAAATCCACAAGTGATTTATCAAGTACGCACATATTACTCACATCCATTGATCCAAATCATTAATATAGTAACACAATGTGCTATAATGTCTAGCATAATACAAGGAGACTTAAGCACAATTATTGGTAAAAAGACTTCATCGTAGTCAACCCTTTGGCTTTGATGATATATTTTAGAAACCAGTATAACTAAAAAAGGTCATTACCTTTTTCCATTAACTTCAACCTTTATCTCGGAGATCAATATCCAGATTAAGCTAAAGTATATGGAGTCTAATCAATATGCTTTACATTATATAGTTTCTTGGAGTCGATATCAAATATACTGTTTCTTTGTAAATTGTAGGATCAACTAATTGATCATTATCTCAAATACACAAACAATTTTTTTGCTTCCAAAAAGATATCCATATATTCTTTTAAAGAATGAGATATACTATTAGATTTGCAAAGATCTTGTGTGATGACACATCTCGGACCTTATTGAATAGATTCATTACTTTGGTCTAGGTGATTTATACCTTTAGAAGATACGTCCCTAATTTCTATTTTATTAGAAAGTAACATCTTCTTGAACAAAACCTTTTCTTCAAGAAAGATTACAATATAATAGATCAATAGACATTGATCATTAAATAGAAATTATATCCTACAAAACTAAGATATACTATAAAATTACCTTAACCAAAACCCCCACTAGTCCTTTAAAAACTTTTCAATAAAAGTAGGACAAACCAAAATTAACACATTTAATCCTTGGTTGATGTCCAACTTATATCAAATATAAAGTTCTAGCAATAGTTGGAATTTACTATTCAACATAAAATTAAATTGAGGAAAGCATGACCCACAAATAAACATAATGATTAGTCAAACTAATCAACAACTGTACTATGTCCAACAAAGCACGGTTTCTTAACTAAGAAAATCCTATTTAATTGTGGAATGCCCGGCATTGTTAATTTCGATACTATATCAAAATTTTAGGATACTCAAACGAAATAGTACTTAAGTATTTTACCTTCATGATCTAATCATAAGGCACTAATACATTTTTCTATGCGAGTCTATTCACAAATAGCTCTAAATACATCAACATATATTAATCCAAATAGCGTAGTAGTTTTAATCATTTATCAAACAAAGGATGACTTGGTTACCTTTCCAACAAATAAGATGCCTAAGTTGATCAAACCAACCTAATCATCATCTTATTATTAGAAAAACCTAATCATGTAAAACTACAATTAATTTGGATTATTTGAGTAATCTTAAAATTTGGTGGATGATTATAACGATTGACAATATGTTTGCAATACATTCTTTCATCCATATCAAGATAATAAATACTACACCATAATGCGCTTTTACGAGCTTTAGGAATATACATTTTATTCCTAATATCATTTAGGTATAATCCTTAAAATACAAAATATGTCCAGAAGACATCCAAACAAATTGTCTTTAGCTAACGCAACAACCTTTGTTTCATTTGCTAACACTGAAAATATTCCACGCTTTCGAAAGCACACTACTGAGATTAAGATTCTATCCTTGAACACATACATTAATGTTTCACTAGAATCTAAAACACATAGTAGTACCAATCACAATAAAAGAAGATTTATAATTTATAGTAACTTTACAACCTTGACATTCAAGCTATAAAGATACTTTGGATTAAAACATCTTTTAATGTCCGATTTTAAGGCTATGAAAACATCTTTTACACATGCTTATACAATCCTTAATTTTCTTCTTAGATATGCTCCCACTGGCTAATAGAAATCATCTCTCTTTGCCTTTCTTCTTTGCATTACCACTAACCAAAGAGGAAATACAAATATAAGAATGAATTCCATTTATATCTAATATCTTGCATTAAATATGCTTATCACAAAACCATTTGCTAGTTTAGAATTATATTCTTTACATCTTGCATACCCTTATGCAAACTATGAAAGAATACAAAACCTTAACATATTTAATTTGTTTTACTTATCATCCATAAGTACTACAACTTTTCGTTTTGATACATTATCAATATGAAAAATAATGGAACATGTAATTCTAAGATTTTATTGAGTTTTTAAGAACCATTCTTAGATGATAACGTTAATCAAAAAGTTTGGTCCAGTTGTGCGATATAAAGTCTAGTTAATTAAAAACGACAGGTTCATTGTTGTAGCCAAAAACATATGCAGAAAATAAAATCGCTAGTTGACATAAACTTGTTAAAACATTTAATTTGGTCTTTAATTAAATGATACCTTCCACTAATTTTATCAATTCCCACACTTGCTAAATGAGATCGTGAATCTAATTAAAGATTCATTAGTAGGTGACCATAGTTCTCTTTAATATGAATACCCCTCAGCTTTGGTGCATTATTGGAATATACATACAAAAAGTTAGCAACAATTACTATCTATATCACTATATAAGACATGGCTATTTTGCCCCTAAATCACTGTGACCTCAGCTTTGGTGCATTATTGGAATCGTAATCTAGTTAGATTATACCCACCATCACTGTAATGCCCCGATTCCTCACGAGACCGGAGACTCTAATAGCCATACTAATCACAACCCAATTCTAAACCCCAGGCACAAAATTTAGGAAAAAACGGACGGAGTTTCCCCTATATATAGGACTATCTAGAAGCCAGCAAACATCAACATACAACCACAAGACCATAATCCACAACCTCAATTCATTTCATCCTTACAAGCGTGCAAGTCAACTAGACAATAAAGTAAAACAATAGAAGTTATTACATCTCAACTACCAATAACACGAACTTAAATTTTACATTACAACACAAACTCCTTCAAGCCTAACAAATACATACAAGGCCAAACCTCAAAGTAGATCATATAACAACAACTTCACACAATTCACATGTAGGCATCCAACCTCAGCGCGATAGGCAACCAACAACATGGCACTCAATGTAACACCCCGATCCCTCTCGAGACCGGGAGTTCTATCAATCAATCTAATCACAACCCAATTCCAAACCCGGGCATAAAATTTAGGGAAAACGGACGGAGTATCCCCTGTTTCTAGGCAAAATGCAAAACCTGTGACAGCATATAAGTGGACCAGTATCGTGTCCAACCATTCAAACACCTCAAGGCCATCCAAGCCTTGTTTCTCAGCAATTAAACTCAACAAGTATACATACATTTCCAAGTACCTAGACTATTCTAACTCTTTCTTTAAGCAATACAAACATGCATTAAAGTTAAGCCATACTAACTAGATACATAAAATAGCTTATCATTCTACCTCAATTACCTAGTTAAATTTAAATTACATTCCTTGTTAACATTAAATACAAACAAAACATGAAACATACATCTTTGTATCTTTGACAACTCAAGCCACATAGCACGCAAGACAACTCTTCAAACATGATCTTTCACGTAACCACGAACTTTCCAGCTAACATGGCATTTTCTGAAATGTGGTGGTGAGGAGTGAGTATACACAACACGTATACTCAGTGAGGGCGAGACAAATATCGAGGTGGAGAGAAAGAAGATCGTGCAATGCAAATAGATACAGTTAAGCAATATAGTCAATAAGATAGCATTCAATATAAACGACAATACAATAAACAATCAAAGAAAGCATTAACACAACCATTCAAAGCTATACCACACTTTGAAGGTCACGGTTCACTCATACGAGCAACATACCATTTCACGAGCGATACATCAATCTCGAGCTTGATGTTGACAACAATGACAATAAGTGCGCAACCACCTTATAACTTCAGTTTGGAATACCCCAGAAGTATCCAATCAATTCTACGACCCAAATCTCCCTGAGAGGCAACCCAAGCGAGAATGGGAATAGGACACGGAGCTAGAGCAACCAATACTAGCAGCCCGAGACTACCCAGAGAAGCCCATCACTCACGCGCCTGACACTATGCAATGCAAGACACGATACAAGGCAATAAACGAGCGATAGCACAACAATACAGATTAGAGGCAATAAACGAGATATCAAGCATTTACAATCAATACTAGCATTCAATTAACTTTTCAAGCATAACTATTATTAATAGCAACAATAATACCAATTAAACAAGTAACAGCAGTTCAAACACGAAAACGACAAATATCACTATTCAATATCTAACTTCCAAAGGCAATTACGAGCAAACGAGCTACGGGATTAGGAAACCGATTCCACTACATTCACTCAGGCACTACAAAGCACGTTTCTATGTCTCTAAACTTCACTTTCCCACCCGAGGCCCGAAAGTCCACCTACAGCGTTTGAACTACAGCTATACTAATCGGTCATTCAATCAGCGCCACAACAGCGCCAAAAGTGCTTCTATGCCCTCAATTGCAAAACCCCCAACTCCATTCGAGCACGGTCAACTTTTGGTCAAACGGCCCTTTTATGTTTCTTTGTCTAATTTCTAATTTTAACAAAGGCCGATCCGTTTCTATTGCACATTTTATCTTTCTATCACTAATGGCACCTATACAAATCAAGCAATCGCAATTCAGATCAAAATCCAAAATTCTAGGGTTTACTATTCAAAATTCACTATTTATTATTTTTTCCTAATTTCAAATACGCAATTTCGACCGTAAAAATTGCTCAATAACTATCAAACAATGCTCTACGAATTCAAAGGAAGCTATATCAAGCAATTACAGGCATTATAACACATTATATATCAAATCTAAAAATTTGACACAAAATTCAAATTCAAATTTAAATGCACAAAAGCGTGAAAACCCTCACAGAGATTGAAGACCAAGACCCGCAAGGACCTGAGCCATGACCCCCGAGCAATTCCACGCATGATTGTAGAAGAAAAATGCAAAACAAATTTTCTTTCTTTTCCCTCAAACTTTCGGCCATGGCAAGGACATGTTTGGTATTTTGCAATTTGTTTTTCTTGATTTTTGCCTTGTTTTATTATTTAAAAGGGTGACAATGGCATTTTGGTCATTTGCAAAATCAAACTTTAGTTTAAAATGGTCAAATAAGCATATTTTGATGACATTTAAATCTAATTCAAGGTAAAACAATGCAATTAAATGAAAAACAACTAAAAATAGTTAAATTAAGCTAAAAACAATTTCACTAAGTCCGAAGAATATTTCTCTAACTCTCATTTTCGAAATACTACGATCGAACGGTCAATAAATGATCGCTAATAAAATGATGAGCAATAATAGAAAACTTTAATTTTTTGAAAGGTAGAATAGTAGAATAGTTTAAAATTCACTCCGGCTCGGAGTTACTTTTCTCATTTATTTGAAAATCGAGTGATTTTAATGCAAGACAATTAAAATCGATTATTAAAATAATCAAAATAATCATTATTCATTTAAAAATAATTAATTTAACTATTTCTAGAATATTTTAAAGAATTATGAAGTTAATGTTAAGATATAATTGAATAAGTTAATATAAGCACGTAATCAAATGCAATTAAACACTAGCATTTAAGATGACACTTAATTAAATACAATTAAATGCCATTAAATGCATGCCGGGTTCGGGTTATCACATCTTTCCCCCCTTAAAACAATTGCGTCCACGCAATTCTTCTTCTAATAGGACTCAACATCCACTGAACCCAACTCTGACTAATCCTTATCAGCTGCTGAGCAAGTATATTAAACAAGAAGACCAATAGGGAAGTTTAAGAAAAAATTCCAAGTAGTAATGCCAAATAAAGGCTCAAATGTAGATACTGTACAAGAATCCCGTTGACACGAATACCGGAGAAGAATAAAATTCCAACCAAGAGCGCCGAGATAATACCAACAAAGACTAAAGCAAAGATACTGTAGATGATATCAATACCTTATATTAATGACAAGAAGAATACCGAAGGAATACCCTATTTACGAATCTCCAATAGAAGTCTAACAAGTACCAAATAAGAAAGTTAAAAGATAGCCAGAGCAGATGCACCTCATGCAGTACTGATTACCGCAAGTAGACCTAGTTGAAAGTTCTATAAAAGTATATAGAGAAGAATACCAAAGGTCAATCTCTAAATGAAATCCTCCAATCACTGAATCTCTACCGCAACATCTTAGTAAACAGCAAGTATAGATTTCCCCGGGGGGAAAAGCCGAAGGAGAAGCCGTAAACAATACAAGATAATAAGTCCAAGCAGAATTCCAAGTGTAGGATCTTCCAATAAATGCCAATAAGGAAAATACTAGTAGAATGCCCAATAAGAATTCCAAAGAATACCGTAAGTAATAGTTTCCCAGCTAAACGAAAACCCTAGGGAAAAATTCCGAGCTGGTGCACAATATACAAAACCGAACTCCAAGGCCCCTGCTCTGTTTGCCAAGTGAGCACTTCATACAACCTTGCCAATAAGGAAACCCAATAAGAGAATACCAAAAGATTGCTACCAAGAGCCATCATATAGAAACCCCAAAGAAAATCATCTTTTTATAATTGCCAACCACGAAGAAGATTCTTAGAAGTATGCCAATAACTAAGCTCCAAAGACAAACACCAACTCCCAAATAAAGGCTAATTAAATGCCATTCATTTCCTGCCAATCCATACACCTTGAAAGGCCAACTGTGAACCACTTTCTTCAAGGGAGAAAGAGGACTTACTTACCATTTCCACGGGACATGTATGAATGCCAAGATATCACATTTATACACATGCATTAAACTACTATGCAAGCAAGTTACAAAAGAGTTTGTTCAACAAAGTCACTCAAGCACGACAATCAGGTCAAACACAACATAATCAATTCAAACCACGACATAACCAATTCAAGACATTTCAATACACACATTACAAGCAATACTTCAAGCAAATAACAATTCACAAGGTCGATTCGATTCACGATGCCAATTCAATAGGTTAATTCAGTGCACAACTAGACACTTCACTTCACTTAGCACACAATTAATACATAACACATAACTATATCACATAGGAACACACATTCAGGTCAAGACACACAATCTCACATACAAGCATACACTTTCAAGACACACTTAACAAGCACACATTCAGGGATCACTACCCACCAGACCGAGGACCCTGTCCCGGCTTATGAGCTAGACAAGCTCGGATACCACCTGTAACACCCCGATCCCTCTCGAGATCGGGAGTTCTATCAGTCAATCTAATCACAACCCAATTCCAAACACGGGCATAAAATTTAGGGAAAATGGACGGAGTCTCCCCTGTTTCTAGGCAAAATACAAAACCTGTGACAGCATATAAGTGGACCAGTACCGTGTCCAACCATTCAAACACCTCAAGGCCATCCAAGCCTTGTTTCTCAGCAATTAAACTCAACAAGTATACATACATTTCCAAGTACCCAGACTATTCTAACTCTTTCTTTAAGCAATACAAACATGAATTAAAGTTAAGCCATACTAACTAGATACATAAACTAGCTTATCATTCTACCTCAATTACCTAGTTAAATTTAAATTACATTCCTTATTAACATTAAATACAAACAAAACATGAAACATACATCTTTGCATCTTTGACAACTCAAGCCACATAGCACGCAAGACAACTCTTCAAGCATCATCTTTCACGTAACCACGAACTTTCCAGCTAACATGGCATTTTTTGAAATGTGGTGGTGAGGAGTGAGTATACACAACACGTATACTCAGTGAGGGCGAGACAGATATCGAGGTGGAGAGAAAGAAGATCGTGCAATGCAAATAGATACAGTTAAGCAATATAGTCAATAAGATAACATTCAATATAAACGACAATACAATAAACAATCAAAGAAAGCATTAACATAACCATTCAAAGCTATACCATACTTTGAAGGTCACGGTTCACTCATACGAGCAATATACCATTTCACGAGCGATACATCAATCTCGAGCTTGATGTTGACAACGATGACAATAAGCGCGCAACCACCTTATAACTTCAGTTTGGAATATCCCGGAACTATCCAATCAATTCTACGACCCAAATCTCCCTGAGAGGCAACCCAAGCGAGAATGGGAATAGGACACGGAGCTAGAGCAACTAACACTGGCAGCCCGAGACTACCCAGAGAGGCCCATCACTCACGCGCCTGACACTATGCAATGCAAGACACGATACAAGGCAATAAACGAGCGATAGCACAACAATACAGATTAGAGGCAATAAACGAGATATCAAGCATTTACAATCAATACTAGCATTCAATTAACTTTTCAAGCATAACTATCATTAATAGCAACAATAACACCAATTAAACAAGTAACAGCAAATCAAACACGAAAACGACAAATATCACTATTCAATATCTAACTTCCAAAGGCAATTACGAGCAAACGAGCTACGGGATTGCAAAACCCCCAACTCAGGCACTACAAAGCACGTTTCTATGTCTCTAAACTTCACTTTCCCACCTGAGGCCCGAAAGTCCACCTACTACGTTTGAACTATAGCTATGCTAACCGGTTATTCAATCAGTGCCACAACAGCACCAAAAGTGCTTCCATGCCCTCAATTGCAAAACCCCCAACTCAATTCGAGCACGGTCAACTTTTGGTCAAATAGCCCCTTTACGTTTCTTTGTCTAATTTCTAATTTTAACAAAGGCCGATCCGTTTCTATTGCACATTTTATCTTTCTATCACTAATGGCACCTATCCAAATCAAGCAATCGCAATTCGGATCAAAATCTGAAATTCTAGGGTTTACTATTCAAAATTCACTATTCATTATTTTTTTCCAATTTCAAATACGCAATTTCGACCGTAAAAATTGCTAAATAACTATCAAACAATGCTCTACGAATTCAAAGGAAGCTATATCAAGCAATTACAGGCATTATAACACATTATTTATCAAATATAAAAATTTGACACAAAATTCAAATTCGAATTTAAATGCACAAAAGCGTGAAAACCCTCACAGAGATTGAAGACCAAGACCCGCAAGGACCCGAGCCACGACCCCCGAGCAATTCCACGATGATTGTAGAAGAAAAATGCAAAACAAATTTTCTTTCTTTTCGCTCAAACTTTCGGCCATGGTAAGGACATGTTTGGTATTTTGCAAATTGTTTTTCTTGATTTTTGCCTTGTTTTATTATTTAAAAGGGTGACAAGGGCATTTTGGTCATTTGCAAAATCAAACTTTAGTTTAAAATGGTCAAATAAGCTTATTTTGATGCCATTTAAATCTAATTCAAGTTAAAACAATGCAATTAAATGAAAAACAACTAAAAATAGTTAAATTAAGCTAAAAACATTTTTCACTAAGTCCGAAGAATATTTCTCTAACTCTCATTTTTGAAATACTACGATCGAACGGTCAATAAATGATCGCTAATAAAGTGATGAGCAATAATAGAAAACTTTAATTTTTTTTGAAAGGTAGAATAGTATAATAGTTTAAAATTCACTCCGGCTCGGAGTTACTTTTCTCATTTATTAGAAAATCGAGTGATTTTAATGCAAGACAATTAAAACCGATTATTAAAATAATCAAAACAATCAAAATAATCATTATTCATTTAAAAATAATTAATTTAACTATTTTTAGAATATTTTAAAGAATTATGAAGTTAATGTTAAGATACAATTGAATAAGTTAATATAAGCACGTAATCAAATGCAATTAAACACTAACATTTAAGATGACACTTAATTAAATGCAATTAAATGCCATTAAATGCATGCCGGGTTCGGGTTATCACACTCAAGGTAGTTATTCTAACTGCCCTTGAAATATTTTAAAACGAGGAATGAGTAACCAAAGTTACCAGTGAGGGAGGTGATGCAGCATACCGAGGCGTGCAACATGATATGCAACAGAATAATAGCATTTTCAACACCAAATAACACAACCAAGTAAACAAGTAATTAACCACATATCAAAAGGATACGGTTCCACTTCAAGTCTTCAATCTCGAACTACGAGCCTCGAACTTCACGCAAGTGCCAGCAAACCCTTACTCTAACAAGTTGGGATACTCCGGATGTATCCCAATCCTACGACCCATATCTCTCGATGTAGGTCCGTATGCCCTAACGAGGTGAACCACGCCTCGGGGTAAGGGAGTATGCCTCAGCGAGAAGGGACTGGGAAACCATGGTAGCCGAGGGAGCACGGCAAGCCCGACGCCGCCCGTGTTCTCGACACTACTATGCCCGAAAAGGTTGCCCAATCCCGAGTAACGAATTACGAATCTCATTTTCAAATCAAGTAGGGAGGTGGCAAAGTAGGCTAGCCTCACCCCATACATATCATATAACACATTTGATAACCAAAGAGAACAATTATAGCAATATAAACAATTACCCTTGCAACTAATTCAAGTAGTTCGCAAGATAGCATGAAAATAGTACATATGAACTTTATCCATTTAGATTAAATCATATAATAAAATAAGATAATATGCACAAAATGAATAAAGACTCCCTCACATTGGATCCGACTAAATATGCAAGAAAATAGCTCTGATTACCCCAACCTCCTCGAACTAGCTTGGACATGTACCCTAGCGTGTTCATATGAGTTTAATACTTTTGCAATTATCTATATTAATTTCTAAATTAACTTAACTTTGTTTATACCACAAGGAATATCAAGTTAAACTTCCAATCAAGACAACTACTTTAACACTTAAATATAATTCAACTATAACATGGTCTAAGAATCATTATCATGCCTTATTTACTCAATACAACATATATAACTCAATTGAAAATCAAATATAGCAATTAAGTAGTCCACTTAACTAACTAAGCAACAAGTTCAACCAATTCATAAAAATTCTAACAAAACTCTTTTCCAATTGCTTATGAATTAGGTTCTAAACTTCACGTACGATATGAAACTTCAAATCTAACTTTACCAATCTCATTTAGCCACATTTTGATACACCTAAATGCCATGAACCCACATTTCCAAGCATAATTACACAAAAATACCAAAAAGCTCCTTAAGTGATTTGAACTACAATTACCTAATTCGATTAACCAAACCACGTCATCAATATATTTCAGACACTTCCTAACACGTCTAAGGTCATCTAGCTATTCAAACATAACAAATTCAAACTATCGTTCCAAAGTCCCTTTTTCAACTAGGCAATTCTACTTCCATACGAAATTCAAAACTCCGACTCTATAAACCCACCATACTACATCCCTAAGGATATCAGAGGTCACCTATTAAAGCCATGAAAACCCGCTTTGGAGGCAAAAGCTCGGAAAGGCCCCGAGTGGGTTTTAACTATGACTACCCTATCCGGACCCCAATTTCATGCAACGAAAGCACCATATGTAACGCCCCGACCCAACCCCACGCTAAAGGTTAAGTCTGGACCCGATAAACGGATAGAGTCTCCTCTGTACCGCGGACATTTTTGGAAACCTGTAATTGCTCAAAATAGCCTCAACAACTAAAACAAGCTTTTATAATTAAAATTCAAAGGTTCAAGGTCATCCAAGCCTTGAAACACACAATAGCTCCGAATCACACAAGCATGCACCAAACTTAACTTTTCATTAAACCATTATAACATGCCATTCTATGATAACATTAGAGCAATCTTAGAAGTTGAAATCAAACATACCTCTAAACATACACCCCCAAGCATACAAGAACTAAAAGGAGAATTAAAAGTTATTATAAGCCATAATATCTCAAAGCTAACATTACAACCAACTAACTTTCAACTTGCAACTACAAGAATATACATAGCCTTAAGGCCACAAAATAGATCATGCTTATAGCAATATAAGTACGCCATGTAACAACAAGAAGGCACATCCACCTTAGACAACAAACAAACAACAACTAGGGCAAAGGCTCAGCGTGAACTTTATCTTCTTCCACTATCACCTCAACTAGTTGGGGATCACCCTCAGCACTTCCTAAAACATGATATCGAGGTATGAGCAACACTTTTGCCCAGTGAGGGATAAGGTATCGGGGCGTGCAATGCAACAGGTAAAACAGTTAAACAACAATAGCAATTAAACAATTCAAGAAATAACAATAGCTTAAATAACCACACATTAAAAAGGATATATTTCACATAACCCCTATACTCCAATCTTCACTTGGTCTTCATTCACGATCCACGAACCACGATCATGATCACGATAAGCTGACATAACCCCAAATACTCCAGTGGGTATACTCCGGATGTACCCCGATAATTCTACGACCCAACATCCCCTGGCAATCTTCAGACCAGGCGAATGAGGGACTAGGGTACGGAGTTTGAATATCCACCGGAGAGCCCTCTGCCGCCTAGCCAATATTCAACACATTTGTCCCTAACACTATGGTTGCGCAACTACTATGCAATGCACTTAACGATGACAAGTCAATATCAACATCATAAGCAATAACCCATAAGAGGATCAACAAAGTAGGTTGACCTCAGAAATGATAGATTAGAAGCAGTTCACACAAGCAAATAAGCAACTTTACAAAGGCATATATAAGATACATTTAGATTATACCAAAAGTTCCAAATCAACTTGAAACCACATTCAAACACATATGGAGACATGCCAAGGACTTAGATGCAAGTGATAGTCGAATTTACCCTTAAACCCCTTTGTAAGGCCGTCCATTTTTCTTCCAAACTCTTATTAAGGATGCCAATTCGAGGGGAATCTATACCAATCTTCTAATTAACCCTTAAGGTACCCTTACAACCCACAAATTCATTCCATTATCCGCAATTACCCCGAAAGCCCCAATTTTCCTCTTATAGCTTTGAACTACACCTACTTTAACCGGGCTTCAACCAAGAGTTAGCAAGGGTTCTATAGAACCTAGGTAGCCTAAGAACACTAAAAGTGAAGCCTGAATCCTCCCAGATTTGCATTAACCCTGAAATCCCTTTGTTAAAGTCGGCTAATTCACGTTCTATGCAAATTTAGAGCAATTCATATGCACAGGGCTATTAGACTACCTTCATTAGCACCTAAGGCATCTATTAGAAGCATTAAATCAAGCAAATACGCGCAATTACACAAAACCCTAGATTTTATCACTATTCACCTCATAAATCAAATTAACGATTTTAACCGTTTAAAATGTGCACCAATGTCTTAAATGTGTTCTCTAGCACTTATATACAAGGTATAATAGCATAGGTTACGCATTTTAAAATTGTTGCTATTTTCTTGATTTGTTAGCATAGGTAAGCATTACAATAGCATTCGAACACATTTATAACAAATCAAGAAAATAGCAACAATTTTAAAATGCGCAAAAAGTCGTGAAATCCCTCACCAATGCGCGAAGGAGCTCACAGAAGGCTTGCACACACCCTAAACTACTTGCTCTAGACTTGGAGAGGCTTGGATTGAAGAGTTGAAGATCAAAATCTCCTCCTTGTGGCTGCTTGTGGCTGTCGGGTTTGCTACAGTGAGATTCAGCCTTTGCTCTTTTTTGTTTTTTTTTTGTTTTTATGAACTAAAGTGTAATGTGTTGAGTTATATATTAAATGACTAAGTTGGGTGTTTAAGTGGTTCACTAAAAGGCGCTTAGATAACTTAAAACGAGCCTAAAGTGTAAAGTGTAGGCTAGCTAATTAAATCACTAATGTTAAGTCATGTAACACTATTCCTAGTTTGCTAAAAATATTTTCTAGACGAGGGTTCTGAACGCTAATCGCTCAAAGGCATATTTTTCCCATTCTTTTAACAATTAATATGATTTAATAAAATTGCTAATTCACTAATATGGTGCAGTTTGAAAATGGAGTGAATAGTAGCTAAAGAAGACAGTTAATAAAGCACAGAAGGAAATGAGCAAATAATAGATGCAACAGTAAGTTAATGTAAGGCAAAAAGCTCGGGTGTCACATCCTCTCTCCCTTAAACTAATTACATCCACGCAATTCTTATATGATTTAGCGAAAAGCTCTGGATATTGATCTCGCATCTGATCCTCTCTTTCCCAGGTAGCATCCTCCAACCCATGATGATCCCACAGAACTTTAACCATCGGAATACTTTTAGTCCTCAGCTCCTGAACTTTCTGATCAACAACTCGAAGAGGTTTCTCCGTGTAGGTCAAAGTTTCACTGATCTCTAGTGGCTCAGGCTCAAGAACATGAGAAGGATCTGGCTGATACTTCCGAAGCATAAAAACATGGAAGACATCATGAATTCTGCCCAGGCTATGAGGCAAAGCTAGTCGATAAGCCAACTCACCAACAATTTCAATTACTTCAAATGGTCCCACGTAACAAGGACTGAGTTTACCTCCCTTGCCATGCCGAATCAAGCCCTTGCGAGGAGAAATTTTCAGAAATACCCGATCCCCAACGACAAATTTCAGATCACAACGGTGTCTATCTGTATAACTCTTTTGCCAACTCTGTGCTGTAAGCATTCTTTTTCTGATAAGCTGAACATTATCAATCATTCTGTTCATCTTTAGCAATAAAGTAGGATCAATAGATTTCAACTCTCCAACTTCATCCCAATATAAATGAGATATGCATTTCCGCCCATACAAAGCTTCATACGGTGCCATACCGATAGTAGCCTGATAACTGTTGTTATAAGTAAATTCTGCAAGAGGTAAGTATTTCTCCCAACTTTTACCGAAATCCAGAATGCATGCTCGAAACATATCCTCTAATATTAAGATAGTTCTTTTAGATTGTCCATCAGTTTGAGGATGATGAGAGGTACTGAAGTTCAATGTCGTGCCCAAAGCTTTCTGAATCTTCTGCCAGAACTGAGATGTGAATTTGGGATCTCTATCTGACATAATACTCTTGGGAATCCCATGAAGTCTAACAATATTCTCAACATAAATTTCAGCCAACTTATCAAGAGATTCATTTTTCTTTGTAGCAATAAAATGAGAGGTTTTGGTCAATCTATCCACAACAACCCAGACTGAATCATGACCTCTCGAAGACCGCGGTAAATCTGACATGAAATCCATGGTAATGTGATCCCATTTCCAAACATGAATGGCCAACGGCTACAACAACCTTGCCGGTCTCTAATGTTCAGCTTTGACTTTCTGACATGTAAGACATTTAGCAACATAGTCAGCAATCTCTCTCTTCATGTTGTTCCACCAGTAGTTCTGTTTCAGATCCCTGTACATCTTAGTACTGCCCGGATGGATAGTATACTTAGAATTATGAGCCTCTACAAGAATTTCTTTCTTTAAAGCCAGTTCAGAAGGAATACAAATTCTGCCTTTGAACTTAAGAAGACCATCATCATATAATTTGAAATCCGACTCTCCCCCTTTCGACTTTTCTGAGATTTCCATCAATTGCAGACCAGCTTGCTGAGCCTCTCTAATCCTGGATAATAAAATAGATTGAATATGCAAACTTGCAAATTGAATACCAGAATCTAAAGTGTTGGGCCTCCATAAACATAATTCCTCCATGAACTCCCAATTTTTGATGATTAGACTGGTAACTGTAGCCTTTCGGCTTAAGGCATTAGCAACAATATTAGCCTTACCTGGCAGATAATTGATAGTACAATTATAATCCTCAAGCAATTCCAACCAATGCCTCTGCCTCATATTCAACTCTTTATGAGAAAAGAGATATTTCAGACTCACGTGATCAGTAAAGATTTCAAATTTATTACCCCATAGATAGTGACGCCATTTCTTTAATGCAAAGATGATAGCTGCAAGCTCCAGATCATGCGTCGGGTAATTAAGTTCACAAGGTTTCAGTTTTCTGGAAGCATAAGCAATAACTCTCCCATTCTGCATCAATACACAGCCCAAACCTTCCTTAGAAGCATCACTATAGATTACCAGATTATCGGTACCCTCAGGTAGAGTGAGAATAGGAGCTGTGGTTAATCTCTTCTTTAATTCCTGGAAGCTAGCCTTACATTTCTCATTCCAGTCAAATATAGTCTTCTTTTGAGTGAGTTGAGTCAAAGGTCCAGCAATTTTAGAGAAATCCTTGACAAACCTTCTGTAATAACCTGCTAAACCCAGAAAACTACGAATTTCTGTAACGGTCTCTGGCCATTTCCATGCCATGACAACCTCAATCTTTGTTGGATCAATAGAAATTCCATCCTGAGAAATAATGTGGCCCAGAAAAATGACTTGCCTTAACTAGAACTCACATTTGCTAAACTTTGCAAATAACCAATGCTCCTGAAGAGTTTGCAACACAATTCTAAGATGTTGTTCATGTTCCACCTCAGATTTAGAATAGACAAGAATATCATCAATGAAAATAACCACAAACTGATCCAAATATGGGCAGAATATTCTCTGCATCAAATCAATAAATGCGGCAGGAGTGTTAGTTAACCCAAACGGTAGAACAACAAACTCATAATGACCATACCGAGTTCTGAAAGCAGTTTTGGGAACATCATCGGACTTAATCCTTAACTGATAATAGCCCTGACTCAAATCGAATTTAGAAAATACCCTGGCACCTTGCAGCTAATCAAATAATTCCTCAATCAAAGGCAATGGATATTTGTTTTTGATAGTTATCTGATTAAGACCCTGATAATCAATGCATAACCGAAGAGATCCATCTTTCTTTTTAACAAATAAGACCGGTGTACCCCAAGGTGAAGAACTCGGCTAAATGAATCCCTTCTCAAGTAAACCCTACAACTGAATTTTCAATTCTTGCAACTCAGGTAGAGCCATTCTGTACGGAGTCCTAGAGATAGGCGTAGCCCCTGGTAATAAGTCAATCACAAACTCTATCTCTCTATTAGGTGGTAAACCAGGTAACTCCTCAGGAAACACCCTCGGAAACTCTCTCACGATAGGTACATTATTCAGTTTCAATTGATCACCAGGTTGATTAATCAAATAAGCAAAGTAAGCCTCACAACCCTTACCTAACATTTTTGATGCTTTAATAGAAGATATGATAGGAGTTCCCGTAGATTTTCTACTACCAACTACTTTAAGTACGGGCTGGTCGGGCATCTCTAGTTTCACAATCTTCTTTCCACAATCAAGTTGGGCATAATATTTACCTAACCAGTCCATCCTCAATATAATTTCAAAGTCGCGGAAAGGTAGAATAATTAAATCGGCAGGAAAAACACGACCTTGAATAAAAATATTACATGCCTTGTAGATAGATTTGGTGACAAACTTCGGCCCCATAGGTATATAAACCACAATATCATGCAATAGTTTATGATGCTTCAACTTAGCATTTTGTGCACAAATAGGTGTAATAAATGAATGCGAAGCCCCAGAATCATTTAAAACTTTAACTGATTGATCATTAAGAAGAAAAGTACCTTCTACTATAGCAGTTGTGATACCCCGAACCTGGCATGTATTCAATAGCATTTAAAGTTCATTTAAATTGCATTTTATTGACCTTTCACCTTCTTTGACCAAACTAGTTGACTTTTCATCTACATTGACCAACTAGGACAAGGTGAAAATTTTTGAAATGTTTAATAAAGGGCAAACTTGGGATTAGAAATAAAAAAATGCAATGTTAAGTTAGTCAAATTTTGGGTCAAATTTGGAATTAAATTTGAACCAATTGGGGAATATTTAGGTAGCAAATTATATATGGTTGGAAAGCTCTATGAGTCTAGTTTCTGAGGCTTCAAACCGTTCGTGAATTGAAGTTTTCTAGAAGAAGTTATGGCCATTTTCGTAAGGTCGCGCATAGCTGTTTTGGTTTAGCGGGTTGACCAAATCTTTGACCTTTGACTTGTCATTTTTTTTTCCTAATTAAGCAGAATTGCACACGAAAAAAAAAATAGAGAAGAAAGGCTTGAAACCATGAGGAAAAGAAGGAGAAAAAAAGAAGAAGAAAATTTCAACTACAAATCACCAAATCTTTGCGTGAGCTTGCACGGGGTGGTTTCCGAGGTACTCTACGAGGTTTTCCTAGCGTCTAGGAGCGTCAAAGGTGAGGGTTTCATCGTTATTTGCGCATTTGAAAATTTTGTATCTAAACTTTGATTTTTGGATTTTATGCGTAGATTGTTGTTTTAATCGTTTTGTTGCTTAAAGAATGTTCCTTGTTGATTGTAGAACATGTATTTATAGCTTTTTAACATTTTCTGCGGTTAAATGTTGAGATTGCAATTTAAATTGATTAATGAATAGTATTTTGTGAATAGTAAACCCTTGAAACGATGAAGTTGCTCCGTTATGCTGTTCGTTGATGTAGAAATGTGCTAGGTATGCTAGAATGCCTAAATGCATGGTTTGTTTGGGTTGCGTAATGGAAAAAACGGGAATTATGCCTTGGTGAAAGTCGAGGTCGTTTAGGTCGAGTTTAGCGTTTTCTCATTTTGCGTGATGGCATTGTTTCGGGAGGCCATGGAAGTACTTTTGGTGCGATTATGGCGTTGGTTGGATGTTTGGTTAGTATAGTTGTAGTTCAAACGAGCAAAGGGGGAAATCGGGGCTTTGCGCGAATTCTAGGGTAAAGTAGGGTTTCGGGGTCCTTAGACGTGCCTTATGGTGACCTAGGAGGATTGGCGAAGTCGGTTTCCAAAACTCGTGGCTCGTTTGGAAATGGTAGTGTTTTGATAGTTGGGGCCGATTTGTGATTTTGCTTGTTATCTTGATATTATGCCTATAGAATGATTAGGGTTGCTTGATATACTTGTTTAATTGGTGTTATTGTTGCTTATTATTGCTTGTTATGCTTGAAAAGTTAGTTGAATGCTAGTATTGATTGTGATTGCTTGCTATCTTGTTTGTTGTCACTAGTTTGTATTGTTGTGCTATCGCTCGTTTATTGCCTTGTATCGAGTCTTGCATTGCATAGTGTCTCGCGCTTGAGTGATGGGCCTCTCTGGGTAGTCTCGGGTTGCCAGTGTTGGTTGCTCTAGCTCCGCTGCTATTCCCTTTCTCGCTTGGGTTGCCTCCCAGGGAGATTTGGGTCGTAGAATTGATGGATACTTCCGGAGTATTCCAAACTGGTGTTATAAAGTGGATGCGCGCTTATTGTCATCGTTGTCAACATCAAGCTCGAGATTGATGTATCGCTCGTGAAATGGTACATTGCTCATATGAGTGAACCATAGCCTTCAGAGTGTGGTATAGCTTTGAATGGTTGTGTTAATGCTTTCAGTAATTGCTTATTGTATTGATTGCTTATTTATCAGTTATATTGCTTAACTGTCTTATTTGCATTGCACGACTTTCTTTCTCTCCAACTCGATATCTGTCTCGCCCTCACTGAGTATACGTGTTGTGTATACTCACTCCTCACCACCACATTTCAGGAAATGTCATGTTAGTTGGAAAGTTCGTGATTTCGTGAAAGTTCGTTGCCTGAAGAGTTGTCTTGCGTGCCTATGTGGCTTGAGTGTCGAAGTTGTAAAGATATATGTTTTCATATGTTGTAGGTATTTATTGCTAAAAGAAATGTAATTTAAATTTAGCTAAGCAGTTGAGGTGAATTGATAAGCTAGTTTATGTAATCAGTTAGCATAGCTTATCTTCAATGCATGTTTGTAATGTCCAAAGGAAAAGAGTTAGAATGGCATGATAGTTTATTTTATGCAGTAGCTTAGTATGGTTTCATTGTCTAGTTTGAATGTACTGGTCAAAAATGAAAAGAGATAGGTTAGCTTTTAAATTGGAAATGTATGTATACCTGCTGAGTTTAATTGTTGAAAACCGAGGCTCGGATGGCCTTGAGGAAGTTTTGTATGGTTGGACATGGTGTTGGTCCTTTTAAATGCTATTGCAGGTTTTATATTTTGCCTAGAAACAGGGGAGACTCCGTCCGTTTTCCCTGAAAATTATGCCCGGGTTTGGATTTTTGTTGTGATTAGATTGATTGATAGAACTCCCGATCTCGAGAGGGATCGGGGTGTTACAGGTGGTATCAGAGCTTGTCTAGCTCATAAGCCGGGACAGGGTCCTCGGTCTGGTGGGTAGTGATCCTTGAATGTGTGCTTGTTAAGTGTGTCTTGAAAGTGTATGCTTGTATGTGAGATTGTGTGTCTTGACTTGAATGTATGCACTTAGGTGATATAGTTATGTGTTATGTGTTATGTGTTATGTGTTAAATGTTTCTCAAGAAAGGTGAAATATCTAGTTGTCTATCGAATTGACTTATTGAATTGGCATCGTGAATCGAATCGACCTCGTGAATTGTTATTTTCTTGAAGTATTGCATGTAATGTATGTATTGAAATGTCTTGAATTGGTTATGCTGTGATTTGAATTGATTATGTTGTGCTTGACTTGATTATCGTGATTGAGTAACTTTGTTGAATAAACTCTTTTGTGAACTTGCTTGCATAATAGTATAAGGCATGTGTATAACTGCGATATATTGGCATTCATACATGTCCTATTGAAATGGTAAGTAAGTCCTCAACCTCCCCTGAAGAAAGTGGTTCACAGCTAGCCACTCAAGGTGTATGGGTTGGCAGGAAATGAATGGCATTTAATTAGCCTTTATTTGGGAGTTGGTGTTTGCTTTTGGAGCTCGGTTATTGGCGAATCTCTAAGGTCTTCCTCTGTGATTAACAGTTGTGAAGAATAGCTTTCTCTTGGGGTTTTATTTGATTGTTCTCTAGAGCATTCTTTGGTTTTCTCAATGGGTATTCTTTGGAGACTTTTGTTGGCACTTTTTGGTGGACTTGGCTATTAGGGTTTCAATTGGATTTACTGCACGGTATTATCTATGGTATATGTGTCTCGGTCTTTATTGGTATGATACTGACATCCCTGATTGGAAATTCTTCAATGGCATTTTATAGAATTCTTAGTGGGCATTCTACTAGTATCTTTCCTTGATGGCACTTATTGGAAGTATTACACTTGGAATCCTGTTCAGACTTATTATCTCATATTGCTTATGGTATGCTGTGGAATCCTTTGGGCTTTCTTGGTGGTAAATTGTATAAGTTCTCACCTGGCGAACAGTGAAGAGGCCTTGGAGTTTGGTTTTGTATGTTGTACACCTGCTCGGGAATCTTACTTAGATTTCTCATCTAGTTGGAAAAAATATATATGTTATTTAACTTGACTGTCTTATTAGACACATGATAATTCCTCTAGTATTTCCTTAGACATTCTTCTCAGCATTTGATAGCGATACTCGGAATCTAATGGGTTGTCCTATGGGGTTATTATTTGGAAGGCTTCTTTGGAACTTTTGAAGTATATTTGATTGGGTTTCTTAGTATTTTCTTCGCACTCTTATCAGGGAATTCTTCTATGAAATTCATGACCAGTGGGGTACTTATTTGGACCTCTGGATGGAACCTTTGTTTGAGCCTTTATTTGGCTTCTTGTTTGGGAATTCTCGGGCAGTAATAGTTGAACTTCTACTCGAGATTCATGTATGGGGTATTCATTCGGTATTCTTCTTATCATTAATATGTGATGTGATGTTATCTACAGTATCTTTGCTTAGGTCTTTATTGGTATTATCTCGGCGCTTTTGGTTGAAATTTTATTCTTCTTCGGTATTTGTGTCAACGGGATTCTTCAACCGATGAATATTAGTCAGAATTGGATTTCAGATGATGCTAAGTTCTATTGGAATAAGAATTGCGAGGACGCAATTGTTTTAAGGGAGGAAGGATGTGATACCCCGAACCTGGCATGTATTCAATAGCATTTAAAGTTCATTTAAATTGCATTTTATTGACCTTTCACCTTCTTTGACCAAACTAGTTGACTTTTCATCTACATTGACCAACTAGGACAAGGTGAAAATTTTTGAAATGTTTAATAAAGGGCAAACTTGGGATTAGAAATAAAAAAAATGCAATGTTAAGTTAGTCAAATTTTGGGTCAACTTTGGAATTAAATCTGAACCAATTGGGGAAGATTTAGGTAACAAATTATATATGGTTGGAAAGCTCTATGAGTCTAGTTTCTGAGGCTTCAAACCGTTCGTGAATTGGAGTTTTCTAGAAGAAGTTATGGCCGTTTTCGTAAGGTCGCGCATAGCTGTTTTGGTTTAGCGGGTTGACCAAATCTTTGACCTTTGACTTGTCATTTTTTTTCCTAATTAAGCAGAATTGCACACGAAAAAAAAACATAGAAGAAAGGCTTGAAACCATGAGGAAAATAAGGAGAAAAAAAAAGAAAATTTCAACTATAAATCACCAAATCTTTGCGTGAGCTTGCACGAGGTGGTTTCCGAGGCACTCTACGAGGTTTTCCTAGCGTCTAGGAGCGTCTAAGGTGAGGGTTTCATCGTTATTTGCGCATTTGAAAATTTTGTATCTAAACTTTGATTTTTGGATTTTATGCGTAGATTGTTGTTTTAATCGTTTTGTTGCTTAAAGAATGTTCCTTGTTGATTGTAGAACATGTATTTATAGCTTTTTAACATTTTCTGCGATTAAATGTTGAGATTGCAATTTAAATTGATTAATGAATAGTGTTTTGTGAATAGTAAACCCTTGAAATGATGAAGTTGCTCCGTTATGCTGTCCGTTGATGTAGAAATGTGCTAGGTATGCTAGAATGCCTAAATGCATGGTTTGTTTGGGTTGCGTAATGGAAAAAACGGGAATTATGCCTTGGTGAAAGTCGGGGTCGTTTAGGTCGAGTTTAGCGTTTTCTCATTTTGCGTGATGGCATTGTTTCGGGAGGCCATGGAAGCACTTTTGGTGCGATTATGGCGTTGGTTGGATGTTTGGTTAGTATAGTTGTAGTTCAAACGAGCAAAGGCGGAAATCGGGGCTTTGCGCGAATTCTAGGGTAAAGTAGGGTTTCGGGGTCCTTAGACGTGCCTTATGGTGACCTAGGAGGATTGGCGAAGTCGGTTTCCAGAACTCGTGGCTCGTTTGGAAATGGTAGTGTTTTGATAGTTGGGGCCGATTTGTGATTTTGCTTGTTATCTTGATATTATGCCTATAGAATACTTAGGGTTGCTTGATATACTTGTTTAATTGGTGTTATTGTTGCTTATTATTGCTTGTTATGCTTGAAAAGTTAGTTGAATGCTAGTATTGATTGTGATTGCTTGCTATCTCGTTTGTTGTCACTAGTTTGTATTGTTGTGCTATCGCTCGTTTATTGCCTTGTATCGAGTCTTGCATTGCATAGTGTCTCGCTCTTGAGTGATGGGCCTCTCTGGGTAGCCTCGGGTTGTCAGTGTTGGTTGCTCTAGCTCCGCTGCTATTCCCTTTCTCGCTTGGGTTGCCTCCCAGGGAGATTTGGGTCGTAGAATTGATGGATACTTCCGGGGTATTCCAAACTGGTGTTATAAGGTGGATGCGCGCTTATTGTCATCGTTGTCAACATCAAGCTCGAGATTGATGTATTGCTCGTGAAATGGTACATTGCTCATATGAGTGAACCATAGCCTTCAGAGTGTGGTATAGCTTTGAATAGTTGTGTTAATGCTTTCAGTAATTGCTTATTGTATTGATTGCCTATTTATCAGTTATATTGCTTAACTGTCTTATTTGCATTGCACGACTTTCTTTCTCTCCAACTCGATATCTGTCTCGCCCTCACTGAGTATACGTGTTGTGTATACTCACTCCTTACCACCATATTTCAGGAAATGTCATGTTAGCTGGAAAGTTCGTGATTTCGTGAAAGTTCGTTGCCTGAAGAGTTGTCTTGCGTGCCTATGTGGCTTGAGTGTCGAAGTTGTAAAGATATATGTTTTCATATGTTGTAGGTATTTATTGCTAAAAGAAATGTAATTTAAATTTAGCTAAGCAGTTGAGGTGAATTGATAAGCTAGTTTATGTAATCAGTTAGCATAGCTTATCTTCAATGCATGTTTGTAATGTCCAAAGGAAAAGAGTTAGAATGGCATGATAGTTTATTTTATGCAGTAGCTTAGTATGGTTTAATTGTCTAGTTTGAATGTACTGGTCAAAAATGAAAAGAGATAGGTTAGCTTTTAAATTGGAAATGTATGTATACCTGCTGAGTTTAATTGTTGAAAACCGAGGCTCGGATGGCCTTGAGGAAGTTTTGTATGGTTGGACACGGTGTTGGTCCATTTTGTGAAACCCCACTTTCTTGCTTATCTCGTTTTACGTGCTTTACCTCGTTTTGCGTGCATATGACCTGTTTATGTGCTATAGGACCTAGAAAGTTATAATTTTGATTTCAATACTCCTAATACGTGCTAAATGTGCATTCATGAAATTTTCATCAAAAACGGAGTCAGAAATTTTATCGTCGATTTTCAGTGAATAGTGTTTTCGAAACACGTCCGCTATAATTTTGAAACTGGTCTTTTTAACCCTTCTAGACCTAGTCCACGGACTTTAATAGACCTGTGTTTGATGAAAACGGTTTTAAAATCGGCTTAAGAATTTATTAGGGTTTTTACACCGACTTTTGCGAAAATCGAGTTTTAAGCCGACTCGGGTGGAATTCTTTGAATGTAAAACTTCTTGTCACCTAAAAATAACTCACTTGAGATATCTTGGGGGTTGCATAATTAATTTTAACTTGGTGAGCACTAAAATGCAATTAAAGTCATTCAAAACACAAAAATACCTATTAAAATAACTTTGACTTTAATTAAATAATTGACCTTATAAGCTAATGTCCTCAACACACACTCACACAACACAAAAACACCATCACACACACACACATTGCCGTGAGGTTGAGGAGAGAAAAAGGGAAGAGAAAACTCAAGCTTTCAATCCAATTTTTCAAAGAAAAACTTAGTTTTTGTCCGTGAAACTTCGCACCGACTTGGATTCTGCTTGTTGGGCACGCATTGCACGCATTCCTAGGCTTATATCGCATCTAAGGTGAGAGAAAAATTCTAGATCTCAAAATGTCATTTTTGTGTTTTTGCGTATAAATGAAGATTGAACCGTTAGAATTGTAATCTGATGTTAGATTATTGCTCCTTGCATGCTAGGGATCATTATATACTAATACTACGAGTTTCTGTCTGGTATAGCATAATTTTTATTTTCCGGGTATTTAATTTTGAATAAAATGTTCAAAGTTGATTTAATTGAGTTGTGTTGATCGAAATCGATTGCCGTCGATTTCTAAATACTTGATAATTACGTGTTAGCGCTGTTGTAATGCCGAATTTTCGATTACATTGTTTGTGTGAAAATCCGGAAAATCCAGCCATGACATCTTAGGATTTTAGGGTTATCGGGCATGATTTAGAGGTGTTATGGTGGATTTCCGAGAGGGCTAATGTAGTAGGTTGAATGGGTGAGTGATAGGAACTGATTTGGCAATGTTTGGATTAGTAGATTGTAAGTTATGAATTTTAGAAGTTTAGGTTGTCATTCTTTAATTTCTTGAACGATGCCTTAGATGGTTGGGTAGTGTTCGAGTGATGAATGGTGAGTCGTTGTTGAGTAATTTAGGGTTTAATTATGTATATTATGCATGTCCGGTTAGATGGCCTACTTTGTCATCTAACTACGTTGTTTGTTGTTTAATTTAATATTGATGTTATATTGATGTTATTGATTGATTATTATTGAATGCGGGAATCGGGCACTCTTGTTGCTGATCTCCCAATTGATTGATTGATTTATGCTTGCATGATGATTGATGAATATGGAGTCTTGGTATGTGTGTGCCACCTCTCGGGCAGCGTCGGGCTGTCGGGTTGATAACGGCATGACTGCCATAGGCTACCCCCAGCTCGCATGACGGAGATGTCATGGAGGGAAGGGGCTAGTGAGGTACCTCGGGTGCGTGAGTAATGGGGAGTTATAAGAAGAACGGTTGAGATCGTGATGGCGTTTGGAGCTACACCAAATAGAGTATCCTTATTGATTGGTTATATAGTTATGTGATGATAGCTTTATTTATGTTATTATGTTGTTGTGTGTTTACTTGCTCAAAGGACTAAATCCAAGGAGCGTAGTGAATACTGTCGAGATCTATCGGATCCTCACTGGGCTTATGTATATAAGCTCACTCTCTATTAATGCATGTTTCAGGTGTACTTTCACAAGATTACGGGTACGTGCCTCCTGAAGAGGAGAATGTGGAAAATGTGCCTTTCGTGGATGAGTCATATGTCCCTGAGTCTTATCCATGATCCTATGTTGTTAAATGTCTTGTATATTAGTTTAATAGACTTTATATGTCTTATGGTTCTTAATGTAATAGATATTGAAAAGATGATGAACCAAATGATGTTAACTTAGCGGTTTCCTTTTGTCTATGGTTAAGTTGTAGTTGTGTCTCAACTTACTTTTGAAATGTATGATAAAGTTGAGGTATTGTATGTCATGTTGGAACGGAGGCGTATAACGAGGATGTTTTATTGTATAATATGGTTGTGTTGTATGTTGTTGTTTATATTGAGGAATTACTGGATGTATGATGTTTAATGAGGTTGGTTTAGAACCTCGGAAATCTGTTTACTGTCGTTATGCCGCCGAAATTCCGTTGCGTCCTGACTGATCGTAGGTGGGGTCGAGTTGGGGCTTGACAGTTTAAGTGGTATCAGAGCTCATGTTAGTTGTCAGCCGGGGTATTCTCGGAATGTGGGTAATGGTCTTAGCATGAAATATGTATGAAAGGAAAGAAAAATGAAATATGTATTGGTATGATTAATTGATTAAGTGATTATGTGATTTAAGTGCTTATGTGATTATGTGATCAATTTGTTTATGTGTTTTATATGAGTTTGTTATTTATGTGTTAATAGTTGTTTATAACCTGTCTACGTGCTATAACTGTGCTAACTCTTTGATTAGTAGAATGGCCGGTCGACCGAGAACCAGAGGTAGGTCTGAGTTGACTGATGAGACTCCGAGTAACGTGGCACCGGGCCGTGACGGGGGTGATGACCGATTAGGAGCAGCTATGGAACGGATTGCAGAGTTAGTGGCTAGTCAGGCACAGTTGTTAGCAGGGCAGGCTGCCCAGAATCAGGCTATGCAGGCTCAGCTTCTGAATATTCAGGGTGGTAACCACGGGTGTGGTACCCTGAAGGATTTTTTAGGATATCACCCACCGAGATTTCAGGGGAGCCGGATGATAGGAAGGCGGAGGTATGGATTAGCAAGTTGGAGAAGATTTATGATCCACTTGGCTATACTGATGAGCATAAAGTCTCTTTTGCCGTGTATTTGTTAGATGACGAGGCAGAGGAGTGGTGGCGCACGGTTAGGACTAGCTGGGCGGCACAGGGTATTCCTTATATTTGGGGTACCTTTCTGATGGCTTTCCGAGCAAAGTATGTCCCGAGGATTTGCAGGGAACGGAGAGAGGCCGAGTTTCTAGCCTTGGTCCAGGGAGATGCTACAGTGGCTCAATATGAGGCCACATTTACTCGATTGTCCCGGTATGCACCGGAGTATGTGGTAGACGAGGAGCGGAGGACTCGCAGGTTTATGTTGGGGTTGCGGCCCGAGATTCAGGATGTGATGGCTCTGAATCGATATGATATTTTCACTGAGGCTTTTGAGGCAGCTTCTAGGTTAGAGAAGAGGAAAGGGGATCAGATTGTCTCCAGTCAGCCTAGTAAGAGGCCGTATCAGCCACAGGGCCAGCAGGTTTTATATAGGCCTCCAGTACAGCAGTTTGTCTACAGGCCACCTGCCCAGCAGGGTTCTTATAGGCCACAGAGTCAGCAGAGTTACTATCGGCCTCAGTTTCAGCAGAGGCCATATCAGGTTCAGACTCAGTTTAGGCCAGCCCAGTCTCAGGGTCAGTATAGGCCTAGTGTGGTGAGACCTCAGCAGTAGGCTGTATCAGCTGCTTCTTCAGCTTCTGGTTATTCTAGGGGCAGTGTTAGTGCCACATCATCGCAGTGTAATTACTGCAAGCGCCCAGGGCATGTAGAGTCCGACTGCAGGGTAAAGGCAGGGACATGTTTGGGTTGTGGTAGCATCGATCATAGGGCGAAGGATTGCCCTAAGTATGCGAGGACTGAGGGTCGGGCAGCGACTCAGGGTTACCAGGGTAGGCCTACGGGCAGTGTACCACAGCAGTAGTGGGTTCAGGCTCGGGCTTATGCAGTTGACTTAGAGGAGATGCCTGAGGAGACTGCAGTTGTGGAAGGTAACTTTCTTATACTTGATCAACTTGTTAAAGTGTTGATTGATTCTGGTGCTACGCATTCTTTCATTACTCCTGCTTGTGTGCAACGTGTTAAATTGCAACCTGAAAGATTGCCTTATGTGGTTGAAATTAGTACCTCTTTGACTGATAAGTATGTTACTGGCTTAGTATGTAAGGATTGTATAATACATGTTAAGGGGCATAGTTTTCCTTCGGACCTTATCCTATTTCCTATCCGGGGGTATGATGTTATTCTGGGTATGGATTGGCTTTCTAAATATGATGCCCAGTTGAACTGTAGAACCAAGGTAGTACAGTTTCGTTTGCCAGATCAGCCAGTAGTTGAGGTAGCGGGTAACCGGGGTGCTAAGACGAGTTTTGTTATCTCAGCAACTAAAGCCGTTAAGTTGGTGAGTAAGGGGTGTTCAGGTTATCTAGCTTATTTGATCAACAAGCCATCTGTTAAGCTACAGCTAGAAGAAGTCCCTATTATCCGGGAATATCCTAATGTATTTCCCGAGGAGTTGCCAGGGTTGCCGCCTGAGAGGGATATAGAGTTTGTGATTAATCTTGTTCCCGGTACTCAACCTATTTCTAAATCGGCGTACCGGATGGCACCAGCTGAGTTGAAGGAGTTGAAGACTCAGTTACAGGAGTTGTTGGAGAAAGGATTTATTCAGCAGAGTTCTTCACCTTGGGGAGCTCCTGTTTTGTTTGTGAAGAAGAAGGATGGTACCTTGAGGTTATGTATAGATTACCGTGGTTTGAATCAGGTGACTATCAAGAATAAATATCCTTTGCCACTGATTGATGAGTTGTTTGATCAACTTCAGGGAGCCAAAGTCTACTCTAAGTTTGATTTGAGGCAGGGGTATTATCAGCTTCGGATTCGCGCGGACGATGTTCCGAAGTCTGCCTTCAGGACTCGGTACGGGCATTATGAGTTTGTTGTTATGCCCTTTGGATTGACTAATGCACCGGCAGCATTCATGGATCTTATGCATCGAGTCTTTCAGCCGTACTTGGACCAGTTCGTGGTGATTTTTATTGATGATATCTTGGTCTATTCTAAATCTGAATTGGAGCACGAGCAACATCTACGGCTTGTATTGGAGAAGTTGCAGGAGCATCAGTTGTTTGCCAAGTTCAGCAAATGTGAATTTTGGCTGCAACGGATTTCTTTTCTTGGCCATGTTATTACACAGAGTGGTATTTCTGTAGATCCCACTAAGATTGAATCGGTGATGTCTTGGAAGCGGCCAGAGAGTGTTACTGATGTCCGTAGATTTCTTGGCTTGGCGGGTTATTACCGTAGGTTTGTCAAGGACTTCTCAAAGATTGCGGGGCCACTATCTAAGTTGACTCAGAAACGGACTATCTTTAATTGGGACGAGAAGTGTGAGAGTGGATTTCAGGAGTTGAAAAAGAGGTTAACTACCGCTCCAGTACTTGCTCTACCAGAGGGGACCGATAATATGGTCATTTACAGTGATGCATCCAAGGAGGGCTTGGGATGTGTTCTTATGCAGGATGGCCGAGTTATTGCCTATGCTTCCAGGAAGTTGAAGCCTTATGAGGTGAATTATCCGACTCATGATCTTGAGTTGGCAGCAGTTGTCTTCGCACTGAAAAAGTGGCGTCATTATATGTGGGGCAGTAAGTTCGAGATTTTCACTGATCATAAGAGTCTTAAGTATTTATTCTCACAGAAGGAGTTGAATATGCGCCAGCGGAGGTGGATGGAGCTTCTTGGAGATTATAATTGTTCTATCAATTATCTGCCTGGAAAGGCAAATGTTGTAGCAGATGCTCTCAGCCGGAAGGCTAGTATTTCTTGTTTGGCTGTCAAGAAGTGGGAGGTTCTTGAGGAGTTTAGTTATTGGAGACCAGAGTTCACTCAGGTTGGGGTGATGTGTTCACATCTCCGTATTCAGCCTTTATTGTTGTCTCAGATCAGGGAAGCTCAGCAACTTGATGTTAACCTTCAGAAGATCAAGGATCAGATTTCGGATGATCAGTCTGACTTTAAAGTGCATGAGGATGGTATTCTTCGGTTTTGGAACAGGGTTTGTGTTCCCGATGAACCGGGCTTGAGGCGAGGTATTCTGGAGGAAGCTCATAATTCTAAATATACTATTCATCCCGGTGGAACCAAGATGTATCGGGATTTGAAACAGCATTACTGGTGGAACAACATGAAGAGGGAGGTTGCTCAGTTTGTGTCTAGATGTTTGACTTGTCAGAGGGTGAAAGCCGAGCATCAACGACCAGCAGGTTTGCTTCAGCCGTTGGCTATACCAGAGTGGAAATGGGAACATATTACGATGGACTTCGTCACTGGTTTGCCTAGATCACCGAGGGGTAATGATGCAGTTTGGGTTGTCGTGGATCGTTTGACGAAGACAGCTCATTTTATTGCCATGAGGTTAGGAGATGAGGTTACAAAGCTGACGGATCTCTATCTGGATCAGATTGTTAGACTTCACGGTATTCCATCTAGTATTGTCTCTGATCGAGATCCTCGATTTACTTCTCGTTTGTGGGAGAAACTTCAGGAGACTTTGGGTACTCAGTTGAACTTCAGTACAGCGTATCATCCACAGACCGACGGTCAGTCTGAGCGGACTATTCAGATTCTGGAAGATATGCTTAGGGCTTGTGTTCTGGACTTCGGGAAGAACTGGGAGAAACATCTACCACTTGCCGAGTTTGCCTATAACAATAGTTATCAAGCTACTATTGGAATGGCACCTTTTGCAGCTCTTTACGGTCGTAAGTGCCGTTCACCTTTGTATTGGGACGAGGTAGGAGAGATGAAGACTGTTGATCCGACTATTATGCCAGAACTTCTTGAGAAGATTGAGAATGTTCAGTTGATCAGGCAGAGAATGCTTACGGCGCAGAGTAGATTCAAGAGTTATGCTGATAAGCGTCGTCGAGACTTGGAGTTTGCAGTTGGAGATCGGGTTTTCTTGAGATTGTCTCCTCGAAAGGGATTTGTTCGTTATGGTAAAGGTGGTAAGCTGAGTCCGAGATTTGTTGGGCCGTTTGAGATTACTGGCAGGGTTGGTAAGTTGGCATATCGGTTGGCTTTACCGGAGAACTTCTCTAATGTCCACGATGTGTTTCACGTGTCTAATTTGCGGAAATACAATCCGGATCCTTCTCATATTCTTGAGCCAGAGCCGTTACAGCTTCGTGAGAATTTGACTTATGACGAGCGTCCGATTCGTATTCTAGATCAGATGGACCGAAAGTTGAGGTCGAAGAGGATTCCGATGGTTAAGGTGTTGTGGAAGCATCACGGCATTGATGAAGCTACGTGGGAGAGACGAGATCAGATGCAGCAGCAATACCCAGATCTATTCCGTACATCAAGTAAGAATTTCGAGGACGAAATTTCTATAAGGGGGGGAAAATGTGAAACCCCACTTTCTTGCTTATCTCGTTTTACGTGCTTTACCTCGTTTTGCGTGCATATGACCTGTTTATGTGCTATAGGACCTAGAAAGTTATAATTTTGATTTCAATACTCCTAATACGTGCTAAATGTGCATTCATGAAATTTTCATAAAAAACGGAGTCAGAAATTTTATCGTCGATTTTTAGTGAATAGTGTTTTCGAAACACGTCCGCTATAATTTTGAAACTGGTCTTTTTAACCCTTTTAGACCTAGTCCACGGACTTTAATAGACCTGTGTTTGATGAAAACGGTTTTAAAATCGGCTTAAGAATTTATTAGGGTTTTTACACCGACTTTTGCGAAAATCGAGTTTTAAGCCGACTCGGGTGGAATTCTTTGAATGTAAAACTTCTTGTCACCTAAAAATAACTCACTTGAGATATCTTGGGGGTTGCATAATTAATTTTAACTTGGTGAGCACTAAAATGCAATTAAAGTCATTCAAAACACAAAAATACCTATTAAAATAACTTTGACTTTAATTAAATAATTGACCTTATAAGCTAATGTCCTCAACACACACTCACACAACACAAAAACACCATCACACACACACACATTGCCGTGAGGTTGAGGAGAGAAAAAGAGAAGAGAAAACTCAAGCTTTCAATCCAATTTTTCAAAGAAAAACCTAGTTTTTGTCCGTGAAACTTCGCACCGACTTGGATTCTGCTTGTTGGGCACGCATTGCACGCATTCCTAGGCTTATATCGCATCTAAGGTGAGAGAAAAATTCTAGATCTCAAAATGTCATTTTTGTGTTTTTGCGTATAAATGAAGATTGAACCGTTAGAATTGTAATCTGATGTTAGATTATTGCTCCTTGCATGCTAGGGATCATTATATACTAATACTACGAGTTTCTGTCGGGTATAGCATAATTTTTATTTTCCGGGTATTTAATTTTGAATAAAATGTTCAAAGTTGATTTAATTGAGTTGTGTTGATCGAAATCGATTGCCATCGATTTCTAAATACTTGATAATTACGTGTTAGCGCTGTTGTAATGCCGAATTTTCGATTACATTGTTTGTGTGAAAATCCAGAAAATCCAGCCATGACATCTTAGGATTTTAGGGTTATCGGGCATGATTTAGAGGTGTTATGGTGGATTTCCGAGAGGGCTAATGTAGTAGGTTGAATGGGTGAGTGATAGGAACTGATTTGGCAATGTTTGGATTAGTAGATTGTAAGTTATGAATTTTAGAAGTTTAGGTTGTCATTCTTTAATTTCTTGAACGATGCCTTAGATGGTTGGGTAGTGTTCGAGTGATGAATGGTGAGTCGTTGTTGAGTAATTTAGGGTTTAATTATGTATATTATGCATGTCCGGTTAGATGGCCTACTTTGTCATCTAACTACGTTGTTTGTTGTTTAATTTAATATTGATGTTATATTGATGTTATTGATTGATTATTATTGAATGCGGGAATCGGGCACTCTTGTTGCTGATCTCCCAATTGATTGATTGATTTATGCTTGCATGATGATTGATGAATATGGAGTCTTGGTATGTGTGTGCCACCTCTCGGGCAGCGTCGGGCTGTCGGGTTGATAACGGCATGACTGCCATAGGCTACCCCCAGCTCGCATGACGGAGATGTCATGGAGGGAAGGGGCTAGTGAGGTACCTCGGGTGCGTGAGTAATGGGGAGTTATAAGAAGAACGGTTGAGATCGTGATGGCGTTTGGAGCTACACCAAATAGAGTATCCTTATTGATTGGTTATATAGTTATGTGATGATAGCTTTATTTATGTTATTATGTTGTTGTGTGTTTACTTGCTCAAAGGACTAAATCCAAGGAGCGTAGTGAATACTGTCGAGATCTATCGGATCCTCACTGGGCTTATGTATATAAGCTCACTCTCTATTAATGCATGTTTCAGGTGTACTTTCACAAGATTACGGGTACGTGCCTCCTGAAGAGGAGAATGTGGAAAACGTGCCTTTCGTGGATGAGTCATATGTCCCTGAGTCTTATCCATGATCCTATGTTGTTAAATGTCTTGTATATTAGTTTAATAGACTTTATATGTCTTATGGTTCTTAATGTAATAGATATTGAAAAGATGATGAACCAAATGATGTTAACTTAGCGGTTTCCTTTTGTCTATGGTTAAATTGTAGTTGTGTCTCAACTTACTTTTGAAATGTATGATAAAGTTGAGGTATTGTATGTCATGTTGGAACGGAGGCGTATAACGAGGATGTTTTATTGTATAATATGGTTGTGTTGTATGTTGTTGTTTATATTGAGGAATTACTGGATGTATGATGTTTAATGAGGTTGGTTTAGAACCTCGGAAATCTGTTTACTATCGTTATGCCGCCGAAATTCCGTTGCGTCCTGACTGATCGTAGGTGGGGTCGAGTTGGGGCGTGACACATTTAAATGCTATTGCAGGTTTTATATTTTGCCTAGAAATAGGGGAGACTCCATCCGTTTTCCCTGAAAATTATGCCCGGGTTTGGATTTTGGTTGTGATTAGATTGATTGATAGAACTCCCGATCTCGAGAGGGATCGGGGTGTTACAGCTGTTGTATCCAGAACCTCCTCTGCATCTAAGGAAAATACTCGGGCCTGACCCCACAGTACTGGTGCTGCAACTGAAGCCCTGGTCTGATTGCCTTGACCAGATGTCTGACCCCTGGTATTCTTGAATTTCTGGCAGTCTCTAACCTTGTGTTGATCACTGCCGCATCTTGTACAACGGCCCAATCTCTTCTAACAATTCTCCTCAGTATGACCCTGGCATTGACAGAAGCTGCACTGCTAGTGACGTCTTGCAACAGTGCCTCCCGAAGGAGCTCTATAAGTAGAGGTAGCTGAACTACCCTGCTGAGAATGAACTACTGCTGGTCGGGTCTGCCTCTGACTCTGACTCTGACTTTGGGCTGGTCGCGACTGAATCTAAACAGGCCCTGTATAACTCCGTGTCTGCCTCGGCTATGGACTCTGCCCAATTGGAATAGTCTGCCTCTGGTACCCCTGACTCTGAGACTGGAACTGACGCTTACTCGATTGACTAGTCTCTGCCAACACATCTGCCTTGCGTTTCTCATACCTCGAGGCGGCTCTGACCACTGCAGCATAGTTAGGGTAATCATTCGCAGACAGATTAAGCATAATATCATTCCTCAATCCCATAATGAATCTCTGCATCTTCATGTCCTCTGGTTGTACCAAAGCCGGCACATAAGGGGAAAGCCTAGAAAAAGCAGCCTCATATTGATCTACGGTCATATTATGTTTCAAAGCTATGAACTCGGCCTGACGTCTCTCATGGGCAACCACTGATATATATTTATCTCGGAACACTCGAACGAAGTCAGCCCACGAATGTTGAACCGTCTCAGCTTCCTATTTCTCATTAATAGTACGCCACCACTACTCGGCGTCACCCTCCAGAAGGAATGTGGCATAAGTAATTTTCCTCTCATCGCTACACTTGAGAATTGCAAGTTCTCCAAATTTCCTCAACCACAATTCGGTCTTCATATTATCAGGTTCTCCAAAGAAGCTGTAGGCCCCGTGATGTAAAAATCGGTCATACAAATTAATTCCAGTAGCACCACCACCCT
Organism: Ehretia macrophylla; assembly: GCA_037974665.1. Classification (NCBI taxonomy): domain Eukaryota; kingdom Viridiplantae; phylum Streptophyta; class Magnoliopsida; order Boraginales; family Ehretiaceae; genus Ehretia; species Ehretia macrophylla. The sequence goes on from CM075766.1 coordinate 2,923,258, forward strand.
CGGCTCTGGCGGCCTGATTACCCCTAGTAGCCCTTGTCTGACCCTGCTGAGTTACGAATTGGGAAATAGTATTCATAGCAGTAGCCATAGTAGCCAGAATCTGTGCAGTGCTAGGCTCTGGTCCCTGAGGTGGTGCATTCTCTACTACACCTTCACCTTCTCCCGGTACACCCTGCCTAGGAGCTTCTTTCGGCTCTCTCCCCGGTCTGCCCTTTCTCCTCATCTCAACAGTTAGAATGCAAAGTATTATGATAGGCATTTACATAAATTACAGATAAACCACATAGGAAGAAGTTCAAGTAAGTCCACATAAGTCACATATTACACTAGAAGAATGTTTACATACAAGAGATTCATAGTCACTTAATCATGCTTGACATTGTAGACTTTTCACTTTCAAACATTAACTCTTAAAGACCTTTCGCATTCCATTGTCATACTAGCACATTCATTCCTAATTCAAATTTCACTTAGGCAAATTAAAGAACTATAGTTTCATATAATCACAAAATCACATAGCAGACCCCTACCCACAGACCGAGAAATTTAACCCGGCTTCATGCAATCTATAGCTCTGATACCACCTAAAATGTAACGCCCCGACCCAACCCCATGCTAAAGGTTAAGTTTGGACCCGATAAACGGACAGAGTCTCCTCTGTACCGCAGACATTTTTGGAAACCTGTAAATGCTCAAAATAGCCTCAACAACTAAAACAAGCTTTTATAATTAAAATTCAAAGGTTCAAGGCCATCCAAGCCTTGAAACACACAACAACTCCGAATCACACAAGCATGCACCTAACTTAACTTTTCATTAAACCATTATAACATGCCATTCTATGATAACATTAGAGCAATCTTAGAAGTTGAAATCAAACATACCTCTAAACATACACCCCCAAGCATGCAAGAACTAAAAGGAGAATTAAAAGTTATTACAAGCCATAATATCTCAAAGCTAACATTACAGCCAACTAACTTTCAACTTGCAACTACAAGAATATACATAGCCTTAAGGCCACAAAATAGATCATGCTTATAGCAATATAAGTACGCCATGTAACAACAAGAAGGCACATCCACCATAGACAACAAACAAACAGCAACTAGGGCAAAGGCTCAGCCTGAACTTCATCTTCTTCCACTATCACCTCAACTAGCTGGGGATTACCCTCAGCACTTCCTAAAACATGATATCCAGGTATGAGCAACGCTATTGCCCAGTGAGGGATAAGGTCCCTGGGCGTGCAATGCAACAGGTGAAATAGTTAAACAACAATAGTAATTAAACAATTCAAGAAATAACAATAGCTTAAATAACCACACATTAAAAAGGATACATTTCACATAACCCCTATACTCCAATCTTCACTTGGTCTTCATTCACGATCCACAAACCACGATCACGATCACGATAAGCCGGCATAACCCCAAACACTCCAGTGGGTGTACTCCGGATGCACCTCGATAATCCTACGACCCAACATCCCCTGGAAATCTCCGGACCAGGCGAATGAGGGACTAGGGTATGGAGTTTGAATATCCACCGGCAAGCCCTCTGCCGCCCAGCCGATATTCAACACATCCGCCCCTGACACTATGGTTGCGCAACCACTATGTAATGCACTTAATGATAACAAGTCAATATCAACATCATAAGCAATAACACATAAGAGGATCAACAAAGTAGGTTGACCTTAGAAATGATAGATTAGAAGCAGTTCACACAAGCAAATAAGCAACTTTACAAAGGCATATATAAGATACATTTAGAATTATACCAAAAGTTCCAAATCAACTTGAAACCACATTCAAACACATATGGAGACATGCCAAGGACTTAGATGCAAGTGACAGTCAAATTTACCCTTAAACCCCTTTGTAATGCCGTCCATTTTTCTTCCAAACTCTTATTAAGGATGCCAATTCGAGGGGAAGCTATACCAATCTTCTAATAACCCTTAAGGTACCCTTACAACCCACAAATTCATTCCATTATCCGCAATTACCCCGAAAGCCCCAATTTTTCTCTTATAGCTTTGAACTACACCTACTTTAACCGGGCTTCAAACAAGAGTTAGCAAGGGTTTTATAGAACCTAGGTAGCCTAAGAATACTAAAAGTGAAGCCCGAATCCACCCGGATTTGCATTAACCCCGAAATCCCTTTGTTAAAGTCGGTTAATTCACGTTCTATGCACATTTAGAGTAATTCATATGTACGGGGCTATTAGACTACCTTCATTAGCACCTAATGAATCTATTAGAAGCATTGAATCAAGCTAATACGTGCAATTACACAAAACCCTAGAATTTTATCACTATTCACCTCATAAATCAAATTAACGATTCTAACGGCTTAAAATGCGCACCAATGGCTTAAATGTGTTCTCTAGCACTTATATACAAGTTATAATAGCATAGGTAAGCATTACAATGGCATTCGAACACATTTCTAACAAATCAAGAAAATAGCAACAATTTTAAAATGCGCAAAAAGTCATGAAATCCCTCACCAATGCGCGAAGGAGCTCACGAAAGGCTTGCACACACCCTTAACTACTTGCTCTAGGCTTGGAGAGGCTTGGATTGAAGAGTTGAAGATCAAAATCTCCTCCTTGTGGCTGCTTGTGGCTGTCGGGTTTGCTACAGTGAAATTCAGCCTTTGCTCTCTTTTTTTGTTTTTGTTTTTATAAACTAAAGTGTTGTGTGTTGAGTTATATATTAAATGGCTAAGTTGGGTGTTTAAGTGGTTCACTAAAATGCGCTTAGATGACTTAAAATGAGCCTAAAGTGTAAAGTGCAGGCTAGCTAATTAAATCACTAATGTTAAGTCACGTAACACTATTCTTAGTTTGCTTAAAACATTTTCTAGACGAGGGTTTTGAACTCTAATCGCTCAAAGGTACATTTTTCCCATTCTTTTAACAATTAATATGATTTAATAAAATTACTAATTCACTAATATAGTGCAGTTTGAAAATGGAGTGAATAGTGGCTAAAGAAGACAGTTAATAAAGCACAGAAGGAAATGCGCAAATAATGGATGCAACAGTAAGTTAATGCAAGGCAAAAAGCTTGGGCGTCACAATGCCCCAAGGATACCTAATCTAAAGCTCAAACGTGCTCGGATTGCATTACGTGAAAATTCTCCATTTTTAAAGTTAACAAATTTTGCATTTTAACTCATTTTCGAGCAATTCAACCTCACGTGAGTCTTTGTCTAGTTTCATTAATGTCTAAGCACCTAAAGGAAGCCTCAATTCAATCTAATTAATAAATTATATCAAAAACATTAAATTTTCAGATTTTACTATTCACTACACTATTCATCATCTCTTTCAAGTTGCATTTTGCATTTCTAGCCAATCAAGAAGTTAACTAACTTCAAAAGTTTGCTCTACATACTTATTTAAGCATGTTAGAAGCAATAAATTAAGCTAGAACACAAGAGTTTACTATTAACATTTTTTACTATTCATCATCTTTCACATTTCACCTTTTGCAATAAATTCATAAACAAGCTCATAAACTACACAAATATAGTCTCTACCACATGTAAACACAATATTATACAAGATTGGAGCATTATATAGGCTGAAATTAACAAATCAAGAAAAATCAAAACATAGACATAAACTCAAAAAAATACAATTTTAAGCTAACTCTCTCACCAAATTAGAGATATAGGAGTAAAGGAGAAGTTTTTTGATGGTTTGAAATCCTTTGAAAGAGCTTGAAAAATCAAATTGAGCAAAATTTGCAAGAAAAATTACTATTCCTGTATAGGGTTTTTTTGGCTATTTTTAGGCATTTTTGGCTTTTTTTTTGAGTATTTGTATGCATATATGGTATATGATGTACATATGTATGTGTTGTATATTTAGCTTAAGTCAATTACCACAAAATCTTGGTCAAACTATACTAAATCTCAATTTAAATGCTAACTAGTTTAAAAATAACGTTTACACTACGTAATACTATTCAACGAAACACTAATCATTTTTCAAATGCAAGTTCCTGTGTGATAACCCGAACCTGGCATACATTTAATAGCATTTGACTACATTTAATTAAGTGTTTAATTAGTTAAATCATTCATTATTCACTATTTTTATATTACTTTTAGAAATATTCAAATAATTTTTATACTGATTAATTTAAAAGATTATTACCTATTTCTATTATTTATAGTAATTTGATTTATTATTTTGTATTTAATTAAGTGTCATCTTAAGTGTTAGTATTTAATTGTATTTGATTACGTGTTTATATTAACTTGTTTATTCGTATCTTAGCATTAATTTCATAATTCTTTAAAATATTCTAGAAATAGTTAAATTAATTATTTTTAAATGAATATTTATTATTTTGATTGTTTTGATTATTTTAATAATCGGTTTTATTTTCTTGCATTTAATTACTCAGTTTTCAATTAAATGAGAAAAGTAACTCCGAGCCGGAGTGAATTTTAAACTAAATTACTTTTCAAAAATTATATTTTTAAGAAATTATTTATCATCCTATTAGTGTTCGTTCATCGACCGTTTAATCATAGCGCATGGAAAATGAAAGCTAGAGATTTGTTTATAGTTTTTCAAGAATAGTGTTTTAGTCTAGTTTTAGTTGTTTTCCATCTAATTGCATTGTTTTAACTTGAGCTAGACCAAATGATAACCAAAATAGTCTTAGTTGACCAATTTAACTTGAATTTTGACTTTGCTAAATGACCATTTTGCCCTTGAGCTTTGTCAACTTGTTAAATTGCCAAAAATCAAACAAAATAATCATAAAAACAAAACCAAAATTCCACCCATGTCCCCCCCCCCCCATGGCCGAAGCTCCCAAGGGAAAAAAAGATTTTTCTTCCATTTTTTCTTGTACAATCATGCGTGGAATCGAGCAAGGATCGTGGCTAAGGTTTTTGCGGGTCTTGGTCTTCAATCTCTGTGAGGGTTTTCATGTTTTTGTGCATTTATATTTGAATTTGATTTTTGATTCAATTTCTTAGATTTGATATTTAATGCGTTATAATGCTTGAAATTGCTTAGAATTGCCTCATTAAGGTTCGTAGAGCATTGCTTGTTAGTTATTTAGCGATTTTTACGGCTAGAAATACAAATTTGAAATTAGAGAAGAATAATAAATAGTGATTTTGAATAGTAAGACCCTAGAATTTTGGATTTTGATATGAATTGCGATTTCTTGATTTGGATAGGTGCCATTATTGATAGAAAGATAAAATGTGCAATAAAAACGGACCGGCCTTTGTTAAAATTGGAAATTAGACAAAGAAATGTAAAGGGGCCGTTTGACCAAGTGTTGATCGAGCTCGAATTGAGTTGGGGGTTTTGCTATTGAGGGCATGGAAGCACTTTTGGCTCTGTTGTGGCGTTGATTGAGCGACCTGTTAGCATAGTTGTAGTTTAAACACAGTAGGTAGACATTCGGGCTTCCGTTGGGAAAGTGAGGTTTCGTGATATAGAAACGTGCCTTGTAGTACCTAAGTAAATGTAGTGAAATCGGTTTCCTAATCCTGTAGCTCGTTTGCTCGTAATTGCCTTTGGAAGTTAGAGATTGAAAAGTGATATTTGTCGTTTTCGTGTTTGAACTGGTATTACTTGTTTGATTGATGTTATTGTTGATATTAATGATAATCATGCTTGAAAAGTTAATTGATTGATATTATTGATTGTAAATGCTTGATATCTCATTTATCGCCACTAATCTGCATTTTCGTGCTATCGCTCGTTTATTGCTTGTATCTCATATTGCATTGCATAGTGTTGGGCGTGTGAGTGATAGGCCTCTCTGTGCAGTCTCGGGCTGCCAGGGTTGGTTTGCTCTAGCTCCGTGTCCTATTCCCATTCTCGCTAAGGGTGCCGCCCTGGGAGATTTGGGTCGTAGATGTGTCGGGGTACATCCGGAGTATACCCAGTGGTTGTTATAAGGTGGTTGCGCGCTTATTGTCATCGTTGTCAACATCAAGCTCGAGATTGATGTATTGCTCGTGAAATGATACATTACTCGTATGAGTGAACCAAAGCCTTCAAAGTGTGGTATAGCTTTGAATGGTTGTGTTAATGCTTTCTTTAATTGTTTATTGTATTGTTGTTTATATTGATTGTTGTTCTTATCAGATATATTGCTTAACTGTCTTATTTGCATTGGACGACTTTCTTTCTCTCCACTTCGATATCTGTTTCGCCCTCACTAAGTATACGTGTTGTGTATACTCACTCCTCACCACCACATTTCAAGAAATACCATGTTAGCTGGAAAGTTCATGGTTATGTGATAGATCGTGCTTGAAGAGTTGTCTTGCGTGTTATGTGGCTGAGTTGTAGAAAGATGCAAAGATGTATGTTTTCATGTATTGTATGTATTTAGTGTTAAAAGTTATGTAATTAACTTAACTAGGTTTATTAGAATGGTATGATAGTCTATTTTATGCAATAGGTTAGTATAGTTTAATTGCCAAGCATGAATGTACTTGTCAAAGATGAGAAGAGATAGGTTAGCTTTTAAACTGGAAATGTATATTTACTTTTGTTCGTTTGTTTATAACCAAGGCTCAGATGGCCTTGAGGTGTTTGTACAGTTGAACAAAGTGCTGGTCCACTTATATGCTATTGTAGGTTTTGCATTTTGCCTAGAAACAGGGGAGACTTCGTCCGTCTTTCCCTAAAATTTATGCCCGAGTTCGGAATTGGGTTGCAATTAGATTGATTAATAGAACTTCCGGTCTCGAGAGGGATCAGGGTGTTACAAGTGGTATCAGAGCTTGTTTAGCTCATAAGCCGGGACAGGATCCTCGGTCTGGTGGGTAGTGTTCCGTGAATGTGTGCTTGTTAAGTGTTTCTTGAAAGTGTGTGCCTGTATGTGAGATTGTGTGTCTTGACCTGAATGTGTGCACCTATGTGATATAGTTATGTGTTATGTGCTAAATGTGTGTTACGTGAAGTGAAGTGACTACTCGTGTATCGAATTGGCATCGTGGATCGAATCGACCTCGTGAATTGTTATTTACTTGAACTATTGCTTGTAATGTGTGTATTGGAATATCTTGAATTGGTTGTGTCGTGATTTGAATTGATTATGTTGTGCTTGACTTGATTGTTGTGCTTGAGTGACTTTGTTGAATAAACTATTTTACAAACATGCTTGCATAATAGATTAAGGCATATATGTATAAATGTGATATCTTGGCATTCATACATGCCCTGTTGAAATGGTAAGAAAGACTTCTTCCTCCCCTGAAGAGAAGTGGTTAGTAGCAGGCCCTCCAAGTTATGTAGATTGACGGGAATGAGCAGTATTTGACTAGCCTTAATTGGGGAGTTGATGTTTGCTTTTGGAGCTCGGTTATTGGCGAATCTCTAAGGTCCTCCTCTGTGCTTAACAGTTGTGAAAGAGTAGCTTTCTTTTGGGGTTCTATTTGGTTGTTCTCTAGAGCATTCTTTGGTTTTCTTATTGGGTATTCTTTGGAACTTTTGTTGGCACTTCTTGGTAGACTTGGCTATTGGGGTTTCAATCAGACTTACTGTATGGTATTATCTATGGCATATGTGTCTCAGTCTTTATTGGTGTGTTACTGGCATCCCTAATTGGAAATTCTTCAATGGTATTCTATAGAATTCTTGGTGGCCATTTATATAGTACTTACTTATTGGGCAATTCTTGCTACTTTCTTATTGGAGCATTGTTTCGGGTATTTCCTTTAGTGTTCCTCAATAGGTTTGGTATATGGAATTCCTGTCATACTTATTGTATAGTACTACTTACAGTATTCTGTGGAATTCTTAGTGGGCATTCTACTAGTATTTTCCTTGATGGCACTTATTGGAAGTTTTACACTTGGAATCTTGTTCAGACTTATTATCTCATATTGCTTACGGTATGTTGTGGAATACTTTGGGCTTTCTTGGTGGTAAGTTGTATAAAGTTTGCACTCGGCAAATGGTGATGAGGTCTTGGAGTTTGGTCTTATATGTGCTGCATCTACTCTGGCTATCCTTTGACTTCCTTATTTGGTACTTGTTGAACTTCTATTGGAGATTCGTATGTGGGGTATTTCTTCGGCATCCTTCTTGTCATTAATATATGATGTTAATTTTATCTACAATATCTCTACTTCAGTCTTTAGTTGGTATTTTTTCGGCATTCTTGGTTGGGATTTCTATTCGGGTTTTCCTATGAGCATCCTTATTCACTATCTTGCTCAGCAACCGATGAAGATTAGTCAGAGTTGGATTTCATATGATGCTGAGTCCTATTAGAAGAAGAATTGCGAGAACGCAATTGTTTTAAGGGGGGAAGGATGTGATAACCCGAACCCGATATGCATTTAATAGCATTTGACTACATTTAATTAAATGTTTAATTAGTTAAATCATCCATTATTCACTATTTTGATATTACTTTTAGAAATATTCAAATAATTTTTATATTGATTAATTTAAAAGATTATTACCTATTTCTATTATTTATAGTAATTGGATTTATTTTCTTGTATTTAATTAAGCGTCATATTAAATGTTAGTATTTAATTGTATTTGATTACGTGTTTATATTAACTTGTTTATTCGTATCTTAGCATTAATTTCATAATTCTTTAAAATATTCTAGAAATAGTTAAATTAATTATTTTTAAATGAATATTTATTATTTTAATTGTTTTGATTATTTTAATAATCGGTTTTATTTTCTTGCATTTAATTACTCAGTTTTCAATTAAATGAGAAAAGTAACTCCGAGCCGGAGTGAATTTTAAACTAAATTACTTTTCAAAAATTATATTTTTAAGAAATTGTTTATCATTCTATTAGTGTTCGTTCATCGACCGTTTAATCGTAGCGCATGGAAAATGAAAGCTAGAGATTTGTTTATAGTTTTTCAAGAATAGTGTTTTTTGTCTAGTTTTAGTTGTTTTCCATCTAATTGCATTGTTTTAACTTGAGCTAGACCAAATGATAACCAAAATAGTCTTAGTTGACCAATTTAACTTGAATTTTGACTTTGCTAAATAACCATTTTGCCCTTGAGCTTTGTCAACTTTTTAAATAGCCAAAAATCAAACAAAATAATCATAAAAACAAAACCAAAATTCCACCCATGTCCCCCCCCCCAGCCGAAGCTCCCAAGGGAAAAAAAGATTTTGCTTCCATTTTTCTTGTGCAATCATGCGTAGAATCGAGCAAGGATCGTGGCTAAGGTTCTTGCGGGTCTTGGTCTTCAATCTCTGTGAGGGTTTTCACGTTTTTGTGCATTTATATTCGAATTTGATTTTTGATTCAATTTCTTAGATTTGATATTTAATGCGTTATAATGCTTGAAATTGCTTGGAATTGCCTCATTAAGGTTCGTAGAGCATTGCTTGTTAGTTATTTAGCAATTTTTACGGCTAGAAACTCAAATTTAAAATTGGGGAAGAATAATAAATAGTGATTTTGAATAGTAAAACCCTAGAATTTTGGATTTTGATCTGAATTGCGATTTCTTGATTTGGATAGGTGCCATTAATGATAGAAAGATAAAATGTGCAATAAAAATGGACCGGCATTTGTTAAAATTAGAAATTAGACAAAGAACGTAAATGGGCCGTTTGACCAAGTGTTGATCGAGCTCGAATTGATTTGGGGGTTTTACTATTGAGGGCATGTAAGCACTTTTGGCGCTGTTGTGGTGTTGATTGAGTGACCAGTTAGCATAGTTGTAGTTCAAATGCAATAGGTGGACTTTCGGGCTTTGGTTGGGAAAGTGAGGTTTCGTGATATAGAAACATGCCTTGTAGTACCTAAGTGAATGTAGTGAAATCGGTTTCCTAATCCTGTAGCTCGTTTGCTTGTAATTTCCTTCGGAAGTTAGAGATTGAAAAGTGATATTTGTCGTTTTCGTGTTTGAACTGCTATTACTTGTTTGATTGATGTTATTGTTAATATTAATGATAATCATGCTTGAAAAGTTAACTGATTGCTATTATTGATTGTAAATGCTTGATATCTCGTTTATCGCCACTAATATGCACTTTTGTGCTATCGCTCATTTATTGCTTGTATCTCGTATTGCATTGCATAGTGTCAGGCGCGTGAGTGATGGGCCTCTCTGGGCAGTCTCGGGCTGCCAGGGTTGGTTTGCTTTAGCTCCGTGTCCTATTCCCATTCTCGCTAGGGGTGCCGCCTTGGAAGATTTGGGTCGTAGATGTGTCGGGGTACATCCGAAGTACACCCAGTGGTTGTTATAAGGTGGTTGCGCACTTATTGTCATCGTTGTCAACATCCAGCTCGAGATTGATGTATTGCTCGTGAAATGGTACATTGCTCGTATGAGTGAACCTTAGCCTTCAAAGTGTGGTATAGCTTTGAATGGTTGTGTTAATGCTTTCTTTAATTGTTTATTGTATTGTTGTTTATATTGATTGTTGTTCTTATCGGATATATTGCTTAACTGTCTTATTTGCATTGGACGACTTTCTTTCTTTCCACTTCGATATCTGTCTCGCCCTCACTGAGTATACGTGTTATGTATACTCACTCCTCACCACCACATTTCAGGAAATACCATGTTAGCTGGAAAGTTCGTGGTTATGTGATAGATCGTGCTTGAAGAGTTGTCTTGCGTGTTATGTGGCTGAGTTGTAGAAAGATACAAAGATGTATGTTTTCATGTATTGTATGTATTTAGTGTTAAAAGTTATGTAATTAACTTAACTAGGTTTATTAGAATGGTATGAGAGTCTATTTTATGCAATAGGTTAGTATAGTTTAATTGCCAAGCATGAATGTACTTGTCAAAGATGAGAAGAGATAGGTTAGCTTTTAAACTGGAAATGTATATTTACTTGTGTTCGCTTGTTGAGAACCAAGGCTTGGATGGCCTTGAGGTGTTTGTATGGTTGGATACGGTGCTGGTCCACTTATATGCTATTGCAGGTTTTGCATTTTACCTAGAAACAGGGGAGACTCCGTCCGTCTTTCCCTAAAATTTTATGCCCCGGTTTGGAATTGGGTTGCGATTAGATTGATTGATATAACTTCCGGTCTCGAGAGGGATTGGGGAGTTACATCCCGACCTTCAAAGTTCAAAACTACAAGTTCTCGATTCCTTTTATAAGTTATACTATCTAGGAAAAATATTAATTCGAGCAAATTAGACAGTTGATTTTCTTATGAATAGTAGCCACTAATAAAACATATAATCAAGAATAAGAAATGCACATTGAAATGCTTAAAGAGACATGTAGCAGTTATGAATGAACGTGATGAGAAATCTCGGGCGTCACAATCACAGTGTTGCGACAATTTGAATCCCGGACCTCAGCTTTCATACGTTATTGGCCTCGTCATATTGGAACAACACAACATCACTATGCTTGCTAGGTAAATATAATACTTTCATGAAATATGTCTTCCTACCTTTGGGTTAGCCAATACATACCCAATCGAGCACATATAACTTAGGATAGTGGAGGGCAACGATAAACGCCTTTACCTCTTTACAATCTAATATGTTTGCATATAGGAAGATTTTTGAAATTAATTAGGCCTCACTTTGCACATTAGTTCATTTACAAGCATACATCACATATAGGCAAATAAATAAACATACATGCAAAATCATACATTATGGTGGATCATGGACTTGGACTATGAATCAAATCAAGACAAAAATAAAATCTAAACAAACACATCTACATATCTTCTTTAGTCTTGTCTTCTTGATTTTCCTCAAAGATCCAAAGCACCTCCAACTCCTTGAAAGTATCCAATGGTCTTCTTGCAAACTTCCTGTAGAAATTATATATATTATGCCTTACTACAAGTTTCTCTCAATTGCAAGAAAGTAAAACGAGACTTATGCCTCAATTACATACTAATGAATGATAGAATTAGTTACAACACCATCTAATAAAATTACAACCAATTAACCATTCACTAACCAAGTCCATGATCAAATTCACCATTTATCATCCAACATCACAATGTAAGATAAAACTCATAAAGCATGGGATATGTATCATATACATAAATAATAAATCCAAACAAGCAAGCTAACACAAACTAATGTATCCAATACATTAAATAAATAAAAGACATGTTTGCAAGAAGTTTCATATCTTGAGATTTTAGCATCTCATGCTAAACAATACTTGTTGAAAAGGCCCAATGCAAATCATTCGTTAATTTCACGGCCCAATTTGAGTTCCAAGGCTTATTTTAATCTTCACTAAGAAAAAAAACCTCATCTAATCTTATTAGACTAAAGCTCATTGATTTTTAAGCCCATCGGACTTAACCAAAATCAAACCAATTAGTCATGGCTTTTAATTTATGACCCATCATAAATCTGATGCATATATACCAGATGTTTTGATTCGTTTAGCCTACCGAAAGTTCTCCAAAAATTCTAAAATTTTGTAGAGACGTAGCTCTTTGAGTTTAGATAGTTTTAGATCAAACAGAACTCAATTTGAAGTTAAATTGACTGAGTTATGCCCTTTGGAACAGACACTATACAGTCTGTCCAAAAAAGTGCGAGAATCAGTGAACTTTCTGATTTTGCTAAAAATGAAAATCTTAACCACGAAATTAGGAGATTCATATTAGAGGATGAAATGTTCTACTATCTCTATAGCATAACATACCCAAAAATCAGCCCCAAACAACAACATTTGATTTGCCAAAACAGTCACGCAAAATCAGTGCGCAGAAATTTTTCTAGAGATGTTGAAAAAACTTTGTTTGTTCTTTTGTGCTCAAGACTTTAGAAACATTAAGCATACACATATTTAATCACATGAATCATCAAGCCTTTCTCTAATACCACTTGAAGGATCTCATATATTTAGAGCTATGAACATCATCAAGCTAAGAATCGAGCGGAAACGAAACATGACATTCAAAAATTTTAGGAATTCAAAACATGATATTTATATGAAACTCTAATCTTGATATCATGTGATTAACATATGCAAAACATATATATAGCAAGTATATATATTGACAAGAGATAGTAGAAAAGTATACCTCTTGTAGACAACTCATGGAAGCCATAGATCTGAATTTTCGCACACTTGATGGAAGACACCTCCTCTTGAAACCACAAGAGCTCTAGTCGGTCCACACGAGCAAATAATGACTTCTCCATCTTCATGGCTATTTTGTGCTAGATCTACCATGGAAGATTTATGAGCTTGTTTGTGAAGAAGAAAGCAAAACCATTTCCTTCTTCTTCCTTTTTCTTGGCTGCGTTTTCATGAAGAAGAAGAGAAGACAAGTTCATCTAGTTCACCTTCATTTTTCAGCCATGGTGTTTTTCTCTTTGAAGAGTTGAAGAAGAAGACTTTTTCATCTCTCTCTATTTTTTTTTTCAGCCATGTAAGAGCTTGGAGAGAGAGATGGTTGACAAATTCATCACATGAAATAAAAGACAAGCCATGTTTCTAGGGTGTCTTGTCTCCCTTTTGAAAGAAAAGAGAAGACAAGCTTTCTTAAATTATGGTTGTGTTGTCTAGCTTTTGTTGAAAGATAAAACATACACATATATATATATATATATATATATATATATATATATATATATATATATATATATATATATATATATTGTGTAGTATTTTTCCACTAATGTAATAATATACATATATATACATCATATGTATATTGTGTAGCATTCTTCCACTAATGCAGTAATATACATATATACATCATATGTATATTGTGTAGTATTCTTCTACTAAGGCATTTAAATATTCAACCTAATCACAATTAGTTGAAATTATGAAAACAATCTTTTCATATTTCCACATTAGCCCCAACACTTAATAATAATTGCATATTGACCACAATTTTAACAATTCAAGAGAAACAAAATACTATTGTTAACACTTTAACAATTCAAGAGAAAACTAATTACAATTGTTAACACTTTAACAACTCAAGAGAAACTAAATCAAGCTCAATAGGAAAAACATTCGCCATGCTCTATTGTGTGTGACTTTCTAGATTCACCGCTATATAGCATTGAAGAAACATTGAACACTTTCAAAGTTAATCAAACTATTCGATTTGTTTAGAGAATATCTCCCGTTATTCTCAAAACACCTTCAGAGTTCTTGAGTGACGTTCTAGCTACTAACGTATCAAGACAGTTTATAAAGCAATGAAGTCTTATTCAAGTGAATCTATTTATAGTCGCCGATTATCGTGCAATCCAATCCTTCCATTAATTGTCCCGTCGAGCAAGAACCATGATTCGATTAAGTTCATAAACTCGATACCATGCATAGATCTAATTGGTATAATGAGAGATAACACATGGAAAACCCATTTTCCATAATTCATACCTCGGCCAAGGATTTCCTTATTAAATAACCAAGTTTAGATCGCATAGGACATCGCCTCACGCCGGAGGTTAATGGATCCTATCTTGACTACTATTTGTCAATCACTATACCGAACAAATGAAACTGCGAGAGGACGCATCTCATCTCGTTTGTCGAAACAATCATTATCCAAATGCTAGAATTAAACCCCAATATAGATGACAACCGTAATGTCTCAAATCTAAGGATTATATGCACAATCACAACGAATAACAAATTATTAATCTGAAGTCATGTAATTTGTTATTCATATCACATTCAGTGATTTATTCAACTAATAGTCACCCACATGTTTGTTAGTCGCATCCCTATACTGTTATGGTATGTGGCTCACCATCCTTTATCTTTAACATCCATATGTTAATCAAAGGTAACAACACATGTGATAGTCTGTAATAGATTATTGAAGTTCTGATCAAATAATCTAAGAACTATGAATACTTTAAGTATTTATCATATTCAGAAAATAAGCCAACATATTCTAAACGCTTTTAGAATACATTCCTATAATGAAAATACTAGGGACTCATTAATACACATAAAAGAAGGAGAATATGAATGTACTAATTATATCAATATGAAAACACACATATATAGACATAGATGCCGTAATGTACAAGTTAATGTCAAAATGCCTCAATATATGTCATCCAAATATGTAGCATTAGGGCATATCTCTAACAAAACTGTGGCTTATTGGAGGAGAAAAATGAACATTTTCAAGGTTTTCAAAGCATTTTTCTCATAGATTTTGCATTTCAAAGCTGAATTGAGTCATTCAAAGCTTGATTTCACTTGTTGGGCACCTATTGCACATATTTCTAGCACCATATAACATCAAAGGTGAGAGAAAAATTCTAGATCTCAAAATGCTATTTTATGTCATTTTCATATAATTGAATTTTTGTCCGATGAAATGGTAAACTATTGTTAGATTATTGCTCAGTAGTTGCCAAGGATCATTTATATGCGTTTTTATAGGTTTTGAATGGTAGTAGCATGTTAAAATTGGATTTTGAGTTCATTGTTGAATGATTGTTGTTGTAGTGGTTGGAATTGGTTGGTTGTTGCTTCTAAAAGTTTGTTAATTATTGGGTAGTAATGTTGTAATACCAAATTTTTGATTTGGATATCATGGTGAAAGTCCAAAAAATTCAGCCTTAGTGTATTGCAAAATTAGGGTTGTCGGGCTTGTTTTAGGTGGGTTATGGTTGGTTTCTGAGGGGGCTAATGTAGATGCATGAGTGGGTGAGTGATAGGAAGTGGTTTAGAGGTTATTGGTTTAGTAGATTATAAGTTATGCTTGTTGGAAGTTTGTGTAGTCTTTCTTTAAATGTTGAAATATTGTCTTTGGTTGTTTGGGTAGTGTTTGAGTGGTTGAATCTTGGGTTGTTGTTGGTTAGATTTGGGATTGGTTGTGTGGTTTGATGCATGTTAAGTTAGGTGACCTACTTTGTCATCTAACTTAGTTGTTGGTTGTCTAGTTGATTAATTGATGTTATGTTATTGAAATGATGTTAACTGATTGATTATTGATGATGTCGGGAGTTAGGCAACCTACTTTTGTTGTTCTCCCGTAATATGAATGTTTATTATTATTGTCATGAGTCTTGATAGTGTGTGCCACCTCTCGGACAGCATTGGGCTGTTAAGTTGATAACGGCATGACTATCATAGACTACCCCCAGCTCGCATGGGTGGAGATGCCATGGAGGGAGGGGCTAGATGAGGTACCTCGGGTGTGTATTATGGGAGTTATAAGAAGATGGTTGAGATCGTGATGGTGTATGGAGCTACACCAACTAGTGTATCCTTTCACAATTGAATGGTCATTTATGTGATTGAATTGAAAAGTTGATGTTAATGAAGTTGTTATTATTGTTGTTTATGGGATGATTTTTCTAAAGGGTAAAGTAAACGTTTTCAAAAAGATCTATAGAATTCCCCACTAGGCTTTGTTTTATATAAGCTCACCCTCATTTGTTATTTGCAAGCAGGTGTTACTGAACCGGATTATGGGTACGTGCCTCAGGAAGTTGAGAATGTGCCTTACGTGGACGAGTCTTATGTGCCTGAGTCGTTTCCATGAGTCTGTCTTAGTTTTTGTAATATATTGTCTTGTTTAACTTACTTAAGGATAAAGACTTATGTAATGCTAGTTTAGTAGTCTTTCTTTTGAACATGAATAGGTTGCTAGACTGGTTTATAATCTATTTTGGAAATGTATGATATAGCCTATGTATGATGTTGGAACGAAGGCATATAACTTATGGATGAATTGATTAAAGAATATTTAATATACGAAAACGGTTGTAGGTCATAGGTAATTTCCAAGGTGGTAAGGTTTACGTGTTCAAAAGATCTATTGAATTCCTCACTAGGCTTGTTTTATATAAGCTCACACTTATTCGTTATCTGTATTCAGGTGTTACTGAATAGGACTACGGGTATATGCCTCAGGAAGCTGAGAATGTGCCTTATGTGGATGAGTCTTATGTGCCGGAGTCGTATCCATGAGCTTGTATTAGTCTTTGTAGTATAATGTATTGTATAACTTACTTAAAGATAAAGACTTATGTATATTGCTAGTTAGTAGCCTTTCTTTTGAACAAGATTAGGTTGCTAGGCTAGTTTATAATCCATTTTGAGATGTACGATATAGCCTATGGTTTGATGTTGGAACGAAGGAGTATAACTTGTGAATGAACTATTGTATGGTTGTTTAATATAAATGGAAATGTATGTGTTGTTTATTGTTGAAATGGTTGCAGAGTTGTTGTTGATTTTGAAGTTGGTTGTATGAGTTATAAAAGAGGTTGGTTTAGAGCCTCAGTATCCGAGTTACTGTCATTATATTGCCGAAATTCCGTTACGTCCTGATTGATTGTAGGTGTGGTCGAGTTGGGGCATGACATGCATTGCGTAGTGGTTGCGCAACTATAGTGTCAGGGGTAGATGAGTTGAATATCGGCTGGGCGGCATCGGGCTTGCCAGTGGATATTCGCTCTCCGTGCCCTATTCCCTCACTCGCTTGGTCCGGAGATTGACAGGGGGTGTTGGGTCGTAGGATTATCGGGGTACATCCGGAATACACCCACTGGAGTGTTTGGGGATTTGCTGGCACATTGCTCGTGGTACGTGATCAAAGACAAGAGAATTCTGGAGTGTTGGGGTTAAGTGTATCATATCCTTTGATATGTGTGGTTATTTATTGTTCAAATGTACTTCACTTGTATTTCTTGCTTAACTGTTATAATTGTTGCATTGCACGTCCCGGGTAGTCTTTATCCCTCACTGGGGGTTCATACCTCGCTAACATGTTTCAGGAGACGCTGTGGTTGAACCCCAGCTTGATTTGGTTGAGGGTGAAAAACAGGAGGTCCAGACTGATCCATTACCTTAGTTGCAGTGTGTATTTGCTTGAGGTGGATTTATGGTTCTTGCTGTTATGTGGAGATCTTGTTTATTCTACTTTATGTCCTATTTTGTAGCCTAAGTGCTTATGTACGTATTAATGTAGTTGTAAGCTGGAAGCCAGATGTTTATGGTAGAAGATGTGGAACTATGGCATATAATAACTTATATTTTGCTCTTAGCTACTTTGCATGCTTGAGGGTGAATGACTGGTTGAATGGTCGTCTTTAATTTTCTAAGAATGTTCAAATGCTATCATGGAGTGGCATGATAAGCGGTTTTGTAAAGAAGTTGTCTTGTGAATGCATGCTTATATGTGTTTAAACTGGTTGTATTGCTTAGGGCTTGGATGGCCTTGAAGCTAAGTTTTAATTAGAAATGGTATTCTTATTGTTGTGTGGCTTGAATTGTATGTTTACAGGTTTTCAGAATGTTCACGGTACAGAGGAGACTCTGTCCGGTTGTCGGGTTAAGACCTTTAGCATGGGGTTGGGTCGGGGTGTGATAGACCCTCGATTATGTGTTTATCAAATTATGTTGTTATATAGTTCTTGTTATTGCTATTCGTGTTATTGTTTTGATAGTTGCGCAACCTATCGTTTGCACGGATGTGATAGGCCTCTCTAGGCAGCATCGAGCTTGGCAGAGTTGGTTGCCCTAGCTCCGTAGCTATTCCCACATTCGCCTAGTCTGGAGATTGCCAGGGGGTACTGGGTCATAGGTATTGGGTACATCCGGAGTACCCATTGGTGTTTGGGATACCGGCATATTGAGTTGGTGGTTTGTGATTCGGGAATTGGAATGATAAGTGCTATCGAATTGTATCATTTTGCGTAACCCTCGCTTAGGCCCTTTGTCCTTGGAGAGTTACCATTGATCGTATTCTTTTATATGTGTTATTGATTCGTAATATTGATTGATTCATTTGTATTGATGTGGTGCCTCTGTGACTATATTGTTTTCTTGTTATTAATTGTATATGTTTGTCTTAAGTGTTATATGGTATTGCTATTGAGTTTATAACTTACTACCCAGTGTTTAGCTTTCTAAAATATGTTACTTAACTTTATTGTTTGAATTGAGTATTTCATATTATTAATTGATTTTATGATTTATTTGCATTGCACGAAAACCTTTGCGAAACCTCCTGGGATAACTGTTTTCCCTTCCTCACTGAGCAACTATGTTGCTCACTCCTTCTTTCTAACCATTTCAGGTTCGGTTCCAGCAGAGAATGAGAAAGAGAAGGCCCGAGAGTCATCTTGAGTGGTGTTAGCTTTAGTTAGTTGTATCTTATGTGAAGTTATGTAAAATAATTGTAAAGCTTGGCTTGTAATCTATTTTGTGACCGTAGAGGTCATGTATGTATTTGTGTTGTGCCGTGAAGGATTGCATTAAAGTCTTGAAGTGTTACTGGTTTGTAATAACTTTCTAGTTTTGCTTTATTGTCTAGTAGTTTGCATGCTTGTATGGATTAGGTAAAGATGGTTGGAAGACTTAAAATATAAGAAAGTTAGATAGAAAAGATTAGAGTGGTATGATAATCGAAATCTTGATATTAGAATTTCATTAACCAGTGAAATGCATGCTTGTATGTTTATTTTGTCTTAGTTATAAGGTTCGGATGGCCTTAAGGATTGGAAGAGATTATGATATTGAAAGATGGGGTTTGTAATGAATGTTATATATTGTTGTTTATGGCTATTTCTTCTGTATGCAGGTAACCAGTTAGTCCATGGTACAGAGGAAACTTTATCTGTTTTCTCTCGATTTTCGTGACTCCGGGTTTTGGATCGGGGCTCCGGTCTCCTGAAGGATCGAGATGTTATAGTGTAGGTGTTTAATTACTGAGATTCAATTATGGATGTTCTTTAGTAATTTAACAGGACAAACTGGATGATTGTCACACCCTAACTCGACCCCACTTACAATCAGTCAGGACACAACGGAATTTCGGCATTATAACATCTGTAATACGGACATCAGGGCTCTAAACCAACATTTTATAATAACACACAACCAACTCCAAATATCAACAACAACTCCACAACCATTCATCAACATTCAATACCATATATTAAACAACCAAACAACATATCAACCACAAGTCATATACCTCCGTTTCAACAACATACCAAAAGCTATTTCATTTATACACATACTCATTATAAACTAGTCTAGCAATCCAAGCATATTCCAAAAGTAAGACTACCAAACTAGCAATATACAATCTACTATCTTTAGATCATCTTATACAATATAACTCCAGAGTAAATACAATCCAACTAGTTCTTTATACAATATAGCAAAAAGAGAACTTCAGCTCAGACATCACTGATAAGACTCTGGCACATAAGACTCCTCAACATAAGGCACATTCTCAGCTTCCTGAGAGACGTACGAGGAAACTAGTTCAGTTACACCTGATGACAATAAACGAATGAGGGTAAGCTTATATATAAAAAATCTCAGTGAGGATTCAAAAGATCTTTTGAAAACATTTACTTTACCCTTTGGAAAATTATCCTATGAGCAACAATAACAATAAACTTCATTAACATCAAATTTTCAATTCAATCACATAAATAACCATTCAATTGTGAAAGGATACTCTAGTTGATGTAGCTCCATATGCCATCACGATCACAATTAACCCCATATACCCATTGATACATTCTGGAAGTACCCCATTCTAGACCCATACTCCATGGCATCCTCACCCATACGAGATAGGGGATAGCCGATGATAGTCATGCCATTTTCAACCCGATAGCCCAACACTACTCGAGATGAGGCATACACTATCATGACTCACAACAATAACATTAAACATTTCATTTTTTGAGAAGACAACAAAGTAGGTTGTCTTTCAGTACAACAACAATCATCAATCAGTTAACAACATTTCAAATAATATAATTGTTGGTAAATGTCAATGCCCACCTATAATAAGTATCGTTAATTTATGTGGTAGCATAAATTAATGATTCCGACTAACATGTCGATAAGGTCAAAAAAGACTGCGATGGCTACAAGAAAGAAGTTCGGGAATTTGGAATTACCTAAGATGACGTCGGGATAATGCAATGCTAAAGTTAGCCAATTTGACCAAAGGAACCTTCCTAGAAGTTGACTTGGATGCTATCCACCAATGTGGTCAATTGTAGCCACCCATGTGATAAATATGGTGGTCAATACTTTGAACATGGTTGGTAAAGCCAACCAAGATGGAAAATGTTTGATAGGAAATCTCTTATGATGGGCTAGTTGAATTATATAAATAGGCATGCATTAGTTCATCATATTCATTCACAACACAACTCCAAACACAATCCTAAGTTAGTATTTCTTGTATTCTTCTTGTAAGTCCAAAAGCCATTGAAGCTCTAATCTTGAGAGCGCACGGTGGGACAATTATCTTGTAAGTGTTATATTGAATTGTTATAAAGAGTAATGTTGTCTTTCTACTTGATTGTTGTTAAGACGTTTCTAGGAAATTGGTTATATTCTTACATGGTATCAGAGCTTAAGGGGCTCTTAACAACAATCTTGTCTAGTAAAGCTCAACAACTATGACTACTCAAGGTGCTCGTTCTTCTTCTACCAGTTCTAGTTCCAGTTTCGTATCGATAATTCGTATCCGTCCCCCTACCTTCACAAAAGGAAAGCTTGATGGAACGAACTATCTTTTGTGGAAGTTCAAAATCACTACAGTTATGGACTCCTACGAACTCCTTGATACAGTGTTAAGCACAGATATAGAACCAGTTGCAGTTCGTGCTGAAGATGACACAAAAAGGGTCACACCTCCAGATCCTTAGCTTGTCAAAGAATGGAGGAGACGAAATGCTGATGCACTTTGTACAATTGTAACAAGTGTTCAGGATTCTGTCCTTACTCTAATTCAACACACAACCAAGACAACTGAAGCTTGGAACATACTGAGAAATTAGTATGAAACAAGGAATCAGACTCGCATTCAGAACTTGGAGAATCAGTTAGCTGCTGAGAGATTAAGTGAAGATGAAGCAGCTGAGTCATTTATCAGTAGGATGAAAAACCTACATGATCAAATGGCTGCAGTTGGTATTGCCAAATCAACCGAGGAACTAGCTCGAAGGTGCATTAGAGTGTTGCCTCCAAAATTTGACGGCCTTGTGACAGTACTCAATACACAAGTTCGCATTCCTTCTTTCACATTTGAAGAATTCACTGCCATGTTGATGGAGGAAGAGATGAGGCTAAAAAGCAAAGAAAATCAACTTGACTCTGCCTTTGTAGCCAAAGCAAGGAGTAGTGAAGAAGAAAAGAAGAAAGGAAAGAAGAAGACGTTCTCTGGATCTTGCTACTACTGCAATAAGAAAGGCCATGGTGTCAAACATTGCAGGAAATAAATCCATGACGAGAAGAACAGAACTCTAAAGCCAAATTGGAGAATTAAAGAATCTGCCAATACGGCTGAAACAAAAGTGCAACTGTATAACAGATGTATTGGAGGAAACGTGTACTAGCACACATGTACATCAAACAAGTGCATGGGTATTAGATAGTAGAGCTTCCCGACACATGATCAGCAAGAAGGAGTTATATGACTCTATAAAACCTCTACAAGAACAAATGAATGTTTTCGTTGGGAATAATGCTAGGTGTCCTGTTGAGGGAACTGGAACCATCTCGCTCGTGTCTAAAGATAGAGGAAGCAAGAAGCTGTCCAATGTACTCTTCGTACCCCAGATCACCAGAAATTTGTTGTCTGTAGCTGCTATTACAGATAATAATCTAAAAGTGCGGTTCAAGAAGACGGAAGCTTTGATTCTTGACAAGGATCAAAATATAGTAAGTAAAGGTATTCACAAAAATAACCTTTACGAAATCAGCTCTCTTTCTGCCGTTGTGGATGCCAAAACAAGTCAACTTTGGCATGAAAGGTTCGGGCACATTTCCTATCCTGTGTTAAAGGAAATGCAAAAGAAGAAGATGGTGGCTGACTTGCCTTCAATTGAAAAAGTTGAAGGACTATGTGAAGCTTGTATGCTGGGCAAGCAACATAGACAGTCATTTCCCAAAGAGAGTCATAACCGATCAAAGGCTCCTCTAGAGTTGGTACATGCTGACCTCTGCAGAAAAATGACTACCACGGCGTTGGGAGGATCTTCCTACTTTATGCTGTTAGTCAACGATTATAGTAGGAAGATATGGGTGTACTTTCTTCGGGACAAGGCTGATGCTCTTGAAAAGTTTAAAGTGTGGCACAAACTTATGACAAATGAGAACACAACTCAGTTGAAGAAACTTTGTACCGATCGTGGGAGGGAATTCTGTTCTACAAAGTTCACCAACTACTACAACAAGCTTGGGATTAAGCGCCAATTGACCGCTCCATACACACCACAACAAAATGGAGTTGTGGAACGAAGAAATCGAACAATTGTAGAAATGGCTCGATGCATGTTGAAAGGTGCTGGCCTACTTGACACATTTTGGGCTGAAGCAGTCAACACAGCAGTATACATCCTCAATCAGTGTTCAACCAAGGCACTCAACGATAAGACTCCTAATGAGACTTATTATGGTACGAAACCTTCTGTGTCTCATTTAAGAAAATTTGGGTGTGAGTGTTTTGTACGCGTCCCCAATGAAAATAGAAAGAAATTGATGACAAGAGCAAGAAGGGCATTTTCTTGGGATATAGTGAAAAGTCTAAAGCATACAGACTCTATGATGTATAGGCCAAGAAGGTGATCATAAGCCGAGATGTGGTGTTTAATGAGAGACCACACTCAATGGAGGATAGCGGTCCTGCCATTTCGTCATCAACCGATAAAGTAATCCACCAAGTGCTTGAACAACGACCATTGAACAATGAAGAAGTCTCTAATGATGAGGAGACTGAAGACCAACCTGTTGTACCCACAAGGAAGCCACAACCGAAGTGGTTTCAACAGCTCTTTGACAAAAGAAATCCAGGAGTTGCTGATGATAGTCCACGTCCTGATGGGCTAAGAAGGTCAAAGAGAATAGAGGAGCAAAATCGATCAGGACAACAGTTAGTAAACATGGCTTTGATGACTCAAATCATCAAGATGGTAAAAAAACCAGTAACTGTAGAGGAAGCCATGTCAGATTGAAATTGGAGAGCAGCTATGCAAGTCGAGTAAGATAGTATCATGAAAAATGATACTTGGGAGATCGTTAAAAAGCCACCAAACAGAAAAATTATCAGCACCAAATGTGTGGTAACACAATCCCACATCGGAAGATTTGGAAGTGAGAGAGCTGGATATAAGAGTTAGTCTCTTATATCAGCCTAGGGCCCTTTTGAGAAGAGATTCTCGAGAGGACAAAACCGTGAGGGACCTGTGCCTACGGGCCAGGGACTGCCAATAGCGGACAATTCCTGGGTAGTGATGGCTCGGTGAGACTCTGCGTGGGCTCCACGTGGGGAGTCGGGTTGTTACAAATGGTATCAGAGCCAGTCTTCCCTTGTTCTCGTGCCCACAAGGGTGCGGGGCCTCTTAAGGGGGGTGGAATGTGGTAACACAATCCCACATCGGAAGATTTGGAAGTGAGAGAGCTGGATATAAGAGTTAGTCTCTTATATCAGCCTAGGGCCCTTTTGAGAAGAGATTCTCGAGAGGACAAAACCGTGAGGGACCTGTGCCTACGGGCCAGGGACTGCCAATAGCGGACAATTCCTGGGTAGTGATGGCTCGGTGAGACTCTGCGTGGGCTCCACGTGGGGAGTCGGGTTGTTACAAATGGTATCAGAGCCAGTCTTCCCTTGTTCTCGTGCCCACAAGGGTGCGGGGCCTCTTAAGGGGGGTGGAATGTGGTAACACAATCCCACATCGGAAGATTTGGAAGTGAGAGAGCTAGATATAAGAGTTAGTCTCTTATATCAGCCTAGGGCCCTTTTGAGAAGAGATTCTCGAGAGGACAAAACCGTGAGGGACCTGTGCCTGCGGGCCAAGGACTGCCAATAGCAGACAATTCCTGGGTAGTGACGGCTCGGTAAGACTCTGCGTGGGCTCCACGTGGGGAGTCGGGTCGTTACAAAATGGATCTAGAAAGTGAAGTACAAGGCAGATGGAAGTCTTGAAAAATATAAGGCATGCCTTGTAGCACAAGGATTTTCGCAAGTCGAAGGTTTCGATGTATATGAAACCTTTGCTCTAACAGCAAAAATGTCAACAATCAGACTAATTGTTGCAGCTACAACACATTATGAATGGATTGTACATCAAATGGATGTCAAGTCAGCTTTTCTTAATGGGCAACTTGAAGAAAAAGTCTACGTTGCACAACCCCATGGCTTCCAAATACCAGGTGAAGAAGAAAAAGTCTACAAATTGAAAAAGGCTTTATATGGGTTAAAGCAAGCACCACGAGCTTGGTACAAGCGTATAGACTATTTCTTCTTGCGGCATGGTTTCTGTAGAAGCAAATCAAAGGCCAACTTGTATGTTCTAAGTGAACAAGGAAATAAGGTAATTGTAGTCCTATATGTGGATGATCTTGTAATCATTGGTGACCATGAAGATAATATTCGGAAGACACAAGAATGGTTGAGCCAAGAATTTAAAATGACAAATCTTGGTCTTCTTCATTATTGCTTGGGAATCGAGGTATGGCAAAAACCGCATACTATCTTCATCTCGCAGCAACGATATGTTCGTGAGCTCCTGACTGCATTTGGTATGTCCGAGTGCAAACCAGTTGTCACCCTAATGGAAGTGAATACAAAGTTATCAATTGACGATCCTTTAGAACAAGTTGATAACAAGCTCTACAGAAGGTTGGTGGGAAGTTAATCTTCCTTTGTAACACAAGACCTGATATTAGTTATGCTGTGGGAGTTCTTAGTCGTTTTTCAAATAAACCGAGACAAAGTCACTGGCAAGTAGGGATGCGAATCCTCAAATATCTCAAAGGCACGTTGGAGTATGGGATATCATACAAGTCTGGAGATACTTTATCTGGGTACTGTGACTCAGACTGGGCTGGTGATATTGACTCTAGAAAATATGTTACAGGTTACGTATTCACATTCGGTGGTGGAATCATCTCATGGTCTAGTAAGAAACAGCCCACCATTGCACTTTCATCAACGGAGGTGGAATACAAGGCTGCTTGTTTAGCATCCCGTGAAGCTATTTGGCTATGACACATCATGACTGATATTGGCATTCCAATAGAGGAAGCAACAATGTTGAAATGTGAGAGTCAGAGTTATATAGCCATGTCAAAGAATCCGGTATTTCATGCTAGAACAAAACACATAGAGATTCAGTATCAATATGTGAGGGAACTAATCGAGGAAGGTGAAATCTACATGGAGTACTGCCCTACAGAAGACAATTGTGTAGATATCTTCACCAAAGCGTTAGGGAGCGTCTAGTTGAGCAAGCATCTTCAAACATTGGGTGTTGGCCCAATAGCTTAGTCAACATGAGATGAACATTGAGGGGGGGAGGGGTGTTGGTAAATGTCAATGCCACCTATAATAAATATCATTAATTTATGTGGTAACATAAATTAATGATTCCGACTAACATGTCGATGAGGTCACAAAAGACTGCGATGGCTACAAGAAAGAAGTTCAGGAATTTGGAATTACCTAAGATGACGTCGGGATGATGCAATGCTAAAGTTAGCCAATTTGACCAAAGGAAACTTCCTAGAAGTTGACTTGGATGCTAGCCACCCATGTGGTCAATTGTAGCCACCCATGTGATAAATATGGGTGGTCAATACTTTGAACATGGTTGGTAAAGCCAACCAAGATGGAAAATGTTTGATAGGAAGTCTCTTATGGTGGGCTAGTTGAATTCTATAAATATGCATGCATTAGTTCATCATATTCATTCACAACACAACTCCAAACACAATCCTAAGTTAGTCTTTCTTGTATTCTTCTTGTAAGTCCAGAAGCCATTGAAGCTCTAATCTTGAGAGCGCATGGTGGGACAATTATCTTGTGAGTGTTATATTGAATTGTTATAAAGAGTAATGTTGTCTTTCTACTTGATTGTTGTTAAGACGTTTCTAGGAAATTGGTTATATTCTTACAATAACATCAACTAAACAACTAAACAACTAAGTTAGATGACAAAGTAGGCCACCCAACTTAACATGCCTTTGAACATACATCAATCCTGAACCTAATCAACAACAACCCAAGAATCAACAACTCAATTACTACCCAAACAACCAAATACAACATTTCAACATTTTAAAGAATGACTACCCAACTTCTAAAAGTCATAACTTATAATCGGGAAATCCAATAACCTCCAAACCACTTTCTATCACTCAACCACACATCCAACCACACTAGTCCCCTCGAAAACCAACCAAAAGCCACCCAAAACAAGTCCAACAACCTTATTTGGTAATGCAACAAGGCTGAATTTTCTGAACTTTTGCTACGACATTCAAATAAAAAATTCGCATTACAACATTACTACACAATAATTAACAAACTTTTAGAAGCTTACCAATCAATTCCAACCACTACAACAACAATTATTCATCAATGAACCAATAAACTAATTTTAATACCCAAAAAATAGAAATATGTGCTACTACCGATCAAAGCAGCTATAAATACATATAAATGATCCTTGGCAACAACTGAGCAATAATCTTAAGACAATTTAACAAAACATCGGATAAAAATGCAGTTATATGAAATTGACAAAGAATAGTATTTCTAAATCTATAATGTTTCTCTTACCTTTGATGCCAAATGATGTTAGAAATAAGTGCAATGGATGCCCAACAAGCAAAATCTAACTTTGGATACAAAGATTTGGACTTCAAATGAGTTTTCTATGAAACAATTGCTTTGAAAACTAAGTGAAAAACTTCTCTTTCTTGTCTATGGAGTTTCGGCGATATGAGTGAGATTTGAGTGTGTTTTGAGCTTTGTTTTATTGTATAATGTATGTATTATGTATATATATGCTAAGTCAAATAAAATTGGCTAAGTCAAAGTTGATTAACTAGTCTTTTAATTTGTATTTTTGACTATTTTGCTCAAAAACAAGTAAACTACTATATTTAGTAGACTAAATTTAAGTGACAACAATTTTCATATGCATACACATACACACCACTCGGGTAAAAACTTGATTTTTGCAAAAGAATGTGTAAAAGCCTTTTAAATTCCTAATCCTATTTAGAATCCGTTTTAATCAATCACATGTCTACTAATATCCGAGGACTAGGTTTTCAAACACTAAAAAGACCAGTTTCAAAATTTTAGCGGACGTGTTTCAAAAATACTATTCACAAAACTCGACGATAAAATTTCCAATGCCGATTTTTATGAAAATTTCATGAATGCTCACATAGCATGTAATACGAATATAAATCATAGAATTAGCGTATTCGAACTCAAATAATACATATACAGGTCAAAACATGCAATTTCACGTATAAATGAAATTTGGAGTTTCACAATGATGGTACAAAAAACATTAGAATAATGGATTTAAAAATTGTCGCGAATTTGTGACAAAATTCTGCCATGGTTCTGCGATGAAAATACGATGTGACGAATCTGTGACAAAACATGTAGCCACCAATTTGTGACAATAGTTTGCCACAATTTTGCGATGAACATGTTGTGACGAAAATGTGACGAAACATGCAACCACACACCTGTGACAACATTCAGTCACGAAAGAGCGACAAAACGAGGCCACGAGACTGTGACAAAAGTTTTTCCACTATTATACAATAAAACAATTTTCAACGATTTAACCATGAAATGTTTATTCGTGACGAATTTGTGACAAAATGTTCCAGCTTGACATATAGTCGCAGATTCGTCACTTTGTGATGAAAATGCGACGATTGACGATTTAGCCACGCAGTATTAGGCGACTACTTGCATTCCGTCGTAATTTCGTCACTGAAAGGAATCGGTTCACGGAAACATAATAAAGTTAAAGCGGAAGCGTTGAACATTTTAAAATTTTCAACCTTAACTTTTGTAATCACATGCATTTCCAAAGTAAAGTCCATGGTAATCAACATGCAACATATAATATATCAAATATACTATAAAGTAAACGAGAGATAAAATGGCATAACTCCCGTTTATAGTCGAGTGAAGGTGGAACCACGACGTAGATGCTATGGTGTGGACAAGCCTTCTTCACACATGCAACGGCTCTAGATCAAAATACACAAGCATCCAACAGTTATTACTACAAACTAAGTTAATGTACTAGATACTTAGTAGTAGAAATAAGCTTGTATATAATTATAAAGCAGAAAGAATAACACTTATCTTTTTACGTGCTTTGGCCGAGAGCATCAAGGAAGAAGATATAGTTCTCATCTCGTAGATAGCATGGACTAGCCTCCTTCACAACTGTAAAGGTCATAGATCGAAACATACGAGCATCCAATGACAAACACCACCAACCAAGTATATGTGCTAGCTTCTCGGTGATAGATCTAAGCTTGTATATTAATAGAAAAGCAAGAGAAAAATCCTACCACCCTATCTTGACTATGGCTGAAAATACCATGAAAGAAATGAGAGAATTTCTTCATCTTTTTGCTCTTGTGTTGGCCGAAAATCCATCAACAAAAGAGTAGAATAGTTGGACTTTATATAGAGCTTTGAGATGTGTAGGCATGTGACAAGTGGCATGTTATGTCTTCTCAAGACATCATTCTTTTGCCAAGTGTCAAACATGTATATATATATATCCAAGCCAACTAGTTCTTTGTCTTTTTGTGCTTTGTCTTTTAGTGCAACTTGTTGTTTGTTTTTTAGTGCAAGTTGTCTTTTGTCTTTTTTGTGTTTTGTCTTTTAGTGCAAGTTGTTGTTTGTCTTTTAGTGAAGACAAACATTAAATAATTCTAAACCCCTTTAGAATAATTAATTGAAGATTGACCCCTCAATCTCTTTGCACTTAGACCCCAACACTTTTAGTATTTGTACTTTGGCCCTAATACTTTTAATATTTACACTTAGGCCCTAATACTTTTAGTATTTGTACTTTGGCCCTAATACTTTTAGTATTTGTACTTTGGACCTAATACTTTCAGTATTTGTACTTTTGGCCCGCTTAACTATTAACATCCAAAATAAACAACGTTAACTTTTTAACGTGTTTCTAACTTAATATCAAGCTCGTTAATTGCCTTATTCTTGATGCTCTTTTTGTGTGTGACTTTCTAGATTCATAACCGTATAGTGATGAATGACTATTAAACGCTTTTAATCTATTCTGAGAATGTCTCCGTCATTCTCTGAAATACTCTCATGTTCAAGAGTTACGTCTAGCAACAAACGTGCATCATGACAATTTATACGGTAATGAAGTCTAACTCTTATGAATCTATTTATAGTCGTGAATTAGCGTGCAGTCCGATCCTTCCATTAAATATGTCCTGATCGTTGTGGAGACCATGATACAATTAAGTCCACTAAACGATTCTATGCATATATCTATTCAGTGGAATGAGAGATGACACCTATGGAACCCTTTCCATCATTCTATCTGTTATGTGCCCCGGTCGAGGACTTCATCATTCAACAACAGAAATAAGATCGTATAGGACATCGTCTCACGTCGGAGGTTAACGGATCCTATCTTGACAATTACCTGTAAGTTCATACCACAAAACTAAAATGCGAAAGGTCGTAACCCACCTTTTGGAAGACGGGAATTGTCCAGACGCAGTATTTAGCCCCTAATATAACCAACAGCCGTAATTTCTCAAGTCAAAAGATTAGTTTGCACAATTCGCAATGAATGACAAACTATTAATCCAAAGTCATGTAATTTTAGTCATTCTTGTCACATTTAGTGATTCGTTCAACTAACAATCACCCATATGTAAGTTAGTAGCATCCCTATGCAGTTATGACACAAGGCTCACCATCCTTTATTATTAACATCTCTATATTAACCAAATGTAACTTACATATGATTGCCCGTACTTGATTATTCTAGTCCCGGTCGAATAATCTGAGGGCTATGAATCATTTTGAATGTTTATCATATCGAAGAAATATGCCAACGTATTCTAAACTCTTTTAGAATATATTTCTTCTCCGAAAAACATTAAGGACACATTCATATAATAGGAATGACGGAGAATATGAACGTCACAAATAAGTCAATATGTAAACAAACATATAGACGTAAATGCCATTAGGTACAAGTTAATGCCAAAATATCCCAAAATAGGTCATCTAACTATATAGCATTAGGGCATATCTCCAACAGTCACAAATGCTTATTTGCGACAACATTGTGAGGTTTTCCTGCCATCACAAAACATCTGTTTTTTTGTAGTGTACAATGGTCTCAACAAAACGATGACATAAGTTCATTGACAACACAGTTATAAAAACAGGCAGTCCACAAGTGTAGTATAAATAAAGAAATGCAATCAGATAAATAAGCAATGGGCAAAGAAAATAATTTTATTTACAATAAAAATATCTTACATAAGGAGAAAAAGGGCTAGAGTCCTACAAAAATTGACTAACATAGAGAAGGGAAATAGAACTACTCATCTACAGAGCTAGAAGCCTCCAAATCAACTTCTTCATCAAAAGACTATCGGGAAAGGACACTTGGATATTCCCAAACCAAGCTTTAATCTCTTCCAAGGCCTTACTTTCATAGACAGATTGGGCATGATTAGCTCGATAGGCCCTTCCAATCATGCGGTTGAACTTATCACCCTCTTTGAAGTACTGAATGGCGACCTCTCCATACTTGCCAACATCCTTGTAAAAGAGGTCCAACTTGACTTTGAGGGCATCATTCTTCCATTGCACTTCAGCCATGTTAGCCCTGAGGTTTTCCCTTTAGATCATGGTATTCTCCACTTTGGTTAAGGCCTCTAAGGTCTTCTCCTTCTCTGCCTCAGCCGCAGACTCTACGTCATTCTGAGCTTGCCTCTCTTCCTCAATAGCGAGCTCCAAAGCCATCTGGCGATCCTTAAGCTCAGCTATTTCTCTCTAGAGCTTTGTTTCCCTTTTCTTGGAGGCTTTAAGCTCATCCTTGAGCTTGCGGTTGTTATATGCATACCTTTGGATTTACTTTCCATCTCCGAGAAAACAGTGGTAAAGGTCGTCATAAAGAAAGGTCATGTGTCGCATGTGCTTCGAAGTATACTCCAAAGCAGCAACAAACTACAAAAGCAAAATAAAGTGAGCATAGAAGCTTACAAAGAAGTAAAATCCAAAGAAGTGTAAAGAGAAGATCTACCTCTTATACACTGAAGAGATGCTCTTTCACTAGATTCGGTATAATACCCGTGCCCAAGGCAATTCAGAATAAATTAATATTTTTTTAGGAAATGACCCATTAATGCTTAAAAATGTAATGAGTAGTGTAGAATGTGTCAAAAGTGATGCCGGGACGTTTAAGATGGATATCGAGTTCAATTAAGTAAGTCATACTCGAAAGTTACGAGTAAATTTTGGGTCAAATTTGGAATTAAACCTACATCAATTGGAGAATATTTAGGTGGAAAATGATATACAGATGGAAAGCTCTATGAGTCTCATTTCTAATGCTTCAAACTGTTCATAAATTGGAGTTTTTTAGAAGAAGTTATGGCCATTTTCGTAAAGTGCCGCAGAGCCGTTTTAGTTACGTGGGTTTGAGTAAACTTTGACTTTTGACCTATTTAAGCTTAAAAAAATCAGAAAGAAATGCACAAACATCATTTTTCTTCTTCTTCTCTAGCCTTTACCCTTCATCTACCATACATAGTAAAACCTAGCTTTATTTTGCAAAAATTAGAAGATAGAATTGGAACCAAGACTCAAACCAAGAATTTTTGGGTTCATCTCTACGTATTCTACCTTTCTACAATCATTTTGCCTAATTTTTCAAAAAAAAATTCAAGGTTAGTGTTTTACAAAACTCGATATTTCTGAAATATTATTGCATATATATGATTTGTGATGATGGAATAATTTTATATGCTTGTATCAAAATTTGCCATTGAAATTGCTTGAGAATTCTTGATGAGTTTTAATGGATTCTAGCCATGTAAATATGATTAGATGATGTTTATAGATGTTTCTAGAGGTTGCTAGAACTTGTAGCAAGTGTTATAATTATTTTAGAAGCTAAACATGCAAGATATACATAATAGCTTTTACTGGACAGATTTGAGCAGTTGGGAATTGTGGTTTGTTTGAATGGATGAATCACATGGGACAAATCTGGAAAAAATCTATGTTATTCTAGACTCATAGGGAAACAATTCTTGTGTTGAAAGTTTTGTGAGAAAAAATCGTTTTCATTTTCAAAATAACTCAAAACTGTAGGGTTGAGGAATTTTGCAGAAATCTGGAAAAGCTACAGCCTTTTGTTTCTTTGCATTTTTAAAATAGTAAATGTACTTGAAAACTACTGAAATTTTTATGGTAGGTAGAGTGGTGAGTTTGGAACAAATTCTATGTTGAGCACGTTGACTAAATAAGACGTTTATAATTTCTAAAAAAAATAGGAAATCAAAATATAGTTAAAAATGTTTCCAGTCACTGGACGGATTTGCGCAACTGTGGTGTTTTGCTTATAACTTAAGGAATTTAGATTAGAATTGAGCTCCACTTGATTCTAAAACTATCAAACTCGAAGATATTAAATTCTATACCTAACTCAAGTAATTTGGAGTTCAGGAGGATAGGTAAATGATTTGCCGAAATTAGGCCATTATAGTAGCATAGGAATTGGCTTAGGCTAATTAGTTAGGTACTAATGATTATTGTATTTGATTAAATGGCTAAGTTACTAGTTTATACTAATGTGTAATGATGTTATATGACCTCTAGATATGTGAGGGTACTTGTAGAATCATTAATATGAATTATATTTCTTGATTACTTGTTGTTTACTCGATATGCTATAAATGTACAACTATGTGCAAGTTTTGAACTTGATGCCAATATGATTGTTATATTTCTTGTTCTACATGAACTTGAATTGAAATTGGTGTTTAAAAGGGGTTGCAACCACCTGGTCTTGGCATGGTAGTGTGCATACTACGCCGAACATCCTAAGGGTATCAATGATCTTATGTCTACCATGATCTGTATTCCACTATTGCTTGGGGAAACCTCGATTTCCCTGGATAGTTGGTCATAGGCTCGATTATTATTTGTAAATAATCTATTGAGCAATCAATCATGACAAGTCGACCGATCCATAATGAAATCACCTGTAGATAGAAGTCATTTGTCAACCGGTGGACTCATCCTCAATGCCGTTTAGGCTTCCCAGTTCAGTCGGTTGTCCGCCGCCTTTTTTTCCCATTCCCGAGATGGCCTTATGGGTAGCAGCCTCCCACAGAGATGACTTTGTGGTCAACTTCTATTCTGCTTGTTAGAAGGTTCGTTCGGAAATCATGGTAGTCTTTTCATGGAGATGATTAGGAGCGGAAATGGACCTGGGGTTAAGAACAATGACAAAACTGCCTTCTGTCTGTTGCCATGGAATGTATAGGTAGGGATTGTTTTATGCTTGGAAAGCCCGTTCCGCGCTCTCTATCCCCATGAACTGCTTTTTAGTATTTGTGTTCGCCTTCTTTCTTCATTCAATCCACGACTTACCTCGATACACCTGTCTCACAACGGCTGATCTTTTGAGTGAGGGAAGCTGGAGAATTGGTCAAGAGAGTAAAAGAAGAGGAACTATAGATCGAGAAAGTCACATTAGCTACACCAGACCAGACACACCTTTTTTTCTTAACCTATTTTTTGACTGACCGGATAGGTCACCCCTCAGCCTCCTATCACTTAAAGGCAGTGCTAACCCTTCATTCAACTGTTCTCTAAAAGGCCTGCCTATTCTATTAGTCATGTTTGGAGAACATAGTACTAGGGTCTTAGATAGTGAAGTGCTTAAAAGGGCCTTAGGTAGCTGCTATCTATCGGATCTTTTCTAAGAAGTTAGGTAGGTGGTTGAGTCAAAGCGGAGAAGGAGACTAAGTTATCAGTCGTGCCGGGATTGATTTCTTACTTTGAATGAGGGTCACACAGTCGTCAACCCTGCTGGAAGTGTTTTCGTCATCCAATCTCCTGGTCTTTCGTTCGCTATTCGAATTCTGGACCAGTAGAAATGTACGAAAGGTGGTCTTGTCCTTTCATTTCCAACTAGTAGCTAGTAGCTTCATCGTTGATCTCTCATCTTCTCGGACGACTGTGACTCGTACGTCCAGACAATGACTATCGATTCCTAACGAACCCATAGATTCTTCTACCATTCGACCAGATCTTCGTCATTGTATTCAAATTTGATTTTCCACCCCGATCGAGCATTTTCAAACCTTCATCGATCGGAACAAAACTATTAAAAGAAACTTTTAGGGAGCACGCTATACATAATACTAAGGGACCCAGGCTCTGCTCGAATGATACGATTAGCAACTTCAAGTACCCAAGCTATGTGATCAAGAACTCTTCTCTGTCAGGCGAATCCCTTAGGGCGCCCTAAGCAACTGAAGGGTAGAGAAGATGAAGAATAAGGGTAATCGACACATGCGGCTATACCACCAAAAGGAAAGAGAGGACCAATTGATACCAATAGCAAGATACACATATTTTTAGACTCCGAGGGGTGATAGTGATAATGATAATAGTATCAGATCAGAAGATTGGAATGAAATACCTTAATACATTATGGATTAAGTGCAAAATTTTTTTTATATATTTTTTATAAGTAAGCCCCTTCCCTTAGGAACAGAAGGATAAACAAGGGGCTAATTTCTCACAATTATTCACGTTCAACTCGAAGATCCAGCAAGCCAACTTCAACCGAAACTAAGTCATATTCTCTCTCTCTTCCTAATGGAGGCGCATACCCTTCTTGTAACAGTGGATGGATAATCTAAAGTCTCGTAGTCTTTGTTTCTAAAAAGGTTGTGTCCTTTCTACATATATCAAAATTTTAGTCTTTCACCCCTCATTTATCGAATTAGCTATGGCTAATCAAAGTATAGTAGGTCTAATCAGAAGTTTCACTATGGCGATTGGAAGAGGCACAACCTTAATTCAAGTCGAGCAGTAGCTTTTCTACACTCAAAGGGAACCCGACATCCCCTTAACTGAGACTTCCTATGCATAGTTGTAGCCTTTCGTCATACCAAAAGGGTACTTAGTGCCTCCACCACCTACTAGGCTGCAATCTTCTTGTTTCTAAACTAAATCGAGGGTCTATGCTGCTCTCTTAATAATATGTCCACTATAGTCTATTTGAAGTGTTGCTGCCCTTTCTTGTCTTGAATCAAATGAAATTTAATAACGTTGTGTAGCGGATGGCATGGACTGATTTAAATAGCATACTTTTACAATAGATCTCGTTTATCTTTTATATGTTAAATATTCGTGAGTGAATATTTGGTCTCAATAACCAGGCTTGGAAAAGAGAATGAGAATCTCGTTCAGCAAGAGGCTGGGTTTTTGGTCTTTCTACGTTTCAAGTACCACTCATTTGGTTAGTACTCAAAATTGGATTTCTTTCTTGTTGGTTCAAAGTAATGCTTCTATTATTTAGCTATGACCAACATTTTTTGGTTAAAGTGCTCATGCAACTTCTAAGGGATGCGTACCCCTCCAAGTTGCTTCAAAGTAGCATCTGTGGATAAACGATGGTTAAGCCACATCGGTGCGGTCGGGATCTCCCGGTACTTGTGAGGCAGAAGAATCCTTGAATAATAAGATCGAGCCAATCCTTGTGGAAAGTCTTTTTTTAGTACTTGTTAGCGTCCCTTCCCCCTTTCTATGTACCTAGTCTACGAACCTGGCCTAATCTAATAAGCCTTCCACGCCTTGAAAACATCGATGCAGCATGGTTTCTAGGATGACTCTTACAGGAACTTCTTCACTCAATTATCAAGATTAAAGAGACTTTCTGTTTTTGCTCGCCGATAGCTGCGCTTTTTTCGTTCTACGTCCCCAAGACCAGTACTATTCTGATTGAAGCTATAGGCATTTTACATCTTTCTTTAGGCGAGTTTATTCACCATTAAGTCTACATACTCTGTTACTCATAGCGAGTTGCTTCGTCCTCCTGTGTAGATGTAGATATAGAGGCTTCTTTTTCATTTTTTCTGGTCTGTCTATCACCACAAACCTAGTAATCTCATTTCCAAGAAGACGAAGAGCTAAAAGTCAAGATGCGGGTTCATCTGACGAGCTGGATTTTGAAAGAGTCGAGTAGTTATGTTTACTAAACGAGCAGGCTCGGTAGTACCTTAACTAAGTTCTTCGAATGGATGACAAGGGACGGATGAAATTACCAATGGTATCGAACTGGCTTTTATGATTGCCTTCACATAACTTGAGTAGATGACAGTTGGAAGTCCCTTTTGGTTAATATAACTGCTTGATTGTTCATTTACTAGGAACCATAATTACTTGAACATTTAGAACTTCATATTTGTGTTTGTCGCTAGTTCGATCTCTAGATGTGCACCGATGGCCCCCTTTCCATTGATAATCCTCCTAAGTCGATGGGCTTTACCTTAAAATGAAAATAAGGTATCGAGACCTACTGATATAGATTAAGTAGCTACTAGATCCCCCGTCTTGTCGAAGAATCAAATACTCTGTTCTCATCGATTGGGATTGACTGTCTTCTTTACCTCGACAAATGTGGTCAACCCCAGCTTGCTTATCTACAACTGCCCTATTCCGTGAAACTTAATGAATTTGATCCAATCCAATAAGCCCGTAAGCGCCGGTACAATATAATTCTAATATCCTTTAAAGAGGTTGGAATCCCCTATATAGTATTTTTTCATTTCCTGCGTAATCTGATGTTTACTCTTCATTAATTAGGGGGGTGGTCACTCCACTTGAGTCAACCGACCCTATGTAGGGTCTAGAGCTCTCATAAATCTTTATGTCAAGGAGCGGAACAGCTCGACCAGAGAGAGAGAGGCTGGATGGAATTCAGCTCGACCGATAAGGAGAGGAATGGAGTTGGCTGCAGGGCTTGGTCCAATGAATGGAGCCTTTTGGATATCAAGTGTTGATGGTTCCTGCTGATATGCTTTTGAAAACTTAGTTGAGGACGATATCGAACAAAAACCCTAGCATGTATAAGGATTCGAACAAAGGCACACCTGAGATGATAGTTCAAGCGGGTTAGATCCCTAACCCCAAGGTGTGATGTTAGGTGAGATCGACCCAAGGCACACTTGAGACAATGCGTATGATCTGTTCCCTTTCTCCTCTCTTGATTTGAATCACTAACCTTCTTGCACTACTCCTTTTCCTTTCAAGGTGATCTTGTTTTGATTGATACGCCTGCCAAGAATGAGGTAGGTTTTCAAACATGGCACAAAATAAATCAAATAGATTCTAGTCTGGCCATCACTTTATGTTCGTAGAATTGGTGGCTTAGTTGGCCTCGCTTCCTGTCTTCAAGCTAGGGTCGCTGCAAGTGCTTGTGTTCGATGCAAGGGATCGTTTTTGCCCATATTGATAAGAAATGAGATGTTGAACATCTCAGTTAACTAGCTACCACTTGAAATCGATCTGATTGGAAAGAGTAAGCTATTTCTTACTCAGTATGTGATATATGACTTGATATGTATACTTGAATCGATTCTTGATTGCAGATGTTGCGTACATTGCATACAAAGTTTTCCAAATGGTTTTCAAACAGGAAAATGTATTCGAAAATCTTTCCCAATTACTCCCTCGCTGAGCTTTGGTGCTAGATAAGCTCACCCTCGTTTTTTCCCCTTTCAAGTATAAATGAGTCAGAGTACGATATTTGATGATTGTGTGCTAAAGGAAAATATGTTCGTGACTTTAATCCCTAGTGATGAAATTTGTATATATGTGGTATTGAATTAATGTAATAATTAGATGTCGAACTTATACAAAGGTTTGGTTATACAAATGATATATGCTTTACTTTGGAATTAGATGTCATTTTAATATGCTTTGGGTGAATTCTATTATGTTGTTGGAAATTGGGGTTGACGAGCTGTAGTGAATGATTTGGTGTTGTGGTTTGTTGCTTTTTCTATTTCTAGGATAAAACTGTTAAGCTCAAGATACAGCCATTATACTGCCCAATTTTTGAGAAAACTACTAAATTATATTTAATCCTTTGATAACGTAATTGAAATTTCGTAATTTGGTAATTGGGAAATAATTATTTAAAAGTCTTGGAATTTTGAATTATGGTTAATAGTGCTCGGGCTATTATAATTGTGCCTTAGCAGACTTAGGCGGAGCGATCTTCTTAAGCCCGTGGCATCACGATCCCAGAAATGTTTGTGATTTTAATAAAGTATTAGAGACTGTGTTAGCGATTGAAAAATTGGGGTCGTGACATCCGGAGCATGTAATTGGTGAGTCAACATCTCCCTAATACTGCCATCCTCATTCAAGACCTAAATTTTCTCCCTAGTTGAAATAGGAGCCTGGGCTGATGATGTTGGAAAAGTTTGAGTTGTTTAGGGCAGAGGGGCTTGACTTGTGGATAGAAGTGCGTCCGAGCTCTCCAACACTGTACGAGGCTTGACAGGAGGAGCAACAGAAAAGCCAAAAGGTGATGCAAAATCAGAGCTCGTCCCTGGAACATGTACCTATCAACAACCATAGGGACAAGAGCAGAGAAGGTCGTCTCAGCAGGAGCAACCGACAAACTTGAGGGCGAAGAGGCTGAAGAGATTTAAACCCTTGGCCCAACCAGTGCAACTGCTGAGGATCTTGCTTTCTTAGCAATGGGAGGGGTAATCAAGGAGGGTTCCCTCCTTTGTTTCTTCTTCTTCGTATTTTTATAAACATATGCAACAACAACGTGAATAGCAGAAGCCCTCATATTGTCAAATGCAGTAAAAATATTAGAAGAAGTTTGGACAACAAAAAAAAAAGGAAAAGTAAAACTAGAATGACAAAACCTATTAAGGGAGGGGTTGAGCTGGTAACGAGAGCCACAGGGTCACAAAGACCTGATGAGCAGATAGTTTCTAAGAGCTCATACATGCGCACCCTTCCCTTTCCTAGAATAGTATTTTCTATCCTCAACTCCTCAACAGACAAGATAAGTTCTTTAGAAGTTCCCGATGATGGAACAGCCTAGACATGACAAACAGACCAACCCCTCACGGACTTCACAAAAATATTGCTATTTTGCCACCCTTTATTGTTGTCTACTAGACCTTCAATCACAAGACGCCCAGTTTGGGCCACAAAGTAATACTACCCACTAGTTGAATCTTGGCACTTCTTAGAGAAGAAATACCAAAATAGCCTCATGGTCGGTTCGAACCCTAAATATTTCACTCGCCTATTAAAACCTGTAATAAGCCTCCACCCATTCAGAACTACCTACCCAGGACTTAATTGGTAGTAAGTAAGAATATCTTTTATGAATAAGGGAATAGGTAAGCAAAAAAACTTAAAAACCTTGGGGTAAAAGGTGATCTCATCATCACCAAGAGCAGTACCAAGAGTCTTGCGATTAGGGATCCTATAATTGAACCTAAGCAGAAAACCCCCTTTCTTAGCCAACTATTTAACAAGCTCAGAGCTCACAGTACATAACCTCTTATCGGCAAAAAATGTGTTTGCCAAAGCTACCCTTGAACTAGAGGCATTATTGGTTTTCTTCTTAGACTGAGTTCGTGTGCTAGGGGTTAGAGGATGAAAGGAATAAATGGTTTCAACCCTAATAAGGGATTGGCCAGTGATAATCAAGTCTTGAGACTTTTCAGAAACCCTCCTCTCAGAATTCGACATGTCTGGAAACTAAGGAAGATGAGAAGGGCACGTACGTAGGGTTTGAGGAGAGTGACAATAAAATAATGTACAAAGGCAGAAAGCTCAAAAACTCTAAGAAGATGAAAAGTCCTAATGCTATTGGAATTTAGGCGAAAGCAGGAGAGATAAAATAAGACTTCATTCACAAAAAGAAATTTAAAACAGAGAACAAGCTATGGCTAGGCCGAAGCCCATCATAAAGCCCAAAGAAAGCTGAGGATCACTGAAAATAAAAGTACAAATCATCTGACAACACATGCAAGTGAGAACCAAGACAACACACGTAGTCCTCCGACCTCCTATGAAGCTTGGGAGACTAAGGGGCAATTGATGGGCCATGAAATAAATCACAAACTAAGAAGTAAGGTCCAATAGCTATAATGTTAGGGATATGCCCTAATGTTATAGATTAGATGACCTAATTAGGGTTTAATAAGAATATGTATATGTGTGTTTACTACACAATGGTGTTTTAGGATATTATATTCTCTGCCTTCATGAATATGTCCCTTGTGTTTATTGGAGAAGAAAAATATTCTAAAAGGATTTAGAATACTTCACTGTGTTGTCTTCGATATGATAAACATTAAGAATAGAATCATAACCCTTCAGATTATTTGACCGGGACTAGAATAATTGAGTACGGGTTATCATATGTAATTACCTTTGATTAATATAGTGATGTTAATGATAAAGAATGGTATGTGAAGTGCCATAACAACATGGGGATGTAGACTAATTTACATATGAGTGATCGTCAGTGGTACAGATCATTGAATGTGATGATAAATAGTAAATTACATGATATCAGGTTAATAGTTTACTATTTAGTTGAGAATTGTGCAAATTAATCCTTAGACTTGAGAAATTACAACTGCCGGATATATCAAGGGCTAAATATAGCGTTTGGACAACACCTGCCTTCTTTAAGGTAAGTTACGGGCTTTCGCATTTTAGTCTTGTGATATAGAGACTGATAAGTAATTGTCAATATAGGATCTATTAATCTCTGGTGAGAGATGATGTCCTATGATATCTAAAATCGGTTGATAAACGAGGAAGTCCTTGGCCAAAGAAAGAGTGAAATTGATGGAAAGGAGTTTTTCCATAATAGTCATCTTTTGTTTCACTGTTTGGGATCTATTCATAGAAATGGTCCTTTCCCGATCGGGACACTTTAATAGAAGGATCGGATTGTACAGTATTTCCCGACAGTAAATAGTTTCATAAAAGACAGAGTCTTCATTATCGCATAGATTGTCATGATACGTTTGTTGCTAGTGCATCACTCATAAACATAAGGGTATTTCGGGTAATAATGGAGACATTCCCGAAAGAGATAAGAGGTTTAATGGTCCTTCATCGGTATGCGGTTATGAATCTAGAAAGTCACATACTAATAATATCAAGAATAAGTTCACCAGAAGCTTATATAATGTGGTTAATGACTTTGAAGGGTTAATTGTCATCTATATTAGTCTTTCGGCCAAAAGTGTAATTTTGTAAAGTTTTAGGGTCAAACTATAAATACCAGAACATTTGGGGCTAAACTACAAATATTGAAAAGTAGTTTCAATATAATTATTCTAATAGAGATTATAATAAGAAAAAGTAATTATATATATATATATATATATATATATATATATATATATATATAATAAAAGGATTTGATTTGATAAAGTGGCATGTCATCAATCCTAGTCATGAAATGGCAAAATAAATTATTGGAAAATAGGATATATGTGGCGTGTGAATTGGCACATGTAGGATGATTGGATTGTCCATGTCATCTATCTTGGTATTAATCTTATCCACTAATTTGAATTAAAGGTGGAGATTTAATCTTGATTAAATCAAGGTGTCCACATGTCATTAGACGATAATCATTACTTTTGCAAGTTGTTGGAGAGAGAAAAGACAACCATTAGATTATAATCAAAGCCATGTAAAAGATTATCTAAGATTACACTCAACTAATCTTATTTTGATTGGATGATTTGCATGCATGTTATAATATTATAATTGAGATTATAATATTGTAATGCCCCGATCCCTCACGAGACCGGATGCTCTAATAACCAAGCTATTCTCAACCTAATTCCAACCCAGTCTCAAAATTTTAGGAAAAAACGGATAGAGTTTCCTCTGTACCGCGGACATTTTTCAAACCTGTAAATGCTCAATAAAGCCACAACATAACAAGACATTCATTTATGCCATCCGAGCCTTAAGACATACAAACAGTTTAGATACAGACAAGCATGCATTCATAACTTAACTTCTTTACAAAACCGCTTATCATGCCACTCCATGATAGCTTTTAAGTATTCTTAGAAATTGAAAACAACCAGTCATTCACTCCCAAGCATGCGAAGCAGCTAATAGCAGAAATATAAGTTATTACATGCCATGGTTCTAAATCTACCACTACAACATCTATCCCTCAATTTGCAAACTATATAATATACACATATCACTTAGGTTACAAAATAGAACATAAAGTAAAGAAAACAAGTCCTACTCTCATCAACAAGAACATAGTCCACCTCAAGCAACTAGACACAGCAACTAATGCAACTCCTCCAACTGCGCCACCTGAAACATGTTAGTGAGGTATGAGCAACCACTGTTGCCCAGTGAGGGATAAGGTCCCGGGGTGTGCAATGCGACAAGTAATACAGTTAACAACAATAACAATTGAGCAAATCAAGAAACAATGATAGCTTAAATAACCACATATTTGAAAGGATACATTTCTCATAACCCCTATACACCAATCTTCACTGGTCTTCATTCACGATCCACGAACCACGATCACGATCACGATAAGCCGGCATAACCCCAAACACTTTAGTGGGTGTACTCCGGATGTACCCCGATAATCCTACGGCCCAACATCCCCTGGCAATCTCCGGACCAGGCGAATGAGGGACTAGGGCACGGAGATTGAATATCCACCGGCAAGCCCTCTGCCGCCCAGCCGATATTCAACACATCCGCCCCTGACACTATGGTTGCGCAACCACGATGCAATGCACTTAACCATGGCAAATTAATAGCAATAATATAAGCATTAACACATAGGAGGATCAACAAAGTAGGTTGACCTCGATGCAATTAGAATAGAAGCAATTATAGAAGCTAATAAGCAGTTTACAAAGGAACATGTACAAAATAAGCATAGAATCATACCAAAAGTTCCAAATCAATTTAAAATCACATATAAACACTCAAGAAGTCATGCCATGGGTTTAGAAGTGTGAGTCAACCGAAATTGCACCTAAACCCCTTTATTTTTCAAACTATTTCTCTTCCAAACCAAGGTTAATGATTCCATTTTCAAGGGAAACTCTCCCAACCTTCTAACTAACCCTCAAGGTACCCTCTCAACCCTCTAACTCATTCAAACGCCCGCGATTACCTCGAAAGCCCCAAATTTCCTCTTATGGCTTTAAACTACACATACCTTATCCGGGCTTCAAACAAGGGTTATCAAAGCTTCTATAGCACCTAGGTAGCCTAAGAATACTAGAAGTGAAGCCCGAATCCACCCGGATTCGCATGAACCCCGAAACCCCTTTGTTAAAGTCGGCTATTTCACGTTTTATGCGATTCTAGAGCAATTCAAGTGCACGGGGCTATTAGACTACCTTCATTATCACCTAAGGCATCTATTAGGAGTGTTGAATCAAGCTAATACGTGCAATTACACAAAACCCTAGAAAAACATCACTATTCACCTCATAAATTCAAATGACGATTCCAACCGTTTAAAATGCGAACTAATAGCTCAAATGTGTTCTCTAGCACTTATATACAAGGTATAATAGCATAGATAAGCTTTGCAATAGCATTTGATAACATTTTCAACAAATCAAGAAAAATGTAACATTTTAGATATGCATAAAAAGTCATGAAAACCCTCACCAATTGCACGTAGGAACTCTCGGGAGGCTAGCAAACACCCTAAACTACTTGCTCCTAGCTTGGCTTGGCTTGGCTTGAAGATTTGATGAACAAAATCCTCTCATTCTCCTCCTATACTATTCTCGGATTTGCTACAGTGATTTTTCAGCATTTGCTCTCTTTTTTTTTTGTTTTTGTTTTTATGAGCTAAATGGTCATGTGTTGAGTAGATATACTAAATGGCTAAGTTGGGTGATTAAATGGGTTACTAAAA
This sequence comes from Ehretia macrophylla, assembly GCA_037974665.1. Taxonomy (NCBI): domain Eukaryota; kingdom Viridiplantae; phylum Streptophyta; class Magnoliopsida; order Boraginales; family Ehretiaceae; genus Ehretia; species Ehretia macrophylla. The sequence continues at coordinate 2,968,016 of CM075766.1, forward strand.
TGAGCGTTGTTAACTTTAAAATGAGCCTAAGGTGTGAAACATAGGCTAGCTAATTAAATCTCTAAGTTATGTTACGTAACACTATTCATTGAACTACGAAAATCATTTTCTAAACGAGCGCTCCTATCGCTTCTAGTTCAATTGCACATTTTTTCCACTCCTTTAACAATTAATATGATTTAATAAAAATGTTAATTCACTAATAGAATGTAATTTGAAAATGGAGTGAATAGTAGCTATAGAAGTCAGTTAGTAAAGTACAGAAGTAAATGCGCAAGCAAGGGATGCAACAGTAATTGAATGCATGGCTAAATCTCGGGCGTCACAAATATAATATGAAGACAACACTCTCTCTCCTCTCTCTAACACACATACATAGCACACACTAAGCAAAATAAAAGAAAATCTTCTTCTTCTCTCAATGGTGTTTCGGCCATGGTAAGATGAAAAGGTAGAATTTTTCTTTTTGAAAAACCACTTACATATTTAACTACAAAGCTTGAAAACAAACTAGTACATTTTTATTTTTCTAGCTTTTTGGTGGACTTTGGATATTAGTGGACTTTTCTAGAGCCTTCAAGTTAGAAGAAGTTGAACCAAGGTCTTCAAAGCTTCATCTACACAAAAGTTGCTACATGAGGTATACATCTATACTTTACATATGGATATATATACATATATATAGATATGCATATATGTATATATCTATATATAGATATACATATATCTATATATATATATATATATATATATGTATATATCTATATATATATATATATGTATATATATATATATACATATATGTATATATGTGTGTGTGTGTATGTGTTAGAATAGAAGATACATGCATGTTATATTAAGATCTTCTATTAGATATTATATGTTGTTACAAAGTGTTTACATTCCAAAAGTTTTAAATGGTAGCCTTTACATGTTGGTATGAACTTGTTGTATACAACATACTTATCTAACGATCCTTTGCATTTATATGAGAGTTCTTTTATATAAATCATGTCTATAAAGGTTTTCAATGTAGTTGGATCGTGGCCTAGTAGAAGACTTAGTCAAATAGGCTAAGATTTTGTTGACTAAATCCAATGCAAGCATAACCAACTCAACTAATACAAGCAAAGATACTCATAAGAGCTCGAAAAGCATAGGGAACAATCCCAACGTCCATTGTGGGTCAATCCCATTACCCCTCAACAGAATTATAAGCAAAATCTCGCCTATATAAGGGTAGCAACAAGATTTGAAGGGGGTATCACACTTTCATTTAGCAATTACATTCTATACATTGCATTCTTAAGCTTTCTACAAGCCTTGTTGTCCTTATAACTAATTTAAGCATCGGAGGAGGACCTTAGGCACCGCCTTGTGCCTTTTGTTTTATAGGTAGTCTAGCTCGGATTTTTGGTTGTCAAGCACAAATAAAGAGTTTCAACCCAGTTCTTGAGGCTCAACTCACATCTGACCTTAACACCTTGTTTATTTATGATGTAAGTAACTACTAATTATTGCAGTTAGGGGATTGATTTGATTATTTTGGTAGGTTATTGTACATAAATTTCTACCAATCTTAATGAGTAAAGGTACGAAATTTATTCTCCAAAAGTGCTATGAAGTTTTACGTGGTACCAAAACTCGAAACTTTAGTCATCGTGATTCTCTATTCATGACAAGCTATCATTATCCTCTGTCGTTAATTGAATTGTCCACAATTCATCATCTTCAAATGGCTGCTTAAAGTTTCTTTCACATACAAATTTACAATTTGACAATCCTCACAAAGCACTAGACTCACCATGTTGCCAGTTACCTTGTTCGACTCCCTTCTCCACTTGAAATAGAGGATAGACGAGGTTTGTCTTTTTTCTTTTTTCTTTTTTGTTTTTTAGAAAGAAAACACTATTTTTCTAAAGAACATTTCTCCAAATTATATTGTATTAGGAAACATATAAAGGATAATTTCCACCATTTTCTAGAGAATTGTATAATAATGTTTCCAAATCTCAAGAATTTGGAGAATTATGTTTTCCAAAGTTTCCAAATACTACTCGTTTTGAAGAAAATAAACATTTTGACATTCCTGTTCCCTATTTTCATATTTCTAGAAAGTAATTTTTGTTTTATAGCAACTTGTTAAGGCAATTAAATTGATTGGGATTTGATTGGCTATATTTTAGCAAAACTTTTGTTATTACCACACTTGTGTTATTACCATTTGTACTGTGCAGGAAAAATATTATGGTATCTTACCATATAAGAAGAATATTTGTGCTGATTATGGAATGGCATTAATTGTCTATTCATAAGGAAAGGAAGTGTAAAAGAAAAATTAGGGCTTTGTGGGAAGAGGCCTTTCTTGAAACCCAAGCTATGATGACCTGTAGGAATCAAGTATATATATGTATGGGTCACGAAGGGGCATGGTGAAGTAGCAAGAAAACATAAAAGATTCTCGTCCACTATTCCATGTCATGTTGCAACACTATCTGTGTTTGAGTTCTTGATTTTATCAGTGTTGTAACTTTGTTTATTTTGACAGTATGTCATGAGAAAATTGTATGCCCCTTTGAGTGATTAGATTGTTGTATCCTTTAATTATTCTTCGGGAGAGAAAGTTGTAGTTCTCGAGAAGGAATGTTGCAAATCGAGGGGAACTTGCCAAACTAGAGTTCGCTAAGGAGTCTTCATCGAGGTGTCAAAGGTCAAGAAAGAGTCTTTACTTGTGTAAGTCCATTGATGATGTAACTTGTTATTTCTTAGTGAATTGGTTTGTTGGACCAGGGGTTTGTCCCGTGGACATAGACTGCACAGTTGAACCACATTAAAATCTTGGTATTCTTAATTCTATTACAACTTTATTTTAGTCCACTGCTCTACACGTTCTCTGTTTATGTTGCAACATTAAGTGAAGCCGATTATTAAGTTGCAAAGATAGATTGGTTGGTTTAGTTAATGTTACAACATCATCTGTAACAGTTTTCTTTTATGTCGCGAAACTCCATTATTTAATAAAATTATTCATACTTATACTATGATAACTCTAACAAGTGGCATCAAGAGCAGGTTACGAACTAATTCGGTTAGATTCTTGGGAGCTTTGAGTTGTTGTTTTGTAGAAGTAGGTATGGACACTTTGTGTGATAGAGGCTCAATCACTAAACCACCGTTGTTGGATGGTGCAAATTATTCATATTGGAAGGCTAGAATGGGGGCATTCATTAAGTCGATTGATGAGAAGGCTTGGAGAGTGCTGTTGACAGGTTGGACAACTCCCACCACTACGGATACTCAGGGCAATGTTGCAACAAAGACTGAAACATAATGGATCAAGGAGGAAGATCAGTTGGTGAACTAGAACTCCAAGTCGCTGAATGCAATGTTCAATGCTGTTGATTTAAATCAATTCAATCTAGTTTCAACATGTGAATCTACTAAGGACGCCTAGGAGATATTGCAAACAGCATATGAAGGTACAACATCGGTCAAAAGATCTAAATTATAGATGCTTGCCACCAGATTTGAAGAGTTGAAGATGTATGAGGATGAAACGATTGCTGATTTTAATGCCAAGCTGTGTGATATCACTAATGAAGCTTTTGCTTTGGGAGAAAAGTATTCAGACTCAAGTTGGTTAGGAAAACTTTGCATTCTCTCCCAATAAATTTGGAATCAAAGTTGTTGCCATAGAAGAATCCAAGAATGTTGATAAACTCAAGATTGATGAATTGATGGGGTCACTTCAAACCTTCGAGATGAAGTTTAAGTAGAAGAAGAAAGTAAAAGGGATTGCTCTGCAGGCGGAAGTTGAAAGAAAAGGGACACTAAGCTCTTCGGAGGATGAAAACACAGAGATATCTGAGTCTTTAGCCTTGCTTACCAAAAACTTCAACAAGGTTTTGAAAAAATGGGACAAGCGAAGAAAGGGCTTTAGACAATCAAACATTGAAAAGAAGCCTCATGTTTCAACATTGCTTGACACATTTAAGAAATGAAATTTTAAACTAACTGATTAAAAGAAAAAAGGTAAGAGTATTAAATGATGTGAGTGTGAGGGATTTGGTCACATACAATCTAAATGTGCAAACACCTTGAAGAAAAAGAAAAAGACTCTGAATGTTACCTGGAGTGATGGAGAGTCGGAAGAATGCACGGAAAGCGACGAGGAGCACATCAGTAACTTTGTTGCATGCAATGTTGCAACAGTTCAGCAGCAAACCAGATTGAAAGAAGCTGAAGGTGCTACAACTGTTGCAACGATGAGTGAAACAGAGGATGAATTGAGTGAAACTAATTTTGCTGGATCAGAAAGTGATGGTGACTTGGATAACAAAGAAATCATGAAAACATACAAATATACGTACGAAAAATGGGTGATCGTGTGCAAGAAAAACCAAGGATTGAAGTTGAAGATCATCGAATTAGAGAAACAAAAATCAAAACTGGAAAAGCTGGCTGACAAAAGACTGTAGGAAGTTCAGATGCTACAACATGAGTTGAAACAGATACAACGTAATGTGAAAATACTAAATTCCGAGACTGAAAAACTTGACCATATGCTGGCCATTCCGAAATCAAGCCGTGATTGTAACACCCCGGCTAAGTGTATACCTAGCCACTTTTGGGTCCAAGGTAGAGGCACACCAATGATGCACACCAACTAAGTATTGTCTGCTTTGGGTTACCACATTGGGCCCCTCACGATTTTGTCATTTCAAGGATTTCTCCCCAAAAGGGCCCTAGTCGAATATAAGGGAGAACCCTCCACTATATATTCAATGATCCCAGCTCGTAACCAACCGATGTGGGATAGTTTACACATATTTGCCCCTACTAAGAGGACCCAGCACCATCGCGGGTCACTGATACAAAGGTCGGCCCACTCTGATACCACTTAATTTAATACCCCGGCTAAGAAAATACCTAGCCACTTTGGGTCCAAGGCAGAGGCACACCAGCGATGCACACCAATGAAGTATTGTCCGCTTTAGATTACCACATTAGGCCCCTCACGGTTTTGTCCCTTCGAGGATTTCTCCCCAAAAGGGCCCTAGTCGAATATAAAGGAGAACCCTCCACTATATATTCGATGATCCCAGCTCTTAACCAACTGATGTGGGATAGTTTACACATAGGTTGTATCAGAGCCGACATGTTCGCATGGCCAGTGAGGACGTTGGGTCCCTAAGGGGGGACGGGTAAAATATCCCATATCAGATACGGAGGTCTTTAGGCTACTTGATTATAAAGTTCGCTCGTATATCGTGACAGCGCGTTTTCACGTACAGTGCGTGCGTGGGAAACAAATCCGTGAGGGGTATGGGCTCCACAGCGGACAATATTGTCATAGTGCGTCTTCAGGCCTACTCGCCATGGCCTCTTGTGCACGCTAGTACCGTTAAGGACGAGGTGTCACTTGTAGGCGTCGGAGTGTTAGTTCCGGGGCGTTACAGTGATCATATGGGACTGGGTTTTTATGGAGGAGAATCATATGGGAAGACGATCTTTGTCAAAAGCTCAGAAAAACCTGTACAGGAGCAAGATGTCGCAATATTACAGAGGGTCAAAGAGAAAGTTTCAGCCACTGATGTTATAACACAAACTGTAATAGCGCAAAAGAAACAAAGGAAAAAGAAGAACATATTTGTTCCCATCTGCCATTTCTGCTACACACCTGGACACATCATACCTCGGTGCTTCAAGTATCGTAATATGCTAAAAAAAGGTAAGTCTTTTAATCCCCTTGTTCAAAAGAATAGATCGTCTCAAGCACTGTTGCAACATAAGTTGAGACAACTTTGGGTAAAGAAATCTGATTTAACCTGTTTTGTTGCATATACATCTACACAAGCTTGTACTACTAACTCATGGTATTTTGATAGTGGTTGTTCTAGACACATGACAGGTATGCATGAAGTTTTAAGCAGCTACAAAAGATGTGATGAAGAGCAAATTACATTTGGATATGGTGTTAAAGGGCAAGTTCTAGGAAGAGGAACACTTGAAATAGAAGGATTTCCAAGGCTCAAGAAAGTTCTACATGTTGAAGGCCTAAAGTCAAATCTTATTAGTATCAGTTAGTTGTGTGATCAGGGTTTGTTTGTAAAATTCAATAAAGATAGTTGCCATGTATTAGATGTGTCTAATAACCGTGTACTTACAGGAAATAGATCTTTTGATAATTGTTGTATTTAAACTCTACCACATGAACAACTATTAGCTTGTCATAACAATACCCATAACAGTGTTGAGATTTGGCATTAGAGGTTAGGACATTTAAATTATAAAATGCTGACCAAAATTGTGAATATAGGCGCAGTACGAGGTGTTCCGAAGCTAAGAAGCAAGCAGACTGGTGTCTGTGGTTCTTGCCAAATGGGAAAACAAGTAAGAGCATCACATAAGATGTTGCAACATGTTTCAACTGAAAGGATCGGATCTCGAAAACGTGTGATTCAGAATATAAAAGAGCTAAAGCGGAAGCGTTGAGCATTTTAAAATTTTCAACATTATCTTTTTTAATCACATACATTTCCAAAGTAAAGTCCAAGATAATCAACATGCAATATATAATATATCAAATATACTATAACGTTAACGAGAGATAAAACGGCATACCTCCCGTTTATAGCTGAGAAAAGATGGAATCACGACGGAGATGCTACGACGTGGACAAACCTCCTTCACTCATGCAAAAGCTCTAGATTGAAACACACAAACATCCAAATGTTATTTCTACAAACTAAGTAAATGTGCTAGCTACTTAGTAGTAGTTTAGAGCTTGTATATAATTAGAAAGCAAAAATAATAACACTTATCTTTTTTCATGCTTTGGCTGAGAGCATCAAGGCAAAAGACATAGCTCTCATCCTTTTCTCTGTTCCCATTAATGGCCGAAATGATGATGAAAACAAGATGGCATGGACTAGCCTCCTTCACAAGTGTAAATGTCATAGATCGAAACACATGAGCATCCAACGGCAAACACCACCAACCAAGTAAATGTGCTAGCTTCTCGGTGAAAGATCTAAGCTTGTATAAAGTTATAAGGCAAGAAAAAATCCTACCACCCTATCTTCACTATGGCTGAAAATACCATGAAAGAAAGGAGAAAATTTTGTCATCTTTTTCTCTCTTGTGTTGGCCAAAAAAACAACAACAACGAAGGACAAATGATGGCCTTTATATAGAGTCTTATGTTGTGTACGATTGTGACAAATGGCATGACAAGTCTTCTTAAGACCTATTCCTTTTCCCAAGTGTCAACCATGCATAAGACATTTACCTTTGCCAACTTGTTGTTTGTCTTTTAGTGTTTTGTCTTTTAGTGCAACTTGTTATTTGTCTTCTAGTGCAACTTGTTATTTGTCTTCTAGTGAAGACTAGCATTTGCACTTAGACCCTAACATTTTCAATATTTGTACTTTGACCCTAATACTTTTAGTATTTATACTTTTGGCCCTAATACTTACAGTATTTATACTTTTGGCCCTAATACTTTTAGTATTTATACTTTTGGCCCCAATACTTTCAGTACTTACACTTTTGGCCCTAATACTTTCAGTATTTACACTTTTGGCCCGCTTAACAATTAACGTCTAAAATAAATAACGTTAACTCTTTAACGTGTTTCTAACTTAATATCAAGCTCGTTAATTACCTTATTCTTGATACTCTTTTTGTGTGTGAGTTTCTAGATTCATAATCGTATAGCGATGAGGGACTACTAAACGCTTTTAATCTATTTAGAGAATGTCTCCGTCATTCTTCGGAATACCCTCACGTTCAAGAGTTACGTCTAGCAACATACGCACATCATGACAATGTATACGGTAATGAAGTCCAACTCTTAAGAATCTATTTATAGTCATGAATTAGCATGCAGTATGATCCTTCCATTAAATATGTCCCGATCATTGTGGGGACTATGATACGATTAAGTCCACTAAATGATTCTATACATGGATCTATTCAGTGGAATGAGAGATGACACCTATGGAACCATTTCCATCATTCCATCTGTTATGTGTCTCGACCGAGGACTTCCTTATTCAACAACCGAAATAAGATCGCATAGGATATCCCCTCACGTCGGAGGTTAACGGATCCTATCTTGACAATTACCTATCAGTTCATATCACAAAACTAAAATGCGAAAAGCCATAACCTACCTTTTGGAAGACGGGTATTGTCCAGACACAGTATTTAGCCCCTAATATAACTGATAGCCGTAATTTCTCAAGTCAAAGGATTAATTTGCACAATTCGCAATGAATGACAAACCATTAATCCAAAGTCATGTAGTTTTAGTCATTCTTGTCACATTCAGTGATTCGTTCAACTTACAATCACCCATGTATAAGTTAGTCGCATCCCTATACTATTATGGCATAAGGGTCACCATTTTTTATCATTAACATCTCTATATTAATCAAAGGTAACTTACATATGATAGCCCGTACTTGATTATTCTGGTTCCGGTCAAATAATCTAAGGGCTATGAATCTGTGACGCCCGAGACTCTACCGTACACCTTTTTACTGTTGCATCCACTATTTGCGCATTCTTACTATGCATTACTTATCACTTTCTATGGTCACTATTCATCACGTTTTTCAACTGCTTATTTACTTCAAATTAGCAATTTTCTTAAATCATATTAATTATTTTTGGAATGAGAAAAATGTGCGTTTGAGCAAAAAATGATAGGAGCATCCGTTTAGAAAATGTTTATTAAAATTAGTGAATAGTATTACGTAGTTAAACTTTATATTTTGGTTAGCTAACATGTTATTGCACCTTTAGATTTGTTTTAAGCTATCTAGACTCATTTTTATAGTCAATATACACACCTAACTTAACACCAAATATAACATACTCAACATACACACACAATAAGCTCATAATATAACAAAAAAAATAAAAAGATAGCTGAATAGTAGAGTAGCAAACCCGACAGCCCCAACAGTGAAAAATGAGGAGATTGCGTACTTCAATCCTTGGTTTCAAGCCCTTGCAAGCTAAGAGCAAGTGATTTAGAGTGTTCTCTAGCTTTTCCCTAGCTTCTACGCGCATTTGGTGAAGGATTTCATGAGTTTTTGCATTCTTTGAAAATGTTGTCAAGTTATCAAATTTCTAGATTTGCTATTAAATGGTTGTTGTATGCTCAAATATGATGATATATGTTGTATACAAGTGCTAGAGACTATGTTTACGTAATTTTTTTGCTTTTTAATCAGTTAAATTCATTCGTTGGACTAGGGTAGTGAATAGTGACAAATGTTTTTAGGGTTTGGTGAAATTGAACCTTATAGCTTGATTCAATGATCCAAATAGATGTTCTAGGTGCTATTAAAGGTAGTATAATGACCCTGTAAGGTTTAATTGCTCGAAACTTGACTAAAACATGAAATATGTGACTTTTTAAAAGGGGTTTCGGGGTTATCGCAAATTCGGTGTAATTTGGCCTTCACATTTGGTATTCTTAGGCTATATAGGTGCTAAATAAGTTTTGCTAACTCTAGATTGAGTTCCAGTTGGGGTACATGTAATACAAAGTCATAAAGGGGCAATTGGGGCTTTTATGCTAAACGTGGGTAATTGGGCAACTTCGAGGGTCCTAAGGGTACCATATGGGTTAATTAGAAGTATGGAATAGGCCACTTATAAATTTAGAACAATAGCTTGAGTTTGGAAGGAAAATTGTTTGTGTTACAAAGGGGTTAAAGTAGAAAATCAGTTGTCTCATGCTTCTATGATCCTGTAACTATTCATTAGGTGTTTAAATGTGTTTCTAAGGCATTCTTGAGCTTTTGGTAAAATTCTATGTGAAATGTGTAAATACCCCTTTGTAATCTGTTTAGTTGTTATATGCTAAGGCTTTTATTCTAACTATTTCGAGGACAACCTACTTTGTTGTTCCTCCCATGTGATATTACTTCCATTGTTGTTATTGTATTGTCATTGATAAAGTGCATTGCATAGTACTTGCACAACCATAGTGTCAGGGGCGTATGTATTGAATATCGGCTAGGCGGCAGTAGGCTTACCAGTGGATATTCGATCTTCGTGCTCTAGTCCCTTACTCGCCTGGTCTAGAGATTTCCAGGGGGTGTTGGGTTGTAGGTTTATCGGGGTATATCCAGTACACCCATTAGAGTGATTGGGGTTATGCTGGCACATTGATCGAGGTTCGTGGATCGAGGTTCGTGGTTCATGATCGAAGATAAGAGAATTCTGGAGTGTTGGGGTTAAGTGTATCGTATCCTTTGATATGTGTGGTTACTTGCTATTTCAATTGTCCTTTACTTTCTCTTATTGCTTATTTGCTATAATTGTTGCATTGCACGCCCTAGGTAGACTTTATCCGTTACTGGGCAATTGTGGTTGCTCATACCTCGCTAACATATTTCAGGAGGTGCTGAGGTTGAACCCCAGCTTGATTTAGTTAAGGGTGAGGAGCAGAAGGTACAGACGAATCAATTACCTTAGCTGCAGTGTTCTTTGTGCCTGAGATGGCTAAATTCTTGCTGCTATGCGAAAAACCTGCTTGTTAGTCATTATGTTTTATTTTGGAGCCTTTGAGCTCATGTATATATTCTTTGGTAGTAAGTTTGATTGTATCGTATGATATGTACCCGTGGCATGTAATAACTGATATTCTTACTTTTAGTTTGTTGCATGCTTGTGTGTGGTTGCAGGCATTATAATGGTTGACTTTAATTTCTAAGTATGTTCAAATGCTATCATAGAGTGGTATGTTAAACGATTTTGTAAAGATGTTTGTATTGTGGAATGCATGTTTGTATGTATCTAAACTGTTTATATTGCTTAAGGCTCGAATGGCCTTGAAGCTAGAATTTTAATTAGAAATGGTGTTCTTGTTGCTTTGTGGCTTTTCTCAATGCTTACAAGTTTTAAGAATGTCCACGGTACAGAGGAGACTCTGTCCGTTTGTCAGGTCCAGACTTAACCTTTAGCGTAGGGTTGGGTCGGGGCATGACATTTAGGTGGTATCAGAGCTATTAGAATGCATGAGCCGGGATAGGTTTCTCGGTTTGTGGGTAGAGGTCTATTATGTGATTGCTTGATTGCATGAATTAGTGACTCTTTGATCGACTAAGTGGAAATTGATTTGGTAAAGAACATGCTAGCATGGAAATGGGAATGTGAAAGGTCTTTTAAGAGTTATTGTATGAACATGGAAAGTCTAGAACGTAAAGTATGCTTGCGTGACTTATATGTATCTCTTGTATATAAAATATTCATATGATCTTATATGTGACTTATGTGGATTTATTTGAACTTCTTCTTATGTGTTTTACTTGTAAACTACATATATACCTGTCATAACACTTTGCATTCTAGCTATCCGAGATGAGGCCTCGTCGTCAAAATAGAAATCAGAGTGTTGAGGAAGAAGAGGTAGACCAGTGGACTATCAATGCACAGTTGACCGCTGCCATAGGTAACCGATTGCACAAATATTGCAGAGGCAGGGAGGTTTTGTGCTCGCAGGTAATCCGGTTCAGGGTCAGGCTAGAGCAGAGGGCGGTGGTGGTAACTACCTTGAGAAATTCCTGCACCGTGGGCCATCTAGTTTCTTTGGGGAGCCCGATTATATGCTAGCTGAACAGTGGTTGAACAATGTAGAGAATATTCTTACAAGCCTCGAGTACTCTGATGCGAGGAGGGTTGCGTGTGCTGAATTTCTACTCGAGGGAGATGCCGAGCAATGGTGGCATACCGTGAAATCCATATGGGAGGCGGAGGCAGTACCGCGGACTTGGGATGAGTTTGTTAGAGAGTTCCGAAAGAAATTCATTACTGAGACAACTATTGAAAGGCGAGAGCAAGAGTTCATTAATCTAAAACAGGGCAACATGACTGTTGATCAATATGATGTTGCTTTCACTCGTTTGTCTCATTATGTGCTAGCCTTAGTATAGTCGGAGAGTAAGAGAATTCAGAAGTTTATGGGGCTGAGGCTTGATATCTCATTGATTTTGTCTACTCAAGACTATCCTTCTTATGCAGCAGCAGTCAGGATAGCTACCAGATATGAGAAACACAAAGCAGACCTGTTTGGAGAGCTGAGTCAGCCTAGTAAACAACCACATCAGACTCAGAGTCAGGGTATCAGAGGCGGACTGTTTCAGTGGGTCAGAGTCAGCAGCCGAGGTAGACTCAGAGTTATACCGGGCCTACTCAGACTCAGGCACGACCAGTACAGAGTTAGAATCAGGGTCAGTCTTGTCTAGCGGCAACATGAGCACAGTAGGGTAGTTCAGCTACTTCTACTTACAAAGCTCCTTCGGGAGGCACTACTCTAAGACATCACTAGTAGTACAACTTCTGTCAGCACTAGGGCCACACAGAGGAGAACTGCTGGAGATTGAACAGGTGTACAGGCTGCGGCAGTGACCAACACAGGGTCAAGGATTGCTTGAAACTCAAGAACACCAAGGGTCAGACATCCAGTCAGAGTTCTCAGACCAGGGTACCAGCTGCAGCACCAGTGCCACGGGGGCAAGCTTGAGTATTTGCTTTGGATGCAGAGGAGCTTCTGGATACGACTGCGGTGATAGAATGTACTTTTCTTCTTAATGGTCAGTCGGTTAAAGTTTTAATTGACTTCGTGGCTACTCATTCATTTATTACACCTATTTGTGCACAAAATCCTAAATTGAAACATGATAAATTGCTGCATGAGATTGTGGTTTATACGCCTATGGGTTCGAAGTTTGTTACCCAATGTATTTGTAAGGCATGTAATATTTATATTGAGGGTCGTGTATTTCCTGTTGATTTGATTATTCTACCCTTCTTCGACTTTGAAATTATATTGGGGATGGATTGGTTGGGAAGATACTATGCATAATTTGATTGTAGGAAGAAGATTGTGAAACTAGAAATGCCTGACCAACCTGTAATTGAAATAGTTGGAAGTAGAAAATCAATTGGAACTCCTATAATTTCTTCTATTAAAGCATCAAAAATGTTGGGCAAAGGTTGTGAGGCTTATCTTGCTTATTTAATTAACCAACCTAGGGACAAGTTGAACTTGAATGATGTGCCTATTGTGAAAGAGTTTCTGGGGTTTTCGGGAGGAATTACCTGGGTTACCACCTGATAGAGAGATAGAGTTTATGATTGACTTATTACCGGGGACTACACCTCTCTCTAGACTCCGTATAGAATGGTTCCACCCGAATTGCAGGAATTGAAAATTCAACTGCAAGGTTTGCTTGAAAATGGATTCATTCAGCCAAGTTCTTCACCTTGGGGTGCACCAGTCTTGTTTGTGAAGAAGAAAGACGGATCTTTTCGCTTATGTATTGATTATCGGGGTCTTAATCAGGTGACTATTAAAAACAAATATATGTTGCCTCTAATTGAAGAGTTATTTGATCAGTTGCAGGGCGCCATGGTATTTTCTAAATTTGATCTAAGGTAGGGTTATTATCAGTTGAGGATTAAGAAATATGATGTACCTAAAACTGCTTTCAGAACTCGTTATGGTCACGATGAGTTTGTTGTTTTGCCGTTTGGTTTGACTAATGCTCCCGTCGCATTCATGGATTTAATGCAGAGGGTATTCCGTCCTTATCTGGACCAATTGGTGGTTATTTTTATTGATGATATTCTTTTGTATTCTAAATCTGAGGCTGAGCATGAACAACATCTCAGGATTGTGTTATAGACTCTTCAAGAGCATAAATTATTTACAAAATTCAACAAATGTGAATTTTGGTTAAAGCAAGTTGCTTTTCTCGGTCATATTATCTCGCATGATGGTATTTATGTTGATCCGACGAAGATTGAGATTGTATTAGCTTGGAAACGGCCTGAGATTGTTACAGAGATCCGTAGTTTTCTTGGCTTAGTAGGTTATTATAGACGATTTGTCAAGGATTTCTCTAAAATTGTCGGGCCTTTGACGCAGCTTACTCAGAAGAAAACTGTGTTTGACTGGAATGATAAGTGTGAGGCTAGCTTCTAGGAATTGAAGAAAAGGTTAACCACAGCTCCTATTCTTGTTTTGCCTGAAGGTACTAATAATCTGATAATCTATAGTGATGCTTCTAAGGAGGGTTTGGGCTGTGTATTGATGAAGAATGGAAAAGTTATTGCATATGCCTCCAGGAAACTGAAACCCTATGAACTCAACTATCCGACACACGATCTTGAGCTTGCGGCTATTATCTTTGCATTAAAGAAATGGCACCATGATCTCTGGGGCAACAAATTTGAAATCTTTACAAATCATAAAAGTCTGAAATATCTATTTTCATAGAAAGAGTTGAACATGAGGCAGAGGCGTTGGTTGGAATTACTTGAGGACTACAACTGCACTATCAATTATCTACCAGGTAAGGCCAATATTGTTGCTGATGCTTTGAGCTGAAAGGCTACCGTTTCTAGCTTGATTATCAAAAATTGGGAATTCATGGAAGAACTATGCTTATAGAAGCCTAAAACTTCAAATTCTGGTATTCAATTTGCAAGTTTGCAGATTCAATCTCTATTATTATCCAGGATTATAGAAGCTCAACAGACTGATCCTCAATTGTTGAAAATCCTAGAAAAATCTAAAGGGGAAGAGTCGGATTTCAAACTGCATGATGATGGTATTCTTAAGTTCAAGGGCAGAATTTGTATTCCAATGAGCCAACCTTAAGGAAAGAAATACTTGCAGAGGCTCACAGTTCTAGATATACTATCTATCCAGGCAGTACCAAAATGTATAGGGATTTAAAACAGAACTTCTGGTGGAACAACATGAAGAGAAAGATTGCTGACTATGTTGCTAGATGCCTTACATGTCAGAAAGTTAAAGTTGAGCATCAGAGACCTGCAGGGTTATTGCAACCTTTGGCTATTCCGGAGTGGAAATAGGACCACATTACTATGGATTTCGTGTCAGACTTGCCAAGATCTTCGAATGGTAATGACTCGATTTGGGTTGTTGTTGATAGATTGACTAAAATTTCTCACTTTATTGCTACAAAGAAAACTGATTCTCAAGACAAGCTAGCTGAATTATATGTTGAGAATATTGTCAAACTTCATGGGATCCCAAAGAGTATTGTGTCAGATAAAGATTCTAGGTTCACATCTCAGTTCTAGTAGAAGATTCAGAAGGCTTTGGGCACAACTTTGAGCTTCAGTACTTCTTATCGCCCTCAGACAGACGGTCACTCTGAGAGAACTATCCTAATCCTTGAAGATATGTTGCGAGCTTGTATTTTGGACTTCGGTAAGAGCTAGGAAAAATATTTGCCACTCGCATAGTTCGCTTATAACAATAGTTATCAAGCTATTATTAGTTGGCACCGTATGAGGCACTTTATAGGCATAAATGCAGATCTCGTCTTTATTGGAATGAGGTTGGTGAGATGATTATTGACCCTACTCTATTGCCGGAGATGAACAAAATGCTTGATAATGTGTAGCTTATCAAAAGAAGAATGCTTACAGCACAAAGTTGGCAAAAGAGTTATGCAGATAGACGCCGTTGAGATCTAGAGTTTGCCTTGGGAGATCGAGTATTTCTAAAAATCACTCCTCGGAAAGGTTTGATTCGGTGTGGAAAAGGAGGTAAACTCAGTTCGAGATATGTAAGACTGTTTGAAATCACAGAAAAAGTTGGTGCTTTGGCTTATCGATTAGCTTTACCTCCTAGTCTGGGCAGAATTCATGATGTCTTCCATATGTCTATGCTCCGGAAGTATCAGCCAGATCCTTCTTATATTCGTGAGCCAAAGCCGCTAGAGATTAGTGAGACTTTGACTTATATAAAGAAACCTATTCGGGTTGTAGACCAGAAGGTTCAGGTGCTGATAACTAAAAGCATTCTGATGGTTAAGATTATGTAGGATCATCACGGGCTAGAGGATGCCACATGGGAGAGAGAGGATCAGATGCGAGATCACTATCCAGAGTTATTCGCCGAATCATGTAAGAATTGCATGGGTGCAATTAGTTTAAGGGGTAGAGGGTGTGATGCCAGAGATTCTACCGTACACCTTTTTACTATTGCATCCACTATTTGCGCATTCTTACTGTGTATTACTTGTCACTTTTTGTGGTCACTATTTATCACGTTTTTCAAATGCTTATTTACTTCGAATTAACATTTTTCTTAAATCATATTAATTATTTTAGGAATGAAAAAAATGTGTGTTTGAGCAAAAACGATAGGAGCATCTGTGAAACCCCACTTTCCTACTTATCTCGTTTTACGTGCTATACCTCGTTTTGTGTGCATATGATCTGTTTATGTGCTATAGGACCTAGAAAGTTATAATTTTGATGTCAATACTCCTAATACGTGCTAAATGTGCATTCATGAAATTTTCATAAAAAACGGAGTCAGAAATTTTATCGTCGATTTTCAGTGAATAGTATTTTCGAAACACGTCCGCTAAAATTTTGAAACTGGTTTTTTTAACCCTTCTAGACCTAGTCCACGGACTTTAATAGACCTGTGTTTGATGAAAATGATTTTAAAATCGGCTTTAGAATTTATTAGGGTTTTTACACCGACTTTTGCGAAAATCGAGTTTTAAGCCGACTCGGGTGAAATTGTTGGATTGTAAAACTTCTTGTCACCTAAATATAATCCACTTGAGATATCTTGGGGGGTTGCATAATTATTTTTAACTTGGTGAGCAATAAAATGCAATTAAAGTCAAGAAAACACAAAAATACTAACTTAAACTACTTTGACTTTGCATTTTTTTTAATTGACTAAGCTTTTAATTATATATTTTCATCAACACACACTAGGCAAAGCACAAAACACACTCCACACACACACAAAGGGCCGAGAGGTTGAGGGAGAAAAAGAAAGAGAAAAACTCAAGCTTTTCAATCAATTTTTCAAAGAAAAACCTAGTTTTTGTCCGTAGAACTTCACACCGACTTGGATTCTGCTTGTTGGGCACGCATAGCACGCATTCCTAGGCTTATATCGCATCAAAGGTGAGAGAAAAATTCTAGATCTCAAAATGTCATTTTTATGTTTTTGCTCATAAATGAAAATTTAACCGTTAGAATTGAAATCTGATGATAGATTATTGCTCCTTGCATGCTAGGGATCGTTATATACTAATACTACGAATTTCTGTCGGATGTAGCATAATTTTTATTTTCCGGGTATTTAATTTTGATTAAAATGTTCAAAGTTGAATTAAATGAGTTGTGTTGATCGAAATCGATTGCCGTCGATTTCTAAATACTTGATAATTACGTGTTAGCGCTGTTGTAATGCCGAATTTTCGATTACATTGTTCGTGTGAAAATCCGGAAAATCCAGCCAAGACATCTTAGGGTTTTAGGGTTATCGGGCATGATTTGGAGGTGTTATGGTGGATTTCCGAGAGGGCTAATGTAGTAGGTTGAATGGGTGAGTGATAGGAACTGATTTGGCAATGTTTGGATTAGTAGATTGTAAGTTATGAATTTTAGAAGTTTAGGTTGTCATTCTTTAATTTCTTGAACGATGCCTTTAGATGGTTGGGTAGTGTTCGAGTGATGAATGGTGAGTTGTTGATGAGTAATTTAGAGTTTAATTATGTATATTATGCATGTCCGGTTAGATGGCCTACTTTGTCATCTAACTACGTTGTTTGTTGTTTAATTTAATATTGATGTTA
This sequence comes from Ehretia macrophylla, assembly GCA_037974665.1. NCBI lineage: Eukaryota > Viridiplantae > Streptophyta > Magnoliopsida > Boraginales > Ehretiaceae > Ehretia > Ehretia macrophylla. The sequence continues at coordinate 2,985,682 of CM075766.1, forward strand.
TATTGATGTTATTGATTGATTATTATTGAGTTCGGGAATCGGGCACTTTCGTTGCTGATCTCCCAATTGATTGATTGATGATTGATTGATGATTGATGATTATGGAGTCTTGGTATGTGTGTGCCACCTCTCGGGAAGCGTCGGGCTGTCGGGTTGATAACGGCATGACTGTCATAGGCTACCCCCAGCTCGTATGACGGAGGTGTCATGGAGGGAGGGGCTAGTGAGGTACCTCGGGTGCGTGAGTAATGGGGAGTTATAAGAAGAACGGTTGAGATCGTGATGGCGTTTGGAGCTACACCAAATAGAGTATCCTTTAATGAATGGTTATATAGTTATGTGATGATAATGTTATTATTGTTGTTGTGTGTTTACTTGCTCAAAGGATTAAATCCAAGGAGCATAGTGAATACTGTCGAGATCTATCGGATCCTCACTGGGCTTATGTATATAAGCTCACTCTCTATTATAGCATGCTTACAGGTGTTGCAGAGCCGGATTACGGGTACGTGCCTCCTGAGGAGGAAAATGTGCCTTACGTGGACGAGTCATATGTTCCCGAGTCTTATCCATGATTATATGTTGTTTAATGTCATGTATTAGCTTAATAGACTTTTATATGCTTTGTGGTTCTTATTGTAATAGATGTTGAAAGATGATGATCCAAACGATGTTAACTTAGTGGCTTTCTTTTGTCTATGGTTAAGTTGTAGTTGTGTCTCAACTTATTTTTGAAATGTATGATAAGGTTGAGGTATTGTATGTCATGTTGGAACGGAGGCGTATAACGAGGATGGTTTATTGTATAATATGGTTGTGTTGTATGTTGTTGTTATGCTGTTGAGGAATTGCTGGATGTATGATGTTTTATGAGGTTGGTTTAGAACCTCGAAAATCTATTTACTGTCGTTATGCCGCCGAAATTCCGTTGCGTCCTGACTGATTGTAGGTGGGGTCGAGTTGGGGCGTGACAGCATCCGTTTAGAAAATGTTTTATTAAAGCTAGTGAATAGTGTTATGGTTAAACTTTATATTTTGGTTAGCTAACATGTTATTGCACCTTTAGACTTGTTTTAAGCTAGCTAGACTCATTTTTATAGTCAATATACATACCTAACTTAACACCACATATAATATACTCAACATACACACACAATAAGCTCATAACATAACAAAAAAAAAAATAGCTTAATAGTAGAACAGCAAACCCGACAGTCCCAACAGTGAAAAATGAGGAGATTTTGCACTTCAATCCTTGGTTTCAAGCCCTTGTAAGCTAAGAGCAAGCGATTTAGAGTGCTTTCTAGCCTTTCCCTAGCTTCTACGCGCATTTGATTAGGGATTTCATGAGTTTTTGCATTCTTTGAAAATGTTGTCAAGTTATCGAATTTCTAGATTTGCTATTAAATGGTTGTTGTATGCTCAAATATGATGATATATGTTGTATACAAGTGCTAGAGACTATGTTTATGTAATTGTTTCGCTTTTTAATCGGTTAAATTCATTCATTAGTCTAGGGCAGTGAATAGTGACGAATTTTTTTAGGGTTTGGTGAAACTGAACCTTATAGCTTGATTCAATGGTCCAAATAGATGCTCTAGGTGCTATTTAAGGTAGTGTAATGATCTCGTAAGGTTTAATTGCTCAAAAATTGACTAAAACATGAAATAGGCGACTTTTTAAAAGGGGTTTCGGGGTTATCCTAAATATGGGTAATTTGGCCTTCACATTTGGTATTCTTAGGCTATATAGGTGCTAAATAAGCTTTGCTAACTCTAGATTGAGTTTCGGTTGAGGTACGTGTAGTACAAAGTCATAAAGGGGCAATTGGGCCTTTTATACTAAACGCGGGTAATTGGGCAACTTCGAGGGTCCTAAGGGTACCATACGGGTTAATTAGAAGTATTGAATAACTTACTAATTTAGACCAATAGCTTGAGTTTGGAAGGAAAATGGTATGTGTTACAAGGGGGTTAAAGTAGGAAATCAGTTGTCTCACGCTTCTATGATCCTGTAACTGTTTATTAGGTGTTTAAATGTGTTTCTAAGGCATTCTTGAGCTTTTGGAAAAATTCTATGTCAAATGTGTAAATGCCCCTTTGTAATCTGTTTAGTTGTTATATGCTAAGGCTTCTATTCTAATTGTTTCGAGGACAACCTACTTTGTTGTTCCTCCTATGTGATATTGCTTCCATTGTTGTTATTGTATTGCCATTGATAAAGTGCATTGCATAGTGGTTGCACAACCATAGTGTTAAAGGCGGATGTATTGAATATTGGCTGGGCGGCAGCGGGCTTGCCAGTGGATATTCAATCTCTGTGCTCTAGTCCCTCACTCGCTTGGTCCGAAGATTGCTAGGGGGTGTTGGGTCGTAGGTTTATCGGGGTACATCCAGAGTACACCCATTGGAGTAATTGGGGTTATGCCGACACATTGATCGAGGTTTGTGGATCGAGGTTCGTGGTCCGTGATCGAAGATAAGAGAATTCTGGAGTGTTGGGGTTAAGTGTATCGTATCCTTTGATATGTGTGGTCACTTGCTATTTCAATTCTCCTTTACTTGCTTATTTGCTATAATTGTTGCATTGCATGCCCCGGGTAGACTTTATCCCTCACTGGGCAATTGTGATTGCTCATACCTCGGTAACATGTTTCAGGAGGTGCTGAGCTTGAACCCCAGTTTGATTTAGTTGAGGGTGAGGAGCAGGAGGTGCAGACGAATCAGTTACCCTAACTGTGGTGTTCTTTGTCCCTGAGATGGCTGTGTTCTTGCTGCTATGCGAAGAACCTGCTTGTTAGTTATTATGTTCTATTTTGGAGCCTTTGAGCTCATGTATATATTGTTTGGTTGTAAGTTTGATTGTATCGTATGATATGTGTCACGCACCGACCCAACCCCACATTAAACGGTTAAGTTTGGACCCGACAAATGGATAGAGTCTCCTCTGTGCCGTGGACATTCTGAAAACCTATAAGCACAAAATAAAACCATAATATGACAAGAATTCCATTTCTAATTCAAAACCTAACTTTAAGGCCGTCCGAGTGTTAAGTAATACAAACAGTTTAGATATGACAAGCATGCAATGTCACGCCCCGACCCAACCCCCAAGCTAAAGGTTAAGTCCGGACCCGACACACGGACAGAGTCTCCCCTGTACCGTGGACATTCTAAAAACCTATAAACACTTAAAAAAGGTCCCAACAATACAATACAAGCTTTTCTTAATTAAACAACCAAGCTATAAGGCCATCCGAGCCTTATGGTACACAATATCTCCAAAACACACAAGCATGCGAGAACTTGTTGACAGCATAGTTTTATAATCCTGACATTCTAGGAAATCAATAAAACAACTTAAAGGATAAAGCATTCTACATTAACCATCCACTCCCAAGCATGCAAGGAAATAAGGCAAGAATAAAAGTTATTACAAGACATGGCTTCCAATTCTACACCACAATCTACTATCCTTCGACTTGCGCAACAAACTTATACATAGCCCTTAGGTCACAAAATAGAACATAAAACAATTAATTGAACTTTCCACATAGCAGCAAATTCATTAACCACCTCAAGATATCAGACACAGCAACTAAGGTAAAGGCTCGATCTGAACTTCTTCTTCCTCAACTAATTCAACAAGCTGGGGATCACCCTCAGCGTCTCCTAAAACAGATATCGAGGTATGAGCAACCACTGTTGCCCAGTGAGGGATATAGTCCCGGGGCGTGCAATGCAACATATAATACAATCATGCAACAGTATCACTTAGACAATTAAAGAAACAACGATAACTTAAATAACCACACATTTAAAAGGATACGTTTCAACAATCCCCTATACACCAATCTTCACTGGTCTTCAATCACGATCCACGAACCACGAGCACGATCATGATAAGCCGGCATAACCCCAATCACTCCAGTGGGTGTACTCCGGATGTACCCCGAATCCTACGACCCAACATCCCCTGGTAATCTCCGGACCAGGCGAATGAGGGAAAAGGGCACGGAGTTGAATATCCACCGGCAAGCCCTCTGCCGCCCAGCCGATATTCAACACATCCGCCCCTGACACTATGGTTGCGCAACCACTATGCAATGCACTTAACGATGACAAGTTAATAGCAATAATATAAGCATTAACACATATGAGGATCAACAAAGTAGGTTGACCTCGTTGCAATTAGGATAGAAGCAAATATAGAAGCTAATAAGCAGTTTACAAATGAACATATACCAAATAAGCATAGAATCATACCAAAAGCTCCAAATCAATTTAAAATCACATATAAACACTCAAGAAGTCCTGACATGGGTTTAGAAGTGTGAGACAACTTAAATTGCACCTAAACCCCTTTGTTTTTCGAACTATTTCTCTTCCAAACCAAAGTTAATGATTTCATTTTCAAAGGAAACTCTCCCAACCTTCTAACTAACCCCCAAGGTACCCTCTCAACCCTCTAACTCATTCAAATGCCCGCGTTTACCCCGAAAGCCCCAAATTCCCTCTTATGGCTTTAAGCTACACATACGTTGTCCGGGCTTCAAACAAGGGATATCAAGGCATCTATAGCACCTAGGTAGCCTAAGAATACTAGAATTGAAGCCCGAATCCACCCGGATTCGCATTAACCCCGAAAGCCCCAACTTAAAGTCGGCTATTTTCCATTTTTAGGCAATTTAAGGCAATGTAAGTGCACGGGGCTATTAGGCTATCTTCACTAACACCTAAGGCATCTATTTGAAGCATTAAATCAAGCTAATTCGAGCAATTACACAAAACCCTAGAAAAAATGTCACTATTCACCCTAAAAATTAAACTAACGATTCTAACCGTTTAAAAAGCGAAACAACGGCTCAAATGTGTTCTCTAGCATTCATATAGATGGTATATTAGCATAGATAACAATTACAATGGCATTTAATCATATTTTCAACAATTCAAGAAATGAGCAACTATTTAAAAATGCAAAAACAAGCCATGAAATCCCTCACCAATACGCGTAGGAGCACCTAGGAACCTTGAAAACACCCTACACTAGTTGCTCAAGGCTTGGAGTGGCTTGATTTGATGATTTGATAAGCAAAATCTCTCCCAAATGCACAAGGAAGGCTGTCGGGTTTGGCTACTGTTCACAGGCTGAAATTTTTTGTTTTTGTGTTACAATGTGCTTGTGTTATGTTATATTAGGTAGGCCTTGGGGTGGGGTCATGTTGGGTACTTAAATGGCTTCTAAAATGTGCGTTGAAAGCTTAGAAACGAGCCTAAGGTGTGAAACATAGGCTAGCTAATTAAATCTATAAAGTTATTATGTAACACTATTCATTCAACTACAAAAATCATTTTCTAAACGAGCTCTCCTAACGCCTTTAGCTCAAATGCACATTTTTCCCCCTACTTTTACAATTAATATGATTTAATAAAAATGCTAATTAACTAATAGGAGGCAGTTTAAAAATGGAGTGAATAGTAGTCATAAAAGTCAGTTAGTAAGGCACAGAAGTAAATGCGCAAATAAGGGATGCAACAGTAATTAAATGCATGGCTAAATCTCGGGCGTCACATCCTCTCCCCCTTAAACTAATTGTGTCCACGCAATTCTTACATGATTCGGCGAATAATTCTGGATACCGTTCCCGCATCTGATCCTCTCTTTCCCATGTCGCATCCTCTACTCCGTGATGATCCCACAGAACTTTAACCATCGGAATGCTCTTAGTCCTCAGCTCCTGAACTTTATGATCAACAATTCGAAGAGGTTTCTCTGTGTAGGTCAAAGTTTCACTGATCTCTAGCGGTTCCGGCTCAAGTATGTGAGAGGGATCTGGCTGATACTTCCGAAGCATGGAAACATGGAATACGTCATGAATTCTACCCAGACTGGGAGGTAAAGCTAGACGGTAAGCCAAATCACCAACAGTTTCAGTTATCTCAAATGGTCCCACATATCGAGGACTGAGTTTACCTCCTTTACCATGCCGAATCAAACCCTTGCGAGGAGAAATTTTCAGAAATACCCGGTCCCCCACAGCAAATTTCAGATCACGACGTCGTCTATCTGCATAACTCTTTTGCCGGCTCTGTGTTGTAAGCATTCTTTTTCTGATAAGCTGCACCTGATCAATCATTTTGTTCATTTCAGGTAAGAGAGTAGGGTCGATAGTCTTCATTTCACCAACATCATCCCAGTAGAGAGGAGACCGACATTTACGCCCATATAGTGCCTCATAAGGTGCCATACCAATAGTAGCTTGATAACTATTGTTGTAGGCGAACTCTGCTAGTGGCAAATATTTCTCCCAACTTTTACCGAAGTCCAGAATACAAGCCCGTAACATATCCTCAAGGATCAAGATAGTTCTCTCAGATTGACCATCTGTCTGAGGATGATAAGCTGTACTGAAACTCAAAGTCGTGCCCAAAGCTTTCTGAATCTTCTGCCAGAACTGAGATGTGAATCTGGGATCTCTATCCGACACGATACTCTTTGGAATTCCATGTAGTCGGACAACATTCTCAATATACAACTCTACCAGTTTATCAAGAGAATCAGACTTCTTTTTAGCAATAAAATGAGAAGTCTTGGTCAGTCTATCCACAATAACCCAGACTGAGTCATTACCCCTCGAAGACCTCGGTAAATCAGAGACGAAATCCATAGTAATATGATCCCATTTCCAAACAGGAATAGCCAAAGGCTGCAACAACCCTGCAGGTCTCTGATGTTCTGCTTTAACTTTCTGACAAGTAAGACATCGGGCAACATAGTCAGCGATTTCTCTCTTCATATTATTCCACCAGAAATTCTGCTTTAAATCTTTATACATTTTCGTACTGCCTGGATGGATAGTATATCGAGAACTGTGTGCCTCAGCAAGAATATCCTTCTTCAGAGTTGGATCATTCGGAATACAGATTCTACCCTTGAATTTAAAAATACCATCGTCGTGCAGTTTGAAATCCGACTCTCCCCCTTTAGAATTCTCTAAGACTTTCAACAATTGAAGATCAGCCTGTTGAGCTTCTCGAATCCTGGATAACAACAGAGATTGAATCTGCAAACTTGCAAATTGAATACTAGAATTTGAAGTACTAGGCTTCCATAAGCACAATTCTTCCATGAATTCCCAATTCTTGATAATCAAGCTGGCAACAGTAGCCTTTCGGCTCAAAGCATCAGCAACAATATTGGCCTTACCTGGAAGATAGTTAATAGTGCAGTTATAGTCCTCAAGTAATTCCAGCCAACGCCTCTGCCTCATGTTCAACTCTTTCTGTGAAAACAGATATTTCAAGCTCTTATGATCTGTAAAGATTTCAAATTTGTTGCCCCAGAGATAATGACGCCATTTCTTTAATGCAAGAATGATAGCTGCAAGCTCAAGATCATGAGTCGGATAGTTGAGTTCATAAGGCTTCAGTTTCCTGGAAGCATAAGCAATAACCCTGCCATTCTACATCAATACACAACCCAGACCCTCCTTCGAAGCATCACTATAGATCATCAGATTATCATAACCCTCAGGTAAAGCAAGAATAGGAGCTGTAGTCAATCTCTTCTTCAATTCCTGGAAGCTGGCCTCACATTTATCATTCCAGTCAAATACTATTTTCTTCTGAGTAAGCTGAGTTAAAGGCCCTGCAATCTTAGAGAAATCCTTGACAAACCTCCGATAATACCCAGCTAAACCAAGGAAGCTACGAATTTCCGTGACAGTTTCAGGTCCTTTCCAAGATAACACAACTTCAATCTTCGCTGGATCAACAGAAATACCATCCTGCGAGATAATATGGCCAAGAAAAGCAACTTGCTTAAGCCAGAATTCACATTTGCTAAACTTTGCAAATAACCGATGCTCCTGAAGAGTCTGCAACACAATTCTAAGATGTTGTTCATGTTCCGCCTCAGATTTAGAATAGACAAGGATATCATCAATAAATATGACCACAAATTGGTCCAGATAAGGACGAAATACTCTTTGCATTAAGTCCATGAATGCGGCGGGAGCATTAGTAAGACCAAACGGCAAGACAACAAACTCATAATGGCCATATCGAGTTCTGAAAGCAGTTTTTGGAACATCATCTTTCTTAATCCTCAGCTGATAATAACCCTGCCTCAGATCAAATTTAGAGAATACCCTGGCGCCTTGCAACTGATCAAACAACTCTTCGATTAAAGGCAAAGGATATTTATTTTTGATGGTTACCTGATTAAGACCCCGGTAATCGATGCATAGGCGAAGAGATCCGTCTTTCTTTTTAACGAAGAGAACTGGCGCACCCCACGGTGAAGAACTCGGCTGAATGAATCCTTTCTCAAGCAAGCCCTGCAATTGAACTTTCAATTCCTGCAACTCAGGTGGAGCCATTCTGTACGGAGTCCTAGAGATAGGTGAAGTCCCCGGCAACAAATCAATCATGAACTTTATCTCTCTATCAGGTGGTAACCCAGGTAATTCCTCAGGAAAGACCCTGGGAAACTCTCTCACGATAGGTACATCATTCAATTTCAATTGATCCCTAGGTTGATTAATCAAATATGCAAGATAAGCCTCACAACCCTTGCTCAATAATTTAGATGCCCTAATAGAAGAAATAATAGGAGTTCCCGTAGATTTTCTACTACCAACTATTTTAAGTACAGGCTGGTCAGGCATTTCTAGATACACAATCTTCTTTCTACAATCAAGCTGGGCATAATATTTACTTAACCAGTCCATCCCCAATATAATTTCAAAAGTCATTGAAGGGTAGGATAATCAAATCAGCAGGAAAAACACGACCCTCAATAAATATACGACATGCTCTGCAAATAGATCTAGTAACAAACTTCGGACCCATAGGAGTATAAACCACAATCTCATGCAACAGTTTATCATGTTTCAATTTAGCATTTTGTGCACAAGTAGGAGTAATAAAAGAATGCGAAGCCCCGGAATCAATTAAAACCTTAACGGATTGATCATTAAGAAGAAAAATACCTTCTACCACAGCGGTAGTATCCAGAAGCTCCTCAGCATCCAAAGCAAACACACGGGCCTGACCTCGTGGTTGTGGTGCTGCAGCTGGTGCCCTGGTCTGAGAGTTCTGAGCTGATGTCTGACCCCTAGGGTTCTTAAATTTCTGACAGTCTTTAACCCTGTGCTGATCACTGCCGCAACCTGTACACTTGTTATGTTTCTTCCAACAAACATCCTCAGTGTGGCCCTGGCGCTGACAGAAGCTGCATTGCTGGTGACGTCTTGCAACAGTGCCTCCCGAAGGAGCTCTTTAAGTAGAGGTAGCTGAACTACCCTACTGCGAACGGGAAACTGCTGGACGGAACTGACTCTGAGTCTGACTCTGGACTGGTCGTGCCTGAGTCTGAGTAGGCCCTGTGTAACTCTGAGTCTGCCTCGGCTGCGAACTCTGCCCAACTGATACAACCTGCCCCTGGTACCCTTGACTCTGAGACTGAAACCGTTTACTCGATTGACTGGTCTCGGCTAACACATCGGCTTTCCGTTTCTCATATCTCGAGGCGGCTCAGACTACTGCAGCATAGTTAGGAAAATCATTTGAAGACAAGTTCAGCATAATATCTCTCCTCAAACCCATGATGAACCTCTGAATCTTCATGTCCTCCGGCTGAATTAAAGCTGGTGCATAACGGGAAAGTCGGGTAAAAGTAGCCTCGTATTGATCTACGGTCATATTTCCCTGCTTCAAATTTATGAACTCAGTTTGTCGCCTCTCGCGGGCAACTACCGATATATACTTGTCTCGAAATTCTCGGACAAAATCGGCCCACGAATGATGACCTCCCTCAGCTCCCCATTCTCACTGATGGTATTCCACCAATCTTCAGCATCACCCTCGAGAAGGAAAGTAGCATAAGTAATCTTCCTGTCATCATGGCACTCCAGTATCGCTGCCACTCTCTCGAACTTCCTTAGCCACATCTCACCTTTCATATCGTCCGGCTCCCCAAAGAAAGTATAGGCCCCATGATGTATAAACCGATCATACAGATTACCTCCGGTAGGGCCACTACCTCCGGCTCTCGCAGCCTGATTACCTCCAACGACCCCTGGCTGACCCTGTTGTGTAACAAACTGGGCGATAGTGTTCATAGCTGTGGCCATCGTGGCCAAGATCTGTGCAGTGCTCGGTTCTTGAACCTGCGGTGCATTTTCGGCCACCTCAGCTTCTTGCCCACGAACCCCCTCGGGTTCTCCTCCAACATTCGGATTATCAGCACGACGGCGAGGCCCCATCTCGAATGGCTAGAATGCAAAGTGTTATGACAGGTATATATATATGTATATATGCAATTTATAAGCAACACATGAAGAAAAGTCCAATTAGATTCACATAAAGTCAAGTACATAGAAGTTCAAATAAATATTCCACATTCTTGAAGTAAACATAAATCACTAGATCATACTTGACATTCTAGACTCTTGATATTCTATTTCCATGCTAGCATGTTCATTCCTTATTCAAATTTCACTTAGGTCAATCAAAATCAAAGACTCATGTATTCACAAAGTCACATAACAAATCTCTACCCACAGACCGAGAAATTTAACCCGGCTTCATGCAATCTATAGCTCTGATACCACTTAAATGTCACGCCCCGACCCAACCCCCAAGCTAAAGGTTAAGTCCGGACCCGACACACGGACAGAGTCTCCCCTGTACCGTGGACATTCTAAAAACCTGTAAACACTTAAACAAGGTCCCAACAATACAATACAAGCTTTTCTTAATTAAACAACCAAGCTATAAGGCCATCCGAGCCTTATGGTACACAATATCTCCAAAACACACAAGCATGCGAGAACTTGTTGACAGCATAGTTTTATAATCCTGACATTCTAGGAAATCAATAAAACAACTTAAAGGATAAAACATTCTACATTAACCATCCACTCCCAAGCATGCAAGGAAATAAGGCAAGAATAAAAGTTATTACAAGACATGGCTTCCAATTCTACACCACAATCTACTATCCTTCGACTTGTGCAACAAACTTATACATAGCCTTTAGGTCACAAAATAGAACATAAAACAATTAATTGAACTTTCCACATAGCAGCAAATTCATTAACCACCTCAAGATATCAGACACAGCAACTAAGGTAAAGGCTCGATCTGAAATTCTTCTTCCTCAACTAATTCAACAAGCTGGGGATCACCCTCAGCGTCTCCTGAAATAGATATCGAGGTATGAGCAACCACTGTTGCCCAGTGAGGGATATAGTCCCGGGGCGTGCAATGCAACATATAATACAATCATGCAACAGTATCACTTAGACAATTAAAGAAACAACGATAACTTAAATAACCACACATTTAAAAGGATACGTTTCAACAATCCCCTATACACCAATCTTCACTGGTCTTCAATCACGATCCACGAACCACGAGCACGATCACGATAAGCTGGCATAACCCCAATCACTCCAGTGGGTGTACTCCGGATGTACCCCGAATCCTACGACCCAACATCCCCTGGCAATCTCCGGACCAGGCGAATGAGGGAATAGGGCACGGAGTTTGAATATCCACCGGCAAGCCCTCTGCCGCCCAGCCGATATTCAACACATCTGCCCCTGACACTATGGTTGCGCAACCACTATGCAATGCACTTAACGATGACAAGTTAATAGCAATAATATAAGCATTAACACATATGAGGATCAACAAAGTAGGTTGACCTCGTTGCAATTAGGATAGAAGCAAATATAGAAGCTAATAAGCAGTTTACAAATGAACATATACCAAATAAGCATAGAATCATACCAAAAGCTCCAAATCAATTTAAAATCACATATAAACACTCAAGAAGTCCTGACATGGGTTTAGAAGTGTGAGACAACTTAAATTGCACCTAAACCCCTTTGTTTTTCGAACTATTTCTCTTCCAAACCAAAGTTAATGATTTCATTTTCAAAGGAAACTCTCCCAACCTTCTAACTAACCCCCAAGGTACCCTCTCAACCCTCTAACTCATTCAAATGCCCGCGTTTACCCCGAAAGTCCCAAATTCCCTCTTATGGCTTTAAGCTACACATACGTTGTCCGGGCTTCAAACAAGGGATATCAAGGCATCTATAGCACCTAGGTAGCCTAAGGATACTAGAATTGAAACCCGAATCCACCCGGATTCGTATTAACCCCGAAAGCCCCAACTTAAAGTCGGCTATTTTCCATTTTTAGGCAATTTAAGGCAATGTAAGTGCACGGGGCTATTAGGCTATCTTCACTAACACCTAAGGCATCTATTTGAAGCATTAAATCAAGCTAATTCGAGCAATTACACAAAACCCTAGAAAAAACGTCACTATTCACCCTAAAAATTAAACTAACGATTCTAACCGTTTAAAAAGCGAAACAATGGCTCAAATGTGTTCTATAGCATTCATATAGATGGTATATTAGCATAGATAACAATTACAATGGCATTTAATCATATTTTCAACAATTCAAGAAATGAGCAACTATTTAAAAATGCAAAAACAAGCCATGAAATCCCTCACTAATATGCGTAGGAGCACCTAGGAACCTTGCAAACACCCTACACTAGTTGCTCAAGGCTTGGAGTGGCTTGATTTGATGATTTGATGAGCAAAATCTCTCCCAAATGCACAAGGAAGGCTGTCGGGTTTGGCTACTGTTCACAGGCTGAAATTTTTTGTTTTTGTGTTACAATGTGCTTGTGTTATGTTATATTAGGTAGGCCTTGGGGTGGGGTCATGTTGGGTACTTAAATGGCTTCTAAAATGTGTGTTGAAAGCTTAGAAACGAGCCTAAGGTGTGAAACATAGGCTAGCTAATTAAATCTATAAAGTTATTATGTAACACTATTCATTCAACTACAAAAATCATTTTCTAAACGAGCTCTCCTAACGCCTTTAGCTCAAATGCACATTTTTCCCCCTACTTTTACAATTAATATGATTTAATAAAAATGCTAATTAACTAATAGGAGGCAGTTTAAAAATGGAGTAAATAGTAGTCATAAAAGTCAGTTAGTAAGGCACAGAAGTAAATGCGCAAATAAGGGATGCAACAGTAATTAAATGCATGGCTAAATCTCGGGCGTCACATGCAATCACAATATAAACTTCTTTACAAAATTGCTTATCATACCACTCCATGATAGCATTTGAACATTCTTAGAAATTAAGGTCAACCCTTACAACCCCTGCAACCACACACAAGCATGCAGCAACTAAAAGTAAGAAATTTAGTTATTACATGCCATGGGTACTTATAATACATTACACATAACTTACAACTACACAATATGTACATGATCTCAAGGCTCCAAAATAGAACATAAGTAGAGCAAACAAAGTCCTCAAATCACAACAAAAACCACAATCCACCTCAAACAAATAGAACACTATAACTAAGGCAACTGATCAGTCTGGACCTCCTGCTCCTCACCCTCAATCAAATCAAGTTGGGGTTCAACCTCAGCACCTCCCGAAACATGTTAGGGAGGTATGAGCAATAACAATTGCCCAGTGAGGGATTAAGACTACCCGGAACGTGCAATGCAACAAAAATAGCAATTAAACAAGAAAAGCAAGTAAAGGACATTTAAAATAGTAAGTAACCACATATATCAAAGAATACGATACACTTAACCCCAACCCTCCATAATTCTCATATCTTTGGTCACGAACCACGAACCACGATCAATGTACCAACATAAACCCAATCACTCCAGTGGGTGTACTCCAGATGTACTTCAATAAACCTATGACGGAACACCTCCTGGCAATCTCCGGACCAAACGAGTGAGGGACTAGGGCATGGAGATCGAATATCCACTGGCAAGCCCATTACCGCCAAACCGATATTCAATACATCCGCCCTTGATATTATTGTTGCGCAACCACTATGCAATGCAATTACCAATGGCAGTACAATAACAATAATGGAAGCGATAACACATGGGAGGAACAATAAAGTAGGTTGTCCTCAAAACAATTAGAATAGAAGCATTAGCAAAAGACAACTAAACAGTTACAAAGGAGCATCTACACATTTCACATAGAACTATACCAAAAGCTCAAGAATGCCTTAAAAGCACATTTAAACACCCAATGAGCCATTACAAGGTCTTAGAAGCGCGAGGTAGTTGAATTCCTACTTTAACCCCTTTACAACTCAAACTGTTTTCCTTCCAAACTCATGCTATTGTTCTAGGTTAGTAAGTGGCCTATTCCATACTTTTAATTAACCCATAAGGCACCCTTAGGACCCTTGAAGTTGCTTATATACCCGTGTTTAGCACGAAAGCCCCAATTTCCCTCTTATAACTTTGTACCACACATACCTCAACCGGGACTCAAACAAAAGTTAGCAAAGCTTATTTGGAACCTATATAGCCTAGGAATACTAAATGTGAAGGCTAAATTAACCCGGATTTGCGGTATCCCCGAAACCCCTTTTAAAAAGTCGCCTATTTCCTGCTTTTGTTAAGTTACGACCAATTAAACCTTACGGGGCCATTACACTACCTTAATTAGCACCTAGAGCACCTATTTGGACCATTGAATCAAGCTATAAAGTTCATTTTCACAAACCCTAGAAAATTCATCACTATTCACCCCTACGAACAATCTATCGATTTCAACCATTTAAAATACGAAACAATAGCATAAATATGGTCTCTACTACTTGTATACAACATATATCAACATATTTGAGCATACAATAACCATTTACTAGCAAATTTAGAAATTCAAGAAAGTTAGCAACATTTCAAATATGCAAAATATATGCTAAAATCCCTCACCTATAGCGCATAGAAGCTCGAGGAAGGCTAGAGAACACCCTAAACTACTTGTACCTAGCTTGGATTGGCTTGGATTGAAGATTTGATGAGCAAAATCCTCTTCTTCCTCTCCAAATGGGCTGTCGGGTTTCTGCCCCTTTTTATTTTATTTTTATGAGCTTATAAGTTATGTTGAGCATATATGTTAGGTGGGGTTAAGTTGGGTGTGAGTAATGTCTATAACAATGAGTCTAGCTAGCTTAAAAAGGAGTCTAAAGGTGAAAATAAATGTTAGCTAGCTCAATTAATAAATTAGACTACGTAACACTATTAATTGAACCACTAAAAACATTTTCTAAATGAAGTCTCCTAACACAAATTGCTCAAAAGCATATTTTTCTCATTACTAAAATAATTAATGTGATTTAAGAAAAATGTTAATTCGAAGTAATTAAGCAGTTGAAAAATATGATGAATAGTAATCATGTAAAGCAACAAGTAATGCAGAGTAAAGATGCACAAATAGTGGATGCAACAGTAGTTACATGTACGGCTAAGTCATGGGCGTCACAATATGTACCCGTGACATGTAATAACCAATATTCCTACTTTTAGTTTGTTGCATGCTTGTGTGTGGTTGCAGGGGTTATAATGGTTGACTTTAATTTCTAAGTATGTTCAAATGCTATCATAGAGTGGTATGTTAAGCAGTTTTGCAAAGAAGTTTGTATTGTGGAATGCATGCTTGTATGTATCTAAACTGTTTATATTGCTTAAGGCTCAGATGGCCTTGAAGCTAGAATTTTAATTAGAAATGGTGTTCTTGTTGCTTTGTGGCTTTTCTCAATGCTTACAAGTTTTCATAATGTCCACAGTACAGAGGAGACTCTGTCCATTTGTCAGGTCCAGACTTAACTTTTATCGTAGGGTTAGGTCGGGGCGTGATAGAATCAGTTTGAATGTTTATCATATTGAAGAAATATATCAATGTATTCTAAACACTTTTAGAATATATTTCTTCTCTGAAAATCATTAATGACACATTCATATAATGGGAATGACGGAGAATATGAACATCACAAACAAGTCAATATGTAAACAAACATATAGACGTAAATGCCATTAGGTACAAGTTAATGCCAAATTATTCCCAAAATAGGTCATCTAACTATATAGCATTAGGGCATATCTCCAACATCAACCAAGAAAATTTTGGAGCTTTTACACATGGACCTTATGGGTCCAATGTAAACAGAAAGCATTAGAGATAAAAAATATATATTAATGTTTGTGTGGATGATTTCTCCAGATACACTTTTATGGATTGCCTTAGGGAAAAATCTAACACTTTTGATGTTTTTAAGAAACTGTGCTTAAGGTTCAAAATAGAAAAATGTTACAACATCCATAGGATTGTCAGAATAAGGAGTGATCATGGTAAAGAATTTGAAAATCATTCTTTTGCTGAGTTTTGTAATGAACATGGTATAACACATGAATTTTCTGCACCGAAAAGCCCACAATAAAATGGTGTGGTTGAGAGAAAGAATAGGGCAATTCAAGAAATAGCTTCTGTAATGTTGAATGATAAAAACCTTCATCAAAAGTTTTGGGCACAAGCAGTCAACACTGCATGTTACACCATCAATCGAGTATTTCTTCGACCAAGTACTTCCAAAACGCCTTATGAAATCTTAAAAGGTAAGAACCCTTGTTGGGTTATTTTCATGTCTTTGGGAGTACATGCTACATTTTGAATGATAGAGAACAAAGAGGTAAGTTTGATTCTAAAAGTGACAAAGGTATTTTTCTCTAGTATGCTACAAGTAGTTGTGCTTTTAGAGTTTTTAACTTGACTACCAGGACCATAATGGAATCTGCTAATGTAGTAATTGATGAGTTTCAAAATATTGCAGGTGAATCGGTGGAAGAAGGAAACACCATTAAAATGAATGCCAATGTTGCTGATGGTGGTGCAACGCCAAAGGAAGAACTGATGGAGAAACTTGATGTGACAGATACAGCTGCAACACCATAAAATAAAACTGAACAGAAAGATAATGATGCAGGCGATGTTCCAACAAGCAGTGGAACAACAGAATCTCCCACTAAAGAAAAAAAAAACTGAAATGCCTCTAGTTCACAGAAATCGTGTTGCAGAAGATGTGATTGAATCAAGCTATAAAGTTCATTTTCACAAACCCTAGAAAATTTATCACTATTCACCCCTACGAAAAATCTATCGATTTCAACCGTTTAAAATATGAAACAATAGCATAAATATGGTCTCTACTACTTGTATACAACATATATCAACATATTTGAGCATACAATAACCATTTACTAGCAAATCTAGAAATTCAAGAAAGTTAGCAACATTTCAAAGATGCAAAATATATGCTAAAATCCCTCACCTATAGCGCGTAGGAGCTCGGGGAAGGCTAGAGAACACCCTAAACTACTTGTACCTAGCTTGGATTGGCTTGGATTGAAGATTTGATGAGCAAAATCCTCTCTTTCCTCTCCAAATGGGTTGTCGGGTTTCTGCCCCTTTTTTATGAGCTTATAAGTTATGTTGAGCATATATGTTAGGTGGGGTTAAGTTGGGTGTGAGTAATGTCTATAAAAGTGAGTCTAGCTAGCTTAAAAACGAGTCTAAAGGTGAAAATAAATGTTAGCTAACTCAATTAGTAAATTAGACTACATATTACTATTCATTAAACCACTAAAAATATTTTC
Source organism: Ehretia macrophylla (assembly GCA_037974665.1). Lineage (NCBI taxonomy): Eukaryota > Viridiplantae > Streptophyta > Magnoliopsida > Boraginales > Ehretiaceae > Ehretia > Ehretia macrophylla. The sequence goes on from CM075766.1 coordinate 3,003,208, forward strand.
TAAACGAAGGCTCCTAACACAAATCGCTCAAAAGCACATTTTTCTCATTACTAAAATAATTAATGTGATTTAAGAAAAATATTAATTTGAAGTAATTAAGCAGTTGAAAAACGTGATGAATAGTAATCATGTAAAGCAACAAGTAATGCATAATAAAAATGCACAAATAGTGGATGCAATAGTAGTTGAATGTACGGCTAAGTCTCGGGCGTCATAACCTCTCCCCATTAAACTAATTGCGCCCACGCAATTCTTACATGATTTGGTAAATAACTCAGGATAGCGATCTCGCATCTGATCCTCTCTCCCCCATGTGGCATCCTCCAACCCGTGATGATCCCACAGAATTTTAACCATCGGAATGCTTTCAGTTCTCAGCACCTGAACCTTTTGGTCTACAACGCGAAGAGGTTTCTCTGTATAAGTCAAAGTCTCACTAATCTCTAACGGCTTTGGCTCAAGAACATGAGAAGGATCTGGCTGATACTTCCGGAGCATAGACACATAGAAGACATCATGAATTATGCCCAATCTAGGAGGTAAAGCTAGTTTGTTTGCCAATGCACCAACTTTCTCAGTGATTTCAAACGGTCCAACATATCTCGGACTGAGTTTACCTCCTTTACCATGTGGAATCAAACCTTTCCGAGGAAAAATTTTCAGAAATACCCGATCACCCAAGGCAAACTCTAAATCTCGGCGATGTCTATCTGTATAACTATTCTATCGACTTTGCGCTGTAAGCATTCTCCTTTTGATAAGCTGCACATTATCAATCATTCTGTTCATCTCATGCAAAAAAGTAGGGTCGATAGTCTTCATCTCACCAACCTTATCCCAATAGAGAGAAGACCTGCATTTACGCCCATAAAGTGCCTCATACAGTGCCATACCAATAGTAGCTTGAAAACTATTATTATAAGTGAACTCTGCGAGTGACAAATATTTCTTCCAACTCTTACCGAAGTCCAGAATACAAGCTCGCAACATATCTTTGAGGATTAAGATAGTTCTCTCAGATTGACCATCCGTCTGTCGGTGATAAGCATTACTGAAGCTCAAAGTTGTGCCCAAAGCTTTCTGAATCTTTTGCCAGAACTGAGATGTGAATCTGGGATCTCTGTCTGACACAATACTCTTTGGAATCCCATGAAGTTTGACAATATTCTTGACATACAATTCAGTTAGTTTATCAAGTGAATCAGTCTTCTTAGTAGCAATAAAGTGAGAAGTCTTGGTCCCTTCGAAGATCTCGGCAAGTCTGAGATGAAATCCATAGTAATATGGTCCTACTGCCAATCAGGAATAGCCAAAGGATGTAACAACCCTGTAGGTCTCCGATGCTCCGCTTTGACTTTTTAACATGTAAAGCATCTAGCAACATAGTCGGCAATCTCTCTCTTCATGTTGTTCCACCAGAAGTTCTGTTTCAGAGCTCTGTACATCTTTGTACTACCTAGATGGATAGTATATCTAGAATTATGTGCCTTAGCAAGAATATCCTTCTTCAGAGCTGGCTCACTCGGAATACAGATTCTACCTTTAAATTTGAGAATGTCATCACCCTCCTTCATTGGCAAATCTCTACCCCGGTGCTATTTTAGCTCCTAATGATGATGATGATACTTTCAACTGGGCTCATGTTTCTAATGGGAAGTTCTCTTTCAAAAAGACTTGGGAAAACATTAGAGTTAAAAGGGATAAGATTCATTGGTATAAGCTTATTTGGTTTAACAATTGCATCCCTAAACATAGTTTCATCACTTGGCTTGCAATCTTGAATAAGTTGACAACTAAGTACAGACTTGTTTCTTGGGGCATTCAAGATAATTCTAATTGTGTTTTTTGCTACATGGGATGTGAAACAAATGAGCACTTATTTTTTGAATGTTCCTTCACTCAGAGAATTTGGAGACAGGGATTGTTGGCACTTTCCATTGATTGTTCACTGTTCACTATTCCCAAAATTTTGGATACTTCTAGCTCTATTGATATCTGGAGTTATGATTCCAAAGTCCATATTTTTAGAACTTTTCTCTGTGCTGCTATTTATCATATATGGATCGAGAGGAATAGACATATTTTCATAAAAGAAGCCTTTACTGAAGAACAAATCTTTAAGTCTATCCAGAACGATGTTAACTCCAAAATCCTCACGAGCAAAAAATTCAAGAACATATCTATCAATCATGATGTTTTGGAGCGATGGGGGCAACTGAATTACTTTAACTAGTAATTCATTTGCTTTTTCATTTTTTGTTCTTTTTTTTTCATTGATTTTGTTTTTTGTCGTTTTTGGTTTTCCTTAGTTGTACTTGTACTTTGTTTTTTCTTTGAATAAAATTTTACTGAATTATCAAAAAAAAAAACAATATTGGCTTTACCTGAAAAATAATTAATAGTGCAGTTATAGTCTTCAAGTAATTACAGCCAATACCTCTGCCTCATGTTCAACTCTTTTTGTGAAAACAAATATTTCAGGCCCTTATGATCAGTAAAGATCTCAAACTTGTTGCCCCAGAGATAATGACGCCATTTCTTTAATGCAAGAATAATAGCTGCGAGCTCAAGATCGTGCGTCAGATAGTTAAGCTCATAAGGTTTCAGTTTCCTGGAAGCATATGCAATAACCTTTCCATTCTGCATCAATACACATCCCAAACCCTCCTTAGAAGCATCACTATAGATTACCAGATTATCATAACCTTCAGGCAAAGCAAGAATAGGAGCTGTGGTTAACCTTTTCTTCAATTCTTGGAAGCTAGCCTCACATTTATCATTCCAGTCAAATACAGTTTTCTTCTGAGTAAACTGAGTCAAAGGCCCGATAATTTTAGAGAAGTCCTTGACAAATCTTCAATAATACCCTGCTAAGCCAAGAAATCTACAGATCTCTATAAAAGTTTCAGGTCGTTTCCAAGCTAATACAACCTCAATCTTCACCGGATCAATAGAAATACCATCCTGCGAGATAATATGACCAAGAAAAGTAACTTGCTTTAACCAGAATTCACATTTGTTAAACTTTGCAAATAATTGATGCTCTTGAAGAGTTTGCAATACAATCCTAGGATGTTGTTCATGCTCGGCCTTAGATTTAGGATACACAAGAATATCATCAATAAAGATAACAACAAATTGGTCCAGATAAGGATGGAATATCCTCTGCATTAAATCCATGAATGCGGCGTGAGCATTAGTCAATCCAAACGGCAGAACAACAAACTCATAATGACCATAATGAGTTCTGAAAGTAGTTTTAGGTACATCATCTTTCGTAATCCTCAACTGATAATAACCCTGCCTCAGATCGAATTTAGAAAATAACCTAGCGCCTTGCAACTAATCAAATAACTCCTCAATTAAAGGCAATGGATATTTGTTTTTGATAGTCACCTAATTAAGACCCCGATAATCAACACATAAACGAAGAGATACGTCTTTCTTCTTAACAAATAGAACTGGTGCACCCCAAGGTGAAGAACTCGGCTGAATGAATCCCTTCTCAAGCAAATCCTGCAATTGAACTTCCAATTCCTGCAATTTGGGTGGAACCATTCTATACGGAGTCCTAGAGATAGGTGTTGTCCCCGGTAATAAGTCAATCATAAACTCTATCTCTCTATCAGGTGGTAAACCAGGTAATTCCTCAGGAAATACCCCCGAAAACTCTCGCACAATAGGCACATCATTCAATTTCAATTTGTCCTTAGGTTGGTTAATTAAATATGCAAGATAATCCTCACAACCTTTGCTCAACAGTTTTGATGCTTTAATAGAAGAAATTATAGGAATTCCCGTTGATTTTCTACTTCCAACTATTTCAATTATAGGCTAGTCAGGCATTTCTAATTTCATAATCTTCTTTCTACAATCAAGTTGTGCATAATATATCCCCAACCAATCCATCCCCAATATAATTTCAAAGTCGTGGAATGGTAGAATAATCAAATCAGTAGGAAATACACGACCCTCAATATAAATATCACATGCTTTACAAATAGATTTGGTAACAAACTTCGAACCCATAGGCGTATAAACCACAATCTCATGCAACAAATTATCATGTTTCAATTTAGCATTTTGTGCACAAGTGGGAATAATAAATGAATTAGTAGCCCCGAAGTCAATTAAAACTTTAACCGACTGATCATTAAGAAGAAAATTACCTTCTACCACCGCAGTTGTATCCAAAAGCTCCTCTTCATCAAAAACAAATACTCAGACCTGCCCCCGCGGCACTGGTGTTGCAGCTGGTACCCGAGTCTGAGAACTTTGACCGGATGTCTGACCTCTGGTGTTCTTGAATTTCAAGTAGTCCTTGACCATGTACTGGTCACTCTCGCAGCCTGTACACCTATTATGTTTCCTCCAGCAGTTCTCCTCTGTGTGGCCCTGACACTGACAGAAGCTGCACTGCTGGTGACATCTTAGAGCAGTGCCTCCCGAATGAGCTTTGTAAGTAGAAGTAGCTGAACTACCTTGCTATGAACGTGTTGCCATTGGATGAGGCTGACCCTGATTCTGACTCTGTACTGGTCGAGCCTGAGTTTGAGTAGGCCCGGTATAACTCTGAGTCTGCCTCGGTTGCTGACTCTGACTCACTAAAACAGACTGCCTCCGAAACCCCTGACTCTGAGTTTGATGCGGTCGTTTACTAGGCTGACTTGGCTCCCCAAAAAGGTCTGCTTTGCATTTCTCATACCTGGCGGCTATCTTGACTGCGGCTGTATAAGTAGGATAATCTTGAGTACACAGATTCAAGGAAATATCAGGCCTCAGCCCCATAATAAACTTCTGGATTCTCTTGCTCTCTGGCTGAACTAATGCTGGCACATAATGGGACAGACGGGTGAAAGCAACATCATACTGGTCAACAGTCATGTTACCCTATTTCAAATTAATGAACTCATGCTCACGTCTTTCAATAGCTATTTCTGTAATATACTTCTCTTGAAATTCTCTAACAAACTCATCCCAAGTCCTCGGTACCGCATCTGCTTCTCATCGGGATTTCACAGTGTGCCACCACTGCTCTGCATCTCCCTCAAGTAGAAACTCAGCACACGTAACCCTCCTCGTATCTGTGTACTCGGGGCCTGTGAGAATCTTCTCTACTTTGTTCAACCACTGTTTAGCCTGCATATTATCAGGCTCCCCGAAGAAACTAGATGGCCCACGGTGTAAGAATTTCTCTAGGTACTTACCTCTACCACCCTTTGCCCCTACCTGGCCCTGAACCGGATTGCCTACGAGGACATTAGAACCCTGCCTCTAGAGTACTTGAGCAATCTGCCCTATAGCAGCGGTCAATTGTGCAGTAATTGTCTGCTAGTCAACCTCTTCATCCTCAACATTCTAATTTTTGTTTTGATGATGAGGCCCCATCTCGAGTAGCTAGAATGCAAAGTGTTATGATAGGTATATATATATGTAGTTTACAAGTAAAACACATAAGAAAAAGTTCAAATAAGTTCACATAAGGTCACATATATAAGATCATATGAATATTTCATATACAAGAGATACATATAAGTTACTTAATCATAATTTACATTCTAGACTTTTCCCATTCAAACATTAAATCTTAAAAGACCTTTCACATTCCATTTCCATGCTAGCATGTTCCTTACCAATTCTATTTTCACTTAGTCAATCAAAGAGTCACTGATTCATGCAATCACGGAATCACATAATAGACCTCTACCCACAGACCGAGAAACCTATCTCGGCTCATGCATTCTAATAGCTCTGATACCACCTAAATGTCACGCCCCGACCCAACCCCACGCTAAAAGGTTAAGTCTGGACCTGACAAACGAACAGAGTCTCCTCTGTACCGTGGACATTCTGAAAACCTGTAAGCACAAAATAAAACCACAATATGACAAGAATTCCATTTCTAATTCAAAGCTTAACTTTAAGGCCATCTGAGCCTTAAGCAATACAAACAGTTTAGATACATACAAGCATGCATTCACAATATAAACTTCTTTACAAAATCGCTTATTATCCCACTCCATGATAGCATTCGAACATTCTTAAAAATTAAAGTCAACCCCTACAACCATACACAAGCATGCAGCAACTAAAAGTAAGAAGTTTAGCTATTACATGCCATGGGTACTTATCATACATTACACATCACTTATAACTACACAATATATACATGAGCTCTAGGCTCCAAAATAGAACATAAGTAGAACAAGCAAAGTCCTCAAACCACAATAAGAACCACAATCCACCCCAAGCAAATAGAACACTGCAACTAAGGCAACTAATCAGTCTGGACCTCCTGTTCCTCACCCTCAATCAAATCAAGCTAGGGTTCAACCTCAGCACCTCCTGAAACATGTTAGCGAGGTATAAGCAACCACAATTGCCCAGTGAGGGATTAAGACTAGCCGGGACGTGCAATGCAACAAATATAACAATTAAACATGAAAAGTAAATAAAGGACATTTAAAATAGTAAGTAACCACAAATATCAAAGGAAACAATACACTTAACCCCAACACTCCAGAATTCTCTTATCTTTGATCACGAACCATGAACCATGAACCACAAGCCATGATCAATGTGCTGACATAACCCCAATCACTTCAATGGGTGTACTCCGGATGTACCCCGATAAACCTATGTCTTGCAAGGCCACTGCTGTCCAGACAATATTTAATACATCTGCCTTTGACATTATGGTTGCGCAACCACTATGCAATACAATTATCAATGGCAGTACAATAACAATAATGGAAGCGATAACACAAAGGAGGAACAATAAAGTAGGTTGTCCTTAAAACAATTAGAATAGAAGCATTAGCATAAGACAACTAGACGGTTACAAAGGAGCATCTACACTGTGAAACCCCATATTTCACCTTTGCATAGAATTGTGTGTTTTGACTTGTTTATGTGTTATATGATTTATAATGTGCTAATTCTGTGATTTATATTCCTATTACCTTCTATGTGTGCATTCATGAAATTTTCATAAAAACGGCATTGAAAATTTTATCATCGTTTTTTGTGAATAGTATTTTGAACGCACGTCCGCTAAAATTTTTACCCGGGTATTTTAAACATCTTAAAACCTAGTCCTCATATATTAATAGACCCGTGTTTGATTAAAATGGATTTCAAATCAGATTAGAAAGTTTAAAGGTTTTTACACATTCTTTTGCAAAAACTGAATTTTTAACCGACTTGGGTGTAAGTCTATGCATGTGGAACATGTTGTCAACTAAAAATATACTACTTAAAACAGTCTAAGTGTTAAATGCTTGTTGTGAGCAAAAATAGTCAAGAAAACAAATTAAAAGACTAAAAATACTAAAAAAAACTAACAAGTGTTCACCTTTGACTTTTTATATTTTGTTGACCTTGAGCCTTATATGCATCAACACATACTAGAAAGCACACAAAATACCTTATTTTACACACACATGGCCGAGAGCCATTAGAGAGAAAAAGAGAGATTTTCTTCAAGTTTTTCAAAGTAATTTTTCATTAGAAAACCTAGTTTTTGCCCAAAGATTTGCAAACCGAGATAGATTCCACTTGTTGGCACCTATTGCATGCATTTCTAACCTTGTTTCAGATCAAAGGTGAGAGAAAAATTCTAGATCTCAAAATGTTATTTTGCATCAATTTCATATAATTGCATTTTAATCTGATGAAATGTTAAATTATCTTTAGATTATTGCTCAGTAGTTGCCAAGGATCATTTATATGTGTTTATAGCTATTTTGATCGGTAGTATCATGTATTTCTATTTTTCGATTATTAAAGTTGAGTTATAGCTTCAATGTTGATTAATTGTTGTTGTGGTGGTTTGAATTGATTGCTTATAGCTTCTAAAAATTTGTTAATTGCGGGGTAGTAATGTTGTAATGCCGAATTTTTGATTGGAATGTTGTACCAAAATCCCAAAAAATTCAGCCACTGTATTGCCAAAACTAGGGTTGTTGGACTTGTTTTGGGTGGGTTTTGGTTCGTTTCCGATGGGGTAAATGTAGATGCATGTGTGGGTGAGTGATAGGAAGTGGTTTAGAGGTTATCGGGTTAGTAGATTATGAGTTATGAAGTTTAGAAGTTTGTGTAGTCTTTCTTTGACATGTTGAAATGTTGTCTTGAATGTTGGGTAGTGACTGGGTAGTTGATTCTTGGATTGTTGTTGATTGAGATCGGGGTTGAATGTTGGTTTAGATGCATATTGAGTTGGATGGCCTACTTTGTCATCTAACTTAGTTGTTTCATAATTGTATAGTTGTTGGTTGTTAAATGTTAATTATTTGGTTGTTGAAATATGTTTTATTGATTATTGATTATTGACTGTTGAATGTGAGAGTCAGGCAACCTTCATTGTTGACTTTTCGAATTAGAATTGTTAATGTTATTATGAGTCGGGAGTCAGGCAACCCTCGTTGTTGGCTTCTCGAATTGAGTCTCATTGTTGAGAGCTTTGATAATGTTGTGTCACCTCGGGAGGCATCCTGGGCAGTAGGCACAGTTATCATGGCTACTCCCTATCTTGCATTGGCGAAGAGGCCATGGGGTGTAGGTCTAGGTTAGGGTATCTCAGGATTGTGTCATTGAGTTTGGAGGAGTTGATGAGTATTGAAAATGGTGTATGGAGCTTGATCAACAAGTGTATCGTATCCTTATTATGTGGTTACTGTTGTTATTATATTTGTATTGTTATCAGTGTTATTTGCATGTTGTATCTCATGGGTAATTTCCAAGGTGGTAAGGTTTACGTGTTCAAGAGATCTATCAAATTCCTCACTAGGCTTGTTTTATATAAGCTCACTCTCATTCGTTATCTGTATTCAGGTGTTACTGAACAGGACTACGGGTATGTGCCTCAAGAAGCTGAGAATGTGCCTTATGTGGACGAGTCTTATGTGCCGGAGTCGTGTGCATGAGCTTGTTTTAGTCTTTGTAATATAATGTATTGTATAACTTACTTAAAGACAAAGACTTATGTATAGTGCTAGTTAGTATCCTTTCTTTTGAACATGATGAGGTTGCTAGGCTGGTTTATAATCCATTTTGAGATGTACGATATAGCCTATGGTTTGATGTTGGAACGGAGGCGTATAACTTGTGAATGAACTGTTATATGGTTGTTTAATATAAATGGAAATGTATGTGTTGTTTATTGTTGAAATGGTTGCAGAGTTGTTGTTGATTTTGAAGTTGGTTGTATGAGTTATAAAAGAGGTTGGTTTAGAGCCTCAATATCCGAGTTACTATCGTTTTACTGCCGAAATTCTGTTGCGTCCTGACTGATTGTAGGTGGGTTCGAGTTGGGGCGTGACATTTAATGGTATCAGAGCACATGTTAGTTGTCAGCCAGGGTATTCTCGGAATGTGGGTAGTATCATATCATGGAAGTATGTATGATGTGAAAGAAAAGTGAAATATGTGTTTATATGATTAAGTGATTATGTGATTAAGTGACCTATGTGATTACGTGATTAAACTGTTTATGTGATTACGTGCCTTACGTGAGTTGTTGCCTATGTGTTGTTAATTGTCTATAGCATGTCTAAGTGTTATAACCTGTGCTAACTCTTCGAAAGTAGAATGGCGGGACGTCCGAGAACACGAGGTAAGTCTGAGGAAGTGAACGAGGCACCGGGTAATGCGGCATGAAGCCGGGATCAGGGTTATGACCGTATTGCTGCAGCTATGGATAGAATGTCAGAGGTCATGGCAGGGCAGGCTCAGATCTTGGCAGGGCAAGCTGCCCAGGCACAGACTATACAGACCCAGTTACAAAATGTCCAGGGAGGTTACCAGGGACATAGTACGTTGAAAGAGTTTCTGGGGTATTTTCCACCGAGGTTTCAGGGGAAGCCAGATGATCAGAAGGCCGAGGCATGGATTAATAAACTTGAGAAAATATTTGATCCTCTTGACTATACTGATGAGAGGAAGGTTACTTTTACAGTATACTTACTTGATGACGAGGCTGGGGAATGGTGGCGTACCATGAGATCAGATTGGGAGACTAAGGGTATTCCTAATGTCTGGGATACTTTTCTTCGGGCATTTCGGGCCAAGTATATTCCCAGCACGCGCAGGGAGGCGGAGTTTACAACCTTGGTTTGGGGTGATTTTACAGTGGCCCAATATGAGACCAATTTTACCAGGCTATCCCGGTATGCACCGGAGTTTGTATCAGATCAGGAACGTAAGACTCGGAGGTTTGTTTTGGGTCTAAGGTCTGAGATTCAGGATCTTATGGACTTGAATCAGTATGATGTGTTTTCAAAGGCCTTTGATGCGGCTTCTAGGTTGGAGAAGAGGAAAGGGGAACAACTTAGTTCTGGTCAGGCTAGTAAGAGGCCATTTCAGCCACAGGGTCAACAGGTTGAGTATAGACCTTCAGTACAGCAGGGTGGTTATAGGCCTTCGGTGCAGTAGAGTTCTTTTAGACCACAGGGGCAGCAGAGTTTCTTTAGGCCCCAGTTTCAGCAGGGATCTTACCCGGCACAGTCACAGTATAGGCCGGCCCAGTCTCAGGGTTAGTATAGGCCTAGTGTTGCGAGACCTCAGCAGCAGGATGGTACAGCTGCTTATTCAGTTTCTGGGTCTTCAGTAGACAGTGTCAGTGCTCCGACACCGCATTGTACTTTTTGTGACAGTAAGGGCCATACGGAGGCCAACTGTCGGAAGAAGGCAGGGATATGTTTGGGTTGCGGCAGCAACCAACACAGAGTGAGGGATCGCCCTAGATATTAGGGTTCTAGGAGTCGGCCAGCGACTCAAGGTTACTAGGGTAGACCTGCGAGCAATGCATCTCAGTAGCAGCGGGTTCAGGCTCGGGCCTACGCAATGGATTTGGAGGAGATGCCTGAGGCAACAGTTGTTGTAGAGGGTAACTTTCTTATACTCAATCAACTTGTTAAAGTGTTGATTGATTCTGGTGCTACACATTCTTTCATTACACCTATTTGTATGCAACGTGTTAACATGCAACCTGAAAGATTGCCTTATGTGGTTGAAATTAGTACTTCTTTGACTGATAAATATGTGATTGGCTTAGTATATAAAGATTGTAAAATACATGTTAAGGGTCAGGATTTCCCTTCAGACCTTATCTTATTTCCTATTCAGGGGTATGATGTTATCTTGGGTATGGACTAGCTTTCTAAGTATGATGCTCGTTAAGGTAGTACGGTTTCGGTTGCCAAAACAGTCAGTGGTTGAGGTAGCAGGGAACCGGGATGCTAAGACTAATTTTATTATCTCATCAACTAAACCTATTAAGCTGGTAAGTAAGAGGTCTTTAGGGTATCTAGCTTATCTGATCAACAAGCCATCTGATAAGCTGAAGCTGGAGGAAGTTCCTATAATTCGGGAATATCCCAATGTATTTCCCGAGAAGTTGCCAGGATTTCCGCCAGAGAAGGATATTGAGTTTGTGATTAATCTTATTCCCGGTACTCTACCTATTTCTAAATCAGCGTACCGGATGGCACCAGCAGAACTTAAAGAGCTGAAAACTAAGTTGCAGGAGTTATTAGAGAAGGGATTCATTCAGCAGAGTTCTTCACTGTGGGGAGCACCTATCTTATTTGTGAAGAAGAAGGATGGTACCTTCAGACTATGTATCAATTATCGTGGTTTGAATTAGGTGACCATCAAGAATAAGTATCATTTTCCACTGATTGATGAGTTGTTTGAATAGCTTCAGGGAGCTTGAGTCTACTCTAAATTTGACTTGAGACAAGGGTTTTATTAGCTTCGGATTCGTATGGAGGATGTTCCGAAGTCTGCTTTCAGGACTTGGTACGAGCATTATGAATTTTGGGTTATGCCCTTGGACTAACTAATGCACTAGCAGCATTCATGGATCTTATGCATCGAGTCTTTCAACCGTACTTGGACCAGTTCGTGGTAATATTTATTGATGATATCTTGGTTTATTCTAAGACTGAATCGGAGCACGAGCAATATTTACGGCTTGTTCTACAAAAGCTACAAGAGCATCAGTTGTTTGCGAAGTTCAGCAAATGTGAATTTTGACTACAACGTATATCACTACAAAAAATAAGCTATTTTGTGACGACCATTAATCGACACAATTTCGTCACAAACAAGTAAATGTGACGAAATTGTGATGAAATGTTTGTTGTCGCCAAACATGGCGTCACAAAATCATTTTTCGTCATATTTTTGTGGCCTTGTGATTAATTTGTGACGATATACAGAGCTGGACGTGTTCGTCACAAATTCGCGGCAAAGGCGACTAATATGCCACGATATGTGGTTAAAGCTATTTTGTGGCAAATATTTCATGGCAAACTCGTGCCAAATTATTTTCGTCTGTGTTTTGTGGCTAATTTTTTCGTCACAAATTCGTGGCTAATGTTTTCGTCACAAAGTCGTGGCTTATGTTTTCGTCACAGATTCGTGGCTAATTTGTTCGTCACAAATTCGTGGCTAATTTGTTTGTCACAAAGTCGTGGCTAATTTTTTGTCACAAACTCGTCCCAAATTTTTTTTCATCACAAATTCGTCCCAACTTTCCTACATTGTTTTTTGATTCCTTTTGTCACAAATTTGTGGCAATTTTCAAATCCTTTATTCTAATGCTATTTGTAACATCTTGTTTGTCCTGCTAAATTACAAAACATAGTCCGCAATGCAAGAAAGATCATAACATAATCGAAAGTATAAACAAGCATAAGGAAAAGTGAAAATGATCAATATATTTGTTTAAAACGTAAGAATTACATAATATACTTTAACCCACTTACTTGTTAAGGTTCCCAATAGAATATAAAAGTCATACTATGACCCTATGGATTCTATTGGGCATCACCATCTTGTTGTTCTGAGGGAGTTTGAGATTGATCCTAATGTGGTTGAGGTAGAAGGGACAACAATTGGGTTAACTGAGCAATTTGTTGTTGACGCCTTTGAAATTGCTCATTTGATTGTTCAGTCAGTTCAGCCCTTAGTTCTGATATTGTCCTATTGACGGCTGCCTGCAAGTCTTGTTGTGTGATTCGATTAGCAGAAATCGGGACATCGTGCGCGGACCCTCCTATGGCCTGTGATCCTAGACCATACAATCGTCCTCCTCTCGCTGACCCGCCTACCGCCTTGTAAAACAATGCATCATGGTCGATAGGCGGTGCAGTCGGATCTCCTTGCGATGCTGCTATAGCCTACTCGACCAATTCTTGGTACTTGGCCTACAATTAATACGTAATTATTGTTATTTTGCTTTAATGTTAATTATTAATTATATGGAATAAGTTCAAATAAATATATAACATACCATGGTTTCTTCAGCCCTGGGGTCGGAGTATGGACCTTCGGGGCCTTTCCTATGAACTTTCTAAAACACATCTGCCATCGTCACTGATTCCTCCGATTCTATTTCCTATAATAGCATTCATCAAATAACAATTACTAAGTTAAATATTTAACTATCATATAGTACTACATTTTAAATAATTAGTTTAACACTTACCAATCTTCTTTTGACCTCATGAAACGGGATACAACCAGCATAATGTGGAGACGACCTACTCTTTCTGTTATTTTTGTTTGTCTCAGACCTCTTCCTCCATATATCTGTGTTCCAGTGCTCACATAGTCTCTCCCATACATTGTCGCTCAACCAGCTAGGCTTAATATCTTTCTTTTTTTCCGTTTCACGACCCTTATAGAAGAGGCCCCGTAAACGAGCATTGATGTTTTTAAAAAATAACCGGCGGATGACTGGTTCATCATAGGGCTACCACTTGTACAATCTCTATAGCCATATATTAAGTATTAGTAATATAACTTACATATATTGACACAGTATATGTAACTAAATATATATATGAAATTAATTTCATATCCTTAAGTAGTACACCTGAAAAGCGATGAACCATCTCTCTTTAACTTCAATTGGGATCACACCTACTCTCGTCCAAGGCTCGTTGAACCCAGCAGATAATATATTGGTGATCTCTCGTGCTGCCCCAGCCAGTATCCATCTGCAATTAATAAAAGATAAAGTATACTAACAATTGTAACGGAAAAACAAATAAACAAAATAATGTACATATTATATAAAAATATAGTTAAAGTTCTCATACCCGCCTGCATATATCGTCATGTGTGTGCACTTATCAATTTGCAACATAGTGTACGCCTCCAAAGATGGGAATCCATACTGTTGCCAAACCTCTAAATATACTCCCGCAGCCCGTTGTTGGGTAGCATTTGAAGACTCCGGGTGGTCAGTAGGTGGTGTGGAACCTGCCATAGGCGAGTCATCAGAGTTGACGTGCAAATCATCCAAGTGTTGTGGCAAGCTAGTGGATGAAATAGATGTCGGAGATTGATAATCTGTGGGTAAAGTGGTCGGTCTGCCAGTCTGTGAGATCAACCCCTCACTACTCGGTATTGAAGTGGATGAAATAGATGTTCGCCCAGCATCGGAGGATGAGTGGGATGCACGTGCACCACCTGCACGTGGAATAGAACGTTGCAACGTCCCAGGAGGCACATATCGTCTAGCCGTACCTTTACTTTTATCTTTACCTGAAGACATGTCTGTTTTGGGCAAAAACCAAATACCATTAAACAATGTAGATCTACAATGCAATTCGAATATATTCCAGTCATATTATTCGCAAATTAGTATAAATACATTGAATTAATCCACTAAATGTAATTAACACTAATCATTATCTGTCTTCATCTTCATGCTCATCTTAATCTTCATATTCATCTTCATCTTCCTCTTCATCTTCATCTTCGTCTTCATCTTCATCTTCGTCTTCATCTTCGTCTTCGTCTTCATCTTCATCTCCATCTCCATCTCCATCTCTATTTCCATCGCCAACTTCATCTTCACCTTCAACTTGTTCTTGTTGATATTGTAACTCATTCAATTCCTCTTGTAATACCTCAATATTTTCAACTGATTCATGAACACGTTGAATCAACTCTCCATCATCCGGTAATACTACAGGCATATCTATTACATCTGACTAAAAAGGTATTTCGTCTTCTATTTCATACTCTTTTGGGGGCACATCATAGTAATTTCTCGATCTGATTTTGCATACAACCCACAAGTCTGCACGATCTCTCTTAGCACCAAGGTATTTGCAGTAATACACTTGATGTGCTTGTTCTGCTAACACAAACGGCTCATATTTTGGAAATCCCCTCTTCACATTGACCTCGATAATTCGATACTTAGGATGTTCCTTAACACCTCTGCCCTTTTGCATATCATACCATTTGCACATAAAAAGGACAACTCTTGTATGCTTCTGTGTTGGATTATGGTACTCCAATTCAACAATGTCATTCAACATTCCATAATAGTCACCGTACTCGGTAGTACCATCATATGTCCCTTTGACGAATACTCTACTATTCATTGTGGATTTGGAAGACCCATATTCTAGGGTGTCAAATCGGTATCCATTAACCAAGTAGCTTGACCACGTGCGCACTCTCCTAGTTGGCCACATAGAAAGACATTTTACCCGATCATCGACACCATTAGTAGAGACAAACTGCAAAACACGAAATTTACCACAAGTTAAAGAGTTGAGTGCTACTTTAGTGCAAATAACCATTAATTGGATGTGTACTTACATGGTCATATAACCATTTTGGAAAAAGATTGTCAATCTTATTTTGAAGTTGTGTTGCCGTTAATGGTGGATAATTTCGGGAAAGATATTCCTCAAACATCCTGTGAACAATATATAGGGCTCATATTAGAGATGTATTGGTGTATAAAATATGTACAAAATGTCATCAGTTTACCTGATATAAGGGTGAACCTCTTGGCAATTCATTAGTACATATAGGTGTGCCGCATATAACTCTTGATCATCCAACATTCGGTACTTTTCTTTTCCTATTGGACGACCCAGGTAAGTAAATATAGATAAACATCCATCAAGGTAGTCCACATCGTTATATTGGTCATTTCGACCAACATTTCTTGTTTTAGTTCCCACATGAGATTCGAAATAATTTGAACAAAAGGTCGTTGTTTCGAGAGAAAGATAGGCTTCACATATAGATCCCTCAACCCTTTCTTTATTATTTACTCTCCTCTTCAAACGATGTAAGAACCTGCATGAGTATTAGTCTTCACACATAAGTACTGTTTAATGCAAGTGTTGGCATACAAATTTGGAAAAAGATGGATTACCTTTCGAAAGGATACATCCACCTATATTGTACAGGACCACCGCATATTGCTTCATATACCAAGTGCACTGGCAAATGCTCCATCGAATCAAAGAAGGCAGGGGGTAAGATCTTTTCCAGGTTGCAAAGGGTCACGACAATATTTTTTTACATCCTTTCTATATCTTCTCTATGAAGAGATGTACAACATATATCTTTGAAGAACAAACTTAGTTCTGTAAAAGCTTCCCAAACATGTTTAGGAAATACCTCACGTAAAGCTATAGGGAGCAATTTCTCCATAAAGACATGACAATCATGACTCTTCATATGTGATAACTTCAGATCTTTCATGTCAACACACACTGATAAATTGGATGCATATCCATCAGGGAGTCGTAAGTCCTTAACCCAATCTAGAATTGTTTTTTTCTCAGCCACAGACAATGTATAGACACCCATATTTAGTTTGTAACCACCATCCGCATTGCTCTGAACACATAATTCAGGACGGTCACAAAAGTTCGAAACATCCATTCTCGCTTTGAGATTATCTTTTGTCTTTGTGATACCCCAAAATCGGCACATATTTAATAGTATTTAATTGCATTTATTACGTGTTATCTTAAATGGTAGTTGTGAGAACCCGAGCATTCATTACATGTGCATTCATTTATTTTAATCATTATTTGAAAAATAATAAGTGCATTTACATGACTTATTTAGTGTTTTAAAATTTAAAATTGCATTTAAAGTTCATTTAAATTGCATCTTGTTGGCTTTCACATTATTTGACCAAACTAGTTGACTTTCCATCTACATTGACCAACTAGGACAAGGTGTGAATTTTTAAAATGTTTAATGAAAGGCAAACTTGGGATTAGAAATAAAAATGCAATGTTAAGTTAGTCAAATTTTGGGTCAACTTTGGAATTAAATCTGAACCAATTGGGAAAGAGTTAGGTAGCAAATTATATATGGTTGCAAAGCTCAATGAGTCTAGTTTCTAAGGCTTCAAACCGTTCGTGAATTGGAGTTTTCTAGAAGAAGTTATGGCTGTTTTCGTAAGGTTGCGCAGGGCTGTTTTGGTTTACGCGGGTTTGACCGAAGACTTGACCTTTGACTTTCATTAAAGCTTATAAAACACCAAAAAAAAATCCCAAAATTGCTCATCTTCTTCTTGCTTCAGCCGTGACCAGTCCAAACCCTAGGAATAGTAGATTTTTCACTATTTTGCTTATATCTTGAGCTAGAAGCGGAACCAAGACGCAAACCAAGCATTTTTAGACTCGTGCCGACGTCTAGCATCTTTCTACCGATCGTTTTTGCCTTTATTTTGCGAAACAAAGGTGAGAGAATTTTTTTTCAAATCTTCCAAAGTTTATTTTTACGTCATAAAATGCTAGGATTGCGTTTGCATCTTGCTAAATAGGTGTTAGAGAAGACTTTACCGATTAATTTCTTATATAGAACATATTTTGCTGAAATTGGCTATTTTGAGTTGTTCAATGATTTATATGCCTAAGTTGTGTCTAATCTTGATTCTTAGATTTTATATAATGCTCATATATGTTAATGAACCTATCTAGCATAATAAAATAACTTTAGATTGCAAAATGGAGCAAAATAAATGGAGAATGTAGCTTGCTGAATTTTTCTATTTTTGGGCATTTAGGGACTGTTTCATTGGGCAGTTTTTGTGCACCCATTAGATTGCTTATTTTATGCTATTATATGGTTTAGAAGCCTTTTATTAGACATGGAAAAATGTTGGTAGTTGGAGGGTCATGGTGGTTTGGGTGGAATAAGCTAAATTGTTGGTGTTTTTGAGTTGAAATGGTTGGTTTAGGTGCAAATGTGTGCTCCTGTGTGGTGTGTAATCTCTACGCTTGTAATGGTGACCTTTGGGCTGCCTCAAAGTTATAATAGTAGCATGCTAAGGTCGTGTAGTGATAGGTGGAAGTTAGAATAATTTTGATTGCATAAGTTGCTATAATTGAGCTAGTATTGCCTACTTAGCTATTGTTCTCGTTGTTATATTTGGCTGTGAATCACGTCTATGAGGTTTCTTGTGATAAATATGTGTTCTATTACATGCTAGGTGGATCCATTGAGCCAAACTTGCATCATGGAAACTAGTAGAGGTGAGGGAGAAACATTTATATGCATTTCTTTGAATGTTAGGGTTTGTGTTGAATTTGTTAATTGTTGTATATTGTGATATAAATGCTTATGAATGTTTCCAAAACCTTCTAAAATGATTAGTGAACATTCTTTTGCAAGCTATTGGCATAGTTTATGGCTAGATTTTGAAATGACAAGTTAAAGAAGACAATGAATAGTGTAAATTTTAAGGTTTTGATAAAATGTGCTTTCGGGTTTGATTCAATACTATAGTTAGGTGCTATAGATATTAATGAAGATAGTCCAATGACCCCATGTAGTTTAATTGCTCGGAACTTAGCTAAAACGCGACATAGCCGACTTTTTAAAAGGGGTTTCGGGTTAATGCTAATCCGGGTAGAATTGAGCTTCACATTTGGTATTTGTTAGGCTACCTAGGTGCTATATAAGCTTTGTTAACCCTTGTTTGAAGCCTGGTTAAGATATGTGTAGTTCAAAGCTATAAGAGGGAAATTGGGGCTTTTGGGGTAATTGCGGGTAATTGAACGCGTTTGAGGGTTGTAAGGGTACCTTAAGGGCTAATTAGAATATTGGTATAGCTTCCCCTTGAATTTGAATCTCTAACATGAGTTTGGAAGGAAAATAGCTTGAATAACAAAGGGGTTTAAGTGCAAATTCAGTTGTTTCACGCTTCTAAAACCATGGCATGACTCCTTGTGTGTTTAAATGTGGTTTCTAGTTGTTTTGGAGCTTTTGGTATAGTTATATGTGTATCTTGAATATGCCCCTTTGTAAAACTGCTTAATTGCTTATGTAAATTGCTTCTATTCTAACTGCTTCGAGGTCAACCTACTTTGTTGATCCTCCTATGTGTTATAGCTTATATTGTTGATATTGTCTTGCCATTGATAAGTGCATTGCATAGTGGTTGCGCAACCATAGTGTCAGGGGCGGATGTGTTGAATATCGGCTGGGCAGCAGAGGGCTTGCCAGTGGATATTCAAACTCCGTGCCCTAGTCCCTCATTCGCCTGGTCCGGAGATTGCCAGGGGATGTTGGGTCGTAGGATTATCGGGGTACATCCGGAGTACACCCACTGGAGTATTTGGGGATTATGTCAGCTTATCGTGATCGTGCTCGTGGTTCGTGGATCGTGAAGGAAGACCAGTGAAGATTGGTGTATAGGGGTTATGTGAAATGTATCCTTTCAAGTGTATGGTTATTTAAGCTATCATTGGTTCTTTAATTGTCTAATTGTTATTATTGTTTAACTGTATTACCTGTTGCATTGCACGCCCCGGGACTTTATCCCTCACTGGGCAACAGTGGTTGCTCATACCTCGCTAACATGTTTCAGGTGGCACAATTGGTGGAGTTGCCTTAGCTGCTGTGTGATTTTTGTCTGAGGTGGATGTGCTTTCTGGTTGCTATGTGAAGAATTTGTTGTTCTATGTATAATCTATTTTGGGGCCTTAAGGCTCATGTATGTATTTGAGTAATATGTAAGTTGGAAGTCTGATAATATAGTAGCAGTGGTAATTCTATGGCTTGTAATAACTTATATTTCTATTTCTAGTTGCTTTGTATGCTTGGGAGTGAATGGCTTAGTGTAGAATGTTTTATCTCTAAGTATGTTTTAATGTTATCCTAGAATGGCATGGCTATTAGACTATATTGTAAACAAGTTACTTGCATGCTTGTGTGGTTTTGGAACTGTCGTTTGCTTCAAGGCTCGGATGGCCTTGAATCTTTAAATATTTAGCCATGAAAAGTTTGTTTACCTTGTAGTTACCTTATTTGAGAGTTTACAGGTTTTCAGAATGTCCATAGTACAGGAGAAACTCTGTCCGTTTTTCCCTAAAATTTTGAGACTGGGTTGGAATTGGGTTGAGAATAGCTTGGTTATTAGAGCCTCCGGTCTCGTGAGGGATCGGGGCGTTACAGGTGGTATCAAAGCTTAGTTAGCTCATAAGCCGGGACAGGGTCCTCGGTCTGTCGGGTAGTAACCTTTGGTTATGTGCTTGTTAAGTGTGTTTTGAAAGTGTGTGCCTATATGTGAGATTGTGTGTCTTGATTTGAATGTGTGCACCTATGTGATATCATTATGTGTTATGTGCTAAATGTGTGCTAAGTGAAATGGAGTGGCTCGTTGTGCATTGAATTGACCTTGTGAATCGAATCGTCCTCGTGAATTGTTAATTACTTGAATTATTGCTTGTAATGTGTGTATTTGAATGTCTTGGATTGAGTTGTGTTATGATTGACTTGATTGTCGTGCTTGAATGACTTTGATGTTTAAATCGTTTTATAAACTCTTTTATAAAAATGCTTGCATAATAGTTTAAAGCATATATGTATAAATGTGATATTTTGGCATTCATACATAACCCGTCGAAATGGTAAGAAAGACTTCTTTGTTCCCCTGAAGAAAGGAGATTAGTAGCAGGCCCTCCAAGTTGTGACGATTAGCTGAATGAGAGGCAGTTGATCAGACCTTTTATTGGGAGTTGGTATTTATAGTTAGAGCTCAGTTATTGGGATTCTTCTCAAGCATTCCTTTATGCTCAGCAGTCAAGAATGAGTAGCTTCTTGGGGATTTCTGTATGACTGTTTTTTTGAAGCATTCCCTTGGTATTTTCTTATTGGGCATTCTTCTTATATTTCCTTATTGGTGCTTCTTGTTGTACAAAATTCTCACTCAGCAAACAGTGATGGGGCCTCGAAGGTTGGTTTTATATATGGTGCATCCGCTTGAGATTCTCATTTAGTTCTCTTCCGGCCGGGATTCTACATTTGGTATTCTATTTGACTATCTTATTGGATGCATGGTATTTTCTTTGGTATTCTCTTTGATATTCTTATTCGAGCCTTTATTTGGCCTTATTACTTGGGATATCCCCAGCAGTTCTATTGAGGTTCCTACGTGGGTTTTTTCTACGGGCATTCTTATTCAGTGTCTTGCTCAATAATCGATGAGGAGTAACCAGAGTTGGACTTCAGTTGATGTCGAGTTCTACTGGAAGATGAATTGCGAGGACGCAATTTTTTTAAGGGGGAGAAGGATGTGATACCCCAAAATCGGCACATATTTAATAGTATTTAATTGCATTTATTACGTGTTATCTTAAATGGTAGTTGTGAGAACCCGAGCATTCATTACATGTGCATTCATTTATTTTAATCATTATTTGAAAATTAATAAGTGCATTTACATGACTTATTTAGTGTTTTAAAATTTAAAATTGCATTTAAAGTTCATTTAAATTGCATCTTGTTGGCTTTCACATTATTTGACCAAACTAGTTGACTTTCCATCTACATTGACCAACTAGGACAAGGTGTGAATTTTTAAAATGTTTAATGAAAGGCAAACTTGGGATTAGAAATAAAAATGCAATGTTAAGTTAGTCAAATTTTGGGTCAACTTTGAAATTAAATCTGAACCAATTGGGAAAGAGTTAGGTAGCAAATTATATATGGTTGCAAAGCTCAATGAGTCTAGTTTCTAAGGCTTCAAACCGTTCGTGAATTGGAGTTTTCTAGAAGAAGTTATGGCTGTTTTCGTAAGGTTGCGCAGGGCTGTTTTGGTTTACGCGGGTTTGACCGAAGACTTGACCTTTGACTTTCATTAAAGCTTATAAAACACCAAAAAAATCTCAAAATTGCTCATCTTCTTCTTGCTTCAGCCGTGACCAGTCCAAACCCTAGGAATAGTAGATTTTTCACTATTTTGCTTATATCTTGAGCTAGAAGCGGAACCAAGACGCAAACCAAGCATTTTTAGACTCGTGTCGACGTCTAGCATCTTTCTACCGATCGTTTTTGCCTTTATTTTGCGAAACAAAGGTGAGAGAATTTTTTTTCAAATCTTCCAAAGTTTATTTTTACGTCATAAAATGCTAGGATTGCATTTGTATCTTGCTAAATAGGTGTTAGAGAAGACTTTACCGATTAATTTCTTATATAGAACATATTTTGTTGAAATTGGCTATTTTGAGTTGTTCAATGATTTATATGCCTAAGTTGTGTCTAATCTTGATTCTTAGATTTTATATAATGCTCATATATGTTAATGAACCTATCTAGCATAATAAAATAACTTTAGATTGCAAAATGGAGCAAAATAAATGGAGAATGAAGCTTGCTGAATTTTTCTATTTTTGGGCGTTTAGGGACTGTTTCATTGGGCAGTTTTTGTGCACCCATTAGATTGCTTATTTTATGCTATTATATGGTTTATAAGCCTTTTATTAGACATGGAAAAATGTTGGTAGTTGGAGGGTCATGGTGGTTTGGGTGGAATAAGCTAAATTGTTGGTGTTTTTGAGTTGAAATGGTTGGTTTAGGTGCAAATGTGTGCTCCTGTGTGGTGTGTAATCTCTACGCTTGTAATGGTGACCTTTGGGCTGCCTCGAAGTTATAATAGTAGCGTGCTAAGGTTGTGTAGTGATAGGTGGAAGTTAGAATAATTTTGATTGCATAAGTTGCTATAATTGAGCTAGTATTGCCTACTTAGCTATTGTTCTCGTTGTTATATTTGGCTGTGAATCACGTCTATGAGGTTTCTTGTGATAAATATGTGTTCTATTACATGCTAGGTGGATCCATTGAGCCAAACTTGCATCATGGAAACTAGTAGAGGTGAGGGAGAAACATTTATATGCATTTCTTTGAATGTTAGGGTTTGTGTTGAATTTGGTAATTGTTGTATATTGTGATATAAATGCTTATGAATGCTTCCAAAACCTTCTAAAATGATTAGTGAACATTCTTTTGCAAGCTATTGGCATAGTTTATGGCTAGATTTTGAAATAACAAGTTAAAGAAGACAATGAATAGTGTAAATTTTAAGGTTTTGATAAAATGTGCTTTCGGGTTTGATTCAATACTATAGTTAGGTGCTATAGATATTAATGAAGATAGTCTAATGACCCCATGTAGTTTAATTGCTCGGAACTTAGCTAAAACACGACATAGCCGACTTTTTAAAAGGAGTTTCGAGTTAATGCTAATCCGGGTAGAATTGAGCTTCACATTTGGTATTTGTTAGGCTACCTAGGTGCTATATAAGCTTTGTTAACCCTTGTTTGAAGCCTGGTTAAGATATGTGTAGTTCAAAGCTATAAGAGGGAAATTGGGGCTTTTGGGGTAATTGCGGGTAATTGAACGCGTTTGAGGGTTGTAAGGGTACCTTAAGGGCTAATTAGAATATTGGTATAGCTTCCCCTTGAATTTGAATCTCTAACATGAGTTTGGAAGGAAAATAGCTTGAATAACAAAGGGGTTTAAGTGCAAATTCAGTTGTTTCACGCTTCTAAAACCATGGCATGACTCCTTGTGTGTTTAAATGTGGTTTCTAGTTGTTTTGGAGCTTTTGGTATAGTTCTATGTGTATCTTGAATATGCCCCTTTGTAAAACTGCTTAATTGCTTATGTAAATTGCTTCTATTCTAACTGCTTCGAGGTCAACCTACTTTGTTGATCCTCCTATGTGTTATAGATTATATTGTTGATATTGTCTTGCCATTGATAAGTGCATTGCATAGTGGTTGCGCAACCATAGTGTCAGGGGCGGATGTGTTGAATATCGGCTGGGCGGCAGAGGGCTTGCCAGTGGATATTCAAACTCCGTGCCCTAGTCCCTCATTCGCCTGGTCCGGAGATTGCCAGGGGATGTTGGGTCGTAGGATTATCGGGGTACATCCGGAGTACACCCACTGGAGTATTTGGGGATTATGCCGGCTTATCGTGATCGTGCTCGTGGTTCGTGGATCGTGAATGAAGACCAGTGAAGATTGGTGTATAGGGGTTATGTGAAATGTATCCTTTCAGATGTGTGGTTATTTAAGCTATCATTGGTTCTTTAATTGTCTAATTATTATTGTTGTTTAACTGTATTACCTGTTGCATTGCACACCCCGGGACTTTATCCCTCACTGGGCAACAGTGGTTGCTCATACCTCGCTAACATGTTTCAGGTGGCACAATTGGTGGAGTTGCCTTAGCTGCTGTGTGATTTTTGTCTGAGGTAGATGTGCTTTCTGGTTGCTATGTGAAGAATTTGTTGTTCTATGTATAATCTATTTTGGGGCCTTAAGGCTCATGTATGTATTTGAGTAATATGTAAGTTGGAAGTCTGATAATATAGTAGCAGTGGTAATTCTATGGCTTGTAATAACTTATATTTCTATTTCTAGTTGCTTTGTATGCTTGGGAGTGAATGGCTTAGTGTAGAATGTTTTATCTCTAAGTATGTTTTAATGTTATCCTAGAATGGCATGGCTATTAGACTATATTGTAAACAAGTTACTTGCATGCTTGTGTGGTTTTGGAACTGTCGTTTGCTTCAAGGCTCGGATGGCCTTGAATCTTTAAATATTTAGCCATGAAAAGTTTGTTTACCTTGTAGTTACCTTATTTGAGAGTTTACAGGTTTTCAGAATGTCCATAGTACAGGAGAAACTCTGTCCGTTTTTCCCTAAAATTTTGAGACTGGGTTGGAATTGGGTTGAGAATAGCTTGGTTATTAGAGCCTCCGGTCTCGTGAGGGATCAGGGCGTTACAGTCTTACCCTTGACATCCATCACAGTGTTGAAAACATTATCAAAGACATTCTTCTCAATATACATCACATCCAAATTATGACGCACAAGATGTGAACGCCAATAGGGCAAGTCCCAAAAAATGCTTCTTTTAGTCCTATTATGCCAATCCCCAAAGCCAGGTATCTTGTTTCTTGGCAATTTGCTTCTTAGCAATTCATTTGCTGTAGGGAAGTCTTTTACACATTCCCAAATTTCTTCACCGTCTAATATGGGAGGATGACTAGAACTTTCTATTCTACCCTTAATAAAATTCTTCTTGTCTCGCCGTAACGTACTACTCGGTGGTAAGAACTGACGATGACAATCAAAGAAGCAATTTTTTCTTCCTGCAGTCAATTGAAAAGCCTTTGAATGTTTCATGCAATATGGACACGACAACCTCCCATGTGTACTCCAACCAGATAACATACCATATGTTGGAAAGTCATTTATTGTCCACAATAAAGCCACCCTCAATTGAAAATTAGTTTTCGTGGACACATCATAACAAGGTGCCCCTACTTCCCATAAATCTTTCAATTCTTTGATTAGGGGCTCTAAGTATATATCAATATTCTTACCAGGATTTTTCGGCCCTGGAATAAGAAGAGTCAAGAACATGATAGGGTTCTTCATGCACATCCATGGTGGTAAATTGTATGGTGTCATAATCACCGGCCAACAAGAATAAGGTTTAGAAATTAAGTTGTATGGATTAAACCCATCTGAGCATAGCCCAAGACGAACATTTCTTGGCTCGGCAGCAAAATTAGGATAAACTCTATCAAAATGTTTCCATGCCTCAGCGTCAGACGGGTGACATATCTTGCCATCTTCGACTTGGTGTTTCTTATGCCACTACATATGTTCAGCTGTAACGTTTGACATGTATAACCTTTGCAACCTCGGAGTTAGCGAAAAATATCTTAACTTCTTTTGAGCTATAAGCTTACCCCCTCTTGATGTCTTGTAACGTGGCTCATAACAATGGGGACAAGAGTCCAGGTCACTTCTATCCTTATAAAACAATGTACATCCATTTTTGCAGACGTCTATCTTTTCATATCCCAATCCTAAAGGCCTCATTTCCTGTTTGAAGTTGTAAAATTTTTCAGGTAAATTATGAGTCTTTGGCAACGCTTCCCTCGTTGTCTCGATCATTCTATTGAAGCATTGTTCACTCATATTTTCTTCACACTTGATATTCATGAAATGTGACACAGTAGACAAATGAGTTAGAGTCTCACAACCATCCCACAATGGTTCATCAGCAGCCTTCAAGAGGTTAAAAAAATGTGATGCTTCTGTATTGGGTGGTTCACGTAATTGGTCGTGATCCATAACGAACTCTGGACCAGAAACATTAAATACCATTGTCCTATAAGTATTTCCTTCGTCAAACCTAGGGTAATTATAATTATGAGTAACGTTCTGTTGAGATGTATTACCATAATTATGAATCCGCTCTCCATGTGAAGTCCATTCATAATAATGCGATATAAAACCCCGTTGATAAAGATGAACCTTTACTTCGTTAGGATTCAAAAACTTTCGATTTTTGCATTTTGCACATGGACATCTTATCTTATCACCGTCCATGAAATGTTGTTGACTACTTGCAAATGCAACAAATTCACGTACACCTCTAATAAACGTATTACTCAGCTGGCCATCGAGTTCCGAACGGTGATTCATCCATTCACGATTGGAATCCATTTGGTTAAGTACTGTATTATAGCAAATACTTAGAATATAGATTGCACAGTTAGAATATGAATTACACTAATTTTGAAAATCAAAAATTAAAGGGCCTTATTATAGTTGTTCGGCCTAATTAAATTTGTAAGGCCAAATTTAAAAAGATAAATAAATTAAGTAACCCAAAATTAAATTATTTAAATGATATTTATCAAAATAATTCATAAGATAAACTAACCTACCAAAGACGTGAAACACAAAAATAACAAGTATAATTAACACAAAAATAAACTAAGAAGAAGAAAAAAAAATCATATACGAGATTAGGCATGTGGTGGAGCAAATTTTAACCACTATATTTCAAAGCAGAATATTCCAAGATAAGACTTTTTACAACAAATAATAAACCATGATTCAAAATGTTCCAATATTGCTTATGAATCTTCTCTTGCTTTAGAGGCAGTCAATAGCTTCAATAGTTTGGTTCCTTTTAAAGGCAAAGAGGAAAAAAAGAGAAAGAATATGAAAAAGATGAAAAATTATAAAAATAGTAGTCAAGAATTAAGTAGAATAACCTATTAGAACTATTAAATGTTTTAAATTTAAATAATGTTTTTGATTTCTATTATATTAAAAGAAAAAAAAAAAACAACTAGCATAAATGCTAGCTAATCTGCAAGAAATCATTCTAGTTGACTATTTAAGTATTTAGAACTATTTGGTGTTGTATTAAAGTGTCAAACGCAAAAGAGCTATGTTATTTAACAACTTCTCTTCTTTTCTGATCCATGCTTTGCTGGAAGGATAACACTATACAAAAGATAAAAGCATTTATAAAGTTGGAAACAATAAAAATATGTGGATGAAATTGAAAGGTTGTTCAAAATTTTCACTTATGGTTGGGATCTTTCTATCTCAAAAAGGGATCTGCTTTGAGGGGAATTGTGGAAGTCATTACCATTTCAATTATTTCTTCTCGAACATCTTAAAATTTTAGATAAGATAGTACTTTACGTTGTATACTAAAAATGTAATTATATTAGTACGTAGTTTCACGACATATTTTTTGAAGTTTTTTAATGTAAATGACATTCACAACATTTGGAAATCTGCATTAGTGATTGAAAAAGCCAAAGGGCTAGAAGAAGGTAAACAGAAGACTTTAATTTCGGAGCGTCAAAACATTTCGTAACAATTCCATCCCATTTTGCGACGACTTTAATTTCGTCATAAAATTTCATTGCAAAACGACTTGTTTTTTGTAATGACTAGAGAAATAAATTAGTACTTCCAATGCAAAAACGTGCACATGTATCACATTAATACTCAATTTGTATCGAGTATCTATTACTATACTTGGCATATAAACGTGTGATTCTTGGATTTTATCCATAAGCAATTCCTAATAGAGAATGCTGCAAACTTCAGATGCATGAAAATGTTATACTAATTAGGCAAATGAAAAATTCCACTAAAATAATATAAGTTGGCATGTCTTACTAGCTCATTAGTTTAGTTTCATCTTTAAAATTTTCAACTTCTATGGTGTTGCTGCTCTTATTGACCATTACAAGATACAATCGAGAAAAGAAAAAGGAAGGCAAGGCACTTTACTAATAATCTAATTGACTAACCCATTCAATCCTCACCATCTATACAAAACAACTTTTTTTTTGTAGTGAATAGGAAATTATGCCAGATCAATAAATATCATTACTGTAAATTGTGTTTTCCTAAAGTACAGGTTTAAACACGTAACTAAATAGCATCCGATAACATGAGTATATTACATTATTTGGGACACTATGATAGGCTAACAAATTAGTATGGACCACAATATTTAACATTTCTATTTTGCATTCAGCACTTATCAACTAATAAAAAAATGCTTTGACCAAAAAAAAAAAGAAACAAATAAAAATGTATTTCTATTTATTCTAACAAACTAGTATGGATTCACGAGCCTATGCCTATTTATATATATAAGCAAATTTAAGACAATCAAGAATTTTTACCACAAGTGTAGTGTCTTCCTTATGGTAATCTCAACCAGCCTCTTCAGAACCAGCAAAAATGAAGAAATAAGTTTATGATGAGAAATATTGGTCAACATACTATAACATATCAATAAAATAAGTAGACACAAAATCAAACATGAACAAGTTAAATAGTATTCTAGACTCGAATCGGCTAAAACTAGTACTTGATGCATAATCAAGGACACATAATCTTGTTCGGTAAACTAATTTCTTTAAAACTAGTAGTCTTGGTAGGCTTGTACTTGACTAATATGAACTGTGTTTCTTTCGGACAGAATCATGTGTTATAGGGTTAGGCACTCCTATTTTGTTAATAAAAAATAGGCAATCACAAAATCAAATTACATGAACAACATAAAACAGTATCCTAGCTAGGTTCAAATCATCTAACAAAACTAATTTCCTTACAGCTAGTCTCGATAAGGCCTTGCGCTTAACTAATGTAAACCATGCCTTTACCGAACAAGATTATCTGTCCTAGATTAACACGTCCCTAATGTGAATCGATCCAAAAGACTTCTCACGAGTAGTTTCCTGTCACAAAAAAAGAAAAGAAAAATAGTATTTACCAATTGATTACCTGAAGTGTAGCAAGACTTCAAAAAACTGAAAAGCTTTTTGGCCACAAGGGACGGAGAATTATGAGATTGAACTAGAAACAGCTTCTTCAATGGAAGTTGCCTTCACCTCAACATGTGTCAACTTGGTGCCTGCTATCGAAGGCCTTTCTAGATGCCTATATATAACGAAATTGAAAGGGAAACTGATATGGTTTTTTAATTATAGAATTTATTATGGATATAACTAGAGAACTACGATTTGCAGATCAATTAAAGAAGAGTTGGTGGTATAGACATTTCAACCAAAATAGAATTGAGCTGAAGAGATCATAAAGGAAGAAAGAGAAATGGTGGAACGCAAAGATGCAAAAATTTTGTGCAGGAAAATATATTAATTGCTCAGTTAAAAATCACAAGAAAGTTTGCTAGCAAAGATAGAGATTATAGTAAATATTTACAATCAAGATTCCTTTACCACTTAGTCCCCTGTCTTTCACCACCCAACTTTTTTAGCTAAGATAAAATATACCCCAAAAAAAAATTGAAAATGGATCCTTATAAGTGTAAATGACACACTACTAGAAAGAAAAGATAACATAAAAAATACAAGACCAATCTAGCTTTTAAGTATTTATCACACCAATATGGAGGATGTTTTGTAACACCCCGATCCCTCTCGAGACCGGAAGTTATATCAATCAATCTAATCACAACCCAATTCCAAACCTGGGCATAAAATTTAGGGAAAAACGGATGGAGTCTCCCCTGTTTCTAGGCAAAATGCAAAACATGTGACAGCATATAAGTGGACCAGTACCGTGTCCAATCATTCAAACACCTCAAGGCCATCCGAGCCTTGTTTCTTAGCAAGTAAACACAACAAGTATACATACATTTCCAAGTACCCAGACTATTCTAACTCTTTCTTTTAGACAATACAATCACGCATTGAAGTTAACTATACTAATTGGATACATAAACTAGCTTATCATTCTACCTCAATTACCTAGTTAACTTAAAAATACATTCCTTTTTAACATTAAATACATACAATACATGAAACATACATCTTTGCATCTTTGACAACTCAAGCCACATAGTATGCAAGGCGACTCTTCAAGCATGATCTATCACATATCCACAAACTTTCCAGCTAACATGGCATTTCCTGAAATGTGGTGGTGAGGAGTGAGTATACTCAACACGTATACTCAGTGAGGGCGAGACAGTTATCGAGGTGGAGAGAAAGAAGGTCGTGCAATGCAAATAAGACAGTTAAACCATATATTCAATACGATCAACTATCAATATAAACAACAATACAATAAGCACTTGAAGAAAGCATTAACACAACCATTCAAAGCTATACCACACTTTGAAGGCTATGGTTCACTCATACGAGCAATGTACCATTTAACGAGCGATACATCAATCTCGAGCTTGATGTTGACAACGATGACAATAAGCACGCAACCACCTTATAACTTCAGTTTGGAATACCCCGGAAGTATCCAATCAATTCTACGACCCAAATCTCCCTGGGAGGCAACCCAAGCGAGAATGGGAATAGGACACGGAGCTAGAGCAACCAACCCTGGCAGCCCGAGACTACCCAGAGAGGCCCATCACTCACGCGCCTGACACTTATGCAATGCAATACGAGATACAAGCAATAAACGAGCAATAACACGAAAGTACAAATTAGTGGCGATAAACGAGATAACAAGCATTTACAATCAATAATAGCAATCAATTAACTTTTCAAGCATGATTATCATTAATACTAACAATAACATTAATCAAACAGGTAATGGCAGTTCAAACACGAAAATGGCAAATATCACTATTCAATCTCTAACTTCCAAAGGCAAATACAAGCAAACGAGTTACGGGATTAGGAAACCGATTTCACTACATTCACTTAAGCACTACAAGGCACATTTCTATGTCACTAAACTTCACTTTCTCACCCAAGGCCCGAAAGTCCACCTACTGTGTTTGAACTACAACTATACTAACCGGTCGCTCAATCAACTCCACAACATCGCCAAAAGTGCTTCCATGCCCTCAATAGCAAAACCCTCAACTCAATTCGAGCACGGTCAACACTTGGTAAAACGGCCAATTTTCGTTTCATTATCTAATTTCCAATTTTAACAAAGGCCTGTCCGTTTTTATTGCATATTTTATCTTTCTATCACTAATGGCACCTATCCAAATCAAGCAATTGCAATTCGGATCAAAATCCAAAATTATAGGGTTTTACTATTCAAAATCACTATTTATTATTCTTCCCCAATTTCAAATACGCAATTTCAACCGTAAAAATTGCTAAATAACTATCAAACAATGCTCTACAAACTCAAAGGAAGCTATATCAAGCAATTACAGGCATTATAACACATTATATATCAAATCTAAAAATTTGAAACAAAAATCAAATCCGAATTTAAATGCACAAACGCGTGAAAATCCTCACAGAGATTGAAGACCAAGACCCGCAAGAACCCGAGCCATGACCCCCGAGCAATTCCACGCACGATTGTAGAAGAAAATGCAAGAAAAATATTTTTTTTCCTCCTTGGAGCATTCGGCCATGGGAAAGACTTATAGGGCATTTTGAAATTTGTTGTTTTGATCATTTTGTTGATTTTTGGCTATTTAAAAGAATTGACAAAGCTCAAGGGCAAAATGGTCATTTTGCAAAGTCAAGCTTAAGTTAAAATTGGCCAAATAAGTTTATTTTGATGCCATTTAATCTAATTCAAGTTAAAACAATGCAATTAGATGGAAAACAACTAAAACTAGCTAAATTAAACTAGAAACGCTATTCACGAAGTTCGGGAAATATTTCTCTAACTCTCATTTTCGAAATACTACGATCAAATAGTCAATAAATGATCGCTAATAAAGTGATGAGCAATAATATAAAACTTTAATTTTTTTGAAAAGTAGAATAGTAGAATAGTTTAAAATTCACTCCGGCTCGGAGTTACTTTTCTCATTTATTTGAAAACCGAGTGATTTTAATGCAAGACAATTAAAACCGATTATTAAAATAATCAAAACAATCAATATTCATTTAAAAATAATTAATTTAACTATTTCTTGAATATTTTAAAGAATTATGAAGTTAATGTTAAGATACAAATGAACAAATTAATATAAACACGTAATCGGATGCAATTAAATACTAACATTTAAGATGACACTTAATTAAATATAAGAAAGTAAATCAAATTTCTATAAATAATAAAAATAAGTGATAATCTTTTAATTAATCAATATAAATATTATTAAAAACATACAAAAGAAAAATAAAAATAAACCAAATTGAATAATTTAACTAAATAAACATTTAATTAAATGCAGTTATATGCCATTAAATGAATGCTAGATTCGGGTTAGGACATGATTCTTTATTACATTTTATTCATTCATTTCACTCAAAATAACGAGCATTTGATCTAATGGCTACATTTTATTCTAATGGAAGGTCGATTCTTGAACTGGAGGATGGGGTAATAAAGTTCATTTGAAAAAATAAACTCTTAGTATTCGTAATAAGTTTCTAGCTAGCAAAATTAATGTTAGTAGATAATGTTTTTGTTTATTTTAATTTCTAGAAAACAGTTTGTAATTTATCAAATTTTAAAGCTTCCAAAGTCTAGAACTAACAGTTATTTTGTAAGTCACATAACTAAAGAGTTGTGTTTTAGTCCATATTTTTGAGTTCAAAAGCGGAGATGATAGATCCTGCCTTGCTTATCAAACTCAAATTTCATCAGGTTCAGCAAGAACTTTGCTATTAACAGATGAATATTTAATCAATTACCAACAATGATATGTTATCTATTGCAAACCAATAATCAAGCACAAACCATACATGCAATTCTTCAAACTCCAAAAATGTCACCTCATAATTTCACCACAGCTTGTTATTATACCACATACCCGTGACCAACCCTTCAACTTTAATTCATACAGCTTCATACTTTCTCAAGCATATCAGTCAATCAGTTCATAACCCCAATTATAGTATGAGATTGCTGATTCTATTATGTGCATATATATACATAAAAAGGAAAAGAGAAATTACATCATATACTTTAATCCACGTACCTGCTAACATTTCCAATGTTGCCAAAGTTTCAATTATTTCACTCAGAGGTTGTATTTTCTATAATTTCAGCTGGGTTTTGCTTTGGGAGGCATGGGGTGAATGGGCTTTTCTTGGTTTGCTCCATTGAAGTTTAGCAGATAGTTATAAAGCTTTGTTTATTTAGTATTTAGTTTATTCACACCCACAAAGCACGCTACCACACTTCAAGAAATATCCCTATATTTACAATACATACACAGAGCTACCTACAGGCACACATACATAGTTATACACACATTACACCATAGATATACTCACACACCATCTACAAACCCACACATGCACACATACACATATCATACCCAAATCAAATTCTATTCCTTTAATTAGTTAATAAATCTTCATAGACTAAATTATTTTCATTCTATATTCAAAATCCCAATCAAATATTAAAGCTTTTCTAAATCAAAACAAATAAATTAGGTTTTATAAATACATATGCACATATATACATACACTAATAGCAAGTCAAAGTATAGCACAATCAAGTTAACCTTACCTGAATGCAACCTTCGCTGAAGAGACTTCATCCATTTTCTCTTTCTCTCGCCTGATCTCTCCCTTTTTCTCTTTCTTTGTATCTTATTTCCTTTTTTTTTTGTTCTTAACGTTTCTCTCTATCTCAAGGTTTGAAGCCAAAGAAAATAAAGGCAAGAAAATATCTTTAAAGAATAGATATTTATGTACAAAAAGCTCTAATAATAAAATAACCCTACAGTGGAGGTTCAAGATGGTGGTGGTGGTGGTACAAAGTGGCGGTGGTGGGTGTGTGTGGGGTTGGCTGATGAAAATTGAAAAGTGAAAAAGGGGCTAGGTTATTTAGTCCCTTTTTCACCAATGTATTTTTTTAATTAAATATTAAAGTTGTCACAATTTCATAACAAACCCACGCATTCGTCATAGTTTCGTCACAATAAAGAAGTCGTCACAAAAACATAACATAAATTTCAACTATATCGTCACATATTCGTCATAATATCAGCGTCCAATTTGTGACAACAACTTTATTTCCGCTGCTAAATTATCTCTGTCACAAAATCATAGCCTATGGCCACAAATATGTGATGAAAAATCTACTTTGTGAAAGACGTCACAAATTTGTCACAATAATTGAGTCAACTTTGCACCATATTCACAAACACATTGTATTTTACCATGACTTTGAGACGATTATTGCCCGTCGTGGCAAAATTGAAGTAATTTGTGACAAATTTGCAACGCATTGTAATGCCCGTCACAATTTCGTCTCTTTTTCCATAAAATCAGAGCGCCAAAAAATTTCGTAGCAATTTCGTCCCCTTTTTGCGACGATTTAAATTTCGTCACAAAATTTCGTCACAAATCATTGTTTTTTTTTGTAGTGTATCTTTTCTTGTCCATGTGATTACACAGAATGGTATATCAGTAGATCCCACTAAGATTGAAGTGGTGATGTCTTGGAAACAACCGGAGAGTGTTTCGGAGGTTCGCAGCTTCCTTGGCTTGTTGGGTTATTACCGTAGGTTTATGAAGGACTTTTCTAGGATTGCATGGCCACTTTCTAAGCTAACTCAAAAATGAACCTGTTTTACTTGGGATGAGAAATGTGAGAATGGGTTTCAAGAGTTGAAAAAGAGATTGACTACCGCTCCAGTACTTGCTCTGCCAGAGGGAATCGATAACATGGTTATTTACAGCAATGCATCCAAGGAGGGCTTAGGTTGTGTACTTATGCAAAATGGTCGGGTTATCGCCTATGCTTCTAGGAAGTTGAAACCGTATGAGGTTGACTATCCAACTCATGGTCTTGAGTTGGCAGTAGTTATTTTTGCACTGAAAATGTGGCGTCATTATCTATGGGGCAGTAAGTTCGAGATTTTCACTGATCATAAAAGTTTGAAGTACTTATTCTCACAGAAGGAGTTGAATATGCGTCAACGGAGGTAGATGGAACTTCTTGGAGATTATAATTGTTCTATCAATTATCTGCCTGGGAAGACAAATGTTGTAGTGGATGCTCTTAGCCGTAAGGCAGGTGTTGCTTGTTTGGCTGTTAAAAAGTGGGAGGTTCTTGAAGAATTTAGTTATTGGAAATCGGAGTTGACTCAGGTTGGGATGATGTGTTCACATCTCCATATTCAACCTTTATTGTTGTTTCAAATCAGAGAAGCTCAGCAACTTGATGCAAAACTTCAGAAGATCAAGAATCAGATCACGGATGATCAGTCTGACTTCAAATTACATGAGGATGGTATTCTTCAATTTTGGAACAAGGTTTGTGTTGCCGATGAACCAGGTTTGAGAAGAGGTTTTCTGGAGGAGGCTCATAATTCTAAGTATACTATTCATCCCAATGGAAACAAAATGTATCAAGACTTGAAACAACATTATTGGTAGAACAACATGAAAAAGAAGGTTGCACAATTTGTATCCAAATGTTTGACTTGTCAGCGGGTGAAAGCAGAACATCAATGACCCGCAAGGTTACTTCAGCCGTTGGTAATACCGAAATGCAAGTAGGAACATATTACGATAGACTTCGTCACTAGTTTGCCTAGAACACCGAGAGGTAACAATGCGGTTTGGGTTATTGTAGACCGTTTGACAAAGACATCTCATTTTATTACGATGAGAATGGGAGATGAGGTTGCAAAGTTGACAGATCTTTATTTGGATCAAATTGTTAAACTTCACGGAATTCCGTCTAGTATTGTTTCAGATCGAGATCTTAGGTTTACTTCTTGATTATGGGAGAAACTTCAAGAAACTTTGGGTACTCAGTTGAACTTCAGTACAGTGTATCATCCACAAATCGATGGTCAGTCGGAGAGGACTATTTAAATTCTAGAGGATATGCTCAGGGCTTGTGTTCTGGACTTCAGGAAGAACTGGGAGAAACATCTACCACTTGTCGGTTTGCCTATAACAATAGCTATCAAGCTACTATTGGGATGGCACCTTATGCAGCTCTCTACAGCCGTAAGTGTCGATCCCTTTGTATTAGGATGAAGAAGGGGAAATAAAGGTTGTTGATCTGGCTATTATGCCAGAACTTCTAGAGAATATTGAGAATGTTCAGTTGATCAGGCAGACAATGTTGACAGCGAAGAGTAGATTCAAGAGTTATGCTGATAAGCACCGTCGGGATTTGGAGTTTGCAGTTGGGGACTAAGTTTTCTTGAAATTGTCTCCTCGAAAGGGGTTTGTTCGTTATGGTAAAGGTGGTAAGCTGAGTCCGAGGTTTGCTGGGCCGTTTGAGATTACTGGTAGGGTTGGCAAGTTGGTATATCATTTGGCTTTACCGGAGAACTTCTCTAATGTACATGATGTTTTTCATGTATCTTCTTTGAAGAAGTATTTTTCAGATCCTTCTCATATTCTTGAACCAGAGTCGTTACAACTTCGTGAGAATCTGACTTATGATGAGCAGCCAATTCATATTCTAGATCAGATGGAACGGGAGTTGAGGTTGAAGAAGATTCCGATGGTTAAAGTGTTGTAGAAGCATCACGGGTTAGAGGAAGCTACTTAGGAGAGGAGAGATCAGATGCAGCAGTAGTATCCAGATCTATTCCGTACAAGAAGAAAGAATTTCGACGACAAAATTTCTTTAAGTTAGGGAGAATGTGAAACCCCAGATTTCACCTTTGCATAAAATTGCGTGTTTTGACATGTTTATGTGTTATATGAGTTAGAATGCGCTAATTCTGTGATTTATATTCTTATTACCTTCAATGTGTGCATTCATGAAATTTTTATCAAAAACAGCATTGAAAATTTTATCGTTGGTTTTTGTGAATAGTATTTTGAACGCACGTCCGCTAAAATTTTTACATGGGTGTTTCAAACATCTTAAAACCTAGTTCTCGGATATTAATATACCCATGTTTGATTAAAATGGATTTCAAATTGGATTAGGAATTTTAAAACACCTTCTTTTGCAAAAATTGAGTTTTTAACCGAGTTGGGTGTAAGTTTATGCATGTGAAACTTGTTCTCAACTAAAAATATACTACTTAAAATAGTCTAAGTGTTAAATGCTTGTTGTGAGCAAAAATAGTCAAGAAAACAAATTAAAAGACTAAAAATACTAAAGAAACTAACAAGTGTTCACCTTTGACTTTTTATATTTTGTTGACCTTGAGCCTTATATGCATCAACACATACTAGAAAGCACACAAAACACCTTATTTTACACACACATGGCCGAGAGCCATTAGAGAGAAAAAGAGAGTTTTTCTTCAAGTTTTTCAAAGCAATTTTTCATTAGAAAACCTAGTTTTTGTCCAAAGCTTTGCAAACCAAGATAGTTTTCGCTTGTTGGGCACCTATTGCATGCATTTCTAACCTTGTTTCGGATCAAAGGTGAGAAAAATTCTAGATCTCAAAATGCTATTTTGTATCAATTTCATATAATTGCATTTTTATCCGATAAAATGTTAAATTGTCTTTAGATTATTGGTCAGTAGTTGCCAAGGATCATTTATATGTGTTTATAGCTGTTTTGATCGGTAGTAGCATGTATTTCTATTTTTCGGGTATTAAAGTTGAGTTATAGCTTCAATGTTGATTAATTGTTGTTGTGTTGGTTGGAATTGATTGCTTATAGCTTCTAAAAGTTTGTTAATTGCGGGGTAGTAATGTTGCAATGCCAAATTTTTGATTGGAATGTTGTACCAAAATCTCAAAAAATTCAGCCATGTGTATTGCCAAAACTAGGGTTGTTGGACTTGTTTTGGGTGGCTTTTGGTTGGTTTCCAATGGGGTAAATGTAGATGCATGTGTGGGTGAGTGATAGGAAGTGGTTTGGAGGTTATCGGGTTAGTAGATTGTGAGCTTTGAAGTTTAGAAGTTTGTGTAATCTTTCTTTGAAATGTTGAAATGTTGTCTTGAATGTTGGGTAGTGACTGGGTAGTTGATTCTTGGATTGTTGCTGATTGAGATCGGGGTTGAATGTTGGTTTAAATGCATGTTGAGTTGGATGGCCTACTTTGTCATCTAACTTAGTTGTTTCATAATTGTATAGTTGTTGGTTGTTAAATGTTGTTTATTTGGTTGTTGAAATATGTTTTATTGATTATTGATTATTGACTGTTGAATGCGAGAGTCGGGCAACCCTCGTTGTTGACTTCTCGAATTGGAATTGTTAATGTTATTATGAGTCGGGAGTTGGGCAACCCTCGTTGTTGGCTTCTCGAATTGAGTCTCATTGTTGTGAGCTTTGATAATGTTATGTCACCTCGGGAGGCATCCTGGGCAGCGGGCACAATTATCATGGCTACTCCCTATCTCGCATGGGCGGAGAGGCCATGGGGTGTGGGTCTAGGTCAGGGTACCTCAGGATTGTGTCATTGAGTTTGGAGAAGTTGATGAGTATTGAAAATGGTGTATGGAGCTTCATCAACAAGTGTATCGTATCTTTATTATGTGTTTATTGTTGTTATTATATCTGTATTGTTATCAGTGTTATTTGCAAGTTGTAGCTCATGGATAGTTTCCAAGGTGGTAAGGTTTACGTGTTCAAGAGATCTATCGAATTCTTCACTGGGCTTGTTTTATATAAGCTCACTCTCGTTCGTTATCTGCATTCAGGTGTTACTGAACAGGACTACGGGTATGTGCCTCAGGAAGCTGAGAATGTGCCTTATATGGACGAATCTTATGTGCCGGAGTCGTGT
Source organism: Ehretia macrophylla (assembly GCA_037974665.1). Lineage (NCBI taxonomy): Eukaryota > Viridiplantae > Streptophyta > Magnoliopsida > Boraginales > Ehretiaceae > Ehretia > Ehretia macrophylla. The sequence goes on from CM075766.1 coordinate 3,042,205, forward strand.
CCATGAGTTTGTCTTAGTCTTTGTAGCCATGTAATGTATAACTTACTTAAAGATAAAGACTTAAGTATATTGCTAGTTAGTAGTCTTTCTTTTGAACATGATTAGGTTGCTAGGCTGGTTTATAATCCATTTTGAGATGTATGATATAGCCTATGGTTTGATGTTGGAACGGAGGCGTATAACTTGTGAATGAACTGTTGTATGGTTGTTTAATATAAATGGAAATGTATGTGTTGTTTATTGTAGAAATGGTTGCGGAATTGTTGTTGATTTTGAAGTTGGTTGTATTAGTTATAAAAGAGGTTGGTTTAGAGCCTCGGTATCCGAGTTACTGTCATTATACTGCCGAAATTCCATTGTGTCCTGACTGATTGTAGGTGGGGTCGAGTTAGGGCGTGACATACACATTTCACATAGAACTATACCAAAAGCTCTAGAATGCCTTAAAAGCACATTTAAACACCCAAGGAGCCATTACAAGGGCTTAGAAGCGCCAGACAATCGAATTCCTACTTTAACCTCTTTGCAACTCAAACCGTTTTCCTTCCAAACTCATGCTATTGTTCTAGATTAGTAAGTGGCCTATTTCATACTTCTAATTAACCCATAAGGCACCCTTAGGACCCTCGAAGTTGCCCAAATACCCGCGTTCAACACAAAAGCCCCAATTTCCCTCTTATGACTTTGTACCACACATATCTCAACCGGGACTCAAACAAGAGGTAGCAAAGCTTATTTAGAACCTATATAGCCTAGGAATACCAAATGTGAAGGCCAAATTAACCCAAATTTGCGATAGCCTCGAAACCCCTTTTAAAATGTTGCCTATTTCCTGCTTTTGTTAAGTTACGAGTAATTAAACCTTACAGGGCCTTTACATTACCTAATTAGCACCTAGAGTACCTATTTGGACCATTGAATCAAGCTATAAAATTCATTTTCACAAACCCTAGAAAATTCATCACTATTCACCCCTACAAATGGTCTATCAATTTCAACCGTTTAAAATACAAAACAATAGCATAAATATGGTCTCTACTACTTGTATACAACATACAACATATTTGAGCATACAATAACCATTTACTAGCAAATCTAGAAATTCAAGAAAGTTAGCAACATTTCAAAGATGCAAAATATATGTTAAAATCCATCACCTATAGTGCGTAGAAGCTCGGGGAAAGCTAGAGAACACCCTAAACTACTTGTACCTAGCTTGGCTTGGCTTGGATTGAAGATTTGACGAGCAAAATCCTCTCCTTCCTCTCCAAACGGGCTGTCTAGTTTCTGCCCCTTTTTTATGAGCTTATAAGTCATGTTGAGCATATATGTTAGGTGGGGTTAAGTTGGGTGTGAGTAATGTCTATAAAAATGAGTCTAGCTAGCTAAAAACGAGTCTAAAGGTGAAAATAAATGTTAGCTAGCTCAATTAGTAAATTAGACTATGTAATACTATTTATTGAACCACTAAATACATTTTCTAAACAAAGGCTCCTAACACAAATTGCTCAAAAGCATATTTTTCTCATTACTAAAATAATTAATGTGATTTAAGAAAAATGCTAATTCGAAGAAATTAAGCAGTTGAAAAACGTGATAAATAGTAATCATGTGCCACCCCGATCCCTCTCGAGACCGGGAGTTCTATCAATCAATCTAATCACAACCCAAACCAAACCCGGGCATAATTTTCAGGGAAAACAGACGGAGTCTCCCCTGTTTCTAGGCAAAAAGCAAACCTGCGACAGCATATAAGTGGACCAATACCACGTCCAAACATTCAACCGCCTCAAGGCCATCCGAGCCTTGGTTCACAACAAGCAATCACAAGCAATTATACATTCATGCTTAGCAATTAAACCACACCAACCTATTGCATAAGTTAGACTATCATATCTTTCTATATCTTTCTTTTGGACAATACAAACATGCATTGAAGTTAAGCTACATTAACTAGATACATAATCTAACTTATCAAACCACTTCAATAATCTAATGAAACTTAAATTACATCCCTTTTGACATTTAATTCATACAATACATAAAAGCATACATCTTTACAACTTCAACAACTCAAGCCACATAGGCACGCAAGACAACTCTTCAAGCACAAGCTTTCACGAAATCACGAACTTTCTAGCTAACATGACATTTCCTGAAATGTGGTGGTGAGGAGTGAGTATACACAACACGTATACTCAGTGAGGGCGAGACCAATATCGATTTGGAGAAAAAGAAATTCGTGCAATGCAAATATGACAGTTAAGCAATATAATTGATAAATAAGCAATCAAGACAAACAATCAATACAATAAGCAATTTACTAAAAGCATTAACACAACCATTCAAAGCTATACCACACTCTGAAGGCTATGGTTCACTCATACGAGCAATATACCATTCCACGAGCGATACATCAATCTCGAGCTTGATGTTGACAACGATGACAATAAGCGCACAACCACCTTATAACTTCAGTTTGGAATACCCCGGGAGTAACCATCAATTCTACTGTGACACCCGAGAATTTCACCTTAAATTATTATAATCGTTGCATACTTATGTGCGCATTTCTACGTGCATCATTTTTCTTGTTTAATTGTTTTTATTGTGGGTCACTATTCATAAAATTTTTGACTGTTCTGAAAGCTTGATTTTAAATTTTTCCTAGGTCACTCGACATTTAAAAGGAACCAAGAAATTTTCGTTTTGAACTTTCGAGCTTAGGAGTATGCGTTTGAAAAATATTTTCCGTGAGCTTTGAATAGTGTTACGTTAGAATAGTGATAGTATTTAATTAGAAAGCAATTGTAATTGCAATTAGCCTTAATTGATCAATATTTGAGACTACAAAGCTTAGGAAATTAATGATATGCAACATATAAAACAACTAACTCATAAAAATTAAAAGACACATAGCATTTTAGTCATCAAAACAATTTCAGAAATTCCCTCCATGTCCCCCCTGCTGGCCGTCCACTTCAAGAGAGGAAAAGAGAGATTTTTGCTTCTTCATCCATGCACTTGGAGCTCTTAGATTGATCTTGGGAGGTTATTGAGCAACTTAGGACCTTCAACAAAGCTTCTACATCTTCAAAATTGTGAGGGAGTCTTATTTGTTTGAGTTTAAAGTTTGTTTGCATATGTTCAATTTTATTGAATTGTCAATTATAGCTATATATCTTGTGTTGAATGCTTCCTATGAGTTATTTAAAGCCTCTAGAGCTAACTTTTGTGGTGTGATAACAAATTTAACGGTTGAATGTTGAGATTGATCAAAGAGACGATGAATAGTGCCTAAAACTAGGGTTTTGAGAAAATTTGATAATTGGCTTGAATTGATGCCTCAATTAGGTGCTCTAGACCCTAGGGAAGGTAATTGAAAAGCCACGTTAGGTTGAATCACCCGAATTTGAACTTTAGTGCATAAAACGCTTACTTTAAAAAGGGGGTTTTGCACGTTAGGCAATCCGGGCAAATTTGGGCATCGATTTGGGTATCCTTGAGCTAAGGAAGCACCTTTGGTGCTTTCGTTTTGCGAAATTGGGGTTCGGTTAGTATGGCTATAGTTCAAACCCGTTCGGGGCCTTCTCGAACTTTTGCTTCAAAAACGAGTTTTTATGACTTTAAAGGGTACCTTTAAGCTTAATTAGGAATATAGAAAGACTAGGGTAGGATTGAGAATCTCGAACTATGCTTAGGAGAAAGAAAGCTCGATTAAAGAAAGGGGAAAAGTAGTTTTTAGCCTTTTTAGTTGCAATTGGAACTTGTTGTGTGTTAGTAGTGCCTTGCATAGAATATTTAGGATGTATTTAAGTTATTTGAGTAGATTATTGGAATTAATTATGTTGATTGTTTTCTTTTGGCATCTATTAGTTAATATCTTACATATATGAGCTTTTATTGTGCATATATGTGAGGGCGGCCTACTTTGTCGTCCCTCTTACGTGTTATGTGATATTATTGCTTGCTTGTGACTTGTATTGGGTTGCGCAACCTATATCGGACATGGTAGCGTCAAGAAACACGGGCGGCATCGGGCTTGCCGTGCTCCCTCGACTACCATGGTGCCTATTCCCTTCTCGCTGAGGCATACTCCACTACCCCAGAGGCGTGGTTCACCTGCTGGGCATGGACCTACCTCGGGAGAAAGGGTCGTAGGATCGGGATACATCCGGAGTATCCCAATTGTGGTGTTTGGGGTTTGCCGGCATATTCGTGATACTCGTGGATCGTGGCTCGTGGATGAAGTCTTGGAAATGGAACCGTATCCTTTTTAAAGTGATTAATAGTTTGATTTATTATCTTGATATTTTATGTGGCTTGTATATGTGTACTTGTGTTGCATAACATATTGCACGTTTATATGCTGCATCACCTCCCTCGCTGGGCAACTTTGTTGCTCACTCCTCATTTGAAATGTTTCAGGAGAAGCTGAGGTGAATCCCCAGCTGTTAGAAGTAGGAGAAGAAGAGGAAGTTCAAGTAGATCAGAATCAGTGATCTTGTGTGCTGAGGTGGATTTTATGTGCTTCTTACGTGGAGTTCTTGTTATTAATGTATTTTGAGACTTTGGAGTCTTGTATATATATGTCTAGTGGATGTGTATTAGGATGTTAAAGAAAGTTGTGGGATTGTAATAATGAATTCTAGACTTCAATTCCCTTGCATGCTTGGAGTGATTGTTAATCTTCATATGGAACTTAGAAGTTTATTGTATTTAACTACTTATGACTAAAATCAACTTATCTCGCATGCTTGTGTGCTTTAGTAGAATGTTGTTGCTCCAAGGCTCGGATGGCCTTGTGATTGTATTTTGGCTTTGGAGTTATTGTGGATAAGTTATTGCTTTTAGTTCAGATGTCTTGAATGTATGTTTACAGGTATCAGTTTTGTCCTTGGTACAGAGGAGACTCTGTCCGAGTGACGGGTCCGAGCCTGACTATTATCGTGGGGTTGGGTTCGGGGCGTTACATCTACGACCCAAATCTCCCTAGGAGGCAACCCAAGCGAGAAAAGGGAATAGGACACGGAGCTAGAGCAACCAACACTGGCAACCTGAGACTACCCAGAGAGGCCCATCACTCACGCGCCTGACACTATGCAATGCAAGACACGACACAAGGCGATAACGAGCGATAGCACAACAATACATAATAGAGGAGATAAACGAGATATCAAGCATTATCAACAATTGTTAAACATTTCAATCAACAATCAACTCTAACAAGCGTAATAAGCATTAACAAGCATTTACAATCAAATAAGTAACAAGAACAACACCAACTAACATTATCAAGCAATAACAAGTATTCTATAGGCATTATAAGCATTCTATAGGCAACATAAGCATTCTATAAGCAATATAAGCATTCTATAAGCAATATTCTATGAAAACACATAAAATCACGAAAATGACCCCAACTTACCAAACGCTACTACTTCCAAAGGAGCCAAGAGTTTTGGAAATCGACTTCACCAATCCTCCTAGGTTACCATAAAGCACGACTAAAGACCACAAAACCCCACTTTACCCTAGAATTCCCGCATAGCCCCGATTTTCCCCTTTGCTTGTTTGAACTACAACTACCTCAACCGATTACCCAACCAATGTCACAACTGCACCAAAAGTGCTCCCATGACCTCCCGAGACAATTCCATCACGCAAAACGATAAAATGCCAAACTTGACCTAAACGACCCCAACTTTCACTAAGCCATTTTTCTCTGTTTTTTCATTACACATTCCAATTAAACCATACATTTAGGCATTCTAGCATATCTAGCACCTTCCTACATCAACAGAACGCATAACGTAGCAACTTCATCGAAACGGGGGTTTACTATTCACTATTTACTATTTCAATTTTGATATTCAACTGCAGAAAATGTTAAAAAACTATAAATACATGTTCTACGATTGCTAGGGAACATTCTTTAGGCCTCAAAACGATTAAAATAACAATATACGGATAAATCCCAAAAATCAAAGTTAACACATAAAACTTTCAAATGTGCAAATAAATATGAAACCCTCACCTTAGACGCTCCTAGACACTAGGAAAACCTCGTAGGATGCCTTGGAAACCACCCCGTGCAAGCTCACGCGAAGAATCGAAGATTTGAAGTTGAAATTTTCTTTTTTTTTCTCCTTCCATTTTCGGCCTTGCTGTTTCTATTTTTCAGCTTCTTTTTTTTTGTTTTGTGCTTTTATAATGCATATAAGGTGACACAAAGTCAAAGGGTCAAAGCCTCTTGGTCAATGCTAACTAAGTTGGTCAAATTAGCTTAATTTTTGGCATTTTAAGGCTAAAACAAGTAACATAAATCCAATTCCAGTTAAATACAACTTAAAACACTAAAATTAAAACACTAAATACTAGTTTTCACTCTTTGCTGAGGACTAGAAATCATTTCCTAACTATCGCTCTCGAAATGCTATGCACTTTCCGACAATAAAAGAAATACAATTAAATCTCAAAGAATTTAAGAAATATATCATTTTTGGAAAGCATCATAGTTTAAAATTTACTCCGACTCGGAGCTACTTTTCATTTAATTGAAATCCGAGCATTTAAGTGCAAGAAAAATAAAATCGATTGACATAAATATGAAAAGTAGTTGATATTCCGTTAAATAATTAATCAAGTATTATTTTAATTACCTCTAAAAGAAATAAGAAAATAAAGCTACAAATACATGTTTAACTTAAAAATAAACACGAAATTCAATGCTAACATTTAAGATAACACTTAGTTAAATGCAATTAAATGCCATTAAATGCATGTCGAGTTCGGGTTATCACATCCTTCCCCCCTTAAAACAATTGCGTTCTTGCAATTCTTCTTCCAATAGAACTCTGCATCATTTAAAATCCAACTCTAACCACTCTTCATTGGTTGCTGAGCAAGACACTGAATAAGAACGCTCGAAGAATACCTTACTAAAAAACCCCAATAGTACTGACTGAAAACTCCAAAACAATAAGGCCAAATAAAGGCTTAATTGAAAATATCATCTTGAAATCCAAATAAGAATTCCGCTGGTCAAGAATATCATAAAAGAATTCCCCGCTAAGAGTGCCGAGAAGATGCCAATAAAGACTAAAGCAAAGATACTGTAGATATTACCAATTCCACATATTATTAACAAGAGGAATACCGAAGGAATATTCTATATATGAATCCTCTATAAAAGTCCAACAAGTATCAAATAAGGAAGTCAAAGGATGGCCAAAGTAGATGCAGCACATATAAGGCCAAGCTCCAAGACCTCATCGCCATTTGCCGAGTGCAAACTTTATACAACTTACCACCAAGGAAGCCTAAAGTATTCCACAGCATACCGTAAGTAGTGCTATACAATAAGCCCAATAGGAATTCCAATTACCAAACCAACTGAGGAATGCCAAGAAAAATACCCGAACAATGCTCCGGTAAGAATGTAGCCAAGTTTGCCAATAAGTAAATGCTAAATAAATGGCCACTAAGGATCCATAGATAATACCATACAGTAAGTCCGGTTGAGATTCCAATAACCAAGTCCACCGAGAAATGCCAACAAAAGTCTCCAAAGAACACCCGTTAAGAAAACCAAAGAATGCTCCAGAGAACAACCAAATAGAGCCTCAAATAAAAATCTTACTAGACATGAATGCCATAATAGAATTCCAACTAAAAGTACCAAGAACATACCAATAAACAATATGAAGCAGATTCTAAACAAGAATCCCAAGTACTGCTCAGGAAGACTCCAGCCAAGAAATCTAGTCAATCATATTACAGAGGTTTCAAGGAAGTCTTTCAAAATATATAGCTCAAGAAGCATCAAAGGGAATGCTGTGCAGGTGCACCATATACTATTGAGGAGTTCCAATCATGATTGCCAATAAAATATCAAGAAAGACTAGAGCAAAGATATTGTAGACAATATTATACAGCAAGTCCAATAAGAGCTCCGATTGCCAAATCCACTAAGAAATGTCCACAAGGAATACCCAAGTAGTACGCTTTACACAAACTGGTCATTGTAAGCAGACTCAAATCAAAGTTTTCCCATAAGAATGCAGAAAGAACACCAATGATTGATTAAAATCCCAACCAAGTCTCCCACGAAATGCCAATATAAAAATACCCGATGAATGCCCAATCAAGAACACATTTAAGAAAATGCTCCAAAAATAATCATGTAGAACTCCAAAGGAAGTCATTTATACTAGGCATAGAAGATAACCTTAGAGGAATCCCAATAAACAAACTCCAACTACCAAATAAAGGCTAGTCAAATACTGCTCATTCCCGTCAATTCACATAACTTGGAGGGCTTGCTACTAATCACTTCTCTTCAGGGGAGAAAGAAGGCTTACTTACCATTTCCACGAGACATGTATGAATGCCAAGATATCACATTTATACACATGCCTTAAACTATTATGCAAGCAAGTTGACAAAAGAGTTTATTCAACAAAGTCACTCAAGCACGACAATCAAGTGAAGCACAAAATAATCAATTCAAATCACGGCATAACCAATTCAAGACACTTCAATGCACACATTACAAGCAATACTTCAAGCAGATAACAATTCACGAGGTCGATTCGATTCACGATGCCAATTCATTAGGTCAATTCAATGCACAACTAGATACTTCACTTTACTTGAGAAACATTTAACACATAACACATAATTATATCACATAGGTGCATACATTCAAGTCAAGACACACAATCTCACATACAAGCATACACTTTCAAGACATGCTTAAAAAGCACACATTCAAGGACCACTACCCACCAGACCGAGGACCCTGTCCCGGCTTATGAGCTAAACAAGCTCTGATACCACCTGTGACACCCCGATCTCTCTCGAGACCGGAAGTTCTATCAATCGATCTAATCACAACCCAAACCAAACCCGGGCAAAACTTTTAGGGAAAACGGACGGAGTCTCCCCTGTTTCTAGGCAAAAAGCAAACCTGCGACAGCATATAAGTGGACCAATACCACGTCCAAACATTCAACCGCCTCAAGGCCATCCGAGCCTTGGTTCACAACAAGCAATCACAAGCAATTATACATTCATGCTTAGCAATTAAACCACACCAACCTATTGCATAAGTTAGACTATCATATCCTTCTATCTCTTTCTTTTGGACAATACAAACATGCATTGAAGTTAAGCTACATTAACTAGATACATAATCTAACTTATCAAACCACTTCAATAATCTAATGAAACTTAAATTACATCCCTTTTGACATTTAATTCATACAATACATAAAAGCATACATCTTTACAACTTCAACAACTCAAGCCACATAGGCACGCAAGACAACTCTTCAAGCACGAGCTTTCACGAAATCACGAACTTTCCAGCTAACATGACATTTCCTGAAATGTGGTGGTGAGGAGTGAGTATACACAACACGTATACTCAGTGAGGGCGAGACAAATATCAATTTGGAGGGAAAGAAATTCGTGCAATGCAAATATGACAGTTAAGCAATATAATTGATAAATAAGCAATCAAGACAAACAATCAATACAATAAGCAATTACTGAAAGCATTAACACAACCATTCAAAGCTATACCACACTCTGAAGGCTATGGTTCACTCATACGAGCAATGTACCATTTCACGAGCGATACATCAATCTCGAGCTTGATGTTGACAACGATGACAATAAGCGCGCAACCACCTTATAACTTCAGTTTGGAATACCCCGGGAGTAACCATCAATTCTACAACCCAAATCTCCCTGGGAGGCAACCCAAGCGAGAAAAGGGAATAGGACACGGAGCTAGAGCAACCAACACTGGCAGCCTGAGACTACCCAGAGAGGCCCATCACTCACGCGCCTGACACTATGCAATGCAAGACACGACACAAGGCGATAGCGAGCGATAGCACAACAATACATAATAGAGGAGATAAACAAGATATCAAGCATTATCAACAATTGTTAAACATTTCAATCAACAATCAACTCTAACAAGCGTAATAAGCATTAACAAGCATTTACAATCAAATAAGTAACAAGAACAACACCAACTAACATTATCAAGCAATAACAAGTATTCTATAGGCATTATAAGCATTCTATAGGCAACATAAGCATTCTATAAGCAATATAAGCATTCTATAAGCAATATAAGCATTCTATAAGCAATATTCTATGAAAACACATAAAATCACGAAAATGACCCCAACTTACCAAACGCTACTACTTCCAAACGAGCCACGAGTTTTGAAAATCGACTTCACCAATCCTCCTAGGTTACCATAAAGCACGACTAAAGACCACAAAACCCCACTTTACCCTAGAATTCCCGCATAGCCCCGATTTCCCCCTTTGCTTGTTTGAACTACAACTACCTCAACCGATTACCCAACCAGTGTCACAACTGCACCAAAAGTGCTCCCATGACCTCCCGAGACAATGCCATCATTCAAAACGATAAAATGCCAAACTTGACCGAAACGACTCCAACTTTCACTAAGCCGTTTTCTCCGTTTTTCCATTACACATTCCAATTAAACCATACATTTAGGCATTCTAGCATATCTAGCACCTTCCTACATCAACAGAATGCATAACGGAGCAACTTCATCAAAACAGGGGTTTACTATTCATTATTTACTATTCAATTAACAATTTATATTTCAATTTCGATATTCAACCGTAGAAAATGTTAAAAAGCTATAAATACATGTTCTACGATTGCTAGGGAACATTCTTTAAGCCTCAAAATGATTAAAATAACAATATATGGATAAATCCCAAAAATCAAAGTTAACACATAAAACTTTCAAATGTGCAAATAAACATGAAATCCTCACCTTAGACTCTCCTAGATGCTAGGAAAACCTTGTAGGATGCCTCGGAAACCACCCCGTGCAAGCTCACGCGAAGAATCGAAGATTTGAAGTTGAAATTTTCTTTTTTTTTTCTCTTTCCATTTTCGGCCCTGCTATTTCTATTTTTCAGCTTCTTTTTTTTCGTTTTGTGCTTTTATAGTGCATATAAGGTGACACAAAGTCAAAGGGTCAAAGCCTTTTGGTCAATGCGAACTAAGTTGGTCAAATTAGCTTAATTTTTGGCATTTTAAGGCTAAAACAAGTAACATAAATCCAATTCCAGTTAAATACAACTTAAAACACTAAAATTAAAACATTAAATACTAGTTTTCACTCTTTGCTGAGGACTAGAAATCATTTCGTAACTATCGCTCTCAAAATACTATGCACTTTGCGACAATAAAAGAAATACAATTAAATCTCAAAGAATTTAAGAAATATATCATTTTTGGAAAGCATCATAGTTTAAAATTTACTCCGACTCGGAGCTACTTTTCATTTAATTGAAATCCGAGCATTTAAGTGCAAGAAAAATAAAATCGATTGACATAAATATGAAAAGTAGTTGATATTCCATTAAATGATTAACTCAAGTATTATTTTAATTACCTCTAAAAGAAATATGAAATTAAAGCTACAAATACATGTTTAACTTAAAAATAAACACGAAATTCAATGCTAACATTTAAGATAACACTTAGTTTAATGCAATTAAATGCATGCCGGGCTCGGGTTATCACAAATCATGTAAAGCAACAAGTAATGCACAGTAAAAATGCACAAATAGTAGATTCAACAGTAGTTAAATGTACAACTAAGTCTCGGGCGTCACAATATGTACCCGTGGCATGTAATAACTAATTTTCCTACTTTTAGTTTGCTGCATGCTTGTGTGTAGTTGCAGGGGTTATAATGGTTGGCTTTAATTTCTAAGTATGTTCAAATGCTATCATAGAGTGGTATGCTAAGCGGTTTTGCAAATAAGTTTGTATTGTGGAATGCATGCATGTATGTATCTAAATTGTTTGTATTGCTTAAGGCTCGGAAGGCCTTGAAGCTAGAATTTTAATTATAAATGGTGTTCTTGTTGCTTTGTGGCTTTTCTCAATGCTTACAGGTTGTCAAAATGTCCACGGTACAGAAGAGACTCTATCCGTTTGTCAGGTCCAGACTTAACTTTTAGCGTAGGGTTGGGTCAGGGCGTGATAGAATCAGTTTGAATGTTTATCATATCGAAGAAATATGCCAACGTATTCTAAACACTTTTAGAATATATTTTTTCTCCGAAAAACATTAAGGACACATTCATATAACGGGAATGACGGAGAATATGAACGTCACAAACAAGTCAATATGTAAACAAACATATAGACGTAAATGTCATTAGGTACAAGTTAATGCCAAATTATTCCCAAAATAGGTCATCTAACTATATAGCATTAAGACATATCTCCAACATCAACCAAGAAAATTTTGGAGATTTTACACATGGACCTTATGGGTCCAATGTAAACAGAAAGCATTGGAGGTAAAAAATATTTTTTTGTTTGTGTGAATGATTTCTCCAGATACACTTTTGTGGATTTCCTTAGAGAAAAATCTGACACTTTTGATGTTTTTAAGAAAATGTGCTTAAGGTTGAAAATAGAAAAATGTTGCAACATCTAGAGGATTGTCAGAATAAGGAGATATCATGGTAGAGAATTTGAAAATCATTCTTTTGCTGAGTTTTGTAATGAACATGGTATAACACATAAATTTTCTGCTTCGAAAACACCACAATAAAATGGTGTGGTTGAGAGAAAGAATAGGGCAATTTAGGAAATGGCTCGTGTAATGTTGAATGATAAAAACCTTCATCACATGTTTTGGGCAGAAGCTGTAACGCCCCGACCTAACCCCGCGCTAATGGTTAAGTCCGGACCTGACACACGAACAGAGTCTCCTCTGTACCGTGGACATTCAAGAAACCTGTAAACTCTCAAATAAAGCCTCAACAATATAAACAAGCTTTCATAACTAAATATTTAAAGGTTCAAGGCCATCCGAGCCTTGAAGCATACAACAGTTCCAAAACCACACAAGCATGCAGTTAACTTGATTTCAACATAATCTGATAGCCATGCCATTCTAAGGTAACATTAAAACATTCATAAAAGATAAAACATCCTACATTAGGTCATTCACTCCCAAGCATGCAAGTTGATTAAAAGCATAAACAAAAGTTATTACAAGCCATAATACCTCAAAGTTGACAATACAACCAACTGACTTTTAACTTGCAGTTACAATATATACATAGCCCTAAGGCCACAAAATAGATCATAACATAGTAGTACTTGAACATCATGTAGTAACAAGAAATCACATCCACCTCAGAACAACACACACACAGCAACTAGGGCAAAGGCTGTCACGCCCCAACTCGACCCCACCTACAATCAGTCAGGATGCAACGGAATTTCGGCAGCGTAACGACAGTAAATAGATTTCCGAGGTTCTAAACCAACCTCATTAATAACATTAAACATCCAATTCTATAACCATACAAACAACAACTCCTCAACAGCATAACAAAACACAACATAACCGTGATATACAATAATCAGTCTTCGTTATCTGCCTCCGTTCCAACATAACATACAATACCTCAACCTTATCATACATTTCAAAAATAAGTTGAGACACATCTACAACTTAACCATAGACAAAAGAAAGCCACTAAGTTAACATCATTTGGATCATCATCTTTCAACATCTATTACAATAAGAACCATAAAGCATATAAAAGTCTATTAAGCTAATATACATGACATTAAACAACATATAATCATGGATAAGACTCAGGAACATATGACTCGTCCACGTAAGGCACATTTTCCTCCTCATGAGGCACGTACCCGTAATCCGGCTCTGCAACACCTGTAAGCATGCAATAATAGAGAGTGAGCTTATATACATAAGCCCAGTGAGGATCCGATAGATCTCGATAGTATTCACTATGCTCCTTGGATTTAGTCCTTTGAGCAAGTAAACACACAACAACAATAATAACATTATCATCACATAACTATATAACCAATCAATAAAGGATACTCTATTTGGTGTAGCTCCAAACGCCATCACGATCTCAACTGTTCTTCTTATAACTCCCCATTACTCACGCACCCGAGGTACCTCACTAGCCCCTCCCTCCATGACACCTCCGTCATGCGAGCTGGGGGTAGCCTATGGCAGTCATGCCGTTATCAACCCGACAGCCCAACGCTGCCCGAGAGGTGGCACACACATACCAAGACTCCATAATCATCAATCATCAATCAATCATCAATCAATCAATTGGGAGATCAGCAACGAAAGTGCCCGATTCCCGAACTCAATAATAATCAATCAATAACATCAATATAACATCAATATTAAATTAAACAACAAACGACGAAGTTAGATGACAAAGTAGACCATCTAACCGGACATGCATAATATACACAATTAAACCCTAATTTACTCATCAACAACTCACCATTCAACACTCGAACACCACCCAACCATCTAAAGGCATCGTTCAAGAAATTAAAGAATGACAACCTAAACTTCTAAAATTCATAACTTACAATCTACTAATCCAAACATTGCCAAATCAGTTTCTATCACTCACCCATTCAACCTACTACATTAGCCCTCTCGGAAATCCACCATAACACCTCCAAATCATGCCCGATAACCCTAAAACCCTAGGATGTCTTGGCTGGATTTTCCGAATTTTCACACGAACAATGTAATCAAAAATTTGGCATGACAACAGTGCTAACACGTAATTATCAAGTATTTAGAAATCAACAGCAATCGATTTCGATCAACACAACTCATTTAATTCAACTTTGAACATTTTAATCAAAATTAAATACCCGGAAAATAAAAATTATGCTACATCCGACAGAAATTCGTAGTATTAGTATATAACAATCCCTAGCATGCAAGGAGCAATAATCTATCATCAGATTTCAATTCTAACAGTTAAATTTTCATTTATGAGCAAAAGTATAAAAATGACATTTTGAGATCTAGAATTTTTCTCTCACCTTTGATGCGATATAAGCCTAGGAATGCGTGCTATGCGTGCCCAACAAGAAGAATCCAAGTCGGTGCGAAGTTTTACGGACAAAAACTAGGTTTTTCTTTGAAAAATTGATTGAAAAGCTTGAGTTTTTCTCTTTCTTTTTCTCTCTTCTTTCTCTCGGCCTTGTGTGTGTTTGTGGTGTGTGTTTTGTGCTTAGTTGAGTATGTGTTGATGACAATATATAATTAAAAGCTTAGTCAATTAAAAAAAATGCAAAGTCAAAGTAGTTTAAGTTAGTATTTTTGTGTTTTAATGACTTTAAATGCATTTTCTTGATTACCAAAGTTCAAAACAATTATTCAACACCCAAGCTAGCTCAAGTAAATTATTTTTAGGTGACAAGAAGTTTTACAATCCAACAATTTCACCCGAGTCGGCTTAAAACTCGATTTTCGCAAAAGTCGGTGTAAAAACCCTAATAAATTCTTAAGCCAATTTTAAAACCGTTTTCATCAAACACAGGTCTATTAAAGTCCGTTGACTAGGTCTAGAAAGGTTAAAAAGACCAGTTTCAAAATTTTAGCAGACGTGTTTTGAAAACACTATTCACTGAAAATCGACGATAAAATTTCTGACTCCGTTTTTGATGAAAATTTCATGAATGCACATTTAGCACGTATTAGGAGTATTGACATCAAAATTATAACTTTCTAGGTTCTATAGCACATAAACAGATCATATGCACACAAAACGAGGTATAGCACGTAAAACGAGATAAACAGGAAAGTGGGGTTTCACAAAGGCTCTGTCTGCACCTCTTCCTCCTTCACTACCACCTCAACTAGCTGGGGATCACCCTCAGCGTCTCCTGAAACATATATCGAGGTATGAGCAACCACTGTTGCCCAGTGAGGGATAAGGTCCCGGGGCGTGCAATGCAACAGGTAATACAGTTAAATAACAATAACAATTAACAATTAAAGAAACAATGATAGCTTAAATAACCACACATTTAAAAGGATACATTTCACATAACCCCTATACTCCAATCTTCACTTGGTCTTCATTCATGATCCACGAACCACGATCACGATCACGATAAGCCGGCATAGCCCCAAACACTCCAGTGGGTGTACTTCGGATGTACCCCGATAATCCTACAACCCAACACCCCCTGGCAATCTCCGGACCAGGCGAGTGAGGGAATAGAGCACGGAGTTTGAATATCCACTGGCAAGCCCTCTGTTGCTCAGCCGATATTCAACATATCCGCCCCTGATACTATGGTTGCACAACCACTATGCAATGCACTTTACAATGGCAAGTTAATAACAATAATATAAGCAATAACACGTAGGAGGATCACCAAGGTAGGTTGACCTCGATGTAGTTAGAATATAAGCAATTTATACAAGCAAAAGCAGTTTTACAAAGGAGTATATACAAGACAAGCATAGAATCATGCCGAGAGCTCTAAAACAACTTGAAGTCACATTTAAACACTCAAGAAGTCGTGCCAAGGTCTTAGCAGCGCGAGACAACCGAAATTACACCTAAACCCCTTTGTTTTCCAAGCTATTTCTCTTCCAAACCAAAGGTAATGATTCAATTTCAAAGGGAAACTATACCAACCTTCTAACTAACCCTCAAACACATTCAAAAGCCCGCAATTACCCCGAAAGCCCCAAATTCCCTCTTCTAGCTTTAAACTACACATGCCTTATCCGGGCTTCAAATAGGGGTTAGCAAAGCTTCTATAGCACCTAGGTAGCCTAAGAGTACTAAAAGTGAAGCCCGAATCCACCCGGATTCGCCTTAACCCCGAAACCTCTTTGTTAAAGTCGGCTAATTCATGTTATATGCGATATTACAGCAATTCAAGTGTACGGGGCTATTAGACGACCTTCATTAACACCTAAGGCATCTATTAGAAGTGTTGAATCGAGTTAATACACGTAATTACACAAAACCCTATAAAAACGTCACTATTCACCTCATAATTCAAAATATCGATTCTAACTGTTTAAAAAGCGAAACAATGGCTCAAATATGTTCTCTAGTACTTATAAACAAGGTATAATAGCATAGATAATCAATACAATAGCATTTAGTCACATTTTCAACAAATCAAGAAAATAGCAACCATTTTAAAATGCGAAAATAAGCCGTGAAATCCTTCACCAATGCGCGTAGGAGCACCTAGGAAGCTTGCACACACCCTAAACTACTTGCTCTAGGCTTGGCTTGGCTTGAATTGATGATTTGATAAAGCAAAAATCTCTAAATGGCAAGAGAAGGGCTGTCGGCCTGCTACAGTGAAATCTGCACAATTTTTTTCTTTTGTTTTGTGTTTTATGAGCTTAGGTGATATATAAGGTGGCTAAGTTGAGGTGGGGTCATGGTTGGGTGGTTAAGTGGACTTCTAAAATGCACGTTGTTAACTTTAAAATGAGTCTACGTTGAAAAGTGATGTTAGCTAATTAAATCTCTAAGTTTTGTAACGTAACACTATTCATTTAACTACTAGAAACATTTTCTAAACGAGCTCTCCTATCGCTTCTAGCTCAATTGCACATTTTTCCCTCCCCTCTAACAATTAATATGATTTAATAAAAATGCTAATTCACTAATATAATACAGTTTGAAAATGGAGTGAATAGTGGCTACTGAAGACAGTTAATAAAGCACAGAAGGAAATGCGCAAACAATGGATGTAACAGTAAATGAATGTAAGGCAAAAAGCTCTGGCATCATATCCCCTCCCCCTTAAACTAATTGCGTCCACGCAATTCTTACATGATTCGGCGAATAACTCTGGATAGCGTTCCGGTATCTAATCATCTCTCTCCCATGTAGCATCTTCTAACCCGTGATGATCCCACAAGACTTTAACCATCGGAATGCTTTTATTTCTTAGCTCCTGAACTTTCTGATCTACAATCCGAAGAGGTTTCTCTGTGTACGTCAAAGTCTCACTAATCTCTAAAGGCTCGGGCTCAAGAATATGAGAGGGATCTGGCTGATACTTTCGAAGCATAGAAACATGGAAGACATCATGAATTCTGCCCAGGCTAGGAGGCAAAACTAGTTGATAAGCCAAATCACCAATGGTTTTAGTTATCTCAAATGGTCCCACATAATGAGGATTGAGTTTACCTCCTTTACCATGCCGAATCAAACCTTTGCGAGGAGAAATTTTCAGAAATACTCGATCCCCAACGGCGAATTTCAGATCACGACGGCGTCTATCTACATAACTCTTTTGCCGACTTTGTGCTGTAAGCATTCTTTTTCTGATAAGCTTAACATTATCAATCATTCTGTTCATCTCTGGCAATAAAGTAGGATCTATAGATTTCGACTCTCCAACTTCATCCCAATATAAAGGAGATCTGCATTTTCGCCCATACAAAACCTCATACGGTGCCATACCGATAGTAGCTTAATAACTGTTGTTATAAGCAAATTCTGCAAGAGGTAAGTATTTCACCCAACTCTTACCGAAGTCCAAAATGCATGCTCGGAGCATATCCTCAAGTATTAAGATAGTTCTTTCAGATTGTCCGTCAGTTTGAGGATGATGAGAAGTACTAAAGTTCAATGCCGTGCCCAAAGCCTTCTGAATCTTCTGGCAGTACTGAGATGTGAATCTGGGATCTCTATCTGACACAATACTCTTAGGAATTTCATGAAGTCTAACAATATTCTCAACATAAATTTCAGCCAACCTATCAAGAGATTCAGTTTTCTTTGTAGCAATAAAATGAGAGGTTTTGGTCAATCTATCCACAACAACCCAGACTGAATCATGACCTCTTGAAGACCGCAGTAAATCTTACACGTAATCCATGGTGATGTGGTCCCATTTCCAAACAGGAATGGCCAATGGCTGTAACAACCCCGCCGGTCTCTGATGCTCAGCTTTTACTTTCTGGCATGTAAGACATTTAGCAACATAGTCCGCAATCTCTCTCTCTTCATGTTGTTCCACCAGTAGTTCTGTTTCAGATCTCTGTACATTTAGTACTACCTGGATGAATTGTATACTTAGAATTATGAGCCTCTGCAAGAATTTCTTACTTTAAAGCTGGCTCAGAAGGAATGCAAATTCTACCTTTGAATTTAAGAAGACCATCATCATGCAATTTGAAATCTGACCCTCCCCCTTTTGACTTTTCTAAGATTTCCATCAATTGCAGATCAGCCTGTTGAGCCTCTCTAATCCTGGATAATAAAAGAGACTGGATATGCAAACTTGCAAATTGAACACCAAAATCTGAAATGTTGGGCCTCCATAAACGTAATTCCTCCATGAACTCCCAATTTTTGATGATTAGACTAGAAACTGTAGCCTTTCGGCTTAAGGCATCAGCAACAATATTAGCCTTACCTGGCAGATAATTGATAGTACAATTATAATCCTCAAGCAACTCCAACCAATGCCTCTGCCTCATATTCAACTCTTTATGAGAAAAGAGATATTTCAGACTCTTGTGATCAGTAAAGATTCCAAATTTATTACCCCAAAGATAATGACGCCATTTCTTTAACGCAAACATAATAGCTGCAAGCTCGAGATCATGCGTCGGGTAATTAAGTTCATAAGGTTTCAGTTTTCTGGAAGCATAAGCAATAACTCTCCCATTCGGCATCAATACATAGCCCAAACCTTCCTTAGAAGCATCACTATAGATTACCAGATTATCGGTACCCTCAGGTAGAGCAAGAATAGGAGTTGTGGTTAATCTCTTCTTTAATTCCTGGAAGCTAGCCTCACATTTCTCATTCCAGTCAAATAAAGTCTTCTTCCGAGTGAGTTGAGTCAAAGGCCCAGCAATTTTAGAGAAATCCTTGACAAACCTTCTGTAATAACCCGATAAACCCAGAAAACTGCAAATTTCTGTAACAGTCTCCGGCCGTTTCCATGTCATGACAACCTCAATCTTTGCTGGATCAACGGAAATTCCATCCTGAGAAATAATGTGGCCCAGAAAAATGACTTGTCTTAACCATAACTCACATTTGCTAAACTTTGCAAATAACCGATGCTCCTGAAGAGTCTGCAGTACAATCCTGAGATGTTGTTCTTGTTCCGCCTCAGATTTAGAATAGACAAAAATATCATCAATGAAAATAACCACAAACTGATCCAGATAGGGGTGGAATACTCTCTGCATCAGATCCATAAATGCGGCAGGAGCATTAGATAACCCAAACGGCAGAACAACAAACTCATAATGACCATACCGAGTTCTGAAAGCAATTTTGGGAACATCATCAGACTTAATCCTTAACTGATAATAGCCCTGCCTCAGATCGAATTTAGAAAATACCCTGACACCTTGCAGCTGATCAAATAATTCCTCAATCAAAGGCAATGGATATTTGTTTTTGATAGTTATCTGATTAAGACCCCGATAATCAATGCATAACCGAAGAGATTCGTCTTTCTTTTTAACAAATAAGACCGATGCACCCCAAGGTGAAGAACTCGGATGAATGAATCCCTTCTAAAGTAAACCCTGCAATGGAATTTTCAATTCTTGCAACTCAGATGGAGCCATTTTGTACGGAGTTCTAGAGATAGGCGTAGCCCCTGGTAATAAGTCAATCACAAACTCTATCTCCCTATCAGGTGGTAAACCAGATAACTCCTCAGGAAACACCCCCGGAAACTCTCTCATGATAGGTACATCATTCAATTTCAATTGATCACTAGGTTGATTAATCAAATAAGCAAAGTAAGCCTCACAACCCTTACCTAACATTTTTGATGCTTTAATAGAAGATATGATAGGAGTCTCCGTAGATTTTCTACTACCAACTATTTTAAGTACGAGCTGGTCGGGCATTTCTAGTTTCACAATGTTCTTTCTACAATCAAGCTGGGCATAATATTTACCTAACCAGTCCATCCCCAATATAATTTCAAAGTCGCGAAAAAGTAGAATAATTAAATCGGCAGGAAAAACATGACCTTGAATATAAATATTACATGCCTTGCAGATAGATTTGGTGACAAACTTCGGCCCCATTGGAGTATAAACCACAATATCATGCAACAATTTATCATATTTCAACTTAGCATTTTGTGCACAAATAGGTGTAATAAATGAATGCGAAGCCCCGGAATCAATTAAAACCTTAGTTGATTGATCATTAAGAAGAAAAGTACCTTCTACTACAGCGGTCGTATCCGGAAGCTCCTCAGCATCTAAGGCAAATACGCGGGCCTGACCCCGCAGTACTGGTGCTGCAACTGAACCCCTGGTCTGATTGCCTTGACCAGATGTCTTACCCCTGGTATTCTTGAATTTTTGGCAGTCTCTAACCCTATGTTGATCACTACCGCATCCGGTACATCGGCCCAATCTCTTCCAACAATTCTCCTCAGTATGACCCTGGCGTTGACAGAAGCTGCACTGCTGGTGACGTCTTGCAACAGTGCCTCCCGAAGGAGCTCTGTAAGTAGAGGTAGCTGAACTACCCTGCTGAGAACAAACTACTGCTGGTCGGATCTGCCCTTGACTCTGACTCTGACTCTGGCTCTGGCTCTGGGCTAGTCGCGACTAAATCTGAACAGGCCTTGTATAACTCTGTATCTGCCTCAACTGTGGACTCTGCCCAACTGGAATAGTCTGCCTCTGGTACCCCTGACTCTGAGACTGAAACTGCAGCTTACTCAATTGACTAGTCTCCGCCAACACATCTGCCTTGCATTTTTCATACCTTGAGGTGGCTCTGACCACTGCAGCATAGTTAGGGTAATCATTCGCAGACAGACTAAGCATAATATCCTTCTTCAATCCCATAATGAACCTCTGCATCTTCATATCCTCCGGTTGTACCAAAGCCGGCATATAACGAGAAAGCCTGGTAAAAGCAGCCTCATATTGATCCACTGTCATATTTCCCTATTTCAAAGCTATAAACTCTGCCTGACGTCTCTCACGGGCAACCACTGATATATATTTATCTTGAAATTCTCGAACGAAGTCTGCCCATGAATGTTGAACCACCTCAGCTTCCCATTTCTCATTAATAGTATGCCACCACTCCTCGGTTTCACCCTCCAGCATAAATGTAGCATAAGTAATCTTTCTCTCATCACTGCACTCTAGAATTGCAGCCACCTTTCAAATTTCCTCAACCATAATTCGGCCTTCATATCATCAGGTTCTCCAAAGAAGCTATAGGCCCCGTGATATAAAAATCGGTCATACAAATTAGCTCCAACAACACCACTACCCTCGGCTCTGGCAGCCTGATTACCCCTAGCAGCCCCTGTCTGACCCTGCTGAGTTACAAACTGTGCAATAGTGTTCATAGCAGTAGCCATTGTAGCTAGAATCTGTGCAGTGTTGGGTTCCTGAACCTGTGGTGCATTTTCTGCCACATCAGCTTCTTGCCCGTGAACCCCCTCTAGTTCTCTACCAATATTCTAATTCTCAGTTCGACGGTGGGGTCCCATCTCGAATAGCTAGAATGCAAAGTGTTATGACATGTATATATGTGTATATATACAATTTACAAGTATCACATAAAAAAAAGTTCAAATAGATTCACATAAAGTCAAATATATAGAAGTTCATGTAAACATTCTACATTCATGAAGTACATATAAGTCACTAGATCATACTTGACATTCTAGACTCTTGATAGTCTAATTTCATGCTAACCTGTTCATTTCTAATTCAAATTTCACTCAGGCAAATCAAAGGACCACAGATTCATGCAATCATAAAGTCACATAACAAATCTCAACCCACAGACCGAGAAATTTAACCCGGCTTCATGCATTCTATAAGCTCTGATACCACCTAAAATGTAACGCCTCGACCCAACCCCGCGCTAATGGTTAAGTCTGGACCCGACACATGAACAGAGTCTCCTCTGTACCGTGGACATTCAAGAAACCTGTAAACTCTCAAATAAAGCCTCAACAATATAAACAAGCTTTCATAACTAAATATTTAAAGGTTCAAGGCCATCCGAGCCTTGAAGCATACAACAGTTCCAAAATCACACAAGCATACAGGTAATTTGATTTCAACATAATCTGATAGTCATGCCATTCTAACGTAACATTAAAACATTCTTAAAAGATAAAACATCCTACATTAAGTCATTCACTCCCAAGCATGCAAGTTGATTAAAAGCATAAACAAAAGTTATTACAAGCCATAATACCTCAAAGTTGACAATACAACCAACTAACTTTTAACTTGCAGTTACAATATATACATAGCCCTAATGCCACAAAATAGATCATAACATAGTAGTACTTGAACATCATGTAGTAACAAGAAATCACATCCACCTCAGAACAACACACACACAGCAACTAAGGCAAAGGCTCTGTCTGCACCTCTTCGTCCTCCACTACCACCTCAACTAGTTGGGGATCACCCTCAGCGTCTCCTGAAACATATATCGAGGTATGAGCAACCATTGTTGCCTAGTGAGGGATAAGGTCCCGGGGCGTGCAATGCAACAGGTAATACAGTTAAACAACAATAACAATTAACAATTAAAGAAACAATGATAGCTTAAATAACCACACATTTAAAAGGATACATTTCACATAACCCCTATACTCCAATCTTCACTTGGTCTTCATTCACGATCCACGAACCACGATCAAGATCACGATAAGCCGGCATAGCCCCAAACACTCCAGTGGGTGTACTCCGGATGTACCCCGATAATCGTACGACCCAACACCCCCTGGAAATCATTGGACCAAGCGAGTGAGGGAATAGAGCACGGAGTTTGAATATCCACTAGCAAGCCCTCTACCACCCAACCGATATTCAACACATCTGCCCCTGACACTATGGTTGCGCAACCACTATGCAATGCACTTTACAATGGCAAGTTAATAACAATAATATAAGCAATAGCACGTAGGAGGATCAACAAGGTAGGTTGACCTCGATGCAGTTATAATAGAAGCAATTTATACAAGCAAAAGCAGTTTTACAAAGGAGTATATACAAGACAAGCATAGAATCATGCCAAGAGCTCTAAAACAACTTGAAGTCACATTTAAACACTCAAGAAGTTGTGCCAAGGTCTTAGCAGCGCGAGACAACCGAAATTGCACCTAAACCCCTTTGTTTTCCAAGCTATTTCTCTTCCAAACCAAAGTTAACGATTCAATTTCAAAGGAAAACTATACCAACCTTCTAACTAACCCTCAAGGAATCCTTTCAACCCTCAAACACATTCAAAAGCCCGCAATTACCCCGAAAGCCCCAAATTCCCTCTTCTAGCTTTAAACTACACATGCCTTATCCGGGCTTCAAATAGGGGTTAGCAAAGCTTCTATAGCACCTAGGTAGCCTAAGAGTACTAAAAGTGAAGCCCGAATCCACTTGGATTCGCCTTAACCCCGAAACCTCTTTGTTAAAGTCGGCTAATTCATGTTACATGCGATATTAGAGCAATTCAAGTGTATGGGGATATTAGACTACCTTCATTAACACCTAAGGTATCTATTAGAAGTTTTGAATCGAGCTAATACGTGTAATTACACAAAACCCTAGAAAAACATCACTATTCACCTCATAATTCAAAATATCAATTCTAACCGTTTAAAAAGCGAAACAATGGCTCAAATATGTTCTCTAGTATTTATAAACAAGGTATAATAGCATAGATAATCAATACATTAGCATTTAGTCACATTTTCAACAAATCAAGAAAATAGCAACCATTTTAAAATGCAAAAATAAGCCGTGAAATCCCTCACCAATGCACGTAGGAGCACCTAGGAAGCTTGCACACACCCTAAACTACTTGCTCTAGGCTTGGCTTGGCTTGAATTGATGATTTGATGAAGCAAAAATCTCTAAATGGCAAGAGAAGGGCTGTCGGCCTGCTACAGTGAAATCTGCACAATTTTTTTCTTTTGTTTTGTGTTTTATGAGCTTAGGTGATATATAAGGTGGCTAAGTTGAGGTAGGGTCATGGTTGGGTGGTTAAGTGGACTTCTAAAATGCGTGTTGTTAAAGAAGACAGTTAATAAAGCACAGAAAGAAATGTGCAAACAATGGATGTAACAGTAAATGAATGTAAGGAAAAAAGCTCGGGCGTCACAGAAGCAGTCAACACTGCATGTTACACCATCAATCAAGTGTTTTTTATACGAACCACGCCAACATGTGACGCGACCCAACTCCAAATATGGCAAATGACCCAAGACCTTTCAGGAATGGATGGAACCGCGACCCTATACTTAGCAAAGCTAGAACCTTGGTATAGTTGAGGACGCCACAAACGAGGATGGAGATATCGTTTGATAAGTCAGAGATGAACGCCACAAGAATAATCTTGATAAGTTCGGAAAAGTTCTTGAGAACTTAAGGAGAATAATCTCACAAATTTAATATCAAAGTTGTCTAACTTTTATTTCATGCAAATCCGCCTTATATAGGCAAAGACAAATAAGTTTCCTATTTGAAAAAGAACTCCTAAACCCTAGCTCAAATAGGAAAATATGAATAGTAACTAGGTCAAATGAAACAAACTTGCAGCCCAAGAAAACTCCTTCCTAGTATGAACACCTAATCTTGTAGCCCAAGAAAGTCTTTTTCCTAGTGTGAACACCTAAATTCATCCATAGGGAATTAAACTAAAACTAAAACTAAAAAACTAGGATAGAATTATAAAGAAATCAAATCTTGACTAAATCTTCGAATCTTCTTGAAACTTCTTGAAGAATCTTGAAAATAGAATCTTGACTTGAATCTTTGCTGGAAAATTCGCCCAAATGGTTCAATGAATGTGGACGCCCAATTGGTTCATTGAATGTGGACTTCTAAATGATTCATTGAATGTGGACGTGTATGGCTGGATCTTGGCTTTCTTGTGGATCAACTTGGAGGAGTAAAATCAGCCTTTCTTCATCCCTACTAGCCAACACGCGTTCCTCTTGTTGTAGAATTTTCTGAACCAAATTATTCATCTCTTCCTTGAACCTTTTAGCGCGAGCTCTTGTCACTGGACCAACTAGTACTTGCATTGGATCTGGAACATTCCTAGCAGCCTTGCATTGGATTTGGATTTATCACATTTACCTGTTTCTGAGCATGTGAACTTAGATGGTAAGAAGAAGGCAGAATTTGTGAAACAACTCCATGAGGGAGCTCGACTCAACATAGAGAGGAGAACTGAGCAATATGCTAAGCAAGCTAACAAGGGACGTCGCAAGTTGGTCTTTGAGCCTGGAGATTGGGTATGGGTACACATGAAGAAAGAAAGATTTCCAGCACAAAGACGTTCTAAGTTGCTACCTAGAGGAGATGATTATTTTCAAGTCCTCGAGCGGATCAATGACAATGCCTACAGACTTGATTTGCCAGGTGAGTACATTGTTAGTGCTACTTTCAATGTACTGATTTAAGTCCTTTTGATGTAGGTGACAATTTGAGGGCAAATCCTTCTCAAGATGAGGGGAATGATGAGGACATCAAGGCTGCTAGGAATGTTCCAGATCCAATGCAAGTGCCAGTTGGTCCAGTGATAAGAGCTCGCGCTAAAAGGTTCAAGGAAGAGCTGAATAATTTGGTTCAAAAAGTTCTACAACAAGAGGAACGCGTATTGGCTAGTAGGGATGAAGAAAGGCTGGTTTTACTCCTCCAAGTTGATCCACAAGAAAGCCAAGATCTAGCCATACATGTCCACATTCAATGAATCATTTAGAAGTCCACATTCAATGAACCAATTGGGCGTCCACATTCATTGAACCATTTGGGCGAATTTTCTAGCAAAGATTCAAGTCAAGATTCTATTTTCAAGATTCAAGAACTTCAAGATTCTTCAAGAAGTTTCAAGAAGATTCGAAGATTTAGTCAAGATTTGATTTCTTTGTAATTCTATCCTAGTTTTTTAGTTTCAGTTTTAGTTTAATTCCCTATGGATGAATTTAGGTATTCACACTAGTAAAAAGACTTTCTTGGGCTGCAAGATTAGGTGTTCGCACTAGGAAGGAGTTTTCTTGGGCTGCAAGTTTGTTTCCTTTGACCTAGTTACTATTCATGTTTTTCTATTTGAGCTAGGGTTTAGGAGTTCTTTTTCAAATAGGAAACTTATTTGTCTTTGCCTATATAAGGCGGATTTGCATGAAATAAAAGTTAGACAACTTTGATATTAAATTTGTGAGATTATTCTCCTTAAGTTCTCAAGAACTTTTCTGAACTTATCAAGATTATTCTTGTGGCGTTCATCTCTAACTTATCAAACGAGATCTTCATTCTCGTTTGTGGCGTCCTCAACTATACCAAGGTTCTAGCTTTGCTAAGCATAGGGTCGCGGTTCCATCCGTTCCTGAAAGGTCTTGGGTCATTTGCCATATTTGGTGTTGGGTCGCGTCACATGTTGGCGTGGTTCGTATCAGTTTCTTCAACCAAGTACTTCCAAAACGCCTTATGAGATCTGAAAAGGTAAGAACCCTTGTTGGGTTATTTTCATGTCTTTGGGAGTACATGCTACATTTTGAATGATAGAGAACAAAGAGGTAAGTTTGATTCTAAAAGTGACAAAGGTATTTTTCTCAGGTATGCTACAAGTAGCTGTGCTTTTAGAGTTTTTAACTTGACTACCAGGACCATGATGGAATTTGCTAATGTAATGATTGATGAGTTTCAAAATATTGCAAGTGAATCGGTGGA
The DNA here is from genome assembly GCA_037974665.1 of Ehretia macrophylla. Taxonomy (NCBI): domain Eukaryota; kingdom Viridiplantae; phylum Streptophyta; class Magnoliopsida; order Boraginales; family Ehretiaceae; genus Ehretia; species Ehretia macrophylla. The sequence goes on from CM075766.1 coordinate 3,069,792, forward strand.
AGAAGGAAGCACCATTAAAATGAATGCCGATGTTGCTGATGGTGGTGCAACGCCAAAGGAAGAACTGATGGAGAAACTTGATGTGACAGATACGGCTGCAACACCAGAAAAGAAAACTGAACATAAAGATAATGATGCAGGCGATGTTCCAACAAGAAGTGGAACAACAGAAGCTCCCACCGAAGAAAAACAAACTGAAATACCTCAAGTTCACAGAAATCATGTTGCAGAAGATGTGATTGGATCGATACACGATGGAATTCGAACTAGAGGTAAACCCAATATAAACTATAGGGACATGGTAATGTATGTTTGCTACACTTCTCCCTTAAAATCCAAGAATGTGAAAAAAGCATTAGAGGATGAATTTTGGGTAAATGCAATGCAGGAGGAATTGAATTCGTTTATAAGAAATGATGTCTGGACCTTAGTCCCTAGGCCTAAAGATGTTAACATCATAAGGACTAAATGGATCTTTAAAAACAAGACTAATGAGAATGGTAACATAACATGAAACAAAGCTAGGATTGTAGCCCAAGGGTATACACAAGTAGAGGGTTTGGATTTTGATGGGACTTTTGTTCCAGTTGCTAGGCTTGAATCCATTAGGTTGTTGTTGTCTATTGCATGTATATTAAAACTAAAATTATTTCAAATGGACGTAAAAGGTGCATTCTTAAATGGTATCTTAAATGAGGAAGCCTATGTTGAGCAACCAAAAGGCTTTGAGGAACCACACTATCCTACATATGTATATAAATTGAAAAAGGCCTTGTATGAGATAAAACAAGCTCCTCGGGCTTGGTATGACAGGTTGACTAAATTTCTGATTGATAAAGGCTACTGTGAAACCCCACTTTCTTGCTTATCTCGTTTTACGTGCTTTACCTCGTTTTGCGTGCATATGACCTGTTTATGTGCTATAGGACCTAGAAAGTTATAATTTTGATTTCAATACTCCTAATACGTGCTAAATGTGCATTCATGAAATTTTCATCAAAAACGGAGTCGGAAATTTTATCATCGATTTTCAGTGAATAGTGTTTTCGAAACACGTCCGCTATAATTTTGAAACTGGTCTTTTTAACCCTTCTAGACCTAGTCCACGGACTTTAATAGACCTGTGTTTGATGAAAACGGTTTTAAAATCGGCTTAAGAATTTATTAGGGTTTTTACACCGACTTTTGCGAAAATCGAGTTTTAAGCCGACTCGGGTGGAATTCTTTGAATGTAAAACTTCTTGTCACCTAAAAATAACTCACTTGAGATATCTTGGGGGTTGCATATTTATTTTTAACTTGGTGAGCACTAAAATGCAATTAAAGTCATTAAAAACACAAAAATACCTATTAAAATAACTTTGACTTTAATTAAATAATTGACCTTATAAGCTAATGTCACCTACACACACTCACACAACACAAAAACACCATCACACACACACACATTGCCGTGAGGTTGAGGAGAGAAAAGAGAAGAGAAAAACTTAAGCTTTCAATCCAATTTTTCAAAGAAAAACCTAGTTTTTGTCCGTGAAACTTCGCAACGACTTGGATTCTGCTTGTTGGGCACGCATAGCACGCATTCCTAGGCTTATATCGCATCTAAGGTGAGAGAAAAATTCTAGATCTCAAAATGTCATTTTTGTGTTTTTGCGTATAAATGAAGATTGAACCGTTAGAATTGTAATCTGATGTTAGATTATTGCTCCTTGCATGCTAGGGATCATTATATACTAATACTACGAGTTTCTGTCGGATATAGCATAATTTTTATTTTCCGGGTATTTAATTTTGAATAAAATGTTCAAAGTTGATTTAATTGAGTTGTGTTGATCGAAATCGATTGCCGTTGATTTCTAAATACTTGATAATTACGTATTAGCGCTGTTGTAATGCCGAATTTTCGATTACATTGTTTGTGTGAAAATCCAGAAAATCCAGCCATGACATCTTAGGATTTTAGGGTTATCAGGCATGATTTAGAGGTGTTATGGTGGATTTCCGAGAGGGCTAATGTAGTAGGTTGAATGGGTGAGTGATAGGAACTGATTTGGCAATGTTTGGATTAGTAGATTGTAAGTTATGAATTTTAGAAGTTTAGGTTGTCATTCTTTAATTTCTTGAACGATGCCTTAGATGGTTGGGTAGTGTTCGAGTGATGAATGGTGAGTCGTTGTTGAGTAATTTAGGGTTTAATTATGTATATTATGCATGTCCGGTTAGATGGCCTACTTTGTCATCTAACTACGTTGTTTGTTGTTTAATTTAATATTGATGTTATATTGATGTTATTGATTGATTATTATTGAATGCGGGAATCGGGCACTCTTGTTGCTGATCTCCCAATTGATTGATTGATTTATGCTTGCATGATGATTGATGAATATGGAGTCTTGGTATGTGTGTGCCACCTCTCGGGCAGCGTCGGGCTGTCGGGTTGATAACGGCATGACTGCCATAGGCTACCCCCAGCTCGCATGACGGAGATGTCATGGAGGGAAGGGGCTAGTGAGGTACCTCGGGTGCGTGAGTAATGGGGAGTTATAAGAAGAACGGTTGAGATCGTGATGGCATTTGGAACTACACCAAATAGAGTATCCTTATTGAATGGTCATATAGTTATGTGATGATAGCTTTATTTATGTTATTATGTTGTTGTGTGTTTACTTGCTCAAAGGACTAAATCCAAGGAGCGTAATGAATACTGTCGAGATCTATCGGATCCTCACTGGGCTTATGTATATAAGCTCACTCTCTATTAATGCATGTTTCAGGTGTACTTTCACAAGATTACGGGTACGTGCCTCCTGAAGAGGAGAATGTGGAAAATGTGCCTTTCGTGGATGAGTCATATGTCCCTGAGTCTTATCCATGATCCTATGTTGTTAAATGTCTTGTATATTAGTTTAATAGACTTTATATGTCTTATGGTTCTTAATGTAATAGATATTGAAAAGATGATGATCCAAATGATGTTAATTTAGTGGCTTTCTTTTGTCTATGGTTAAATTGTAGTTGTGTCTCAACTTACTTTTGAAATGTATGATAAAGTTGAGGTATTGTATGTCATGTTGGAACGGAGGCGTATAACGAGGATGTTTTATTGTATAATATGGTTGTGTTGTATGTTGTTGTTTGTATTGAGGAATTACTGGATGTATGATGTTTAATGAGGTTGGTTTAGAACCTCGGAAATCTGTTTACTGTCGTTATGCCGCCGAAATTCCGTTGCGTCCTGACTGATCGTAGGTGGGGTCGAGTTGGGGCGTGACAGCTACAAGTGAAGGGGAGTAGACAAAACCTTGTTTGTCAAAAGGTTTGGTTCAGGTATTCTAATTGCACAAATCTATGTTAATGACATAGTTTTTGGTGCAACATCTAAAAATAAAGTTGATGAGTTTGTAAAGCACATGAAGCAAGAGTTTGAAATGAGCATGGTTGGGGAACTAACTTATTTTCTATATTTACAGGTCAAGCAATGTGAGGATAGAATATTCATATCTCAAGAGAAGTATGCCAGGAACTTAGTCAGAAGATTTGGCCTGGAGTCATCAAAATCCTCAAGAACCCTCATGAGTATGACCACCAAGCTGACAAAAAGTGAGAATGAGAAATGAGTTGATCCTAGCTTATACAGGAGCATGATAGGAAGCTTGTTGTATCTTACAGCAAGTAGACCTGACATATGTTTTAGTATTGGAGTATGTGCTAGATATCAAGCAGATCCTAAAGAATCTCACTTAGCTGTAGTAAAAAGGATAATCAAATATGTGAGTGGAACAATAGATCTTGGAATCTGATTTACTAATGACACTAACACAAATATTGTTGGCCTTAGTGATGCTGATTAGGCAGGTAATGCAGATGATAGGAAAAGTACAACTGGTAGATGCTTCTACATTAGAAACAATATGGTGTCTTGGTATAGCAAGAAGCAAAGTTCAATCTCCTTGTCAACAATTGAAGTTGAATACATAGCTGCTGGAAGTTGTTGTGCACAACTTCTATGGATGAAACAAATGCTAGATGACTATGGAATTGAACAATAGGTTTTGACAATCTATTGTGATAACATGAGTGCCATTAATATATCCAAAAATCCTATTCAACACTCTCACACTAAACACATTGACATAAGACATAACTTTATCCGTGAGCTTGTTGAAACCAGAACCATTGTTTTAGAACATGTTGCAACAGAGAAACAATTGGTATATATCTTTACTAAATGATAAAGACATCAAGGCTGCTAGGAATATCCAAGATCCAGTGCAAGTGCTAGTTGGTCCAGTGACAAGAGCTCGCGTTAAAAGGTTCAAGGAAGAGCTGAATAACTTGGTTCAGAAAGTCCTACAACAAGAGGAAAACGTGTTGGCTAGTAGGGGAGAAAAAGGCTGGTTTTACTCATCCAAATAGACCCAAGAGAGAGCCAAGAAGCCATAAGCGTCCAAGTTCAATGAACCATTTATTTGGGCTAATTTTCCAGCAAAGATTCAAGTCAAAGATTCTTCAAGAAGTTTTCAGAAGCTTGGGAGTTTTGGTCAAGATTTGACTTCTTTGTAATTCTATCTTAGTTCTAGTTTCAGTTTGTTTTGAATTTTAGTTTATTTCCTAGGGTCCACTAAGGACAAAAATTTCGTGTTCACACTAGAAAGGAGTCTTTTTTGGGCTCTAAGAAAAGGAGTCTTTCTTGGGCTGCAAGGTTGCTTCCTTTTGACCTAGTTACTATTCATATTTTTCTCAGTGGGCTGACGTTTAGGAGTCTTTTCTAAATAGAAAACTTATTTGTTCTTTGCATAAATAAGACTGATTTGCAAGAAATAAAAGTAAGACGTTTTTTATATTAAAATTTGTGAGATTATTCTCCTTGGAGTTCTCAAGAAACTCTTCGAACTTATCAAGATAATTCTTGTGGCGTTCAACCTTGACTTATCAAACGAGTTTCTCATCCTCGTTTGTGGCATCCTCAATTATACCGAGGTTCTTGATTTGCTAAGCAAAGGGTCGCTGTTTCCATCCATTCCTGAAAGGTCTTGGGGTCGTTTGCCATATTTGGTGTTGGGTCGCGTCGCATGTTGACGTGGTTTGTATCAGTTGGTAATCAGAGCTTAGGTTTATCAGGTTTGCCTATCCTTTTTCTTGTTTTCTTGGTTAATTCCGTGAGTCTAGGTCTAGGGTTTAAATTTTTTTCTTTGTTCTTGATTGAGTCTTGTTATCAATTCCGTTTCTTGCCTTGCTTCAATTCTGTTTTAGGTTGTCTTAAATCCGTTCTTGCTTCCAATTTAATTTCTTGTCTTGCGTTTCAATTCCATGCTTGCTTCAATTCCGTTTTCTTGCTTTCAATTCTGTTTCTTGCTTAGCTTTCAATTGGCCAAACCCTAGAATCTTGAATTAGGGTTTCTTGTGCTTCTAAATTTGAATTCTTTGTGGCTTGCTCATTGTCTTTGTTTCTGAAAATCAAGAAAAAAACATCAAGAAAAGAAAAGAATAGTGAAGAAAAGAAAGAAAAGAGAGAAAAAATACAATTCAAAGCTGAAAATTGAAAAAAAAATGCAAAATAGTAAACAGTAAAAAAAAAATTTGTTGAATTAGCCTTCGGGGCCAAGCTTTTCTGAAGGGAAACGACGTTCTGAGCATAACCCATTGTGATACTGTGGGCACTACCCTCTTAGGGCCAAATTTCATCATTTGTTATGAGTTTTAGGTGTTTTTGTGTTTTTGAATAGGGTTTCCTCAACTTTTCTTAATTTTCTAGGTTTCCTTCTTCGGGTTTTGCTTAATTTTCTTGGTCTAACCTTGTTTCTATAGTCTTAGAGGTCTGTTAAAAAAAATAAAAAATTTTAGATTCTGATAGAGAGTTGGTATGCTGCTTTAGTTCCTTTCTTGATAGTCTTGGTTAGTTTCTAGGGAACTTGAAGGAGAACACGAGAGGAAAAAGGCAGAGTGCGTGAGATTAATAGAGGGTAAAAGTCAAATTGAGTTGAGTGAAACACGTGAGGGAGTAAAATTTAATCATGTCTCAAAATCAAGCAGACAACACTAACGAAGGAGGTCAACAAGCTGTTGTTCCAAATTTATAGATGCAAGCTTTGATAGGAGAGATAAGATGGATGATGCGGGCTGCATTAGAGTAGCTACATGAGAGGTTGGATAGGGTATAACAGAGAGCTGAAAGGGTGCAACCACCAATTGCTCTGAATACACCAAGGAGGAACAGGTTGCAGCAAAGAGTTGAAGATGTTGATGATGTTGATGAAGTCAATGAGGAAGGTTTAAATAAGGAGCTTGATAGAATGTCTATGGGCAGCAATGGAAGACATGGTCGAGATAGAGATGCTAGGGGTCGTTTTGATTATTTTGATTGTGTTGATAACAACTTAGGTAGCATCAAGATGAAGATTCCTGCATTCCAAGGAAGGAGTGATCCTGAAGCCTATCTTGAGTGGGAAAAGAAGACCGAGTTGGTGTTTGATTGTCATAACTATTCCGAGATGAAAAAGGTAAAACTTGCTGCAATTGAATTTACAGATTATGCTATTTGTGTGGTGGGATAATTATGCATTAATAGGAGGCAGAATGGAGAACGTCCTGCTGCAACTTAGGATGAGATGAAGAGAGTGATGAGAAGGTGATTTGTACCCAGTCATTACTACAGGGATTTATTCCTCAAGCTGCAAGGTCTTCATCAAGGTAATAAGAGTGTCGATAAGTACAATAAAGAGATGGAGATGGCTATGATCAGGGCCACTGTAGAGGAAGATCGGGAGGCGACAATGGCTAGATTATTGAATAGGTTGAATCAAGAGATTGCTAACACCATTGAGTTGCATCATTATGTTGAGTTAGAAGATCTTGTGCATATGTCAATTAAGGTAGAGAAGCAATTGAAGAGGGGTGGTTCACGACCAAAACCAGCCCCGCAATACTCGAGTGCATCACCTTGGAGGACGAACTACCCAAAGAAATAAGAGAATCCGTCCACTTCCAAGGCCAAGCCCGAGCCCAAACAATCCACCAATGCCACGACCTCTCAAGGTAAAACATCTCCTACTACAACTCGTTCTAGTGATATTAAATGCTTTAAATGTCAAGGACGAGGTCACATAGCGAGCCAGTGTCCAAACAAGCGAGCAATGGTAGTTTTGGAAAGTGGTGAGATTGAATCTGAAGATGATACACATTCTGATGACATGCCCATAGTAGAGGACATCGCAGAGGGAGAAGAAGCATTTGGGGCTGATTATGGAGAGATGCTTGGACTTGTAGCACGACGAGCCTTAAGTTTGCAAGCTAAAGAAGAGGAAAAAGTAGTGCAACATGAGAACATCTTTCATACTCGCTGCCACGTGAAAGATAAGGTATGTAGTGTTATTATTGATGATGGTAGTTGTACTAACGTTGCTAGTGCTTCAATGGTTGATAAGCTAGGGCTTACAACAATTAAGCATCCATGTCTATACAAACTGTAATGGTTGAATGATTGTGGTGAGGTAAGGGTTACAAAACAAGTTATGGTATCGTTTCGCATTGGAAAATATGAGGATGAAGTATTGTGCGATGTGGTACCTATGCATGCTGGACATCTTCTCTTAGGAAAACCATGGCAATTTGATCGACGTGTCCAGCATAATGGCTTCACCAACAAGTACTCATTCATGTTCAATTAGCAGACAATCATTCTAGTTCTAATGACACCAAAACAAGTTTATGAGAATCAAGTGAGGTTACAAAAATTGAGTGATCAAAAGAACTTGAGTGATCAAAAGAATTTGAGTAAGCAAAAGATTGAGAGTGAAAAGAAAAAGAGCAAGGTCGAATCTGGAAAGGTAGTAAAGAGAGAAAAGAATTCGGCCAATGAGGTAAAAACATAGGGAAAGCAAAGAAATTTTTATGTAAAAGCAAGTGAGGTTAAGAGAGCTTTGATATCAAAACGGCCAATGATTATACTTATGTACAAAGAGGCTCTTTTAAACACTAACCAACTTGACTCTGCATTGCCTAGTGTTATTGTTTCTCTCTTGTAGGATTTTGAGGATGTGTTTCCTAATAAGATACCACATGGTCTACCACCTCTTCGGGAGATTGAACATCATATAGATTTCGTACCTGGAGCATCCATTCCAAATCGACCAGCTTATAGGAGCAATCCAGATGAGACAAAGGAGCTTCAAAGGCAAGTCAAAGAATTGATGGAGAAAGGGTACGTGAGAGAAAGCATGAGTCCTTGTGCAGTTCCGGTAATTTTAGTGCCTAAGAAAGATGGGACATGGATGATGCATGTTGATTGTAGAGCCATCAACAACATAATGGTAAAGTATAGACATCATATTCCTTGATTAGATGATATGTTAGATGAGTTGCATGGTTCTTGTGCATTTTCTAAAATTGATCTTAAAATTGGGTATCATCAGATAAGGATGACAGAAGGGGATGAATGGAAAACAGCCTTTAAAACTAAATATGGATTGTATGAGTGGTTAGTCATGCCTTTTGGATTAACTAATGCACCTAGTACTTTCATGCGCTTAATGAATCATGTCTTGCGAGCTTTCATTGGTAAGTTTGTTGTTGTATATTTTGATGATATTCTGGTTTATAGCAAGAGTTTACATGAAATTGTCTCACATTTAAATTTAGTTTTGGATGTGCTTAGAAAGGAGAAGTTGTATGCTAACCTCAAAAAGTGTACTTTTTGCACCGATAAGCTTGTTTTCCTATTTTTTGTTGTTAGTGCTAAAGGTATTGAGGTTGATGAAGAGAAGATAAAAGTCATCCAAGAGTGGCCAACCCTCTCAAGTGTAAGTGATGTTAGAAGTTTCCATAGACTTGCTGGTTTTTACAGGAGGTTCGTGAAAGATTTTAGCACCATTACAGCATCACTGACCGAGGTCATCAAGAAAAATGTTGGGTTCAAATAGGGTGAAGATCAAGAGAAGGCATTTCAGCTTATTAAATACAAGCTTACTCATGCTTCTTTACTTGTTTTACCTAACTTTACTAAAACGTTTGAAATTGAATGTGATGCCTCAAGTGTAGGTATAGGCATTGTTCTTATGTAGGAAGGAATACCTCTTGCATACTTTAGTGAGAAGCTCAGTGGGGCTGCACTTAACTATCCCACTTATGACAAAGAGTTGTATGCTTTGGTTCGAGCTTCGGAGACATGGCAGCACTACTTGTGGCCAAAGGAGTTTGTCATTCATACAGATCATGAATCCTTGAAGCATTTGAAGGGTCAACACAAGCTGAACAAGAGATATGCTCGGTGGGTTGAGTTCATTGAGACTTTTTTCACATGTCATTCACTATAAACAAGGTAAGGATAATGTGGTTGCAGATGCACTATCACAAAGATATATCTTAGTCTCTACTCTTGATGCTAAATTTCTGGGTTTTGAGCATATTAAGGACCTATATCAAGATGACCATGACTTTAGTGAAGTTTATAAGGCTTGTGAAAAATCTGCAGAAGGTAAGTTCTATAGGCATGAAGGGTTTTTGTTTAGAGAAAATAAGTTGTGTGTGTCTAATTTTTCTTTAAGAAACTTGTTAGTTTGGGAATCCCATGGTGGTGGTTTAATGGGACACCTTGGAATCGCTAAAACTTTAGCTATTTTGCAAGAGCACTTCTATTGGCCACACATGAAAAGAGATGTTAAACGAACTTGTGGAAGATGTGTCACTTGTAGGCAAGCTAAATCTAGGATTCAGCCCCATGGACTTTACATACCACTACCTATTCCTAGTTCACCTTGGATTGATATTTCAATGGATTTTGTTTTGGGTTTACCTAGGAGTAGGTGTGGGAGGGATTCAATTTTTATTGTTGTGGATAGATTTTCTAAGATGGCTTATTTTATCCCTTGTCATAAGACTAACGATGCTTCTAATGTTGCAGATTTGTTCTTCAGGGAGATTGTTAGGTTGCATGGTATGCCTAGGACAATTGTTTCAGATCGTGATGGTAAGTTCTTAAGTTACTTTTGGAAGACTTTGTGGGGCAAGCTAGGAACAAAATTTTGTTTTCTACAACTTGTCATCCTCAAACTGATGGTCAAACAGAAGTAGTTAATAGGACTTTATCTTCATTGTTAAGGGCTATCATAAGTAAGAACATTAAAACTTGGGAGGATTGTTTACCATATGTTGAGTTTGCTTATAATTGTACTGTTCATTCTGCTACTAAGTTTTCACCTTTTGAAATTGTTTATGGTTTTAATCCTTTAACTCCTTTGGATTTATCACCTTTACTTGTTTCTGAGCATGTGAACTTAGATGGTAAGAAGAAGGCAGAATTTGTGAAACAACTCCATGAGCCAGCACGACTCAACATAGAGAGGAGAACTGAGCAATATACCAAGCAAGCTAAAAATGGACGTCGCAAGTTGGTCTTTGAGCTTGGAGATTGGGTGTGGGTACACATGAGGAAAGAAAGATTTCTAGCACAGAGGCATTCTAAGTTGCTACCTAGAGGAGATGGTCCTTTTCAAATCCTCGAGCGGATTAATGACAATGCCTACAAACTTGATTTACTAGGTGAGTACAGTGTTAGTGCTACTTTCAATGTTACTGATTTAAGTCCTTTTGATGTAGGTGACGATTTGAGGACAAATCCTTCTCAAGAGGGGGGGAATGATAAGGACATCAAGGCTGCTAGGAATGTCCAAGATCCAGTGCAAGTGCCAATTGGTCCAGTGACAAGAGCTCGCGCTAAAATGTTCAAGGAAGAGATGAATAACTTGGTTCAAAAAGTCCAACAACAAGAGGAAAATGTGTTGGCTAGTAAGGGAGAAGAAAGACTAATAGTACTCATCCAAATAGACTCAGGAGAGAGCCAAGAAGCTATAAGCATCCAAGTTCAATGAACCATTTATTTGGGCTAATTTTCTAGAAAAGATTCAAGTCAAAGATTCTTCAAGAAGTTTCCAGAAGCTTGGGAGTTTTGGTCAAGATTTGACTTCTTTGTAATTCTATCTTAGTTCTAGTTTCAGTTTGTTTTGAATTTTAGTCTATTTCCTAGGGTCCACTAAGGACGAAAATTACGTGTTCATACTAGAAATGAGTCTTTCTTGGGCTCCAAGAAAATGAGTCTTTCTTGGGCTGCAAGTGTGACGCCCGGGTTTTAGCCATGCATTTAATTACTGTTGCATCCCTTGTTTGCGCATTTATTTATGTGCCTTACTAACTGACTTTTATGACTACTATTCACTCCATTTTAAACTGCCTCCTATTAGTTAATTAGCATTTTTATTAAATCATATTAATTATTAAAGTAATGAGAAAAATGTGCATTTGAGCTAGAGGCGATAGGAGAGCTCGTTTAGAAAATGACTTTTGTAGTTGAATGAATAGTGTTACGTAACTAACTTAAAGATTTAATTAACTAGCACCCATGTTTCACCTTAGGCTCGTTTTTAAGCTTACTACGCGCATTTTAGAAGCCACCTAAGCACCCAATCAAGACCCCACCTTAGCCAATTATTAAATAACCTTGTTTAGCTCATTAGATAACAAAGAAAAAAATAAATAAAAGCTGAAATTGGAGCAGGAGCTGGCCGACAGCAGAAAACAGTGAGGAAAAACCATTTTTGCTCTTCAACTCTTCGATTCAAGCCACTCCAAGCCTAGAGCAACTAGATTAGGGTGTGTGCAAGCTTCCTAGAGGCTCCTACGCGCATTGGTGAGGGATTTCACGACTTGTTTTTGCATTTTTAAATAGTTGCTCATTTCTTGATTTGTTGAAAATATGATTATATGCCATTGTAATTGTTATCTATGCTAATATACCATCTATATGAATGCTAGAGAACACATTTGAACCGTCGTTTCGCAATTTAAATGGTTAGAATCGTTAGTTTGATTTTTAGGGTGAATAGTGATATTTTTTCTAGGGTTTTGTGTAATTGCTCGAATTAGCTTGAATTAATGCTTCTAATAGATGCCTTAGGTACTAGTGAAGATAACCTAATAGCCCCGTGCACTTGCATTGCCCTTAAATCGCCTAAAATGGAAAATAGCCGACTTTAACTTGGGGCTTTTGGGGTTAATGCGAATCCGGGTGGATTCGGGCTTCAATTCTAGTATCCTTAGGCTACCTAGGTGCTATAGATGCCTTGATATCCCTTGTTTGAAGCCCGGACAATGTATGTGTAGTTTAAAGCCATAAGAGGGAATTTGGGGCTTTCGGGGTAAACGCGGGCATTTGAATGAGTTAGAGGGTTGAGAGGGTACCTTGAGGGTTAGTTAGAAGGTTGGGAGAGTTTCTTTTGAAAATGAAACCATTAACTTTGGTTTGGAAGAGAAATAGTTTGTAAAATGAAGGGGTTAAGTGTAATTTCGGTTGTCTCATACTTCTAAACGCACGGCATGACTTCTTGAGTGTTTATATGTGATATTAAGTTGATTTGGAGCTTTTGGTATAATTCTATGGTTATTTTGTAATGTCTCTTTGCAAAACTACATAATTGCTTATATAATTGTTCTATTCTGATTGCATCGAGGTCAACCTACTTTGTTGATCCTCATATGTGTTAATGCTTATATTATTGCTATTAACTTGCCATCGTTAAGTGCATTGCATAGTGGTTGCGCAACCATAGTGTCAGGGGCGGATGTGTTGAATATCGGCTGGGCGGCAGAGGGCTTGCCGGTGGATATTCAAACTCCGTACCCTATTCCCTCATTCGCCTGGTCCGGAGATTGCCAGGGGATGTTGGGTCGTAGGATTCGGGGTACATCCGGAGTACACCCACTAGAGTGATTGGGGTTATGCCGGCTTATCGTGATCGTGCTCGTGGTTCGTGGATCGTGATTGAAGACCAGTGAAGATTGGTGTATAGGGGATTGTTGAAATGTATCCTTTTAAATGTGTGGTTATTTAAGTTATCATTGTTTCTTTAATTGTTTAAGTGTTATTGTTGTGTAATTGTATTATCTGTTGCATTGCACGCCCCGGGACTATATCCCTCACTGGGCAACAGTGGTTGCTCATACCTCGATATCTGTTTCAGGAGACGCTGAGGGTGATCCCCAGCTTGTTGATTTAGTTGAGGAAGAAGAAGTTCAGATTGAGCCTTTACCTTAGTTGCTGTGCCTGATATCTTGAGGTGGTTAATGAATTTGCTGCTATGTGGAAGATTCATCTGATTACTTTACGTACTATTTTGTGGCCTAAGGGCTATGTATATGTTGTTGTGCAAATTGAAGGATAGTAGATTGTGGTGTAGAATTGGAAGCCATGTCTTGTAATAACTTTTATTCTTGCCTTTATTTCCTTGCATGCTTGGGAGTGGATGGTTAATGTAGAATGCACTATCCTTTAAGTTGTTTTATTGATTTCCTAGAATGTTATGATTATAAAACTATGCTGATAACAAGTTCTCGCATGCTTGTGTGTTTTGGAGATATTGTGTACCATAAGGCTCGGATGGCCTTATAGCTTTGTTGTTTAATTAAGAAAAGCTTGTATTGTATTGTTGGGACTTTGTTTAAGTGTTTACAGGTTTTTAGAATGTCCACGGTACAGGGGAGACTCTGTCCGTGTGTCGGGTCCGGACTTAACCTTTAGCTTGGGGGTTGGGTCGGGGCGTGACAGCAAGTTTGCTTCATTTTGACCTTGTTACAATTCATATTTTTCTTAGTAGGCTGAGGTTTAGGAGTCTTTTTTAAATAGGAAACGTATTTGTTCTTTGCCTATATAAGGCTGATTTGCAAGAAATAAAAGTAAGACGTTTTTTATATTAAAATTTGTAAGATTATTCTCCTTTGAGTTCTCAAGAAACTCTTCGAACTTATCAAGATAATTTTTGTGGCGTTCAACCTTGACTTATCAAACGAGTTCCTATCCTCGTTTGTGGCATCCTCAATTATACCAAGGTTCTTGCTTTGCTAAGCAAAAGGTCGCAGTTTCTATCCATTCCTGAAAGGTCTCGGGGTTATTTGCCATATTTGGTGTTGGGTTGCGTCGCATGTTGACGTGGTTCGTATCACTAAAGCTTTAGATCCTTTGAGATTTGAAACCCTAAGAAAAGGTCTAGGAATTTGTAGAATATAATGTTGCATCATGGACTGCATCAGGGTTGTGAAAGAAGCTTGAGAAATTTGAAAATTTGATATTTAATTCAACTGGTGATTTATTTAGTGAACCATACTTTTTGCACAACTGAATTCTAGTCTAATGAAGAAAACTAATCTTGATAATTTGTGATTACAGGAACTTGATCTATTAGATGACTAGGGATAAAGAGAGAAGTCTCTCAAAATCCATTCCTGCATTCTATTCATCCTCAAGATCAGCAAGAAAATATGTAGGAAATATTGATAATGTCAAGCACTGGAGAGAGCTACCTAATCCAAAATAAAAGGTATTAGTGTGAAAGCTACCAGTTGCAACATTAGCTGAAACATCAAAAGAAAAAATGGATAAATAGTGTGTTTTCCTGCGGGATGAATAGATGATCAGGTATGCTTGCGCTGAAAGGAAGAGTTTCTTCATCTTGCAGGTTTGATGGTGAAAGTTATCTTTTTCAGAATTCAACTTCCCACACACACACATGGTTCATTAATTAAATTCCTGACTGAATTAAGTATTAATGAGTAAACTTTCTTGAGTAATTTCATGATCACTGAACATATCATGCATTTTTAATTTTTTTTTTTAAAGGGTGGAATCTCAAATGATTTTTGCAAAAGTTGGAGACTCTGTTGCAACATCACCTCAATTTCTTTTTAATAACATGGTATGTCTTATGTTATAACTTCAATGTGCAACATTTTGGTAGTTCGAAATGAAAGTTTTTGAGTGGGAATTTTGGATATCAAAAACTGACAGTTGCTTCATTTGTGCATGTTTTGAAATCCCCAAGATCGTGGGATTGGTGGCTGATTACCCACGACGGCAATTAGGGCATGATTTGTTCCAGTTTTTGTGTGACTTTCCATATAACATTTTCCTTGTCTCCTCTGCTACTCACATTCTCTCACTCATCTCTCTTGTCTCTCTTCAAGTTTTGATTAAGGGTTTTTGCAGATCAAACATGGTGAATACAAGATCAAGCGACAAAAGATGGGGTAAACCAAAGCCAGGAGCACTGGGAGGTGCCTTCAATAAACCCATCACCATCGATGAGCCATCACATTCTACAGAGGCTACACCCCAGGAAGATGTTGTTCCAACATCGTCAAGCAGCACAAGTTCCAGTAGGTCTCCTCTTCATTGATAAGCACCACCTGCATCATCATAGCCCAAGAAGTGACCTTGTCTTGGGTATAATCTTCCTTTTGCCTTCTCTAATAAATTCTATTTTTTAGAGACTCAAGAAAAGTTTAAAATCTTTTCACAAAGGAAGTTTGTTGTTGAAAGACCTTTAAATCTGAAGTCTTATCAAGCCACTGGGCTTGTTGATTTGCTTAAGGACAAGAAACTGCTAGGCTCTTTTACTAAAGTGAAGTCATTTTCTGGTAATCTGGTTTATGAGTTTTATTCTAATTTGCACAAGAACATCAATGTTGCAGCATCCAAATACTTTCATCAGGTCTTTGTAAGAAACCATGTGTTTGATTTCTCTCCCTCTGCCATCAATGAGTACCTTGAGTGTGAACTCTCTATAGATTTTATCCCTAACATCTCATTAAACACTATTGCTACGAAGTTGGTAGGAGAACTGAGTGAGTGGAAACAAGATGACAGATTGCTTGGTCCTAAATTAACCACTAACTATGCTGCCTTTCATAAAATGGCTATAGCAAACTAGTTTCCTACCAAACACTCCACCACTTTGAGTATTGAGATGGGAAAGCTTCTGTATTCCGTTGGCACTGGGATTAATTTCAATCTGGGAAAAATCATTTTTTATCGTATCCTTGAAGAAGGGGGTAAAGAGTTTACGAGTCAATATTTGCCATATCTTTCTCTAATTTGTGGTTTGCTCCTGTCCTAATATTCTGTGCTCCAAAAGAATGAAGTCATGCTCAAAATCCCTCTTCCCCTGTTCTTTTCCAATAAATTTCTCTAAGGTTTGCACAAGGTGGACATTCAAGGGGAGCCAGCTAATATTGCAACAACACCTCCCTTAGGGAGTACCAGTACTTCGACAGATTAGTTTGCAGTGTTGCAACAGCTGCAGCACCTTCTGGAGGCTGTTGAAGAGCTCAAAGAAGAATAGAGCAATGTCTAGGCTAATCAGGATCAAATCCTCCAGACTCTTGCTCAGCTTCTTCAGGTACAGGGAGCTTTACTGGAGCATTTGATGGGACCTTCTGCGAAGTGATGATGGTTGTCTGATTCCTGCACTATTTTCATGATGTTTTCTGTTTTCTCTTGTTGGATCGAGTTCCTGAATACTTTTTGTTCCTGTTTGTTTGGTTTGTGGTGTTCACAGTTTTTGCTTCACCCCTTGACTTTGTTCGCAAAAAGGGGGAGCATTTGCTACTCTATTGTTGCTACTATTGTTTTGGTTATGATTGCTACTTCTTATTCTCTTCATGTTATAATGTCTGTGTTACTGTGATGTTTTATTGTCTGTTGCAACAAGGTATTATCCTTACTGCTCTGATACTTTCTTATATGTAATTCTATGGTGTTATGCTGACTGTTGCAATAGGATCATCATTGTTATGCACTTGTGCAGTATAAAGTCAGTCAGGTAGCAATACTAGGGTTTTGTCAAAACAAAGCCAAAATGGGCAGATTGTTAAGGTAATTAAGTTTATTGGGATTTGATTGGCTATGTTTTAGCAAAACTTTTGTTATTACCATACTTGTGTTATTACCATTCGTACTATGTAGGAAAAATATTATGGTATCTTACCATATAAGAAGAAGATTTGTTCTGATTATGGAATGGCATTAATTGCCTATTCATAAGGAAATGAAGAGTAAAAGGAAGACTAGGGCTTTGCGGGAAGAGGCCTTTCTTAAAGCCCAAGCTATGATGACCTGCAACAATCAAGTATATATATGTGTGGTATAGGTCACGAAGGGGCACGACGAAGCAACAAGAAAACATAAAAGATTCCCGTCCACTGTTCCATGTCATGTTGCAACACTATCTATGTTTGAGTTCTTGATTTTATCAGTGTTATAACTTTGTTTATTTTGACAGTGTGTCATGAGCAAATTGTATAAGCCTTTGACTGATTAGATTGTTGTATCCTTTAATCATTCTTCGGGAGAAGAAGTTGTAGTTGTCGGGAGAGAATGGTGCAAGTCGAGGGGAGCTCGCCAAACTAGAATTCACTAAGGAGTTATTCATCGAGGCGTCAAAGGTCAAGAAGGAGTCTTTACTTGTGTAAGTCCATTGATGATGTAACTTGTTATTTCTTAGTGAATTGGTTTGTTGGACCAAGGGTTGGTCCTGTGGACGTAGACCGTACGGTTGAACCACGTTAAAATCTTGGTGTTCTTAATTCTGTTACAACTTTATTTTATTCCGCTGCTTTATACGTTCTCTATTTATTTGCAATATTAAGTGAAGCCAATTATTCAATTACAGAGATAGATTGGTTGGTTCAGTTAATGTTACAACATCATCTGTAATAGTTTTCTTTTACATCACGAAACTCTATTATTTAATAAAATTATTCATACTTACACTGCAATAACTCTAACACAACTGAACAAGTTCTATGTAGTAAATTGTGAGGAAATAGAAACATAAAATAGAAAATCAGAAGGAATTTGGAAATGAAAGATCTTTCCTAAACTAAACATGCCCTTGTTTTTCTTTTTATTTTTTATTCTTTAAAGTTCCACGACTATTTATTCTTTAAAGTTCTACGACTAGAATAAATACAAGAGATTTCGTAATTCGTCTAGATTCATTAGTTGGCACCTCTAACAGAAAGAGGAGTGAGGCTTTTGTATTGCTTAGAAGGTAGCGGGCTGCTACTAAGCAAAAAAACTCCTCAAGGTCATAGCCCATGTCCTTTGCTTCTTTGCAATTAGAAAGGATAAGTAAAGAAAAGAAAAAAAAATGACAAAAATTATAAAACAAAGAAAAGGAGAGAATTAAATCTTGTTGGATTAGAAAGAAAATAAATGGGAGGTATAAATTTTGACATACAAATTTACATATATACTCTTAATGGACCAAAAAGTCAAAGAAAAGAAGAAAAATGACATGTGTAACAGGTATTACAAAATATTAGAATAATTGCCCTCGTTTTGTATCCAAATTAAGAGGAGTTAAAATTGGATTATAAAAGAGATTAGACCAATCCCTCGTATACCTTTCTTTTATTAGTTCATCCAAATCAAATAATGGGAGGTAATCCCTGATCCAAACATAGTTAGTTAAGCTTCAAGGATACCCTGTTACCATTTCCCATAAAAATATAATAAACCTCGCAGGGCTTGAAATTAAGACTGCAACAGTTCAAACTACGTTGTTAAAATGCATGCCACACATTATACAAGAGATCTTTCAAAGTGGTATCCTTGAAACATATGTTTACTTAACTACAACTTCAGTTAGCACCTAGATACACATTCTAGAGACTGCAATATTTTCCCCAACTAAATTATTGATCAAACAATCTTTCCATCTAAGCTACGAAAATGTTTTCACAAACATCAAGGATCTGAATAACCAGATAATGGTGAAGACCTGAGACGAGTTTCATCCATCTCATGCCCAGGCTTCTCGATCTCCTCCCCTAGTATTTACAATGCTTGCTACCCCGCTCTTCTTTACTGGCTTACTCAATTTAAATACAGGATGCCTGCGTAGCTTTCGCACTCCTTTCCTCAAACTTAGCCTATCGAGTATCCCCTCAACTTCCTCGCTGTCATATCCATCTTTAAAACTATTTTCTGAAGTTCGTCTTTTGTGCACAACAGGTAAGGTCCTACTTGAATGAGTTTCATGTTTCTCTCCGACATCACTCTTGCTCTTCAAGCTCCAAAACTTTTCCTCTGTGTCTGACTCCAGCCTGTCTAAAGTGGCACTCCATGAAAGGTTGCGAGTGGCATTTCTTTGATAAGAACAGTCATCACGTTCCTGGTTATTTAATACTTCTCCAGGTGAACTTGACGAATGGTCATCTACCTTGTGGCTCTCAGAATCAGCACATATTAAGACTGAATGTCCTTTGGCAGTTGGTTCTCTTTCCCGAAGGCTTTTCTCAATAAGCGTTTTAAGGAAGTTCATGACTTGGACTGCATGAATCAATGCAGTCAAAGGATCAGCCATCTGCATCAATTAGAAGTCATCTTGCTTGTTAAATAGACAACAGATCAGGAAAAGTAACAAAAGGAAAAAGAGAAAAGGAATCCACGTTGGTTTAATTTAAAACAGGCCATTCATGACTGTTTGGCATGTGCAAACCCTCAGCTGAACTGAAATATCATTTAGTATCATTCACCTTAAGAAAACATTTAACCCCATCCACAAGGCCAAAATCTTCCTTTCTATTTGCTCTCAACGATGTGTTCAGCCGTAATAGAATACCAATAGAACACCATTATAATAATTTTATACATTTGACAAAAGTTGTTTTCCGGGTAGCTGTATCAGCAACAAAGATAGTGCTGTTCCAATTTAGCAAATAAATGATTTTGGAAGTTAAACATGAGAACAACCAAAAACAGAATTCTTAAAACATACAATATTATATGATATGGTAAAGAAAAATGACAAATCACCTGAGTCATGTTCGGAGCAAAAACCATAGCAATGTTCCGGGCATTCATCTTGTTTTGACGCTCATGTTGCACAACATCTGCCATCAAAGTGATCGCCCAATCAAGCAAAGCAGCCTCAGTTGCAGGAAGTAAATTTACAAGATCGACACACTCTTCTTCTGTGTTGCAGTGCATCACCTGTTCTGGGGTTAGAGAATCAAGAACTCCAGTAGGAAGTTCTCTAAACCACGCCTACAAAACATAAGAACCTCTTAATAAGTCGGACTTTGAGAAATTTCACTAATTATTCATACAAAGGATCCCACCATTTCTGCCTTTAATCTCAAAGCTTGATCAGTGAAAGATATGCTTGCAGATTGAAACCTATAATGTTCACCTCCCACAACTTATCTACTTATAAGCTAAATGGATAACAAACAACAAGCAATCGAATACGTACCTTTATTAGCCCTGCCAAACAATGAACATCAATTCCATGAAGTACGATGCCTTCATTTAGCTGACTCCGAACATTTTCTTCCTGACCATTCTCAGCATTTATTCGAAAAATTCCTTCTGCCTTCATGGGAAACATATTTGATAAATGTAAGAATCAGCAACAGGGCATAGATTTTACCAAGTGAAAAATATACCTGAAGGCCTCCTTCTGAATACAACCGATGCTGCATTTTGAGAAGAATTGTTGGAATGCTGTTTCCTCTAGTATCATACGAACACTGCATCGACTGAGCAGAAACTCCAAAAACACTTGCACTATAAAATAGGCCAAGTGAGAAAATATCACAGCAAAAAAAGAAAAGCAGAAAGCATGAAACAAAATAAAATAATAATTCATGGAAGGAATCAAGAAACAGAGAACTGCTATAACATAAAAAGATGCCAGAAGATTCTTACTCATCAGTCACTGCAACAGGTCAAGAAAAAAAAGTAATGCATATAAGACTTCTATTGTATTTCGTCAAACGAATATGGAAGTAGACCGATAATATGCGGAGAGAGGAAAAAAGAAAAACCATAATCCCCTTCCTAACCAAAGCCCAAAGACCCCATTTGACACCAGAAAATAAATCGTTGAATAGTTTGCACTTTCGCCTTTATTACATGTAAGTGACAGTTTAGTAAATGAAGCTTTAACCATTAGAAGTACAACAATGGAAGCACATTCTCGACATAAGTGAACCAACTGTCCTAAGTATAATTGCAATTAAATTTGTTTCCAACAAATATATCACAATAGAAAAACTGGGAGTATTTGCGATTACGTTACAGAACATCAATTACTGCATCTATACATGAGAGTACACAAGCGCCATAGATTCTTTAAAAACGAAATTAATCCTCCTTTCTTACGTAAAAATCAAAGACTCAAAGAGAATCTAAGGGCCCGTTGAGTATAATACAACTAGGTTTTCTTTTTTTTTTTCTTTTTTTTCTTTCTCGAGAAAACTACTGGAAAATTTAAGAAGCATCGAGGAAAATGAGAATGAAAAATTGATCTCCACAAATGAGAATCACTTATGGTATTTCACAAAATGAAAGTAATAATCAGATCTTTTCAAGACAAGAACCTCCACAGATCCACAACATTATCAGATGGGAAAGAAATTTAGAAATTTAGAAGTTGTGTTTTTTAAAGAAATATATATATATATATATATAGATTAAAATTGAGTAGTACATACTAGAATGGATAATTGCAGAAAATAAGAAAGTGGAGGGCACCTTGCGGAGGGGACACGGCGGGGGACGACGGGGAGGAGCTCGACGGGGAGGCCAAGGAAGCTGCCGTTGAAGCGGTCGAAGGTGACGTGAGACAAGTGGCGGACGTCGGTTGGGGAGCCTATGTCCATGTTGGCGGCCACGTCATCCCTCTCCACGCTGCACGTTACCAAAGACTTCCTTAAAGCCGCCGCCACCACTCCTAGTATTTGAAACTGATGATGCTGACGATGACGACGATGACGGTTGACCCTCTTATGCTGTCTGTTCTCAGGAGTCATAAACGGCGTCGTAACGGCATTATTAAGATCAGTGCTGTCATCATCACCAAAATACCCTTGGCTTTCTTCTTCTTCTTCTTCTTCTTCTTCATCTTCATCTTGAGTTTCATCTTCTGTTTCTTCCTCTTCATAAAGAGATGCTTTACGAGGAGGGGACGAGTTGAGGATTGCTGGTGAGTTGACTCGCCCGAGTGAGCATGACTTGGATCGGAAAAGCCGTGTCATGGATGATGATGATGAACTAGTTGCTACTTGAATCAAATTTATTATGGTGGTGGTGGTGGTAGTGTTGTCGTTGCTATTAATGGTACCATTTTATTTATTTATGGTGGTGGATATTAAATGGCAAACACAAGGGGTAAGGAGGGGGTGATGTTAAATTATTTGTCTGTGTCTAATGATGATAAAGATGATGGATTGCTTGGAAATGAGAAGGGCAAAGAATGAATTAAATTGCGGAGAATAATAATAATAATAATAATACTGATTCGGATGATACTAACCATAGCATCCTCCTAGTGGCTACGGGTTTTGGATTTGTTGGTCATATCGTGATCGAGAGAGAGACAGAGAGAGAGACAACAACAAGACATAACCAAATTTACTAGTAAGATGTGTGTTTTGGAAGTTTTCTTTTTATTTGAGATACATCCTTGATATGTACAACTTTCTTCCCATGTTTCATGTTACATGTTCACAGAGGTTTCTGAAATAGAGAATTAGGTGTCCTTTGTTGTAACCATCTTCTGCAGCAATTACCGGTACAAGAGAGAGAGTTACCTTCGATACTTTTTTTTTTTTTTACCGAATCCACTATTTTTTTTTATTTTTTTATTTTATTATTATTATTATTATTATTATTATTATTTTGTGGTCAGGGGTTGTATTCTATCTCTCAAAGTTTAACTAATCAAAAATCTCGTGGGCACTAATTTTACAATGTAATCTTTGAACAGGCTTTGTTTAATTAAATTTTTATTTTTGCAAGAGCATACAATAGAGGAAATCCAACCCACCTCTTAGGAGGCGTCACGTGTCTTCTTGTCAAATATCTCATTTTTTTTAAGTACCTATACAATCAAATAGTTAGACAACTTAGAAAGGACTTTAAATAAGTTGCAATGTCTTGAGGTGGTAATGATAAGTATCACTTCCATTCCAATCTGAAAGCAAGTGATTCAGCAATTAACATAATTCTATATATGTGCTTACTCTTATATATTTACAATCCCTTTTATAAACTTAAGCATTTGAGTGTCGTCCTAGAAACCTTTCCGGTTGCTAGTGGTTAGTTCGTTCTTAGAAAAACAATACTTCAACCAATCTTAGTTTAGCCTTGGCACTCACAGATCTAACATCTCCAGTATCATAATGCCCGATCAAAAAAAAAAAAAAACAATTATCATAATGATTCTTCAATCAGGCAACTAGTACTACCAGCTATTTAAGTGGGTAGAGGAGACGGGGCAGGCATCGAGGGAGGTGGGTATATTTATTTGAGTCAAGACCATAAAGGCTACAAAAGTTCTTTTTTCTGAGTTTCTTGAATGGTCCCTAAATTTTGTAGGGTCGATTGGACAACTAGCATTATAGCTCACTAACGGTCGTTTGAATTGTCATTCAATGAACTCTTGTAATTTTGCCATTTCCATGTTTCTCCCGGTTGTATCTAATTGAATTACTATAAAAAATTTTAAAAAAAAGTTACGAATTTATCGGTAGTTTTTTCTTTCTATTCTTTTCTTCTTTCCCTTTTTGGTTTCATTGGTTCATACATCCATACCTAATCTCGAGTACAAAAATCAAGAAAATAGATGGCTGTTTTTTCATTTAATTACCGGTTATACGTCACTAAAAAATTACCGACAATTAAAAAACTTAATACAAGTTTAACAAAATTTTAAAAAAATGTAACAAACTTTGCCATTTTGAGTATGACTAGTAACTAGTTTGAATTGTTGATTGTTGGCAAGATGAGATAATGCCAAGCAAAGAAAAATGCAGAGTATGTCTCCAAACTGCAGGGACATGATTATGCGAGTGCATGTGTGAAAACTTCCTTTTTACCTCTCTAATATTCGCGTGATTTATTTCATAGCAATTACCATGTAATTTATATTATGTAAAAATTATACAAATAACATCACAAACTTTCATCTTTATGGTACTGATAGGGGTGTAAATCCGAGCCCAACAAAGCTTTTGCATCCTGGGGCTGTGCAGCCAGCTCCGTGCCTGACATTACTTTGTTTCCTTGGCATAACTGTCACATTTGACATGACATAAAAATAAACAGTGTCGGACATGTATGAACAGTGCCGGGTAGGATGAGCATTAATTGCTGTCCGGAATCAGAACTAGTATAAATAGACCACTCATTCTTCATTACGGGGTAACTCGTGCACATTTATTACTCTCAACTACCTATCATTTAGCTCGGACATACTATCATTCTCACACCCGCGATTCCTTATCTTGTTTTGCAAGTTAGGTAGCTTGAGGTCGGAATACTGTGCTCGTGTGGACATTCATTTTTTACCCTCATCAGTTGGCGCCGTCTGTGGAAAATTTAGTTCCCTTACTTTCCCATCAACCCATTAAGAAAAACCACTATGTTAAACACTAGAAGTCAAAACTGTGGGACTGAGGACCTTCCACCTAAGGACGGGATGCCCGAAACGCCCCCCAGAACAAATCCAACCCAAACCCACACTGGGTCGAGCTAGCATATGCATTTAGCTACCAATACATCCCTACCCAAAGTAGTAGACGCAACGGCTACTATGAGTCCCCAGGTGAAACTGCTATATCACATGTTCATAGAGCTCCAAGACACGATAACCCACCTTGTTGCAAATCAAGTGGCTCCACCACCGCACCAATCCTAGGTTCTGTAACACCCTGATCCCTCACGGAATCAGGACCCCTATTAAATTCTTCTAATTACAACCCGCCCCTAACCTCGGGCACGGAATTTGAGAGAAAATATATGGAGTTTTCCCTGTTTTTAGGCCAATCCATAAACCTACACGCAGAAGATTCAACACAAACAATGCCACAGCAAGTATAAAACTTCATTTCTAATTCACAAGGCCATTCTATTTTACTTTTAGTTGGCAAAATATAACTTCCGAATACTCTAGCTAAAAATCTATTAAGCTAAGTTAACTATATGGTACTATACATGCCTTTAGTAGACTTTAGCTTTAATTACAAACCTTTATACACAACAAATACAAACAAGGCTATTAAGGCCTCCAAATAGATTACATATACATTCCCATATCCATACAAACTAGTATCCACCTCAAGCTATAACAATCAGGGAGACTCTTGTGCTTCTTTTCCCACAACCTCTGGAGGTACAATACCTGCATCGCCTGAAAAATGTTACATAAAAGGAATGAGCATACACTTATGCTCAGTGAGGGAAGGATAAACGGGGATAGTTTTCGAAAACGGTTTTTGTGTAATGCATATAGACATTCACTCTAACATAATTTAGGACTCTTAAGAATGTGAAAGTATAATATTAGGCATAATAAACTTGAAGTAACACAACAATAGAAGCTAAAAGACACTTAAAAAGGAACTTGAAAATATAAGGCTTGAATACATTAAAATAAAATACGCAATGTAAACACATATAAAAAGGATACATTCGCTATCTCCATGGAATGCTCCGTCCATGCGAGCCTGCTAACCCCATGGAACGCTCCGTCCATACGGGCTCATTGTTCCTCCGCTACCTTTTCTCTTCATCACACGACGCTTGATATGTTGGCATCCTTTATCTTTCCATTGGGTGTACTCTGGATATACCCCGAAATCCTACGACCCAACGCCCATGGAATGCTCCGTCCATGCAACGAGGGAATAGTCGTAGAGGATGAACTACCTCTGGCAAGCCCATTGCCGCCTAGCAGATAGTCACCACATCTGCGCCGAACGTGATGGTTGCAATCATGAAAACGCTAATTAACTTGTTAGTTTCGCTAGATAACATGTAGCACGTAAATATGATATATCATGTAAATGACAAGTGGCAAAGAGGCCACCCTCATACATATACACATTAACATGCCTTAGAAAACATTAAATATGGACTTTTTACACTAGGATTAAATGACATGCATTGAAAACATTCTTTATTTCATGACTCGCAAATTCACTTTAAAATTAACTTTCTATGTACATGTGGATTCACTACAAGGCAATAACCATACAAGAATTACTAAGCCAAGCTTCATTCACATACAACTAGGCTATCAAATTACCACCAAGTAATTACCTCAAAACTCAAAATAGGTCAATCTAGAACTTCACGAAAACATGCTTATTACCCATTCCTCTAATAGAACTTTATCAAATCAATTACCTATACTATTAACCTCCAAACACTCTGATTTTTATGTATAAATGTAGCTCTTTGAGTGTAGATAATTTTAGGTTCAAATGGTGCCCAATTCCGAGTTAAATTCCATGAGTTATGACTTTTACCGTGCAACTACACCTAGCTGGGCAGAACCAGCGATTTTCAGGACACATTTCAGAAATGATTTTGTTAGAGGCTTAAAAGGTTGAATTATGTAATGACCTGAAACCCAACCCTTCTCAAGGCCAGGTCAGGAGTCTATGCTTGCTGTCGTTACGGTCTCATGTATAAATTTTTTTACAACATTAAGAGGAATAAAATATTGAGATCTATTTAATAACTAGCTATTATATAGTAATTCAAGTACAAAAGGGTGTTATACAACCACCTGAGACATGAAAACTACCCCGCTGCTTTTACAAATTAGGGTCTTAACAACATCTACCCTTTTTACCCGAGAGTAATACAAGTAAACTTTAGCCTTTACACTTTGAATCATATATCAAAACATGACAGGCAAGGAACTTCGAGCACGTAATCAATCAACTTCGGCACATAACGACAACTTCCATTTCAAGCTAAACTTCACCTGCAAGGGGGGGGGGGGGGGGGGGGAAGAAAAAGGGTAAGCTCTTTGGAAGCTTAATAATGAGGATGGAATAGGGATAGTTTTGAAAACATTTTGGGGCTTTTGAAAACCATGACATGATGCATTACACGTGTGATAACATTAATTCACTATCTACATATGATAAATGATAAGGTACAATAATATATCACATTGCAAAGGATACATTCCGATATCACTTCTGTTGAGATGGCCGGCCTTGGATCACAATCACAACTTCTTATTTCTATCGATAAGGTACTCTGGATTGTATCCGAAATCTATGACTCGTCTCTCCGAGGATGGAATGCCAACTGAAAGAGGAATTAGGACCACGATAGTGACAAGAGCACCAGCAAGCCTTGTGCCACCCGACGTTCGTGAACGCTATCATGCCTGAGGTTGCAACCCTCAATAAAGCATACGCATGCACAAATAATCATGTAACATGCAATTGGTAGCATTTTGAGGGGATGACAAAGTAGATCGCCTCCATACATATAGACACTAGAAATGAAGTTGACATTAACTCATTGTTGTCACTTAAACTTTTAATAAATTTGATAACAAGTAGCAATTAATAGCAGTTTCATTTCTTAAACAATTAACTTTCCATTCCTAGTTAGAACAATAATTCTACATGCTACAGTTGAAGTAGATTTATGTTCAAATAAGAACTACATTAATTGGTAATTCAATAGTTTCTAATAACTAAGGCATTTAATCCTTATACTTTTCAATGTCACCTAGGCTCATTCAACCAAGTATTAAGTTTATCAGTACAAAGAATGGTTTCCTAAGCTAAGCATGCATTTAAAACTCAAGTAAATTAAGCCAATCTCTACCATTTTAATTCAATGATATATCCCCACAATTTGACCCATTTAATCACCTTATTTTTCCTTAACTTCAATTAACGTAGCTCGTTGGCATTGCAACATTAACTTGTAGTTATTTTTTGACTAGAAAGAAAAGCATCCAACTATTAACTACTAATTTCTTTACTTAGAATTACGCCCTTTTCAAATTAATCTAATAGTACCATAAGCATGGCTATATGCGAAACACATCTAGACAACATACGAATTAAATCTTGGCATGCGGTTTTAAGACTTTCCTCACATAGGTTCATACTGGAAGTATACATATACAATAATCTTGCATCCAATTTGAAATAAACTATCTCACGTAATTTTTCACATAAATTAACTTTATTATATTCTTATGCATATATACTTTCATGATCGAAGTAATCTACTTGTTGTTAAAAACAATTTCCTCACCTTTACTGCTCGCTAAAGCTACGACTTTTGATTTGAGGAGAATTATTTTTGTGCAGGTCGTGTTCTAACTAGGTAGAGTGACGGTGGAGTCATGATGCTTTGTTGGGGAGTTTGTTTGATAGAATTGTTCTAGGCTATGATTAAGTTGGTTTTAGATTGGGCGGTTATGAAGAATCGACGAAGGCAGGTTGATAGCATGATGACGTCGTGTCTAGCTTAGGCTATGTGGTTTGTTTGTTGTGACGGTGATTAGATGAAAGTGAGCAGTGGAAATAATTGAAATTGATGTTGGCTTAAGCAATAGAATGTTGTTGATGTTGACGATAATTCTGGCTAGGAGAAATAGGACGGTAGAGCTAAGGAAATAGGACGGTGAGCTGCTGACATTAACTCTTTTGTGTGGCAAATCGTGAGCTAATGGTGGTGGCTTGGGCGATGATGTGTCGGGCAGTGAGCTGATAATTCTTGTTCGGTGTAGTATCTAATTTATTGAAGAATCTTTGGCAGCTTGTTAGGGCAGTGGATTATGATAATGCTGCGATATGTTGTGGGCGGTGAATGACGAAGATTCCAGCAATTATGATCTAGTTACATGACATAGGAATTAATAGGATGGCTATGGTTTGTTTATTTAATTGGTGATTGGATGAATTGGGTGGTGAAGAAATGATGAATAGGTGACTAGCTTGGGCGGTGGATTTTTTAGGTTGGCAGGTTGATAATAATGCCTAGTTTGCTAATTGAAATGTTAAGGACAGGGAGTATATAAGGCTGAATTATTTCGGTCATCATAGGTTGGTGGAAATAAGGTGGTGATGCGATTGATTCTTTAACATTTGAAATGGAATAATAGCAGGTAGACTACTCGGTAAACTTAATAAATAACATAATAATCTTACAATTAATAAGTTAACACATAACTAGTTTATCACGTAGCTATAAGTAACTGAGCTACAATGAGTGAACAAAAGTTTAGGTAAAATGAATAATCAATCTAGCAGTAAAAGTTGACTATAATCTAACTCTCTTTAGTAATAAAGGTAGACACTAGCCATAATAGTATGATGTTTACACTTAAGCTAAACTACTATCCTAGGCTTGACTTCTATCTAGTGCCACTCGAATTCATTCTACGCGGTACAATTAACAGGTAATAGTCAACATCTTTACATTCACTAATCCTTCAAAGATCCGATATAACTTCTCAAGGTAAGTTAGTATCACAAGCTCAATCATTAGCTAAGGTAGTAATTTAGATAACACCAAATACTTCAAGTTAACCCGTTGCTCCAGTATTCCACTCATAGTCAACTCTGATAGCTTCAAATGATAGTACTCATGGAAAGAAGTTAGGTTATTAACATGCATACTCCGAGTTCTATAATATACATAACTTTGTATTATTGTACCATCTCTTAATAGATCTTTATATTTGTAACCATATCGTAGCTAAGGTAGTTAATAAAATACCATAAAAGTTATTTATTCTAAAAGATGGGTAACATATTTCTAACCACTTCCAAGCACATATTATCTTAATGTACTTACCAGGTTAATTATTTGCTTTTAATTGAAACGAATGCTTAGTTTGATATGCTAGGCTTTATATATTTCTATGTTTTAATTTAATTCTTATCATAAGAAATATGGACACCTAGTGTGATATTGACCGAAACACAAATTGATTTTAAATAATCCTCAATTAATATGTTAATGCTCGGGAATTAGGTATGGACCCTTACATCCTCCCCTCCTTATAAAAATTGCGTCCTCACAATTTACTTACCTCTTTATTGAGATACTTCTTGTTGGGTACCGCAATAAGTTATAAAAGCTCAGCAGATGGATCTACTTGTGTAACGAGCTTCCTCCAACACCTTTCTTCAAACTATGTACCAATATCAAGTTTTTCAATAGTAAATTTTCTAGGTACAAGATACATGTTAATTATAATTATCTAAGGGTAATGTTCTTAATCATAGATATATGTTGTCACACGGTTCTTACTCTCAGTCACCTACGTGTCATACTATTTTAAGATTATCAAGACTTGTTAAGTTGCGATTCTAGAAGTTACTATGTGGTACTATACCTGTTCGTCACTTAGACAACCTAAGCACATCATTTCGATAACTCTTCTATGTAGCTTGTTTTTCATCTTGTCTATTTACTTCTTAAATGCATGGCTTACTCGTAACGTTGGTTAGGTGAAATTAGGGCTAATACACAATTAATACACATTACCCATTATTGAATTCCACATAAGTATCAAAGAAGGCACGAAATATCAATGCACATTGAGTGCACATAATTCACCTATAACACGTAAAGCACGTTGAAAAGTTCACAAGTAGCACATACGCACATTAGATAGGTTCATACTTAAAAGATAAGCACATTAAGCATGTGTTATGATGCTAAACACATATCCCTGAAAGACGATTACCCACTGACCTAAGATCATATCCCGGTTTGCACCTAGTTGAATAACTAAGCTCTGATACCACTTGTAATGACTCAAAACCCAACCCTTCTCAAGGCCAGGTCAGGAGTCTACGCTTGTTGTCGTTACGGTCTTATGTATAAATTTTTTTACAACATTAAGAGGAATAAAATATTGAGATCTATTTAATAACTAGCTATTATATAATAATTCAAGTACAAAAGGGTGTTATACCACCACCCGACACATGAAAACTACCCTGCTACTTTTACAAATTATGGTCTCAACAATATCTACCCTTTTTACTCGAGAATAATACAAGTAAACTTTAGCCTTTACAATTTGAATCATATATCAAAACATGACAGACAAGGAACTTCGAGCACGTAATCAATCAACTTTGGCACATAACGATAACTTCCATTTCAAGCTAAACTTCACCTGCGGGGGGGGGGGGGGGGAGGGGGGGGGAGGGGGGGGGGGGGGGCGAAGAAAAAGCGTAAGCTCTTTGAAAGCTTAGTGAGGATGGAATATGAAAAGTTTTGAAAACATTTTAGGGCTTTTGAAAACCATGACACGATGCATTACACGTGCGATGACATTAATTCAATATCTACACACAATAAACGATAAGGTACAATAATATATCACATTGCAAAGGATACATTCCGATATCACTTCTGTTGAGGTGGCTGACATTGAATCACGATCACCACTTCTTATTTCTCTCGACAGGGTACTCCGAATTGTACCCAAAATCTATAACTCGTCCCTCCGAGAGTAGAATGCCAAACAAGAATGGGATTAGGACCACAATAGTCACGGGAACATCGGCAAGCGTTGTGTCGCCCAGTGTTCGTGAGCGCTATTGTGCCTGAGGTTGCAACCCCCAATAAAGTACACACATGTACAAATACTCATGTAACATACAATTGGTAGCATTTTGAGGGGACAACAAAGTAGATCGTCTTCGTACATGTAGACACTAGAAATGAAGTTGACATTAATGCATTGTTGTCACTTAAACTTTTAATAAATTTGATAACAATTAGCAATTAATAGCAGTTTCATTTCTTAAATAGTTAACTTTCCATTCCTAGTTAGAACAATAATTCTACATGCTACAGTTGAAGTAGATTTAAGTTCAAATAAGAACTACATTCTTTGGTAATTCAATAGTTTCTAATAACTAAGGCATTTAATCCTTATACTTTTAAATGTCACCTAGGCTCATTCAACCAAGTATTAAGTTTATCAGTACAAAGACAAGTTTCCTAAGCTAAACATGCGTTTAGAACTCAAGTAAATTAAGCCAATGTCTACCATTTTAATTCAATGATATATCCTCACAATCTGACCCATTTAATCACCTAATTTTTCGTTAACTTCTGGTCCAATTAACGTAGCTCGTTGGCATTGCAACACTAACTTGCAGTTATTTTTTGACTAAGAAAAAAAGCATCCAACTATTAACTACTAATTTCTTTACTTAGAATTACGCCCTTTTAAAATTAATCTAATAGTACCATAAGCACGGAATATGCGAAACACAAAATAAAATACGAATTAAATCTTTGCATGCGGTTTTATGACTTTCCTCACATAGGTTCATACTGGAAGTATACATATACAATAATCTTGCATGCAATTTGACACAAACTACCTCACGTAATTTCTCACATAAATTAACTTTATTATATTCTTATGCATATATACTTTCATGATCGAAGTAATCTACTTGCTGTTAAAAACAATTTCATCACCTTTGCTGCTCGCTAAAGCTACGACTTTTGATTTGAGGAGAATTATTTTTGTGCAGGTTGTGTTTTAAACTGCCGAATGAAAGGCCTTTTATACCGGAGTTGAGGCTTGTTTCTAACTAGATGGAGTGATGGTGAAGTCAAGATGCTTTGTTGGGGAGTTTGTTTGATAGAATTGTTCTAGGCTATGATTAAGTTGGTTTTAGCTTGGGCGACTATGAAGAATCGACGAAGGCATGTTGATTGCATGATGATGCCGTGTCTAGCTTGGGCTATCTGGTTTGTTTGTTGTGACGGTGATTAGATGAAAGTGAGTTGTGGAAATGATTGAAATTGATGTTAGCTTAAGCAATGGAATGTTGTTGATGTCGACGATAATTCTAGCTAGGAGAAATAGGACGGTGGAACTAAGAAAATAGGACGGTGTGTCACGCCCCAACCCAACTTCACACTGAAAAGTCAAGTTTGAACCCGACAAACGGATAGAGTATCCTCTGTACCATGGACATTCTGGTTACCTGCAAACATCAAATAAACCACAAATACAAAACTAGAACTTCAACAACTCCAACTCTAACTATTCTCAGCTTCAAGGTCATTCGGGCCTTAAGCAATACAAGACATTATAACCACATACAAGCATGCAATCAAAAATCCTAGAATCTTATCTTTTATCCGCTTATCATACCACTCTAGGTTATCATTTAAACGTACTTAAGAATTAAAGCCAACCATTCAACCATTGCATTCACACCCAAGCATGCAACAAAACTAGAAGCAAAAATATAAGTTATTACCTGCCATACATATCTCATACTACATCCATCTAACTTTCAAGCTTACAACTGCACAAATATATACATTAGCCCATAGGCTCCAAAATAGGACATGAAATAATACAAACAAGCTTTCACATAAAGTCCAGTAAGAAACACATCCACCTTAAGCAAATAGCACACAACAACTAAGGCAATTACTCTACCTGTACCTCTTCCTCTTCTCCCTCAACCAAAACAAGCTGGGGATCAACCTCAACACCTCCTGAAACTTGTTAGCAAGGTATGAGCAACCACAATTGCCCAGTGAGGGATATGGTCTACCAGGGCGTGCAATGCAACAGTTAATATAAATAAAGCAATTAAACAACAAAAGAGCAATGTAAATGTCAAGTTACCACATATTAAAATTGATACATTTCACTTAACCCCAACACTCCAAAATTTACTTGATCTTCAATCACGAACCTCGATCCACGAACCTCGATCAATGTGCCAGCATCAACCCCAATCACTCTAGTGGGTGTACTCCGGATGTACCCCAAGAATCCTACGACCCAACACCCCTTGGCAATCTCCGAACCAAGCGAGTGAGAGACTAGAGCACGGAGACCGAATATCCATTGGCACGCCCATTGCCGCCCATCCAATATCTAATACATCTGCCCCTGACACTATGGTTGCGTAACCACTATGCAATGCACTTAAACCAATGACAATATAATTACATTGTAAAGCAATAATACTTAAGAGGGACTGTCATGCCCCGACCCAACCCCACGCTAAAATGTTAAGCCTAGACCCGACAAACGGACAGAGTTTTCTCTGTACCGCGGACATTCTGAAAACCTGTAAGCATTCAATAAAACCACAGCATAACAGGGATTCCATTTCAAATTAAAACCTAGCTTTAAGGTCATCTGAGCCTTTAGTATCCCCAAAACAGTTTAGATATATACACGCATGCAACCCGAACATAAAATTCTTTACAAAACTGTTTATCACACCACTCCATGATAGCATTTAAACATTCTTAGAATTTAAAGACAACCATTGCAACCCCCACAACCAACATATAAGCAAGCGGAAAACTAAAAGTAAGAATACTAGTTATTACATACCATGGACACCTATCATACATTAAATTCAACTTACAACTAACCAATATATATATGAGCTCAAGGCTTCAAAATAGAACATAAACAACTAACACAGTCTTTAACACAACAAGCACCACAATCCACCTCAAGAAAGAAGGACATTGCAACTAGGGTAACTGATCAGTTTGGACCTCTGGCTCCTCTCCCTCAACCAAATCTAGCTAGGGTTCAACCTCAGCGTCTCCTAAAACATGTTAGCGAGATATGAGCAACCACTATTGCCTAGTGAGGGATTAAGACTACCCAGGGCATGCAATGCAATAATTATAGCAAATAAGCAAGAAGAGCGAGTAAAGTACATTTGAAACAGTAAGTAACCACACATATCAAAGGATACGATACACTTAATCCCAACACTTCAGAATTCTCTTATCTTTGATCACGAACCATGAGCCACGAACCACGAGCCACGATCAATGTGTTGGCATAATCCCCAATCACTCTAGTGGGTGTACTCCGGATGTACCCCGATAATCCTACGACCCAACACCCCTTGACAATCTCCGGACCAGGAAAGTGAGGGACTAGGGTAGGGAGATTGAATATCCACTGGCAAGCCCGCTACCGCCCAGCCGATATTCAATACAACCGCCCCTGATTCTATGGTTGCGCAACCACTATGCAATACACTTATCAACGGCAATACAATATCAATAATGAAAGCAATAACACATAGGAGGAACAACAAAGTAGGTTGTCCTCTAAATAGTTAGAATAAAAGCATTAACAACTAAACAATTAAAGAATTACAAAGGGGTAACAACATAATTCACATAGAACTTAACTAAAAGCTCAAGAATATCTTAAAAACACATTTAAACACCCAAAAAGCCATTACAAGGTCTTAGAAGCGTGTGGCAATCGATTTTGTACTTAAACCCCTTTGTAACTCAACCTGTTTTCCTTCCAAACTCAAGCTATTGTTCTAGATTGATAAGCGGCCTATTCAATACTTTCAATTAACCCTTTAGGCACCCTTAGGACACTCGAAGTTACCCATTTACCCGCATTTAGCACAAAAGCCCCAATTTTCTCCTTATGACTTTGTACTACACGTACCTCAACCGGGACTCAAACAGAAGCTAGCAAAACTTATTTGGAACCTACATAGCCTAGGAATACCAAATGTGAAGGCCAATTTTACCCAGATTTGCGATAGCCCCGAAACCCCTTTTGAAAAGTCGCCTAATTCACGATTTTGTTGTGAAACCCCATATTTTATCTTTACCTTGATTTGCGTGATTTGACCTATTTATGTGTTATATGAGTTAGAATGTGCTAAATATGTGATTTATACTCCTAATACATGCTATGTGGTGCATTCATGAAATTTTCATCAAAAACGGAATTAGAAAATTTATCGACGATTTTTTGTGAATAGTGTTTTGAACACTTGTACGCTAAAATTTTTACAAGGGTGTTTTAAACGTTTTAAAACCTAGTCCTCAGATATTAATAGACCCGCGTTTGATTAAAACGGATTTTGAATCGGTTTTAGAATTTTAAAGGTTTTTACATTTTCTTTTGCGAAAAACGAGATTTAAATCGAGTCGAGTGAAAATGCTTGAATGTAAAACTTCTTGTCACCCAAACATATTTCACTTAAAATAGTCTAAGTGTCAAATTAATGTTTTGAGCAAGAAATAGTAAAAAATAGAATTAAAAGACTAGAAAACAATTAAAACACTAAAAATTAACTAAGTGTTCACCTTTAACCTTTTGGAGTTTTGTTGACTTTGAGCATATAACCATAAACACACACTAAAAAGCTCACAAAACATACTCACAAACACACACATTGCCGTGACACCATAGAGAGAAAAAGAGAGAAAATGTCAAAGGCTTTCAAAGCAAATTTCTCTTGAAAAACTTAGTTTTTGTCCATAGTTTTACGAACCGAGTTGGATTCCGCTTGTTGAGCATGCATTGCACACATTCATAGCATTGTTTCGGATCAAAGGTGAGAGAAAAATTCTAGATCTCAAAATGTCATTTTTATGTTAATTCAAATAATCGAATTTTTAGCCGTTGAAATGTTAAATTGATGTTATATTATTGCTCAGTAGATGCTAAAGACTGATTATATGTGTTTATATTACTTTTGAACCATTGTAGCATGAATTTCATTTTTCGGGTATTAAAATTGAGTTGTTGGCTATTTGTTGAATAATTGGAGTTGTGGTGGTTGGAATCGATTGCTATTAGCTTGTAAAAGTTTGTTAAATACATGATAGTAATGTTGTAATGTTGAAATTTTGATTGTGATGTTGAGGTGAAAGTCTGAAAATTTTAGCCTACATGCATTGAGGTTTTAGGGTTGTTGGGCTTGATTTGGATGGATTATGGTTAGTTTCCGAGAGGGATAAGGTTGTTGATTGAGTGGGTGAGTGATAGAAATTGGTTTGGAGGTTATCGAATTAGTAGAATGTAAGTTATGACTTTTAGAAGTTTGGGTTGTCTTTCTTTAAAATGTTGAAATATGCATTTGGTTGTTTTGGTGGTGTTTGAGTGATTGAATTGTGAGTTGTTGATGATTAAATTAGGGTTTGGTTGTGTGTCTAATGCAGGTTAAGTTGGGTGGCCTACTTTGTCATATAACTTAGTTGTTTGTTGCTTATTTGACTAGTTGTTGTTATGTTGTTGAAATGATAATTATTGATTGATTATTGATGATCCGGGAGATAGGCAACCTACTTTGTTTTCCTCCTGTGATAATTGATTATTGATGAGCCAGGAAATAGTCAACTTGACATGTTGTCCTCCTGAGATATGAATGATTATTATTATTGTCATGAGTCTTGGTATGTGTGCGCCACTTTTCGGGCAGCGTCAGGCTGTCGGGTTGAAAACAGCATAACTATCATAGGCAACCCTCAGCTTGCATGGGTGGAGGTCATGGAGGGAGGGGCTAGTGAGGTACCTCAGGTGCGTGAGTAATGGGGAGTTACAAGAAGAACGGTTAAGATAGTGATGGCGTTTGGAGCTACACCAACTAGAGTATCCTTTATTGATTGGTCATTATAGTTAATGTGCTTATATCGTTATTGATGTTTATTATGTATTTACTTCTCAAAGGATGATTTCCAAGGAGTATAGTAAATACTGTTAGAGATCTATCGAATCCTCACTGAGCTTGTCCTATATAAGCCCACTCTCAATTATTGCATGCATACAGGTGATATTGAACAAGATTACGGGTACGTGCCTCCAGAAGAGGATAATGTGCCATATGTGGACGAGTCCTATGTGCCAGAGCCTTGTCCTTGATATCTGATGTTGTACTCATTTGGTATCTTGTATATTAAAACTAGTTGGTTTATA
This sequence comes from Ehretia macrophylla, assembly GCA_037974665.1. NCBI lineage: Eukaryota > Viridiplantae > Streptophyta > Magnoliopsida > Boraginales > Ehretiaceae > Ehretia > Ehretia macrophylla. The sequence continues at coordinate 3,107,162 of CM075766.1, forward strand.
TTTACTTAGAAGTTTATGATGTATAAGATATTGTAAAGATAATGGAGTAAATGTTGCTAGTTTAGTGGTCTTGTTTTGGAATATGATTAGGCTATTAGATTGGTTATAATCTATTTTGGAAATGTATGTTATATAGTAAATGTATGATATTGGAACGGAGGCGTATAACCTATGGATGCAATGGTAAAAGAATGTTTATTGTATATTGTGGTTGTGTTGTTTAATTGTTGAATTGTTGTGAAGTTGGTTGTATGAGTTTCAAAGAGGTTGGTTTAGAGCCTTGGTGTCCTAATTACTGACGTTATACTGCCGAAATTCTATTGTGACCTGACTGATCATAGGAGGGGTCGAGTTAGGGCAGTACATTAAGTGGTATTAGAGCCTATGTTTAATTGTCAGCCGGGGTATTCTCGGAATGTGAGTAATGGTCTTAGCATGAAAGTATGTATGAAGTGAAAGAAAAGTTAAATATGTATTAATATAATTAAGTGATTATGTGATTTAGTGATTATGTGATTATGTGATCAATTTGTTTATGTGATTGATACTTTAGTGAATTATGTGCTTTATGTGAGTTGTTGTTTATGTGCTAATAATTGCCTATAGCATGTCTATGTGCTATAACCTATGTTAACTCTTTGATTAGTAGAATGGTTGGTAGACCAAGAACCAGAGGTAGGCCCAAGATAGTTGACGAGGCACTGGATAATGTGGCACCGGGCTGAGATCGGGGTGATGACTGTTTTGGTGCAGCCATGGATAAGATGATGGAGATTATGGCAGGGCAAGCACAGATACTAGCAAGGCAGGCTACCCAAGCACATACATTACAGACTCAGTTGTTGAATGTTCAGGGTGGTTACCACGGGCGTGGTAAGCTGAAGGAATTCTTGGGATATTATCCACCAAGGTTCCAAGAGGAGCCATATGATAGGAAGTCGGAAGCTTGGATTAATAAGATAGAAAAGATATTCGATCCTCTAGACTATACTGATGAGAAGAAAGTCACTTATGTCGTTTACTTGTTTGATGATGAGCCAGAGGAGTGGTGGCGCACAGTGAGAGTCGGTTGGGAGGCAAGAGGTACTCTGTATGTCTGGGATACTTTTCTTAGAGCATTTCGGGCGAAGTATGTCCCGAGGATTGCACGGGAAAGGAGGGAGGCAGAGTTCATGTCCTTGGTTCAGGGAGATGCTTAAGTGGCTCAGTATGAGGCCACTTTTACTAGACTATCCCGGTATGCACCGAAATTTGTAGCTGATAAGGAGTGCAAGACTTGGAGGTTTATGTTGGGTCTGAGGTCGAAGATTCAAGATGCAATGGCCCTGAATCAGTATGATATATTTTCTGAGGCTTTTGATATGGCATCCAGATTGGAAAAGAGGAAAGGGGAACAGATCGGACCTAGTCAGCCTAGCAAGAGGCCATTTCAGCCGCAGGGCCTGCAGGGTATGTATAGACCTTCAATACAACAGGGTGGTTATAGGCCTTCGGTACAGCAGGGTTCTTTCAGACCGTAGGGTCAGCAGGGTTACTATCGGCCTCAATTTCAGCAGGGGTCTTATCAGGCTCAGTCACAGTATAGGCCGGCCCAGTCTCAGGGTCATTATAGGCCTAGTGTTGCAAGACCTCAGCAGCAGGCTGGTACAATTGCTTTCTCAGCTTCTGGTTCTTCTAGGGGCAGTGGCAGTACTTCGTCATCGCAGTGTAATTACTACAAACGTCAGGGCCATGTAGAGGTCAACTGCAGGGCGAAGATAGGAACGTGTTTAGGTTACGGCAGCAATCAGCATAGGGTGAAGGATTGCCCTAGATTTCAGAGGACTGAGGGTCGGGCAGCGACCCAGGGTTATTATGGCTGACCTACTGGTGGTGCACCTCAGCAGCAGCGGGTTCAGGCTCGAGCCTACGCAGTTGATTTGGAGGAGGCACCTGAGGATACGACAGTTGTAGAAGGTAACTTCCTTATACTCAATCAACTTGTTAAAGTGTTGATTGATTCTGGTGCTACGCATTCTTTCATTACACCTACTTGTGTGCAATATGTTAACATGCAGCCTGAAAGATTGCCTTATGTGGTTGAGATTAGTACTTCTTTAACTGATAAGTATATGACTGGCTTAGTTTGTAAATACTGTAAAATACATGTTAATGAAAGGACCATTGCAATAGGTGAATCACAACATACATAATGAGCTAGGTGGAAGCAAAACCATGATTTCAAAATTTTTTCATCATCATAATATTTGTATTCACCATAATAGCTTATGTCTAGTCCATGTAATCAACAAATCTACTACATATATAACTATATATATGAATTAACAAGAGTTATCAAGGTATACCTCTTGAAGATTCAGCCAAGAAGATGAAGAAGCACTACAAGAATGATGACAAGCCTTTCACACCTTGCAAAAGCACTAGTTTGTCCATACAAGCATCCAAGATCTTCTCCTCCACAAACCAAATGTATGTACTAGCTATTTGGATGGAAATATGAGCTTACACAAGGGTTGAAAGCAAGAGAAAAATCTGCCCAAGCTTTGCAAGCAATGGACGAAAATGGAGAGAAAAAGAGAGAGAGAAAAAATTCAGATTTTTGCTCTTGTGTGTTCACCTCTTAAAATCTGATTTTTCTTGCTCTTTTGTTATGTTAAAATTCTGATTTTTCATTCTTGCTTTCTATGCATATATGTTATCTATGCATACTTGTGTCTTGTGCATTTGAAGTCTTCCATGCATTCAAGCTTTCAAGACAACCTTGTGTCATGAAATTGTAGCATTCTATGCATTTATGTCTCCTATGCAACTTTGTGTCTTGTGTAACTATTAATATATACATTTATTGGGCTGAAAATTATAGTGGAAAAATATGTATTTTTCCACTAACTTGCCAAGTATTAATCCTAGCCATAGATTCTAATCAAGATCAAATCTTGGCCTTTGGATGTCATCATCTTTTGTTAATTTTATATATATATATATATATATATATATATATAAACATATATATATATATATATATATATATATATAAACATATATACATATGATTAAATTAATCCTAATCTATATTAGATTAATTTATTGGAAACTAACTTTCCATATTTATACTTTGGCCCCAATACTTTCAATAATTACATTTTTGGCCCATTACAACTTAATGACCAAATACAACAACGCTAACTTCTTAATGTTTTCAAACTTTTTGTAAGCTCATTATAGAAACTCTATTCATGATACTCGAACGTGTGTGACTCTCTAGATTCACTACCGTATAGCGATGAGAGACCATTAAACCCTTTTAATCTATTCTAAAAAATGTCCCCGTCATTCTCGGAATACCCTCACGTTCTAGAGTGACGTCTAGTAACATATCAAGACAATATATACGGTAATGAAGTCAATCTCTTGTGAATCTATTTACAGTCGCAAATTAACGTGCAGTCCGATCCTTCCGTTAATATGTCCCGATCGAATAAGGACCATGATATGATTAAGTCCATTGGTTCGATTCTACGCTTAGATCTAAACGGTGGAATAAGAGATGACATTCATGGAAATACTCCTTTCCATCATCACGCCTTGGCCAAGGACTTCCTCATTCAACTACCGAAATTAGATCGCATAGGACATCGCTTCCTATCGGAAGTTAACAGATCTTGTGTTGACAATTACCTGTCAATCTCTATACCGAAGGAGTAAACTACAAAAAGGCCGTAACCCATCTTTATAAACAAAGACAAGCATTGTCCTAATGCTAAAATCTAAACCCCGATATATCAGACAACCGTAATTTCTCAAGTCAGAGGATTACTTGCACAATCGCAACGAGTAATAAAACTATTAATCCAAAGTCATGTAGTTTATTACTCATGCCACATTCAATGATCTATTCCACTAATAATCATTCATATGTAAGTTAATCGCATCCTATACTATTATGGCTCGAGGCTCGCCATCCTTTATCATTAATATCATATATTAATCAAAGGTAACTACATATGATAGTCCATAATTGATTATTCTAGTCCTGGTTGAATAATCTAAGGACTATGAATAACTTTTAATGCTAATCATATTAAAGAAATACGTCAAGATATTCTAAACAACTTTTAGAATATATTTCTTCTAAGAAGAAACATAAGGACACATTCATACAATATAAGACGGAGAATATGAATGTCAACTCAAAATGCCATTAATAAAACATATATTTACATCAAAATGCCCTACATAGGTCATCTAACTATACTGCATTAGGGCATATCTCTATCAATCTCCCACTTGCACTAATGCTACATTACATAGAACTAGCGCATCATACTATGGTATCGCATACCCATCTTCTCAAGATGATGATCCAGCTGTGACTGACTCATAGGCTTGGTAAGTGGGTCGGCTACATTATCCAATGTAGGAACTTTCTGCAGACTAATATCCTTTTGAGCTACAATCTCTCGAATAATATGAAACCTCATTTCAATATGTTTGGATTTTTGGTGAGATCTCGGTTCCTTGGCTTGTGCAATACCCCCTTTGTTATCGCAATACAACGGTATCGGTAACTCAATGGATGGAACCACTTCGAGCTCTATCAAGAACTTCTTTATCCAAACTGCTTCCTTTGCAGCATCACATGCAGTGATGTATTAAGCTTCAGTTGTGGAATCAGCAGTTACCGGCTGTTTTGAACTCTTCCAACAGACTGCCCCTCCATTGCATACAAAGACAAACCCAGATGTAGACTTTCTATCATCTTTATCAGATTAAAAATCTGAATCAGTGTATCCGTCCACACGGAGTTCACCGCCTTCATAAATTAAGACAAGATCCTTAGTTCTTCGCAAGTACTTCAGGATATGTTTTACAGCAATCCAGTGTCCTTCACCTGGATCAGACTGATATATGCTCGTAATGCTTACTGCATAAGCAAGATCAGGCCGTGTACATAGCATATCATACATGAGACTGCCTATGGCGGAAGCATAAGGCACTTTATCCATGCGTTGCCTTTCCTCGTCGGTTTTAGGAGACATTTCCTTAGAAAGGTGCACACCGTGCCTCATAGGCAAGAGACCTTTCTTTGAACTTTCCATCTTGAATTTCTTCAAGATCCGTTCTATGTACATGCTCTGAGATAAGCCAATTAATCTTTTCGTTCTATCTCTATAGACACGAATCCCCAAAATATAAGTGGCTTCTCCCAAATCTTTCATGGAGAATTTATTACTTAACCAAATTTTCGTGGACATCATATGACCCGTGTCATTTCCCATAATGAGAATGTCATCAACATACAAGATCAGAAAAGTGGTCGCACTCCCACTAACCTTCTTGTAAACACATTGTTCATCTTCATTCGTCATGAAACCGAACTCTATGATCTCATTATTGAATCGGATGTTCCAAGACTGAGAAGCTTGTTTAAGACCATAAATTGATCTTTTAAGCTTACATACTTTATGATCCTTGGATTCAAAACCCAAAGGCTGCTCCATATAGATATCTTCATCTAGATATCCATTCAAGAACGCAGTTTTTGACATCCATCTGCCAAATATCATAATCATAGTATGCTGCAATAGCAAGCATAATGCGAATGGATTTAAGCATGTCTACAGGTGAAAACGTTTCGTCGTAGTCAACACCTTGTTTCTGACGAAAACCTTTTGCAACTAGCCTTGCTTTAAAAGTCTCAACTTTTCCATCGACTCCAAGTTTTCTCTTGAAGACCCATTTGCAACCTATAGGTACAATTCCTTCAGGCGGGTCTACCAAGGTCCAAACATCATTGGAGTACATGGAGTCCATTTCAATTTGCATTGCCTGCTTCCATTTCTCAGAATCGATATCACGTATCGCTTCCTCATAAGTAGTTGGATCATCAATATGATCATTATCCCCTACCATAAATAGTTTTTGTGCTTCCTCAAGAAGATACCCATATCGTTCAGGAGAATGGGATATTCTACTAGATCTACGAGGAACCTGTGTGACGACTTGTTCTGGAATCTGCTGAATAGGTTCGGGATCTTGATTCAGGTATGTTTGTGATTGAGAGGACCCTTCCTCTATTTCAATTTTTCTCCCGCTACCACCTTCTTGAACAAACTCTTTTTCAAGAAAGATAGCATCACGACTGATCACAACCCTTTGATCACTAGGAAAGTAGAAATAATATCCTTTAGTTTCCTTAGGATATCCCACAAACCTACCCTTATCAGATCTGGCTTCCAACTTATCCGTCTTAAGTTTCTTAACAAAAGCAGGACAACCCCAAATCTTAATGTGATTAAGACTTGGTTTCCTACCAACTCATATCTCATACGGAATAGTAGGAACAGCTTTAGTAGGAACCCTATTCAACAAGTAGATAGCTGTCAAAAGTGCATGACCCCACAATGAAATGGGAAGATCGGTGTAACTGATCATAGATCGTACAATATCCATTAATGTACGATTCCTACGTTCAGATACCCCATTCAATTGTGGTGTAGCAGGTGGTGTTGTTTGTGATGTTATACCAACTTCTTTGAGATAGTCAAGAAACTCAGTACTCAAGTATTCACCTCCACGATTAGATCATAAAGTTTTAATACTTTTTCCTAATTGGTTTTCTACTTCAGCTTTAAACTCTTTGAATTTTTCAAAAGCTTCAGACTTATACTTCATTAAGTATACATAACCATATCGTGAATAATCATCGGTAAAAGTTATGAAGTAGTAATAACCACCGCGAGCCATTTCTCTAAATGGTCCACAAACATCACTATGTATTAATGCTAACAATTCAGTAGCTCTTACACCTTGTCCAATAAAAGGTGACTTAGTCATTTTACCAAGGACACATGATTCGCATGTAGGGCTGGGCTCAAATCCCAATGAACCAATAAGTTCATTTTGAGCCATACTTGCAATTCTTTTATCATTGATATGACCAAGTCTTAAGTGCCATAATTGTTTAGGATTGATTTGATTATCTCTAGGCCGTTTTTGTTTTGAAGTGGAAGTGGAAGTAGAATATATATGCATACATTCATTCATGTCAAGATGATAAAGTCCGTTCACCAAAATGGCCTTGCCGAGATATTCATTACAATAGAGAATATTACACAAGTCACTAATAAAGGAAAATTCATAACCTTCCTTAGTAAGCCTAGGAATAGACACTATATTCCTAATAGCTTGAGGTACAAACAAAACATCTTTCAAAATCAAGACATGCCTTGTAGGCATATTTACATGCACTTCTCCTTTAGCTAAAGCCGCAACACTTGCACCATTGCCAACTTTCAAAACAACTTGCCGCTTCCCAAGCGCACTCAAATCATTTAGAATCTGTTTACAAACACAAATGTGAGATGTAGCACCAGAATCCAAAATCCAAGAAGTATAACGATGACTAATAGACAAACTAGTCTCAATCACAAAAGCAAAAGAATCATTACCTTTCTCAGCAGCTACCTTAGCTTGCTGCTCCTTCAGCTCTTGAAGGTACAAAGGACAGTTCCTTTTCCAGTGACCATCCTTCTTGCAGTGATAACATGTCCCCTTAGGGGTAACAACTTTCCCTTTTGACTTAACCACCCCACCAGAAGTCTTTGGAGTAGAGACTTTCTTTTTGTTGTTGTTCTTCTTCTTGTTTTTCGACTTAGAGCCAGAAGAAGAAGCAACAGCAAGAATGGTCTCATTTCCTTTACCCTTCATTTGACCTTGTGCAGTGGTCAACATGTTCAACAACTCGGGTAAAGAAGCCTCCAACTTGTTCATTTGAAAATTTATGATGAATTGGCTGAACGACGGTGGCAGAGATTGCAGAATTAGATCAGTCTGGAGCTGATAGTCCATTGTGAAATCAAACTCCTCAAGCTGAGTGATCAGATCAATCATCCTGAGGGTATGTTTGCTCACATCGGAACCCTCATCCATCCGAGCCCTGAACAATTCTTTAGATATCTCGTATCTAACAACGCGACTTTGCTCACCATACAATTCTCACAAATTTCGAATCATGTTAGCGGCATCAGACATATTCTCATGCTGACGCTGCAGATCATTATTCATAGAAGCGAGAATGTAGCTCTTAGCCCTTAAGTCATGTTCAACCCATTCTTCATAAGTTTCACGTTCTGCCTCGGTGGCAGTGGCGGGCAGTGTAGCCGGGAGGGCTTTTTCCAGAACATAATAAATTTTTTCCATTCTCAAAATGATTTGAAGATTGTGAAACCAGTCTTTGAAATTTGGTCCAGTTAACATATTCTTATCAAGAATGCGAGATAACGGGTTTGAAAAAGAAGCCATGATAAACTGCAGGAAATATAATGCAGAAAATAAGATTGCAAGTTAATATAAACATGAAAGACTATTTAATAAGGACTTAAAATTAAATAGTACTCCCACTAATTTTATCGAATCTCACACTCCCTAAATGAGAATCGTGAATCTAAAAGACTCATTAGTAGGTGACCAATTTCTCTTAACACGGATATCTATCAGCTTTAGTGCATTATTGAAATATGCGTTCAAGAGTTAACAACAATTTGTTATCTATTTCTCTAAATAGGATATGGTCAATTTTAGCCCCCAAATCACTTTAATCTCAGCTTTAGTGCCTTATTGACTAAGTGATTTAGTTAGATCAAATCCGCCATCTAAACGTTATGCGACAATTTGAATCCTATGACCTCAACTTTAGTGTGTTCTTGGCCACATGATATTGGTACACAACTACATCACTATGTATTCTAGAATCTCATTGAAACTTATTGTGAGCTATATCTTTCTACCTTTGGGTTAGACAAGAAATAACCATTTTAAGTTGATAAGTTCTAGGATGGCGGTGGGCTACGATAAACTCTTTTACCGTTTAAATCTAATGTGAGTTTGCACGTAGGGAGGTTTGAAACATCCTAAGATCTCACATATGCACATAAGACTATTAAATAAGCTAACATCATATATAGCAAATAAAATAGCAAATATGCAAAATATATGATGGTGGATCATGGACTTGGACTAAATTAAATCAAGAAAAACCCTAAACCTAGTAAGCACGTCAAATGTCTTACACGGTCTTGACTTCTTGATTTCATCAAAAATCCAATGGCCTCCCAACTCCTTAAACGCCTTGAATGATCTTCTTGCAAACTCCTTGAAGATTTACATACATTATGCCTCACTACAAGGTTCTCTCAAGTGCAAGAAAATAAATTGAGACTTATGTCTCTATTACAACCCAAACGAATGATTAAATTAGTTACAAAGCCATCTAATGAAATTACAACCAATCATTCATCCACTAACCAAGTCCATGATCAAATTCACCATCCATTCATCCACACAAACTTATAAAGCAAAGTAAATGCATCACATACATCATCAACTAAGCAATGCAAGTTAGATAGTAAACAAGCAATGCAACAAGTTTCATATTTTGACCTTTTAACATCTCATGTTAAACAACACATAAAAGAACTCAATAAAACCATTTTAAACACATATTTGTTGAATAAGGCCCAACACAAATCCTTTATCATTCCATGGCCTGATTTGAGTTCTTAGTTTTTCATAGCTTTCAATTTTATGACATATCATAAATCTGCTGCACATGCACCAAATGATTTGACTCATTTAACATATCTAAAATTCTCCAAAAATTCTGAAATTTTACAGGGAGATATATCTTTGAGTGTAGATAGTTTTAGAATCAAACAGATCTCAATTCGGAGTTAAACTCACTAAGTTATGCCTCTCGGAGCAGACACTATGCAGTCTGTCCAGAATAGCGCGAGAATTAGTGAGGTTACTGATTTTGCTAAAAATGAAAATCTTAACCACAAAATTAGGAGATGCATATTATAGGATGAAATATTCTACTATCTCTATATCATAACATATCCAAAAATCAGCCCCAAACAACAACATTTACTATGTCAAAATAGTAACGCAAAAACAATGTGTAGAAACATTTTTCAGAAAACTTCTAAGCATCAAATATGCAAGTATTGTGTTCTAGTTCTTTTGTGCTCAAAACTCTTGAAACTTTAAGCATAGATATGTGACTACATGGACTACACAAACAAGGCTCTGATACCACTTGAAAGGACCATTGCAATAGGTGAATCACAACATACATAATGAGCTAGGTGGAAGCAAAACCATGATTTCAAAAATTTTTTAGCATCATAATATTTGTATTCACCATAATAGCTTATGTCTAGTCCATGTAATCAACAAATCTACTACATATATAACTATATATATGAATTAACAAGAGTTATCAAGGTATACCTCTTGAAGATTCAGCCAAGAAGATGAAGAAGCACCACAAGAATGATGACAAGCCTTTCACACCTTACAAAAGCACTAGTTTGTCCACACAAGCATCCAAGAGCTTCTCCTCCACAAACCAAATGTATGTACTAGCTATTTGGATGGAAATATGAGCTTACACAAGGGTTGAAAGCAAGAGAAAAATCTGCCCAAGCTTTGCAAGCAATGGACGAAAATGGAGAGAAAAAGAGAGAGAGAAAAAATCAGATTTTTGCTCTTGTGTGTTCACCTCTTAAAATCTGATTTTTCTTGCTCTTTTGTTATGTTAAAATTCTGATTTTTCATTCTTGCTTTCTATGCATATATGTTATCTATGCATACTTGTGTCTTGTGCATTTGAAGTCTTCCATGCATTCAAGCTTTCAAGACAACCTTGTGTCATGAAATTGTAGCATTCTATGCATTTATGTCTCCTATGCAACTTTGTGTCTTGTGTAACTATTAATATATACATTTATTGGGCTGAAAATTATAGTGGAAAAATATGTATTTTTCCACTAACTTGCCAAGTATTAATCCTAGCCATAGATTCTAATCAAGATCAAATCTTGGCCTTTGGATGTCATCATCTTTTGTTAATTATATATATATATATATATATATATATATATATATATATATATATATATATATATATAAACATATATACATATGATTAAATTAATCCTAATCTATATTAGATTAATTTATTGGAAACTAACTTTCCATATTTATATTTTGGCCCCAATACTTTTAATAATTATATTTTTGGCCCATTACAACTTAATGACCAAATACAACAACGTTAACTCCTTAACGTTTTCAAACCTTTCGTAAGCTCATTATAGAAACTCTATTCATGATAATCGAACGTGTGTGACTCTCTAGATTTACCACCGTATAGCGATGAGGGACCATTAAACCCTTTTAATCTATTCCAAAAAATGTCCCCGTCATTCTCGGAATACCCTCACGTTCTAGAGTGACGTCTAGTAACATATCAAGACAATATATACAGTAATGAAGTCAATCTCTTGTGAATCTATTTACAGTCGCAAATTAACGTGCAGTCCGATCCTTCCGTTAATATGTCCCGATCGAATAAGGACCATGATATGATTAAGTCCATTGGTTCGATTCTACGCTTAGATCTAAACGGTAGAATGAGAGATGACATTAATGGAAATACTCCTTTCCATCATCACGCCTTGGCCAAGGACTTCCTCATTCAACTACCGAAATTAGATCGCATAGGACATCGCTTCCTATCGGAAGTTAACAGATCCTGTGTTGACAATTACCTGTCAATCTCTATACCGAAGGAGTAAACCGCAAAAAGGCCATAACCCATCTTTATAAACAAAGACAAGCATTGTCCTAATGCTAAAATCTAAACCCCGATATATCAGACAACCGTAATTTCTCAAGTCAGAGGATTACTTGCACAATCGCAACGAGTAATAAAACTATTAATCCAAAGTCATGTAGTTTATTACTCATGCCACATTCAATGATCTATTCCACTAATAATCATTCATATGTAAGTTAATCGCATCCCATACTATTATGGCTCGAGGCTCGCCATCCTTTATCATTAATATCATATATTAATCAAAGGTAACTACATATGATAGTCCATAATTGATTATTCTAGTCCTGGTTGAATAATCTAAGGACTATGAATAACTTTTAATGCTAATCATATTAAAGAAATACGTCAAGATATTCTAAACAACTTTTAGAATATATTTCTTCTAAGAAAAAACATAAGGACACATTCATACAATATAAGACGGAGAATATGAATGTCAACTCAAAATGCCATTAATAAAACATATATTTACATCAAAATGCCCTACATAGGTCATCTAACTATACTGCATTAGGGCATATCTCTAACAGTTAAGGGTCAGGATTTTCCTTCGGACCTTATTTTATTTCCTATCCGGGGGTATGTTGTTATCTTGGGTATGGATTGGCTTTCTAAGTATGATGCTTAGCTAAACTGTAGAACAAATGTAGTTTGGTTTCGTTTGCCAGATCAGCTAGTGGTTGAGGTAGCGGGGAACCGGGATGCTAAGACGAGTTTTATTATCTCATCAACTAAAGCCATTAAGCTGGTGAGTATGGGGTGTTCGGGTTATCTAGCTTATTTGATCAACAAGCCATCTCATAAGCTATAGCTGGAGGAAGTTCCGATAATTCAGGAATATCCTAATGTATTTCTCGAGGAGTTGCCAGGATTGCCGCCAGAGAGAGATGTAGAGTTTGTAATTAATTTGATTTCCGGTACTCAACCTATTTCTAAATCAGTTGAGCTTAAGGAGTTGAATACTCAGTTACAGGAGTTATTAGAGAAGGGTTTCATTCAGCAGAGTTCTTCACCATGGGGAGCACCTGTTTTATTTGTGAAGAAGAAGGATGGTATCTTGAGATTATGTGTCGACTATCGTGGTTTGAATCAGGTGACCATCAAGAACAAATATCCTTTACCACTGATTGACGAGTTGTTTGATCAACTTCAGGGAGCCAAAGTCTACTTTAAGTTTGACTTGAGGCAGGGGTATTATCAGCTTTGGATTCGTACGGAGGATGTTCCAAATTCTGCTTTCAAGACTCGGTATGGGCATTATGAGTCTGTAGTTATGCCCTTTCGATTAACCAATGCACCGAAAGCATTCATGGATCTTATGCATCGGGTTTTTAGCCGTACTTGGACCAATTCATGGTTATCTTTATTGATGATATCTTGGTTTATTCTAAGTCTGAATCGGAGCATGAGCAACATCTACGGCTTGTCTTACAAAAGCTGCAAGAGCATCAGTTGTTTGCAAAGTTCAGCAAATGTGAATTTTGGTTGCAACGTATATCTTTTCTTGGCCATGTAATTACACAGAGTAGTATTTCTGTAGATCCCACTAAGATTGAAGTGGTGATGTCTTGAAAATGGCCAGAGAATGTTTCGGAGGTTCGTAGCTTTCTTGGCTTGGCGGATTATTATCGTAGGTTTGTCAAGGACTTTTCTAAGGTTGCAGGGCCACTTTCTAAGTTAACTCAGAAATGGACCAACTTTATTTGGGATGAGAAATGTGAGAGTAGATTTCAGGAGTTGAAAAAGAGATTGACTACCGCTCTAGTACTTGCTCTACCAGAGGGGACCGATAATATGGTTATCTATAGCGATGGATCCAAAGAGGGCTTGGGTTGTGTACTTATGCAGAATGGCCAGGTTATTGCCTATGCTTCTAGAAAGTTGAAGTCGTATGAGATAAACTATCCGACTTATGATCTTGAGTTGGCAGCAGTTGTATTCACACTGAAAAAGTGGCGTCATTATCTATGGGGCAGTAAGTTCGAGATTTTCACCGATCATAAGAGTCTAAAGTATTTGTTCTCATAGAAGGAGTTGAATATGCATCAACGGAGATGGATGGAACTTATCGGAGATTATAATTGTTCTATCAGTTACTTGCCTGGGAAGGCAAATATTGTAGCAGACGCTCTTAACCGTAAGGCAAGTATTTCTTGTTTGGCTATCAAGAAGTGGGAGGTTCTTGAGGAATTCACTTATTGGAGACTGGAATTGACTCAGGTTGGGGTGATATGTTCACATCTCCGTATTCAACCTTTATTGCTGTCTCAGATTAGAGAAGCTCAGCAGCTTGATCCAAAACTTCAGAAGATCAAGGATGATTAGTCTGATTTCAAATTATATGAATATGGTATTCTTCAGTTTTGGAAGAGGGTTTGTGCTCCCGATGAACCAGGTTTGAGGAGAGGTATTCTGGAGGAGGCTCATAATTCAATGTACACTATTTATCCTGGTGGAAACAAGATGTATCGGGATTTGAAGCAACATTATTGGTGGAATAACATGAAAATAGAGGTTGCTCAGTTTGTATCCAAATGTTTGACTTGTCAGCGAGTGAAGGCCGAACATCAGCGACCTGCAGGGTTACTTCAGCCGTTGGCAATACCAGAGTGGAAATAAGAGCATATTACGATGGACTTCGTCTTTAGTTTGCCTAGAACATTGAGAGGTAACGACACAGTTTGGGTTGTTGTAGACCGTTTGACGAAGACAACTCATTTCATTCCGATGAGGTTGGGAGATGAGGTTGCAAAGTTGCCAGATCTTTATGTGGATCGGATTGTTAGACTTCACGGGATTCCATCTAGTATTGTCTCAGATCGAGATCCTAGGTTTACTTCTCGTTTGTGGGAGAAACTTCAAGAGACTTTGGGTACTCAGTTGAATTTCAGTACCGCATATCATCCACAGACCGACGGTCAGTCTGAAAGAACTATTTAGATTATGGAGGATATGCTCAGGGCTTGTGTTTTGGACTTCGGGAAGAACTGGGAGAAACATCTACCACTTGACGAGTTTGCCTATAACAATAGTTATCAAGCAACTATTGGGATGACACCTTTTGCAGCTCTTTACGGCCGTAAGTGTCATTCACCTTTGTATTGGGATGCAGTAAGGGAGATGAAGACTATTGATCTGACTATCATGCCAGAGCTTCTAGAGAAGATTGAGAATGTTCAGTTGATCAGGTAGAGAATGCTTACAGCGCAGATCAGATACAAGAGTTATGCTGATAAGCGTCGTCAGGATTTGGAGTTTGCAGTCGAGGATCGGGTTTTCTTGAAATTATCGGGTTTGCTCGTTATGGTAAAAGTGGTAAGTTGAGTCCGAGGTTTGTAGGGCCGTTTGAGATTACTGGCAAGGTTGGTAAGTTAGCATATCAGTTGGCTTTACCAGAGAACTTGGGTTGGTAAGTTAGCATATCAGTTGGCTTTACCGGAGAACTTCTCTAATGTCTACGATGTCTTTCACGTGTCTAATTTGCGAAAATATAATCCGGATCCTTCTCATATTCTAGAGCCAAAGCCATTACAACTTTGTGAGAATTTGACTTATGATGAGCGGCCGATTCGTATTCTTAATCAGATGGAACGGGAGTTGAGGTCAAAGAAGATTCCAATGGTCAAAGTGTTATGGAAGCATCACGGTATTGAGGAAGCTACTTGGGAGAGGCGAGATTAGATGCAACAGCAGTACCCAGATCTATTCCATACAGCAAGTAAGAATTTTGAGGACAAAATTTCTTTAAGGGGGGGGGGGGGGGGGAGAATGTGAAATCTCATATTTTGTCTTTACCTCGATTTTCATTATTTGACCTGTTTATGTGTTATATGAGTTAGAATGTGCTAAATATGTGATTTATACTCCTAATACATGATATGTGTGCATTCATAAAATTTTTCATAAAAAATGAAATCAGAAAATTTATCGATGATTTTTTGTGAATAGTATTTTGAACACATGTTCGCTAAATTTTTTACAGGGGTGTTTTAAACGTTTTAAAACCTAGTCCTCAGATATTAATAGACTCGTGTTTGATTAAAACAGATTTTGAATCGGTTTTGAAATTTTAAAAGTTTTTATACTTTCTTTTGTGAAAAACGAGATTTAAATCGAGTCGGGTGAAAATGCTTGAATGTAAAATTTCTTGTCACCCAAACATATTGTACTTAAAATAGTCTAAGTGTCAAATTAATGTTTTGAGCAAGAAATAGTCAGAAATAGAATCAAAAGACTAGAAAACAATTAACAGACTAAAAACTAACTAAGTGTTCACCTTTGACTTTTGGAGTTTTGTTGACTTTGAGCATATATGCATAAACACACACTAAAAAGCTCACAAAACATACTCACAAACACAAACATTGCCGTGACACCATAGAGAGAAAAAGAGAGAAAATTTCAAAGGTTTTCAAAGCAAATTTCTCTTGAAAACTTAGTTTTTGTCCATAGTTTTGCGAACCGAGTTGGATTCCGCTTGTTGGGCAAGCATTGTACACATTCATAGCCTTGGTTCGAATCAAAGGTGAGAGAAAAATTCTATATCTCAAAATATCATTTTTATGTTAATTCATATAATCGAATTTTTAGCCGTTGAAATGTTAAATTGATGCTATATTATTGCTCAGTAGATGCTAATGACTGATTATATGTGTTTATATCAGTTTTGAACCGTTGTAGCATGAATTTTCATTTTTTCGGTATTAAAATTGAGTTGTTGGCTATTTGTTGAATAATTGGAGTTGTGGTGGTTGGAATCGATTGCTGTTAGCTTGTAAAAGTTTGTTAAATACATGGTAGTAATGTTGTAATGCCGAAATTTTGATTGTGATGTCGAGGTAAAAGTCCAAAAATTTCAGCCTAGGCGCATTAAGGTTTTAGGGTTGTTGGGCTTGATTTGGATGGATTATGGTTGGTTTTCGAGGGGGCTAAGGTTGTTGATTGAGTAGGTGAGTGATAGAAACTGATTTGGAGGTTATTGGATTAGTAGAATGTAAGTTATGACTTTTAGAAGTTTGGGTTGTCTTTCTTTAAAATGTTGAAATATGCCTTTGGTTGTTTGGGTGGTGTTTGAGTGATTGAATTGTGAGTTGTTGATGGTTAGATTAGGGTTTGGTTGTGTGTCTAATGCATGTTAAGTTGGGTGGCTTACTTTGTCATCTAACTTAGTTGTTTGTTGCTTATTTGACTAGTTGTTGTAATGTTGTTGAAATGATGATTATTGATTGATTATTGATGAGCCGGGAGATAGGCAACCTACTTTGTTGTCCTCATGTGATAATTAATTATTGATAAGCCGGGATAAAGTCAACTTGACATGTTGTCCTCCTGATATATGAATGATTATGATTATTGTCATGAGTCTTGGTATGTGTGTGCCATTTCTTGGGCAGCATCGGGCTGTCTGGTTGAAAACGACATGACTATCATAGGCTACCCCCAGCTCGCATGGGCGGAGGTGCCATGGAGGGAAGGGCTAGTGAGGTACATCAGGTGCGTGAGTAATGGGGAGTTACAAGAAGAACGGTTGTGATCGTGATGACATTTGGAGCTACACCAACTAGAGCATCCTTTATTGATTGGTCATTATAGTTAATGTGCTTATATTGTTATTGATGTTTATTATGTGTTTACTGCTCAAAGGATGATGTTCAAGGAGTATAGTAAATATTGTTAGAGATCTATCGAATCCTCACTGGGCTTGTTTTATATAAGCTCTCTCTCAATTATTGCATGCATACAGGTGATATTGAACAAGATTACGGGTACGTGCCTCCAGAAGAGGATAATGTGTCATATGTGGATGAGTCCTATGTGCCAGAGTCTTGTCCTTAATATCTGATGTTGTACTCCTTTGTTATCTTGTATATTAAAATTAGTTGGTTTGTATTTACTTAGAAGTTTATGATGTATAAGATATAGTAAAGATGATGGAGTAAATGTTGCTAGTTTAGTGGTCTTGTTTTGGAATATGATTAGGCAACTAGATTGGTTATAATCTATTTTGGAAATGTATGTTATATAGTAAATGTATGATGTTGGAACAGAGGCGTATAACCTATGAATGCAATGGTAAAAGAATGTTTATTGTATATTGTCGTTGTGTTGTTTAATTATTAAATTGTTGTGGAGTTGGTTGTATGAGTTTCAAAGAGGTTGGTTTAGAGCCTTGGTGTCCTAATTACTGTTGTTATACTGTCGAAATTTGGTTGCGTCCGGACTGATCGTAGGAGGGGTCGAGTTGGGGCGTTACATTTGTCATGTTACGAGCTATTAAACGTTACTGGGTCACTACACTACCTTCATTAGCACCTAAAGCATCTATTTGGATCATTGAATCAAGCCAAAAGGTTCATTTCCTCAAACCCTAGAAAATTCGTCACTATTCACGTCATACAATCAACGAATGAATTTTGTTTAAACTACGAAACAATAGCATAAATAAGGTCTCTACTACTCTTATACAACATACATTAGCATATTTAAGCATTGCATAAGCATTTAAGAGCAAATCAAGAAATTCAAAAAAGTTGTAACATTTCAATAATTCAAAATAAACATGCAAATCCCTCACCTAATGCGTGTAAAAGCTCGGAAAAGGTTTGAGAACCCTCTAAACTACTTGTATTTAAGCATTGCATAAGCATTTAAGGCTTAAGCTTGGCTTGGCTTGGCTTGGATTAGAGAATTGAAGAGAAAAATTTCTTCTCTGGCACAAGAGGGGCTGTCGGGTTTGACTCCTGATTTTTTAGCTTTTTTTTTGTGTTATAATATGAGCTATTATGTGTACATGTGAGCATATAAGTGCATTAAGTCATTTTAGGTGCAAATGTTGACTACTAAGAGAGGTCAAACTAACTTAAATTGATCTCCAAGGTGCAAAAATTTAGTTAGCTAACTAAACATAAAGTTTCACTACGTAACACTATTCACTAGTTTGGTAAAACGTTTTCTAAACGGACGCTCCTATCGCTTTTAGCTCAAATGCACATTTTTCTCATTCCTAAAATAATTAATATGATTTAAGAAAAATGTTAATTTGAAAAAAATAAACAGTTGAAAATTGCAATGAATAGTAGCCAAAGAAAGCAACAAGTACTGCACAAAAGAAATGTGCAAATAGTGGATGCAACAGTAGATAAATGTACGGCTAAGTCTCGGGCGTCACACCATCTCCCCCTTAAACTAATTACACCCATGCAATTCTTATATGATTCGGCGAATAATTTAGGATAGCGATCTCGCATCTGATCTTCTCTCTCCCACGTGGCATCCTCTAAGCCGTGATGGTCCCACATAATCTTAACCCTCGGAATGCTTTTATTTCTCAACACCGGAACCTTCTGATCTACAACCTGTAGAGGTTTCTCTGTATAAGTTAAAGCCTCATTGATTTCTAGCGGCTCTTGCTCAAGAATATGAGAAGGACCTGACTGATACTTCCGAAGCATAGACACATGGAAGACATCATGAATTCTGCCCAAGCTAGGAGGTAAAGCTAGTCTGTATGCCAATGCACCAACTCTCTTAGTGATTTCAAATGGTCCAACATATCTCGGCCTGAGTTTACCTCATTTACCATGCCGAATCAAACATTTCCGAGGAGAGATCTTTAGAAATACCCGATCACCCAAGGCAAACTCTAAATCTCGGCGACGCCTATCTGCGTAACTCTTCTACCGACTTTGAGCTGCAAGTATCCTATTTTTGATAAGCTGCACATGATCAATCATTCTGTTCATCTCAGGCAACAAAGTCGGGTCGATAGTCTTTATCTCACCAACCTCATCCCAATAGAGAGAAGACCTGTATTTATGCCCATAAAGTGCCTCATACAGTGCCATACCAATAGTAGTTTGATAACTATTGTTATAGGCGAACTTTGCGAGTGGCAAATATTTCTCCTAACTCTTACCGAAGTCCAGAATACAAGCTCGCAACATATCCTTGTGGATTAAGATAGTTATCTCAGATTGACCATCCATCTGAGGGTGATAAGCAGTACTAAAGCTCAAAGTCATGCCCAAAGCTTTCTGAATCTTCTGCTAGAACTAAGATGTGAACCTGGGATCTCTGTCTGACACAATACTCTTTGGAATCCCATGAAGTCTGATAATATTCTCAACATATAACTCCGCTAACTTATCAAGAGAATCAGTCTTCTTTTTAGCAATAAAGTGGGAAGTCTTGGTTAATCTATCAACAACAACCCAAACTGAGTCATTACCCTTCGAAGACCTCGGCAAGTCTGAGACGAAATCCATAGTAATGTGATCCCACTTCCATTCAGGTATAGCTAAAGGCTGTAATAACCCTGTAGGTCTCTGATGCTCCGCTTTGACTTTCTGACATGTAAGGCATCTAGCAACATAGTTGGCAATCTCTCTCTTCATATTGTTCCACCAGAAGTTTTGTTTCAGATCCCTGAACATCTTTGTACTACTTGGATGGATAGTATATTTAGAGCTGTGTGCCTTAGCAAGAATATCCTTCTTTAGAGCTGGCTCACTCGGAATATAAATTCTCCCTTTGAATTTAAGAATGCCATCATCATGCAGTTTGAAATATGACTCTCCCCCTTTAGACTTCTCTAAGATTTCCAACAATTGAGGATCAGTTTGTTGAGCTTCTCTAATTATGGATAATAATAAAGATTGAATCTGCAAACTTGCAAATTGAATACCAGAATCTGAAGTTTTGGGCTTCCATAGGCATAATTCTTCCGTGAACTCCTAATTCTTGATGATCAAGCTAACAATGGTAGCCTTTCGGCTCAAAGCATCAACAACAATATTGGCCTTACCTGGAAGATAATTAATAGTATAGTTGTAGTCCTCAAGTTATTCCAGCCAACGCCTCTGCCTCATGTTCAACTCTTTCTGTGAAAACATATATTTCAAGCTCTTGTGATCTGTAAAGATTTCAAATTTGTTGCCTCGGAGATAATGACGCCATTTCTTTAATGCAAGGATAATAGCCACGAGCTCAAGATCGTGCGTCGGATAGTTAAGTTCATAAGGTTTCAGTTTCATGGAAGCATAAGCAATAACCTTTCCATGCTGTATCAATATACAGCCCATACCTTCCTTAGAAGTATCACTACAGATTATCAGATTATCAGAACCCTCTAGCAAAGCAAGAATAGGAGCTGTGGTTAACCCCTTCTTCAACTCCTGGAAACTAGCCTCACACTTATCATTCCAGTCAAATACAGTTTTCTTCTGAGTAAGCTGAGTCAAAGGCCCAGCAATTTTAGAGAAGTCCTTGACAAATCTCTGGTAATACCCTGCTAAGCCAAGAAAACTACGGATCTCTATAATAGTTTCAGGCCGCTTTCAAGCTAATACAACCTCAATCTTCGCTAGATCAACATAAATACCATCCTGCTAGATAATATGGCCAAGAAAAGTAACTTGCTTTAACCATAATTCACATTTGCTGAACTTTGCAAATAATTGTTGCTCTTGAAGAGTCTGTAATACAATCCTGAGATGTTGTTCATGCTTCACCTCAGATTTAGAATATACAAGAATATCATCAATAAAGATAACCACAAATTGGTCCTGATAAGGACAGAATACCCTTTGCATTAAATCCATGAATGCGGCGGGAGCATTAGTCAACAACAAACTCATAATGACTATAGCAAGTTCTGAAAGCAGTTTTAGGAACATCATCTTTCTTAATCCTCAACTGATAATAACCTTGTCTCATATCAAATTTAGAAAATACCCTGGAGCCTTACAACTGATCAAATAACTCCTCAATTAAAGGCAATGGATATTTGTTTTTGACAGTCACCTGATTGAGACCCCGATAATCGATACATAGGTGAAGAGATCCGTCTTTCTTCTTAACAAATAGAACTGGTGCACCCCAAGGTGAAGAACTTGACTGAATGAATCCCTTATCAAGTAAGCCCTGCAATTGAACTTTTAATTCTTGTAATTCGAGTAGAGCCATTCTATACGGAGTCCTAGAGATAGGGGTAGTCCCCGGTAATAAGTCAATCATGAACTCTATCTCTCTATCAGGTGGTAACTCAGGTAATTGCTCAGGAAAAACCCCCAAAAAACCTCTCATAATAGGTACATCATTCAATTTCAACTTGTCCCCAGGTTGATTAATTAAATATGTAAGATAAGTCTCACAACCTTTGCTCAACAGTTTTGATGCCTTAATAGAAGAAATTATAGGAGTTCCAGTTGATTTTCTACTTCCAACAATTTCAATTACAAGCTAGTCAGACATTTCTAATTTCACAATCTTCTTTCTACAATCAAGCTGCACATAATATCTCTCCAACTAATCCATCCCCAATATAATTTCAAAGTCGTTGAAGGGTAGAATAATCAAATCAACAGGAAATACACGACCCTCAATATAAATTTTACATGCTGTGCAAATAGATTTGGTAACAAACTTCGGACCCATAGGTGTACAAACCACAATCTCATGCAACAGTTTATCATGTTTCAGTTTAGCATTTTGTGCACAAGTGGGAATAATAAATGAATGATTAGCCCCAGAGTCAATTAAAACTTTAACCTATTGATCATTAAGAAGAAAAGTACCTTCTACCACAGCAGTCGTATCTGGAAGCTCCTCTGCATCCAAAGCAAATACTCAGGCTTGCCCCAAGGCGCTGATGCTGCAGCTGGTGCCCGGGTCTCAGAACTCTGCCCAGATGTCTAACCTTTGGTATTCTTGAATTTCAAATAATCTTTGACCCTGTGCCTGGTCACTCCCGCAGCCCGTATACCTGTTCAATCTCCTCCAATAGTTCTCTTCTGTGTGGCTCTGACGCTAACAGAAACTGCATAGCTAGTGACGTCTTGCAGCAGTGCCTCCCGTAGGAGCTCTGTAAGAAGAGGTAGCTGAACTACCCTGTTGAGATCGTGTTGCCGCTGGATGAGGCTGACCTTGATTTTGACTCTGTACTGGTCGTGCCTGACTCTGAGTAGGCCTTGTATAACTCTGAGTCTGCCTCGGCTACTGACTCTGACCCACCGAAACAGTCTGCCTCTGAAACCCCTGACTCTAAGTCTGATGCGGTCATTTGCTAGGCTGACTCGGCTCTCCAAACAGGTCTGCATTGCGTTTCTCATATTTGGCAGCTATCCTGATTGCGACTGCATAGGTGGGATAATCTTGAGTAGACAGATTCAAGGAAATATTAGGCCTCAGCCCCATATAAATCTCTGGATTCTCTTACTCTCTGGCTGTACTAATGCTGGCACATAACGGGATAGGCGAGTGAATGCAACATCATACTTACCAACGGTCATGTTGCCCTATTTCAAGTTAATGAACTCTTGCTCTCGCCTTTCGATAGCTGTTTCTGTGATGTACTTCTCTCAAAAATCTCTAACAAACTCATCCCAAGTCCGAGGTATAGCCTCCATCTCCTACCTGGATTTAACGGTGTGCCACCACTGCTCGGCATCTCCCTCGAGCAAAAATTCAGCACATGCAACCAGCCTTACATCCCCGTACTCGAGGCCTGTAAGAATCTTCTCTACCTTATTCAACCACTATTTAGCCTGCATATCATCTGGCTCCCCAAAGAAACTAGATGGTCCACGATGCAGAAATTTCTCAAGGTAGTTACTACCACCACTCTTTGCTCCAGCCTGACCCTGAATCGGATTGCCCACGGGAACATTACCTCCCTGCCTCTGATGTACTTGAGTAATTTTCCCTATAACGGCGATCAACTATGCATTAATTGTCCGCTGGTCAACCTCTTCTTCCTCAACATTCTGATTTCTATTTTGATGACGAGGCCCCATCTCGGATAGCTAGAATGCAAAGTGTTATGACAGTTATATATGTAGTTTACAAGTAAAGCACGTAAGAAGAAGTTCAATTTAATTCACATAAAGTCACATATAAGATCATAAGAGTATTTTATGTACAAGGGATACATATAAGTCACTTAATCATACTTTACATTCAAAACTTTTCACATTCAATCATTAACTCCTAAAAGACCTTTCATATTCCCATTTCCATGCTAGCATGTTAATTACCAATTCAATTTTCACTTGGTCAATCAAAAGTCACTCATTCATTCAATCACGCAATAGACCTCTACCCACATACCGAGAAACCTATCCCGGTTCATGCATTCTAATAGCTCTGATACCACCTAAATGTCACACCCCGACCCAACCTAACCCCATGCTAAAAGGTTAAACCTAGACTTGACAAACATATAGAGTCTCCTCTGTACCGCGGACATTCTAAAAACCTGTAAGCATTCAATAAAACTACAACATAATAGGGATTCCATTTCAAATAAAAACCTAGCTTTAAGGCCATCTGGGCCTTTAGCATCCCCAAATAGTTTAGATACATACATGCATGCAACCCTAACATAAACTTCTTTACAAAACCGCTTATCATACCACTCCATGATAGCATTTAAACATTCTTAGAATTTAAAGACAACCATTGCAACCCCCACAGCCAACACACAAGCAAGCGGCAAACTAAAAGTAAGAATACTAGTTATTACATACCATGGACACCTATCATACATTAAATTCAACTTACAACTAAACAATATATACATGAGCTCAAGGCTCCAAAATAGAACATAAACAACTAACACAACCTTTAACACAACAAGCACCACAATCCACCTCAAGCAAGGAGGACACTGCAACTAAGGTAATTGATCAGTCTGGACTTCCGGCTCTTCTCCCTCAACCAAATCTAGCTAGGGTGCAACCTCAGCGTCTCCTAAAACATGTTAGCGAGGTATGAGCAACCACTATTGGCCAATGATGGATTAAGACGAACCGTGGCGTACAATGTGACAATTATAACAAATAAGCAAGAAGAGCGAGTAAAGTACATTTGAAACAGTAAGTAACCACACATATTAAAGGATACGATACACTTAACCCCAACACTCTAGAATTCTTTTATCTTTGATCATGAATCACGAGCCACGAACTACGAACCACGATCAATGTGTCAGCATAATTCCCAATCACTCCAGTGGGTATACTCTGGATGTACCCCGATAATCCTACGACCCAACAACCCCTGGCAATCTCTGGACCAGGCGAGTGAGAGACTAGGGCATGAAGATCGAATATCCACTGGCAAGCCTGCTGCCGCCCAGCCAATATTCAATACAACCGCCCCTGACTCTATGGTTGCGCAACCACTATGCAATGCACTTATCAATGGCAATACAATATCAATAATGAAAGCAATAATACATAGGATGAACAACAAAGTAGATTGTCCTCTAAATAGTTAGAATAAAAGCATTAACAACTAAACAATTAAAGGATTACAAAGGGGTAATAACATAATTCACATAGAACTTTACCAAAAGCTCAAGAATATCTTAAAAACACATTTAAACACCCAAGGAACTATTACAAGGTCTTAGAAGCATGAGACAATCGATTATGTACTTAAACTCCTTTGTAACTCAACCCGTTTTCCTTCCAAACTCAGGCTATTGTTCTAGATTGATAAGCGGCCTATTCCATACTTTCAATTAACCTTTTAGGCACCCTTAGGACCCTTGAAGTTACCCATTTACCTACGTTTAGCATAAAAGCCCCAATTTTCTCCTTATGACTTTGTACTACACCTACCTCAACCGGGACTCAAACGGAAGCTAGCAAAGCTTATTTGGAACCTATATAGCCTAGGAATACCAAATGTGAAGGCCAATTTTACCTAGATTCGCGATAGTCCCGAAACCCCTTTTGAAAAGTTGCCTAATTCACGCTTTTGTTATGTTACGAGCTATTAAACCTTACAGGGTCACTACACTACCTTCATTAGCACCTAAAGCATCTATTTGGATCATTGAATCAAGCCAAAAGGTTCATTTCCTCAAACCCTAGAAAATTCATCACTATTCACGTCATATAATCAATGAATGAATTCAACCATTTAAACTACGAAACAATAGCATAAATAAGGTCTCTACTACTTGTATACAACATACATTAGCATATTTAAGCATTGCATAAGCATTTAAGAGCAAATCAAGAAATTTGAGAAAGTTGTAACATTTCAATAATGCAAAATAAACATGGAAATCCCTCACCTAATGCGCGTAGAAGCTCGGGAAAGGCTTGAGAACCCTTTAAACTACTTGTACCTAGCTTGGCTTGACTTGGATTGGATAATTAAATAGCAAAATTTCTTCTCTTGGCACAAGAGGGGCTCTATCGGGTTTGACTCCTGATTTTTCAGCTTTTATATATATATATATATATATATTTTTTTTTTTTTTTTTTTGCGTTATAATATGAGCTATTATGTGTACATGTGAGCATATAAGTGCATTAAGTCATTTTAGGTGCAAATGTTGACTACTAAGAGGGGTCAAACTAACTTAAATTGATCTCCAAGGTGCAAAAATTAAGTTAGCTAACTAAAACAAAATGTTTCACTATGTAACACTATTCACTAGTTTGGTAAAACATTTTTTAAACGGACACTCCTATCGCTTTTAGCTCAAATGCACATTTTTTTCATTCCTAAAATAATTAATATGATTTAAGAAAAATGCTAATTCGGAGAAAAAAATCAGTTGAAAATTGTAATAAATAGTAACCAAAGAAAGCAACAAGTACTGCACAGAAGAAATGCGCAAATAGTAGATGCAACAATAGATAAATGTATGGCTAAGTCTCGGGCATCACAGGGACAACAAAGTAGGTTGCCCTCGAAAACAGTTAGAATAGAAGCATTAGCATGAAATCAACCAAATGAACAGAAAGGGGTAAATTACATATTTCACACGAAACTGTACTAAAAGCTCACAATCAACTTAAAAGTGCATTTAACCACCTTATTAGCAACTACAAGGCAATAGATGTGTGAAACAATCAAATTTCCACTTTTCCCCCTTTGTAACTTAAGCCATTTGTCTTCAAAACAAACGATAATGTTCTTGTTTCGTGAGCGAGCTATTCCATACTTCTAAATGCACCGTATGGCACCCTTATGGATCCTCGAAATTATCCAATTACCCGCGATTACCACAAAAGCCCCGATTACCCCTTTGTGAGTTTGTATTACACGTACCCTAACTGGAACTTAACCGGGAGTTAGAGAAGCATATCTAGCACCTAAATAGCCTAAGAATACCAAATGTGATGCCCAAATCAACTCGGATTCGCCTTACACCCGAAACCCCTTTCTAAAAGTCACTTAATTCGTATTTTTACCAAGTTACAAGCAATTAAACTCCACAGGATTATTAATCTACATTCATTAACATTTAAAGCATCTAATTGAAGCATTGAATCAACTATAAGGCACATTTTCTCAAAACCCTAAAAAACGTCACTATTCACTGCCCTAAAATCAAACGAGCAAATTTAATCATTTAAAAAGCTAAACAATTTCATAAACATAGTCTCCACAATGTGTAGGTGACATATAAAGCAAGATTGAAGCATATCTCAAGCCATTAACAACAAATCTAGAAATTATATAATATGGCATCAACTTTGAATTCACAAAAGAGTGCAAAATCCCTCACCAAAAGCTCATAGGAGCTAGTAAGAAGATAGGGAACCCTAAAAAACACGTAATCCTAGCTTGAGAGAGCTTGAAGTGCATGAATTGATGAGCAAAAAATTTTGTTTTTCCCTTTTCCTGCTGTCGGGTTTAGGCTAGGGATAAAGGGGGCATTTTATGTTTTGTTTTTTGTTTTTGACTATTATGCATAAATGTGTATAATATGTATATATGTAATATGTGGCCATAAGTTTATTCTAAGTTGACACTAACTTTGAGCTCAAAATACTTATAAAATCTACTAAAGTTATGTCCAAGATGCAATTAATTATTAGCTAGCTCCAAAACAATGTTAAACTACATTTCACTATTCACTCGATATGCTAAAACGTTTTCTAAACGAATGCTCCTAATGCAATTTGCTCAAACGCACATTTTTCTCATTCCTAAAATAATTAATATAGTTTAGAAAAAATATTAATTCAAAGAAAATAAGTTGTTGAAAAACATAATAAATAGTGACTAAGAAGATAACAAGTAAAGACACAGTTAAAATACACAAACAGTAGATGCAACAGTTAATGAAAGTACGGTAATGTTCTCGGGCGTCACACCCTCTCGCCCTTAAACTAATTGCATCCACGCAATTCTTACATGATTCGGCGAATAACTCGGGATATCTTTCCGCATCTGATCCTCTCTTTCCCATGTAGCATCCTCTAACCCGTGATGATCCCACAAAATTTTAACCATCGGGATGCTTTTAGTTCTGAGCTCCTATACTTTCTAATCCACAATCCGAAGAGGTTTCTCCATATAAGTCAAAGTCTCACTGATCTCTAGAGGTTATGGCTCAAGAACATGAGAAGGATCTGGCTGATATTTTCGAAGTATAGAGACATGAAAGACATTATGAATTCAACCCAAACTCGGTGGCAAAGCTAATCTGTAGGCCAATGCACCAATTTTCTCAGTGATTTCAAATGGTCCCACATATCTCGGACTGAGTTTACCCCCTTTACCGTGCCGAATCAAACCCTTACGAGGAGAGATTTTCAGAAATGCCCGATCTCCCAAGGCAAATTCCAAATCACGACGGCGTCTATCTGCATAACTCTTTTGCTGACTCTATGCTGTAAGCATTCTATTTTTAATAAGCTGCACATTATCAATCATTATGTTCATCTCTGGTAATAAAGTAGGGTAAATAGCTTTCATCGTTCCAACCTTATCCCAATATAAAGGAGATCTGTATTTATGCCCATACAATGCCTCATACGGTGCCATACCCATAGTAGCTTGGTAACTATTGTTATAGGCGAATTCTGCAAGTGGCAAATATCTCTCATAACTCTTACCGAAGTCCAGAATACAGGCTCGCAATATATCCTCGAGTATTCTCATAGTTCGTTCAGATTGACCGTCCGTTTGAGGGTGATGAAATGTACTGAAGCTCAACGTGGTGCCCAAAGCTTTCTGAATCTTCTACTAGAATTGAGATGTGAATCTGGGATATTTGTCTGACACAATACTCTTTGGAGTCCCGTGAAGCCTAACAATATTCTCAACATATAACTCAACTAGTTTGTCGAGAGAATCAGTTTTTGTCACACCCCAACTCGACCCCACCTACGATCAGTCAGGACGCAACAGAATTTCTGCAGCGTAACGACAGTAAAAAGATTTCCGAGGTTCTAAACCAACCTCATTAATAACATTAAACATCCAATTCTATAACCACACAAACAACAACTCCTCAACGGCATAACAAAACACAACATAACCGTAATATACAATAATCAGTCTTCGTTATCTGCCTCCGTTCCAACATAACATACAATACCTCAACCTTATCATACATTTCAAAAATAAGTTGAGACACATCTAACAACTTAACCATAGACAAAAGAAAGCCACTAAGTTAACATCATTTGGATCATCATCTTTCAACATCTATTACAATAAGAACCATAAAGCATATAAAAGTCTACTAAGCTAATGTACATGACATTAAACAACATAAAATCATGGATAAGACTCAGGAACATATGACTCGTCCACGTAAGGCACATTTTCCTCCTCAGGAGGCACGTACCCGTAATCCGGCTCTGCAACACCTGTAAGCATGCAATAATAGAGAGTGAGCTTATATACATAAGCTCAGTGAGGATCTGATAGATCTCGACAGTATTCACTATGCTCCTTGGATTTAGTCCTTTGAGCAAGTAAACACACAACAACAATAATAACATTATCATCACATAACTATATAACCATTCATTTAAGGATACTCTATTTGGTGTAGCTCCAAACGCCATCACGATCTCAACCGTTCTTCTTATAACTCCCCATTATTCACGCACTCGAGGTACCTCACTAGCCCCTCCCTCCATGACACCTCCGTCATGCGAGCTGGGTGTAGCCTATGGCAGTCATGCCGTTATCAACCCGACAGCCCAACGCTGCCCGAGAGGTGGCACACACATACCAAGACTCCATAATCATCATCAATCATCAATCAATCATCAATCAATCAATTGGGAGATCAGCAACGAAAGTGCCCGATTCCCGAACTCAATAATAATCAATCAATAACATCAATATAACATCAATATTTAATTAAACAACAAACAACGAAGTTAGATGACAAAGTAGGCCATCTAACCGGACATGCATAATATACACAATTAAACCCTAAATTACTCATCAACAACTCACCATTCAACACTCAAACACAACCCAACCATCTAAAGGCATCGTTCAAGAAATTAAAGAATGACAACCTAAACTTCTAAAATTCATAACTTACACTCTACTAATCCAAACATTGCCAAATCAGTTCCTATCACTCACCCATTCAACCTACTACATTAGCCCTCTCGGAAATCCACCATAACACCTCTAAATCATGCCCGATAACCCTAAAACCCTAGGATGTCTTGGCTGGATTTTTCGGATTTTCACACGAACAATGTAATCGAAAATTCGGCATTACAACAGCGCTAACACGTAATTATCAAGTATTTAGAAATCGACGGCAATCGATTTCGATCAACACAACTTATTTAATTCAACTTTGAACATTTTAATCAAAATTAAATACCCGAAAAATAAAAATTATGCTACATCTGACAGAAATTCGTAGTATTAGTATATAACGATCCCTAGCATGCAAGGAGCAATAATCTATCACCAGATTTCAATTCTAACGGTTAAATTTTCATTTATGAGAAAAAGTATAAAAATGACATTTTGAGATCCAGAATTTTTCTCTCACCTTTGATGCGATATAAGCCTAGGAATGCGTGCTATGCGTGCCCAACAAGCAGAATCCAAGTCGGTGCGAAGTTCTACGGACAAAAACTAAGTTTTTCTTTGAAAAATTGATTGAAAAGCTTGAGTTTTTCTCTTTCTTTTTCTCTCTTCTTTCTCTCGGCCTTGTCTGTGTTTGTGGTGGTGTTTTGTGTTGTGTTGAGTGTGTGTTGATGATATTAGCTTATTTGGTCAATAATTAAATAAAGTCAAAGTTAATTTAAATTGGTATTTTTGTGTTTTAATGACTTTAATTGCATTTTATTGCTCACCAAGGCTCAAAATAATTATGCAACCCCCAAGATATCTCAAGTGGATTATTTTTAGGTGACAAGAAGTTTTACAATCCAATAATTTCATCCGAGTCGGCTTAAAACTCGATTTTCGCAAAAGTCGGTGTAAAAATCCTAATAAATTCTTAAGCCAATTTTAAAACTGTTTTCATCAAACACGGGTCTATTAAAGTCCATTGACTAGGTCTAGAAGGGTTAAAAAGACCAGTTTCAAAATTTTAGCGGACGTGTTTCGAAAACACTATTCATTAAAAATCGACGATAAAATTTCTAACTCCGTTTTTTATGAAAATTTCATGAATGCACATTTAGCACGTATTAGGAGTATTGACATCAAAATTATAACTTTCTAGGTCCTATAGCACATAAACAGATCATATGCACACAAAACGTGGTATAGCACGTAAAACAAGATAAGCAGGAAAGTGGGGTTTCACAATTTTCTTCGTGGCGATAAAGTGAGAAGTCTTGGTCAGTCCATCAACAACAACCCAAACTGAATCATTACTCTTCGAAGATCTCGACAAGTCTGACACGAAATCCATAGTCACGTGGTCCCATTTCCAATTAGGAATAGCCAACAGCTGCAACAACCCTATAGGTCTTTGATGCCCAGCTTTAACTTTCTGGCAGGTCAAGCATCTAGCCACATAATCAACAATCTCTATTTTCATGTTATTCCACCAGAAGTTATGTTTCAAATACCTGTACTTTTTGATACTACTTGGGTGGATAGTGTATTTTGAACTGTGTGCCTCTGCCAATATTTCTTTCTTCAATGTTGGTTCACTCGGAATACAGATTCTACCCTTAAATTCGAAAATTCCATTCTCATGAAGTTTGAAGTCCGACTCTTCCCCTTTAGACTTTTCTAGGATTTTCAACAATTGAGGGTCAGTTTGTTGTGCTTCTCTAATCTTGGATGACAACAAAGATTGATTTTGCAGACTTGCAAATTGAATACCATAATTTGAAGTCTTGGGTTTTCACAAACATAACTCTTCCATG
The DNA here is from genome assembly GCA_037974665.1 of Ehretia macrophylla. Classification (NCBI taxonomy): domain Eukaryota; kingdom Viridiplantae; phylum Streptophyta; class Magnoliopsida; order Boraginales; family Ehretiaceae; genus Ehretia; species Ehretia macrophylla. The sequence continues at coordinate 3,138,968 of CM075766.1, forward strand.
AACTCCCAATTCTTAATAATCAAACTAGCAACTGTAGCCTTTCGGCTCAAAGCATCATCAACAATATTGGCCTTACCTAGAAGATAATTAATAGTGCAATTATATTCCTCAAGTAATTCCAACCAACGCCTTTGCCTCATATTCAATTTTTTTTTTGCGAAAATAGATATTTCAGACTCTTGTGATTGGTAAAGATTTCAAATATTTTACCCCAGAGATAATGACGCCATTTCTTTAGTGCAAAGATAATAGCCACAAGCTCAAGATCGTGTGTCAGATAGTTAAGTTCATAGGGTTTTAATTTTCTTGAGGCATATGCAATAACTTTTCCATTCTGCATTAATACACAGCCCAAACCTTCATTTGAAGCATCACTATAGATTACCAGATTATTAGTCCCCTCGAGTAGTGCAAGAATAGGAGCTGTGGTTAACCTTTTCTTCAATTCATGGAAGCTAACCTCACATTTTTCATTCCAATCAAACACAGTTTTCTTTTGAGTAAGCTGAGTCAAAGGTCCAGCAATTTTAGAGAAATCATTGACAAACCTTCTGAAATAACCTGCTAAACACAGAAAATTGTGCATCTCTGTAACAGTCTCAGGCTATTTCTATGCTAATATAACCTCAATCTTCGTCTGATCAACATAAATACCATCTTGCGAGATAATATGACCGAGAAAAACAACTTGCTTTAACCAAAACTCACATTTGTTGAATTTCGTAAACAACTTATGTTCTTGCAGAGTCTGTAATACAATCCTCAGATGTTGTTCGTGCTCAACTTCTGATTTAGAATATACCAGAATATCGTCAATAAAAATAACCACAAACTAGTCTAAATATGGGCAGAATACTCTCTGCATTAAATCCATAAATGCGGTGAGAGCATTAGTCAAACCAAACGGTAGAACAACGAACTCATAGTGGCCATATCGAGTTCTGAAAGCAGTTTTAGGCATATCATCTTTCTTAATCCTCAGTTGATAATAACCCTGCCTCAAATCGAATTTAGAAAATACCTTGGCACCCTGCAATTGATCAAATAACTCCTCAATTAAAGGCAACGGATACTTATTTTTAATAGTCACCTGATTAAAAACCCGATAATCAATACATAAGCGAAGAGATCCGTCCTTCTTTTTAACAAATAAGACTGGTGTACCCCAAGGCGAAGAACTCGGCTGAATGAATCCCTTCTTAAGCAAACCCTGCAATTGAACTTTCAATTCCTGCAATTCAGGCGGAACCATTCTATATGGAGTTCTAGAGATAGGTATAGTCCCCGACAATAGGTCAATCAAGAATTCTATCTCTTTATTAGGTGGCAGACCAGGTAGTTCCTCAGGAAAAATCCCTGGAAACTCTCCCACAATAGGCACTTCATTTAGTTTTAGCTTATCCATAGGTTGATTAATCAAGTAGGCCAAATAAGCATCACAACCTTTATTCAGCAGTTTAGTTGCCTTAATATAAGAAATTATGCAAGTACCCATGGATTTACGACTACCGACAATCTTAATTATGGATTGATTAGGCATTTCTAGTTTCAAAATTTTTCTTCTACAACCTAGATAAACATAATATTCACCCAACCAATCCATACCCAGAATTATTTCAAAGTCCTTAAAAGGAAAGATAATCAAATCAATAGGAAGGACTTGATCCTCAATACACAATTCATAGGCTTTACACACAGATTCAATTAAAAACTTAGTGCCCATAGGTGAACCTACCTCAATCTTATAAGGCAATTTATCAATTTTCAATGCAAAAGATTGTGCGCACATAGGTGTGATAAATGAGTGTGTAGCCCCAGAATCAATTAAAACTGTGAGTGATTTATTATTGAGAAGAAAAATACCTTCAACAACTGCAGTCGTATCAGGAAGCTCCTCTGCATCCAAAGCAAATACTCGGGCCTGTCCCTGTGGTGCTGGTGCTGGTGCTGTAGCTGGTGCCCTGGTCTGAGTACCCTGACCATATGTTTGACCTCTGGTGTTCTTGAATTTCAATCAATCCTTGACTATGTTCTGGTCATTCCCACATCCTGTACACCTGTTCAATCTCTTCCAGCAATTTTCCTCTGTATGGCCCTGGCGCTAACAGAAGCTGCACTGCTAGTGACATCTTGCAACAGTGCCTCCCGTAGGAGCTCTATAAGAAAAGGTAGCTGAACTACCCTACTGAGATCGTGCCACAACTGGATGAGGCTGCCCCTAATTCTGACTCTGAACTGGTCGTGCCTGAGTTTGAGTAGGCCCGGTATAACTCTGAGTCTGCCTCGGCTGCTAACTTTAACCAACTGGAATAGTCTGCCTCTGAAATCCCTGACTCTGTGTCTAATGTGATCGTTTACTGGGCTGACTCGGCTCCCCAAACAGATTTGCTTTCCGTTTCTCATATCTGGTAGCTATCCTGACTGCTGCGGTATAAGTGGGATAGTCCTGAGTAGACAAATTCAACAAAATATCAGGCCTCAGGCCCATAATAAACCTCTGAATCCTTTTGTTCTCCGGCTGCACTAAGGCTGGTATATAACGGGACAAGTGGGTAAAAGCAGCATCATACTGATCAACTGACATGTTGCCCTATTTCAGATTAATAAACTCTTGCTCCCGTCTCAATAGCTGTCTCTGTAATAAATTTCTCCCGAAACTCTCTGACAAACTCATCCCAAGTCCGTAGTATTGCCTTAGCCTTCCATCTGGATTTCACGGTATGCCACAATTGCTCGGCATCTCCCTCGAGTAGAAACTCAATGCAAACAACCCTTCTCGCCTCAGTGTACTTGAGGCCAGTAAGAATTTTCTCCACTTTATTCAACCATTGCTTAGCCAATATATCATTGGGCTCTCCGAAGAAGCTAGACGGACCACGATGCAAGAATTTCTCAAGATAATTACCACTACCGCCTTCTGCTCTACCTTGGACCTGACCTGGATTACCTGTAGAGACATTTTCCCCATATCGGTGCAATACCTCTGCAATTTGACCTATTGCAGCAGTTAATTATGCATTGATAGTCTGTTGATCTACTTCTTCCTCTACAACATTCTGATTCCTGTTCTACCGGTGGGGCCCCATCTCGTACAACTAGAATCCAAGGTATTATGAAGGCATATATGTAATTCACAAGTAAATCACATAAGGAGAAGTTCAAATAAATCCACATAAAATCACATATAAAATCATATGAGTACTTTATATGCAAATCATACTTTTCCATTCTAAAGTTTTCACATTCCTATAATAACTCATAAAAAGACATTTCACATTCTCATTTTCCATGCTAGCATGTTATTTACCCAATCAATCTTTCACTTATTCAATAAAAAGAAACACTTATTCACGCAATTACACTTGCAAATAATAGACTTCTACCCCACAGTCCAAGAAACCTATCCTGGCTTATGCATTCTATAAGCTCTGATACCACCTAAATGTCACACCCCAACCCAACCCCATACTAAAAGGTCAAGTCTGGACCCGACAAATGGATAGAGTCTCATTTGTACCGTGGGCATTCTAGTTACCTGCAAACATCAAATAAACCACAAATACAAAACTAGAACTTCAACAACTCCAACTCTAACTATTCCTAGCTTCAAGGTCATTTGGCCCTTAAGCAATACAAGACATTATAACCACATACAAGCATGCAATCAACAATCCTAGAATCTTATCTTTTATCTGCTTATCATACCACTCTAAGTTATCATTTAAACATACTTAAGAATTAAAGCCAACCATTCAACCATTGCATCACACCCAAGCATGCAACAAAACTAGAAGCAAAAATATAAGTTATTACGTGCCAGAGTTACATATCTCATACTACATCCATCTAACATTCAAGCTTACAACTGCACAAATATATACATAAGCCCATAGGCTCCAAAATAGGATATGAAATAATGCAAACAAGCCTCCACATAAAGTCCAACAAGAAACACATCCATCTTAAGCAAATAACATATAGCAGCTAAGGTAACTGCTCTGCCTGCACCTCTTCTTCTTCTCCCTCAACCACAACAAGCTGGGGATCAACCTCAGCATCTCCTGAAACATGTTAGCGAGGTATGAGCAACCATAATTGCCCAGTGAGGGATATGGTCTACTGGGGCGTGCAATGCAACAATTAATATAAATAAAACAATTAAACAACAAAAAGAGCAATGTAAATGTCAAGTTAGCACACATTAAAAATGATATATTTCACTTAACCCCAACACTCCATAATTTACTCGATCTTTAATCACGAACCTCGATCCACAAACCTCAATCAATGTGCCGGCATCAACCCCAATCACTCCTGTGGGTTTACTCCAGATGTACCTCAAGAATCCTATGACCCAACACCCCCTGACAATCTTTAGACTAGGCGAGTGAGAGACTAGAGCACGGAGACCGAATATCTACTGGTAGGCCCGTTGCCGCCTAGCCGATATCCAATACATCCGCCCCTGACATTATGGTTACGCAACCATTATGCAATACACTTAAACCAATGACAATATAATGACATTGTAAAGCAATAACACTTAAGAGGGACAACAAAGTAGGTTGCCCTCGAAAATAGTTAGAATAGAAGCATTAGCATGAAATCAACCAAATGAACAAAAAGGGGTAAATTACATATTTCACACAAAACTCTACTAAAAGCTCACAAACAACTTAAAAGTGCATTTAACCACCTTATAAGCAACTACAAGGCAATAGATGTGTGAAACAATCAAATTTCCATTTTTCTCCCTTTGTAACTTAAGCCATTTGTCTTCAAAACAAAGGATAATGCTCTAGTTTTGTGAGCGAGCTATTCTATACTTCTAAATGCACCGTATGGAACCCTTATGGATCCTCGAAATTTTCCAATTACCCACGATTACCACAAAAGCCCCGATTGTCCCTTTGTGAGTTTGTACTACACGTACCCTAACCGGAACTCAACCGGGAGTTAGAGAAGTATATCTAGCACCTACATAGTCTAAGATACCAAATGTGATGCCCAAATCAACCCGGATTCGCCTTACACCCGAAACCCCTTTCTAAAAGTCGCTTAATTCGTATTTTTTCCAAGTTACAAGCAATTAAACTCCACGGGGTTATTAATCTACCTTCATTAACATCTAGAGCATATAATTGAAGCATTGAATAAAGCTATAAGGCGCATTGTCTCAAAACCCTAAAAAAGGTAATTATTCACTGCCCTAAAATCAAACGAACGAATTTAACCATTTAAAAAGCTAAACAATTTCATAAACATAGTCTCTACAACATGTAGGTGACATATAAAGCAAGATTGAACCATATCTCAAGCCATTAACAACAAATCTAGAAATTATATAATATGACATCAACTTTGAATTCACAAAAGAGTGCAAAATCCCTCACCAAAAATGCGTATGAGCTAGTAGGAAGATATGGAACCCTAACAAACACTTAATCCTAGCTTGAGAGAGCTTAAAGTGCAAGAATTGATGAGCAAAAATCTTTCTTTTTCCCTTTTTCTGCTGTTGGGTTTGGGCTAGGGACAAGGGGTATTTTATGTTTTGTTTTTTTTTTTTTTTTGACTATTATGCATAAATATGTATAATATGTATATATGTAATATGTGGCCATAAGTTTATTCTAAGTTGACACTAACTTTGAGCTCAAAATACTTATAAAATCTACTAAAGTTAAGTCCAAGAAGCAATTAATTATTAGCTAGCTCCAAAACAATGTTAAACTACATTTCACTATTCACTCGATATGCTAAAATGTTTTCTAAACGAATGCTCCTAATGCAATTTGCTCAAACGCACATTTTTCTCATTCCTAAAATAATTAATATGTATAACTTGTATTCATAGTGATCAAGGCACATAATTTATAAATTCATCATTTGTGGATTTTTGTGAACATGGCATTGAGCATAATTTTTTGGCTTCTAAAACTCAACAAAATGGGGTAGTTGAGAGGATGAATCGAACACTACAAGAAATGACAAGAACTATGTTAAAAGAAAACAACTTGCCTACATACTTTTGGGGCGAAGCCGTTAATACGGCTTGTTATGTACTTAATAGGTCCTTAATTAGACCCTTTCTTAAAAATACCCCTTATGAATTGTGGAAAGGACGAATACCAAATGTTGCACATTTTAGAGTGTTTGGTTGTAAATACTTTATTTTAAATACCAAAGACCATCTTGGAAAATTTGATGCCAAATCCAATGAAGGATTATTTCTTGGTTACTCAAATAAGAGTAAGGCGTATAGAATATATAACAAAAGAACTCTAGTTGTTGAAGAGTCAATGCATGTGAATTTTGATAAAGCTAATCCCTTTGTGTCGAGAAAGGATGATGATGATGTAGGTATTCAACAAGTTGAGAATCAAAATCAACTTATCGCTTCAAAACAAACAAATGAGGCATCACCAAGTGATCCAAGAATTCACTAAATGAAGGAAATCAACAAACATCAAATGCAAGGGATCAACCAAATGAGGAAGATCAACCAATGTCAAATGACCAACCTATTTCAACCAATCAAGAATTACCAAGGTGCTGGAAGTTTGTGAAAAATCATCCAAATTATCAAATTCTTGGTGATCCTTCCAAAGGTGTAAGAACTCGCTCTAACTTGAATACCTGTTGTGAACACATTGCATTTCTTTCCCAAATTGACCCTAAAAATGTGAAAGAAGCCTTATTACATGATGATTGAATAATGGCTATGCAAGAAGAGCTTAATCAATTTGAAAGAAACAAAGTTTGGAAGCTAGTTGAAAGGCCAAAGGACTATCCCATAATTGGTACTAAATGGGTGCTTAGAAATAAACTAGATGAATCTGGAATAGTTACTAGAAATAAGCCAAGGTTAGTATCTCAAGGCTATAATCAAGAAGAAGGAATAGATTATGATGAAACATTTGCACCCGTGGCTAGATTAGAATCTATTTGCATGCTTCTTGTTTTTGCATGTTTTATGAACCTCAAATTATTTCAAATGGATGTCAAAAGTGCCTTTTTAAATGGATTTCTTCAAGAAGAAGTATATGCGGAACAACCTCCCGAATTTGAGAATTCGAATTCATCTAATCATGTCTTTAAACTTGAAAAGGCCCTTTATGGACTAAAACAAGCCCCTAGGGCTTGGTATAATAGATTAAGTGGATACTTTCTTGAAAATGGATTTACTAGAGGTAAACTAGATTCAACTTTATTTGTCAAAAGAAAAGGTAAATATATTTTACTTGTGCAAATATATGTTGATGATATAATCTTTGGTGCTACTAATGAATCTCTTTGCGAGTACTTCTCAAAGTATATGCACAAAGAGTTTGAGATGAGTATCATGGGAGAATTGAATTTCTTCCTTGGACTTCAAATCAAGCAAACAGAAGAGGAAATTTTCATTAATCAAGCCAAATATACAAGAGAACTTATTAAAAAGTTTGGACTTGAAACCGCTAAAGAAATGAGCACACCAATGGGAACATCAACTAAGCTAGACAAACATGATAAAGGTAAATCAGTCAATGAAAAGAAGTATCGAGGTATGATCAGAAGTCTTCTATACTTAACTGCCTCTAGACCCGATATCAAGTTTGGTGTGTGCTTATGTACTCGTTTTCAATCTAATCCTAAAGAATCGCACCTAAATTTAGTAAAAAGAATCATTAGGTATCTTAAAGGCACGTTTGATTTAAGGCTTTGGTATCCCAAGGGTACATCATTTGAATTGATAGGCTATTCTGATGCTGACTGTGCAAAATGCAAAGTTGATAGAAAAAGTACTAGTGGTAGTTGTCAATTTCTTGGTCAATCTCTAATCTCATGGTCTAGTAAAAAGCAATCTAGAGTTGCATTATGCACAATTGAGGCCGAGTATATATCCGTCGGAAATTATGGTGCCCAAATTATGTGGATGAAACAAAATTTGCTTGATTATGGACTTGAATATGATCAAATACCCATTAGATATGATAACACTGGATCAAATGACAAAGACATTGTTGAGAAAGAGATGGCTTTTCCCGGATGAAATGAAAATTGGATTCATGTAGGACAGGTTTGGAAGCTAGGACTGATTAGACCGTACCTCTTGACAGGAGAATCCAGGCTATTCAGGAAGAATCGCAGCAATTCCTCAATCCTAACGAAGTAGTTCGTTTTATAAAACTCTTTGACCCCCGAATTTGGAGTATCTTACTTTCATGCAATTCACAGGGTTCAACAAGCAATCGATATTTCACGATCAAGGGTTTAATACTCTTTGTAGTAGCGGTCCTTATATATCGTATTAACAATCGAAACCTCCAACAAGGGAATAGATGACACCAAGATTCTTTAAGACTATTTATTTGATGGATCATTCGGCCTTCTGGGGGAAGGCAGGAACGGATCCCCTCTCTCATAGAGCTGCTGAGCATGAAGTTTACCATTGCCTAAAAAGCAGAGGGGAGTTGTAATCCGAGTAGTTCAATTGGTCAGAGCACCGCCTTGTCAAGGCGGAAGCTGCGGGTTCGTATGGGCTGCAATAAGGGCCCGGTGTCATTATGTTAATAAAAAATGGCTCGACGGTATGTTAACGAATTGGTCTACTACAGAAACGAGACTTCATAAGTTCAGGGACTTGAGAATGGAACAAAAATGGGGAAACTTAATCGCCTTCCGAAAAGAGATGCAACTATGCTGAAAAGACAATTTTTTCGCTTGCAAACATGTCTGGGTAATAAATAGAGTTTTCTGAAAAACCTGCTAGTGGAGGAATACCTCCTAGGGATAAGAGACATAGGGCTAAAGAGAGAGCCAAAAAAGGATCTTTCGTGTATAATCCTGCATAATCTCGAATGTTATCAGTTCCAGTACGTAGACCAAATAATACAATGCAAGCAAAAGTTCCTAGATTCATGGAGATATAGAACAACATATAAGTTATCATGCTTGCATATCCATCATTTGAGTCTCCAACAATTATTCCAATAATTACATATCCGATTTGACCTATGGACGAATATGCAAGCATACGTTTCATGCTTGTTTGAGTAATAGCAATGAGATTTCCCAATGAACAACTCTTCAAATTACGAATTTTTATTCATTTTATCATTTAATAACTCATAATCAGATCTTGGTAATCCCGACCCAGGCAGTAATATTATTTTGAATCCAATCGATTTGAATTGGTATTTTCTCGATCACAATTGTTGTGAAAAGACATTTACAATAATTAGTCTTGGAAAAAATTGTATATATCGCGAAGTCTAGCTGCCGTGGGGCTGCTCACCTTTGGAAACTTAGCTACTTAAAGGGACTTATGCCAGCTTCGGTCAGCAGAGTTACCCTCTACTCAGCCATGTAAAACTCTGCACTTGGCTACCCAGCGTTTACCATGGGCACGATAACTGCCATTAATCTCACAAAAAAATCCAATTCAACATTCAAGGACCAAGCATATAGAGATTAGGCATCATTTCATACGTGATCATGTGCAAACAGGTGATGTTATTCTTGAATTTGTTGATACTTTGCATCAATTAATCGATATTTTTACAAAACCCTTGAATGAAGATCAATTTTGTGCCATTAGAATAGAATTGGGAAAGCAAAATTTATCTTAAAATACTTCACTCTTGAAATTTTGCTTCTTTTAAATAAAAATAATAATAAAAAAGGGGTCGACCTGATTGAGTAAATCTGGACGAGTAAGTCATACGGAAACATCGTTAGGATGGCGACTGCCATCCATCTGGACTACTGGATCTGGTCAATTGGTGACGAATCTGGTCGACCGGATTCGCTTGTCCAAGGCTAAAAAGCCTTAGTTTCATTACTTCTTTCATTTCTTTTTGTTTTCTCATCTTCCCCCCCTTCAAATCCTCTCAAACCCTCCCTTCACTAGCTTTAAAATCTTCACAATCTCTTATCACACTCTTGAAATTTTCTCAATCTTTTGCCAAATTTCTCTATCAACTTCCTTTACTCGTTTCACAAAACCTTCAAAATCATTTGTTTTTCATGGCTCCACCAAGAACAAAGGCTCACTCTCCAAGAACTCACAACAAGAAGAAAAAAACAACTCAATGGGCATATCCCTCACAATTTTCAGAGAAAGGAATCTCACGGGGAAAAAGCATCAACATGGAGGAACTTGGCAACATCAACATTCTTGAACTTTTGAAATTCCAAGGTTGGCTTCCTTTACTACAATTCTCAAACTTTTCTTGTGAATATTAGGTTAAGGAGTTTTATGCAAATTTGAGCAAACATGACGATGATGGTTTGATTTCTCTTAAAAGTCATGTAAATGATCAAGATATTGAGTTTAGGTGCAATACTATTAGTGGTATTTTGAATGTCCCCAATTTCGGCAAAGAAGTTTACTCTCCCAAAAATTGGCCAATTGATGTTAAGCGAGATTTATCGAAGGTTGAGGTTTTAGCATTTTTATAGGATGGAATTGGTAGTAGCTGGGATGGAAAAAGGAAAAAACTTCCTTTTAAAAATCAATTACCAGTGGAAAAACGGTTAATGATCAACATTATTAAGGAAATGATTGTCCCTCGGAAGATAAATGACAACACCATTGGAAAACTGGATTTTTTGTTGTTGTTTTTTATGTATCAAAGAGAGCAAATAAATTTTCCTTACATCATGCTGCATCACATGCATCACAGTAAGGAGTGTGATAAAAGGCTTCCTTATGGTCTTCATTTGTGTCACATGTTCCGTCTTATGAATATTCAGACTGTTGGCAAAGTTGGCCAAATTCCCTCCTCAACTTACAGTCTCGATCTTGCAAGCCTAAAAAGGATGGGTATTAGTTTGTTACATAAGAAACTTGTTGTTTTTGACCCTTCTAAGGAAGATAATGATGATAAGGATGATAATGATGCTTATCATGATGAGGATGTTATTGATGATGATGATGATTAAGATGACACTGATGAGGATGATCAAGATGATCCCGTGGGTACGAGTCTTGAACCAAATTTAGGTAAGATACACGAAGCAGGGAAGAAAATGTTGGTGGTGCTAGTAATGTTGTTGGTTCTAGCATAGTTGGTAGTTCCGGTGAGGCCCCATAGTCTGGTTTTGATATGTTGGCTCGTTACATGAAAGTGATGAATTTGAGACTGCAAGGTATTGAGGCCTCTATCCATGCTCAGGAAGAAAAGGCAGATGAGAACTTCAACGAGCTCTTAGACAACTTAAAAAAAATAGTGGACGACTTGGGGTGGTTGAAGACAAAGTGAAACAGATCTATGCCCTTATGACCAGATATTGATTGAGTTATTCTTTGCATCCTGTATCCTACCTTTGAATCTTGCCTCCTTTCTTTGTTGAAAATGCTCCTTACATTCGCCTTTCCTTCTCTTTTTGCACTTTGACACCTTCCTCGGACTTTTTGGATGTTTAATTGCTTTGAACGGCTTTGGATGTTTTTGTTCTTTTGGCTATTTTAAATGATGCTTATTAATCTATGGTCCTGTTGCTAAATGTGTATGAGCTATAGCTCTATTATGCATTTTTTGAGGGAGAGAGTTTTGTGAACTCTGTAGCCTCTTGTGTTTTGATGATGTCCAAAGGCGGAGAAAAGATAGAAAGCAAAAGATTATAAAGCAAAAGATTCTAACTAAATGGGAGTCTTGTTTGGAAAAAAAACAAGCCTGACATGCACTAAGTAGGGGGGAGACTCCCATTTGCATTCGTAAACTGCCTTGCTTATTATTTTGCTTATATGCCGTTTATATAAGATTTTGTCATGATAAAAAAAGGGGAGATTGTTAGCCTAAGGGTCTTACTCTCATATTTTGATGATAACTAAATCCTAAATAAACAATAATCTATTGACTAACATTGCTCATATAAGTTATATATGTTTAAAGATTAGTCATAGATTGGGATATGCATGAAGAACTTGCTAACACAGGCTTTAATACACATCAAGTTTGAAGTGCTATGATCAATTGAAGCATGTAATAAATCCATATTTTTAGTATTTTTAACCCATTAAATCATGTATGTTGCATTATAATTTCGAGCTTAATTATATATTTTACACAGTTTTAATGCAATGTAGGTTTTGGAAAAGAAATGGAAAAAATGGCCACAAATACTAACATTTGGAGCAAATATTTGGCGCAACACTGAAAGAGAATAATAGAACGGTTTTGAAACGATCAAAATCAATACTCGTCGTTAAAAATTCACCTAGCGCGCACTTGCAAATTGGCCATAGTTTAGTTTAGTTAGGGTCCTAAAATAAGGGTCGGGCTTATGGATTAACGCCATAACTTCAGAGAAATCGAGCCGGCTAAGTCAAGACGTGCTTAAATTCGGTAACTTTTATTCTTGATTTTGATTTCCGTTTTGTAAATCTAATTATGGCAATTTAGACCCTTATTTTTGGAATGATAAATAAGTGAGGATATTTTTTTGTATATATTTAGATTAATATTAATTAAAGTCCCGTATTCTTTAATTACTTAGTATTATCAATTAATTATGTGTATATTTGTAGTTACAATATAATTAATCGAGAATATATATACGCCCGATTTTGTAAACCAGTGGCAATACGAGATTACCACGGACGGAATCAGCTAGGTTGTACCAGTACCTCTAGGGTACGTAAGTAAGAAGATTAATTGAGAGGTTGGATATTGTTAAGTTGTATTAACATATTCAGTCTTGCTAATTAATTAGTCTTATTACTTACATATCTAAGGCTAACTTCAGAAGTGGAAGCTTGTAGCCCTATTTCTTAAATGATTTATTCTGTTAATTTAAATCTATAACATTACACTTAAATACTTCGATCGAATTTATCATTCCAAATTATGGACCCGCTAAATTAAATAAACCACTCCTGGACTAAATTATTTTAGTTTAATACCGTACCTTTGGACATCTTATGGACCTTTGGACTTAATCAAACTTATCCATGATTAGAAATAGTCAAACAATTTATAAACTAAATTCTTAACTTGAAACCATTAATCCCAATCTCCGTGGATCGACCCTCTACTCACCACAACTAGAGAAAATTCGAGATAAGCATTATTTCAATCATTTAACCTCACTATTTTTTAGCGCAAAACGATGCGATCAAAATTTGGTGCTGTTGCTGGGGATTGGCATTCAATTTTTCATGTAAGAGTTGTAACGCCCCAACTCGACCCCACCTACGATCAGTTAGGACGCAACGAAATTTCAGCAGTATAACGACAGTAACACGGACATCATGACTCTAATCCAATCCTTTAGAACATCATACAACTAACTCCACAAATCACCAATCAACTCCACAATCAAGTTAGCAACATACAATGCAACTAAAATATACTTTAAGCATTCTTTTGCCATTTCATCCATAAGTTATATGTCTCTGTTCCAACATCATACATCACTAAGTAAAACCATATACATGCATAACACATTATACTAGCTTAGCAACTTATTTAAATCCAAAAGTAAGACAACTAAACTAGCATAACACTTTTACTATCTTTAGATTAGTTTATACAATACAACCTTTAAAAGTTTGAAACTATACAACATAAGTCATACTACAAAATAATATAAACATTCCAGCTAAGCATCAGGATATGACTCTGGCACATAAGACTCTTCAACTAAAGTCACATTCTTATCTTCTTGAGGCACATACCCATATTATGGTTTAGTAACACCTGCTTGCAGATAACAAATGAGAGTGAGCTTATATAAAACAAGCCCAATGAGGAATTAATAGATCTTTAACACATAACAAATATCAACATCAATATAAACATAACAATAATCATAACCAATCAATAAGGATACTCTAGTTGGTATAGCTCCAAACGCCATCACGATCTCAACCATCTTCTTATAACTCCCCATTACTCACGCACCCGAGATACCTCAGTAGCCCCTCCTTCCATGGCATCTTCACCCATACGAGCTGGGGGAAGTCTATGATAGTCATGTCCTTATCAACCCGACAGTCTAACACTGCCCAAGAGGTGGTGCACACATACCAAGACTCATGACAATAATAATAATCATTCATATCACAGGAGGACAACAAAGTAGGTTGCCTATCTCCTGACTTCATCAATAATCAGTCAGTTAACATTATTTCAATAGCATACATCAATTAATAAATTAACAACCAAACAACTAAGTTAGATGACAAAGTAGGCCACCCAACTTAACATGCATTAAACCACTCAACCAAACCCAATCCTAACCATCAACAACACAAGATTCAATCACTTAACACCACCCCAAACACCCAAAGAAAATGTTTCAACATTTTAAAGAAAGACAACTCAATTCTAAAAGTCATAACTTACATTCTACTAATCCAATAACCTCCAAACCAGTTTCTATCACTCACCCACTTAAGCAACTACATTAGCCCTCTCGGGAACCAACCACAATCTATCCAAAACAAGCCCAACAACCCTAAAACCTCAATGCACCATGGATGAAATTTCTGGACTTTCACCACGACATCACAATCAAAATTTTGGCATTACAACATTACTACCACGTATTTAACAAACTTTTAGAAGTTAACAGCACTCAATTCCAACCACCACAACTCCAATTATTCAACATTTAGCCAAATTCTCAACTTTAATACTCAAAAAATAGAAATACGTGCTACCACAGTTCAAAACAGCTATAAACCCATATAAATGACCCTTAGCATCTACTGAGCAATAATCTAAAGACAGTTTAGCATTTCACCGGCTAAATAAACAGTTATATGAAAAGACATAAAAATAGCACTTTGAGATCTAAAATTTTTCTCTCAACTTTGATCCAAAACAAGCTTAGGAATGTGTGCAATGCATGCCCAACAAGCGGAAACTAGCTTGGTTTGAAAAGATTCAGACAAAAACTAAGTTTTTTAATGAAAAATTGCTTTGAAAATCATTTGAAATTCTCCCTCTTTTTCTCCCTCAAACTCTCGGCTATGTGTGTGTGGTGTGAGTATGTTTTGTGTTGATTCTAGTGTGTGTTGATGCATATAAGCTCAAAGTCAACAAAAACCAAAAAGTCAAAGTTGAACAATTTAGTATTTTTTAGTATTTTTAGTCTTTTAATTAGTACTTTAGACTATTTTTACTCAAAACAAGTATGCAACACTTAGACTATTTTTAGGTAGTTTATTTTAGGTGACAAAAATTTTTACATGCAAAGACTCTCACCCGACATGGTTAAAAATGCAATTTTTGCAAAAGAAAGTGTAAAAACTTTTAAAATTCCTAATCCGATTCAAAATCCGTTTTAATCAGACACGGGTCTATTAATATCCGATGACTAGGTTTTAAAACATTTAAAACACCCGTGTAAAGATTTTAGCGGATGTGTGTTCAAAATACTATTCACAAAAACCGTCGATAAAATTTATGATGCCAATTTTGATGAAAATTTCATGAATGCACACTTAGCACGTAATAGGAATATAAATTACAGAATTGGTACATTCTAACTCATATAACATATAAACAAGTCAAATCACACAAATCTAGGCAAAGACGAAATCTGGAGTCTCACAAGAGTTTAGTTTATTGCATATAATTTTATCCTTGTAAATTTGTATATATAATTATTATTTCTAGTTTTGTATATACTATGTTGTTTTAATTTCCTGTATTTATTTTCTTCTTTTTGCAAATAAAAAATTCTTAAAACAAAAAAAAAAAGGTTAAAAAAATTTTATCTCTTAAAAAAAAGATTTTTATTTAATTTCTAGAATGTTTGTTATTTACCTTTCCAAATAACTTGCTATAAATCATATACTCTCGAACCCCAGAAAAGAGTTTAAATGGTCTGGGTAGTTGAATTTTTTTTATTATTATTTTTGAAAAAAAAATTAAGACGGGAAAAACCACGTTCGGACGCGACTGACTAGTGCTCGAGCACGGTACGACCTAACAGAAGGGTTTAAAGCCCTCTTTCTTTCTTCTTCTCCTCCTTTTTCCTCTTCACTGCCGCCTACCTTCTCCACTCTCTCTAAAAAAATTTATCTTCTTTGTTGCATTCAACCAACATGATGTTAGGGATTCTCACGACAAATCAATTTGCCATGGTTGTGTACTCATTTGCAAGTGTATTCATCCTTTACCTTTTTCTTATTTATTTCTTTATCAAGTGGGATCATAGGCGTGTTGGGTAGAAAGAAAATGTTCTTGCATTCCCGAGATTAAGAGATAATTTTATGTTATTGTAATTTTCATTTTCTTGTTGTAATGTTTTAATGTTTAATAAAATATTGTGTGGTCTGTTTCGTTATTTGTAGTATATATATATATATATATCTCTATTTATGAATATGGTAGGATTTTCGTTTGTTTTATTTCTATTAATAATGTATATATATTTATATATATAATAAAAAAAAACACAAAAAATAGAAGAAAATTTTAGCAGGGCGCTCGAGCGCTAGACTGCAGTCGGGCCTTATAACCTAAGCCCCAATTACATCAGCAAAGAAACAAAACAAAACACCCCCACCACCCCGTGGTCCTAAATATAAAAAAATAGGAAAACCAATCAATGGTGGTAAAGGTGTTTGGAGAGCAAAATGAGAATTTTCTTTTTATTTTTAGTTTTCAAAAAAACAATTGTGGTTGTGGATTGAGTTTATTTTAGAATTTTTGTTAAAAAAATTGGATTGAGTTTTTGATTGTCTTCAGATTTTAAATTTTTTTAAAAAAAACTTGTTTTGATTTGTGTGGTTTGGATGAATTTAAATTTTCTTTGACTTAAAAAAAAATCTCTCTCTCTATATATATATATATATATATATATATATATATATATATAAATTTCAAAAAAAAATTTAATTTTTGTGAAAACCCAATTGTAAATATAATTGAGTTTATGATTTTTTATTTTATCCTCACAACTATTGTTGGTATTTGGAGCTTGGAATGACAAATCTGCTTTCAGAACCATTTGAGGAGCAACACTTGAAATTTTTATCAGGTTGTATCTATCTTTCAATTTGTAATGCATTACATCACTTTCTTACATTAAGGGTAATGTAAGGCTCGGGTTTGAGGAGGAGAAAATAGTCGATACAACCTGTTAAAATTTTTCAAATTTTTCAAAATTTGATGCTTCATTTATTCATGATAATTAAACTTGAGTAGTTAATTGTTGAAATATGGTTAGATTGTGATAAAACATTTGAATTAAGTGTGAGGATGGAACGGAAAAATGATTAGCCACTAGAGTTGAGTTTGTATCTATAATTTTTTTGAAACCTTGTTAATTATTATTACATCCCAACAGCGTCACTGATTCAATTAGAGATTTTTGATTAATTATCAAAAAAGGAGTTAGATTAGAGTGTTTCAATGTGAGATGTTATGTTTTATTAAAATTTGACTTATTTTTCTAGGTCGGTATACTCCCTTGAAAAAATATATATATATTAAAAAAACAAAAAAAAAATGTGTAGATGACTCGCTTAACATCATTCAAATATCAAAAGTGTTGATTCAACAAAAAGAGGCAGCAAAGAAATCCATAACAAATGCTTTATTCAAACTATTTTTGAGCATTTTTGTTATGAAAAAGCTATTAATATATTTCCTGCCAGACAAGCCTTCTGTCACGCCCTGACCCAACCCCCAAGCTAAAGGTTAAGTCCGGACCCGACACACGGACAGAGTCTCCCCTGTACCGTGGACATTCTAAAAACCTGTAAACACTCAAACAAAGTCCCAACAATACAATACAAGCTTTTCTTAATTAAACAACAAAGTTATAAGGCCATCCGAGCCTTATGGTACACAATAGTTCCAAAACACACAAGCATGCGAGAACTTGTTATCAACATAGTTTTATAATCATGACATTCTAGGAAATCAATTAAACATAATTGAAAGATCAAACATTTCTACTTTAAGCCATTCATTCCCAAGCAAGCAACGCGAATAGAAGTAGATCATAAGTTATTACAGTACATAGGCTTTCAAAGCTACAACACAACCAACTAGTCTTCAACTTATACAACAAGCATATACATAGCCCTTAGGCTACAAAATAATACATAAGATAATCAGATGAATCTTCCACATAGCAGCAAATTCATTAACCACCTCAAGCTATCAGGCACAGCAACTAAGGTAAAGGCTCAATCTGAACTTCTTTTTCCTCAACTAACTCAACAAGCTGGGGATCACCCTCAGCGTCTCCTGAAACAGATATCGAGGTATGAGCAACCACTGTTGCCCAGTGAGGGATATAGTCTCGGGGCGTGCAATGCAACAGATAATACAATTATACAACAATAACACTTAGACAATTAAAGAAACAATGATAACTTAAATAACCACACATTTAAAAGGATACATTTCACACAATCCCCTATACACCAATCTTCACAGGTCTTCAATCACAATCCACGAACCACGAGCACGATCACGATAAGCCGACATAACCCCAAACACTCTAGTGGGTGTACTCCGGATGTACCCCGATAATCCTACGACCCAATATCCCCTGGCAATCTCCGGACCAGGCGAATGAGGGACTAGGGCACGGAGTTTGAATATCCACCGACAAGCCCTCTATCGCCAAGCCGATATTCAACACATCCGCCCCTGACACTATGGTTGCGCAACCACGATGCAATGCACTTAACAATGGCAATTTAATAGCAATAATATAAGCATTAACACATAGGAGGATCAACAAAGTAAGTTGACCTCAATGCAATTAGATTAGAAGCAATTATAGGAGCTAATAAGTAGTTTACAAAGGAACATATACAAGATAAGCATAGAATTATACCAAAAGCTCCAAATCAACTTGAAACCACATGCAAACACTTAAGGAGTCATGCCATGGGTTTAGAAGTATGAGACAACCGAATTTGTACCTAAACCCCTTTGTTTTTCAAACTATTTCTCTTCCAAACCAAGGTTAATGATTCCATTTTCAAAGGAAACTCTCCCAACCCTCTAACTAACCCTCAAGGTACCCTCTCAACCCTCTAACTCATTCAAATGAACGCGATTACCCTGAAAGCCCCAATTTCCCTCTTATGGCTTTAAACTACACCTACATTGTCCGAGCTTCAAACAAGGGATATCAAGGCTTCTATAGCACCTAGGTAACTTAAGGATACTAGAATTGAAGCCCGAATTTACCAGGATTCGCATTACCCTCAAATGCCCCAAATTAAAGTCGACTATTTTACATTTTTAGCGATTTAAGGACAATGCAAGTGCACGGGGCTATTAGGTTACCTTCACTAGCACCTAAGACATCTATTAGAAGATTGGATCGAGCTAATTCGAGCAATTACGCAAAACCCTAGAAAAACATCACTATTCACCCTAAAAATCAAACTAACGATTCTAACCGTTTAAATTGCGAAACGATGGCTCAAATATGTTCTCTAGCATTCATATACATGGTATAATAGCATAGATAACTAATACAATGGCATTTGATCATATTTTCAACAAATCAAGAAATGAGCAACTATTTAAAAATGCAAAAACAAGCTGTGAAATCCCTCACCAATACGCGTAGGAGCACCTAGGAACCTTGCAAACACCCTACACTAGTTGCTCAAGGCTTGGAGAGGCTTGGATTGGAGGCTTGGTGAGCAAAATCTCTTTCTTTTCCTCTCTTGGAGCTGTCGGGTTCTGCCCTCTTTTTTTCAGCTTTTATTTTTTTTTTCTTTTTGTTATCTTATGAGCTAAATAAGGTTATTTAATGAATGGCTAAGGTGGGGTCTTGTTTGGGTGTTTAAGTGGCTTCTAAAATGCGCGTAGTAAGCTTAAAAACGAGCCTAAGGTTAAACATGTGTGCTAGTTAATTAAATATCTAAGTTAGTTACGTAACACTATTCATTCAACTACAAAAATCATTTTCTAAACGAGCTCTCCTAACGCCTTTAGCTCAAATGCACATTTTCCCACTACTTTTACAATTAATATGATTTAATAAAAATGCTAATTAACCAATAGAATGCAGATTAAAAATAAAGTAAATAGTAACTTAAGAAGGCAGTTAATAAGACATAGAAAGAGATGCACAAACAAAGGATGCAACAGTAATTAAATGCATGGCTAAATCTCGGGCGTCATATCCTCTCCCCCTTAAACTAATTGCGTCCACGCAATTCTTACATGATTCGGCGAATAACTCTGGATACCGTTCCCGCATCTGATCCTCTCTTTCCCACGTCGCATCCTCCACTCCGTGATGATCCCACATAACTTTAACCATCGGAATGCTTTTAGTCCTCAGTTCCTGAACTTTCTGATCAACAATTCGAAGAGGTTTCTCTGTGTAGGTCAAAGTTTCACTGATCTCTAGCGATTCCGGCTCAAGTATGTGAGAGGGATCTGGATGATACTTCCGAAGCATAGAAATATGGAATACATCATGAATTCTGCCCAAACTGGGAGGTAAAGCTAGACGGTAAGCCAAATCACCAACAGTTTCAATTATCTCAAATGGTCCCACATATCGAGGACTGAGTTTACCCCCTTTACCATGCCGAATTAAACCCTTGCGAGAAGAAATTTTCAGAAATACTTGATCCCCCACGACAAATTTCAGATCACGACGGCGTCTATTTGCATAACTCTTTTGCCGGCTCTGTGCTGTAAGCATTCTTTTCCTAATAAGCTGCACATGATCAATCATTTTGTTCATTTCAAGTAAGAGAGTAGGGTCGATAGTCTTCATTTCACCAACATCATCCCAGTAGAGGTGAGACCGACATTTACACCCATAAAGTGTCTCATAAGGTGCTATACCAATAGTAGCTTGGTAACTATTGTTATAGGCGAACTCTGCGAGTGGCAAGTACTTCTCCCAACTTTTACCGAAGTCCAGAATACAAGCCCACAACATATCCTCAAGGATTAAGATAGTTCTCTCGGATTGACCATCTGTCTAAGGATGATAAGCTGTACTGAAATTCAAATTCGTGCCCAAAGCTTTCTGAATCTTCTGCCAGAACTGAGATGTGAATCTGGGATCTCTATCTGACACGATACTCTTTGGAATTCCATGAAGTCGGACAACATTCTCAATATACAACTCTACCAGCTTGTCAAGAGAATCAGATTTCTTTTTAGCAATAAAATGAGAAGTCTTGGTCAATCTATCCACAATAACCCAAACTGAGTCATTACCCTTCGAAGACCTCGGTAAATCAGAGACAAAATCCATGGTAATATGATCCCATTTCCAAACAGGAATAGCCAAAGGCTGCAATAACCCTGCAGGCCTCTGATGTTCTGCTTTGACTTTCTGACAAGTAAGACATCGAGCAACATAGTTAGCAATTTCTCTCTTCATATTATTCCACCAGAAATTCTGCTTCAAATCTTTATACATTTTAGTACTGCCTGGATGGATAGTATATCTAGAACTGTGTGCTTCAGCAAGAATATCCTTCTTCAGAGTTGGATCATTCGGAATACAGATTCTACCTTTGAATTTGAGAATACCATCGTCGTGCAGTTTGAAATCCGACTCTCCCCCTTTAGAATTCTCTAAGACTTTCAACAATTGAAGATCAACCTGTTGAGCTTCTCGAATCCTGGATAATAACAGAGATTGAATCTGCAAACTTGCGAATTGAATACCAGAATTTGAAGTACTAGGCTTCCATAAGCATAATTCTTCCATGAATTCCCAATTCTTGATAATCAAGCTAGCAACAGTAGCCTTTCGGCTCAAAGCATCAGCAACAATATTGGCCTTACCTGGAAGATAGTTAATAGTGCAGTTATAGTCCTCAAGTAATTCCAGCCAACGCCTCTGCCTCATGTTCAACTCCTTCTGTGAAAACAGATATTTCAAGCTCTTATGATCTGTAAAGATTTCAAACTTGTTGCCCCAGAGATAATGACGCTATTTCTTTAATGCAAGAATGATAGCTGCAAGCTCAAGATCATGAGTCGGATAGTTGAGTTCATAAGGCTTCAGTTTCTTGGAAGCATAAGCAATAACCCGGCCATTCTGCATCAATACACAACCCAGACCTTCCTTCGAAGCATCACTATAGATCATCAGATTATCATAACCCTCAGGTAACGCAAGAATAGGAGCTGTAGTCAATCTCTTCTTCAATTCCTGAAAGCTGCCCTCGCATTTATCACTCCAGTCAAATACTGTTTTCTTCTGAGTAAGTTGAGTTAAAGGCCCTGCAATCTTAGAGAAATCCTTTACAAACCTCCGATAATACCCAGCTAAACCAAGGAAGCTACGAATTTCTGTCATGGTTTCGGGTCGTTTCCAAGATAACACAACTTCAATCTTCGCTGGATCAACAGAAACACCATCCTGCGAGATAATATGGCCCAGAAAAGCAACTTGCTTAAGCCAGAATTCACATTTGCTAAACTTTGCAAACAACTGATGCTCCTGAAAAGTCTGCAACACAATTCTGAGATGTTGTTCATGTTCCGCCTCAGATTTAGAATAGACAAGAATATCATCAATGAATATGACCACAAATTGGTCTAGATAAGGACGGAATACCCTCTGCATTAAATCCATGAATGCGGCGGGAGCATTAGTAAGACCAAACGGCAAGACAACAAACTCATAATGGCCATATCGAGTTCTGAAAGCAGTTTTAGGAACATCATCTTTCTTAATCCTCAGTTGATAATAGCCCTACCTTAGATCAAATTTAGAGAATATCCTGGCGCCTTACAACTGATCAAATAACTCTTCGATTAAAGGCAAAGGATATTTATTTTTGATGGTTACCTGATTAAGACCCCGATAATCAATGCATAGGCGAAGAGATCCGTCTTTCTTTTTAACGAATAGAACTGGCGCACCCCACGGTGAAGAACTCGGCTGAATGAATCCTTTATCAAGCAAGCCTTGCAATTGAACTTTCAATTCCTGCAACTCAGGTGGAGCCATTCTGTATGGAGTCCTAGAGATAGGTGAAGTCCCCGGCAATAAATCAATCATGAACTCTATCTCTCTATCAGGCAGTAACCCAGGTAATTCCTCAGGAAAGACCCCCGGAAACTCCCTCACGATAGGTACATCATTCAATTTCAATTGATCCCCAGGTTGATTAATCAAATATGCAAGATAAGCCTCACAACCCTTGCTCAATAATTTAGATGCCCTAATAGAAGAAATAATAGGAGTTCCCGTAGATTTTCTACTACCAACTATTTTAAGTACGGGCTGGTCAGGCATTTCTAGATACACAATCTTCTTTCTACAATCAAGCTGGGCATAATATTTACTTAACCAGTCCATCCCCAATATAATTTCAAAGTCATTGAAGGGTAGGATAATCAAATCAGCGGAAAAACACGACCCTCAATAAATATATTACATGCTCTGCAAATAGATCTAGTAATAAACTTTGGACCTATATGAGTATAAACCACAATCTCATGCAACAGTTTATCATGTTTCAATTTAGCATTTTGTGCACAAGTAGGAGTAATAAAAGAATGCGAAGCCCCTGAATCAATTAAAACCTTAACTGACTGATCATTAAGAAGAAAAGTACCTTCTACTACAGCGGTTGTATTCGGAAGCTCCTCAGCATCCAAAGCAAATACACGGGCCTGACCTCGTGGTGGTGGTGCTGCAGCTGGTGCCCTGGTCTGAGAGTTCTGAGCTGATGTCTGACCCCTAGGGTTCTTAAATTTCTGACAGTCTTTAACCCTGTGCTGATCACTGCCGCAACCTGTACACTTGTTATGTTTCTTCCAACAAACATCCTCAGTGTGGCCCTGGCGCTGACAGAAGCTGCACTGCTGGTGACGTCTTGCAACAGTGCCTCCCGAAGGAGCTTTGTAAGTAGAGGTAGCTGAACTACCCTGTTGCGAACGGGAAACTACCGGACGGAACTGACTCTGAGTCTGACTCTGAACTGGTCGTGACTGAGTCTGAGTAGGCCCTGTATAACTCTGAGTCTGCCTCGGCTGTGAACTCTGCCCAACTGATACAGCCTGCCCTTGGTACCCTTGACTCTGAGATTGAAACCGTTTACTCGATTGACTGGTCTCGGCTAACACATCGGCCTTCCGTTTCTCATACCTTGAGGCGGCTCGGACTACTGCAGCATAGTTGGGAAAATCATTTGAAGACAAGTTCAGCATAATATCCCTCCTCAAACCCAGGATGAACCTCTGGATCTTCATGTCCTCCGGCTAAATCAAAGCTGGTGCATAACGGGAAAGCCGGGTAAAAGTAGCCTCGTATTGATCTACCGTCATACTTCCCTGCTTCAAGTTTATGAACTCTGTTTGACGCCTCTCGCGGGCAACTACCGATATATACTTGTCTCAAAATTCTCGGACAAAGTCAGCCCATGAATGATGAACGCCCTCGGCTTCCCATTTCTCACTGATGGTATGCCACCAATCTTCAGCATACCCTCGAGAAGGAAAGTGGCATAAGTAATCTTCCTGTCATCATGGCACTCGAGTATTGCTGCCACTCTCTCAAACTTCCTTAGCCACATCTTAGCCTTCATATCGTCCGGCTCCCCAAAGAAAGTATAGGCCCCATGATGTATAAACCGATCATACAGATTCCCTCCGGTAGGACCACTACCTCCGGCTCTCACAGCCTGATTACCTCTAACGACCCCTGGCTGACCCTGTTGTGTAACAAACTAGGCGATAGTGTTCATAGCAGTGGCCATCGTGGCCAAGATCTATGCAGTGCTCGATTCTTGAACCTGCGGTGCATTTTCGGCCACCTCAGCTTCTTGCCCATGAACCCCCTCGGGTTCTTCACCAACATTCAGATTTTCAGCACGACGGCGGGGCCCCATCTCGAATAGCTAGAATGCAAAGTGTTATGACAGGTATATATATGTATATATGCAATTTATAAGTAAACACATAAAGAAAAGTCCAAAATGATTCACATAAAGTCAAGTACATAGAAGTTCAAATAGATATTCCACATTCTTGAAGTACACATAAATCACTAGACCATACTTGACATTCTAGACTCTTGATATTCTATTTCCATGCTAGCATGTTCATTCCTAATTCAAATTTCACTTAGGTCAATCAAAATCAAGGACTCATGCATTCACAAAGTCACATAACAAATCTCTACCCACAGACCGAGAAATTTAACCCGGCTTCATGCAATCTATAGCTCTGATACCACTTAAATGTCACGCCCTGACCCAACCCCCAAGCTAAAGGTTAAGTCCGGACCCGACACACGGATAGAGTCTCCCCTGTACCGTGGACATTCTAAAAACCTGTAAACACTCAAACAAAGTCCCAACAATACAATACAAGCTTTTTTTAATTAAACAACAAAGTTATAAGACCATCCGAGCCTTATGGTACACAATAGTTCCAAAACACACAAGCATGCAAGAACTTGTTATCAACATAGTTTTATAATCATGACATTCTAGGAAATCAATTAAACATAATTGAAAGATCAAACATTTCTACTTTAAGCCATTCACTCCCAAGCAAGCAAAGCAAATAGAAGTAGATCATAAGTTATTACAGTACATAGGCTTTCAAAGCTACAACACAACCAACTAGTCTTCAACTTATACAACAAGCATATACATAGCCCTTAGGCTACAAAATAATACATAAGATAATCAGATGAATCTTCCACATAGCAGCAAATTCATTAACCACCTCAAGCTATCAGGCACAGCAATTAAGGTAAAGGCTCAATCTGAACTTCTTTTTCCTCAAAAAACTCAACAAGCTGGGGATCACCCTCAGCGTCTCCTGAAACAAATATCGAGGTATGAGCAACCACTGTTGCCCAGTGAGGGATATAGTCCCGGGACGTGCAATGCAACAGATAATACAATTATACAAAAAT
The DNA here is from genome assembly GCA_037974665.1 of Ehretia macrophylla. NCBI lineage: Eukaryota > Viridiplantae > Streptophyta > Magnoliopsida > Boraginales > Ehretiaceae > Ehretia > Ehretia macrophylla. The sequence continues at coordinate 3,164,801 of CM075766.1, forward strand.
AACACTTAGACAATTAAAGAAACAATGATAACTTAAATAACCACACATTTAAAAGGATACATTTCATACAATCCCCTATACACCAATCTTCACAGGTCTTCAATCACGATCCACGAACCACGAGCATGATCACGATAAGCCGGCATAACCCCAAACACTCCAGTGGGTGTACTCCGGATGTTCCCCGATAATCCTACGACCCAACATCCCCTGGCAATCTCCAGACTAGGCGAATGAGGAACTAGGGCACGGAGTTTGAATATCTACCGGCAAGCCCTCTACCGCCCAGCCGATATTCAACACATCCGCCCCTGACACTATGGTTGCGCAACCACGATGCAATGCACTTAACAATGGAAATTTAATAGCAATAATATAAGCATTAACACATAGGAGGATCAACAAAGTAGGTTGATCTCAATGCAATTAGATTAGAAGCAATTATAGGAGCTAATAAGTAGTTTACAAAGGAACATATACAAGATAAGCATAGAATTATACCAAAAGCTCCAAATCAACTTGAAACCACATGTAAACACTTAAGGATTCATGCCATGGGTTTAGAAGTGTGAGACAACCGAAATTGTACCTAAACCCCTTTGTTTTTCAAACTATTTCTCTTCCAAACCAAGGTTAATGATTCCATTTTCAAAGGAAACTCTCCCAACCCTCTAACTAACCCTCAAGGTACCCTCTCAACCCTCTAACTCATTCAAATGCACGCGATTACCCTGAAAGCCCCAATTTCCCTCTTATGGCTTTAAACTACACCTACATTGTCCGGGCTTCAAACAAGGGATATCAAGGCTTCTATAGCACCTAGGTAACTTAAGGATACTAGAATTGAAGCCCGAATTTACCCGGATTCGCATTACCCTTGAAAGCCCCAAATTAAAGTCGACTATTTTACATTTTTAGTGATTTAAGGACAATGCAAGTGCACGGGACTATTAGGTTACCTTCACTAGCACCTAAGACATCTATTAGAAGCATTGGATCAAGCTAATTCGAGCAATTACGCAAAACCCTAGAAAAATATCATTATTCACCCTAAAAATCAAACTAATGATTCTAACCGTTTAAATTGCGAAACGATGGCTCAAATATATTCTCTAGCATTCATATACATGGTATAATAGCATAGATAACTAATACAATGGCATTTGATCATATTTTCAACAAATCAAGAAATGAGCAACTATTTAAAAATGCAAAAACAAGCCGTGAAATCCCTCACCAATACGGGTAGGAGCACCTAGGAACCTTGCAAACACCCTACACTAGTTGCTCAAGGCTTGGAGAGGCTTGGATTGGAGGCTTGGTGAGCAAAATCTCCTTCTTTTACTCTCTTGGAGCTGTCGGGTTCTGCCCTCTTTTTTTCAGCTTTTATTTTTTTTTCTTTTTGTTATCTTATGAGCTAAATAAGGTTATTTAATGAATGGCTAAGGTGGGGTCTTGTTTGGGTGTTTAAGTGGCTTTTAAAATGCGCGTAGTAAGCTTAAAAACGAGCCTAAGGTGAAACATGTGTGCTAGTTAATTAAATCTCTAAGTTAGTTACGTAACACTATTCATTCAACTACAAAAATTATTTTCTAAACGAGCTCTCCTAACGCCTTTAGCTCAAATGCACATTTTCCCACTACTTTTATAATTAATATGATTTAATAAAAATGCTAATTAACCAATAGAATGCAGTTTAAAAACGTAGTGAATAGTAACTTAAGAAGGCAGTTAATAAGATATAGAAAGAGATGCGCAAACAAAGGATGCAACAGTAATTAAATGCATGGCTAAATCTCAGGCGTCACACCTTCTTTCACCATACACAATTCATGTGATATCCCGAACCTGGCATGTATTCAATAGCATTTAAAGTTCATTTAAATTGCATTTTATTGACCTTTCACCTTCTTTGACCAAACTAGTTGACTTTTCATCTACATTGACCAACTAGGACAAGGTAAAAATTTTTGAAATGTTTAATAAAGGGAAAACTTGGGATTAGAAATAAAAAAATGCAATGTTAAGTTAGTCAAATTTTGGGTAAACTTTGGAATTAAATCTGAACTAATTGGGGAAGAGTTAGGTAGCAAATTATATATGGTTGGAAAGCTCTATGAGTCTAGTTTCTGAAGCTTCAAACCGTTCGTGAATTGGAGTTTTCTAGAAGAAGTTATGGCCGTTTTCGTAAGGTCGCGCATAGCTGTTTTGGTTTAGCGGGTTGACCGAAGCTTTGACCATTTGACTTCAACTTGTCATCTTATATATGCATAATACATTACAAAAACAAGCAAAAATCTGGGAAAAAAAAAAGAAAGGGCCAAAACCATAGGAGAAAAAGAAAAAAAAAGATTTCAACATCAAAACTTCAAATCTTCGTGAGAGCTTGCACTGGGTTGTTTCCAAGGCATCCAACGAGGTTTTCCTAGCGTCTAGGAGCATCTAAGGTGAGGGTTTCATCGTTATTTGTGCATTTGAAAATGTTGTATATAAACATTAATTTTTGGGTTTTAGCCGTAGATTGTTATTTTAACTGTTTTGATGCTTAAAGAATGTTCCTTGACAATTGTAGAACACATATTTGTAGACTTTTAGCATTTTCTACGGTTGAAAATAGCAATTGAAATTTTAAATGCGAATCGAATAGTAAAATATGAATAGTAAATCCTCATTACGTTAAAGTTGCTTCGTTTTGCATTTTGTTGATGTAGGAAGGTGCTAGATATGCTAGAATGTCTAAATGTATGGTTTAATTGGATTGTGTAATGGAAAAACAGAGAAAAATGGCTTGGTACATGTTGGGGTCATTTCGGTCGAGCTTGGAAATTTCTCGATTTGCGTGAAGGCATTGTCGAGGTACGTCATGGAAGTACTTTTGGTGCAGTTGTGACATTGGTTGGGTGATCGGTTGAGGTAGCTGTAGTTCAAACGAGCAAGGGAGAAATCGGGGCTTTGTGGGAATTCTAGGGTAAAGTACGGTTTCGTGGTCTTGAGACGTGCCTTATGGTGTCCTAGGAGGAGTGGTGAAGTCGGTTTCCAAAACTCATAGCTCGTTTGAAAGTAGTAGCGTTTTGAAAGTTGAGGTCATTATGTGATTTTGTTTCTTTTCATAGTGTAATGCCTATAGAATGCTTATTATTGCTTGTTATGCTTGTTAAAGTTGTTTATGGTTGAATTGTATATTAATTGTTGATAATGCTTATTAGTATTGTTCTTGTTACTTTATTGATTGTAATTGCGTATTGTATCGCATGTTGTTACTAACCTGCACTTCAGTGCCTTGCTCGATTATCGTTATATATCTCATATTGCATTGCATAAGTGTCAGGCGCGTGAGTGATGAGCCTCTCTGGGTAGCCTCGGGTTGCCAGTGTTGGTTGCTCTAGCTCCGTGTCCTATTCCCTTTCTCGCTTGAGTTGCCGCTCAGGGAGTTTTGGGTCGTAGAATTGACAGAGTATGTCCGGAGTACTCTAACGGAAGTTATAAGGTGGGTGAGTCGGAGCGTCATCGTTAAAGTCATCGAAATCATGATTGGTACATTACTTGTTCGAGTGAACCGTAGCCTTCAGAGTGTGGTATAGCTTTGAATGGTTGTGTTAATGCTTTTATTAAGTGTTTATTGTATTGATTGTCTATATTGAATGCTTACTTGTCAGTTATATTGCTTAACTGCCTTATTTGCATTGCACGACTTTCTTTCTCTCTACCTCGATATATGTCTCATCCTCACTGAGTATACGTGTTGTGTATACTCACTCCTCATCACCACATTTTAGGAAATGCCTTGTTAGCTGGAAAGTTCATGGTTACGTGAAAGATCATGTTTCAAGAGTTGTCTTGCGTGCTATGTGGCTTGAGTTGTCAAAGATGCAAAGATGTATATTTTCTTGTAATGTATGTGTTTAATGTTAAAAGGAATGTAATTTAAGTTTTACTAGATTATTGAAGTGGTTTGATAAGCTAGTTTATGTATACAATTAGTATAGTTTAACTTCAATGCATGTTTGTAATGTCCAAAGGAAAAGAGTTAGAATGGTATGATAGTCTATTTTATGCAATAAGTTAGTTTAGTTTAGTTGCCAAGCATGAATGTACTTGTCAAAGATAAGAAGAGATAGGTTAGCATTTAAACCGGAAATGTATATTTACTTGTGTTCGCTCGTTGAGAACCAAGGCTCGGATGGCCTTGAGGTGTTTATATGGTTGGACACGGTGCTGGTCCACTTATATGCTATTACAAGTTTTACATTTTGCCTAGAAACAAGGGAAACTCCGTCCGTCTTTCCCTAAAAATTTTGCCCGGGTTTGGAATTGGGTTGTGATTAGATTGATTGATAGAACTCCCGGTTTCGAGAAGGATCGGGGTGTTACAATTCAACCGAAGAAAGGAAATACTTCAATGAAGTCGTTGAATCAACCAACATCTATCATTCGAGTCATCTATTTCATAAAAATAAAAAAAAGGAAAAAAATATAGAAAAAAATCTAAGGGAGTATTACATGATTTGGAAGGTAGTTGAGTTTTAACATTTCATGACTATCCAAAGAAAATATTTTCGATTTTACTAATTTTGCATGATAAATTTATTTACCTCTTAATTGAGTTACAAGTGCTTAAAAATGCTCAAATGATTTTTTGTAATTAAGTTGGTTTCTATTCTTCTAGATACAAAATGATTTTTTGGGGTGGAATTGTTTGGAAGGCAAACTCACTGTTAATCTTGTGTTTTATAAAATATAACTGTGTGAATACATTGACTGCTTGAATTTAATATTTTTGAATCTATGAAGTGCTTGATGGCTTTGCTTGAGGGCAAGCAAAGAATGGGTTTGAGGAGGTTGATAAATACATATTTTTAGTATTTTTAACCCATTAAATCATGCATGTTGCATTATAATTTCTAGCTTAATTATATATTTTACACAATTTTAATGCAATGTAGGTTTTGGAGAAGAAATGGGGAAAATGGCCACAAATACTAACATTTGGAGCAAATATTTAGCACAACACTAAAAGAGAATGATAGAACGGCTTTGAAACGATCAAAATCAACACCCGTCATTAAAAATTCACCTAGTGCGCACTTGCAAAATTGGCCGACAAAGCCTTTTCTTATAAACTGCCAATGCTATTATGATTATATAGTGCTCCACGTGAAAGTCTCCAGCAAATGTTCCATTATCATAATAAAATAAGTTATATAATAATATAATAACAAAGTGACTCTATGCAATTCTTGTATTATTTTATTGGTTGGTTTCAACAAGTACAGTGCATCTGTCCAGTCTATAAATCGCTGCTGCGAGATTGTTTCGAGAAGAGGAGAAGGCAATTCATTAGTTTTAGTATTTTCGTTTATAGTTTGTAATTCATATTTTAGCTTAGGCGTATGTTAGTTTAGTTTAGTTAGGGTCCTAAAATAAGGGTCGGGCTTATGGATTAATGCCATAGCTTCGGAGAAATCAAGCCGGCTAAGTCAAAAAGTGCTTAAATTCGGTAACTTTTATTCTTGATTTTGATTTCCGTTTTGTAAATCTAATTATGACACTTTAGACACTTATTTTTGGAATGATAAATAAGTGAGGATATTTTTTTGTATATATTTAGATTTATATTAATTAAAATCTCGTATCTTTAATTACTTAGTATTATTAATTAATTATGCGTATACTTGTAGTTATAATATAATTAATCGAGAATACATATATGTTCGGTTTTGTAAACCAGTGGCAATACGAGACTACCGCGGACGAAATCAGCTAGGTTGTACCAGCACCTCCAGGGTACAAAAGTAAGAAGATTAATTGAGATGTTGGTTATTGTTAGGTTGTACCAACATATTCAGTCTTGTTAATTAATTAGTCTTATTACTTACGTATCTAAGGCTAACTTCAGAAGTGGGAGCTTGTAGCCCTATTTCTTGAATGATTTATTCTTTTAATTTAAATCTATAACATTACACTTCAATATTTCGGGGAGCTTGTAGCCCTATTTCTTGAATAATTTATTCTTTTAATTTACATCTATAACATTACACTTAAATACTTTGATCGAATTTATCATTCCAAATCATGGACCCGCTAAATTGAATTAACCACTCTAGGACTAAATTATTTTAGTTTAATACCGTACCTTTGGACATCTTATGGACCTCTGCACTTAATTAAACTTATCCATGATGGGAGACAGTCAAACAATTTATAAACTAAATTCTTAACTTGAAACCGTTAATCCCAATCTCCATGGATCGACCATCTACTCGCTACAACTAGAGGAAATTTGAGGTAAGCATTATTTCAATCATTTAACCTCACTATTTTTTAGCGCAAAACGACGCGATCAACATGTCACTTGAAGAACGAAGATTGGAAGATGAGTTATAAGAGGAGACGTGGTGACATAAGGGGTACCAGTTTTTTAGCTTGTTGTTTGCGTAAGTATTTTTTGTGTTAAGCTCTTAAAGTCTTCTAAATGCTTTTCTAAATCTTTTTCAAAGCAATGAATTACAAAATTACAAAATATCATTTCATAATTGAAAACATTTTGAAGTGGGTCAAAGAACAAGTCTTTGAAACAAAAGTTTTTTGGGAAAATCGACTCGGATCAATCACTGCAATTCCTCTACGAAAATTGTTGATCCGGTCGAGTGATCCGATTGAGTAACTCGACCGGATTTATTCGTCTGGATCCTATGCAGTGAGAATTCGGTCGAGTGACTCGACCGAATCTACTTGTCCAAATTCCATGTAGTGAAAATCCGGTTGAGCAATCCGGTCAAGTAACTCGACCGGATGAGCTCGTCCGGATCCTGTCCAGTGGATATCCGGACGACTAAGTCTGGATGGAAGCTGTGGAACCGGTCGACTAGATTTTTGAAAAACTAGCCATTAATAAATTCGTTTGGGGTTTCTTTAAATTCATTTTATCACCCACTTCTAAAAACAACTCTTCGAACTTCAAAGTTTGAATACTAAGCTATCAAAAGACTTTATCACCCATATTCATTGTAAAATCTTGAGCTTACACTTGCAAATCTTTGAGCATTCAAGAGCATTGAATTGTATTTATCAACTCTTAAAGATAGTTCATTGTACTTATTATTTATTCACTCTTGTTGAGAGATAAATACTTCTATAGCTTTGAGAGAATCATTCTATAGGGAGTGTTTTGAATCTTCTTTGTGGATTGAAAGAAGTGAAGAGGCTTGTACAAACTCTTGTGGAATCAAGAGACATTTTAATGTTGGTTTGTGTTTCACTAACTTGTGAAGAAGCATTGCTAGTGGATGTAATACCCGAGCCCGGAATGTGAAAATTCTTTGTTTATTATTTTAAAAATTATATTTCCTTAAATTCTTTGTGAATTAATTGTTACTTTCTCGCCGTCGCAACGTGCATTGCATTTAAAGAGCGATAGCTAGATAATGATTTATAGTCCTTAGCAAATAGTGAAACTAGTATTTAGATGACTTAAATTTTATATTTTAAATGTTGCTAGCTTTAATTGATCTTACCTTAGCTGAAATGGCTTTAAAACGCTCAAAATAGGGCTCTTTGACCAAGATTTTAAGTTGTTGACTTAGCCCTTTGACCCTTTGACCATTTGACACTTAAATAAGCTAAAAACTAAGCAAAATAAAAAAAAACAGCAGCAAACAGACAGCTCTGGCCGTGAGCTTCATTGAGGAAAAAAAAAACCTTTCAACTTCCAAACGATCAATCTTCGCGTGAGCTCGTGCGGGGTGATTTCCAAGGCAACTAGCGTTGTTTTCCTAGCGACTAGGAGTACCTAAGGTGAGGAAAGCATGTTATTTGCGCATTTATACGTTGTATATGTTAACTTTGTCAATTTTTAGATTTTTCTGTAGATCGTTATTTAAAGCGATTTGATGCTTCTAGAATGTTCCTTGGCATTTGTAGAACATGTATTTATAGCTTTGTAACATTTTCTGCGGTTAAATGTTGTGATTGCAAATTAAATTGTTAAATGAATAGTGTTTTGTGAATAGTAAAACCTTGAAACGTTGAAGTTGCGCTGTTATGCTTTATGTTGATGTAGAAATGTGCTAGGTACGCTAGAATGCTAAAATGTGTGGTTTGTTTGGGTTGTGTAGTGGAAAAAATGAGAATTAAGCCTTTGGGAAAGTCGGGGTCGTTTAGGTCGGCTTTAGCGTTTTCTCGTTTTACGTGTTGGCATTGCTTCGGGAAGCCATGGAAGAACTTTTGGTGTGATTATGGCGTTGGTTGGGTGTTTGGTTGATATAGTTGTAGTTCAAACGAGAAAGGGGGAAATCGGGGCTTTGCGCGAGTTCTAGGGTAAAGTAAGGTTTTGGGGTCTTTAGACGTGCCTTATGGTGACCTAGGAGGGTTGGCAAAGTCGGTTTCCAGAACTCGTGGCTCATTTGGAAATGGTAGCATTTTGATAGTTGGGGCCGATTTGTGTTTCTGTGTGTTTTCTTGTCTTTATGCTTATAGAATGCTTAGAATTACTTGGAATACTTGTTTGAGTTGTTTTGGATTGAATTACTTATCAAATTGCTGCTATTGCGTGCAAGAGTAACCTACTTTGTTATTCTCCCACGTGTGGCTTTATTGCTTATTTATCGCCTTGTATCGAGTCTTGCATTGCATAGTGTCTCGCGCGTGAGTGATGGGCCTCTCTAGGTAGCCTTGGGTTGCCAGTGTTGGTTGCTCTAGCTCCGCTGCTATTCCCTTTCTCGCTTGGGTTGCCTCCCAGGGAGATTTGGGTCGTAGGTTGATGGATACTTCCGGGGTATTCCAAACTGGTGTTATAAGGTGGTTTGGGCCGGCGCGTCGTCATCGAATTCGTGTTTGAAAGTTGCTCGTGAAAAGAGTATCGTATCCTTTGATTGAGTGTTTGTAGCTTTAAATACTTACCTTGCTTTATTGTTGGCTTTGGATGTATCTTTATATGTTTTGTATGTATTGCTTGGCTAATTGCATTGCATACTCCTCTCATCTCCATCCTTGAGACCAATTGCCCTCGCTGAGCAATAGTTTTTGCTCATTCCTCTCTATAATATGTTTTTACAGGAGTAGTTGAAGCAGACCATCTTGAGGTAATAGAGGAGGAGGAGTAAGTGGAGGTGTTTCCGTGATAGCACTTCTCTGCTTTGCTGGTGGTTGGTTACCAGTTTTTGTGCGAACCTTGCTTGTTATGTATATTGCGTGGAGGTCGTTTAATTTTGAGGCTTGTAGCCTTGTATATATTTTCTAGCTTGAGACCTCTACGGTCTTATGTTGTATAGGTTGGAAGAATGTAATGTTGTAACTTATACTCGGATGACTAGTGAAGAAATGCATGCTAATAGCTAATGGTTTAGTGGCATAAATACCTGTGTAGTATGCATGGCATTTTTGGTTTGGAAAGTTGGATAATAAGAAATGTATGTTTTTAAAGAAAGTTGGCTTGTTTTGATTATTATATGGCTTTCGCAAGTGTTATATTGATTTTAGGGTTTTCGGATAGTCCGTGGTACAGAGGAGACTCCGTCCGTGTGTCGGGTCCGGGCTTGGCCTTTTGCGGGGTCGGGTCGGGGCGTGACATCTTTAGGTGGTATCAGAGCATGATAGTCTTGCATGAGCCGGGATATGATTCTCGGTCTGTGGGGTAAAGGTCTAAAATGCTAAAGTGTTTATGTATGATTGCTAAGTGAAAAGAAAATGTTCTAACATGACTTTGTGAACTTGGAATGCTTATGTGTTTAAGTGAAATAGTTTGGCAAGTTGAACTTGTCTTATGTGAATTGTGTGATAGAATATTGGATTGTTATTGACTTGAGTGTTATCTAATTTTATGTGCTATATTTCTGTCTATAAACTGCTTTTAAATGTTGCCAGCTATTGTGAATTGCTACTATGCCGCCACGTCGTGGTACTCAAGGTATAGGATCAGATGAAGAGGCAGCAGAACAGGGTCAGCAGCCGTTGCCTGAGCAGTTTATGGCTACCATGACTACTGCAGTAGACCGGATCACACAGGTACTACATGAGCAGAGGCAGGACCGGATTAATCCCCAGGGTAATCAAGCTAATCCTGGTGGACAGGGGTACAGAGTTGAGAACAATCAGTTAGAGAAATTTCTGAGGCATGAGCCGGGAAAGTTCTTCGGGGAGCCGGATGATGAGGCGGCCAAGAGCAGTGGTGGAATACTGTCAGATTGAGGTAGGATTGTGAGGATGTTCCATACTTATGGGATGATTTTGTAAGTGAGTTCCGAGACAAATATATTCCCGAGATGGCTATGGAAAGACGGGAGGATGAGTTTGTGGCCCTAAAGCAGGGAAATATGACTGTTGCACAGTACGAGGCTAGGTTTGTTAGCCTGTCGATGTATATGCCCGAGTTGGTACGGCCGGCTAGGAGGATGATACATAGGTTTGTCCGTGGGCTGAGAATGGACATTCAATTGCATTTGACTGGGCAGACCTACACTACTTTTCCCGAGGCATTTCAGGCAGCCTCGAAGTTTAAGAAACGGAAGGCTGAGATGTTAGTTGAGAGCAGTCAGCCGAGTAAGAAGCAGTATTTGGGCCACAGCAGCTAGAGTCAGCCGAGGTAGTATTAGACTTCTGCACAGGGTCCTCAGCAACGTCCGTATCAGCCACAGCAGCAGATTCAGGCTAGGCCAGCTGTGACTAGACCTCAGCAGGGAGGTACAGTTCCTACCCCTGCCAGAGCCCCAGCACCTACGGGAAACACTGTGGTTAGGCAAAATCAGCAGTGTAATTATTGTAATCGATCGGGCCATATTGAGGCTAACTGCTGGAGGAAGAGTGGTAAATGTACGGGTTGTGGTAGTGATGACCATAGGGTGAAGGATTGCCCTAAATATAACAATGTTCAGGGCCGTGGTGGAGGCCAAGGTGTGCAGAATAGGGCTGCAGGTGCACGACCAGCACAGAGAGTTCAGGCTAGGGTCTTTGCACTAGATGCGGAGGAGCTGCCTGATACTACAGCTATTGTGGAAGGTACCTTTCTTCTCAATACTCAGCCAGTTAAAGTTTTGATTGATCCCGGAGCTACACATTCGTTTATAACTCCTGCATGTGCACGATCTGTGAATGTTTGCATTGATAATTTGCCTCATGAAGTTGAAGTTAGTACTTCTTTGGGTGCAAAATTTTTTACTGAGTCTATTTGCAAATCTTGTGATATCTGTATTGAGAACCGTAAATTTCCTGCTGATTTAATTATATTACCATTCCGTGACTTGGAAATCATTTTGGGAATGGACTGGTTGGGAAAGTATTATGCTCAGTTGGATTGTAGAACAAAGGTCGTTTATCTTAAGGTTCCTGACCTACCGGTACTAGAGATTGTTGGGAACTGCAGGGCTGCCCGCATTCCACTTTTATCAGCGATCAAGACTTCTAAGTTGTTGAATAGGGGTTGTGAAGCTTACTTAGCTTATTTGATCAATCAGCCTGCTGATAAGTTGAGTTTGAATGAGGTTCCGATTGTTAGAGACTTCCCTAGTGTATTTCCCGAGGAATTACCGGGTTTACCACCGGATAGGGAGATTGAGTTCGTGATTGATCTCGTACCAGGCACTGCGCCAATTTCTAGGAGTCCTTATAGGATGGCATCGGCCGAACTTCAGGAGTTAAAAATTCAGCTTCAGAACTTGCTTGAGAAAGGGTTTATACAACCTAGTTCTTCGCCGTGGGGTGCGCCTGTGTTGTTTGTGAGAAAGAAAGACGGCACGCTACGGTTATGCATTGATTACAGGGGACTTAATCAAGTCACGATTAAGAATAAATACCCCTTGCCGTTGATTGAAGAATTGTTTTACCAGTTGCAGGGTACGAGTGTTTACTCCAAATTTGACTTGAGGCAGGGTTACTATCAACTTAGAATTCGGAGTGACGATATACCAAAGACGGCATTCAGGACTAGATATGGCCACTATGAATTTGTTGTTTTGCCGTTTGGATTGACGAATGCACCAGCCGCATTCATGGACTTGATGCAGAGAGTTTTCCGACCTTACCTTGATCAGTTTGTCGTGATTTTTATTGATGACATTTTAGTGTATTCAAAGAACGAGGCTGAACATGAGCAACACTTGAAGATTGTGCTTCAGACTTTGCAGGAAAACAAGCTTTTTGCTAAATTCAGCAAGTGTGAGTTCTAGTTGAACCAGATATCTTTTCTAGGCCATATCATTTCTGACCGAGGAATTTCAGTGGACCCAGCTAAGATTGAAGTTGTTTCATCTTAGAAAAGACCTGAGACGGTGGCAGAGATTCGGAGTTTTCTTGGATTGGCAGGTTACTACCGGAGATTTGTTAAAGACTTTTTCAAAATTTCTGGACCTTTGAGCCAGTTGACTCGGAAGAAAGTTGCTTACAACTGGGATGCCATATGTGAATCCAGTTTCCAAGAATTGAAGAAGAGACTAACTACAGCTCCTATACTAGCTTTACCTGAGGGAACAGAGAACTTCGTTGTCTACAGCGATGCATCTAAAGAAGGATTGGGCTGTGTTTTAATGCAGAATGGTAAGGTGATTGCCTATGCTTCTAGGAAATTGAAACCTTATGAAGTCAATTACCCTACACATGATCTTGAGTTAGCTGTGGTTGCGTTTGCTTTGAAGAAGTGGCGTCATTACTTGTGGGGTTGCAGATTTGAAATATTTACTGACCACAATAGTCTCAAGTATTTGTTTTCACATAAGGATCTAAATATGAGGCAGCGGAGATGGCTAGAGCTATTGGGTGGTTATAATTGTTCTATTAACTATGTGCCAGGTAAGGCAAATGTTGTTGCTGATGCTTTAAGCCGAAAGGCTACTGCTGCAAGCTTGATTATCAAGGATTGGGAGACTTTGGAAGAAATTTGTTCATGGAAACCAGAAGCTACTGAGGTAGGGATTCGATTTGCTAGTTTACAGATTCAGTCAGGGTTGCTAGCACAGATCAGAGAGGCTCAGAAGACTGATCCTCACATCTTGAAGATCCAAGAAAAGTCAAAAGGGGGAGAGTCGGAGTTTAAATTACATGCAGATGGCATCTTCAGATTTAGGGATAGAGTATGTGTTCCTGATGATCCGACTTTGAAGAATGAGATCCTGTCCAAGGCACATAATTCGAGGTATACGATTCACCCAGGCAGTACAAAAATGTATAGAGATTTGAAGCAACATTTCTGGTGGAACAATATGAAGAGAGAGATTGCTGGGTATGTATCCAGATGTTTGACTTGTCAGAGGGTTAAAGTTGAACATCAGATGCCAGCCGGACTTCTACAACCGTTGTTGATTCCGCAGTGGAAGTGGGTACATATAACAATGGACCTTGTGATCGATCTTCCTAGATCTCCGAGAGGATGTGATTCTGTTTGGGTTGTTGTGGACCGTTTAACTAAAGTTACACATTTTATTCCCGTGAACAAACAGGATAGCCTTGAAAAGTTAGCTGAACTTTATGTTGCTAATATTGTGAGATTGCATGGTGTGCCACAGAGTATAGTGTCAGATAGGGATCCCAGATTCAGATCTCGTTTTTGGCAGAAGTTGCAAGAGGCCATGGGAACTAAGTTGAGCTTCAATACTGCTTATCATCCGCAAACTGATGGCCAGTCTGAGAGAACCATCAGGATCTTGGAAGACATGCTTCGGGCATGTGTGCTTGACTTTGGGAAGAATTGGGAGAAGTTTTTGCCTTTAGCGGAGTTCGCCTACAATAATAGTTATCAATCTATTATAGGTATGGCTCCCTACGAGGCGTTGTATGGTCGGAAATGCAGATCCCTGTTATATTGGGAAGAGGTTGGAGAGATGAGAACAGTTGATCCAACTGTGTTACCTGAGATGATTAAGATGGTAGATAATGTTCACCTTATTCGCCAGCGTATGCTTACAGCTCAGAGTCGTCAGAAGAGTTATGCAGATAAACACCATCGGGATCTTAAGTTTGATTTGGGAGATTGGGTGTTTCTTAAGATTTCTCCACGGAAGGGATTGATTCGGCACGGTAAGAGCGGGAAGCTTAGTCCCAAGTACGTGGGTCCGTATGAGATCACCGAAAAGGTAGGTCCTTTAGCTTATCGATTAGCTTTGCCTCCGAGCTTGTCGAGATTGCACGATGTGTTCCATATGTCTATGTTGAAGAAGTATCATCCAGACCCTTCACATGTACTTGAACCAGAGCCTTTGCAAATTGAAGAAAAGTTGTCTTATGAAGAGAAACCGATTAGAATTGTGGATCGGAAGATTCAGGAGCTTCGCAGAAAGAGTATTCCGTTAGTAAAGGTTCTGTGGAATCATCATGGGTTTAAGGAAGCAACTTGGGAAAGAGAGGACCAAGTTCGGGATCAGTATCCGGAGTTGTTTGTTGACCAGGTAAGAATTGCGTGGGCGCAATTGTTTTAAGGGGGAGAGGGTGTAATACCCGAGCCCGGAATGTGAAAATTCTTTGTTTATTATTTAAAAAATTATATTTCCTTAAATTCTTTGTGAATTAATTGTTACTTTCTCGCCGTCGCAACGTGCATTGCATTTAAGGAGCGATAGCTAGATAACGATTTCTAGTCCTCAGTAAATAGTGAAACTAGTATTTAGATGACTTAAATTTTATATTTTAAATGTTGCTAGCTTTAATTGATCTTACCTTAGCTGACATGGCTTTAAAACGCTCAAAATAGGGCTCTTTGACCAAGATTTTAAGTTGTTGACTTAGCCCTTTGACCCTTTGACCATTTGACACTTAAATAAGCTAAAAACTAAGCAAAAAAAAAAAAAAAAACAGCAGCAAACAGACAGCTCTGGCCGTGAGCTTCATTGAGGAAAAAAAAAACCTTTCAACTTCCAAACGATCAATCTTCATGTGAGCTCGTGCGGTGTGATTTCCAAGGCAACTAGCGTTGTTTTCCTAGCGACTAGGAGTACCTAAGGTGAGGGAAGCATGTTATTTGCGCATTTATACATTGTATATGTTAACTTTGTCAATTTTTAGATTTATCCGTAGATCATTATTTAAAGCGATTTGATGCTTCTAGAATGTTCCTTGTCATTTGTAGAACATGTATTTATAGCTTTGTAACATTTTCTACGGTTAAATGTTGTGATTGAAAATTAAATTGTTAAATGAATAGTGTTTTATGAATAGTAAAACCTTGAAACGTTGAAGTTACGCTGTTATGCTTTCTGTTGATGTAGAATGCTAAAATGTGTGGTTTGTTTGGGTTGCGTAGTGGAAAAAATGAGAATTAAGCCTTTGGGAAAGTCGGGGTCGTTTAGGTCGGCTTTAGCGTTTTCTCGTTTTGCGTGTTGGCATTGCTTCGGGAAGCCATGGAAGCACTTTTGGTGCAATTATGGCGTTGGTTGGGTGTTTGGTTGATATAGTTGTAGTTCAAACGAGAAAGGGAAAAATCGGGGCTTTGCGCGAGTTCTAGGGTAAAGTAAGGTTTCGGGGTCTTTAGACGTGCCTTATGGTGACCTAGGAGGGTTGGCGAAGTCGGTTTCCAGAACTTGTGGCTCATTTGGAAATGGTAGCATTTTGATAGTTGGGGCCGATTTGTGTTTCTGTGTGTTTTCTTGTCTTTATGCTTATAGAATGCTTAGAATTACTTGGAATACTTGTTTGAGTTGTTTTGGATTGAATTACTTATCAAATTACTGCTATTGCGTATGAGAGTAACCTACTTTGTTATTCTCCCACGTGTGGCTTTATCGCTTGTTTATCGCCTTGTATCGAGTCTTGCATTGCATAGTGTCTCGCGCGTGAGTGATGGGCCTCTCTGGGTAGCCTTGGGTTGCCAGTGTTGGTTGCTCTAGCTCCGCTGCTATTCCCTTTCTCGCTTGGGTTGCCTCCCAGGGAGATTTGGGTCATAGGTTGATGGATACTTCCGGGGTATTCCAAACTGGTGTTATAAGGTGGTTTGGGCCGGCGCGTCGTCATCGAATTCGTGTTTGAAAGTTGCTCATGAAAAGAGTATCGTATCCTTTGATTGAGTGTTTGCAGCTTTAAATACTTGCCTTGCTTTATTGTTGGCTTTGGATGTATCTTTATATGTTTTGTATGTATTGCTTGGCTAATTGCATTGCATACTCCTCTCATCTCCGTCCTTGAGACCAATTGCCCTCGCTGAGCAATAGTTTTTGCTCATTCCTCTCTATAATATGTTTTTACAGGAGTAGTTGAAGCAGACCATCTCGAGGTAATAGAGGAGGAGGAGCAGGTGGAGGTGTTTCCGTGATAGCACTTCTCTGCTTTGCTGGTGGTTGGTTACCAGTTTTTGTGCGAACCTTGCTTGTTATGTATATTGCGTGGAGGTCGTTTAATTTTGAGGCTTGTAGCCTTGTATATATTTTCTAGCTTGAGACCTCTACGGTCTTATGTTGTATAGGTTGGAAGAATGTAATGTTGTAATTTATACTCGGATGACTAGTGAAGAAATGCATGCTAATAGCTAATGGTTTAGTGGCATAAATACCTGTGTAGTATGCATGGCATTTTTGGTTTGGAAAGTTGGATAATAAGAAATGTATGTTTTTAAAGAAAGTTGGCTTGTTTTGATTATTATATGGCTTTCGCAAGTGTTATATTGATTTTAGGGTTTTCGGATAGTCCGCGGTACAGAGGGGACTCCGTCCGTGTGTCGGGTCCGGGCTTGGCCTTTTGCGGGGTTAGGTCGGGGCGTGACAGTGGAGCTAGTAAAAGCCTAAGGGGAGGAAGACCTTGGGTGGTGGAGTAGATTAGCGAACCACCTAAAAATCGATGGATTCATCTCTCTCTCTTTTCTCTTCTTATCTCTTTTTATTTGTGCATACATAGTGTTTGATAAATTGTCACATAGAATTTTCATATCCGAAAAAGTAGTATTATTGCCTCCTTATCCTAATTCACCCCCCTCTTAGGATATCTTGGGATAACACCAACCACATTGGTCGAGAATGCGCTAATGTGGTACCAGGGCCTTCCGCCGGGGTCGATTGATGCATTCGCCAAGATCGCCAAAGCATTCTTGGCTTGAACTAGCTCCACTATCCCTTTTTCTCTTCTCAACCCTTGATGTAACATCTAGAACATCCAGTAGGTATCAAATCGGAGCGGAGCTAGACTATCCTGGATATTGGGCCTCATCCCTCTAATAAATCTCTTCACCTTCTGGTCAACAGATTGCACCATTACAGGTGCGTAGTGTGACAACTTATTGAACCGGGCCTTATATTATGCCACTGACATAGTACCCTGACTAAAGAACATAAACTCTTGCTCTCGTCTTTCCCGCACAACCGCCGATATATAATTGTTTTTAAAGACTGCCACAAAGTTCAGCCACAGATATAGGGTATATTGTTGATCCTATTGGAGTTTAACCGTCCTTCACCACTGTCTTGCATCCCCATCCAACAAAAAGACCACAAAGGTAATTTTTCGTTCATCTGTGTAATCAAGGGCATCATATATATTATGGACCCTCTTTAGCCACTCCTCATCCCTCTCATTGTCCAGCTCACTCGAGAACCTCGGTGGATGATACCTCAAAAACCCCTGAAGTACACTATCACCATTGTTTCTATTACCACTTTCACGGCCAACATTATTTCCCCGATTAATAGGATTGTTACCCCGATTACCCTGGGTCTGCTTGGTCTGCCTTTGAAGTACCTGAGCTATCTGGGTCATTTCTGCTGCCATCTGACTCAAAACCGGATCTTGTACCAGTGGCTCACCTTGCCCCTGATCATCTCTACCGGGTTTTCCCCTACTATTTCTTCCAGCCATCTTTCAAACAAAAGTTAGTCACATGTTATATCACATAGTCAAGTCATAAACAGTTAGTTACATAAGGCACATTGAGCATATAAAGCAGATTGAGCACGTACCACACATTAGTTACATAAGGCACATTGAGCACATAAAGCACGTTGACTACATTTAGTTCATTTAACACATAAGGCATGCTTGCATTCTTTCAAGATAGATTCATGTTATGACCTTTACCCAACAATCCAAAGGTCATAACTCGGCTTACGTTAATCATGCTTTGATACCACTAGATGTCACGCCCCAACTCGACCCTACTTAGAACCAAGTTGAGACGCAACATAATTTCGGCATTATAGTATCTGTAATAAGGCCACTTTAACAAATAAAGAAACTTGTACAACAACTAAAACATCTACAACAAAGCCAAATACTACAACTCAACCATCCAACAACAACTCATGTATAAAGCCCCCCGTCACACTAACTTTAAACATTGTCATACAAGTTCCTGAGTTCTAAAATAGGCCATTAAGGCTAGCGGAATACATACAAGGTTAAAAGAACTTTATACAATACAAAAGTAGCCTTATCAACTCCCAAACTTAAAGTAACAACATAATAAACATAACATATTACAAGTTTAGTTTTAGTACAACACTACTAAGAGTTTAAGACAAAATAGTCATCAACACATCATGCTACTCCAAGAAACCATCAAGGAAGAAGCTCATTAACATAAATCACATCATCACATGTCTCGACCTCAGCCTCATATGGCACAAACTCCAACACAAGCTCACTTGAAATGTTAGCAAACGGGGTGAGTTTCCACGAACTCAGTGAGGGTGGAGTAAGGAAAGGTTTTGAAACCATTTTAGATTTGAAAACTCATTTTAAAAACCATGCCTTGACACATTAATATGCAACAAGTATAAAAGGTTAAAATAGCATACAATAAGTAAACACTTAGTAAGGATACACTCAATTCATTGATGCCAACCCCTAAACACCAGCACAAACTTCTTCCCCTAAATACCAATGGTTTTACCCCGGAAGTATGCCAAACCTACGACCCATACCCTATGAAATACTCCGTTCATTTGGGATAAGGATTAGAACATCGATAGCCATGTCAACTTGGCATGTCCGTTGCTGCCCAGTGCAACTCAACTACCGCATCTCGTTTAAAGGTTGGAACCACGTTTACATTAACATTAGCATTCACGACATTTGGAGAAGACAAAAAAATTGGTTTTCTATCATGCATATTCAACAAGTAAACACAAATGGCATCATTAACATTCTATTTAATTTAACAGCACGTAGGTTAGGTAACAAAGTAGGTAACCTATCTGATAGCCAATACTTTTATGCATTAACCTATTCTAACTACATTTGACACAATTCCAACCTAGCAACATATTTAACAATCAAAGAATACTAACAACATTTAATTCAACTACCAACAACATTTAACCAACTTTATAGCATCTTATCACACAATAACGCAACCAAACGACCCCCAAACAATTACCTAACACCAAACCAACTGAGCAAGGCATTAATGCACCTCGAGGGCAGCCCAAAACCCACCTAAAACCACTCCAACCAGCCACGACAATCTCACTGCCCGGGCTGGAAAATCAGACACCAAACGCCAATCTATCTTGCACCAAAATGCATTATCTAACTATTCTGCAATGCTAATTCGATATATGAACATATATAGGCCCTATATACATGCTAAGAACCAATAATCATATCATTTTTAGCAATTTAAATCAATATATAATACACAAAATTAATCTACAACAAGCAATGTTTTAAATTGGCTAATATGCAAGATAAATGATCTCTAAGGCGTAATTAGTAGGAATCTAGCATAATAATAACAATATAAGGCATATACATACATATCCATGAAACTTTAAAGATTAATTTTTGAAAAAACCCCTCACCTTATACGTTTTAAAATGCTAAAAACGATCGGTAAAAAGCTCGTATGCGCTAGAACAAGTCCAAAAATACTTGGTATGGCCTTTGGTCTTGCTTCTATCACAAAATTTTAGCTAAAATGAACAAGGGTTTACTATTCTTCTTGGTTTGAAGTTCACGGCTGGAAAAGAAGAAGAAGAAGCTATTTTTGTGCATTTTATTTCATGTATTATGTTTAAGTAATAGTCAAAGGCAAGTCAAAAGGGGTCAAATGCAAAAATATTAGGAAAAATTACTAATTTACTCTTCTAATTGGCTTCTAATTCAATTTTAACACTCTACCGAATATTTAGAAATGATAAAAGATTAGTTTAGACTAAACTTTAACTAGTTTAGGCAATTTAACCCCTACGTGGTCAAAGAAGATGAAAAAACAACAACTAGAAAGTCAATTGGACTTTAAATGCATTTTTAACTTAATAGACATAAGTAAATCATATAATTGCACATATTAGATACTAAACTAAATAAACATATAATTTTACATGTAAAAGTTAAATAATCACATAATTTGCACGAAAACCAAACTCGGGTCTCACAAAGTTTGCACAAGTGTCTACGACAATGTAGAAACAGGAAAGAGGATTGCAGAAGTTTTGAGCTAAGTCTCATGTTCATTACAAGTGTTTAGATCTTTACAGAAGTTATAAGCCAACTGTGCAAGTCAAATTCTTAAGTGCTAAGATTATTACTAAAGGCTTCTAATGTTTCCTAGAATGTAGAACTCAAATATGGTAGGCTAGACTTAGACTACTTAGCTGTAAAAGTTGTAAACACTAGCTGTCATAGTCAAATTCTTTTACATTAAGTTAAAATAGGCTAGTCATTCTAACCAACATATGAAAACTATATATAGGTGATATCAGACGCATTTGTAATGTATCTCTCCATACAAACTAATAAACTATCAACTAGTTGTTCTATATTTTTCTCCAAACTTATGTCTACTTCAAATAGATTCCTAGCCATTGATCTCCCCAAACTACTACACATAATCCATAAACCCATTAGCTCGCCTTCAAATACCAACACACACACACACACACACACACACATATATATGTGTGTGTGTGTGTGTATGTGTGTATATGTGTATATATATATAATATCAACATTTAGTCCCTATTGTTTCAAAAAGTTTCAATTTGGTCTCTATTATTTAAAATTTCTCAATTTCATCCCTATTGTTTTTTCAAAAGTTTCAATTTCATTTCTATTATTTCTAAAAAATTTCAAAGTCGTCCCTATTGTTCAACATTAGTTAATTTAGTCTTTATTATTTTTTTAATAAAGTTTGTGAAACCTTAGATTTCATCTATACATGAAATTGTATGTTTTGACCTGTATATGTGTTATTTGAATTAAAATGTGCTAATTTTGTGATATATACTCCTATTACATGCTGTGTGAGCATTCATGAATGTTTCATAAAAATCGGCATTGAAAATTTTATCGTCGAGTTTTGTGAATAGTATTTTTGAAACACGTCCGCTAAAATTTTGAAACTGGTCTTTTTAGTACTTGAAAACCTAGTCCTCGGATATTAATAGACCCGTGTTTGATTAAAACATATTTTAAATCTGATTAGGAATTTAAAAGGATTTTTACACATTCTTTTGCAAAAAATTGAGTTTTATAGCTACATGTATGTATATGTATGCATATGAAAATATTGTCAACTATACTTAATCTACTAAATATAGTATATATGGTAGATATATATATATATATATACATATATATATATATGTATATATATGTATAAATATATATGTAAGTAAAATAGTCTAAAATACAAATTAAAAGACTAAAAATTGACAACTTTCACTTTTACTTAAATTGTTTGACTTTGCATTATATTAGCATATATACAAACATAACACATAAAAATAGCTCAAAAAACCTAAAACACACACACATATGGCCGAAACACTATAGGGAGAAAAAGAGAGAAATTTTTAAGGTTTTTCAAATCAATTTTTGCATAGAAGTTGCATTCCAAGGCCAAATCTCTTCATCCAAAGTTGGATTTTGCTTGATGGGCATCTATTGCACACATTTCTAACATCATTTGGCATCAAAGGTGAGAGAAAAATTCTAAATCTTAAAATGCTATTCTTTGTAAATTTCATATAACTATATTTTTTTCCAATGTTTAGTTAAATTGTCTTTAAATTATTGCTCAGTAGTTGACAAGGATCAGTTATATGTGTTTATAGCTATTTTGATTAGTAGTAGCATATATTTCTATTTTTTGAGTATTAAAATTGGTTTATTGGTTCATTGTTGAATAATTGTTATTCTAGTGGTTGGAATTGATTGGTTTTGCTTCTAAAAGTTTGTTAATTGTAGAGTAGTAATGTTGTATTGCCGAATTTTTGATTGGAATGTCGTAGCAAAAGTCTAAAAAATTCAGCCTTGTTGCATTGGCAAAATAGGGTTGTTGGACTTCTTTTGAATGGCTCTTGGTTGGTTTCCGAGAGGGCTAGTGTAGTTAACTGCTTGTGTGGTTGGGTGATAGAAAGTGGTTTGGAGGTTATTGGATTTCCCAATTGTAAGTTATGACTTTTAAAAGTTTGGGTAGTCTTTCTTTAAAATGTTAAAATGTTGTCTTTGGTTGTTTGGGTAGTAATTGAGTTGCTGATTCTTAGGTTGTTGTTGATTAGGTTCGGGATTGAATGTATGTTCAAATGCATGTTAAGTTAGGTGGTCTACTTTGTCATCTAACTTAGTTGTTTAGTTGTTTAATTGATATTATGTTGTTTGAAATGTTGTTAACTGATTAATGATTGTTATTGTACTGGAAGACAACTACTTTGTTGTCTTCTCAGAAAGTGAAATGTTTAATGTTATTGTTGTGAGTCATGATAGTGTGTGCCACCTCTCGGGCAACATTGGGTTGTCGGGTTGAAAACGGTATGACTATCATGTGTTATCCCCTATCTTGCATGGGCGGAGATGCCATGGAGTGTGGGTCTAGAATTGGGTACTTGCGGAATGTATCAATGGGTGTACGGGGTTAATTGTGATCATGATGGCGTATGAAGCTACATCGAGTAGAGTATCCTTTCACAATTGAATGGTTATTTATGTGATTGAATTGAAAAGTTGAAGTTTATTGTTATTAATGCTCATAGGATGATTTCCCAAAGGGTAAAGTAAATATTTTCAAAAGATCTTTCGAATCCTCTCTAAGCTTTGTTATATATAAGCTCACCCTCATTCGTTTATTGTCATCAAGTGTGACTGAGCCAGACTTGAAGTACGTTCCTCAAGAAGCTGAGTATGTGCTTTCTGTGGAGGAGTCTTATGTGCTGGAGTCATATCCATGTGTTATGTTGAAATGCTCCGTGTTTTGTCATAGCTTTATAGTATGTTGTATTATATAACTTACTCAGGGATAATAGTTTTCATAATACTAGTTTAGTATTCTTTCTTTTGAATATGATTAGGTTGCTAGACAAGTTTATAATCTATCTTGCAAATGTATATTATAACTTGTGGTTTGTTGTTGAAACAGAGGCATATGACTTGTGGTTGGTATGTTGTTTGGTTGTTTAATATATGGTGTTGAATGTTGAAGAATGGTTGTGGACTTGTAGTTGATATTTGGACTTGGTTATGTGTTGTTATAAAGGGTTGGTTTAGAGCCCTGATGTCCGTATTACAAACGTTATAATGCCGAAATTCTGTTGCGTCCTGACTAATCAGTAAGTGGGGTCGAGTTGGGGTGTGACATTAAGTGGTATCAAAGCGCATGTTTAGCTTTCAGCCGGGTTATTCTCGGAATGTAGGTAGTGGACTTAGCATGAAAGTATGTATGAAATGAAAGAAAAGTGAATTATGTGTTAATATGATTATGTGATTATGTTATTATGTGATTAACTTGTTTACCTGTTGACGTGACTAACATTTATGTGACTTATGTGCCTTACGTGAGTTTTGTTGCCTATGTGCTATTAACTGTCTATAGCCTGTCTATGTGTTATAACCTGTGCTAAGGCTTTGGAAGTAGAATGACTGGGTGACCAAGAACCCGTGGTAGGCCTGAGGAAATTAATGCGGAACCGGGGAATGCGGCACCGGGCCATGATCAGGGGTATGATCGTCTGGCTATGGCTATGGACAGAATGATTGAGGTCATGGCAGGTAGGCACAGATTTTAGCGGGGCAGGCTGCTCAGGCACAAACCATGCAGACTCAGTTACAGAATGCTCAGGTAGGTTACCGGGGAGGTAGTCTATTGAACGAATTTCTTTAGGTATTTTCCACCAAGGTTCCAAGGTGAACCCGATGATCGGAAAGCCGAGTCTTGGATCAACAAAGTGGAGAAAATATTTGAGCCCCTTGGTTATACGGATGATAGAAAGGTCACACTTGCAGTGTATCTATTGGATGATGAGGCTGGTGAGTGGTGGCGTACGGTGAGATTTGATTGGGAGGCACGGGGTACTCCCTATGTCTGGGATAGTTTTCTTAGGGCGTTGCGGGCCAAGTATGTCACGCCCCAACTCGACCCCACCTACGATCAGTCAGGACGCAACGGAATTTCGGCAGTATAACGACAGTAATTAGGACACCGAGGCTCTAAACCAACCTCTTTAGAACATCATACATCAAACTCCATAAACAATCCCAAAAATCATCTCCTCAATTAAGTTAACAACATACAACACATCCATATTATACAATAATCATTCTTCAACATTCCAATCATAGTTATACGCCACCGTTCCAACTTAATACATAGGCTATACATACATTTCAAAATAGATTATACCAAACATTATTTTACAACAACTAACATAATCTCATGGCCATGACTCCTGCACATAAGACTCATCCACATACGACATATTTCTCTCTTCAGGAGGCACATACCCGTAGTCAAAATCAGTAACACCTGCATGCATGCAATAATAGAGAGTGAGCTTATATAAAATAAGCCCAGTGAGGATCCGATAGATCTCGAGCAAGGTTTACTAAACTCCTTGGAAATAATCCTTTGAGTCAGTAAACACACAAAACATAAATAATACTATCATCACATAACTATATGACCATTCAATAAAGGATACTCTCTCTAGTTGGTGTAGCTCCAAACGCCATCACGATCTCAACCATTCTTGTTGTAACTCCCCATTACTCACGCACCCGGGGTACCTCACTAGCCCCTCCCTCCATGACACCTCTGTCATGCGAGCTGGGGGTAGCCTCTGGCAGTCATGCCGTTATCAACCCGACAGCCCAACGCTGCCCGAGGGGTGGCACAAACATACCAAGACTCCATAATCATCATCAATCATCAATCATCAATCAATCATCAATCGATCATCATTGATAGCATCAATTATCATTTAAACAACAATAACTTAGTTAGATGACAAAGTAGGCCATCTAACCGGACATGCATTATATACACAATTAAACTCTAAATTACTCATCAACAACTCACCATTCAACACTCAAACACCACCCAATCATCTAAAGGCATCGTTCAAGAAATTAAAGAATGACAACCTAAACTTCAAAAATTCATAACTTACATTCTACTAACCCAAACATTGCCAAATCAGTTTCTATCACTCACCCATTCAACCTACTACATTAGCCCTCTCGGAAATCCACCATAACACCTCCAAATCATGCCCGATAACCCTAAAACCCTAGGATGTCTTGGCTGGATTTTCCGGACTTTCACACGAACTATGTAATCGAAAATTCAGCATTACAACAGCGCTAACACGTAATTATCAAGTATTTAGAAATCGACGGCAATCGATTTCGATCATCACAACTCAATTAATTCAACATTGAACAATTTAATCAAAATTTAATACCCGAAAAATAAAAATTATGCTACAACCGATAAAAACTTGTAGTATTACAGCTAAATGATCCCTAGCATGCAAGGAGCAATAATCTAACATCATATTAACATTCTAACGGTTTAATAATCATTTATACGCATAAACACAAAATATGAGTTTTGAGATCTAGAATTTTTCTCTCACCTTTGATGTGTTTTGATGCAAGAAATGTGTAGAATGGATGCCAAACAAGTGAAATCAAGCTTTGAATCACTCAATTCGGCTTTGAAATGCAAAATCTATGAGAAAAATGCTTTGAAAATGCCTTCATCTTTCTCCTCCAAGGAGCCACGGTTTTGTGTGTGTTTTTGGTGGTGTTTTGCTTTGTTTTTAATGTGTGTTGATCATATATTAAGCAAAGGTCAAATAAATAAAAGAAAGTCAAAGTGGAAACTAATTATTTTTAGTGTTTTCTTGACTTTAAATGCATTTTCTTGATCACCAAAGTTCAAAACAATTATTCAACACCCAAGCTAGCTCAAGTAGGTTATTTTTAGGTGGCAAGAAGTTTTACAATCAAACAATTCTACCCGAGTCGGCTTATAACTCGATTTTCGCAAAAGTCAGTGTAAAAACCCTAATAAATTCTTAAGCCGATTTTAAAACCGTTTTAATCAAACACAGGTCTATTAAAGTCCGTGGTCTAGGTCTAGAAGGGTTAAAAAGACCAGTTTCAAAATTTTAGCGGACGTGTTTCGAAAACATTATTCACTGAAAATCGACGATAAAATTTCTGATCCCGTTTTTATGAAAATTTCATGAATGCACATTTAGCACGTATTAGGAGTATTGACATCAAAATTATAACATTCTAGGTCATATAGCACATAAACAGGTCAAATGCACGCAAAACGAGATAGAACACGTAAATCGAGTTAAAGCAGAAAAGTGGGGTTTCACAAAGTATATTCCCACAATTGTGCATGAACGTAGGGAGGTGGAGTTCACATCTTTGATTCAGGGTAGTTCCACAGTGGCCCAGTATGAGGCCAACTTTACCAGGCTGTCCCGGTATGCACCGGAGTCTGTGGCAGATCAGGAACGAAAGACTTGGAGGTTCATTTTGGGTCTAAGGCCCGAGATTCAAGATGCAATGGCCTTGATATGGTATAATAAGTTTTCGGAGGCCTTTAATGCGGCTTCTAGGTTGGAGAAGAGAAAAGGGGAACAGGTTGTTTCTAGTTAGGCCAGCAAGAGACCGTATCAGCCTCAGAGTCATCAGGTTGGTTATAGGCCTTCAATGCAGCAGGGTTCTTTTAGACCTCATGTGACGCCTGAGACTTAGCCGTACATTTGATTACTGTTGCATCCACTATTTGCACATTTTTAATGTACTTTACTTGTTTCTTTACGTGACTACTATTCATCACATTTTTCAACTGTTTATTTTCCTTGAATTGGCATTTTTCATAAATCATATTAATTGTTAGAGGAACGAAAGACTCGGAGGTTTGACTTTTATTCAACAATGATAACTTTGACTTTTATTTAAATTGTTTGACTTTTACAACAATTATTCAACAATGACAACTTTGACTTTTACTTAAATTGTTTGACTTTGCATTATATTAGCATATATACAAACATAACACATAAAAATAGCTCAAAACACCTAAAACATACACACACATGGCCGAAACACCATAGGAAGAAAAAATAAAGAAATTTTCAAGGTTTTTCAAAGCAATTTTTGCATAGAAGTTGCATTCCAAGGCCAAATCTCTTCATCCAAAGTTGGATTTTGCTTGTTGGGCATCCATTGCACACATTTCTAACATCATTTGGCATCAAAGGTGAGAGAAAAATTCTAGATCTTGAAATGCTATTCTTTGTCAATTTCATATAACTCTATTTTTATCTGATGTTTTGTTAAATTGTCTTTAGATTATTGCACAGTAGTTGCCAACGATCATTTATATGTGTTTATAGCTGTTTTGATCGGTAGTAGTATATATTTCTATTTTTCGGCTATTAAAATTGGTTTATTGGTTCATTGTTGAATAATTGTTGTTGTAGTGGTTGAAATTGATTGGTTGTTGCTTCTAAAAGTTTGTTAATTGTGGAGTAGTAATGTTGTAATGCCGAATTTTTTATTGGAATGTCGTAGCAAAAGTATGAAAAATTCAGCCTTGTTGCATTGCCAAAATAGGGTTGTTGGACTTCTTTTGGATGGCTCTTGGTTGGTTTCCGAGAGGGCTAGTGTTAGTTGCTTGTGTGGTTGGGTGATAGAAAGTGGATTGGAGGTTATTGGATTTCCCGATTGTAAGTTATGACTTTTAGAAGTTTGGGTAGTCTTTGTTTAAAATGTTGAAATGTTGTCTTTGGTTGTTTGGGTAGTACTTGAGTTGTTGATTCTTAGGTTGTTGTTGATTAGGTTTGAGATTGAATGTATGTTCAAATACATGTTAAGTTGGGTGGCCTACTTTGTCATCTAACTAAGTTGTTTAGCTGTTTAATTGTTTAATTGATGTTATGTTGTTTGAAATGTTGTTAACTTATTAATGATTGTTGTTGTACTGGAAGACAACCTACTTTGTTGTCTTATCAGAAAATGAAATGTTTAATGTTATTGTTGTGAGTCATGATAGTGTGTGCCACCTCTCAAGCAGTGTTGGGCTGTCGGGTTGAAAATGGCATGACTATCATGTGCTATCCTCTATCTCGCATGGACGGATATGCCATGGAGTGTGGATCTAGAATTGTGTACTTCCGGAATGTATCAATGGGTGTACGGGGTTAATTGTGATCGTGATGGCTTATGGAGCTACATCGACTAGAGTATCCTTTCACAATTGAATTGTTATTTATGTGATTGAATTGAAAAGTTGAAGTTTATTGTTATTGATGCTCATAGGATGATTTCCCAAAGGGTGAAGTAAATGTTTTCAAAATATATTTCGAATCCTCACTGAGCTTTGTTATATATAAGCTCACCCTCATTCGTTTATTGTCATCAGGTGTGACTGAGCCAGACTTTGAGTACATTTCTTAGGAAGCTGAGTATGTGCCTTCTGTGGAGGAGTCTTATGTGCCGGAGTCATATCCATGTGTTATGTTGAAATGCTCCGTGTTTTGTCTTAGCTTTATAGTATGTTGTATTGTATAACTTACTCAAGGATAATGGTTTTTGTTGGCCTGAAAAGGTTATAATATTTATTTTAATAATAACAAAACATCTTAATTGTGATTTAGAATTCTTATTTGAACATTTGGTAAATTATTCAATCCATCAACACAAGATTGCCAAGCAAGCCCACTTCAAACATGAAGTTTTTTTCAAAAGGATCAAAGGCATGTTTCAACCCATTGGATCAAGTCAAATCCCATAAGGTATTCTTATATCTTGTCCCATTCAAATGAAGTCTCTCATCAGGAATCAAGTTATGAAAACCCGAAAAAATGGAGACTTGTCGTGAAAAAGAAAAGGGCGTTACAAGGAAGGAGACGTGGCAACATAAGGGGTACCGGGTATTAAAATGTTGATTGCTTAAATATGACGTGTGTAGCTAATGATCTCTCCAAAAGGTTTTTCATAAAAAAATTTATTTAAAATATATTTCCAAATGTTCATTACAAACTCATTTTTGAAAAATAATACTTTTTGGATTTTAAACTCTTGTAATATAAAATTATTCTATCTTTTTAAAGAGTTTTTGAAAATGTTTTGGGATGTTAAAAATGCTTGAAAAGACTTTTTATAAGTGTCCTCAAAAGTGCCCAAATGCTTTATCATTTAACAAATTGTTTTGGGGCTCAAAAAGATTACTTTTCAGCAAATTAAACATCTGGGCGTTACTAGCTTCATCTGGTCGACCGGATGAAGGCCACAACGCCCGGCAGAGAGCTCTGGTCCGTGCGTTACCTGCCACATTCGGTCAACCAGATGAAGGGCTCAACGACCGGATGGCTTAACGGGAAAAATCTGAGATTTTTGCATTATATCTGTTTTGTGTCTATCTTTTTCCTCTTTTTTAGCCATGCTCTCTCACCATCTAAAACACCTGTCCAAGCCTTAATCTTCAGATTTCCAAGCTAATTCAAAAAGCTTTTCATATCATTCTTATTGAGAAATCTTGAGCTATCATTTTCATATCTTTGAGCATTCAAAGTTTTCCTCAATTGTAATATCAAACTCAAATAGGAGTTGCAATTGTCATTCATTTTTATCACACAAATCTTTGTAATATACTCTTTCACATAGATTGAGAGAATCATTGTGAGAAGAAGTATTGTAATCCTTTGTGGACTCAAAGGAAGTGAAGATAGTAGGTTAAGCTTCACCTACACTTGAAGGAGCTTGTATAACTCTTATGGACTCAAGAATAATTGTAATTGGTCTTTGCTTCACCAACATTTGAAGAAGCATTTTAGTGAAGAGTTATTAAATCCTAAGGGAAAGGAAGACCTTAGGTGGTAGACTAGGCCTCCGGAAGTGCGAACCACTTGAAAATCATCGTGTTTCATTTCTCTTACTCTATTCTCTTTATTTTCAAGTTATTTACTTTCGTGTGGATATTGCTCACATTAATTGCTTGATAAATTGTTGAGTTATATATTTGGAAGTTTATTTTGAAGTTCTAATTGCTTATCTAGTGTTATTTACTTGTGTGCTCACTAAGTGTTTGATAAATTGCTTACAAGAACTTCTTGAGTATTATCATCTTTCACTAGACATTGTTTCTGCATTAAGAATTTTTAAATTGCTTAACCTTGCCTAACAACCTAATTCACCCTCCCTCCCCCTTAGATTATCTAGGACCAACAAGTGGTATCAGAGCTAGTACTCTACATATAGCTTAACATCTAGTAGAGGATCCCTATGGCAAACTCATCAATGTCTAATATAGTTGAAGGACAATCCTCCTCTAGACCACCATTGTTTAATGGAACAAACTATTCCTTTTGGAAAGCTAGGATGATAATCTATATTCTAGAAAATGACATAAGAGTTTGGAATGTGATAAAAAATGGACCAACCAATCCCACTTTAACTAAAAAAGAAGGAGAACAAAGTATCACTGTCTCTAAATCGGAAAAAGATTATAATGATGATGATTTCAAAATGTGTGAAAGAAACTATAAAGCTATAAATATGTTATATCTTGCTTTAGATTCAAATGAGTTCAACAAAATTTTCGGATGTAAAAGTGCTAAAGAAATTTGGGATCAATTAGAAGTCACATATGAAGGAACTAATCAAGTTAAAGAAACTAGAATAAATATGCTTGTTCATAAATATGAAATGTTCAAAATGTATTTTGATGAAAATATTGAACAAATGTTTTCTAGATTCACCGATATTGTTAATGCTCTAAAATCTCTTGGAAAAGAGTATTCTAACGAAGAATTGGTAAGAAAAGTTCTCCGAAACTTAACCAAGCCATGGGAAGCTAAAGTAACGGCTATTGAAGAAGCTAGAGACCTCAAAACTCTCACTGTTAGTGAACTTATGGGATCTCTTATGAGCCATGAGTTGAAAAAGAAGGATCGAGAAAAAGAAAAAAGAAACAACAAGAAGTCACTTGCATTTCTTGTATCAAAGGCTTACTCAAGTGATGAGGAGGAAGAAAACAAAGAAGATGATGATGAGATAGCTCTTTTTACAAGGAACTTTAAGAAATTTCTCAAATTTAAAAAGGTAAACAAAGCTCCTTACAATAAGTTACAAATGAAGAAACAAACCAAAAGAAGAAGGAAGATGTTTCAATTGTGACAAGACGGGTCACATAAAAGCAAATTGTCCAAAACCAATCAAAACTAAGGGAAGAAAAGCTTTGAAAGCAACATACGTTGATGACGATGCATCAACTGGTGAAGAAAGCAAAAATGAAGAAGTGACAAACATCGTTTGTCTTATGACAAAAGAGGATGATGAGGTATGTTCTTCTTTTAATTCCGAATATTACACCTCTAGCTCATTAATTGAAAATGAATGCTCGTTTGAAGAATTACAAAATGAATTTTCTAAAATGCATGATAGTTTTGAAATTGCAATTATTAAGATACATGAACTTTAAAAGGAAAATAATACCTTAAAAGAAGAAAATAAGTTGCTTGAAAAAGATCGAAATTTTGCTCATGAAAAGGCACTAAAAATTCATTTCGAAAATAACAATCTTCAAACAAAAATTGAAAAGCTTGAAAAAGAAAATTAACGATTAAATAGAAGTCTAGCAAGATTTACAAAAGGAAAATAAAATCTTGATAAAATGCTTGGCTCACAAAAAATGGCTTTTGATAAAAGTAGATTAGGATATGAACCTTCTCCAAAACAAAAAACTCTAAAAAGTTATTTTGTAAAAGCATCATCTTCTACAAATGAAGCATCAACATCTAAAGAATTTCAAAAAACATACACCTATTGTGAAAAACAATGTCACATAACATCACATTGTAAATTTTGAAATATGGTAGGTAGAGACTCTAAAATTCCCTCTTGGCTTAAACCAAAATGGATTATTAAATGTGTTAAAAGTTAATACTAACAATATAGGACCCAATAGAACTTGGGGACCTAAATTTTATTTTTGTATTTAGGTTACCCTAAGGATGAAGTATGAAGAAAATTGGGACATTGATAGTGGATGCTCAAGACATATGACCAGTGATCCATCTCTTTTCTATGAGCCTATCAAAAATTACAAAGGTTTTGTGAGCTTTGGAAATAATGAGAAAGGTAAAATTATTGGTAAAGGTAGCATTAGAAATAAAAATAATATATATATATATTCATGATGTGCTACTTGTGAAAGGATTGCAACATAATTTGCTTAGTGTAAGTCAACTATGTGATAATGATTATCTAGTTGAATTTAAATCATCATGTTGCACCGTTTTTGACAAAATGAAAAATGTGTTGTTTATTGCAAATAGACATGAAAATGTCTATATCATTGACTTTGAAAGTATATCTTGACTTTGAAAGTCTATCATGCCAAAATATTGATTGTTTAATCACAACAAATGAAAGTTCTTGGTTATGGCATAGAAGGTTAGGACATATTAGCATGGATCTTCTTGGTAAACTTACTCGAAAGGATCTTGTAAGAGGTCTTCCTAAGACCAAGTTTGAAAAAGGTCATTTGTGTGATACATGTCAATTTGGAAAACAACATAAAGCATCTTTCAAAACCATTAGCCATGTTGCTACATCAAAAGCTTTACAAAAACTTCATATGGACCTTTTTGGACTAATGGATGTAGTAAGTCTAGGAGGATCTAGATATATTTTTGTTATTGTTGATGATTATACTAGATACACATGGGTAATATTTCTTGCTTTCAAAAGTGATGCTTTCAATAAATTGCAAAATTCTATAAAAGAGTGCAAAATGAAAAAGGATACTACATTTCATGCATTCATAGTGATCAAGGCACGGAATTCATAAATGCATCTTTTGTAGAATTATGTGAACAAAATGGCATTGAGCATAACTTTTCGGCTCCTAGAACTCCTCAACAAAATGGGGTTAGTGAAAGGAAAAACCGAACTCTACAAGAAATGGCAAGAACAATGTTGAAAGAAAACAATTTGCCTACATACTTTTGGGGAGAAGCTGTTAATACGACTTGCTATATTCTAACTAGAGTTTTAATTAGACATTCTCTTAAGAAAACTCCATATGAACTATGGAAAGGATATACTCCAAATATTTTACATTTTAAAGTTTTTGGATGTAAATGCTTCATCTTAAATAATAAAGATCATCTTGGTAAGTTTGACTCAAAATCCGACGAATGTATTTTTATTGGTTACATCTTGGTAAGTTTGACTCAAAATCCGACGAAGGTATTTTTATTGGTTACTCTTCTAGAAGCAAGCCATATCGAGTTTACAATAAAAGAACCTCCGTAATTGAGGAATCTATGCATATTAATTTTGATGAAACTAACCCCTTTATGTCAAGAAAAGATGAAGATGATGATGTAAGCTTTCAACAAGTTGAAGAACGAGGTCAATCTATTCCGACAAGTGAAGAAGGCAATACATCCACAAGCAATCAAATTGACACCCCAATTGAGGAAGACAACCACTTCAAATGATCAAATCATATCAACAAATCAAGATCTTCCAAAATGTTGGAAATTTGTCAAAAATCATCTAAATGATCAAATCCTCGGGGATCCATCACAAGGTGTAAGAACTCGTTCCAATCTAAATATTTTTTGTGAACATGTTGCTTTTATATCTCAAATTGAACCTAAGAATATAAGAGAAGAATTATTGGATGATGATTGGATTATTGCTATGCAAGAAGAGCTTAATCAATTTGAAAGAAATCAAGTTTGGACCTTAGTTGAAAGACCTAGTAATTACCCGATTATTGGTACAAAATAGGTTTTCCGAAACAAACTAGATGAATCTGGTAATATAACTAGAAATAAGGCTAGATTGGTTGCTCAAGGGTATAATCAAGAAGAAGGAATAGACTATGAAGAAACCTTTGCACCGGTAGCTTGACTTGAATCCATTCGAATGTTGCTAGCATTTGCACGTTTTATGAACTTCAAACTTTATCAAATGAATGTCAAAAGTGCATTCTTAAATGGTTATCTTCAAGAAGAAGTTTATGTTGAACAACCACCTGTTTTTGAAAATACAAATTTGTCAAGTCATGCATTCAAACTTCAAAAAGCTCTTCATGGACTTAAACAAGCACCTAGGGCATGGTATGATAGACTAAGTAATTACTTGATAACGGCTTTTCTAGAGGTAAACTAGACTCTACATTATTTGTAAAAAGAAAAGCTAAAGATATCTTACTTGTTCAAATATATGTTGATGATATTATCTTTGGTGCTACTAACGAATCCCTTTGCAAGTATTTTTCTGAATGTATGCATAAAGAATTTGAAATGAGCATGATGGGAGAATTAAATTTCTTCCTTGGACTTCAAATCAAACAAACGAAAGAAGGAATCTTCATAAATCAAGCCAAGTACATTAAGGAACTCATCAAAAAGTTCAGGCTTGAAACTGCAAAAGAAATGAGCACTCCTATGGGAACATTAATCAAGCTTGACAAAGATGAAAAAGGTAAACCGATTGATGAAAAACAATATTGAGGTATGATCAGAAGTTTTCTCTATTTAACTGTCTCAAGACCTGATATTATGTTCTTTGTGTGCTTATGTGCTCGTTTTCAATCTTCTCTTAGGGAATCACACTTAAATTGTGACGACCGAGAACCTCTTCATATTCATTTTAAATTGTTGAGTGTCTTATTTGAGCATTAAATGTGCATTTATTTAATTTTTAGCGTAAGGTACTATTCATAAGAAAAATTTACTGTTTAATTTCTTTGAAACTGTATTTTTCTCCTATCACATATCATGTATGAGGAATGTGAAAAAATATTATTTTGTGTATTTAATGTTGGGAGTGTGCATTTAGAAAATAATTTTCGTCCTGAATGAATAGTGTTACGAAGGATTAGTAACTTTTTGTAGAATTTTTATTTGAGCTTCTAGTATATTAGCTAGACTTTGGACTTTTATTAGACCCTTAAATATGTTTAATTAGACCCAATTTACTAACTCAACCTATTATTTCCTTAGTCTATTATTTATATAACATAATAAGAGCCAAAATAAAACAAAAAGAGGAAAAAAGCTAAAAATACTGTAGCAAATCCGAAAATGGCATAGGAGGAGAATTTCTTCATCAAACCTTGGAGTTGAGCTCTTGGCTTGGTCTAGGAGGAGATTGGAGCATTAGGGGGCATCTACAACTTGTTTTCATCTTCAATATTGTGAGGGAATTGCATATTTCATAATTTTAAAGTTGATGCATATATATTGAATTTCTTGTCTTGTTGAATTTAGCTATTTTGCTTGTTATAAATGCTTGTTATATGATCTTTGAAGCCTATAGAACTCTCTTTTGGAGCTTAGTTGCAATTGTAATGATTTGTGTGAAACCCTACTTTTATGCTTTAACTCGATTTACGTGTTTTATCTTGTTTTGCGTGCATTTGACCTGTTTATGTGCTATATGACCTAGAATGTTATAATTTTGATGTCAATAATCCTAATACGTGCTAAATGTGCATTCATGAAATTTTCATCAAAAGCGGGATCAGAAATTTTATCATCGATTTTCAGTTAATAGTATTTTCGAAACACGTCCGCTAAAATTTTGAAACTGGTCTTTTTAACCCTTCTAGACCTAGACCACGGACTTTAATAGACCTGTGTTTGATTAAAACGGTTTTAAAATCGGCTCAAGAATTTATTAGGGTTTTTACACCGACTTTTACGAAAATCGAGTTTTAAGCCGACTCAGGTGAAAGTGTTTGATTGTAAAACTTCTTGTCACCTAAAAATAACCTACTTGAGCTAGCTTGGGTGTTGAATAATTGTTTTGAACTTTGGTGATCAAGAAAATGCATTTAAAGTCAAGAAAACACAAAAAATGCTAAGTTTCAATTTTGACTTTCATTTAAATGGTTGACCAACAAGCTTATATCCCCAACACACACTCACA
Source organism: Ehretia macrophylla (assembly GCA_037974665.1). Lineage (NCBI taxonomy): Eukaryota > Viridiplantae > Streptophyta > Magnoliopsida > Boraginales > Ehretiaceae > Ehretia > Ehretia macrophylla. Next base: position 3,200,894 of record CM075766.1, read on the forward strand.
AAGCACAAAAACACCCCAAAAACACACAAAAAACTGTGGCTCCTTGGAGGAGAAAGATGAAGGCATTTTCAAAGCATTTTTCTCATATATTTTGCATTTCAAAGCCGAATTGAGTGATTCAAAGCTTGATTTCACTTGTTTGGCATCCATTCTACACATTTCTTGCATCAAAACACATCAAAGGTGAGAGAAAAATTCTAGATCTCAAAACTCATATTTTGTGTTTATGCGTATAAATGATTATTGAACCGTTAGAATGTTAATATGATGTTAGATTATTGCTCCTTGCATGCTAGGGATCATTTAGCTATAATACTACGAGTTTTTATCGGTTGTAGCATAATTTTTATTTTTTGGGTATTTAAATTTGATTAATTTGTTCAAAGTTGATTAAATTGAGTTGTGTTGATTGGAATCGATTGCCGTCGATTTCTAAAAGTTTGTTAATTACGTGGTAGCGCCGTTGTAATGCCGAATTTTTGATTGTGATGTTCGTGCCAAAATCCGGAAATTTCAGCCATGACATCTTAGGGTTTTAGGGTTATTGGACATGATTTGGATGTGTTTTGGTTGGTTTCCGAGGGGGCTAATGTAGTTGATTGAATGGGTGAGTGTTTGAAACTAATTTGGAGTTGTTTGGATTAGTAGAATGTAAGATATGACTTATTGAAGTTTAGGTTATCTTTCTTTAAATTGTTGAATTGAGCCTTAGTTGATTGGGTGTAGTTTGAGTGATTGAATTGTGAGTTGATGATGGGTAAACTAGGGTTTGATTGTGTGTTTAATGCATGTTCGGTTAGATGGCCTACTTTGTCATCTAGCTTAGTTGTTTGTTGTTTAATTAAATATTGATGTTATATTGATTGATTATTGAGTACGGGAATCAGGCACTTTTGTTGCTGATCTCCCAGATTATTGATTGATGATTGATTGGTTATTGATGATTGTTATGGGGTCTTGGTATGTATGTGCCACCTCTCGGGCAGCGTTGGGCTGTCGGGTTAAAAACGGCATGACTGCCAGAGACTACCCCCAGCTCGCATGATGGAGGTGTCATGGAGGGAGGGGCTAGTGAGGTACCTCGGGTACGTGTGTAATGGGGAGTTACAAGAAGAATGGTTGAGATCGTGATGGCGTTTGGAGCTACACCAACTAGAGTATCCTTTATTGAATGGTTATATAGTTAAGTGATGATAATATTATTGTTATTGTGTGTTTACTGACTCAAAGGATTATTCCAAGGAGTTTAGTAGACCTTGCTCGAGATCTATCGGATCCTCGCTGGGCTTATTTTATATAAGCTCACTCTCTATTATTGCATGCATACAGGTGTACTTTTGCAAGATTACGGGTACGTGCCTCCTGAAGAGGAGAATGTGGAAAACGTGCCTTACATGGATGAGTCCTATGTTCCAGAGTCTTATCCATGATGTCGTACATGTTTTATTATCTTGTAAATTAACTTAGTAGACTTTTATTTGCTTTGTAGTTTATAATGTATAAGATGTTGATAAGTTAATGAATTAGTTGATGTTGTCTTAGTAGCTTCTCTTTTGTTTATGATTAGGTTGCTAGATTGGCTCAATATGTTTTTGTATTGTATATTAAGGGTTAATGTATTATGTTGGAATGGAGGCATATAACGAGGACTGTTTATTGTATAATATGGTTATGATGTATGTTGTTATTTTATTGAGGAGTTGTTTGTTGTATGGTTTGTGAAGTTGATGTATGATGTTCTCTTGATGTTGGTTTAGAGCCTCGGTGTCCTATTTACTGTCATTATACTGCCAAAATTCCGTTGCGTCCTGACTGATTATAGGAGGGGTCGAGTTGGGGCGTGACAGTTTGATTTTGAGAATCAAAGTTGTAGGAGAAGGTGAATAGTGTAATGAATAGTGAAATCCAAAAATTTAAGGTTTTTTATATAATTTGTTAATTAGCTTGAATTGAGACTTCAAATAGATGCTCTAGGCCCTAGTGAAGCTAGTTGAAAAGCCACGTGAAGTTAAATCAACTAAAACCGAGCTAAATTGCGTAATTAGTTGACTTTAAAAAGAGGACTTTTCTCGTTGTGCAATCCGGGCACATTTGGGCTATGCTTTGGGTATCATTGGGGGTATAGAAGCACTATTGGTGTTTTCGTTACGCAAAATTGGGGTTCGGATAGTATAGTTGTAGTTAAAACTCGCTTGGGGCCATCCCGAACTTTTGTTTCTAAAACAGAATTTTATAATCTTATTAGGTGTCTTTTGGCTTAACTAAGAATGTAGTATGATTAAAATATGGTTTGGTAACCTTGATGCGCACTTAGGAGAAGAAAAGCTTGGTTAAAGAAAGGAAGAATCAACCTAGGCCCTTGCATTTTGCATGTTTTAGTCTTTGAAGGTGAGAGAATCATCTTATATGTATTTTATTTTGATTATATTGCTATATTTGTGCATGGTTTGTTAGTTTCACAAGTAGTTGTTGATTTGCTATCTATGAACAAAATTGATGTTTTTTTAAAGCCTTCAATAAAATGTAAATGCTAAGTAATGGCAAAAAGTAGCTAAAAGTGTAGTATGCAAAATGAGCAAATATCTGGACAGCCTACTGCCCGTAAGTTCTAGAGCCATTTTGACATAATAAACATGCTCGAAACTTAACGAAATGTTTACAGCAGCTAGATCAGGAAGTTTAGAGAAAATGTTGATTTCTAAGGCTTAGGCTAATTCAAACGTTTTGATCATCCGATTTAGCAATTTCAAAAATGTGTCTGGAAATTCGCTGAAGCAGGGCAGTTTGCGCAGTTGCACGAGAAAGGTCCTAACTTGTGGAATTTAGATCGGAATTGAGTTCTGCTTGAGGCTAAAATTAACTACACTCGAAGAGCTTTCTTTTTATGTCAAAATCAGAGGATTTGGAGATCAATAGATTAGGTTACAGATTTGCTAAAGTTAGCTTCTGCTAGAAAACTTAGACTGTTTTCATTAATTTGTTATTTGTATAGTCCATTGTTGTTGCTAAATAATTAAATTGTGAGTTTTGCCAAGGTATAATGTTATTTGGTGCACACTTAGGAAGGCTAATAAAGATATTTGGGAGAATGTGCTTAAAGCTCTTGAACCCTACATGCAAGGTTAATTGCAAAATGGATGATAAAGCATATTCTCGTGAAGTAAACTTGTCAGAATGTTGGATAAGTTAACTATGAAGATCTCATATCAGTTGAACTGTAATTGATTCTAGGTTGTTCATAATTATAAATTCTAGTTAAATTGCTTCTAACTTGGACTGTTTACTTCATGTACGTGCTAAGTAATGTTTTACTTGCATTGTGTTATGCTAGTTTAAAGGCTAAGTGTTATATTTATATGAGTAGGCTAAGGTTGCACATTTGAGCTAATTTAAGGAGATTTAGAGTGAATCTAAGCGATTCTCTTACATAATTAGTCTAATCCAAGGTGAGGGAGTTACATTCATTTGTGCATCTTAATTTGTTTTACTGCTCATGAATTGTATAGTTCAATATGATTGCTTATAATTACGTGTACTTTGATATGAATAGACTAAATATACACTTGTCTTTTATTTATATTGTTATGTGGCTTATTTATTGTAAACTACGTGCAAGGGCAACCTACTTTGTTGTCCCTTATTTATGTGATTCTTGAATTATATTGCCATTGCTTGAATTATTGTGATCGAATATCAGGTTGCGCAACCTTATCGGACATGGTAGCATCGAGAAACACGGGCGGCATCAGGCTTGCCGTGCTCCCTCGACTACCATGGTGCCTATTCCCTTCTCGCTGAGGCATACTCCACTACCCCAGAGGCGTGGTTCACCTACTGGGCGTGGACCTACCTGAAGAGAAAGGGTCGTAGGATCGGGATACATCCGGAGTATCCCAACTTGTTGGTGTATGGGTTTACCAGCACTTGCGTGAAGTTCGTGGCTCGTGGTTCAAGTTTGAAGACTTGAAGTGGAACCGTATCCTTTTTAATGTGGTTAACTACTTGCTATTTAATCTTGTTGTTTATGTTATATATGTGATTTCTTGTATCTGCATATCACAATGCACGCCCGGTATGTTGCATCACCTCCCTCACTGAGTAACCTAGTTACTCATTCCTCTTTTCAACATATTTTAGGAAAAGCTAAAGATTGGATTGCCTCCTGTGCGACCTGCTTGCTCTGTCAGTGTGTAAAACATGGAAGAATGTGATCATGATATACTTGTATTGTATTTGAGACTTTGTGTTCATGTATGTATTTATGTTATACCAAGAATGTAATATTGAAGTTTTAGTTTGTTTGATGATTAGGTACTAGTGGGCTTGTAATATCTTTTATTTGCTTTACTTTATTACTTAGTAGTGCATGTTTGTGTGGACGATGAAAGCTAGTTAGTTGGTTGGACACAAATTATAAGAAAGCTTGATTGATAGTATAGAGTGGTATAATAAGTGGAATAAAAAGATAGAACTTCAATGGATTTAATTTTGCATGCTTGTGTGATATGATGTGGGGTTCCAAGGCTCGGATGGCCTTGAGGAGCTGGTTGACTTTATGAATCTTGAAAGTTAGGTTGTATGAATGATTGATTGTGATTCAGGACTAGTATGTGACTGTTGGCAGGTTTCTAAATAGACCTACATATAGGGAAAACTCCATCCGTTTTCCCTAAAATTTTGTGCCCGAGTTTGGATTTGGATTGAGAATAGCATGATAACTAGGAGTCCTAATCTCGTGAGGGATCGGGGAGTTACAAAAGTGGTATCAGAGCTTAGATAGCTCACAGCCGGGAAAGGGTCTTCGGCCTATTAAGTAGTGATCTTGATCGTGTGTTTGTAATGTGTGTTACATGGATAGAGTACCATGTATGACTTGTGTACTAAGTAGGTTAATATGTCATGTCCTCAGAATATGTAAAATGTGTATTGATGTGGGCTTGTGCCTGTTTGAGTTAAATGTGTTCCTATGTGTTATATTTGCATGAAATATGAAGATTGTGTGATACGTATAACTATGTGATCGTATGTGACTTGAATGAGAAATGTATGTTACGTGATTTGCTAATGTGAAATATGAATAATGTGTTAGCTGAACAATTATGTGACCTTGTGTACTTTTATATGGTATATTTATTAATATTAGTATCTTATATATTCATCATTGTATGCATACATGCATTACCCCTTACATATGGTAAGTAAACCCTCCCCTATAAGAGATGATCAGTAGCGGCATATTTGGAGGCGAGAACCAACAAGAAGAGGGAACATCTAACATTATCTACATATATATATACAACTTATGTCCTGCGGAGAAATGTTGTTCACAGTTGAGCTTCTAATGGGGTATTCTCTTTGCCTTCTAGTTGGGAGTTAATTGGTGGCAGTTGATCTTTAAACCACAATTTTCATAGGTAACATCTCCTGTGGATCTTGGATGCATCTCTTATTTGGTATCATACATGGAATACTCATAATATACTTCTACTGGAGGAATTGCACTCAAAGATACTCCATCGGTATTTTTTATACGGTTTCTTGTTGGAATTCTTATTCGGGGCCTCACCTATGGCATGGTATTATCTGGTATTTACATACAGATTTCTTATTATTAACTTCCGATACTAATAGATGAGATTCTTATGTGGTGCTTCTGTTTGGTTTTCAACACGGTACTTCCATAAAAGCATTTATTTGGCTATATTAATCGGGATTCCTTCTGAAGAGCTTTTGGTATTCTCAGTGAATTATCGGTGGCAATGGTATGGGTATTTATCTTGGTAAACTTGTCAGTACACTTATTGGTTTCAAGTCTGACTAGGGTTGCTATAGTCATTGAATTATTATTTTGGAGCCTAAGAAATTGCGAGGACGCAATTTTTGTAAGGAGGGGAGAGTGTGATGACCGAGAACCACTTCATATTCATTTTAAATTGTTGAATGTCTTATTTGAGGATTAAATGTGCATTTATTTAATTTTTAGCATAAGGCACTATTCATAAGAAAAATTTACTGTTTAATTTTTCTGAAATTGTATTTTTCTCCTATCACATATCATGTAGGAGGAATGTGAAAATTATTATTTTGTGTATTTAATGTTGGGAGTGTGCATTTAGAAAATAGTTTTCATCCTGAATGAATAATGTTACGAAAGAATAGTAACTTTTTGTAGAATTTTTATTTGAGCTTCTAGTAAATTAGCTAGACTTTAGACTTTTATTAGACCCTTAAATATGTTTAATTAGACCCAATTTACTAACTCAACCTATTATTCCTTAGTCTATTATTTATATAACATAATAAGAGCCAAAATAAAAAAAAAAGAGGAGAAAAGTTGAAAATACTGTAGCAAATCCGAAAATGGCATAGGAGGAGAATTTATTTATCAAACCTTGGAGTTGAGCTCTTGACTTGGTCTAGGAGGAGATTGGAGCATTAAGAGGCATCTACAACTTTTCTTCATCTTCAATATTGTGAGGGAATTGCATATTTCATAATTTTAAAGTTGATGCATATATATTGAATTTCTTGTCTTGTTGAATTTAGCTATTTTGCTTGTTATAAATGCTTGTTATATGATCTTTGAAGCCTATAGAACTCTCTTTTGGAGCTTGGTTGCAATTGTAATGGTTTGATTTTGAGAATCAAAGTTGTAGGAGAAGGTGAATAGTGTAGTGAATAGTGAAATCCGAAAATTTAAGGTTTTTGATATAATTTGTTAATTAGCTTGAATTGAGACTTCAAATAGATGCTCTAGGCCCTAGTGAAGCTAGTTGAAAAGTCACGTGAAGTTGAATAAACCAAAACCGAGCTAAATTGCGTAATTAGTCAACTTTAAAAAGAGGACTTTTCTCGTTGTGCAATCCGGGCACATTTGGGATATGATTTGGGTATCCTTGGGGTATAGAAGCACTATTAGTTCTTTCATTACGCAAAATTGGGATTCGGATAGTATAGTTGTAGTTAAAACTCGCTTGGGGCCTTCCCGAACTTTTGTTTCTAAAACAGAGTTTTATAATCTTATTAGGTGTCTTTGGGCTTAACTAGGAATGTAGTATGATTAAAATATGGTTTGGTAACCTTGATGCGCACTTAGGACAAAAAAAGCTTGGTTAAAGAAAGGAAAAATCAACCTAGGCCTTTGCATTTTGCATGTTTTAGTCTTTGAAGGTGAGGGAATCATCTTATATGTATTTTATTTTGATTATATTGCTATATTTGTGCATGGTTTGTTAGTTTCACAAGTAGTTGTTGATTTGCTATATATGAACAAAATTGTAGACTAGATGTTTGTTTAAAGCCTTCAATGAAGTGTAAATGCTAAGTAATGGCAAAAAGTAGCTAAAAGTGTAGTATGCAAAATGAGCAAATATATGGACAGCCTACTGCCCGTAAGTTCTAGAGCCATTTTGACATAATAAACATGCTCGAAACTTAACAAAAATTTTACAACAGCTAGATCATGTAGTTTAGAGAAAATGTTGATTTCTAAGGCTTAGGCTAATTCAAACGTTTTGATCATCTGATTTAGCAATTTCAGAAATGTGTCTGGAAATTCGCTGAAGCAGGGCAGTTTGCGCAGTTGCACGAGAAAGGTCCTAACTTGTGGAATTTAGATCAGAATTGAGTTTTGCTTGAGACTAAAATTAACTACACTCGAAGAGCTTTCTTTTTATGTCAAAATCATAGGATTTGGAGATCAATAGATTAAGTTACGGATTTGCTAAAGTTAGCTTCTGCTAGAAAACTTAGACTATTTTCATTAATTTGTTATTTGTATAGTCCATTGTTGTTTCTAAATAATTAAATTTTGAGTTTTGCCAAGGTATAATGTTATTTGGTGTACACTTAGGAAGGCTAATAAAGATATTTGGGAGAATGTGTTTAAAGCTCTTGAACCCTACATGCAAGATTAATTGCAAAATGGATGATAAAGCATATTCTCGTGAAGTAAACTTGTCAGAATGCTAGATAAGTTAACCACGAAGATCTCGTATCAGTTGAACTGTAATTGATTCTAGGTTGTTCATAATCATAAATTCTAGTTAAATTGCTTCTAACTTGGACTGTTAACTTCATGTATGTGCTAAGTAATGTTTTACTTGCATTGTGTTATGCTAGTTTAAAGGCTAAGTGTTATATTTATATGATTAGGCTAAGGTTGCACATTTGAGCTAATTCAAGGAGATTTGGAGTGAATCTAAGCGATTATCTTACATAATTAGTCTAATCCAAGGTGAGTGAGTTACATTCATTTGTGCATCTTAATTTGTTTTACTGCTCATGAATTGTATAGTTCAATATGATTGCTTATAATTACGTGTACTTTGATATGAATAGACTAAATATTCACTTGTCTTTTATTTACATTGTTATATGGCTTATTTATTGTAAACTACGTGCGAGGGAAACCTATTTTGTTGTCCCTCATTTATGTGATTATTGAATTATATTGCCATTGCTTGAATTATTGTGATCGAATATCAGGTTACGCAACCTTATCGGACATGGTAGCGTCGAGAAACACGGGCAGCATCGGGCTTGCCGTGCTCCCTCAACTACCATGGTGCCTATTCCCTTCTCGCTGAGGCATACTCCACTACCCCAGAGGCGTGGTTAACCTGCTGGGCATGGACCTACCTCAGGAGAAAGGGTCGTAGGATCGGGATACATCCGGAGTATCCCAACTTGTTGGTGTATGGGTTTGCCGGTACTTGCATGAAATTCGTGGCTCGTGGTTCAAGTTTGAAGACTTGAAGTGGAACTGTATCCTTTTTAATGTGGTTAACTACTTGCTATTTAATCTTGTTGTTTATGTTATATATGTGATTTCTTGTATCTGCATATCACAATGCATGCTCGGTATGTTGCATCACCTCCCTCACTGAGTAACCTAGTTACTCATTCATCTTTTCAACATATTTCAGGAAAAGCTGAAGATTGGATTGCTTCCTGTGCAACCTGCTTGCTCTATCAGTGTGTAAAACATGGAATAATGTGATCATGATATACTTGTATTGTATTTGAGACTTTGTGTTCATGTATGTATTTATGTTATACTAAGAATGTAATATTAAAGTTTTAGTTTGTTTGATGATTAGGTACTAGTGGGCTTGTAATATCTTTTATTTGCTTTACTTTATTACTTAGTAGTGCATGCTTGTGTGGATGATGAAAACTAGTTAGTTGGTTGGACACAAATTATAAGAAAGCTTGATTGATAGTATAGAGTGGTATGATAAGTGGAATAAAAAGATAGAACTTCAATGGATTTAATTTTGCATGCTTGTGTGATATGATGTGGGGTTCCAAGGCTCGGATGGCCTTGAGGAGCTGGTTGACTTTATGAATCTTGAAAGTTAGGTTGTATGAATGATTGATTGTGATTCAGGACTTGTATGTGACTGTTGACAGGTTTCTAGATAGACCTACATATAGGGAAAACTCCGTCCGTTTTCCCTAAAATTTTGTGCCCAGGTTTGGATTTGGATTGAGAATAGCGTGATAACTAGGAGTCCTGATCTCGTGAGGGTGCGAGGCGTTACAAAAATGCTGTAAAAATGATTATTAGATACCTTAAAAGTACTATTGATTTAGGACTTCTTTACCTTAAAAGTACATCTTTCGAACGTTTGGGATATTTTGATGCCGATTATGCGGGTTGTAAAATTGATAAAAAAAAAAAGCACTAGTGGTAGTTGTCAATTTCTAGGACATGTTTTAGTTTCATGGTTTAGGAAAAAACAACATAGTGTAGCTCTTTCAACTGCTGAAGCCGAGTATGTAGCTATGGGTAGTTGCGTTGCACAAATTCTTTGGATAAAACAAACTTTGCTTGACTTTGGTTTAGAATATGATCGTGTGCCGATCAAATGTGATAATACAAGTGCCATAAGTCTATCAAAGAATCCAATTAAACATTCTAGAACTAAGCATATTGAAATACGTCATCATTTTCTAATAGATCATGTACAGAAAGGTGATATTGAACTTGAATTTGTTGATTCTTTGCATCAATTGGCTGACATTTTTACAAAACCATTGCATGAGAATCAATTTTGTGCCATTAGAAGAGAGTTAGGAATGCTTTAATCACTTAAGTTTTTGAAAAAATTACATTTTTTCAAAAAAAAAACAGGGGATCCGGGCATTATTGCATTCATTCGGTTGACCGGATAAAGCTTGCAACGACCGGATTGTACTTCACTGCCGGGCATTATTGCCCTTATCTGGTCGACCAGATCAGGGCCCTATCGACCGGATCACGCTGGTTGAAAAACGGGATTTGGCCTCATTTTTTCAAAATCTCTCTCACTCAACCTCAAATTCTCTCAATCCTTTTCAATCTCTTCTATTTCAACTCATCAAAACCACTAATTCTTCATCACAAATTGATTCACAACATATATTTTTCATCAAATCCTTGTCTTTGCATCATCAAACCCTTTAAAATATTCACAAGAAAAGCTTTGAACTCCTTTGCCCACAAGGTGTTCGACGAATTTCCTCAAAGACAATCTTTTCTTAAAAGCTCAAATCTCTTTCAAATTCTCAATGGCACTACCAAGAGCTCACTCTAGGAAGCGCAAGCAAGGAGAATCTTCATCATCTAGGCCTCAAATCATTGACAGTCCCGATGCCTTTCCTCAACAAAACATCTTATGGGGTAAGACATTGGACCCTCCTATATTACTTGATAGCACTAGAATTTTGAGGATTTTCGATGCTCAAGGTTGGCTACCTATGATAAGTTTTGTTAATAAGGGTTGTACCTCCTAGATTCGTGAATTTTACCACTATGCAAATCTAGACTTTAACACCATGAAGTTGCAAAGCCAAGTTAAGGGTAAGATGTTAGAACTTACTACTAGTGATATTGCTAAAGCTTTCAGAATTCCAAATCTTGGTACTAAGCTTTATTCCTACAAGGGCATGCCAGAAGACATTCATGATGATGTAGAGGCAAGGGTTGTAGCATTCCTTTGAGAAGGAACATGAAATATTAGCACTCAATATCCTAAGAAAAAAGAAATCACCCCTGAAAAGAAGCTTTTATTCTACATCCTTCATGAAGTAATCATTCCAAGGGAAGTTAAAGATGGTTCTATTCCGAAATTTACTGCTTTATTGATGTATTTGATGTATGAGGCAAAGAGGATCAATCTTCCCCACATCGTCCATACTAAGGAAGCTGAAAATCAACTTGCTTATGGGGTGCCCTTAACACATCTCCTTGACTCTTTGGATGTTCCCCGGGATCAAGAGTTTAAATCTATAAGTGCTAGATCTTATCTTTTGAATCACACTAGCCTCTCTCGTCAAAAGTTAAAACTTCATAACAACCAAGTCCTTGATGCTCATGAGGATACAAGCGGTGATACGATTGTGTTTGAATCTCTTGATATTGATCCCAATTCCTTCAGAGATCCAATGGAAGGTCAAGGCACTGGTCGAGGTAGAGCTGGTAGTTCTCGAGGAGCTGGTAGAGCCAAAACATCATCTTGATTCTTAGTTTGTGGATGCCTTGAGAGTTGTTCTTTAAACAATTATGTTTTGCTTTCTAGTTTTCTTTGCCTAAAGTACTCCTTTTAATTATGCATCTAATTTCTAACTTTAATTGGATTTTCTGGATTATTTTTATGTCAACTTGTTTTTTATTACATATTCTCTTATGACTATTTGTTCTTCTATGGTCTATTATCTATATTTTGTTGATGTCAAATAGGGGAAGAAAAAGAGAAAAAGATATTGAAATCTAGCATGAAAATACTTGTGTATGATTGAATGACTATACTTTCATTATTTTACTTTATAATGCTATGCACCTATTTAGGGGGAGCTTGCTTTTCATGTGCAAGCAAATGATTCAATCAAGCACAAATACACAATTTGAGGGGGAAGACCTCATATCTAGTTTAATTTTCAAATTGTCTACTATTTCATGTCTTCTAAAATTTTAATGTTTTGTCATCATCAAAAAGGGGGAGATTGTTGGCCTGAAAATGCTATAATCGTTATTTTGATAATAACAAAATATCTTAATTGTGATTTAGAATTTTTATTTGAACATTTGGTAAGTTATTCAATTCATCAACACAAGATTGCCAAGCAAGCCCGCTCCAAACATGAAGTTTTTTTCAAAAGGATCAAAGGCATGTTTCAACCTATTGGATCAAGTCAAAGCCCATAAGGTATTCTTATATCTTGTCCCATTCAAATGAAATCTCTCATGAGGAATCAAGTTATGAAGACCTGAAAAACTGAAGACTTGTTGTTAAAAAGAAAAGGAAGTTACAAGAAAGGAGACGTGGCGATATAAAGGGTACCGGGTATTAAAATGTTGATTGCCTAAATATGACGTGTGTAGCTCATGATCTCTCCAAAAGGTTTTTCATAAATTTTTTTATTTAAAATATATTTCCAAAAGTTCATTACAAACTCATTTTTGAAAAACAAGACTTTTTGGATTTTAAACTCTTGTGATATAAAAATTATTCTATATCTTTTTAAAGAGTTTTTGAAAATATTTTGGGATGTTAAAATGCTTGAAAGACTTTTTATAAGTGTCCTCAAAAGTGCCCAAATGCTTTATCATTTAACAAATTGTTTTGGGTCTCAAAAAGATTACTTTTCAGCAAATTAAGCATCCGGGTGTTACTGGCTTCATCCGGTCGACCGGATGAAGGCCATAATGCCCGACAGAGAGCTCTAGTCCGGGCATTACCTGCCCCATCCGGTCGACCGGATGAAGGGCTCAACGACCGGATGACTTAACGGGAAAAATCTGGGATTTTTGCATTATATCCGTTTTGTGTCTATCTTTTCCCTCTTTTTAAGCCATGCTCTCTCACTATCTAAAACACCTCTCCAAGCCTTAATCTTCAGATTTCCAAGCTAATTCAAAAAGCTTTTCATATCATTCTTATTGAGAAATCTTGAGCTATCATTTTCATATCTTTGAGCATTTAAAGTTTCCTCAATTGTAATATCAAACTCAAATAGGAGTTGCAATTGTCATTCATTTTTATCACACAAATCTTTGTAATATACTCTTTCACATAGATTGAGAGAATCATTGTGAGAAGAAGTATTGTAATCCTTTGTGGACTCAAAGGAAGAGAGGATAGTAGGTTAAGCTTCACCTACACTTGAAGGAGCTTGTGTAACTCTTGTGGACTCAAGAGTAATTGTAATTGGTTTTTGCTTCACCAACATTTGAAGAAGCATTTTAGTGAAGAGTTATTAAATCCTAAGGGAAGGGAAGACCTTAGGTGGTGGACTAGGCCTCCGGGAGTGCGAACCACTTGAAAATCATCGTGTTTGATTTCTCTTACTATATTCTCTTTATTTTCAAGTGATTTACTTTCGTGTGGATATTGCTCACATTAATTGCTTGATAAATTGTTGAGTTATCTATTTGGAAGTTTATTTTGAAGTTCTACTTGCTTATCTAGTGTTATTTACTTGTGTGCTCACTAAGTGTTTGATAAATTGCTTACAAGAACTTCTTGAATATTGTCATCTTTCACTAGACATTGTTTTTGCATTAAGAATTTTTAAATTGCTTAACCTTGTCTAACAACCTAATTCACCCCCCTCCCCCCTCCCCTCCCCTCCCCTCCCCTCCTCTCCCCTCTTAGGTTATCTAGGACCAACAGTTTTTATAATACTAGTTTAATAGTCTTTCTTTTGAATATGATTATGTTGCTAGACTAGTTTATAATCTATCTTGCAAATGTATATTATAGCTTGTGGTTTGTTATTGAAACGGAGGCATATGACTTGTGGTTGATATGTTATTTGGTTGTTTAATATATGGTGTTGAATGTTGAAGAATGGTTGTGGAGTTGTAGTTGATATTTGGAGTTGGTTGTGTGTTGTTATAAAGGGTTGGTTTAGAGCCCTGATGTCCGTATTACAAGCATTATACTGCTGAAATTCCGTTGCGTCCTGAATGATTGTAAGTGGGGTCGAGTTGGAGCGTGACAAAGTTAAATTGTAATAATTTTTTTTAAAAAAAATTAGTTTAGTCCTTAAATAATAGGAACGAATTGAAAACTTTAAGAAAATAATAAGAATGAAATTTAAACTTTTAGAAAAATAATAGAGACAAAAATGAAACTTTTAGAAAACAACAGAGACAAAATTGAAACTTTTGGACGAACAATAGAGATAAACTGAAAAATTTTAAATAATAGGAACTAAATTAAAACTTTTAGATAAATAATAGGGACAAAATTAAGAAACTTTAAACAATAGGAACCAAATTAAAACTTTTTTGAAACAATAGAGGCTAAATGTGATATTTTCCTTTATATATATATATATGTGTGTGTGTGTGTGTAAAAGTAGAACTTACGCTCCTCAAAGATGTGAGGAATTTAGGTTTTCCTTTATTTATTTATACATTACATTCTTGACTAATTGACAGGAGGAGACTTCAAAAGGTCAAATGATTAAACCCGCTACTAGACTCCCACTACACAAATTAATTCCGAAATACTGACAATTTGATCTCTTAATGATAATTTACCGAACAAGGAGGAAAGAGATCAAAGAGAAATAATTTATTTTCGTTTCCTAAAATTTTATGTTTAATATATTGCAAATATAATGCGGGGTGCTATTTATAGATGAAGTTGTAGATTTACTTCAAAAGTTCAAATGCGCATCTGAAGTTTGCTTGTCAGTGACATAGTAATTTGCTTGGTTATATATCCCAAATGTGATCACATGATGGCACATGGGATGTTGCTTTCGTCCCCAAACTCTCCCCTTCTGGCATTTAGTGTGTCCAATGCTAACTTTCGGTTGTAGGGTATCTTAACATTGCTTCTCAATCGTTTTCTGGACCGCTTACAGCAATAAAATGTCAGAATTAAATTTCTCTAGGGAGAGACAGAAGTCTGGCAATGATTCCTATCGGTCGGGTAAGAGGTTGTCGTATATCACTTCCTTTAGTTTGGTTAGATCACATATTACTACGGCCGGTGACTCTCATCATTCTCACATTCCAGTTTTTGTGCAAACATTGGCTTTTATTTTTTATTTTTTATTTGTATACGGTCACTTTTAACATTGTTAAATATAATGTCTTCAATCTCCCATATACTTCTTCGTCATGTTTTTTCTTTTCTTTCACTTTTAACATTGTTAAAGTCAATATTATAAATATCTCGATTAAATTTGTTTGAAATGAAAGTGCTCATAAACACTAAACGATAAGTTAAAGAGTTTATAAATAAATAAATAAAAACATAAAATGTGCTTATAAGCAGCACCTTAGAAAAACTATTATACAATATCGGTTATCAACATGTCAAATTTACCTATAAATTTGATATACATTAATTGAGAGAGTGCCAAAGGATGCATAGAAAGCATAGGGACGTGCAAGGTATTGAAGAAAAAAGAAATTATTCTCGTAATTTACCATGACAATTACACTGCGTTATGCTTATTCAAAGGTCATGGGCTCTGGACCGTAAATGGTCCCGAAATGCCAGCATTACCATTGCTGGATGATGGATACCCACGTGCGTTTTGCCGTAGGTCAAATATGCATTCCAAGGACTATGCACTTCCTCATTTTCTTTTTTGTTTTTTTTTTTTCAAAACAAGGGTCATATACATGACTAAAGTCGTAAACATGTTTACGGTAAGTTATAATATATACTTTTTATAAGATTTTGGACTATTACTCATATTATTAATTGGATTAATTGGTTTTGAACGTAACCTTACGATCCTTAACATAATATAAGAATTGAGTTATGTTAACAGCAGAGTATGGAAAGAATATAGGTGAATTTTTAGAAAGCTGTTGCTAGCAGAATGAGAAGTATTTATACTTACAGAATGCTGGGACTGATAAGAATGAATCCCTCAAATCTTGGACGTAGGGGTTATCCCCTTTTGCACAAGGCTTCTTCCCTTGGAAGGACTCTTCCTTCATACTTATCCTTAGTCATCTTTTCCATGCCTCGACATCATCTCTATTTGATTGAGTCATGGAAGCTTTGGGCTGAAATTATGGTCTACTTTGGGGAGGTCGGCGAAGTTGGGGTTATGTCACCCTTGCTCTTTGGACTTTCTGGTAATGTTTGTACTTGGGAGCTCGGGTCGGTAATTCTTGTCACGTCAGATTCTTAGTCTAGTCTTATTCATCACATTCATTTACATATGACCTATCTCTTTCCTGGTTAGGCAGCTCATCTTAGCTACATTTTCATCATGGCAACTCATCATATCATTCAACAAATTGCACCATTAAATTAGCTTACATGTGAGAGGAGGTGTACTTGTCCCACTTGAAAAAATTATAATTTTTAAGATTACCTTATAAGATCTTAAACCACTCTTCTTAATATTCGTTAGTTTTAAAATAAATTTCCATAATTTTATACATGATTAACCTACATGACTACATCACATACTGTGCTTGTCACATGTATTTGAAATGGGTATTTTATTGTTCTTTTGGCTTTTCTTAGTTTTTTAATTTTTTGGGGCAAACGTTCTGAAGGCAGTATAAGGCTGTAGAATCCAAAAATGGGGGATTTAGAAAACCTAAATCAAATTAATTTATTAAAGCTATTATAGTTCTCCTTCGGTGGGCGCCTTTAATAATTTGCCAATTGAGGCAGATAATAGTACGTGGTAGTTGTCCTAACAAGAAATCATACTTTCCATCATTCACTTGCAGTGACACGACTAACATTCTTCCTAGTTGCTCATTCCACTTATTCGAAGTTAACTAACATGCTTGTTTCCGAAGCATTATAGATCATACACTCGCATGACATGCAAAGAAACAAAAAGTTTGAAAGAAAACAAATCTTCGTGATCTGCTCGAGTCGGAAATTTTTTCTATTTCAAAAGTGAGTACCTTTCAAGTTACTCTAAGAATCTATTTATCCACGTATGCTAATGCCGATCCATGAAGTGTGGGTTAGGTGGAATTACTACGTAATGGCTTAACTACACCACCAATAATGATAGAGACAGGCGAATGAACCACCCATTTTAAGATTTCAGCCTTTGTCAGATTATCAAAATTGTCAGGTTGTGGCTATATTGGCGATTCAACTTGCATAACCTTTTGTTTTTCTTTAAGCTCATCAACTCTTTATTATTATTCTTTTTGGTTGAAAGGCTTAATTACTCCACGAGCTGCGGAAAACTTCATATAACCCTTGAACTTTTCAACATTTTTTTTTCCGGTCAGAAACTAAAACCATTTCATTTCCCAAATAGATTTACAAATTATCAGGTGTGTTAAGGTAAAACTTCGGTAATAGACTTATGCGGGCTAGTCGACCTATTTCGTACAAAAGGCACAACTCCGTGAACTTTTCCTATGGGACCACTACGATGATCAATTTAGTTATTTAATCAAGGAAACAAACAAAATAGCTTAAAAACAGGGTAGGAAGAGAGTGTTTAGGCTAGAGAATGAGTTACCTGTGAGTGTAATAGTATGTCCTACTTATACTTATTGGACTCCGATCTTTTCGGACTAGGATTGAGGTAAATCCCTCAACTTGAGGAACAAGGATTTGTTTCCTTTTGTGAATAGGACTTCCTTATGGAACAAGATTTCCCTCTTCCATAGGG
Organism: Ehretia macrophylla; assembly: GCA_037974665.1. Taxonomy (NCBI): domain Eukaryota; kingdom Viridiplantae; phylum Streptophyta; class Magnoliopsida; order Boraginales; family Ehretiaceae; genus Ehretia; species Ehretia macrophylla. The sequence continues at coordinate 3,218,510 of CM075766.1, forward strand.
TTTGCCTAAGCTGTTCACCGCCTTCAGGGCCCTTAGGATACTTCCTTGCTTTTTGAGTCAGGCTACTGTATTTGACCTAGATCCCTCGATTCACGAGCTCGACATCTTATAACTATCCTAAAATATTGGTCCTTTGGTGACCTAGGCAGCTTGGACCAACTATGCTCGGTGGACATTTTTCGAGTTATCATACCACGAGGTCAAGTCGAGCTATTTATGCCATGCCAATTGTCCCCCCGATCCCTTGGTCTTTGCACGAGGTCGGGGGATCACTATCCCTTCCTTGTCGGTCCAACTTACCTCCTTTTAACCTCCATAACTGACCATTTAATGAGCTGTCAGCCACCCATCCACGTTTGGCCAATCAATAAGTGCCACGTGCCCCATGTCCCCTCATGGGCCTCTTTGAATCCTAGCTTTCCCACCGAAAATCCCCTATATTCTTTTCTCTAAAAGAGTTTTTCTTTGCTATTAACCTTCTCAGCTTTTCATCAAAGCTTTCACTTCTCACTCCCCTATCCTTCTTGAACTGGTAGGTACATAACTTTCTTTTTTATTGCACCTTTGATTCTGCTATGTCAGGGCCCTGAAGATAGGACTTTAGAGGATTTGAATGCAATTGTAGATCATACTGTGACATAGGAGAGACAATCTTTAGGAATGTAGACTCTGTAGGTTCGGATAATATCTCCTTGAGTGGTCTAGATCCCGCTTCGGTCTCTAGTTTTTGCCCTTCTGCCCCATTCATTTAAAGTCTATACCTTAGAGTCATCCTTTGGGCTCTAGGTCTTGGCCTAGTAATAGGTCTTCTGGGAACCCCACTGGGGCTATCCCTAGCTTGGGCGGTATCCTTGTCTTCGTCACAAATCGCAAGGTTTATACTTTAGGTCCTAATCAAGTGGAAGCGTTTGAGCGATAGGGTGTTTTTCGTCCTAGGTTCGAGTATCGCATCCCCGATCCTAACATCCCTGCCAAAGTCTCGAGCTTTGGAGAGATAAATTTTTACTAAAACCTCACAAATGCATAGGTCATAGTAGGAAATGAACAAGAGCAAGAACTGTATCCATAGAGAGGCTCCAAAGTGAGTCTAAAGGTATTCGTGTTCTATTGATCAACCACGTGTGTGCGTGAAAGGATAATGGTCATAAGAAGTAGGTTTTAATTCCTAAGAAAAAGAAGATAACACCAATTAAAAATCTTAACGAGATGGTAGTGCTAAAATCAAAGGATTAATACCAATTGGTAATGTGCTAGGATTAGATTCTATGAATGGCTAATGGACTAGGCCTAAGTTCTAGTTTCGGGCAGTTGGCTAAGTCAACCTAACCACAAGTCGTTTGAATATTTTTACTTAATTAGCCAGCTAACCTAACTTATACCTAGGTACTACTCGGTCCTTTAGACGCTTAACTTAATAGTCAAGTACGAATTGTCCAAACGATTCTAAGTTCAATTAATTAAGCTACATAAGTTAACTGTGGTATAACCTACGATTAATTTTATGTAAAGCCAAGTTTATATGAAGTTGAAGTTATGCTTCACTTGCAAACCCACTACAATATTTTTTAAGGTTGGCAATTGAAAGATGTGAGCCTTTAAAGCACAGACCCACATGAAATTGGACCATATCGAGTTGTAAAATCAAACATTTACCAACTACAAGCATGTTTTATGTAAATATTTGACATAGATAGGCAAAAATATGAACAATCTTAAATGGGTATTCAACATTCACATAAACCATATAGACAATGATAAAATCTCTCTCTCTGTGGGAAGAAATACTCTTTCCACTCTTTAAACTGTACCACTAATCCACCACCTCTTGCTGCCTATATTGTTCCAGTCAACCCCCACCCCATCCACAATAACACCATCTTCATCTCCCCTAGTTGCCCTCCATTGTAGCTACTCCCTTGCTCACTTACTTCATCCCCTCTAGTTGTCTACTCTTTGCTTCTTTTTCCTCATTTACTATGGGTAATAAGAAGAAGAAGAGTTCTCGTTTCGCTTTGAAAACCAATGCTCCATGATCAAGTGCTAGACTCCAATCTAAAGCTAGGATTCTTGCTTTGGATATTGTGGATGAGATTGAAGGTTCTTCATCCCCATCTCTTGACATTGATGAAGCCTTATCTACATCAAGTCAAGAAATGCAACAAGTTTCCAACTCTCATCTTGGAGAAATTTCTACTAATACATAACACCCATTTTTCGTTTGCTATTGGCCGCCATTCTTCCTTTTCGGTCCCAAGGGAAGATCTTCCATTCTCTTCTCTCTTTCTTGCAAGTCTTAAGGCATTTGGAGCCTCCTTACATTCTACTGCCTTAGTCACTAATTCCTTATCTCCACCTCTAGGTCTTTACCCAACCTGTAATGTGAATATTCCTTCAGTAAAACCCCGTACACATTCATGCATCTATTATATGAGTTATAAGTATTAATGTGCACTTGTATCATTTTACTGGCATTCAAGGACTTCTATGTGCATATACATCATATATATATATATATATATATATATATATATATATATATATATATATATATATATATATATATTAATACTTGTTGGGTGCAATAGAAATAAGAAAGGAATAAGATATAAATAAGTTGGAAATTAAGTTAGAATCATAAGAATAAGATAGAATAACTTTCAGAGTAACTTTGCAAACATTAGAAACTTTGGGGCCAAAGTGCAATTAACTAAACTTTGATTTAGACACTAATTAAACTACTTAGGACTAGGATTAGCTTATAAACTACACTTATAATACACGGCTATGTGAAGAAAAGAAAAGGGGAAGATTTGCAAAGCTAGAAAAATATTTGAGGTCAATTAGCAAAACTTATAAACTTTGGGGTCAAAGTATGATTAATTAAATTATATTTGGACACCAATTAATTACCTTAAATCAAGAATTAACTCTCCAAACTCCCATTAGAACCCCAAGGCTATAAGAATTTAGAAAAGGAAGTCAATTGCAAAAGTCCTTTAAATGTTTAGGGTCGAATTGAAGACTTTGAAAATATTGGGGTCAAGTTGCAATTATGGAAAATACTTATTGGGCACCAAGTTTAGCATTTTTAACTAGGGATCAAGTTTCTTAAATTACACAAGGAACCCCACGGTCAAACTAGAATAAGAAGAGGAGAAACTTTGCAAAGTAGGAAAACAATTGGGGTAAAAAATGCAATTAGCAAAAGGCCAAGCTTGGCCACCAAGAATAACATTAAATAAAAGAGCCAAAGCTTCCCTTGGAAGCCTACCATGGTTGACCACCATAAGCAAGCCAAGATGAGCTTTTCTAGTCATTTTTCTTGCTAACTTGGTGAAGAACAATTGCATACAAGGTGAATTCTAGGCTAGCCAAGGCAATTCTAATCATTTGCAAAGTCCTTTCTAACCCTTTCATCCAAATTTCCAAGGTGAAGGTTTTTCAAAACTTGTTATTTATGAGATATAAATGCATGTATATGATTTTTGGTGATGGAATATGGCTGTGATAGAGAAACCATGGATTAAATGTGTTGGTAACATTGCTTGATATTGCTTGAATCAAAATTTACCATTGAAGTTGCTTGAAGTTTATTGAAGAAATATAATGGATTCTAGCTATGTAAAAGTGCTTAGATGATGCTTATATATGTTGCTAGAGGTTTCTAGAGCTTGTAGTAGGTGTTATTATGAGTGTAGAAGCAAAACAGGCAAGATTCACATAATAGCTTTTACTAGACAGATTTATCCAGCTGGAAGTTTTGGGTTGTTTGAATAGTTGGATCACGTGAGAAAAATCTGGAAAATTTTATGTTATTCTAGACTCATAGAGGAACAATTCTTGTGTTGAAAGTATTCTGAGAAAAAATTGTACGTTCCCAAATTCCTCCCCTCACTAAGCTTTGGTACCGGATAAGCGCACCCTCATTTTTTCCCATATCAGGTGTAACTGAGCTAGAGTACGATATTTGATGATTGTGTGGTAAGGAAAATATGTTCATGACTTTAATTCCTAATGATGAAGTTTGTATAATATGTGGTATTTGAGTTAATGTAATAGTTAGATGTTGAATGTTTATACAAGTTTATTATTATACAAATGATATATGATTTACTATGGAATTGGATGTCATTTTAATATGTGTTGGGTGAATCCTCTTATGTTGTTGGAAGTTGGGGTTGAGGAGCTATAGTGAAGGATTTGGAGTTCTGGTTTGTGGCTTTTCTGTTTGCAGGATAAAATTGTTAAGCTCAAGATACAACCGTTGTGCTGCCCGATTATCGAAGAAACTACTAATAGGCTGAAAATTTGACTAAGTATGGATCAGTAATTGAATCAACTGTCGTACTCAGATTGAAAGACTAGGAATTTGTTAGGTGTTAATTGAATCTTAAGTGTTAAGCGAACCTTAAGCTTAATCAGATTTAATCCTTCGATTAAGGTAATTGAAATTTCGTATTTCGTAATTTGGTAATTGGGAAATAATTATCTAATAGTCTTGGAATTTTGAATTATGGTTAATAGTGCTTGGGCTATTGTAATTGTGCCTTAGCGGACTTAGGCAGAGCGATCTTCTTAAGCCTGTGGCATCACGATCCCAGAAGTAGATTATGGTTTTACTATGGTATCAGGGATTGTACTAGCGATTGAAAAAAAAAAATGGGGTCGTGACAGGTGGTATCAAAGCTTAGCTAGTTATCTAGGCATAAGCCAGGTCTAGAACCCTTGGTCCTTAGGTAGAAGTCTTACGAAGGAATGTGCTTAAATAATTATGTATGTTAATGTGATGTATGTGTTATGTGAAAACTATCTCTGAATTATGTGCATTGGATAATGCTTGTTTACATGTCACACTAGAGAACCTGATGGCACCTAGACCTAGAGATAGACCACAAAAAGATATAGAACAACAGGGGGAAAGAGCAGGTAATCAAGCATTTACTAGGGAATAGCAGATCGACCGGTTAGTTGCAACAGTAGACCGTGTGGCACAAATGTGGGAACAGTAGGTTCAAGGAGTGATGAATGTTGATGATGGTAGAAGTAGTACACTAAAGAGGTTCCAGAAATATGATCCTAAGTTCAATGTCGAACCTAATGTAGAGAAAGTTGAAGCATGGTTGAGGCGAATTGAGAAAATATACAAAGCCCTTGGTTATAATGATGTGAGAAACGTCTTGTTTGTAGTATTCCTATTAGAAGAATATGCTGAGGAGTAATGGTGAACGGTAAAATTACAGTGGGAGGAACAACAAGCACCCTACTTATGGAGCAATTTTGTGGAAGTCTTTAAGGACAAATACATACCTCAAATTGCTCAACAGAAGTAGATGGAGGAGTTCATGGCCTTAGAACAAGGGAACATGACAGTTCCACAGTATGAAGCCTGGTTTAAACAACTGTCACCTCATGCTTCGGGGATGGAATAGACTACTGAGGAGAGGATCTGGAAATTTATCAGAAGGTTGAGGTAAGAAATTCAAAACAGCTTGGCTCCTTTTCAGTTTTTCACCTACGGTGAAGTTCTTTTCGCTGCAATAATAGCTGAGAGAGGAAAGAGTCATGAAGTGGCAGGGTCGAGTCGACCGAATCAAGTTCAGAGCATGGAAGGGATATTGAGAGAGTTTGCTAGAGTAGTTTAGTTACTCAGGGCACTTTTAGAGGTGTTACTACTACTTCATCCCCAAGTTGTACTTACCGTAGACATAGGGTTCACCTGGAGATTGATTGTTGGAAGAAGACAGAGAAGTGTAATGGCTACGGTAGTGAGCAACATAAGGTCAAAGAATGCCCAAAACGGCATAAGGTACAAAGGCAGACTACGGGGGGAAGTACCTTGGATCCGGGTCAGAATCTAGAGGAACCAGCTACTACCAGATTACAGCCTGGTACGACAGTCACCCAGTCCATTCATGGTGTATCGAGAGGCACGACCATTCCCCAACCTGTTATGTGTAACTATTACAACAGGAAGGGGCACACGAAAGCTCAGTGTTGGAAGAAGTCTGGTAAATGCACGGGGTGTGGGACTAACCAACATCGAGCCAAGAATTGTCCGATGTGGCAGAAGAATCTTGCCCAAACTGCAAGTAGTAGCCATGACTGAAGGTAACCTCAGAATTTTAAACTTGTAGGATAAAATATTACTTGACCTCAGTGTCATCCATCTTGGATCGCATTCCTTGAAAGCAATGTATTGATATACGAGAAATACATGATATTGAATTGGTAACTAAGTAATATGTGAAGCTGGAATGCAGTACTTTACGTTGGGATTATTATTTGGGGCTCTTATTCAATAATTGGTATCTGGTATTTGGGGTTCTATGCGGTTTTCTTATTTGATATTCTTCTTTGGCAATCATAATCCGGGTTTTATTTTGGAATTCTTGCTCGGTTTTCATATGGAATAATTTCGTCAGTGTTTTTAATTGATGTTCTGCTCGGAACCGTTATTGGGGCATTTTGTTCGTAATAATTATTTGGTGATCATACTCTTATCCAGTATGGTAATCGTACTTGGCATTCTCACTAGGTATTTGTCATGCCCCGACCCAACCCCACACTAAAGGTTAAGTTCAGATTCGACAAACGGACAGAGTCTCCTCTGTACCGTGGATATTCTAGAAACCTACAAACATTCAATAAAACCACAAATACGACTAGAACTTCAATTCCAACTAAATCCCAGTTTCAAGGCTATCCGAGCCTTAAGCAACACAAAACAATTTAAATACATACAAGCATGCAATCAACAATTCTAGAATCCTTATCTCATAACCGCTTATCATACCACTTAATGTTATCATTTAAACATACTTAAGAATTAAAGTCAACCTTTCAACCGTTGCATTCACACCCAAGCATGCAACAACTAAAAGCAGGAATATAAGTTATTACATACCATAGTTACAAATCTCATACTACATTCAAACTTACAACTGAACAAATATATACATGAGCCCATAAGCTCCAAAATAGGACATAAAGTATTACAAGCAAAGTCTTCATATAAATAGCAAGAAACACAGCCACCTCAAGCACAAAGCACACAACAACTAAGTCAACTGCTCCGCCTGTACCTCTTGTTCCTTACCCTCAACTAAATCAAGTTGGGGTTCAACCTCAGCACCTCCTGAAACATGTTAGCGAGGTATAAGCAACCACAATTGCCAAGTAAAGGATAAAGACTACCGGGGCGTGCAATGCAACAGTTAATACAAATAAGCATTAAAAGCAACTAAAGAACAATCAAAATACAAATAACCACACATTAAAAATGATACAATACACATTAACCCCAACACTCTAGACTTCACTTGATCTTCAATCACGAACCTCGATCCACAAACCTCGATCAATGTGCCGATATAATCCCAATCACTCCAGTGGGTGTACTCCGGATGTACCTAGCGAATCCTACGACCCAATACCCCTTGGAAATCTCTGGACCAGGCGAGTGAGGGACTAGAGCACGGAGATCGAATATCCATTGGCAAGCCTGCTGCCGCCCAGCTGATATCCAATATATCTGTCCCTGACACTATGGTTGCGCAACTACTATGCAATACACTTTAACAATTGACAACATAATAGCATTGTAAAGCAATAACACTTAGGAGGGGCAACAAAGTAGGTTTCCCTCGAAAATAGTTAAAATATAAGCAATAGTACGAAATCAACTAAATGAACATAAAGGGGTAATTTGCATATTTTCCATAAAACATTACCAAAAGCTTACAATTAACTTAAAAATGCATCTAAACCCCTAATAAGCATCAACAAGATCATAGAAGTGCAAAAACAATTGATTTCCTACTTTTTCCCCTTTATAACCTAAGCCATTTGATTCCAAATTAAAAGGAAATGTTCCAATTTCAAGAGTGAGTTATAACATACATCTAATTATCCTTTATGGCACCCCTATGACCCTCGAAACTATCCAATTACTTACCATAAAAGCCCTGATTGCCCCTTTGTGAGTTTGTACTACATGTACCCTAATCGAAACTCAATTGAGAGTTAGAAAAGCATACCCAGTACCTACATAGCCTAAGGATGTCAAATGTGATAGCAATTCAACCCGGATTCGCATTACACCCGAAACGCCTTTCTAAAAGTCGCTAAATTCGCATTTTTACCAAGTTTCAAGAAATTAAACCTTACAGGATTATTAATCTATCTTTATTAACATCTAAGGCACCTAATTGAAGCAAGAATCAAACTACAAGGCATAATTTCACAAAACCCTAAAAATTGTCACTATTCATTACCCTAAATCAAACGAATGGTTTTAACTGATTAAAAAGAGAAACAATAGCATAAATGTGGTCTCTACAACATGTATGTATCACATATAACAAGATTTAATCTTATCATAAGCCAATAAAAACAAATCTAGAAAATTCAAACTTTAACATAAACTTTCAATTCTTAAAAGGATGCAAGAATCCCTCACTATTGGTGTGTAAAAGCTTGTAGGAGGCTAGAGGACACCCAAAATCACTTGCTTCTGGTTTGGTGTAGCCTAAATCCAATGTTTGATGAGCAAAATCTCCTCATTCTCCTTCCTTAGGGCTGTTGGGTTTGGGGGTACTATTGGGGCTTTTATATATTTTTTTCTATGATATAATGTATGTATATGTGTTGAAATATGTATATATATAATATATGTATTGTTTTTATGTGTGTAATGATAACTTAAAGTGGGCCAACGCCACTTAAAATAAGTCCAAAGATGTAATTAAAGGTTAGCTAACTCAAATAATATATTAGACTACGTAACACTATTCAACAAACTACTAAAACATTTTCTAAACGCATGCTCCTAATGCAATTTGCTCAAACACACATTTTTCTCATTCCTAAAATAATCAATATAGTCTAGGAAAAATAGTAATTCAAAGAAAATAAGCAGTTGAAAAATGCAATGAATAGTAACCAAAGAAAACAACAAGTAATTGTACAGTTGAAATTCACCAACAGTGAATGCAACAGTTAAAAGAAGTACGGTGATGTTCTCAGGCGTCATACCCTCTCCCCCTTAAACTAATTGCGTCCATGCAATTCTTACATGATTCGGCGAATAACTCAGGGTACCGATCTTGCATCTGATCATCTCTTTCCCATGTAGCATCATCTAACCCGTGATGATTCCACATAATTTTAACCATCGGGATGCTTTTAGTTCTGAGCTCCTAAACTTTCCAATCTACAACTCGAAGAGGTTTCTCGGTATAAGTCAAAGTTTCACTAATCTCCAGTGGCTCTGGCTCAAGAACATGAGAGGATTCGGCAGGTATTTTCGAAGCATAGAGACATGGAAAACATCATGAATTCTGCCCAAACTAGGAGGTAAAACTAACCGGTAAGCAAATGCATCAACTTTCTCAGTGATTTCAAACGGTCTTACATATCTCGGACTGAGTTTACCCCCTTTACCGTGCCAAATCAAACCTTTTCGAGGAGAGATTTTCAAAAATCCCCGATCACCCACGACAAACTCCAAATATCGGTGGCGCCTATCTGTATAATTCTTTTGTCGACTCTGTGTTGTAAGCATTCTCTTTTTGATAAGTTGTACATTATCAATCATTCTGTTCATCTCAGGCAATACAGTAGGGTCTATAGTCTTCATTTCACCAACCTCATCCCAATATAAATGAGATCTACATTTACACTTATATTGTGCCTCATACGGTACCATACCAATAGTAGCTTGGTAACTATTATTATAGGTGAGCAAGCGAAAAATATCTCTCCCAACTCTTACCAAAGTTAATATATCCTCGAGTATTAGGATAATTCTCTCAGATTGACCGTCCATCTGAGGGTGGTAAGAACTACTGAAGTTCAATGTTGTGCCCAAAGCTTTCTAAATCTTCTACCAAAACTGAGATGCGAATCTAGGATCTCTATCTGACACAATAATCTTTGGAATCCCATATAGTCTAACTATATTCTCAACATATAATTCAGCTAGCTTGTTAAGAGAATCAATTTTCTTTGTAACAATAAAGTGAGAAGTCTTGGTCAATCTATCAATGACCACCCAAACTGAATCATTACCTTTCAAAGATCTTGGAAAGTCTGAGACGAAATCCATAGTAATGTGGTCCTATTTCCAATCAAGAATAGCCAAAGGATGTAATAACCCTGCAGGTCTCTAATGCTCAGCTTTAACTTTATGGCAGGTCAAACATCTAGCAACATAATTAGCAATCTCCCTTTTCATGTTATTCTACAAGAAGTTTTGTTTCAAATCTCTATACATCTTTGTACTACCTGGATGGATAGTATACTTAGAACTGTGTGCCTCAACAAGTATTTCTTTCTTTAAGGCTGGCTCACTCGGAATACATATTCTGCCCTTAAATTTGAGAATGCCATCATCATGAAGTTTTAAGTCCAACTCTCCCCCTTTATACTATTTCTAGGATTTTCAACAATTGTGGATCAGTCAGCTTAGCTTCTCTAATCCTGGATAATAATAGAGATTGAATATGCAAACTTGCAAATTGAATACTAGAATTTGAAGTTTTAGGCTTCTATAAACATAGTTCTTCCATGAACTCCCAATTTTTGATAATCAAGCTAGTAATTGTAGCCTTTCGGCTCAAAGTATCAGCAACAATATTGACCTTACCTGGTAGATAATTAATAGTGCAGTTATAGTCCTCAAGTAATTCTAGTCAACGCCTCTGTCCCATGTTCAATTCTTTTTGTGAAAACAGATATTTCAAACTCTTATGATCTATAAAGATTTCAAATTTGTTACCCCAGAGATAGTGACGCCATTTCTTTAGTGCAAAGATAATAGCCGTAAGCTCAAGATTGTGCGTCGGATAGTTGAGCTCATAGGGTTTCAGTTTCTTGGAGGCATATGCAATAACTTTTCTATTCTGCATCAATACACAGCCCAAACCCTCCTTAGAAGCATCACTATAGATTACCATGTTATCAGTTCCCTCGGGTAATGCAAGAATAGGAGCCGTGATTAACCTTTTCTTTAATTCCTAGAAACTAGCCTTATATTTCTTATTCCAATCAAACACAGTTTTCTTCTGAGTAAGTTGAGTCAAAGGTCCAGCAATTTTAGAGAAATCCTTGACAAATCTTCTATAATAACTTGCTAAACCCAGAAAACTACAGATCTCTGTAACAGTCTCAGGCCGTTTCCAAGCTAATACAACCTCAATCTTCGCTGGATCAACAAAAATACCATCCTTGACGAGTCTGTAATACAATCCTCAGATGTTGTTCGTGCTCAACCTCAGATTTAGAATACACAAGAATGTAATCAATAAAAATAACCACAAATTGGTCAAGATACGAATGGAATACCCTCTGCATTAAGTCTATAAATGCGGCAGGAACATTAGTCAAACCAAATGGCAGAACAACAAACTCATAATGGTCATAACGAGTTCTGAAAGCAGTTTTAGGTACATCATCTTTCTTGATCCTCAACTAATAATAACCCTACCTCAGATCAAATTTAGAAAATACCCTGGCACCCTACAACTGATCAAATAACTCTTCAATTAAAGGCAACAGATATTTGTTTTTCATAGTCACCTGATTGAGGCCCCGATAATCAATGCACAAGCGAAGAGATCCGTCTTTCTTTTTAACAAATAAGATTGGTGCACCCCAAGGAGAAGAACTCGGCTGAATAAATCCCTTCTCAAGCAGACCCTACAACTGAACTTTCAATTCCTACAATTCGAGTAAAGTCATTCTATATGGAGTCCTAGAGATAGTTGTAGTTCCCGGTAATAAGTCAATCACAAACTCTATCTCTTTATCAGGTAGTAAACCATGTAATTCCTCAGGAAAACCCCTAGAAACTCTTTCACAATAGGCACATTATTCAGTTTCAATTTGTCCCCAGGTTGATTAATTAAATAAGAGAGATAAGCCTCACAACCTTTGCCCAACATTTTTGATGCTTTAATAGAAGAAATTATAAGAGTTCTAGTTGATTTTCTACTTCCAAATATTTGAATTATAGGTTGGTTGAACATTTCTAATTTTACAGTCTTATTTCTACAATCAAGTTGTGCATAGTATCTTCTCAACCAATCCATCCCCAATATAATTTCAAAGTCATGGAAAAGTAGAATAATCAAATCGGCAGGAAACACACGACCCTCAATATAAATGTTACATACCTTACAAATAGATCCATTAACAAACTTCGGACCCATAGGTGTATAAACCACAATCTTATGCAACAATTTATCATGTTTCAATTTAGCATTTTTTGCACAAATAGGTGTAATAAATGAATGTGTAGCCCTGGAGTCAATTAAAACTTTAAACGACTGATCATTAAGAAGAAAAGTACATTCTACCACCGCAGTCATATCTAGAAGCTCCTCTGCATCCAAAGCAAATACTCGGGCTTGCCCCCGTGGCGCTGGTGCTGCAGCTGGTGCTATAGTTGGTGCCCTAGTTTGAGTACCCTGACCAAATGTCTGACCTTTGGTGTTCTTGAATTTCAAGCAATCCTTGACCCTGTGCTGGTCACTCCTGCAACCTGTACACCTATTCAATCTCTTCCAACAATTATCCTGAGTATGGCCCTGACGCTGACAGAAGCTACACTGCTAGTGACATCTTGCAACAGTGCCTCCCGTAAGAGCTCTGTAAGAAGAGGTAGCTCAACTACCCTGCTGAGATCGTGTCATAACTGGATGAGACTGTCCCTAATTCTTACTCTGAACTAGTCGTGCCTGAGTCTGAGTAGGCTCGGTATAACTCTGAGTCTGCCTCGGCTGCTGACTCTGGCCAACTGAAATAGTTTGGCTCTGATACCCCTGACTCTGCGTTTGATGTAATTGTTTATTGGGTTGACCTGATTCCCCAAACAGATCTGTTTTCTGTTTCTCATATTTGGCAGCTATTTTGAGTACTACAACATAAGAAGGATAATCCTGGGTAGATATATTTAATGAAATATCAGGCCTCAGCCCCATAATAAACTTATGTATCCTCTTGCTCTCTAGCTGTACTAAGGCTAGCACATAACGGGACAAGCGAGTAAAAGCAATGTCATACTAATCAACTAACATGTTGCCCTATTTCAGATTAATAAACTTTTGCTCCCATCTCTAAATAGTTGTCTCCGTAATAAATTTCTTTTGAAACTCCTTGACAAACTTATCCCAAGTCCACGATATTACCTCGGCCTCCCATCTAGATTTCACAGTACGCCACTATTGCTCGGCATATCCCTTGAACAAAAACTCAGTGCAAGCAACCCTCTTCGTGTCATTGTACTCAAGGCTAGTAAGAATTTTCTCCACTTTATTCAGCCATTGCTCAGCAAACATATCATCGGGTTCTCCGAAGAAGCTAGACGGACCACGATGTAGAAATTTCTCAAGATAATTACCACTACTGCCTTCTACTCCACCTTGGCCCTAACCTGATTACCTGCGGGGACATTTCTCCTTGCCTTTGCAATACTTGTACAATCTGGCCTATTGCAGCAGTTAACTGCACATTGAGAGTCTGTTGATCTACCTCTTCTTCCTCGGCATTCTGATTCCTAGTTTGACGACGGGGCCCCATTCCGAATAACTAGAATGCAAAGTATTATGATAGGCATATATATAATTCGCAAGTAAATCACATAAGGAGAAGTTCAAATAAATCCACATAAAATTACATATAAGATCATACAAGCACTTTATATACAAAAGATACAAATAAAACACTTAGTCATACTTTTCACTCTAAACTTTTCACTTTCATACAAATACTCTTAAATGACATTTCACATTCTCATTTTCATGCTAGCATGTCCTTTACTAATTCAATCTTTCACTTATTCAATCAAAAGAAACACTTATTCACACAATTACTGTGACGCCCGAGTTTTTTTTGCCATGCAGTCACTTACTGTTGCATCCATTAATTGCACATTTAACTTTGTGCTTTACTTGTTGTCTTTCTTAGTTACTATTCATTCCATTTTTCAATTGCATTATATTAATAAATTAGCATTTTTTTTAAATCATATTAATTATTTTAGGATTGGAAAAAAGTGCTTTTGAGCTAGGAGCGATAGGAGCACTCGTTTAGAAAATGTTTTAGCAAACTAAGAATAGTGTTACGTAACTTAACTTAGTGTTTTAATTAGCTAGCATTCATTTTGCACCTTAGACTCGTTTTAGAGCTTGTTCGACTCATTTTAATAGCCCACATAAGCACCCAACTTGATCCACATTAATATATAACTCACACAACACCACTTTCTTTGGATATCAATAAAACTCCCACTAAATTAACAAAAAATAATAATAATACACAAAAGAACAAAATAATAAAAGCTGAAAACAGAAGCAGAAAAACGAATAGCAGCAAACAGGAAGAAAGAATGAAGTTTTGCTCTCCAACTCTTTAATCCAAGCCTAGAACAAGTAGTTTAGGGTATGTACAAGCCTCCTAGGTGTTCCTACGAGCATTGGTGAGGGATTCATGACTTTTTCTTGCATATCTAAAATTGTTGCTCATTTCTTGATTTGTTAGAAATGTGACCAAATGTTATTATAATGCTTATCTATTTTATTATACATTACATATAGATGCTAGAGAACACATTTGATCCATTAGAACACATTTTAAACGGTCAAAATCGTTATTTTGATTTCTGGGGTGAATAATGACGAATTTCTAGGTTTTTGTGTAATTGTACGTATTAGCTTGATTCAATGCTTCTAATAGATGACTTAGGTGCTAATGAAGGTAGTCTAATAGCCCCGTGCACTCAAATTGCTCTAAACTTGCATAAAATGTGAAATAGCCAACTTTATATAAGGGGTTTCGGGGTTAATACTAATCCGGGTGGATTCGGACTTCACATTTGGTATTCTTAGGCTACCTAGGTGCTATAGAAGCTTTACGAACCCTTGTTTGAAGCCCGGTTGAAGTATGTGTAGTTCAAAGCTATAAGAGAGAAATTGGGGCTTTTGGGATAATTGCGGGCAATTACACGTGTTTGAGGGTTCTAAGGGTGCCTTAGGGGTTAATTAGAAGATTGGTATAGTTTTCCCTTGAATTTGAAACATTAACTTTGATTTGGAAGGAAAATCGCTCGAATAACAAAGGGCTTTAAAGTGAAAATTCAGTTATTTCTCGCTTCTAAGACCATGACATGACTCCTTGTGTGTTTAAATGTGGTTTCTAGTCATTTTGGAGCTTTTGGTATAGTTCTATGCTTATCTTGAATATGCTTCTTTGTAAAACTGCTTAATTGTTTGTATTAATTGCTTCTATTCTAACTATTTCGAGGTCAATCTACTTTGTTGATCCTCCTATGTGATATTGCTTATATTGTTGCTATTGTCTTGCCATTGTTAAGTGCATTGCATAGTGGTTGCGCAACCATGTGTCAGGGGCGGATGTGTTGAATATCGGCTGGGTGGTAGAGGGCTTGCCAGTGGATATTCAAACTCCGTGCCCTAGTCCCTCATTCGCCTGGTCCAGAGATTGCCAGGGGATGTTGGGTAGTAGGATTTTCGGTGTACATCCGGAGTACACCCACTAGAGTGTTTGGGGTTATGCCGGCTTATCGTGATCGTGATCGTGATTCGTGGATCGTGAATGAAGACCAAGTGAAGATTGAAGTACTGGGGTTATGTGAATGTATCCTTTTTAACGTGTGATATTCAATCTTTTGTCCTTCTTAAATGGTTTTCAGTGCTATTAATGCTTAATTGTATTATTTGTTGCATTGCACGCCCCAGGAGACCTTATCCCTCACTGGGTAACAGTGGTTGCTCATACCTCGATATCATGTTTCAAGAAGTGCTGAGGGTAATCCCCAACTAGTTGAGGTAGTAGTGGATGAGGAAGAGGTGCAGGCGGAGCCTTTGCCCTAGTAGATGTGTGTTTGTTGTCTGAGGTGGATGTGCTTTCTTGTTGCTATATGGTGCACTTGTATTATTATTTTATGATCTATTTTGTGGCCTAAGGGCTATGTATATGCCTTGTAGTTACAAGTTAAAGATAGTTGGTTGTAGTAAGTGTAGTAATTCTATGACTTGTAATAACTTTTAATTTCTTCTTTTAGTTCTTGCATGCTTGGGGGTGTATGTTTAGATGTATGTTTGGTTTCAACTTCTAAGATTGTTCTAATGTTATCCTAGAATGGCATGTTAAAAAGGTTTAATGAAAAGTTAAGTTGGGTGCATGCTTGTGTGGATATGAACTATTGTTTGTTTCATGGCTTGGATGGCCTTGAACCTTTGAATTTTAATTATAAAAGCTTGTCTTAGTATATTGTGGCTATTTTGAACATTTATAGGTTTCCAAAATATCCACGATACAGAGGAGACTCTGTCCATTTATCGGGTCCAGACTTAACCTTTAGCGTGGGGTTGGGTCGGGGCGTTACATTTAGGTGGTATCAGAGCTTATAGATTGCATGAAGCTAGGTTAAATTTCTCGGTCTGTGGGTAAAGGTCGGTTATGTGATTTTGTGATTGCATGAATTTGTAGTTCTTTAATTTGCCTAAGTGGAATTTGCATTGGAAATGAACATGCTAGTATGACAATGGAATACAAATGGTCTTTAAGAGTTAATGTTTGAAAGTGAAAAGTCTAGAATGTCAAGTATGATTAAGTGACTATGAATCTCTTGTATGTGAACATTATTCTAATATAATATGTGACTTATGTGGATTCATTTGAACTTCTTCTTATGTGTTTTACCTATAATATATGTAAATGTCTATCATAATACTTTGCATTCTAGCTGTTTGAGATGAGGAGAAGGGGCAGACCGGGAAGAGAGCCGGAATAAGCTCCTAGGCAGAATGTACTGGGAGAAGGTGAAGGTGTAGCAGAGAATGCACTACCACAGGGACCAGAACCCAGCATTGCACAAATTCTGGCTACTATGGCTACTACTATGAATACCATTGCCCAGTTCGTAACTCAGCAGGGTTAGACAGGGGCTGCCAGAGGTAATCAGGCTGCCAAAGCCAAAGGTAGTAGTGCTACTGGAGTTAATTTGTATGACAGATTTTTACACCATGGGTCCTACAGCTTCTTCGGAGAACCTGATGATATGAAGACTGAATTGTGGTTGAGGAAGTTTGAAAGGGTGGCTGCAATTCTTGAGTGCAGTGATGAGAGGAAAATTACTTATGCCACATTTCTTCTGGAGGGTGACGCCGAGGAGTGGTGGCGTACTATTAGTGAGAAATGGGAAACTGAGACGGTTCAACATTCGTGGGCTAACTTTGTTTGTGAATTCCGAGATAAGTATATATCAGTAGTTGCCCATAAGAGATGTCAAGCAGAGTTCATAGCTTTGAAACAGGGAAATATGATAGTAGATCAATATGGGGCTACATTTACAAGGCTTTCCCGTTATGTGCCGGCTTTGGTACAACCAGAGGACATGAAAATGCAGAGATTCATTATGGGATTGAAAAATGGTATTATGCTAAATCTGTCTGCGAATGATTACCCTAATTATGTTGCAGTGGTCAGAGCCGCCTCAAGGTATGAAAAACACAAGGCAGACGTGTTGGCAGAGACTAGTCAATCGAGTAAGCGACAATTCCAGTCTCAGAGTCAGCGGTACTAGAGGCAGACTATTCTAGTTGGGCAGAGTCCACAACCAAGGTAGACACAGAGTTATACAGGTCCTATTCAGACTCAGTCGCGACCAGCTCTGAGTCAGAGTCAAAGGCAGACCCGAACAGCAGTGGTTCGTTCTCAGCAAGGTAGTTCAGCTACCTCTTCTTACAGAGCTCCTACGGGAGGCACTGCTGCAAGACGTCACTAGCGGTGCAGCTTCTATCAACACCAGGGTCATACTGAGGAGAATTGTTGGAAGAGATTTAGCCGATGTACTAGATGTGGCAGTGATCAACACATGGTTAGAGACTACCAGAAATTCAAGAATACTAGAGGTTAGACATCTGGTCAAGGCAATCAGACTTGGGGTTCAGCTGCAGCACCAGTACCACGGGGTCAGGCCCGAGCTTTTTCCTTAGATGTGGAGGAGCTTCCAGATACGACTGCTATGGTAGAAGGTACTTTTCTTCTTAATGATCAATCAGTTAAAGTTTTAATTGATTCCGGGGCTTCGCATTCATTTATTACACCTATATGTGCACTAAATGCTAAGTTGAAACATGATAAATTGTTGCATGATATTGTGGTTTATACACCTATGGGGCCGAAGTTTGTCACCAAATCTATTTGCAAGGCATGTAATATTTGTATTCAAGGTCGTGTATTTCCTGCCGATTTAATTATTCTACCTTTTAGCGACTTTGAAATTATATTGGGGATGGACTGGTTAGGTAGATATTATGCTCAACTTGATTGTAGAAAGAAGATTGTGAAACTAGAAATGCCTGACCAACCCGTACTTGAAATAGTAGGAAGTAGAAAATCTACGGGAACTCTTATCATATCTTCTATTAAAGCATCAAAAATGTTAGGCAAGGGTTATGAGGCTTACTTTGCTTATTTGATTAATCAACCTGGTGATCAATTGAAACTGAATGATATGCCTATCGTGAGAGAGTTTCCGGGGGTGTTTCCTGAGGAATTACCTGGTTTACCTCCTGATAGAGAGATAGAGTTTGTGATCGACTTCTTACCAGGGGCTACGCCTATCTCTAGGACTCCGTACAGAATGACTCCACCTGAGTTGCAAGAATTGAAAATTCAGTTGCAGGGTTTACTTGAGAAGGGATTCATTCAGCCGAGTTCTTTACCTTGGGGTGCACCGGTTTTGTTTGTTAAAAAGAAAGATGGATCTCTTTGTTTATGCATTGATTATCAGGGTCTTAATCAGATAACTATCAAAAACAAATATCCATTGCCTTTGATTGAGGAGTTATTTGATTAGCTGCAAGATGCTAGGGTATTTTCTAAATTCAATCTGAGGCAGGGCTATTATCAGTAAAGGATTAAGGCTGATGATGTTGCCAAAACTACTTTTAGAACTCAGTATGGTCATTATGAGTATGTTGTTCTGCCATTTGGGTTAACTAATGCTCCTGCCATATTTATGGATTTGATGCAGAGAGTATTCTGTCCATATCTAGATCAGTTTGTGGTAATTTTCGTTGATGATATTGTAATACCCGAGCCCGGAATGTGAATTTTCTTGTTTATTATTTTGAAAATTATATTTCCTTAAATTCATTATGAATTAATTGTTACTTTCTCGCTGTCGCAACGTGCATTGCAGTTAAGGAGCGATAGCTAGAGAACGATTTCTAGTCCTCAGCAAATAGTGAAACTAGATTTAGATGACTTAAATTTTATATTTTAATTGTTGCTAGCTGAAAATTTATTTGGTGTTAGTTATTGAGCTTGAAAATGCACAAAAATAGAGCCTTTGACCAAGTTTTAAGTTGTTTGACTTGGACCTTTGACCCTTTGACCATTTAACACTTAAATAAGCATTTAACTAAGCAAAATAAAAAAAAAACAGCAGCTGAACAGAGCAGAATAGGCCGAGAGCTTTGAGAGAAAAAAAAAACCTTTCAACCTTTCAACCTTTCAATCGTTCAATCTTCGCGAGAGATCGTGCGGGGTGATTTCCGAGGCAACTAGCGTTGTTTTCCTAGCGACTAGGAGTACCTGAGGTGAGGGAAGCATGTTATTTGCGCATTTAAACGTTATGTATGTTAACTTTGTCAATTTTGAGATTTGTCCGTAGATTGTTGTTTAAAGCGATTTGATGCTTCTAGTATGTTCCTTGGCATTTGTAGAACATGTATTTATAGCTTTGTACCATTTTTTGTGGTTAAATGTTGTGATTGCAAATTAAATTGTCAATTGAATACTGTTTTATGAATAGTAAAACCTTGAAACGTAGAAGTTGCGCTGTTATGCTTTCCGTTGATGTAGAAATGTGCTAGGTATGCTAGAATGCCTAAATGCATGGTTTGTTTGGGTTGCGTAGTGGAAAAAATGAGAATTATGCCTTTGGGAAAGTCGGGGTCGTTTAGGACGACTTTAGCGTTTTCTCGTTTTGCATGTTGGCATTACTTCGGGAATCCATGGAAGCACTTTTGGTGTGATTATGGCGTTGGTTGGGTGTTTGGTTGTTATAGTTGTAGTTCAAACGAGAAAGGGGGAAATCGGGATTTTGCGCTAGTTCTAGGGTAAAGTAAGGCTTCGGGGTCTTTAGACGTGCCTTATGGTGACCTAGGAGGGTTGGCGAAGTCAGTTTCCAGAACTCGTGGCTCGTTTGGAAATGGTAGCGTTTTGATAGTTGGGGCCGAGTTGTGTTTTTGTGTGTTTTCTTGACTTTGTGCCTATAGAATGCTTAGGATTGCTTGAAATACTTGTTTGAGTTGTTTTGGGTTGAAATGCTTATCAATTGCTGCTATTGCGTGCGAGAGTAACCTACTTTGTTATTTTCCCACGTGTGGCTTTATCGCTTATTTATCGCCTTGTATCGAGTCTTGCATTGCATAGTGTCTGGCGCGTGAGTGATGGGCCTCTCTGGGTAGCCTTGGGTTGCCAATGTTGGTTGCTCTAGCTCCGCTACTATTCCCTTTCTCGCTTGGGTTGCCTCCCAAGGAGATTTGGGTCGTAAGTTGATGGATACTTTCGGGGTATTCCAAACTAGTGTTATAAGGTGGTTTGGGCCGGCGCGTCGTCAT
Organism: Ehretia macrophylla; assembly: GCA_037974665.1. Classification (NCBI taxonomy): domain Eukaryota; kingdom Viridiplantae; phylum Streptophyta; class Magnoliopsida; order Boraginales; family Ehretiaceae; genus Ehretia; species Ehretia macrophylla. Next base: position 3,239,164 of record CM075766.1, read on the forward strand.
CGAATTCGTGTTTGAAAGTTGCTCGTGAAAAGAGTACCGTATCCTTTGAATGAGTGTTTGCAGCTTTAAATACTTGCCTTGCTTCATTGTTGGCATTGGTTGTATCTTTATATGATTTGTATGTATTGCTTGGCTAATTGCATTGCATACTCCTCTCATCTCCGTCCTTGAGACCAATTGCCCTTGCTGAGCAATAGTTTTTGCTCATTCCTCTCTATACTATGTTTTTACAGGAGTAGTCGAAGCAGACCCTCTCGAGGTAATAGAGGAGGAGGAGTAGGTGGAGCTGTTTCCGTGATAGCACTTCTCTGCTTTGCTGGTGGTTGGTTACCAGTTTTTGTGCGAACCTTGCTTGTTATGTATATTGCGTGGAGGTCGCTTAATTTTGAGGCTTGTAGCCTTGTATGTATTTTCTAGTTTGAGGCCTCTATGGTCTTATGTTGTATAAGTTGAAAGAATGTAAAGTTGTAACTTACACTCTTGTGACTAGTAAGAAAATGCATGCTATTGGAATTGATTAGTGGCATAAATACTTGTGTAGTATGCATATCATTTTTGGCTTGGAAAGTTGGATAATAAGAAATGTATGTTTTTGAAGAAAGTTGGCTTGTTTTGATTATTATATGGCTTTCACAAGTGTTATATTGATTTTAGGGTTTTCGGATCGTCCGCGGTACAGAGGTGACTCCATCCGTGTGTCGGGTCCGGGCTTGGCCTTTTGCAGGGTCGGGTCGGGGCGTGACAGATATCCTTGTATATTCTAAATCTGAGGCTGAACATGAACAACATCTCAAGATTGTATTGCAGACTATTCAAGAGCATAAATTGTTTGCGAAGGTCAGTAACTGTGAGTTCTGGTTAAGGCAAGTTATTTTTCTAGGCCATATTATTTCTCAGGATGGAATTTTTGTTGATCCAGTGAAGATTGAGGTTGTCATGGCATGGAAACGGCCGGAGACTATTATAGAAATTCGCAGTTTTCTGGGTTTAGCGGGTTATTACAAAAGGTTTGTCAAGGATTTCTCTAAAATTGCTGGACCTTTGACTCAGCTCACTCAAAAGAAGACTGTATTTGACTGGAATGAGAACTGTGAGGCTAGCTTCCAGGAATTGAAGAAGAGATTAACCACAGCTCCTACTCTCGCTCCACCTGAGGGTACCGATAATCTGGTAATCTATAGTGATACATCTAAGGAAGGTTTGGGTTGTGTATTGATGCAGAATGGAAAAGTTATTGCCTATGCTTCCAGAAAATTGAAACCATATGAGCTTAACTACCCGACGCATGACCTTGAGCTTGCAGCTATCATCTTTGCATTAAAGAAATGGTGTCACTATCTTTGGGGTAATAAATTTGAAATCTTTACTGATCACAAGAGTCTAAAATATCTCTTTTCTTAGAAATAGTTGAACATGAGGCAGATGCATTGGTTGGTGTCGCTTGAGGATGATAATTTTATTATCAATTATCTTTCAGGTAAGGCGAATATTGTTGCCGATGCTTTAAGCCGAAAGGCTACAGTTGCTAGTCTAATCATAAAAAATTGGGAGTTCATGGAGGAATTATGTTTATGGAGGCCCAACACTTCAGATTCTGGTATTCAATTTGCAAGTTTGCATATTCAATCTCTTTTATTATCTAGGATTAGAAAGGCTCAGCAAGCTGATCTGCAATTGATGGAAATCTTAGAAAAGTCAAAAGGGGGAGAGTTGGATTTCAAATTGCATGATGATGGTCTTCTTAAGTTCAAAGGCAGAATTTGTATTCCTTCTGAGCCAACTTTAAAGAAAGAAATTCTTGCAGAGGCTTATAATTCTAAGTATACTATCCATCCAGGCAGTACTAAGATTTACAGGGATCTGAAACAGAACTACTGGTAGAACAACATGAAGAGAAAGATTGCTGACTATGTTACTAGATGTCTCACATGTCAGAAAGTTAAGGCTGAACTTTAGAGACCGGCAGGGTTGTTGCAGCCGTTGGCCATTCCTATTTGGAAATGGGACCACATTACCATGGATTTTATGTTAGATTTACCGCGGTCATCAAGAGGTCATGATTCAGTCTGGGTTATCATGGATAGATTGACCAAAACCTCTCATTTTATTGCTACAAAGAAAACCGAATCTCTTGACAAGTTAGCTGAAATTTATGTTGAGAATATTGTTAGACTTCATGGGATTCCCAAGAGTATTGTGTCAGACAGAGATCCCAGATTCACATCTCAGTTCTGGCAGAAGATTCAGAAAGCTTTGGGCACGACATTGAGCTTCAGTACCTCTCATCATCCTCAAACTGATGGACAGTCTGAAAGAACTATCTTAATACTTGAGGATATGCTCCGAGCGTGCATTTTGGACTTCGGTAAGAGTTGGGAGAAATACTTACCTCTTGCAGAATTTGCTTATAACAACAGTTATCAAGCTATTATCGGTATGGCACCGTATAAGGCTTTGTATGGGCGTAAATGCAGATCCCCTTTATATTGGGATAAGGTTGGAGAGTTGAAATCTATTGATCCTACTCTATTGCCAGAAATGAACAGAATGGTTGATAATGTTCATCTTATTAGAAAAAGAATGCTTACAGCACAGAGTCAGCAAAAGAGTTATGCAGATAGACGCCGTCGTGATCTGAAATTTACCGTAGGAGATTGGGTATTTCTAAAAATTTCTCCTCGCAAGGGCTTGATTCGGCATGGTAAGGGGGTAAACTCAGTCCTCGTTATGTGGGACCATTTGAAGTAATTGAAACTGTTGGTGAATTGGCTTATCGACTTGCTTTGCCTCCTAGCCTGGGTAGAATTCATGATGTCTTCCATGTTTTTATTCTTTGGAAGTATCAGTCAAATCCTTCTCATGTTCTTGAGCCTGAGCCATTAGAGATCAGAGAAACTTTGACCTACACAAAGAAACCTCTTCGAATTGTTGATTGGAAAGTTCAGGAGCTCAGAACTAAAAGCATTTCGATAGTTAAAGTTCTGTGGGATCATCATGGGTTAGAGGATACTACATGGGAAAGAGAGGATTAGATGCGAGATTGATATCCAGAGTTATTCGTCGAATCATGTAAGAATTGCGTGGGCGCAATTAGTTTAAGGGGGAGAGGATGTGACGCCTAAGTTTTTTTTGCCATGCATTCACTTACTGTTGCATCCACATTATATTAATAAATTAGCATTTTTATTAAATCATATTAATTGTTTTAGTATTGGGAAAAATGTGCTTTTGAGCTAGGAGCAATAGGAGCACTCATTGAGAAAATATTTTAGCAAACTAGGAATAGTGTTACGTAACTTAACTTAGTGTTTTAATTAGCTAGCATTCGTTTTGCACCTTAGACTCGTTTTAGAGCTTGTTAGACTCATTTTAATAACCCACATAAGCACCCAACTTGACCCATATTAATATATAACTCACACAACACCACTTAAGCTCATAATACACAAAAGAAAAAAAAAATAAAAGCTGAAAACAAAAGTAGAAAAATGGACAGCAGCAAACATGAAGAAAGAAGGAAGTTTTGCTCTCCAACTCTTCAATCCAAGCCCCTCCAAGCCTAGAGAAAGTAGTTTTGGGTGTGTGCAAGCCTCCTAGGTGTTCCTACGCGCATTGGTGAGGGATTCATGACATTTTTTTGCATATCTAAAATTGTTGCTTATTTCTTGATTTGTTAGAAATGTGACCAAATGTGATAATGCTTATCTATGCTATTATACGTTACATATAGATGCTAGAGAACACATTTGATCCATTATAACACATTTTAAACGGTCAGAATCGTTATTTTGATTTATTGGGTGAATAGTGATGAATTTCTAGGGTTTTGTGTAATTGTGCGTATTAGCTTAATTCAATGCTTCTAATAGATGCCTTAGGTGCTAATGAAGGTAGTCTAATAGCCCCGTGCACTCAAATTGCTCTAAGCTTGCATAAAACGTGAAATAGCTGACTTTGTAAAAGGGGTTTTGGGTTTAATGCTAATCGGGGTGGATTCGGACTTCACATTTGGTATTCTTAGGCTACCTAGGTACTATAGAAGCTTTAGGAACCCTTGTTTGAAGCCCGGTTGAGGTATGTGTAGTTCAAAGCTATAAGAGGAAAATTGGGGCTTTTGGGGTAATAGCGGGCAATTGCACGTGTTTAAGAGTTGTAAGGGTGCCTTAGGGGTTAATTAGAAGATTGGTATAGTTTCCCCTTGATTTTGAAACATTAACTTTGATTTGGAAGGAAAATAGCTTGAATAACAAAGGGGTTAAAGTGCAAATTCAGTTGTTTCTCGCTTCTAAGACCATGACATGACACCTTGTGTGTTTAAATATGGTTTCTAGTTGTTTTGGAGCTTTTGGTATAGTTCTATGCTTATCTTGAATATGCTTCTTTGTAAAACTGCTTAATTGCTTGTATAAATTGCTTCTATTCTAACTGCTTCGAGCTCAACCTACTTTGTTGATCCTCCTATGTGATATTGCTTATATTGTTGCTATTGTCTTGCCATTGTTAAGTGCATTGCATAGTGGTTGCGCAACCATAGTGTCAGGGCGGATGTGTTGAATATCGGTTGGGCAGTAGAGGGCTTGCCAGTGGATATTCAAACTCCATGCCCTAGTCCCTTATTCGCCTGGTCCGGAGATTACCAGGGGATGTTGGGTCGTAGGATTTTTGGGATACATCCGAAGTACACCCACTGGAGTGTTTGGGGTTATGCCGGCTTATCGCGATCGTGATCGTGGTTCATGGATCGTGAATGAACACCAAGTGAAGATTGGAATATTGGGGTTATGTGAATGTATCCTTTTTAACGTGTGGTATTCAATCTTTTGTCCTTCTTAAATGGTTTTCAGTGCTATTAATGCTTAATTCTATTATTTGTTGCATTGCACGCCCCAGGAGACCTTATCCTTCACTGGGCAACAGTGGTTGCTCATATCTCGATATCGTGTTTCAAGAAGTGCTGAGGGTGATCCCCAACTAGTTGAGGTGGTAGTGGAGGAGGAAGAAGTGCAGGCGGAGCCTTTGCCCTAGTAGCTGTGTGTTTGTTGTCTGAGGTGGATGTGCTTTCTTGTTGTTATATGGTGCACTTGTATTATTATTTTATGATCTATTTTGTGGCCTAAGGGCTATGTATATGCCTTGTAGTTGCAAGTTAAAGATAGTTGGTTGTAGTAAGTGTAGTAATTCTATGACTTGTAATAACTTTTAATTTCTTCTTTTAGTTCTTGCATGCTTGGGGGTGTATGTTTAGATGTATGTTTGGTTTCAACTTCTAAGATTGTTCTAATGTTATCCTAGAATGGCATGTTAAAAAGGTTTAATGAAAAGTTAAGTTGGGTACATGTGTGTGTGGATTTGAACTATTGTTTGTTTCATGGCTTGGATGGCCTTGAACCTTTGAATTTTAATTATAAAAGCTTGTCTTAGTATATTGTGGCTATTTTGAGCATTTACAGAACCTTTGATAGGAAGTCTCCTATGGCCGGCTAGCTGAATTCTATAAATTGGCATGCATTAGTTCATCATATTCATTCACAACACAACTCCAAACACAATCCTAAGTTAATCTTTATTTCTTGTATTCTTCTTATAAGTCCAAAAGCCATTGAAGCTCTAATCTTGAGAGCGCACGGTGGAACAATTATCTTGTAAGTGTTATATTGAATTGTTATAACGAGTAATGTTGTCTTTCTACTTGATTGTTCTTAAGACGTTTCTGGAAAATTGGTTATATTCTTACAGTATGTATATATGTTGAAATGTGTATATATATAATATATGTATTGTGTTTATGTGTGTAATGCTAACTTAAAGTGGGCCAACATCACTTAAAATAAGTCCAAAGATGTAATTAAATGTTAGCTAACTCAAATAATATATTATACTATGTAACACTATTCAACAAACCGCTAAACCATTTTCTAAACGCATGCTCCTAATACAATTTGCTCAAACGCACATTTTTTTCATTCCTAAAATAATCAATATACTCTAGGAAAAATAGTAATTCAAAGAAAATAAGCAATTGAAAAATGCAATAAATAGTAACCAAAGAAAACAACAAGTAATTGTACAGTTAAAATGCACAAACAGTTAATGTAGCAGTTAAAAGAAGTACGGTGATGTTCTCAGGCATCACAATATTCTTATCTATTAATCGGTATTCTTGCTCGGGAATCCTTGGTACTCGGTCTTCGACATTCAATATCTTTATTTGGAATTTGGCTTGGCACGTGATAATTGGGAATTCAGCTCGGCAATTGGCATCCTGGTTCGACTTGGCCGGTGATATTCGGGATTCAATGACTAGTATTCTATTTCATGCAGCGAGAGTAGTTGCAGCTTGATGAGGAATGGTCGTATGAAAAAATTGCGAGGATGTAATTCTGTTAAGGAGGGGAGGATGTAAAACCACGCACACATTCATGCATCTATTTATATGAGTTATAAGTATTAATGTGCACTTGTATCATTTTACTAGCATTCGTGGACTTCTATGTGCATATACATCATTTTACATGCATGAAGTGTTTTAGATAAATATCTTTTAATGCTTTGTATATATATTTTTAATACTTATTGGGTGCAATATAAATAAGATAGGAATAAGATAGAAATAAGTTGGGAATTAAGTTAGAATCATAAGAATAAGATAGAATAACTTTCAGAGTAACTTTGCAAACATTAGAAACTTTGGGGCCAAAGTACAATTAACTAAACTTTGACTTAGACACTAATTAAACTACTTAGGACTAGGATTAGCTTATAAAATAAACTTATAATACACGGCTATGTGAAGAAAAGAAAAGGGGAAGATTTGCAAAGCTAGAAAAACATTTGGGGTCAATTAGCAAAACTTATAAACTTAAGGTCAAAATATTGTTAGAGATATGCCCTAATACTATATAGTTAGATGACCTGTATAGGGTATTTTGGAGTAAATATGAATGACATATTAAATGGATATTCATATTCTCCATTCTAATTATATGAATGTGTCCTTAATGTTTTTCAGAGAAGAAAAATATTCTTAAAGTGTTGAGAATACAATGACATATTTCTTGGATATGACTGGGACTAGAATAATCAAATATGAGCTATGATATGTAGTTACCTTTGATTAACATAGAGATGTTAATTATAAAGAGTGGCGAGCCATGTGCTATAACAGCATCAGGATGCGATTAACTCACATATGAATGATCATTAGTGGAACGTATCATTGAATGTGACCAGGATAATAAATTACATGACTTAGGATTAATAGTTTATTATCATTTGCAAAATGCGCAAATGAATCATTTGACTTGAGAAATTACGGCTGTCGGATATATTAGGGGCTAACTTTAGCATTTGGACAAAACTTGCCTTAATCAAGGCGGGTAACAGCCTCTCGCAGTTTAGTCTTGTGGTATAGAGATCGGCAAATAATTGTCAATAGAGGATCTATTAAACCTCTGACAGTGAGGAGATATCCTATGCAATCTAGTATCAGTTTTCTGAAATGAGAAACCCTCGGTCGGGGTAGTTGAATGATGGAAATGTGTTTTTCCATGGGTGTCATCTCGTATTCCAGCGAGTTAGATTTATGCATAGAATCGAATTAGTGGACTTAATCGAATTATGGTCCTCATTCGATCGGGACACTTTTAATAGAAGGATCGGACTGAATGCTAACTTGCAACTATAAATAGGTTCGTAAGAGTTGGACTTCATTACTATATATATTGTCATGATACGTTCGTTGCTAGCGCGTCACTCATGAACATGAGAGTATTCCAGTAAATGACAGAGACATTTTCGGAATAGATTAAAAGTGTTTAATGATCCCTCATCGCTATACGGTCATGAACCTAAAAAGTCACACACTTAAGGATATCATGAATAAAGCAAATTATGAACTTGGTTAAAGTATTAACGGTGTCATTTTGGACATTAATAGTTAAGTGGGCCAAAAGTATAATTGTGGAAAGTTTTGGGGCCAAAGTATAAATAAGAAAAATTCATATTTACAATTAATTATTCTTATGGGGATTAAGAACAAATAATTGAAAGTTGTGCATGTTTGACACATGCCACAAGCTTGAGAAATCCAAAAGATGACACTTGGCAAGTGGAAGATATTATAAAGATAAGATTCTTCTCTCTCTTGCCACTTGTCACACATGCAAAATAAAGAAAAATATGTCTTCCTCTTGCATACACTTGACCAACCCATTAAACAAGCCAAATGACACTTGGCATCATCTTGGTTTTAACAAGATTTGATCTTTGACACTTGGCATGATCTTGATCAACTCTTGTATCTATAAATTGACCAAGATGACTTCTTTTTCTCTTATTTTTTGGCCAACCTACATACACATGCAGGCTTAAGTTTTCTCTTTCTTTTTCAAGACACATACTCAAGCTCTAGATCATTAACTAAAGCCAGCACTTTTAATTAGTTAGTGGTCTTGTTGTTTTTGGATACCCGTGGACCGACTAGGACCTTTGCATGTGCGGAGGAGGTTTGTCCGAGTCAAAATCTTCCTTTTGGTGCATTTCCGTGTTCTCCACGTGAGGTACATCGAGTATACCTTTTGTATCATGTATATGTATATACTTTTATATATAGTTTAAATGTACAAGTTTATGGACTTCTCATTGAAAGATATGTAAATACAATTGTCTATTGTGAGAAATTTTAAATGTCTATGTCTTCTGCTGCGCATGTACGTATTATTATTTACACATATCTTGATATGATCTCGTTGTGCTCCCACTTTCAAGTGGTATCAGAGCTATGGTTTCACAAGTCCATAATATGTACATTTAAGTTAGATCTAATCTTTAAATGGCCTTTGACACGTTTATGTGAAAGATATGAGTTGATTCCATCTCGCATGGAAAGATTGACTTTGCCTGGAATGAGCCAAAGATTTTCTATGACATGGCCAAATGGTCCCTTTATAGGGATCTCGATTTGTGTGTCGTATTGAGATTATATGGCTTGTGAAGTCGGTTGGTCTTCGAATGCTTGGTTGATGTATGAGTCAATTCTCTTTCCTGCATGTTGTACATGATGTGTAAAGATGATTATTGGATGGTTTCTTTAGCTTGGATTATTTATGTGATATGTGTAATTTAACTAGTTGCTGCATAAATGGTGAGTTTGACCATGGACTAAATGGATACTCGGTTTGTAATTGAGACATAAGTCTCATCTTATTTTATTCTTGCCTTTGAGAAAATTTTTGTAGTGAGGATTATTTTGTAAATTCTCAAGAAGACGTGCAAGAAGGCTATAGGATGAGTCCAAAGGAGTTGAAGATCTTAAAGACATTTGATGTATTTTAAGATAGTTTTTTTCTCTTTATTTTTATTCCAATTCCATGATCCACCATCTATGCCTATTGCATTCATTATATGTTATATGCTTGTTGCTTATATTCATTAATGTATGCATGATGAGATCTCAAACTAAACTCCTAATGTGCAAACCAATATTAGATCAGTAAAATATGTTTTACTATTGTCCTCCGCCATCCTAGGACTTAATAAAACTTAAAGCGATCATATCCAGTCTTACCCAAAGGTAGAGGGATATAATTCGTAATAAGTTTAATTAAGTCACTAGTAAAACATAGTGATGTAGTTATCTTCGAAAATCAAACGACCAACATAGCCACAAAGGTTTGAGGTCAATATATTCAATTTGTCGAATAATTAAGAGATGACAACTCTGATCTAACTAGATCACTTAATCAACATAGCCACAAAGGTTTGAGACCAAAGTGATTTAGGGACTGTAAATGACCATAGCCTATTTTGTGAAATAGACAACAAAGTGTTGTTGACTCTTAATATTTATATTGCAACATAGCCACAAAGGTTTAAGGTATACAAATTTTTAAGAAAATTTGGTCACCCACTAGGCTAATTTTTGAATTAGTCTGGCTTATACATCTTGGATATTATATTATGGTGCTACAACTTATGTTTGTATGTCCTTACAGAGTCTAAATGACAAGATAGCGATTCGAAAGCGTGAGGTTGTTTTGAAGGTTGGTAATGGAGCAAGTGTTGCAGCCCTAGCCAAAGGAAATGTTGATGTTTGTTTGCCTACTGGCCATGTTTTACATCTTTCAGATGTTCTGTTTGTTACAAATGTTGTTAGGAATATTGTTTCTATTCCTAAACTTGTTTGTGAAAATTATGAATTTTCTTTTGTGAACAAGAGCTATAATCTTTATTATGGTAATGAATATATCGGCTTAGCTACTTTGTTGAACAGACTTTGCCATTTGGATCTGAATAAATGTATGCATGTAACTTCAACTGTCACTTCAAAAGAGAAATAACCAAGAGATATTCAAATCAATGCGAAACAGTTGTGGCACTTAAGACTCAGTCACACTAACAAGAAAAGATTAACATGGATGGCTCAAAATGAACTTATTGGTTCATTGGGATATGAACCCAGCCTTGCATATGAGTCTTGTATTCTCAAGAAAATGACCAAGTCACCATTTGTAAAAAAAGGATTAAGGGCCACTGAATTGTTAACATTAATACACAGTGATGTATGCGGACCCTTTAGAGCAACGGCTCGCGGTGATTATATCTACTTCATAACCTTTACCGATGACTATTCTCGGTATGACTATGTGTACTTGATGAAGTACAAATCTGAGGCTTTTGAAAAATTGAAGGAATTTAAAGCTGAAGTAGAAAACCAAACGGGAAAAAGAATTAAAACTTTGCAATCTGGTTGTGGAAGAGAGTACTTGAGTATCGAATTTCTTGAATATCTCAAACAAGCTAGAATAACTTCACAAACTATTCAACTTGCTACACCATAATTAAATGGAGTATCTGAACGTAGGAATTATATATTGATGGTTATGGTATGATCTATGATCAGTTACACCAACCTTCCTATTTCATTGTGGGGTTATGCACTTCTTACGACTATTTATTTGTTGAACAGGGTTCCAACTAAAGTTGTTCCTACTATACAGTATGAGTTGTCATTTGGTAGGAAACCAAGTCTTAATCACATTAGGATTTGGGGATGTCCTGTTTATGTAAAGAAACTTAAGACAAACAAGTTGGAAGCTAGATTAGACAAAGGGAGATTTGTGGGATATCCTAAGGAGACTAAAGGATATTATTTCTATTTTCCTGATAATCAAAGAATTTTGATCAATCGAGATGCTATCTTTCTTGAAAAGAAGTTCATTCAAGAAGGAGGTAATAGGAGGAAAATAAGAATTGAAGAAGAGTCTTCTGAACCACAAACCGACCTGAATCATGATCCTGAACCAATTCAACAAAATCTAGAACCAGTCATCTCACAAGGACCTCGTAGATCTAGTATGGTATCCCGTCCTCCAGAAAGATATGGTTATCTTCTTGAGGAGACACAAAGTTTGTTTGTAATAGGGGATAATGATCAAGTAGATGATCCTACTAGTTATGAGAAAGCAATAAAATATATTGATTCATTAAAATAGAGGCAAGCTATGCAAGTAGAGATAGATTCCATGTATTCAAACGACGTTTGGACCTTAGTTGACCTACCTGAAGGTATTGTACCTATAGGTTGCAAATGGGTCTTCAAAAAGAAGCTTGGAATTGATGGAAATGTAAAGACATATAAGACAAGGCTGGTTGCAAAAGGTTATCATAAAAAACAAGGTATTGATTATGACAAAACTTTTTCACCAATAGCTATGCCTAAATCCATCTGAATCATGCTTGCTATTGCCGCACACTATGATTATGAGATCTGGAAAATGGATGTTAAAACTGCGTTCCTAAATGGCTATCTTGAGGGAGATATCTATATGGAATAGCCCGAAGGTTTTAAAAGAAGCCTCTCGTTCTTAGAACATCAGATTTAATAATGAGATCAAGGAGATTAGTTTCATTAGAAATGATGATGAACCTTGTGTATACAAGAAGATTAGTGGGAGCACGACCACTTTTCTAATTCTGTATGTTGATGACATTTTGATCATGGGAAATGATGTTGGACAGATAATGTCCACTAAAATCTAGTTAAACAACAAGTTCTCTATGAAAGACTTAAGATAAGCCTTTTATATCTTAGGGATTTGTTTCTATAGAGATGGAACGCAGAGATTAATTGGCTTGTCTCAAAGTTTGTACATAGAGCGAATCTTGAAGAAATTTAAGATGGAGAATTCTAAGAAGGTCACCTACCTATTAGGCATGGAATACATCTTTCAATGAATATGTCTCCCAAATTTGAAGATGAAAGACAACGTATGGATCGTGTGCCTTATGCTTCAGTTGTTGGTAGTCTCGTGTATGCCATGTTATATACATGGCCTGATATAGCATGTGTTGTATGTCTTGTAAGTAGATATCAATCTGATCTAGGAGAAGAGCACTAAATGGCAGTAAAGCATATCCTTAAGTACTTGCGAAGGACTAAGGATCTTGCATTGATTTATGGAGGAGGAGAACTCTGGGTACATGGATACACTGACTCAGATTTTCAATCGATTTGGATGATAGAAAGTCTATATCCAGATTTGTGTTTGTTTGTAATGGAGGAGCAGTAAGTTGGAAAAGTTCCAAACAACCAGCAACTGCATACTCTGTAATACCCGAGCCTGGAATGTGAATTTTCTTTGTTTATTATTTTGAAAATTATATTTCCTTAAATTCTTTGTGAATTAACTGTTACTTTCTCGCCGACGCAACGTGCATTGCATTTAAGGAGCGATAGATAGATAACGATTTTCAGTCCTCAGTAAATAGTGAAACTAGTATTTAGATTACTTAAATTTTATATTTTAAATGTTGCTAGCTTTAATTGAACTTACCTTAGCTGAAATGGCTTTAAAACGCACAAAATAGGGCTCTTTGACCAAGTTTTTAAGTTGTTGACTTAGCCCTTTGACCCTTTGACCATTTGACCCTTAAATAAGCTTATAACTTAGCATAAAAAAAAACAGCAGCAAAAATAGTGAGCAGCAGGCCGAAACAAGAGAGAAAGAAAAAAAATATATTCAACCTTCCAAACGATCAATCTTCGCGAGAGCTCGTGCGGGGTGGTTTCTGAGGCAACCAACGTTGTTTTCCTAGCGACTAGGAGTACCTAAGGTGAGGGAAGCATGTTATTTGCGCATTTATACGTTGTATATGTTAACTTTGTCAATTTTTAGATTTATCTGTAGATCGTTATTTAAAGCGATTTGATGCTTTTAGAATATTCCTTAGCATTTGTAGAACATGTATTTATAGCTTTGTAACATTTTCTGCGGTTAAATGTTGTGATTGCAAATTAAATTGTGAAATGAATAGTATTTTATGAATAGTAAAACCTTGAAACGTTGAAATTGTGCTGTTATGCTTTCCGTTGATGTAGAAACGTGCTAGGTATGCTAGAATGCTAAAATGTGTGGTTTTTTTGGGTTGCGTAGTGGAAAAAACGAGAATTAAGCCTTTGGGAAAGTCGGGGTCGTTTAGGTCGGCTTTAGCATTTTCTCATTTTGCGTGTTGGCATTGCTTCGGGAGGCCATGGAAGCACTTTTGGTGCGATTATGGTATTGGTTGGGTGTTTGGTTGTTATAGTTGTAGTTCAAACGAGAAAGGGAGAAATCGGGGCTTTGCGCGAGTTCTAGGGTAAAGTAAGGTTTCGGGGTCTTTAGACGTGCCTTATGGTGACCTAGGAGGGTTGGCGAAGTCGGTTTCCAGAACTCGTGGCTCGTTTGGAAATGGTAGCATTTTGATAGTTGGGGCCGATTTGTGTTTTTGTGTGTTTTCTTGTCTTTACGCTTATAGAATGCTTAGAATTACTTGGAATACTTGTTTGAGTTGTTTTGGATTGAATTACTTATCAAATTGCTGCTATTGCGTGCGAGAGTAACCTACTTTGTTATTCTCCCACGTGTGGCTTTATCGCTTGTTTATCGCCTTGTATCGAGTCTTGCATTGCATAGTGTCTCGCGCGTGAGTGATGGGCCTCTCTGGGTAGCCTCGGGTTGCCAGTGTTGGTTGCTCTAGCTCCGCTGCTATTCCCTTTCTCGCTTGGGTTGCCTCCTAGGGAGATTTGGGTCGTAGGTTGATGGATACTTCCAGAGTATTCCAAACTGGTGTTATAAGGTGGTTTTGGGCCGGCGCGTCGTCATCGAATTCTTGAATGAAAGTTGCTCGTGAAAAGAGTATCGTATCCTTTAATTGAGTGTTTGCGGCTTTAAATACTTGCCTTGCTTTATTGTTGGCTTTGGATGTAACTTATATGATTTGTATGTATTGCTTGACTAATTGCATTGCATACTCCTCTCATCTCCGTCCTTGAGACCAATTGCCCTCGCTGAGCAATAGTTTTTGCTCATTCCTTTCTATACCATATTTTTACAGGAGTAGTTGAAGCAGACCCTCTCGAGGTAATAGATGAGGAGGAGCAGGTGGAGGTGTTTCCGTGATAGCACTTCCCTGCTTTGCTGGTGGTTGGTTACCAGTTTTTGTGCGAACCTTGATTGTTATGTATATTGCATGGAGGTCGCTTAATTTTGAGGCTTGTAGCCTTGTATGTATTTTCCTATTTTGAGACCTCTAATGGTCTTATGTTGTAATGGATTAAAGTTTGTAAAATTGTAAACTTATACTCGGATGACTAGTGAAGAAATGCATGCTAATAGCTAATGGTTTAGTGGCATAAATAATTGTGTAGTATGCATATCATTTTTGGGTTGCAAAGTTGGATAATAAGAAATGTATGTTATAAAGAAAGTTGGCTTGTGTGATTATTATATGGCTTTCGCAAGTGTTATATTGCTTTTAGGGTTTTCGGATCGTCCGCGGTACAGAGGAGACTCCGTTCGTGTGTCGGGTCCGGGCTTGGCCTTTTGCGGGGTTGGGCCGGGGCGTGACATCTTTAGGTGGTATCAGAGCATGATAGTCTTGCATGAGCCGGGATATGATTCTCGGTCTGTGAGGTAAAGGTCTAAAATGCTAAAGTGTTTATGTATGATTGCTAAGTGAAAAGAAAATGTTATAACTTGACTTTGTGAACTTGGAATGTTTATGTGCTTAAGTGAAATAGTTTGGCAAGTTGAACTTGTCTTATGTGAATTGTGTGATAGAATATTGAATTGTTATTGACTTGAGTGTTATCTAATCTTATGTGCTATATTTCTTTCTATAAACTGCTTTTAAATGTTGCCAGCTATTGTGAGTTGCTACTATGCCGCCACGTCATGGTACTCAAGGTGTAGGATCAGATGAAGAGGCAGCAGAACAGGGTCAGCAGCCGTTGCCCGAGCAGTTTATGGCTACCATGACTACTGCAGTAGACCGAATCACGCAGGTACTACATGAGCAGAGGCAGGACCGGATTAATCCCCAGGGTAATCAAGCTAATCTTGGTGGACAGGGGTACAGAGTTGAGAATAACCAGCTAGAGAAATTTCTGAGGCACGAGCCGGGAAAGTTTTTCGAAGAGCCAGATGATGAGGCGGCCGAGAGATGGATTAACCGTGTCGAGAAAATTTTCACTGCTTTGAGGTACACTGATGAGGCAAGAATAGATTATGCATCATTTTTATTTGAGGGTGATGCAGAGCAGTGGTGGAATACTGTCAGATTGAGGTGGGATTGTAAGGATGTACCACATTTATGGGATGATTTTGTAAGTGAGTTCCGGGACAAATATATTCCCAAGATGGCTATGGAGAGGAGGGAAGATGAGTTTGTGGCCCTGAAGCAGGGAAATATGACTGTTGCACAGTACGAGGCTAGGTTTGTTAGCCTGTCAAGGTATATGCCCGAGTTGGTATGGCCGGCTAGGAGGATGATTCATAGGTTTGTCCGTGGGCTGAGAATGGACATACAGTTGCATTTGACTGGGCAGACCTACACTACTTTTCCCGAGGCATTTCAGGCAGCCTCGAAGTTTGAGAAACGGAAAGCTGAAATGATAGCTGAGAGCAGTCAGCCGAGTAAGAAGCAGTATTTTGGCCAGAGCAGCCAGAGTCAGCCGAGGCAGTATCAGTCTTCTATACAGGGTCCTCAGCAGCGTCCGTATTAGCCACAGCAGCAGATTCAGGCTAGGCCAGCTGTGACTAGACCCCAGCAGGGAGGTACAGTTCCTACCCCTGCCAGAGCCCCAGTACCTATAGGAAATACTGCGGTTAGGCAAAATCAGCAGTGTAATTATTGTAATCGACCAGGGCATATTGAGGCTAACTGCTGGAGGAAGAGTGGTAAATGTACGGGTTGTGGCATTGATGACCATAAGGTGAGAGATTGCCCTAAATATAATAATGTTCAGGGCTGTGGTGGAGGCCAAGGTGTTCAGAATAGGGCTGCAGGTGCACGACCAGCACAGAGAGTTCAGGCTAGGATCTTTGCACTGGATGCAGATGAGCTACCCGATACTACAGCTATAGTAGAAGGTACCTTTCTTCTCAATACTCAACCAGTTAAAGTTTTGATTGATCCCGGAGCTACACATTTGTTTATAACTCCTGCATGTGCACGATCTGTGAATGTTTGCATTGATAATTTGCCTCATGAAGTTGAAGTTAGTACTCCTTTGGGTGAAAAATTCGTTACTGAGTCTATTTGCAAATCTTGTGATATATGTATTGAGAACCGTAAATTTCCTGCTAATTTAATTATATTGCCATTCCGTGACTTTGAAATCATTTTGGGAATGGACTGGTTGGGAAAGTATTATGCTCAGTTGGATTGTAGAACAAAGGTCGTTTATCTTAAGGTTCCTGACCTACCGGTACTAGAGATTGTTGGGAACTACAGGGCTGCCCGCATTCCACTTTTATCAGCGATCAAGACTTCTAAGTTGTTGAATAGGGGTTGTGAAGCCTACTTAGCCTATTTGATCAATCAGCCTACTGATAAGTTGAGTTTGAATGAGGTTCCGATTGTTAGAGACTTCCCTGGTGTATTTCCCGAGGAATTACTAGGTTTACCACCGGATAGGGAGATTGAGTTCGTGATTGATCTTGTACCAGGCACTGCGCCAATTTCTAGGAGTCCTTATAGGATGGCATCGGCTGAACTTCAGGAGTTAAAAATTCAGCTTCAGAACTTGCTTGAGAAAAGGTTTATACAACCTAGTTCTTCGCCGTGGGGCGCACCTGTGTTGTTTGTGAGAAATAAAGACGGCACGCTACGGTTATGCATTGATTACAGGGGACTTAATCAAGTCACGATTAAGAATAAATACCCCTTGCCGTTGACTGAAGAATTGTTTGACCAGTTGCAGGGTGCGAGTGTTTACTCCAAATTTGACTTGAGGCAGGGCTACTATCAACTTAGAATTCGGAGTGACGATATACCAAAGACGGCATTCAGGACTAGATATGGCCACTATGAGTTTGTTGTGTTGCCGTTTGGATTGACGAATGCACCAGCCGCATTTATGGACTTGATGCAGAGGGTTTTTCGGCCTTACCTTGATCAGTTTGTCGTGATCTTTATTGACGACATTTTAGTGTATTCGAAGAACGAGGCTGAACATGAGCAACACTTGAGGATTGTGCTTCAGACTTTGCAGGAAAACAAGCTTTTTGCTAAATTCAGCAAGTGTGAGTTCTGGTTGAACCAGATATCTTTTCTAGGCGATATCATTTCAGATCGACGAATTTCAGTGGACCCAGCTAAGATTGAAGTTGTTTCATCTTGGAAGAGACCTGAGACGGTGTCAGAGATTCGGAGTTTTCTTGGATTGGCAGGTTACTACCGGAGATTTGTTAAAGACTTCTCCAAAATTTCTGGACCTTTGAGCCAGTTGACTCGGAAGAAAGTTGCTTACAACTGGGATGCCAAATGTGAATCCAGTTTCCAAGAATTGAAGAAGATACTAACTACAGCTCCTATACTAGCTTTACCTGAGGGAACAGAGAACTTCGTTGTCTACAGTGATGCATCTAAAGAAGGATTGGGATGTGTTTTAATGCAGAATGGTAAGGTGATTGCCTATGCTTCTAGGAAATTGAAACCTTATGAAGTCAATTACCCTACACATGATCTTGAGTTAGATGTAGTTGTGTTTGCTTTGAAGAAGTGGCGTCACTACTTGTGGGGTTGCAGATTTGAAATATTTACTGACCACAAGAGTCTCAAGTATTTGTTTTCATAGAAGGATCTAAATATGAGGCAGCGGAGATGGCTAGAGCTATTGGGTGGTTATAACTGTTCTATTAACTATGTGCCGGGTAAGGCAAATGTTGTTGCTGATGCTTTGAGCCGAAAGGCTACTGTTGCAAGCTTGATTATCAAGGATTTGGAGACTTTGGAAGAAATTTGTTCATGGAAACCAGAAGCTACTGAGGTAGGGATTCGGTTTTCTACTTTACAGATTCAGTCAGGGTTGCTAGCACAGATCAGAGAGGCTCAGAAGACTGATCCTCACATCTTAAAGATCCAAGAAAAAGCTAAAGGGGGAGAGTCGGAGTTTAAATTACATGCAGATGGCATTTTCAGATTCAGGGACAGAGTATGTGTTCCTGGTGATCCGACTTTGAAGAATGAGATCCTGTCTGAGGCACATAATTCGAGGTATACGATTCACCCGGGCAGTACAAAGATGTATAGAGATTTGAAACAACACTTCTGGTTGAACAATATGAAGAGGGAGATTGTTGGGTATGTATCCAGATGTTTGACTTGTCAGAGGGTTAAAGTTGAACATCAGAGGCCAGCCGGACTTCTACAGCCGTTGTCGATTCCGCAGTGGAAGTGGGTACATATAACAATGGACCTTGTGACCGATCTTCCTAGATCTCTGAGAGGATGTGATTCTGTTTGGGTTGTTGTGGACCGCTTGACTAAAGTTACACATTTTATTTCCGTGAATAAACAGGATAGCCTTGATAAGTTAGCTGAGCTTTATGTTGCTAATATCGTGAGATTGCATGGTGTGTCACAGAGTATAGTATCAGATAGGGATCCTAGATTCAGATCTCGTTTTTGGCAGAAGTTGCAAGAGGCCATGGGAACTAAGTTGAGCTTCAGTACTGCTTATCATCCGCAAACTGATGGCCAGTCTGAGAGAACCATCAGGATCTTGGAAGACATGCTTCGAGCATGTGTGCTTGACTTTGGGAAGAACTGGGAGAAATTTTTGCCTTTAGCGGAGTTCGCCTACAACAATAGTTATCAATCTACTATAGGTATGGCTCCCTACGAGGCGTTGTATGGTCGGAAATGCAGATCCCCATTATATTGGGAAGAGGTTGGAGAGATGAGAACAGTTGATCCGACTGTGTTACCTGAGATGATTAAGATGGTACATAATGTTCACCTTATTCGCCAGCGTATGCTTACAACTCAGAGTCGTCAGAAGAGTTATGCAGATAAGCACCGTCGGGATCTTAAGTTTGATTTGGGAGATTAGGTGTTTCTTAAGATTTCTCCACGGAAGGGATTGATTCGGCACGGTAAGAGCAGGAAGCTTAGTCCCAGGTATGTGGGTCCGTATGAGATCACCGAAAAGGTAGGTCCTTTGGCCTATCGATTAGCTTTGCCTCCGAGCTTGTCGAGAATGCACGATGTGTTCCACGTATCTATGTTGAAGAAGTATCATCCAGACCCTTCACATGTACTTGAACCAGAGCCTTTGCAGATTGAAGAAAAGTTGTCTTATGAAGAAAAACCGATTCGAATTGTGGATCGGAAGATTCAGGAGCTTCACAGAAAGAGTATTCCGTTAGTAAAGGTTCTGTGGAATCATCAGGGGTTTGAGGAAGCGACTTGGGAAAGAGAGGACCAAGTTCGGGATCAGTATCCGGAGTTGTTTGTTGACCAGGTAAGAATTGCGTGGGCGCAATTGTTTTAAGGGGGAGAGGGTGTAATACCCGAGCCCGGAATGTAAATTTTCTTTGTTTATTATTTAGAAAATTATATTTCCTTAAATTCTTTGTGAATTAACTGTTACTTTCTCGCCGACGCAACGTGCATTGTATTTAAGGAGCGATAGCTAGATAACGATTTTCAGTCCTCAGCAAATAGTGAAACTAGTATTTAGATGACTTAAATTTTATATTTTAAATGTTGCTAGCTTTAATTAAACTTACCTTAGCTGAAATGGCTTTAAAACGCACAAAATAGGGCTCTTTGACCAAGTTTTTAAGTTGTTGACTTAGCCCTTTGACCCTTTGACCATTTGACCCTTAAATAAGCTTATAACTTAGCATAAAAAAAAATAGCAGCAAAAACAGTGAGCAGCAGGCCGAAACAAGAGAGAAAGAAAAAAAAATATTCAACCTTCCAAACGATCAATCTTCGCGAGAGCTCGTGTGGGGTAGTTTCCGAGGCAACCAACATTGTTTTCCTAGCGACTAGGAGTACCTAAGGTGAGGGAAGCATGTTATTTGCGCATTTATACATTGTATATGTTAACTTTGTCAATTTTTAGATTTATCCGTAGATCGTTATTTAAAGCGATTTGATGCTTCTAGAATGTTCCTTAGCATTTGTAGAACATGTATTTATAGCTTTGTAACATTTTCTGCGGTTAAATGTTGTGATTGCAAATTAAATTGTGAAATGAATAGTGTTTTATGAATAGTAAAACCTTAAAACGTTGAATTGTGCTGTTATGCTTTCCGTTGATGTAGAAACGTGCTAGGTATGCTAGAATGCTAAAATGTGTGGTTTTTTTGGGTTGCGTAGTGGAAAAAACGAGAATTTGGAAAAGTCGGGGTCGTTTAGGTCGGCTTTAGCATTTTCTCGTTTTGCGTGTTGGCATTGCTTCGGGAGGCCATGAAAGCACTTTTGGTGCGATTATGGTGTTGGTTGGGTGTTTGGTTGTTATAGTTGTAGTTCAAACGAGAAAGGGAAAAATCGGGGCTTTGCGCGAGTTCTAGGGTAAAGTAAGGTTTCGGGGTCTTTAGACGTGCCTTATGGTGACCTAGGAGGGTTGGCGAAGTCGGTTTCCAGAACTCGTGGCTCGTTTGGAAATGGTAGCATTTTGATAGTTGGGGCCGATTTGTGTTTTTGTGTGTTTTCTTGTCTTTACGCTTATAGAATGCTTAGAATTACTTGGAATACTTGTTTGAGTTGTTTTGGATTGAATTACTTATCAAATTGCTGCTATTGCGTGCGAGAGTAACCTACTTTGTTATTCTCCCACGTGTGGCTTTATCGCTTGTTTATCGCCTTGTATCGAGTCTTGCATTGCATAATGTCTCGCGCGTGAGTGATGGGCCTCTCTGGGTAGCCTCGGGTTGCCAGTGTTGGTTGCTCTAGCTCCGCTGCTATTCCCTTTCTCGCTTGGGTTGCCTCCTAGGGAGATTTGGGTCGTAGGTTGATGGATACTTCCGGAGTATTCCAAACTGGTGTTATAAGGTGGTTTTGGGCCGGCGCGTCGTCATCGAATTCTTGAATGAAAGTTGCTCGTGAAAAGAGTATCGTATCCTTTAATTGAGTGTTTGCGGCTTTAAATACTTGCCTTGCTTTATTGTTGGCTTTGGATGTAACTTTTATGATTTGTATGTATTGTTTGGCTAATTGCATTGCATACTCCTCTCATCTCCGTCCTTGAGACCAATTGCCCTCGCTGAGCAATAGTTTTTGCTCATTCCTTTCTATACCATGTTTTTACAGGAGTAGTTGAAGCAGACCCTCTCGAGGTAATAGAGGAGGAGGAGCAGGTGGAGGTGTTTCCGTGATAGCACTTCCCTGCTTTGCTGGTGGTTGATTACCAGTTTTTGTGCGAACCTTGATTCTTATGTATATTGCGTGTAGGTCGCTTAATTTTGAGGCTTGTAGCCTTGTATGTATTTTCCTATTTTGAGACCTCTAATGGTCTTATGTTGTAATGGATTAAAGTTTGTAAAATTGTAAACTTATACTCGGATGACTAGTGAAGAAATGCATGCTAATAGCTAATGGTTTAGTGGCATAAATAATTGTGTAGTATGCATATCATTTTTGGGTTGCAAAGTTGGATAATAAGAAATGTATGTTATAAAGAAAGTTGGCTTGTTTGATTATTATATGGCTTTCGCAAGTGTTATATTGCTTTTAGGGTTTTCGGATCGTCCGTAGTACAGAGGAGACTCCGTCCGTGTGTCGGGTCCGGGCTTGGCCTTTTGCGGGGTCGGGCCGGGGCGTGACATACTCCACTACAGAAGCTGAGTATAATGTTGCATCTGATATAGCAAAGGAAGTAGTTTCGATGAGAAAGTTCTTGTTATAGCTAGAAGTGGTTCGGTAACGACCTGTAACCTAACCCTTCTCAAGACTAGGCCACAGTCTATGCTTGCTGTTGTTGCGGTCTCATGTATATAACTTTCTATAACATTAAGAGGAATTAAGTATAGAGAACTTTTCGATAATTTGCTTTTTATACAATAGTTCAAGTACAAAAGGGTGATACAAAAGTTACACCACCACCCAAGACATGGAATACAAATACAAATAACCATACATGCTAGATAGTATATACTAACATAATCTTCCATGTAAGTAAACTACCATACTTCAACATATTCATATAGTAAATATATGAAATACAAATATAAATAATCCTACTTGCTATTTATCAAAACCACCCCACATGCTACTTCTAGAACGAAACTACTTCTTATATAAATTCATATGGACAAGCTAATTTAATAGAACCACATGGTGAACACACAGACACATATAAAATAAAATGTTGCTTTATTAGAACCTCCTCACCCTTCTACTTGCTAAGCTACGGTCGTGAAAGGCAAAAAAAAAAAAATATATATATATATATATATACTAGCTTGTGTGTGAATTAGTTGGTGTGTATTTTTTTGCTAAAGCCGAAGATAAGAAGCTTTATATAGAGTCTTGGCGTTGATCCAATTGGATCGTGGTGGCGGTGAAGATTAGCGAGATACCAATTCCTAGAGTTTCATGCAAGGTGACAACAATGCAGCCTACAATTCCTAGCATACATGCAAGGTGACACAACACACGGTGAAGTGTTGACTACAGCTTAGCTTGTTTACTGGATCGATAGAAATTGCGTGAGTGAATGCCAATGACTCCAAGCTAGCTATAGGTGGCGATAATAATGCTAAAACGAAATCATTTGATAAGCTATAATATCTTGATGCATTGAAAGGTCATTCGTGTAGGGTAGCAGTATTGTTTGTTGTTAATAATAATGATATATGCTTTGGTGTTTAAAGATCATTTGCGCAGGCCATTATACTAGGACGGTGGATCTGGTAGGTGATAATACTTAGCATTTAGGCTTCGGTTTTGAGGTTTAATTGGTGAGTGGCATGATGCCGTGCATGGCTAGCTAATACACTTGGCTGATACTAGAGCTCGCGGGTGATGAAGCAACCTGGTGAGCTGGCTTGTTTATTTTTGGACGGTGGGCGATGATGATGAAGATGGTAGCGACTATCTAATGATAGGTTTAAGTTTAGATTTGAAGAGTATAATGGTGGCATATAGAATTATTTGAATTGGAGAATGAGTGAATCGGACCAACTAGATAATTGATGATGCTATTCTAAAATTTCTTTAGCAATTATTTTAGAATAGTTGACGTTTTAATAGTTTAGGGAATAACTGTTTAGGAAATAATGAAAGGCCTAATGAATCCTATTCGAAAGCTAATAATTTATATTTCGAATGCCATGACTGTAACACCCCGGCCCCTCGTAAGACCGGAAATTCTATTAATCAAGTTAATTTCAACCAGATACCAAACCCGGACATAATTTTTAGGAAAAATGGACGGAGTCTCCCCTATTTCTAGGGCAAAACCAAAACCTGCAAACATAATATAAAGGGACCGGTGTCGTGTCCAAATACCCACAACTCCTCAAGGCCATCCGAGCCTCGGTTCTCAGCAATTAAACACAACAAATGTACAATTCTAAACCAAACACCAAGCTAACCTAGCTCTTTTCCTTTAGACAATACATACATGCTTTGTATTTAAACTAAACTAACCTATTACATAAATTAGGTTATCATACCACTCCAATTATCAAATTGAACTTAAGTTACATTCCTTTTAACACTAAATACATACAATACATGAAAACATACATCTTTCCATCCTTTTATAACTCAGGTCATATAACACATAAGGCATCTCTTTCAAGCAATGAACTATCACGAAATCACAAACTTTCCATCCAACACGGCATTCCTGAAATGTGGTGGTGAGGAGTGAGTATACAATACATGTATACTCAGTGAGGGCTGAACAATTATCGAGGTGGAGAGAAAGAAGATCGTGCAATGCAAATAGGTACAATTAAGCAATATAATCAATAAGAAAGCAATCAATATAAACAATAGCACAGTAAACAATCAAGGAAAGCATAACATAACCAATCAAAGCTATACCACACTTTGAAGGCTATGGTTTGCTCACACGAGCTATATATCAAGCGATTCGATTCTACAAGTGATACATCAATCTCGAGCTTGATGTTGACAATGATGACAATAAGCACACATCCACCTTATAACTTCGACTGGGTGTAATCCGAATGTACCCCGACACATTTACGACCCAAATCTCCTAGGGTAGCATCCCTAGCGAGAACGGGAATAGGACACGGAGCTAGAGCAACCCAACCCTAGCAATGTCTAATTCTCAATTTTAACAAAGGGTAATCCGTTTTTATTGCATAATTAATCTTTCTATCATTAATGGCACCTAACCAAATTAAGAAACCGCAATTCGGATCAAAAATCCAAAAAAACTAGGTTTTTACTATTAATAAAACACTATTCATTGTCTTCCCATATTCAATTACGCAATTCTAACCGTAAAAATCTCTAAATAACTTTCAAACATTGCTTGTAACGACCCGACTCCCCATGTGGAGCCCAGCAGAGTCTCACCGAGCCGTCACTACCGAGGTATTGTCCACTATGGCCCGCAGGCACAGGCCCCTCACGGGTTTGTCCCTTCGAGGATCTCTCCTCAAAAGGCATCTCGGTTGATACAAGGGACCAAGCCCTTATATCCAGCTCTCTCACTTCCAAATCTTCCGATGTAGGATTGTGTTACCACATTCCACCCCCCTTAAGGAGCCCCGCACCCTTGCGGGCACGAGTACAAGGGAAGACTGGCTCTGATACCCTTTGTAACGACCGACTCCCCACATGGAGCCCACACAGAGTCTGACCGAGCCGTCACTACCGAGGTATTGTCCGCTATTGAAAACCTGGCCCGCAGGCATAGGCCCTTCACGGGTTTGTCCCTTCGAGGATTTCTCCTCAAAATGCGCATCGGCTGATACAAGGGACCAAGCCCTTATATCCAGCTCTCTTACTTCCAAATCTTCCGATGTGGGATTATGTTACCACAATGCTCTACGATCATTATAGAAGCTATTTCAAGCAAATTTAGGCATTTAAATGCAATATATCACAAATCTAAAAATTTGAAACATAAAATCAACTTATTAAAAAATGCGAAAAAAGCATAAAAACCCTCACATGGCTTGTAGGAGAAAGGTTGTTGAGGCTCTAGCAATGATCCTTGACCAATTCCAAGCAAGATTGAAGGCTAGACTACAAAATCCAATTTTTTCCTTTTCTTTTTTTCTTTCTCTCGGCCATAAGAGCTTTCTTGTTCTTTTTTTTTCTTTTTTCTTTTTTTGTTTTGCTTTGGCTTGTATTTAGTTATAAAAGATGACAAAGGTCAAAGGCTTGGTCAAGGTCAATGGCTCAAGTTATTTAGTCAAACATTTAGTCTTTTTAGTTGGCAAATGGATCAATTAATTTGGCTAGCAATTAAACAAACACTAAACTAGAAAATAATGCTGAAAATACTATTCACTCAGGACTCAAAACAATTTAATATCTTTAATTTCCGATGCACTACGCACGAACAAGTGATGGATGATTGCTATTCAAATGATAAGTAATGATAGAAAAATATAATTTTTGAAAAGTAGAATAGTTTAAAATTTACTCCGGGCTCGGAGCTACTTTTTTTTTTTTTTAGTTGAAAATAAAGTAATTAAGTACAAGAAAATAAAACCGAGTATTAAAAATAATCAAAATAGTTAATATTCATTTAAAATAATTAATTCAAATATCATTTGAATAGTTTTTGAAGAAATATGAAATTAATACTAGAAATGAATGTTTAACTAAAATAATCATGAAATTCAATGCTATCATTTAAGATGACAATTAACTAAATGCAATTAAATGTAAATACGTGCTGGGTTCGGGGTATCACATCATTCTCCCTTTAAAACAATTGCGTCCTCGCAATTCGTCTTCCAATAGAACTCAGCACCACCTGAAATTCAACTCTGACGACTCTTCATCAGTTGTTGAACAAGTATACTAAACAAGAAAGCCAATAGGGGAGCTTAAGAAGAGATTCCAAGTAATAAGGCCAAATAAACGCTCTGATAGAAATACTAATTAAATATTTGAATATGAATCCCATTGACACGAATACCGAAGAAGAATGAAATCCCAACTAAGAACTGCAAGATAATACCAATAAAGAGATTAGAGTACGAATACCGAAGATAATACCATATGATAAGCTTGTTAGGAATTCCAAATATTAAGCCTACCGAGAAGTGCCAGCATAAGAATATCAAAGAATACCCAATAAGAAAACCAAAGAATACTCCAGAGAATAACCAAATAGAACCCCAAAAGAAAGTTACTCTTTTATGATCCTTAAGCACAAATGAGGGCCTTAGAAAAATGACAATAACCAAACTCCAAAGACAAACACTAACTCCCAAATAAAGGGCTGATTAAATGCCTCTCATTTCCTACCAATCCATACACCTTGAAGTGCCTGATGCTAATGACTTTTCTTCAGGGAAGGAAGAGAACTTACTTACCATTCAACGGGACAGGTATGAATGCCAAGATATCACATTTATATCTATATGCTTTAAACTATTATGCAAGCATGTTTATAAAACAATTTATTCAACAAAGTCATTCAAGCACGACAATCAATTCAATCACAACACAACTAAATCCAATACATTCAAGTACACATATTACAAGTAGTAATTCAAGCAACCAACAATTCACAAGGTCGATTTGATTCACGAGGTCAATTCGATGCAACTTCACTTCACTTAGCACACATTTAGCACATAACACATAACTATATCACATAGGTACACACATTCAAGTCAAGACTCACAATCTCACATACAAGCACACATTTTCAAAACACACTTAACAAGCACACAACCAAGGGTTACTACCCGACAGACCGAGCACCCTGTCCCGACTGAGAGCTGGCTCAACCATCTCTGATACCACTTGTAACACCCCGGCCCCTCGCGAGACCGGGAATTCTATTAATCA
Organism: Ehretia macrophylla; assembly: GCA_037974665.1. NCBI lineage: Eukaryota > Viridiplantae > Streptophyta > Magnoliopsida > Boraginales > Ehretiaceae > Ehretia > Ehretia macrophylla. The sequence continues at coordinate 3,266,455 of CM075766.1, forward strand.
AGTTAATCTCAACCTGATACCAAAGACGGACATAATTTTTAGGAAAAACGGATGGAGTTTTCCCTATTTCTAGGGCAAAGCCAAAACCTGCAAACAGAATATAAAGGGACCGATGTCGTGGCCAAACACCCCAACTCCTCAAGGCCATCCAAGCCTCGGTTCTCAGCAATTAAACACAACAAATGTACAATTCTAAACCAAACACCAAGATAACCTAGCTCGTTTCCTTTAGACAATACATACATGCTTTGTATTTAAACTAAACTAACCTATTACACAAACCACTCCAATTATCTAATTGAACTTAAGTTACATTTCTTTTAACACTAAAGACATACAATACACGAAAACAAACATCTTTGCATCCTTTTACAACTCAGGCCATATAACACATAAGGTATCTATTTCAAGCAACGAACTATCACGAAATCACGAACTTTCCATCCAACACGGCATTCCTGAAATGTGGTAGTGAGCACTGAGTATACAAATACTCAGTGAGGGCGGAACAGTTATTGAGGTCGAAAGAAAGAAGATCGTGCAATGCGAATAGGTACAGTTAAGCAATATAATCAACAAGAAAGCAATCAATATAAATAGTAGCACAGTAAACAATCAATGTGAAACCCCACTTTTCTGCTTTAACTCGATTTACGTGCTTTGTCTCGTTTTGCGTGCATATGACCTGTTTATGTGCTATAGGGCCTAGAATGTTATAATTTTGATGTCAATACTCCTAATACGTGCTAAATGTGCATTCATGAAATTTTCATCAAAAACGGAGTCAGAAATTTTATCGTCGATTTTCAGTGAATAGTATTTTCGAAACACGTCCGCTATAATTTTGAAACTGGTCTTTTTAACCCTTCTAGACCTAGTCCACGGACTTTAATAGACCTGTGTTTGATGAAAACGGTTTTAAAATCGGCTTAAGAATTTATTAGGGTTTTTACACCGACTTTTGCGAAAATCGAGTTTTAAGCCGACTCGGGTGGAATTCTTTGAATGTAAAACTTCTTGTCACCTAAAAATAATCCACTTGAGATATCTTGGGGGTTGCATATTTATTTTTAACTTGGTGATCACTAAAATGCAATTAAAGTCATTAAAAACACAAAAATACCTATTAAAACTAACTTTGACTTTGCATTTTTTTAATTGACCAAGCTTTTAAATACTCCTTGTCATCAACACACACTCACACAACACAAAACACACTCCACAAACACACACATGGCCGAGAGAAAGAGGAGAGAAAAAGAAAGAGAATTTCAAAGCTTTTCAATCCAATTTTTCAAAGAAAAACCTAGTTTTTGTCCGTGAAACTTCGCACCGACTTGGATTCCGCTTGTTGGGCACGCATTGCACGCATTCCTAGGCTACAGTTTGCTCACACGAGCTATATACCAAGCGTTTCGATTCCACAAACGATATATCAATATCGAGCTTGATGTTGACAACGATGACAATAAGAGCACATCCACCTTATAACTTTGATTGGGTATAATCCATATGTACCCTGACACATCTACGACCCAAATCTCCTAAGGTGGCATCCCTAGCAAGAACGGAAATAGGACACGGAGCTAGAGCAACCCAACCCTAGCAGCCCGAGACTGCCCAGAGAGGCCAATCACCTACACGCCTGACACTATGCAATGCAATACGAGATACATAGCAATAAACGAGCGAGGACATCAAAGTGTAGATTAGTATCAATATTCAATATGTCAAGCACTTACAATCAACAGTAGCAATCAATTGACATTTCAAGCATGATTATCATTAATAGCAACAAGAACATCAATTAAACAAGAAATAGCAGTTCAAGCATGAAAACTGACAAATATCACTATCCAATCTCTAACTTCCAAAGGCAATTACGAGTAAACGAGCTACGAAATTGAAAAACTGTCTTCACTACTCTCACTTAGGCACTACAAGGCACGTTTCTATGCTATTAAACCTCACTTTTCAAACTGGAGCTCGAAAGTCCACCTACTGCGTTTGAACTATAGCTATGTTAGCCGGGCATCCAATCAACGCCACAACAGTGCCAAAAGTGTTTCTATGCCTTCTCAAGCCAAACCCCTAACTCAATTCGAGCACGGTCAACACTTGATCAAACGGCCCATTTATGTTTCAATGTCTAATTCTCAATTTTAACAAAGGGTAATCCATTTTTATTGCATAATTAATCTTTCTATCATTAATGGCACCTAACCAAATCAAGAAATCGTAATTCGGATCGAAAATCCAAAAAAACTAGGTTTTTACTATTTACAAAACATTATTCATTGTCTTCCCAAATTCAATTACGCAATTCTAATTGTAAAAATCTCTAAATAACTATCAAACAATGATCTACGATCATTATAGAATGTATTTCAAGCAATTTTAGGCATTTAAATGCAATATATCACAAATCTAAAATTTTGAAACATAAAATCAACTTATTGAAAAATGCACAAAAAGCATGAAAACCCTCACATGGCTAGTAGGAGAAAGGTTGTTGAGGCTCTAGCAATGATGGCTAGAATGCAAAATCCAATTTTTTTCCTTTTCTTTTTTTCTTTCTCTCGGCCATGAGAGCTTTCTTGTTCTTTTTTTTTCTTTGGCTTGTAGTTAGTTATAAAAGATGACAAAGGTCAAAGGCTTGGTCAAGGTCAATGGCTCAAGTTATTTAGTCAAACATTTAGTCTTTTTAGTTGGCAAATGGATCAATTAATTTGGCTAGCAATTAAACAAACACTAAACTAGAAAATAATACTGAAAATACTATTCACTCAGGACTCAAAACAATTCAATATCTTTCATTTCTAATGCACTACGCACGAATGAGTGATGGATGATTGCTATTCAAATGATAAGTAATGATAGAAAAATATAATTTTTGAAAAGTAGAATAGTTTAAAATTCATTCTGGGCTCGGAGCTACTTTTTTTATTTAGTTGAAAATAAAGTAATTAAGTACAAGAAAATAAAACCGAGTATTAAAAATAATCAACATAGTTAATATTCATTTAAAATAATTAATTCAAATATCATTTGAATAGTTTTTGAAGAAATATGAAATTAATACTAGAAATGAATGTTTAACTAAAATAATCATGAAATTCAATGCTATCATTTAAGATGACAATTAACTAAATGCAATTAAATGCCATTAAATACGTGCTGGGTTCAGGGTATCCAATGACAATTTTTCATTCTAATGGAAAGTAGTATTGCTTTAATATAACTTCTAACTAAGACAATTAACCAATAGAAGAAAACCAATTAAATCATGCTTAAATGTTATACAAGTTGTTTAATCCAAATGAAAAGAAAATATACCAAGTTTACTATTTCAATCACTTTTAGACATATTAAACCAATTAGGGTGCACATAGATCGTTCAACTGTACTCACTAGGTTAACCCTTCCCTTTTAATTGAAACTAATGCTTAGTTTGATATGCTAGACTTTATACATTCTCTAAGTTTAAATTAATTTCTAATATGAGAAATAAGAATATGAATGCATATTGATTTTAAATAATGCTTAATTAATATGCTGATGCACGGGGATTGAGTATGGGGCCTTACATCCTCATTCTTTTATAAAAGTTGCGTCCTCGTAATTTACTTACCTATCATACTTCTTGTTGGGTACCACCATAAGTTATGGTCAAGACTTACCAGATGAAAGCTCAGCAGATGGATCCTCTTAACAAGCTTCCTCCAAGATCTTTTTTCCTTACAAACTTTATATCGTTATCATTTTTTTTCCAATAGTAAATCTTCTAGGTATAAAATATTACATGTTAATTATAATTATCTAAGGGTAAGATTCTTAATCACAAATATATGTTGTCATACCGGTTCTTACTCTTAGTCATCTACGTGTTTACTTGTTTAAAATTATCAGGACCTAGTAAATTGCGATTCTAGAAGTTACTATCTAGTACCATACCTTTACATTTGATAACTTTTCTATGTAGCTTGATTCTCATGAAAGTTGAAACCTTTAATAAACTAATTCATACTCTAAATATCACAATATTAAATTATATAATATACAATTAGTACACCTCACCCATCATTGAATTCCAGATAAGTATCAAGGAAGGCATGTAATGTACATTGGGTGCACATAATTCTCCTATAGCACGTTAGACTTTCACAAGTAGCACATATGCACATTAGATAGGTTCACACTTAAAAGATAAGCGCATTAGGCATGTATTATCATGCTAAACACATATCCATGAAAAATAACTACACATTGTCCGAAAATCCTATCCCAGCTTACGCCTAGTTGAATAACTAAGCTATGATACCACCTGTAACGACTCGTAACCCAACCCTTCTCAAGACTAGGTCATAGTCTACGTTTGCTGTCGTTGCGGTATCATGTATATAACTTTCTATAACATTAAGATGAATTAAGTATAGAGAACTTTTCAATAATTAGCTTTTATACAATAGTTCAACTACAAACGGGTGATACAAATGTTACACCACCACCCGAGACATGGAAACTACCCTGCTACTCTACAAATTAGGGTTTCAACAATAGCTACCCTTTTTACCTAAGAGTAATGCAAGTAAACCTTAGCCTTTACAACTTGGATCATATATCAGAACATGACAGGCAAGGAAATTCGAGCACGCAATCAATCAACTTTGGCACATAATGACAACTTCAAGCTAAGCCTCACCTGCAAGGGGGGAAAAAAGAGGGTGAGCTCTTTGAAAGCTCAGTAAGGATGGAATAGGAAAAGTTTTGAAAATATTTTAAGGGCTTTTGAAATCCATGATGTGATGCATTACAAGTGCGATAGAATAAACGATAAGGTACAATAATATATCACATTACAAAGGATACATTTCAATATCATTTCCGTTGAGGTGGCCGACCTCGAATCACGAATACAATTCTTATCACTCCCGATAGGGTACTCCAGATTGTACCCGAAATCTATGATCGTCTCTTCGAGGGTGGAATGCCAAGCGAGAGAGGGAATAAGACCACAATAATGACACGAGCATCGACATGCCCTGTGCCACCCGGCGTTTGTGAATGCTATCGTGCCTGAGGTTGCAACCCCCGATAGGACACACGCATGCACAAGAAAACGTATAACACACAATTGGTAGCATTTTTGCAATTTATGATCACGCAATTCGATAAACACATAGGTGGAGAATAACGAAAGTGGTTGTCCCCGGATGAGTACATTTAACAATTAAAACTATTAATTCACTGGAAGCTCAAATAATTCAAATTAAAGCATAACATATCTACTCGTAATTAATAGTAATAGTTAACTTATAATTCCCAACTAAGACAATAATTCCACATGCTACAATTCAAGAAATTCAAGTTTGAGTAAGAATTACATTATCTGATAATTCAACTATTTTTAATAATTAAGGCATTCACTCCTTATGTTATCTAGACTCATTCAATCAAACACCAAGTTTATTAACACAAAAACAAGTTTTCCAAGCTAATCATTTATTTAGAACTCAAGTGAGAGTTTAAACCAATTCTAGCATCTTCATCTAGTAACATAACTAATAGTCCGACTCATTTAACTTTTAATATTTAACTTCGAACCAACTGCTAAGCTCATTCCCTCAATTTTACAATCAGTCATATGTATAACTATAAGCCAATATAAAACTCAACAGGTATAGAAACTCTATTTAATATTAACTCATATATCAATGAATAAGCATATTATGTTACTACTTATTTATATTACTTATAGTCCTTTTTCTTAAACCAAATCCTATAGAATAAACACATTCACATGCAACTTAACAAAATACAATTTTCTCTCTAAAAGATTAATCTCAACATAATCCACATGAAAGCTATATGAAGTATAAACATAGATAATATGCTGCTTACTAAAATTCCCTCACTTATGCCGGATAGTATATACTCACATAATCTTCCGTGTAAGTAAACTATCTTACTTCAACATATTCATATAGTAAATATATGAAATACAAATACAAATAATCCTACATGTTGTTTATCAAAACCACCTCACATGCTACTTCTAGAACGAAACTATTTCTTACATAAATTCATATGGACAAGCTAATTTAATAGAACCACATGGTGAACACTCAGGCACATATAAAATAAAATGTTGCTTTATTAAAACCTCTTCACCTTTCTTCTTGCTAAGCTACAATCGTGAAATGCAAAATGTATATATATACTAGCTTGTGTGTTTTTTTGCTAAAGCCGAAGACAAGATGTAAGGACCCGTACCTAAATCCTAAATGGTAGTATATAAAATAAGTGTTACTAATGTGCTTGGCTTATATCACTTATGTGCTTGGTGTTTTTATGCTAGGAGATAATTTAAACTAAGAATATGTGTTAAGATCAGCATATCAAACTAAGCATCCGTTTCAATTAATAAGTGTATTAAGATAATTTGTGCTTGGAAGTGATTAGAAATGCTAAACTTAACTTCTATGGAATTCTATTGACTACCTTAGGTGGATAGGATTTACTAAGAAATGGAACAATAATAAGTTGTGAACTCAGATTTATGTTCTAGCCTTGAATACTATCATTTGAGTTACTGGAGTTGGCTATAAACTATTGGAGCAACGGGGTAATTGATTAAGCTTATGATACTAATCTATCTTGAGGATGCTTGCAGACTGTAGAATGGACGTTGGTATAAAGCTGTTGACTATCATTTTTGATTGAATTACAAATTCAGGTGGCATAGTAGTTTAGCCTAAGGATAAGCCTTCTACCAATAGGAGTGGTGTCTACTGTTATATTAGAAATAGTTAGGGTGATTGTTCATTGTTGCTCAATTATTGGTAGATAGGAGAGTTTAGTTATTAATCAAAGTGTTATTTATTAAATGAAAGGGTTAGTTAAGCTTTACTAGGAAATAACATAGTTTTATAATCTTAGAAATATATATGGATAGTGATTAGGTCAATTTAATTTTAGATTGGAAAATGAGGGTTGGTTACTGAAAGCTAATTAGAGAAGTTTTATTAGTGGATATATTAAACAATTGGAGATTATGAATATTAACTTAAGAAATGAAAAGAGTTGGAGTGTTAGATTTGGGTTAATATGTTAGATTAAGTTTAGAGCGAAGTGTAACCCTACTCAAATAATTGTTTAAGTTAATATAGTAGGAGTTTTAGTTTCTAAGGATACTAAGCTAGCTAGAAAAATAAATTGAAATATTTTGTTCCTTTCTTAAGTGTTAGGAATAATATAGCTAGCTAAGGAATTTTAGCACGGCACTTAAGCTTGATCCGATTCTTTAACCATTTAATTAGTTGATACTTAGCTATTTGATTTGTCTACATGACCACATTAGACTTCATCACTACCATTCTCACTATCATTCAAGCTTAGGTCATGAAGGGTCTTTCTTAAAACATTTTATTACGTCAATCTATTAACCTTGGTTCTTATTAAAGTTTTGTTGTGTTTACTAATTAAGTTTTAAACTTGTTAAGCCATTAGCCACCCGACGCCACCATCGAACTATACACGCAGGCACCCATTCTCACGAGTTGTAGCCTCATGTTAATAAGCAACTTAATAATAAAGAAGTTTTATTAATCTTGCTAAGTCAATTATATTTTTTAAACTACACCACTTAGCTGCTTGACTCAACCCCCCCACCACGGTTCTATTATAAGAATCACCATTACTTCACCAATGCATCACTAACATCTTAATAAGCTAGCTGCTTAGTGAGCAACCTGTCGAAAATAACAGATTCCACGGCGATTAGCCATCCAACATCATAGTCTATTTGGCGACTTAAATTAAGTTCTATCATTACCTATAAGTAGCTAAGTGGTGCTGGCAGATAACCAAACATTTGCAACTCTTCTCCATGAACACGCAGGCAGCTCTCACGACCAGTCTTGCTGTCCATCTTCGAGAGCCTGCATGCAGCCATTATGGTTTCAATTGAACACGTAACAGCTTAAGTTAACATCATCGAGTAGCCAGCATGCATGAAAGACACGAAGCTGTTAAATCACCATAGCTATATAGGATTTCCAATCAAAGCCTACAAGTAGAACACCAATTCTATCGCGCTGCATGATGTCGTAGGCTGCTGCTCCAATAAGTCTTCGATACATTATAATAACTTAGCATTATCATTAGTCTAAGACTAGCTTATACATATACGTGGGCATCTCCCGTCGAGCCAGCAGTGCTAGATCGTGAGTACCAAGCTGTCAACCTGCGAAATCACCTAGGGAAATTTTAGAGATTTTATCTTGACTCTCACGATCCAATAAGACCAAGCCCTGAGCATTATATAAGGGGCTGTTGAGTTTCGAATTAACAGCACACAAAAACATAAAATTTCTTCTAGTTGCTTTAACGTTTTTCTTGCAAGCTTGGAAACCACTTCTACAAGTAAAGGTGCGGGTTTTAATTCCTTAAAATGCATAGCTGATTTCCTTTGCTTAATTGATGTTATTATATGTTTAGCTTATAACACGAACCTGCCTAATTGCCTCATGTACGTGAATATGCAGGTTCCTCTTTTAAGTGCATTGTTATTTTTTTTTTTATTATGTAAACTATATGTGTGAATCAATGGCAAGTAGGGTTTAATTGTGTGAATTAATTGAAGTGCGGGTTTTCTTTTAAAAGCATTGTTTACTTATGTTATATATACTAAGATATATATAAAGGGAAGCTTTGATCTTTTATATAACACGGTAGATGTGCATCAACTTATTCCTTTACTATTGGATTAATATGACAGCGTTACATAAAACAAGCTAGAGACACGTATACTAGTCTACATGGGAAAACTTTATAAGCTTATTCCTAGTTGTATAAAAGGGCTTATCAACATAACGACTTTTGATTAAGTTTAACTTTAAAAGATTTGACAACTAAGAATTATTATAAAACCACTTTATATTTGAAATTTAGTAAAAATTGCCATATAGAATTTGGCTTAATTTAAGTAACTTCTTTACATTTAATTTGAAACGTTGGCCATATTTTATAATTACTTATGTCACTATTAAAGTTCAAAAGTTGAGATTGCCATTAGCCTATTAACTCCTAAAGGGGTGATTATATTTAGAAAATTTCATAATAAAGTTATATGATTAAGTAATATAATTATTAATAACCCTACCAATTAATACAAGATAACTCTACTGTCTCACCTTACGAATTAGGACTGTAAACCATATTTATATGCCATGCTTACTTAATTAGGGTTTTAATTAGGGTTTAACTAGAAGATATCCACCTTATTATTTAAATCACCTACCTAATGATGACCAGACATTTTTACTGACAACAATGAGTTAACCCTAATATCTATCTTTACAACCAATCCCTTCAAGAAGCTATTAACTGGATTATTCAGGTTATTATAAAGCAAATATATTTAATTGTGCTTGATTGGGGACAACTTCTTCTGTTGTACCCTATATATGTTATCAAATTGTTTGATTGTTCTTGTCAGTTGTATGTTATGTGACTACTTGTGCATGCTTGTGTGCTACTTGGGGACTACAACCTCAGGCACGATATCTGTCACAAATGTCGGGCGGTATAAGGCTTGTCGGTGTTCCCATGACTATTGTGGTCCTATTCTCTCTCCCGTTTGGCAATCTCCACCCTCAGGGAGTTAGGTCGTAGATTTCGGGTATAATCCAGAGTACCCTCTTGGGAGAGATAAGAAGTTGTGATCTTGATTCGGGCGGCCACCTTGTGAAGTGAAGACAAAATGTATCCTTTGCAACGTGACTTGTAAATGTTACTATATATATTGATATACTTGAATTGCATTGCATCATGGTTTTCAAAAGCTCGAAATTTTTTTTAAAACTTCCCCGATTGACTACCCCGCACTGAGTTCTTTTGAGCTCACGACCCTTTTCCCCCATTATAGGTGAACAGAGGAAGATTGTAAAACCGTATAGTAGCAAAATGTGCCTATTCTGCTTCATGGGCAACCTTGATCTTTTGATTCTGAGGTTTATTGATATTAACATGCGCTAATAGGACTCACACATTGAAGTCTTTGAGGATCTTAGTATACCCCACCATCTAGTGTATGATGTTATAGTTAACGCTGTTCTCGTTGACTTTGGTTTTGGACCATGGGAGATAGCCTATGTACTTTACTTCAGTCAGGATTACAAGGTGCATGTCTTATGTAGTAGTTGGATTATCCTAGCTCGTTTTGACATAGCTGAGTCTGGGGCTAGGAAACGGTTGTAACTTCGGATGTAATCAAAAGGTTATGCAATATATAGTACTAGACCTACCTTTTATATGTTTAGATTTACAATTACAGACACCTTATCTGATCTTGAGAAGGTTTGGATTTGGGGTCATTACATAAGAAGCTTTATATAGAGTCTTGGCTTTGATCCAATTGGATCGTGGTGGTGGTGAAGATTAATCAGATGCTAATTCCTATAGTTTCATGCAAGGTGACAACAATGCAGCTTACAATTCCTAGAATACATGCAAGGTGACACAACGCATGGTGAAGTGTTGACTATGACTTAGCTTGTTTACTGGCTCGACGAAAATTGCATGAGTGAATGCCAATGACTCCAAGCTAGCTATAGGTGGCAATGATAATGCTAAAACGAAATCATTTGATAGGCTATAATATCTTGATGCATTGAAAGGTCATTCGAATAAGGTAGCGGTATTGTTTGTTGTTAATAATAATGATATATGCTTTGGTGTTTAAAGATCATTTGCGCAGGCCATTATACTAAGACGGTGGATCTGCTAGGTGATAATACTTAGCATTTAGGCTTTGGTTTTGAGGTTTAATTGGTAAGTGACATGATGTCGTGCATGGCTAGCTAATACACTTGGCTGATACTAGAGCTCGTGGGTGATGAAACAACCTGGTAAGCTGGCTTGTTTATTTTTGGACGGTGGGCGATGATGAAGAAGATGGTAGCGACTATCTAATGATAGATTTAAGTTTAGATTTGAAGAGTATAATGGTGGCAGATAAAATTATTTAAATTGGAGAATGAGTGAATCGGACCAACTAGATAAATGATGATGCTATTCTAAAATTTCTTTAGCAATTATTTAAGAATAGTTGACGTTTTAATAGTTTAAGGAATAACTAATTAGGAAATAATGAGAGGCCTAATGAATCCTATTAAAAGCTAATGATTTATATTCGGAATTCTATGACTATTTTTCATTCTAATGGAAAATAGTATTGCTTTAATATAACTTCTAACTTATTTGTAAGCATCCAATGACAACCCTAAATATTTTCAAAGTATCTACTTAGCTAACATTATTTTCCCTTCTTTTATTTCAGAAACTAAGATTGCTATATAATTTTATTACCCAACCATTGTATTCTCAAGGTTATATAACCTATGTCATTTCCTTGTAAAATTATATATTCTAACTAAGACAATTAACCAATAGAACAAAGCCAATTAAATCGTGCTTAAATGCTATACAAGTTGTTTAATCCTAATGAAAAGATAATATACCAAGTTTACTATTTCAACCACTTTTAGACATATTAAACAAATTAGGGTGCACACAGATCGTTCAACTGTACTAACTAGGTTAGCCTTCCCCTTTTAATTGAAACGAATGCTTAGTTTGATATGCTAGATTTTATACATTCTCTAAGTTTAAATTAATTTCTCATATGAGAAATAAGAATCTAAATGCAGATTGATTTTAAATAATGCTTAATTAATATGCTGATGCACGGGGATTGAGTATGGGGCCTTATAGGTTTGAAAAAATGGGGATGCGATAACATGTAATGATGCGCTAAAGGCTATATTCTATAGCATTAGTGAAAGTGGGAGATTGTTAGAGATATGCCCTAATGCTATATAGTTAAATGACTTATATAGGGCATTTTGGTATAAATTTGAATGACATATTAAATGGACATTCATATTCTCTGTTCTAATTATATGAATATGTCCTTAATATTTTTCAGAGAAGAAATATATTCTTAAAGTGTTGAGAATACAACGGCATATTTTTTTGATATGATAAACATTTAAAAGTGTTCATAGCCCTTAGATTATTTGACCGTTCCAGAATAATCAAGTATGGGCTATCATATGTAGTTACTTTTGATTAACATAAAGATGTTAATGATAAAGAGTAGCGAGTCTTGTACTATAACAGCATAGAAATACGATTAACTCACTTATGAATGATCGTTAGTGGAACAGATCATTGAATGTGACCAGGATAATAAACTACATGACTTAGGATTAATAGTTTATTATCAGTTGCAAATTGTCCAAATTAATCATTTGTCTTGAAAAATTATGACTATTGGATATATTAGTGGCTGAATTTAGCGTTTGGACAAAACTTGCCTTAATCAATGTGGGCAACGGCCTCTCGCAATTTAGTCTTGTGATATAGAGATCGACTGGTAATTTTCAATAGAGGATCTGTTAAACCTTTGGCAATGAGGAGATGTCCTATGCAATCTAATATCGGTTGTCTCAAATGAGAAATTCTCGGTTGGGGTAGTTGAATGATAGAAAGGTGTTTGTCCATGGGTGTCATCTCTTATTCCAGCGAGTTAGATTTATGCATAGAATCGAATTAGTGGACATCGAATCATGGTCCTCATTCGATCGGGACACTTTTAACGGAAGGATCGGACTGCACGCTAACTTGCGACAATAAATAGGTTCGTAAGAGTTGGACTTCATTACTGTATATATTGTCATGATACGTTCATTGCTAGAGCATCATTTATGAACATGAGGGTATTCTAGTAAATGACGGAGACATTTTTGGAATAGGTTAAAAATGTTTAATGATCCCTCATCGCTATACAGTCATGAACCTAGAAAGTCACACACTTAAGGGTATCACAAATAAAACAACTTATGAGCTTAGTATTGAGTGAAAAACATGTTAAAGTGTTAACGGTGTCATTTTGGACATTAATAGTTAAGTGGGCCAAAAGTGTAATTATGAAAAGTTTTAGGGCCAAAGTATAAATAAGAAAAGTTTATATTTACAATTAATTATTCTTATGGAGATTAATAATAAATAATTGAAAATTGTGCATGTTTGACACATGACACAAGCTTGGGAAATCCAAAATATGACACTTGGCATGTGATGCCTGAGAACATTATCGTACTTTCATTAACTATTGCATCTATTGTTTGTGCATTTACTTGTTACTTTATTTGGTTACTATTTATTATTTTTTTTCAACTACCTATTGTCTTCGAATTAGAATTTTTCCTAAACTATATTGATTATTTAGAAATGAGAAAAATGAGCGTTTGAACAATTAGTGTTAGGAAGGCTCGTTTAGAAAATATTTTAGCTGTTCAAGTGAATAGTGTTACGTAGTCTAACACTGTTTTGGAGCTAGCTAATAATTAATCACACCATTAGACTATTTTAAGTTATGTTGGCCCACTTTAAGTTGTCATTGCACACACAAATTTAATACATATATCATAACTAAAGACTAAAATACCAACTTTGACTTTTTAGTTTTTGTTGACCTTGAGCTTTTATGCATCGACACACACAAGAAACAACACAAAACATACTCACACAATACGCACAAGGCCAAAATCCATAGGAGAGAAAAAGAGAATTAGGAAACCTAGTTTTTTTCCGTAGTTTTGCGAACCGATTCATCTTCATATTGCTCGACCGCTCTCAAGTCTGTTGGCACATGATACTCAATTCAATTTTGATGACAAGTGCTCTAAAGCTTTTGAGAAGCTAAAATCCTTGTTTTCTTTTGCCCCAATCATCCTGTCTCCTGATTACAGCCTCCCATTTGAGATAATGTCCGATACATCTGACTATGCAGTGGGAGCTGTATTAGGACAGCGTCGGAATAAATTGCCAAGTGTGATATATTACACTAGCAAAACCTTGGATGAAGCTCAAAAGAACTACTCAACTATTGAGAAGAAGTTACTAGCTGTAGTATTTTCTCTGGACAAATTCAGATCATATATCCTTGGATCCAAAGTGATAGTTTATACTGACCATGCTACTTTGCAGTATTTACTCACAAAACGGGATACTAAACCCTGTTTGATTTGTTGACTATTATTACTTCAAGAGTTTGATTTAGAGATCAAGGACAATAAAGGAAGTGAAAACTCTATTGCCGATCATCTATCACGTCTTGTACGTGATTCTCCTATTGACTCTCTGCCTTTCAAAGATACATTTTCTGATGAACAACTTTTTGCTATCTCACATCAAACCCCTTGGTATGTCCACTTTGTCAATTATTTGGCTGCCCAAGAGTTTTTAACTCATTGGGGTAAAAGGGAAAAGGAACGTTTTATGCCACAAGTTAAGTATTTCATATAGGAAAACCCCTATTCTTTCAAAATTTGTGCCAATCAGGTCATTAGGTGATGTATACCTGAGGACGAGTTTGACAACATTCTCCAATTTTGCCACTCTGAAGCATGCAGTGGCCATTTTGGAGGCAAGAGGACAGCTGCCAAAGTCCTACAATATGGGTTTTTCTGGCCCACTCTTTTAAGAGATGTCTAGCAAATTTGTAAGAATTGCCCCCAATGTCAACAAGCTAGATCTATCTCAAGAAGGGACATGGTGCCCCTATCACCCATTCTCGTATGTGAAATATTCAATATATGGGGTATCGATTTTATGGGCCCATTTCTTCCTTCTTCTGGGTACACCTATATTCTTGTAAGTGTCGACTATATGTCCAAGTAGGTAGAAGTAGTGGCAACCTGAACCAATGACCATGTAATAGTGGTCAAGTTCATAAAAGAGAACATCTTTTCTCGTTTTGGGGTACCATGTGTACTACTTAGTAACGGTGGACATCATTTCCATCACAGGACACTGGAGGCCTTATTGAAAAAATATTATGTCCGCCATAAGATTACGACGCCTTACCACCCACAAAGAAGTGGGCAAGTGGAAATGTCGAACCGGGTGATCAAGTCAATTCTTCAGAAAATGGTTAGGCCCAATCGTAAAGATTGGTCAAGTCATTAACATGACCTATTATGGGCCTACCGTACAACTTTTAAGACTCCCATCGCCATGTCCCCGTATAGGTTGGTATATGGAAAAGATTGCCACGTCCCTGTTGAACTTGAGCAAAAAGCTTATTGGGTTATTAAGTCCCTGAACTTTGACATGCAATGGGCATGAGAAGGTAGAAAATTAGCTTTGAGTGAATTGGAAGAGCTTCGTTTCGAGGCCTATGAGAATGCTAAACTCTGCAATGAGATAATGAAGAAAATACATGATAGATCTATTTTGATAAAAACTTTTTCTTCTTCTGACAAGGTTTGGTTGTTTAATTCCAAACTGAAGTTCTTCCTAGGCAAATTAAGAACTAGGTGGGATGGACCTTATGAGGTGCTTGAAGCATATCCTTCTAGAGCTATCAAGATTAAACACCTGACAGATGGGCGTATCCTCGCAGTCAATGGGCAGCAATTGAAGCATGCATTCAATCCAAAGGTGGTCCCTCATAAAGTAGAATCTGTAGAACTTCGGGACCCTAACTACCTTCCATAGGGGATTCTGCCAAGCTGATGGCATTAAACTCAGTACATCTGTCTGGCTAAAGACGTTAAACTTAGCACTACTATGAGGCAACCTAGTGTACTCTTAAATGTTTGTTTAATTTTTGTCATTTACATGTACTATGTGAATCTTTCTCTTGCTTTAGGTAGTTTAGGTTTTGACCCTGAGGAACATTCATAGAGGTATAATTCTCATACTATTAATGGTCACTGTACATTTCTGTGTGCGGTTGGCTTAGTTGTGCAACTCTATCTTATAGTGTGAGCTACTCTACCAACTTAATGTAGTTTAGGTTTGTTGGGTATTACTTGATAAGGTAGTTAGGAGTGTGAGCTTACACCTAACGTAATGTCTGTAACGTAGAACCCCACTGTTATATCCTTGACCATATGGAATTAGATGTGGCCTTTAGTATGCCGAAGGAAAGCACTAGATGTCGTGAGCGTAGAAACCTTTGGAATGACTAGTCTTCAAATAGTTTTTGAATCAACTCTAGAACCCCATAAAAGAGTTTAAATGGTTTGGGTAGATTACTTAATTGCTTAAAGTATTGTAGTTATTTTCCTTGACCATAATCCTTTTTGATCTCCCCCTTATACTATTTTGTATAGATTAATTAACCATTTTTGCTGTGTTGATTTTACAAATATTTTGTCTCCTAATCTTTAATTAGTTACAGAATGCTTCATCTTTTGACAAAGGTAGTAGACACATTTGTGATATCAACATAGAAATGCTTCCCATCAGATGATCTCTTTCCTTACTACATTTCCCTTTATACCTAATCAACATGTATTGAACAGTAGGCAAACAATAGGTTTGGGGATGTAGCATTTGTCATTGTGTTATTACTTGCATATCACACTCTCACTGTCTTACACTGCTATTTGCTTGAGGACAAGCAAAGTTTCTGTGTGGGAGTGTGTGACACCCCAATCCCTCACGAGACTGGAGCCCCAATTAATTCCACTAAACTCAACCCAATCCTAACCCTGGGCACGAAAAATGAAAAAAACGGACAGAGTCTCCCCTATTTTTAAGCCAAACACATGCCTGCACTTAGAAGAAATAAACCACAAAACTTTGATACAGCATCCACATGATAACCTACTCAAGTTCCTAAGGCCATTCGAGCTTTTTACTTAGCAAAATAAAACATACATGCATTTACTTGGCTATTGTACTACTATGATTATAATTTCACTTATCATACCACTTTAATATTTTCTTCTTCATTTTCTTAGATTTTAAGTCCAGCAACCAAACTTAACTACGCCCATACAAGCATGCAAGCTAACTAGTCAAAAAGTAAAACATTAGAAGTTATTACATGCCACTATTACTAGGTGAGCCTTTCCTAATTACATTTATTACAACCAACTAATATAAACAAGGCACGCAGGCCTCAAAAGAATATACATAAACATTTACAAATTATACAAGCAACATTTAAATCTAAGCTAGTAGCAAGGAACCAAATATACCCTTGAGCCTCCTTATCCTCGGACTCTGGAGGAACGGAACCAGTTTTACCTGAAACATGTATACTCGGTGGGGGAAGGAATAAACGGGGACGTTTTTACAAACGGTTATCATGCTATGCATATAGATCATTTATATAGCATTACCTAAACCTTAAAGATTTGTGAACATTTAACACTTTATAAGAACCACAAGAACATAACATTTACATGAAAACCTGAAAACATTATAACATTAAAGGCTAGATCATCTTATGGAACACGAGCATATAACTTGTAACACAATATACCTAAAAACACTAAAACATTAAAACATCCCCGTTTCTACCCTATTCTACTCTAACGACAACTAACCACTGCGATTTCTACTCATCTACTAAAGCTACACATGAATCATTCTTATGATATCACTGACCTCAATCAACTCACACATTTCAATCATTTCTACCCCTTCGATTAGTATACAAAAAGAGTAGCATTAAGCCCATGCTATTCACTAAATCCATTCCCTTAACATCTCATAATCATCAACTAACACTTAGGCAATCAAACTCACAACTCCACTCTAGATTATCACTAAAACTACTCATTTAAACATTCTAAGAATCTCATTAGTCAATCCATATTAAGCATGGCCATTGGCCCTCAAAAGTTAACTCTGTAGCCTCTAACATAACTAGATAGCCCTTATTTCCAGAATCTCTTCAAACATCCATATTTTAATACAACCATACTTAACACTCTCACAAGTAGGTAATAGAATTCAATTAGTAACTATACAATCAATATAAATGGAAGATCATGCATAATTACTCCATTCAAGACAAGGTACATATGCAATCATACTCACGATAGAAATCAATATGCAATTAACATATACTTGACTCAAAGGCACTTAACTGATCATATTCCCTCAAGATAGCAATATACCTAACAATTATTACTTTAGCTCAAAGCTCCAATTTTAACCAAATTCTAGTAATCACTCTTTACCATCAATAACCACTAGCTTAGTGATTCACTTAGAAGTAACATTGTACACTTAAGCAATCGAACTTGCAACTCTAATCTAAACTATCCCTAACTACTCATTAAAACACTCCAATGGCCCACTCTACTCAAATCCATTACACCAAAGCATCACGATTAAACACTTGGCTAATCAATTCAACTCAATTACTAGCAATCAATCTAACTTTCTTCCAATAGCCTTTTACACTCCATAACCATAAATCTAGCCATCTATCAATGGAACCACATTATAATCACTCTAGACACTCCACAGTCACCAATGAATCACGACCAAGCTCTTCATAGCACCCAAATACTCACACGACCCAAAGTACACTAAAAGGCCCTTTATACCCAATCAACCCTCCACAAGTTCAAATCACATTCTAGCAATTCCAAGCATCATTATATTCATTATATGACACCTAAGGCAACTACTACAGGCATTGAACCAAGCAATTCACCATTATCCAACAAAGTACTATTCATTCCTCCAACTTTCACAAGCTACCTCATCCAAATAAGTTACAATACTAGAAATCTAATTTTATCACTTAAATCTAGTCACTTTATGTTGAGTTTCTATGCTACGAAACCTCACTTTAACTTACGTTTACTACAAAACCCCGAAATGGCCCTTTGTCCGTTTGAACTATAGCTACTTAAACTGTTCATCCAATCAAGATTAGAATTGCACCGCACTTACTTTCTATCATATCTAAGGCCATATGAATACTCAAAACTTGTCCGGTCAACACTTCGTTCAAACGTCCCCTTTGTCCACTAAGGCTATTTGACCTCTAAACGAAACACTAGGTTCAATAATTGCAACCAAGCTATTCAATCCTTCTAATGACACATTATGGTACCACTTAGAACCTTGAAACCATACTTTAAACCGTAATTACCTCAAAAGCCCCGAAATCTCCTTTATACGTTTTAACTACAAGTACCTTAACCGATATTCAATTAGGTGACATAACCATACATTTAGCACTTCCTCACCCTATAAACACCAAATATAATGTTCAATTTCACCCGGATTCGCATTTCGTCCAAAACCCCTTTGTAAATCAAGCTATTTATGCAAATTTAATCCAATTCCAAGCAAACCAATCATATACAATCATTAATCCATGCTCATTAGCACCTATAGCACCTATAGAAGCCATTAATTCAATCTCATAACACAAATCCACCAAAACCTCAAATTTTTTAAAATTTACTATTCATTATCTTCTTCAAAGCTCCAACTCCATTTTCAACCATTCAAAATGCTATCTAACCCCAAAAGTGTGCTCTATGATCATAAATAAGAGTAATTTAAGCATAAACAAGCATAACCAAGCAATATCTCAACAAATCCTAAAAATAAAGTTTAGGAGCAAAACTTTCAAATACAAAAATAAGATGAAATTCTTACCACACAAGACTAGATAAGCTTGAAAAAGGCTTAAACATGTTCAAGAACTCAAGATTCAAGCTTGGAATGGATGAAAACGGCCAACTATAGCAATTTTGCAAGAAAAAAATACTATTCCTGTATATGGGGATTTGGGTGATTTTTTGACCCTTTTTGAGCAATTTTTGAGAGATTCTGGGTTATAAGAATTTAAGTTAGGTCAATGGGTCAATGAGTTGGGTTATTGGGTCAAGTAGCTTGGCTAGGTGGGTCAAATGAATTCAAAAACAAAGCAAAATGCAAAACTAAAATGCTAAATTTTTCACTATTTAATTAAGCTTGATAATGAATTTTGTTCCCGATATGCTATGCATGCAAACTCAATGAACGTATGCATCTAAAATAGTAAGTATTAAGGAAAAAAAATATGAAATTCAGAAAAAGAAACATAAAATTTTAATGTTTCAGGCTTGGAGCTACTTTCTCAATTAGTTGAAAACAAAGTAAATATAGTCAATAAAATGAAACCGAGTATTATAATTAATAAGTTAGCTAATATTCATTTTAAATAATTAATTTAACTATCATTTGAATATTTTGAAGAATTATGAAATAGTGCTAAAAATGAATGAATTCATTAAGGTAAACACATAATTCTATGCTAGCATTCAAAATAAAACCTAATTAAATGCAAACATGTATTATTCTCTATATGCCAGGTTCGGGGTATCACATATGGGGTATATCAAAGGAAAATATCAAATTCGGAAATAAAATAGTTTAAAATTTACTCCGGACTCATATTAAACATATGGTTTAAGCAAAATAAAAGCAATCTAAAGGCAAATAAGTCAAATATGCACATAGAATAATTAAATATAATAAATCAAAACTCTCTCTGGGCTCGGGCGTCACCAGATGCATATATTTTATGAAAATATTTTCAAAATATGTAAGAAATACACCATTTTTGTTCATAAGAAAGAGTATTTTGGTACCTTACTTGTTTAAAGGAAGATGATTTAGATGATTTGAGAACTTGTGTTGTTGGTTATGTATTGTCAAAAACTCTAAGAAAACTCTAAAAGAAAAACTTTCGGTTACTATATTCATAAGTAAACTTAACTATTCTTTTTTTTTCAATTGATGGGTATGTGATTATGAAAGGATTGAGATAGAATTACCATTTGTTATGAGAACTTCTTGTGATTGAAACCTGAACCCTTATGCCATGTCTGTACATTATGTTCTGTTACTCTGCCATGTTTGTATGTACACTCTTAAAACAAAAAAAAAAATATGTACATTCCTTCACTTTTGTAGAGTTTTGTTATAAATATGTAGTAAATCTCTAAACACCACTATCCTAGACATTATAATTTAGGATATGTGCTATAGTGTAAAGTTTCGAGCCTGGATATCTCCGGTGATTAAGGCACGTAGGGGTCCCTTTAAAACCTGGCAACCTCAGTCAATTGGCTGGGGATTGTTGGTCTTAAAACCCGCCACATGGGATATTCAAAAAGCAAAGGAAACTGAACACTAAAAAAGAAATAGTAGTAAAGTTGTACTTTTATGTTTTTCTGGCAAATGTAAGAAGCGTTAAGGCATGATCAAGAGTTTAATTGCAAAATAAGGCGAGAATATCAAAGTCTAATCTGTTTGCATGACTTGAAAGTTGGAGATTCGATTGAACTTAATTTGTTTAGTTTACTTCTAAATGTATACTCCAAAGCAATCAATAGTTCATTTCCAAAAGAGTATTTATTTGTGAAAACTATGTAAAGGTTCTCTTATCATGTTTAAACATTAACTGATGAACTTGTTAAGAATAATGGATTGCACTTCTCATGATTCATTTTTGACAAAAGGACAAGATAGACTGTTTTCACCTGTTTTGGATTTGACTTGTAAAAATCTTCTAAAAATTCACTTTCAATATGCTTTGAAAATAAGTCTTGCTTGAGGACAAGCAAGGTTTAGGTTTAGGAATGTTGATGTGACTGTATTTGCAGTACTCAAACTACTATATTTGTACTATATTTGCAAATTAACTTAGGAATAAATACAACACTCATATACTTTTCATGCAATGTAGGATGATCTTGAAAAGGGAACTATGTCCGTTTTTGACAAATCATACCACTTTTAGTCCCTCGACTAAGGTAAATGAAATTTTGAAATTTGGAATTTAGCAATTGGAAAATAATTGTTTTTAAAAGTCTTGAAATATTGAATTATGATAATAGTGCTCAGGCTATTGTAATTGTGCCTTAGTGGACTTAGACAGAGCAATCTTCTTAAGCCCGTGGCATCACGATCCCAGGAATGTTGGTGGTTTATTTATGATATCAGAGATTATATTAGCGATTGAAAAGTTGGAGTTGTGACATGTGGTATCAGAGCTTAGCTAGTTAGCTAGGAGTAAGCCGGGTCTAAAACCCTTGGACCTTGGAAAAAAGTCTTGGTAGGAAGTTGTCTTGAAAGATATGTGCCCACGTATTATGTGTTAAGTGAACAAATGTGAACAATATGTTTTATGTGCTCAACGTGCCCATGTGATTCAAGTGCACCGTATACTTTAAGTGTTTATTATGTTACAATGGTTTCCTATATGCTATATATGTGGCGCCCTAGATTTTAGCCGTACATTCATTTACTGTTGCATCTATTGTTTGCACATTTCCTTTTGTGTTTTATTAACTGTCTTCTTTAGCTACTATTCATCCCGTTTTCAAACTATATTCTATTAGTGAATTAGCATTTTTATTAAATCACATTAATTGTTAGAGGAGTGGGAGAAATGTGCAATTGAGCTAGAGGCGATAGGATAGCTCGTTTAGAAAATGTTTTTAGTAGTTAAGTGAATAGTGTTACGTAACAAGCTTAGAGATTTAAATAACTAACATTACTTTTCACCTTAGGCTCGTTTTTAAGTTAATAACGCGCATTCTAGTGACCTTTTAAATATCCAAACTTGACCCCACCTCAACTTAACCTTATATAATTCACCTAAGCTCATTAAAACACAAAAAAAAAGAAGAACAAATGTGCAGGAATTACTGTAGCAGGGCTGAAAATACCAAAGGAGAAGGAAAAAGGTGATTTTGCTCTTCAACTCTTCAAGCCAAGCCAATCCAAGCCTAGAGCTAGTAGTTTAGGGTGTGTGCAAGCTTCCTAGGTGCTCCTACGCGCATTGGTGAGGGATTTCATGGCTTATTTTCGCATTTTAAAATAGTTGCTATTTTCTTGATTTGTTGAAAATGTGACCAAATGTTAAAGTATTGATTATCTATGCTATTATACCTTGTATATGAGTGCTAAAGAACATATTTGAGCCATTGTTTCGCTTTTTAAACGGTTAGAATCGTTAGTTTGATTTATGAGGTGAATAGTGATATTTTTTCTAGGGTTTTGTGTAATTGCACGTATTAGTTTAATTCAACACTCCTAATAGATGCTTTAGGTGCTAATGAAGGTAGTCTAATAGCCCCGTACACTTGAATTGCTTTAAAATTTCATAAAGCATGAAATAGCCAACTTTAACAAAGGGGTTTTGGGGCTAATGCGAATCCGAGTGGATTCGGGCTTCACTTTTAGTATTCTTTTGCTACCTATGTGTTATAGAAGCTTTGCAAACCGTTGTTTAAAGCCCGAATGAGGTAGGTGTAGTGTAAAGCTATAGAGGGAATTTCGGACTTTTTGGGTAATTGTACTTTAAAGTGAGGTTCGTTATCTTGTGCAAAGTTTAGAGCTTGTTTTGTAAGCATTTAGAAGGAGATTTGTTGGATTTCTTGTGAATTACTTGAATTAGTTGCATTAGTAGTTATTATATTGTTATATTTGCTCTAATTGATCATGATTGAGTTATATGTTGTATAAGTGTGAAGTTTATGACTTAAATAATAAGCATGTGGAAAGGTTTTAATTGGATTTTATGTGAATTAGTTGAGCTTGGTGCTTAGTTGGTTATTTGAATTGATGTAGTTATTATAATTGACTTTTAAATGATTTAAATAAGAGTTTAAATGGTAATGGTATGTAATATGTAGTTGTTTGGAGAAGTTTCATGAAATAGGTTGTATAGCTACTTCATTAAAATATGTTTGTATCTTGTTTATAATACCATGTTGCTTATAATTATATGAGTTATGTTGTGGGAAATGACTACTTGGAATATATGTTAAGTTAAAATATATAAAAGTGACATTATGTTAAAAATAGAATTCTAATAGATATTGTATATTTGCTAAATAAGCGAAGTTATGAGTTAGCTAACCTAGCTGAATAATTAATGAATGTTGTAGTTAAAGATTAATTGAAGTAATGTTTGCTCATAGGTTCAAGGTGTCTGGAAATGATATGATTCAAACTTACATCTTGGAACTCGGTAGAGGTAAGGGACTTGCATCCTTATGTGCATTATAGTTTATTTTATTGCTAAAAGAGTATATTGTTTAGTATAATTGCGTAATTGATATATGCTTATTGTTGCTAAATTGTAACTTGGTGCGAAGACAACCTACTTTTTATCCTTAAATGTGTTTACTGATTATATTGTAATTGTTATCATTCTTGCATTGCATCGTGGTTGCGCAACCTCATTGTCGCGGCGGATGTGATGGCCTCGCTGGGCGGCATCGGGCTTGCTAGTGTTGGTTGCCTTAGCTCCGTTTGCTATTCCCTCACTCGCCTGGTCCGGAGATTGCCAGGGGGTGTTGGGTCATAGGATCAGGTACATCCGGAGTACCCATTGGTGTAAAGGATGCCGGCATATCGAGATTGAGATCGTGGTTCGTGGATCGGGGATCGAAGATTTGGAGTGATAAGGGTTATCGATTGTATCCTTTTAAAATGTGGTATTAGAATTGTTATTCACTGTTTATCTATTGTATTAATTGTGTTAATTTGCTGCATTGCACGTCCCCGGTATACCTTATCCCTCACTGAGCAATTGTGATTGCTCATACCTCGCTAAACATGTTTCAGGAATTGCTGAGGGTGAACCCCAACTAGTTGAGGTGCTAGTGGAAGAGGAAGAAGTTCAGGCTGAGCCTTTGCCCTAGTTGTTGTGTGTTTGTTGTCTAAGGTGGATTTGCCTTCTTGTTGTTACATGGTGTACTTTTATGGCTATAACATGATCTATTTTGTGGCCTTAAGGCTATGTATATTCTTGTAGTTGCAAGTTGAAAGTTGTTGGTTGTAATGTTAGCTATGAGATATTATGGCTTGTAATAACTTTTAATTCTCCTTTTAGTTCTTGCATGCTTGGGGGTGTATGTTTAGAGGTGTTGATTTCAACTTCTAAAATTGCTCTAATGTTATCATAGAATGACATGTTAAAAAGGTTTAATGAAAAGTTAAGTTGGCTGCATGCATGTGTGTTTTGGAGCTGTTGTTTGTCTCCTGGCTTGGATGGCCTTGAAACTTTCAATTTTAATTATAAAAGCTTGTTTTATTATATTGTGGCTATTTTGAGCATTTACTGGTTTGAAAAATGTCCGCGGTACATAGGAAACTCTGTCCGTTTTTCCCTAAAATTTTGTGACCGGGTTTGGTATTGGGTTGAGAATAGCATGGTTATTAGAGCCTCCGGTCTCGTGAGGGATTGGGGTGTTACATGTGGTATCAGAGCTTAGTTAGCTCTAAGCCGGGATAGGGTCCTTGGCTTGTCGGGTAGTAAACCTTACGTGTGTGCTTGTAAAGTGTGTTTTGAAAGTATGTGCCTGTATGTGAGGTTGTGTGTCTTGAATGGAATATGTGCTCATATGTGATATAGTTATGTGTTATGTACTAAATGTATGCTAAGTGAAGTGAAGTGGCTAGTTGTGCATCAAATTGACCTCGTGAAACAAATCGACCTCGTGAATTGTTAACTGCTTGAACTGTTGCTTGTAATGTGTGTATTTGAATGTCTTGGATTGAGTTGTGTTATGATTGACTTGACTGTCGTGCTTGAATGACTTTGATGAGTACACTGTTTCATAAACTCTTATATAAACATGTTTGTATAATAGTTTAAAACATATATGTGTAAATGTGTTATCTTGGCGTTCATACATGTCCCGTTGAAATGGTAAGAAAGACTTCTTCCTCCCCCTAAGGAGAAGTGATTAACAACAGGCCCTCTAAGTTGTGTGGATTGGCGGGAATGAGAGACAATTAATCAGCCCTTTATTTGGGAATTGGTGTTATAGGCGGAGCTCAGTTATTGGGATTTCTTTCAAGGCATTCTTCTCCGCTCAGCAGTCAGAAATGAATGGCTTCCTTTGAGATTTCTATATGACTGTTCTCTGGGTTTTCTTATTGAGTGTTCTTCTAGTATTTTCTTGCTGGTATTGCTCGGAGGACTTAGTTTGGGATTCTAATCAACCTTATTATATGGAATTATCTTCGGTATTTGTACTCTAAATTCTTATTGGTATTTTATTGCCGCTCTTAGTTGGGATTCTGCTCTTCTATGGTATTCATGGCCAGCAGGATTCTTATTTGGATTTCGAAATAACATCTCTATTGGAGCCTTTATTTGGCCTTATTAAGTGAGGTTCGCAGACGATACTACTGGGATTTCTTAATGAGCTCCCACGAGAATTCGTATATGGTATTCTTGTGTAGCAACTGATGACGAATAATCGGAGTTGGTTTTCAGTTGATGCGGAGTTCTCTTGTGAAGAAGAATTGCATGGACGCAATTTGTTTAAGGGGGAGAGGATGTGACGCCCGAGATTTTAGCCGTACATTCATTTACTGTTGCATCTATTGTTTGCGCATTTCCTTCTGTGCTTTATTAACTGTCTTCTTTAGCTACTATTCATCCCGTTTTCAAACTATATTCTATTAGTGAATTAGCATTTTTATTAAATCACATTAATTGTTAGAGGAGTGGGAGAAATGTGCAATTGAGCTAGAGGCGATAGGAAAGCTCGTTTAAAAAATGTTTTTAATAGTTAAGTGAATAGTGTTACGTAACAAGCTTAGAGATTTAAATAACTAACATTACTTTTCACCTTAGGCTCGTTTTTAAGTTAATAACGCGCATTCTAGTGACCTTTTAAATACCCAAACTTGACCCCACCTCAACTTAACCTTATATAATTCACCTAAGCTCATTAAAACACAAAAAAAAGAACAAATGTGCAGGAATTACTGTAGCAGGACCGAAAATACCAAAGGAGAAGGAAAAAGGTGATTTTGCTCTTCAACTCTTCAAGCCAAGCCAATCCAAGCCTAGAGATAGTAGTTTAGGGTGTGTGCAAGCTTCCTAGGTGCTCCTACGCGCATTGGTGAGGGATTTCATGGCTTATTTTCGTATTTTAAAATAGTTGCTATTTTCTTGATTTGTTGAAAATGTGACCAAATGCTAATGTATTGATTATCTATGCTATTATACCTTGTATATGAGTGCTAAAGAACATATTTGAGCCATTGTTTCACTTTTTAAACGGTTAGAATCGTTAGTTTGATTTATGAGGTGAATAGTGATGTTTTTTCTAGGGTTTTGTGTAATTGCACGTATTAGTTTAATTCAACACTCCTAATAGATGCTTTAGGTGCTAATGAAGGTAGTCTAATAGCCCCGTACTCTTGAATTGCTCTAAAATCGCATAAAGCATGAAATAGCCGACTTTAACAAAGGGGTTTCGGGGCTAATGTGAATCCGGGTGGATTTGGGCTTCACTTTTAGTATTCTTAGGCTACCTAGGTGCTATAGAAGCTTTGCAAACCGTTGTTTGAAGCCCGAATGAGGTAGGTGTAGTGTAAAGCTATAAGAGGGAATTTTGGACTTTTTGGGTAATTGAACTTTAAAGTGAGATTTCAAGGGCTTAAATGGTGCCATAAAGTGTCATTAGAGATATAGTATAGTTAGATTTGAGGTTCGTTATCTTGTGCAAAGTTTAGAGCTTGTTTTGTAAGCATTTAGAAGGAGATTTGTTGGATTTCTTGTGAATTACTTGAATTAGTTGCATTAGTAGTTATTATATTGTTATATTTGCTCTAATTGATCATGATTGAGTTATATGTTGTATAAGTGTGAAGTTTATGACCTAAATACTAAGCATGTGGAATAGTTTTTTAATTGGATTTTATGTGAATTAGTTGAGGTTGGTGCTTAGTTGGTTATTTGAATTGATGTAGTTATTATAATTGACTTTTAAATGATTTAAATAAGAGTTTAAATGGTAATGGTATGTAATATGTAGTTGTTTGGAGAAGTTTCATGAAATAGGTTGTATAGCTACTTCATTAAAATATGTTTGTATCTTGTTTATAATACCATGTTGCTTATAATTATATGAGTTATGTTGTGGGAAATGACTACTTGGAATATATGTTAAGTTAAAATATATAAAAGTGACATTATGTTAAAAATAGAATTCTAATAGATATTGTATATATGATAAATAAGCGAAGTTATGAGTTAGCTAACCTAGTTGAATAATTATTGAATGTTGCAGTTAAAGATTAATTGAAGTAATGTTTGCTCATAGGTTCAAGGTGTCTGGAAATGATGTGATTCAAACTTATATCTTGGAACTCGGTAGAGGTGAGGGACTTGCATCCTTACGTGCATTATAGTTTATTTTCTTGCTAAAAGAGTATATTGTTTAGTATAATTGCGTAATTGATATATGCTTATTGTTGCTAAATTGTAACTTGGTGCGAAGACAACCTACTTTTTGTCCTTAAATGTGTTTACTGATTATATTATAATTGTTATCATTCTTGCATTGCATCGTGGTTGCGCAACCTCATTGTCGCGACGGATGCGATGGCCTTACTGGGCAGCATCGGGCTTGCTAGTGTTGGTTGCCTTAGCTCCATTTGCTATTCCCTCACTCGCCTGGTCCGGAGATTGCCAGGGGGTATTGGGTCGTAGGATCGGGTACATCCGGAGTACCCATTGGTATAAGGGATGCCGGCATATCGAGATTGAGATCGTGGTTCGTGGATCGGGGATCGAAGATTTGGAGTGATAAAGGTTATCGATTGTATCCTTTTAAAATGTGGTATTAGAATTGTTATTCACTGTTTATCTATTGTATTAATTGTGTTAATTGCTGCATTGCACGTCCCCGGTATACCTTATCCCTCACTGATCAATTGTGATTGCTCATACCTCGCTAAACATGTTTCAGGAAGTACTGAGGGTGAACCCCAACTAGTTGAGGTGCTAGTGGAAGAGGAAGAAGTTCAGGCTGAGCCTTTGCCCTAGTTGTTGTATGTTTGTTGTCTAAGGTGGATTTGCCTTCTTGTTGTTACATGGTGTACTTTTATTGCTATAGCATGATCTATTTTGTGGCCTTAAGGCTATGTATATTCTTGTAGTTGTAAGTTGAAAGTTGTTGGTTGTAGATATTATGGCTTGTAATAACTTTTAATTCTCCTTTTAGTTCTTGCATGCTTGGGGGTATATGTTTAGAGGTGTTGATTTCAACTTCTAAAATTGCTCTAATGTTATCATAGAATGGCATGTTAAAAAGGTTTAATGAAAAGTTAAGTTGGGTGCATGCAGGTGTGTTTTGGAGCTGGTGTTTGTCTCCTGGCTTGGATGGCCTTGAACCTTTGAATTTTAATTATAAAAGCTTGTTTTAGTATATTGTGGCTATTTTGAGCATTTACAGGTTTGAAAAATGTCCGCGGTACAGAGGAAACTCTGTCCGTTTTTTCCTAAAATTTTGTGACCGGGATTGGTATTGGGTTGAGAATAGCATGGTTATTAGAGCCTCCGGTCTCATGAGGGATCGAGGTGTTACAATATACTAGTTGTTAATATTGTATTATATAATCCTTATGCGTTAAGATATAGTTGTTCTTATGTGGTATGATTATATAAGTACACATTTGCTTCTTATGTAACGTAATTGTATATATAAATACATATCATATCATGGGGCTACCTCTTTTGGTGAATTAAGAATGGCTAGAAGAGTTCTTGGAATTAAAAGGAGACTTCGAATGAATGAGTTCCTGACCTTCAAGCAAGGGGATTTGACGGTTGCACAGTACGAAACCCAATTGAATCATTTGTCCCATTATGCCCTGTGAATGGTACAAATTACTACGAAAAGGATTTGGAGATTTATACGAGGGCGGCAGTGTCACGCCCCAACCCGACCTATAAAGGTTAGATTATGGTGTGATCTAAACATTCAAGTCATTTCACGTACTTAATCGTTCATGAAGGTTTAATACTTAATGTTTAGCTAAACTCCACAAAGTCTCCGAAAAGCCGGCAGTATAACGGCTGTAATTGGGCTCTTTAGTTTGACCTAATTCTCTAAAACGCCTCAAAATTTCCAATCTCAATTTCATTTCCAACTAAGATTACTATTTATCACCCATCGAAACGCCTACTAGTTATCTCGAAGTCTCGTTTGACTAATAACCTAGCATGATACTATGTCTCGTTTGTTTGTTAATCCTTATTACAAAAGTACCTGTTGATCTTAGCTTAACAATGAGTACCTGCTTAAGATTGGATAGATTCATTTTATTTAATCCTTTACTTGATACTTCATAAGCCTGTGATAGATACAAACCAGTAGCGATAGCAAAAACGACCATGAGAGTGTCTAACTAATTATGATCAGTACAAGCCAAAATTAGACCCCAAATTACAACGGGGGTCATTTACAATACAATAACAAGCAACATAAGAAATAGTATTCAAGCAACATATCATTCACAAAATGGCCATAGTCAAGTAAGGCATGTAGGGCAAGCAATCATTCCAAGGAGTCATCAATAGGCACGTTATCCTCGGGTACATGTTCCTGGTCTTCTTCACCTGAGATGATAAAAGAGGGTGAGTCCTTATGAACTCAGCGAGGGGGAACGAGAAATACGTTTTGAAACTCTTTTTCCTATTAACTTATGAAAAACCACATTTTGAAAACATGTCAGGTATTACAAGTAATAAGGTACGCAAGTATAAAAATCAAATTGAGCAACAGATACAATTACCAATCATTTCAAGGATACGGTGAACATTTGCTCTCAATATTGATTTCGATACGATTGTTGCGGCCGACTTCAATTGTGATACCCCGAACCCGGCATGCATTTAATGACATTTAACTGTATTTAATTAAATGTTTAATTAGTTAAATCATCCATTTTGCACTATTTTGATATTTCTTTTAGAAGCATTCAATAATTTTTTATATTGATTAATTAAAAGATTATCACCTATTTTTATTATTTATAGAAATTGGATTTACTTCCTTGTATTTAATTAAGTGTCATCTTAAATATTAATATTTAATTGTATTTGATTACGTGTTTATATTAACTTGTTTATTCGTATCTTAGCATTAACTTCATAATTCTTTAAAATTTCTAGAAATAGTTAAATTATTTATTTTTAAATGAATATTGATTATTTTGATTATTTTAATATTCGGTTTTAATTTTCTTACATTTAATTACTCATTTTTTAATTAAATGAGAAAAGTAACTCCGAGCCGGAGTGAATTTTAAACTATTCTACTTTTCAAAAATTATAGTTTTATATTATTGCTTATCATTTGATTAGCGATCGTTTATTGACCGTTCGATCGTAGCATTTCGAAAATGAGAGTTAGAGAAATATTTCATGGAGTTAGTGAAAAATGTTTCTAGTTTAATTTAGCTAGTTTTAGTTGGTTTTCATTAAAATTGCATTGTTTTAACTTGAATTTGATTAAATGCCATCAAAATGAGCTTGTTTGACCATATTTTCACTTAAGCTTGACCTTGCAAAATGACCAAAATGCCCTTTGTCATCTTTTATAAATAAAACAAGGCAAAAATCAAAACAAAACAAATCCACAAATACCCATTTTGTCCCCCCTTGGCCGAAGGTTTAAGGAGAAAAGAAAAAAAAATTGATTTTGCATTTTTAGGCCAAAATCTTGCGTGGAATCGGACGAGGATCGTGGCTCTTGGTCTTCAATCTCTGTGAGGGTTTTCACGCTATTGTGCATTTTGAATGAAATTTGAATTTTGTTTCAATTTCTTAGATTTGTTATATATCGTGTTTAAATGCCTTTTGTTGCTTGAATTAAGTTCTATAATGATCGTAGAGCATTGTTTGATAGTTATTTAGAGATTTTTACGGCTAGAAACGCAAATTTGAAATTGGGGAAGAATAATGAATAGTGATTTCGAATAGTAAAACCCTAAAATCTCAGTTTTTGATCCGAATTGCGATTTCTTGATTCAGATAGGTGTCATTAGTGATAAAAAGATAATATGTGTAATAAAAATGGATTGGCCTTTGTTAAAATTAGAAATTAGACAAAGAAACGTAAAGGGACCATTTGACCAAGAGTTGACCGTGCTCGAATTGAGTTGGGGGTTTTGCTATTGAGGGCATGGAAGCACTTTTGGCACTGTTGTGGCATTGATTGAGTGTCTGGTTAACATAGCTGTAGTTCAAATGCAGTAGGTGGACTTTCGGGCTTCGGTTGGGAAAGTAAGGTTTCGTGATATAGAAACGTGCCTTGTAGTGCCTAAGTGAATGTAGTGAAATCGGTTTCTTAATCCTGTAGCTCGTTTGTTCATAATTGCCTTTGGAAGTTAGAGATTGAATAGTGATATTTGTCGTTTTCGTGTTTGAACTGCTATTACTTGTTTGATTGATGTTATTGTTGATATTAATGATAATCATGCTTGAAAAGTTAATTGATTGCTATTATTGATTGTAAATGCTTGATATCTTGTATTGCATTGCATTGCATAGTGTCAGGCACGTGAGTGATGGGCCTCTCTGGGTAGTCTCGGGCTGCCAGGGTTGGTTTGCTCTAGCTCCGTGTCCTATTCCCATTCTTGCTAGGAGTGCCGCCTTGGGAGATTTGGGTCGTAGATGTGTCGGGGTACTTCCAGAGTACACCCAATAGATGTTATAAGTGAAGGATCTTGTAAATTTTAGAGCTATAAACATCATCTAGCTAAGAATCGAGCGGAAGCGAAACATGACATTCAAAAATTTCTAGAATTCAAAGCATGATGTTCATATGAAACTCTACTCTTGATATCATGTGATTAACATATGCAAAACATATATATAGCAAGTATATATATTGACAAGAGATAGTAGAAGAGTATACCTCTTGTAGACAACTCATGGAAGCCATAGATCTGAATTTTTGCACACTTGATGGAAGACACCTCATCTTGAAAACACAAGAGCTCTAGTCCGTCCACACGAGCAAAGAATGGCTTCTCCATTTCCGTGGTTGTTTTGTGCTAGATAACCATGGAAGATTTATGAGCTTGTTTGTGAGGAAGAGAGCAAAACCATTTCCTTCTTCTCCCTTTCTTTGGCTGCGTTTTTATGAACAAGAAGAGAAGACAAGTTCATCTAGTTCATCTTCATTTTTCAGCCATGGTTCTCTCAAGATGATGAAGAGGAAGATACTTTTTCTTCTCTTTCTTCTTGCTGCGTTTTTCTCTAATTTTTTCAGCCATGGAGGCTTGAGGAGAGAGACAGATGAAGACAACTCATGGCTTGGTTGATGATGAAGACAATTCTTTTTCTTCATCTTTTTCTTTCTCCAATGTGTGGAGAGAATAGAAGGTGACAAGCTTTGTCATCTTTTTCCCTCTTTTCTTATTCTTGTCTCCTTTTGAAATAAAAGAGAAGACAACCTTCCTTGAATTAAGGTTGTGTTGTCTCTTTGTTAGAACAGAAAAGATGACAAACCTTTGTCATCTTTTGTTTCTTTTATTGTAGTATTTTTCCACTAATGTATTTAAATATTCAACCTAATCACAATTAGTTGAAATTATGAAAACAACCTTTTCATATTTTCACATTAGCCCTAACACTTAATAATAATTGCATATTGACCCCAATAACTTTTAAAAGGTCAATTACACCATTGTTAACTCCTTAACAATTACACAATTGTTAACTCCTTAACAATATAAGAGAAACAAAATATAATTGTTAACACTTTAACAATTCAAGAGAAACTAAACACAATTATTAACACTTTAATAATTCAAGAGAAAATAAACGAATTATTAACACTTTAATAATTCAAGAGAAACTAAATGAATTATTAACACTTTAATAATTCAAGAGAAACTAAACGAATTGTTAACACTTTAACAATTCAAGAGAAAATAAACGCAATTGTTAACACTTTAACAATTTAAGAGAAACTAAATCAAGTTCAATAGAAAAACCATTCACCATGCTCTATTGTATGTGACTTTCTAGATTTACTACTATATAGCACTGAAGAAACGTTGAACACTTTCAATGTTAATCGAGCTATATGATTTGTTTAGAGAATGTCTCCCGTCATTCTCAAAACACCCTCAGAGTTCTTGAGTGACGTTCTAGCTACTAACGTATCAAGACAGTTTATAAAGTAATGAAATCTTATTCAAGTGAATCTATTTATGGTCGCCGATTATCGTACAATCCAATCCTTCCATTAATTGTCATGTCGAGTAAGAACCATGATCCGATTAAGTTCATAGACTCGAAACGATGCATAGATCCAAATGGTGGAATGAGAGATGACACATGGAAAAACCCATTTCCATTATTCATGCCTTGGCCAAGGACTTCCTCATTCAACAACCAAACTTGGATCTCATAGGACATCGCCTCACGTCGGAGGTTAACGGATCCTCTCTTGACCACTACTTGTCAATCACTATACTAGACGAATGAAACTGCGAGAGGACGTATCTCATCTCGTTTGTCGAAACAATCATTGTCCAAACACTAGAATCAAACCCCAATACATATGACAACCGTAATGTCTCAAGTCTAAGGATTACATGCACAATCGCAACGATTAACAAATTATTAATCCAAAGTCATGTAATTTGTTATACACGTCACATTCAATGATCTATTCAACTAATAATCATCCACATGTTTGTAAGTCGCATCGCTATACTGTTATGGCACGTGGCTCACCATCTTTTATCATTAACATCTCTATATTAATCAAAGGTAACAACACATGTGATAGTCCGTAATTGATTATTAAAGTCCCGATCAAATAATCTAAGGACTATGAACACATTAAGTATTTATCATATTAAAGAAATACGCCAACATATTCTAAACACTTTTAGAATACATTCCACTAATGAAAATACTAGAGATTCATTCATACATGTAAAGAAGGAGAATATGAATATCCTAATTATGTCAATATGTAAATGAACATATAAACACTAATGCCATAAGTAAATGTCAAAATGCCCCAATATATGTCATCCAAATATGTAACATTAGGGCATATCTCTAACAATAAGGGGGTTGCGCGCTTATTGTCATCGTTGTCAACATCAAGCTCGAGATTGTTGTATTGCTCGTAGAATGGTACATTGCTCGTATGAGTGAACCGTGACCTTCGAAGTGTGGTATAGCTTTGAATGGTTGTGTTAATACTTTCTTTAATTGTTTATTGTATTGTCGTTTATATTAGATGCTTTCTTATTGATTATATTGCTTAACTGTACCTATTTGCATTGCACGATCTTCTTTCTCTCCACCTTGATATCTGTCTCGTCCTCACTGAGTATACGTGTTGAGTATACTCACTTCTCACCACCACATTTCAGGAAATATCATGTTAGCTGGAAAGTTCATGGATATGTGATAGATCGTGCTTGAAGAGTTGCCTTGCGTGCTATTTGGCTTGAGTTGTCAAGGATGCAAAGATGTATATTTTCATGTAATGTATGTGTTTAGTGTTAAAAGGAATGTAATTTAAGTTTAACTAGATTATTAAAGTGGTATGATAAGTTAGTTTATGTATTTAGTTAGTATAGTTTAACTTCAATGCATGTTTGTATTGTTTAAAGAATGAGATAGAATAGTCTGGGTACTTGGAAATGTATGTATACTTGTTGTGTTTAATTGTTGAGAACCAAGGCTCGGATGGCCTTGAGGGATTGTGAATGTTTGGACACGATATTGGTCCACTTATATGCTGTCGCATGTTTGCTTTTTGCATAGAAACAGGGTAGAGACTCCGTCCGTTTTGCCTAAAAATTATATCCGGGTATGGATTTGGGTTGCGATTAGATTGATTGATAGAACTTCCGGTCTCGAGAAGGATCGGGGTTCTACAAGTGGTTTCAGAGCTTGTTTAGCTCATAAGCCAGGACAGGGTCCTCAGTTTGGTGGGTAGTGATCCTTGAATGTGTGCTTGTTAAGTGTGTCTTGAAAGTGTGTGCTTGTATATGAGATCGTGTGTCTTGACCTGAATGTGTGCACTTATGTGAAATAGTTATGTGGTATATGCTAAAGGTATGTTACATGAAGTGAAGTGATTACTCGTGTATTGAATTGGCATCGTGAATCGAATCGACCTTGCAAATTCTTATTTACTTGGAGTATTGCTTGTAATGTGTGTATTGGAATGTCTTGAATTGGTTATGCCGTGATTTGAATTGATTATGTTGTGCTTGACTTGATTGTCATGCTTGAGTGACTTTGTTGAATAAACTGTTTTATAAACTGTTCTACAAACATGCTTGCATAATAGATTAAGGCATATATGTATAAATGTGATTTCTTGGCATTCATACATGTCCTGTTGAAATGGTAACAAAGAATTCTTCCTTCCCCTGAAGAGAGGTGATTGGTAAGCAGGCCTCCAAGTTATATGGATTGACGGGAACGAGCAGTGCTTGACTAGGCCTTTATTTGGGAGTTGACATTTATAGTTGGAGTTTGTTTATTGGGGTTCCTCTAAGGTTATCTCCTATGCTTAGTATAAATGATTTTCTTTGGAGTTCTACATGATTATTCTTTGGAGCATTTTCTTAATGTTTCCTTGTTGGGCATTCATCCGGTATTTCTATATTGGCATTTCGTGGGAGACTTGGTTGGGATTTTAATCAACCTTTGGTGTTCTTTCTGCATTCTTATGGGGAACTTTGATTTGAGTCTACTTACAATGATCAGTTTTGTGTGAGGCATACTATTTTGGTATTCTTTGTGGACATTTCTCAGTGGATTTGGCAATCGGAATTCTTATCGGACTTACTGCATAATATTATATACAATATCTCTGCTCTAGTCTTTCTTGATATTTTATCGGCAATCGTGATTAGAATTCTTCAATAATATATGGTGCACCTGCACGACATTCCCTCTAGTATTTTACCCAATATTCGGTAGCAATATTATTTTGGGAATCTACTTGGTTATTCAGCTTGGTGTTCATTCATGGACTTTTGATAAGTATATATATGTTGGCGTACATTTTGGATTCCCTATTCAGATGCTTCTTGAGCTATATTTTGGAAGACTTCCTTGAAACTTATGTAATATGATTGACTGGATTTCTTGTCTGGAGTCTTCCTAAGCAGTACTTGGGTTCTCGTTTAGACTCTACTTCAGACTGTTTATTGTGTCTTGCTCAGCAACCGATGAAGATTAGTCAAATTTGGATGTCAGATGATGCAGAGTCCTATTGGAAGAAGAATTGCGAGGACGCAATTGTTTTAAGGGGGGAAGGATGTGATACCACGAACCCGACATGCATTTAATGACATTTAACTGCATTTAATTAAATGTTTAATTAGTTAAATCATCCATTTTGCACTATTTTGATATTTCTTTTAGAAGCATTCAATAATTTTTTATATTGATTAATTAAAAGATTATCACCTATTTTTATTATTTATAGAAATTGGATTTACTTCCTTGTATTTAATTAAGTGTCATCTTAAATATTAATATTTAATTGTATTTGATTACGTGTTTATATTAACTTGTTTATTCGTATCTTAGCATTAACTTCATAATTCTTTAAAATATTCTAGAAATAGTTAAATTATTTATTTTTTAATGAATATTGATTATTTTGATTATTTTAATAATCAATTTTAATTTTCTTGCATTTAATTACTCGGTTTTCAATTAAATGAGAAAAGTAACTCCCAGTCGGAGTGAATTTTAAACTATTCTACTATTCTACTTTTTAAAAATTATAGTTTTATATTATTGCTCATCATTTGATTAGCGATCGTTTATTGACCGTTCAATTGTAGCATTTCGAAAATGAGAGTTAGATAAATATTCCTCGTGTCACGCCCCGACCCGACCCCGCAAAGGCCAAGCCCGGACCCGACACACGGACGGAGTCTCCTCTATATCACGGACGATCCGAAAACCCTAAATTCAACATAGTACTTACGAAAGCCATAAAAACAATTAAAACAAGCCGACTTTCTTTCAAAACTTACATCCTCTTATTAACCAACTTTGCAAACCAAAAATGCCATGCATACTATACAAGTATTCGTGTCACTAAACAGTTAACCATTAGTATGCAATTCTTTACTAGTCATAAGAGTGTAACTTTACAACTTTACATTCTGTCAACCTTTACAACAAAACCATTAAGGTCTCAAAATAGAACTACATACAAGGCTATAAGCCTCAAAATAAAGCGACAACCAAGCATTAAACACATCAAACATGGCTCGCACAAAAGTCTGGCAACCAACCACTAGCAAAGCAAAGAAGTGCTATCACGGAAACACCTCCACCTGCTCCTCCTCCTCTATTACCTCAATAGGGTCTGCTTCAACTACTCCTGTAAAAATATAGTATAGAAAGGAATGAGCAAAAACTATTGCTCAGCGAGGGCAATTGGTCTCAAGGACGGAGATGAGAGGAGTATGCAATGCAATTAGTCAAGCAATTCATACAAATATCATATAAAGATTCAACAAAGCCATCAATAAAGTAAGGCAAGCATTAAAACTATAAACACTCATTCAAAGGATATAGTACTCTTTTCACGAGTAACTTTCAATCTCGAATTCGATGACGACGCGCCGGCCCAAACCACCTTATAATACCAGTTTGGAATACCCCGGAAGTATCCATCAATCTACGACCCAAATTTCCCTGGGAGGCAACCCAAGCGAGAAAGGGAATAGGACATGGAGCTAGGGCAACCAACACTGGCAACCCGAGGCCACCTAGAGAGGCCCATCACTCCGCCCCTGACTCTATGAATGCAAGACAAGATACGATGCAACAATCGAGCAATAAAGCCACACGTGGGAGAATAAAAAAGTAGGTTACTCTCGCACGCAATAGCAATAGTTGATAAGCATTTCAATTAGAATCAATTCAAACAAGTATATCAAGCAACCGTAAGCATTCTATAGGCATAATATCAAGAAAACAAGCAAAATCACAAATCGGCCCCAACTATCAAAACGCTACCATTTCCAAACGAGCCACGAGTTCTGGAAACCGACTTCACCAATCCTTCTAGGTCACCATAAGGCACGTCTAAAGACCCTGAAACCCTACTTAACCCTAGAATTCACGCAAAGCCCCGATTTCCCCCTTTGCTCGTTTGAACTACAACTATACTAACCAAACACCCAATCAACGCCATAATCGCACCAAAAGTGCTTCCATGGCCTCCCGAAACAATGCCATCACGCAAAACGAGAAAATGCTAAAGTCGACCTAAACGACCCCGACTTTCACCAAGGCATTTTTCTCAATTTTTCCATTACACAATCCAAACAAAACATGCATTTAGGCATTCTAGCATATCTAGCATCTTTTCACACCAACGGACAGCATAACGGAGCAACTTCATCGTTTCAAGGGTTTACTATTCATAAACTACTATTTAACTAACAATTTAAATTGCAATCTCAACATTTAACTGCAGAAAATGTTAAAAAGCTATAAATACATGTTCTACTATTGTCAATGAACATTCTAGAAGCTTCAAAACGATTAAAATAACAAACTACGAATAAAATCTGAAAATCACAAAGTTAACATACTTGACATTTAAATGCGCAAATAACGTGCTTCCCTCACCTTAGGTACTCCTAGTCGCTAGGAAAACAACACTGGACACCTCGGAAACCACCCCGCACGAGCTCACGCGAAGATTGAACGATTGGAAGTTGAAATGGTTTTTTTTTTCCTTCTTGGATTCGGCCTGGTCTTCTCTATTTTTTCAGCTTTTATTTTTTTTATTTTGCTTTGTTTTAACTATTTAAGGTGACAAACCTTTGGTCAAATGGTCAAGCCTTAGTCAAAATAGTTTAAGTTGGTCAAATTGACTTATTTTTATGCATTTTAAGCTAAAATAACTATCACTAAATTAATTTTAGCTAACAACAAATAATACATAAAATTTAAGACACCAAAATACTAGTTTCACTATTTGTTGAGGACTAAAAGTCACCCTCTAACCATCTCTCTCGAAATGCAATGCACTTTGCAACAACAAAGAAGTAACAATTAAATCTTAAAGAATCTAAGAAAATATAATTTTTAGAATAATAAACAAGAAAATTTCACATTCCGGACTCGGGTATTACACCTCGGACTTAGTGAAAAATGTTTCTAGTTTAATTTGGCTAGTTTTAGTTGGTTTTCATTAAAATTGCATTGTTTTAACTTGAATTAGATTAAATGCCATCAAAATGAGCTTGTTTGACCATATTTTCACTTAAGCTTGACCTTGCAAAATGACCAAAATGCCCTTTGTCATCATTTATAAATAAAACAAGTCAAAAATCAAAACAAAACAAATCCACAAATACCCATTTTGTCCCTCCTTGGCCGAAGGTTTAAGGAGAAAAGAAAAAAAAATTGATTTTGCATTTTTAGGCCAAAATCTTGCGTGGAATCGGACGAGGATCGTGGCTCGGGTCTTTGCGGGTCTTGGTCATCAATCTCTGTGAGGGTTTTCACGCTTTTGTGCATTTTGAATGAAATTTGAATTTTGTTACAATTTCTGAGATTTGTTATATATCGTGTTTAAATGTCTTTTGTTGCTTGAATTAGGTTCTATAATGATCGTAGAGCATTGTTTGATAGTTATTTAGAGATTTTTACTGCTAGAAACGCAAATTTGAAATTGGGGAAGAATAATGAATATTGATTTTGAATAGTAAAACCCTAGAATCTCGAATTTTGATCCGAATTGCGATTTCTTGATTTGGATAGGTGCCATTAGTGATAGAAAGATAATATGTGTAATAAAAACGGATCGGCCTTTGTTAAAATTGAAAATTAGACAAAGAAACGTAAAGGGGCTGTTTGACCAAGAGTTGACCGTGCTCGAATTGAGTTAGGGGTTTTGCTATTGAGGGCATGGAAGCATTTTTGGCGCTGTTGTGGTGTTGATTGAGTGTTTGGTTAACATAGCTGTAGTTCAAATGTAGTAGGTGGACTTTCGGGCTTCGGTTGGGAAAGTAAGGTTTCGTGATATAGAAACGTGCCTTGTAGTGCCTAAGTGAATGTAGTGAAATCGGTTTCTTAATCTTGTAGCTTGTTTGTTCGTAATTGCCTTTGGAAGTTAGAGATTGAATAGTGATATTTGTTGTTTTCGTGTTTGAACTGCTATTACTTGTTTGATTGATATTATTGTTGATATTAATGATAATCATGCTTGAAGAGTTAATTGATTGCTATTATTGATTGTAAATGCTTGATATCTCGTATTGCATTGCCTAGTGTCAGGCGCGTGAGTGATGGGCCTCTCTGGGTAGTCTCGGGCTGCCAGGGTTGGTTTGCTCTAGCTCCGTGTCCTATTCCCATTCTTGCTAGGGGTGCCACCCTGGGAGATTTAGGTCGTAGATGTGTCGGAGTACTTCCGGAGTACACCTAGTGGATGTTATAAGGTGGTTGCGCACTTATTGTCATCGTTGTCAACATCAAGCTCGAGATTGATGTATTGCTCGTAGAATGGTACATTGCTCGTATGAGTGAACCGTGACCTTCAAAGTGTGGTATAGCTTTGAATGGTTGTGTTAATGCTTTCTTTAATTGTTTATTGTATTGTCGTTTATATTGAATGCTTTCTTATTGATTATATTGCTTAACTGTACCTATTTGCATTGCACGATCTTCTTTCCTCTACCTCGATATTTGTCTTGTCCTCACTGAGTATACGCGTTGAGTATACTCACTCCTCACCACCACATTTCTAGAAATATCATGTTAGCTGGAAAGTTCGTGGATATGTGATAGATTGTGCTTGAAAAGTTGCCTTGCGTGCTATGTGGCTTGAGTTGTCAAAGATGCAAAGATGTATATTTTCATGTAATGTATGTGTTTAGTGTTAAAAGGAATGTAATTTAAGTTTAACTAGATTATTAAAGTGGTATGATAAGTTAGTTTATGTATTTAGTTAGTATAGCTTAACTTCAATGCATGTTTATATTGTTTAAAGAATGAGATAGAATAGTCTGGGTACTTGGAAATGTATGTATACTTGTTGTGTTTAATTGTTGAGAACCAAGGCTCGGATGGCCTTGAGGGATTGTGAATGTTTGGACATGGTATTGGTCCACTTATATGCTGTCGCAGGTTTGCTTTTTGCCTATAAATAGGGGAGACTCCGACCGTTTTTCCTAAAAATTATGCTCGGGTATGGATTTGGGTTGCGATTAGATTGATTGATAGAACTTCCAGTCTCGAGAGGGATCGGGGTGTTGAAGTGGTATTAGAGCTTGTTTAGCTCATAAGCCGGGACAGGGTCCTCAGTCTGGTGGGTAGTGATCCTTGAATGTGTGCTTGTTAAGTATGTCTTGGAAGTGTGTGCCTGTATATGAGATCGTGTGTCTTGACCTGAATATGTGCACCTATATGAAATAGTTATGTGGTATGTGCTAAAGGTGTGTTACGTGAAGTGAAGTGACTACTCGTGTATCGAATTGTCATCGTGAATCAAATCGACCTTGTGAATTGTTATTTACTTGGAGTATTGCTTGTAATGTGTGTATTGGAATGTCTTGAATTGGTTATGCCATGATTTGAATTGATTATGTTGTGCTTGACTTGATTGTCATGCTTGAGTGACTTTGTTGAATAAACTGTTTTATAAACATGCTTGCATAATAGATTAAGGCATATATGTATAAATGTGATATCTTGGCATTCATACATGTCCTGTTGAAATGGTAAGAAAAACTTCTTCCTTCCCCTGAAGAGAGGTGATTGGTAGCAGGCCCCCAAGTTATATGGATTGACGGGAACGAGTAGTGCTTGACTAGGCCTTTATTTGGGAGTTGACATTTATAGTTGGAGTTTGTTTATTGGGGTTCCTCTAAGGTTATCTCCTATGCTTAGTATAAATGATTTTCTTTGGAGTTCTACATGATTATTCTTTGGAGCATTTTCTTAAAGTTTCCTTGTTGGGTATTCATCGGGTATTTCTATGTTGGCATTTCGTGGGAGACTTAGTTGGGATTTTAATCAACCTTTGGTGTTCTTTCTGCATTCTTATGGAGAACTTTGATTTGAGTCTAATTACAATGATCAGTTTTGTGTGAGGCATAATATTTTGGTATTCTTTGTGGACATTTCTCAGTGGATTTGACAATCGGAATTCTTATCGGACTTACTGCATAATATTATCTACAATATCTCTGTTCTAGTCTTTTTTGATATTTTATCCGCAATCATGATTAGAATTCTTCAATAATATATGGTGCACCTGCATGACATTCCCTCTGGTATTTTACCCAATATTCGGTAGTGTCACGTCCCAACTCGACCCCACCTACAATCAGTCATGACGCAACGTAATTTCGGCAGTATAACGACAGTAATTAGGACACCGGGGTTCTAAACCAACCTCATTAGAACATCATACATATAACAACTCCTTAATTCAAATAACAACATACAACACAGCCATATTATACAATAATCATTCCTTCCACCAACCATTCATTGTTATACGCCTCCGTTCCAACATAACATTTAAACTTTGATATACATTACAAACCATATTAATACCAACCTAGCAATCTAAACAAAGGCAAAAGAAAGACTGCAAAGATAGTATAAACTAACTCATGATCTTTTCAGCATCTTATACAATAAGAATTACAAAGCAGATAAAAGTCTACAAAGCTAATTTACATGATAGTAAACAACATAGCAT
This sequence comes from Ehretia macrophylla, assembly GCA_037974665.1. Taxonomy (NCBI): domain Eukaryota; kingdom Viridiplantae; phylum Streptophyta; class Magnoliopsida; order Boraginales; family Ehretiaceae; genus Ehretia; species Ehretia macrophylla. The sequence continues at coordinate 3,309,837 of CM075766.1, forward strand.
CACGGATAAGACTCAGGGACATAAGACTCATCCATAAAAGGCACATTTTCCTCCTCAGGAGGCACGTACCCGAAGTCTTGCTCTGCAACACCTATAAGCATGCAATAATAGAGAGTGAGCTTATATAAAATAAGCCTAGTGATGATCCGATAGATCTCAAGCAAGGTTTACTAAACTCCTTGGAATAATCCTTTGAGTCAGCAAACACACAATAACATCAATAATACTATTATCACATAATCTATAATGACCATTCAATAAAGGATACACTAGTTGGTGTAGCTCCAAAAGCCATCACGATCTCAACCATTCTTCTTGTAAATCCCCATTACTCACGCACCCGAGGTACCTCACTAGCTCTTCCCTCCATGACACCTCCGTCATGCGAGCTGGGGGTAGTCTCTGGCAGTCATGCCATTTTCAACCCGACAGCCCAACGCTGCCCGAGATGTGGCATACACATACCAAGACTCCATAACAATCATCAATAATCAATCAATCATCAATCAATAATCATCTATTCATCAATAATAACATCAAGAATCAATTAAACAACAAATAACTAAGTTAGATGATAAAATAGGCCATCCAACTAGACATGCATTATATACACAATTAAACCCTAGTTTACCCATCAACCACTCACCATTCATTCACTCAAACACCACCCAATCATCTAAGGCATAGTTCAAGAATTTAAAGAAAGACAGCCTAAACTTCAAAAATTCATAACCTACATTCTGCTAATCCAAACACCGCCAAATCAGTTTCTATCACTCACCCATTTAGCCAACTACATTAGTCCCATCGGAAAACCACCATAACACCTCCAAATCATGCCCGATAACTCTAAAACCCTAAGGTGTCAAGGCTGAATTTTTCAGACTTTCACACAGACAACGCAATTGAAAATTCGGCATTACAACAGCGCTACCACGTAATTATCAAGTTTTTAGAAATTGACGGCAATTGATTTCGATCAACACAACTCAATTTAATCAACATTGAACAAATTACTCAAATTTAAATACCTGAAAAATAAAAATTATGCTACAACCGATAAAAACTCGTAGTATTACAGCTAAATGATCCCTAGCATGCAAGGAGCAATAATCTAACATCAGATTAGAATTCTAACGGTTCAATTTTCATTTATACGCAAAAATGCAAAAGACAACTTTTGAGATCTAGAATTTTTCTCTCACCTTTGATGCGATAAAAGCCTAGGAATGCGTGCAAGGCGTGCCCAACAAGCGGAATCCAAGTCGGCACGAAGTTCTAGAAACAAAAACTAGGTTTTTCTTTGAAAAATTGGTTGAAAAGCTTGAGTTTTTTTCTTTCTTTTTCTCTCTTCTTCCTCTCGGCCTCCTATGTGTTTTTTGAGTATGTTTTGTGTTGTGTTGTGTTGAGTGTGTGTTGATGATAATATGTATTTAAAAGCTTGGTCAAATAAAAAATTGCAAAGTCAAAGTAGTATTTTTAGTCCTTTAATTCATTTTCTTGTCTTTTAAATGCATTTTCTTAATCACCAAAGTTCAAATAATTATTTAATACCCAAGATAGCTCAAGTAGGTTATTTTTAGGTGACAAGAAGTTTTACATTCAAACAATTCCACCCGAGTCGGCTTAAAAACTCGATTTTCGCAAAAGTCGGTGTAAAAATCCTAATAAATTCCTAAGCCGATTTTAAAACCGTTTTCATCAAACATAGGTCTATTAAAGTTCGTGGTCTAGGTCTAGAAGGGTTAAAAAGACCAGTTTCAAAATTTTAGCGGATGTGTTTCGAAAATACTATTCACTAAAAGTAGGCGATAAAATTTCTGACTCCGTTTTTGATGAAAATTTCATGAATGCACCTTTAGCACGTATTAGGAGTATTGATATCAAAATTATAACATTCTAGGCCCTATAGCACATAAACATGTCATATGCACGCAAAACGAGACAAAGCACGTAAATCAAGTTAAAGCAGAAAAGTGGGGTTTCACATTCTCCCCCCCTTAAAGAAATTTTGCCCTCGAAATTTTTACTTGATGTACTGAACAGATCTGGGTACTACTACTGCATCTGATCTCGTCTCTCCCAGGTAGCTTCCTCAATGCCGTGATGTTTCCACAACACCTTAACCATCAGAATCTTCTTCGACCTCAACTCTCGTTCCATCTGATCAAGAATACGAATCGGATGCTCGTCATAAGTCAGATTCTCACGAAGCTGTAACGGCTCTGGTTCAAGAATATGAGAAGGATCCGGATTGTATTTCCGCAAATTAGACACGTGAAATACATCGTGGACATTAGAGAAATTCTCCGGTAAAGCCAACTGATATGCTAACTTACCAACCCTGCCGGTAATCTCAAACGGCCCAACAAATCTCGGACTTAGCTTTCCACCTTTACCATAACGAGAAAACCCCTTACGAGGAGACAATCTCAAGAAAACCCGATCTCCGACTGCAAACTCCAAGTCCCGACGTCGCTTATCAGCATAACTCTTGAATCTACTCTACGCCGTAAGCATTCTCTGCCTGATCAACTGAACATTCTCAATCTTCTCAAGAAGCTCTGGCATGATAGTCAGATCAACAGTCTTCATCTCTCCTACCTCGTCCCAATATAAAGGTGAACAGCACTTACTACCATAAAGAGCTGCGAAAGGTGCCATCCCAATAGTAGCTTGATAACTATTGTTATAGGAAAACTCGGCAAGTGGTAGATGTTTCTCCCAGTTCTTCCCGAAGTCCAGAACACAAACCCTAAGCATATCTTCTAGAATCTGAATAGTCCGCTCAGACTGACCGTCACTCTGTGGATGATACGCAGTACTGAAGTTCAACTGAGTACCCAAGGTCTCCTGAAGTTTCTCCCATAAACGAGAAGTAAATCGAGGATCTCGATCTGAGACAATACTAGATGGAATCCTGTGAAGTCTAACAATCTGATCCAAATAAAGATCCGTCAACTTTGTAACCTCATCACCCATTCTCATCGAAATAAAATGAGCTGTCTTCGTCAAACGATCCACGACAACCCAAACTGCATCATTACCTCTCGGTGTTCTAGGCAACCTAGTGACGAAATCCATCATAATATGCTCCCATTTCCACTCTGGTATAGCCAACAGCTGAAGCAAACCTGTTGGTCGTTGATGCTCGGCTTTCACCCTCTGACAAGTCAAACATCTAGACATGAACTGAGCAACCTCCCTCTTCATATTATTCCACCAATAATGTTGCTTCAAATCCCGATACATCTTGTTTCCACCGGGATAAATAGTATACTTAGAATTATGAGCTTCCTCCAGAATACCTCGCCTCAAGCCTAGTTCATCGGGAACACAAACCCTGTTCTAAAACCGAAGAATACCATCCTCATGCACTTTAAAATCAGACTGATCATCTGTGATCTGATCCTTGATCTTCTGAAGTTTAACATCAAGTTGCTGAGCTTCCCTAATCTGAGACAACAATAAGGGCTGAATACGGAGATGTGAACACATCACCCCAACCTGAGTCAACTCCGGTCTCCAATAAGTGAATTCCTCAAGAACTTCCCACTTCTTGACAGCTAAACAAGAAATACTCGCCTTTCGACTAAGAACATCTGCTACAACATTTGCCTTGCCAGGCAGATAATTGATAGAACAATTATAATCTCCAAGAAGCTCCATCTACCTTCGCTGACGCATATTCAACTCCTTTTGTGAGAACAAGTACTTCAGACTCTTATGATCAGTGAAAATCTCGAACTTACTGCCCCACAGATAATGACGCCACTTTTTCAGTGCGAAGACAACTGCTGCCAACTCAAGATCATGAGTCAGATAATTCACCTCGTAAGGCTTCAACTTCCTAGAAGCATAAGCAATTAATCGGCCATCCTGCATAAGAACACATCCCAAGCCCTCCTTGGATGCATCGTTGTAAATAACCATATTATCGGTCCCCTTTGGTAGAGCAAGTACTGGAGCAGTAGTCAACCTCTTTTTCAACTCCTGAAACCCACTCTCACACTTCTCATCCCAATTAAAGATAGTTCGCTCTGAGTCAACTTAGAAAGTGGCCCAGCAATCTTCGAGAAGTCCTTGACAAACCTACGGTAATAACCCGCCAAGCCAAGAAAGCTACGGACCTCAGAAATATTCTCTGGCCATTTCCAAGACATCGCCACCTCAATCTTAGTGGGATCGACAGATATACCACTTTGTGAAATCACATGGCCAAGAAAAGATATGCATTGCAGCCAAAATTCACATTTGCTGAACTTGGCAAACAACTGATGCTCCAGCAGCTTCTATAAGACAAGCCGTAGATGTTGCTCGTGCTCCAATTCAGATTTATAATAGACCAAGATATCATCAATAAAGATTACCACAAACTGGTCTAAATACGGCTGGAAAACCCGATGCATAAGATCCATGAATGCTGCCGGTGCATTAGTTAATCCAAAGGGCATAACAACAAACTCATAGTGCCCGTACCGAGTCCTGAAGGCAGACTTCGGAACATCCTCTGTACGAATCCGAAGCTGATAGTACCCCTGCCTCAAATCAAATTTAGAGTAGACTTTGGCTCCCTGAAGTTGATCAAACAACTCATCAATCAGTGGCAAATGATATTTGTTCTTGATGGTCACCTGATTCAAACCACGGTGATCAATACAAAATCTCAAAGTACCATCCTTCTTCTTCACAAATAAAACAGGAGCTCCCCAAGGTGAAGAACTCTGCTGAATAAATCCCTTCTTCAATAACTCCTGCAATTGAGTCTTCAACTCCTTCAACTCAGCTGGTGCTATCCGATATGCTGATTTAGAAATAGGTTAAGTACCGGGAACAAGATTAATCACAAACTCTATATCCCTCTCTGGCGGTAATCCTGGCAACTCATCGGGAAATACATTAGGATATTCCCGAATAATAGGAACTTCCTCTAGCTGCAACTTAATAGATGGCTTGTTGATCAGATAAGCCAAATAACCCGAACACCCTTTACTCACCAACTTAACGACTTTAGTTGCTGAGATAACAAAACTCGTCTTTGCACCCCGGTTCCCTACTACCTCAACTACTGGCTGATCTGGCAAACGAAACTGTACTACCTTGGTTCTACAGTTTAACTGGGCATCATACTTAGAAAGCCAATCCATTCCCAAAATAACATCATACCCCCGGATAGGAAATAAGATAAGGTCCGAAGGAAAATTATGCCCCTTAACATGTATTATACAATCTTTACAAACTAGGCCAATCACATACTTATCAGTCAAAGAGGTACTAATTTCAACCACATAAGGCAATCTTTCAGGTTGCATATTAACACGTTGTACACAAGCAGGAGTAATGAAAGAATGCGTAGCACAAGAATCAATCAACACTTTAACAATTTGATCAAGTATAAGGAAGTTACCTTCCACAACTGCAGTCTCCTCAAGCATCTCCTCTAAGTCAATTGCGTAGGCCCGAGCCTGAACCCGCTGCTGCTGAGGTACACTGCCCGTAGGTTGACCCCTGATAACCCTGAGTCACTGCCCGACCCTCAGTCCTCGAATACCTAGGGTAATCCTTCACCCTATGCTGGCTGCTACCACAACCCAAACATGTTCCTACCTTTACCCTGCAGTCGGACTCCACATGCCCTGGGTGCTTGCAGTAATTACACTACGATGATGTGGCACTAACACTGCCCCTGGAAGAACCAGAAGCTGAAGAAGCAACTGAAACAGCCTGCTGCTGAGGTCTCACCATACTAGGCCTGTACTGACCCTGTGACTAGGCTGGCCTGTACTGAGTCTGAACTTGATATGGCCCCTGCTGAAACTGAGGCCGATAGTAACTCTGCTGACCCTGTGGCCTATAAATACCCTGCTGTACTGGCGGCCTGTACACAACCTACTGTACTGGAGGCCTATACATACCCTGTGGATACTGCGGCTGATACGACCTCTTACTAGGCTGACTAGACACTAGCTGGTCCCCCTTTCTCTTCTCTAGTCTAGAAGCTGCCTCAAAAGCCTCAGTGAAAATATCATACTGATTCAAAGCCATCACATCCTGAATCTTGGGCCTCAACCCCAGCATGAATCTACGAGTCCTCCGCTTCTCGTCTGCCACATACTCCAGTGCATACCGGGACAATCGAGTAAAGATGGCCTCATATTGAGCCACTGTAGCATCTCTCTGTACCAAGGCTAGAAACTCCGCCTCTCTTCGCTCCCTCGCGATCCTCGGGACATACTTCTCCCGGAAAGCTCTCAAGAAGGTACCCCAAACATACGGAATACCCTGTGCCGCCCAGCTAGTTCTCACTGTGCGCCACCACTCCTCTGCCTCATCGTCTAACAAGTACACGGCAAAAGAGACCCTCTGCTCATCACTATAATCAAGTGGATCATAGATCTTCTCCAACTTGCTTATCCACGCCCCAGCCTTCTTATCATCCGGCTCCCCCTGAAATCTAGGTGGATGATATCCTAAGAACTCTTTCAGGGTACCATGCCCGTGGTTTCCACCCTGTACATTTTGTATCTGAGCCTGTAATGCCTGAGTCTAGGCAGCCTGCCCTGCCTGTAACTGTGCCTAACTAGCCACTAACTCAGCAATCCTTTCCATAGCTGCCCTCAATCGGTCATCATCCCTGTCACGGCCTGGTGCCGCGTTACCCGAAGTCTCATTAGTCATCTCAGGCCTACCTCTGGTTCTCGGTCTGCCCGTCATTCTACTAATCAAAGAGTTAGCATAGGTTATAGCACGTAAATAGGTTATAAACAACTATTAACATATAAATAACAAACTCATATAAAACACATAAACAAATTGATCACATAATCACATAAGCACTTTAATCATATAATCACTTATCACTTAATCATGTTAACACATATTTCACTTTTCTTTCTTTTCATACATACTTTCATGCTAAGACCATTACTCACATTCCGAGAATACCCCGGCTGACAACTAACATAAGCTCTGATACCACTTAAATGTCACGCCCCAACTCGACCCCACCTACAATCAGTCAGGACGCAACGGAATTTCAGCAGTATAACGACAGTAATTAGGACACCGAGGTTCTAAACCAACCTCATTAGAACATCATACATCCAACAATTCCTTTATTCAAATAACAACATACAACACAGCCATATTATACAATAATCATTCCTTCCACCAACCATTCATTGTTATATGCCTCCGTTCCAACATAACATTTAAACTTTGATATACATTACAAACCATATTAATACCAACCTAGCAATCTAAACAAAGCCAAAAGAAAGACTGCAAAGATAGTATAAACTAACTCATGATCTTTTTAGCATCTTATACAATAAGAATTACAAAGCAGATAAAAGTCTACAAAGCTAATTTACATGATAGTAAACAACATAGCATCACAGATAAGACTCAGGGACATAAGACTCATCCACAAAAGGCACATTTTCCTCCTCAGGAGGCACGTACCCGAAGTCTTGCTCTGCAACACCTGTAAGCATGCAATAATAGAGAGTGAGCTTATATAAAATAAGCCCAGTAAGGATCCAATAGATCTCGAGCAAGGTTTACTAAACTCCTTGGAATAATCCTTTGAGTCAGCAAACACACAATAACATCAATAATACTATCATCACATAATCTATAATGACCATTCAATAAAGGATACACTAGTTGGTGTAGCTCCAAATGCCATCACGATCTCAACCATTCCTCTTGTAACTCCCCATTACTCACGCACCCGAGGTACCTCACTAGCCCCTCCCTCCATGATACCTCCGTCATGCGAGCTAGGGGTAGTCTCTGGCAGTCATGCCGTTTTCAACCCGACAGCCCAACGCTGCCCGAGAGGTGGCACACACATACCAAGACTCCATAACAATCATCAATAATCAATCAATCACCAATCAATAATCATCTATTCATCAATAATCGCATCAACAATCAATTAAACAACAAATAACTAAGTTAGATGACAAAGTAGGCCATCCAACCAGACATGCATTATATACACTATTAAACCCTAGTTTACCCATCAACCACTCATCATTCAATCACTCAAACACCACCCAATCATCTAAGGCATAGTTCAAGAATTTAAAGAAAGACAACCTAAACTTCAAAAATTCATAACCTACATTCTACTAATCCAAACACCGCCAAATCAGTTTCTATCACTCACCCATTCAGCCAACTACATTAGCCCCCTCGAAAAACCACTATAACACCTCCAAACCATGCCCGATAACTCTAAAACCCTAAGGTGTCAAGGCTGAATTTTTCGGACTTTCACACAGACAACGCAATTGAAAATTCAGCATTACAACAGCGCTACCACGTAATTATCAAGTTTTTAGAAATCGACGGCAATCGATTTCGATCAACACAACTCAATTTAATCAACATTGAACAAATTACTCAAATTTAAATACCCGAAAAATAAAAATTATGCTACAACCGATAAAAACTTGTAGTATTATAGCTAAATGATCCCTTGAATGCAAGGAGCAATAATCTAACATCAGATTAGAATTCTAACGGTTCAATTTTCATTTATACGCAAAAATGCAAAAGAAAACTTTTGAGATCTAGAATTTTTCTTTCACCTTTGATGCGATAAAAGCCTAGGAATGAGTGCAAGGCATGCCCAACAAGCGGAATCCAAGTCAGCACGAAGTTCTACGGACAAAAACTACGTTTTTCTTTGAAAAATTGGTAGAAAAGCTTGAGTTTTTTTCTTTCTTTTTCTCTCTTCTTCCTCTCGGCCTCCTATGTGTTTTTTGAGTGTGTTTTGTGTTGTGTTGGGTGTGTGTTGATGATAATATGTATTTAAAAGCTTGGTCAAATAAAAATTTGCAAAGTCAAAGTAGTATTTTTAGTCCTTTAATTCATTTTCTTGTCTTTTAAATGCATTTTCTTAATCACCAAAGTTCAAACAATTATTTAATACCCAAGATAGCTCAAGTAGGTTATTTTTAGGTGACAAGAAGTTTTACATTCAAATAATTCCACCCGAGTCGGCTTAAAACTCGATTTTCGCAAAAGTCGGTGTAAAAATCCTAATAAATTCCTAAGCTGATTTTAAAACCGTTTTCATCAAACACAGGTCTATTAAAGTCCATGGTCTAGTTCTAGAAGGGTTAAAAAGTCCAGTTTCAAAATTTTAGCGGACGTGTTTCGAAAACACTATTTACTAAAAGTAGGCGATAAAATTTCTAACTCCGTTTTTTATGAAAATTTAATGAATGCGCATTTAGCACGTATTAGGAGTATTGATATCAAAATTATAACATTCTAGGCCCTATAGCATATAAACAGGTCATATGCACGCAAAACGAGACAAAGCACGTAAATCAAGTTAAAGCAGAAAAGTGGAGTTTCACAGGTAACAATATTATTTTGGGAATCTACTTGGTTATTCAGCTTGGTGTTCATTCATGGACTTTTGATAAGTATATATATGTTGGCGTACATTTTGGATTCCCTATTCAGATGCTTCTTGAGCTATATTTTGGAAGACTTCCTTGAAACTTCTGTAATATGATTGACTGGATTTCTTGTCTGGAGTCTTCCTGAGCAGTACTTGGGTTCTCGTTTAGACTCTACTTCAGACTGTTTATTGTGTCTTGCTCAGCAACCGATGAAGATTAGTCAAATTTGGATGTCAGATGATGCAGAGTCCTATTGGAAGAAGAATTGCGAGTACGCAATTGTTTTAAGGGGGGAATGATGTAATACCCCGAACCCGACATGCATTTAATGACATTTAACTACATTTAATTAAATGTTTAATTAGTTAAATCATCCATTTTGCACTATTTTGATATTTCTTTTAGAAGCATTCAATAATTTTTTATATTGATTAATTAAAAGATTATAACCTATTTTTATTATTTATAAAAATTGGATTTATTTCCTTGTATTTAATTAAGTGTCATCTTAAATATTAATATTTAATTGTATTTGATTACGTGTTTATATTAACTTGTTTATTCGTATCTTAGCATTAACTTCATAATTCTTTAAAATATTCTAGAAATAGTTAAATTATTTATTTTTAAATGAATATTGATTATTTTGATTATTTTAATAATCGGTTTTAATTTTCTTGTATTTAATTACTCGGTTTTCAAATAAATGAGAAAAGTAACTCCGAGCCGGAGTGAATTTTAAAATATTCTACTATTCTACTTTTCAAAAATTATAGTTTTATATTAATGCTCATCATTTGATTAGCGATCGTTTATTGACCGTTCGATCGTAGCATTTCGAAAATGAGAGTTAGAGAAATATTCCTCGGACTAAGTGAAAAATGTTTCTAGTTTAATTTGGCTAGTTTTAGTTGGTTTTCATTAAAATTGCATTGTTTTAACTTGAATTAGATGAAATGCCATCAAAATGAGCTTGTTTGACCATATTTTCACTTAAGCTTGACCTTACAAAATGACCAAAATGCCGTTTGTCATCTTTTATAAATAAAACAAGGCAAAAATCAAAACAAAACAAATCCACAAATACCCATTTTGTCGGAGAAAAGAAAAAAAAATTGATTTTGCATTTTTAGGCCAAAATCTTGCGTGGAATCGGACGAGGATCGTGGCTCGAGTCTTTGTGGGTCTTGGTCTTCAATCTCTGTGCGGGTTTTCACGCTTTTGTGCATTTTGAATGAAATTTGAATTTTGTTTCAATTTCTTAGATTTGTTATATATCATGTTTAAATGCCTTTTGTTGCTTGAATTAGGTTCTATAATGATCGTAGAACATTGTTTGATAATTATTTAGATATTTTTACGGCTAGAAACGCAAATTTGAAATTGGGAAGAATAATGAATAGTGATTTTAAATAGTAAAATCCTAGAATCTCGGATTTTGATCCGAATTGCGATTTCTTGATTTGGATAGGTGCCATTAGTGATAGAAAGATAATATGTGTAATAAAAACGGACTGACCTTTGTTAAAATTGGAAATTAGACAAAGAAACGTAAAGGGGCTGTTTGACCAAGAGTTGACCGTGCTCGAATTGAGTTGGAGGTTTTGCTATTGAGGGCATGGAAGCACTTTTGGCGCTGTTGTGGTGTTGATTGAGTGTCTGGTTAACATAGCTGTAGTTCAAATGCAGTAGGTGGACTTTCGGGCTTCGGTTGGGAAAGTGAGGTTTCGTGATATAGAAACGTGCCTTGTAGTGCCTAAGTGAATGTAGTGAAATCGGTTTCTTAATCCTGTAGCTCGTTTGTTCGTAATTGCCTTTGGAAGTTAGAGATTGAATAGTGATATTTGCCGTTTCGTGTTTGAACTGCTATTACTTGTTTGATTGATGTTATTGTTGATATTAATGATAATCATGCTTGAAAAGTTAATTGATTGCTATTATTGATTGTAAATGCTTGATATCTCGTATTGCATTGCATAGTGTCAAGCGCGTGAGTGATGGGCCTCTCTAGGTAGTCTCGGGCTGCCAGAGTTGGTGTGCTCTAGCTCTGTGTCCTATTCCCATTCTTGCTAGGGGTGCCGCCCTGGGAGATTTGGGTCGTAGATGTGTCTAGGTACTTCCGGAGTACACCTCTTGGATGTTATAAGGTGGTTGCGCACTTATTGTCATCGTTGTCAACATTAAGCTCGAGATTGATGTATTGCTCGTAGAATGGTACATTGCTCGTATGAGTGAACCGTGACCTTCAAAGTGTGGTATAGTTTTGAATGATTGTGTTAATACTTTCTTTAATTGTTTATTGTATTTTCGTTTATATTGAATGCTTTCTTATTGATTATATTGCTTAACTGTACCTATTTGCATTGCACGATCTTCTTTCTGTCCACCTCAATATCTGTCTCGTCCTCACTGAGTATACGTGTTGAGTTTACTCACTCCTTACCACCACATTTCAGGAAATATCATGTTAGCTGGAAAGTTCGTGGATATGTGATAGATCGTGCTTGAAGAGTTGTCTTGCGTGCTATATGGCTTGAGTTGTCAAAGATGCAAAGATGTATATTTTCATGTAATGTATGTGTTTAGTGTTAAAAGGAATGTAATTTAAGTTTAACTAGATTATTAAAGTGGTATGATAAGTTAGTTTATGTATTTAGTTAGTATAGCTTAACTTCAATGCATGTTTGTATTGTTTAATGAATGAGATAGAATAGTTTGGGTACTTGGAAATGTATGTATACTTGTTGTGTTTAATTGTTGAGAACCAAGGCTCGGATGGCCTTGAGCGATTGTGAATGTTTGGACACGGTATTGGTCCACTTATATGCTGTCACAGGTTTGCGTTTTGACTAGAAACAGGGGAGACTCCGTCCGTTTTCCCTAAAAATTATGCCCGGGTATGGATTTGGGTTGCGATTAGATTGATTGATAGAACTTCCGGTCTCAAGAGGGATCGGGGTGTTACATCAATAATCCACTTATCGCTCCCATTTGGGTGTACTCCGGATGTACCCCGAAAACCTACGACCCAACTCTCCAAGGAAGTCTAGCCCCCAAGCGAGAGAGGGAATTGGACAATGGTAGTCACGGTTGCACCGGCAAGCCCGATGTTGCCCGGTGTGCGTGAAACGCTACCACGCTAGAATGAAAGGTTGCAACCTTGCATACAATGCGCATTTATGACATTTAATATATCACATTAGGAGAACAACAAAGTAGGTTGCCTTCGGGCAGTTATAAGATCGCACGTTGACTAGTAACACGCAAGGTATGCTATGACAGGTAATTTCACTTGTAAAACGCATGGAGTTATATGAATATTAAATGGACAGCCATGTAACACATGTGAATCAAGTCATATAATTCATTTCGGGGTTCACGTAATCAAATAATAAGATTATACAACATGCAACGACATCTACGTGGGACCGGGTGCAAGAAAGGCCTACTTGTCAACATGTAATCATCGGAATCACATTTAGGGCTATAAGGGAAACTACGGGCAGCCTACTAATCATATAATTAAACACGATATCCATAGGATCAACACTTAGCGAGTTTTCCTAGTCACTAGCGTTTCAATTCATGCTTACCCGTGCAATTAAGCCCCAAGTTGTCCCGTAATTAAACTCAAACCATGGATCGATTAATTAAAACACCCTCAAGCATTCAAAACAGTCCACACAACATCCAAGTGCCACAATCCCAAGCATTTAATACAACAAGAGAAGTTACAATAATTTTCAAAGCATATCACTAGATGAAAACCTCACTGCAATGGTCTGTTTTCTCACAATCATTGAGACAAGCAAACAATATCCAATTCCAGTGAACAAAATTTCAAATTAAAGCTTAAGGAGTGAACTAAATCTAGAAACAAACCTTGCATCATTTGGAGCTCGGATTCAAGAGTTATAGCCAAAACCGTGAGATGACGCAAAACTGTCCAGATTTGTACACATTTCAATACTTGTCATTTTTGAGGACCTTAGGGTCAGATTTAGCCTTAGTCCATTTCTGATAAAAATGTCCAGAACTGAAACATCTAGCAGCATTCCAAATTTCATGAATTTTGGATACCATTTACTAAGTCATAACTGGTTCGTTCTACAAAGACAGTGAACTGCCAAAAACCTGCTTTATTTTCCCAGATTTTCCAGATTTGGACACCTTTCGTTTTTTTGCCATTTTGCGGACCTTAGAGTCAAAATTGGCTTTGGCCTATTTCTGTGAAAAATGCTCAGAACTGGCAAAACTAGTCACTTATCGATTTTCATGCATTTTCAACATCATTTACCTGGTCAAAATCACTTCGCTCCAATGAGTCCGAAGACTGTCCTTTATGCGATTTCATCTATCTTCACATTCTAGCCAAATATCTTGCCATGCATGTTTACAAAAGCTCATGTACACACACATATATCACAAGTACAGAGGTAAAAATAGACATTTAAAGGCATGCATGTGGTTTTTTGAAAGCTTTTCAAAAGAGTTTTAGCCCTCACCTTAGCAAGACAATAATGAAGATGCACAAAGCTCTTGATGGTGCTCAAGATCGACTTTTCTCCTTGCTTGGCTGAGAGATAACTTGAGATTCTCTAATTCCTAGCTTAGTAACCATGTTCTTAGTATGTGCAAGTGGCTAGAACAAAAAGAAAATGAAATACAAGCTATCAAACATACCTAAGCCGAAATGAAGGTTCTATGAGCTTGCATGTGTGTCTTTTTGCATTCTAGCTTGCTTGGTCGAGCTTCCTAGTATCTTGTATGTCTTGATGAACCTTAGGATGATGAGCTTAAGCTATGGAGACTAGAATTGCAGCCAAGGCCGAGAGAGAGAGAGAATGAATGAGAGAAAGAGAGAATGTGAGAAAGAAATGAAAGCTTTGAAGAGTTTTGATGCATGTGTCGGCTATGGGCTTGCAAATTTCAGAATTTGTGTCTTCAAGAGCATAATTTGAATCATCTTAGCATGGCTGATTGAGTTGGCCGAGATTGTGGTGCCTTGGGTAGAGTTTTGAGTCATTTTTTAATGCTTTGTGTCATGAGCTTGTCATAGAATGTCTAGGTATAATCTTTGAAATATGCAATGCTTGTTCAAATGCTCCATGTGGTCGGCCAAGGCTTGCAAAATTCTGAATTTTTGTCATGTTTTGAGCATTATTTAATTGTGTGCTTGGAATATGCAAAAGAATAAAGAATAAGAATGTATAGCTTTTTGTGAGATTTCGTTTTCTAGTGAGTTGAATTAGCATTTTAATATTAGTTAGTGGAGTTTGTAGGATTAATTAATGATCTAGTGCTTCGTGTAAGATACTTTCTCAATTAGCTTGTGAGCACGCTCACCTAGGTCTAGGGCACGTACTACGAGGTAAGGCACGAATTACGAGACAAATGCACATTTCTCAAGTAAATGCACGTAACCCTAAATGTATGCACGTAATTTAATGCAAGACACACAAAATGAAACACGACTCTTAAACCTAGGTCAAGGCATGCAAATCTAGGTTAGGGCACACGAAACGAGGTATCGCACACAAGTCGAGGTCGGGCCTCATATCCTCCCCTCCTTACAAGAATTTCGTCCCGAAATTCAATATTACCTTTGAAATAAAGTTGGATACTATTGCTCCATCTGGTCTCGCCATTCCTACGTTGCTTCTTCAACTCCATGATGATCCCACAACACTTTCACCATCGGTATAGATTTGTTACGCAACTCCCGATCTTGCTGGTCTAGGATCCGAATGGGCTTCTTTTCATAAGACAAGTTCTCCCGAAGCTGCAACGGCTCTGGTTCCAAGATATGCGATGGATCAGGATGATACTTCCGTAGCATTGAAACATGAAAGACATCGTGAATATTGGAGAGGTATTGGGGTAGTTCTAGGCGATACACCAATTTGCCAACCTTCTCGATTATCTCAAATGGTCCTACAAACCTTGGGCTTAACTTTCCACCCTTGCCGTGTTTAATCAGTCCCCTCCGAGGTGATATCTTCAAGAACACCTTGTCGCCGACCTTAAACTCTAGACTTCGTCTCCGTCGGTCTGCGTAACTTTTCTGCCTGCTTTGGGCGGTAAGCATCCGTTTTCGGATGAGGTGGACATTATCAACAGTCTTCATAAGTTATGGTAGTAGGGTCGGGTCAAAAGTCTTCGTCTCGCCTACTTTATCCCAGTAAATTGGGGATCGACACTTGCGTCCATACAATGCTTCAAATGGGGCCATCCCGATAGTGGCCTGATAACTGTTATTATAAGCGAACTCCGCTAGAGACAGATATTTCTCCCAACCTTTTCCGAAGTCTAAAACATACGCCCTCAGCATATCTTCTAGAATCTTAATAGTTCTCTCAGATTGTCCATCAGTCTGAGGGTGATAAGCCATGCTAAAACTCAACTTCGTTCGCAAAGCTTCTTGCAATCTCTTCTAAAATCGGGAAGTAAAACGAGGATCCCTATTTGATACAACACTCACAGGCATCCCGTGCAATCTTACAATATCCGCCACATACATATCTCCCAATTTATCAGGACTATCTTACTTGTTCATCGGTAAGAAGTGCGCTGACTTAGTCAATCTATCCACTATGACCCAAACAGCGTCATGACCCTTTTGTGACCTGGGCAGGTCCATGACAAAGTCCATAGTTATATGTTCCCATTTCCAACGGTTGAAGTAAACCTGCTGGTCGTTGATGTTCTGCCTTGACTCTCTGGCAAGTCAAACACCATGCCACAAACTCCGCAATCTCTCTCTTCATGTTATTCCACCAATAGTGTTGCTTCAAATCCTGGTACATCTTTGTTCCGTCAGGGTGAATAGTGTATCTTGAATTATGGGCTTCTTCAAGAATCTTCTTTTTCAGCTCTGGCTCATTAGGAACACAAATCCGATTCCTAAACCTCCAAATACCATCATCATGAAACTTGAAATCTGTGTTGCTTTCTTTAATCTTCTGAAACTGTTGGTCCTTCTGTTGAGCCTCTCGTAATTCAGACAACAAGGTCGATTGAACTTGTGTAGTGGCAAATAGTAACCCTTTTTGAGTCAATTGTGGTTTCCACAAAAATGCTTCCTCTAACAACTCCTGCGCCTTAACTTCCAGTTTTTCCATGCTCGCATTCTGACTTAAGGCATCTGCAACTACATTTGCTTTACCGGGCACATAATTGATTGTGCAGTTATAATCATCCAAAAGCTCTATCCACCGTCTTTGCCTCATGTTCAACTCTTTTTTGTGAAAACAAGTATTCAAGCTCTTGTGATCAATAAACACCTCAAACTTGTTACCCCACAAATAGTGCCTCCATTCTTGAGTGCAAACACAATAGCCGCTAACTCCAAATCATGCGTCGGGTAGTTCAATTCATACGGCTTCGGTTTCCTAGAAGCATACGCAATCACTCTACCATTTTGCATCAACACACAGCCCAGTCTTTCCTTCGAAGCATCACTATAGATTACAAAGCCTTGACTCCCTTCAGGCAATGCAAGAACAGGTGCAGTAGTCAATCTTTTTTTCAATTCTTGGAAGCTGTTCTTATACTTGTCATCCCACACGAACTTTGTTTTCTTTTGAGTGAGCTTTGTAAGTGGTCCTGCGATCTTTGAGAAATCCTTCACGAACCTCCGATAATAGCCAGCTAAACCGAGAAAACTCCAAACCTCCGTAACGTTTTCTGGCTTATTCCAAGACATCACCACTTCTATCTTTGCTTGATCCACTGCTATTCCCTCTTGGGATATGATATGCCCCAAAAATGCAATCTGCTGCAACCAAAATTCGCATTTGCTAAACTTCGCTTACAATTGATGCTCTCGAAGTTTCTGCAGTACCAATGCAGATGTTGTTCATGCTTAGCCTCGGATTTCGAGTATACCAAAATATCATCAATAAAGATCACCACAAATTGGTCCAAGTAGGGTTGAAACACCCTGTGCATCAAGTCTATAAAAGTTGCAAGGGCATTAGTTAGCCCAAATGGCATCACCTTATATTCATAATGCCCATATCTCATCCTGAAAGCCATTTTAGGCACATCCTCCTTTTTGATCCGCAACTGATAGTACCCTTGCCTCAAGTCGAGCTTCGAATAAACTTTGGTTCCCTGAAGTTGATCAAACAACTCGTCGATCAGTAGAAGTGGGTATTTATTCTTGACGGTCACTTGGTTCAATCCTCGGTAATCGATGCATAGCCTCAACGTTCTGTCTTTCTTCTTTACAAATAGGACTAGCGCTCCCCACGGAGAAGAACTTGGTTGAACAAACCCCTTCTTCAACAATCCTTGCAATTGGTCCTTCAGTTCTTGTAGCTCGGTTGGTGCCATACGATAGGGAGCTTTAGATATTGGCTGGGTGCCAGGTAGTAATTCTACAATGAACTCGATCTCCCGATTTGGGGGTAAACCGGGCAATTCTTCTAGAAACACATCCGCATAATCTTTAATCACTGGCATCTCCTCCAACTTAACTTTGTCCGACGGCTTGTTGATGAGGTAAGCTAAGTATCCACTACACCCTTTTCTCAAGGACTTCACTGCTTTCTTAGATGAAATGATGGAACTCCCGGTGAAGTCTCTTCGACCCATTACTTCCAATATTGGTTGACCAGGTATCTGGAATGTTACAATCTTCGTCCGGCAATCTAGTTGGGTATGATGCTTTGCCAACCAGTCCATCCCTAAAATGACTTCATAGTCTCAAAAGGGTAATACAATAAGATTGGCTGAGAATTCCCTATCTTTAATTTGGATTTTACATGCTTTACAAGCTGAGCGAGTAACAAGTTTAGAACCCATCGGAGTACCAACTTCTTCTTTGTAAGGCAAACATACAACTCTCAGTTTCACACGTTGCACACATAAGGGAGTAATAAATGAATGAGTAGCACCTGGATCAATTAGCACCCTAACAGGTTGATTCAGTATCAAGAATGTACCTTCAATAACAGTGGTCTCTTTAGGAAGCTCCTCGCACTCAATAGCGTAAGCTCGGGCCTGAACTCTAGGAACTAGAGTCTTGCCTCTACCAGTTAGTTTAACTTGATTTTGTCCTCCTTGCCATTTAGGGCAATCCTTGATCTGATGTTGATCACTGCCACACCACACACATCGTTCTGACTTCTTCCAGCACTAGGCCTCGGTGTGACTCTTCTTGTCACAGTAAGAACAGTTGATAGACTGAGTAGCAGGTGAACTACTTGTGGATCCGCGGGTGGAAGAGGCTGATGGTGCTTTAGTCGGGCCACGATTATTAATTGGTATGTTCTGGCTCTGGCCCTGACTGCGACTCTGACTCTGGAATTTTCTCTGTTGACTTGGAGGCTGATATGGTTTCTTGTTCGGCTGGCTCGAACCGGCTCTATCAAGTTTCCTCTTCTCAACTCGGGAGGCAGCCGCAAGGAGAGCAGAATAGGTAGTAAAGTCATGCGAAGCCAACTGGTCTTGAATTTCTAGCCTCAATCCATTCGTAAATTTCTACATTTTCGCCTCAGGGGTACTGACCATGTATTGAACATAACGGGACAGTCGATCAAAACGAGCCTCGTACTGGGCCACCGTTATGTTACCCTGGTTCAAGTGCATGAATTCCTCAATCTGCCTCTGCCTGGAAACTACAGGTACGTATTTATCCTTGAATGCCTGAACGAAATTACCCCACAAGCGAGGTGTATGATTAGTTTTCCAAAGCGCCTCCACAGTGTGCCACCAATGCTCAGCATCCCTGTGTAACAGAAACACATTGAACTCCACCTTTTCTTCATCAGTATAATCAAGTGGTCTGAAAATCCTTTCAATCTCAGATAGCCAAGCCTCTGCCTTTTCATCATCAGCTTCCCCGTGGAATTTGGACGGGCAAAAGTCAAGGAACTCCCGCATTCTGCTATTTCTCCCATGGTTACCATCATTCCTGTTGTTGTTGTTGTTTGCTTCACGTGCATCTTGACATTCTATCACTCGCGACACGTGATCCATGGCATTCACCATCATGTTAAACATAGCCATGTCGGGATTAGTTTGATAAGCATCTCCAGTCTCTTGGGGCTCACCGCTCCTATTAGTAGTGTGGGTACTAGGGCCAACCATCTATAGGCACAGATTACGATGCACAATTTATTGGAATATGACAAACAAGAATTTAATGCATAAGATATACAACATATAGTTTTATATAGATATACAATTCTAGAAACAATTAAGACATGTTAATCACATAAGCACATAGAGACAGAGAAGGCACACTTGATATTGTCACACAATAACACATATAAACAAGTCATCTCAATTACCTTAGGGATTCTACCCATGGTCCGAGAGTTAAACCCAGCTTAAGCAATCTAAGCTCTAATACCATTTTCTCTAAGGTGTCACTCCCCAACTCGACCTATAGAGGTTAGATTAGGGTGTGATCTAAACATTCAAGTCATTTCACGTACTTAATAATTCATGAAGGTTTAATACTTAACGTTTAGCCTAAATTTCAAAAAGTCTCCGAAAAATCGGCAGCATAACAACTGTAATTGGGCTCTTTAGTTTGACCTAATTTTCTAAAACGCCTCAAAATTTTCAATCTCAATTTCATTTCCAACTAAGATTACTATTTATCACCCATCGAAACGCCTACTAGTTATCTCGAAGTCTCGTTTGACTAACAACATAGTATGATACTATGTCTCATTTGTTTGTTAATTCTTGTTACAAAAGTACCTGTTGATCTTAGCTTAACAATGAGTACCCCAAATTACAACGGGGGTCATTTATAATACAATAACAAGCAACATAAGAAATAGTCTTCAACCAACATATCATTCACAAAATGGCCATAGTCAAGTAAGGCACGTAGGGCAAGCAATCATTCCAAGGAGTCATCAATAGGCACGTTATTCTCGGGTACCTGTTCCTGGTCTTCTTCACCTGAGATGATAAAATAGGGTGAGTCTTTATGAACTCAACGAAGGGGAACGAGAAATACATTTTGAAACTCTTTTTCCGGTTAACTTATGAAAAACAACTTTTTGAAAACATGTCAGGTATTACAAGTAATAAGGTACGCAAGTATAAGAATCAAATTGAGCAACATATACAATTACCAATGATTTCAAGGATACGGTGAGCATTTGCTTTTAATATCGATTTCGATACGATTGTTGTGACCGACTTCAATAATCCACTTATCGCTCCTATTTGGGTGTACTCCGGATGTACCCCGAAAACCTACAACCCAACTCTCCGAGGAAGTCTAGCCCCCAAGCGAGAGAGGGAATTGGACAATAATAGTCACGGTTGCACCGACAAGCCCGATGCAGCCCGGTGTGCGTGAAACGCTACTACGCCAGAATGAAAGGTTGCAAACTTGTATGCAATGCACATTTATGACATTTAATATATCACATATCACATTACGAGGATAACAAAGTAGGTTGCCTCCGGACAGTTATAAGATCGCACGTTGACAAGTAACACGCAAGGCATGCTATGACAGGTAATTTCACTTGTAAAACGCATGGAGTTATATGAATATTAAATGGACAGCCATGTAACACATGTGAATCAAGTCATATAACTCATTTCGGGGTTCACGCAATCAAATAATAAGATTATACAACATGCAACGACATCTACGTGGGACCGAGTGCAAGAAAGGCCTACTTGTTAACATGTAATCATCGGAATCACATTTAGGGCTATAAGGGCAACTACGGGCAGCCTACTAATCATATAATTAAACACGATATCCATAGGATCAACACTTAGCGAGTTTTCCTAGTCACTAGGGTTTCAATTCATGCTTACCCGTGCGATTAAGCCCCAAGTTGTCCCGTAATTAAACTCAAGCCATGCATTGATTAATTAAAACACGCTCAAGCATTCAAAACAGTCCACACAACATCCAAGTGCCACAATCCCAAGCATTTAATACAACAAGAGAAGTTACAATAATTTTCAAAGCATATCACTAGATGAAAACCTCACTGCAATGGTCTGTCTTCTCAAAATCATTGAGACAAGCAAACAATCTCCAATTCCAGTGAACAAAATATCAAATTAAATCTTACGGAGTGAACTAAATCCAGAAACAAACCTTGCATCATTTGGAGTTCGGATTCAAGAGTTATAGCCAAAACCGTGAGACGACGCAAAACTGTCCAGATTTGTATACATTTCAATACTTGTCATTTTTGAGGACCTTAGGGTCCGATTTAGCCTTAGTCCATTTCTGACAAAAATGTCCAGAACTGAAAAATATAGCATCAGACCAAATTTCATACATTTTTGATATCATTTACTAAGTCATAACTGGTTCGTTCTACAAGGACAGTGAACTACCAAAAACCTGCTTTATTTTTCCAGATTTTCCAGATTTGGACACCTTTTGATGTTTTGCCATTTTGGGGACCTTAGATTCAAAATTGCTTTGGCCTATTTCTGCGAAAAATGCTCATAACTGGCAAAAATAGTTACCTACTGATTTTCACGCATTTTTAATATCATTTACCTGGTCAAAATCACTTCGCTCCAACGAGTCCGAAGACTGTCCTTTACACGATTTCATCTATCTTCACATTCTAGCCAAATATCTTGCCATGCATGTTTACAAAAGCTCATGTACACACACATTTATCACAAGTAAAGAGGTAAAAATAGACATTTAAAGGCATGCATGTGGTTTTTTGAAAGCTTTTCAAAAGAGTTTTAGCCCTCACCTTAGCAAGACAATAATGAAGATGCACAAAGCTCTTGATGGTGCACAAGATCGACTTTTCTCCTTGCTTGGCCGAGAGATAACTTGAGATTCTCTAATTCCTAGCTTAGTAACCATGTTCTTAGTATGTGCAAGAGGCTAGAACAAAAAGAAAATGAAATAGGAGCTATCAAACATACCTAAGCCGAAATGAAGGTTCTGTGAGCTTACATGTGTGTCTTTTTGCATTCTAGCTTGCTTGGTCGAGCTTCCTAGTATCTTGTATGTCTTGATGAACCTTAGGATGATGAGCTTAAGCTATGGAGACTAGAATTGCAGCCAAGGCCGAGAGAGAGAGAGAATGAATGAGAGAAAGAGAGAACGTGAGAAAGAAATGAAAGCTTTGAAGAGTTTTGATGCATGTGTCGGCTATGGGCTTGCAAATTTCAGAATTTGTGTCTTCAAGAGCATAATTTGAATCATCTTAGCATGGGTGATTGAGTGGGCCGAGATTGTGGTGTCTTGGGTAGAGTTTTGAGTCATTTTTTAATGCTTTGTGTCATGAGCTTGTCATAGAATGTCTAGGTATAATCTTTGAAATATGCAATGCTTGTTCAAATGCTCCATTTGGTCGGCCAAGGCTTGCAAGATTCTGAATTTTTGTCATGTTTTGAGCATTATTTAATTGTGTGCTTGGAATATGCAAAAGAATAAAGAATAAGAATGTCTAGCTTTTTGTGAGATTTCGTCTTCTTGTGAGTTGAATTAGCATTTTAATATTGGTTAGTGGAGTTTGTAGGATTAATTAATGATCTAGTGCTTCGTGTAAGATGCTTTCTCGATTAGCGTGTGGGCACGCTCACCTCGATTTAGGGCACGCACTACGCAGTAAGGTACGAACTACGAGATGAATGCACGTTTTCCAAGTAAATGCACACAACCCTAAATGTATGCACGTAATTCAATGCAAGGCACACAAAACAAAACACGACTCTTAAACCTAGGTCAAGGCACACAAATCTAGGTTAGGGCACACAAAACGAGGTATCGCATGCAAATCGAGGTCAGGCCTCACATGCAGTCTAAGATTCAAAATAGCCTGGCTCCTTTTCAGTTTGTCACCAAAGTTCTTTTTGCGGCAACAATAGATGAGAGAGAAAAAAGTCAGGAAGTGGCAGGGTCAAGTCAACCGAGTCAAGTTCAGAGCTCGGAGGGGCTACTTGTTGTTTGCTAGGGTGGTTTAATTATTCCTGTAGCTCAAGACTCTTCTGGAGGTATTGCTACTACTTTGATCCCATGCTGTACTTACTGTGCATGTAGGGGTCACCTAGAGATTGACCGTCGGAGAAAGACAGAAAGGTGTAACAGTTGCGGTAGCAATAAACATAAGGTAAAAGAATGCCCAAAACAGCAAAGGGTACAAGGGTAGGCTACGGGAGGAAGAACTCAGGGTCAGGGCCAGAATCCGGAGGAACCAGCTACAGCCAGATTACAGCCTGGTACCATAGTCACCCAGTTCACTTATGGTGCGTCGAGAGGCACAGCTATAACCCAGCCTGTTATCTGTAATTATTGCAATAGGAGGGGGCACACGGAAGCCCAGTGTTGGAAGAAGTCTGGTAGATGCAAAGGATGTGGTAGTGATCAACATCACGTCAAGAATTTTCCAAAGAGGCAAAAGAATCGTACCCAGATTGCAAGTAGTAACCACAGTTGAAAATAAACTTACCTATTAAAACTGTAGGTTAAAATATTACTAGACCTCAGTATCATCCATCCTTTATGTGCATTTCTTTGGAAACAATGTATTAACATGCAAGTAAAGGGGTTGCTTTATATAACGGAAGTAAAACACGTGCATGACGTGGAATTAATGATTGAGTAGTACGTGAAGCAAAAACGCCGTACTTTACTTGGGGATTATTATTTGGGGGTTCCTATTCAGTAATTGGTATATGGTATTTGGGGTTCTACGCTGTCTTTTTATTTGGTATTCTCAATTGATATTCTGCTCGGAACTCTTATTGGGACATTTTGCTTGTAATTATTATTTGGTGATTATACTTTTATTTAGTATGGTAATCGTACTTGGTATTCTCACTAGGTAATCTTATCTATTAATCGGTATCCTTTCTCGGGAATTCTTATTTGGTATTTGGTTTTCGGTATTCGGCGTCTTTATTTGGAATTCTTAACTGGCATATCTTACGATATATGACATCTAGTGATGGTATTTTCGGTGATGGAAATTGGGAAATTCAGCTCGGCAATTGGTATTCGGGTTCGGCTTGGCATGTGATATTCAGGATTCAATGATCGGTATTCTATTTCTTAGAACAAGGGACGATGCAGCCCGATAAGGAATTGTCATATGAAAGAATTGCGAGGACGCAATTCTATTAAGGAGGGAAGGATGTGAAGCCCCGTACATATACTCATGCATTTATTTATATGAGCTATGAGTATTAACGTGCACTTGTATCATCTTACTTGCATTCACGGACTTTTGTGTACATTTGTATTGTTTTACGTGTATTAAGTGTTTTAGATAAAGTAGACATTAGTTAAATATTTTTTAATGCACTATATATCTTAAATGTCTACTAGGTGCAATAGAAATAAGTTAGAAACTAAGTTAGAATTACAGGAACTAAGTAGAGAGTCTTTGCAAATGTTAGAAAATGTTGGGGCCAAAGTGCAATTAACTAAACTTTGATTTAGACACCAATTAAACTACATAGGACTAGGATTAGCTTATAAACTACACTTCAAACACCTGGCTATTCTAGAAAAGGAAAGGGGAAGAATTACAATACTAGAAAAACACTTGGAGTCAAATAGCAAAACTTAGAAATTTTTGGGGTCAACTTTAGAATTAAACTGTACCAATTGGGAAAGAGTTAGGCAGAAAATTATATATGGATGGAAAGCTCTACGAGTCTAGTTTCTAATTCTTCAAACCGTTTGTGAATTGGAGTTTTCTAGAAGAAGTTATGATTGTTTTTGTAAAGTGTCGCAGAACTGTTTTGTTATGCGGGTTTGGCGAAGCTTGACCATTTGACTTAGCCTTTCACCCAATTACCTTAGTTATTCTTCTACCTAACTTGGATAAAAATATATGATGATTGGGGGACAAAAGGGAGGCCATAGCTGGCCATAGGAAGGGAAAAAGAAAGAAAAAGAAGTCTTACTTTAGCCAAAAGTAGAAAGAAAACATGGAGGAATTTGGGGGAAAGTTGTCTTCTTGTCCCCAACTTGTCTACTATTGTTTAGCTTTAGATCAAATTTAGATTATTCTCCTTCTCTACAACACACACACACACACACACACACAAGAGACTAGAAGCAAGAAGTTAGAAGAAGAAGAAGAAGAAGAAGATTGTTCAGTTTTGCTAGGAGAAGAAGGAAGCACTTGACTTTGATTCAACTTGCTTGGTTCTTACCATTGCTCAACCATCACTTTAATCTTCATAAGATGAGGATTCTTTCAAAATGGATATTTATTATATATAAATGCATATTGATGGATTCATGAAGCTTGTATGGTGTTATAATTGCAAATCCATGGCTGAAATGTTGTTGGAGCTTTTTGTTGATGATTTAAATCAAAGATGTAGTTGCTGGAATTTTTGAGTGTTCTTAATGATGAAGCTTTTATCTAGCTATGTAAATATGGTTGATTGTTGCTTATTTAGGTTGCTAGAGGTTGCTTGGTTATATAGTAGTTGTTGTTGATGATTTAGAATCTAGAACATGCAATGAAAATCTTGGAATAGTTACAGGACAGATTTGTCCAACCAAACATTTTAGTCCCTTTTTATGCCTGGATGATTTTATAAAAATCTGGAAAATTCAAGATATGTATAAAACTCATAGAGGAACATTTCTTCAGTTGTCTATGCCATGTGTAAAATTCGTTTTCATGCTCGAAACCACACAAGACAGAACCACACAAGACAGAAGGTATTAGAAATTTTGCTGCCACTGGACAGATTTGTACAAACTCAAAATTTTAGCCCGTTTTTATGGCTAGATGATTTTATAAAAATATGGAAAATTTGGGAAATGTAGAAACCTCATAGAGGAACATTTCTTCAGTTGGTCATATAGTGAGACAAAATCGTCTTCATGCTCAAACACACACTAGGAAGTAAGTTATAAAATTTTTGCTGAAATTGGACAGCTCACTGTCTTCGATTTCTTTTACATTTTAAAAATAACAAACGATCTCGGAATTGAACGAAACTTTCACAGTTGCTATATTAGGCAGTTGGGAACAATATGTTTTACAAAATGGCAGATTCTATCGTTAAAATGCTTTGAATTTACCATTTCCGAAATAACGCAAGAATAGCTTGCAATCTGGACAAAAAAATATAGTTGCACGAAATAGGTTATAACTCAGTCATTTTAGATCGGAATTGAGTTTTTCTTGATTCCAGAGTTATCTACACTCGAATATCTTTAACTATATACTAAAAACAGAGTAATTTAAATTCAGGAAGATAGTTAACTAATTTGCTAAAGTTGGGACAATGCAGTGGCTTAGACAGTGACTTAGATGAATTAATTAAGTTCTAATAGGCTTAGCTTATTTGACGGAATGGCTAAGTTGCTTGTTTTTACTAATGTGGAATGATATTATATGTCCTCTAGATATGTTAGGACACTTGTGTGATCATTTATATGGATTATATTGTTTGTTGCTCATTAATTACCTGGTTTGCTATAAATGTATAACTATGTGAATGTTTTGAACTCGATGCTTATTTGATTGCTATAAATGCTTGTATTATGTGAACTTGGATTGGAATTGTTGTTAAAAGAGGTTGCAACTACCTAGTCTTGGCATGGTAGTGTGTATACTATGCCGGACATCCTCGGGGTGTCGGTGATCTTATGTCTACCATGGTCTTATTCCCCTCTCGCTCGGGAACTTTGATTTCCTTGGAGAATCGGGTCGTAGGTTTGAGTATTGTCCACAATACTCTATTGGGGAGATAAGGAATGAGATGTTGAACATCTCAATTATTAGCAAGGTGAACATCTCAATTATTAGCGAGGCAAGCCACCTCCACCGCTTGTTAAATGATTTATAATCCTCTTCTCGCTTGGGGGCATTGACTTCCTCGGAGATGTTGGAAAGAGTAAGTTATTTCTTACTTAGTGTGTGACATAAGATTTGTATATGTATACTTGAATTGATTCTTGAATTCAAATATTGCGTGCTCGAAATTTCGTGTTTAATTGATAATTATTAATTGAGATTAGTACATGAATGTTTCATCGATAATCCATTGATTATGGTGAACTGGTTTATCTTATTCCATTAATCATCTGTTGATTATGGATATCTAGTTTATTGTTATCGAGTTGAATTTGCTTGTTGAGTGCATTGTACAAGCATGGATTTGAAAAATGACTTTGAAAGATAAAATGATTGTCACGCCCCAACTCGAACCCTCCTACAATCAGTCAGGACGCAACGGAATTTCGGCAGTATAACGACAGTAAATAGGACACCGAGGCTCTAAACCAACCTCAATAGAACATCATACATCAACTTCACAAACCATACAACAAACAACTCCTCAATAAAATAACAACATACATCATAACCATATTATACAATAAACAGTCCTCGTTATATGCCTCAGTTCCAACATAATACATTAACCCTTAATATACAATACAAAAACACATTGAGCCAATCTAGCAACCTAATCATAAACAAAAGAAAAGCTACTAAGACAACATCAACTAATTCATTAACTTATCAACATCTTATACATTATAAACTACAAAGTAGATAAAAGTATACTAAGTTAATTTACAAGATAATAAAACATGTACGACATCATGGATAAGACTCTAGAATATAGGACTCATCCACGTACGGCACGTTTTCCACATTCTCCTCTTCAGGAGGCACGTACCCGTAATCCTGCAAAAAGTACACCTGTATGCATGCAATAATAGAGAGTGAGCTTGTGACACCTCGAACCCAGCACTTCACTAATTGCATTTATTAAATGGTTAACTTAGATGTAATTTAGCTAATTACTTTATTTTTTTATATTTCCATAAATTCAAATATTTCTTTTTATGCATTTTATATTTTTATAAAATACTACATATTTTTAGGGGACTATAGCCCCTGACTGTGCATGCATTGCATATCGGGATCAACGGGAAAAAATTCGCGAAATGTCTGATGAATAGTACCAACGGGATTTTTCCAGATTTTTTCAGATTTTTGTCATTTTATTTTACTGAAATTTAATCACCCAAATGACCCATTTACCCTTACTAAAATACCCTATTTGCTTGACCTACCCTTTGACCATCTTATGAGAATATTAAAAGCCAAGAAACAAACAAAAAAAAAGGGGTCAAAAAAATGGCCAAAAAAGAGTTACGGGAATAGTAACTTCTCAAAAAAAAAAAAATTACTCCTTGCTTCATTCTTGCTTCCATTGCTTCCCAAATTGGTTGTGCTTCATCCTTAGGACCTTAAGACCATTATTTGATCTTCAAAAGAGGTGAGGGTGCATTCTATTTTTGTATTAAATTCAATTAAAGTTTGTATTATTATTTTTGTGATCTAATATTGTAGTGGTTTAATTCTTGTTCCGTTGATTCTTATATGCTCTAATGACTTCATAGAATATGTTTGATGGTTTAAAATGCTTGTTGAATGCTTGAAAATGAAAATGGCACTTGGGGAAGATGATGAATAGCGCCAAACTAGGGTTTTTGAAAAAAAGTTACAATTTAATTTGATTCGAGGTTTCTAGTAGTTGCTAATTAGGTCCATAAGCGTGGGAAAAATGTTAATTGCACTTGCTATGTTCAAAATTTGAAATTTTTGATTAAAATAGGCTACTTTAATAAGGGGTTTCGGGTTTAACTTGAATTCGGGCACGTTTCGAGGTTATGACTAGTCTTTATTAAGTATTGAAACCTTAGAAATGCTTTTGTTTCGCTTGTTTGGGTTCCGAAATTGGTACTTGTAGTGTAAACCCATAAAGATGTATTTTTGGTGTTTTCGTGTACTTGTGCTCTAGGTTATGATTTGGAGGTTCTAAATGAGGTATTTAGGTATCCTTAGATTGGTAGGATGGTTAGCTAGCTTAACTTGATCATTGAATTCCGATAGGAAACTAAATAGCCTAGTTGAACAAATGGGAAATGAATGAATTAATTGTTTTAGTACTTGTATTGCTTTGTAGTTGCTCCTAGAGTGTCTAAATGCTATTCTAAGGTATGTGTGAGCTTTTGGTTAAGTTTTGTGAAAAGTATAATATTGACCCCTTTGTGTTCGCATAGTTAATTTCATAATAATTGCTTTATAATTGAGTAATTAAATGTTTATATGCCTTTGTGTAGTGTATGTATTATAGTAGTGAAGTCTCGTGAATTAAGTTGCTTGGTTTACATGGCTCTGGTTGAGTATGAATTTAGAATAGACTAAAGGAACTAGTAATAAACCACGGTAATAATTGTTGTTAGTTGATTCTTGATTGATTGGATAAATGTTTAAATGTACTTATGTAACAAGTTCATCTATTCGGAGAAGTTGTGAGTTAAGTTATATCGATACTAGTTAAACATTGAGTAAACATGTTTATATTGCTTATTAATTGCATTATATGTGTAAAGATACACTTATATAACTTATTGGTTAGATGTTATATAGTGTTTCTATTTATATGAATTATCATGGCTATGTATATGTTATTTATTATGCTATTGTCTTTGTTTGATACTTGGAAATTAAAGAGTGTTGCATATGTGATCACTTGAGTTTATGTATTGTTCAAATATTGATTAGAATGATTGTTAAACCATGAAATATATTGTTAGTTATGTGAATTAAAGGGAATCAAATAGAGTTGGATAAACTTAATGGCTTTATGAACTAGCTTTAGTTGACAATAAGAAACCACTTCTTATGCATATAGTTGATTGTATTAGGTAGTGATAATTGAAGGGAATTGATGCTTTTGGAGAATATTGAGGGAATCTTGGCTTAATTCGTGCAGGTTTGACTTCCTAAAAGGTGAGGGATCATTTCTATGTGCATTCTATGTGTCTTATCTTGTTATATGCTAAATATTCGATACTAAGTGATTTAAGTGTTTTAGTTGGATTAGTTTAGCAATTATAGACTAATGAATGTATCATATTTCATCGTATGGCGTGATTGATGATGTGTGTGCTCGAGGACAACCTCTTTTGTTGTCCTCCTTGTTTGTATATCGGCTTATTTTGTTATATTGTTATTATTATTGCTTCTTGTGTTATCGAGTCAATGGTTGCGCAACCTTATCGTCGGGGCGGATGCGATGGGCCTCTCTGGGCGGCAGCGGGCTTGCCAGGGTTAGTTGCTCTAGCTCCGTACCCTATTCCCTCACTCGCCTGGTCCGGAGATTGCCAGGGGGTGTTGGGTCGTAGGATTGGGTACATCCGGAGTACCCTTTGGTGTTTGGGATGCCGGCTTATCGTGATCGAGATCGTGGTTCGTGGATCGTGAATGAAGACCAAGTGAAGATTGGAGTACTGGGGTTAAGTGAATGTATCCTTTTTAATGTGTGGTTACTTAAGCTTCTATCATTCTTGAATGGTTTAATTGCTATTATTGTTTAACTATATTACTTGTTGCATTGCACGCCTCGGGAGACTTTATCCCTCACTGGGCAACAGTGGTTGCTCATACCTCGCTAACATGTTTCAGGTGGCGCAGTTGAAGGAGTTGCCTTAGTTGCTGTGTGATTGTTGTTTGAGGTGGATGTGCTTTCTAGTTGCAATGTGAAGAATTTGTTGTTCTATGTTATAATCTATTTTGGGGCCTTAAGGCTCATATATGTATTTGTGTAATATGTAAGTTGGAAGCCAGATGATTGTAGTAGCAGTGGTAATTCTATGGCTTGTAATAACTTATATTTCTATTTCTAGTTGCTTTGCATGCTTGGGTGTGATTGTTTTGATACATGTTGGTTCAACTTCTAAGTATGTTTCAAAGTTATCATAGAATGGCATGATAAGCGGTTTTATGAAGAATTCAAGTTGGTTGCATGCTTGTGTGAATCTAAACTATTGTATGCCTCAAGGCTCGGATGGCCATGAACCTTTGAACTTTAGTTATAAAAGCTTGCCTTATTGTGTTGTGACTTTCTAGAGTATTTACAGGTTTTCAGAATGTCCGCGGTACAGGGGAGACTCTGTCCATTTTTTCCTAAAATTTTGAGACCGGGTTGCGATTGGGTTGAGAATAGCTTGGTTACTAGAGCCTCCAGTCTCGTGAGGGATCGGGGCGTTACAGAGCTTATATAAAATAAGCCCAGCGAGGATCCGATAGATCTCGAGCAAGGTCTACTAAACTCCATGGACTAATCCTTTGAGTCAGTAAACACACAATAACAATAAATAATACTATCATCACATAACTATATAACCATTCAATAAAGGATACTCTATTTGGTGTAGCTCCAAACGCCATCACGATCTCAACCATTCTTCTTATAACTCCCCATTACTCACGCACCCGAGGTACCTCACTAGCCCCTCCCTCCATGACACCTCTGTCATGCGGGCTGGGGGTAGCCTCTGGCAGTCATGCCGTTATCAACCCGACAACCCAACGCTGCCCGAGAGGTGGCACACACATACCAAGACTCCATAATCATCATCAATCATCAATCAATCATCAATCAATCATCAATCAATCATCATTCAATCATCATTTATTCATCATTGATAGCATCAATTATCATTTAAACAACAATAACTTAGTTAGATGACAAAGTAGGCCATCTAACCGGACATGCATTATATACACAATTAAACCCTAAGTTACTAATCAACAACTCACCATTCAACACTCAAACACCACCCAATCATCTAAAGGCATCGTTCAAGAAATTAAAGAATGACAACCTAAACTTCAAAAATTCATAACTTACATTCTACTAACCCAAACATTGCCAAATCAGTTTCTATCACTCACCCATTCAACCTACTACATTAGCCCTCTCGGAAATCTACCATAACACCTCAAAAACATGCCCGATAACCCTAAAACCCTAGGATGTCTTGGCTGAATTTTCCGGATTTTCACACGAACCATGTAATCGAAAATTCGGCATTACAACAGCGCTAACACGTAATTATCAAGTATTTAGAAATCGACGGCAATCGATTTCGATCATCATAACTCAATTAATTCAACATTGAACAATTTAATCAAAATTTAATATCCGAAAAATAAAAATTATGCTACATCCGACAGAAACTTGTAGTACTACCACTAAACGATCCCTAGCATGCAAGGAGCAATAATCTAACATCAGATTACAATTCTAATAGTTCAATCTTCATTTATACACAAAAATGCAAAAGACAAGTTTTGAGATCTAGAATTTTTCTCTCACCTTTGATGTGTTTTGATGCAAGAAATGTGTAGAATGGATGCCAAACAAGTGAAATCAAGCTTTGAATCACTCAATTCGGCTTTGAAATGCAAAATCTATAAGAAAAATGCTTTGAAAATGCCTTCATCTTTCTCCTCCAAAGAGCCACGGTTTTGTGTGTGTTTTTGGGATGTTTTGTGCTTTGTGAGTGTGTGTTGGTGATATAAGCTTGTTGGTCAACCATTTAAATGAAAGTCAAAGTTGAAACTTAGCATTTTTTGTGTTTTCTTGACTTTAAATGCATTTTCTTGATTACCAAAGTTCAAAACAATTATTCAACACCCAAGCTAGCTCAAGTAGGTTATTTTTAGGTGACAAGAAGTTTTACAATCAAACACTTTCACCCGAGTCGGCTTAAAACTCGATTTTTGCAAAAGTCGGTGTAAAAACCCTAATAAATTCTTAAGCCGATTTTAAAACCATTTTAATCAAACACAGGTCTATTAAAGTCCGTGGTCTAGGTCTAGAATGGTTAAAAAGACTAGTTTCAAAATTTTAGCGGACGTGTTTCGAAAACACTATTCATTGAAAATCGACGATAAAATTTCTGACTCCGTTTTTTATGAAAATTTCATGAATGCACATTTAGCATGTTCTAGGAGTATTAATATCAAAATTATCACATTCTAAGTCACATAGCACATAAACAGGTCAATTTACGCAAAACGAGATAAAACACGTAAATCGAGTTAAAGCAGAAAAGTGGGGTTTCACATTCTCCCCTCCTTAAAACAATTGTGTCCGCGCAATTCTTGAACTGACATACAATTAAATCCTCAATCGTTACACTTAATAATACTTCTCTTAGTTCTCATTTATCTCTTAGGATGACAACTAACCAAAGACCTCAAAAGAACACCCTCTGTTGACTGCAAGTTGATGATCATAGTTCCAAGACAATCTTCAATTCATAATTCTCTCCTACCTAATATCATATTGCATATGAAAGAAATCGCAACTCCAAAGTCCTAGCATGACACCACTAATTATCAATCATCCCCTACTACACAAAAGAGCTCTATGAATACCCCGAGGGTTTAAAAATTCATTTACAATAACATGAATGATTACTGATCAAGGGAATATCTCAAAAGTGACATTTGTCAGAATATGGCTCTTATGAAATTTACAAGGAAATACGAATATGAAAAATCATATTCGAGCCAATAATCAAGTGAACAAGAAGTCAAACAAGTTAGAGAATCAAGAGGCTAATAGTTTAATAAGGAAGCATGATAACTAAGATAAGAAATGTCTCAGCACCTATCAGTTAAATAAGTACAAACAAAGGATGATGACGAGTCAAAACAATGCTGAGTATGTTGAATGAAAATTCCTGAACAAGTAGATATTTCAATTCTCGATGATTGTTCAAGGAACCAACAAGTAAGTTGTACTTGAGGCGAAATGAAATTAAGAAATAAGAGATGATTAATTCAATAGAAAACATGAGTGGCAAGAGTATCTCAGCACGCAATACCAAAGAAGTACGAATAAGAAATGATAACAATAGGACAGTGCCGAGTACTTTGAGTGAGCAATTACAAGCAAAGTAATAGCTCAGAATTTAATAACAAAATAATAGGATTAACAAAGATCAACAAGAATGACAATGATGTACTTAGGTAAGGAGTACATCAAACAAGTTAAATCGAATAAGTAAAATGGTATACCAAAGGTGAAATTACTTCCAAATAAATAGTAATAGAATGAAATGAAATATTGAAACCAATGGCTGGAGATATAAAATGAAATATAGAAGTCTCAAACTTTAACTCCAATAAGTGACATTGCTATAAGAAGCAAATATGAATGTTAAGAATATAAACAATGTCAAATGAGTATAGGATCCATTAATCCAATAAGCAAACTTTCAAGAAACAATTGATAGGCTAGAAAAGTGTAACTCTCTCTCAAATAAGTGAGAATAGAGTAGAAAAGAATAATAAGACCGATAGAATTATGAAGCACAAGAAGGGTGTCCCACCTGCACACTTAAACACCAACAAGTCAAATTCTACAATTTATCTCCTACCAAGACAAGACACTAAGGAGATTTAGAGAATCCTAAGGAGTCATAACAATCACCAAACAAGATAAATCACTCCAAAATTTATATTCTGTACCAGACCAATCACTAAACAAGATGAATCACTGATTACCCAACAAGATTAACTAATGAAGACTCCAAAATCTGATAACACAATACAGATTCATACTAACCCATAATAACACAAGAGAATCCCCAATCAACAATTTAGAAAGTCATACCACCTAGAATCCAAAAGCTTGATGTAGGCAAGTAAATGTTCAGCCATCGAAATGCATTCTTATTTCCTCAAATAATTCTATCTCCCAACAATTACATCTTCGAATAAAGTAACTTTAGTCAGGAATTACTCCAATTGTCTCTAAGGTTTAAAGATCAAAACTCCAAAATATCCATTAATAATATAGCAATCCCAAATAGTAGAAATATTCACATGTTATACCACACTTTATTCCATTCACAAATATACATCACTAATTCCTCAAATAAATTCATTCTAAAATAACCTCAAGAAAGTATAATCTGAGTTAAGACTCCAAAAGTATATAATGACAACCTCACAGAAACCTCAACTTATGATTCATCTCCAAGTAATAATAAGTTAAACATGGCAACAAAAGTAATTATAATCATCAAGATACATTACTATTTCCTCGAACAACTTCATTCTCGCTAAATGAACATCAAGATCAATCCACTAAGCCGAAACTAAAATCCATAAACATAACAATTAAAATCTAACTGATAAACTTCTAGAATAATAATAATTCAAAATCATGGCCTACCACTATTTCTGAAAACTCTTGCAGTCATCCTTACTTCACCTAAAAGAATCACCCATAGTTATAGAATATATACAATTACATCACATGAAAACAGGTACACCATAATGCATGATTATCATATAATATAACATTATCACATAACACACAATTCAGCATATAAGAAGCCAACATCACATAAACAAGTTATATCATAGAAGTAAGTTATAAACAATTAAAGTTACATAAGCAACAAACTTCACATAAAGCACTTTGATCACATAAAACACAATTGTCACATAATACACATTAATCACATAATGCACATTAATCACATAATGCACATTAATCACAACACATTGAGTACGTATAGCACGTTATCACATAAAACATATTGACCACATTAGTTCACTTAACACACAAGGCATACTGGTCACATAGAAAGTTAGACACATAAGTAAATTAATCACATAAACATAATAACATATGTTTCACTTTTCTTTCACTTAATACATACTTGCATGCTTAGA
The DNA here is from genome assembly GCA_037974665.1 of Ehretia macrophylla. NCBI lineage: Eukaryota > Viridiplantae > Streptophyta > Magnoliopsida > Boraginales > Ehretiaceae > Ehretia > Ehretia macrophylla. Next base: position 3,345,766 of record CM075766.1, read on the forward strand.
CCACTACCCACATTCCGAGGATACCCCGGCTGACAGCTAAACATGCGCTCTGATACCACTTAAATGTCACGCCCCAACTCGACCCCTCCTACAATCAGTCATGACGCAACGGAATTTCGGCAGTATAACGACAGTAAATAGGACACCGAGGCTCTAAACCAACCTCAATAGAACATCATACATCAACTTCACAAACCATACAACAAACAACTCCTCAATAAAATAACAACATACATCATAACCGTATTATACAATAAACAGTCCTCGTTATATGCCTCCGTTCCAACATAATACATTAACCCTTAATATACAATACAAAAACACATTGAGCCAATCTAGCAACCTAATCATAAACAAAAGAAAAGCTACTAAGACAACATCAACTAATTCATTAACTTATCAACATCTTATACATTATAAACTACAAAGCAGATAAAAGTCTACTAAGTTAATTTACAAGATAATAAAACATGTACGACATCATGGATAAGACTCTGGAACATAGGACTCATCCACGTAAGGCACGTTTTCCACATTCTCCTCTTCAGGAGGCACGTACCCGTAATCCTGCAAAAAGTACACCTGTATGCATGCAATAATAGAGAGTGAGCTTATATAAAATAAGCCCAGCGAGGATCCGATAGATCTCGAGCAAGGTCTACTAAACTCCTTGGAATAATCCTTTGAGTCAGTAAACACATAATAACAATAAATAATACTATTATCACATAACTATATAACCATTCAATAAAGGATACTCTATTTGGTATAGCTCCAAATGCCATCACGATCTCAACCATTCTTCTTATAACTCCCCATTACTCATGCACCCGAGGTACCTCACTAGCCCCTCCCTCCATGACACCTTCGTCATGCGAGCTGGGGGTAGCCTCTGGCAGTCATGCCGTTATCAACCCGACAGCCCAACGCTGCCCGAGAGGTGGCACACACATACCAAGACTCCATAATCATCATCAATCATCAATCAATCATTAATCAATCATCAATCAATCATCATTCAATCATCATTTATTCATCATTGATAGCATCAATTATCATTTAAACAACAATAACTTAGTTAGATGACAAAGTAGGCCATCTAACCGGACATGCATTATATACACAATTAAACCCTAAGTTACTAATCAACAACTCACCATTCAACACTCAAACACCACCCAATTATCTAAAGGCATCGTTCAAGAAATTAAAGAATGACAACCTAAACTTCAAAAATTCATAACTTATATTCTACTAACCCAAACATTGCCAAATCAGTTTCTATCACTCACCCATTCAACCTACTACATTAGCCCTCTCGGAAATCTACCATAACACCTCCAAAACATGCCCGATAACCCTAAAACCCTAGGATGTCTTGGCTGAATTTTCCGGATTTTCACACGAACCATGTAATCAAAAATTCGGCATTACAACAGCGCTAACACGTAATTATCAAGTATTTAGAAATCGACGGCAATCGATTTCGATCATCATAACTCAATTTATTTAATATTGAACAATTTAATCAAAATTTAATACCCGAAAAATAAAAATTATGCTACATCCGACAGAAACTTGTAGTATTACCACTAAACGATCCCTAGCATGCAAGGAGCAATAATCTAACATCAGATTACAATTCTAACGGTTCAATCTTCATTTATACACAAAAATGCAAAAGACAAGTTTTGAGATCTAGAATTTTTCTCTCACCTTTGATGTGTTTTGATGCAAGAAATGTGTAGAATGGATGCCAAACAAGTGAAATCAAGCTTTGAATCACTCAATTCAGCTTTGAAATGCAAAATCTATGAGAAAAATGCTTTGAAAATGCCTTCATCTTTCTCCTCCAAGGAGCCATGGTTTTGTGTGTGTTTTTGGGGTGTTTTTGTGCTTTGTGAGTGTGTGTTGGTGATATAAGCTTGTTGGTCAACCATTTAAATGAAAGTCAAAGTTGAAACTTAGCATTTTTTGTGTTTTCTTGACTTTAAATGCATTTTCTTGATTACCAAAGTTCAAAACAATTATTCAACACCCAAGCTAGCTCAAGTAGGTTATTTTTAGGTGACAAGAAGTTTTACAATCAAACACTTTCACCCGAGTCGGCTTAAAACTCGATTTTCGCAAAAGTCGGTGTAAAAACCCTAATAAATTCTTAAGCCAATTTTAAAACCGTTTTAATCAAACACAGGTCTATTAAAGTCCGTGGTCTAGGTCTAGAAGGGTTAAAAAGACTAGTTTCAAAATTTTAGCGGACGTGTTTCGAAAATACTATTCATTGAAAATCGATGATAAAATTTCTGACTCCATTTTTTATGAAAATTTCATGAATGCACATTTAGCATGTTCTAGAAGTATTAATATCAAAACTATCACATTCTAAGTCATATAGCACATAAACAGGTCAATTCACGCAAAACGAGATAAAACACGTAAATCGAGTTAAAGCAGAAAAGTGGGGTTTCACAATGATTGCGAAAACCCATCCCAGTTTCCCTTCTCACCGAGCTTTGGTGCCAGATAAGCTCACCCTCGTTTTTCTCCCTTTCAGGTATAGGTGAGCCGGAGTACGATATTTGGTGATTGTGTGCTAAGGAATATATGTTCATGACTTTAATCTCGAGTGATGAAGTTTGTATAATATGTGATATTTGAATTTATGTAATAGTTAGATGTCATACTTATACATATATAAGTTTTGGTTATACAAAGGATATATGTTATTCTTTGGAATTAGATTGTCGTTTTAAAATGTGTTGGGCGAATTAGAAAATGTTGTTGGAAGTTGGAGTTGATGAGTAGTAGTGAAGGATTTGGAGTTGTGGCTTGTGGTTTTTCTGTTTGCAGGTTAAAACTGGAAAATCCAAAATACAGTCGTTGTACTGCCCGATTTTAGAGGAAACTTAATAGGTTAAAATTTTGACTAAGTTTGGATTGGTAATTAAATCAACTAAGTTACAACCAGATTTAGTCGAGACTAAGGTAAATGAAATTTTGAAATTTGGAATTTAGCAATTGGAAAATAATTATTTTTAAAAGTCTTGAAATATTGAATTATAATAATAGTGCTCGGGCTATTGTAATTGTGCCTTAGCAGACTTAGATGGAGCGATCTTCTTAAACCCATGGCATCACGATCCCAGAAATGTTGGTGGTTTATTTGTGGTATCAAAGATTATATTAGCGATTGAAAAGTTGGGGTCGTGACAACGGCACTCGAGCACCCAAACCAGAACTTTCCACTACCTTCCAGAGCATCCAAGTGGTGCGCATCCAATGGACGAAGCAGAGGCGCTCGAATGCGCTAAGAAGGGCACTCAGACCAATTTTAAGAATTAATTTATGTTTTTAATTATTAATTAGTTTTAATTAGTAGTTTAAATATTTAGTTAGTTTAATTTTAGTAGTAATTGTAGAATATGGGAGAAGTTCTGCCCGAATAGCTTTTTAGTAAAGCTCTTATTCGGGGGAAGTTCTGCCCAAGTAGCTCTTATTAAGGGGAATCTCCGCCCGAATAGCTATTTTGCATCGAACCTTTGCTCAAATCCGGGAATTCATAAATACACAGTCATCATATCGGGGGAGCCTTTTTTGACTCTTTTATTTGTACAACTTGTATTTATTTATTATGTTTGAGTAGAGCTATTATCTAGGGGAGGATATTGTAAATGACAGTCTTTTAATATATGGTCTCAGATTCAAATAATTTAATTTAAATGCAATATATGACTTGTATTTATACAGCATTATCTTTCATACGTAATGCTTTTAAGTAGATGTTATGATTGCTTTACTTTCATGTCATATATCCGTGTTTTAATAGTGAATCTTGAAAATGTTTAGATCTACATCTAGCAACGGAAGCAAAATCAAAAACATGTGGCCATATCTACATATAACAAATGCTAACGAACAAGATCGAGAAAGTGATGCATGGATTCTACTAAGCCATAGCTGAACCATACAAGTCAAACAACAAAATTTTTTCAAGGTTCTAGCAAAGGATCCACATGCATACAATCAAAGATGTCCATAAACTAGATATATATACATTGTACATCAAGTATATATAATGAAATAGCAAGGTTATCCAGTATACCTCTCGTAGTAGGATGTTCATATTCTCTGCTTTGATATGAATATGTCCCTATTACCTATCCGAGAAGAGAAATGTTCTAAAGAGGTTTAGGATATTTCGCACTTTCTCTTCGATATGATAAGCATTGAGAATCAATTCATAGCCCTTCAAATTATTCAACCGGGACTAGAATAATCAAGTACGGGTTATCATATGTTATTATCTTTGAATAACGCAGTGATGTTAATGATAAAGGGTGGCGTGCGAAATGGCAGAACAACATGATGATGTGGACTAATAAACATATGAGTCTACATACGGATCATTGAATGTGACAATAAGTAGTAAACTGCATGATTTCAAATTAATAGTTTACTATTTAGTTGAGAATTGTGAAAATTAATCCTTAGACTTGAGAGATTACGGCTACCGATTATATCAGGGGCTAAATACTTCGTCTGGAAAATATGCGTCTTCCATAAGGTGGGTTACGGCCTTTTGCGTTTTAGTTTTATGGTATGAATCGACAGGTAATTATCAAGATAGGATCTATTAACCTCTGGCATGAGACGATGTCCTATGATATCTGAGATCGGTTGGTAAATGAGCAAGTCCTTGGCCAAGCGAGTATGAAGTGATGAAAAGGAGTTTTTCCATGGTGGTCATCTCTCGTTTCACCGATTCAGATTTATACATAGTATCGGATATGAACTTAACCATTTTATGGTCTTTTCTCGATCGGGGTACTTGTAATAAAAGGATCGGACTGCACGCTAATTGTTGATGGTTAAATGGATTCATGAAAGACGTCGTCTTCATTATCATATACATTCTCAAGGTACATTCATTGCTAGTGCATCACTCATGAGCATGAGGGTACTTCAGTAAATGACAGAGACATTTCCGAAATAGATAAAAGCGGTTTATCGATCCCTAATCGGTACGTGATTATGAATCTAGAAGGTCACACACTAATAACTATCGTGAATAAGTTCATCGAAAGCTTGTATTGTGTGATTGGTGGCTTTAAGGTGTTAAGAGTCATCAATGTTGGTATTTGGGCCAAAAGTGTAATTTCAAAAAGTTTTAGGGTCAAATTGTAATTACCAAAACTTTTGGGGCCAAACTATAATTATTGAAAAGTAGTTTCAATATATTTATTCTAATAGAGATTAGAATGGGCAAAAGATGATATATATATATATATATATATATATATATATATATATATATATATATATATATATATAAATGTGTTTATATATATATATGTGTAATGATGATGTAATTTAAGAAATGCCATGTCATCATCTTAGTTGTCAAAAGGTGAATTGCAAATTAATGACTAGATAATTACATGTGGCATGTGCATGTAGAGATTGATGAGTGGGATAGTCCATGTCATCAATCCTAATCATTTGAATTTGAAATGAATGGATATGATTCATTTTTGAATAAAGACAAAAGAATCTTGACCATTGCTTTTGTTGATAAAGCCTTTTTGACAAGTATCAAGAGAGAGAATAAAGTTACCTTTAGATTGGAATGATTACAATCCTAGGATTTGCATGGCTTTTACTTTAGAAGGAAGAAATTTTGATTGGCCACCTATTAAAGTAATATTATATATATGTTTATATGAGCATATAATATATATTTAATAAAAGACGGCAAGCATTCTCTTTCCACCCACTTGCATTTTCGGCCAAGGGTAGGAGGAGAGAGAAGGTTGTCATCTTGCCATCTAATGCTAATCATTAGGATCAAAAGGCTTGCATGGCTTTTGATTAAAAAGGTGATAATATGATTGGCCACCTATTATGATGGATTAATATAATAAAGATGATAGCATTTTGTCTCACAAACACAAGGCCTCTCATTCACACGACACATATACCAATCAAAGAGCAAAATTAACTTCATCTCCTTGCTTGCAAGTTTCAGCCACAACTAGAACTACTAGAGAGAAGTTTTTGTTTTGCCTGTTACATACATACATAGTTTTAATAGCTTGAAGATACTATTAGCACATACAATCTTCAAGTGTTGGTTGAGCTTTGGATACTTGGTGGACTAACTAGGGCCTTCAAGTTAGAAGGGTTCAAAAGCTTGTCTCTCAACATCGGCTCCACCAAAGTTGTCAACAAGAGGTATACCTTATACCATCTATCATTTATATATATTGTTGATATATATACATGTCTTTGATGAACTTCTTTAGTGAATGGACATTGAAGAAAGAATGTATATTGATTTTAGCTAGAAATTTTTTGAAATTTGGCCTAGTAACTTTCGACCTTAGCATGCGATACATGCATATCTTTCTCGATCTTGAATCCAACATTTACATATGTGTTGACATGATATTCAATGTTGGCTAGTACTTTCAAGTGGTATCAGAGCCTCGGTTTGTATGTCCATGTCACTAACTAGTTAAGCTTGTTTGTTTTTTTATGTGTACCGTGAATGTACACATAAAATGGGTTTATTGGCTTTAGTGCTTTGCATGTTAAGATCTCATGTTGGATCTAGCCTATGGATGAAGATCTTGAATGTATGAGTTAAACATTGAACATGCATGCTTCTACTAAACACACTATGATGGCCGAAAATATGCTTGTAGTCATTGCAAGTTTTTCATGTTAAGAGCTTAGCCTACACACATGCATGTTCAAATCTAGTTTAGATCTTTGATTGATAATGTAGATCTTGAATATATGTGTATGAATATGTGAAACCCCAGATTTTACCTTTGCATAGAATTGCGTGTTTTGACTTGTTTATGTGTTATATGAGTTAGAATGTGCTAACTCTGTAAATTATATTCCTATTACATGCTATGTGTGCATTCATGAAATTTTAATCAAAATCAGCATTGAAAATTTTATCGTTGGTTTTTGTGATATGTTTTGAATGCACGTCCGCTAAAATTTTTACACGGGTGTTTTTAGCATTTGAAAACCTAGTCCTCTGTTATTAATAGACCCATGTTTGATAAAAATTGATTTTGAAACGGAATAGGAATTTAAATAGACTTTTTGGGCGAAAAGTAGGTTTTTTAGGTAAATAGTGATTTTTGCTAAACCCGATTCTTGCATTGACTTTCGTTGACCTAGTATATATTAATATAAATGTATTTATATGTGATATTAAATTATTTTAGATTAATTGTGCATTCAAAAGACATTTGAAAACAAATAATATGACTTTTCACATTCTTTTGTAAAAATCGAGTTTTTAACCGAGTTGGGTGTTAATGTATGCAAATGAAAATTGTTGTTACCTAAAATAAACTACCTAAAAATAGTCTAAGTGTTAAATGCATGTTGGTGAGCAAAATAGTCAAGAAAAACAATTAAAAGACGAAAAATACTAATTAAAAGACTAGAAAATCAAACTTTGACTTTTATTATTTTTGTTGACCTTGAGCTTATATCATCAACATATACTAAAATAGCACAAAAATATCTCCAAAAACACCTACATAACCAAAAATGCCAAGGGAAGCAAAGAGAATGCATTTTTCTAAGGTTTTCAAGTGAATTTCTCATAGATTTTGCAATTCAAGTCCAAATCACTTCATTCAAAGCTTCAAATTTCTTGTTGGGCATCCATTCTACCTATTTATAACCTTAGTTTTCATCAAAGGTGAGAGAAAAATTCTAGATCTCAAAATGCCATTTTTATGTCAATTCATATAATTGAATTTTTAGTCGTTGAAATGTTGAATTGATGTTAAAATATTGCTCAGTAGCTGCTAAGGATCATTTATATGGGTTTATAGCTGTTTTGAACGGTTGTAGCATATATTTCTATTTTCTGGGCATTAAAATTGAGTTATTGGCTTGTTGTGGATTTAATGGAGTTGTGGTGGTTGGAATTGATTGTTGTTAGCTTCTAAAAGTTTGTTAAATACGTGGTAGTAATGTTGTAATGCCGAAATTTTGATTGTGATGTCGTGGTGAAAGTCCGAAAATTTCAGCCATAGTGCATTGAGGTTTTAGGGTTGTTGGGCTTGTTTTGGATGGATTGTGGTTGGTTTCCGAGGGGGATAATGTAGTTGCTTGAGTGGGTGAGTGTTAGGAACTGGTTTGGAGGTTATTGGATTAGTAGATTGTAAGTTATGACTTTTGGAAGTTTGAGTAGTCTTTCTTTAAATATTGAAATAATGTGTTTAGTTATTTGAGTGGTTGAACCATGGGTTGTTATTGGTTAGATTCGAGTTTGGTTGAGTGGATTAATGCATGTTAAGTTGGATGGCCTACTTTGTCATCTAACTTAGTTGTTGGGTTGTTAATTGATTATCTGATGTTATGTTGTTGAAATGATGTTAACTGATTGATTATTGATGAAGCCGGGAGATAGGCAACCTACTTTGTTGTCCTTTTGTGATATGAATGATTATACTTATTGTCATGAGTCTTGGTATGTGTGTGCCACCTCTTGGGCAGCGTTGGGCTGTCGGGTTAATAACGACATGACTATCATAGACTACCCCTAGCTCGCATGGGCGGAGGTGCCATGAAGGGAGGGGCTAGTAAGGTACCTCGGGTGCGTGAGTAATGGGGAGTTATAAGAAGATGGTTGAGATTGTGATGGCGTTTGGAGCTACACCAACTAAAGTATCCTTATTGATTGGTTATTATTATTGTTGTGCATTTATTGTTATTGATGTTTATTATGTGTTTACTGCTCAAAGGATGATTTCCAAGGAGTATAGTAAATACTTGTAAAAGATCTATCAAATCCTCACTGAGCTTGTTTTATATAAGCTCACTCTCATTCGTTATCTGCATTCAGGTGTTACTAAGCCAGACTTTGTGTACGTTCCTCAGGAAGCTGAGTATGTGCCTTCTATGGAGGAGTCTTATGTGCCGGAGTCATATCCATGAGGTTGTCTTAGTTTTTTTAGTATGATGCATTGTATAACTTACTTAAAGATAAAGAATTATATAACTCTAGTTTAGTAGTCTTTCATTTGAACATGATTAGGTTGCTAGACTGGTTATAATTTATTTTGCAAATGTATGATATGTCCTATGGTTGATGTTGGAACAAAGGCGTATAACTTATGAATGAACTGATGAATGTATGTTTAATATATGGGAATGGTTGTGTTGTATATTGTTGATCTTTGGAGTTGGTTATATGGAATTATGAGGGTTGGTTTAGAGCCTTGATGTTTGTGTTACTGTCGTTATACTGCCGAAATTTCATTGCGTCCTGACTGATCGTAAGTGAGGTTGAGTTAAGGTGTGACAGAATATGTCTTAGCTTGAACTTGCATGCTACACCTATATGTAGTGATGGCCGAAAATCACATCTATCTTTGGATGATTTGTCTTCTTATTTAAAGTGCTAACTTGTGAAGATAAATGGAGATATGGTCTTTGCATGTTGACTTTAGAATTGGAATAAGTAGACTATCATAATATATTCGAAAGGGACACTTATTTAAAAGGGTTCTTTTTGTAGATTTATAAAGTCAAAAGTTTAGAAAAAGTCAGGTCTTGCTTTTATATGGTGTTGGCCGAAAATACTCTTTGTGGAAAGGAGATTTATTTTGGTTTTATTGTATATGACAAGATGATAGTAGTTGCCTTGAAGTCCTCAAAAGTTTATTTCTATTATATGCATGTGTTGGAATAAAAGTTTAAAAGATAGTTTAAGCTTATTTTATATGATCATGCATATGAATTTAATTGAGGACTACTTGATGATTAAAAGTGTTTAATAGTCAAGATTGCAACTTATCTATGTGTCTTGAATATGGAAAAATATATTTCACATAGTTGGGCTATATGTTTTAATCTTGAAATTAGAAATTATCTAATAAGTAGTATTGAGATATTTCTAAATTTAAGAAAGTAGAAAGTTGATCATTTAATGATATAATACTTTCAAAGGACTATTGGGCTATAGTTAATGTATGTGGGCCTTAAGAGATTTGTTGATTGGGCTTGGGCCTTGTGTACATCTACTTGTGCTTGATTTTAACCTTTAAGGCCACTTTGTGTGAATTGGCCATGGACTTGTGTGCTTCTTTAAAGTTTTGGACTTAGAAGTGAGTATAATTAATTATAAGAAGTTATGAATTAATGGGCCATTATGACTTGCAACTATAAAAGGAGTTTTATAATTATGCAAAAGGGCATTGATTTAGTTTATTCTTTCATGATTGATGAGTGGATTAAGCTTGAATGCTAGAAATTAATATGTTGGTTATTATATTATGATATGAATAATCATGCATATTTATTATTTTGAGAATGGTGAATTTTATCATGGACTTGGGCTTTAGGGTCAAAAGTTATTGGGTTGTAATTTGAGACATAAGTCTCAATTTATTTCTTGTCATTTGAGAGAATTATGTAGTGAGGACTTTTATGTAATTCTTCAAGAGAAAGCTTCTTTAAGGCCCAATGGACTTTTCCAAGGAGTTGGAGACCCAATAAAGATTTCAAAGTGTTGAAGATCTTTTAAATAGAATAGTTTTATTTCTTTAAGCCCAAAAGTCAACCCCATGATCCACCATTCATATATCTTTGCATTCATACTATTTAAATTGCTATAATTATGATTGTTAGCTTAATAGTATGTTGAATGCTTATTGATTTGATGAGATTATATTAACTCCCTATGCGCAAACAAATATTAGATTTTCAAACGGTAAAAAGGGTTTTATCGTAGTCCTCCGCCATCCTAGGATATTTAATAAGACTTAAATGAATACGATCCTTCTTACCCAAAGGTAGAGGATATATTTCAAAGTAAGTTTATTAAAATGGCTAGAATGAAACATAGAGATGTGGTTATCTTCCAAAATCTAACGACCAATTATAACCACAAAGGCTTGAGGTTATTGATTCAATTTATCGGATAACTAAGTGACGGCGGGTACAATCTAACTAGAGCACCTAATCAATTATAACCACAACAAAGAGTTGACCATACCCTATTTAGAGACATAGACAACAAAGAGTTGTTAACCTTTGGTATTCATGTTCCAATTCTAGCCACAAAGGTTTGAGGAATGTGTCTGATCATAGGAACTTGGTCATCCCACTTAGAGTCTTTTCATAGATTCATGTTATCTCATTTAAGGGAGTATGAGATTTAAAACAAATAATGGGAGTAGCTATTATATCTTGCAATTTAATAGCTTTACATGTATTCTTATTAGCATGCAATCTTACTTTCTGTTATATTTACTTTTTCTGCAATTTAATGGCTTCATTCATAAATCCTATTTTATCCATCCTTAATCATGATTATTTAGTTGGACAAAACTTCAAAAAAGGGTACAAAAGTTTAAGAGTAGTCCTCCAATTTTAGAGAATTGAGTATATTCTGGATGTCCCGACATTTGCTCCCGTAGATGAGACTACTTCCGAGACTGACAAGATCGCTTATTATAAATGGGTCCAGGATGACCTGCGTGCTAGGGGATACATTCTTTCATCAATGAACGATGATCTGCGTCGATTCTATGAGGGGCTGCCTCATTCAGTAGATATCATTCGTTGTTTGGAGGAATCCTTTGGCGAGCGTAGTCAGTCTATGAGATTCCAGTTGACCCGTGAGCTTTTTAGTATGAGACTTGAAGAAGGGGGTGACGTGAGCCAGCATTGTCTCAGAATGATTTACTTGGTAACTCAATTGGAGGCATTTGGTTTCGTTATGGAATCCCGACTTCAGGTGGACTTGATCTTGCAATCTTTTCCACCATCCTACTCTCCTTTGATCTTGGACTTTCACATACACAGAATTGAGGTCACACTAAATGAGTTGCCAGATATTTTGACTAGCTGGCAGAACCTTGGTTTGGATGCAGGGCCCGATCCCCATGTTGAGTCCTCTCCTTCTGTGGCTGAGCCCAGCCAAAACAGAAACAGAAGAAGGAGGAAGATGAGACATAGGAGAAGCCAGGTTGTGGCATTCTTACCAGGAGATCTCTCATCAGGAGGGGATTGAGTAGTAGGCCCCGTTTATACATGATTTGGTTGCATTGGATCGGCTTGGTTTACGATCCCGATTTTGAAAAATGTTTATACATGTTCGGATTAGTTAGATTATTTCTTTGAATAGTAGTGACTATTTTCAATCATTTCTAGAGGATATTTTGGAAATGATCATTTGTAAGAAATGATTGGCATTTTGTATATCTTTCATTAATGGTAATGAAATGGTCGGAATGCGTATCAAAAGAAAGAATGTCTTCAAACTCAAACATTTATATTTCATTGCTTTGCATTTAAAGAAATGGCTAAATACCAAATCATACATATATTGTCTTGAACTTTGAAATGGTCAAGAGTCAAAGACTAGAATTCTTGTATTTATCTATCCAAATGAGTTTGATAGATTAATTATTCTTTTTGACAAAAAATAATTTGTTCAAAATAAATAATTGAATGAAATGGAGCTTATGAGACTTGTCAAGAATATGTTGGGTTATAAAAGAAGATTAGAGAATGCATCTTTTATCACCATAATCTTTCAAATTGATTTTAAACTTATACCATGTTTTAATTTTATGGCTCTATAGAATTTAAACTCCTTCATGCATAGTTTCTTTAGAGAAAGGTAACTATGATGAGATGGATAAAATGAAAAGATAGAGATCGTTTTCATTTATAAAGGTAATATCTAAATTTATAAGAAAGGTTAGTGGGAATTCATGCCCTTAACAAGTCTTGTGAATTTATGATACCTTCGTTCGCCAAGGTCCAATCAAATTTTATATAATGTTGTATTACTTGGGTAAACCGATCATGTCTTGAAAGTGTCATGAATATGAAGTACAATGACATGATTGATTGTTTTCTCATGACTTGTACACCTAGTCACCATCTTAAAGTTCTCTTTAAGATGGAAGAATCTAATAAATTTTGGTCTCTAGTCTCAATTGACAGGGTATCCGTCTTTTCTTGTAGATTTCCTTCCGACTATTAAGAAATGGTCGCAAATGTTTTTTGCACCTAATCCTTGCGCTATTTGCATTCTCCTTTAAATGCAATGGCAAGTATTTGGAACGATATGATGTAATGAGTTACATGATAGATATCGGAGAGAATACTTATAAGTTCTAGTGATCTTATTGTTATAATGATCTCTATATGAACTTTAACCCAGAATTTTAAGGTTTATGGTTATAGTGAAGTTCTTAACGAAGAATTCACTTAAAAGGATAAGAGTGTATTTAGTGGATTTGTGAATTATTGGAAAGAGTTCCGAACAATAATAAGTAATAGTTATGTTATTATTTGAGCCAAGATGTTGCTTGACTTTTATGAGGTTTGGATATTATGTGGAGTCTATTGATGGTAGCCGATATTATGTGATATGGTAACTATTATAGAGGCTTTTTGCATAAGCTTAGAAGAACCCGTTCTCATCAAGAGTCCGAACATGTTAATAGTCAATTCAAGAGTTTCTGTATTAACAGATAAAATCCTATATTTTTTTTGTTAATTCAATGAGATTTTATTGAAAATGAAGAACAATACAAGAAAAAAGTACATCAAACCAAAATGGAAAACAAAAAGAAACTCAAAGGAAAACAATCAAAAGTCCAAGAGTAATTCTCGGACCAAAGAGAAATGAAAACAAATCAAAAGATCTTAAACTCCCCATCTGCTCATGGTTCTACAGTTGAGAGTTGAGTCGTGGAAACAATGACCAAGAAAGATCTTTGAAGTAACCTCATTTCGAATGGTGTTCAAAATTTGTTCTTCAGTAAGGGCTTCATCGTTGAAAATTCTACGGTTACATTCCAACCAAATGTTGTAGATTGCAGCACAAAGGTAAGTTCGAAAAATCTGGGTTTTAACATCCCCACTTTTGTGTTGAATAGAGGTAGCAATTCCCATGATGCTCGATAGAGTTGAGATAGAGTGATCCATAGATAGTGCAGTTAATCCCTATTTCCAAATTCTCTTTGTGAAGGAACATTCGAAGAAAAGATGTTCATTTGTTTCACACCCTAAGTAGCAGAAGATACAATTTGAATTGTCTTGAATCCCCCAAGAAACAAGCCTATGCCGTGTAACAAGTTTGTTCTGGAAAGCAAGCCATGTGATGAAGCTGTGTTTTGGAATACAATTATGAAACCAAACAAGCTTGAACCACTGAATTTTCCGCCCACATTTTCTAATTGCATTCCAAGTGTGCCCAGTTGAAAGAATCAAAAATATTAGAATCCAAATCAAAAAGACTCGAAGGGTTGAGATTAGCAAGAGAAGGAGGATGATGAGGCCAAATCCAATTATTATCATGAATGACATCAGAAACACGAGCATTGATGGATGGAAAAGAAACATCAACACAAAATTCATGTAACAAGTTACCTGAAGGGTGCCAATTATCATGCCAAAAATGTGTCAAATTTCCGTTACCAATAAGGTGAGTAATGGAATTTTTTGCCAAGTTCCTAATTTGAAGCATTTTTCTCCACGTCCAACAAATATCCTATGGAATAGTGAGTGTCCAAATACATTTATCTTTGATATGGTTGGACCAAACCCAAGAGGCCCAAAGAGTATCCCGCGTTGAGTAGAATCTCCAAAAAAGCTTAAGGAGAGTAGTTTTATTGGCTTCCTCAATACTTCAGATTCCAAGTCCACCTTCATCAATTGGTTTGCAAATAAGATCCCAAGCAATTTTAGGACCACTATCTCTCCAAAGAAAAGCTTTGAACAGTCTTTCCATATCCAAAATGACACCTTTAGGAATAAAAAGTGTACTAATCTAGTAAGAGTACATACTGGATAAGATTGATTTGATCAGTTGAAGCCTGCCTGCAAAAGAAAGCCATCTATTCGCCCAATGATTAATACGTTTAGAGATTTTGTCAAGAAGCATTTGGCAGCCACTTTTACGAAGTCTGCCAGAAATAAGGGGGACCCCCAAATAACGAACAGGAAATTCACCCTCTTCAAAACCAAGAATGCTATTAATAAGACTAATGGTATCAGCAGTGCAACTACCATAGAAAATCTGACTCTTGTCAGGATTGTACCGTAACCCAGAAACAGAATGGAAATTATCAAGTGTCTGAATAATACTTCTAATAGAAAGTTCACCCGCTTTGCAGAAAATAAGAAGATCATCCGCAAAGGAAAGATGATTCAACTTGAGTTTAGCACATCTTGGATGAAATTGAAAATCTCTAGTAGAATGGAGCTGATTAAGCATACCGGTAAGAATTTCCATAGCAATGAGAAAGAGGTAAGGTGAGAGGGGGTCACCTTGCCGAAGACCTTTTGTACCTGGAAAATAGCCTTCAAGACTCCTATTGATGGAAATAGAGAATCTAGTTGTTGAGATACACTCTCGGACCCAGCCAATAAAAATATTAGGAAATCCGAATGCCTTAAGAGAGAGGATGATGAAGTCCCAATTGATAGAATCGAATGCTTTCATAATATCCACTTTCATAGTGTAGCGAGGAGTGAGATTCTTCCTGGAGTAATTCCGCACAATATCTTGAACAATGAGAATATTCTCAAAAATTGATCTATTTTCCACAAAAGCCGATTGGTTGTGGGAAATGATGTGTGGAAGGCAGCTCGTCATATGGCTGGCATTGATCTTAGAGATACATTTATAAATATTATTACAACAAGAAATTGGCCTAAAATCTTTGACCATCAAAGGAGGATCAACTTTAGGGATAAGTGCAATAATCCTGTAAAGATAGTTATAGTTGATCACCATCTTTGGGAAGATGAGTATACAGATATGAATGTTAAATGCACTAGATCCTATGGTTGATAACATTAGTGCAAGTGGGAGATTGTTAGGGATATGCCCTAATACTAAAGTTTAAGATGACCTTATTAGGGTTTAATAAGAATATTTTTTACGTGTTTTATACACAATGTTATTTGTAGGATGTTCATATTCTCCGCTTCGATATGAATATTTCCCTAATACATATCCGAGAAGAGAAATGTTCTAAAGGGGTTTAGGATATTTTGCACTTTCTCTTCGATATGATAAGCATTGAGAATTTCTTCATAGCCCTTCAGATTATTCAACCGGGACTAGAATAACCGAGTACGGGTAATCATATGTTATTACCTTTGATTAACATAGTGATGTTAATGATAAAGGGTGGTATGCAAAATGCCAGAACAACATAATGATGTGGACTAATAAACATATGAGTAATCGTCTACGTACGAATCATTGAATGTGACAATAAGTAGTGAACTGCATGATTTCAGGTTAATAGTTTACTATTTAGTTGAGAATTGTGCAAATTAATCCTCAGACTTGAGAGATTATGGCTGCCAATAATATCAGGGGCTAAATATTGCATCTGGACAATACCCTTCTTCCATAAGGTAGGTTACGGCCTTTCGCATTTTAGTTTTGTGGTATGAATCGACAGGTAATTGTCAAGATAAGATTTGTTAAGCTCCGACGTGAGGCGATGTCCTATGATATCTGAGATCAGTTGGTAAACGAGCAAGTTCTTGACCAAGGCGAGTATGAAGTGATGAAAAGAGTTTTTCCATGGTGGTCATCTCTCGTTTCACCGATTCAGATTTATACATAGTATCAGATGTAGACTTAACCATTTCATGGTCCTTTCCCGATCGGGGTACTTGTAACAGAAGGATCAGACTGCACGCTAATTCTTGACAGTTAAATGGATTCATGAAAGACGTCATCTTCATTATCGTATACATTCTCATGGTGCGTTCATTGCTAGTACGTCACTCATGAGCATGAGGCTGTTTCGGTAAATGACAGATGTGACGCCCGAGATTTAGCCATACATTCATTTACTGTTGTATCCATTAATTGCGCATTAATTTTGTGCTTTACTTATTGTCTTTCTAGGTTACTATTCATTCCATTTTCAAACTGCATTATATTAGTGAATTAGCATTTTTATTAAATCATATTAATTGTTAAAGGAATGAAAAAATGTGCAGTTGGACTAGGAGCGGTAGGAGCACTAGTTTAGAAAATGCTTTTAGTGGTTCAATGAATAGTGTTACGTAACATAACTTAGAGATTTAATTAGTTAGCATTCACTTTACATATTAGGCTCGTTTTAAGATTAGCAACACTCATTTTAGGGAACCACTTAAACACCCAACTTAGCCCATTTAATATATACTCAACACATGACCACTTTAGCTTATAAAAACAAAAACAAACAAAAAAAAGAGAGCAAATGATGAAAAGTCCTGTAGCAGGCCGATAGCCTTTTCTTCCATTTGTGTGATTTTTGCTTCAACAATTCTTCAATCCAGGCCAAGCCAAGCCTAGAGCAAGTAGTTTAGGGTGTGTGCAAGCCACCTAGGTGCTCCTACGCGCATTGGTGAGGGATTTCACAGCTTCTTTTCGCATATTAAAAATGTTGCTATTTTCTTGATTTGTTAGAAATGATGTTTAATGCTATTGCAAGGCTCAAATAAGCTTATATATGTTGTGTACATGTAGTAGAGACCATATTTATGCTATTGTTTCATGTATTAAACGGTAGAAATCGATAGTTAATTTGTAGGAGTGAATAGTGACAAAAATTCTAGAGTTTTTTGTAATTGCACGTTTTAACTTGATTCAATGCTTCTAATAGATGCCTTAGGTGTTAATGAAGGTAGTCTAATAGCCCCGTGCACTTGAATTGCTCTAATATCGCATAGACATGAATTAGCCGACTTTAACAAAAGGGTTTCGGGGTTAAGGTGAATCCGGGTCGATTTGGGCTTCACTTTTAGTATTCTTAGGCTACCTAGGTGCTATAGAAGCTTTGCTAACCCTTGTTTGAAGCCCAGTTGAAGTATGTGTAGTTCAAGCCTATAAATGGGAAATTGGGGGCTTTCGGGATAAATGCGGGTAATCAAACATGTTTGTGGATTCTAAAGGTACCTTAAGGGTTACTTAGAAGATTGGTATAACTTTCCTTTGAATTTGAAACATTAACTTTGGTTTGGAAGAGAAATAGCTTGGAAAACAAAGGGGTTTATGTGCAATATCGGTTGTCTCACGCTTCTAAGACCTTGACACGACCTCTTGAGTGTTTAAATGTGGTTTCAAGTGGATTTGGAACTTTTGGTATAATTCTAAATGTATCTTATATATGCCCTTTGTAAAGTTGCTTATTTGCTTGTATAAACTGCTTCTAACCTATCTTTTCTGAGGTCAACCTACTTTGTTGATCCTCTTATGTGTTATTGCTTATATTGTTGATATTGACTTGTCATCGTTAAGTGCATTGCATAGTGGTTACGCAACCATAGTGTCAGGGGCGGATGTGTTGAATATCGACTAGGCAGTAGAGGGCTTGCCGGTAGATATTCAAACTCCGTGCCCTAGTCCCTCATTCGCCTGGTCCGGAGATTGCCAGGGGATGTTGGGTCGTAGGATTATCGGGGTACATCCGGAGTACACCCACTGGAGTGTTTGGGGTTATACCGGTTTATCGTGATCGTGATCGTGGTTCGCGGATCGTGAATAAAGACCAAGTGAAGATTGAAGTATAGGGGTTATATGAAATGTATCCTTTTTAATGTATGGTTATTTAAGCTATAGTTACTTCTTAAATTGTTTAATTATTATTGTTGTTTAACTGTTTTACCTGTTGCATTGCACGCCCCGGGACCTTATCCCTCACTGGGCAACAGTGTTGCTCATACCTCAATATCATGTTTCAGGAAGTGCTGAGGGTGATCCCCAGCTAGTTGAGGTGGTAGTGGAAGAAGAAGAAGTTCAGGTTGACCCTTTGCCCTAGTTGCTGTGTGTTTATTGCCTGAGGTGGATATGATTTCTTGTTATTTCATGGTGTTCATGTACTACTATGTTATGATCTATTTGTGGCCTTGGGGCTATGTATATTCTTGTAGTTGTAAGTTGAAAGTTAGTTGGTTGTAATGCTAGCTTTGCGATATTATGGCTTGTAATAACTTTTAATTCTCTTTTAGTTCTTGCATGCTTGGGGGTGTATGTTTAAAGGCATGTTTGATTTCAACTTCTAAGATTGCTCTAATATTATCATTGAACGACATGTTAAAATGGTTTAATGAAAAGTTAAGTTGGTTGCATGCTTGTGTGATTTGGAGCAATTGTATGTTTCAAGGCTTGGATGGCCTAGAACCTTTGAATTTTAATTATAAAAGCTGTTTTAGTATATTGTAGCTATTTTGAGCATTTACAAGCTTTCAAATGTCTGCAGTACAGAGGAGACTCTGTCCGTTTATCGAGTCCAGACTTAACCTTTAGCATGGGGTTGGGTCGGGACGTTACATTTTAGGTAGTATCAGAGCTATAGATTGCTTGAAGCCGGGTTAAATTTCTCGATCTGTGGGTAGAGATCTGTTATGTGACCTTGTGATTGTATGAATTTGTGGTCCTTTGATTTGCCTAAGTGGAATTTGAATTAGAAAGGAACATGCTAGCATGATAATGGAACGTGAAAGGTCTCTAAGAGTTGATGTTTGAAAGTGAAAAGTCTAGAATGTCAAGCATGATTAAGTGACTATGAATCTCTTGTATGTGAACATTCTTCTAATGTAATATGTGACTTAAGTGGACTTATTTGAACTTCTTCCTATGTGCTTTAAATGTAATTTATGTAAATGCCTATCATAATACCTTGCATTCTAGTTGTTGAGATGAGGAGAAGGGGCAGACCGGGGAGAGAGTCGGAAGAAGCTCCTAGGCAGGGTGTACTGGGAGAGGGTGAAGGAGTAGTAGAGAATGCACCACCACAGGGACCAGAACCCAGCACTGCGCAAATTCTGGCTACTATGGCTACTGCTATGAACACTATTGCACAGTTTGTAACTCAGCAAGGTCAGACAGGGGCTGCTAAGGGTAATCAGGCCGCCAGAGCCTAGGGTAGTGGTGCTACTGGAGGTAATTTGTATGACCGATTTTTACATCATGGGGCCTACAGCTTCTTTGGAGAACCTGATGATATGAAGGCCGAATTGTGGTTGAGGAAATTTGAAAGAGTGGCTGCAATTCTAGAGTGCAGTGATGAGAGAAAGATTACTTATGCTACATTTCTGCTGGAGGGTGATGCCGAGGAGTGGTGGCGTACTATTAATGAGAAATGGGAAGCTGAGGCAGTTCAACATTCGTGGGCTGACTTCGTTCGAGAGTTTCGAGATAAATATATATCAGTGGTTGCCTGTGAGAGACGTCAAGCAGAGTTCATAGCTTTGAAACAGGGAAATATGACAGTGGATCAATATAAGGCTGCTTTTACTAGGCTTTCCCGCTATGTGCCGGCTTTGGTACAACCTGAGGATATAAAGATGCAGAGGTTCATTATGGGATTGAGTAATGATATTATGCTTAATCTGTTTGTGAATGATTACCCTAACTATGTTGCAGTAGTGAGTGCCGCATCAAGGTATGAAAAACGCAAGGCAGACGTGTTGGCAGAGACTAGTCAATCGAATAAGCGGTAGTTTCAGTCTCAGAGCCAAGGGTACTAGAGGCAGACTATTCCAGTTGGGCAGAGTCCACAGCCGAGGCAGACACAGAGTTATACAGGGCCTGTTCAAATTTAGTCGCGACCAGCCCAGAGTCAGAGTCAGGGGCAGACTCGACCAGCAGTAGTTCGTTCTCAGCAAGGTAGTTCAGCTACCTCTACATACAGAGCTCATTCGGGAGGCACTGTTGTAAGACGTCACCAGCAGTGCAGCTTCTGTCAACGCCAGGGTCATACACAGGAGAATTGTTGGAAAAGATTGGGCCGATGTACCGGATGCGGCAGTGATCAACACAGGGTTAGAGACTGCCAGAAATTCAAGAATACCAGAGGTCAGACATCTGGTCAAGGCAATCAGACCAGGGGTTCAGTTGCAGCACCAGTACCGTGGGGTCAGGCCCGAGTATTTGCCTTAGATGCTGAGGAGCTTCCGGATACGACCGCTGTAGTAGAAGGTACTTTTCTTCTTAATGATCAATCAGTTAGAGTTTTAATTGATTCCGGGGCTTCGCATTCATTTATTACACCTATTTGTGCACAAAATGCTAAGTTGAAACATGATAAACTGTTGCATGATATTATGGTTTATACTCCTATGGAGCCGAAGTTTGTCACCAAATCTATCTGCAAGGCATGTAATATTTATATTCAAGGTCGTTTTTTTTCTGCCGATTTAATTATTCTACCTTTTCGTGACTTTGAAATTATATTGGGGATGGACTGGTTAGGTAAATATTATGCCCAGCTTGATTGTAGGAAGAAGATTGTGAAACTAGTAATGCCCCGACCAGCCCGTACTTAAAATAGTTGGTAGTAGAAAATCTACGGGGACTCCTATCATATCTTCTATTAAAGCATAAAAAATGTTAGGTAAGGGTTATGAGGCTTACTTTGCTTATTTGATTAATCAACCTAGTGATCAATTGAAACTGAAAGATGTACCTATCGTGAGAGAGTTTTCAGGGGTGTTTCCTGAGGAGTTACCTGGTTTACCACCTGATAGAGAGATAGAGTTTGTGATCGACTTATTACCAGGGGCTACGTCTATCTCTAGAACTCCATACAGAATGGCTCCACCTGAGTTGCAAGAATTGAAAATTCAGTTGCAAGGTTTACTTGAGGAGGGATTCATTCAACTGAGTTCTTCATCTTGGGGTGAACCGGTCTTATTTGTTAAGAAGAAAGACGGATCTCTTCGATTATGCATTGATTATCGGGGTCTTAATCAGATAACTATCAAAAACAAATATCCATTGCCTTTGATTGAGGAATTATTTGATCAGTTGCAAGGTGCCAGGGTAATTTCTAAATTCGATCTGAGGCAGGGCTATTACTAGTTAAGGATTAAGTCTGATGATGTTCCCAAAACTGCTTTCAGAACTCGGTATGGTCATTTTGAGTTTGTTGTTCTGCCATTTGGGTTAACTAACGCTCCTGCCGCATTTATGGATCTGATGCAGAGAGTATTCCGCCCCTATCTGGATCAGTATGTGGTTATTTTCATTGATGATATTCTTGTGTATTGTAAATCTGAGGCGGAGCATGAACATCTTAGAATTGTGCTACAGACTCTTCAGGAACATCGGTTATTTGCGAAGTTTAGCCAATGTGAGTTCTGGTTAAGACAAGTCACTTTTCTGGGCCACATTATTTCTCAGGATGGGATTTCTGTAGACCCATCAAAGATTGAGGTTGTCATGGCATGGAAACGGCCGGAGACTATTACAGAATTTCGCAGTTTTCTGGGTTTAGCGGGTTATTACAAAAGGTTTGTCAAGGATTTCTCTAAAATTGCTGGACCTTTGACTCAACTCACTCGGAAGAAGACTATATTTGACTGGAATGAGAAATATGAGGCTAGCTTCCAAGAATTAACGAAGAGATTAACCACAGCTCATATTCTCGCTCTACCTGAGGGTACTGATAATCTGGTAATCTATAGTGATGCTTCTAAGGAGGTTTGGGCTGTGTATTGATGCAGAATGGGAGAGTTATTGCTTATGCTTCCAGAAAATTGAAACCTTATGAACTTAATTACCCGACGCATGATCTTGAGCTTGCAGCTATCATCTTTGCATTAAAGAAATGGCGTCATTATCTTTGGGGTAATAAATTTGAAATCTTTACTGATCACAAGAGTTTGGAATATCTCTTCTCTCAGAAAAAGTTGAATATGAGGCAGAGGCGTTGGTTGGAGTTGCTTGAGGATTATAATTGTACTATCAATTATCTGCCAGGTAAGGCTAATATTGTTGCTGATGCCTTAAGCCGAAAGGCTACAATTGCTAGTCTAATCATAAAAAATTGGGAGTTCATGGAGGGATTATGTTTATGGAGGCCAAACATTTCAGATTCTGGTGTTCAATTTACAAGTTTGCATATTCAGTCTCTTTTATTATCCAGGATTAGAGAGGCTCAGCAAGCTGATCTGCAATTGATGGAAATCTTAGAAAAATCAAAAGGGGGAGAGTCGGATTTCAAATTACATGATGATGGACTTCTTAAGTTCAAAGGCAGAATTTGCATTCCTTCTAAGCCAGCTTTAAAGAAAGAAATTCTTGTAGAGGCTCATAATTCTAAGTATACTATCCATCCAGGTAGTACCAAGATGTACAGAGATCTGAAATAGAACTACTGGTGGAACAACATGAAGAGAGAGATTGCTGACTATGTTGCTAAATGTCTTACATGCCAGAAAGTTAAAGCTGAACATCAGAGACCAGCAGGGTTGATGCAACCTTTGGCTATTCCTGTTTGGAAATGGGATCACATTACCATGGATTTTGTGTCAGATTTACTGCGGTCTTCGAGAGGTCATGATTCAGTCTGGGTTGTTGTGGATAGATTGACCAAAACTTCTCATTTTATTGCGACAAAGAAAACTGAGCTCTTGATAGGTTGGCTGAAATTTATGTTGAGAATATTGTTAGACTTCATGGGATTCCCAAGAGTATTATGTTAGATAGAGATTGTAATACCCGAGCCCGGAACGTGAAATTTTCCTGTTTATTTTTTTTAAAATTATATTCTTCTTAAATTCTTTGAAATTTAATTATTATTCCTTTATTGTCGCAAAGTGCATTGCATTTCGAGAGCGATAGTTAGAGAGAGTTTTCTAGTCCCCAGCAAATACTGAAAACTAGTATTTAGTGTTTTAATTTTAATATTTTAGTTGTTGTTAACTAGAATTAGATTTGTATTATTTGTTTTAGCCTTAAAATGCAAGAAATAAGCTTATTTGACCAACTTAAGTAACCTTTGACCAAAGCCTTGACTATTTGACTTAGCTTGTCATCTTATTTAAGCTTATAATAGCAAAGAAATAAAACAAGAAAAGCTGAAAAATAAGAGAGCAAGGGCCGAAACTTTGAGGGAAAAAGAAAAAAAAATTCTCAACTTCCAATCTTCAAAACTTCGCGAAAGCTTGCACGGGGTTGTTTCCGAGGCTTCCAACGTGGTTTTCCTAGCGTCTAGGAGCGTCTAAGGTGAGGGAAGCATCTTTATTTGTGCATTTTATTGTTTGTTATACAAACTTTAATTTTTAAGAATTATGCGTAGATCGTTATTTTATCCATTTTGATGCTTGAAGGATGTTCCTTGTCAATTGTAGAACATGTATTTGTAGCTTTTTAGCATTTTCTGCGGTTGAATATAGAAATTGCAATTTAAATTGATAATGGAATAGTAAATTATGAATAGTAAACCCCCTTTTTGTAAAAGTTGCTCCGTTTTGCGTTCTGTTGATGTGAAAAGATGCTAGATATGTTAGAATGCCTAAATGCATGATTTTTTTGGGTTGTGTAATGGAAAAACAGAGAAAAATGGCTTGGTACATGTTGGGGTCGTTTCGGTCGAGTTTAGCATTTTCTCGTTTTGCATGATGGCGTTGTCTCGGGAGTCCATGGAAGTACTTTTGGCGTGGTTATGGCATTGGTTGAGTGTTTGATTAGGGTAGCTATAGTTCAAACTAGCAAAAGGGGAAATCGGGGCTTTGCGGGAATTCTAGGGTAAAGTAGGGTTTTGTGGTCTTTAGACATGCCTTATGGTGACTTAGGAGGAATGGAGAAGTCAGTTTCCAAAACTCGTGGCTCGTTTGGAAGTAGTAGAGTTTTGAAAGTTGGGCTCATTTTGTGATTTTGTTGGTTTTCATAGTGTTATGCCTGTAGAATGCTTATTATTGATTCTTATGCTTGTTAAAGTTGATTCTGATTGAAATGTTGATTAACTGTTGCTATTGCGTGCGAGAGTAACCTACTTTGTTATTCTCCCACGTGTGGCTCTATTGCTCGATTGCTCAATTGTTGCATTGTATATTGTATTGCATTCATAGAGTCAGGGACGGTGTGATGGGCCTCTCTGGGTAGCCTTGGGTTGCCATGGTTGGTTGCCCTAGCTCCGTGTCCTATTCCCTTTCTTGCTTGGGTTGCCTCCCAGGAAAATTTGGGTCGTAGAATTGATTGGATACTTCCGGGGTATTCCAAACTAAAGTTATAAGGTGGTTGGGCCGGCACATCGTCATTGGATTCGTGATTGCAAGTTGCTCGTGGAAAGTGAATTGTATCCTTTAATTGAATGATTATAGCCTTAATGCTTGTCTTGATTTATTGTTGGCTTTGTTTGTATCTCTATATGATAATTGACTTATCAACTTGACTATTTGCATTGCATTCTCCTCTCACCTCCGTCCTTGAGACCAATTACCCTCGCTGAGCAATAGTTTTTGCTCATTCCTTTCTATACTATATTTTACAAGAGTAGTTGAAGCGGATCCTATTGAGGTAATTGAGGAAGAGGAGCAAGTGGAGGTGTTCCTTGATGGCACTTTATTTGCTTAGCTGGTGGTTGGTTGCCAGTCTTTTGTGTGGGCTATGCTTGATGTGTATATTACTTGGTTGACGCTTCATTTTGAGGCTTGTAGCCTTGTATGTAGTTTCTATTTTGAGGCCTTTATGGTCTTATGTTGTAAAAGTTGAAAGGTTGTAAAGTTGTAAAGATATACTCACGTGACTAGTAAGAACTGCATGCTAATGGTTTAACTACTTAGTGGCATGAATACTTGCGTAGTATGCATGACATTTTGGTTTGCAAAGTTGGTT
This sequence comes from Ehretia macrophylla, assembly GCA_037974665.1. NCBI lineage: Eukaryota > Viridiplantae > Streptophyta > Magnoliopsida > Boraginales > Ehretiaceae > Ehretia > Ehretia macrophylla. Next base: position 3,371,402 of record CM075766.1, read on the forward strand.
AATGAGAAGATGTATGTTTCTAAAAGAAAGTTGACTTGTTTCAAATGTTTGTTGTGGTTTTCACAAATATTATGTTGAATGTAGGGTTTTCAGATCGTCCACGGTACAGAGGAGACTCTGTCCGTGTGTCGGGTCGGGGCTTGGCTTTTTGCGGGGTCGGGTCGAGGCTTGACATCTTTAGGTGGTATCAGAGCATGATAGTATTGCATGATCCGAGATATGTTTCTCGATCTGTGGGGTAAAGGTCTAAAATGATAAAGTGTTATTGTATGATTGTTAAGTGAAAAGTGTTATAGTATGACAATGTGAACTTGGAGTGCTTATGTGTTTAAGTGAATTAGTTTGACATGTCAATCTTGTGTTATGTGAATCGTGTGATAGGATATTTGATTGTTATTAACTTGAGTGTTATCTAATCTTATGTGTTATATTTATGTCTATAAACTGCTTTTATATGTTGCCAGCTACTGTAAGTTGTTACTATGCCGCCACGTCGTAGTACTCAAGGTCAAGGGGCAGATGAAGAGGCAGCGGAACAGGGTCAGCAACCGATGCCTGAACAGTTTATGGCTACTATGATCACTGCAGTTGACCGGATTACTTAGGTACTGCATGAGTAGAGGCAGGAAAGGAATAATAATCCCCATGGAAATCAAGCTAATCCTGGTGGACAGGGGCATAGGGCTGAGAATAATAAGTTGGAGAAATTCCTTAGGCACGAACCGGGTAAGTTCTTCGGAGAGCCGGATGACGAGGCAGCCGAGAGATGGATTAACCGTGTTGAGAAGATTTACGCTGCTTTGAGGTACACTGATGAGGCAAGGATAGCATATGTAGCATTCCTGTTTGAGGGCGACGCAGAACAATAGTGGAACACTGTTAGGTTGAGGTGGGACTGTGAGGATGTTCCGCATTTGTGGGATGATTTCGTGAGTGAGTTTCGGGACAAGTATATTCCCGAGATGGCTAGGGAAAGGTAGGAAGACGAATTTGTGGGCCTGAAGCAAGAAAACATGACTGTCGCACAATATGAGGCTAGGTTTGTTAGCTTGTCGAGGTATATGCCTGAGCTGGTACAGCCAGCTAGGAGGATGATTAATAGGTTTGTTCGTGGGCTAAGAATGGATATACAGCTGCATTTGACTGGGCAGACTTATAGTACTTTTCCCGAGGCATTCCAAGCAGCCTCAAAGTTTGAAAAACGGAAGGCAGAGATGATAGCTGAGAGTAGCCAGCCGAGTAAGAAACATTACTTGGGCCAGAGCAGCCAGAGTCAGCAGAGGCAGTATCAGACTTTTGTTCAGGTTCCGCAGCAGCGTCCGTATCAGCCTCAGTATCAGATTTAGGGGAGACCAACTGCGACTAGACCTAAGCAGGGAGGTATAGTTCCTACCACTGTCAGAGCCCCCGTACCTACGGGAAACACTGTTGTAAGGCAAAATCAGCAATGTAACTTTTGTAATCGATCGGGGCATATTGAAGCTAATTGCTGGAGAAAGAGTAGTAAGTGCACTGGCTGTGGGAGCGATCAGCATAAGGTAAAAGATTGCCCTAAGTTTAAGAATGTTTAGGGTCGTACTTGAGGCCAGGGTGTGCAGAACAGGGCTGCAGGCGCAGGTCCAGCACAGAGGGTACAGGCTAGGGTCTTTGCACTAGATGCGGAGGAGCTACCCGATACTACAGCAATAGTGGAAGGTACCTTTCTTCTCAATACTCAGCCAGTTAAAGTTTTGATTGATCCCGGAGCTACGCATTCGTTTATAACTCCTGCATGTGCATGATCTGTGAATGTTTGCATTGATAAACTGCCACATAAAGTTGAAGTTAGTATGCCTTTTGGTGCGAAATTTGTTACTGAGTCTATTTACAAATCTTGTGATATATGCATTGAAGACTGTAATTTTCTTACTGATTTAATTATACTGCCCTCCGTGACTTTGAAATCATTTTGGGAATGGACTGGTTGGGGAAATACTATGCTCAGTTGGATTGTAGAACAAAAATTGTTTATCTTCAGATTCCTGACCTACTGGTACTAGAGATTGTTGGGAACTGCAGGGCTGCCAGAATACCCCTTTTATCATCAATCAAGGCTTCCAAGTTGTTGAATAAAGGTTGTGAAGCTTACTTAGCTTATCTAATCAATCAACCTACTGATAAGTTGAATTTGAATGAGGTTCCAATTGTTAAAGACTTCCCTGGTATATTTCCCGATGAATTACCGGGTTTACCACTGGATAGAGAGATTGAATTTGTGATTGACCTTATGCTGGGCACTGCGCCAAGTTCTAGAAGTCCTTATAGAATGGCACCAGCTGAACTTCAGGAATTGAAAATTCAGCTTCAGAACTTGCTTGAGAAAGAGTTTATACAACCTAGTTCTTCGCCGTGGGGTGCGCCTGTGTTGTTTGTGAGAAAGAAAGACGACACGCTTCGGTTATATATTGATTACAGGGGACTTAATCAAGTCACGATTAAGAACAAATACCCCTTGCTGTTGATTGAAGAATTGTTTGACCAATTGCAGGGTGCGAGTATGTACTCAAAATTTGATTTGAGGCAGGGTTACTATCAACTCAGGATTCTGAGTGATGATATACCTAAGACGGCATTCAGAACTAGATATGGCCACTATGAATTTGTTGTGTTACCGTTTGGATTGACGAATACACCAGCCGTATTCATGGACTTAATGCAGAGGGTCTTTCGGCCTTATCTTGATCAATTTGTCGTAATCTTTATTGATGACATTTTAGTATACTCTAAGAATGAGGTTGAACATGAACAACACTTGAAGATTGTGTTACAGACTTTGCAAGAAAACAAGCTTTTTGCTAAATTCAGCAAGTGCGAATTCTGGTTGAATCAAATATCTTTTCTGGGCCATATCATTTCATATCAAGGAATTTCAGTAGACCCAGCTAAGATTGAAGTTGTTTCGTCTTGGAAGAGACCTGAAACGGTGTCAGAGATTCGGAGCTTTCTGGGGTTGGCAGGTTACTATCAGAGGTTTGTTAAAGACTTTTCCAAAATTTCTGGGCCTTTAAACCAGTTGACTCGAAAGAAAGTTACTTACAACTGGGATGCTAAATGTGAATCCAGTTTCCAAGAACTGAAGAAGAGACTAACTACAGCTCCTGTACTAGCTTTACTTGAAGTTACAGAAAACTTTGTTGTCTATAGTGATGCATCTAAAGAGGGATTGTGTTGTGTTTTAATGCAGAATGGTAAGGTGATTGCCTATGCTTCTAGAAAGTTGAAACCATATGAAGTCAATTACCCTACACATGATCTTGAGTTAGCTGCAGTTGTGTTTGCTTTAAAGAAGTGGCATCATTACTTGTGGGGTAATAGATTTGAAATTTTTACTGACCACAAGAGTCTCAAATATTTGTTTTCACAAAAAGATCTGAATATGAGGTAGCGAAGATGGCTAGAGCTATTAAGTGGCTACAATTGTTCTACAAACTACGTGCCAGGTAAGGCCAATGTTGTTACAAATGCTTTGAGCCGAAAGGCTACTGTTGCAAGTCTAATTATCAAGGATTGGGAGACTTTGGAAAAAATTTGTTCATGGAAGCCAGAAGCTACTGAAGTAGGGATTTGATTTGCTAGCTTCCAAATTCAGTTAGGATTACTAACAAAAATCAGGGAGGCTCAGAAGATTGATCCTCACATCTTGAAAATCCGAGAAAAAGCAAAAGGGGGAGAGTCGGAGTTTAAATTACATGCAGATAGTATCTTCAGATTCAGGGGCAGAGTGTGTGTTCTTGGTGATCCGACTTTGAAGAATGAGATTCTGTCTGAGGCACATAATTCAAGGTATACGATTCACCCGGGCAATACAAAAATATATAGAGATCTGAAAGAACACTTTTGGTGGAACAATATGAAGAGGGAGATTGCTGGGTATGTATCCAGGTGTTTAACTTGCCAGAGGGTTAAAGCTGAGCATCAGAGGCCAGCCGGGCTTCTGCAACCGTTGTCGATTCTACAATGGAAGTGGGTGCATGTAACAATGGACCTTGTGACCTATCTTCCGAGATCTCTGAGGGGATGTGATTCTGTTTGGGTTGTTATGGACCGATTAACTAAGGTTTCACATTTTATTTATGTGAACAAATAGGATAACCTTGATAAACTAGCTGAGCTTTATGTTGCTAATATTGTGAGACTTCATAGTACGCCACAGAGTATAGTGTCAACTAGAGATCCCAGATTTAGATCTCGTTTTTGGCAGAAGTTGCAAGAGGCCATGGGAACTAAGTTGAGCTTCAGTACTGCATACCATCCATAAACTGATGGCCAGTCTGAGAGAACCATCAGGATCTTGGAAGACATGCTTCGGGAATGTGTGTTAGACTTTGGGAAGAATTGGGAGAAGTTTTTGCCTTTAGCGGAGTTCGCCTACAATAATAGTTATCAATCTACTATAGGTATGGCTCCCTACGAGGTGTTGTACGGTCGTAAATATAGATCCCCATTGTATTGGGAAGAGGTTGGAGAGATAAGAACAGTTGATCCGACTGTGTTACCAGAGATGATTAAGATGGTGTATAATGTTCACCTTATTCGTCAGCGTATGCTTACAGCTCAAAGTCGTCATAAGAGTTATGCGGATAAGCAATGTCGGGATCTTGAGTTTGCTTTGGGAGATCAGGTGTTCCTTAAGATTTCTCCTCGAAAGGGGTTGATTCGGCACAGTAAGAGTGGGAAACTTAGTCCTAGGTATTTGGGTCCGTTTGAGATCACAGAGAAGGTCGGTCCTTTGGCTTATCAGTTAGCTTTACCTCCTAGCTTGTCGAGACTGCACGATGTTTTTCACGTGTCAATGTTAAGGAAATATTATGCAGATCTTTCATATGTACTTGAACTAGAGCCTTTGCAGATTGAAGAAAAAGTTAACTTATGAGGAGAGACCGATTCGAATTATGGATCGAAAAGTTCAGGAACTTTGCAGGAAGAGTATTCCGATGGTAAAGGTTTTGTGGAATCATCACGGGTATAAAGAAGCAACTTGGGAAAGAGAGGACCAGGTTCAGAGTCAGTATCCGGAGTTGTTTGTCGAGCAGGTAAGAATTGCGTGGACGCAATTGTTTTAAGGGGGATAGGGTATAATACCTGAGCTCGGAACGTGAAATTTTCCTGTTTATTTTTTTGAAAATTATATTTTTCTTAAATTCTTCGAAATTTAATTGTTATTACTTTATTGTCGCAAAGTGCATTGCATTTCGAGAGCGATAGTTACAGAGCGTTTTCTAGTCCTCAGTAAATAGTGAAAACTAGTATTTAGTGTTTTAATTTTAATATTTTAGTTGTTGTTAACTAGAATTATATTTGTATTAGTTGTTTTAGCCTTAAAATGCAAGAAATAAGCTTATTTGACCAACTTAAGTAACCTTTGACCAAAGCCTTGACCATTTGACTTAGCTTGTCATCTTATTTAAGCTTATAATAGCAAAGAAATAAAACAAGAAAAGCTGAAAAATAAGAGAGCAAGGGCCGAAACTTTGAGGGAAAAAGAAAAAAAATTTCTCAACTTTCAATCTTCAAAACTTCGCGAGAGCTTGCACGGGGTTGTTTCTGAAGCTTCCAACGTGGTTTTCCTAGCGTCTAGGAGTGTCTAAGGTGAGGGAAGCATCTTTATTTGCGCATTTGAATGTTTGTTATACAAACTTTAATTTTTAGGAATTATGCGTAGATCGTTATTTTATCCGTTTTGATGCTTGAAGAATGTTCCTTGTCAATTGTAGAACATGTATTTGTAGCTTTTTAGCATTTTCTGCGGTTGAATATAGAAATTGCAATTTAAATTGACAATGGAATAGTAAATTATAAATAGTAAACCCCTCATTTCGTAAAAGTTGCTCTGTTTTGCGTTCTATTGATGTGAAAAGATGCTAGATATGTTAGATGCCTAAATGCATGATTTGTTTGGGTTGTGTAATGAAAAAATGGAGAAAAATGGCTTGGTACATGTTGGGGTCGTTTCGGTTGAGTTTAGCGTTTTTTCATTTTGCATGATGGCGTTGTCTCGGGAGGCCATGGAAGCACTTTTGGTATGGTTATGGCATTGGTTGGGTATTTGGTTAGGGTAGTTATAGTTCAAATGAGCAAAGGGAGAAATCGGGGCTTTGTAAGAATTCTAGGGTAAAGCAGGGTTTCGTGGTCTTTAGACATGCCTTATGGTGACCTAGGAGGAATAGTGAAGTCGGTTTCCAAAACTCGTGGCTCGTTTGGAAGTAGTAGCGTTTTGAAAGTTGGGGTCGTTTTGTGATTTTGTTGGCTTTCATAGTGTTATGCCTGTAGAATGCTTATTATTGCTTGTTATGATTGTTAAAGTTGATTTTGATTGAAATGTTGATTAATTGTTGCTATTGCGTGCGAGAGTAACCTACTTTGTTATTCTCCCACGTGTGGCTCGATTGCTCGATTGCTCGATTGTTGCATTGTATATTGTATTGCATTCATAGAGTCAGGGGCGGTGTGATGGGCCTCTCTGGGTAGCCTTGGGTTGCCAAGGTTGGTTGCCCTAGCTCTGTGTCCTATTCCCTTTCTTGCTTGGGTTGCCTCCCAAGAAGATTTGGGTACTTCCGGGGTATTCAAAACTGAAGTTATAAGGTGGTTGGGCCAGCACGTCGTCATTGGATTCGTGATTCAAAGTTGCTCGTGGAAAGTGAATTGTATCCTTTAATTGAATTATTATAGCCTTAATGTTTGTCTTGATTTATTGTTGGCTTTGTTTGTATCTCTATATGATAATTGACTGATCAACTTGACTATTTGCATTGCATTCTCCTTTCACCTCCGTCCTTGAGACCAATTACCCTCGCTGAGCAATAGTTTTTGCTCATTCCTTTCTATACTATATTTTACAGGAGTAGTTGAAGCAGATCCTATTGAGGTAATTGAGGAGGAGGAGCAAGTGGAGGTGTTTCCTTGATGGTACTTTCTCTGCTTAGTTGGTGGTTGGTTTCCAGTCTTTTGTGCGGGCCATGCTTGATGTGTATATTGCTTGGTTGGCGTTTCATTTTGAGGCTTGTAGCCTTGTATGTAGTTTTTATTTTGAGGCCTTTATGGTCTTATGTTGTAAAAGTTGAAAGGTTGTAAAGTTGTAAAGATATACTCACGTGACTAGTAAGAACTTCATGCTAATGGTTTAACTGCTTAGTGGAATGAATACTTGTGTAGTATGCATGACATTTTGGTTTGCAAAGTTGGTTAATGAGAAGATGTATGTTTCTAAAAGAAAGTTGACTTGTTTCAAATGTTTATTGTGGTTTTCGTGAATATTATGTTGAATGTAGGGTTTTCAGATCGTCCACGGTACAGAGGAGACTGCATCAGTGTGTCGGGTCCGGGCTTGGACTTTTGCAGGGTCGGGTCGAGGCGTGACAGAGATCCCAGATTCACATCTCAGTTCTGGCAGAAGATTCACAAAGCTTTGGGCACAACATTGACTTTCAGTACAGCTTATCATCCTGAGACAGACGGTCAATCTGAGAGAACTATCTTAATACTTGAGGATATGCTCCGAGCGTGCATTCTGGACTTCGGTAATAGTTGGGAGAAATACTTAACTATTGCAGAATTTGCTTATAACAACAGTTATCAAGTTACTATCAGTATGGCACCGTATGAGGCTTTGTATGGGCGGAAATGCATATCTCTCTTATATTGGGATGAAGTTGGAGAGTCGAAATCTATTGATCCTACTTTATTGCCAGAGATGAACAGAATGATTGATAATGTTCAGCTTATCAGAAAAAGAATGCTTACAGCACAGAGTCGGCAAAAGAGTTACGCAGATAGACGCTGTCGTGATCTGAAATTTGCCGTTGGGGATCGGGTATTTCTGAAAATTTCTCCTCGCAAGGGCTTGATTCGGCATGGCAAATGAGGTAAACTCAGCCCTCATTATGTGGGACCGTTTGAAGTAATTGAAACTATTGGTGATTTGGCTTATCGACTAGCTTTGCCTCCTAGCCTGGGTAGAATTCATGATGTCTTCCATGTTTCTATGCTACAAAAGTATCAGCCAGATCCTTCTCATGTTCTTGAGCCCAAGCCACTAGAGATCAGTGAAACTTTGACCTACACAGATAAACCTCTTCGGATTGTAGATCAGAAAGTGCAGGAGCTGAGGACTAAAAATATTCCGATGGTTAAAGTTCTGTGGGATCATCACGGCGTAGAGGATGCGACGTGAGAGAGAGAGGATCAGATGTGGGAGCGCTATCCAGAGTTATTCGCCGATTCATGTAAGAATTGCGTGGATGCAATTTTTCTAAGGGGGAGAGGATGTGACGCCCGAGATTTAGCTATACATTCATTTACTGTTGCATCCATTAATTGTGTGATAACCCGAACCCGGCATGCATTTAATAACATTTAATTGCATTTAATTAAGTGTTATCTTAAATGTTAGCATTGAATTATGTGTTTATTTTTGGTTAAACATTTAATTGTAGCTTTATTTTCATATTTATTTTGAAAGTAATTAAAATAACACTTGAGTTAATTATTTTAACGGAATATCACCTACCTTTCATATTTATGTCAATCCGTTTTAGTTTTATTGCACTTAAATGCTCGGATTTCAATTAAATGAAAAGTAACTCCGAGCCGGAGTAAATTTTAAACTATGATGCTTTCCAAAAATGATATATTTCTTAGATTCTTTGAGATTTAATTGTCACTTCTTTGTTAACGCAAAGTGCATAGCATATCGAGAGAGATAGTTAGGAAATGATTTCCAGTCCTCAGCAAATAGTGAAAACTAGTATTTAGTGTTTTAATTTTAGTGTTTTAAGTTGTATTTAACTGGAATTGGATTTATGTTACTTGTTTTAGCCTTAAAATGCTTAAAATGAGCCTAATTGACCAATTTTTAAGTAGTTTGACCAAGCATTGACTTGAGGACTTAAGTCATCTTTTAAAATAGCACAATATAGCACATAAAATAAAAATAAAAACCAGCTGAAAACAGTGGGCAGCTGGCCGAAAATGGGAGAGAAGAAAAAAAAACAATTCAACATCAAATCATCAAATCTTCGCGTGAGCTTGCACGGGGTGGTTTTCGAGGCGTCCTACGAGGTTTTCCTAGCGTCTAGGAGCATCTAAGGTGAGGGTTTCATCGTTATTTGCGCATTTAAAATATTTGTATCTAAACTTTGATTTTTGGATTTTATGCGTAGATCGTTAGTTTAATCATTTTAATGCTTAAAGAATGTTCCTTGTTGATTGTAGAACATGTATTTATAGCTTTTTAACATTTTCTGCGGTTGAATATTGAAATTGAAATATAAATTGTATAATGAATAGTAAACCCCCGTTTCGATGAAGTTGCTCCGTTATGCCTTTTGTTGATGTAGGAAGTTGCTAGATATGCTAGAATGCCTAAATGTGTGGTTTAATTGGAATGTGTAATGGAAAAATGGAGAAAAATGGCTTAGTGAAAGTCGAGGTCGTTTAGGTCGAGTTTGGCATTTTCTCGTTTTACGTGTTGGCATTGTTTCGGGAGGCCATGGAAGCACTTTTGGTGTGATTATGGCGTTGGTTGGGTGTTTGGTTGGTATAGTTGTAGTTCAAATGAGCAAAGGGGGAAATCGGGACTTTGCGTGAATTCTAGGGTAAAGTAGGGTTTCGGGGTCTTTAGACGTGCCTTATGGTGACCTAGGAGGATTGGTGAAGTCGGTTTCCAAAGCTCATGGCTCGTTTGAAAGTAGTAGCGTTTTGAAAGTTGGGGTCATTTTTGGAATTTTGTGTGATTTCATAGTATGTTGCTTATAGAATGCTTATGATGCTTATAGAATATTATAATGCTAATAGAATGTTTATATTGCTTATAGAATGCTTGTTAATGCTTATTACGCTTGTTAGAGTTGATTATTGATTTAAATGTTTATCAATTGTTGATAATGCTTGATATCTTGTTTATCGCTCGTTTATCGCCTTGTATCGAGTCTTGCATTGCATAGTGTCCAGAACGTGAGTGATGGGCCTCTCTGGGTAGCCTCGGGTTGCCAGTGTTGGTTGCTCTAGCTCCGTATCTATTCCCTCTTCTCGCTTGGGTTGCCTCCCAGGGAGATTTGGGTCGTAGATTGATGGATACTTCCGGGGTATTCCAAATTGGTGTTATAAGGTGGATGCGCGCTTATTGTCATCGTTGTCAACATCAAGCTCGAGATTGATGTATCGCTTGTGAAATGGTACATTGCTCGTATGAGTGAACCATAGCCTTCAGAGTGTGGTATAGCTTTGAATGGTTGTGTTAATGCTTTCAATAATTGCTTAATGTATTGATTGTTTGTCTTGATTGCTTATTTATCAGTTATATTGCTTAACTGTCTTATTTGCATTGCACGACTTTTTTTCTCTCCAATTCGATATATGTCTTGCCCTCACTGAGTATACGTGTTGTGTATACTCACTCCTCACCACCACATTTCAGGAAATGTCATGTTAGCTGGAAAGTTCGTGATTTCGTGAAAGTTCATGCCTGAAGAGTTGTTTTGCGTGCCTATGTGGCTTGAGTGTCGAAGTTGTAAAGATATATGCTTTCATATGTTGTATGTATTTAATGTCAAAAAGTATGTAATTTAAATTTAGCTAAGTAGCTAAGGTGAATTGATAAGCTAGTTTATGTAATCAGATAGCATAGCTTAACTTCAATGCATGTCTGTAATGTCCAAAGGAAAAGAGTTAGAATGGCATGATAATTTATTTTATGCAGTAGCTTTGTATGGTTTAATAGTCTAGTTGAATGTACTTGTCAAGAATGAAAAGAGATAGGTTAGTTTTTCTTAATTAGAAATGTATGTATACTTGTTGAGTTTAAATTGTTGAGAACCGAGGCTCGGATGGCCTTGAGGAAGTTTTGTATGGTTGGACACGGTGTTGGTCCATTTATATGCTATTACAGGTTTTGCAAATTTGCCTAGAAACAGGGGAGACTATGTCCGTCTTTCCCTAAAATTTTGCCCGGGTTTGGTTTGGGTTGTGATTAGATCGATTGATAGAACTCCCGTTCTCGGGAGGGATCAGGGTGTTACAAATTGCGCATTAATTATGTCCTTTACTTATTGTCTTTCTAGGTTACTATTTATTCTATTTTCAAACTGCATTATATTAGTGAATTAGCATTTTTATTAAATCATATTAATTGTTAAAGGAATGGGAAAAATGTGCAATTGGGCTAGGAGTGATAGGAACACTCGTTTAGAAAATGCTTTTAGTGGTTCAATGAATAGTGTTACATAACAAAACTTAGAGATTTAATTAGTTAGCATTCACTTTACATATTAGGCTCGTTTTAAGATTAGCAACACTCATTTTAGTGAACCACTAAAACACCCAACTTAGCCCTTTTAATATATACTCAACACATGACCACTTTAGCTCATAAAAACAAAAAAAATAAAAATAAAAAGAGCAAATGCTGAAAAGTCCTGTAGCAGGCCAACAGCCTTCTCTTCCATTTTTGTGATTTTTGCTTCAACAATTCTTCAATCCAAGCCAAGCCAAGCCTAGAGCAAGTAGTTTAGGGTGTGAGCAAGCCACCTAGGTGCTCTTACACGCATTGGTGAGGGATTTCATGGCTTCTTTTCGCATATTAAAAATGTTGCTATTTTCTTGATTTGTTATAAATGATGTTTAATGCTATTGCAAGGCTCAAATAAGCTTATATATGTTGTGTACATGTAGTAGAGACCACATTTATGCTATTGTTTCATGTATTAAACGGTAGAAATCGATAGTTAATTCGTAGGAGTGAATAGTGAATAAAATTCTAGGGTTTTGTGTAATTGCGCGTTTTAACTTGATGCAATGCTTCTAATAGATGCCTTAGGTGTTAATAAAGGTAGTCTAATAGCCCCGTTCACTTGAATTGCTCTAATATCGCATAGAACATGAATTATCCGACTTTAACAAAGGGGTTTCGGGGTTAAGGCAAATCCGGGTGGATTCGGGCTTCACTTTTAGTATTCTTAGGCTACCTAGGTGTTATAGAAGCTTTGCTAACCCTTGTTTGAAGCCCGGTTGAAGTATGTGTAGTTCAAGCCTATAAAAGGGAAATTGGGGCTTTCGGGGTAAATGCGGGTAATCGAACATGTTTGTGGATTCTAAAGGTACCTTAAGGGTTACTTAGAAGATTGGTATAACTTTCCTTTGAATTTGAAATATTAACTTTGGTTTGGAAGAGAAATAGCTTGGAAAACAAAGGGGTTTAGGTGCAATATCGGTTGTCTCGCGCTTCTAAGACCTTGACACGACCTCTTGAGTGTTTAAATGTGGTTTCAAGTGGATTTGAAACTTTTGGTATAATTCTAAATGTATCTTATATATGCACTTTGTAAAGTTGCTTATTTGCTTGTATAAACTGCTTCTAACCTATCTTTTATGAGGTCAACCTACTTTGTTGATCCTCTTGTGTGTTATTGCTTATATTGTTGATATTGACTTGTCATCGTTAAGTGCATTGCATAGTGGTGGCACAACCATAGTGTCAGGGGCGGATGTGTTGAATATCAGCTGGGTGGCAGAGGGCTTGTCGGTGGATATTCAAACTCCGTGCCCTAGTCCCTCATTCGCCTAGTCCGGAGATTGCCAGGGGATGTTGGGTTGTAGGATTATCAGGGTACATCCGGAGTACACCCACTGGAGTGTTTGGGGTTATGCCGGTTTATCGTGATCGTGATCGTGGTTCGTGGATCGTGAATGAAGACCAAGTGAAGATTGGAGTATAGGGGTTATGTGAAATGTATCATTTTTAATGTGTGGTTATTTAAGCTATAGTTACTTCTTAAATTATTTAATTACTATTGTTGTTTAAATGTTTTACCTGTTGCATTGCACGCCCCAGGACCTTATCCCTCACTGGGCAACTGTGTTGCTCATACCTCGATATCATGTTTCAGGAAGTGCTGAGGGTGATCCTTAGCTAGTTGAGGTGGTAGTGGAAGAAAAAGAAGTTCAGGCTGACCCTTTGCCCTAGTTGCTGTGTGATAACCCGAACCCGGCATGCATTTAATGGCATTTAATTGCATTTAATTAAGTGTTATCATAAGTGTTAGCATTGAATTATGTGTTTATTTTTAGTTAAACATTCATTTGTAGCTTTATTTTCATATTTTGTTAATCGGTTTTATTTTTCTTGCATCTTAATGCTCGGTTTTCAATAAAATGAAAAGTAGCTCCGAACCAGAGTAAATTTTTAACTATGTTACTTTTCGAAAATTATATTTTCTTAAATTCTTTGAGGTTTAATTGTTAATCTTTTATTGTCGCAAAGTGCATAGCATATCAAGAGCAATAGTTAGGAAATGATTTCTAGTCCTCAGCAAATAGTGAAAACTAGGGTTTAGTGTTTTAATTTTAGTAGTTTCGTTGTTATTAACTTGAATTAGATTTGTGTTAGTTGTTACAGCTTTAAAATGCACATAAATAGGTTAATTTCACCAACTTAAGCTAGTTTGACCAAAGCTTGACCAATTGACAAAGGCTTGATACCTTATTTAAGCTTATAAAACATTGCAAAATAAAACAAGAAAGCTGAAAAAATAGAGCAGGTTGGCCGAAAATAAACAAGGAGAAAAAAAAAGAATTTCAAGCCAAATCATCAAATCTTCGCGTGAGCTTGCACGGGGTGGTTTCCGAGGCATCCTACGAGGTTTTCCAAGCATCTAGGAGCGTCTAAGGTGAGGGTTTCATCGTTATTTGCGCATTTGAAAATATTATGTCTAAACTTTAATTTTTAGAAATTATGTGTAGATTGTTATTTTATCCGTTTTGTTGCTTAAAGAATGTTCCTTGTTGATTGTAGAACATGTATTTATAGCTTTTTAGCATTTTCTGCGGTTGAAAATTGGAATTACAATTTAAATTGATTAATGAATAGTAAATTATGAATACTAAACCCTCGTTTCGATGAAGTTGCTCCGTTACGCGTTCTGTTGATGTAGGAAGGTGCTAGATATGCTAGAATGCCTAAATGTATGGTTTAATTGGAGTGGGTAATGGAAAAACGGAGAAAAATGGCTTAGTGAAAGTTGGGGTCGTTTCGGTCAAGTTTGGAATTTTCTCAATTTGTGTGAAGGCATTGTCGAGGTACGTCATGGAAGCACTTTTGGTGCAGTTGTGACATTGGTTGGGTAATCGGTTGAGGTAGCGGTAGTTCAAACGAGCAAAGGGAAAAATCGGGGCTTTGTGCGAATTCTAGGGTAAAGTAGGGTTTCGGGGTCTTTAGACGTGCCTTATAGTGACTTAGGAGGATTGGTGAAGTCAGTTTCCAAAACTCGTGGCTCGTTTGAAAGTAGTAGCGTTTTGAAAGTTGGGGTCATTTTGTGATTTTGTGTGTTTTTATAGTGTAGTGCCTATAGAATGCTAGATATTGCTTGTTAAGCTTGTTAAAGTTGATTATGATTGAATTTGTATATCAATTGTTGTTAATGCTTGTTAGTGTTGTTCTTGATATCTCGTTTATTGCCACTGATTTGTGTTGTTGTGCTATCGCTCGTATATTGCTTGTATCGTGTCTTGCATTGCATAGTGTCAGGCACGTGAGTGATGGGCCTCTCTGGGTAGTCTCGGGCTGCCAGTGTTGGTTGCTTTAGCTCCGTGTCCTATTCTTTTTTTTCGCTTGGGTTGCCTCCCAGGGAGATTTGGGTCGTAGAATTGATGGATACTTCTGGGGTATTCCAAACTGAAGTTATAAGGTGGGTGAGCCGGCGTGTCATCGTTAAAGTCATCAGAATCGTGATCGGTACATTACTCACTCAAGTGAACCATAGCCTTCAAAGTGTGGTATAGCTTTGATTGGTTGTGTTAATGCTTTCTTTAATTGTTTATTGTATTGTTGTTTATATTGAATGCCTTTTTATTGATTGTATTGCTTAACTGTACCTATTTGCATTGCATGATCTTCTTTCTCTCCACCTCGATATATGTCTCGCCCTCACTGAGTATACGTGTTGAGTATACTCACTCCTCACCACCACATTTCAGGAAATGCCTTGTTTGCTGGAAAGTTCGTGGTTCCGTGGAAGTTCATGCTTGAAGAGTTGTCTTGTGTGTTATGTGGCTTGAATTGTCAAAGATGTAAAGATGTATGTTCATATGTTGTATGTATTTATTGTTAAAAGAAATGTAATTTAAATTAGCTAAGTAGTTGAGGTAGATTGATAAGCTAGTTATGTATTCAGTAGCATAGTTTAACTTCGATGCATGTTTGTAATTGTCTAAAGGAAAAGAGTTAGAATGGTATGATAGTATATTTTATGCAGTAGATTAGTATGGTTTAATTGTCAAGTTTGAATGTACTTTTCAAGGATGAAAAGAGATAGGTTAGCTTTTAAACTGGTAATGTATGAATATATACTGTGTTTAATTGTTGAGAACCAAGGCTCGGATGGCCTTGAGGTGTTTGAATGGTTGGACGTGGTGTTGGTCCACTTATTTGCTATTGCAGGTTTTGCATTTTGCCTAGAAACAGGGGAGACTCCATTCGTTTTCCCTAAAATTTTATGCCTGGATTTGGAATTGGGTTGAGATTAGATTGATTGATAGAACTTCCGGTCTCGAGAGGGTTCGGGGTGTTACAGGTGGTATCAGAGCTTGTCTAGCTCATAAGCCGGGACAGAGTCCTCGGTCTGGTGGGTAGTGATCCTTGAATGTGTGCTTGTTAAGCGTGTCCTGAAAGTGTATGCTTATATGTGAGATTGTGTGTCTTTAATTGAATGTGTGCTCCTATGTGATATAGTTATGTGTTATGTGTTAATTGTGTGCTAAGTGAAGTGAAGTGTCTAGTTGTGCATTGAATTGACCTATTGAATTGGCATCGTGAATTGAATCGACCTCGTGAATTGTTATTTGCTTGAAGTATTGCTTGTAATGTGTGTCTTAGAATGTCTTGAATTGGTTATGTTGTGATTTGAATTGATCATGTTGTGCTTGACTTGATTGTCGTGCTTGAGTGACTTAGTTGAATAAACTATTTTACAAACTTTCTTGCATAATAGCTTAATTCATGTGTATAAATATGATATCTTGGGATTCATACATGTTCCGTGGAAATGGTAAGTAAGTCTTCTTCCTCCCCTGAAGAGAAGTGGTTAGTAGCAAGCCCAAGTTATTTGGATTGACGGAAACGAGCAGTGCTCAACTAGGCCTTTATTTGGGAGTTGACATTTATAGCTGGAGTTTGTTTATTGGGGTTCCTTGAAGGTTATCTTCTATTCTTTGTGTAAATGACTTCCTTTGGAGTTCTATATGATTATTCTTTGGAGCATTTTCTTAAATGTCTTCTTGATTGGGCATTCATCAGGTACTTTTATATTGGCATTTCTTGGGAGACTTGGTTGGGATTTTAATCAACCTTTGGTGTTCTTTCTGCATTCTTATGGGGAACTTTGATTTGAGTCTGCTTACAATGATCAGTTTTGTGTGAGGCATACTACTTTGGTATTCCTTGTGGACATTTCTCAGTGGATTTGGTAATTGGAATTCTTATTGGACTAGCTGCATAATATTGTCTACAATATCTTTGCTCTAGTCTTTCTTGATATCTTATTGGCAATCGTGATTGGAATTCTTCAATAGTATATGGTGCACCTGCACGACATTCCCTCTGGAATTTTACCCAATATTTGGTAGCAATATTATTTTGGGAATCTACTTGGTTATTCAGTTTGCTGTTCATTCATGGACTTTTGATAAGTATATATATGTTGGCGTACATTTTGGATTCCCTATTCAGATGCGTTTTGAGCTATATTTTGGAAGACTTCCTCGAAACCTCTGCAATATGATTGACTGGATTTCTTGTTTGGAGTCTTCTTGAGCAGTACTTGGGATTCTTGTTTAGACTCTGCTTCAGATTGTTTATTGGTATGTTCTCGATACTTTTAGTTGGGATTCTATTATGGCATTCATGTCTAGTAAGATTTTTATTTGGGATCTATTTGGTATTCTCTAGAGCCTTTATTTGGCCTTATTATTTTGGAAATTCTGGGCGGTACTACTCGGGCTTCTTCTTCGGCCTTTTCCACACAAGGGAAAATTTATACTTGTTGTTTTATTAAGATGACGCGGGAGGGACTCAGTGACTGGGGGATTTCATTTAGAGAATGGCCTTTGGTAATCTTCTCCATATTCCTTTACAGAATTTTCAGCCAGGTCTGCTTACGGTAATAAGTACTGCATGAGTATCTTTGCTTCAGTCTTAGTTGTTATTTTCTCGGCATTGTTGGTTAGGGTTTCTATTCGGGTTTTCCTACGAGCATCCTTATTCATTATCTTGCCCAGCAACCGATGCAGATTAGTCAGAGTTGGATTTCAGATGATTCTGAGTTTTATTAGAAGAAGAATTGCGAGGACGCAATTGTTTTAAGGGGGGAAGGATGTGATAACCCGAACTCGGCATGCATTTAATGGCATTTAATTGCATTTAATTAAGTGTTATCATAAATGTTAGCATTGAATTATGTGTTTATTTTTAGTTAAACATTCATTTGTAGTTTTATTTTCATATTTTGTTAATCGGTTTTATTTTTCTTGCATCTTAATGCTTGGTTTTCAATAAAATGAAAAGTAGCTCCGAACCAGAGTAAATTTTTAACTATGTTACTTTCCAAAAATTATATTTTCTTAAATTCTTTGAGGTTTAATTGTTAATCTTTTATTGTCGCAAAGTGCATAGCATATCGAGAGCGATAGTTAGGAAATGATTTCTAGACCTCAACAAATAGTGAAAACTAGTGTTTAGTGTTTTAATTTTAGTAGTTTAGTTCTTATTAACTTGAATTAGATTTGTGTTAGTTGTTACAGCTTTAAAATCCACATAAATAGGTTAATTTGACCAACTTAAGCTAGTTTGACCAAAGCTTGACCAATTGACCAAGGCTTGATACCTTATTTAAGCTTATAAAACATTGCAAAATAAAACAAGAAAGCTGAAAAAACAGAGCAGGTTGGCCGAAAATAAACAAGGAGAAAAAAAAAGAATTTCAAGCCAAATCATCAAATCTTCGCGTGAGCTTGCACAGGGTGGTTTTTGAGGCATCCGACGAGGTTTTTCTAGCGTCTAGGAGCGTCTAATGTGAGAGTTTCATCGTTATTTGCGCATTTGAAAATATTATGTCTAAACTTTAATTTTTAGAAATTATGCGTAGATTGTTATTTTATCTATTTTGTTGCTTAAAGAATGTTCCTTGTTGATTGTAGAACATGTATTTATAGCTTTTTAGCATTTTCTGCGGTTGAAAATTGGAATTGCAATTTAAATTGATTAATGAATAGTAAATTATGAATACTAAACTCTCGTTTCGATGAAGTTGCTCCGTTACGCGTTCTGTTGATGTAGGAAGGTGCTAGATATGCTAGAATGCCTAAATGTATGGTTTAAGTAGAGTGGGTAATGGAAAAACAAAGAAAAATGGCTTAGTAAAAGTTGGGGTCGTTTCGGTCAAGTTTGGAATTTTCTCGATTTGTGTGAAGGCATTGTCGAGGTACGTCATGGAAGCACTTTTGGTGCAGTTGTGACATTGGTTTGGTAATTGGTTGAGGTAGCGGTAGTTCAAACGAGCAAAGGGGGAAATTGGGGCTTTGCGTGAATTCTAGGATAAAGTAGGGTTTTGGGGTCTTTAGACGTGCCTTATAATGACTTAGGAGGATTGGTGAAGTCAGTTTCCAAAACTCGTGGCTCGTTTGAAAGTAGTAACATTTGGAAAGTTGGGGTCATTTTGTGATTTTGTGTGTTTTTATAGTGTAGTGCCCATAGAATGCTAGATATTGCTTGTTAAGCTTGTTAAAGTTGATTGTGATTGAATTTGTATATCAATTGTTGTTAATGCTTGTTAGAGTTGTTCTTGATATCTCGTTTATTGCCATTGATTTGTGTTGTTGTGCTATCGCTCGTATATTGCTTGTATCGTGTCTTGCATTGTATAGTGTCAGGCGCGTGAGTGATGGGCCTCTCTGGGTAGTCTTGGGCTGCTAGTGTTGGTTGCTCTAGCTCTGTGTCCTATTCCCTTTTCTCGCTTGGGTTGCCTCCCAGGGAGATTTGGGTCGTAGAATTGATGGATACTTCTGGGGTATTCCAAACTGAAGTTATAAGGTGGGTGAGCCGGCGCGTCATCATTAAAGTCATCGGAATCGTGATCGGTACATTTCTCGCTCGAGTGAACCATAGCCTTCAAAGTGTGGTAT
This sequence comes from Ehretia macrophylla, assembly GCA_037974665.1. Lineage (NCBI taxonomy): Eukaryota > Viridiplantae > Streptophyta > Magnoliopsida > Boraginales > Ehretiaceae > Ehretia > Ehretia macrophylla. Next base: position 3,390,608 of record CM075766.1, read on the forward strand.
AGCTTTGATTGGTTGTGTTAATGCTTTCTTTAATTGTTTATTGTATTGTTGTTTATATTGAATGCCTTTTTATTGATTGTATTGCTTAACTATACCTATTTGCATTGCACGATCTTCTTTCTCTCCACCTCGATATATGTCTCGCCCTCACTGAGTATACATGTTGAGTATACTCACTCCTCACCACCACATTTCAGGAAATGCCTTGTTTGTTGGAAAGTTCGTGGTTACGTGGAAGTTCGTGCTTGAAGAGTTGTCTTGCATGTTATGTGGCTTGAATTGTCAAAGATGTAAAGATGTATGTTCATATGTTGTATGTATTTATTGTTAAAAGAAATGTAATTTAAATTAGCTAAGTAGTTGAGGTAGATTGATAAGCTAGTTATGTATTCAGTAGCATAGTTTAACTTCGATGCATGTTTGTAATTGTCTAAAGGAAAAGAGTTAGAATGGTATGATAGTATATTTTATGCAGTAGATTAGTATGGTTTAATTGTCAAGTTTGAATGTACTTGTCAATGATGAAAAGAGATAGGTTAGCTTTTAAACTGGAAATGTATGAATATATGTTGTGTTTAATTGTTGAGAACCAAGGCTCGGATGGCCTTGATGTGTTTGAATGGTTGGACGTGGTGCTGGTCCACTTATTTGCTATTGCAGGTTTTGCATTTTGCCTAGAAACAGGGGAGACTCCATCCCTTTTTCCCTAAAATTTTATGCCCGGGTTTGGATTTGGGTTGAGATTAGATTGATTGATAGAACTCTCGGTCTCGAAAGGGATCGGGGTGTTACATGCTGTGTGTTTATTGCCTGAGGTAGATATGATTTCTTGTTATTTAATGGTTCATGTACTACTATGTTATGATCTATTTGTGGCCTTGGGGCTATGTATATTCTTGTAGTTGTAAGTTGAAAGTTAATTGGTTATAATGCTAGCTTTGAGATATTATGGCTTGTAATAACTTTTAATTCTCTTTTAGTTCTTGCATGCTTGGGGGTGTATGTTTAAAGGCATGTTTGATTTCAACTTCTAAGATTGCTCTAATATTATCATTGAACGGCATGTTAAAATGGTTTAATGAAAAGTTAAGCTGGTTGCATGCTTGTGTGATTTGGAGCAATTGTATGTTTCAAGGCTTGGATGGCCTAGAACCTTTGAATTTTAATTATAAAAGCTTATTTTAGTATATTGTAGCTATTTTGAGCATTTACAGGTTTTCAGATGTCCTCGGTACAGATGAGACTCTGTCCGTTTATTGGATCTAGACTTAACCTTTAGCGTGGGGTTAGGTCGGGGTGTTACATTTTAGGTGGTATCAGAGCTATAGATTGCTTGAAGCCGGGTTAAATTTCTCGGTCTGTGGGTAGAGATCTGTTATGTGACCTTGTGATTGTATGAATTTATGGTCCTTTGATTTGCCTAAGTGGAATTTGAATTAGAAAGGAACATGCTAACATGATAATGGAATGCGAAAGGTCTCTCAAAGTTAATGTTTGAAAGTGAAAAGTCTAGAATGTCAAGCATGATTAAGTGACTATGAATCTCTTGTATGTGAACATTCTTCTAATGTAATATGTGACTTATGTGGACTTATTAGAACTTCTTCCTATGTGCTTTATCTGTAATTTATGTAAATGGCTATCATAATACCTTGCATTCTAGTTGTTGAGATGAAGAGAAGGGGCAGACCGGGGAGAGAGCCAGAAGAAGCTCCTAGGTAATGTGTACCGGGAGAGGGTGAAGGAGTAGCAGAGAATGCACTACCACAGGGACCAGAACCCAGCACTGCACAGATTCTAGCTACTATGGCTACTGCTATGAACACTATTGCACAGTTTGTAACTCAGTAAGGTCAGATAGGGGTTGCTAGGGGTAATCAAGCCGCTAGAGCCGAGGGTAGTGGTGCTGCTGGAGCTAATTTGTATGACCGATTTTTACATCACGGGGCCAACAGCTTCTTTGGAGAACCTGATGATATGAATGCCGAATTGTGGTTGAGGAAATTTGAAAGGGTGGCTGCAATTCTAGAGTGCAGTGATGAGAGAAAGATTACTTATGCCACATTTCTACTGGAGGGTGACGCCGAGGAGTGGTGGCGTACTATCAATGAGAAATGGGAAGCTGAGGCGGTTCAACATTCGTGGGCTGACTTCGTTCGAGAGTTTTGAGATAAATATATATCAGTGGTTGCCTGTGAGAGACGTCAGGCAGAGTTCATACCTTTGAAACACGGAAATATGACAGTGGATCAATATGAGGCTGCTTTTACTAGGCTTTCCCGCTATGTGCCGGCTTTGGTACAACCTGAGGATATGAAGATGCAGAGGTTCATTATGGGATTGAGGAATGATATTATGCTTAATCTGTCTGTGAATGATTACCCTAACTATGTTGCAGTGGTGAGAGCCACCTCGAGGTATGAAAAACGCAAGGCAGACATGTTGGCAGAGACTAGTCAATTGAGTAAGTGGCAGTTTCAGTCTCAGAGTCAGGGGTACCAGAGGCAGACTATTCCAGTTGGGCAGAGTCCATAGCCGAGGCAGACACAGAGTTATAGAGGACCTGTTCAGATTCAGTCGCGACCAGCCCAGAGTCAGAGTTAGAGTCAGGGGCAGACCTGACCAGCAGTAGTTCATTCTCAGCAGGGTAGTTCAGCTACCTCTACATACAGAGCTTCTTTGGGAAGCACTGTTGCAAGACGTCACCAGTAGTGCAGCTTCTATCAACGCCAGCGTTATACAGAGGAGAATTGTTGGAAAAGATTGGGCCGATGTACCGGATGCGGCAGTGATCAACACAGGGTTAGAGACTGCCAGAAATTCAAGAATACCAGGGGTCAGACATCTGGTCAAGGCAATCAGACCAGGGGTTCAGTTGCAGCACCAGTACCGTGGGGTCAGGCCCGAGTATTTGCCTTAGATGTTGAGGAGCTTCCGGATACGACCGCTATAGTAGAAGGTACTTTTTCTTCTTAATGATCAATCAGTTAAAGTTTTAATTGATTCCGGGGCTTCGCATTCATTTATTATACCTATTTGTGCACAAAATGCTAAGTTGAAACATGATAAACTGTTGCATGATATTGTGGTTTATACTCCTATGGGGCCAAAGTTTGTCACCAAATCTATCTGCAAGGCATGTAATATTTATATTCAAGGTCGTGTTTTTCCTGCCGATTTAATTATTCTACCTTTTCGCGACTATGAAATTATATTAGGGATGGACTGGTTAGGTAAATATTATGCCCAGCTTGATTGTAGGAAGAAGATTGTGAAACTAGAAATGCTCGACCAGCCCGTACTTAAAATAGTTGGTAGTAGAAAATCTACGGGGACTCCTATCATATCTTCTATTAAAGCATCAAAAATGTTAGGTAAGGGTTGTGAGGCTTACTTTGCTTATTTGATTAATCAACCTGGTGATCAATTGAAACTGAATGATGTACCCATCATGAGAGAGTTTCCGGGGGTGTTTCCTGAGGAATTACCTGGTTTACCACCTAATAGAGAGATAGAGTTTGTGATCAACTTATTACCAGGGGCTACGCCTATCTCTAGAACTCCGTACAGAATGGCTCCACCTGAGTTGCAAGAATTGAAAATTCAGTTTCAGGGTTTACTTGAGAAGGGATTCATTCAGCCGAGTTCTTCACCTTGGGGTGTACCAGTCTTATTTGTTAAAAAGAAAGACGGATCTCTTCGGTTATGCATTGATTATCGGGGTCTTAATCAGATAACTATCAAAAACAAATATCCATTGCCTTTGATTGAGGAATTATTTGATCAGCTGCAAGGTGCCAGGGTATTTTCTAAATTCAATCTGAGGTAGGGCTATTACCAGTTAAGGATTAAGTCTGATGATGTTCCCAAAACTGCTTTCAGAACTCAGTATGGTCATTATGAGTTTGTTGTTCTGCCATTTGGGCTAACTAACGCTCCTGCCGCATTTATGGATCTGATGCAGAGAGTATTCCGTCCCTATCTGGATCAGTTTGTGGTTATTTTCATTGATGATATTCTTGTCTATTCTAAATCCGAGGCGGAGCATGAACAGCATCTTAGAATTGTGTTGCAGACTCTTCAGGAACATCGGTTATTTGCGAAGTTTAGCAAATGTGAGTTCTGGTTAAGACAAGTCACTTTTCTGGGCCACATTATTTCTCAGGATAGAATTTCTGTAGATCTAGCAAAGATTGAGGTTGTCATGGCATGGAAACAGCCGGAGACTGTTACAGAAATTCGCAGTTTTCTGGGTTTAGCGGGTTATTATAGAAGGTTTGTCAAGGATTTCTCTAAAATTGCTGGACCTTTGACTCAACTCACTCGGAAGAAGACTATATTTGGCTGGAATGAGAAATGTGAGGCTAGCTTCCAGGAATTAAAGAAGAGATTAACCACAACTCCTATTCTCGCTCTACCTGAGGGTACCGATAATCTGGTAATCTATAGTGATGCTTCTAAGGAAGGTTTTGGCTGTGTATTGATGCAGAATGGGAGAGTTATTACTTATGCTTCCAGAAAACTGAAACCTTATGAACTTAATTACCCGACGCATGATCTCGAGCTTACAACTATCATCTTTGCGTTAAAGAATTGGCGTCATTATCTTTGGGGTAATAAATTTGAAATCTTTACTGATCACAAGAGTCTGAAATATCTCTTCTCTCAGAAAGAGTTGAATATGAGGCAGAGGCGTTGGTTAGAGTTGCTTGAGAATTATAATTGTACTATCAATTATTTGCTAGGTAAGGCTAATATTGTTGCTGATGCCTTAAGCCGAAAGGCTACAGTTGCTAGTCTAATCATCAAAAATTGGGAGTTCATGGAGGGATTATGTTTATGGAGGCCCAACATTTCAGATTCTGGTGTTCAATTTGAAAGTTTGTATATTCAATCTCTTTTATTATCCAGGATTAGAGAGGCTCAGCAAGTTGATCTGCAATTGATGGAAATCTTAGAAAAGTCGAAAGGGGGACAGTCGAATTTCAAATTACATGATGATGGATTTCTTAAGTTCAAAGGCAAAATTTGCATTCCTTCTGAGCCAGCTTTAAAGAAAGAAATTCTTGCAGAGGCTCATAATTCTAAGTATACTATCTATCCAGGCAGTACCAAGATGTACAGAGATCTGAAACATAACTACTGGTAGAACAACATGAAGAGAGAAATTGCTGACTATGTTGCTAAATGTCTTACATGCCAGAAAGTTAAAGCTGAACATCAGAGACCAATAGGTTTGATGCAGCCTTTGGCTATTCCTGTTTGGAAATGGGATCACATTACCATGGATTTCGTTTTAGATTTACCACAGTCTTCGAGAGGTCATGATTCAGTCTGGGTTGTTATGGATAGATTGACCAAAATCTCTCATTTTATTGCAACAAAGAAAACTGAATCTCTTAATAGGTTAGCTGAAATTTATGTTGAGAATATTGTTAGACTTCATGGGATTCCCAAGAGTATTGTATCAGATAGAGATCCCAGATTCACATCTCAGTTCTGGCAGAAGATTCAAAAAGCTTTGGGTACGACATTGACTTTCAGTATACCTTATCATCTTGAGACAGACGGTCAATCTGAGAGAACTATCTTAATACTTGAGGATATGCTCCGAGCGTGCATTCTGGACTTCGGTAAGAGTTGGGAGAAATACTTACCTCTCGCAAAATTTGCTTATAACAACAGTTATCAAGCTACTATCGGTATGGCATCGTATAAGGCTTTGAATGTGCGAAAATACAGATCTCATTTATATTGGGATGAAGTTGGAGAGTCGAAATCTATTGATCCTACTTTATTGCCAGAGATGAGCAGAACGATTGATAATGTTCAGCTTATCAGAAAAAGAATGCTTACAGCACAGAGTCAGCAAATGAGTTATGCAGATAGACGCCGTCATGATCTGAAATTTGCCGTTGGGCATCGGGTATTACTGAAAATTTCTCCTCGCAAGGGCTTGATTCAGCATGGCAAATGAGGTAAACTCAGCCCTCATTATGTGGGACCGTTTGAAGTAATTGAAACTATTGGTGATTTGGCTTATCGACTAGCTTTACCTCCTAGCCTGGGTAGAATTCATGATGTCTTTCATGTTTTTATGCTACGAAAGTATCAGCCAGATCCTTCTCATGTTCTTGAGCCCGAGCCACCAGAGATCAGTGAAACTTTGACCTACACAGAGAAACCTCTTCGGATTGTGGATCAAAAAGTGCAGGAGCTGAGGACTAAAAGCATTCTGATGGTTAAAGTTCTGTGGGATCATCACGGCGTATAGGATGCGACGTGGGAGAGAAAGGATCAGATGCGGGAGCGCTATCCAGAGTTATTCACCGATTCATGTAAGAATTGCGTGGATGCAATTTTTCTAAGGGGGAGAGGATGTGACACCCGAGATTTAACCATACATTCATTTACTGTTGCATCCATTGTGATAACCCGAACCCGGCATGCATTTAATGACATTTAATTGCATTTAATTAAGTGTTATCTTAAATGTTAGCATTGAATTATGTGTTTATCTTTGGTTAAACATTTAATTGTAGCTTTATTTTCATATTTCTTTTGGAAGTAATTAAAATAATACTTGAGTTAATTATTTTAACGAAATATCACCTACATTTCATATTTATGTCAATCGGTTTTAGTTTTCTTGCACTTAAATGCTCGGATTTCAATTAAATGAAAAATAACTCCGAGCCGGAGTAAATTTTAAACTATGATGCTTTCCAAAAATGATATATTTCTTAGATTCTTTGAGGTTTAATTGTCACTTCTTAGTTGACGCAAAGTGCATAGCATATCGAGAGAGATAGTTAGGAAATGAATTTGAGTCCTTAGCAAATAGTGAAACTAGTATTTAGATGACTTAAATTTTATAATTTAATTGTTGTTAGCTAGAATTAACATTTCCTTAGTTGTTTTAGCCTAAAAATGCATAAAATAAGCTAGTTTGACCAACTTAAGTGAGCTTTGACCAAGGGGATTGACCATTTTGACCTTGTGCCCTTTTAAATAGCCTAAAATAGCAAAAAAAAAAAAAAAAACAGAACTGAACAGCAGCATAGCAGGGCCGAAAATATGAGGAAAGAAAAAAAAAGATTTCAAGCCAAAATCTTCGATTCTTCGCGAGGGCTTCCACGGGGTGGTTTTCGAGGCATCCTACGAGGTTTTCCTAGCATCTAGAAGCGTCTAAGGTGAGGGTTTCATCGTTATTTGCGCATTTGAAATATTTGTATCTAAACTTTGATTTTTAGAATTTATCCGTAGATTGTTGTTTAAAGCGTTTTGATGCTTCTAGAATGTTCCTTGGCAATTGTAGAACATGTATTTATAGCTTTTTGACATTTTCTGCTGTTAAATGTTGAGATTGCAATTTAAATTGATTAATGAATAGTAATTAGTGAATAGTAAACCCCTGTTTCGATGAAGTTGCTCCGTTACATGTTTTGTTGATGTAGGAAGATGCTAGATATGCTAGAATGCCTAAATGCATGGTTTGTTTGGGTTGCATAATGTAAAAAATGGGAATTAAGCCTTGGTGAAAGTCGGGGTCGTTTAGGTCGAGTTTGGCATTTTCTTGTTTTGCGTGTTGACATTGTTTCGGGAGGCCATGGAAGCACTTTTGGTGCGATTATAGCGTTGGTTGGGTGTTTGGTTGATATAGTTGTAGTTCAAATGAGCAAAGGGGGAAATCGGGACTTTGCGTGAATTCTAGGGTTAGGTAGGGTTTCGGGGTCTTTAGACGTGCCTTATGGTGACCTAGGAGGATTGGAAAAGTCGGTTTCCAGAACTCGTGGCTCGTTTGGAAATAGTAGTGTTTTGATAGTTGGGGCCGATTTGTGATTTTGTTTGTTATCTTGATATTATGCCTATAGAATGCTTAGGATTGCTTGATATACTTGGTTAATTGGTGTTATTGTTGCTTATTATTGCTTGTTATCTCGTTTGTTGTCACTAGTTTGTATTCTTGTGCTATCGCTCGTTTATTGCCTTGTATCGAGTCTTACATTGCATAGTGTCTCGCGCGTGAGTGATGGGCCTCTCTGGGTAGCCTCGGGTTGCCAGTGTTGGTTGCTCTAGCTCCGCTGCTATTCCTTTTTCTTGCTTGGGTTGCCTCCCAGGGAGATTTGGGTCGTAGATTGATGGATACTTTCGGGGTATTCCAAACTGGTGCTATAAGGTGGTTGCGTGCTTATTGTCATCGTTGTCAAATATCAAGCTCGAGATTGATGTATCGCTCGTGAAATGGTATATTGCTCGTAAGAGTGAACCATAGCCTTCAAAGTGTGGTATAGCTTTGAATGGTTATGTTAATGCTTTCAGTAATTGCTTATTGTATTGATTGTTTGTCTTGATTGCTTATTTATCAATTATGTTGCTTAACTATCTTATTTGCATTGCACGACTTCCTTTCTCTCCAACTCGATATCTGTCTCGCCCTCACTGAGTATACGTGTTGTGTATACTCACTCCTCACCACCACATTTCAGGAAATGTCATATTAGCTGGAAGTTCGTGATTTCGTGAAAGTTTGTGCCTGAGGAGTTGTCTTGCGTGCCAATGTGGCTTGAGTGTCGAAGTTGCAAAGATATGTGCTTTCATATGTTGTATGTAATTATTGTTAAAAGAAATGTAATTTAATCTAGCTAAGTAGTTGAGGTAGATTGATAAGCTAGTTATGTATTCAGTAGTATAGTTAACCTCGATGCATGTTTGTCTTTGTCTAAAAGAAAATAGTGAGAATGGTATGATAGTATATTTTATGCAGTAGATTAGTATGAATTAAACGCCAAGTTTGAATGATCTTGTAAAAGATGTAAAGAGATATGTTAGTTTTTAAACTGGAAATGTATATTTATATGCTGTGTTTAGTTGCTGAGAACCAAGGCTCGGATGGCCTTGAGGTGGTTGAATGTTGGACACGGTGTTGGTCCATTTATATGCTATTCCTGGTTTTACATTTCGCCTATAAACAGGGGAGACTCCGTCCGTTTTCCCTGAAAATTTATGCCCGGGTTTGGTTTGGGTTGTGATTAGATCGATTGATAGAACTCCCGGTCTCGAGAGGGATCGGGGTGTTACATCCACTGTCACGCCCCGACCCGACCCCGCAAAAGGCCAAGCCCGAACCCGACACATGGACGGAGTCTCCTCTGTACCGTGGACGATTCGAAAACCTTACATTCAACATAATACTTGCGAAAGCCATAATAACATTTGAATCAAGACAACTTTCTTTTAGAAAATATACATCTTCTCATTAACAACTTTGCAAACCAAAAATGTCATGCATACTACACAAGTATTCGTGCCACTAAACAGTTAAACCATTAGTATGCAATTCTCTACTAGTCATAAGAGTATATCTTTACAACTTCACATTCTTTCAACTTTACAACATAAGACCGTAGAGGCCTCAAAATAGAAACTACATACAAGGCTACAAGCCTCAACATAAAGCGACAACCAAGCATTAACACATCAAGCTTGGCCCGCACAAAAGTCTGGCAACCAACCACCAGCTAAGCAAAGAAGTGCTATCAAGGAAACACCTCCACTTGCTCCTCCTCCTCAATTACCTCAATAGGGTCCGCTTCAACTACTCCTGTAAAATATAGTATAGAAAGGAATGAGCAAAAACTATTGCTCAGCGAGGGTTATTGGTCTCAAGGACGGAGATGAGAGGAGAATGCAATGCAAATAGTCAAGCAACTCATTCAATTATCATATAGAGATAAAAACAAAGCCAACAATAAACAAGACAAGCATTAAAACTATAAACACTCATTCAAAGGATACGATTCATTTTCCACGAACAACTTTCAATCACGAATTCGATGACGACGTGCCGGCCCAAACCACATTATAACTTCAGTTGGAATACCCCGGAAGTACCCAAATCTCCCTGGGAGGCAACCCAAGCGAGAAAGGGAATAGGACACGGAGCTAGAGCAACCAACACTGGCAGCCCGAGGCTACCCAGAGAGGCCCATCACACCGCCCCTAACTCTATGAATGCAATACAGTATACAATGCAACAATCGAGCAATCAAGCAATAGAGCCACACGTGGGAGGATAACAAAGAAGGTTACTCTCGCATGCAACAGCAACAGTTGATAAGCATTTCAATCAAAATCAACTCTAACAAGCATATTAAACATTCTATAGGCATAATCATTAAGATAACAAGCAAAATCACAAATCGACCCCAACTATCAAAACACTACTATTTCCAAATGAGGCACGAGTTCTGAAAACCGACTTCACCAATCCTCTTAGGTCACCATAAGGCACGTCTAAAACCCCGAAACCCTACTTTACCCTAGAATTCACGCGAAGCCCCGATTTTTCCCTTTGCTTGTTTGAACTACAACTACTATAACCAAACACCCAACCAACGCCATAACCACACCAAAAGTGCTTCCATGGCCTCCCGAGACAATGCCATCACGCAAAACGAGAAAATGCTAAACTCGACCTAAACGACCCCGACTTTCACCGATGCATTTTTCTCATTTTTTTCATTACACAATCCAAACAAATCATGCATTTAGGAATTCTAGCATATCTAGCATCTTTTCACATCAACAGAATGTATAACGGAGCAACTTCTACATTTCGAGGGTTTACTATTCATATTTTACTATTCAATTGACATTTTAAATTACAATCTCAACATTCAATCGCAGAAAATGATAAAAAGCTATAAATACATGTTCTACAATTGTCAAGGAACATTCTTTAAGCATTAAAATGATTAAAACAACAAACTACGGATAAAACCCAAAAACATTAAAGTTGAGACATATAACATTAAAATGCACAAATAACGTGCTTCCCTCACCTTGGACACTCCTAGTCGTTAGGAAAACCACGCTGGATGCCTCGGCAACAACCCCACACAAGCCCACGCGAAGATTGGAAGTTTGAAGATTGAAAATCTTTTTTTTTTCCTCTCAAGTTTCGGCCTGCTCCCTTTTCTATTTTTCAGCTTTGAGTTTTATTTTTTCTTTGTTATTTGCTTAATAAAGGATGACAACTTGGTCAAAGGTCAAACCCCTTGGTCAACTAACTTAAAATTGGTCAAATAGCCTATTTTTTGCATTTTTAAAGCTAAAATAACTAATGAAATATTAATTCTAGCTAACAACAATTAAAATACTAAAATTAAAACACTAAATACTAGTTTTCACTATTTGTTGAGGACTAGAAACCGCTCTCTAACTATCGCTCTCGATATGTAATGCACTTTGCGACAGTGAAGAAGTAACAATTTGATTTCAAAGAACTTAAGAAAATATAATTTTCAAAATAATAAACAAGAAAATTCCACATTCTGGGCTGGGGTATTACATCCATTAATTGCGCATTAATTATGTGCGTTACTTATTGTCTTTCTAGGTTACTATTTATTCCATTTTCAAACTGCATTATATTAGTGAATTAGCATTTTTATTAAATCATTTTAATTGTTAAAGGAATGGGAAAAATGTGCAATTGGGCTAGGAATGATAGGAACACTCGTTTAGAAAATGCTTTTAGTGGTTTAATAAATAGTGTTACGTAACATAACTTGGAGATTTAATTAGTTAGCATTCACTTTACATATTAGGCTCGTTTTAAGATTAGCAACACTCATTTTAGTGAACCACTTAAACACCCAACTTAGCCCATTTAATATATACTCAACACATGACCACTTTAGCTCATAAAAACAAAACAAATAAAAAAAAATAAAAAAAGAACAAATGCTGAAAAGTCCTGTAGTAGGCCGACAACCTTCTCTTCTATTTGTGTGATTTTTGTTTCAACAATTCTTCAATCCAAGCCAAGCCAAGCCTAGAGCAAGTAGTTTAGGGTGTGTGCAAGCCACCTAGGTGCTCCTACGCGCATTGGTGAGGGATTTAACGGCTTCTTTTCGCATATTAAAAATGTTGTTATTTTCTTGATTTGTTAGAAATGATGTTTAATTCTATTGCAAGGCTCAAATAAGCTTATATATGTTGTGTACATGTAGTAGAGACCACATTTATGCTATTTTTTCATGTATTAAACAGTAGAAATTGATAATTAATTCGTAGGAGTGAATAGTGATGGAAAATCTAGGGTTTTGTGTAATTGCACGTTTTAACTTGAGTCAATGCTTCTAATAGATGCCTTAGGTGTTAATGAAGGTGGTATAATAGCCCCGTGCACTTGAATTGCTCTAATATCGCATAGAACATGAATTAGCCGACTTTAACAAAGGGGTTTCGGGGTTAAGGCGAATCCGGGAGAATTCGGGCTTCACTTTTAGTAATCTTAGGCTACCTAGGTGCTATAGAATCTTTGCTAACCCTTGCTTGAAGCCCGGTTGAAGTATGTGTAGTTTAAGCCTATAAAAGAGAAATTGGGGCTTTCGGGGTAAATGCGGGTAATCGAACATGTTTGTGGATTCTAAAGGTACCTTAAGGGTTACTTAGAAGATTGGTATAACTTTCCTTTGAATTTGAAACATTAACTTTGGTTTGGAAGAGAAATAGCTTGGAAAACAAAGGGGTTTAGGTGCAATATCAGTTGTCTCGCGCTTCTAAGACCTTGACATGACCTCTTGAGTGTTTAAATGTGGTTTCAAGTGGATTTGGAACTTTTGGTATAATTCTAAATGTATCTTATATATGCCCTTTGTAAAGTTGCTTATTTGCTTGTATAAACTGCTTCTAACCTATCTGTTTTGAGGTCAACCTACTTTGTTGATCCTCTTATGTGTTATTTCTTATATTGTTGATATTGACTTGTCATCGTTAAGTGCATTGCATAGTGGTTACGCAACCATAGTGTCAGGGGTGGATGTGTTGAATATCAGCTAGGCGACAGAGGGCTTACCAGTAGATATTCAAACTTCGTGCCCTAGTCCCTCATTCGCCTGGTCCGGAGATTGCTAGTGGATGTTGGGTCATAGGATTATCGGGGTACATCCAGAGTACACCCACTGGAGTGTTTGGGGTTATGCCGGCTTATCGTTATCGTGATCGTGGTTCGTGGATCGTGAATGAAGACCAAGGGAAGATTGGAGTATAGGGGTTATGTGAAATGTATCCTTTTTAATGTGTGGTTATTTAAGCTATAATTACTTCTTAAATTGTTTAATTACTATTGTTGTTTAATTGTTTTACCTGTTGCATTACACGCCCCGGGACCTTATCCCTCACTGGGCAACAGTGTTGCTCGTACCTCGATATTATGTTTTAGGAAGTGCTGAGGGTGATCCCCAGCTAGTTGAGGTGGTAGTAGAAGAAGAAGAAGTTCAGGCTGACTGTGATACCCCGAACCTGGCATGTATTCAATAGCATTTAAAGTTCATTTAAATTGTATTTTATTGATCTTTCACCTTCTTTGACCAAACTAGTTGACTTTTCATCTACATTGACCAACTAGGACAAGGTGAGAATTTTTGAAATGTTTAATAAAGGGCAAACTTGGGATTAGAAATAAAAAAAATGCAATGTTAAGTTAGTCAAATTTTGGGTCAACTTTGGAATTAAGTCTGAACCAAATAGGGAAGAGTTAGGTAGCAAATTATATATGGTTGGAAATCTCTATGAGTCTAGTTTTTAAGGCTTCAAACCGTTCGTGAATTGGAATTTTCTAGAAGAAGTTATGGCCGTTTTCGCAAGGTCGCGCATAGCTGTTTTGGTTTAATGGGTTGACCGAATCTTTGACATTTGACTTCTTGTCATCTTTTCCTAAATAAGCAAAATACAAACAAAAAAACAAAGAGAAGAAAGGCTTGAAGCCACGAGGAAAATAAAGAGAAAAAGAAAGAAATTTTTTTTTCAAAACAAATCAACAAATCTTCACTTGAGCTTGCTTAGGATCATTTCCGGGCCATTCAACGTTGTCTTTCTAGCGTCTAGGAGTGTCTAAGGTAAGGGTTTCATCGTTATTTGTGCATTTGAAAATTTTATCTCTAAACTTTAATTTTTGGAAATTATGCGTAGACTGTTATTTTATCCATTTTGTTGCTTAAAGAATGTTCCTTGTTGATTGTAGAACATGTATTTATAGCTTTTTAACATTTTCTGCGGTTGAAAATTGAAATTGCAATTTAAATTGATAAATGAATAGTAAATTATAAATAGTAAACCCCCGTTTTGATGAAGTTGTTCTGTTATGCGTTCTGTTGATGTAGGAAGGTGCTAGATATGCTAGAATGCCTAAATGTGTAGTTTAATTGGATTGTGTAATGGAAAAACGGAGAAAAATGGCTTAGTGAAAGTTGGGGTCGTTTAGGTCGAGTTTGGCATTTTATCATTTTGCGTGATGACATTGTCTCGGGAGGCCATGGAAGTACTTTTGGTGTAGTTATAGCATTGGTTGGGTATTTGGTTAGGGTAGCGGTAGTTCAAACGAGCAAAGAGGGAAATCGGGGCTTTGCGTGAATTCTAGGGTTAAGTAGGGTTTTTGGGTCTTTAGACGTGCCTTATAGTGACCTAGGAGGATTAGTGAAGTCAGTTTTCAAAAATCGTGGTTCGTTTGGAAGTAGTAGCGTTTTGAAAGTTGGGGTCATTTTGTTATTTTATGTGTTTCCATAGTATAATGCCTATAGAATGCTTAATAATGTTTGTTATGCTTGTTAAAGTTGATTATGATTGAATTTGTGTATCAATTGTTGAAAATGCTTGTTGGTGTTGTTCTTGTTACTTAATTGATTGTAGTTGCTTATTGTGTGCTTATTGTATCGCCTGTTGTTACTGACTTGTACTTCAGTGCCTTGCTCGATTATTGTTAAATAGCTTGTATTGCATTGCATAAGTGTCAAGCGCGTGAGTGATGGGCCTCTCTGGGTAGCCTCGGGTTGCCAGTATTGGTTGCTCTAGCTCCGTGTCGTATTCCCTTTTCTCGCTTGGGTTGCCGCCCAGGGGGTTTTGGGTCGTAGGATTGACAGAGTATGTCCGGAGTACTCTAAACGGAAGTTATAAGGTAGGTGAGCCGGCGCGTCATCGTTAAAGTCATCAAAGTCATGATCGGTACATTTCTCGCTCGAGTGAACCATAGCCTTCAGAGTGTGGTGTAACTTTGAATGGTTGTGTTAATGCTTTTATTAATTGGTTATTGTATTGATTGTTTATATTGAATGCTTACTTAGCTGTACCTATTTGCATTGCACGAACTTCTTTCTCTCCACCTCCATATATGTCTTGCCCTCACTGAGTATACGTGTTGTGTATACTCACTCCTCACCACCACATTTCAGGAAATGCCATGTTAGCTGGAAAGTTCGTGATTACGTGAAAGTTCGTGCTTGAAGAGTTATCTTGCGTGCTATGTGGCTTGAGTTGTCAAAGATGCAAAGATGTAGGTTCATGTGTTGTATGTATTTATTTTTAAAAGGAATGTAATTTAAATTCAACTAGGTAATTGAGGTAGAATGAAAAGCTATTTATGTATTCAGATAGAATAGTTTAATTTTAATGTATGTTTGTAATGCCAAGGGAAAAGAGCTAGAATGGTATGATAGTCTATTTTATGTAATGGGTTAGTGTAGTTTAATTGCCTAGCATGAATGTTTTTGTCAAAGATGAAAAGAGATAGGTTAGCTTTTAAATTGGAAATATATATTTAGTTGTGTTCGCTTGTTGAGAACCAGGGCTCGGATGGCCTTGAGGTGTTGTATGGTTGGACACGGTGCTGGTCCACTTATAAGCTATTACAGGTTTTACATTTTGCCTAGAAATAGGGGAGACTCTATCCGTCTTTCCCTAAAATTTTGCACGGGTTTGGAATTGGGTTGTGATTAGATTGATTGATAGAACCTCCGGTATCGAGAGGGATCAGGGTGTTACACTGAAAGTTAGTTGGTTATAATGCTAGCTTTGAGATATTATGGCTTGTAATAACTTTTAATTCTCTTTTAGTTCTTGCATGCTTGGGGGTGTATGTTTAAAGGCATGTTTGATTTCAACTTCTAAGATTGCTCTAATATTATCATTGAACGGCATGTTAAAATGGTTTAATGAAAAGTTAAGTTGGTTGCATGCTTGTGTGATTTGGAGCAATTGTATGTTTCAAGGCTTGGATGGCCTAGAACCTTTGAATTTTAATTATATAAAGCTTGTTTTAGTATATTGTAGTTATTTTGAGCATTTACAGGTTTTCAAATGTCCGCGGTACAGAGGAGACTCTGTTCATTTATCGGGTCCAGACTTAACCTTTAGCGTGGGGTTGGGTCGGGGCGTTACAATGGAGACATTTCCGAAATAGATAAAAGGGGTTTATCGATCCCTCATCGGTACGCGATTATAAATCTAGAAGGTCACACACTAATAAGTATCATGAATAAGTTCACTGGAAGCTTGTATTGTGTGATTGGTGGCTTTAAGGTGTTAAGAGTCATCAATGTTGGTATTTGGGCCAAAAGTATGATTTTGAAAAGTTTTTTATCCAACCAAATGTTAAACTGTTGTTAGATTGTTGTTCAGTGGATGCTAAGGATCGTTTATGTGCGTTTACCAAAAGTTTTGGGGCCAAACTATAATTATTGAAAAGTAGGTTCAATATATTTATTCTAATAGAGATTATAATGGGCAAAAGATAATATATATATATATATATATAAAGGTGTTTATATATATATATGTGTAATGATGATGTAATTTAAGAAATGCTACATCATTGTCTTAGTTGTCAAAAGATGAATTACAAAGTAATGACTAGATAATTACATGTGGCATGTGCATGTAAAGATTGATGATTAGGATAGTCCATGTCATCAGTCCTAGTCATTTGAATTTGAAATGAATAGATAGGATTCATTTTTGAATAAAGACAAAAGAATCTTGAGCATTGCTTTTGTTGATAAAGCCTTTTTTTTTGTTAATTCAGTGTGATTTTATTAAAAAAGAAGAATAGTACAACAAAAGTACATCAAACCAAAGTGGAAAAACAAAAGAAACAAAAGGAATAACAATCAAAATGTCCAAGAAAATTTCTTGGATCACAAAGAGATGAAAAACAAAAACAGAGAATAAAATAAAATAAAACTCCCTAGCTGTTCAGAGTTCTACGGTTTAGAGTTGAGTTGTTGAAACGACGACCGAGAAAGATCTTTGAAGTAACCTCATATCGAATGGTGTTCAATAATTATTCTTCAGTAAGAGCTTCATTGTTGAAAATTCTACGGTTACGTTCCAACCAAATGTTGTAGATGGTTGCACAAAGGTAAGTTCGAAAAATCTGGGTTTTAAGATCCCCACTTTTGTGTTGAATAGAGGTAGCAATTCCCATGATGCTTGGCAATGAAGATATAGAATGATCAATAGAGAGTGCAGTTAATCCCTATTTTCAGATTCTCTTTGTGAAGGAACATTCGAAGAAAAGATGCTCATTTGTTTCACACACCAAGTAGCAGAAGATGCAGTTTGAATTGTCTTGAATCCCCCAAGAAACAAGCCTTTGGCGAGTAGCAAGTTTGTTCTGGAACGCAAGCCAAGTGATGAAGCTGTGTTTTGGAATACAATTAGGAAACCAAACAAGTTTGAACCATTGAATTTTTTGCCCACATTTCCTAATTGTATTACAAGTGTCCTTGAAAGAAAAAATATCATTTCTACAGTCTGCCCAATTAAAAGAATCCGAAATATTGGAAGCCAAATCAATAAGATTGCAGGGGTTGAGATCGGCAAGAGAAGGTAGATGATGAGGCCAGATCCAATTATTGTCATGAATGACATCAGAAACACGAGCATTGATAGAAGGAAAAGTAACATCAACACTAAATTCATGTAGCAAGTTACCTGAAGGGTGCCAATTATCATGCGAGAAATGTGTCAAATTTCCGTTACCAATAAGGTGAGTAATGAAATTTTTTGCCAAGTTCCTGATATGAAGCATTTTTTTCCACGTCCAACAAATATCCTGCGGAATAGTGAGTGTCCAAATACATTTATCTTTGATATGGCTTGACCATACCCATGAGGCCCAGAGAGTATCCCGTGTTGAGTAAAACCTCCAAAAAAGCTTAAGGAGAGCAGTTTTATTGGCTTCCTCAGTACTACGGATTCCAAGTCCACCTTCATCAATTGGTTTGCAAATAAGATCCCAATCAATTTTAGGACCACTATCCCTCCAAAGAAAAACTTTGAACATTATTTCCATATCCAAAATGACACCTTTAGGAATAAAAAGTGTACTTATCCAGTGAGAGTACATACTGGACAAGATTGATTTGATCAATTGGAGCCTGCCTGCAAAAGAAAGCCATCTATTCGCCCAATGATTAATACGTTTAGAGATTTTGTCGAGAAGCATTTGGCAGTCACTTTTACGGAGTCTACCAGAAATAACGAGAACCCCCAAATAACAAACAGGCAATTCACCCTCTTCAAAACCAAGAATGCCATTAATAAGATTAATGGTATCAGGAGTGCAGCTACCATAGAAAATCTGACTCTTGTCAGGATTATACCTTAACCCATAAACTGTATGAAAATTATCAAGTGTCCGAATAATGCTTCTAATAGAAAGTTCATCCGCTTTGCAGAAGATAAGAAGGTCATCCGTAAAGGAAAGATGATTCAACTTAAGTTTAGCACATCTCGGATGAAAATGAAAATCTCTAGTACAATGGAGCTGATTAAACATACTGGTAAGAATCTCCATAGCAATAATAAAGAGGTAAGGTGAGAGGGGGTCACCTTGCCTGTAACACCCCGATCCCTTTCGAGACCGGGAGTTCTATCAATCAATCTATTCACAACCCAATTCCAAACCCAGGAAAAATTTTGGGGAAAGACGGATGGAGTCTCCCGTGTTTCTAGGCAAAATGCAACCTGCGACAGCATATAGGTGGACCAATACCATGTCCAGACATTCAACCACCTCAAGGCCATCCGAGCATCGGTTCTCAACAACTAAACACAGCAAGTATACATACATTTCCAAGTACTAGACTATTCTAACTCTTTCTTTAAACAATACAAACATGCATTAAAGTTAAGCTATACTAACTAGATACTTTAACTAACTTATCAAACCATTTCAATAATCCAATAAAGCTTATATTACATTCCTTTTGAATTTAAACACATACAATACATGAAACATACATCCTTGCATCTTTGACAACTCAAGCCACATAGCACGCAAGACAACTCTTCAAACACAAACTTTCAAGTAACCACGATATTTTCAGCTAACATGGTATTTCCTGAAATGTGGTGGTGAGGAGTGAGTATACTCAACACGTATACTCAGTGAGGGCGAGACAGATATCGAGGTGGAGAGAAAGAAAGTCGTGCAATGCAAATAGGTATAGCTAAGCAATATAATTGACAAGTAAGCATGCAATATAATTGACAAGCAAGCATTCAATATAAACAATCAATACAATAACCAATTAATAAAAGCATTAACACAACCATTCAAAGCTATACCACACTCTGAAGGCTATGGTTCACTCGAGCGAGAAATGTACCGATCATGACTTCGATGACTTTAACGATGACGCGCCGGCTCACCCATCTTATAACTTCCGTTTAGAGTACTCCGGACATACTCTGTCAATTCTACGACCCAAAACTCCCTGGGCGGCAACCCAAGCGAGAAAAGGGAATAGGACACGGAGCTAGAGCAACCAACACTGGCAACCCGAGGCTACCCAGAGAGGCCCATCACTCACGCGCCTGACACTAATGCAATGCAATACGAGACATATAATGATAATCGAGCAAGGCACTAAACTGCAAGTCAATAACAACAAGCGATACAATAAGCAATTACAATCAATAAAGTAACAAGAACAATACTAACTAGCATTATCAACAATTGACATACAAATTCAATCATAATCAACTTTAACAAGCATAACAAGCAATATTTAACATTCTATAGGCATTACACTATGAAAACACACAAAATCACAAAATGACCCTAACTTTCAAAATGCTACTACTTTCAAACGAGCCACAAGTTTTGGAAACCGACTTCACCAATCCTCCTAGGTCACTATAAGGCACGTCTAAAGACCCCGAAACCCTACTAAACCCTAGAATTCAAGCAAAGCCCCGATTTTTTCCTTTGCTTGTTTGAACTACAACTACCTCAACCGATTACCCAACCAATTTCACAACTGCACCAAAAGTGCTTCCATGACATACCTCGACAATGCCTTCATGCAAATTGAGAAAATTCCAAACTTGACCGAAACGACCCCAACTTTCACTAAGCCTTTTCCTCCGTTTTTTCCATTACACAACCCAATTATACCACACATTTAGGTATTCTAGCATATCTAGCACCTTCCTACATCAACAGAACGCATAATGGAGCAACTTCATCGAAACGAGAGTTTACTATTCATAATTTACTATTCATTAATCAATTTAAATTGCAATTTCAATTTTCAACCATAGAAAATGCTAAAAAACTATAAATACATGTTCTACAATCAACAAGGAACATTCTTTAAGCAACAAAACGGATAAAATAACAATCTACGCATAATTTCTAAAAATTAAAGTTTAAACACAATTATTTTAAATGCACAAATAACGATGAAACCCTCACCTTAGACGCTCCTAGATGCTAGGAAAACCTTATAGGATGCCTCAGAAACTACCCCGTCCAAGCTCACGCGAAGAATCGAAGATTTGAATGTTGAAATGTTTTTTTTTCTCTCCTTCTATTTTCGGCCAGCTGCTCTCTGTTTTTCAGCTTTCTTTTTTTATTTTTTGTACCATTTTAAGCTATTATAAAAGATGACAACAAGTCAATTTGGTCAAGGCTTGGTCAATGCTAACTAAGTTGGTCAAATTAGCCTATTTTATGCATTTTTAAAGCTAAAATAACTAATGTAACATTAATTCTAGCTAACAACAATTAAAACACTAAAATTAAAACACTAAATACTAGTTTTCACTATTTGCTGAGGACTAGAATTCATTTCCTAACTATCGCTCTCGAAATGCAATGCACTTTGCGACAATAAAAGAATAACAATTAAATCTCAAAGAATTTAAGAAAATATAATTTTTGAAAAGTATCATAGTTCAAAATTTACTCCGCCTCGGTGCTACTTTTCATTTAATTGAAAACAGAGCATTAAAATGCAAGAAAATTAAAACTGATTAACATGAATATGAAAAGTAGTTGATATTCCGTTAAAATAATTAACTCAAGTATTATTTAATTACTTCTAAAAGAAATATGAAAATAAAGCTACAAAGAAATGTTTGGCTAAAAATAAACACAAATTCAATGCTAACATTTAAGATGTCACTTAATTAAATACAATTAAATACTATTAAATGCATGCCGGGTTCGGGTTATCACATCCTTCCCCCCTTAAAACAATTGCGTCCTCGCAATTCTTCTTCCAATAGAACTCTGCATCCACTGAAATCCAACTCTGACTAATCTTCTTCGGCTGCTGAGCAAGTGGTGAATAAAGATGCTCGTAGGAAAACTCGAATAGAAATGCCAACCAAGAATGCCGAGAAAATACCAACTAAAGACTGAAGCAAAGATACTGTAGATAAAATCACTTCACATATTAATGATAAGAAGAATACCGAATGAATACCCCATACACGAATCTCTAGTAGAAGCTCAACTATTATCGCCTGAGAACTCCCAAGCAAGAAGCCAAATAGAGGCTCAAACAAAGGTTCCATCCAGAGGTCCAAAGAAATACCCCGCTGGTCATGAATTTCATAGAAGAATGCCCTGTTAAGAGTGCTAAAGAAAATACTAAGAAACCCAATCAAATTTTCTTCAAAAGTTTCAAAGAAGCCTTCCAAATAATAACCCCATAGGACAACCAGTTAGATCCTGAGTATTGCTATCAAATGCTAAGAAGAATGTCAAAGGAAATAGCAGAGAAAATATAATGTGCCCAATAAGACAATCAAGTTGAATAACAAATATAGTTTCCTAGCTAGATGAAAACCCTAAGGGAAAATACCGAGCTGGTGCACAATATACAAAACCAAACTCCGAGGCCTCTTCACTTTTTTCCAAGAGAGAACTTCATACAATCTTGCCAATAAGGAAAATACCAATAGAATGCCCAATAAGAGTTCCAAATACCAAACCTACTGAGGAACACTAAAGAAAATTCCCGAAACAATGCTCAAGTGAGAAAATACCAAGGATTGCCCAATAAGTAGGTACCAAATAAATGACCACCAAGAATTCTATAGAATGCCTTTGAAGAATTTCCAATCAGGGATGCCAGTATCACACCAATAAAGACCGAGACACATATACCAAAGATAATACTGTGCAGTAAGTCCGATTGAAATCCCAATAGCCAAGTCCACCGAGAAGTGCCAACAGAAGTCTCCAAAGAATACCCATTAAGAAAACCAAAGGATGCTCCAAAGAACAACCAAATAGAACCCCAAAAGAAAGCTACTCTTTCATAACTGCTAAGCACAGAGGAGGACCTTAGAGATTCGCCAATAAACGAGCTCCAAAAGCAAACACCAACTCCCAAATAAAGGCTAATTAAATGCCATTCATTTCCTGCCAATCCATACACCTTGAAAGGCCAACTGTGAACCACTTTCCTCAGGGGAAGGAAGAAGTCTTTCTTACCATTTCCACGGGACATGTATGAATGCCAGGATATCACATTTATACACATGCCTTAAACTATTATGCAAACAAGTTTACAAAAGAGTTTATAAAATAGTTTATTCAACAAAGTCACTCAAGCACGACAATCAAGTCAAGCACAACATAATCAATTCAAATCACAACATAACCAATTCATGACATTCTAAGACACACATTACAAGCAATACTTCAAGCAAATAACAATTCACGAGATCAATTCGATTCACAATGCCAATTCGATAGGTCAATTCAATGCACAACTAGACACTTCACTTCTCTTAGCACACGATTAACACATAACACATAACTATATCACATAGGAGCACACATTCAGGTCAAGACACACAATCTCACATGCAAGCATACACTTTCAAGACACACTTAACAAGCACACATTCAAGGATCACTACCGACTAGACCGAGGACCCTATCCTGGCTTATGAGCTAAACAAGCTCTGATACCACCTGTAACACCCCGATCCCTCTCGAGACCGGGAATTCTATCAATCAATCTATTCACAACCCAATTCCAAACCCGGGCAAAATTTTGGGGAAAGACGGACGGAATCTCCCCTGTTTCAAGGGAAAATGCAACTTGCGATAACATATAGGTGGACCAATACCATGTCCAGACATTCAACCACCTCAAGGCCATCCGAGCCTCGATTCTCAACAACTAAATACAACAAGTATACATACATTTTCAAGTACTAGACTATTCTAACTCGTTCCTTAAACAATACAAACATGCATTAAAGTTAAGCTATACTAACTAGATACTTTAACTAACTTATCAAACCATTTCAATAATCCAATAAAGCTTATATTACATTCCTTTTGACTTTAAATACATACAATACATGAAACATACATCCTTGCATCTTTGACAACTCAAGCCACATAGCACGCAAGACAACTCTTCAAACACGAACTTTCACGTAACCATGATCTTTATAGCTAACATGGTATTTCCTGAAATGTGGTGGTGAGGAGTGAGTATACTCAACACGTATACTCAGTGAGGGCGAGAGAGATATCGAGGTGGAGAGAAAGAAAGTCGTGCAATGCAAATAGGTACAACTAAGCAATATAATTGACAAGCAAGCATTCAATATAAACAATCAATACAATAACCAATTAATAAAAGCATTAACACAACCATTCAAAGCTATACCACACTCTGAAGGCTATGGTTCACTCGAGCGAGAAATGTACTGATCATGACTTCGATGACTTTAACGATGACGCGCCGGCTCACCCATCTTATAACTTTCGTTTAGAGTACTCCGGACATACTCTGTCAATTCTACGACCTAAAACTCCCTGGGCGGCAACCTAAGCGAGAAAAGGAAATAGGACACGGAGCTAGAGCAACCGACACTGGCAACCCGAGGCAACCCAGAGAGGCCCATCACTCACGCGCCTGACACTAATGCAATGCAATACGAGACATATAACGATAATCAAGCAAGGCACTGAAATGCAAGTCAATAACAACATGCTATACAATAAGCAATTACAATCAATAAAGTAACAAAAACAATATTGTGATACCCCGAACCTGGCATATATTTAATAGCATTTAAAGTTCATTTAAATTGCATTTTATTGACCTTTCACCTTCTTTGACTAAACTAGTTGACTTTTCATCTACATTGACCAACTAGGACAATGTGGAAATTTTTGAAATGTTTAATAAAGGGCAAACTTGGGATTAGAAATAAAAAAATGCAATGTTAAGTTAGTCAAATTTTGGGTCAATTTGGAATTAAATTTGAACCAATTGGGGAAGATTTAGGTAGCAAATTATATATGTTTGGAAAGCTGTATGAGTCTAGTTTTTGAGGCTTCAAACTGTTCGTAAATTGGAGTTTTCTAGAAGAAGTTATGGCCGCTTTTGTAAGGTCGCGCATAGCTGTTTTGGTTTAGCGGGTTGACCGAAGCTTTGACCATTTCAACTTGTCATCTTATATGTGCATAATACTTTACAAAACATGCAAAAATCTGGAAAAAAAAAATAGAAAGGGCCAAAACCATAGGAGAAAAAGAAAAAAAAAGATTTCAACCTTCAAATCTTCAAATCTTCGCGTGAGCTTGCACGGGGTTGTTTCCGAGGTATCCAACGTGGTTTTCCTAGCGTCTAGTAGCGTCTAAGGTGAGGGTTTCATCGTTATTTGCGCATTTGAAAAATGTATGTCTAAACTTTAATTTTGAGAACTTATGCGTAGATTGTTGTTTTAATCGTTTTGTTGCTTAAAGAATGTTCCTTGTTGATTGTAGAACATGTATTTATAGCTTTTTAGCATTTTCTGCTGTTGAAAATCGAAATTACAATTTAAATTGATTAATGAATAGTAATTAGTGAATAGTAAACCCTTGAAATGATAAAGTTGCGCTGTTATGCTATCTGTTGATGTATAAATGTGCTAGGTATGCTAGAATGTCTAAATGCATGATTTGTTTAGGTTGCATAATGAAAAAAATGAGAAAAACGGCTTAATGAAAGTCGGGGTCGTTTAGGTCGAGTTTGGCGTTTTCTCATTTTGCGTGTTGGCATTGTTTCGGAAGGCCATGGAAGCACTTTTGGTGCGATTATGGCGTTGGTTGGGTGTTTGGTTGGTATAGTTGTAGTTCAAACGAGCAAAGGGGGAAATCGGGGCTTTGCGCGAATTCTAGGGTAAAGTAGGGTTTCGAGGTCCTTAGACGTGTCTTATGATGACCTAGGAGTATTCACGAAGTCGGTTTCCAGAACTCGTGGCTCGTTTAGAAATGGTAGTGTTTTGATAGTTAGGGCCAATTTGTGATTTTGCTTGTTATCTTGATATTATGCCTATAGAATGCCTAGGGTTGCTTGGTATACTTATTTAATTGGTGTTATTGTTGCTTATTATTGCTTGTTATGCTTGAAAAGTTAGTTGAATATTAGTATTGATTGTGATTGCTTGTTATCTCATTTGTTGTCACTAGTTTCTATTGTTGTGCTATCGCTTGTTTATTGCCTTCTATCGAGTCTTGCATTGCATAGTGTCTCGCGCGTGAGTGATGGGCCTCTCTGGGTAGCCTCGGGTTGCCAGTGTTGGTTGCTCTAGCTCCGCTGCTATTCCCTTTCTCGCTTGGGTTGCCTCCCAGGGAGATTTGGGTCGTAGAATTGATGGATACTTCCGGGGTATTCCAAACTGGTGTTATAAGGTGATTGCGCGCTTATTGTCATCGTTGTCAACATTAAGCTTGAGATTGATGTATCGCTCGTGAAATGGTACATTGCTTGTATGAGTGAACCATAGCCTTCAGAGTGTGGTATAGCTTTGAATGGTTGTGTTAATGCTTTCAATAATTGCTTATTGTATTGATTGTTTGTCTTGGTTGCTTATTTATCTGTTATATTGCTTAACTGTCTTATTTGCATTGCACGGCTTTCTTTCTCTCCAATTTGATATATGTCTTGCCTTCACTGAGTATACGTGTTGTGTATAATCACTCCTCACCACCATATTTCAGGAAATGTCATGTTAGCTGGAAAGTTCGTGATGAGTTGTCTTGCGTGCCTATGTGGCTTGAGTGTCGAAGTTATAAAGATATATGTTTTCATATGTTGTAGGTATTTATTGCTAAAAGAAATGTAATTTAAATTTAGCTAAGTAGTTGAGGTGAATTGATAAGCTAGTTTATGTAATCAATTAGCATAGCTTATCTTCAATGCATGTTTGTAATGTCCAAAGGAAAAGAGTTAGAATGGCATGATAGTTTATGTTATGCAGTAGCTTAGTATGGTTTAATTGTCTAGTTTGAATGTACTGGTCAAAAATGAAAAGAGATAGGTTAGCTTTTAAATTGGAAATATATGTATACCTACTGAGTTTAATTGTTGAAAACCGAGGCTCGGAT
The DNA here is from genome assembly GCA_037974665.1 of Ehretia macrophylla. Lineage (NCBI taxonomy): Eukaryota > Viridiplantae > Streptophyta > Magnoliopsida > Boraginales > Ehretiaceae > Ehretia > Ehretia macrophylla. The sequence goes on from CM075766.1 coordinate 3,417,090, forward strand.
GGCCTTGAGGAAGTTTTGTATGGTTGGGCACGGCGTTGGTCCATTTAAATGCTATTGCAGGTTTTATATTTTGCCTAGAAACAGGGGAGACTCCGTCCGTTTTCCCTGAAAATTATGCCCGGGTTTGGATTTGGGTTGTGATTAGATTGATTGATAGAACTCCCGATCTCGAGAGGGATCGGGGTGTTACAGGTGGTATCAGAGCTTGTTTAGCTCATAAGCCGGGACAGGGTCCTCGGTCTGGTGGGTAGTGACCCTTGAATGTGTGCTTGTTAAGCGTGTCCTGAAAGTGTATGCTTGTATGTGAGGTTGTGTGTCTTAAATTGAAAGTGTGCTCCTATGTGATATAGTTATGTGTGATGTGTTAATTGTGTGTTAAGTAAAGTGAAGTGTCTAGTTGTGCATTGAATTAAACTATTGAATTGGCATCGTGAATCAAATTGATCTCGTGGATTGTTATTTGCTTGGAGTATTGCTTGTAATGTGGGTATTAGAATGTCTTGAATTAGCTATGCCGTGATTTGAATTGATTATGTTGTGCTTGACTTGATTGTCGTGCTTGAGTGACTTTGTTGAATAAACTATTTTGTAAACTTGCTTGCATAATAGTTTAAGGCATGTGTATAACTGTGATATATTGGCATTCATACATGTCCTATGGAAATGGTAAGTAAGTCCTCTTCCTCCCCTGAAGAAGTGGTTCACAACTGGCCTTCCAAGGTGTATGGATTGGCAGGAAATGAATGGCATTTAACTAGCCTTGATTTGGAAGTTGGTGTTTGCTTTTGGAGCTCGGTTATTGGCGAATCTCTAGGGTCCTCTTTTGTGCTTAACAGCTGTGAAAGAGTAGTTTGCTTTTAAGGTTCTATTTGGCTATTCTTTGGAGAGCATTCTTTGGTTTTCTTATTGGGTATTCTTTGGAATCTTTTGATGGCACTTCTCGGTGGACTTGGCTATTGGGATCTCAATCGGACTTACTGTATGGTATTATCTATGGCATATGTGTCTCGGTCTTTATTGGTGTGATACTGGCATTCCTGATTGGAAATTCTTCAATGGTATTTTATGAAATTCTCAGTGGCCAATTATTTAGTATTACTTATTGGGAAAACTTGGCTACTTTCTTATTGGAGCATTGTTTTGGATATCTATTTCAGTGTTCCTCAGTAGGTTTGGTATTTGGAGTTCCTATCAGACTTATTGTATAATACTACTTATGGTATTCTTTGAAATTCTTAGTAGGCGTTCTATTGGTATTTTCCTTTTTAGCAAGGTTGTATGAAGTTCTCACTTGGCAAACAGTGAAGAGGCCTCAGAGTTTGGTTTCGGTATATTGTTCACCAGTTCGGTGTTTATCTTTGGAGTTTTTATCCATCTGGGAAGCTATGTTTGTTATTCAACTTAGTTGTCTTATTGGGCACATTATATTTTCTCTTCTATTCCTTAGACCTTCTTCTCAGCATTTGATAGCGATACTTGGAATCTAATTGGTTGTCCTATGGGGTTATTGTTTGGAAGGCTTCTTAGGAACTTTTGAAGTATATTTAGTTTGGGTTTCTTAGTATTTTCTCCAGCACTCTTAACAGGGAATTCTTCTATGAAATTCATGACCAGTGGGGTAATTCTTTGGACCTCTAGATGGAACCTTTGATTGGGCCTTTATTTGGCTTTTTGCTTGGGGATTCTCGGGCAGTAAAAGTTAGACTTCTATTGCAGATTCGTGCGTGGGGTATTCTTCTTGTCATTATTGTGTGGTATTAATGACATCTACAGTAACTTTGCTTTAGTCTTTATTGGTATTATCTCGACGCTTTTGGTTGGAATTTTATTCTTTTTCGGTATTCGTGTCAACGGGATTCTTGTGCGGTATCTACATTTGAGCCTTTATTCGGCATTACTATTTGGAATTTCTTCTTAAACTTCCCTATTGGTTATCTTGATTAATATACTTGCTCAGCAATTGAATAAGATTAGTCAGAGTTGGATTTCAGTGGATGCAGAGTTCTATTGGAAGAAGAATTGCGAGGACGCAATTGTTTTAAGGGGGGAAGGATGTGATACCCCGAACCTGGCATATATTTAATAGCATTTAAAGTTTATTTAAATTGCATTTTATTGACCTTTCACCTTCTTTGACTAAACTAGTTGACTTTTCATCTACATTGACCAACTAGGACAATGTGGAAATTTTTGAAATGTTTAATAAAGGGCAAACTTGGGATTAGAAATAAAAAAATGCAATGTTAAGTTAGTCAAATTTTGGGTCAACTTTGGAATTAAATCTGAACCAATTGGGGAAGAGTTAGGTAGCAAATTATATATGGTTGGAAAGCTCTATGAGTCTAGTTTCTAAGGCTTCAAACCGTTCGTGAATTGGAGTTTTCTAGAAGACGTTATGGCCGCTTTCGTAAGGTCGCGCATAGTTGTTTTGGTTTAGCGGGTTGACCGAAGCTTTGACCATTTCAACTTGTCATCTTATATATGCATAATACTTTACAAAACATGCGAAAATCTGGAAAAAAATAGAAAGGGCCAAAACCATAGGAGAAAAAGAAAAAAAAAAGATTTCAACCTTCAAATCTTCAAATCTTCGCGTTAGCTTGCACGGGGTTGTTTCCGAGGCATCCAACGTGGTTTTCCTAGCGTCTAGTAGCGTCTAAGGTGAGGGTTTCATCGTTATTTGCGCATTTGAAAAATGTATGTCTAAACTTTAATTTTGAGAACTTATGCGTAGATTGTTGTTTTAATCATTTTGTTGCTTAAAGAATGTTCCTTGTTGATTGTAGAACATGTATTTATAGCTTTTTAGCATTTTCTGCGGTTGAAAATCGAAATTGCAATTTAAATTGATTAATAAATAGTAATTAGTGAATAGTAAACCCTTGAAACGATAAAGTTGCGCTGTTATGCTGTCTGTTGATGTAGAAATGTGCTAGGTATGCTAGAATGTCTAAATGTATGATTTGTTTAGGTTGCATAATGAAAAAAATGAGAAAAACGGCCTAATGAAAGTCGGGGTCGTTTAGGTCGAGTTTGGCGTTTTCTCGTTTTGCGTGTTGGTATTGTTTCGGAAGGCCATGGAAGCACTTTTGGTGCGATTATGGCGTTGGTTGGGTGTTTGGTTGGTATAGTTGTAGTTCAAACGAGCAAAGGGGGAAATCGGGGCTTTGCGCGAATTCTAGGGTAAAGTAGGGTTTCGGGGTCCTTAGATGTGCCTTATGATGACCTAGGAGTATTCACGAAGTCGGTTTCCAGAACTCGTGGCTCGTTTAGAAATGGTAGTGTTTTGATAGTTAGGGCCAATTTGTGATTTTTCTTGTTATCTTGATATTATGCCTATAGAATGCCTAGGGTTGCTTGGTATACTTGTTTAATTGGTGTTATTGTTGCGTATTATTGCTTGTTATGCTTGAAAAGTTAGTTGAATGTTAGTATTGATTGTGATTGCTTGTTATCTCGTTTGTTGTCACTAGTTTGTATTGTTGTGCTATCGCTCGTTTATTGCCTTCTATCGAGTCTTGCATTGCATAGTGTCTCGCGCGTGAGTGATGGGCCTCTTTGGGTAGCCTCGGGTTGCCAGTGTTGGTTGCTCTAGCTCCGCTGCTATTCCCTTTCTCGCTTGGGTTGCCTCCTAGGGAGATTTGGGTCGTAGAATTGATGGATACTTCCGGGGTATTCCAAACTGGTGTTATAAGGTGATTTCGCGCTTATTGTCATCGTTGTCAACATCAAGCTCGAGATTGATGTATCGCTCGTGAAATGGTACATTGCTCGTATGAGTGAACCATAGCCTTCAGAGTGTGGTATAGCTTTGAATGGTTGTGTTAATGCTTTCAATAATTGCTTATTGTATTGATTGTTTGTCTTGGTTTTATTATTTATCAGTTATATTGCTTAACTGTCTTATTTGCATTGCACGACTTTCTTTCTCTCCAATTCGATATATGTCTTGCCCTCACTGAGTATACGTGTTGTGTATAATCACTCCTCACCACCACATTTCAGGAAATGTCATGTTAGCTGGAAAGTTCGTGATGAGTTGTCTTGGGTGCCTATGTGGCTTGAGTGTCGAAGTTATAAAGATATATGTTTTCATATGTTGTAGGTATTTATTGCTAAAAGAAATGTAATTTAAATTTAGCTAAGTAGTTGAGGTGAATTGATAAGCTAGTTTATGTAATCAGTTTGCATAGCTTATCTTCAATGCATGTTTGTAATGTCAAAAGGAAAAGAGTTAGAATGGCATGATAGTTTATTTTATGAGGTAGCTTAGTATGGTTTAATTGTCTAGTTTGAATGTACTGGTCAAAAATGAAAAGAGATAGGTTAGCTTTTAAATTGGAAATGTATGTATACCTGCTGAGTTTAATTGTTGAAAATCGAGGCTCGGATGGCCTTGAGGAAGTTTTGTATGGTTGGACACAGCGTTGGTCCATTTAAATGCTATTGTAGGTTTTATATTTTGCCTAGAAACAGGGGAGACTCCATCCGTTTTCCCCGAAAATTATGTCCGGGTTTGGATTTGGGTTGTGATTAGATTGATTGATAGAACTCCCGATCTCGAGAGGGATCGGGGTGTTACAGGTAACTAGCATTATCAACAATTGACATACAAATTCAATCATAATCAACTTTAACAAGCATAATAATCAATATTTAACATTCTATAGGCATTACACTATGAAAACACACAAAATCACAAAATGACCCCAACTTTCAAAACGCTACTACTTTAAAACGACCCACGAGTTTTGGAAACCGACTTCACCAATCCTCCTAGGTCACTATAAGGCACGTCTAAAGACCCTGAAACCCTACTGAGCCCTAGAATTCACGCAAAGCCCCGATTTTCCCCTTTGCTCGTTTGAACTACAACTACCTCAACCGACTACCCAACCAATGTCACAACTGCACCAAAAGTGCTTCCATGACATACCTCGACAATGCCTTCACGCAAATCGAGAAAATTCCAAACTTGACCGAAACGACCCCAACTTTCACTAAGCTTTTTCCTCCATTTTTTTCCATTACACAACCCAATTAAACCATACATTTAGGCATTCTAGCATATCTAGCACCTTCCTATATCAACAGAATGCATAATGGAGCAACTTCATCGAAACGGGGATTTACTATTCACAATTTACTATTCATTAATCAATTTAAATTACAATTTCAGTTTTCAACCGCAGAAAATGCTAAAAAAATACAAATACATGTTCTACAATAAAAAAGGAACATTCTTTAAGCAACAAAATGGATAAAATAACAATCTACGCATAATTTCTAAAAATTAAAGTTTAAACACAATTATTTCAAATGCGCAAATAACGATGAAACCCTCACCTTAGACACTCCTAGACGCTAGGAAAATCTCGTAGGATGCCTCGGAAACCACCCCGTGCAAGCTCACGCGAAGAATCGAAGATTTGAATGTTGAAATTTTTTTTTTCTCTCCTTCTATTTTCGGCCAGCTGCTCTCTGTTTTTCAGCTTTCTTTTTTTATTTTTTGTGCTATTTTAAGCTATTATAAAAGATGACAACAAGTCAATTTGGTCAAGGCTTGGTCAATGCTAACTAAGTTGGTCAAATTGGCCTATTTTATGCATTTTTAAAGCTAAAATAACTAATGTAACATTAATTCTAGCTAACAACAATTAAAACACTAAAATTAAAACACTAAATACTAGTTTTCACTATTTGCTGAGGACTAGAATTCATTTCCTAACTATCGCTCTCGAAATGCAATGCACTTTGCGACAATAAAAGAATAACAATTAAATCTCAAAAAATTTAAGAAAATATAATTTTCGAAAAGTATCATAGTTCAAAATCTACTCCGGCTCAATGCTACTTTTCATTTAATTGAAAACCGAGCATTAAAATGCAAGAAAATTAAAACTGATTAACATGAATATGAAAAGTAGTTGATATTCCGTTAAAATAATTAACTCAAGTATTATTTAATTACTTCTAAAAGAAATATGAAAATAAAGCTACAAAGAAATGTTTAGCTAAAAATAAACACAAATTCAATGCTAACATTTAAGATGTCACTTAATTAAATGCAATTAAATGCCATTAAATGCATGCCGGGTTCGGGTTATCACATTGCCGAACACCCTTTGTACCTAGAAAATAGCTTTCAAGACTCCCATTGATAGAAATAGAGAATCTAGTTGTTGTGATACACTCTCGGACCCAACCAATAAAGATATCAGGAAATCTAAATGCCTTGAGAGAAAGAATGATGAAGTCCCAATTGACAGAATCAAATGCTTTCATAATATCCACTTTCATAGTGCAACGAGGAGTGATATTCTTCCTGGAGTAATTCCACACAATGTCTTGTGCAATGAGAATATTCTCAGAAATTGATTTGTTTTCCACAAAAGCGTATTGGTTGTGGGAAATGATGTGTGGAAGGCAGCTCTTCATACGGTTGGCAATGATCTTAGAGATACATTTATAAATAAAATTACAACACGAGATTGGCCTAAAATCTTTGACCATCAAAGGAGAATCAACTTTAGGAATTAGTGCAATAATAGTAGAATTGATAAAGCCTTTTTGACAAGTGTCAAGAGAGAGAATAAAGTTACCTTTGGATTGTAATGATTATAATCCTAGGATTTGCATGGCTTTTACTTTAGAAGGAAGCAATTTTGATTGGCCAACTATTAGAGTAATATTATATATATGTTTATATGAGCATATAATATATATTTAATAAAAGATGACAAGCATTCTCTCTCCACCCACTTGCATTTTCGGCCAAGGGTAGGAGGAGAGAAAAAGTTGTCATTTTGCCATCTAATGCTAATCATTAGGATCAAAAAGCTTGCATGGCTTTTGATTAAAAAGGTGATAATATGATTGGTCACCTATTATGATGGATTAATATAATAAAGATGATAGCATTTTCTCTCTCATACACAAGGCATCACATTCACACGACACATATACCAATCAAAGAGCAAAAAAATAACTTCATCTCCTTGCTTGCAAGTTTCGGCCATAGCTAGAACTACAAGAGTGAAGTTTTTGTTTTGCAAGACATACATACATAGTTTTAATAGCTTGAAGATACTACTAGCACATACAATCTTCATGTGTTGGTTGAGCTTTGGATACTTGGTAGACTAAATAGGGCCTTCAAGTTAGAAGGGTTCAAAAGCTTGTCTCTCAACATTGCCTCCACCAAAGTTGTCAACAAGAGGTATACCTTATGCCATCTATCATTTATATATATTGTTGATATATATACATGTCTTTTATTAGCTTCTTTAGTGAATGGACATTGAAGAAAAAATGTATATTGATTTTAGCTAGAAAGTTTTTGAAATTTGGCCTAGTAACGTTCGGCCCTAGCATGCTATCTATACATATCTTTCTCGATCTTGAATCCAACATTTACATATGTGTTGATATCATATTAAATATTGGCTAGTACTTTTACATATGATAACCCGTACTCGATTATTCTTGTCCCAGTTGAATAATCTGAAGGGCTATGAATCAATTCTTAATATTTATCATATCGAAGAAAAACTGCGAAATATCCTAAACTGTGATGCCCGAGAACTTTACCGTACACCTTTTAACTGTTGCATCCACTAATTGTGCATCTTTACTGTGCAATTACTTGTTACTTCTTTGGCTACTATTCATCACATTTTTCAACCACTTAATTACTTTGAATTATCATTTTTCTTAAATCATTTTAATTGTTTTAGGGATGAGAAAAAAATGTGCGTTGAGCAGAAAATGATAGGAGCATCCGTTTAGAAAATGTTTTATTGAAACTAGTGAATAGTGTTACGCAGTTAAACCTTATATTTTAATTAGCTAACATTAAATTGTACCTTAGGACTCGTATTAAGACAGTTTGACTCACATTTATGACCAACTTACTCACACTAAAATAGCCCAACTTAAGATATAAGCTCAACACTCAAACAATAGCTCATACTTAGCAAAAGAAAAAAAAAACAAGGGCTAAATAGTGCCCAGGGAACTCGACAGCCAAGAAGGAGAAGAAAGAAAAAATTTTGCACTTCAAACCTTGATTTCAAGCCAAGCCAAGCTAGGTGCAAGTGGTTTAGAGTGTTTACTAGCCTCGTACGAGCTTCTACGCGCATTGGTGAGGAATTGCATGGTTATTTTTGCATTTCTAAAATGTTACAACTTTCTTGAATTTATTGATTTGCTATTAAATGATCATGCAATGCATAAATATGCTAATGTATGTTGTATACAAGTAGTAGAGACCTCATTTATGCTATTGTTTCGTAGTTTAAACGGTTGAATTCATTCGTTGATTATATGGCATGAATAGTGACGTGATTTTTAGGGTTTTGTGAAAACAAACCTTATGGCTTGATTCAATGATCCAAATAGATACTTTAGGTGTTAATGAAGGTAGTGTAATGACCCAGTAAGGTTCAATATCTCGTAACCTAATGAAAGCATGAATTAGGTGACTTTTCAAAAGGGGTTTCCGGGTTATCACAAATCCGGGTTAATTTTGCCTTCACATTAGGTATTCTTAGGCTATATAGGTTCTAAACAAGCTTTGCTAACTTTCGTTTGAGTCCCGGTTGAGGTACGTGTAGTACAAAGTCATAAAAGGAAAATTGGGACTTTTGTGCTAAACGCGGGTAAATGGGTAACTTCGAGGGTCCTAAGGGTGTGAGGCCTGACTCCGAATAACGTGTCTTATCTTGATTCACGTGTCTTAGACCCAGAATGAAATAACTGACCTTAGATTACGTGCCCTGTCTTGGTTTTCGTGCATACCTCGTCATACGTGCCTTAACCTAGAATTGTGTGCCCTAATCCTCGACTTACGTGCGATGCCTAGATATATGTGCCTTGACCTCGATTTATGTGCATTATCTCGATTCGTGTGCCCTAACCTTGAACTGCGTACCTTAACCTAGGTTTAAGAGTCGCGTATTGATTTACGTACATTGCATTGAATTACGTGCCTTGCATTGGTTTATGTGCATTCATTTAGGGTTGCGTGCATTCACTTTGGAATACATGCATTTGTCTTGAAGTTCGTGCCTTACCTCTTAGTGCGTGCCCTAGACCAAGAAAAGCGTGCCTGCACGCTAATCATAAAGATTCCTACACAAAGCACTAGACTATAAAATAATCCTACAAACACCACTAACTATTATTATAATCCTAATTCAACTCACAAAAGACAAAAGCTCAGTAAACAATAAACATTCTTTATTCTCACCTAAAATCTATGCACACAAAAACCTATAACACTAATACTATAATATAGCATTATACAATATAAAAAAATAACACAAGATGCTCAAATTACATGCCTTGGCTGACCATGCCTAGGCAATTTGACTAGCCTTGCACAATTTCAAATAAATTCTAGACAATCCTATGACATATACAAAGCACCATGCATAAAATAATGCTTCAACACACTACCCCAAGTCCCCTTTCTTGGCCAAATCACCCTAGCATGCCAAAAATTCAAAATAATGCTCAAAAGATGACACAAAAATCAGATTTTACAAGCTCAAGGTCGACACACTCACACACAAACATCATTCTTCAGTCAAACTCTCTCAAGCTCCCTCTTTCTCTCTCATTCTCAGCCATGGCTGCCCCTTTAAGTCCATGGCTCAAGCTCACTCCCAAGACTTCTAACAAGATCTCAAGGATTCTAAGAAGCTCCACCATTGCAAGCAACAATCAAGAAATCTCACAGAAAGCTCACAAATCTCTCTATCTCGGCCATAGGTAAGTTTTGATAGTTTTCTTCCATTTCTTTTTGTTCTAACCACATGCATACACTAAGCATATGCTAACTAAGCTAGGAATTAAAGAAAAACAAGCTACCTCTCGGCCAAAGCAAGGAAAGAAGACCCTTTGTGCGCCTTCAAGTACAATCTAGCATTTTCATCCTACAAGTTTCTAAGGTGAGGGTTAAACTCTTTTAAAAGCTTTCAAAACTCACATGCATGCTCTCATATGGCTATATTTACCTCTGTAGTTATTGTATATGTGTGTATATGAGCCTATCTACTCATGCATGGCTTGATAATGGCTAGAAACCTGAGGATATGTAAACACGTTTTTGCTGGCAGATTTCTGACCTTGTAGAAAGAAATAGTTTTGGCCTAGTAAACGATGTTTAAAATGCATGAAAATTGGTAGGACACTATATTTTTCAGTTCTAAACATTTTTGAAAGAATAGGCTAAGGCCAATTGTGACTCTAAGACCTCCAAAATGGTCAAATATCGTAATGTGTCTAAATCTGGAAAACTTGGAAATATGAAGTAGGTTTCTGGCAGCTTTCTAACCTTGTAGAACAAAATAGTTTCGGCCTAGTAAATGATGTCAAAAATGCATTAAATTTGTTAGATCACTAGATTTGTCAGTTATGAACATATTTTGCAGAAATAGGCTAAGACTAATTTTGAGTTTAAAGGCCTCAAAAATGGCAAATATCGAGATGTGTATGAATCTGGACAGTTTTGCGTAGTCTCACAGTTTTGGTCATAACTCCTAAGTACGAACTCCAAATGCAGCGAGGTTTGTTCCTAGATTTAAAGCACTCATTAAGCTTCAAATTGACATTTGGTTCACTGAAATTGGAGACTATTTTCTTGGCTAATTGAATGTGGAAAAACAGACCATTGCAGTAAGGTTTTTGCTTAGTAATATGCTTTGAATCATGTTGTAACCTTGCTTGAGGTATTGAATGCTTGGAATTGTGGAACTTAGAAGTTGTGTGGGCTGTTGTGGTTGGTTGAGGTTGTGACGCCCAAGATTTAGCCATGCATTTAATTACTGTTGCATCCCTTGTTTGCGCATTTACTTCTGTGCCTTACTAACTGACTTTTGTGACTACTATTCACTCCGTTTTTAAACTGCCTTCTATTAGTTAATTAGCATTTTTATTAAATCATATTAATTGTAAAAGTAGTGGGAAAAATGTGCATTTGAACTAAAGGCGTTAGGAGGGCTCGTTTAGAAAATGACTTTTGTAGTTAAATGAATAGTGTTACGTAACTAACTTAGAGATTTAATTAGCTAGCACACATGTTCACCTTAGGCTCGTTTTTGAGCTTACTACGCGCATTCTAAAAGCCACCTTAAGCACCCAAACTTGACCCCACCTCAAGACCTACCTATTAAAACATAAAACAAACACATTTTGTCACGCCCCAACTCGACCCCTCTTACAATCAGTCAGGACGCAACGGAATTTCGGCAGCATAACGACAGTAACATGAACATCAGGGCTCTAAACCAACCCTTAAAAACAACATACATCAAACTCCACAAATCACCAACCAACTCCACAATTAAATCAACAACATACAACGCAACTATTTCATACATTAAATATTCTTTCATCAACTCATTCATAGTTATGCGCCTCCGTTCTAACATAACATACAATACCTCAACCTTATCATACATTTCAAAAATAAGTTGAGACATATTTACAACTTAACCATAGACAAAAGAAAGCCACTAAGTTAACACCATTTGGATCATCATCTTCCAACATCTATTACAATAAGAACCACAAAGCATATAAAAGTCTATTAAGCTAATATACATGACATTAAACAACATATAATCATGGATAAGACTCGGGAACATATGACTCGTCCACGTAAAGCACATTTTCCACATTCTCCTCTTCAGGAGGCACATACCCGTAATCCGGCTCTGCAACACCTGTAAGCATGCATTAATAGAGAGTGAGCTTATATAAATAAGCCCAGTGAGGATCCGATAGATCTCGACAGTATTCACTACGCTCCTTGGATTTAGTCCTTTGAGCAAGTAAACACACAACAACAATAATAACATAAATAAAGCTATCATCACATAACAACATAAATAATGCTATCATCTCATAACAACATAAATAATGCTATCATCACATAACTATATGACCATTCAATTAAGGATACTCTATTTGGTGTAGCTCCAAACGCCATCACGATCTCAACCGTTCTTCTTATAACTCCCCATTACTCACGCACCCGAGGTACCTCACTATCCCCTTCCCTCCATGACATCTCCGTCATGCGAGCTGGGGGTAGCCTATGGCAGTCATGCAGGTTTCAACCCGACAGCCCGACGCTGCCCGAGAGGTGGCACACACATACCAAGGCTCCATATTCATCAATCATCATGCAAGCATAAATCGATCAATCAATTGGGAGATCAGCAACAAGAGTGCCCGATTCCCGCATTCAATAATAATCAATCAATATCATTTTATCATCATCAATAATCATATCATCATCATCAATAACATCAATAATCAATTAAACAACAAATAACTAAGTTAGATGACAAAGTAGGCCATCCAACCGAACATGCATTAAACACACAATCAAACCTTAGTTTACCCATCAACAACTCACAATTCAATCACTCAAACCACACCCGATCAACTAAGGCTCAATTCAATAATTTAAAGAAAGATAACCTAAACTTCAAATAATCATATCTTACATTCTACTAATCCAAACAACTCCAAATCAATTTCAAACACTCACCCATTCGATCATCTACATTAACCCTCTCGGAAATCCACCATAACACCTCTAAATCATGCCCGATAACCCTAAAACCCTATGACGTCATGGCTGGATTTTCCGGATTTTCACACAAACAATGTAATCGAAAATTCGGCATTACAACAGCGCTAACACGTAATTATCAAGTATTTAGAAATCGACGGCAATCGATTTCGAGTAACGCAACTCAATTAAATCAACTTTGAACATTTTAATCAAAATTAAATACCCGGAAAATAAAAATTATGCTATATCCGACAGAAACTCGTAGTATTAGTATATAATGATCCCTAGCATGCAAGGAGCAATAATCTATCATCAGATTTCAATTCTAACGGTTCAATCTTCATTTATACGCAAAAACACAAAAATGACATTTTGAGATCTAGAATTTTTCTCTCACCTTTGATGTGTTTTGATGCAAGAAATGTGTAGAATGGATGCCAAACAATCAATTTCAAGCTTTGAATCACTCAATTCGGCTTTGAAACGCAAAATCTGTGAGAAAAATGCTTTGAAAATGCCTTATCTTTCTCCTCCAAGGAGCCACGGTTTTGTGTGTGTTTGTGGAGTGTGTTTTGTGTTGTGTGAGTGTGTGTTGATGACATTATATAATAAAAAGCTTGGTCAATTAAAAAAAATGCAAAGTCAAAGTTAGTTTTAATAGGTATTTTTGTGTTTTTAATGACTTTAATTGCATTTTAGTGTTCACCAAGTTAAAAATAATTATGCCACCCCCAAGATATCTCAAGTGGATTATTTTTAGGTGACAAGAAGTTTTACATTCAAAGAATTCTACCCGAGTCGGCTTAAAACTCGATTTTCGCAAAAGTCGGTGTAAAAACCCTAATAAATTCTTAAGCCGATTTTAAAACTGTTTTAATCAAACACATGTCTATTAAAGTCCGTGGACTAGGTCTAGAAGGGTTAAAAAGACCAGTTTCAAAATTATAGCGGACGTGTTTCGAAAATACTATTCACTGAAAATCGACGATAAAATTTCTGACTCCGTTTTTTATGAAAATTTCATGAATGCACATTTAGCACGTATTAGAAGTATTGACATCAAAATTATAACTTTCTAGGTCCTATAGCACATAAACAGATCATATGCACGCAAAACGAGGTAAAGCACGTAAAACGAGATAAAACACGTAAATCGAGTTAAAGCAGAAAAGTGGGGTTTCACATTCTCCCCTCCTTAAAACAATTGCGTCCGCGCAATTCTCGAATTGATAGACAATTAAATCCTCAATCGTTACACTTAACAATACTTCTCTTAGTTCCCATTTATCTCTTAGGATGACAACTAACCAAAGACCTCAAAAGAACAACCTCTGTTGACTGCAAGTTGATGATCATAGTTCCAAGACAATCTCCAATTCATAATTCTCTCCTACCTAATAGCATATTACATATGAAAGAAATCACAACTCCAAAGTCCTAGCATGACACCACTAATTATCAATCATCCCCTACTACACTAAAGAGCTCTATGAACACCCCGAGGGTTTAAAAACTCATTTACGATAACATGAATGATTATTGATCAAGGAAATATCTCAAAAGTGACATTTGTCAGAATATGGCTCTTATGACATTTACGAGGAATTAAGAATATGGAAAGTCATATTTGAGCCAACAATCAAGGGAGCAAGAGGTCAAACAAGTTAGAGAATCAAGAGGTTAATAGTTTAATAAGGAAGCATGATAACTAAGATAAGGAATGTCTCAGCACCTATTAGTTAAATAAGTACGAACAAAGGATGATGACGGATCAAAACAGTGCTGAGTATGTTGAACAAAATTCCTGAACAAGTAGACATTTCAATTCTCGATGATTGTTCAAGGAACCAACAAGTAAGTTGTACTTGAGGCGAAATGAAATTAAGAAATAAGAGATGATTAATTCAATAGAAAATATGAGTGTCAAGATAATGAGTATCTCAGCACGCAACAACAAAAGAAGTATAAATAAGAAAGGACAGTGCTGAGTATATTAAATGAGCAATTACAAGCAAAGTAATGGCTCAGGATTTAATAATAAAACAATAAGATTAACAAAGATCAAGAAGAATGACAATGATGTACTTAGTTAAGGAGTACATCAAACAAGTTAAATCGAATAAGTAAAATGGTATACCAAAGGTGAAATTACTTCCAAATAAATAGTAATAGAATGAAATGAAATATTGAAACCAATGGCTGGATATAAAATGAAATATAGAAGTCTCAAACCTTAACTCCAATAAGCGACATTGCTATGAGAAGCAAATATGAATGTTAAGAATAGAAGCAATGTCAAATGAGTATAGGATCCATTAATCCAATAAGCAAAACTTTCAAGAAATAATTGATATGTTAGAAAAGTGTAACTCTCTCTCAAATAAGTGAGAATAGAGTAGAAGAGAATAATAAGACTGATAGAATTATGAAGCACAAGAAGGGTGTCCCACCTACACATTTAAACACCAACAAGTCAAATTCTACAATCTATCTTCCTCCAAAACAAGACACTAAGGAGATCTAAAGAACCTAAGGAGTCATAACAATCACCAAACAAGATAAATCACTCCAAAATTTTACATTCCGTACCAGACCAATCACTAAACGAGATAAATCACCGATTACCCAACAAGATTAACTAATGAGGACTCCAAAATCTGATAACACAATACATATTCATATTAACCCATTATAACACAAGCGAATCCTCAATCAACAATTTAGAAGGTTATACCACCTAGAACCCAAAAGCTTGATGTAGGCAAGTAAATGTTCAGTCACCAAAATGCATTCTTATTTCCTCAAATAATTCTATCTCCCAACAATTACATCCTCGAATAAAGTAACTTTAGTCAGGAATCACTCCAATTGTCTCCAAGGTCTAAAGATCAAAACTCCAAAATATCCATTAATAATATAGCAATCCCAAATAGTAGAAATATTCACATGTTATACCACACTTCATTCCATTCACAAATATACATCACTAGTTCCTCAAATAAATTCATTCTAAAATAACCTCAAGAAAGTATAATCTGAGTTGAGACTCCAAAAGTGTCTAATCACAACCTCACATAAACCTCAACTTATGATTCATCTTCAAGTAATAATAAGTTAAACATGACAACAAAAGTAATTATAATCATCAAGATACGTTGCTATTTCCTCGAACAACTTCATTCTCGCTAAAGGAACATCAAGATCAATCCACTAAGCCGAAACTAAAATCCATAAACATAACAATTAAAATCTAACTGATAAACTTCTAGAATAATAATAATTCAAAATCATGGCCTACCACTATTTCCGAAAACTCTTACAGTCACCCTAGACATTAAAAGGTCACTCACGAATTAAAACATGTATGCAACTATATCATATGAAAGACAAGTATAACGTAATGCACAATTATCATACAATGCAACATTATCACATAACACACAATTCAACATATAAGAAGCCAACATCACATAAACAGGTTATATCACAGAAGTAAGTTATAAACAATTAAAGTCACATAAGCAACAAACTTCACATAAGACAAGTTGATCACGTAACTCACATTGGTCACTTAAAGTACATTGAGCACCTAAAGCACGTTGTTTCACATAAGCTAGTTATAAACAATTAAAAGCACATAAACAACTAACTTCACACAAGGCACTTTGATCACATAAAACACAATTGTCACATAATACACATTAATCACATAATGCACATTAATCACATAATGCACATTAATTTCAACACATTGAGTACGTATAACACGTTATCACATAAAACATATTGACCACATTAATTCACTTAACACACAAGGCATATTGGTCACATAGAAAGTTAGACACATAAGTAAATTAATCACATAAACATATTAACATATGTTTCACTTTTCTTTCACTTAATACATACTTGCATGCTTAGACCACTACCCACATTCCGAGGATACCCCGGCTGACAGCTAATCAAGCTCTGATACCACTTAAACTGTCACGCCCCAACTCGACCCCTCTTACAATCAGTCAGGACGCAACGGAATTTCGGCAGCATAACGACAGTAACATGAACATCAGGGCTCTAAACCAACCCTTAAAAACAACATACATCAAACTCCACAAATCACCAACCAACTCCACAATTAAATCAACAACATACAACGCAACTATTTCATACATTAAATATTCTTTCATCAACTCATTCATAGTTATGCGCCTCCGTTCTAACATAACATACAATACCTCAACCTTATCATACATTTCAAAAATAAGTTGAGACATATTTACAACTTAACCATAGACAAAAGAAAGCCACTAAGTTAACACCATTTGGATCATCATCTTCCAACATCTATTACAATAAGAACCACAAAGCATATAAAAGTCTATTAAGCTAATATACATGACATTAAACAACATATAATCATGGATAAGACTCGGGAACATATGACTCGTCCACGTAAAGCACATTTTCCACATTCTCCTCTTCAGGAGGCACATACCCGTAATCCGGCTCTGCAACACCTGTAAGCATGCATTAATAGAGAGTGAGCTTATATAAATAAGCCCAGTGAGGATCCGATAGATCTCGACAGTATTCACTACGCTCCTTGGATTTAGTCCTTTGAGCAAGTAAACACACAACAACAATAATAACATAAATAAAGCTATCATCACATAACAACATAAATAATGCTATCATCTCATAACAACATAAATAATGCTATCATCACATAACTATATGACCATTCAATTAAGGATACTCTATTTGGTGTAGCTCCAAACGCCATCACGATCTCAACCGTTCTTCTTATAACTCCCCATTACTCACGCACCCGAGGTACCTCACTATCCCCTTCCCTCCATGACATCTCCGTCATGCGAGCTGGGGGTAGCCTATGGCAGTCATGCAGGTTTCAACCCGACAGCCCGACGCTGCCCGAGAGGTGGCACACACATACCAAGGCTCCATATTCATCAATCATCATGCAAGCATAAATCGATCAATCAATTGGGAGATCAGCAACAAGAGTGCCCGATTCCCGCATTCAATAATAATCAATCAATATCATTTTATCATCATCAATAATCATATCATCATCATCAATAACATCAATAATCAATTAAACAACAAATAACTAAGTTAGATGACAAAGTAGGCCATCCAACCGAACATGCATTAAACACACAATCAAACCTTAGTTTACCCATCAACAACTCACAATTCAATCACTCAAACCACACCCGATCAACTAAGGCTCAATTCAATAATTTAAAGAAAGATAACCTAAACTTCAAATAATCATATCTTACATTCTACTAATCCAAACAACTCCAAATCAATTTCAAACACTCACCCATTCGATCATCTACATTAACCCTCTCGGAAATCCACCATAACACCTCTAAATCATGCCCGATAACCCTAAAACCCTATGACGTCATGGCTGGATTTTCCGGATTTTCACACAAACAATGTAATCGAAAATTCGGCATTACAACAGCGCTAACACGTAATTATCAAGTATTTAGAAATCGACGGCAATCGATTTCGAGTAACGCAACTCAATTAAATCAACTTTGAACATTTTAATCAAAATTAAATACCCGGAAAATAAAAATTATGCTATATCCGACAGAAACTCGTAGTATTAGTATATAATGATCCCTAGCATGCAAGGAGCAATAATCTATCATCAGATTTCAATTCTAACGGTTCAATCTTCATTTATACGCAAAAACACAAAAATGACATTTTGAGATCTAGAATTTTTCTCTCACCTTTGATGTGTTTTGATGCAAGAAATGTGTAGAATGGATGCCAAACAATCAATTTCAAGCTTTGAATCACTCAATTCGGCTTTGAAACGCAAAATCTGTGAGAAAAATGCTTTGAAAATGCCTTATCTTTCTCCTCCAAGGAGCCACGGTTTTGTGTGTGTTTGTGGAGTGTGTTTTGTGTTGTGTGAGTGTGTGTTGATGACATTATATAATAAAAAGCTTGGTCAATTAAAAAAAATGCAAAGTCAAAGTTAGTTTTAATAGGTATTTTTGTGTTTTTAATGACTTTAATTGCATTTTAGTGTTCACCAAGTTAAAAATAATTATGCCACCCCCAAGATATCTCAAGTGGATTATTTTTAGGTGACAAGAAGTTTTACATTCAAAGAATTCTACCCGAGTCGGCTTAAAACTCGATTTTCGCAAAAGTCGGTGTAAAAACCCTAATAAATTCTTAAGCCGATTTTAAAACTGTTTTAATCAAACACATGTCTATTAAAGTCCGTGGACTAGGTCTAGAAGGGTTAAAAAGACCAGTTTCAAAATTATAGCGGACGTGTTTCGAAAATACTATTCACTGAAAATCGACGATAAAATTTCTGACTCCGTTTTTTATGAAAATTTCATGAATGCACATTTAGCACGTATTAGAAGTATTGACATCAAAATTATAACTTTCTAGGTCCTATAGCACATAAACAGATCATATGCACGCAAAACGAGGTAAAGCACGTAAAACGAGATAAAACACGTAAATCGAGTTAAAGCAGAAAAGTGGGGTTTCACACATTTGAGCACAAAAACAAAACAAATTCAGCTGTGAACAGTGCCCCAAACCCGACAGCCCCTCCCTTGTGCATTTGGAGATTTTGCTTCATCAAATCATCAATTCAAGCCAAGCCAAGCCTTGAGTAACTAGTGTAGGGTGTTTGCAAGGTTCCTAGGTGCTCCTACGCGTATTGGTGAGGGATTTCACGGCTTGTTTTTGCATTTCTAAATAGTTGTCAATTTCTTGATTTGTTGAAAATGTGATCAAATGCTATTGTATGAGTTATCTATGCTAATATACCATCTATATGAATGCTAGAGAACACTTTTGAGCCGTTGTTTCGCTTTTTAAACGGTTAGAATCGTTAATTTGAAATTTTGGGTGAATAGTGATATTTTTCTAGGGTTTTGCGTAATTTCTAGAATTAGCTTGATTCAATGCTTCTAATAGACGCCTTAGGTGCTAGTGAAGGTAACCTAATAGCCCCGTGCACTTGCATTGTCCTTAAATCGCTTAAAATGGAAAATAGCCGACTTTAATTTGGGACTTTTGGGGTTAATGCGAATCCGGGTGGATTCGGGCTTCAATTCTAGTATCCTTAGGCTACCTAGGTGCTATAGATGCCTTGATATCCCTTGTTTGAAGCCCGGACAATGTATGTGTAGTTTAAAGCCATAAGAGGGAATTTGGGGCTTTCGGGGTAATCGCGGGCATTTGAATGAGTTAGTGGGTTAAGAGGGTACCTTGAGGGTTAGTTAGAAGGTTGGGAGAGTTTCCTTTGAAAATGGAATCATTAACCTTGGTTTGGAAGAGAAATAGTTCAAAAAACAAAGGGGTTTAGGTGCAATTTAGGTTGTATCACACTTCTAAACCCATGTCATGACTTCTTGAGTGTTTATAAGTGATTTTAAGTTGATTTGGAGCTTTTGGTATGATTCTAAACTTATCTTGCTAATGTCTCTTTGTAAAAATGCATATTTGCTTATATAATTGTTTTATTCTAATTGCATCGAGGTCAACCTACTTTGTTGATCCTCATATGTGTTAATGCTTATATTATTGCTATTAACTTGCCATCGTTAAGTGCATTGCATAGTGGTTGCGCAACCATAGTGTCAGGGGCGGATGTGTTGAATATCGGCTGGGCGGCGAGGGCTTGCCGGTGGATATTCAAACTCCGTGCCCTATTCCCTCATTCGCCTGGTCCGGAGATTGCCAGGGGATGTTGGGTCGTAGGATTATCGCGGTACATCCGGAGTACACCCACTGGAGTGTTTGGGGTTATGCCGGCTTATCGTGATCGTGCTCGTGGTTCGTGGATAATGATTGAAGACTTGTGAAGATTGGTGTATAGGGGATTGTGTGAAATGTATCCTTTTAAATGTGTGGTTATTTAAGTTATCATTGTTTCTTTAATTGTTTAAGTGTTATTGTTGTGTAATTGTATTATCTGTTGCATTGCACGCCCGGGACTTTATCCCTCACTGGGCAACAGTGGTTGCTCATACCTCGATATCTGTTTTAGGAGACGCTGAGGGTGATCCCCAGCTTGTTGAGTTAGTTGAGGAAGAAGAAGTTCAGATTGACCCTTTACCTTAGTTGTTGTGCCTGATAGCTTGAGGTGGTTAATGAATTTGCTGCTATGTGGAAGATTCATCTGATTACTTTATGTACTATTTTGTAGCCCAAGGGCTATGTATATGCTTGTTGTATAAGTTGAAGACTAGTTGGTTGTGTTGTAGCTTTGAAAGCCTATGAACTGTAATAACTTATGATCTACTTCCATTCGCTTTGCTTGCTTGGGAGTGAATGGCTTAAAGTAGAAATATTTGATCTTTCAATTATGTTTAATTGATTTCCTAGAATGTCATGATTATAAAACTATGTTGATAACTAGTCCTCGCATGCTTGTGTGTTTTGGAACTATTGTGTACTTTAAGGCTCGGATGGCCTTAGAACTTTGTTGTTTAATTAAGAAAAGCTTGTATTGTATTGTTGGGACTTTGTTTGAGTGATTACAGGTTTTTAGAATGTCCACAGTACAGGGGAGACTCTGTCCGTGTGCCGGGTCCGGACTTAACCTTTAGCTTGGGGGTTGGGTCGAGGCGTGACATTTAAGTGGTATCAGAGCTATAGATTGCATGAAGCCGGGTTAAATTTCTCGATCTGTGGGTAGAGATTTGTTATGTGACTTTGTGAATACATGAGTCTTTGATTTTGATTTGCCTAAGTGAAATTTGAATAAGGAATGAACATGCTAGCATGAAATAGAATATCAAGAGTCTAGAATGTCAAAGTATGATCTAGTGATTTATGTTTACTTCAAGAATGTTGAATATTTATTTGAACTTCTATGTACTTGACTTTATGTGAATCTAATTGGACTTTTCTTTATGTGTTTACTTATAAATTGCATATATACATGTATATACCTGTCATAACACTTTGCATTCTAGCTATTCGAGATGGGGCCTCGCCGTCGTGCTGATAATCCGAATGTTGGTGGAGAACCCGAGGGGGTTCGTGGACAAGAAGCTGAGGTGGCCGAAAATGCACCGCAGGTTCAAGAACCGAGCACTGCACAGATCTTGGCCACGATGGCCACTGCTATGAACACTATCGCCCAGTTTGTTACACAACAGGGTCAGCCAGGGGTCGTTGGAGGTAATTAGGCTGCGAGAGCCGGAGGTAGTGGTCCTACCAGAGGGAATTTGTATGATCGGTTTATACATCATGGGGCCTATACTTTCTTTGGGGAGCCGGACGATATGAAAGCTGAGATGTGGCTAAGGAAGTTTGAGAGAGTGGCAGCAATACTCGAGTGCCATGATGACAGGAATATTACTTATGCTACTTTCCTTCTCGAGGGTGATGCTGAAGATTGGTGGAATACCATCAGTGAGAAATGGGGAGCTGAGGGAGGTCATCATTCGTGGGCCGACTTTGTCCGAGAATTTTGAGACAAGTATATATCGGTAGTTGCCCGCGAGAGGTGACAAACTGAGTTCATAAACTTGAAGCAGGGAAGTATGACGGTAGATCAATACGAGGCTACTTTTACCCGGCTTTCCCATTATGCACCAGCTTTGATTCAGCCGGAGGACATGAAGATCCAGAGGTTCATCCTGGGTTTGAGGAGGGATATTATGCTGAATTTGTCTTCAAATGATTTTCCCAACTATGCTGCAGTAGTCCGAGCAGCCTCGAGGTATGAGAAACGGAAGGCCGTTGTGTTAGCCGAGACCAGTCAATCGAGTAAACGGTTTCAGTCTCAGAGTCAAGGGTACCAGGGGCAGGCTGTATCAGTTGGGCAGAGTTCACAGCCGAGGCAGACTCAGAGTTACACAGGGCCTACTCAGACTCAGGCACGACCAGTCCAGAGTCAGACTCAGAGTCAGTTCCGTCCAGCAGTTTCCCGTTTGCAGCAGGGTAGTTCAGCTACCTCTACTTACAGAGCTCCTTCGGGAGGCACTGTTGCAAGACGTCACCAGCAGTGCAGCTTCTGTCAGCGCCAGGGCCACACTGAGGATGTTTGTTGGAAGAAACATAACAAGTGTACAGGTTGCGGCAGTGATCAGCACAGGGTTAAAGACTGTCAAAAATTTAAGAACCCTAGAGGTCAGACATCAGCTCAGAATTCTCAGACCAGGGCACTAGCAGCACCACCACCACCACGAGGTCAGGCTCGTGTATTTGCTTTGAATGCTGAGGAGCTTCCGGATACAACCGCTGTGGTAGAAGGTATTTTTCTTCTTAATGATCAATCAGTTAAGGTTTTAATTGATTTCGGGGCTTCGCATTCTTTTATTACTCCTACTTGTGCACAAAATGCTAAATTGAAACATGATAAACTGTTGCATGAGATTGTGGTTTATACTCCTATGGGTCCGAAGTTTGTTACTAGATCTATTTGCAGAGCATGTAGTATATTTATTGAGGGTCGTGTTTTTCCTGCTGATTTGATTATCCTACCCTTCAATGACTTTGAAATTATATTGGGGATGGACTGGTTAAGTAAATATTATGCCCAGCTTGATTGTAGAAAGAAGATTGTGTATCTAGAAATGCCTGACCAGCCTGTACTTAAAATAGTTGGTAGTAGAAAATCTACCGGAACTCCTATTATTTCTTCTATTAGGGCATCTAAATTATTGAGCAAGGGTTGTGAGGCTTATCTTGCATATTTGATTAATCAACCTGGGGATCAATTGAAATTGAATGATGTACCTATCGTGAGGGAGTTTCCGGGGGTCTTTCCTGAGGAATTACCTGGGTTACCGCCTGATAGAGAGATAGAGTTCATGATTGATTTATTGCCGGGGACTTCACCTATCTCTAGGACTCCATACAGAATGGCTCCACCTGAGTTGCAGGAATTGAAAGTTCAATTGCAGGGCTTGCTTGAGAAGGGATTCATTCAGCCGAGTTCTTCACCGTGGGGTGCGCCAGTTCTATTCGTTAAAAAGAATGACGGATCTCTTCGCCTATGCATCGATTACCGGGGTCTTAACCAGGTAACCATCAAAAATAAATATCCTTTGCCTTTAATCGAAGAGTTGTTTGATTAGTTGCAAGGCGCCAGGGTATTCTCTAAATTTGATCTGAGGCAAGGTTATTATCAGCTGAGGATTAAGAAAGATGATGTTCCTAAAACTGCTTTCAGAACTCGATATGGCCATTATGAGTTTGTTGTCTTGCCATTTGGTCTTACTAATGCTCCTGCCGTATTCATGGACTTAATGCAAAGGGTATTCCGTCCTTATCTGGACCAATTTGTGGTCATATTTATTGATGATATCCTTGTCTATTCTAAATCTGAGGCGGAACATGAACAACATCTCAGAATTGTGTTGCAGACTCTTCAGGAGCATCAGTTATTTGCAAAGTTTAGCAAATGTGAATTATGGCTTAAGCAAGTTGCTTTTCTTGGCCATATTATCTCGCAGGATGGTATTTCTGTTGATCCAGCGAAGATTGAAGTTGTGTTATCTTGGAAATGACCTGAAACTGTCACGGAGATTCGTAGCTTCCTTGGGTTAGCTGGGTATTATCGGAGGTTTGTCAAGGATTTCTCTAAGATTGCAGGGCCTTTAACTCAACTTACTCAGAAGAAAACAGTTTTTTGACTGGAATGATAAATGCGAGGCTAGCTTCCAGGAATTGAAAAAGAGATTGACTACAGCTCCTATTCTCGCTTTTCCTGAGGGTTATGATAATCTGGTGATCTATAGTGATGCTTCGAAGGAGGGTCTGGGTTGTGTATTGATGCAGAATGGCAGGGTTATTGCTTATGCTTCCAGGAAACTGAAGCCTTATGAACTCAACTATCCGACTCATGATCTTGAACTTGCAGCTATCATTCTTGCATTAAAGAAATGGCGTCATTATCTCTGGGGCAACAAATTTGAAATCTTTACAGATCATAAAAGCTTGAAATATCTGTTTTCACAGAAAGAGTTGAACATGAGGCAGAGGCGTTGGCTGGAATTACTTGAGGACTATAACTGCACTATTAACTATCTTCCGGGTAAGGCCAATATTGTTGCTGATGCTTTGAGTCGAAAGGCTACTGTTGCTAGCTTGATTATCAAGAATTGGGAATTCATGGAAGAATTATGTTTATGGAAGCCTAGTACTTCAAATTCTGGTATCCAATTCGCAAGTTTGCAGATTCAATCTCTGTTATTATCCAGGATTCGAGAAGCTCAACAGGCTGATCTTCGATTATTGAAAGTCTTAGAGAATTCTAAAGGGGGAGAGTCGAATTTCAAACTGCACGACGATGGTATTCTTAAATTCAAGGGTAGAATCTGTATTCCGAATGATCCAACTCTGAAAAAGGATATTCTTGCTGAGGCACACAATTCCAGATATACTATCCATCCAGGCAGTACTAAAATGTATAGAGATTTGAAGCAGAATTTCTGGTGGAATAATATGAAGAGAAAAATTGCTGACTATGTTGCTCGATGCCTTACTTGTCAGAAAGTTAAAGCAGAACATCAGAGACCTGCAGGGTTGTTGCAACCTTTGGCTATTCCTGTTTGGAAATGGGATCATATTACTATGGATTTCGTATCAGATTTACCGAGGTCTTCGAGGGGTAATGACTCAGTCTGGGTTATTGTGGATAGACTAACCAAGACTTCTCATTTTATTGCTAAAAAGAAGTCTGATTCTCTTGATAAACTGGTAGAGTTATATATTGAGAATGTTGTCCGACTACATGGAATTCCAAAGAGTATCGTGTCAGATAGAGATCCAAGATTCACATCTCAGTTCTGGCAGAAGATTCAGAAAGCTTTGGGCACGACTTTGAGTTTCAGTACAGCTTATCATCCTCAGACAGATGGTCAATCCGAGAGAACTATCTTAATCGTCGAGGATATGTTGCGGGCTTGTATTCTGGACTTCGGTAAAAGTTGGGAGAAGTATTTGCCACTAGCAGAGTTCGCCTACAACAATAGTTATCAAGCTACTGTAACGCCCCGATCCCTCACGAGACCGAGACTCCTATTTATCATGCTATTCTCACCCAATTCCAAACCCCGGGCACAAAATTTAGGGGTAAACGGACGGAGTCTCCCCTGTTTATAGGACTAAACTGGTACCTGCACAAAGACACCCATGATGCTAGATCCACAAACAACAACTCTTATAACCAATCCTCCAAGATTTTTATGGGCCACCTGCGATCACAAGGCCATCCGAGCCTTGGAATAACAATTACATATAACACACAAGCAAGCAAAGAATTTCTAATTTTAACTATAGGTAGTTAGATACAACAATAGCCAAGTTCTACTTTTAAGTTTGTTAATCACACAAGCATGCAAAAGAATAAGTTTACTATGGATTATTACATGTCATTCCACTTTATATCCAACATACAAGATTACAAATTACTACATTCACCAATTATACTCAAGACCCAGGGTCATAAAAAGGCAATCAACGACAACTCCACGCAAGCTTCTCATTTTAGACAACCTTATCACACAAGAAGTCACCGAAATTGCTTAACTAGCACTTCTTCCTCTTCTTCTATCAGCCGAGGATTCACCTCAGCTTCACCAGAAACATATTAAATAAGGAATGAGCAACTAAGTTGCCCAGCGAGGGAGGTGATGCAACATGCCAACGTGCAATATGATATGCAAACACAAGAAAATATATATAATCCACATAAACCAACAAGACAATAAGCCAAGCAATTAATCACTTTAAAAAGGATACGGTTCCACTTCCAAGTCTTCATTCACGAGCCACGAACCACGAGCATCACGAACTTGCCGGCAAACCCCAAACACCAACAATTAGGATACTCCAGATGTATCCCGATCCTATGACCCTTTCTCCCGAGGTAGGTCCATGCCCAGCAGGTGAACCACGCCTCTGGGGTAGTGGAGTATGCCTCAGCGAGAAAGGGAATAGGCACCATGGTAGTCGAAGGAGCACGGTAAGCCCGACGCCGCCTGTGTTTCTCGATGCTACCATGTCCGATAAAGGTTGCGCAACCCAATACAAGTCACAAGCGATCAATATAACACATAACATATAAGAGGGACGACAAAGTAGGCCGCCCTCACATATATGCACGATAAAAGTTCATATAAGCACGATATTAGCTTTAAGATACCAAAAGTAGCAATCAACACAATTAATTCCAATAATCTACTCAAATAACTTAAATACATCCTAAATATTCAATGCAAGGCATTGCTAACACACAACAAGTTCCAAATGCAACTAAAATGGCTAAAACTACATTTCCCCTTTCTTTAACCGAGCTTTCTTTCTCCTAAGCATGGTTCGAGATTCCCAATCATACCCTAGTCTTTCTATATTCCTAATTAAGCTCAAAGGTGCCTTTTAAAGTCACTAAAACTCATTTTTGAAGCAAAAGTTCGGGAAGGCCCCGAACGGGTTTGAACTACAACTACACTAACCAAATCCCATTTTCGCGAAACGAAAGCACCAAAGGTGCTTCCTTAGCTCAAGGACACCCAAATCAATGCCCAAACTTGCCCGGATTGCTTAACGTATAAAACCCCCTTTTTAAAGTAAGCTAATTATGCAATTAAGTTCAAATTCGAGTGATTCAATCTAACGTGGCTTTTCAACTAACTTTCCTAAGGTCTAGAGCACCTAATTGATGCATCAATTCAAGCCAATTAGCAAATTTTCTCAAAACCCTAATTCTAGGCACTATTCATCACCTCTTTGATCAATCTTAACATTCAACCATTAACTTTGTTATCAAACCTCAAAAGTTAGCTCTATAGACATTAAATAACTCATAGGAAGCATTCATAACAAGTTATATAGCTATAATTGACAAATCAAGAAAATTAAACATATGAACATAAACTTTAAAATCAAGAAAATGAATCTCCCTCACAATTTTTGAAGATGAAGAAGCTTGTTGAAGGCCCTAGGATGCTCAAAATCCTCCCAAGATCAAGCTAGGAGCTCAAGATGCAAGGTTGTTGAAGCAAAATCTCCTCTTTTCCTTCTCCTTTGGTATTTTCGGCCCTGCTACAGTAATTCCTGCACATTTCTTCTCTTTTTTTTTCTTTTTTTTTTTGTGTTTTTGAGCTTATTTTTGCTATATAATGAATAGGCTATGGGTGGGGTCAAGGGGGGTGCTTAAATGGTCTATTAAAATGAGCTTAGTTAGCTTTAAAACAAGTTCATTGCACATAAATTAAGTTAGCTAACTAAAACATTATGTTTCTTACGTAACACTATTCACTAGTTTTCACAAATCATTTTCTAAACGAAGGCTCCTATCGCTTTAAACTCAAATGCACATTTTTCCCACTCCTCTAACAATTAATGTGATTTAATAAAAATGCTAATTCTCTAATAGAATATAGTTTGAAAACGGGATGAATAGTAGCTAAAGAAAACAGTTAATAAAGCACAGAAGGAAATGCGCAAACAATAGATGCAATAGTAAATAAATGTACGGCTAAAATCTCGGGCGTCACAGCTACTATTGGTATGGCACCTTATGAGGCACTATATGGACGTAAATGCCGGTCTCCTCTCTACTGGGATGATGTTGGTGAAATGAAGACTATCGACCCTACTCTCTTACCTGAAATGAACAAAATGATTGATCATGTGCAGCTTATCAGGAAAAGAATGCTTACAGCTCAGAGTCGGCAAAAGAGTTATGCAGATAGACGCCGTCGTGATCTGAAATTTACTATAGGGGACCGGGTATTTTTGAAAATTTCTCCTCGCAAGGGTTTGATTCGGCATGGTAAAGGAGGTAAACTCAGTCCTCGATATGTGGGACCATTTCAGATAACTGAAACTGTTGGTGATTTGGCTTACCGTCTAGCTTTACCTCCCAGTCTGGGCAGAATTCATGACGTATTCCATGTTTCCATGCTTCGGAACTATCAGCCAAATCCCTCTCACATACTTGAGCCGGAACCGCTAGAGATCAGTGAAACTTTGACCTACACAGAGAAACCTCTTCGAATTGTTGATCAGAAAGTTCAGGAGCTGAGGACTAAAAGCATTCCGATGGTTAAAGTTCTGTGGGATCATCACGGAGTAGAGGATGCGACGTGAGAGAGAGAGGATTAGATGCGGGAACGGTATCCAGAGTTATTCGCCGAATCATGTAAGAATTGCATGGACGCAATTAGTTTAAGGGGGAGAGGATGTGACGCCCGAGATTTAGCCATGCATTTAATTACTGTTGCATCCCTTGTTTGCGCATTTACTTCTGTGCCTTACTAACTGACTTTTGTGACTACTATTCACTCCATTTTTAAACTGCCTTCTATTAGTTAATTAGCATTTTTATTAAATCATATTAATTGTAAAAGTAGTGGGAAAAATGTGCATTTGAACTAAAGGCGTTAGGAGGGCTCGTTTAGAAAATGACTTTTGTAGTTAAATGAATAGTGTTACGTAACTAACTTAGAGATTTAATTAGCTAGCACACATGTTCACCTTAGGCTCGTTTTTGAGCTTACTACGCGCATTCTAAAAGCCACCTTAAGCACCCAAACTTGACCCCACCTCAATACCTACCTATTAAAACATAAAAAAACACATTTGAGCACAAAAACAAAACAAATTCAGCTGTGAACAGTGCCCCAAACCCGACAGCCCCCCCCTTGTGCATTTGGAGATTTTGCTTCATCAAATCATCAATTCAAGCCAAGCCAAGCCTTGAGCAACTAGTGTAGGGTGTTTGCAAGGTTCCTAGGTGCTCCTACGCGTATTGGTGAGGGATTTCACGGCTTGTTTTTGCATTTCTAAATAGTTGTCAATTTCTTGATTTGTTGAAAATGTGATCAAATGCTATTGTATGAGTTATCTATGCTAATATACCATCTATATGAATGCTAGAGAACACTTTTGAGCCGTTGTTTCGCTTTTTAAACGGTTAGAATCGTTAATTTGAAATTTTGGGTGAATAGTGATGTTTTTCTAGGGTTTTGCGTAATTTCTCGAATTAGCTTGATTCAATGCTTCTAATAGATGCCTTAGGTGCTAGTGAAGGTAACCTAATAGCCCCGTGCACTTGCATTGTCCTTAAATCGCTTAAAATGGAAAATAGCCGACTTTAATTTGGGGCTTTCGGGGTTAATGCGAATCCGGGTGGATTCGGGCTTCAATTCTAGTATCCTTAGGCTACCTAGGTGCTATAGATGCCTTGATATCCCTTGTTTGAAGCCCGGAAAATGTATGTGTAGTTTAAAGCCATAAGAGGGAATTTGGGGCTTTCGGGGTAATCGCGGGCATTTGAATGAGTTAGTGGGTTAAGAGGGTACCTTGAGGGTTAGTTAGAAGGTTGGGAGGGTTTCCTTTGAAAATGGAATCATTAACCTTGGTTTGGAAGAGAAATAGTTCAAAAAACAAAGGGGTTTAGGTGCAATTTAGGTTGTATCACACTTCTAAACCCATGTCATGACTTCTTGAGTGTTTATAAGTGATTTTAAGTTGATTTGGAGCTTTTGGTATGATTCTAAACTTATCTTGCTAATGTCTCTTTGTAAAACTGCATACTTGCTTATATAATTGTTCTATTCTAATTGCATCGAGGTCAACCTACTTTGTTGATCCTCATATGTGTTAATGCTTATATTATTGCTATTAACTTGCCATCGTTAAGTGCATTGTATAGTGGTTGCACAACCATAGTGTTAGGGGCGGATGTGTTGAATATCGGCTGGGCGGCGAGGGCTTGCCGGTGGATATTCAAACTCCGTGCCCTATTCCCTCATTCGCCTGGTCCGGAGATTGCCAGGGGACGTTGGGTCGTAGGATTATCGGGGTACATCCGGAGTACACCCACTGGAGTGTTTGGGGTTATGCCGGCTTATCGTGATCGTGCTCGTGGTTCGTGGATCGTGATTGAAGACTTGTGAAGATTGGTGTATAGGGGATTGTGTGAAATGTATCCTTTTAAATGTGTGGTTATTTAAGTTATCATTGTTTCTTTAATTGTTTAAGTGTTATTGTTGTGTAATTGTATTATCTGTTGCATTGCACGCCCGGGACTTTATCCCTCACTGGGCAACAGTGGTTGCTCATACCTCGATATCTGTTTCAGGAGACACTGAGGGTGATCCCCAGCTTGTTGAGTTAGTTGAGGAAGAAGAAGTTCAGATTGACCCTTTACCTTAGTTGTTGTGCCTGATAGCTTGAGGTGGTTAATGAATTTGCTGCTATGTGGAAGATTCATCTGATTACTTTATGTACTATTTTGTAGCCCAAGGGCTATGTATATGCTTGTTGTATAAGTTGAAGACTAGTTGGTTGTGTTGTAGCTTTGAAAGCCTATGAACTGTAATAACTTATGATCTACTTCCATTCGCTTTGCTTGCTTGGGAGTGAATGGCTTAAAGTAGAAATATTTGATCTTTCAATTATGTTTAATTGATTTCCTAGAATGTCATGATTATAAAACTATGTTGATAACTAGTCCTCGCATGCTTGTGTGTTTTGGAACTATTGTGTACTTTAAGGCTCGGATGACCTTAGAACTTTGTTGTTTAATTAAGAAAAGCTTGTATTGTATTGTTGGGACTTTGTTTGAGTGATTACAGGTTTTTAGAATGTCCACGGTACAGGGGAGACTCTGTCCGTGTGCCGGGTCCGGACTTAACCTTTAGCTTGGGGGTTGGGTCGGGGCGTGACAGAGGTTGTTTAATTTGGTTGATGCATGGCTTGGGTTCATTAATTGATGAATGGTTGCTTAATTGCATGTGTCAGCACGGAATTGAGGCCCTATCGCTTATGACTACTGCTAAGAGATGATCCTATGGTTAAATGTGTTCAATTGTGTGGTTAATAGGCTGCCCGTAATTGTCCTTATAGCTGTAAACATGATTCCCGATGATTGCATGTTGATAAGTGAACTATTCTTGCACCCGGTTTTGTGTAAGTGTCGTTGCATGCTTGTATGATCTCAACACTTGATATATGAACCCGAAATGAGCTATATGACTTGTTCTATATGGTGTTACTTGGCTGCCCATTAAATGTTCACATGTTCCTAAGTGTTTTACAAAGTGAATTTACATGTCAAAGCATGCCTCGTATGTTTACTTGTCAATATGTGATCTTATAATTGCTCGGAGGCAACCTACCTTGTTGACCTCCTAATGTGAATTGTTAAAAGACATTCAATGGCTTATTTTGAACATGAGTACATGGCTGCCCGTGAAAGTTTAATTGCTTTCAATTGATATATGAAATGATTATATGTTCTTATAATGCCTTATGTGCCAAAATGTCAAAATGTGAACATATACTTGCTCGGAGGTAACCTACTTTGTTGACCTCCAAATGTGAAATGTTAAATGGCATAAATGTGCATTACATAGAAGGTTGCAACCTTTCATTTTGGCATGGTAGCGTTTCACACACGCCGAACGGCATTGGGCTTGCCGGTGCTACCGTGACTACCATGGTCCAATTTCCTCTATCACTTGGCATTCCACCCTCAGAGAGTTGGGTCGTAGGATTTCAGGATACATCCGGAGTACACCTATTTGGAGTGATAAGTGGACGATTGAAGCCAGCTGCAACAATTGTTATCGAAAATGATCTTGAGAGCAAATGTTCACCGATTGATCTTGAGAACGAAAGCTCACCATATCATTTTCACTATGTGTTTAAGTATTCTCGCTTGGTTCCTAGAGGATCTCGGGGAGGAAAGACGGGTAAATGTGTTCATATATATTTATGTTATGTTATGAATTTACTTATTTCATATGACATGTTTTTAAAAGGGTTTTTCATAAGATTAACCGGAAAAGAGTTTTTAAAACGTTATCTCTCATCCCCCTCATTGAGTTCATAAGGACTCACCCTCTTTTATCACCACAGGTGAAGAAGATTTGGAACAGGTACCTGAGGAGAATGTGTCTGTCGATGATTTCGTAGAGTGATTACGTGCTTTATGTGCCTTGCTTGTCAGTGGCTGTTCTGTGAACATTGTGTTTGCTTGAAGACTACTTATTTTGTTGATGTAAATGACCCGTTTGTAATTTAGGTCTAATTTTGGCTTGTACTGATTATAACTAGACGAACACTCTAATTGGTCGTTTTGCTATCACTATTTTGATTTAGTAATTATCATAGGCAATTGAAACATTAGGTGAAGGATCAAATAAATGAATCTATCTAATCTTACCCAGATACTTATTCATAGGCTAAAGGATAACAGGTACTCGTGTAAAGGAATTGACAAATAAACGGAACATAGTTATCATGTTAGGCTTGTTAATCAAATGAGACTTTCGAGTTAGATCAGTAGGTATATTGGTTGATAATACAATAGGGATCTTAGTTGGAATCGAAACAATGATTGGAAGTTTTGAGGCATTTAGAAAATTAGGTCAAACCAAAGGTCTTAAATATAGTCGTCACTCTGCCGGTTTTCTGGAAAAACTTTTGAATTCCAGGCCAACGTTAAGCATTAATCATAGTCAAACGGCTAAGAAGGTGAAATAGTATAAATGAATTAGGTCATACCCTAGTCTAGCCTCCTTAGGTCGGGTTGGGGCATGAAAAAGGGTGCCTAATGGGTTAATTAGAATCATGGAATAGGCCGCTTACTAATCTAGAACAATAACATAAGTTTGGAAGGAAATCGGTTTGTGTTATAAAGGGGTTAAAGGGGTAAATCGGTTGCCTCACACTTCCATGGTCATGTAACTATTCTTTAAGTGCTTAAATGTGTTTCTAAGGCATTCTTGAGCTTTTGGTAAAATTCTATGTGAAAGGTATAAATGTTCCTTTGTAATCGTTTAGTTGTTTATGCTATTGCTTCTATTCTTATTGCTTTGAGGACAACCTACTTTGTTGTTCCTCCTATGTGTCATTGCTTTCATTATTGATATTGTATTGTCATTTATAAGTGCATTGCATAGTGGTTGCGCAACCATAGTGTCAGGGGCGAATGAGTTGAATATCAACTGGGCGATAACAGGCTTGCCAATGGATATTCAATCTTCGTGCCCTAGTCTTTCACTCGCATGGTCCGGAGATTGCCAGGGGGAGTTGGGTCGTAGGTTTCTTGGAGTACATCCAGAGTACACCCACTGGAGTGATTGGGGTTATGCCAGCACATTGATCGTGGTTCGTGGTTCGTGGATCCTGATCGAAGACAAGAGAATTATGGAGTGTTAGGGTTAAGTGTATCATATCCTTTGATTTGTGTGGTCATTGGCTATTTCTATTGTCTTTTACTTGTTTTTATTGCTTAATTGATTTACCTGTTGCATTGCACGCCCCTGGTAGACTTTATCCCTCACTGGGCAATTGTGGTTGCTCATACCTCGCTAACATGTTTCAGGAGACGCTGAGGTTGAACCCCAGCTTGATTTGATTGAGGGTTAAGGGTAGGAGGTCCAGACTGATTAGTTACCTTAGTTGTAGTGTCCTACTTGCTTGAGGTGGATTGTGGTGCTTGTTGTGCTGTTAAGACTTGCTTGTTGTTATGTTCTATTTTAGAGCTTGGAGCTCATATATATATTGATTGGTTGTAAGTTGAATTTAAATGTTTGATAAGTATCCAATACATGTAATAACTTATATTTATGCTTTTAGCTACCTTGCATGCTTGGGTGTGAATGAACGGATGCAATGGTTGTCTTTAATTTCAAAGAATGTTTAAATGCTATCATAGAGTGGTATGATAAGCGGTTTTGTAAAGAAGTTATATTCTGAATGCATGCTTGTATGTTTCTAAACTGCTTGTATGTTTTTAGGCTCGGATGGCCTTAAAGCTAAGATCTTTAATTAGAAATAGAATTCTTGCTATGTTGTGGCTTTATTGAATGTTTATAGGTTTTTAGAATGTCCACGGTACAGAGGAGGCTCTGTCCGTTTTGTCGGGTCCAGACTTAACCTTTTAGCATGGGGTTGGGTATGGGCGTGACATTTAGGTGGTATCAAAGCTATTAGAATGCATAAGCCGGGATAGGTTTCTCGGTCTGTGGGTAGAGGTCTATTATGTGACTGTGTGATTGCATAAAACAGTGACTTTTGATTGATAAGTGAAAATTGAATTGGTAATGAACATGCTAGCATGGAAATGAGAATGTGAAAGGTCTTTTAGGAGTTAATGATTGAATGTGAAAAGTTTAAAATGTAAAGTATGATTAAGTGACTTATATGTATCTCTTGTATATAAAATACTTTTATGATCTTATATATGACTTTATGTGAATTAAATTGAACTTCCTCTTATGTGCTTTACTTGTAAACCACATATATACTTGTCATAACACTTTGCATTCTAGCTACTCGAGATGGGGCCTCATCATCGAAACAAAAATTAGAATGTTGAGGAAGAAGAAGTTGACCAGTGGACAGTTAATGCACTGTTGACTGCCGCTATAGGGCAGATTGCTCAAGTACTTCAGAGTCATGGAGGAAATTAAAATGGCCTAGCCATAACAAATGGGAAGCTAAATTTCTGCAGGGATACAACAACGTATTGGCCTTGAATATGCCGGTCCCTTGGGAATTCTTAAAGCCCTAGCATGTCCCCACGGGCAATCCGGTTCAGGGTCAGACTGGAGCAGAGGGTACTGGTAGTAACTACCTTGAAAAATTTCTGCACCGTGGACCATCTAGTTTTTTTGGGGAGCCAGATGATATGCAAGCTGAACAGTGGTTGGATAAAGTAGAGAAGATTCTTACAGGCCTTGAGTACTCTGATGCGAGGCGGGTTGCATGTGCTGAATTTTTGCTTGAGGGAGATGCCGAGCAATGGTAGCATATCGTTAAATCTAGATAGGAGGCGGAGGCAGTACCACATACTTGGGATGAATTTGTTAGAGAATTCCATGAGAAGTATATTACTGAAATGGCTATTGAAAGACGAGAGCAAGAGTTCGTTAATTTGAAACAGGGCAACATGATTGTTGATCAGTATGATGCTGCATTCACTCGTTTGCCCCGCTATGTGCCTGCATTGGTACAACCAGAGATCAAGAGAATCCAGAGATTCGTTATGGGGCTGAGCCCTGATATTTCATTGAATTTGTCAACTCAATACTATCTTTCCTATGCAACAGCTATCAGGATAGCTACCAGGTATAAGAAACGCAAAGCAGACCTGTTTGGAAAATCGAGCCAGTCGAGTAAACGGTCGTACCAAACACATAGTCAAAGGTATCAGAGGCAGACTGTATCAGTTGGTCAGAGTTAGCAGCCGAGGCAGACTCAGAGTTATACAAGACCTACTCAGACTCAGGCACAACCAGTTCAAAGTCAGAATCAGGGGTAGTCTCGTCCAGTTGCAGCTTGATCTCAGCAGGGTAGTTCAACTACCTCTTCTTACAGATCTCCTACGAGAGGCACTGCTGCAAGACGTCACTAGCAGTGCAGCTTCTATCAGCGTTAGGGCCACACAAAGGAGATTTGCTAGAGGAAGTTGAATAGGTGTACATGCTGCGGGAGTGACCAACACAGGGTTAAGGATTGCCTGAAATTCAAGAACACCAGAGGTCAGACATCTGGTCAGAGTTCTCAGACCAGGGCTTCAGCTACAACACCAGCGCCATGGGGGCAGGCCTGAGTATTTGCTTTAGATGCAGAGGAGCTTCCTGATACGACGGCAGTTGTTGAAGGTACTTTTTTTCTCAATAATAAATTAGTTACAGTTTTAATTGATATCGAGGCTACACACTCATTTATCACACTTATGTGCGTTCAATCTTCTGCATTGAAAATTGATAAGTTGCCTTATAAGATTGAGGTAGGTTCACCTGTGGGCATTAAAATTGCCACTGAATCTGTGTGTAAAGCCTATGAATTATGTATTGGGGGTCGAGTCTTTCCTGTTAATTTGATTATCTTGCCTTTTAAGGACTTTGAAATAATTTTGGGTATAGATTGGTTGAGTAAATATTATGCTTATCTAGATTGTAGAAGAAAAATTGTGAAGCTAGAAATGCCTAATCAACTCGTAATTGAGATTGTCGGTAGTCGTAAGTCTACGGGTACTCGTATAGTTTTTTCTATTAAGGCCACTAACATACTGAGAAAATGTTGTGATGCTTATTTGGCCTATTTGATTAATCAACCTACGGATAAGCTAAAACTGAATGATATACCTATTGTGAAAGAGTTTCTAGGGGTCTTTCCTGAGGAATTACCTAGTTTGCCTCCTGATAGAGAGATAGAGTTTATGATTGATTTATTGCCGAGGACAAAACCTATCTTTCAGACTCTATATAGAATGGCTCCACCCAAATTGCAAGAATTGAAAGTTCAATTGCAGGGCTTGCTTGAGAAGGGATTCATTTAGCCGAGTTCTTCACCTTGGGGTGCACCAGTTCTATTTGTTAAGAAAAAGGATGGATCTCTTCGCTTATGTATTGACTATCAGGGTCTCAATCAGGTGACTGTCAAAAACAAACAAATTTTCTTTGCCTTTAATTGAAGAGTTATTTCATCAGTTGCAAGGCGCCAGGGTATTTTCTAAATTCGATCTGAGGCAGGGTTATTATTAGTTGAGGATTAAGAAAGATGATGTTCCTAAAATTGCTTTTAGAATTCGCTATGGTCATTATGAGTTTGTTGTTCTGCCGTTTGGTTTGACTAATACTCTTGCCGCATTCATGGATTTAATGCAGAGGGTATTCTGTCCTTATTTGGACCAATTTGTGGTTATCTTTATTGATGATATTCTTGTATATTCTAAATCTGAGGCGGAGCATGAATAACATCTCAGGATTATATTGCAGACTCTTCAAGAGCATCAATTATTTGCAAAGTTCAGCAAATGTGAATTCTGGTTAAAGCAAGTTGCTTTTCTTGGTCATATTATCTCGCAGGATGGTATTTCTGTTGATCCAGCGAAGATTGAGATTGTATTAGCTTGGAAACAGCTTGAAATTGTTACAAAGATCTATAGTTTTCTTGGCTTATAGCAGGGTATTACCGAAGATTTGTCAATGACTTCTCTAAAATTGCATGGCCTTTGACTCAGCTTACTCATAAGAAAATTTTGTTTGATTGGAATGATAAGTGCGAGGCTAGCTTCCAAGAATTGAAGAAAAGATTAACCACAACTCCTATTCTTGCTTTGCCTCAGGGATATGATAATCTGGTAATCTATAGTGATGCATCTAAGGAGGGTCTGGGTTGTGTATTGATGCAAAATGGAAAGGTTATTGCATATGCTTCAAGGAAACTGAAACCTTATGAACTTAACTATCCGACGCACGATCTTGAGCTCACAACTATTATTCTTGCATTAAAGAAATGGCATCATGATCTCTGGGGCAAGAAATTTGAAATCTTTACAGATCACAAGAGCTTGAAATATCTGTTTTCACAGAAAGAGTTGAACATGAGGCAGAGGCATTGGCTGAAATTACTTGAGGACTACAACTGAACTATTAATTATCTTCCAAGTAAGGCCAATGTTGTTGCTGATGCTTTGAGCCGAAAGGCTACCGTTGTCACGCCCCGACCCAACCCCCAAGCTAAAGGTTAAGTCCGGACCCGACACACGGACAGAGTCTCCCCTGTACCGTGGACATTCTAAAAACCTGTAATCACTCAAACAAGGTCCCAACAATACAATACAAGCTTTTCTTAAATAAACAACAAAGTTCTAAGGCCATCCGAGCCTTATAGTACACAATAGCTCCAAAACACACAAGCATGCGAGAACTTATTATCAACATAGTTTTATAATCATGACATCCTAGGAAATCAATTAAACATAATTGAAAGATCAAACATTTCTACTTTAAGTCATTCACTCCTAAGCAAGCAAAGCGAATAGAAGTAGATCATAAGTTATTACAGTTCATAGGCTTTCAAAGCTACAACACAACCAACTAGTCTTCAACTTATAAAACAAGCATATACATAGCCCTTGGGCTACAAAATAATACATAAAGTAATCAGATGAATCTTCCACATAGCAGCAAATTCATTAACCACCTCAAGCTATCAGGCACAGCAACTAAGGTAAAGGCTCAATCTGAACTTCTTCTTCCTCAACTAACTCAACAAGCTAGGGATCACCCTCAGTGTCTCCTGAAACAGATATCGAGGTATGAGCAACCAATGTTGCCCAGTGAGGGATATAGTCCCGGGGCGTGCAATGCAACATATAATACAATTATACAACAATAACACTTAGACAATTAAAGAAACAATGATAACTTAAATAACCACACATTTAAAATGATACATTTCACACAATCCCCTATACACCAATCTTCACAGGTCTTCAATCACGATCCACGAACCACGAGGACGATCACGATAAGCCGGCATAATCCCCAAACACTCCAGTGGGTGTACTCCGGATGTACCCCGAATCCTACGACCCAACATCCCCTAGCAATCTCTGGACCATGCGAATGAGGGAATAGGGCACGGAGTTTGAATATCCACCGGCAAGCCCTCTGCCGCCCAGCCGATATTCAACACATCCGCTCCTGACACTATGGTTGCGCAACCACTATGCAATACACTTAACGATGGCAAGTTAATAGCAATAATATAAGCATTAACACATATGAGGATCAACAAAGTAGGTTGACCTCGATGCAATTAGAATAGAACAATTATATAAGCAAATATGTAGTTTTACAAAGAGACATTAGCAAGATAAGTTTAGAATCATACCAAAAGGTCCAAATCAACTTAATATCACTTATAAACACTCAAGAAGTCATGACATGGGTTTAGAAGTGTGAGACAACTTAAATTGCACCTAAACCCCTTTGTTCTCCGAACTATTTCTCTTCCAAACCAAGGTTAATGATTCCATTTTCAAAGGAAACTCTCCCAACCTTCTAACAATCCCTCAAGGTACCCTCTCAACCCTCTAACTCATTCAAATGCCAGCGATTACCCCAAAAGCCCCAATTTTCCTCTTATGGCTTTAAACTACACATACATCGTTGGGGCTTCAAACAAGGGACATCAAGGCTTCTATAGCACCTAGGTAACTTAAGGATACTAGAATTGAAGCCCGAATCCACCCGGATTCGCATTAACCCCAAAAGCCCCAAGTTAAAGTCGGCTATTTTCCATTTTAAGCGATTTAAGGACAATGCAAGTGCACGGCGCTATTAGGTTACCTTCACTAGCACCTAAGGCGTCTATTTGGAGCATTGAATCAAGCTAATTCGAGCAATTACGTAAAACCCTAGAAAAACGTCACTATTCACCCTAAAATTCAAACTAACGATTCTAACCGTTTAAATTGCGAAACGATGGCTCAAATATGTTCCCTAGCATTCATATACATGGTATAATAGCATAGATAACAATTACAATGGCATTTAATCATATTTTCAACAAATCAAGAAATTGACAACTATTTAAAAATGCAAAAACAAGCCGTGAAATCCCTCACCACTACGCGTAGGAGCCCCTAGGGACCTTGCAAACACCCTACACTAGTTGCTCAAGGCTTAGAGAGGCTTGGATTGGAGGCTTGGTAAGCAAAATCTCCCTCTTTTCTTCCCTTGGAGCTGTCGGGTTCAGCACAGTGTTTTCAGCTTTTTTTTTTTTTTCTTTGCTAAGTTATGAGCTAAAGTTGATATATAAGGCATATGGTTGGGTAGGGTCAAGTTTGGGTGTTTAAGTGGCTTCTAAAATGCGCGTTGAAAGCTTAGAAACGAGCCTAAGGTGATACATGTGTGCTAGATAATTAAATCTTTAAGTTAGTTACGTAACACTATTCACTTGACTACTAAAATCATTTTCAAAATGAGCTCTCCTATCGCCTCTAGCTCAAATTCACATTTTTCCCACTACTTTTACAATTAATATGATTGAATAAAAATGCTAATTAACTAATAAAATGCAGTTTAAAAATGGAGTGAATAGTAATCATAAAAGTCAGTTAGTAAGGCACAGAAATAAATGCGCAAACAAGGGATGCAACAGTAATTAAATGCATGGCTAAATCTCGGGCGTCACATCCTCTCCCCCTTAAACTAATTGCGTCCACGCAATTCTTACATGATTCGGCGAATAACTCGGGATACCTTTCCCGCATCTGATCTTCTCTTTCCCATGTCGCATCCTCTACTCCGTGATGATCCCACATAACTTTAACCATCGGAATGCTTTTAGTCCTCAGCTCTTGAACTTTCTGATCAACAATTCGAAGAGGTTTCTCTGTGTAGGTCAATGTTTCATTGATCTCTAGCGGTTCCGGCTCAAGTATGTGAGAGGGATCTGGCTGATACTTCCGAAGCATGGAAACATGGAATATATCATGAATTCTGCCCAGACTGGGAGGTAAAGCTAGACGGTAAGCCAAATCACCAACAGTTTCAGTTATCTCAAATGGTCCCACATATCGAGGACTGAGTTTACCTCCTTTACCATGCCGAATCAAACCCTTGCGAGGAGAAATTTTCAGAAATACTCGATCCCCCACGACAAATTTCAGATCACGACGGCGTCTATCTGCATAACTCTTTTGCCGGCTCTGTGCTGTAAGCATTCTTTTTCTGATAAGCTGCACATGATCAATCATTTTGTTCATTTCAGGTAAGAGAGTAGGGTCGACTGTCTTCATTTCACCAACATCATCCCAGTAGAGAGGAGACCGGCATTTATGCCCATATAGTGCCTCATAAGGTGCCATACCAATAGTAGCTTGATAACTATTGTTATAGGCGAACTCTGCGAGTGGCAAATACTTCTCCCAACTTTTACCGAAGTCCAGAATACAAGCCCGCAACATATCCTCGAGGATTAAGATAGTTCTCTCGGATTGACCATCTGTCTGAGGATGATAAGCTGTACTGAAATTCAAATTCGTGCCCAAAGCTTTTTGAATCTTCTGCCAGAACTGAGATGTGAATCTGGGATCTCTATCTGACACGATACTCTTTAGAATCCCATGAAGTCGGACAACATTCTCAATATACAACTCTACCAGTTTATCAAGAGAATCAGACTTCTTTTTAGCAATAAAATGAGAAGTCTTGGTCAGTCTATCCACAATAACCCAAACTGAGTCATTACCCCTTGAAGACCTCGGTAAATCTGATACGAAATCCATAGTAATATGATCCCATTTCCAAACAGGAATAGCCAAAGGCTGCAACAACCCTGCAGGTCTCTGATGTTCTACTTTAACTTTCTGACAAGTAAGGCATCGAGCAACATAGTCAGCAATTTCTCTCTTCATATTATTCCACCAAAAATTCTGCTTCAACTCTCTATACATTTTAGTACTGCCTAGATGGATAGTATATCGAGAACTGTGTGCCTCAGCAAGAATATCCTTTTTCAGATTTGGATCATTCGGAATACAGATTCTACCTTTGAATTTGAGAATACCATCGTCGTGCAGTTTGAAATCCGACTCTCCCCCTTTAGAATTCTCTAAGACTTTCAATAATTGAAGATCAGCCTGTTGAGCTTCTCGAATCCTGGACAATAACAGAGATTGAATCTGTAAACTTGCGAATTGAATACCAGAATTTGAAGTACTAAGCTTCCATAAGCACAATTCTTCCTTGAATTCCCAATTCTTGATAATCAAGCTAGCAACAGTAGCCTTTCGGCTCAAA
Organism: Ehretia macrophylla; assembly: GCA_037974665.1. Taxonomy (NCBI): domain Eukaryota; kingdom Viridiplantae; phylum Streptophyta; class Magnoliopsida; order Boraginales; family Ehretiaceae; genus Ehretia; species Ehretia macrophylla. The sequence goes on from CM075766.1 coordinate 3,459,279, forward strand.
GCATCAGCAACAATATTGGCCTTACCTGGAAGATAGTTAATAGTGCAGTTATAGTCCTCAAGTAATTCCAGCCAACGCCTCTGCCTCATGTTCAACTCTTTCTGTGAAAACATATATTTCAAGCTCTTATGATCTGTAAAGATTTCAAACTTGTTGCCCCAGAGATAATGACGCCATTTCTTTAATGGAAGAATGATAGCTGCAAGCTCAAGATCATGAGTCGGATAGTTGAGTTCATAAGGCTTCAATTTCCTGGAAGCATAAGCAATAACCCTGCCATTCTGCATCAATACACAACCCAGACCTTCCTTCGAAGCATCACTATAGATCACCAGATTATCATAACCCTTAGGTAAAACAAGAATAGGAGCTGTAGTCAATCTCTTCTTCAATTCCTGGAAGCTGGCCTCACATTTATCACTCCAGTCAAAAACTGTTTTCTTCTGAGTAAGTTGAGTTAAAGGCCTTGCAATCTTAGAGAAATCCTTGACAAACCTTCGATAATACCCAGCTAACCCAAGGAAGCTACGAATCTCCGTGACAGTTTCAGGTCGTTTCCATGATAACACAACTTCAATCTTCGCTGGATCAACAGAAATACCATCCTGCGAGATAATATGGCCAAGAAAAGCAAATAACTGATGCTCCTGAAGAGTCTGCAACACAATTCTGAGATGTTGTTCATGTTCCGCCTCAGATTTAGAATAGACAAGGATATCATCAATAAATATGACCACAAATTGGTCTAGATAAGGACGGAATACCCTCTGCATTAAGTCCATGAATGCGGCGGGAGCATTAGTAAGACCAAACGACAAGACAACAAACTCATAATGGCCATATCGAGTTCTGAAAGCAGTTTTTGGAACATCATCTTTCTTAATCCTCAGTTGATAATAGCCCTGCCTCAGATCAAATTTAGAGAATACCCTGGCGCCTTGCAACTGATCAAATAACTCTTCGATTAAAGGCAAAGGATATTTATTTTTGATGGTTACCTGATTAAGACCCCGATAATCGATGCATAGGCGAAGAGATCCGTCTTTCTTTTTAACGAAGAGAACTGGCGCACCCCACGGTGAAGAACTCGGCTGAATGAATCCCTTCTTAAGTAAGCCCTACAATTGAACTTTCAATTCCTATAATTCAGGTGGAGTCATTCTATACGGAGTCCTAGAGATAGGTGAAGTCCTCGGCAATGAATCAATCATGAACTCTATCTCTCTATCAGGCGGTAACCCAGGTAATTCCTTAGGAAAGACCCCCGGAAACTCTCTCACGATAGGTACATCATTCAATTTCAATTGATCGCCAGGTTGATTAATCAAATATGCAAGATAAGCCTCACAACCCTTGCTCAATAATTTAGATGCCCTAATAGAAGAAATAATAGGAGTTCCGGTAGATTTTCTACTACCAACTATTTTAAGTACAGGCTGGTCAGGCATTTCTAGATACACAATCTTCTTTCTACAATCAAGCTGGGCATAATATTTACTTAACCAGTCCATCCCCAATATAATTTCAAAGTCATTGAAGGGTAGAATAATCAAATCAGCAGGAAAAACACGACCCTCAATAAATATACTACATGCTCTGCAAATAGATCTAGTAACAAACTTCGGACCCATAGGAGTATAAACCACAATCTCATGCAACAGTTTATCATGTTTCAATTTAGCATTTTGTGCACAAGTAGGAGTAATAAAAGAATGCGAAGCCCTGGAATCAATTAAAACCTTAACTGACTGATCATTAAGAAGAAAAATACCTTCTACCACAGCAGTAGTATCCGGAAGCTCCTCAGCATCCAAAGCAAATACACGAGCCTGACCTCGTGGTGGTGGTGCTGCAGCTGGTGCCCTGGTCTGAGAATTCTGAGTTGATGTCTAACCCCTAGGGTTCTTAAATTTCTGACAATCTTTAACTCTGTGCTGATCACTATCGCAACCTGTACACTTGTTATGTTTCTTCCAACAAACATCCTCAGTGTGGCCCTGGCGCTGACAGAAGCTACTCTGCTGGTGACGTCTTGCAACAGTGCCTCCCGAAGGAGCTCTGTAAGTAGAGGTAGCTGAACTACCCTGCTACGAATGGAAAACTGCTGGACGAAACTGACTCTGAGTCTGACTCTGAACTGGTCGTGCCTGAGTCTGAGTAGGCCCTGTGTAACTCTGAGTCTGCCTCGGCTGTGAACTCTGCCCAACTGATACAGCCTGCCCCTGGTACCCTTGACTCTGAGATTGAAACCGTTTACTCGATTGACTGGTCTCGGCTAACACATCGGCCTTCCATTTCTCATATCTCGAGGCAGCTCGGACTACTGCAGCATAGTTGGGAAAATCATTTGAAGACAAGTTCAGCATAATATCCCTCCTCAAACCCAGGATGAACCTCTGGATCTTCATGTCTTCCGGCTGAATCAAAGCTGGTGCATAACGGGAAAGCCGGGTAAAAGTAGCCTCGTATTGATCTACCGTCATACTTCCCTGCTTCAAGTTTATGAACTCAGTTTGTCGCCTCTCGCGGGCAACTACCGATATATACTTGTCTCGAAATTCTCAGACAAAGTCAGCCCACGAATGATGACCTCCCTCAGCTCCCCATTTCTCACTGATGGTATTCCACCAATCTTCAGCATCACCCTCGAGAAGGAAAGTAGTATAAGTAATCTTCCTGTCATCATGGCACTCCAGTATTGCTGCCACTCTCTCGAACTTCCTTAGCCACATCTCAGCTTTCATATCGTCCGTCTCCCCAAAGAAAGTATAGGCCCCATGATGTATAAACCGATCATACAGATTTCCTCCGGTAGGACCACTACCTCCGGCTCTCGCAGCCTGATTACCTCCAACGACCCCTGGCTGACCCTATTGTGTAACAAATTGGGCGATAGTGTTCATAGCAGTGGCCATCGTGGCCAAGATCTGTGCAGTGCTCGGTTCTTGAACCTGCGGTGCATTTTCGGCCACCTCAGCTTCTTGCCCATGAACCCCCTCGGGTTCTCCACCAACATTCGGATTATCAGCACGACGGCGAGGCCCCATCTCGAATAGCTAGAATGCAAAGTGTTATGACAGGTATATATATGTATATATGCAATTTATAAGTAAACACATAAAGAAAGTCCAATTAGATTCACATAAAGTCAAGTACATAGAAGTTCAAATAAATATTCCACATTCTTGAAGTAAACATAATTCACTAGATCATACTTGACATTCTAGACTCTTGATATTCTATTTCCATGCTAGCATGTTCATTCCTTATTCAAATTTCACTTAGGTCAATCAAAATCAAGGACTCATGTATTCACAAAGTCACATAACAAATCTCTACCCACAGACCGAGAAATTTAACCCGGCTTCATGCAATCTATAGCTCTGATACCACTTAAATGTCACGCCCCGACCCAACCCCCAAGCTAAAGGTTAAGTCCGGACCCGACACACGGACAGAGTCTCCCCTGTACCGTGGACATTCTAAAAACCTGTAATCACTCAAACAAGGTCCCAACAATACAATACAAGCTTTTCTTAAATAAACAACAAAGTTCTAAGGCCATCCGAGCCTTATAGTACACAATAGCTCCAAAACACACAAGCATGCGAGAACTTATTATCAACATAGTTTTATAATCATGACATCCTAGGAAATCAATTAAACATAATTGAAAGATCAAACATTTCTACTTTAAGTCATTCACTCCCAAGCAAGCAAAGCGAATAGAAGTAGATCATAAGTTATTACAGTTCATAGGCTTTCAAAGCTACAACACAACCAACTAGTCTTCAACTTATACAACAAGCATATACATAGCCCTTGGGCTACAAAATAATACATAAAGTAATCAGATGAATCTTCCACAAAGCAGCAAATTCATTAACCACCTCAAGTTATCAGGCACATCAACTAAGGTAAAGGCTCAATCTGAACTTCTTCTTCCTCAACTAACCCAACAAGCTGGGGATCACCCTCAGCGTCTCCTGAAACAGATATCGAGGTATGAGCAACCACTGTTGCCCAGTGAGGGATATAGTCCCGGGGCGTGCAATGCAACATATAATACAATTATACAACAATAACACTTAGACAATTAAAGAAACAATGATAACTTAAATAACCACACATTTAAAAGGATACATTTCACACAATCCCCTATACACCAATCTACACAGGTCTTCAATCATGATCCACGAACCACGAGCACGATCACGATAAGCCGGCATAATCCCCAAACACTCCAGTGGGTGTACTCCGGATGTACCCCGAATCCTACGACCCAACATCCCCTGGCAATCTCCGGACCAGGCGAATGAGGGAATAGGGCACGGAGTTTGAATATCCACCGGCAAGCCCTCTGCCGCCCAGTCGATATTCAACACATCCGCCCCTGACACTATGGTTGCGCAACCTCTATGCAATGCACTTAACGATGGCAAGTTAATAGCAATAATATAAGCATTAACACATATGAGGATCAACAAAGTAGGTTGACCTCGATGCAATTAGAATAGAACAATTATATAAGCAAATATGTAGTTTTACAAAGAGACATTAGCAAGATAAGTTTAGAATCATACCAAAAGCTCCAAATCAACTTAATATCACTTATAAACACTCAAGAAGTCATGACATGGGTTTAGAAGTGTGAGATAACTTAAATTGTACCTAAACCCCTTTGTTTTCCGAACTATTTCTCTTCCAAACCAAGGTTAATGATTCCATTTTCAAAGGAAATTCTCCCAACCTTCTAACAATCCCTCAAGGTACCCTCTCAACCCTCTAACTCATTCAAATGCCCGCGATTACCCCGAAAGCCCCAATTTCCCTCTTATGGCTTTAAACTACACATACATCGTCGACGCTTCAAACAAGGGACATCAAGGCTTCTATAGCACCTAGGTAACTTAATGATACTAGAATTGAAGCCCGAATCCACCCGGATTCGCATTAACCCCAAAAGCCCCAAGTTAAAGTCGGCTATTTTCCATTTTAAGCGATTTAAGGACAATGCAAGTGCATGACGCTATTAGGTTACCTTCACTAGCACCTAAGGCATCTATTAAGAGTATTGAATCAAGCTAATTCGAGCAATTACGTAAAACCCTAGAAAAATGTCACTATTCACCCTAAAATTCAAACTAACGATTCTAACCGTTTAAATTGCGAAACGATGGCTCAAATATGTTCCCTAGTATTCATATACATGGTATAATAGCATAGATAACAATTACAATGGCATTTAATCATATTTTCAACAAATCAAGAAATTGACAACTATTTAAAAATGCAAAAACAAGCCGTGAAATCCCTCACCACTACGCGTAGGAGCACCTAGGGACCTTGCAAACACCCTACACTAGTTGCTCAAGGCTTGGAGAGGCTTGGATTGGAGGCTTGGTGAGCAAAATCTCCCTCTTTTCTTCCCTTGGAGCTGTCGGGTTCAGCACAGTGTTTTCAACTTTTTTTTTTCTTTGCTAAGTTATGAGCTAAAGTTGATATATAAGGCATATGGTTGGGTAGGGTCAAGTTTGGGTGTTTAAGTGGCTTCTAAAATGCGCGTTGAAAGCTTAGAAACGAGCCTAAGGTGATACATGTGTGCTAGATAATTAAATCTTTAAGTTAGTTACGTAACACTATTCACTTGACTACTAAAATCATTTTCAAAATGAGCTCTCCTATCGCCTCTAGCTCAAATGCACATTTTTTCCACTACTTTTACAATTAATATGATTTAATAAAAATGCTAATTAACTAATAAAATGCAGTTTAAAAATGGAGTGAATAGTAATCATAAAAGTCAGTTAGTAAGGCACAGAAATAAATGCGCAAACAAGGGATGCAACAGTAATTAAATGCATGGCTAAATCTCGGGCGTCACAACCGTTGCTAGCTTGATCATCAAGAATTGGGAGTTCATGGAAGAATTATGCCTATAGAAGCCCAAAACTTCTGATTATGGTATTCAATTTGCAAGTTTGCAGATTCAATCTCTATTGTTATCCAGGACTAGAGAAGCTCAGCAGACTGATCCTCATTTGTTGAAAAACTTAGAAAAGTATAAAGGGAGAGAGTTAGATTTCAAAATGCATGATGATGGCATTCTTAAATTTAAAGGTAAAATATGTATTCCGAGCCTTAAACAAAACAAGACATGGTAAAACATACAAGCATGCAGTTAACAATCCTGGAATCTTTATATGTTGTCCGCTTATCATACCACTCTATATTATTAATGAGACTTTCTTATAATCTAAAGTCAAACAACCACATTACAATTCCAACAACTCCAAACATATATACAACCCATAGGCAAAATAGAACATAATATAATACGAAGAAAGCCTTCCACAGTTTGGCAGGCAAACACTCCAATCTCAAGCAATAGCACACAGCAATCAAGGCAACTCCAACTGCACCACCTGAAACATGTTTAGTGAGGTATGAGCAACACAATTGGGTTTCAATCACAAACCATGATCCTCGATCCATGAACCTCAATCACTGTGCCGGCATAAACCCTGATTACTCCAGTGGGTGTACTCCAGATGTACCCTGAAAATTCTACAACCCAACACCCCTTGGAAATCTCCGGACCAGGCGAGTGAGGGACTAGAGCACGAAGATTGAATATCCACTAGCAAGCCCGCTGCCGCCCAGCCGATATCCAATACATCCGCCCCTGACACTATGGTTGCGCAACCACTATGCAATACACTTAATCCAATGACAATATAACAATAATATAAGTCAATAACAAATAGGAGAGACAACAAAGTAGGTTGCTCTCAAAAGAAATTAAGATATAAAAAGAATATAACTCAAGCAATTATCATAAGTCATACAATTTATTAAAGAGAAAATGAACCAAAAAGCACAAAAGGATGACAAGCCCTCACCTTTTAGGAAGCCAAACCTATACGTATTAAGCCAAGATTCCCTCAAGATTCTCCAAAAGCATCAATTACCTTCAATTATCACTACCTAATACAATCAACTATATGCATAAGAAGTGATTCCTTATTCTCAACTAAAGCTAGTTCATAAAGCCATTAATTTATCAAACTCTATTTGATTCCCTTTAATTCACATAACTAACAATATATTTCATTATTCAACATGCATTCTAATCATTATTGACACAACAGATAACTCAAGTGATCACATGTGCAACATTCTTTAATGTTCTAAGTATTACTCAAAGACAATAGTATAATAACTAACATATACTTAGCAATGATAATTCATATAAGTAGAAACACTATATAACATCTAACCAATAAGTTATATAACCATAGCTCCATATATACAATACAATTAATAAGAAATATAAACATGTTTACTAAATCTTTAACTAGTAACCATATGATTCAATTCACAACTTCTCCAAGTAGATGAACTTGTCATACAAGTACAATTAAACATTTATCCAACCAATTAAAAATCAACTAACAACAATAGTGTAACAAGTTAAGCATATAAATGAGGGACAACAAGGTAGGTTGCTCTCACACAAGTATAACATTATATGATTAGCATAAGAAGCAAGAAACACAAGACTATAAGCTATAAACATGAACTTAACCATCGATGCACAAAGGGGATCAATAACATACTTTCATGAAATTTCACCAATACCTCAAATATACTATAGAAATGCATTTAAACATACTATAAGCAATTACAAGGCAATACAAGTACCAAAACACTTAATTCATTCATTTTTCCCTTTGTTCAACTAGGCTAATTAGCTTCTTACTAGAATTCAAGGATCAAGTTAAGCTAGCTAACCATCCTACCAATATAAGGATACCTAAATACCTAATTTAGAGTATCCAAATCATAACCTATAGCACAAGTACACGGAAACACCGAAAATGCCTCTTTGTGAGTTTACTCCACAAGTAACAATTCCGAAACCCAAACAAGTGAAACGAAGGCACTTCTAAGGCTTCAATACTTAATAAAGACTAGCCATAACCTCAAAACGTGCCTGAATTTGAGTTAACCTCGAAACCCCTTATTAAAGTAGCTTAATTTGATCAAATTATTCAAATTTTGTACATGGCAAGCGCAACTAACATTTTTCCCATGCTCAAAGACCTAATTAAAAACTACTAGAAGTATTGAATCAAATTAAATTGCACAAATTTTTGGAACCCTAGAAATTCTACTATTCATCATCTTCCTCAAGTGACACCTTACTAAAAACTCAACACCAAGCTATAATATTGCATATGGATGTTCTCTAGCATGTATACATATTATATAAAGCAAGAAACAAGCATGTTATAGCTCAATAATATCAAAATCCAAAAATTCAAAAACATGGCATAAACTTTAAATCATGAAATTGATGCAACTCCCTTACCAAAAATGTGCAAGGAAGCTAGGATAGGGCTTGGAGAAGCTTGGAACCACTTGGAGAAGACTTGGCAAAGCTTGGAAGATCAAATTGAGCAAAATTGGCAAGAAAAGTACTATTCCCGTAATTGGCTTTTTTGGCTCATTTTTGGCCTTTTTTGGCTTATTTGAGTAATTTTTTTGTGTTTTTTTTTTTTTGTGTTTTGTTTAGTATATATATGTATAAGATGATTATATAGGTTGATGGGTTGGATATTGGGTTTGGGTTGTGGGTTAAAATGGATTTGAATTTAGGTGTATTAGAATAAATGCAAAAAAACTTCTTTAAGTCCAAAATAATACATAGTTTTACTATTCATATAATATCAAGATATTTTTGCAAATCACTCGTCATATATGCAATGAATATAATTTTTGTGAACGTAGGCTAATTATAAGTTAAGTAATAATAGAAAAATATGAAATCCAGGAAATAAGATAATAAAAATTTTAGTTCGGGCTCAATTTAATAAAATACTTTTTAAATGCAAGTTTTACTAAAAAGTCTATGATGAAAATAATTTGAATGTTCATTTATTATTTACTAAAGTAAATAAACTCAAATTTTTGATATTTAAAATCAATTTAACAAATATTAGCACATAGAAAGTAAATAAACATTTAATAGCATTTTATAGGAAAAGTAGGCATTTAAACAAATAGTTGCACACATAAATGCACATGAATGATAAATGCATGCACTGGGAGCCGGGCGTCACACAGCCCTAAAGAAAGATATACTTGCTGAGGCACACAGTTCTATTATCTACTATCTATCCAAGTAGTACTAAGATGTACAAAGATCTGAAACAAAACTTCTGGTGGAACAACATGAAGAGAGAGATTGCTGACTATGTTGCTAGATGCCTTACATGTCAGAAAGTCAAAGCGGAGCATCAAAGACCTGCAGGGTTATTACAGCCTTTAGCTATACCTGAATGGAAGTGGGATCATATTACTATGGATTTCATCTCAGATTTGCCGAGGTCTTCGAAGGGTGACTCAGTTTGGGTTGTTGTTGATAGATTAACCAAGACTTCCCACTTTATTGCCAAAAAGAAGACTGATTCTCTTGATAAGTTAGCGAAGCTATATGTTAAGAATATTATCAAACTTCATGGGATTCCAAAGAGTATTGTGTCAGACAAAGATCCCAGGTTCACATCTTAGTTCTGGCAGAAGATTCAAAAAGCTTTGGGCATGACTTTGAGCTTCAGTACTACTTATCACCCTCAGACGGATGGTCAATTTGAGAGAACTATCTTAATCCTCAAGGATATGTTGCCACTCGCAGAGTTCACCTATAACAATAGTTATCAAGCTACTATTGGTATGGCACCGTATGAGACACTTTATGGGCGTAAATGCAGGTCTCTTCTCTATTGGGATGAGGTTGGTGAGATGAAGACGGTCGATCCTACTCTTTTGCCTGAGATGAATAGAATGATTGATCATGTGCAACTTATCAAAAAGAGGATGCTTGCAGCTCAAAGTCGGCAGAAGAGTTACGCTGATAGGTGTCGCCGAGATTTAAAATTTGCTATGGGTGATTGGGTATTTCTAAAAATCTTTCATCGGAAAGGTTTGATTAGGCATGGTAAATGAGGTAAACTCAGCCCAAGATATGTTGGACCATTTGAAATCACTGAGAGATTTGGTGCATTGGCATACAGAATAGCTTTACCTCCTAGCTTGGGCAGAATTTATGATGTCTTCTATGTGTCCATGTTTCGGAAGTATCAGCCAGATCTTTCTCATGTTCTTGAACCAGAGCCGCTAGAGATTAGTGAGACTTTGACTTATTCAGAGAAACCTCGACGGGTTGTAGATCAGAAGGTTCAGGTGTTGAGAACTAAAAACATTCCGATGGTTAAGATTCTGTAAGACTATCATGTCTTAGAGGATGCCATATGGGAAAGAAAGGATCAGATGCAAGAAAGATATCCCTAGTTATTCACCGAATCATGTAAGAATTGCGTAGGCGCAATTAGATTAAGGGGGAGAGAGTGTGACGCCTGAGAACTTCACCGTACACCTTTTAACTATTGCATCCACTAATTATGCATCTTTACTATGCAATTTCTTGTTACATCTTTGGTTACTATTCATCACGTTTTTCAACCACTTAATTATTTTGAATTAGCATTTTTCTTAAATCATTTTAATTTTTTTAGGAATGAGAAAAAATGTGCGTTGAACAAAAAACGATAGGAGTATTCGTTTAGAAGATGTTTATTGAAACAAGTGAATAGTGTTACGTAGTTAGACCTTATATTTTAATTAGCTAACATTAAATTGTACCTTAGGACTCGTATTAAGCTAGTTTGACTCACATTTATGACCAACTTACTCACACTAAAATAGCCCAACTTAAGATATAAGCTCAATACTCACACAATAGCTCATACTTAGCAAAAGAATAAAAAACAAAGGCTGAATAGTGCCCAGGAAACCCGACAGCCAAGAGGGAGAAGAAAGAAAAAAATTTTCACTTCAAACCTTGATTTCAAGCCAAGCCAAGCTAGGTGCAAGTGGTTTAGAGTATTTACTAGCCTCGTACGAGCTTCTACACGCATTGGTGAGGGATTGCATGGTTATTTGTGCATTTCTAAAATGTTACAACTTTCTTGAATTTATTGATTTGCTATTAAATGATCATGCAATGCTTAAATATGCTAATGTATGTTTTAAACAAGTAGTAGAGACCTTTTTTATGCTATTGTTTCATAATTTAAACGGTTGAATTCATTTGTTGATTGTATGGCATGAATAGTGATGGGATTTTTAGGGTTTTGTGAAAATGAACCTTATGGCTTGTTTCAATGATCCAAATAGATACTTTAGGTGTTAATGAAGGTAGTGTAATGACCCCGTAAGGTTTAATAGCTCGTAACCTAACGAAAGCATGAATTAGGCGACTTTTCAAAAGGGGTTTCGGGGTTATCGCAAATCAGGGTTAATTTGGCCTTCACATTAGGTATTCTTAGGCTATATAGGTTCTAAATGAGCTTTGCTAACTTTCGTTTGAGTCCCAGTTGAGTTACATGTAGTACAAAGTCATAAGAGAAAAATTGGGGCTTTTGTGCTAAACGCGGGTAAATGGGTAACTTCGAGGGTCCTAAGGGTGCCTAATGGGCTAATTAGAATCATGGAATAGGCCGCTTACTAATCTAGAGCAATAACATGAGTTTGGAAGGGAAACAGCTTGTGTTATAAAGGGGTTAACGGGGAAAAACGGTTGTCTCACGCCTCCATGGTCATGTAACTGTTCTTTAAGCACTTAAATGTATTTCTAAGGCATTCTTGGGATTTTCGTAAAATTTTGTGTGAAAGGTGTAAATGTTCCTTTGTAATTGTTTAGTTGTTTATGTCATTGCTTTTATTCTTATTGCTTTGAGGACAACCTACTTTGTTGTTCCTCCTATGTGTCATTGCTTTCATTATTGATATTATATTTCCATTGATAAGTGCATTGTATAGTGGTTGCGCAACCATAGTGTCAGGGACGGATGAGTTGAATATCGGCTGGGCGGCAGTAGGCTTTCCAGTGGATATTCAATCTTCGTGTCCAAGTCTTTCACTCACTTGGTTCGGAGATTGCCAAATGGTATTGGGTCATAGGTTTTTCGGGGTACATCCGGAGTACACCCACTGGAGTGATTGGGGTTATGCCGGCACATTGATCGTGGTTCGTGATTCGTGGATTGTGATCGAAGACAAGAGAATTATAGAGTGTTGGTGTTAAGTGTATCGTATCCTTTGATTTGTGTGGTCATTGGCTATTTCTATTGTCTTTTACTTGCTTTTATTGCTTAATTGCTTTACTTGTTGTATTGCATGCCCCGGGTAGACTTTATCCCTCACTGGGCAATTGTGGTTGCTCATACCTCGCTAACATGTTTCAGGAGATGCTGAGGTTGAACCCCAGCTTGATTTGATTGAGGGTGAAGGGTAGGAGGTCCAGACTGATTAGTTACCTTAGTTGCAGTGTCTTACTTGCTTGAGGTGGATTGTGGTGCTTGTTGTATTGTTAAGACTTGCTTGTTGTTATGTTCTATTTTGGAGCTTGGACCTCATGTATATATTGATTGGTTGTAAGTTGAATTTAAATGTTTGATAAGTATCCAGGACATGTAATAACTTATATTTCTGCTTTTAGCTACCTTGCATGCTTGGGTGTGAATGAACGGATGCAATGGTTGTCTTTAATTTCAAAGAATGTTTAAATGCTATCATGGAGTGGTATGATAAGCGGTTTTGTAAAGAAGTTATATTGTGAATGCATGCTTGTATGTTTCTAAACTGCTTGTATGTTTTTAGGCTTGGATGGCCTTCAAGCTAAGATCTTTAATTAGAATTGGAATTCTTGCTATGTTGTTGAATGTTTAAAGGTTTTCAGAATGTCCATGGTACAGAGGATACTCTGTCCGTTTGTCTGGTCTAGACTTAACCTTTTAGCGTGGGGTTGGGTCGGGCGTGACATAAACTCTTTTAGAACATTTTTCTTCTCAGATAAGCATTAGGGATACATTCATATTGAAATGGAGATTATGAATATCCTCAAATTAACATAATGTATAAAACACATAAATATATTCTTATTAAACCCTAATAAGGTCATCTCAAACTATAGAATTATGGCATATCTCCAACAAATCTATAGGTTGTACCATAGTTTCTAACTCATGGAGTTTTTGATTACTTAGTTAAAACAGACCTTTTACACTCTATTACAAGGACAAATCCATACTACGGCTATATAACGGACTTGTAAATGGAAATGCACCTATAACAAATGTAGTAATCAGGAGTTTAGTGAAACTAAGGTAATTAACTAGGTTAATGCTTGTAGCTTAACCCTTGCATAGAATTAGAGAATCCTGGATACTGAGCCTAGATTAACTACCCCATTGCATATCCGGCCCCCTAGATTCCTTTCTCTCGTATTCCACAAAACCTTAGTTAGTTTATATTTCCTGCACGATACTCAAACAAATTTTCCCAAACTGTTACATTTTCACTCTAACACTTTTACACTACTTCACAAACTAACTAACGAGCTTCCTTGTGGAATTCGACTCCGCACTCAGAGCACACTACACTACATGATCTGTGCACTTGCGGGTTATTAAAACTTGGTTATTTTTCACACTTTTTATACGCATACTGAGTAACGATCAGATAGTCCATGATCAAAGGGGAGAAGGATGGTGGTAGTGACAACAAGATCAAATCTATCTAGAGTCAGGGATCCATCACAAAATCGTATGCCTCAAGCTGAGTTATTAGATAAATCATCCGAAGGCAATGCTGGTTAACATCAGACCCTTCCTCCATCTTAAGACAGAACAACTCTTTAGACAGCTCGTATCTCACCACCCGACTATGCTCACCAAGTTGTTCCCGGAAAGGATGAATAATGTCTACAACATGAGACAAGTTCTCATAGTACGACCATAGGTCTTTATTCATCGATGCAAGGATATAGCCTCTGGCGCGCATATCGTGCTCGACCTATTGATCATATATCACATAGTCTGCCTCAGTGGCCATCTCAAACAAGGTAGTTAGAGGAGGAAAATCTAGAACATACTCAATGTTTTCAAATCGCAAATTATTCTCAGATTTTGATACCAAATAGGGAAATTGGGTCTAGTTAAGCAATCAAGAATGGGAGGTATTGGATTTGTAAATGAAGCCATGAATACAAACTGAAGGAAAATAAGCATTACATAAAGTAAGAAAACTAGTTGATGTGATCATGCAAAACTATTTAAATATGGACTTTTAAATAAATAGTTCTTCCCACTATTCTTATCGAATCTCATACTCCCTAGATGAGAAGCGGGAATCTATAAAGACTTTTAGTGGGTTGACCAAATTAACTTAACACAAATAACCCTCAACCTTTGTGATATTCTTGAGATATAGGTGTTAAGAGTCAACAACTCTTTGTTGTCTATTTCCCAAATAGGCTATGGTCAATTTCATTTAGTCCCTAAATCTCTTTGATCTCACCTTTAGAGCGTTCTTGACTAAGTGATCTAGTTAGATTAAACCCACCATCTCCCATTTATCCAACAAATTGAATCTAATGACCTAAACCTTTGGGGTACTCTTAGTCATTTGATTTTAGAAGATAACTGCATCACTATGTTATACTAGCAACTCAATATACTTATTATGAACCATATCCCTCTACCTTTGTGTTAGACCGGACATAAATTACTTTAAGTTTCTTTAAGTTCTAGGATGGTGGAGGACTATGGTAAAACTTTTTTTTACCATTTTTATCAATCTAATATTAGTTTGCACGTAGGGAGATTTGGATTTGTTTGTTTGAGATCTCATCAAGCATACATAGCTAATTATAAGCAACTAACACATTAGAGCAAATAATAGCATGCATGCAACACATAATGGAATGGTGGATCATGGAATTGGGCTTAGGGAAAAAATAAATTAATTAAAGACTATTCTAAAGCACATCACTATGTCTTCATAGCCTTTAACCTCTTGGGCCCACTTGTAACGCCCTAACTCGACCCCTCCTACAATCAGTCAGGATGCAATGAAATTTCAGCATTATAACGACTGTAACTTGGATATCGAGGCTTTAAACCAACCTCTTTGTAACTCATACAACCAACTCCACAAATAATTCAACAATAAACATCACAACCAGAATATACATTAAACAATCTTTTACCATTGCATTCATAGGTTATATGCCTCCGTTCCAACACCATACATTTACTATATAACATACATTTCCCAAAATAGATTATAACCAATCGAGCAACCTAATCATGTTCCAAAACAAGACTACTAAGCAAGCAACATTTAATCCATTATCTTTACAACATCTTATATATCATAAACTTCTAAGTAAATACAAAATATCTAGCTTTAATATACAAGATAACAAAAGAGTACAACATCTATATCAAGGACAAGACTCAGGCACATAGGACTCGTCCACATATGGCACATTCTCAGCTTCCTGAGGCACGTACCCGTAATCTTGTTCAATATCACATGTATGCATACAATAATTGAGAGTGAGCTTATATAAAACAAGTACAGTGAGGATTCGACAGATCTCTTAACAGTATTTACTATACTTCTTGGAAATCATCCTTTGGGCAGTAAACACATAATAAACATCATTAACAATATAAGCACATTAATAATAATAACCAATCAATAAAGGATACTCTAGTTGGTGTAGTTCCAAACGCCATCACGATCTCAACCATCTTCTTATAACTCTTTATTACTCACGCACTCGAGGTACCTCACTAGCCCCTCCCTCCATGGCACCTCCGCCATGTGAGCTGGGGATAGCCTATGATAGTCATGCCGTTATCAACATGACAGGCTGATGTTGCCCGAGAGGTGACACACACATACCAAGACTCATGACAATAATAATAATCATTCATATCTCAGGAGAACAACAAAGTAGGTTGCTTATCTCCCGGCTTCATCAATAATCAATAATCAATAATCAATTAATAACATTTCAACAACATATCATCAATTAAACAATTAACAACTCAACAACTAAGTTAGATGACAAAGTAGGTCATCCAACTTAACATGCATTAATCCACTCAACCAAACCCGACTCTAACCAACAACAACCCATAATTCAACTACTCAAACACTACCCAAACAACTAAAGACATTATCTCAACATTTAAAGAAAGAGAACCCAAACTTCTAAAAGTCATAACTTATAATCTACTAATCCAATGACCTCCAAACCAGTTTCTATCACTCACCCACTCAAGAAACTACATTAGTCCCCTCGGAAACCAACCACAATCCATCCAAATTAAGCCCAATTGTAATACCCGAGCCCGGAATATGAATTTTCTTTGTTTATTATTTTGAAAATTTTATTTCCTTAAATTCTTTGTGAATTAACTGTTACTTTCTAGTCGACGCAACGTGCATTGCATTTAAGGAGCGATAGCTAGATAACGATTTCCAGTCCTCAGCAAATAGTGAAACTAGTATTTAGATGACTTAAATTTTATATTTTAAATATTGCTAGCTTTATTTGAACTTACCATAGCTGAAACGGCTTTAAAACGCGCGAAATAGGGCCCTTTGACCAAGTTTTAAGTAGTTTGACCTTAGCCTTTGACCCTTTGACCTTTTGACCTTTAATTAAGCAATTTATTAAGCAAAATAAAAAAAAACAGAAGCAACCAGCAGCAGCAGGCCGTGAGTCTCCATAGAGAAAAAAAAAAACCTTTCAACTTCTATACGTTCAATCTTCGCGAGAGCTCGTGCGGGGTGATTACCGAGGCAACCAACGTTGTTTTCCTAGCGACTAGGAGTACCTAAGGTGAGGGAAGCATGTTATTTGCGCATTTATACGTTGTGTTAGTTAACTTTATCAGTTTTTAGATTTATCCGTAGATCGTTATTTAAAGCGAATTGATGCTTCTAAAATGTTCCTTAGCATTGGTAGAACATGTATTTATGGCTTTGTAACATTTTCTGCGGTTAAATGTTGTGATTAAAACTTGAATTGTGATATGAATAGTACTTTGTGAATAGTAAAACCTTGAAACGTTAAAATTGCGCCGTTATGCTTTCCGTTGATGTAGAAACGTGCTAGGTATGCTAGAATGCTAAAATGTGTGGTTTGTTTGGGGTGCGTAGTGGAAAAAATGAGAATTAAGCCTTTGGGAAAGTCGGGGTCGTTTAGGTCGACTTTTGCGTTTTCTCGTTTTGCGTGTTGGCATTGCTTCGGGAAGCCATGGAAGCACTTTTGGTGCGAATATGGCGTTGGTTGGGTGTTTGGTTGTTGTAGTTGTAGTTCAAACGAGAAAGGGGGAAATCGGGGCTTTGCGCGAGTTCTAGGGTGAAGTAAGGTTTCGGGGTCTTTAGACGTGCCTTATGGTGACCTAGGAGGGTTGGCGAAGTCGGTTTCCAGAACTCGTGGCTCGTTTGGAAATGGTAGCATTTTGTCAGTTGGGGCCGATTTGTGTTTTTGTGTGTTTACTTGTCTTTATGCTTATAGAATGCTTAGAATTACTTGAATTGTTTGTTTGAGTTGTTTTGGATTGAATTGCTTATCAAATTGCTGCTATTGCGTGCGAGAGTAACCTACTTTGTTATTCTCCCACGTGTGGTTTATCGCTTGTTTATAGCTTGTTTATTGTCTTGTATCGAGTCTTGCATGGCATAGTGTCTCGCACGTGAGTGATGGGCCTCTATGGGTAGCCTTGGGTTGCCAGTGTTGGTTGCTCTAGCTCCGTTGCTATTCCCTTTCTCGCTTGGGTTGCCTCCCAGGGAGATTTGGGTCGTAGGATTGATGGATACTTCCGGAGTATTCCAAACTGGTGTTATAAGGTGGTTTTGGGCCGGCGCGTCGTCATCGAATTCGTGTTTGAAAGTGGTTCGTGAAAAGAGTATCGTATCCTTTGATTGAGTGTTTGCAGCTTTAAATACTTGCCTTGCTTTATTGTTGGCTTTGGATGTATCTTTATATGTTTTGTATGTATTGCTTGACTAATTGCATTGCATACTCCTCTCATCTCCGTCCTTGAGACCAATTGCCCTCGCTGAGCAATAGTTTTTGCTCATTCCTCTCTATACTATGTTTTTATAGGAGTAGTTGAGGCAGACCCTCTCGAGGTAATTGAGGAGGAGGAGCAGGTGGAGGTGTTTCCGTGATAGCACTTACCTGCTTTGCTGGTGGTTGGTTACCAGTTTTGTGCAAACCTTGATGTTATGTATATTGCGTGAAGGAAGCTTAATTTTGAGGCTTGTAGCCTTGTATATATATTTTCTAGTTGAGATCTTTATTAGTTTTATGTTGAAATGGATTAAAGTTTGTAAGATGTAAACTTATACTCGGATGACTAGTGAAGATTGCATGCTAATGGCTAATGGTTTAGTGGCATAAGTACTTGTGTAGTATGCATATCATTTTTGGTTTGGAAAGTTGGATAATAAGAAATGTATGTTTTATAGAAAGTTGGCTTGTTCTGATTATTTTATAGCTTTCGCAAGTGTTATATTGTTTTAGGGTTTTCGGATTGTCCGCGGTACAGAGGAGACTCCGTCCGTGTGTTGGGTCCGGGCTTGGCCTTTTGCGGGGTTGGGTCGGGGCGTGACATCTTTAGGTGGTATCAGAGCATGATAGTCTTGCATGAGCCGGGATATGATTCTCGGTCTGTGGGGTAAAGGTCTAAAATGCTAAAGTGTTTATGAATGATTGCTAAGTGAAAAGAAAATGTTCTAGCATGATTTTGTGAACTTGGAATGTTTATGTGTTTAAGTGAAATAGTTTGGCAAGTTAAACTTGTCTTATGTGAATTGTGTGATAGAATATTGGATTGTTATTGACTTGAGTGTTATCTAATCTTATGTGTTATATTTCTGTCTATAAACTGCTTTTAAATGTTGCCAGCTATTGTGAGTTGCAACTATGCCGCCACGTCGTGGTACTCAAGGTATAGGATCAGATGAAGAGGCAGCAGAACAGGGTCAGCAGCCATTGCCTGAGCAGTTTATGGCTACCATGACTACTGCAGTAGACCGGATCACACAGGTACTACATGAGCAGAGGCAGGACCAGATTAATCCCCAGGGTAATCAAGCTAATCCTGGTGGACAGGGGTACAGAGTTGAGAATAACCAGCTTGAGAAATTTCTGAGGCACGAGCCAGGAAAGTTTTTCGGGGAGCCGGATGATGAGGCGGCCGAGAGATGGATTAATCGAGTTGAGAAAATTTTCACTGCTTTGAGGTATACCGATGAGGCAAGAATAGACTATACATCATTTTTATTTGAGGGTGATGCAGAGCAGTGGTGGAATACTGTTAGGCTGAGGTGGGATTGTGAGGATGTTCCACACTTATGGGATGATTTTGTAAGTGAGTTTCGGGACAAATATATTCCCGAGATGGCAATGGAGAGACGGGAAGATGAGTTTGTGGCCCTAAAGCAGGGAAATATGACTGTTGCACAATATGAGGCTAGATTTGTTAGCCTGTCGAGGTATATGCCCGAGTTGGTACGGCCAGCTAGGAGGATGATACATAGGTTTGTCCGTGGGTTGAGAATGGACATACAGTTGCATTTGACTGGACAGACCTACACTACTTTTTCCGAGGCATTTCAGGCAGCCTCGAAGTTTGAGAAACGGAAGGCTGAGATGTTAGCCGAGAGCAGTCAGCCGAGTAAGAAGCAGTTTTTGGGCCAGAGCAGCCAGAGTCAGCCGAGGCAGTATCAGGCTTCTGCACAGGGTCCTCAGCAGCGTTCGTATCAGCCACAGCAGCAGATTCAGGCTAGACCAGCTGTGACTAGACCTCAGCAGGGAGGTACAATCCCTACCCCTGCCCGAGCCCCGGCACCTACAGGAAACACTGCGGTTAGGCAAAATCAGCAGTGTGATTATTGTAATCGACCAGGGCATATTGAGGCTAACTGCTGGAGGAAGAGTGGAAAATGTACGGGTTGTGGCAGTGATGAGCATAGGGTGAAGGATTGCCCTAAATTTAATAATGTTCAGGGCCGTGGTGGAGGCCGAGGTGTTCAGAATAGGGCTGCAGGTGCACGACCAGCACAGAGAGTTCAGGCTAGGGTCTTTGCACTGGATGCAGAGGAGCTGCCCGATAATACAGCTATAGTGGAAGGTACCTTTCTTCTCAATACTCAGCCAGTTAAAGTTTTGATTGATCCTGGAGCTACACATTCGTTTATAACTCTTGCATGTGCACGATCTGTGAATGTTTGCATTGATAATTTGCCTCATGAAGTTGAAGTTAGTACTCCTTTGGGTGCAAAATTTGTTGCTGAATCTATTTGCAAATCTTGTGATATATGTATAGAGAACCGTAAATTTCCTGCTGATTTAATTATATTACCATTCCGTGACTTTGAAATCATTTTGGGAATGGACTGGTTGGGAAAGTATTATGCTCAGTTGGATTGTAGAACAAAGATCGTTTATCTTAAAGTTCCTGACCTACCGGTACTAGAGATTATTGGGAACTGCAGGGCTGCCCGCATTCCACTTTTATCAGCGATCAAGACTTCTAAGTTGTTGAATAGGGGTTGTGAAGCCTACTTAGCCTATTTGATCAATCAGCCTGCTGATAAGTTGAGTTTGAATGAAGTTCCGATTGTTAGAGACTTCCCTGGTGTATTTCCTGAGGAATTACCGGGTTTACCACCGGATAGGGAGATTGAGTTCGTGATTGATCTTGTGCCAGGCACTGCGCCAATTTCTAGGAGTCCTTATAGGATGGCATCGGCTGAACTTCAGGAGTTAAAAATTCAGCTTCAGAACTTGCTTGAGAAAGGGTTTATACAACCTAGTTCTTCACCGTGGGGCGCACCTGTGTTGTTTGTGAGAAAGAAAGATGGCACGCTACGGTTATGCATTGATTACAGGGGACTTAATCAAGTCACGATTAAGAATAAATACCCCTTGCCGTTGATTGAAGAATTGTTTGACCAGTTGCAGGGTGCGAGTGTTTACTCCAAATTTGACTTGAGGCAGGGTTACTATCAACTTAGAATTCGGAGTGACGATATACCAAAGACGGCATTCAGGACTAGATATGGCCACTATGAATTTGTTGTTTTGTCGTTTGGATTGACGAATGCACCAGCCGCATTCATGGACTTGATGCAGAGGGTTTTTTGGCCTTACCTTGATCAGTTTGTCGTGATCTTCATTGACGACATTTTAGTGTATTCGAAGAATGAGGCTGAACATGAGCAACACTTGAGGATTGTGCTTCAGACTTTGCAGGAAAACAAGCTTTTTGCTAAATTCAGCAAGTGTGAGTTCTGGTTGAACCAGATATCTTTTCTAGGCCATATCATTTCAGACCGAGGAATTTCAGTGGACCCAGCTAAGATTGAAGTTGTTTCAGCTTGGAAGAGACCTGAGACGGTGCCAGAGATTCGGAGTTTTCTTGGATTGGCAGGTTACTACCGGAGATTTGTTAAAGACTTTTCAAAAATTTCTGGACCTTTGAGCCAGTTAACTCGGAAGAAAGTTGCTTACAATTGGGATGCCAAGTGTGAATCCAGTTTCCAAGAATTGAAGAAGAGACTAACTACAGCTCCTATACTAGCTTTACCTGAGGGAACAGAGAACTTCGTTGTCTACAGTGATGCATCTAAAGAAGGATTGGGCTGTGTTTTAATGCAGAATGGTAAGGTGATTGCCTATGCTTCTAGGAAATTGAAACCTTATGAAGTCAATTACCCTACACATGATCTCGAGTTAGCTGCAGTTGTGTTTGCATTGAAGAAGTGGCTTCATTACTTGTGGGGTTGCAGATTTGAAATATTTACTGACCACAAGAGTCTCAAGTATTTGTTTTCACAGAAGGATCTGAATATGAGGCAGCGGAGATGGCTAGAGCTATTGGGTGGTTATAACTGTTCCATTAACTATGTGCCAGGTAAGGCAAATGTTGTTGCTGATGCTTTGAGCCGAAAGGCTACTGTTGCAAGCTTGATTATCAAGGACTGGGAGACTTTGGAAGAAATTTGTTCATGGAAACCAGAAGCTACTGAGGTAGGGATTCGGTTTGCTAGTTTACAGATTCAGTCAGGGTTGCTAGCACAGATCAGAGAGGCTCAGAAGACTGATCCTCACATCTTGAAGATCCAAGAAAAAGCTAAAGGGGGAGAGTCGGAGTTTAAATTACATGCTGATGGCATTTTCAGGTTCAGGGATAGAGTATGTGTTCCTGATGATCCGACTTTGAAGAATGAGATCCTGTCCGAGGCACATAATTCGAGGTACACGATTCACCCGGGCAGTACTAAGATGTATAGAGATTTGAAGTAACACTTCTGGTGGAACAATATGAAGAGGGAGATTGCTGGGTATGTATCCAGATGTTTGACTTGTCAGAGGGTTAAAGTTGAGCATCAGAGGCCAGCCGGACTTCTACAGCCGTTATCGATTCCGCAATGGAAGTGGGTACATATTACAATGGACCTTGTGACCGATCTTCCTAGATCTCCGAGAGGATGTGATTCTGTTTGGGTTGTTGTGGACCGCTTGACTAAAGTTACACATTTTATTCCCGTGAACAAACAGGATAGCCTTGATAAGCTAGCTGAATTGTATGTTGCTAATATTGTGAGATTGCATGGAGTACCACAGAGTATAGTGTCAGATAGGGATCCCAGATTCATATCTCGTTTTTGGCAGAAGTTGCAAGAGGCCATGGGAACTAAGTTGAGCTTCAGTACTGCATATCATCCGCAAACTGATGGCCAGTCTGAGAGAACCATCAGGATCTTGGAAGACATGCTTCGGGCATGTGTGCTTGACTTTGGGAAGAATTGGGAGAAGTTTTTGCCTTTAGCGGAGTTCGCCTACAACAATAGTTATCAATCTACTATAGGTATGGCTCCCTACGAGGCGTTGTATGGTCGTAAATGCAGATCCCCGTTATATTGGGAGGAGGTTGGAGAGATTAGAACAGTTGATCCGACTGTGTTACCTGAGATGATTAAGATGGTAGATAATGTTCACCTTATTCGCCAGCGTATGCTTACAGCTCAGAGTCGTCAGAAGAGTTATGCGGATAAGCACCGTCGGGATCTTAAGTTTGATTTGGGAGATTGGGTGTTTCTTAAGATTTCTCCACGGAAGGGATTGATTCGGCACGGTAAGAGCGGGAAGCTTAGTCCCAGGTATGTGGGTCCGTATGAGATCACCGAAAAGGTAGGTCCTTTGGCTTATCGATTAGCTTTGCCTCCGAGCTTGTCGCAACTGCATGATGTGTTTCACGTGTCTATGTTGAAGAAGTATCATCCAGACCCTTCGCATGTACTTGAACCAGAGCCTTTACAGATTGAAGAGAAGTTGTCCTACGAAGAGAAACCGATTAGAATTGGGGATCGGAAGATTCAAGAGCTTCGCAGAAAGAGTATTCCGTTAGTGAAGGTTCTGTGGAAGCATCATGGGTTTGAGGAAGCGACATGGGAAGGAGAGGACCAAGTTCGGGATCAGTATCCGGAGTTGTTTGTTGACCAGGTAAGAATTGCGTGGGCGCAATAGTTTTAAGGGGGAGAGGGTGTAATACCCGAGCCCGGAA
This sequence comes from Ehretia macrophylla, assembly GCA_037974665.1. Classification (NCBI taxonomy): domain Eukaryota; kingdom Viridiplantae; phylum Streptophyta; class Magnoliopsida; order Boraginales; family Ehretiaceae; genus Ehretia; species Ehretia macrophylla. Next base: position 3,482,786 of record CM075766.1, read on the forward strand.
TATGAATTTTCTTTGTTTATTATTTTGAAAATTTTATTTCCTTAAATTCTTTGTGAATTAACTGTTACTTTCTAGTCGACGCAACGTGCATTGCATTTAAGGAGCGATAGCTAGATAACGATTTCCAGTCCTCAGCAAATAGTGAAACTAGTATTAAGATGACTTAAATTTTATATTTTAAATATTGCTAGCTTTATTTGAACTTACCATAGCTGAAACGGCTTTAAAACGCGCGAAATAGGGCCCTTTGACCAAGTTTTAAGTAGTTTGACCTTAGCCTTTGACCCTTTGACCTTTTGACCTTTAATTAAGCAATTTATTAAGCAAAATAAAAAAAAAACAGAAGCAACCAGCAGCAGCAGGCCGTGAGTCTCCATAGAGAAAAAAAAAACCTTTCAACTTCTATACGTTCAATCTTCGCGAGAGCTCGTGCGGGGTGATTACCGAGGCAACCAACGTTGTTTTCCTAGCGACTAGGAGTACCTAAGGTGAGGGAAGCATGTTATTTGCGCATTTATATGTTGTGTTAGTTAACTTTATCAGTTTTTAGATTTATCCGTAGATCGTTATTTAAAGCGAATTGATGCTTCTAAAATGTTCCTTAGCATTGGTAGAACATGTATTTATGGCTTTGTAACATTTTCTGCGGTTAAATGTTGTGATTGCAACTTGAATTGTGATATGAATAGTACTTTGTGAATAGTAAAACCTTGAAATGTTAAAATTGCGCCGTTATGCTTTCCGTTGATGTAGAAACGTGCTAGGTATGCTAGAATGCTAAAATGTGTGGTTTGTTTGGGGTGCGTAGTGGAAAAAACGAGAATTAAGCCTTTGGGAAAGTCGGGGTCGTTTAGGTCGACTTTTGCGTTTTCTCGTTTTGCGTGTTGGCATTGCTTCGGGAAGCCATGGAAGCACTTTTGGTGCGAATATGGCGTTGGTTGGGTGTTTGGTTGTTGTAGTTGTAGTTCAAACGAGAAAGGGGGAAATCGGGGCTTTGCGCGAGTTCTAGGGTGAAGTAAGGTTTCGGGGTCTTTAGACGTGCCTTATGGTGACCTAGGAGGGTTGGCGAAGTCGGTTTCCAGAACTCGTGGCTCGTTTGGAAATGGTAGCATTTTGTCAGTTGGGGCCGATTTGTGTTTTTGTGTGTTTACTTGTCTTTATGCTTATAGAATGCTTAGAATTACTTGAATTGTTTGTTTGAGTTGTTTTGGATTGAATTGCTTATCAAATTGCTGCTATTGCGTGCGAGAGTAACCTACTTTGTTATTCTCCCACGTGTGGTTTATCGCTTGTTTATAGCTTGTTTATTGTCTTGTATCGAGTCTTGCATGGCATAGTGTCTCGCACGTGAGTGATGGGCCTCTATGGGTAGCCTTGGGTTGCCAGTGTTGGTTGCTCTAGCTCCGTTGCTATTCCCTTTCTCGCTTGGGTTGCCTCCCAGGGAGATTTGGGTCGTAGGATTGATGGATACTTCCGGAGTATTCCAAACTGGTGTTATAAGGTGGTTTTGGGCCGGCGCGTCGTCATCGAATTCGTGTTTGAAAGTGGTTCGTGAAAAGAGTATCGTATCCTTTGATTGAGTGTTTGCAGCTTTAAATACTTGCCTTGCTTTATTGTTGGCTTTGGATGTATCTTTATATGTTTTGTATGTATTGCTTGACTAATTGCATTGCATACTCCTCTCATCTCCGTCCTTGAGACCAATTGCCCTCGCTGAGCAATAGTTTTTGCTCATTCCTCTCTATACTATGTTTTTATAGGAGTAGTTGAGGCAGACCCTCTCGAGGTAATTGAGGAGGAGGAGCAGGTGGAGGTGTTTCCGTGATAGCACTTACCTGCTTTGCTGGTGGTTGGTTACCAGTTTTGTGCAAACCTTGATGTTATGTATATTGCGTGAAGGAAGCTTAATTTTGAGGCTTGTAGCCTTGTATATATATTTTCTAGTTGAGATCTTTATTAGTTTTATGTTGAAATGGATTAAAGTTTGTAAGATGTAAACTTATACTCGGATGACTAGTGAAGATTGCATGCTAATGGCTAATGGTTTAGTGGCATAAGTACTTGTGTAGTATGCATATCATTTTTGGTTTGGAAAGTTGGATAATAAGAAATGTATGTTTTATAGAAAGTTGGCTTGTTCTGATTATTTTATAGCTTTCGCAAGTGTTATATTGTTTTAGGGTTTTCGGATTGTCCGCGGTACAGAGGAGACTCCGTCCGTGTGTCGGGTCCGGGCTTGGCCTTTTGCGGGGTTGGGTCGGGGCGTGACACCAATAACCCTAAAACCTCAATGCACCATGGCTGAAATTTCTGGACTTTCACCATGACATCGCAATCAAAATTTTGGCATTACAACATTACTCCCACGTATTTAACAAACTTTTAGAAGCTAACAACAATCAATTCCAACCACCACAACTCCAATTATTCAACAAATAGCCAACAACTCAATTTTAATACCCAAAAAATAAAAATTCATGCTACAACGGTTCAAAACTTATATAAACATATATAATCAATACTTAGCATCTACTGAGCAATAATATAACATCAATTTAACATTTCAACGGCTAAAAATTTGATTATATGAATTAACATAAAAATGACATTTTGAGATCTAGAATTTTTCTCTCACCTTTGATCCAAAACAAGCATAGAAATGCGTGCAATGCATGCCCAACAAGTGAATTCAAGCTTTGGATGACAAGATTTGGCTTTGAATTGCAACTTGTCATGAAAATTAGCCTTGAAAACTTGAAGAAAATCCTTCATTTTTCTCCTATGGTGTTCTCGGCCTTGTGTGTATAGTTTTAAGTGTTTTTGTGTTGTTTTAGTCGGTGTTGGTGATATATAAGCAAAAGTCAAATAAAATAAAAGAAAGTCAAAGTGAACACTTGTTAGTTTTTAGTATTTTTCTAGTCTTTTAATTCTATTTTAGACTATTTCTTGCTCAAAACAAGTATTCAACACCTATACTATTACTAGATAATTTATTTTAGGTGACAAAGAGTTTTATATGCAAACATTTTCACCCGACTCGGTTAAAAACGCGATTTTTGGCAAAAGAAGGTGTAAAAACCTTTAAAATTCCTAATCCGATTCAAAATCCGTTTTAATCAAACACATGTCTATTAATATCCGAGGACTAGGTTTTAAAATGTTTAAAACACCCCTCTAAAAATTTTAGCAGACAGGTGTTTAAAATACTATTCACAAAAACCGTCGATAAAATTTCTGATGCCGTTTTTTATGAAAATTTCATGAATACACACATAGCATGTAATAGGAATATAAATCACAGAATTAGCACATTCTAATTCATATAACACATAAACAAGTTAAAATACGCAAATCGAGGCAAAGATAAAATATGGGATCTCACATTCTTCCCCCTTAAAGAAATTTCATCCTCGAAATTCTTACTTGCTAAACGGAAAAGATTTGGGTACTGCTGTTGCATCTGATCTTGCCTATCCCAAGTAGCCTCCTCAATCCCATGATGTTTCCACAACACTTTGACCATCGGAATCTTCTTCGACCTCAATTCCCGTTCCATCTAAACAAGAATGCAAATCGGCCGCTCATCATAAGTCAGATTCTCACGAAGCTATAACGGCTCTAGCTCTAGAACATGAGAAGGATCCGGATTATATTTTTGCAAATTAGACACGTAAAAGACATTGTGGACATTAGAGAAGTTATTTGGTAAAGCCAACCGATATGCTAACTTACAAACCCTGCCGGTAATCTCAAACGGCCCTGCAAACCTCGGACTCAGCTTACCACCTTTCCATAACGAGCAAACCCCTTTCGATGAGACAATTTCAAGAAAACTCGATCCCCGACTGCAAACTCCAAATCCCGACAACGCTTATCAGCATAACTCTTGTATCTGCTCTACGCTGTAAGCATTCTCTACCTGATCAACTGAACATTCTCAATCTTCTCTAGAAGTTCTGGCATGATAGTCGGATCAATAGTCTTCATCTCCCCTACTTTATCCCAATACAATGGTGATCGGCGCTTACGGCCGTAGAGAGCTGTAAAAGGTGTCATTCCAATAGTCGTTTGATAACTATTATTATAGGCAAACTCGGCAAGTGGTAGATGTTTCTCCCAGTTTTTCCCGAAGTCCAGAACACAAGCCCTGAGCATATCTTCCAGAATCTAAATAGTCATCTCAGACTGACTGTCGGTCTGTGGATGATACGCTGTGCTGAAGTTCAACTGAGTACCCAAAGTCTCTTGAAGTTTCTCCCACAAACGAGAAGTAAACCGAGGATCTCAATCTGAGACAATAATGATGGAATCCCGTGAAGTTTAACAATCTGATCCACATAAAGATCCGCCAACTTTGTAACCTCATCTACCAACCTGATCGGAATAAAATGAGCTGTCTTCGTCAAACGGTCTACAACAAACCAAACTGCGTTGTTACCTCTCAGTGTTCTAGGCAAACTAGAGATGAAGTCTATAGTAATATGTTCCCATTTCCACTTTGGTATTGCCAACGACTGAAGTAACCCTGCGGGTCGTTGATGTTCGATTTTCACTTGTTGACAAGTCAAACATCTGGATACAAACTGAGCAACCTCCCTTTTTCATGTTATTCCACCAATATTATTGTTTCAAATCCCGATACATCTTGTTTCCACCGGGATGAATGGTGTACTTAGAATTGTAAGCCTCTTCTAGAATACCTCTCCTGAAACCCGGTTCATCGGGAACACAAACCCTGTTCCAAAATCGAAGAAAACCATCTTCATGTAGTTTGAAATCAGACTGATTATCCGTGATCTGATCCTTAATCTTCTGAAGTTTTGAATCAAGTTGCTGAGCTTCTCTGATTTAAGACAACAATAAAGGTTGAATACGGAGATGTGAACACATCACCCCAACTCAGTCAATTCCACTCTCTAATAACTGAATTCCTCAAGAACCTCCCACTTTTTGACAGCCAAACAAGAACTGCTCGCCTCACGGCTAAGAGCGTCTGCTACAACATTTGTCTTCCCAAACAGATAACTGATAGAACAATTATAATCTCCGAGAAGTTCCATCCACCTCCGTTGATGCATATTCAACTCCTTATGTGAGAACAAATATTTTAGGCTCTTATGATTGGTGAAAATCTCAAACTTACTACCCTACAGATAATGACGCCACTTTTTAGTACGAATACAACGGCTGTCAACTCAAGATCATGAGTCGGATAATTCACCTCGTACGGCTTCAACTTTCTAGAAGCATAGGCAATAACCCGGCCATTCTGCATAAGTACACAACCCAAGCCATCCTTGGATGCATCACTGTAGATAACCATGTTATTGGTCCCCTCTAGTAGAGCAAGTACTGGAGCGGTAGTCAACCTCTTTTTTAGCTCCTGAAACCCACTCTCACATTTCTCATCCCATTATAGTTCTTATTTAGGATTTTGCCTAAATAGCTATATACGGAATAAGTCTTGCCTAGTGGCTCTTATTGAGGGGCATTCTACCTGAATAGCTACTGTACAGTGGACATCCTAACGTTCATTTTTTAGCCTTTGCTCAAAAATAGCTCTTATTCGGGGGAAAGTTCTGCCCGAATAGCTATAGAGTTTTAATAGACCCGTGTTTGATTAAAATGGATTTCAAATTGGCTTTAGAATTTTAAAGATTTTTACACTTTCTTTGCAAAAAAGCATTTTTAGCCGAGTCGGGTGAAAGTCTTTGCATAAGAAAATTCTTGTCATCTAGAAATAAGTTACTTAAAATAGTCTATGTGTTGCATAAGTGTTTTGAGCAAAAATAGTCCAAGAAATGAATTAAAAGACTAAAAACACTAAAAATAAACTAGTTTCCACCTTTGACTTTTATTATTTTTTGTTGACCTTGGCTTTATATCAACAAAACGCACTAAAAAGCTCATAAAACACACTCAAAAACACTCACATAGCCGTGAGTTCCATGGGAGAAAAAGGGAGAGTTTTTCTTCAAGTTTTCAAAGTAATTTTTGCATAAAAATTGCATTTCAAAGCCAAATCTCTTCAACCAAAGCTTGATTTCTCTTGTTGGGAACCTATTGCACATATTTCTAGCATCAAATCACATCAAATGTGAGAGAAAAATTCTAGATCTCAAAATGTCATTTTTATGTTTTTACATATAATTGAATTTTGAACCGTTAAAATGTTGAATTGATGTTATATTATTGCTCAGTGGATGTTAAGGATTAGTTATATGTGTTTATATAAGTTTTGAACCGTTGTAGCATGAATTTTTATTTTCCGGGTATTAAAATTGAGTTGCTGGCTATTTGTTGAGTAATTGGAGTTTTGGTGGTTGGAATCAATTTTCGTTAGCTTGTAAAAGTTTGTTAAATACGTAGTAGTAATGTTGTAATGCCGAAATTTTGATTGTGATGTCGGTGTGAAAGTCTGAAAATTTCAGCCATAATGCATTAAGATTTTTGGGTTGTTGGGCTTGATTTGGATGGATTATGGTTGGTTTCCAAGGGAGCTAATGTAGTGGCTTGAGTGGATGAGTGATAGAAACTGGTTTGGAGGTCATCGGGTTAATAGATTTTGAGTTATGAAGTTTAGAAGGTTGTGTAGTCTTTCTTTGAAATGTTGAAATGATGTCTTTGAATGTTGGGTAGTGTTTGGGTAGTTGATTCTTGGATAGTTGTTGATTGAGATCGGGGTTGAATGATGGTTAAATGCATGTTAAGTTAAATGACCTACTTTGTCATCTAACTTAATTGTTTTATGATTATATCATTGCTGATTGTTAAATATTATTTAATTGATTGTTGAAATATGGATTAGTTGTTTATTGATTATTGATTGTTGTTACAAAACCGTGAGGAGCATGCTCGGGGTTAATTCAGGGTGTAGCCAAAACGGACATTAATTTATTGGTAGCACGCTCGAGGTTAATCTAGGGCGTTACATTGTTAATTGATTGTTATTGTTGTTATGAGTCGAAAGTCGGGCAACCAATGTTGTTGACTTCTCGAATTGAGTCCCACTGTTGTGAGATTTGATAATGTTGTGTCACCTTGGGAGGCATCCTGGGCTGCGGGCACAGTTATCATGGCTAATCCCTATCTCGTATGGGCGGAGAGGCCATGGGGTGTGGGTCTAGGTCAAGGTACCTCAGGATTATGTCATTGAGTTTGGAGGAGTTGATGAGCATTGAAAATGGTGTATGGAGCTTCATCAGCAAATGTATCGTATCCTTATTGTGTGTTTAGTGTTATTGTTGTTGTTGCATTTATAATGTTATTGATGTTCATTGTGTGTTTACTACTCAAAGGATGTTTTTCCAAGGAGTATAGTAAATGCTGTTAGAGATCTATCGAATCCTCGCTGGGCTTGTTTTATATAAGCTCACTCTCAATTATTGCATGCATACAGGTGTTATCGATCTAGATTATGGGTACGTGCCTCCAGAAGAGGATAATGTGTCATATATGGACAAGTCATATGTGCCAGAGTCTTGTCTTTGATATATGAGATGTAGTTCACTTATGTTGTCTTGTATATAAAACCAGTTGGTTGTATTTACTTAGAAGTTTATGATGTATAAGACATTTTAAAGATAGTGGATTAAATGTTGCTAGCTTGGTAGTCTTGTTTTGTAATATGATTAGGCTACTAGATTTGTTAAAATCTATTTGGAAATGTATGTTATATAGTAAATGTATGACGTTGGAACGGAGGCGTATAACCTATGGATGCAATGGTAAAAGAATGTTTATTGTATATTGTGGTTGTGTTGTTTAATTGTATGAGTTGCGAAGAGCTTGGTTTAGAGCCTCGGTGTCCTAATTACTGTCGTTATACTGCCGAAATTCCGTTGCGTCCTGACTGATTGTAGGAAGGATCAAGTTGGGGCGTGACATGAGTTCTAGAGATAGGTGTAGTCCCCGGCAATAAGTCAATCACAAACTCTATCTCTCTATCAGGCAACAACCCAGGTAATTTCTTAGGAAAACCCCTGGAAACTTACTTACAATTGGCACCTCATTTAGTTTTAGCTTATCCGTAGGTTGATTAATCAAATAGGCCAAATAAGCATCACAACATTTACTCAGCATTTTAGTCGCCTTAATAGAAGAAATTATGTGTGTACCCGTAGACTTACGACTACCGACAATCTCAATTACGGGTTGATTAGACATTTCTAGCTTCACAATGTTTCTTCTACAATCTAGATAAGCATAATATTCACTCAACCAGTCCATACCCATAATTATTTCAAAGTCCTTAAAAGGCAAGATAATCAAATCAATAGGAAAGACTCGACCCCCAATACACAATTCACATGCTTTACACATAGATTCAGTGGAAATTGTAATGCCCACAGGTGAACCTACCTCAATCTTATAAGGCAACTTATCAATTTTCAATGCAGAAGATTGAGCGCACATAAGTATGATAAATGAGTGTGTATCCCCAAAATCAACTAAAACTATAACTGATTGATTATTGAGAAGAAATGTACCTTCAACAACCGCCGTCGTATCAGGAAGCTCCTCTGCATCTAAAGCAAATACTCAGGCCTGTCCCCATGGTGCTGATGCTGTAGCTGGTGCCCTGGTTTGACTACTTTGTCCAGATGTCTGACCTATGGTGTTCTTGAATTTCAAGCAGTACATAACCCTGTGCTTGTCACTCCTGCAATTTGTACACTTGTTCAATTTCCTCTAGCAATTCTCCTCAGTATGGCTCTATCGCTGACAGAAGCTGCACTGTTGGTAATGTCTTTCAATAGTGCCTCTCGTAGGAGCTTTGTAAGAAGAGGTTACTGAACTACCCTACTGAGATCGTGCTACAGCTGGTGAGACTGCCCCTAATTCTGACTCTGAATTGGTCGTGCCTTAGTTTGAGTCGGCCCGGTATAACTTTGATCTGCCGCGACTGCTGACTCTGACCAACTGACACACTCTGCCTCTGAAATCCCTGACTCTGCATTTGAAATGGTCATTTGCTGGGCTGACTCGATTCCTTAAACAGATCTTCTTTGTGTTTCTCATATCTAGTAGTTATCCTGACCGCTACTGCATAAGTGGGGTAATCCTGGGTAGACAGATTCAACGAAATATCAGGCCTTAGCCCCATAACAAACCTCTAAATCCTTTTACCCTCTGGCTAGCTGGCACATAGAGGGACCAATGAGTAAAAGCAGCGTCATATTGGTCAACTATCATGTTGCCCTGTTTTAGATTGATAAACTCTTGCTCTCGCCTTTCAATAGTTGTCTTAGTAATGAACTTCTCGCGAAACTCTCTAACAAACTCATCCAATGTCTGCGGTATTGCCTTAGCCTCCCATCTGGATTTCACTGTATGCCACCATTGCTAGGCATCTCCCTCGAGCAAAAACTCGGCACAAGCAACCCTCCTCGCGTCATTGTACTCGAGGTCAGTAAGAATATTCTCCATTTTATTCAGCCATTGCTCAGTCAACATATCATCGAGCTCTCCGAAGAAGATAGACGGACCCCAATTCAAGAATTTCTCAAGGTAGTTGCTACCACCACCCACTGCTTCACCTTGACCCTGACCCAGATTACCTGCGGGTATAAACTCTCCCTGCCTCTACAATACCTGTGCTATCTGGCCTATTGCACCAGTTAACTGTGCATTGAGAGTCAGTTGATCTACCTCCTCTTCCCCAGCATTCTGATTTCTGGTTTGTCGGCGGGGCCCTATTCCGAATAACTAGAATGCAAAGTATTATGACCGGCATATAAAAAATTTACAAGTAAATCACATAAGGAAAAGTTCAAATAAGTCCACGTAAATTACATATAAGGTCACACAAGCATTTTATACATAAAAGATACAAATGAAACACTTAGTCATATTTTCCATTCTAAACTTTTCACTTTCATACAAATACTCTTAAAAGACATTTCACATTTTCATTTTCATGCTAGCATGTCCTTTACTAATTCAATCTTTCATTTAGTCAATCAAGGAAACATCTATTCACGCAATTACACATTCACATAATAGGCCTCTATCTCACAGACTGAGAAACCTATCCCGGCTCAAGCATTCTATAATCTTTGATACTACCTAAATGTCACGCCCCGACCCAACCCCACGCTAAAGGTTAAGTCTGGACCCTACAAACGGACAGAGTCTTTTCTGTACCGTGAACATTCTGGAAACCTGCAAACTTTCAATAATACCATAAACACTACTAGAACTCCAATTCTAAACAAACCCAGCTTCAAGGCCATCTGAGCCTTAAGCAATACAAGGCAGTAATTACATACAAGCATGCAAACAACAACCATAGATTCTTTATCTTACATACGTTTATCATACCACTCCATGTTAACAATTAAACATACTTAGAAATTAAAGTCAACCATTATAACCCCTGCCACCACACACAAGCATGCAGGAAACTAAAGTAGGAATATTAGTTATTACATGCCACGGATACACATCATACATTACAATCAAACTTACAACTAAACAATATATATATGAGCTCAAAGGCTCCAAAATAGAACATAATAAGCAGCAAACAAATTCTTCACATAACGACAAGAGCACAGCCACCTCAATCACAAGCACAAAGCAGCTAAGGTAACTGTTTCGCCTATACCTCATACTCCTCACCATCAACTAAATCAAGCTGGGGTTTAACCTTAGCACCTCTTAAAATATGTTAGTGAGGTATGAGCAACCACAATTCCCCAGTAAGGGATAAAGTCTAACTGGGGCGTGCAATGCAACAGTTTAATCAAATAACCATTAAAAGCAAGTAAAGGACAATTGAAATAACACATAGCCACATATTTGAAAGGATATGATACACTTAACTCCAACACTCCAGAATTCTCTTTATTTTTTATCATGAACGACGAACCTCGATCCACGAACCTCGAACAATATGCTGGCATAACCCCAATCATTCCAGTGGGTATACTCCGGATGTACCTTGATAAACCTATGACCTAACACCCCCTGGCAATCTCCGGACCAAGCGAGTGAGTGACTAAGGCACAAAGATCGAATATCCACTAGCAAGCCTACCGCCGCGCAGCCGATATTCAATGTATCCACCCCTGACACTATGGTTGTGCAACCACTATGCAATGCACTTTATCAAAGACAAAACAATAACAACAATGAAAGCAATAACATATGGGAGGAACAACAAAGTAGGTTGTCCTCCAAACAGAAGCATTGACAAATAAACAACTAAAGGATTACAAAAGGGTAATAACATATTTCACATAGAACTTTATCAAAAGCTCAAGAATGCCTTAAAACCACATTTAAACACCTACATAAACAGTCACAAGATCATAGAAGCATGCGACAACCAATTTCCTACTTTATCCCCTTTGTAACATAAACCATTTTCCTTCCAAACTCAAGCTATTGTTCTAGTTTTGTAAGTGGCCTATTCCATACTTCTAATTAACCCATGAGGCACCGCTAGGACCCTCGAAACTACCCAATTAACTGCGTTTAGCACAAAAGCCCCAATTGCCCCTTTATGACTTTGTACTACATATACCTCAACCGGAACTCAATCGAGAGTTAGAATAGCTTATTTGGAACCTATATAGCCTAGGTATACCAAATGTAAAGGCCAAAGTAATCTGGATTCACGATACCCCAAAACCCCTTTTAAAAAGTCGCTAATTCATGTTTTTGTTAAGTTACGGGAAATTAAACCTTACAGGGTCATTACACTATTTTCATTAGCACCTAGAGCATCTTTTTGGATTATTGAATCAAGCTATAAGGTTCATTTTCACAAAACCCTCGAAAATGTGTCACTATTCATCTCTACGAATCAACTATTGATTTCAACCGATTAAAATACAAAACAACAGCATAAATGTGGTCTCTACTACTGGTATACAACATATATAACCTACTTTAAGCATTTTATAACCATTTAGTAGTAAAATAAGAAATTCAAGAAAAGTGCAACATTTTTAAAATGCAAAAACAACCATGAAATCCCTCATCAATGAACGTAGAAGCTCTTAAGAGGCTAGCAAACACCGTAAACCACTTGCACCTAGCTTGTCTTGGCTTGAAATGAAGAATTGATCAGCAAAAATTCCTCCTCCTTGCACACAAGGGCTGTCGGGTTCTGCATAGTATTTTTCATCTTTTTTTTTTTCTAAGTCCTTTTTATGAGCTAAGTGTTATATGTTGAGTATTTATTATATGAGGTGTTAAGTTATGTGTATATGTTGACTAAAAGTTGAGCCAAGCTAGCTTAAAACGAGTCTTAAGGTATAATTAAGTGTTAGCTTGTTAAAATATAAAGTTTAACTACGTAATACTATTCACTAGTTTCAATAAAACATTTTCTAAACGGATGCTCCTAACGCTTTTTGCTGAAACGCACATTTTTCTCATTCCTAAAATAATTGATGTAGTCTAAGAAAAATAGTAATTTGAGGAAAATAAGCAATTGAAAAATGAGATGAATAATAACCAAAGAAAGCAACAAGTAATGCACAGTGCAAATGCGCAAATAATGGAAGCAACAGTTAATAAAGTACGACAAGGTTCTCGGGGGTCACAGTAAAGTCTGATTCAGCATGGAAAATAGGATAAACTCAGTCTGAGATATGTGGGACCGTTTGAAATAACAGAGAACGTTGGCGCATTAGCCTACAGATTAGCTTTGCCTCCGAGTTTGGGTAGACTTCATGATGTCTTCCATGTCTCAATGTTTTGGAAATATCAGCCAGATCCTTCTCATGTTCTTGAGCCAAAGCCTCTAGAGATTAGTGAGACTTTATCTTATACGGAGAAACCTCTTCGAATTTGTGAGACTGGAAGGTTCAGGAACTTAGAACTAAAAGCATCACGATGGTTAAGATTTTGTGGGATCATCACGAGTTGGAGGATACTACATGGGAGAGAGAGGATCAGATGCGAGAAAGATATCCAGAATTGTTCGTCGAATCATGTAAGAATTACGTGGATGCAATTAGTTTAAGGGAGAGCAGAATGTGACGCCTGAGATCACTACCATGCTACCAATTAACTGTTGCATGTCTATTTGTGCATTTTCATGTGCATTTATTTATTTTGTCAATAGTTACTATTCAACATAAAATTTTACTGTATAATTTCTTTGAATTAACATTTTTCTTATATTATATTACCGATTTGAGGAATGAGAAAAATGAGCATTTGAGCAGTTCGCGTTAGGAGAGCTCATTAAAAAAATGTTTTAGTTGTTCAAGTGAATAGTGAAACATAGTCTAACATTGATTTGAGCTAGCCAACATCTAAATAAATCTAGGGCTTGTTTTAACTTAGTCTTGCATTTTTGTGGACCAAATAAGCTACCTAATTAAAATATATACATAGCATATACATAATATTACACATACACATACTAAATAGCTCAAAAACATTTCACATAATACCACCCATGTCCCTCCCAAACCCGAGAATCAACAAGAAGAAAAAGAGAGAACAAAACTCCATTTTGATTGCATTTTGATCTTCCTAGCTTAGGTTTGGAGCTATTTTGGGGTGTTCTAAGTCATTTCCTACCATCCTACATGCATTTGGTGACGGATTTTTGCATTGTTTTGTGAATTCAAAGTTTATGTCATAATATGCAATTTCTAGATTTGATGTTATTGGCTTATGAGATGGTTAAATCTTACTTTATATGTTACCTACATGCTATAGAGACCATGTCTATGAGATTGCTTTGATTTGTTAATGGTTAATTGCAATGTTTAGTTTGAAGAAGACAGCGAATAGTGCAATTTTTAGGGTTTTAATAAAATTTGCTTTAGAGATTGATTCAATGCTTCAATTAGGTGCTTTAGATGTTAATAAAGATAGTCTAATGACCTCGTGTAGTTTAATTGCTCGGAACTTAGTTAAAAAGCGAGATTAGCTAAATTTAGAAAGGGGTTTCGATTGTAAAGTGAATCCGGGCACATTTTGAAGTTAATTTGAGGTACTACTAGGCATGGAAGCACTTTTGGTGCTTTCGTTGCATTGAATTGCAGGGTGGATTGGGTAGCTATAGTTCAATGCACCCTCGGGGCTTTCCCGAGCTTCTATGTTAAAAGCAGGTTTTCAAAGCTTTAATGGGTGTCTTTAAGTGTTCTTATGGATGTAGGATACTTGGTTTGGGTAGATGGTGCTTTGTGATTCGATAGGAGCCTATTTTGAGTCAGTTGACAAAGGGACCAAAATTGAGTTTATTGATAGTATTGATTTAAAAACTACCCTAGAATGCTATTTGTTTATTTATTGAGTTGTTTATATATTGAAATTCATGTTTGAGGGCAACCTACTTTGTTGTCCTTCTTTTATGTGTTTAACAGCTTTTATCGTTATATTGCTATATTGTTGTGTTTTGTGGTATTGTTCGATAGTTGTGCAACCACAGTGTTCGAGACTTGTGTGATGGGCCTCGATGGGCGGCGTCAGGCTTGCTAGTGTTGGTTGCCCTAGTCCTATACCCTAGTCCCTCGCTAGCCTGGTATAGAGTATGCTAGGGGGTGTTAGGTCGTAGGATTGGATACATTCGGAGTACCTGTGAGACCCCGTACTGAGGCCGTATAGAGCTCGTGTGCATTTTATAGCATTTCATAAATTTTTACATAATTTAATATACAATTATATCAATTAACGTGTATTTAGTTTGATTAACGTGTTTTTATTTCAAAATACGTACATTTATATCGTTTTACCTGTACATGTCTCGTTTAACGAGTATTTAAATTCAACTATGTGTTTTTGAATAATTTAGATGATGTAAGCAATAATTAAATCATTTTATGTGCATTCATATCGATTTACGTGCATTTCATCGTTTAACGTGCAATTGAGTAAATTATATCATGTAGCTAGTAATTGGAACTAACTAGAATAACTAAACTAAAACTAAGATAATTAGAATTAACACTAGGATGGCAAACTAGTGAAACACAATTTAGTTGGAGGGCACTCTCGTCATTAGGCAATTAGATATTATCTATCAACACACATTATACCACCCACACACACTAAAACACTACAACACACAAACACACACTAATACACACTCACTCACACGAAACAAACCCACACACTACACACATTCATATTTTCCACCATAGAAATGAGAGAAAGAAGAAAGAAAAGGGAAGGAGAATGAAGAGAAGAGGCATTTCAAGTCATCTTCAAGCTTCCTAGCACCATTTCTTGCATTCAATCACAAAGCTAAGGTGAGGGAAGTTTTATAAATGTTTTACAAAGGCATATTATGCTTGATTGATGAGTTTTAATTGTGTATTTAACATGATATTAGTTATGAATATGTTTGATAATGACTATGTGTGGATTTATTGCAAGGTTTGAGGCTTATCTTGTATATTGAGCTAGGGCTTGATCTAACGGGTTAGAATTTGTGAGTTGTGTGGTGAATCTTGCTTGAATAGAGCTAGTTTAACTTGTGGGAAAGGTAGGAATTGAAAGCCAAGCACATTGATGCTTAGTAGGTGTTCTTGGTATTCTTGAGGTTTTTAAGAATTCTTGAGGTGTTCTTGGGTTGTTTTTTGATTTAAGAATGTTATGTTGTTGTTCTTGAGCTTAAGAATGTTGCATAGAAGACCTCTTTGAGTATGCTAAAGGTTTGGTTGAGTTGGAGGCAAGATAGCAAGCAAAAGAGCAAAAATGCCATGTTTTTGTGTTCTCATACCTCAATCCGGAAGAGTGGATCATGTCGAGAAACTCGACCGGATCTACTCGTCCGAATGCTCATTGCCGAATCCGGTTGAGTTACTCGACTGGATTTTTGACAAATTCGCACAATATTTTTTCGAATGCTATATCTCACTCAATTCAACTCCAAATTGAGTTTGGTTTGATTCTAGAACTATTTACATTCGATAAGCTTCAATTATATAGAAAAATACCATTAATTGGAGTTCGGGAGAGTAGGGAAACGAACTATTTAATTTAGGCTATTGCAAAAACATTGAAGTTGTTTCATAGTTTCACACATGTTTGCATTTTGTTTCTATTTTAAGTAGTCTATTGATGTATTTTCACTATCTCATGATACTTGGCATTACTTGAAGCACTACAAGTACTATATATGCATAATTATTATATGATTATTTGACATCTATTGATAATTACAAACGCATTCGAGTTGTATATGCGCGGCGGTTATAATCATTGTTAAGGAAGGAAGTGACGGGACCTCCAAATTTGCCGGTATATCTCGACCCTCCCATTATTAATAGAGGAAGTGACGGGGCCTCCGGGTTTGCCGGTTTATCTCGATCCTCTCATTATTGATTGAAGGCTTGTATTAAGGATAGTTTGTGTGGATAGATGCATGACATGATTTATCAAACTGATTACAAAAAGATAAAAGCTTTGTGAAAATCCTTCCTTGTTTTCCTCCTCACTGAGCTATACGCGAGGATCTAGCTCACCCCTCTTTCTAACAATTTCAGGTGACGATTATCCGAGCAAGCTCCCATGTGGTTGCATGCTATATTGATGTGTTGTGATGGATTTCTATCCTACTTGATCTACGTGCTTGCCTATGAAGATGAACTTCTTGTTGAAAAGAGATGATTTTGTAAATTGTTCAACTGATTATGCTGTAATATTCTTTTGGTTTATTAGACAACTAATTAAGTTAGGTTATTAATTTTATGAGACCTAAGTTTGGGATGATGGAATGTATGAATTCAAGTCTTGTAATTGTGACACCCCGAACCCAGCACTTCACTAATTGCATTCATTAAATTGTTAACTTAGATGTAATTTAGCTAATTACTTTATTTTTTTTATATTTTCATAAATTCAAATATTTCTTTTCATGCATTTTATATTTTTATAAAATACTACATATTTTTAGGGGACTATAGCTCCTGACTGTGCGTGCATTGCATATCGGGATCAACGGGAAAAAATTCACGAAATGTCTGATGAATAGTACCAGCGAGATTTTTTCAGATTTTTCAGATTTTTGGCATTTTATTTTGCTGAAATTTAATCACCCAAATGACCCATTTACCTTTACTAAAATACCCTATTTTCTTGACCTACCCTTTGACCATCTTATGAGAATATTAAAAGCCAAGAAACAAAAAAAAAGGGGTCAAAAAAATGGCCAAAAAAGAGTTACGGGAATAGTAACTTCTCAAAAAAAAAAAATTACTCTTTGCTTCATTCTTGCTTCCATTGCTTCCCAAATTGGTTGTGCTTCATCCTTAGGACCTTAAGACCATTCTTTGATCTTCAAAAGAGGTGAGGGTGCATTCTATTTTTGTATTAAATTCAATTAAAGTTTGTATTATTATTTTTGTAATCTAATATTGTAGTGGTTTAATTCTTGTTCCGTTGATTCTTATATGCTCTAATGACTTCATAGAATATGTTTGATGGTTTAAAATGCTTGTTGAATGCTTGAAAATGAAAATGGCACTTGGGGAAGATGATGAATAGTGCTAAACTAGGGTTTCCAAAAAAAAGTTACAATTTAATTCGATTCGAGGCTTCTAGTAGTTGCTAATTAGGTCCATAAGCGTGGCAAAAATGTTAATTGCACTTGCTATGTTCAAAATTTGAGAAATTTGATCAAAATAGGCTACTTTAATAAGGGGTTTCGGGTTTATCTTGAATCCGGGCACGTTTCGAGGTTATGGCTAGTCTTTATTAAGTATTGAAACCTTAGAAGTGCTTTCGTTTCGCTTGTTTGGGTTCCAAAATTGGTACTTGTAGTGTAAACCCAAAAAGAGGCACTTTTGGTGTTTTCGTGTACTTGTGCTCTAGGTTATGATTTGGAGGTTTTAAATGAGGTATTTAGGTATCCTTAGATTGGTAGGATGGTTAGCTAGCTTAACTTGATCATTGAATTCCGATAGGAAGCTAAATAGCCTAGTTGAACAAAGGGGAAATGAATGAATTAATTGCTTTAGTACTTGTATTGCTTTGTAGTTGCTCCTAGCGAGTCTAAATGCTATTCTAAGGTATGTGTGAGCTTTTGGTTAAGTTTTGTGAAAAGTATAATATTGACCCCTTTGTGTTCGCATAGTTAATCTCATGATAATTGCTTTATAATTGAGTAATTAAATGATTATATGCATTTGTGTAGTGTACGTATTATAGTAGTAAAGTCTAGTGAATTAAGTTGCTTGGTTTACATGGATTTGGTTGAGTATGAATTTAGAATGGACTAAAGGAACTAGTAATGAACCATGGTAATAATTGTTGTTAGTTGATTCTTGATTTATTGGATAAATATTTAAATGTACTTATGTAACAAGTTCATCTATTCGGAGAAATTGTGAGTTAAGTTATATTGATACTAGTTAAAGATTTAGTAAACATGTTTATATTGTTTATTAATTGCATTATATGTGTAAAGATACGCTTATATAACTTATTGGTTAGATGTTATATAGTGTTTCTACTTATATGAATGGCTATGTATATGTTATTTATTATGCTATTGTCTTTGTCTGATACTTGGAAATTAAAGAATGTTGCATATGTGATCACTTGAGTTTATGTATTGTTCAAATATTGATTAGAATGATTGTTAAACCATGAAATATATTGTTAGTTATGTGAATTAAAGGGAATCAAATAGAGTTGGATAAATTAATGGCTTTATGAACTAGCTTTAGTTGAGAATAAGAAATCACTTCTTATGCATATAGTTGATTGTATTAGGTAGTGATAATTGAAGGGAATTGATGATTTTGGAGAATATTGAGGGAATCTTGGCTTAATTCGCGCAGGTTTGGCTTCCTAAAAGGTGAGGGATCATTTCTATGTGCATTCTATGTGTCTCATCTTGTTATATGCTAAATATTCGATACTAAGTGATTTAAGTGTTTTAGTTGGATTAGTTTAACAATTATAGACTAATGAATGTATCATATTTCATCGTATGGCGTGATTGATGTGTGTGCTCGAGGACAACCTCTTTTGTTGTCCTCTTTGTTTGCATATCGGCTTATTTTGTTATATTGTTATTATTATTGCTTCCTGTGCTATCGAGTCAAGGGTTGCGCAACCTTATCGTCGGGGCGGATGCGATGGGCCTCTCTGGGCGGCAGCGGGCTTGCCAGGGTTGGTTGCTCTAGCTCCGTACCCTATTCCCTCACTCGCGTGGTCGGGAGATTGCCAGGGGGTGTTGGGTCGTAGGATTGGGTACATCCGGAGTACCCTTTGGTGTTTGGGATGCCGGCTTATCGTGATCGTGATCGTGGTTCGTGGATCGTGAATGAAGACCAGCGAAGATTGGCGTATAGGGGTTATGTGAAATGTATCCTTTTAAATGTGTGGTTATTTAAGCTATCATTGTTTCTTTAATTGCCTAATTGTTATTGTTGTTTAACTGTATTACCTGTTGCATTGCACGCCCCGGGAGACTATATCCCTCACTGGGCAACAGTGGTTGCTCATACCTCGATATATGTTTCAGGAAGTGCTGAGGGTGATCCCCAACTAATTGAGGTGCTAGTGGAAGAGGAAGAAGTTCAGGCTGAGCCTTTGCCCTAGTTGTTATGTGTTTGTTGTCTAAGGTGGATTTGTCTTCTTGTTACATGGTGTACTTGTATTGCTATAGCATGATCTATTTTGTGGCCTTAAGGCTATGTATATTCTTGTAGTTGCAAGTTGAAAGTTGTTAGTTGTAATGTTAGCTTTGAGATATTATGGCTTGTAATAACTTTTAATTCTCCTTTTAGTTCTTGCATGCTTGGGTGTGTATGTTTAGAGGTGTTGATTTCAACTTCTAAAATTGCTCTAATGTTATCATAGAATGGCATGTTAAAAAGGTTTAATGAAAAGTTAAGTTGGGTGCATGCATGTGTGATTTGGAGCTGTTGTTTGTCTCCTGGCTTTGATGGCCTAGAACCTTTGAATTTTAATTATAAAAGCTTGTTTTAGTATATTGTGGCTATTTTAAGCATTTACAGGTTTGAAAAATGTCTGCGGTACAGAGGAAACTCTGTCCATTTTTCCCTAAAATTTTGTGACCGGGTTTGGTATTGGGTTGAGAATAGCATGGTTATTAGAGCCTCCGGTCCCGTGAGGGATCGGGGCGTTACAGTAATTACGTAACAGGGCGATATAATCCTTTAAGGCCGATGTTTTGGGAGAATTTTGGAAGTCTTTTCAATCTTCTTATGGTATTTATAATGGATGTACATGTTATCAAATTAATACTCACTGGTTTTAAGACCATTAAGTTATTAATCTCAGCAATAAGTATTACAAACGTCATGTTTCGGTCTTTAGCCAAGCGATGGGTCGGGGTCGGGGCATGACACCTTTAAGTGGTATCAGAACTTAGCTAGTTAGCTAGGCGCAAGCTGGGCGTAGAACCCTTGGTCTGCGGGTAGAAGACCTAGGATAGGAACATGCTTGGAAGTCTATGTATGCTTCCGTGGACTTATGTATTTGATATGCTTACATAAACTTACGTGCTATACGTGTTTGTGTGAATCTTATATGACTTCCATGACATAACTGTCACGCCCCGACCCAACCCCCAAACTAAAGGTTAAGTCCGGACCCGACACACGGACAGAGTCTCCCCTATACGGTGGACATTTGAAAACCTGTAAACTTGCAAATAAGGTAACTATAAAGTAAACAAACTTTTCATGGCTATGTATAAAGATTCAAGGCCATCCGAGCCTTGAAGTAAACAACAATTCCAAAACCACACAAGCATGCAAGAACTTTGTTTACAACATAGTCTAGTAGCCATGACATTCTAGGATATCAATAAAGCATAATTAAAAGATAAAACATTTCTACCATAAGCCATTCACTCCCACGCATGAAAGGAAGTAAAAGCAGGAATAAAAGTTATTACAAGACATGGCTTCCAATTCGACACCACAATCTACTATCCTTCAACTTTACACCACAAGCATATACATAACCCTTAGGCCACAAAATAGGACATAAGATAAACAGTTGAGCCTTCCACATAGCAGCAAGAATTTAAACCACCTCAAGCTATCAAGCACAGCAACTAAGGTAAAGGATCAGTCTGAACTTCCTCTTCCTCAACTAACTCAACAAGCTAGGGATCACCCTCAGCGTCTCCTGAAACATATATCGAGGTATGAGCAACCACTGTTACCTAGTGAGGGATATAGTCCCGGGGCGTGCAATGCAACAGATAATGCAATTATACAACAATAACACTTAGACAATTAAAGAAACAATGATAGCTTAATTAACCACACATTTAAAGGATACATTTCACAAAACCCCTATACACCAATCTTCACTGGTCTTCATTCACGATCCACGAACCACGAGCACGATCACGATAAGCCGGCATAATTCCCAAACAATCCAGTTGGTGTACTCGGGATGTACCCCGATAATCCTACAACCCAACATCCCCTGGCAATCTCCAGACCAGGCGAATGAGGGACTAGGGCACGGAGTTTGAATATCCACTGGCAAGCCCTCTGCCGCCCAGTCGATATTCAATACATTCGCCCCTGACACTATGGTTGCGCAACCACTATGCAATGCACTTAACAATGGCAAGTTAATAGCAATAATATAAGCATTAACACGTAAGAGGATCAACAAAGTAGGTTGACCTCGATGCAATTAGATTAGAACAATTATATAAGCAAATATGCAGTTTTACAAAGAGACATATGCAAGATAAGCATAGAATCATACCAAAAGCTC
Organism: Ehretia macrophylla; assembly: GCA_037974665.1. Lineage (NCBI taxonomy): Eukaryota > Viridiplantae > Streptophyta > Magnoliopsida > Boraginales > Ehretiaceae > Ehretia > Ehretia macrophylla. Next base: position 3,504,476 of record CM075766.1, read on the forward strand.
CAAATCAATTTGAAACCACATATAAACACTCAAGAAGTCATGCCATGGGTTTAGAAGTGTGAGTCAACCAAAATTGCACCTAAACCCCTTTATTTTTCAAACTATTTCTCTTCCAAACCAAAGTTAATGATTTCATTTTCGAGGGACACTCTCCCAACCTTCTAACTAACCCTCAAGGTACCCTCTCAACCCTCTAACTCATTCAAACGCCCGCGGTTACCCTGAAAGTCCCAAATTCCCTCTTATGGTTTTAAACTACACGTACCTTATTCGGGCTTCGAACAAAGGTTATCAAAGCTTCTATAGCACCTAGGTAGCCTAAGAATACTAGAAGTGAAGCTCGAATCCACCCGGATTCGCATTAACACTGAAAGCCCTTTGTTAAAGTCAACTATTTTACGTTTTAAGCGATTCTAGAGCAATTTAAGTGTACGGGGCTATTAGATTACCTTCATTAACACCTAAGGCCTCTACTACGAGTGTTGAATCAAGCCAATTCGAGCAATTACACAAAACCCTAGATAAAACATCACTATTCATCTCATGAATTAAACTAGCACTTCTAACCGTTTAAAATGCGAAATGATGGCTCAAATATGTTCTATAGCATTCATATACAAGGTATAATAGCATAGGAAATCAATACAATAGCATTTGAACACATTTTCAACAAATCAAGAAAATATCAACTATTTAGAAATGCGAAAATAAGCCGTGAAATCCCTCACCAATACGCGTAGGGGCACCTAGGAAGCTTGCAAACACCCTACACTAGTTGCTCAAGGCTTGGCTTGGCTTGGATTGATGATTTGATGAGCAAAATTTCTCCCAAATGCACAAGGAAGGCTGTTGGGTTTGGCTACTGTTCACAGGCCGAAATTTTTTTTTGTTTTTGTGTTAAAATGTGCTTGTGTTATGTTATATTAAGTGGGCCTTGAGGTGGGGTCATGTTGGGTGCTTAAGTGGCTTCTAAAATGTGTTTTGAAGCTTAGAAACGAGTCTAAGGTGTGAACATAGGTTAGCTAATTAAATCTATAAAGTTATTACGTAACACTATTCATGTAACTACTAAAATCATTTCCTAAATGAGCTCTCCTATCGCCTCTAGCTCAATTGCACATTTTTCTCACTACTTTAACAATTAATATGATTTAATAAAAATGCTAATTAACTAATAGAATGCATTTTAAAAACGGAGTGAATAGTAACTTAAGAAGATAGTTAATAAGGCATAGAAAGAGATGCGCAAACAAGGGATGCAACAGTAATTAAATGCATGGCTAAATCTCGGGCGTCACATCCTCTCCCCCTTAAATTAATTGCATCCACACAATTCTTACATGATTCGGCGAATAACTCTGGATACCGTTCCCGCATATGATCCTCTCTCTCCCACATCGCATCCTCTACTCCGTGATGATCCCACAGAACTTTAACCATCGGAATACTTTTAGTCCTCAGCTCCTGAACTTTCTGATCAACAATTCGAAGAGGTTTTTCTGTGTAGGTCTAAGTTTCACTGATCTCTAGCGGTTCCGGCTCAAGTATGTGAGAGGGATCTGGCTAATACTTCCGAAGCATAGAAACATGGAATACATCATGAATTCTGTCCAGACTGGGAGGTAAAGCTAGACGGTAAGCCAACTCACCAACAGTTTCAATTATCTCAAATGGTCCCACATATCGAGGACTGAGTTTACCTCCTTTACCATACCGAATCAAACCCTTGCGAGGAAATTTTTTTAGAAATACTCGATCCCCCACAACAAATTTCAGATCACGACGGCGTCTATCTGCATAACTCTTTTGTCGGCTTTCTGCTGTAAGCATTCTTTTTCTGATAAGCTGCACATGATCAATCATTTTGTTCATTTCAGGTAAGAGAGTAGGGTCAACCGTCTTCATTTCACCAACATCATCCCAGTAGAGAGGAGACCGGCATTTACGCCCATACAGTGCCTCATAAGGTGCCATACCAATAGTAGCTTGATAACTATTGTTGTAGGCGAACTCTGCTAGTATCAAATACTTCTCCCAACTCTTACCGAAGTCCAGAATACAAGCCCGTAACATATCCTCGAGGATTAAGATAGTTCTCTCGGATTGACCATCAGTCTGAGGATGATAAGCTGTACTGAAGTTCAAAGTCGTGCCCAAAGCTTTCTGAATCTTCTGCCAGAACTGAGATGTGAATCTGGGATCTCTATCTGACACGATACTCTTTGGAATTCCATGAAGTCGGACAACATTCTCAATATACAACTCTACCAGTTTATCAAGAGAATCAGACTTCTTTTTAGCAATGAAGTGAGAAGTCTTGGTCAGTCTATCCACAATAACCCAAACTGAGTCATTACCCTTCGAAGACCTCGGTAAATCTGATACGAAATCCATGGTAATATGATCCCATTTCCAAACAGGAATAGCCAAAGGCTGCAACAACCTTGCAGGTCTCTAATGTTCTGCTTTAACTTTTTGACAAGTAAGACATCGAGCAACATAGTCAGCAATTTTTCTCTTCATATTATTCCACTAGAAATTCTGCTTCAAATCTTTATACATTTTTGTACTGCCTGGATGGATAGTATATCTGGAACTGTGTGCTTCAGCAAGAATATCCTTCTTCAGAGTTGGATCATTCGGAATACAGATTCTACCTTTGAATTTGAGAATACCATCGTCGTGCGGTTTGAAATCCGACTCTCCCCCTTTAGAATTCTTTAAGACTTTCAACAATTGAAGATCAGCCTGTTGAGCTTCTCGAATCCTGGATAATAACAGAGATTGAATCTGCAAACTTGCGAATTGAATACCAGAATTTGAAGTACTAGGCTTCCACAAGCATAATTCTTCCATAAATTCCCAATTCTTGATAATCAAGCTAGCAACAGTAGCCTTTCGGCTCAAAGCATCAGCAACAATATTGGCCTTACCCTGAAGATAGTTAATAGTGCAGTTATAGTCCACATGTAATTCTAGCCAACGCCTCTGCCTCATGTTCAACTCTTTCTGTGAAAATAGATATTTCAAGCTCTTATGATCTGTAAAGATTTCAAACTTGTTGCCCCAGAGATAATGACGCCATTTCTTTAATGCAACAATGATAGATGTAAGCTCAAGATCATGAGTCGGATAGTTGAGTTCATAAGGCTTCAGTTTCCTGGAAACATAAGCAATAACCCTGCCATTCTGCATCAATACACAACCCAGACCTTCCTTCGAAGCATCACTATAGATCACCAGATTATCATAACCCTCAGGTAAAACAAGAATAGGAGCTGTAGTCAATCTCTTCTTCAATTCCTGGAAGCAGGCCTCGCATTTATCATTCTAGTCAAATACTGTTTTCTTCTGGGTAAGTTGAGTTAAAGGCCCTGCAATCTTAGAGAAATCCTTGACAAACCTCCGATAATACCTAGCTAAACCAAGGAAGCTACGAATCTCTGTTACAGTTTCAGGTCGTTTCCAAGATAACACCACTTCAATCTTCGCTGGATCAACAGAAATACCATCCTGCGAGATAATATGGCCAAGAAAAGCAACTTGCTTAAGCCAGAACTCACATTTGCTAAACTTTGCAAACAACTGATGCTCCTGAAGAGTCTGCAACACAATTTTGAGATGCTGTTCATGTTCCGTCTCAGATTTAGGATAGACAAGAATATCATCAATGAATATGACCACAAATTGGTCCAGATAAGGACGGAATACCCTCTGCATTAAGTCCATGAATGCGGCGGGAGCATTAGTAAGACCAAACGGCAAGACAACAAACTCATAATGGCCACATCGAGTTCTGAAAGCAGTTTTAGGAACATCATCTTTCTTAATCCTCAGCTGGTAATAGCCTTGCCTCAGATCGAATTTAGAGAATACCCTGGCGCCTTGCAACTGATCAAATAACTCTTCAATTAAAGGCAAATGATATTTATTTTTGATGGTTACCTTATTAAGACCCCGATAATCAATGCATAAGCGAAGAGATCCGTCTTTCTTTTTAACAAATAGGACTGGCACACCCCAAGGCGAAGAACTCGGCTGAATGAATCCCTTCTCAAGCAAGCCCTGCAATTGAACTTTCAATTCCTGCAATTCGGGTGGAGCCATTCTATACGGAGTCCTAGAGATAGGTGAAGTCCTCGGCAATAAATCAATCATGAACTCTATCTCTCTATCAGGTGGTAACCCAGGTAATTCCTCAGGAAAGACCCCCGAAAACTCCCTCACGATAGGTACATCATTCAATTTCAATTGATCCACAGGTTGATTAATCAAATATGCAAGATAAGCCTCACAACCCTTGCTCAATAATTTAGATGCTCTAATAGAAGAAATAATAGGAGTTCCCGTAGATTTTCTACTACCAACTATTTTAAGTACAGGCTGGTTAGGCATTTCTAGATATACAATCTTCTTTCTACAATCAAGCTGGGCATAATATTTACTTAACCAGTCCATCCCCAATATAATTTCAAAGTCGTAGAAAGGTAGAATAATTAAATCGGCAGGAAAAACATGACCTTGAATATAAATATTACATGCTCTGCAAATAGATCTAGTAACAAACTTCGGACCCATAGGAGTATAAACCACAATCTCATGCAACAGTTTATCATTTTTCAATTTAGCATTTTGTGCACAAGTAGGAGTAATAAAAGAATGCGAAGCCCCGGAATCAATTAAAACCTTAACTGATTGATCATTAAGAAGAAAAATACCTTCTACCACAGCGGTTGTATCCGGAAGCTCCTCAGCATCCAAAGCAAATACACGGGCCTGGCCTCGTGGTGGTGGTGCTGTAGCTGGTGCCCTGGTCTGAGAGTTCTGAGCTGACGTCTAACCCCTAGGGTTCTTAAATTTCTGACAGTCCTTAACCCTGTGCTGATCACTGCCGCAGCCTGTACACTTGTTCTGTTTCTTCCAACAAACATCCTCAGGGTGGCCCTGACGCTGACAGAAGTTGCACTGCTGGTGACGTCTTAGAGCAGTGCCTCCCGAAGGAGCTCTGTAAGAAGAGGTAGCTGAACTACCCTGCTGCGAACGGGATACTGCTAGACGGAATTGACTCTGAGTCTGACTCTGAACTGGTCGTGTCTGAGTCTGAGTAGGCCCTATATAACTTTGAGTCTGCCTCGGCTGTGAACTCTGCCCAACTAATATAGCCTGTCCCTGGTACCCTTGACTCTGAGACTGAAACCGCTTACTCGATTGACTGGTCTCGGCTAACACATCGGCCTTGCGTTTCTCATATCTCGAGGCAGCTCAGACCACTGCAGCATAATTAAGAAAATCATTTGCAGACAAATTTAGCATAATATCCCTCCTCAAACCCAGGATGAACCTCTAGATCTTCATGTCCTCCGGCTGTATCAAAGCTGGCACATAACGGGAAAGCCGGGTAAAAGTAGCCTCATATTGATCTACTGTCATACTCCCCTGTTTCAAGTTTATGAACTCTGATTGACGCCTCTCGCGGGCAACCACCGATATGTACTTGTCTCGAAATTCTCGGACAAAGTCGGCCCATGAATGATGAACCCCCTCGGCTTCCCATTTCTCACTGACGGTACGCCACCAATCTTTAGCATCACCCTCGAGAAGGAAAGTGGCATAAGTAATCTTCCTGTCATCATGGCACTCGAGTATTATTGCCACTCTCTCAAACTTCCTCAGCCACATCTCAGCCTTCATATCGTCCGGTTCTCCAAAGAAAGTATAGGCCCCATGATGAATAAACCGGTCATACAGATTACCCCCGGTAGGGCCACTACCTCCGGCTCTCGCAGCCTGATTACCTCCAACAACCGCTGGCTGACCCTGTTGTGTCACAAACTGGGCGATAGTGTTCATAGCAGTGGCCATCGTGGCCAAGATCTGTGCAGTGCTCGGTTCTTGAACCTGCGGTGCATTTTCTGCCACATCAGCTTCTTGTCCATGAACCCCCTCTGGTTCTCCACCAACATTCTGATTCTCAGTACGATGGCGGGGCCCCATCTCGAATAGCTAGAATGCAAAGTGTTATGACAGGTATATATATGTATATATGCAATTTATAAGTAAACACATAAAGAAAAGTCCAAATAGATTCACATAAAGTCAAGTACATAGAAGTTCAAAGAAATATTCTACATTCTTGAAGTACACATAAGTCACTAGATCATACTTGACATTCTAGACTCTTGATATTCTATTTCCATGCTAGCATGTTCATTCCTAATTCAAATTTCACTTAGGCAATTCAAAATCTAAGACTCATGCATTCACAAAGTCACATAACAAATCTCTACCCACAGACCGAGAAATTTAACCCGGCTTCATGCAATCTATAGCTCTAATACCACTTAAATGTCACGCCCCGACCCAACCCTTAAACTAAAGGTTAAGTCCGGACCCAACACACGGACAGAGTCTCCCCTATGCGGTGGACATTTGAAAACCTGTAAACTTGCAAATAAGGTAACTATAAAGTAAACAAACTTTTCATGGCTATGTATAAAGATTCAAGGCCATCCGAGCCTTGAAGTAAACAGCAATTCCAAAACCACACAAGCATGCAAGAACTTTGTTTACAACATAGTCTAGTAGCCACGACATTCTAGGATATCAATAAAGCATAATTAAAAAATAAAACATTTCTACCATAAGCCATTCACTCCCACGCATGCAAGGAAATAAAAGCAGGAATAAAAGTTATTACAAGACATGGCTTCCAATTCGACACCACAATCTACTATCCTTCAACTTTACACCACAAGCATATACATAACCCTTAGGCCACAAAATAGGACATAAGATAAACAGTTGAACCTTCCACATAGCAGCAAGAATTTAAACCACCTCAAGCTATCAGGCACAGCAACTAAGGTAAAGGATCAGTCTGAACTTCCTCTTCCTCAACTAACTCAACAAGCTAGGGATCACCCTCAGCGTCTCCTAAAACATATATCGAGGTATGAGCAACGACTGTTGCCCAGTGAGGGATATAGTCCCAGGGCGTGCAATGCAACAAATAATGCAATTATACAACAATAACACTTAGACAATTAAAGAAACAATGATAGCTTAATTAACCACACATTTAAAGGATACATTTCACAAAACCCCTATACACCAATCTTCACTGGTCTTCATTCTCGATCCACGAACCACGAGCACGATCACGATAAGCCGGCATAATCCCCAAACACTCCAGTGGGTGTACTCCGGATGTACCCCGATAATCCTACGACCCAACATCCACTGGCAATCTCCAGACCAGGTGAATGAGGGACTAGGGCATGGAGTTTGAATATCCACCGGTAAGCCCTCTGCCGCCCAGCCGATATTCAACACATCTGCCCCTGACACTATGGTTGCGCAACCACTATGCAATGCACTTAACAATGGCAAGTTAATAGCAATAATATAAGCATTAACACGTAGGAGGATCAACAAAGTAGGTTGACCTCGATGCAATTAGATTAGAATAATTATATAAGCAAATATGCAGTTTTACAAAGAGACATATGCAAGATAAGTATAGAATCATACCAAAAGCTCCAAATCAATTTGAAACCACATATAAACACTCAAGAAGTCATTCCATGGGTTTAGAAGTGTGAGTCAACCGAAATTGCACCTAAACCCCTTTATTTTTCAAACTATTTCTCTTTCAAACCAAAGTTAATGATTTCATTTTCGAGGAAAACTCTCCCAACTTTCTAACTAACCCTCAAGGTACCCTCTCAATTCTCTAACTCATTTAAACGCCCGCGGTTACCCCTAAAGTCCCAAATTACCTCTTATGGCTTTAAACTACATGTACCTTATTCGGGCTTCGAACAAAGGTTATCAAAGCTTCTATAGCACCTAGGTAGCCTAAGAATACTAGAAGTTAAGCTCGAATCCACCAGGATTCGCATTAACCCCGAAAGCCCTTTGTTAAATTCAACTATTTTACGTTTTAAGCGATTCTAGAGCAATGTAAGTGTATGGGGCTATTAGATTACCTTCATTAACACCTAAGGCCTCTACTACGAGTGTTGAATCAAGCCAATTTGAGCAATTACACAAAACCCTAGATAAAACGTCACTATTCACCTTATGAATTAAACTAGCGCTTCTAACTGTTTAAAATGCAAAACGATGACTCAAATATGTTCTATAGCATTCATATACAAGGTATAATAGCATAGGAAATCAATACAATAGCATTTGAACACATTTTCAACAAATCAAGAAAACATCAACTATTTAGAAATGCGAAAATAAGCCTTGAAATCCCTCACCAATACGCGTAGGGGCACCTAGGAAGCTTGCAAACACCCTACACTAGTTGCTCAAGGCTTGGCTTGGCTTGGATTGATGATTTGATGAGCAAAATTTCTCCCAAATGCACAAGGAAGGCTGTCGGGTTTGGCTACTGTTCACAGGCTGAAATTTTTTTGTTTTTGTGTTAAAATGTGCTTGTGTTATGTTATATTAAGTGGGCCTTGAGGTGGGGTCATGTTGGGTGCTTAAGTGGCTTCTAAAATGCGCTTTGAAAGCTTAGAAACGAGTCTAATGTGTGAACATAGGTTAGCTAATTAAATCTATAAAGTTATTACGTAACACTATTCATGTAACTACTAAAATCATTTTCTAAATGAGCTCTCCTATCACCTCTAGCTCAATTGCACATTTTTCTCACTACTTTAAAAATTAATATGATTTAATAAAAATGCTAATTAACTAATAGAATGCAGTTTAAAAATGGAGTAAATAGTAACTTAAGAAGACAGTTAATAAGGCATAGAAAGAGATGCGCAAACAAGGGATGCAACAGTAATTAAATGCATGGCTAAATCTCGGGCGTCACAATAACTGTTTCTTGCTTATATGAAATCTATTTGTTGGGTATGATTATAATATTTGCATGTGTGAGTTGACCCGTACTAATCTCCTAAGGTCATAAATGGCTAGAACAATAGGCAATGATCCATAGGACTAGATAAATGTGATACTTAAGATGAATACTTAGTTTTGCGAAAGACTAAGCTTTTCATATAGTTTGAGTGTGAGATTAATGTTTGGATATTGGGTAGACCATATAGGTTGATTTCTTTTGAACTAATTTGATTTAATGGCTTGAGCAATATTGGAGATGAATTGTACATGTACATAGGTACATTTAAGTAGTTCAACTTAGTAGGAGTAGATGGTGATATTGGGACCACCTAAAGGAACAAATAAAGTGGCATTCTCATATGACATAGAAAGTAGGTAATTGGATATGTCGAGTTACTTATTTAGGTTAATGGAAAAAATTACGAGAATGACCTTGACATTGTGAAGATTGTAAGTCATGATCTTAGGGTACTTATAATAACTATTGATGTCGATATACATTGGGAGTTATTCTATCTTTAATGGTTACTTATGGATGTACCTATGGATTATAAGGTCTAGATTAGACTGAGATATTTTAGACGTTGTGGGTCCTTGGGATTTAATGAAATGCTAGTACGACTAAGTTCTTACTCGCTTGTAGTTAGGTGTTGATTGTACTAATTAGATGTATGAACCCTATAATTTAGATTTAAGAATCTAAGTGACTATTAATCTACTTGAGGCATTAGTCAAGGGATGTTGGGTGAGAATGTATTTGTGCTATAACTATTTAGAGAGTTTGAAGTATTGGTAAAAGAAGGATTTATGTAGTATATGTGGTTAAGATATGTGATATACATTAAGTGATTAGTCTTAGTTCTGATAGGATTAAGACTTAAGCCGTTAGCATAGTCTAGTGTGGCAATGCATGTGGGAGTGTAAGTAATGTACAAAAAGGTTAATAATGAATTTAGGGTCTACTTAACTAATACCCTCGGTTATGACTCTTGGTTATAGGTGTTAAATGTTATCGGTACTAAGACATCTTGAGGAATAATAGACATAGAGTGATAAATATGAATTTGGACTTGAATAAAACCTCTGACCTTATGTGCTAGCCTTATGTGTGTAACTTATAATTGTACTACAATTGCTTATGGATTATGATATAGATGTCATTGGGTTTCGTTCCAGTTTTACTAAGTTGATATTAAGATCATGATTTGGTATCTAGAAAGTGAATTGTGGAAGTGAAGCCAATGATATTTAGTTTCAAGAGAAAAATTAATTAGGATAGAATAATTGTTTATTGAAGTTATCTCCCTGAAATTGATTGAAGTGACAAGTTATTCGGATGTTAATAGATTAATTAGAAATAGTTGCGTGTCATTATAAGAGTGAAATCGTGAAGGTTAAGCCATGGTGTGATGGGCCGTGATCTTAGAATTATCATTGTATTACTAATATATCCTTGGGATCTTGATTATTGTACTCGTGGAATTTAATCTTGGACAAGGGGTTGGAACTTGAGGTTATTCTAGAATGAATCCAACTGAAATATTATTGATTTGCATATAAGAATGAAATAAGTTGTAATATCAAAGTTCATTTAGAGTTTAACTCTTAAACCTAGGAGTCATAGTTGGATGAATCTATGACTAAGGACCTTTATCTACCAATTTAATGGTAAGAGATTAAATCATTTGAGGGATTAAGGGTAAGAATTCAAAGCGACTTGGTGCTAGACGGTATCCTAGTAAACTTTGTGTGTTACTCGCTAGTCTCACGAAAACTCTTCGTTGGGATCTTTGAGCATAGGCTATGGGTGTTAATTATAACTTGATGAATTCGGACTTGGAGAATTTATTGACAGCAAGGGTACCCGCAAGTATAATTGCGGTGGTTTAAAAGGTAGGAACCGTTTTCCTACTACGGATGTAATATTATTAGGTGAGGTTGATTCATAATTGAAAGTTTTCTTGAAGTGAAGTAAAGGTTTTAGAAATTGAATAATTCACCTCGAGGCTATTAGGAGAGATCAGTTGAGTTTGGTGAATTGTAGTGTTATATTGTGCTAAAGAGTTGAGATCCTAGTTAGATAAGGTATCTTTCTGGCTTTATATGTAATTTAGATGTGTGGCAAGATAAGGATAAAAGTTCAAAGCCTCTCAGTGTTAAATGGTATCTTGATGAACTCTATGTGTTACTTGATGCACAGGAGACTCTTTGCTTGGTTTTGAAAAGGGTAGAAGTGTTAGGATTAGTGAAAATTTAGAAGAGGTGATGAATGGGTTCTTGGCTTAAGTGATTGATTAAAGTAGATATATGTGTGTGCTAGAAACGTTAAGCTCTACTTGATTAATATTTGAAGGTAATAGGTTTCGAGAGCTTGGACATCTATTTTGAGGCTATTTGATAAGTGTAGAAACTACTTCTGCTTTATGGTATTAGAAATATTCTTGTAGGTTGATGATGGAGTTACTATTACAATGATCTGAGAATGCCTTTGCAGTATTTAGCAAGCCTTACAAATAAGACGTAACACTTCCTCTAGTGAGTGAAATCATGTACCATATGTTGAGGATTTTCTTTGATGATTGAGCTCTAATAGCCTTAGAATAAAGAATGAATTGCGAGGGTGCAATTCTGTTAAGGAGGGGAGTTGTGAGACCCCGTACTGAGGCCGTATAGAGCTCATGTGCATTTTATAGCATTTCATAAATTTTTACATCATTTAATATACAATTATATCAATTAACGTTTATTTACCTTGATTCACATGCTTTTATTTCGAAATACGTACATTTATATCATTTTACGTGCACATGTCTCGTTTAACGTGTATTTAAATTCAACTATGTATATTTGAATAATTTAGATGATGTAAGCAATAATTAAACCATTTTATGTGCATTCATCTCAATTTACGTGTATTTCATCGTTTAACGTGCAAGTGAGTAAATTATATCGTGTAGATAGTAATTGGAACTAACTAGAGTAACTAAACTAAAACTAAGATAGTTAGAATTAACACTAGGATGGAAAACTAGTAAAACACAATCTAGTTGGAGGGCACTCTCGTCATTAGGCAATTTAGATATTATCTATCAACTAACGCTACACCACCCACACACACTAAAACACTACAACACACAAACACACACTAATACACACTCACTCACATGACACAAACCCACACATTACAAACATTCAGATTTTCCACCATAGAAAGGAGAGTAAGAAGAAAGAAAAGGGAAGGAGAAGGAAGAGGTGAGGCATTTCAAGTCATCTTCAAGCTTCCTAGCACCATTTCTTGCATTCAATCACAAACCTAAGGTGAGGGAAGTTTTATAAATGTTTTACAAAGGCATATTATGCTTCATTGATGAGTTTTAATTGTGTATTGAGCATGATATTGGTTATGAATATGTTTAATAATGAATATGTGTGGATTTATTGCAAGGTTTGGACTTATCTTGTATATTGAGCTAGGGCTTGATCTAACGGGTTGGAATTTGTGAGTTGTGTGGTGAATCTTGCTTGAATAGAGCTAGTTTAACTTGTGGGAAAAGTAGGAATTGGAAGCCAAGCACATTGAAGCTTAGTAGGTGTTCTTGGTGTTCTTGAGGTTTTTGAGAATTCTTGAAGTGTTCTTGGGTTGTTGTTTCATTTGAGAATGTTATGGTGTTGTTCTTGAGCTTAAGAATGTTGCCTAGAAGACCTCTTTTAGTGTGCAAAAGGTTTGGTTGAGTTGGAGGCAAGATAGCAAGCAAAAGGGCAAAATTGCCATGTTTTCGTGTTCTCGGACCTCTATCCGGAAGAGTGGATCTGGTTGAGTTACTCGACCGGATTTACTCGACCCGATTTTTGATAGATTCGTGCAATGTTTTTCCGAAGGCCATATCTCACTCAATTCAACTCCGAATTCAGTTCTGTTTGATTCTAGAACTATCTACATTCGATAAGCTTCAATTATATACTGAATTCAGATTAATTGGAGTTAGGGAATGTAGGGAAACAAACTGGCCAAGTTAGTCTAATGCAAAAACATTGAAGTTGCTTCATAGTTTCACTCATGTTTGCATTTTGTTTCCCTTTTAAGTAGTCTATTGATGTCTTTTCACTATCTCATGATACTTGGCATTACTTGAAGTACCACAAGTACTATATATGCATAATTATTATATGATTGTTTGACATCTATTGATAATTACAAACTTATTCGAGTTGTATATGCGCGGCGGTTATAACCATTGTTAAGGCAGGAAGTGACGGGACCTCCGAATTTACCGGTATATCTCGACCCTCCCATTATTAATAGAGGAAGTGACGGGACCTCCGAGTTTGCCAGTATATCTCGACCCTCTCATTGTTGATTGAAGGCTTGTGTTAAGGATAGTTTGCGTGGATAAATGCATGACATGATTTATCAAACTTATTACAAACAGATAAAAGCTTTGTGAAAACCCTTCCTTGTTTTCCTCCTCACTAAGCTATACGAGAGGATCTAGCTCACCCCTCTTTCCAAAAATTTTAGGTCACGATTAGCCGAGCAAGCTTCCATGTGGTTGCAAGCTATATTGATGTGTTGTGATGGATTTCTATCCTACTTGATCTACATGCTTGCCTATGAAGATGAACTTATTATGGAAAATAGATGATTTTGTAAATTGTTCAACTGATTATATTGTAATATTCTTTTGGTTTATTAGACACCTAATTAAGTTCTGTTATTAATCTTATGAGACCTAAGTTTGGGATGATGGAATGTATGAATTCAAGTCTTGTAATTACGTAATAGGGTGATGTAATCCTTTAAGGTTGATGTTTTGGGAGAATTTTGGAAGTCTTTTCAATCTTCTTATGGTATTTATAATGGATGTACATGTTATCAAATTAATACTCACATGTTTTAAGACCATTAAGTTATTAATCTCACAAATAAGTGTTATGAACGTCATGTTTCGGCCTTAGCCTAGCGATGGGTTATGGTCAGGGCGTAATAGCACCCATTGGTATTTGTGATGCCGGTATATCGTGGATCGTGGATCGTGGTTCGTGGTTCGTGGGTTGGAGTGATAAGGGTCAGAGATCATATCATTTTTAAGGTGTGGTGATTTATTGTTTGTTCGTACTTTAGTTACTTAACTGCTTTGCTTGTATTTAACTGATGCATTGCACGAGCATGTCTTGGTAGACTATATCCCTCACTGAGCAATTATGTTTGCTCCTACCTCGCTAAATATGTTCAAGGAGGTGCGAAGATTGATGCAACTCTTAGTCATAGAGCGTGAGGAGGAGGTGCAGTTGGAGGAGTTGCCTTGATTACTGTGTGCTTACTGCTTGAGGTCGGAGTATTTGCTAGTTGTACTGTAACACCCCGATCCTTCTCGAGACCGGGAGTTCTATCAATCAATCTAATCGCAACCCAATTCCAAACCCTGGAATAATTTTTAGGGAAAGACGGACGGAGTCTTCCCTGTTTCTAGGAAAAAATGCAAAACCTGCAATAGCATATAAGTACACCGGTACCATGTCCAACCATTCACAATTCCTCAAGGCCATCCGAGCCCTGGTTCTCAACAATTAAACACAACAAGTATACATACATTTTCAAGTACCCAGACTATTATAACTCTTTCTTTAAACAATACAAATATGTATTGAAGTTAAACTATACTAACTAAATTCATAAACCAACTTATCATACCACTTCAATAATCTAGTTAAACTTAAATTACATTCCTTTTAACATTAAACACATACATTACATGAAAATACACAACTTTGCATCTTTGACAACTCAAGCCACATAGCACGCAAGGCAACTCTTCAACCACAATCTTTCACATAACCACGAACTTTCCAGCTAACATGGTATTTCCTGAAATGTGGTGGTGAGGAGTGAGTATACTCAACACGTATACTCAGTGAGGGCGAGACAAATATCGAGGTGGAGAGAAAGAAGTTCGTGCAATGCAAATAGGTACAGTTAAGCAATATAATCAATAAGAAAGCATTTAATGTAAACGACAATACAATAAACAATTAAAGAAAGCATTAACACAACCATTCAAAGCTATACCACAATTTGAAGGCTACGGTTCACTCGAACGAGTAATGTACCGATCATGATTTCGATGAATTTAACGATGACGCACCAGCTCACACACCTTATAACTTCCATTAGAGTACTCCGGACATACTCTGTCAATTGTACAACCCAAAACTCCCTGGGCGGCAACCCAAGCGAGAACGGGAATAGGACACGGAGCTAGAGCAACCAACCCTGGCAGCCCGAGACTACACAGAGAGGCCCGTCACTCACTCTCCTGACACAATGCAATGCAATACGAAGAATATAACGATAATCGAGCAAGGCACTGAAGTGCAGATTAGTATCAACATGCGATACAATAAGCATTTACAATCAATAAAATAACAAGAACAACACTAACAAGCATTATCAACAATTGATATACAATTCAAGCATAATCAAGTATAACGAGCATAATAATCCACAATAAGCATTATATAAGCAAGTGTTATAAAAATCAACTAAAACACTAAATGACCCCAACTTTCAAAACGCTACTACTTCCAAACGAGCTACGAGTTTTGGAAACCGACTTCATCACTCCTCTTAGGACACCATAAGGCACGTCTAAAGACCGTGGAACCCTACTTTACCCTAGAATTCCTGCAAAGCCCCGATTTTCCCCTTTGCTCGTTTGAACTACAGCTACCTCAACTGATCACCCAACCAATGTCATAACTACACCAAAAGTGCTTCCATGGAATACTACGACAATGCCTTCACGCAAAACGATAAAATGCCAAACTTGACCGGAACGACCCCAACATGTACCAAGCTATTTTCTCCGTTTTTACATTACACAACCCAAATAAATCATACATTTAAGCATTATAACATATCTAGCATCTTTTCACATCAACAGAACGCATAACGGAGCAACTTTTACGAAACATGGGTTTACTATTCATATTTTACTATTCCATTCGCATTTTAAATTGCAATTTCTATATTTAACCGTAGAAAATGCTAAAAAGCTACAAATACATGTTCTACAATTGTCAAGGAACATTCTTCAAGCATCAAAACAGATAAAATAACGATCTACGTATAATTCCCAAAAATTAAAGTTTAGACATAATAATTTCAAATGCGCAAATAACAATGAAACCCTCACCTTAGACGCTACTAGATGCTAGGAAATCCACGTTGGAAGCCTTGGAAACAACCCCGTGTAAGCTCTCGCGAAGATTTGAAGATTTGAAGATTTGAAGTTGTAATCTTTTTTTTTTCTTTTTCCCTTGTATTTTCGCCCACCGTCTTTTTTTTCTTTAGCTTTTCTTTTGTTTTGTTTTCTATTTCATGCTATTTAAAAAGATGACAACAAGTCAAGTGGTCAAAGTCTTGGTCAAAGTTCACTTAAGTTGGTCAAAGTAGCTTATTTCTTGCATTTTAAGGCTAAAACAACTAATACAAGTTTAATTCTAGTTAACAACAACTAAAATACTAAAATTAAAACACTAAATACTAGTTTTCACTATTTACCGAGGACTAGAAATCATTTCCTAACTATCGCTCTCGATATGCTATGCACAAAATGACGAAGAACGAATAACACCTAAATATTATGGAATATAAGAAAAATATAATTTTTTGAAAAGCAACATAGTTCAAAATTCACTCCGGGCTCGGAGCTACTTTTTCATTTAATTGAAAACCGAGCATTAAGGTGCAAGAAAATAAAACCAAGTAACATAAATATAAAAAGTAGTTGATACTCCGTTAAAATAATTAACTCAAGTATTATTTAATTACTTCTAAAAGAAATATGAAAATAATGCTAGAAATGAATGTTTAACTAAAAATAAACACGAAATTCAATGCTAACATTTAAGATGACATTTAATTAAATGAAATTAAATGTCATTAAATGCATGCCGGGTTCGGGGTATCACATCCTTCCCCCCTTAAAACAATTGCGTCCTCACAATTCTTCTTCCAATAGAACTCTGCATCCACTGAAATCCAACTCTGACCACTCTTCATTGGTTGCTGAGCAAGACACTGAATAAGATACTCGTAGGAAGATCCCAAATAGAAATCCCATCCAAGAATGCTGAGAAAATACCAACTAAAGACTGTAGCAGAGATACTGTAGATGTCACTAATACTGCACAATAACGACAAGAAGAATACCCCACACACGAATCTCCCAATAGAAGTTCAACTACAACCGCTCGAGAACTCCCTATCAAGAAACCAAATAAAGACTCAACTGAAGATTCCATCCAGAGGTCCAAAGAAATACCCCGCTAGTCATGAATTTCATAGAAGAGTTTCCCTATTAGGAGTGCTGAGGAGAGTATTAAGAAAACCCAATCAAATATACCTCAAAAGTCCCAGAGAAGTCTTTCAAATAATAACCCCATAGGATAACCAATTAGATCTTGAGTACTGCTATCAAATGCTGAGAAGAATGTCAACGAAAATAGCAAAGAAAATATAATGTGCCCAATAAGACAATCAAGTTGAATAACAAATATAGTTTCCCAGCTAGACGAAAATCTAAGGGAAAATACCGAGCTGGTGCACAATATACAAAACCAAACTCCAAGGCCTCTTCACTGTTTGCCAAGTGAGAACTTTATACAACTTACCAACAAGAAAGCCCAAAGTATTCCACAGCATACCGTAAGCAATATGAGATAATAAGTCTAAACAAGATTCCAAGTGTAAGACTTCCAATAAGTGCCATCAAGGAAAATACTAGTAGAATGCCTACCAAGAATTCCAAAGGATACCGTAAGTAGTACTATACAATAAGTCTGATAGGAATTCCAAATACCAAACCTACTAAGGAACACTAAAGAAAATACCCGAAACAATGCTCCAGTAAGAAAGTACCAAGGATTGCCCAATAAGTAAGTACTAGATAAATGACCACTAAGAATTCTATAGAATGCCATTGAAGAATTTCCAATCAGGGATACCAGTAGCACACCAATAAAGACCGAGACACATATACCATAGATAATACCATGCAATAAATTCGATTGAAAACCCAATAGCCAAGTCTAACGAGAAGTGCCAACAAAGTTTCCAAAGAATACCCAATAAGAAACCAAAAGTATGCTCCAGAGAACAACCAAATAGAACCTCAAAAGAAAGCTACTCTTTCACAACTGTTAAGCACAGAGGAGGACCTTAGAGATTCGCCAATAACTGAGCTCCAAAAGCAAACACCAACTCCCAATAAAGGCTAGTCAAATACTACTCATTCTCGTCAATCCATATAACTTGGAGGGCCTGCTACTAACCACTTCTCTTCAGGGGAAGGAAGAAGTCTTTCTTAACATTTCAATAGGACATGTCTGAATGCCAATATATCACATTTATACACATTCCTTAAACTATTATGCAAGCAAGTTTACAAAAGAGTTTATAAAACAGTTTATTCAACAAAGTCACTCAAGCACGACAATCAAGTCAAGCATATCATAATCAATTCAAATCACGGCACAACCAATTCAAGACATTCTAATACACACATTACAAGCAATACTTCAAGCAAATAACAATTCACGAGATCAATTCGATTCACGATGCCAATTCGATAGGTCAATTCAATGCACAACTAGACACTTCACTTTACTTGAGAAACATTTAACACATAACACATAACTATATCACATAGGTGCATACATTCAAGTCAAGACACACAATCTCACATACAGGCACACACTTTCAAGACACACTTAACAAGCACACATTCAAGGATCACTACCCACCAGACCGAGGATGCTATCCCAGCTTATGAGCTAAACAAGATCTGATACCACTTGTAACACCCCAATCCCTCTCGAGATTGGGAGTTCTATCAATTAATCTAATCGCAACCCAATTCCAAACCCGGGCATAAATTTTAGGGAAAGACGGACGGAGTCTCCCCTGTTTCTAGGCAAAAATGCAAAACCTGTAATAGCATATAAGTGGACCGGTACCGTGTCCAACCATTCACAATTCCTCAAGGCCATCCGAGCCCTGGTTCTCAACAATTAAACACAACAAGTATACATACATTTCCAAGTCCCCAGACTATTCTAACTCTTTCTTTAAACAATACAAACATGCATTGAAGTTAAGATATACTAACTAAATTCATAAACCAACTTATCATACCACTTCAATAATCTAGTTAAACTTAAATTACATTCCTTTTAACATTAAACACATACATTACATGAAAATATACATCTTTGC
The DNA here is from genome assembly GCA_037974665.1 of Ehretia macrophylla. Taxonomy (NCBI): domain Eukaryota; kingdom Viridiplantae; phylum Streptophyta; class Magnoliopsida; order Boraginales; family Ehretiaceae; genus Ehretia; species Ehretia macrophylla. The sequence continues at coordinate 3,523,617 of CM075766.1, forward strand.
ATCTTTGACAACTCAAGCCACATAGCACGCATGACAACTCTTCAAGCACAATCTTTCATATAACCACTGACTTTCTAGCTAACATGGTATTTCCTGAAATGTGGTGGTGAGGAGTGAGTATACTCAACACGTATACTCAGTGAGGGCGAGACAGATATCGAGGTGGAGATAAAGAAGTTCGTGCAATGCAAATAGGTACAGTTAAGCAATATAATCAATAAGAAAGCATTCAATGTAAACGACAATACAATAAACAATTAAAGAAAGCATTAACACAACCATTCAAAGCTATACCACACTTTGAAGGCTACGGTTCACTTGAACGAGTTATGTACTGATCATGATTTCAATGACTTTAATGATGACGCACCGGCTCACCCACCTTATAACTTCCGTTAGACTACTACGGACATACTCTGTCAATTGTACAACCCAAAACTCCCTGGGCGGCAACCCAAGCGAGAACGGGAATAGGACATGGAGCTAGAACAACCAACCCTGGCAGCCCGAGACTACCCAGAGAGGCCCGTCACTCACGCACCTAACACAATGCAATGCAATACGAAGAATATAACGATAATCGAGCAAGGCACTGAAGTGCAGATTAGTATCAACATGCGATACAATAAGCATTTACAATCAATAAAATAACAAGAACAACACTAACAAGCATTATCAACAATTGATATACAATTCAATCATAATCAAGTATAAGGAGCATAATAATCCACAATAAGCATTATATAAGCAAGCGTTATAAAAATCAACTAAAACACTAAATGAACCCAACTTTCAAAACGCTACTACTTCCAAACGAGCTACGAGTTTTGGAAACCGACTTCACCACTCCTCTTAGGACACCATAAGGCTCGTCTAAAGACCGCGAAACCCTACTTTACCCTACAATTCCCGCAAAGCCCCGATTTTCTCCTTTGCTCGTTTGAACTACAGCTACCTCAATCGATCACCCAACCAATGTCATAACTGCACCAAAAGTGCTTCCATGGCATACTACGACAATGCCTTCACGTAAAACGATAAAATGCCAAACTCGACCGAAACGACCCCAACATGTACCAAGCCATTTTCTCTGTTTTTACCTTACACAACCCAAATAAATCATACATTTAGGCATTATAACATATCTAGCATCTTTTCACATCAACAGAACGCATAACGGAGCAACTTTTATGAAACAGGGGTTTACTATTCATATTTTACTATTCCATTCACATTTTAAATTGCAATTGCTATATTTAACCATAGACAATGCTAAAAAGCTACAAATACATGTTCTACAATTGTGAAGGAACATTCTTCAAGCATCAAAACGGATAAAATAACGATCTACGCATAATTCCCAAAAATTAAAGTTTAGACATAATAATTTCAAATTTGCAAATAACGATGAAACTCTCACCTTAGACGCGACTAGATACTAGGAAATCCACATTGGAAGCCTCGGAAACAACCTTGTGCAAGCTCTCATGAAGATTTGAAGATTTGAAGTTGAAATCTTTTTTTTTTCTTTTTCCCTTGTATTTTTGGCCACCATCTTTTTTTCAGCTTTTCCTTTGTTTTGTTTTCTATTTCATGCTATTTAAAAGATGACAACAAGTCAAGTGGTCAAAGTCTTGGTCAAAGTTCACTTAAGTTGGTTAAAGTAGCTTATTTCTTGCATTTTAAGGCTAAAACAACTAATACATGTTTAATTCTAGTTAACAACAACTAAAATACTAAAATTAAAACACTAAATACTAGTTTTCACTATTTGGTGAGGACTAGAAATCATTTCCTAACTATCGCTCTCAATATGCTATGCACAAAACGACGAAGAACGAATAACACCTAAATATTATGGAATAAAATATAATTTTTTGAAAAGCAACATAGTTCAAAATTTACTCCGGGCTCGGAGCTATTTTTTCATTTAATTGAAAACCGAGCATTAAGGTGCAAGAAAATAAAACCAAGTAATATAAATTTGAAAAGTAGTTGATACTCCGTTAAAATAATTAACTCAAGTATTATTTAATTACTTCTAAAAGAAATATGAAAATAATGCTAGAAATGAATGTTTAACTAAAAATAAACACGAAATTCAATGCTAACATTTAAGATGACATTTAATTAAATGCAATTAAATGCCATTAAATGCATGCCGGGTTCGGGGTATCACATGAACTATGTGAAGACTTGCTTGTATTGTATTATGTTCTATTTTGAGCCTATGGGCTTATGTATATTTGTGTAGTTAAGGCTTGTAAAAGATAGAATGATGTAGTATGGTTATGTAGTAGCGGCATGTAATAACTTATAACTCTACTTAGTATTTTGTTGCTTGCTTGTGTGATAATGAAGTTGGTTGGTTGATTAGCTTTAAATTATAAGAATATTTATATGATAATGTTTGAGTGGTAAGATAAGTGGATTAGAAGGATTGGAGCTTAATGGCTTAACCTTGCATGCTTGTGTGTGGTAATGTCTTGTCTTGCTTAAGGCACAGATGCCTTCAAGCTGGGAATTGGGGAAGTTGGAGTTGGATAAGGTTATGGTTTTATGTTTGTGGCTTTATTTTCTGTTTGCAGGTAACCAGATTGTCCACGGTACAGAGGAGACTGTCCATTTGTCGGGTCCAGACTTAACCTTTTAGCGTGGGGTTGGGTCAGGGCGTGACAGTAAGTGCACAAGCTTTCCACCCTTTATTCTTCCTCTTTTCTCCTTCTTCTTCCCTTTCCCTCTCTTCTTTTTACCATCGGGTAGTTCACTAATCTCTCTCATTTTTTTTGTTAGCCTAAATGCTTTAAGCACTTATTTTGATGATAACTAAATCTTGACTATACACTTATCTTGTGACTAATCTTACATTGTATAAGTTCTCAATTTATGAGATTAGTCAAAGACTTAAGGATGCTTGGTGTTAAAAGATGAAGAGTATCTTGCACGAAAGAGGTAATTGACAATGACTAATGAATAGATACAAGATTGAGAAGATGCAAATTATGTTGGTCATTATTGAATACACGATCAACATCACCACAAGCATGAAGAATTGAAGTCTTGAAGAGCTAAAGAAGTAAAGATCATATTTCAAGAATCAAGACTTGAAGGCATGAAGATAAAGTGGTGTTATAAAGGGTAGCGACTTAAAAATACCATTTGCCTTAGGTATGCATTTTTATGGTTCAAACTCTAGGTAATCTTTCAAAATTATCTTTAAACATTTCTTCAAAAGTTTTGAAAATATCTTAAAAGGTTAATTGGGTTGGAACATCTTTTGAACAAGTGTTCTTAAAAAGGTCCAAACATTTTATTTTCAAAAGATTGAATTTTTTGTTGAAAATGTGTTTTAAACTCTTGATTACAAAAATCGGTTTTAATCTTTACACAAGAGTTTATAAAATATTTTGAAATGTTAAAAAGGTTGGAAACACTTTAGAAGAAGTGTTTTTGAAATGCCTAAGTATTTCCCCTTCAAAAAATTGATTTTCGAGCTCAATTTTGCAAAGCTGAAAAACGACACTAGTTGGCACTATTCAAACCGAACGACCCCAGGAGGAACCGGTCAACCGGTGCCAAAAGGGGGTTTTCACCTAAAGCCCCTCCACTGGATGAGGTCCCCTCCACCGGTCGATCGGTGGAGCAAGGGTAGACCAGTGGAGCTAAAACGCTGTTTTGAAAAATAGCCATTAAAGAGCTGTTGCAACATTTTCTTTAAATACCAAACCAATCTATTTCATAAAAAATCTCTTCCAACAACTCTAAAACATCATATATTGATTATAAGCTTAAAATCTCATATATTTCAATCAATATACACCAAGCTTGAGCTATAACTTGCAAATCTATTGAGCATTCAAAGATTTCAATTGTATTATCTACTCATTAAGGAGTTTTGATTGTTCTTCATTGTACTATCATTCAAATACTCAAATCTTTGTGTTGTATACACTTTTGGGCTCTAGTTTAGGATTGAGAGAATCCTTGTAAAGAGAAGAGTGTGGGAAAATCCTTTGTGGACTTAAAGGAAGAGAGATAGTAGGTTGGAGCTTTACCTACATTTGAAAAAGCTTGTATTTGCTCTTGTGGATTCAAGAGCGGGTTGCTCTTGTGGGGTTCAAGAGTGGACTTGTAAGTTGGTTTGTGCTTCACCAACATTTGAAGAAGCATTGATTTAGTGGAGTGTAGGAAATCCTAAGGAGGAAGACCTTAGGTAGTGGACTAGGCCTTCGGGAGTACAAACCACTAGTAAATACCGAGTTTGATTTCTCTCTCCTTACTCTATTTACATTCATTGTCATATATATATTGTTTAGAGTAGTTATCTTGCTCTTGTGTGTGATTATTATTCATCATATTAACTCTTATCTAGTTATTCACACAAGGTGTTTTGTTAAATTGTTTCAAAGAGGTTTTTGTGGGTTATAATAATTTTTTAAATAACAATACTATGCTATAATCTTAATTCACCCCCTCCTCTTAAGATTATTTGCTACTAACAAGTGGTATCAGAGCTAGGGTTCTACGTATAACTTAACCGCTATTTGAATACACAATGGCAAATAATCCCATATTTTTAAGTTTTGAAGGATATTCAATTGATAGACCTCCATGTTTTACAAGTTCAAATTATGTTGTTTGAAGGAATAAGATGGAGACATATATCAAATCCGTAGATTATACACTATGGGAAATTGTTGAAAATGGACTTTATATAGTTTTGTTAGAAGTTGATGATAAACTAACCGAGCAACATATTGTCAAGCTCACAAAACATGCTCAAATCATGAATCTACTTTATTGTGCCTTAAATTACTTTGAATATAGCCAAATTAGCAAATACACATCGGCACATGAGATATGGAAACTTCTTGAGGATACATATCAAGAAGAAGAATGTGAGGAAAAAGAAGAACAAGAAGAAAATGCTATATACTTCATTGCAAAGGATGAAGATGTATGTTCAACTTCTACATCTAGTTATTCTTCATCTAATGAGCATGGTATTACATTTGATGAATTGGAAGAAGTCATCTCTAAAGCTCAAAATGAATTGATGTGTGCACTTTCTAGAAATAACAATTTTCTTAAGGAATTAGAATGTGCCATATTTGAGAGAAATAAGTTTGAAAAGGAAAATGATCTACTTGTCGAAGCACAATATGAGTTTGATACTTCCTTGAATGATGTGCTAGAAAATGAAGTATCTTGTTTGAAGAAAGAAAGAAATGAATTTTATATGAAGCTAGCAAACTCTAGCAAAATAGAAGATAAAATAGATGTTATATATAATTCATATATGGCATATAATCAAAGTTTTATAAAATGCAATACATGTAGTCATCAAAAGATTTTGAAAATTATAACTCATTCTTTCAAAACTTCAAGAACAAACATTGCATCTACATCTAAAGCACACCAACATGCTTGTACATATTGTGCTAGAAAAAGACATATCGCATCACATTGTCATTATAAAGAATTGCTAGATAGACAATCAAATGTTTCATGATGGCTAAAACACAAATGGATTGTTAAAGGTACAACAAATGAGATTTACCTTGAAGGACTCAATTAAAGATGGGTACCTAGATCTTGCTTTATTGTAAGGAATGTCAAGCAACACCAAAGATGATGGTGATGCAACTCATGAAAGAGGCAAGATCTTTGAGATAAGGAAGCACAAGTAATATTGAACTTATTTTTCATATGTGCTTCTTGATAATGGTTTGAAATTCAACTTGCTTAGTCAATTATGTGATATTATACACGTGTGATTGAAAATTTAAATTATGATGTATTACTTGATAATTGAGTGAAAATGTTTATGTAGATCTTGATGAACTTATGCTAGAGATGTTATATGCATTGTTATGTCAAGTTATTTTTGAAGATACATGTCTTATATATATACATCATGAACTTGATGATTTGAATGCTAGAAAAGAAATTTTGATGAAAGTTGGATTATGCTAAATGAGAAAATCTTGGCAAGAAAAGTAAATTGAGAATAGGTAATTATTTGTGACGATGATTTGTTGATTTGTGAAATAATCTTGGCTAGAATCTTCATTGTCTTAAGAATTCCTTAAATTGGTTAAGTTACGCCATACTTGGTATTTGAATATGAGATACATCCAATGGGATAAGAATACACTGGCATAATAGAAGACAGTTTAGTGAAAATAAATTTGAGGTGCTTCTAAAGAATGTTAAAAGATAATAATGAGCAAACTAAGAAAATGTTTTCTTTTGAGGAAGATGAAATGAATATTGATGGAGAAGATTATGAATTTGAAAGTGAGGTTGAGGATGATTTTGATGATACATGCCTCATTAATGCTTGAATTCAAAAGATAGAGAAAGAAGAAGAAAAATTAGCTTCTAGTGATGGAAGATAAAATTTTGAAAAACCTTATCACCCATGTCTCCCATTAAATAATTTGTTTTGTTCAAATTTTGTGGTATAAAGTTAAATTGAGTTTGATATTTTCAAATGTTGGACGTGATAATTATTGTAAGTGTGAAATGAATGGTTGAATTGATAAATGACATGCATGATGAATGTAATACAAGGCTTTATTGATCTTGATTCTATGATGATGAGACTTTTTCACCAGTGGCTATGCTTAAGTCCATTCGTATAATGCTTGCAATCGTTGCATACTATGATTATGATATTTGGCAAATGGATGTCAAAACTATGTTCCTTAATAAATATCTCGATGAAGATATTTATATGGAGCAGCCCGAAGGTTTTGATTCTGAAGGTCGTAAACTATGCAAGCTTACGAGATCAATTTATGGTTCAAACAAGCTTCTTGTTCTTGGAACATCAAATTTAATAATGAGGTCAAAGAGTTTGGTTTCATTAAAAATGATGATGAACCCTGTGTATACAAGAAGGTTAGTGGGAGTGCAGTTACTTTCCTTATCTTATATGTTGACGATATATTGATCATGGGTAATGACACGTGTCATCATATGATGACTGCAAAGGTTTGGTTGAGCAATAAATTCTCCATGAAAGATTTGGAAAAAGCCACTTATATCTTGGGAATTCATGTCTATAGGGCTACGAAGAGATTAATTGGCTTATCCCAAAGTATGTACATAGACAGAATCTTGAAGAAATTCAAGATGGAGAGTTCTAAGAAATGTCTCTTGCCTATGAGGCACGGTGTGCATCTTTCTAAAGAAATGTCTCCAAAAACTGATGTTGAACGTCAACGCATGGAAATAATACCATATGCTTCTGCCATAGGTAGTCTTATGTATGCCATGTTATGTACACGACCTGATCTTGCTTATGTTGTAAGTGTTACAAGCAGATATCAGTCCGATCCAGGTGAAGGTCACTGTATAGCAGTAAAACACATCCTTAAGTACTTGAGAATAACTAAGGATTTGATTTTAGTCTATGGAGACGGTGAACTCCGTATGGACGGATATACCCATTCAGATTTTCAATCTGATAGAGATGATAGAAAGTCTACATCTGGGTTTGTATTTATTTGCAATGGAGGAGCAGTCAATTGGAAAAGTTCCAAACAGCCTGTGACTGCAGATTCCACTACAGAAGCCGAATACATTGCTACATGTGATGCCGCAAAGGAAGCAGTTTGGATCAAGAAGTTCTTAAAAGAACTTGAAGTGGTTCCATCCATTGAATTTCTAATACCTTTGTATTGTGATAATAATGGGGCTATATCACAAGCCAATGAACCAAGATCTCACTAGAAATCCAAACATATTGAAATGAGGTTTCATATTATCTGAGAGATTGTTGCTCGTAAGGATATAAAGCTTGCAGAAAGTACCTACTTTGGATAATGTAGCTGATCCACTCACTAAAGATTTGAGTCAGTCGCAACTAGATCATCATCTTAAGAAGATACAGATGCAATACCATAGTTTAATGCGTTAGTATTATATATTATGGCATTAGTGCAAGTGGGAGATTGTTAGTGATATGCCCTAATGCTATGTAATTTGATGACTTATCTTGGGTATTTTAATTGTAAACTTGTTTGTAAATCAGTGACAATTTTATGATATTCATATTCTCCTCTTTCAATTATATGAATGTGTCCCCTGATATCTTTATAAAGGAAATATATTCTAAAAGTTGTTTAGAATATCTTGGCCTATTCCTTTTATATGAAGAATATCTAAACGATTATTCGTAGTCCTTAGATTATTTGACCGGGACTAAAATAATCTATTATGGACTATCACATGGATTGTTACCTTTAATTGATATTGGATATTAATAATAAAGGATAGTGAGCCATAAGCTATAACATCATATGATGCGATTAACAATCATGTGAATGATTATTAGTAGAATAGATCATTGAATGTGACGTGAATTACTGGTTACATGATTTCGGATTAATAGCTTGTTATTAGTTGCGAATGTACACGTTATCCTTAGACTTGAGAAATTACAGTTGTAACATATATTGGGAATTTAATACTAGCACCTAGACAATTCTCATCTTCGATTTGTCAAGATAAGTTATGGCCTCTTGCATATTCTATTTCTAGTATAGTAGTTGATAGGTAATTGTCGAGACAGGATCTGTTAACCTCTGATGTGAGGCGATATCCTATTCAATCTAATTTCGGTTGTAGAATGAGGAAGTCCCTGGCCAGGGTATGAAATATGGAAAAACATTTCCATGGATGTCATCTCTCATTCCAACTATTAGGTGTTTGCATCATTATCGAGTTTATAGACTTAATCATTTCATGGTCTTTGCTCAATCAGGATATGTTAATAGAAGGATTAAACTGTACGTTAATTTGCGATTATAAATAGATTCACCTGTTTGACTTAATTGCCATATAAATTGTCTTGATATGTTGCTAGACGTCACTCTAGAACGTGAGGGTATTTTGGGAATAGCGGAGATATTCCCAAAATATATTAAAGTCATTTAATATTCCTTCATTGCTATTTGGCGGTAGATCTAGAAAGTGTCACGCCCTAACTCGACCCCACTTACAATTAGTCAGGACGTAACGGAATTTCGGCATTATAATATTTGTAATATGAACAACAGGGCTCTAAACCGATCCTTTATAACATCACACAACCAACTACAATTATCAACAACAACTCCACAATCATTTCAACAACATTCAACACATCCAACACCATATAATAAACACAAACCAACACCATATATTATACATATGCATGCCATATATAAAGCTAGTCTAGCAACCTATTCATAAGCCAAAAATAAGACAACTAACTAGCATTATACAATCTACTATCTTTAGATCATCTTATACAATATAACTCCAAAGTAAATACAATCCAACTAGTTATATATACAGTATAGCAAAAAAAGAACTTCAGCTCAGGCATCACTAAAAAGACTCTGGCACATAAGACTCCTCAACATAAGGCACATACTCAGCTTCCTGAAGAACATACCCGGTATCCTACTTAACTACACCTGATGACAATAAACGAATGACGGTGAGCTTATATATAACAAAGCTCAATGAGAATTCGAAAGATCTTTTGAAAACATTTACTTTACCATTTGGGAAATCATCCTATGAGCAACAATAACAACTTCATTAACGTCAACTTTTCAATTCAATCACATAAATAACCATTCAATTGTAAAATGATACTCTAGTTTGTGTAGCTCTATACGCCATCACGATCTCAACCATCTTCTTATAATTCCCATAATACATAACCGGGGTACCTCATCTAGCCCCTCCCTCCATGGCATCTCCGCCCATGCGAGCTGTGGGTAGTCTATGATAGTCATGTCGTTATCAACCGGATAGCCCGATGCTGCCCGAAAGGTGGCACACATTATCAAGACTCATGACAATAATAATAAACATTCATATTCTGTGAAGACAACAAAGTAGGTTGTCCTATGGAGGATCATCAATCATCAATCAGTTAACAACATTTCAATCAACATAACATCAATTAAACAACTAAGACAACTAAGTTAGATGACAAAGTAGGACACCCAACTTATCACACATAACATCGTGCATTCAATCTCGAACCTACTCAACAACAATCCAAGGAACAACTATACAATCATTATCAATCATCTAAAGACAACATTTAAACATTTTAAAGAAACACTACACAAATTCTAAAATTCATAACTTACAATCTACTAATCCAATAACCTCCAAACCACTTTCTATTACTCAACCATCGATGCAAGTACATTAGCCTCCTCTTACAATAACCAAAAGCCACCTAAAACAAGACCAACAAGCCCAAAAATGGAAATGCACCATGGCTGGAATTTTTGGACTTTTCCCATGACTATCAAATTGAAAATTTGGCATTACAACATTACTACACAATAAATAACGAGTGTATAGAAACAACTACAACTCGATTTCAACTACTACAATTACAATTATTCAAGAAATGAGCTGAATTATCAATTAAATACCCAAAAAATAAAAATACATGTTGCAACCGTTTAAAATTGCTATAAACTCACAAAGTTAGTCTACAACACCTAACTAGAAATAATCTAAAGACAATTTAACAAAACAACAACTAAATATTCAATATTAAAAATTGACATAAGCTTTAAAATTATAATCTAGTTTTTTCCTCACCTTTGATCCAAACAAATGCTAGGAATAGGTAGAATGGATGCCCAACAAGCAAAAACAAGCTTTGAATGAAGTGATTTAGACTTGAATTGTAAATTTTCTATGAGAAAATTAATCTTTGAAAACTTATGAAAATATTTTTCCCTCTTTCTCTCAAATCTCACAGCTGCAAATTGTGTGCAAATGTAGTGTTTTGCTTTGTTTTAATGTGTGCAGTCATTTTATAGGCAAAGTCAAAGCAAGATACAAAAGTCAAAGTTGTCAAATTTTGCCATTTTAGTTGTTTTAGACTATTTTGCTTATATATATATATATATAACACTTAGACTATATTAAGTAGTATATTTCTAGTTGAAAACATATAATATATGCATACAAATACATACAACTATAGTATAAAACTCAATTTTGCAAAAGAAGTTGAAAAGTCACATTATTTATTTTCAAATGTCTTTTGAATTCACAATTAATCTAAAATCATTTAATATCACATATAAATAAATTTATATTAATATATACTAGGTCAACGGAAGTCAACGCTAGAATCGGGTTTAGCAGAAATTACTATTTGACTCAAAATGCTACTTTTTCACTGAAAAGTCTATTTAAATTCCCAATCCGATTTAAAATCTGTTTTAATCAAACACAGGTCTATTATTATCCGAGACTAGGTTTTGAAACACTAAAAAGACCAGTTTTAAAATTTTAGCGGACGTGTTTCAAAAACGCTATTCACAAAACTCGACGATAAAATTTTCAATGCAAATTTTTATTAAAATTTCATGAATGCTCATATAGCATGTAATAGGAATATAAATCACAGAATTAGCACATTCTAACCCAAATAACACATATACAGGTCAAAACACGCAATTTTCACATATAGATAAAATCTGGGGTTTCACAGAGAGTCACACACAATAAAGCGTAAATGAATGTGTTTTCTATAAGCTTATAATTGGTTGAGGTACATGTTGGAAATATGCCCTGCAATCCAATCATTCGGTGAAGGATGATAGGGATATTTGAGTAACGAAACGATATTTGTTATAAAGTTTTAACCAAATAAAAGTACAATATGATATTTACCTTTATCTATTATACGTTCATATATCATCTAGCTGCATATTACGTATAACTAATAAAGCCCTTGGATATGTCGGTATAGGGTCGATGTGATAACCCGAACCTGACATGCATTTAATAGCATTTGACTGCATTTAATTAAGTGTTTAATTAGTTAATCATCCATTTTTGCACTATTTTGATATTTCTTTTAAAAGCATTCAATAATTTTTATATTGATTAATTAAAATATTATTACCTATTTTTATTATTTATAGAAATTAGATTTACTTTCTTGTATTTAATTAAGTGTCATCTTAAATGTTAGTATTTAATTGCATTTGATTACGTGTTTATATTAACTTGTTTATTCGTATCTTAGCATTAATTTCATAATTCTTTAAAATATTCTAGAAATAGTTAAATTAATTATTTTTAAATGAATATTGATTATTTTGATTATTTTAATAATCGATTTTAATTGTCTTGCATTAAAATTACTCGGTTTTTAATTAAATGAGAAAAGTAACTCCGAGCCAGGGTGAATTTTAAAATATTCTACTATTCTACTTTTCAAAAATTATAGTTTTATATTATTGCTCATCATTTGATTAGCGATCGTTTATTGATCGTTCGATCGTAGCATTTCGAAAATGAGAGTTAGAGAAATATTTTTCGAATTTCGTGAATAATGTTTTTAGTTTAATTTAGCTAGTCTTAGTTGATTTCTATTGAATTGCATTGTTTTAACTTGAATTAGACTAAATGCTAATTAAATGAACTTGTTGACCATTTTTAACTTGTATTTGACTTTGCCAAAATGACCAAAATGCCCTTAGTCATCCTTTTTATTCAAACTCAATAAACATAACATAAAAACAAATTGCAAAATGCCCCATTTGTCCCTTCCTATGGCCGAAGCTCCCAAGGAGAAAAAATAATAATTTTGCTTCAATTTTTTTCTACAATCATGTGTCGAATTGCTCGGGGGTCGTGGCTCGGGTCCTTGCGGGTTTTCCTCGTCAATCTCTGTGAGGGTTTTCACGTTTTTTGTGCATTTATATTTGAATTTGATTTTTGATTCAATTTCTTAGATTTGATATTTAATGTGTTATAATGCTTGAAATTGTTTGGAATTGCCTCTTTAGGGTTCATAGAGCATTGCTTGTCAGTTATTTAGCGATTTTTATGGCTAGAAACGCAAATTTGAAATTGGAAAAGAATAATGAATAGTGATTTTAAATAGTAAAACCCTAGAATTTTGGATTTTGATCCGAATTACGATTTCTTGATTTGGATAGGTGCCATTAATGATAGAAAGATAAAATGTGCAATAAAAATGGACCAGCCTTTGTTAAAATTAGAAATTAGACAAAGAAACGTAAAGGGGCCGTTTGACCAAGTGTTGACCGTGCTCGAATTCAGTTGGGGGTTTTGCTATTGAGGGTATGGAAGCACTTTTGGTGCTGTTGTGGCGTTGATTGAGTGACCGGTTAGCATAGTTGTAGTTCAAACGCAGCAGGTGGACTTTCAGGCTTCGGTTGGGAAAGTGAGGTTTCGTGATATAGAAATGTGCCTTGTAGTGCCTAAGAGAATGTAGTGAAATCGGTTTCCTAATCCTATAGCTCGTTTGCTTGTAATTGCCTTTGGAAGTTAGAGATTAAATAGTGATATTTGTTGTTTTCATGTTTGAACTGCTATTACTTGTTTGATTGATGTTATTGTTGATATTAATGATAATCATGCTTGAAAAGTTAATTGATTGCTATTATTGATAGTAAATGCTTGATATCTCATTTATTGTCACTAATCTGCACTTTCGTGCTATCGCTCGTTTATATCTCGTATTGCATTGCATAAGTGTCAGGCGCGTGAGTGATAGGCCTCTCTGGGTAGTCTCAGGCTGCCAGGGTTGGTTTTCTCTAGCTCCGTGTCCTATTCCCATTCTTGCTAGGGATGCAACCCTGAGAGATTTGGGTCGTAGGTGTGTCCGGGTACTTCCGGAGTACACCCAGTGGATGTTATAAGGTGGTTGCGCGCTTATTGTCATCGTTGTCAACATCAAGCTTGAGATTGATGTAATGCTCGTGGAATCGAATCGCATGGTACATTACTCGTATGAGTGAACCATAGCCTTCAAAGTGGGGTATAGCTTTGAATGGTTGTGTTAATGCTTTTATTAATTGTTTATTGTATTGTTGCTTATATTGATTGCTTAACTTTCTTATTTGTATTGCATGATCTTCTTTCTCTCCACCTCGATATCTGTCTCGCCCTCACTGAGTATACGTGTTGTGTATACTCACTCCTCACCACCACATTTCAAGAAATATCATGTTAGCTAGAAAGTTCGTGGATATGTGGTAGATCGTGCTTGAGGAGTTGCCTTGTGTACTATGTGGCTTGAGTTGTCAAAGATGCACGGATGTATATTTTCATGTAATGTATGTGTTTTGTGTTAAAAGGAATGTAAATAAAGTTTAACTAGATTATTGAAGTGGTATGATAAGTTAGTTTATGTATTTGGTTAGTATAGCTTAACTTCAATGCATGTTTGTATTGTTTAAAGAAATAGTTAGAATAGTCTGGGTACTTAGAAATGTAAGTATACTTGTTGTGTTTAATTGTTGAGAACCAAGGCTCGGATGGCCTTGAGGAATTTTGAATGGTTGGACACGGTGCTGGTCCACTTATATGCTATTGCATGTTTTGCATTTTGCCTAGAAACAGGGGAGACTCCGTCTGTCTTTCCCTAAAATTTTATGCCTGGGTTTGGAATTGGGTTGTGATTAGATTGATTGATAGAACTCCCGGTCTCGAGAGGGATCGGGGTGCTACAGTCGAACCGTAAGAGCTTATGGTTGATGAGAATCGATACCCAAGACATACCAAAAACCTGTCCTAGGTCGTAGGGTTCGTCAAGACTAGGCATTGATGAATCCGGCAAGACTGACTTGCAGTTACCTCTATCTAGGTTGATCTTATCGACCAAGTGACGTGAGATGTCAAAGCTAATGCATAGGTGCATATAGAGATATGTACATCGAATACAATCTGTAGAGAACACTCAATGGGGGATTTATCTGCCTAAGTCAATGAGAAGGTTCTCTGGTGATAGTTGTGTAAAGTAATCCTTTGACTCGAGGACATCATAGTAGCTTGTAAGCAACTCATTGTACTTTGGCCCTAGACAAAAGGGAGGAAGATAAGACCTGCTTGAAAGGGGATTCAGGTACAGTCAAGTACTTACAAAGCTAGTAAGTATCGTTGCGAGGATCCACTACTCTGGATGAAAAAGTATATGCCCTATGTCGTCTCATAGAGATGTTGACAGAAATCTATGGCCATGGTGGTATAATTAGATCATACAGGAAAAGTCAACAAAACATATGGAAAGCTTATTAGGGTTTGAGTGACATTGACCATACCCTAAGGCAAGCTCGGGGCATCTAGTGGAAGGAATGGACTGTACGCTAACTAGTCGCCAAAAGGTTCTTGAATAGGAAAGCTTGGATTAAGCATTGGAGCCATCTGGTCATCGGGGAGTCTTGTTAGACGCCAACCTCGATTGGTAGCAATTAGAAGGAGTTCTAATGGAGATTGGTTAATTGGTACTTGTCCCAGCTACTACCGGCTTGACACTCGAATCTACAGGATCGCACACAAGCTGAAGGGTTAGAACTATGAGGGATAGAATAGAGAAGTCACGCTAGCACGAGGATCTTCTCGTATTCTATCTAGAAACAATTATATAATGGATTGCATATGGTAAGAATGCGTTTAAGGAAACCATTTGAGTATGCAACTAAGAGAGAATGTTTGATGGTCAAACGTTTGACTTAGAGTCAAGGGCAGTTTAGGAAATTAGCTTTTGGATAACTTGAATTGATAATTAATTGAGTGTCAATTAATTATGGGTTGGTGTCTAATTAACTTATAGTTGATTACAAAAGGTTATAAGTTGAATTTAGAGAGCCACATAACGTCTGGGGTCAAGGTGCAATTATTGAAAACTAGTAGCACCTTATAAATACAACTTAAAGTGAAACCTTAGGATAGAACATCAAAAAAATTTCAGCAACTTTGTCTCTCACAAAAACCTAGCCGCCACTCTCTCTCTTTCCTTGAGAGTTGTGCCATTCCATTGAAGCTCGTGCAAGAGCTTGCTTCGCCTCGTTCTAGCCTCGACATGGTGTGAGTTAGATCGTAGAGGGCTGCTACGTTGTGGTCTCCAATCCAAGCAAACAATTCAAAGTCTTCTTCAAGAGATAATTAATTTTCAGATTCAACTTTGTTTGGTTTTATCATGTCTTCGAGTTTAAATGTGTCACGCCCCAACTCGACCCCACTTACGATCAGTCAGGACGCAACGGAATTTCAGCCGTATAACGACAGTAACATGGACATCAGGGCTCTAAACTAACCCTTTTAAACTGACACAACCAACTCCAAAGACCAACAACAACTCTTCAACCATTTCAACAACATACAACACAACTAATTACATATATTAAACAACCATTTAATAGTTCATCCATAACTTATACGCCTCCGCTCCAACATCAACTATAAGCCAAACTATACACATGCATAATTTATATTAAGCTAGTCTAACAACCTATTTAAGTTCCAAAAGTAAGACTACCAAGCTAGCAACATTCAAACCACTATCTTTAGATCATCTTATACAATATAACTCCAAAGTAAATACAATCCAACTAGTTATATATACAACATAGGGAAAGAGAACAACAGCTCAGACATCATGGATAAGACTCTGGCACATAAGACTCGTCCACATAAGGTACATTCTCAGCTTCTTGAGGCACGTACCCAAAATCTGGTTAAGTAACACCTGACTACAGAAAACGAATGAGAGTAAGCTTATATATAGCAAAGCTTAGTGAGGATTCGATAGATCTTTTGAAAACATTTACTTTATCCCTTGGAAAATCATCCTATGAGCAACAATCAGACCATAAACTTTAATAACAATACAAATACAATAACAGTAAACAAATACCAAGGATACGACACACTTGTTGATGTAGCTCGGTCTGCCGTTTCAATGTTAACCAACTTCTCCAACACCCAATGACACAATCCTGAGGTACCTTATTCTAGACCCACACTCCATGGCATCTCCACCCATGCGAGATAGGGATTAGCCATGATAACTGTGCCAATAACCTAGGATACCTCCCGAAGTGACACAACACTATCATAACTCACAACAACAATGACACTTGACTTTTTACATTCGAGAGATGAGCAACGAAAGTGCCCGATCCCCGTTATTTCAACAATCAACCATCAATTAACCATATTTCAACAATCAATTAAACAACATTTAAACAATAAAAAATTATACAATTCTAAAACAATTAAGTTAGATGACAAAGTAGGCCAACCAACTTAACATACATTTAAACATGCATTCAATCCCGAACCTACCTTATAATAACTCAAGAAACAACTACGCAAACACTTCCCAACAACCAAAGGCAACATTTCAATATTTTAAAGAAGGATTATTCTAACTTCTAAAATTCATAACTTATATTCTACTAATCCAATAGCCTCAAAACCACTTCCCATCACTCCACTACACATGCAACTACATTAATCCCATAGGAAACAAACCAAAAGCCACCCAAATCAAACCCAACAACCCTAATTTGGCAATGCACCAAAGCTGAATTTTCCGGACTTTTGGTACAACATTTGAATAAAAAATTTGGCATTACAAAATTACTACCCCGCAATTAACAAACTTTTAGAAGCAACAACAAATCAATTCAAACCACTACAACAACAATTATTCAACAATGAACCAATAACTCAACTTTAATACCTGAAAAATAGAAATATATGCTACCACTGATCAAAACAGCTATAAATAGATATAATTGATCATTGGCAACTACTGAACAACAATCTGAAGACAATTCAACAAAACATCGGATAAAAATACAGTTATATGAAATTGAAAAAGACTTGCATTCTTAGATCTATAATTTTTCTCTCACCTTTGATGTAAACTAAGGGTAGAAATGTGTGCAAAGGATGCCCAACAAGTTAAATCAAGCTTTAGATGACAAGTTTTGGGTTTGAAATGCAAAATCTATGAGAAATTTGCTTTGAAAACTAAGTAGAAAACTTCTTTTTTCCCCTTTGGAGCTCACGGCCAGCTAGGTGAGAAATGGAGGGGATTTTGTGTGTTATTTTGGCTGATTTGTTTGTATAAATCAGCAAAATGCAAAGTCAAACAAATAAGTCTTGGTCAAAGTTGGCTATTTTAGCCTTTTAATTGTATTTCTAGTCTTTGAATTGTATTCTTGACTATTTTGCTCACTTACACATTTATCTATCATATACACTATATTTAGTAGTTCAAGTTAGGTGACAACATTTTTATATGCATACATATACATACAAATAGCTATAAGACTCAATTTTTGCAAAAGAAGGTGTAAAATCCTTTTAAATTCCTAATCCGATTTAAACTCTATTTTAATCAAACACGGGTCTATTAATATCCGAGGACTAGGTTTTCAAACACTAAAATGACCAGTTTTAAAATTTTAACGGATGTGTTTCAAAAATACTATTCATAAAATTTGATGATAAAATTTTCAATGCCGATTTTCACGAAACTTACATGAATGCTCACATAACATGTAATAGGAGTATAAATCACATAATTTGTGCACTTTAATTCAGATAACACATATATAGGTCAAAGCATGCAATTTAACGTATAGATGAAATCTGGGGTTTCACATTCTCCCCCCCTCCCTTAATACAATTGCGTCCGCGTAATTCTTGCTTGATCCTCTAAACAAATGAGTGTTGTTGGCTCAAACATACAAAATAAAAGATTGAATACCAAATTCCAAATACCAACTAAGAACGCCAAATAAGAATACCGAACAAGATCATCGAATAAGAATCCCTGAATAAGAAGCCTAAATAATAATGACGAATAAGAACGTCGTTCACAAATACCAAGTAAGAACTTCAAACAAGATCACCGAGCGAGAATACCGAATAATAATCCCGATATAATAACTCTGGATAGCACCATACACGAACTCCGAATAAGAATACCGCATAAAAATATCAAAGAAGAATCTTCATATGGAAATCCCAAAGAAGAATACCGAATAAGATCACCAAGCAAGAATTCCGAATGAAGATACCGAAGAAAAAGCCAAAGGCCGATCATTAAATAACAAACTCCTAGCATTGAGTACCACCCACTAATCACCATAACCATTGATCTACTGCTCCTTCTTCTGTTAATCCACTTTTAGGGAGATCCGCTACTAGCCGACTCTTTCAGGGGAAAAGATTACTCACCATTTTACGGGTAATGCATGTACACAATTAATAACATAAAAAGTAAACTGCTCATAACACACATAACACATTTAGTTCAATTTGCTCATTCTATGAAGCTAGTAGCTATGCTAGAGTTCAGTAATACGTAATCAAATTTGCAAGATATCTAGCACAATTAAAATTGTAATCTACAAAGGATAGATTCACACATTGTTAACAATACCTTACACAACTACTGTTACCTCAGGTATCTCCTCCAAGTCTATTGTGTCGGCTCAAGCTTGAACCTCTTGCTGTTGAGGTACACCACTGGTAGGTCGACCCTGATTACCCTGGGTCACTGGCCGACCCTCAAGCCTCTGACATTTAAGGAAATCCCTCGCTCTGTGTTGGTTGCTGCCGTAACCCAAACACATTTCTGCCTTCATCCGACATTCGGCCTCCAGATGGCCCTTATGTTTACAAAAAGTACACTGTGGTGTCAGAGCACTGACACTGCCTCCTGAAGACCCAGAAGTTGTATAAGCAGCTATACTGGCCTGCTGCTGAGGTCTTACAACACTGTTTTTGTACTGACCCTAAGACTGGGCCGGCCTATACTGTGACTGTGCCTGGTAGGATCCTTGATGAAATTGGGGCCTAAAGAAACCCTGCTACTCCTGAGGTCTAAAAGAATCCTACTGCAATGAGGGCCTATGTCACGCCCCGACCCGACCCCGCAAAAGGCCATGCCCGGACCCGACACACGGATGGAGTCTCCTCTGTACTGTGGACGATCTGAAAACCCTACATTCAATATAATATTCGCGAAAACCACAATAACCATTTGAAACAAGTCAACTTTCTTTTTGAAACATACATCTTCTCATTAACCAACTTTGCAAACCAAAATGTCATGCATACTACACAAGTATTCATGCCACTAAATAGTTAATCATTAGCATGCAGTTCTTACTAGTCACGTGAGTATATCTTACAACTTTACAATCTTTCAACTTTTACAACATAAGACCTTAGAGGCCTCAAAATAGAAACTACATACAAGGCTACAAGCCTCAAAATGAAGCGTCAACCAAGCAATATACACATCAAGCATGGCTCACACAAAAGACTGGCAACCAACCACCAGTTAAGCAAAGAAAGTGCCATCAAGGAAACACCTCCACTTGCTCTTCCTCCTCAATTACCTCAATAGGATCCGCTTCAACTACTCCTGTAAAATATAGTATAGAAAGGAATGAGCAAAAACTATTGCTCAGCGAGGGTAATTGGTCTCAAGGACGGAGGTGAGAGGAGAATCCAATGCAAATAGTCAAGTAGATCAATCAATTATCATATAGAGATACAAGTAAAGCCAACAATAAATCAAGACAATCATTAAGACTATAACTGTGACGCCCGAGATTTAGCCATGCATTCAATTACTGTTGCATCCCTTGTTTGCACATTTCCTTCTGTGCTTTATTAATTGCCTTCTTTAGATACTATTAACTCCGTTTTCAAACTACATTCTATTAGTGAATTAACATTTTTATTAAATCATATTAATTGTTAGAGTAGTGGGAAAAATGTGTAATTGAGCTAGGGGCAATAGGAGAGCTCGTTTAGAAAATGATTTTTGTAGTTGAATGAATAGTGTTACGTAACTAACTTAGAGAATTAATTAGCTAGCCTATGTTTCACGCCTTAGGCTCGTTTTAAAGCTAGCAACGCGCATTTAGAAGTTCACTTAAGCACCTAAACTTGACCCCACCCAACTATGCAACTTATATATTATACATTAGCTCATAACTAAGAAAAACAAAACAAAAAGAATTACTGAAAGTTACTGTGCAAGGCCGAGAGCAGCTAGGAGAAGGAGAAAGTGATTTTTTGCTCTTCAACTCATCAATTCAAGCCAAGCCAAGCCTTGAGAAATTAGTGTAGGGTGTGTGCAAGCTTCCTAGGTGCTCCTACGCGCATTGGTGAAGGATTTCATGGCTTATTTTTGTATTTCTAAATAGTTGCCATTTTCTTGATTTGTTGAAAATGTGATCAAATGATATTGTATTGATTATCTATGCTATTATACCATGTATATGAATGCTAGAGAACATATTTGAGCCATCGTTTCACTTTTTAAATAGTTGGAATCGTTAGTTTGATTCATGAGGTAAATAGTGACATTTTTTCTAGGGTTTTGTGTAATTGCTCGAATTAGCTTGATTCAATACTCCTAATAGATGCCTTAGGTACTAATGAAGGTAGTCTAATAGCCTCGTGCACTTACATTGCTCTAGAATCGCCTAAAATGTAAAATAGCTGATTTTAACAAAGGGGTTTCGGGGTTAATGCGAATCCGAGTAGATTTGGGCTTTACTTATAGTATTCTTAGGCTACCTAGGTGCTTTAGAAGCTTTGATAACCTTTGTTCGAAGCCTGGATGAGGTATGTGTAGTTTAAAGCCATAAGAGGGAATTTAGGGCTTTCGGGGTAATCGCGGGCATTTGTATGAGTTTGAGGGTTGTAAGGGTTCCTTGAGGGTTAGTTAGAAGATTTGTATAGCTTCCCTTTGAATTGGAATCATTATCTTTGGTTTGGAAGACAAATAGTTTGGAAAACAAAGGGGTTTAGGTGTAGTTTCGGTTGACTCACGCTTCTAAGCCCATGGCATGACTTCTTGGGTGTTTATATGTGGTTTCAAGTTGATTTGGAGCTTTTGGTATGATTCTATGCTTACCTTGTATATGTCCCTTTGTAAAACTGCTTATTTGCTTATATAATTGTTTCTATTCTAACTGCATCGAGGTCAACCTACTTTGTTGATCCTCCTATGTGTTATTGTTTATATTACTGATAATAGCTTGCCATTGTAAAGTGCATTGCATAGTGGTTGCGCAACCATAGTGTCAGGGGCGAATGTGTTGAATATCGACTGGGCGGCAGAAGGCTTGCCGGTGGATATTCAAACTCCGTGCCCTAGTGTAACGCCCCGAACCCAACCCCACGCTAATAGTCAGGCTCGGACCCGTCACTCGGACAGAGTCTCCTTTGTACCAAGGACAAAACTGATACCTGTAAACATTCATTCAAGACATCTGAACTAAAAGCAACAACTTATCCACAATAACTCCAAAGCCAAAACACAATCACAAGGCCATCTGAGCCTTGGAGCAACAATATTCTACTAAAGCACACAAGCATGCGAGATAAGTTGGTTTTAGTCATAAGTAATTAAATACAATAAACTTCTAAGTTTCATATGAAGATTAACAAACACTCCAAGCATGCAAGGAAAATTAAAGTCTAGAATTCATTATTACAATCCGACAACTTTCTTTAACATCCTAGTACACATCTACTAGACATATATATACAAGACTCCAAAGTCTCAAAATACATTAATAACAAGAACTCCACGTAAGAAGCACATAAAAATCCACCTCAGCACACAAGATCACTGATTCTGATCTACTTGAACTTCTTCTTCTTCTCCTACTTCTAACAGCTGGGGATTCACCTCAGCTTCTCCTGAAACATTTCAAATGAGGAGTGAGCAACAAAGTTGCCCAGTGAGGGAGGTGATGCAGCATGCCAACGTGCAATATGATATGCAACACAAGTAAACATATATACAAGCCACATAAACTAACAAGACAATAAGTCAAACTATTAATCACTTTAAAAAGGATACGGTTCCATTTCCAAGACTTCATCCACGAGCCACGATCCACGAGCATCACGAATATGCCGGCAAACCCCAAACACCACAATTGGGATACTCCGGATGTATCCCGATCCTACGACCCTTTCTCCCGAGGTAGGTCCATGCCCAGCAGGTGAACCACACCTCTGGGGTAGTGGAGTATGCCTCAGCGAGAAGGGAATAGGCACCATGGTAGTCGAGGGAGCACGGCAAGCCCGACGCCGCCCGTGTTTCTCGACGCTACCATGTCCGATAAAGGTTGCGCAACCCAATACAAGTCACAAGCAATCAATAATATCACATAACATGTAAGAGGGACGAAAAAGTAGGCCGCCCTCACATATATGCACGATAAAAGTTCATATATGCACGATATTAACTAATAGATGCCAAAAGAAGCAATCAACACAATTAATTCCAATAATCTACTCAAATAACTTAAATAGATCCTAAATATTCAATGCAAGACATTACTAACACACAACAAGTTCCAATTGCAACTAAAAAGGCTAAAAACTACTTTTTCCCCTTTCTTTAACCGAGCTTTTTTTCTCCTAAGCATGGTTCGAGATTCCCAATCATACCCTAGTCTTTCTATATTCCTAATTAAGCTCAAAGGTACCCTTTAAAGTCACTAAAACTCATTTTTGAAGCAAAAGTTCGGGAAGGCCCCGAACGGGTTTGAACTATAGCCATACTAACCGAACCCCAATTTCGCAAAACGAAAGCACCAAAAGTGCTTCCTTAGCTCAAGGATACCCAAATCGATGCCCAAATTTGCCCGGATTGCCTAACGTGCAAAATCCCCTTTTTTAAGTAAGCTATTTATGCACTAAAGTTCAAATTCGAGCGATTCAACCTAACGTGGCTTTTCAATTACCTTTCCTAGGGTCTAGAGCACCTAATTGAGGCATCAATTCAAGCCAATTAGCAAATTTTCTCAAAACCCTAGTTTTAGGCACTATTCATCACCTCTTTGATCAATCTCAACATTCAACCATTAAATTTGTTATCACACCACAAAAGATAGCTCTAGAGACTTTAAATAACTCATAGGAAGCATTCATAACAAGATATATAGCTATAATTGACAATTCAATAAAATTGAACATATGCATATAACTTTAAACTCAAAAAAAATAAGACTCCCTCACAATTTGAAGATGGAGAAGCTTTGTTGAAGGTCCTAAGTTGTTCAAAATCCTCCCAAGATCAATCTAAGAGCTCAAAGTGCATGGATGTTGAAGCAAAAATCTCCCCTTTCCTCTCTTGAAGTGGACGGCCAAATGGGGGACATGATGGGAATTTTTGCAATTGTTTTGAGAGCTAATATGTTATGTCATGTTTTTTGCTTATTCCATATAAGTTTATATGTTATTAGATAGGTCAAATTTCATTAAAAACTTAGTCAAACTAGGCCAAAATGCAATTTCAATTATTTTTAGTTGCAAATGTTACTATTCTTACATAACACTATTCAAAGCTCACGGAAAAATATTTTTCAAACGCATACTCCTAAGCTCGAAAGTTCAAAACGAAAATTTCTTGGTTCCTTTTAAATGTCGAGTGACCTAGGAAAAATTTAAAATCAAGCTTTCGAAACAGTCGAAAATATTATAAATAGTAACCTACAACAAAAACAATTAAACAGGAAAAATGATGCACGTAGAAATGCGCACATAAGTATGCAACGATTATAATAAATTTAGGGTGAAATTCTCGGGTGTCACACCTAGTCCCTCGTTCTCCTGGTCCGGAGATTGCCAGGGGATATTGGGTTGTAGGATTATTGGGGTACATCTGGAGTACACCCACTGGAGTGTTTGGGGTTATGCCGGCTTATCGTGATCGTGATCGTAGTTCGTGGATCGTGAATGAAGACTAGTGAAGATTGGTGTATAGGGGTTATGTGAAATGTATCCTTTTAAATGTGTGGTTATTTAAGCTATCATTGTTTCTTTAATTGTCTAATTGTTATTGTTGTTAACTGTATTACCTGTTGCATTGCATGCCCCGGGACTATATCCCTCACTGGGCAACAGTGGTTGCTCATACCTCGATATATGTTTCAGGAGACGCTGAGGGTGATCCCCAGCTTGTTGAGTTAGTTGAGGAGGAGGAAGTTCAGATTGATCATTTATCTTAGTTGCTGTGCCTGATAGCTTGAGGTAGTTTAAATTCTTGCTGCCATGTGGAAGGCTCATTTGTTTATCTTATGTCCTGTTTTGTGGCCTAAGGGCTATGTATATGCTTGTTGTATAAAGTTGAAGGATAGTTGATTGTGGTGTAGATTTGGAAGCCTATGACTTGTAATAACTTATGTTTCTGCTTTTATTCACTTTGCATGCTTGGGAGTGATTGGCTTAATGTAGAATGTTTTATCTTCTAAGTATGTTTTAATGTTATCCTAGAATGGCATGGCTAATAGCCTATATTGTAAACAAGTTACTTGCATGCTTGTGTGGTTTTGGAACTATTGTTTGCTTCAAGGCTCGGATGGCCTTGAATCTTTAAATATTTATCCATGAAAAGCTTGTTTATCTTGTGGTTACCTTATTTGAGAGTTTATAGGTTTTCAGAATGTCCACGGTACAGGGGAGACTCTGTCCGTGTGTCGGGTCCGGACTTAACCTTTAGCTTGGGGGTTGGGTCGGGGCATGACATTTAAGTGGTATTAGAGCTATAGATTGCATGAAACCGGGTTAAATTTCTCAGTCTGTGGGTAGAGATTTGTTACGTGACTTTGTGATTGCATGAGTCTGTGATTTTTGATTTGCTTAAGTGAAATTTGAATTAGGAATGAACATGCTAGCATAGAAATAGAATACCAAGAGTCTAGAATGTCAAGTATGATAAAGTGACTTATGTGTACTTCAAGAATGTAGAATATTTATATGAACTTCTATATACTTGACTTTATGTGAATCTATTTGGTCTTTCCTTTATGTGTTCATTTATAAATTGCATATATACATTTATATACCTGTCATAACACTTTGCATTCTAGCTATCCGAGATGGGGCCCCGCCGTCATACTGAGAATCAGAATGTCGATAGAGAACCGGAAGAGGCTCATGGGCAAGAAGCCGGATTGGCAGGTAATGCACCCCCAGTTCAGGAACCGAGTACAGAACAGATCTTAGCCACAATGGCCACTACTATGAACACCATCGCCCAGTTTGTGACACAGCAGGGTCAGACAGGGGTTGTTGGAGGTAATCAGGCTACGAGAGCCGGGGGTAGTGGTACTACCGGAGGTAATCTGTATGACCAGTTTATTCATCGTTGGGCCTATACTTTCTTTGGAGAACCGGATGATATGAAGGCTGAAATGTGGCTGAGGAAGTTTGAAAGGGTGGCTGCAATACTCAAGTGCCATGATGATAGGAAGATCACTTATGCCACATTCCTTCTAGAAGGTGACGCTGAAGATTGGTGGCGAACTATCAATGAGAAATGGGAAGCCGAGAGGGTTCATCATTCGTGGGCTGACTTCGTCCGAGAATTCTGAGACAAGTACATATCGGTGGTTGCCCGCAAGAGGCGTCAAACAGAGTTCATAAACTTAAAACAGGGAAGTATGTCAGTGAATCAATATGAGGCTACTTTTTCTAGGCTTTCCCGTTATGCACCAACCTTGATACAGCCAGAGGACATGAAGATCTAGAGATTCATACTGGGACTAAGAAAGGATATTATGCTTAATCTATCTGCGAATGATTTCCCTAATTATGCTACAGTGGTCCGAGCCGCCTCAAGATATGAGAAACGCAAGGCCGATGTGTTAGACGAGACCAGTCAATCGAGTAAGCGGTTTCAGTCTCAGAGTCAGGGGTACCAGGGACAGGCTATATCAGTTGGGCAGAGTACACAGCCGAGGCAGACTCAGAGTTATACAGGGCCTACTTAGACTCAGGCACGACCAGTTCAGAGTCAGACTCAGAGTCAATTCCGTCCAGCAGTATCCCGTTCGCAGTAGAGTAGTTCAGCTACCTCTACTTACAGAGCTCCTTCGGGAGGCACTGTTCTAAGACGTCACCAGCAGTGCAGCTTCTGTCAGCGACAGGGCCACACTGAGGATGTTTGTTGGAAGAAACAGAATAAGTGTACAGGCTGCAGCAGTGATCAGCACAGGGTTAAGGACTGTCAGAAATTCAAGAACCCTAGGGGTCAGACGTCAGCTCAGAACTCTCAGACCAGGGCACCAGCTGCAGCACCACCACCACGAGGTCAGGCCCGTGTATTTGCTTTGGATGCTGAGGAGCTTCCGGATACAACAACTATGGTATAAGGTATTTTTCTTCTTAATGATCAATCAGTTAAGGTTTTAATTGATTCCGGGGCTTCGCATTCTTTTATTACTCCTACTTGTGCACAAAATGCCAAACTGAAACATGATAAACTGTTGCATGAGATTGTGGTTTATACTCCTATGGGTCCGAAGTTTGTTACTAGCTCTATTTGCAGAGCATGTAGTATTTATATTGAGGGTCATGTTTTTTCTACTAATTTGATTATCCTACCCTTCAATGACTTTGAAATTATATTGGGGATGGACTGGTTAAGTAAATATTATGCCCAGCTTGATTGTAGAAAGAAGATTGTGTATCTAGAAATGCCCGACCAGCCTGTACTTAAAATAGTTGGTAGTAGAAAATCTACAGGAACTCCTATTATTTCTTCTATTAGAGCATCTAAATTATTGAGCAAGGGTTGTGAGGCTTATCTTGCATATTTGATTAATCAACCTGTGGATCAATTGAAATAGAATGATGTACCTATCGTGAGGGAGTTTCCGGGGGTCTTTCCGGAGGAATTACCTGGGTTACCGCCTGATAGAGAGATAGAGTTCATGATTGACTTACTGCCGGGGACTTCACCTATCTCTAGGACTCCGTATAGAATGGCTCCACCCGAATTGCAGGAATTGAAAGTTCAATTGCAGGGCTTGCTTGAAAAGGGATTCATTCAGCCAAGTTCTTCACCTTGGGGTGCGCCAGTCCTATTTGTTAAAAAAAAAGACGGATCTCTTCGCTTATGCATTGATTATCGGGGTCTTAATCAGGTAACCATCAAAAATAAATATCCTTTGCCTTTAATTGAAGAGTTATTTGATCAGTTGCAAGGCGCCAAAGTATTCTCTAAATTCGATCTAAGGCAAAGCTATTATCAGCTGAGGTAAGAAAGATGATGTTCCTAAAACTGCTTTCAGAACTCGATGTGGCCATTATGAGTTTGTTGTCTTGCCGTTTGGTGTTACTAATGCTCCCGCCGCATTCATGGACTTAATGCAGAGGGTATTCCGTCCTTATTTGGACCAATTTGTGGTTATCTTCATTGATGACATTCTTGTTTGCTCTAGATCTGAAACAGAACATGAGCAGCATCTCAGAATTGTGTTGCAGACTCTTCAGGAGCATCAATTATTTGCAAAGTTTAGCAAATGTGAATTCTGGCTTAAGCAAGTTGCTTTTCTTGGCCATATTATCTCGCAGGATGGTATTTCTGTTGACCCAGCGAAGATTGAAGGTGTATTATCTTGGAAACAACTTGAAACTGTCACGGAGATTCATAGCTTCCTTGGTTTAGCTGGGTATTATCGGAGGTTCGTCAAGGATTTCTCTAAGATTGCAGGGCCTTTAACTCAACTTACTCAGAAGAAATCAATGTTTGACTGGAGTGATAAATGCGAGGCCAGCTTCCAGGAATTGAAGAAGAGATTGAGTACAGCTCCTATCCTTGCTTTACCTGAGGGTTATGATAATCTGGTGATCTATAGTGATGCTTCGAAGGAAGGTCTGGGTTGTGTATTGATGCAGAATGGTAGGGTTATTGCTTATGCTTCCAGGAAACTGAAACCTTATGAACTCAACTATCCGACTCATGATCTTGAGCTTGCAGCTATCATTCTTGCATTAAAGAAATGGCGTCATTATCTCTGGGGCAACAAGTTTGAAATCTTTACAGATCATAAGAGCTTGAAATATTTGTTTTCACAGAAAGAGTTGAACATGAGGCAGAGGCGTTGGCTGGAATTACTTGAGGACTATAACTGCACTATTAACTACCTTCTAGGTAAGGCCAATATTGTTACTGATGCTTTGAGCTGAAAGGCTACTGTTGCTAGCTTGATTATCAAGAATTGGGAATTCATGGAAGAGCTATGCTTATGGAAGCCTAGTACTTCAAATTCTGGTATTCAACTCACAAGAATGAAGATTCAATCTCTGTTATTATCCAGGATTCGAGAAGCTCAACAGGCTGATCCTCAATTGTTGAAAGTCTTAGAAAATTCTAAAGGGGGAGAGTCGGTGTGAAACACCACTTTCCTGCTTATCTCGTTTTACGTGCTATACCTCGTTTTGCGTGCATATAATCTGTTTATGTGCTATAGGACCTAGAAAGTTATAATTTTGATGTCAATACTCCTAATACGTGCTAAATGTGCATTCATGAAATTTTCATCAAAAACAGAGTCAGAAATTTTATCGTCGATTTTTAGTGAATAGTGTTTTCGAAACACGTCCGCTAAAATTTTGAAACTGGTCTTTTTAACCCTTCTAGACCTAGTCAACGGACTTTAATAGACCTGTGTTTGATGAAAACGGTTTTAAAATCGGCTTAAGGATTTATTAGGGTTTTTACACCGACTTTTGCGAAAATCGAGTTTTAAGCCGACTCGGGTGAAATTGTTGGATTGTAAAACTTCTTGTCACCTAAAAATAATTTACTTGAGCTAGCTTGGGTGTTGAATAAATGTTTTGAACTTTGGTGATCAAGAAAATGCATTTAAAGTCAAGAAAACACAAAAATATCAATTTAAATTAACTTTGACTTTAATTAATTATTGACCTTATAAGCTATTGTCATCAACACACACTCAACACAACACAAAACACCACCACAAACACACACAAGGCCGAGAGAAAGAAGAGAGAAAAAGAAAGAGATTTTCAAAGCTTTTCAATCCAAATTTTCAAAGAAAAACCTAGTTTTTATCCATAGAACTTCGCACCGACTTGGATTCTTCTTGTTGGGCACGCATAGCATGCATTCCTAGGCTTATATCGCATCAAATGTGAGAGAAAAATTCTAGATCTCAAAATGTCATTTTTATGTTTTTGCGTATAAATGAAGATTGAACCGTTAGAATTGAAATCTGATGATAGATTATTGCTCCTTGCATGCTAAGGATCGTTATATACTAATACTACGAATTTCTGTCGGATGTAGCATAATTTTTATTTTCTGGGTATTTAATTTCGATTAAAATGTTCAAAGTTGAATTAAATGAGTTGTGTTGATCGAAATCGATTGCCGTCGATTTTTAAATACTTGATAATTACGTGTTAGCGCTGTTGTAATGCCGAATTTTTGATTACATTGTTCGTGTGAAAATCCGGAAAATCCAGCCAAGACATCCTAGGGTTTTAGGGTTATCGGGCATGATTTGGAGGTGTTATGGTGGATTTCCGAGAGGGCTAATGTAGTAGGTTGAATGGGTGAGTGATAGGAACTGATTTGGCAATGTTTGGATTAGTAGATTGTAAGTTATGAATTTTAGAAGTTTAGGTTGTCATTCTTTAATTTTTTGAACGAGGCCTTTAGATGGTTGGGTGGTGTTCGAGTGTTGAATGGTGAGTTGTTGATGAGTAATTTAGGGTTTAATTGTGTATATTATGCATGTCTGGTTAGATGGCCTACTTTGTCATCTAACTTCGTTGTTTGTTGTTTAATTTAATATTAATGATATATTGATGTTATTGATTGATTATTATTGAGTTCGGGAATCGGGCACTTTCGTTGCTGATCTCCCAATTGATTGATTGATGATTGATTGATGATTGATGATTATGGAGTCTTGATATGTGTGTGCCACCTCTCGGGCAGCGTTGGGCTGTCGGGTTGATAACGGCATGACTGCCATAGGCTATCCCTAGCTCGCATGACGGACGTTTCATGGAGGGAGGGGCTAGTGAGGAACCTCGGGTGCGTGAGTAATGGGGAGTTATAAGAAGAACGGTTGAGATCGTGATGGTGTTTGGAGCTACACCAAATAGATTATCCTTTAATGAATGGTTATATAGTTATGTGATGATAATGTTATTATTGTTGTTGTGTATTTACTTGCTCAAATGACTAAATCCAATGAGCGTAGTGAATACTGTCGAGATCTATCGGATCCTCACTGGGATTATGTATATAAGCTCACTCTCTATTATTGCATGCTTACAGGTGTTGCAGAGCCGGATTACGGGTACGTGCCTCCTAAGGAGGAAAATGTGCCTTACGTGGATGAGTCATATGTTCCTGAGTCTTATCCACGATTCTATGTTGTTTAATGTCATGTATATTAGCTTAACAGACTTTTATATGCTTTATGGTTCTTATTGTAATAGATGTTGAAAGATGATGATCCAAATGATGTTAACTTAGTGGCTTTCTTTTGTCTATGGTTAAGTTGTAGATGTGTCTCAACTTATTTTTGAAATGTATGATAAGGTTGAGGTATTGTATGTTATGTTGGAACGGAGGAAGATAACGAAGACTAATTATTGTATATTATGGTTATGTTGTGTTTTGTTATGCTGTTGAGGAGTTGTTGTTTGTATGGTTATAGAATTGGATGTTTAATGTTATTAATGAGGTTGGTTTAGAACCTCGGAAATCTATTTACTGTCGTTACGCTGCCGAAATTCCGTTGCGTCCTGACTGATTGTAGGTGGGGTCGAGTTGGGGCGTGACATTTAAGTGGTATCAGAGCGCATGTTAGTTGTCAGCCGGGGTATTCTCGGAATGTGGGTAATGGTCTTAGCATGAAATATGTGTGAAAAGAAAGAAAAGTGAATTATGTATTGATATGACTAAATGATTAAGTGATTATGTGATTTAAGTGATTATGTGATTATGTGATCAATTTGCTTATGTGATTGAAACTTATGTGATCTATGTGCTTTATATGAGTTTGTTGTTTATGTGTTAAAAGTTGTATATGATCTGTTTATGTGCTATAACCTGTGCTAACTCTTTAATTAGTACGATGGCCAGTAGACCGAGGACTTGTGGTAGGCCCGAGATTGTAGATGAGGTTCCTGGTAATGTGGCACAGGGCAGTGATAGGGGTGATGTCAGGTTAGGGTCAGCAATGGATCGAATTGCAGATTTGATGGCTGGGCAGGCCCAGTTGTTAGCAGGTCAGGCTGTTCAGACTCAGGCGTTGCAGGCTCAGATACAGAATGTACAGGGAGGTAATCACGGTCGAGGTACTATGAAGGAGTTTCTGGGGTACTATCCTCCTAGATTTCAGGGAGAGCCTGATGATAGGAAGGCCGAGTCGTGGATTAATAAGTTAGAGAAATTTTTGATTCTCTCGGGTACACTGATGAGAGGAAGGTGACTTGTGCTGTCTATTTGCTTGATGATGAGGCAGAGGAATGGTGGCGCACTATGAGAGCCAGTTGGGAGACCCGGGGTGTTCCGTATGTTTGGGATACCTTTCTGACTACTTTTAGGGATAAGTATGTCCCGAGGGTTGCACGAGAGAGGAGAGAGGCTGAGTTCTTGTCTTTGGTATAGGGGGATTCTACTGTGGCTCAGTATGAGGCTACATTCACTAGGTTGTCCCGGTATGCACCGGAGTTTGTAGATGTGGAGGAGAGGAAGACCCGTAGATTTATGTTGGGATTGAGGCCCGAGATTCAGGATGCAATGGCTCTGAATCGCTATGATATCTTCACTGAGGCTTTTGATGCAGCTTCTAGGTTAGAGAAGAGGAAAGGGGATCAGATTGTCTCCAGTCAGCCTAGTAAGAGGCCGTATCAGCCACAGGGCCAGCAGGTTATATATAGGCCTCCAGTACAGCAGGTTGTCTATAGGCCACCAGCCCAGCAGGGTTCTTATAGGCCACAGGGTCAACAGAGTTACTATCGGCCTCAATTTCAGCAGAGGCCATATCAGGTTCAGACTCAGTATAGGCCAACCCAGTCTCAGGGTCAGTACAGGCCTAGTGTGGTGAGACCTCAGCAGCAGGCTGTATCAGCTGCTTCATCAGCTTCTGGTTCTTCTAGCGGCAGTGTTAGTGCCACGTCATCGCAGTGTAATTACTACAAGCGCCCAGGGCATGTGGAGTCCGACTGCAGGGTAAAGGCAGGGACATGTTTGGGTTGTGGTAGCATCGAGCATAGGGCGAAGGATTGCCCTAGATATGCGAGGACTGAGGGTCGGGCAGCGACTCAGGGTTACCAGGGTAGGCCTACAGGCAGTGTACCACAGCAGCAGCGGGTTCAGGCTCGGGCTTACGCAGTTGATATGGAGGAGATGCCTGAGGAGACTGCAGTTGTGGAAGGTAACTTCCTTATACTTGATCAACTTGTTAAAGTGTTGATTGATTCTGGTGCTACGCATTCTTTCATTACTCCTGCTTGTGTGCAACGTGTTAAATTGCAACCTGAAAGATTACCTTATGCGGTTGAGATTAGTACCTCTTTGACTGATAAGTATATTACTGGCTTAGTATGTATGGATTGTATAATACATGTTAAGGGGCATAATTTTCCTTCAGACCTTATTTTATTTCCCATCCGGGGGTATGATGTTATTCTGGGTATGGATTGGCTTTCTAAGTATGATGCCCAGTTGAACTGTAGAACCAAGGTAGTACAATTTCGCTTGCCGGATCAGCCAGTAGTAGAGGTAGCGGGTAACCGGGGTGCTAAGACGAGTTTTGTTATCTCAGCAACTAAAGCCGTTAAGTTGGTGAGTAAGGGGTGTTCGGGTTATCTAGCTTATTTGATCAACAAGCCATTGATAAGCTACAGCTAGAGGAAGTCCCTATTATCTGGGAATATCCTAATGTATTTCCCGAGGAGTTGCCAGGATTGCCGCCAGAGAGGGATATAGAGTTTGTGATTAATCTTGTTCCCAGTACTCAACCTATTTCTAAATCGGCGTACCGGATGGCACCAGCTGAGTTGAAGGAGTTGAAGACTCAGTTACAGGAGTTATTGAAGAAAGGATTCATTCAGCAGAGTTCTTCACCTTAGGGAGCTCCAGTCTTATTTGTGAAGAAGAAGGATGGTACTTTGAGATTGTGTATTGATTACCGTGGTTTGAATCAGGTGACCATCAAGAATAAATATCCTTTGCCACTGATTGATGAGTTGTTTGATCAACTTCAGGGAGCCAAAGTCTATTCTAAATTTGATTTGAGGCAGGGGTATTATCAGCTTCGGATTCGTACGGAGGATGTTCCGCAGTCTGCCTTCAGGACTCGGTACAGGCATTATGAGTTTGTTGTTATGCCCTTTGGATTGACTAATGCACCGGCAGCATTCATGGATTTGATGCATCGAGTCTTTCAGCCGTACTTGGACTAGTTTGTGGTGATTTTTATTGATGATATCTTGGTCTATTCTAAATCTGAATTGGAGCACGAGCAACATCTACGGCTTGTATTAAAGAAGTTGCAGGAGCATCAGTTGTTTGCCAAGTTCAGCAAATGTGAATTTTGGCTGCAACGGATTTCTTTTATTGGCCATGTTATTACACAGAGCGGTATTTCCGTAGATCCCACTAAGATTGAATCGGTGATGTCTTGGAAGCGGCCAGAGAGTGTTACTGATGTCCGTAGCTTTCTTGGCTTGACGGGTTATTACCGTAGGTTTGTCAAGGACTTCTCGAAGATTGCGGGGCCACTATCTAAGTTGACTCATAAACGGACTATCTTTAATTGGGATGAGAAGTGTGAGAGTGGATTTCAGGAGTTGAAAAAGAGGTTAACTACCGTTCCAGTACTTGCTCTACTAGAGGGGACCGATAATATGGTCATTTACAGTGATGCATCCAAGGAGGGCTTGGGATGTGTTCTTATGCAGGATGGCCGAGTTATTGCCTATGCTTCTCGAAAGTTGAAGCCTTATGAAGAAAATTATCCGACTCATGATCTTGAGTTGGCAGCAGTTGTCTTTGCACTCAAGAAGTGGCGTCATTATCTGTGGGGAAGTAAGTTTGAAATTTTCACTGATCATAAGAGTCTGAAGTACTTGTTCTCACAGAAGGAGTTGAATATGCGCCAGCGGAGGTGGATGGAGCTTCTTGGAGATTATAATTGTTCTATCAATTATCTGCCTAGAAAGGCAAATGTTGTGGCAGAAGCTCTCAGTCGGAAGGCTAATATTTCTTGTTTGGCTGTCAAGAAGTGGGAGGTTCTTGAGGAGTTTAGTTATTGGAGACCAGAGTTGACTCAGGTTGGAGTGATGTGTTCACATCTCTGTATTCAGCCTTTATTATTGTCTCAGATCAAGGAAGCTCAGCAACTTGATGTTAAACTTCAGAAGATCAAGGATCAGATCACGGGTGATCAGTCTGACTTCAAACTGCATGAGAACGGTATTCTTCGGTTTCGGAATAGGGTTTGTGTTCCCGATGAACCGGGCTTGAGGCGAGGTATTCTGGAGGAAGCTCATAATTCTAAATATATTATTCATCCCGGTGGAACCAAGATGTATCGGGATTTGAAGCAACATTACTGGTGGAACAACATGAAGATAGAGGTTGCTCAGTTTGTGTCTAGATGTTTGACTTGTCAGCGGGTGAAAGCCGAGCATCAACGACCTGCAGGTTTGCTTCAGCCGTTGGCTATACCAGAGTGGAAATGGGAGCATATTACGATGGACTTCGTCACAGGGTTGCCTAGATCACCGAGGGGTAATGATGCAGTTTGGGTTGTCGTGGATCGTTTGACGAAGACAGCTCATTTTATTGCGATGAGGATGGGAGATGAGATTACAAAGTTGACGGACCTCTATCTGGATTAGATTGTTAGACTTCACGGTATTCCATCTAGTATTGTCTCTAATCGAGATCCTCGATTTACTTCTCGTTTGTGGGAGAAACTTCAGGAGACTTTGGGTACTCAGTTGAACTTCAGTACCGCGTATCATCCACAGACCGACGGTCAGTCTGAGCGGACTATTCAAATTCTGGAAGATATGCTTAGGGCTTGTGTTCTGGACTTTGGGAAGAACTGGGAGAAACATCTACCACTTGCCGAGTTTGCCTATAACAATAGTTATCAAGCTACTATTGGGATGGCACCTTTCGCAGCTCTTTACGGTCGTAAGTGCCGTTCACCTTTATATTGGGACGAGGTAGGAGAGATGAAGACTATTGATCCGACTATTATGCCAGAATTTCTTGAGAAGATTGAGAATGTTCAGTTGATCAGGCAGAGAATGCTTACGGCGCAGAGTAGATTCAAGAGTTATGCTGATAAGCGTCGTCGAGACTTAGAGTTTGCAGTCGGAGATCGGGTTTTCTTCAGATTGTCTCCTCGAAAGGGGTTTGCTCGTTATGGTAAAGGTGGTAAGCTGAGTCCAAGATTTGTTGGGCCGTTTGAGATTACTGGCAGGGTTGGTAAGTTGGCATATCGGTTGGCTTTACCGGAGAACTTCTCTAATGTCCACAATGTATTTCACGTGTCTAATTTGCGGAAATATAATCCGGATCCTTCTCATATTCTTGAGCCAGAGCCGTTACAGCTTCGAGAGAATTTGACTTATGACGAGCGTCCGATTCGTATTCTAGATCAGATGGACCGAGAGTTGAGGTCGAAGAGGATTCCGATGGTTAAGGTGTTGTGGAAGCATCACGGCATTAAGGAAGCTACGTGGGAGAGACGAGATCAGATGCAGCAGCAATACCCAGATCTTTTTCGGACATCAAGTAAGAATTTCGAGGACGAAATTTCTATAAGGAGGGAAGAATGTGAAACCCCACTTTCCTGCTTATCTCGTTTTACGTGCTATACCTCGTTTTGCATGCATATGATCTGTTTATGTGCTATAGGACCTAGAAAGTTATAATTTTGATGTCAATACTCCTAATACGTGCTAAATGTTCATTCATGAAATTTTCATAAAAAACGGAGTCATAAATTTTATCGTCGATTTTTAGTGAATAGTGTTTTCGAAACACGTCCGCTAAAATTTTGAAACTGGTCTTTTTACCCCTTCTAGACCTAGTCAACGGACTTTAATAGACTTGTGTTTGATGAAAACGGTTTTAAAATCAGCTTAAGAATTTATTAGGGTTTTTACACCGACTTTTGCGAAAATCGAGTTTTAAGCCGACTCGGGTGAAATTGTTGGATTGTAAAACTTCTTGTCACCTAAAAATAATTTACTTGAGCTAGCTTGGGTGTTGAATAAATGTTTTGAACTTTGGTGATCAAGAAAATGCTTAAAGTCAAGAAAACACAAAAATATCAATTTAAATTAACTTTGACTTTAATTAATTATTGACCTTATAAGCTATTGTCATCAACACACACTCAACACAACACAAAACACCACCACAAACACACACAAGGCCGAGAGAAAGAAGAGAGAAAAAGAAAGAGATTTTCAAAGCTTTTCAATCCAATTTTTCAAAGAAAAACCTAGTTTTTGTCCGTAGAACTTCGCACCGACTTGGATTCTGCTTGTTGGGCACGCATAGCACGCATTCCTAGGCTTATATCGCATCAAAGGTGAGAGAAAAATTCTAGATCTCAAAATGTCATTTTTATGTTTTTGCGTATAAATGAAGATTGAACCGTTAGAATTGAAATCTGATGATAGATTATTGCTCCTTGCATGATAGGGATCGTTATATACTAATACTACGAATTTCTGTCAGATGTAGCATAATTTTTATTTTCTGGGTATTTAATTTTGATTAAAATGTTCAAAGTTGAATTAAATGAGTTGTGTTGATCGAAATCGATTGCCGTTGATTTCTAAATACTTGATAATTACGTGTTAGCGCTGTTATAATGCCAAATTTTCGATTACATTGTTCGTGTGAAAATCCAGAAAATCCAGCCAAGACATCCTAGGGTTTTAGGGTTATCGGGCATGATTTGGAGGTGTTATGGTGGATTTCTGAGAGGGATAATGTAGTAGGTTGAATGGGTGAGTGATAGGAACTGATTTGGCAATGTTTGGATTAGTAGATTGTAAGTTATGAATTTTAGAAGTTTAGGTTGTCATTCTTTAATTTCTTGAACGATGCCTTTAGATGGTTGGGTGGTGTTCGAGTGTTGAATGGTGAGTTGTTGATGAGTAATTTAGGGTTTAATTGTGTATATTATGCATGTCTGGTTAGATGGCCTACTTTGTCATCTAACTTCGTTGTTTGTTGTTTAATTTAATATTGATGATATATTGATGTTATTGATTGATTATTATTGAGTTCGGGAATCGGGCACTTTCGTTGCTGATCTCCCAATTGATTGATTGATGATTGATGATTATGGAGTCTTGATATGTGTGTGCCACCTCTCGGGCAGCGTTGGGCTGTCGGGTTGATAACGGCATGACTACCATAGGCTATCCCCAGCTCGCATGATGGACGTTTCATGGAGGGAGGGGCTAGTGAGGTACCTCGGGTGCGTGAGTAATGGGGAGTTATAAGAAGAACGATTAAGATCGTGATGGCGTTTAGAGCTACACCAAATAGAGTATCCTTTAATGAATGGTTATATAGTTATGTGATGATAATATTATTATTGTTGTTGTGTATTTACTTGCTCAAATGACTAAATCCAAGGAGCGTAGTGAATACTGTCGAGATCTATCGGATCCTCACTGGGCTTATGTATATAAGCTCACTCTCTATTATTGCATGCTTACAGGTGTTGCAGAGCCGGATTACGGGTACGTGCCTCCTGAGGAGGAAAATGTTCCTTACGTGGACGAGTCATATGTTCCTGAGTCTTATCCATGATTCTATGTTGTTTAATGTCATGTATATTAGCTTAACAGACTTTTATATGCTTTATGGTTCTTATTGTAATAGATGTTGAAAGATGATGATCCAAATGATGTTAACTTAGTGGCTTTCTTTTGTCTATGGTTAAGTTGTAGATGTGTCTCAACTTATTTTTGAAATGTATGATAAGGTTGAGGTATTGTATGTTATGTTGGAACGGAGGCAGATAACGAAGACTAATTATTGTATATTATGTTTATGTTGTGTTTTGTTATGCTGTTGAGGAGTTGTTGTTTGTATGGTTATAGAATTGGATGTTTAATGTTATTAATGAGGTTGGTTTAGAACCTCGGAAATCTATTTACTGTCGTTACGCTGCCGAAATTCCGTTGCGTCCTGACTGATTGTAGGTGGGGTCGAGTTGGGGTGTGACAGTCGGATTTCAAATTACATGACGATGGTATTCTCAAATTCAAAAATAGAATATGTATTCCGAATGATCCAACTCTCAAGAAGGATATTCTTGCTGAGACACACAGTTCTATATATACTATCCATCCAGGCAGTACTAAAATGTATAAAGATTTAAAGCAAAACTTATGGCGGAATAATATGAAGAGAGAAATTGCTGACTATGTTGCTCGATGTCTTACTTGTCAGAAAGTTAAAGTAGAGCATCAGAGGCCTGCAGGGTTGTTGCAGCCTTTGGCTATTCCTGTTTGGAAATAGGATCATATTAACATGGATTTCGTATTAGATTTACCGAGGTCTTCGAAGGGTAATGACTCAGTTTGGGTTATTGTGGATAGATTGACCAAGACTTCTCACTTCATTGCTAAAAAGAAGTCTGATTCTCTTGATAAGCTAGTAGAGTTGTATATTGAGAATGTTGTCTGACTTCATGGAATTCCAAAGAGTATTGTGTCAGATAGAGATCCCAGATTCACATCTCAATTTTGGCAGAAGATTCAGAAAGCTTTGGGCACGACTTTGAGTTTCAGTACAGCTTATCATCCTTAGACAGATGGTCAATCCGAGAGAACTATCTTAATCCTCGAGGATATGTTACGGGCTTGTATTCTGGACTTCGGTAAGAATTGGGAGAAGTATTTGCCGCTCGTAGAGTTCGCCTATAACAATAGTTATCAAGCTACTATTGGTATGGCACCTTATAAGGCATTGTATAGGCGTAAATGCCGGTCTCCTCTCTATTGGGATGATGTTGGTGAAATGAAGACGGTCGACCCTATTCTCTTACCTGAGATGAACAAAATGATTGATCATGTGCAGCTTATCAGAAAAAAGGATGCTTACAGCTCAGAGTCTGCAAAAGAGTTACGCAGATAGACGCCGTCGTGATCTAAAATTTGCTGTGGGGGATCAAGTATTTCTGAAAATTTTTCCTCGCAAGGGTTTATTCGGCATGGTAAATTAGGTAAACTCAGTCCTCGATATGTGGGACCATTTGAGATAACTGAAACTATTGGTGAATTGGCTTACCGTTTAGCTTTACTTCCCAGTCTGGGTAGAATTCATGATGTCTTCCATATTTCTATGCTTCGGAAGTATCAGCCAGATTCCTCTCACATACTTGAGTCAGAACCGCTAGAGATCAGTGAGACCTTGACATCCACAGAGAAACCTCTTCGGATTGTTGATCAAAAAGTTCAGGAGCTGAGGACTAAAAGCATTCCGATGGTTAAAGTTCTGTGGGATCATCACGGGTTAGAGGATGCTACCTGGGAGAGAGAGGATCAGATGCGAGAGAAATATCCAGAGTTATTCGCCGAATCATGTAAGAATTGCGTGGACGCAATTAGTTTAAGGGGGAGAGGATGTGACACCCGAGATTTAGCCTTGCATTCAATTACTGTTGCATCCCTTGTTTGTGCATTTCCTTTTGTGCTTTATTAATTGCCTTCTTTAGCTACTATTCACTCCGTTTTCAAACTACATTCTATTAGTGAATTAACATTTTTATTAAATCATATTAATTGTTAGAGTAGTGGGTAAAATGTGTAATTGAGCTAGGGGCGATAGGAGAGCTCGTTTAGAAAATGATTTTTGTAGTTGAATGAATAGTATTACGTAACTAACTTAGAGAATTAATTAGCTAGCCTATGTTTCACGCCTTAGGCTTGTTTTAAAGCTAGCAACGCGCATTTAGAAGTTCACTTAAGCACCTAAACTTGACCCCACCCAACTATGCACCTTATATATTATACATTAGCTCATAACTTAGAAAAACAAAACAAAAAAATTGCTGAAAGTTACTGTGCAAGGCCGAGAGCAGCTAGGAAGAGGAGAAAGTGATTTTTTGCTCTTCAACTCATCAATTCAAGCCAAGCCAAGCCTTGAGAAATTAGTGTAGGGTGTGTGCAAGCTTCCTAGGTGCTCCTACGCGCATTGGTGAGGGATTTCACGGCTTATTTTCGCATTTCTAAATAGTTGCCATTTTCTTGATTTGTTGAAAATGTGATCAAATGCTATTGTATTGATTATCTATGCTATTATACCATGTACATGAATGCTAGAGAACATATTTGAGCCATCATTTCGCTTTTTAAACGGTTGGAATCGTTAGTTTGATTCATGAGATGAATAGTGACATTTTTTCTACGATTTTGTGTAATTGCTAGAATTAGCTTGATTCAACACTCGTAATAGATGCCTTAGGTACTAA
Organism: Ehretia macrophylla; assembly: GCA_037974665.1. Taxonomy (NCBI): domain Eukaryota; kingdom Viridiplantae; phylum Streptophyta; class Magnoliopsida; order Boraginales; family Ehretiaceae; genus Ehretia; species Ehretia macrophylla. Next base: position 3,564,767 of record CM075766.1, read on the forward strand.
TGAAGGTAGTCTAATAGCCCCGTGCACTTACATTGCTCTAGAATCGCATAAAACGTAAAATAACAGACTTTAACAAAGGGGTTTCGGGGTTAATGCGAATCCGGGTGGATTCGGGCTTCACTTCTAGTATTCTTAGGCTACCTAGGTGCTTTAGAAGCTTTGATAACCTTTGTTCGAAGCCCGGATGAGGTATGTGTAGTTTAAAGCCATAAGAGGGAATTTGGGGCTTTCAGGGTAATCGCGGGCATTTGTATGAGTTTGAGGGTTGGAAGGGTTCCTTGAGGGTTAGTTAGAAGATTTGTATAGCTTCCCTTTGAATTGGAATCATTATCTTTGGTTTGGAAGAGAAATAGTTTGGAAAACAAAGGGGTTTAGGTGTAGTTTCGGTTGACTCACGCTTCTAAGCCCATGGCATGACTTCTTGGGTGTTTATATGTGGTTTCAAGTTGATTTGGAGCTTCTGGTATGATTCTATGCTTTTCTTGTATATGTCCCTTTGTAAAACTTCTTATTTGGTTATATAATTATTTCTATTCTAACTGCATCGAGGTCAACCTACTTTGTTGATCCTCCTATGTGTTATTGCTTATATTACTAATAATAACTTGCCATTGTAAAGTGCATTGCATAGTGGTTGCGCAACCATAGTGTCAGGGGCAGATGTGTTGAATATCGGCTAGACGGTAGAGGGCTTGCCGGTGGATATTCAAACTCCGTGCCCTAGTCCCTCATTCGCCTGGTCCGGAGATTGCCAGGGGATGTTGGGTCATAGGATTATCGAGGTACATCCGGAGTACACCCACTGGAGTGTTTGGGGTTATGCCAGCTTATCGTGATCGTGATCGTGGTTCGTGGATCGTGAATGAAGACCAGTGAAGATTGGTGTATAGGGGTTATGTGAAATGTATCCTTTTAAATGTATGGTTATTTAAGCTATCATTGTTTCTTTAATTGTCTAATTGTTATTGTTGTTAACTGTATTACCTGTTGCATTGCACGCCCTGGGACTATATCCCTCACTGGGCAACAGTGGTTGCTCATACCTCGATATATGTTTCAGGAGACGCTGAGGGTGATTCCCAGCTTGTTGAGTTAGTTGAGGAGGAGAAAGTTCAGACTGATTTACCTTAGTTGCTGTGCCTGATAGCTTGAGGTAGTTTAAATTCTTGCTGCCATGTGGAAGGCTCATATGTTTATCTTATGTCCTGTTTTACGGCCTAAGGGCTATGTATATGCTTGTTGTATAAAGTTGAAGGATAGTTGATTGTGGTGTAGATTTGGAAGCCTATGACTTGTAATAACTTATGTTTCTGCTTTTATTCACTTTGCATGCTTGGGAGTGATTGGCTTAATGTAGAATGTTTTATCTTCTAAGTATGTTTTAATGTTATCCTAGAATGGCATGGCTAATAGCCTATATTGTAAACAAGTTACTTGCATGCTTGTGTGGTTTTGGAACTGTTGTTTGCTTCAAGGCTCGGATGGCCTTGAATCGTTAAATATTTATCCATGAAAAGCTTGTTTATCTTGTGGTTACCTTATTTGAGAGTCTACAGGTTTTCAGAATGTCCACGGTACAGGGGAGATTATGTCCGTGTGTCGGGTCCGGACTTAACCTTTAGCTTGGGGGTTGGGTCGGGGCGTGACAATAACCATTCAATTAAAGGATACAATTCACTCCACGAGCAACTTTCAATCACGAATCCGATGACGACGCGCCGGCCCAACCACCTTATAACTTCAGTTTGGAATACCCCGGAAGTATCCAATCAATTCTACGACCCAAATATCCTTGGGAGGCAACCCAAGCAAGAAAGGGAATAGGACACGGAGCTAGGGCAACCAACCCTGGCAACCCAAGGCTACCCAGAGAGGCCCATTACACCGCCCCTGACTCTATGAATGCAATACAATATACAATGCAACAATCGAGCAATCGAGCAATAGAGCTACACGTGGGAGAATAACAAAGTAGATTACTCTCGCACGCAATAGCAACAGTTGATAAACATTTCAATCATAATCAACTTTAACAAGCATAACAAGCAATAATAAGCATTCTACAGGCATAACACTATGAAAACCAACAAAAACACAAAACGACCCCAACTTTCAAAACGCTACTACTTTCAAACGAGCCACGAGTTTTGGAAACCGACTTCACCAATCCTCCTAGGTCACCATAAGGCACGTCTAAAGACCCCGAAACCTTACTTTACCCTAGAATTCCCGCAAAGCCCCGATTTCCCCCTTTGCTCGTTTGAACTATAGCTATCCTAACCAAACACCCAACCAACGCCATAACCACACCAAAAGTGCTTCTATGGCCTCCCGAGACAATGCCATCACGCAAAACGAGAAAATGCTAAACTCGACCTAAACGACCCCAACATATACCAAGGCATTTTTCTCCGTTTTTCCATTACACAACCCAAACAAATCATGCATTTAGGCATTCTAACATATCTAGCATCTTTTCACATCAACAGAACGCAAAATGGAGCAACTTCTACAAAACGGGAGTTTACTATTCACAATTTATTATTCCATTATCAATTTAAATTGCAATTTCTATATTCAACCGCAGAAAATGCTAAAAAACTATAAATACATGTTCTACAATTGACAAGGAACATTCTTCAAGCAACAAAACGGATAAATTAATGATCTACGCATAAAACCTAAAAAGTAAAGTTTGTATAACAAACATTCAAATGCGCAAATAAAGATGCTTCCCTCACCTTAGACGCTCCTAGACGCTAAAAATTAAAGTTTGTATACGAAGATTTGAAGATTTGAAAGTTGAAATCTTTTTTTTTCTCTCCTTGAAGTTTCGGCCCTCTCTTTCTTCTTTTTTCAGCTTTTATTTGTTTATTTTGCTATTATAAGCTTAAATAAGATGACAACTCAAGTCAAATGGTCAAGGCTTTGGTCAAACTAATTAAAATTGGTCAAATAAGCTTATTTTAGGCATTTTAAGGCTAAAACAACTAACACAATTCTAATTCTAGTTAACAACAACTAAAATATTAAAATTAAAACACTAAATACTAGTTTTCACTATTTACTGAGGACTAGAAAACACGCTCTAACTATTGCTCTAGAAATACAATGCACTTTGCGACGACAAAGGAATAACAATTAAATTTCAAAGAATTTACGAAAAATATAATTTTCAGAAAAATAAACAAGAAAATTTCACATTCCGGGCTCGGGTATTACAGCCTGTACATGACTTATTGACCATGTGGCTGAAACGGCCTCTAGTTGGCCTGACTAGAAACAACCTGTTCCCTTTTCCTCTTCTCCAGTCTAAAAGTCGCATTAAAGGCCTTAGAAAACTCATCGTACTGTATTAAGGCCATTGCATCCTGAATCTCGGGCCTTAGAACCAAAATGAACCTCTGGGTCTTCCTTTCCTGGTCTGACACAAACTCTGTATCAAGTCCATTGCTTACTGGGACAACTTGGTAAAGTTGGCCTCATACTGGGCCATAGTGGAACTACCCTGCATCAGAGATGTAAACTCCGCCTCCCTACGTTCACGCACAATCCTAGGAATATACTTGGCCCGAACACCCTGAGAAAAGTATCCCAGACAAAGGGAGTACCCCGTGCCTCCCAATCAGATCTCAATGTACGCCACCACTCCTCAACCTCGCCATCAAACAGATACACCACAAAGGTGACCTTCCTCTCATCCGTATAACCAAGAGGGTCAAATATCTTCGCCACTTTGTTGATCCAAGACTCGGCTTTCCTAGCATCGGGTTCTCCCTAGAACCTCGGTGGAGAATACCCAAGAAACTCCTTCAATAGACTACTTCCCCGGTAACCTCCCTGAACATTCTATAACTGAGTCTGCACATTCTGTGCCTGAGCAGCTTGCCCTGCTAAGATCTGTGCCTGCCCTGCCATAACCTCAGTCATTTTGTACATAGCCATAGCCAAATGATCATACCACTGATCACGGCCCGGTGCCGCACTCCCCGATGCTTCATTAACTTCCTTAGGCTTACCACGAATTCTCGGTCACCCAGCCATTCTACTTTCAGAGAGTTAGCACAGGTTATAACACATAGATAGGCTATAGATATTTTATAGCACATAGGCAACAAAACTCACGTACGACACATAAGTCACATAAATATTGGTCACATTAACACGTAAACAAGTTAATCAGACAATAACATAATCGCATAATCATATTAACACTTAATTCACTTTTCTTTCACTTCATACATACTTTCATGCTAAGTACACTACCTACATTCTAAGAATAACCCGGCTGATAGCTAAACATGCGCTCTGATACCATTTAAATGTCACGCCCCAACTCGACCCCACTTACGATCAATCAAGATGCAACAGAATTTCGGCAGTATAATGACAGTAATACGGACATTAGGGCTCCAAACCAACCCATTGAAACTCACACAACCAACTCTAAAGACCAACAATAAGTCTTCAACCATTTCAACAACATACAACACAACTACTTCCATATATTAACCAACCATTTAACAATTCATCCATAAACTATATGCCTCTGTTCTAACTTCAACTATAAGCCAAACCATACACATGCATAATTTATATTAAACTAGTCTAGCAACCTATTCAAGTTCCAAAAGTAAGACTACCAAGCTAGCAACATTCAAACCACTATCTTTAGATCATCTTATACAATATAACTCCAAAATAAATACAATCCAGCTAGTTCTATATACAACATAGCAAAAAAGAACTACAGCTCCAACATCATGGATAAGACTTTGCATATAAGACTCGTCCACATAAGGCACATTCTTGGCTTCTTGAGGCACGTACCCGAAATCTAGTTCAGTAACACCTAATTGCAAAAAATGAATGAGAGTGAGCTTATAAATAACAAAGCTCAGTGAGGATTTGATAGATCTTTTGAAAACATTTACTTTATCCCTTGGAAAATCATCCTATGAGCAACAATTATACCATAAACTTTAATAACAATACAAATACAATAACAGTACACAAACACCAAGGATACGACACACTTATTAATATAGCTCCGTCTGCCGTTTCAATGTTAACCAACTTCTCCGACACCCAATGATACAATCCTGAGGTACTTTATTCTAGACCCACATTCCATGGCATCTCCGCCCATGCGAGATAGGGATTTGCCATGATAATTGTGCCAGCAACCCAGGATGTCTCCCGAAGTGACATAACACTATCATGACTCACAACAACAATGACACTTGACTCTTTACATTCCGAGAGATCAGCAACAAAAGTGCCCGATCCCTGGTATTTCAACAATCAACCATCAATTAACCATATTTCAACAATCAATTAAACAATATTTAAACAATCAACAACTATACAACTCTAAAACAATTAAGTTAGATGACAAAATAGGTCACCCAACTTAACATACATTTAAACATGCATTCAATTCCGAACCTACCTTACAATAACTCAAGAAACAACTATGCAAACACTACCCAACAACCAAAGGCAACATTTCAATAGTTTAAAGAAGGATTATTCAAACTTCTAAAATTCGTAACTTACATTCTACTATCCAATAGCCTCCAAACTACTTCCTATCACTCCACTACACATGCAACTACATTAGCCCCACCAGAAACCAACCAAAAGCCACCTAAATCAAGCCCAACAACCCTAATTTCGCAATGTACCAAGGCTGAAATTTCTGAACTTTTGCCACAACTTTTCAATCAAAAATTCGCCATTACAACATTACTACCCAACAATTAACAAACTCTTAGAAGCAACAACCAATCAATTCGAACCACTACAACAACAATTATTCAACAATGAACCAATAACTCAACTTTAATACCCAGAAAATAAAAATATATGCTACCACCAATCAAAACAGCTGTAAATACATATAATTGATCCTTGGAAACTACTAAACAACAATCTAAAAATAGTTCAACAAAACATCGGATAAAAACATAGTTATATGAAATTAAAAAAGATTAGCATTCTTAGATTTAGAATTTTTCTCTCACCTTTGATGCAAACTAAGGCTAGAAATATGTGTAAAGGATGCCCAACAAGTAAAATAAAGCTTTGGATGAAAAGTTTTGGCTTTGAAATGCAAAATATATGAGAAATTTGCTTTGAAAACTAAGTAGAAAACTTCTCTTTTTCCCTTTGAATCTCATAGCCAACTAGGTGAGAAATGGAGGGGCTTATGTTTGTTATTTTGGTTGATTTGTTTGTATAAATAAGCAAAATGCAAAGTCAAACAAATAAGTCTTGGTCAAAGTTGGCTATTTTTGTCTTTTAATTGTATTCTTGACTATTTTGCTCACTTACAAATTTATCTATCATATACACTATAATAAGTAGTTCAAGAATAGGTGACAACATTTTTATATGCTTACATATACATACAGATAGCTATAAAACTCAATTTTTGCAAAAGAATGTGTAAAATCCTTTTAAATTCCTAATCCGATTTAAAATATGTTTTAATCAAACACGAGTCTATTAATATCTGAGGACTAGGTTTTAGAACACTAAAAAGACCAGTTTCAAAATTTTTGCTGACGTGTTTCAAAAATACTATTCATAAAACTCGACGATAAAATTTTCAATGCCGATTTTTATGAAACTTTCATGAATGGTCACATAGCATGTAACAGGAGTATAAATAACAGAATTTGCATACTTTAACTCAGATAACACATATACAGGTCAAAACACGCAATTTCACGTATAGATAAAATATGGGGTTTCACAAAATGCATGTTTGGATGATTCAATTCATGGTTCTCTAAATTATTATAGCTTTATTCTTCATGCTACCACTGTGCTATATGTGTTTTACATGCTAGAGAACCTTCAATTGGTATCAAAGCCACCCAAACATGCATTGAAAACATAAATTCATTTTCTGTACACTGAGATTATATTGTTTGTTTGTCATATTAAAACTCATTTTTTGTGCCTAATGTTTTTGTGTGTTATTCCCCACTGATAGTACAACAAATTAGGCTTATACTCGCTTCGTTATTTTGTGATTTAATACGCGAAAAATGTCATGAACAGTACTTTTTGTAGAGTCAGCATTCTGGATAAACTGCGTAGTATCTGGTCTAGGAGGCATAACTCAATCAAAACCAATCCAAGTTGAGTTCCATTTTCTTCTAACATAATCTACACTTAAAGGGCTATCTCCATGTTGAATTTTAGAATTTTTGGAGATGTGTAAGTATGTTAAACGAAGCAATTACAGTCAGGTCAGTGCACAGGTCTGTTATGGCGCATTGTGAGGGTTGTTTCGCTACTCCGAAGTGGCGGCACAATTTTCTGTGAGCCTAGGATATTTTTTTTCGTGTCAAGGTCAATAGAATGGTCAAACCCTAGTCCTAGTTGTCATATTTGGTAATAGATTTGATCTTGGTACGATTTTGGAAAGTCAAAATTAAGGAGTTGATTTTGTAATCCAATTTTCTTAAAGATTCAAATCCTAATCAAATTAATTAACTAGGTAGGTGAATAAATTCACATTTTATGTGATTTAACCAAGGTTGACCAATGTTTGACTTGACAATTTTAATTTGTTGACTTAGTCAAAATTAATAGGATTGAGAATCTAGAGTTAATTTTGATAGTGGGTCATACATTAAAATTACATGCCTGACGAATTAGGTTTTGGTAAATCCCAATTGGCCTAAAAACCTATGGGCTTAATATTATTTGGATTTTCTTGGAGAAAATTAAATTAAGCCTAGGAACTCCAATTGGATCACGAAGTGGGCTTAGGATGGGTTTTGGGCCTTGCGCAACAAGTCATCCTCGGTATGTAAGTTGAGCCCAATTAATTCCTAAGATTATTATCAAGGGGAAAGCAACGAGAAAGTATATGTATGCCAATATAATCCAAGGAAGATGCAAGAAAATGAAAAAAGGCTTTGTTTTATGAATTGTCAATTTTAATATTGTATTTCATAAATGTAAATGCATGGGATGATTATGGAGCTTAGAGTCATGCATGAATGTATGATTTGCATCTTTCACGTAAATGAATATTGAATGTATTTTTGGAAATGGGGCTTGAGTGTCTCACCTTCTCTTTATTTATGCTTGTAATTTCTTTTTTCTCCCTCCTATGTAACTCCCCCCTATCTAGGGGTTTCTACTTTTGGAAAGCAATGTAATGTAGTATGATAGGACTAGTATAGGAGTAGAGATAGATGGTGATGAAGATGAAGACTGAAGATGGTGGGCCAGTATGGATTAAAGGCACTTTCCATATTGGTAAGGAATTTCCAATTGTGGAAAATTATACTATTTCCTCAATTGTCATTTGCATTTATTCTAGGGACCTTCTCTAGGTTTCACTAAGTGGCTTGGTGAAACTTAGAAAAGATAAAAGCTCCATAACCTATCTGATAGTGTAGTATAGATTATATATAATATATAGAGATATATTATCACATTGAAAGCATAATAATCTATACGTATGGCCTATGCACTATCCATGTATGATGCACGCATGTTGAAACAATGAGACCAAACTAAAAAACATTAACAATTCCTTCCAGTCAATATTAAGTCAATAAGAGATTAATCAACACTGGGTGTGTAATCGTAGCCTTTCCATCATAGTACGTAGGTGATCATTTAACTATGAGGTGAACGACTTGGCCATGTTTCCCAAGGGGTTCTAACTTCGTGGTTACTTGATGACTTCTGCTCAAGGTGGTATGTGTGGAGGGGTGTGAATGCATGTCACTTGACCCTACTTCCTAAGGGGTGGCATGTGACACACATCTACCAATCATATACACTGTTGGTGGTTAACTTATACTCAAACAGTAGATGGTCCCTACCTCCTAGGGGTCTACGCGGATTGAGGGACTAAACAAGTGATGAGTTGTATGGAGATGTAACTAGCTAAGCTGACCTACCATTCTGGTATGCATGCCTAGTCCCTATCTTCTAGAGGGGTATGTGTAAGCGAGAATAGGTCTTAACCCTATCTTGAGACCTTGAGAGGCTCACGGACACACCATGAGGGTGGTGTGAGTATCGAAAAATAGTGGGAGACCAATAGGTCAAAGTCCAAACCTTTTGGAGATGAAAACTAACAAGATGCTAGATTTACTTTGTTTATCTTGTACAATTCAGATCACTAAATCAAATGGCAAATGCATTAACATTACATGGTATGAGATACCAACAACCTGACCGGTATCACATAAGATGATTGATATCGTAATTTTGTGAAAAGTGTTTCACTAATATTGTTCGCCAAATTCATGATATCTCATGGAATTGTCTTGTTGCCCTTGTTGAGGCTGCAAGTAGAAAAGATATTGCAACCTATGAGAAGTACAAGGTTGGTACCACTCTAGTGAGATATGTAATGCTTAGATCCATGAGCTCTGAACTTCAGAGGTAGCATGAGAATTTAATCCCTAAGACTGATCCATGACCATCACAAGGAGTTGAATGGTGTTGGATGTTGGACGGTTAGATATTAGATATCGAAGTCCTTGTTCTGGGTATAAAAATGATTGAGGCTTCTCTTATTGGAGATCATATTCCCATGATCAGTTACATTGAGGAGAACACCATTTGGGTTTGACCCCATAGTCGTTACCCGAAGTCTTCTCTCTATTCGAGGTGATTCTTCACACAAATATGGTTAACATTGAGTTTTGTTTACTCAATTCGATAGAGCTCATTGCAAACTCAATAAGAGAGAATGATTTCATTATGCTAGTGGGAAATTCTTCAAGGCCAAGGGATACGGCAAGTCTTCTAGGAGAAGAAAAGGGAAAGATTCACCTTAAAGCATGATGATAGGATCAATGGATATTTGTTTAATGGTATCTAAGAACAAGAACAACGCTATCAGCTTCCAAATACCAAAAAGGAAGATTATTACATATGAGATATGTAAAGGAGTATGCAAGAAGTGTCTTGCATTGATCATGCAGAGGAAGCATGGTGATGCTTTAGGTTTTGGGATTAATTCAATAAGTCCTAACTTTTTGAATTACAATTCTACTCCAAGGGTATTGGATACCACTAGCTCTCTTGATGGGACTATGAAAGAGTAGAAATTTAGAACTAAGGAGAACTATTTACATTGGATGTAGAGGTTACATCTCCAAGTACTACCAAATAGGAAGAACATGGTGCTTATATGTACGTCTTAAATCAAACCCATGACCATATAAAGACCCAGAGATAACGTAGTGAATATATCTTATTTTTGGCACTGCAGACTCGGTCATATCAGTGAGAATGACTTTAGAGGTTGGCTGATGAAGGATTCCTTGGGGACTGCATTCATGTGTCTTATGCAACCTACGAGTCATATCTTAAGGATACCATGATTAAGACACATTTCTTTCATAAAGGTGGACGAGCTACAAAATTGTTAGAATTGGTATATACAGATGTATGTTGACCACTTTGAGTATAAGCTAGAGGAGGTTTCACCTACTTCATCACCCTTACAGAACATCTGTGAAGGTATACATATGTGTTCTTATTGAAACACAAGTTGAAGGCTTTTTGAAGCATTCAAGAACTTAAAGAATGAAGTAGAGAAACGAACATGCAAGATTATTAAGAAACTTCGATCAGATTGAGGTAAGAAATACTTGAGCGATGAGTTTTAAATTTATCTCAGAGGGAATGATATTTTCTCATAATGGACTATTCCTATTGCATTTAATTAAGTGTTATCTTAAATGTTAGCATTGAATTTTGTGTTTATATTTAGTTAAACATTCATTTGTAGCTTTATTTTCATATTTATGTTAATCGGTTTTATTTTTTTCTTGCATCTTAATGCTCGGTTTTCAATTAAATAAAAAGTAGCACCGAGCCAGAGTAAATTTTGAACTATGTTACTTTCCGAAAACTATATTTTCTTAAATTCTCTGAGGTTTAATTGTTATTCTTTTATTGTTGCAAAGTGCATAGCATATCGAGAGAGATAGTTAGGAAATGATTTCTAGTCCTTAGCAAATAGTGAAAACTAGTATTTAGTGTTAAAATTTTAGTATTTTAGTTGTTGTTGATTAGATTTAAAATAGTGCTAGTTGTTTAAGCTTTAAAATGCCTAAAATAAGCCTATTTGACCAATTTTTAAGTTAGTTGACCAAGCCTTGACCAATTGACTTGTTGTCATCTTTTAGCATAGCTTAAAATAGCACAAAATTTAAAAAAAAACAAAGCTGAAACAGAAACAAGGGCTAGCTGAAAATACAAAGAGAGAAAAAAAAAGATTTTCAAGCCAAATCCTCAAATCTTCGCGTGAGCGTGCACGGGGTGGTTTCTGAGGCATCCATCGTGGTTTTCCTAGCGTCTAGGAGCGTTTAAGGTGAGGGTTTCATCGTTATTTGCACATTTGAAATTATTGTATCTAAACTTTAATTTTTGTGATTTAACCGTAGGTTGTTATTTTATCTATTTTGTTGCTTAAAGAATGTTCCCTAGCAATTGTAGAACATGTATTTATAGCTTTTTAGCATTTTCTGCGGTTGAATTTCAAAATTACAATTTAAATTGATAATTGAATAGTAAATTGTGAATAGTAAACTCCCGTTTCAATGAAGTTGCTCCGTTATGCGTTTTGTTGATGTAGGAAGGTGCTAGATATGCTAGAATGCCTAAATGTGTCGTTTAATTGGATTGTGTAATGGAAAAATGGAGGAAAATGGCTTAGTGAAATTTGGGGTCGTTTAGGTCAAGTTTGGCATTTTATCGTTTTGCGTGATGGCATTGTCTCGAGAGGCCATGAAAGTACTTTTGGTGTGGTTATGACGTTTGTTGGGTGTTTGGTTAGGGTAGCGATAGTTCAAACGAGCAAAGGGAAAAATCGGGGCTTTGCGTGAATTCTAGGGTTAAGTAGGGTTTCGGGGTCTTTAGACGTGCTTTATGGTGAACTAGGAGGATTGGTGAAGTCCGTTTCCAAAACTCGTTGCTCGTTTGAAAGTAGTTGCGTTTTGAAAGTTGGGGTCATTTTGTGATTTTGTGTGTTTTCATAGTGTAATGCCTATAGAATGCTTAATAATGCTTGTTATGCTTGTTAAAGTTGATTAAGATTGAATTTGTATATCAATTGTTGATAATGCTTGTTAGTGTTGTTCTTGTTATTTTATTCACTGTAATTGCTTATTGTGTACTTATTGTATCGCATGTTGTTACTGACTTGCACTTCAGTGCCTTCCTCAATTATCGTTAAATATCTTGTATTGCATTGCATAAGTGTCAGGCGCGTGAGTAACGGGCCTCTCTGGGTAGCCTCGGGTTACCAGTGTTGGTTGCTCTAGCTCCGTGTCCTATTCCCTTTTCTCGCTTGGGTTGCCGCCCAGGGAGTTTTGGGTCGTAGAATTGACAGAGTATGTCCGGAGTACTCTAACGGAAGTTATAAGGTGGGTGAGCCGGCGCGTCATCGTTAAAGTCATCGAAGTCACGATCGGTACATTTCTCGCTCGAGTGAACCATAGCCTTTAGAGTGTGGTATAGCTTTGAATGGTTGTGTTAATGTTTTCTTTAATTTTTTATTGTATTGTCGTGTATATTGAATGCTTTCTTATTGATTATATTGCTTAACTGTACCTATTTCCATTGCACGTCCTTCTTTCTCTCCACCTCGATATATGTCTCGCCCTTACTGAGTATACGTGTTATGTATACTCACTCTTCACCACCACATTTCAGGAAATGCTATGTTAGCTGAAAAGTTCGTGATTACGTGAAAGATCATGCTTGAAGAGTTGTCTTGCGTGCTATGTGGCTTGAGTTGTCAAAGATGCAAAGATGTATGTTTCATGTGTTGTTTGTATTTAATGTTAAAAAGGAATGTAACTTAAGTTTTCTAGGTTATTGAAGTGATTTGGAAAAGCTAGTTTATGTATTCAGATAGAATAGTTTAACTTTAATGCATGTTTGTAATGTCCAAAGGAAAAAAAGAGTTAGAATGGTATGATAGTCTATTTTATGCAGTTGGTTAGTATAGTTTAATTTCCTAGCATGAATGTTCTTGTCAAAGATGAAAAGAGATAGGTTAGCTTTTAAATTGGAACTGTATATTTAGTTGTGTTCGCTTGTTGAGAATCAAGGCTCGGATGGCCTTGAGGTGTTTGTATGGTTGGACACGGTGCTGGTCCACTTATATGCTATTACAGGTTTTACGTTTTACCTAGAAACAGGGGAGACTCCGTTCATCTTTCCCTAAAATTTTGCCCGGGTTTGGAATTAGGTTGTGATTAGATTAATTGATAGAACTCCCGGTCTCGAGAGGGATCGGGGTGTTACAGTTGGTATCAGAGCTTGTTTAGCTCATAAGCCAGGACAGGGTCCTCGGTCTGGTGGGTAGTGATCCCTGAATGTGTGCATGTTAAGTGTGTCTTGAAAGTGTATGCTTGCATGTGAGATTGTGTGTCTTGACTTGAATGTATGCACCTATGTGATATAGTTATGTGTTATGTGTTAAATGTTTCTCAAGTGAAGTGAAGTGTCTAGTTGTGTATTGAATTGACCTATTGAATTGGCATCGTGAATCGAATCGACCTCGTGAATTGTTATTTGCTTGAAGTATTGCTTGTAATGTGTGTCTTGGAATGTCTTGAATTGGTTATGTCATGATTTGAATTGATTATGTTGTGCTTGACTTGATTGTCGTGCTTGAGTGACTTTGTTGAATAAACTGTTTATTAAACTTGCTTGCACAGTAGTTTAAGGCATGTGTATAAATGTGATATCTTGGCATTCATACATGTCCCGTGGAAGTGGTAAGTAAGTCCTCTTTCTCCCCAGAAGAAAGTGGTTCACAGCTGGCCTCTCAAGGTGTATGGATTGGCAGGAAATGAATGGCATTTAACAAGCCTTGATTTGGAAGTTGGTGTTTGCTTTAGGAGCTCGGTTATTGGCGAATCTCTAGGGTCCTCTTCTGTGCTTAATAGCTATGAAAGACTAGTTTTCTTTTAAGGTTCTATTTGGCTATTCTTTGGAGAGCATTCTTGGTTTTCTTATTGGGTATTCTTTGGAATCTTTTGTTGGCACTTCTCGGTGGACTTGGCTATTGGGATCTCAATCGGACTTACTGTATGGTATTATCTACGGCACATGAGTCTCGGTCTTTATTGGTGTGATACTGGCATCCCTGATTGGAAATTCTTCAATGGCATTTTATAGAATTCTTAGTGGGCATTCTACTAGTATCTTTCCTTGATGGCACTTATTGGAAGTCTTACACTTGGAATCTTGTTCAGACTTATTATCTCATATTGCTTATGGTATGCTGTGGAATACTTTGGGCTTTCTTGGTGGTAAGTTGTATAAAGTTCTCACTTGGCAAACAGTGAAGAGGCCTCAGAGTTTGGTTTTGTATATTGTGCACCAGCTCGGTATTTTCCTTAGGGTTTTCGTCTATTTGGGAAGCTATATTTGTTATTTAACTTGACTGTCTTATTAGACACATGATAATTCCTCTAGTATTTCCTTAGACCTTCTTCTCAGCATTTGACAGCGATACTCGGAATCTAATTGGTTGTCCTATGGGGTTATTATTTAGATACCCACTTATTTGATTGGGTTCTTAGTATTTTCTTCAGCACTCTTAACAGGGAATTCTTCTATGAAATTCATGACCAGCGGGGTACTTCTTTGGACTTCTGGATGGAACCTTTGTTTGAGCCTTTATTTGGCTTCTTGCTTGGGAATTCTTAGGCAGTAATAGTTGAACTTCTACTAGAGATTCGTGTATGGGGTATTCATTCGGTATTCTTCTTATCATTAATATGTGATGTGATTTTATCTACAGTATCTTTGCTTTAGTCTTTATTGGTATTATCTCGGCGCTTTTGGTTGAAATTTTATTCTTCTTCGGTATTCGTGTCAACGGGATTCTTGTGTGGTATCTACATTTGAGCCTTTATTCGGCATTACTACTTGAAATTTCTTCCTAAACTTCCCTATTGGTTATCTTGATTAAACTACTTGCTCAACAGCTGATGAAGATTAGTCAGAGTTGGATTTCAGTGGATGCAGAGTTCTATTGGAAGAAGAATTGCGAGGACGCAATTGTTTTAAAGGGTGAAGGATGTGATAACCCGAACCCGGCATGCATTCAATGGCATTTAATTGCATTTAATTAAGTGTTATCTTAAATGTTAGCATTGAATTTTGTGTTTATTTTTAGTTAAACATTCATTTGTAGCTTTATTTTCATATTTATGTTAATCGGTTTTATTTTTTTCTTGCATCTTAATGCTCGGTTTTCAATTAAACGAAAAGTAGCACTGAGCCAGAGTAAATTTTGAACTATGTTACTTTCCGAAAACTATATTTTCTTAAATTCTCTGAGGTTTAATTGTTATTCTTTTATTGTCGCAAAGTGCATAGCATATCGAGAGAGATCGTTAGGAAATGATTTCTAGTCCTCAGCAAATAGTGAAAACTAGTATTTAGAGTTTAAATTTTAGTATTTTAGTTGTTGTTGATTAGATTTAAAATAGTGCTAGTTGTTTAAGTTTTAAAATGCCTAAAATAAGCCCATTTGACCAATTTTAAGTTACTTGACCAAGCCTTGACCAATTGACATGTTGTCATCTTTTAGCATAGCTTAAAATAGCACAAAATTAAAAAAAAAAACAAAGTTGAAATAGAAACAAGGGCTGGCCGAAAATACAAAGAGAGAAAAAAAAAAGATTTTCAAGCCAAATCCTCAAATCTTCGCGTGAGCTTGCACAAGGTGATTTTCGAGGCATCCAACGTGGTTTTCCTAGTGTCTAGGAGCGTCTAAGGTGAGGGTTTCATCGTTATTTGCACATTTGAAATTATTGTATCTAAACTTTAATTTTTGTGATTTAACCGTAGGTTGTTATTTTATCCGTTTTGTTGCTTAAAGAATGTTCCCTAGCAATTGTAGAACATGTATTTATAGCTTTTTAGCATTTTTTGCGGTTGAATATCGAAATTACAATTTAAATTGATAATTGAATAGTAAATTATGAATAGTAAACTCCCGTTTCAATGAAGTTGCTCCGTTATGCGTTCTGTTAATGTAGGAAGGTGCTAGATATGTTAGAATGCCTAAATGTGTGGTTTAATTGGATTGTGTAATGGAAAAACGGAGGAAAATGGCTTAGTAAAAGTTGGGGTCGTTTAGGTCAAGTTTGGCATTTTATCGTTTTGCATGATGGCATTGTCTCGGGAGGCCATGGAAGCACTTTTGGTGTGGTTATGGCATTGGTTGGGTGTTTGGTTGGGGTAGCGGTAGTTCAAACGAGCAAAGGGGGAAATCGGGGCTTTGCGTGAATTCTAGGGTTAAGTAAGGTTTCGGGGTCTTTAGACGTGCCTTATGGTGACCTAGGAGGATTGGTGAAGTCCGTTTCCAAAACTTGTGGCTCGTTTGAAAGTAGTAGCATTTTGAAAGTTGGGGTCATTTTGTGATTTTGTGTGTTTTCATAGTGTAATGCCTATAGAATGCTTAATAATGCTTGTTATGCTTGTTAAAGTTGATTAAGATTGAATTTGTATATCAATTGTTGATAATGCTTGTTAGTGTTGTTCTTGTTATTTTATTGATTGTAATTGCTTATTGTATCGCATGTTGTTACTGACTTGCACTTCAGTGCCTTCCTCGATTATCGTTAAATATCTTATATTACATTGCATAAGTGTCAGGCGCGTGAGTGATGGGCCTCTCTGGGTAGCCTCGGGTTGCCAGTGTTGGTTGCTCTAGCTTCGTGTCCTTTTCCCTTTTCTCGCTTAGGTTGCCGCCCAGGGAGTTTTAGGTCGTAGAATTGACATAGTATGTCCGGAGTACTCTAACGGAAGTTATAAGGTGGGTGAGCCGGTGCGTCATCGTTAAAGTCATGATCGGTACATTTCTCGCTTGAGTGAACTATAGCCTATAGAGTGTGGTATAGCTTTGAATGGTTGTGTTAATGCTTTCTTTAATTGTTTATTGTATTGTCCTGTATATTGAATGCTTTCTTATTGATTATATTGCTTAACTGTACCTATTTGCATTGCACGTCCTTCTTTCTCTCCACCTTGATATCTGTCTCGCCCTCACTGAGTATACGAGTTATGTATACTCACTCCTCACCACCACATTTCAGGAAATGCCATGTTAGCTGAAAAGTTCGTGATTACGTGAAAGATCATGCTTGAAGAGTTGTCTTGCGTGCTATGTGGCTTGAGTTGTCAAAGATGCAAAGATGTATGTTTCATGTGTTGTTTGTATTTAATGTTAAAAAGGAATGTAACTTAAGTTTTCTAGGTTATTGAAGTGATTTGGAAAAGCTAGTTTATGTATTCAGATATAATAGTTTAACTTTAATGCATGTTTGTAATGTCCAAAGGAAAAAAGAGTTAGAATGGTATGATAGTCTATTTTATGCAGTGGGTTAGTATAGTTTAATTGCCTAGCATGAATGTTCTTGTCAAAGATGAAAAGAGATAGGTTAGCTTTTAAATTGGAACTGTATATTTAGTTGTGTTTGCTTGTTGAGAATCAAGGCTCGGATGGCCTTGAGGTATTTGTATGGTTGGACACGGTGCTGGTCCACTTATATGCTATTATAGGTTTTACATTTTACCTAGAAACAGGGGAGACTCCGTCTGTCTTTCCCTAAAATTTTGCCCGGGTTTGGAATTGGGTTGTGATTAGATTGATTGATAGAACTCCCGGTCTCGAGAGGGATCGGGGTGTTACAATTAGTGCGTCCAAGAGAAAGAACAACACCTTGTTGGACAAAGTGAAGTCCATGATGGGTTTCACTAATCAGCCTGGGGTATGCCTTGAAATTTGATGTATATCGATCGAATAGTGTCCCTTCCAAATCTGTTTTGAGTACACCATATGAGATATGGAAGGGTTGCAACCAAGTCTTGACTACCTCAACATTTGGGGTTATAACGCCTACGTTAAGAAACATAGGACAAAGAAAATGGAAGAAAGATCTGATAGTATAGATTTGTAATATCCCAAAGAGATTAGGGGATATTATTTCTACCACACATTAGACCAGAAGGGGTTCATTAGTCAGATATGCCAAGGTATTAAAGAAAGAGTTCTTGCAAGTAGGGCATAGTGGGAGAAAAGGTGGAACTTGATAAGATCAAGGGTCCACAACAAATCAGTCAGAAGGAAGAACCTAAAAGAAACACTGACATACTTGTACAAACACCACTGAGAGGATCTAGGAGAATCACTCGCAAGGCGAATAGGTTCTGAGAGTACTTGATCTAGGATGGCGATATTGTAGAGGTCAGTCAAGGTGACATATGACCAGCTACACTCTCAGAGGTGATGCAGTATTTGATTGTGAGTAGTGGCTTCAGGCCATGAGATCTAAAATGAACTTTACAAGGATTAGTAATGTTGGACATTGGTTGATCCACTTGGGGCTCATTGCCACAAGGTATAAGTGTCTGTTCAAACATTAAAGACTAAAGTAGATGGCAAGGTTAAAATATACAAGGTGCGTCTAGTTGCCGAGGGCTTCTCGCCCAAGGCAAGGCATTGATTATAACGAGATCATTTCATAAGTAGCAATGCTCAAGTCTATTCCAAGGGTTCTACGTCAAGGAATGCTGAGTCCAAGGTATACAAGCTATAAAAAACCATTTATGGACTAAGGCGAGCGTCTCGCAATTAGAGTAATTGTTTTGACATAAAAGTCAAAAGGGTTTGGCTTGGTCTAAAACAAAGGAGAATACTGCATGTACAAAAGTTTAGTGGGAGTAAAAAGTCATTTTCTTGATGCTCAATGTAAATGACATACTACACATTTGGAATGGTGGAGGAGCATTAAAGAAATTGAAGATCTGGTTTTACGAAGTAGTTCTCCATGACAAACTTGGGAAGTATCCTACATACTAAGTATAAAGATCTATAGAGATGGTTCAAGAAGGATGCTAGGCTTATCCCAGTCTACATACATAGATACTATTCGGAATAGGTATCACATGGATAGTTCCAAGAAGAGATACATACTCATTTAGAATTGGGATCGTTCTGTGCATGAGCGACTGTATATGGTCTAATGCTGAGTGAGAATGCATGAAGGGGATTCTACATGCTTTGGCGGTCGGCTCCAACATGTATGTCGTGAATGTATGAGGGTCGATATAGCTAATTCACTTGGAATGATTAGCGGATATCTAGATGACCTAGATGAGATTCACTAGTAGGTCGATTATTAAGTATTTAGAGAAATACTTAAAACTAGTACCTCATTGATAGAGATATAGAATTAAGTCTGAAGGTTTTATGAATTCTAGCTTCAAATTCGACTATGATAGCAGATCAACGTCAGTCTTTACATTAACCATTAATGGTGAGCAATGATTTGGAAAGAGTTCCAAGCAAAGCATTATGGCCGATTTAGTGACTGAGACAGAATATGTTGCTACATGTGGTGAAGCAAGGAAAGTTGTTTGGTTAACAAAGTTCATTTATGAACTTGGTGTGGTTCCTGATAGTGATGCACCAGTAGCACTATATTGTGATAACACTGGAACGGTTACTCAGGCAAAAGAACCATGGTCTCATCAGAAAACTAAACATATTTTGTATCGCTTTTACTTGATCTGAGAGATCATAGAACGGGGAGATGTACGGATTGAGAAGATAGACGATAAAGAGAATTTGGCAGACCCATTCACTAAAGCCTTGAGGTCAAAGGAGTTTGACTACCATAGATCCTAGATGGGTATTAGATACCGAAAGGACTGGCTGTGAGTGCAAGTGGGAGATTGTTGGAAATATGTCCTGCAAGCCAATCATTCGGTGAAGGATGATAGGGATATTTGACTAACGAAATGATATTTGTTATAAAGTTTTAACCAAATAAAAGTACCATATGGCGTTTACCTTTATCTCTTATACGTTCATATATCGTCTAGTTGCATATTACGTATAACTGATAAAGCCCTTGGATATGTCGGTATAGGGTCGAACCTTAAAAGCTTATGGTTGATGAGAATCAATACCCAAGACATATCAAAAACCTGTACTAGGTCGTAGGATTCGTCAAGACTGGGCATTGATGAATTTGGCAAGACTGACATGCAGTTAGCTCTATCTAGGTTGATCTCATCGACCAAGTGACATGAGATGTCAAGGCTAATGCATGGGTGCGTATAGAGATATGTACATTAGACACGATCCGTAAATAACACTCAATGGGGGCTTCATCTGCCTAAGTCAATGAGAAGGTTCTCTGGTGATAGTTTTGCAAAGTAATCCTTTTACTTGAGGACATCATAGTAGCTTGTAAGCAACTTAGTGTACTTTGACCCTGGACAAAAGGGAGGAAGATAAAACCTGCTTGAAAGGGGATTCGGGTACAGTCAAGTACATACGAAGCTAGTGAGTGTCGCTGCAAGGATCCATAACTCTGGATGAAAGAGTGTACGTGTGATGCCCGAGAACTTCACCGTACACCTTTTCACTGTTGCATTCACTATTTGCACATTTTCACTGTGCATTACTTGTTACTTTATATGGTTACTATTCATCACGTTTTTCAACCACTTATTTACTTCGAATTAGAATTTTTCTTAATTCATATTATTTGTTTTAAGAATGAGAAAAATGTGCATTTGAGCGATTAAGGTTGAGAGTACCCGTTTAGAAAATATTTATTGAAACCAGTGAATAGTATTACGTAGTCTAATTTTATAATTGAGCTAGCTAATAATTAATTGTACCTTAGGACTCATTTTAAGCTAGCTTTACTCACCTTTTTAGTCAACATACACACATAACCTAACACAACTTAAAACATATACTCAACACACACACAATGATCATAACATAACACAAAAAAAAGAGTGAATAGTGTTTGAGCCAAACCTGACAGCCCTTGTGTGCAAGGAGGAGATTTTTTGGCTCTTCAAATCTTCATTTCAAGCCAAGTCAAGCTAGGTTCAAGTGGTTTAGAGTATTTGCTAGCCTCCTACAAGCTTCTATGCACATTGGTGAGGGATTTGCATGTGTATTTTGCATCTTTTGAAATGTGTAACTTTCTTGAATTTTTAGATTTTCTATCAAATGATTACTGAATGCTCATAAGTGATGATATATTTTATATATAAGTGATAAAATATGGTTTGTGTTACAAAGGGGATAAAGTAGGAATCAGTTGTCTCACGCTTCTATGATCTTGTAACTGTTTCTTAGGTGTTTAAATGTGGTTTTAAAACATTATTGAGCTTTTGGTAAGGTTCTATGTGAAATGTGTTAGTGCCCCTTTGTAATCGATTTAGTTGTTTATATGTTAATGCTTCTATTCTAACTGTTTTGAGGACAACCTACTTTGTTGTTCCTCCTATGTGTTATTGCTTCTATTATTGTTATTGTATTGTCTTTGATAAAGTGCATTGCATAGTGGTTGCGCAACCATAGTGTCAGAGGCAGATGTATTGGATATCGGCTAGGCGGTAGCAGGCTTGCCAGTGGATATTCGATCTCCTTGCTCTAGTCCCTCACTCATCTGGTTCGAAGATTGCCAGGGGGTGTTGGGTTGTAGGTTTATTGGGGTATATCTAGAGTATGCCTACTGGAGTGATTGGGGTTTACGCCGGCACAATGATCGAGGTTCGTGGTTCATGATCGAAGATAAAGAGAATTCTAGAGTGTTGGGGTTAAGTGTGTCATATTCTTTCAAATGTGTGGTTATTTGCTATTTCAATTGTCCTTGCTTTTAATGCTTATTTGCTCTAATTGTTGCATTACACGCCCCGGGTAGACTTTATCCCTCACTAGGCAATTATGGTTGCTCATACCTCGATAACATGTTTCAGGAAGTGCTGAGGTTGAACCCCAGCTTGATTTAGTTAAGGGTAAGGAGCAAGAGGTGCAAGCGTAGCAGTTGTCATAGTTGCTGTGTTCTTGTGCTTGAGGTGGATGTGTTTCCGCCTTTATATGAAGAGTCTGCTTGTTGGTATTATGTTTTATTTTGGAGCCTTTGAGCTCATGTATATATTGCTTAGTTGTAAGATTGAATGTAGTGTATGACATTTATCCATGGCATGGAATAATTAATATTCTTACTTTTAGTTTGCTACATGCTTGTGTGTGGTTGCAAGGTTTATAATGGTTGACTTTATTTTCTAAGTATGTTTAAATGCTAATACGGAGTGGTATGATAAGTGTGTGTAAGATAAAGATTCTATGGTTGTTGTTTGCATGCTTGTATGTATTTATACTGTCTTGTATTGCTTAGGGCTCAGATAGCCTTAAAAGTGGGATTTAATTAGAAATGGTGTTCTTGTTGTTTTGTGGCTTTATTGAATGTTTACAGGTTTTCAAAATGTCCACAGTACAGAGGAGACTCTATATGTTTGTCAGGTCCGGACTTAACCTTTAGTGCAGGTTAGGTCGGGGCATGACAGTATGCCCTATGTCGTCTCATAGAGATGTTGACAGAAATCCATGGCCATGGTGGTATGATTGGATCATACAGGAAAAGTCAACATAACATAGGAGCAAACTTATTAGGGTTTGACTGACATTTACCATACCTTAAGGCATGCTCGGGGCATCTAGTGGAAGGAATGGATTGTACGCTAACTAGTCGCCAAAAAGTTCTTGAATAGGAAAGCTTGGATTAAGCATTTGAGCCATCTGGTCGTCGAAGAGTGTTGCTAGACACCAACCTTGATTAGTAGCAATTAGAAGGAGTTCTGATCAAGATGGGTTAATTGGTACTTGTCCCAGGTACTACCGGCTTGGCACTCGAACCTACAGGATCGCACACAAGCTGAAGGGTTAGAACTCTAAGGGATAGAATAAAGAAGTCACGCTAGCACGAGGATCTTCTCATATTCTATCTAGAAGCAATTATATAATGGATTGCATATGGTAAGAATGGGTTTAGGGAAACCATTTGAGTATGCACGTAAGAGAGAATGTTTGATGGTCAAACATTTGACTTAAAGTCAAAGGCAGTTTGGGAAATTGACTTTTGTATAAGTTGAAATTATAATTAATTAAGTGTCAATTAATTATGGGTTGGTGTCCAATTAACTTATAATTGATTAGAAAAGGTTATAAGCTGAATTTAGAGAGCCCCATAAGGTCTGGGGTCAAGGTGCAATTATTGAAAACTAGTAGCACCTTATAAATACATCTTAAAGTGAAACCCTAGGATAGAACATCAGAAAAATTTCAGCAACTCTCTCTTTCACAAAAACCTAGCCGCCACTCTCTCTCTTTCCTTTGGAGTTGTGCCATTCCATTGAAGCTCGTGCAAGAGCTTGCTTTGCCTCGTTCTAGCCTCAGCGTGGTATGTGTGAGATTGTAAAGGGCTGCTACATTGTGGTTGTAATGCCCCGATCCCTCACGAGACCGGAGGCTCTAATAACCAAGCTATTCTCAACCCAATTCCAACCTAGTCTCAAAATTTTAGGGAAAAACGGACAGAGTTTCCTCTGTATCGCGGATATTTTTGCAAACCTGTAAATGCTCAAAATAGCCACAATATACTAAAACAAGCTTTTATAATTAAAATTCAAAGGTTCAAGGCCATCCAAGCCAGGAGACAAACAACAGCTCCAAATCACACAAGCATGTACCCAACTTAACTTTTCATTAAACCTTTTTAACATGCCATTCTATGATAACATTAGAGCAATCTTAGAAGTTGAAATCAACATACCTCTAAACATACACCCCCAAGCATGCAAGAACTAAAAGGAGAATTAAAATTTATTACAAGCCATAATATCTCAAAGCTAACATTACAACCAACAACTTTCAACTTGCAACTACAAGAATATACATAGCCTTAAGGCCACAAAATAGATCATGCTATAGCAATACAAGTACACCATATACCAACAAGAAGGCATATCCACCTTAGACAACAAACATATAACAACTAGGGCAAAGGCTCAGCCTGAACTTCTTCCTCTTTCACTAGCACCTCAACTAGTTGGGGTTCACCCTCAATACTTCCTGAAACATATATCGAGGTATGAGCAACCACTGTTGCCCAGTGAGGGATAAGGTCTCCCGGGGCGTGCAATGCAACAAGTAATACAATTAAGAATTAATAGAAATGAAAACCATTCAAGGAGAACAAAAGATTGAATACCACATATTAAAAAGGATACATTCACATAACCCCTATACTCCAATCTTCACTTGGTCTTCATTCACGATCCACGAACCACGATCACGATAAGCCGGCATAACCCCAAACACTCCAGTGGGTGTACTCCGGATGTACCCCGATAATCCTACGACCCAACATTCCCTAGCAATCTCTGGACCAGGCGAATGAGGGACTAGGGCACGGAGTTTGAATATCCACTGGCAAGCCCTCTACCGCCCAGCCGATATTCAAAACATCCTCCCCTGACACTATGCTTGCGCAACCACTATGCAATGCACTTAACAATGACAAGATATCAATAACAATATAAGCAATAACACGTGGGAGGATCAACAAAGTAGGTTGACCTCGCAACAGATAGATTAGAAGCAGTTCAATATAAGCAATTAAAAGGTTTACAAAGGGAAAAATCCAAGATACACATAGAACTACACTAAAAGCCTCAAAACAACTTGAAACCACATTTAAACACATATAGAGATATGCCAAGGTCTTAGATGCAAATGACAAGCGAATTTACCCTTAAACCCCTTAGTAATTCCTTCCGTTTTCCTTCCAAACTCACATTAATGATTCAAATTCGAGGAAAAGCTATACCAATCTTCTAATTAACCCTTAAGGTACCCTTACAATCTGCAATTACGTTCGATTACCCGCAATTACCCCGAAAGCCCCAATTTCCCTCTTATAGCTTTGAACTACACATACCTCAACCGGGATTCAACCAAAGATTTGCAAGGCTTCTATAGAACCTAGGTAGCCTAAGAATTCTAAAAGTGAAGCCCGAATCCACCCGGATTCACATTAACCCCGAAATCTCTTTGTTAAAGTCGGCTAATTAACGTTCTATGCAAATTTAGAGCAATTCAATTGCACGGGACTATTAGACTACCTTCATTAGCACCTAAGGCATCTATTAGAAGTATTGAATCAAGCTAATTTGCACAATTACACAAAACCCTAGAATTTCGTCACTATTCACTTCATAAATCAAATTAACGATTCTAACCTTTTAAAATGCCAACCAATGGCTCAAATACATTCTCTAGCACTTATATACAAGGTATAATAGCATAGGTAAGCATTACATTAGCATTGGAACACATTTCTAACAAATCAAGAAAATAGCAACAATTTTAAAATGCGCAAAAAGTCATGAAATCTCTCACCTAAAGTGCGTAGGAGCACCTAGGAAGCTTGCACACACCCTAAACTACTAGCTCTAGGCTTGGATTGGCTTGGCTTGAAGAGTTGAAAAGCAAAATCACATTTTTCCTTCTCCTTTGTTATTTTCGGCCCTGCTACAGTAATTCCTGCACATTTGTTCTTCTTTTTTTTCTTTTTTTTTGTGTTTTAATGAGCTTAGGTGAATTATATAAGGTTAAGTTGAGGTGGGGTCAAGTTTGGGTATTTAAACGGTCACTAGAATGCGCGTTATTAACTTAAAAACGAGCCTAAGGTGAAAAGTAATGTTAGTTATTTAAATCTCTAAGTTTGTTACGTAATACTATTCACTTAACTACTAAAAACATTTTCTAAATGAGCTCTCCTATCGCCTCTAGCTCAATTGCACATTTTTCCCACTCCTCTAACAATTAATGTGATTTAATAAAAATGTTAATTCACTAATAAAATATAGTTTGAAAACGGGATGAATAGTAGCTAAAGAAGACAGTTAATAAAGCACAGAAGGAAATGCGCAAACAATAGATGCAACAGTAAATGAATGTACGGCTAAAATCTCGGGCGTCACAGTGGTCTCCAATCCAAGCAAAAAATTCAAAGTCTTCTTCAAGAGGTAATAAATTTTCAGATTCAACTTTGTTTGGTTTTATCATGTTTTTTGAGTTTGAATACATGTTTGGATGATTCAATTCATGGTTCTCTAAATTATTATAGCTTTATTCTTCATGTTTCCACTGCGCTATATGTATTTTACGTGCAAAGGAACCTTCAGTACGTTGTTAATACGGGCCATTAGTTTGTAATAGGCTGATTGTGTAATTATTATAAGTGTTGGGGCCAAAGTGCAATTACAAAATATTGTTTCCTTAATTTAAACTAATGGTGATTAGATTAAATTAATTGTGACACTTTAGGATTAATTAAGTATATGTAGGGGTGTGCAATGAAATCGCCAACCCGCCCAAACCGCGTAATCCAGCCCAACTCAACCCATTTTTAGCGGTTTTTTAAAAGTTTGATTGGTTATGGTTTAAATTTTCATATAAACCGACTACATTGTTTGGTTTATGGTTTTTACTATCAAAACCATAAACCCAAATTGACCCGTACACACACACACACACATACACACACACACACACACACACACACATATATATATATATATATATATATATACATACATACATACATATATATCTAGAGAACTTTTGACTTTCCTCTAAATTTTTTCAATCTATCTCCCTTTTCATTGAAAAAAATAAAAGATATTATGAGTAACTCTTTTATATTTTAGATTTTTACAATACAATTACTTTATTCAAATGTAATTATAAGTTAAACTGAATGTATGATTTGACTTGGTTTGGGTGGTTTGGTTTCTTCAAATGTATTGGTTTGGTTTGGGTGGTTTTGAGAGGTGGTTATGGTTTTAATTTTTGCAAACTGAATATATGTTGGTTCGGGTCGAAAAATATGTTTTAAACCGCCCAAATTGAACCATGCACACCCTTAAGTATATATCTGTATTAATCTCATAAAGTGAAAGATGACAAATGCTTGGCTAGGAGAGCTCCACATCATTTGCTTGGCCTTTGGTTGTTGAATTGAATGACTAGGATCAACTCAAGACAAAAGGATTGGCTATTATGAATTGTGTCATAATCCACTAAGCCTTGTCTCCTAGATATTACACAACATACAACAAATACACATATACGACATACAAGAGAAAGATAATATATGCAAGATATCATCTTCTCTCTCTTCTTCCATGTGATTTTCAACCAAGGCATAAAAAGAGAAGAAGGAAAAGTTTTGTTTTGCTCTCTACTCTTTTCTTGCTTATTCAACATCACCAAGAAAGCTAGCACAACATCTTGGATGGTTAAGGAAGCACATTCAAGCTTGTGTGGTCAACCCAAGGCTCTTGCACTTGTGGGAGGTTTTGTCAAAGCTTGAACTTGAATCCTTCATCTTTCTCACTTAGATCTACAATAGGTATACCTTGCTTATCTCTTTGTTTTACATATATAGTTGTATATATATGTTTGTACCTTGTTAATCATATGAAATCAAGACTAGGGTTTATGGATGTACATAGCTTTGTTATAGAAAGTTTTAAAATTCTAGCCATGGAACTTTTTTGGTTATTAGCTATGTTATCTCGATGATCCTTGAGATGATCCTTTTAGACGACCTTAGGAACAACCGGTCGATCAGTGCCAAAGGGGGTCTTTCGCCCGGAGCCCCTCTACCGAAAGAGGTTTCCTCCACCAGTCGACCGGTGGAACAGGGGTCGTCCGGTGGAGTCAAAATGCTGTTTTGAAAAATAGCCGTTAAAGAACCGTTGCAACATTTTCTTTAAATACCAAACCAATCTATTTCATAAAAAATCTCTTCCAACAACTCTAAAACATCATATATTGATTATAAGCTTTAAATCTCATATATTTCAATCAATATACACCAAGCTTGAGCTATAACTTGCAAATCGTTTGAGCATTCAAAGATTTTAATTGTATTATCTACTCGTTAAGGAGTTTTGATTATTCTTCATTGTACTATCATTCAAATACTCAAATCTTCGCATTGTATACACTCTTGGGCTCTAGTTTAGGATTGAGAGAATCCTTGTAAAGAGAAGAGTATGGGAAAATCCTTTGTGGACTCAAAGGAAGAGGGATAGTAGGTTGGAGCTTTACCTACATTTGAAAAGGCTTATATTTGCTCTTGTGGATTCAAGAGTGGGTTGCTCTTGTAGGGTTCAAGAGTGGACATATAAGTTGGTTTGTGCTTCACCAACATTTGAAGAAGCATTGATTTAGTGGAGTTTAGGAAATCCTAAGGAGGAAGACCTTAGGTGGTGGACTAGGCCTCCGGGAGTGCAAACCACTTGAAAATACCGAGTTTGATTTCCCTCTCCCTACTCTATTTACATTCATTATCATATATATTGTTTAGAGTAGTTATCTTGCTCTTGTGTGAGATTATTATTCATCATATTAACTCTTATTTAGTTATTCACATAAGGTGTTTGTTAAATTGTTTCAAATATGTTTTTGTGGGTTGTAGTAATTTTTTAAATAGCAATACTTTGCTATAATCTTAATTCACCCCCTCTCTTAAGATTATTTGCCACTAACATTTTCTTTTGGTCTATGTGTGAGTGTTGTTTAGTTTATTTATTTATTTATTTTGTGTGGTGTTTAATTGTGTGGTTATAAGGAAAGTAAACAAAGTCAAGCAAAGGTAGAAACTTCTAATTGCCATGTGTTAACTAGCTAGTTCGTTAAATGGTGAAAATGTGCACTTAAGTAGCTTAAGTAATGCAAATAAATGATTCGAACTGTGAAAATATATAAATTAAATGAAATTAGAATAAATACAAATAATAAAATTAATGAAGTAATTATCTTATGTAAATTATTTAAATGTATTTTAATTAAATACAATTATTAAAAATAATCAAATAGCTCGTTTAGTTCCGGACCTGGGCTTCTCATTCGAACAGTAAATCGAATTAATTTAAAGGCATGTTAAATGAATTTAAATAAATAAAATAGTAAGGTAATTGTCCTGGGCAAGTCATTTAAATATAAATTAAATAAAAACAAGTAGGGTAAATACAAATAATGAAAATAATAAATTAATTATTTCTTGTAAATCAATTAAATGCAATTTAAATAAATGCAAATGGCAAAAATAAGAGGAATAATTATTTTATGTAATTTAGTTAAATACAAATTAAATAAATGCAACTAATTATAGATTCATGTTTTTTCACGATTTATGCAAATTAATAAAATAAATATATGCAATTTCATAAATTAACAATATGCTTGATCCGGGGTGTCACACTCTCCTCCCCTTAAAACAATTGTGTTCTCACAATTCTTTTTCAGGAGACAACCTATGGAACTGCATCAACTCTGACCCATGTATACAAGTGAAGCACCTCACTAGACAACCAATAAGAAATCCTAGTAAGAATACCAAAGAGAATACCAATTGAGAAATCCTGAAATAAGATGCCAAATAAAGGCTTCGATTAAGAATATCAACTCTGAATTGTAAATGAAAACCCCTTCTGAATAGGAATACCATATAACAATTCCAAATAAGATTACTGAATAAGAAGTCCGAGCAAAATCCCGAGTGAAAATAACGAGGAAAATACCGAATAAGAATAGTGAAAAAATACCAACGATCGATCACCGAATATCAATCTCCGAGCACTGAATACCATTCACCGATCACCAGTAGACGACTGATCAATTGCTTCCTCTTTCTGTTGGTCCACATCTTTAGGAAAGCCACTATTGGCCATCTTTTATAAGGGGAAGAGATTATTTACCATTTCAATGGGTAATGCATGTATGCAGTTGGTTCCACATAAGATAAACCTTTAATACGCACATAAAACATTTGATATAATTTCCACATAATATGAAACTATTACACATGCACAATTAACACTTTAAACTAGTATGCAATCATTAACCATGTTAAAGTTCAATAATACCTAGTTTAATTAGCAAGACATATTAGCACAAATAACCGTTTAGTCCATGGAAATTAGATTCACATATTACTACAAATAAATAAGGCAAGTAATGGCTTATGAAATCGTTTAGATGCACATGTAATCACATAAATGTACAAATCACACAATTTACACATATTACGCAGATACAACACATAAGTGCACATTCATTTGAAGACCCACATGTCTCACATACAAGCACACACATTCATTTAGGGTCACACTTCACATGTACATACTCGAATGTTGCTACCTGACAAACCGAGGACCCTATCCTAGCTGAGAGCTATCTAAGCTCTGATGCCACCTGTAATATCCCGATCCCTCACGGAATCAGGACCAATAATATCAACCCGAGCTGTGAAACCCCACTTTTCTGCTTTAACTCGATTTACGTGCTTTGTCTCGTTTTGCGTGCATATGACCTGTTTATGTGCTATAGGGCCTAGAATGTTATAATTTTGATGTCAATACTCCTAATACGTGCTAAATGTGCATTCGTGAAATTTTCATCAAAAACGGAGTCAGAAATTTTATCGTCGATTTTCAGTGAATAGTGTTTTCGAAACACGTCCGCTATAATTTTGAAACTGGTCTTTTTAACCCTTCTAGACCTAGTCCACGGACTTTAATAGACCTGTGTTTGATGAAAACGGTTTTAAAATCGGCTTAAGAATTTATTAGGGTTTTTACACCGACTTTTGCGAAAATCGAGTTTTAAGCCGACTCGGGTGGAATTCTTTGAATGTAAAACTTCTTGTCACCTAAAAATAATCCACTTGTGATATTTTGGGGGTTGCATAATTATTTTTAACTTGGTGAGCACTAAAATGCAATTAAAGTCATTAAAAACACAAAAATACCTATTAAAACTAACTTTGACTTTGCATTTTTTTAATTGACCAAGCTTTTAAATACTCCTTGTCATCAACACACACTCACACAACACAAAACACACTCCACAAACACACACATGGCCGAGAGAAAGAGGAGAGAAAAAGAAAGAGAATTTCAAAGCTTTTCAATCCAATTTTTCAAAGAAAAACCTAGTTTTTGTCCGTGAAACTTCGCACCGACTTGGATTCCGCTTGTTGGGCACGCATTGCACGCATTCCTAGGCTTTTATCGCATCAAAGGTGAGAGAAAAATTCTAGATCTCAAAATGTCATTTTTGTGTTTTTGCGTATAAATGAAGATTGAACCGTTAGAATTGTAATCTGATGTTAGATTATTGCTCCTTGCATGCTAGGGATCATTATATACTAATACTACGAGTTTCTGTCGGATATAGCATAATTTTTATTTTCCGGGTATTTAATTTTGATTAAAATGTTCAAAGTTGATTTAATTGAGTTGCGTTGCTCGAAATCGATTGCCGTCGATTTCTAAATACTTGATAATTACGTGTTAGCGCTGTTGTAATGCCGAATTTTCGATTACATTGTTTGTGTGAAAATCCGGAAAATCCAGCCATGACATCTTAGGATTTTAGGGTTATCGGGCATGATTTAGAGGTGTTATGGTGGATTTCCGAGAGGGCTAATGTAGTAGGTTGAATGGGTGAGTGATAGGAACTGATTTGGCAATGTTTGGATTAGTAGATTGTAAGTTATGAATTTTAGAAGTTTAGGTTGTCATTCTTTAATTTCTTGAACGATGCCTTAGATGGTTGGGTAGTGTTCGAGTGATGAATGGTGAGTCGTTGTTGAGTAATTTAGGGTTTAATTATGTATATTATGCATGTCCGGTTAGATGGCCTACTTTGTCATCTAACTACGTTGTTTGTTGTTTAATTTAATATTGATGTTATATTGATGTTATTGATTGATTATTATTGAATGCGGGAATCGGGCACTCTTGTTGCTGATCTCCCAATTGATTGATTGATTTATGCTTGCATGATGATTGATGAATATGGAGTCTTGGTATGTGTGTGCCACCTCTCGGGCAGCGTCGGGCTGTCGGGTTGATAACGGCATGACTGCCATAGGCTACCCCCAGCTCGCATGACGGAGATGTCATGGAGGGAAGGGGCTAGTGAGGTACCTCGGGTGCGTGAGTAATGGGGAGTTATAAGAAGAACGGTTGAGATCGTGATGGCGTTTGGAGCTACACCAAATAGAGTATCCTTATTGATTGGTTATATAGTTATGTGATGATAGTATTATTTATGTTGTTATGTGATGATAGCATTATTATTGTTGTTGTGTGTTTACTTGCTCAAAGGACTAAATCCAAGGAGCGTAGTGAATACTGTCGAGATCTATCGGATCCTCACTGGGCTTATTTTATATAAGCTCACTCTCTATTAATGCATGCTTACAGGTGTTGCAGAGCCGGATTACGGGTATGTGCCTCCTGAAGAGGAGAATGTGGAAAATGTGCTTTACGTGGACGAGTCATATGTTCCCGAGTCTTATCCATGATTATATGTTGTTTAATGTCATGTATATTAGCTTAATAGACTTTTATATGCTTTGTGGTTCTTATTGTAATAGATGTTGGAAGATGATGATCCAAATGGTGTTAACTTAGTGGCTTTCTTTTGTCTATGGTTAAGTTGTAAATATGTCTCAACTTACTTTTGAAATGTATGATAAAGTTGAGGTATTGTATGTCATGTTGGAACGGAGGCGTATAACGAAGATGTTTTATCGTATAATATGGTTGTGTTGTATGTTGTTGTTTGTATTGAAGAATTACTGGTTGTATGACGTTTAATGAGGTTGGTTTAGAACCTCGGAAATCTGTTTACTGTCGTTATGCCGCCGAAATTCCGTTGCGTCCTGACTGATCGTAGGTGGGGTCGAGTTGGGGCGTGACAGTTTAAGTGGTATCAGAGCTCATGTTAGCTGTCAGCCGGGGTATCCTCGGAATGTGGGTAGTGGTCTAAGCATGCAAGTATGTATTAAGTGAAAGAAAAGTGAAAGATATGTTAATATGTTTATGTGATTAATTTACTTATGTGTCTAACTTTTTGTGTGACCAATATGCCTTGTGTGTTAAGTGAACTAATGTGGTCAATATGTTTTATGTGATAACGTGTTATACATACTCAATGTGTTGTAATTAATGTGCATTATGTGATTAATGTGTATTATGTGACAATTGTGTTTTATGTGATTTTGTGCCTTGTGTGAAGTTAGTTGTTTATGTGCTTTTAATTGTTTATAACTAGCTTATGTGAAACAACGTGCTTTAGGTGGTCAATATACTTTAAGTGACCAATGTGAGTTACGTGATCAACTTGTCTTATGTGAAGTTTGTTGCTTATGTGACTTTAATTCTTTATAACTTACTTCTGTGATATAACCTGTTTATGTGATGTTGACTTCTTATATGTTGAATTGTGTGTTATGTGATAATGTTGCATTGTATGATAATTGCACATTACGTTATACTTGTCTTTCATATGATATAGTTGCATACATGTTTTAACTCGTGAGTGACCTTTTAATGTCTAGGGTGATTATAAGAGCTTTCGGAAATAGAGATAGGCCATGATTTTGAATTATTATTATTCTAGTAGTTTATCGATGAGATTTTAATTGTTATGTTTATGGATTTTAGTTTCGGCTTAGTGGATTGATCTTGATGTTCCTTTAGCGAGAATGAAGTTGTTCGAGGAAAATAGCAATGTATCTTGATGATTATAATTACTTTTGTTGCCATGTTTAACTTATTATTACTTGGAGATGAATCATAAGTTGAGGTTTCTGTGAGGTTGTGATTAGACACTTTTGGAGTCTCAACTCAGATTATACTTTCTTGAGGTTATTTTAGAATGAATTTATTTGAGGAATTAGTGATATATATTTGTGAATGGAATGAAGTGTGGTATAACATGTGAATATGTCTACTATTTGGGATTTTTATATTATTAATGTGTATTTTGGAGTTTTGATCTTTAAACCTTGGAGACAATTGGAGTGATTCCTGACTAAAGTTACTCTATTCGAAGATGTAATTGTTCGGAGATAGAATTATTTGAGGAAATAAGAATGCATTTTGGTGACTGAACATTTACTTACCTACATTAAGCTTTTGAGTTCTAGGTGGTATGACTTTCTAAATTGTTGATTGAGGATTCACTAGTGTTATAATGGGTTAGTATGAATCTGTATTGTATTATCAGATTTTGGAGTCCTAATTAGTTAATCTTGTTGGGTAATCGGTGATTTATCTTGTTTAGTGATTGGTCTGGTATGGAATGTAAAATTTTGGGGTGATTTATCTTGTTTGGTGATTGTTATGACTCCTTAGGTTCTTTAGATCTCCTTAGTGTCTTGTTTTGGAGGAAGATAGATTGTAGGATTTGACTTCTTGGTGTTTAAATGTGTAGGTGGGACACCCTTCTTGTGCTTCATAATTCTATCAGTCTTATTATTATCTTTTACTCTATTCTCACTTATTTGAGAGGGAGTTACACTTTTCTAGCATATCAATTGTTTCTTGAAAGTTTTGCTTATTGGATTAATGGATCCTATACTCATTTGACATTGTTTCCATTCTTAACATTCATATTTGCTTCTTATAACAATGTCGCTTATTGGAGTTAAGGTTTGAGACTTCTATATTTCATTCTATATCTCTAGCCATTCGTTTCAATATTTCATTTCATCCTATTACTATTCATTTGGAAGTAATTTCACCTTTGGTATACCATTTTACTTATTCGATTTAACTTGTTTGATGTACTCCCTACCTAAGTACATCATTGTCATTCTTGTTGATCCTTGGTAATCCTATTGTTTTATTATTAAATCCAGAGTCATTACTTTGCTTGTAATTGCTCACTCAAAGTACTCGGCACTGTCCTATTGTTATCATTTCTTATTCGTACTTCTTTGGTATTGCGTGCTGAGATACTCTTGCCACTCATGTTTCTATTGAATTAATCATCTCTTATTTCTTAATTTCATTTCGCCTCAAGTACAACTTACTTGTTGGTTCCTTGAACAATTATCGAGAATTGAAATATCTACTTGTTCAGGAATTTTTGTTCAACATACTCAGCACTGTTTTGACTCGTCATCATCCTTTGTTCGTACTTAATTAACTGATAGGTGCTGAGACATTTCTTATCTTAGTTATCATGCTTCCTTATTAAACTATTAGCCTCTTGATTCTCTAACTTGTTTGACCTATTGTTCCCTTGATTGTTGGCTCGAATATGACTTTTCATATTCGTATTTCCTTGTAAATTTCATAAGAGCCATATTCTGACAAATGTCACTTTTGAGATATTTCCTTGATCAGTAATCATTCATGTTATCGTAAATGAGTTTTTAAACCCTCGGGGTGTTCATAGAGCTCTTTTGTGTAATAGGGGATGATTGATAAGTAGTGGTGTCATGCTAGGACTTTGGAGTTGTGATTTCTTTCATATGCAATAAGATATTAGGTAGGAGAGAATTATGAATTGGAGATTGTCTTGGAATTATGATCATCAACTTGCAGTCAACAGAGTTGGTTCTTTTGAGGTCTTTGGTTAAGTGTCATCCTAAGAGATAAATGAGAACTAAGAGAAGTATTGTTATGCGTAACGATTGAGGATTTAATTGTCTATCAATTCGAGAATTGCGCGGACGCAATTGTTTTAAGGAGGGGAGAATGTGAAACCCCACTTTTCTGCTTTAACTCGATTTACGTGCTTTGTCTCGTTTTGCGTGCATATGACCTGTTTATGTGCTATAGGGCCTAGAATGTTATAATTTTGATGTCAATACTCCTAATACGTGCTAAATGTGCATTCATGAAATTTTCATCAAAAACGGAGTCAGAAATTTTATCGTCGATTTTCAGTGAATAGTGTTTTCAAAACACGTCCGCTATAATTTTGAAACAGGTCTTTTTAACCCTTCTAGACCTAGTCCACGGACTTTAATAGACCTGTGTTTGATGAAAACGGTTTTAAAATCGGCTTAAGAATTTATTAGGGTTTTTACACCGACTTTTGCGAAAATTGAGTTTTAAGCCGACTCGGGTGGAATTCTTTGAATGTAAAACTTCTTGTCACCTAAAAATAATCCACTTGTGATATTTTGGGGGTTGCATAATTATTTTTAACTTGGTGAGCACTAAAATGCAATTAAAGTCATTAAAAACACAAAAATACCTATTAAAACTAACTTTGACTTTGCATTTTTTTAATTGACCAAGCTTTTAAATACTCCTTGTCATCAACACACACTCACACAACACAAAACACACTCCACAAACACACACATGGCCGAGAGAAAGAGGAGAGAAAAAGAAAGAGAATTTCAAAGATTTTCAATCCAATTTTTCAAAGAAAAACCTAGTTTTTGTCCGTGAAACTTCGCACCGACTTGGATTCCGCTTGTTGGGCACGCATTGCACGCATTCCTAGGCTTTTATCGCATCAAAGGTGAGAGAAAAATTCTAGATCTCAAAATGTCATTTTTGTGTTTTTGCGTATAAATGAAGATTGAACCGTTAGAATTGTAATCTGATGTTAGATTATTGCTCCTTGTATGCTAGGGATCATTATATACTAATACTACGAGTTTCTGTCGGATATAGCATAATTTTTATTTTCCGGGTATTTAATTTTGATTAAAATGTTCAAAGTTGATTTAATTGAGTTGCGTTGCTCGAAATCGATTGCCGTCGATTTCTAAATACTTGATAATTACGTGTTAGCGCTGTTGTAATGCCGAATTTTCGATTACATTGTTTGTGTGAAAATCCGAAAAATCCAGCCATGACATCTTAGGATTTTAGGGTTATCGGGCATGATTTAGAGGTGTTATGGTGGATTTCCGAGAGGGCTAATGTAGTAGGTTGAATGGGTGAGTGATAGGAACTGATTTGGCAATGTTTGGATTAGTAGATTGTAAGTTATGAATTTTAGAAGTTTAGGTTGTCATTCTTTAATTTCTTGAACGATGCCTTAGATGGTTGGGTAGTGTTCGAGTGATGAATGGTGAGTCATTGTTGAGTAATTTAGGGTTTAATTATGTATATTATGCATGTCCGGTTAGATGGCCTACTTTGTCATCTAACTACGTTGTTTGTTGTTTAATTTAATATTGATGTTATATTGATGTTATTGATTGATTATTATTGAATGCGGGAATCAGGCACTCTTGTTGCTGATCTCCCAATTGATTGATTGATTTATGCTTGCATGATGATTGATGAATATGGAGTCTTGGTATGTGTGTGCCACCTCTCGGGCAGCGTCGGGCTGTCGGGTTGATAACGGCATGACTGCCATAGGCTACCCCCAGCTCGCATGACGGAGATGTCATGGAGGGAAGGGGCTAGTGAGGTACCTCGGGTGCGTGAGTAATGGGGAGTTATAAGAAGAACGGTTGAGATCGTGATGGCGTTTGGAGCTACACCAAATAGAGTATCCTTATTGATTGGTTATATAGTTATGTGATGATAGTATTATTTATGTTGTTATGTGATGATAGCATTATTATTGTTGTTGTGTGTTTACTTGCTCAAAGGACTAAATCCAAGGAGCGTAGTGAATACTGTCGAGATCTATCGGATCCTCACTGGGCTTATTTTATATAAGCTCACTCTCTATTAATGCATGCTTACAGGTGTTGCAGAGCCGGATTACGGGTATGTGCCTCCTGAAGAGGAGAATGTGGAAAATGTGCTTTACGTGGACGAGTCATATGTTCCCGAGTCTTATCCATGATTATATGTTGTTTAATGTCATGTATATTAGCTTAATAGACTTTTATATGCTTTGTGGTTCTTATTGTAATAGATGTTGGAAGATGATGATCCAAATGGTGTTAACTTAGTGGCTTTCTTTTGTCTATGGTTAAGTTGTAAATATGTCTCAACTTACTTTTGAAATGTATGATAAAGTTGAGGTATTGTATGTCATGTTGGAACGGAGGCGTATAACGAAGATGTTTTATCGTATAATATGGTTGTGTTGTATGTTGTTGTTTGTATTGAAGAATTACTGGTTGTATGACGTTTAATGAGGTTGGTTTAGAACCTCGGAAATCTGTTTACTGTCGTTATGCCGCCGAAATTCCGTTGCGTCCTGACTGATCGTAGGTGGGGTCGAGTTGGGGCGTGACACGAGCTAATCCCGAAGGCACGAAAAATGAGAAAAAACATACAGAGTTTTCCCTACACCTAGGCCAAACCAAAACCTGCAAACAAAATATTTTCACAACATACAATAACCACAACATATACAAGGTTCCATTTCTAGTTCAAATGACAGTTCTAGTGTGAAATCCCAAATTTCGTCTTTGTGTGAAATTGAATGTTTTGACCTGTATATGTGTTATTTGATTTAGAAAGTGCTAATTTTTTGATTTCTACTTCTGTTACTTGCTATGTGAGCATCCATGAATTTTTCAAAAAATCGACATTGAAAATTTTATCGTCGAGTTTATGAATAGTATTTTTGAAACACGTCCTCTAAAATTTTGAAACTAGTCTTTTAGGCATTTAAAAACCTAGTCCTCGGATATTAATAGACCTGTATTCAATTAAAATGGATTTTAAAATGAATTAGGAATTTAAAAGGATTTTTCGTCATTAGCAAAAATAAGTATTATATATTAGTTATATATATATATATATATATATATATATATATGCATACATATACTTACATATATAAGTTGTCAACTGAAATATAGTCCTAATAAATATAGTATTAGTTATATAGTATTTATATTTCTCTTTTAGACTAAAAACAACTAAAATGGAAAAATTGACAACTTTGACTTAACTTATAATTTTTGTTGTAGTGGTTGAAATTGAATAGTTCTTGCTTCTATGAGTTTGTTAATTATAGCGTAGTAATGTTGTAATGCCGAATTTTTTATTTGAATGTTGTAGAAAAAGTCCGAAAATTCAGCCTAGGTGCATTGCCAAAAATAGGGTAGTTGGGCTTGCTTTAGATGGCTTTTGGTTGGTTTAAGAGGGGGCTAATGTACTTGCATTGATGGTTGAGTGGCAGCAGGCCAGGGTTATCAGGGTAGACCTGCAAGCAGTGCACCTTAGCAGCAGTGGGTTCAGGTTCGGGCCAACGCAGTGGACTTGGAGGAGTTACTTGAGGCAGCGGCAGTTGTGGAAGGTAACTTTCTTATACTCAATCAACTTGTTAAAGTATTGATTGATTTTGGTGCTACACATTCTTTCATTACACCTACCTGTGTGCAACGTGTTAATGTCCAACCTGAGAAGTTACCTTATGTGGTTGAGATTAGTACTTATTTGATTGATAAGTATGCGATTGACTTAGTATGTAAAGACTGTAAAATACATGTTAAGGGTTAGGATTTTCCTTCGGACCTTATCTTATTTCATTTCCGAGGGTATAATGTTATCTTAGGTATAAATTGGCTTTCCAAGTATGACGCTCAGTTAAACTGTAGAACAAAGGTAGTACAGTTTCGGTTGCTAGAACAGCCAGTGGTCGAGGTAGCAGGGAACCGGGATGCTAAGATGAATTTCATTATCTCATCAGTTAAAGCTATTAAGTTGGTGTCACGCCCCAACTCGACCCCACCTACGATCAGTCAGGACACAACAGAATTTCGGCAGTATAACGACAGTAACACAGATACCAGGGCTCTAAACCAACCCTTTTTAAATTCATACATCCAACTCCAAAGATTAAAAAAAAATCCACAACTTTTTGCAACAACATACAACACAATCATTTCCATATATATATATTTATCAACCATACAACAATTCATTCATAAGTTATACACCTCCGTTCCAACATCAATCCAAAGGCTATTTCATACATTTCCAAAATAGGTTATAAATTAGTCTAGCAATCTAATCATGTTCAAAAGAAAAACTACTAAACTAGCAATATACATAAGTCTTTATCTTTAAGTATTTATACAATACATTATACTACAAAGGCTAAGACAAACTCATGGACACGACTCCGGCACGTAAGTGTGAGATCCTAGATTTTATCTTTACCTAGATTTGCGTGATTTGACCTGTATATGTGTTATATGAGTTAGAATATGCTAATTATGTAATTTATATTCCTATTACATGCTAAGCGTGCATTCATGCAATTTTCATCAAAATCGGCATCATAAATTTTATCGATGATTTTTGTGAATAGTATTTTGGACACACGTCTGCTAAAATTTTTACAGGGGTGTTTTAAACGTTTTAAAAACTAGTCGTCGGATATTAATAGACTTGTGTCTGATTAAAAAGGATTTTGAATCGACTTTGTCATTTTAAAGGTTTTTACACTTTCTTTTGCAAAAATTGCGTTTTAAACCAAGTCGGGCGAGAGTCTTTGCATGTTGAAATTTTTGTCACCTAAAATAAACTACCTAACAATAGTCTACATGTTAATTGCTTGTTTGTGAGAAAAATAGTCTAAAATACTAATTAAAAGACCAAAAATACTAAAACTAGTTTATTTGTTTCAACTTTGACTTTTTAATTTTGTTGACTTTGAGCTTATAAGCATCAACACACACTAAAAAGCTTACAAAACACACTCACAAACACACACAAGGCCGATACTTCATAGAGAGAAAATGGGAGAAAATTTTAACAGTTTTTCAAAGCAATTTTCATTAAAAAAAACTTAGGTTTTGTCCGAATCTTTTCAAACCGAGTTAGATTATGATTGTTGGGCACGCATTGCACACATTCCGAGGCTTGTTTCGGATCAAAGGTGAGAGAAAAATTTTAGATCTCAAAATGCTATTTTTATGTAAATTCATTTAATCGAATTTTTAGCCGTTGAAATGTTAAATTATTGTTATATTATTGCTCAGTGGATGCTAATAATCATTTATGTGTGTTTATATAACTTTTGAATGGTTGTAGCATATATTTCTATTTTTCGGGTATTGAAATTAAGTTATTGGCTTGTTGTTGAATTAATGGAGTTGGGGTGGTTAGAATTGGTTGTTGTTAGCTTCTAAAAGTTTATTACATTCGTGGTAGTAATGTTGTACTGCCGAAATTCTGTTGCGTCTTGACTGATCATAGGTGGGGTTGAGTTGGGGCGTTACATTAAGTGGTATCAGAGTTTATGTTTAGTTGTCAACCGGGGTATTCTTGGAATGTGGGTAATGGTCTTAGCATGAAAGTATGTATGAAGTGAAAGAAAAGTGAAATATGTGTTAATATGATTAAGTGATTATGTGATTTAGTGACTATGTGATTATGTGATCAATCTGTTTATGTGATTAATACTTAAGTGATTTATGTGCTTTATGTGAGTTGTTACTTATGTGCTAATAATTGTCTATAGCCTGTCTATGTGCTATAACATGTGCTAACTCTTTGATAGTAGAATGTCAGGTCGACCGAGAATACGGGGTAAGCCCCAGGGTGATGACTAGGCACCGGGTAATATGGCACCGGGCTGAGATCAGGGTGATGACCATATTGCTGCAGCTATGGATAGAATGACGGAAATCAATGCAGGACAAACACAGATCTTAGCAGGACAAGCTGCCCAGGCACATAATATATAAACTCAGTTACAAAACGCTCAGGGTGGTTATTAAGGGCGTAACACGTTGAATGAATTCTTGGGTTACTATCCACCAAGATTCCAAGGTGAGCTGGATGATAGAAAGGCGGAGGCATGGATCAACAAGATTGAGAAATTTTTTGATCCTTTGGACTACACTGACGAGAGGAAAGTCACTTTTGCAATTTATTTGTTTGATGACGAGGCCAAAGAGTAGTGGCGTACAGTAAAATCTGGTTGGGAGGCTAGAGGTACTCCTTATGTTTGGGATACCTTTCTTAGAGTGTTTCGGGCTAAGTACATCCTGAGGTTTGCGAGGGAGTGGAGAGAGGCGGAGTTTCTGTCTTTGGTTTAGAAGCATGCTATGGTGGCCCAATATGAGGCCACTTTTATCAAACTATCCCAGTATGCACCAGAATTTGTAGTAGATGAGGAGTGTAAGACTCAAAGATTTATGTTGGGTTTGAGGCCAGAGATTCAGGATGCCATTGCCCTAAATCAGTATGATGTGTTTTATGAGGCTTTTGAGGTGGAATCTATATTGGAAAAGAGGAAAGGGGAGCAGATTGGACC
Organism: Ehretia macrophylla; assembly: GCA_037974665.1. Classification (NCBI taxonomy): domain Eukaryota; kingdom Viridiplantae; phylum Streptophyta; class Magnoliopsida; order Boraginales; family Ehretiaceae; genus Ehretia; species Ehretia macrophylla. The sequence goes on from CM075766.1 coordinate 3,606,687, forward strand.
TAGTCAGGCTAGTAAGAGGCCATTTCAGTCGCAGGGTCAGCAGGGTATATATAGGCCTCCTGGGCAGCAGGTTGTGTACAGGCCGTCAGTACAGCAGAGCTCTTTTAAACCTCAGGGTCAGTAGGGTTTCTATAGGCCTCAGTTTCAGCAGGGGTCCTTCCAGGCTCCATCACAGTATAGGCCGGCCCAATCTCAGGGTCAATATAGGCCTAGCATTGCTAGACCTCAGCAGCAGGCTGGTTCAGCTACTTTTGCATCTTTTGGGTATTCGAGGGGCAGTGTTAGTGCTTCGTCACTGTAGGGTACTTACTGTAAACGTCAGGGCCATTTGAAGGCCGACTGTAGGGTGAAAGCAAGAACATGTTTAGGTTATGATAGCAATCAGCATAGGGCAAGGGATTGCCCTAGATTTCAGAGGTTTGAGGGTTGGGCAGCAACCTAGGGTTATCCGGGTCGACCTACCAGTGGTGTACCTCAGCAGTAGCGGGCTCAAGCTCGGGCCTACGTAGTGGATTTGGAGGAAATACTTGAGGCAGCGGCAGTCGTAGAGGGTAACTTCCTTATACTCAATCAATTTGTTAAATTGTTGATTGATTCTAGTGCTACGCATTCTTTCATTACGCCTACTTGTGTGCAACGTGTTAACATGCAACCTGAAAGATTGCCTTATGTGGTTGAGATTAGTACTTCTTTAACTGATAAGTATGTGACTGGCTTAGTATGTAAAGACTGTAAAATACATGTTAAGGGTCAAGATTTTCCTTCAGACCTTATTTTATTTCCTATCCGAGGGTATAATGTTATCTTGGGTATGGACTGGCTTTCTAAGTATGATGCCCAGTTAAATTGTAGAATAAAGGTAGTACAGTTTCATTTTCCAGATCAGCCAGTGGTTGAGGTAGCAGGGAACCGGGATGCTAAGACGAATTTTATTACCTCATTAACTAAAGTTGTTAAGCTGGTAAGTAAGGGGTGTTCAGGTTATCTAGCTTATTTGATCAACAAGCCATATGATAAGCTAAAGCTGGAGAAAGTTCCTATTATTCGGGAATATCCCAATGTATTTCCGAAGGAGTTTCCAAGATTGCCGCCAGAAAGAGATGTTGAGTTTGTAATTAATTTGATTCCCGGTACTCAACCTAATCAGTGTACCGGATGACACCAGCCGAACTTAAGGAGCTAAAAACACAGTTGCAGGAGTTATTAGAGAAGGGTTTCATTCAGCAGTGTTCTTTACCATGGGGAACACCTGTTTTATTTGTAAAGAAGAAAGATGGTACCTTGAGATTATGTATTGATTATCGTGGTTTGAATCAGGTGACCATCAAGAACAAGTATCCTTTACCACTGATTGAAGAGTTGTTTGATCAACTTTAGGAAGCCAAAGTCTATTCTAAATTCGACTTGAGGCAGGGGTATTATCAGCTTCAGATTCGTACGGAGGATGTTCCAAAGGCTGCTTTCAGGACTCAGTACGAGCATTATGAATTTGTAGTTATGCCCTTTGGACTGACTAATGCAATGGTAGCATTCATGGATCTTATGTATCGGGTCTTTCAGCCGTACTTGGACCAGTTCGTGGTAATCTTTATTAATGATATCTTGGTTTATTCTAAGTCTGAATCGGAGCACGAGCAACATCTACGGCTTGTCTTACAGAAGCTGTAGGAGCATCAGTTGTTTGCGAAATTCAGCTAATGTGAATTTTGGCTGTAACGAATATCTTTTCTTGGCCATGTGATTACATAGAGCGGTATTTCTGTAGATTCCACTAAGATTGAAGTGGTGATATCTTGGAAACAGCCGGAGAACGTTTCGGAGGTTCGTAGCTTCCTTGGCTTGGTAGGTTATTATTGTAGGTTTGTGAAGGACTTTTCTAAGATTGCAGGGCCACTTTCTAAGTTAACTCAGAAATGGACCAGCTTTATTTGGGATGAGAAATGTGAGAGTGGGTTTCAGGAGTTGAAAAAGAGATTGACTACCGCTCCAGTACTTGCTCTACTAGACGGGACCGATAATTTGGTTATCTATAACGATGCATCCAAGGAGGGCTTGGGTTGTGTGCTTATGCAGAATGGCTGGGTTATTGCCTAAGCATCTAGAAAGTTGAAGCCGTATGAGGAGAATTATCCGACTCATGATCTTGAGTTGGCAACCATTGTATTTGCACTGAAAAAGTAGCGTCATTATTTGTGGGGGCAATAAGTTCGATATTTTCACCGATCATAAGAGTCTGAAGTATTTGTTCTCACAAAAGGAGTTGAATATGTGTCAACAGAGGTAGACGAAACTTCTCAGAGATTATAATTTCTCTATCAGTTATCTGCCTTGGAAGGCAAATGTGGTAGCATACGCTCTTAGCCGTAAGGCGAGTATTGCTTGTTTGTCTATCAAGAAGTGGGAGGTTCTTGAGGAAATCAGTTATTGGAGACCAGATTTAACTCAGGTTGGGGTGATGTGTTCACATCTCCGTATTCAACCTTTATTGCTATCTCAAATTAGAGAAGCTCAGCAGCTTGATTCAAAACTTCAGAAGATCAAGGATCAGATTACGGATGATCAGTCTGACTTTAAATTACATAAAGATGGTATTCTTCGGTTTCAGAACAGGGTTTGTGTTCCTGATAAACCGGGTTTGAGGAGAGGTATTCTAGAAGAGGCTCATAATTCTAAGTACCATTCATCCTAGTGGAAACAAGATGTATCGGGATTTGAAGCAACATTATTGGTAGAATAACTTGAAAATGGAGGTTGCTCAGTTTGTATCCAAATGTTTGACTTGTCAGCAAGTGAAAGCAGAACATCAACGACCCGCAAGGTTGCTTCAGCCATTGGCAATACCAGAGTGGAAGAGAGAGCATATTACGATGGACTTCGTCACTAATTTTCCTAGAACACTGAAAGGTAACGATGCAATTTGGGTTGTTGTGGACAGTTTGACGAAGACAGTTTATTTTATTCCAATGAGGATGTGAGATGAGGTTGCAAAGTTGACGGATCTTTATTTGGATCAGATTGTTAGACTTCACGGGATTCCATCTAGTATTATCTCAGATTGAGATCCTCAATTTACTTCTCGATTGTGGGAAAAACTTCAAGAGACTTTGGGTACTCAGTTAAACTTCAGTACAGCATATCATCCACATACTGACGGTCAGTCTGAGCGGACTATTCAGATTCTGGAGGATATGCTCAGGGCTTGTGTTCTGGACTTCAGAAAGAACTGGGAGAAACACGTACCACTTGGTGAGTTTGCCTATAACAATAGTTATCAAGCGACTATTGGAATGGCACCTTTTGTAGCTCTTTACGGCCGTAAGTGCCGATCACCTTTGTATTGGGATGAACTAGGGGAGATGAAGGCTATTGATCCGACTATCATGCCAGAGCTTCTAGAGAAGATTGAGAATGTTCAGTTGATCAGGCAGAGAATGCTTACAGCGCAGAGCAGATACAAGAGTTATGCTGATAAGTGTTGTCGGGATTTGGAGTTTGTAGTCGGGGATCGGGTTTTCTTGAAATTGTTTCCTCGAAAGGGGTTTGCTCGGTATAGTAAAGGTGGTAAGTTGAATCCAAGGTTTGCAGGACCATTTGAGATTATCGGCAGGGTTGGAAAGTTAGCATATCGGTTGGCTTTACCGGAGAACTTCTCTACTGTTCATGATGTTTTTCACGTGTCTAATTTGCGAAAATATAATCAGGATCCTTCTCATATTCTAGAGCCAGAGTCGTTACAATTTTGTGAGAATCTGACTTATGATGAGTGGCCGATTCGCATTCTTGATCAGATGGAACGGGAGTTGAGGTCGAAGAAGATTCCAATGGTCAAAGTGTTGTGGAAGCATCATAGGATTGAGGAAGCTACTTGAAAGAGGCGAGATCAGATGCAGCAGTAGTATCCATATCTTTTCCGTACAGAAAGTAAGAATTTCGAGGATAAAATTTCTTTAAGGGGAGGAAAATGTGAGACCCCAAATTTAGTCTTTGCATAGATTTGCGTGATTTGACCTGTTTATGTGTTATATTAGTTAGAATGTGCTAATTCTGTGATTTATATTCCTATTACATGCTAAGTGTGCATTCATGAAATTTTTATAAAAATCGGCATCATAAATTTTATTAACGATTTTTGTGAATAGTATTTTGAACACACGTCTGCTAAAATTTTTACAGGAGTGTTTTAAAAGTTTTAAAAACTAGTCCTTGGATATTAATAAACCTGTGTCTAATTAAAACGAATTTTGAATCGGCTTTGGAATTTTAAAGGTTTTTACACTTTCTTTTGTAAAAATCGCGTTTTAAACCGAGTCGGGCGAGAGTCTTTGCATGTGGAAATTTTTGTCACCTAAAATAAACTACCTAAAAATAGTCTAAGTGTTAATTGCTTGTTTGTGAGAAAAATAGTCTAAAATACTAATTAAAAGACTAAAAATACTAAAACTAGTGTATTTGTTTGAACTTTGACTTTTTAATTTTGTTGACTTTGAGCTTATAAGCATCAACACACACTAAAAAGCTTACAAAACACACTCACAAACACACACAAGGTCGAGACTTCATAGAGAGAAAAGGGAGAAAATTTCAAAAGTTTTTCAAAGCAATTTTCATTAAAAAAAACTTAGTTTTTGTCCGAATCTTTTCAAACCGAGTTAGATTCAACTTGTTGGGCACGCATTGCATGCATTCCTAGGCTTGTTTCAGATCAAAGGTGAGAGAAAAATTCTAGATCTCAAAATGCTATTTTTATGTAAATTCATATAATTGAATTTTTAGCCTTTGAAATGTTAAATTGTTGTTAGATTATTGCTTAGTGGATGCTAATGATCATTTATGTGTGTTTATATAAGTTTTGAACGGTTGTAGCATATATTTCTATTTTTCGGGAATTAAAATTGAGTTATTGGCTTGTTGTTGAATTAATGGAGTTGGGGTGGTTGGAATTGGTTGCTGTTAGCTTCTAAAAGTTTTTTAAATTCGTGGTAGTAATGTTGTACTGCCGAAATTCCGTTGCATCTTGACTGATCGTAGGTGGGGTCGAGTTGGGGCGTTACAGTAAGACTCATCCACATAAAGCACATTCTCAGCTTCTTGAGGCACGTACCCGAAATCCTGTTCAGTAACACCTGAATTCATATAACGAATGAGAGTGAGCTTATATAAAACAAGCCTAGTGAGGATTTGATAAATCTCTTAACAGTATTTACTATACTACTTGGAAATCATCCTTTGAGCAGTAAATACATAATAAACATCAATAATAATATAAGCACAACAATGATAATAACCAATCAATAAGGATACTCTAGTTGGTGTAGCTCCAAATGCCATCACGATCTCAACCATCTTCTTATAACTCTCCATTACTCACACACTCGAGGTACCTCACTAGCTCTTTCCTCCATGGCACTTCCGCCCATGTGAGCTAGGGGTAGTCTATGATAGTCATACCGTTACCAACCCGACAGTCCAATGCTGCCCGAGAGGTAGCACACATATACCAAGACTCATGACAATAATAATAATCATTCATATCACAGGAGGACAACAAAGCAGGTTGCCTATCTCCCGGCTTCATCAATAATCATCTGTTAACATCATTTCAACAACATAACATCAATTAATCAATTAACAACTCAACAACTAAGGTAGATGACAAAGTAGGCCACCCAACTTAACATGCATTATTCTACTCAACCAAACTCTAATCTAACCAACAACAACCCATGATTCAACCACTCAAACACCACTCAATCAACTAAAGACATTATTTCAACATTTAAAGAAAGACTACTCAAACTTCCAAAAGTCATAACTTGCAATCTACTAATCCAAAATCCTCCAAACCAGTTTCTATCACTCACCCACTCAAGCAACTACATTAGCCCCCTCGGAAACCAACAACAATCCATCCAAAACAAGCCCAACAACCCTAAAACCTCAATGCACCATGGCTGAATTTTTCGGACTTTCACCACGACATCACAATCAAAATTTCGGCATGACAACATTACTACCACGTATTTAAGAAACTTTTAGAAGTTAACAGCAATCAATTCCAACCACCACAATAACAATTATTCAACATTAAGCCAAATACTCAACTTTAATACCCGAAAAATAGAAATACATGCTCTCACGGTTCAAAACTAGTATAAACTCATATTAATGATCCCTAGCATCTACTGAGCAGTATTCAAACATTAATTCAATATTTCAATGGCTAAAAATTCAATTATATGAATTGACATAATAATAGCATTTTGAGATCTAGAATTTTTCTCTCACCTTTGATGTTATGTGATGTTATAAATGTGTGCAATAGTTGCCCAACAAGTGAAATCAAGCTTTGAATGACTCAATTCGACTTTAAAATGCAAAATCTACGAGAAAAATGCATTGAAAAACTTTGAAAATGCCTTCTTTCTTCTCCCTCATGGAGCCATGGTTTTTATGTGTTTTGTGGTGTTTTGGCTGATATTTGAGTATATATTAAGTAATAAGTCAATGCAAAAAAAAATTGGTCAAAGTTGAAACTAGTTTAGTATTTTTAGTATTTTAGTTGTTTTTAGACTATTTTTAGTATATTGCTCACAAATATATGCACTTAACACTTAGACTATTTTTAGTAGCATATTTTTAGTTGACAAGGAATTCCACATGCATACATTTACACCCGACTCAGGTAAAAACTCGATTTTTGCAAAAGAATATGAAAAGTTATATTATTTGTTTTCAAATATCTTTTAAATGCATTTTTCAATTGTGCCATTTTATAAAAATTTAAAATGAAATATAATTTGTATTTAATATATAATAGGTCAATGAAAGTCAATGCAAGAATTGTTTTGAGCAAAAATCACTATTTTAGCTTAAAAACGTACTTTTTCACCCGTAAAATCTATTTAAATTCCTAATCAATTTCAGAAATAATATTTATTCAAATACAGGTCTATTAATAATGGAGGACTAGGTTTTAAGACATTTAAAACATCCGTATCAAAATTTTAGCAGACGTGCGTTCAAAATACTATTCACAAAAATCGACGATAAAATTTATGATGTCGATTTTGATGAAAATTTCATAAATGCTCACATATCATGTATTAGAAGTATTAATCACTTAATTAGCACATTTTAATTCATATAACACATATAAACAGGTTAAAACACGTAATTGCAAATATGGCCAAATTCGGGGTCTCACAATTGATGAGATCTAGCTTATTTGATCAACAAGCCATCTGATAAGCTAAAGTTGGATGACGTTTCGATAATTCGGGAATATCCCAATGTATTTCTTGAGGAGTTGCCAAGATTTCCGCCAGAGAGAGATATTGAGTTTTTGATTAATCTTATTCTTGGTACTCAACCTATTTCTAAATCAGCGTATCGGATGGTACCAGCTGAGCTTAAAGAGGTGAAAACTCAATTACATGAGTTATTAGAGAAGGATTTCATTCAGCAGAGTTCTTCACCGTGGGGAGCACCCATTTTATTTGTGAAGAAGAGGGATGATACCTTGAGATTATGTATTATGGTTTGAATCAGGTGACCATCAAGAACAAGTATCATTTGCCACTAATTGACGAGTTGTTTGATCAACTTCAAGGAGCCAAAGTCTACTCTAAGTTTGACTTGTGGCAAGGGTATTATCAGCTTTGGATCCGTACGGAGGATGTTCTAAAGTTTGCTTTCAGGACTCGGTATGGGCATTATGAATTTGTAGTTATGCCCTTTGGACTAACTAATGCACTGATAGCATTTATGGATCTTATGCATCGAGTTTTTCAGCCGTACTTGGACCAGTTCGTGGTAATCTTTATTGATGATATCTTGGTATATTCTAAGACTAAATCAGAGCACGAGCAACATCTTCGACTTATGCTACAGAAACTTCAGGAGCATTAGTTGTTTGCGAAGTTCAGCAAATGTGAATTTTGGCTACAACGAATATCTTTTCTTGGCCATGTGGTTACTTAGAATGGTATTTCAGTGGATCCCACTAAGATTGAGGTGGTGATGTCTTGGAAAAGGCCGAAGAATGTTTCAAAGGTTCGCAGCTTTCTTGGTTTGGCGGGTTATTACCGCAGGTTTGTGAAGGACTTTTATGAGATTGTAGAGCCACTTTCTAAGTTAACTCATAAACAAATCAGCTTTACTTGGGATGAGAAATGTGAGAGTGGGTTTCAGGAGTTGAAAAAGAGATTGACTACCGCTCTAGTACTTGCTTTGCCAGAGGGAACCGATAATATGGTCATCTATAGCGACGCATCCAAGAAGGGCTTGGGTTGCGTACTTATGCAGAATGGTCAGGTTATTGCCTATGCTTCTAGAAAGTTAAAACTGTGATACCCCGAACCTGGCATGTATTCAATAGCATTTTAAGTTCATTTAAATTGCATTTTATTGACCTTTCACCTTCTTTGACCAAACTAGTTGACTTTTCATCTACATTGACCAACTAGGACAAGGTGGAAAATTTTGAAATGTTTAATAAAAGGTAAACTTGGGATTAGAAATAAAAAAATGCAATGTTAAGTTAGTCAAATTTTGGGTCAACTTTGGAATTAAATCTGAACCAATTGGGGAAGAGTTAGGTAGCAAATTATATATGGTTGGAAAGCTCTATGAGTCTAGTTTATGAGGGTTCAAACCGTTCGTGAATTGGAGTTTTCTAGAAGAAGTTATGGCCGTTTTCGTGAGGTCGCGCATAGCTATTTTGGTTTAGCGGGTTGACCGAATTTTTACCTTTGACTTCTTGACATTTTTTTTTTAAATAAGCAGAATGTGCACGAAAAAAACAGAGAGAAAAAGGCTTGAAACCATGAGGAAAAGAAGGAGAAAAAAAAAAAGAAAATCTCAACTTCAAATCTTCGATTCTTCGCGTGGGCTTGTGCGGGGTGGTTTTCGAGGCACTCTACGAGGTTTTCCTAGCGTCTAGGAGCGTCTAAGGTGAGGGAAGCATGTTATTTGCGCATTTATACGTTGTATATGTTAACTTTGTCAATTTTTAGATTTATCCGTAGATCGTTATTTAAAGCGATTTGATGCTTCTAGAATGTTCCTTAGCATTTGTAGAACATGTATTTATAGCTTTGTAACATTTTCTGCGGTTAAATGTTGTGATTGCAAATTAAATTGTGAAATGAATAGTGTTTTATGAATAGTAAAACCTTGAAACGTTGAAATTGTGCTGTTATGATTTCCGTTGATGTAGAAACGTGCTAGGTATGCTAGAATACTAAAATGTGTGGTTTGTTTGGGTTGCGTAGTAGAAAAAATGAAAATTAAGCCTTTGGGAAAGTTGGGGTCGTTTTGGTCGACTTTTGCGTTTTCTCATTTTGCGTGTTGGCATTGCTTTGGGAGGCCATGGAAGCACTTTTGGTGCGATTATGGCGTTGGTTGGGTGTTTGGTTGATATAGTTGTAGTTCAAACGAGAAAGGGGGAAATCGGGGCTTTGCGCGAGTTCTAGGGTAAAGTAAGGTTTCGAGGTCTTTAGACGTGCCTTATGGTGACCTAGGAGGGTTGGCGAAGTCGGTTTCCAGAACTCTTGGCTCGTTTGGAAATGGTAGCATTTTGATAGTTGGGGTCGATTTGTGTTTTTGTGTGTTTTCTTGTCTTTATGCTTATAGAATGTTTAGAATTACTTGGAATACTTGTTTGAGTTGTTTTGGATTGAATTACTTATCAAATTGCTGCTATTGCGTGTGAGAGTAACCTACTTTGTTATTCTTTCACGTGTGGATTTATCGCTTGTTTATCGCCTTGTATCGAGTCTTGCATTGCATAGTGTCTCGCGCGTGAGTGATGGGCCTCTTTGGGTAGCCTTGGGTTGCCAGTGTTGGTTGCTCTAGCTCCGCTGCTATTCCCTTTCTCGCTTGGGTTGCCTCCCAGGGAGATTTGGGTCGTAGGATTGATGGATACTTCCGGGGTATTCCAAACTGGTGTTATAAGGTGGTTTGGGCCGGCGCGTCATCGTTAAAGTCATCGGAATCGTGATCGGTACATTACTCGCTAGAGTGAACCATAGCCTTCAAAGTGTGGTATAGCTTTGATTGGTTGTGTTAATGCTTTCTTTAGTTGTTTAATTGTATTGTTGTTTATATTGAATGCCTTTTATTGATTGTATTGCTTAACTGTACCTATTTGCATTGCACGATCTTCTTTCTCTCCAATTCGATATCTGTCTCGCCCTCACTGAGTATACGTGTTGTGTATACTCACTCCTCACCACCACATTTCAGGAAATGCCCTGTTAGCTGGAAAGTTCGTGATTTCGTGAAAGTCCGTGCTTGAAGAGTTGTCTTGAGTGCCTATGTAACTTGAGTTGTCAAAGTTGTCAAGTTGTATGCTTTTATGTTGTATGTAATTATTGTTAAAAGAAATGTAATATAAATCTAGCTATGTAGTTGGAATGGTTTGATAAGTTAGATTATGTATATAGTTAATGTAGCTTAACTTCAATGCATGGCTGTAATGTCCAAAGGAAAAGAATTAGAATGGCATGATAGTTTATTTTATGCAGTAGCTTTGTATGGTTTAATTGCCTAAATTGAATGTACTTGTCAAAATGAAAAGATAGGTTAGTTTTTAAATTGGAAATGTATGTATACTTGCTGAGTTTAAATTGTTGAGAACCGAGGCTCGGATGGCCTTGAGGAAGTTTTGTATGGTTGGACACGGTGGTGGTCCATTTATATGCTATTACAGGTTTTGCATTTCGCCTATAAACAGGGGAGACTCTGTCCGTTTTCCCTGAAAATTTTGCCCGGGTTTGGTTTGGGTTGTGATTAGTTTGATTGATAGAACTCCCGGTCTCGAGAGGGATTGGGGTGTCACAAAAACTGCGTGAGGTAAATTATCCAACTCATGATCTTGAGTTGGCAGCCATTGTATTTGCACTGAAAAAGTGGTGTCATTATCTGTAGGGTAGTAAGTTTGAGATTTTTACTGATCACAAAAGTCTGAAGTACTTGTTCTCATAGAAGGAGTTGAATATGCATCAACGGAGGTGGTTGGAACTTCTAGGAGATTATAATTATTCTATAAATTATCTGCCTAGGAAGACAAATGTTATAGCAGATGCTCTTAGCCGAAAGGCAGGTATTACTTGTTTGGCAGTTAAGAAATGGGAGGCACATGAGAAAGTTAGCTATTGGAGACAAGAGTTGACTCATGTTGGGGTGATGTGTTCACATCTCTGGATTCAACCTTTATTGTTGTCTCAGATCAGAGAAGCCCAACAACTTGATGTGAAACTTCAGAAGATCAAGGATCAGATCATGGATGATCACTCTGACTTCAAAGTACATGAGGATGGTATTCTTCAGTTTTGGAACAGGGTATGTGTTCCTAATGAACTAGGTTTGAGGAAAGGTATTCTGGAGGAGGCTCATAATTCTAAGTACACCATCTATCCAGGTGGAAACAAAATGTACCAGGACTTGAAACAACATTACTGGTGGAACAACATGAAAATGGATGTGGCTTAGTTTGTGTCAAGATGTTTGACTTGTCAACAGGTAAAAGCAGAACATCAACGACCTACAGGGTTACTTCAGCCATAGGCAATACCATAGTAGAAATAGGAACATGTTACAATAGACTTTGTCTCTAGTTTGCCTAGAACACTGAGAAGTTGTGATGCAGTTTGCGTTATTGTGGACCGTTTGACGAAGATAGCTCATTTTATTCCGTTGAGGATGGCGGTTGAAGTTGTAAAGTTGGTAGATCTTTATTTGGATCAGATTGTTAAACTTCACGAAATTCCAGCTAGTATTATCTCTGATCGAGATCCTTGATTTACTTCTCGACTTTGGGAAAAACTTCAGGAAACTTTGGGTACTCGGTTGAACTTCAGCACGGCGTATCATCCTCAGACCGACGGCCAGTCGAAGAGAACTATTCAAATTCTGGAAGATATTCTCAGGGCTTGTGTTTTGGATTTTGGGAAGAACTGGAAGAAACATCTACCGCTAGATGAGTTTGCCTATAACAATAGTTATCAAACAACTATTGGGATAGCACCTTATGCAGCTCTCTATGGCCGTAAGTGCCGATCACCTTTGTATTGGGATGAGGTAGGGGAGATAAAGGCTATTTATCCGACTATAATGCTAGAGCTTCTAGAGAAGATTGAGAATATGCAGTTGATCAGGCAGAGAATGTTGACAATGTAGAGCAGATACAAAAGTTATGCTGATAAACGCCGTCGGGATTTGGAGTTTGTAGTCGAGGACCGAGTTTTCTTGAAATTGTCTCCTCGTAAGGGTTTTGCTTGTCATGGTAAAGGTTGTAGGCTGAGTCCGAGGTTTGCGGGGCCGTTTGAGATTACTGGCAAAGTTGGCAAGTTGGCGTATCGGTTGGCTTTACCAGAGAATTTCTCTAATGTTCATAATGTTTTCCACGTTCTACTTTGATGAAGTATTTTCCAGATCCTTCTCGTATTCTAGGACCAAACCCATTACAGCTTCATGAGAATCTAACTTATGATGAACTATCGATTCGTATTCTTGATCAGATGGAACGGGAGTTGAGGTCGAAGAAGATTCTGATGGTTAAAGTATTGTGTAAACATCACGAGATTGAAGAAGCTACTTGGGAAAGGAGAGATCAGATTCAGCAACAATACCTAGATTTATTCCAGGCAGCAAGTAAGAATTTTGAAGACAAAATTTCTTTAAGGGGGGGAGAATGTGAAACCCAAAATTTCGTCTTTGTGTGAAATTGCGTGTTTTGACCTGTATATGTGTTATTTGATTTAGAATGCGCTAATTTTGTGATTTCTACTCCTATTATTTGCTATGTGAGCATCCATGAAATTTTCATAAAAATCGGCAATGAAAATTTTATCGTCGAGTTTTGTGAATTGTATTTTTAAAATACGTCCGCTAAAATTTTGAAACTGCTCTTTTAGGCATTTGAAAAACTAGTCCTCAGATATTAATAGACCCGTGTTCAATTAAAACAGATTTTAAAACAAATTAGGAATTTAAAAGGATTTTTCGTCATCTTTAGCAAAAATAAGTATTATATCTTAGTTATAATATAGTCCTAATAAATATAGTATTAGTTATATAGTATTTTTATATCTATTTTAGACTAAAAACAACTAAAATGGAAAAATTGACAACTTTGACTTAACTTATAATTGTTGTTGTAGTGGTTGGAATTGAATGGTTGTTGCTTCTATGAGTTTGTTAATTATAGCATAGTAATGTTGTAATGCTGAATTTTTTATTTGAATGTTGTAAAAAAAGTCCAAAAATTCAGCCTAGGTGCATTGCCACAAATAGGGTTGTTGGACTTGCTTTAGATGGCTTTTGGTTGGTTTAAGAGGGGGCTAATGTACTTGCATTGATGGTTGAGTGATAGGAAGTGGTTTGGAGATTATTGGATTTCTAGATTATAAGTTATGAATCTTAGAAGTTTATGTAGTCTTTCTTTGAAATGTTAAAATGTTGTCTTTAGTTGGTTGGTGGTGTTTGAGTAGCTGTTTCATGAATTATTGTTGAGTAGGTTTGGGTTTGGAAGTATATTTAAATGTATGTTCAGTTGGGTGGCCTACTTTGTCATCTAACTTAGTTGTTGTAGTTGTTTAATTGATGATATGATGATTGAAATGTTGTCAACTGATTGATAATTGATGATCCTTTGGAGGACAACTTACTTTGTTGTCTTCGCAAAATATGAATGTTTATTATTATTGTCATGAGTCTTGATAGTGTGTGCCACCTATCGGGCACCATCGGGCTGTCGGGTTGATAACGGCATGACTATCATAGATTACCCCCAGCTCGCATGGGCGGAGATGCTATGGAGGGAGGGGCTAGATGTGGTACCTCGCTTATGTATTATGGGAGTTATAAGAAGATGGTTGAGATCGTGATGGCATATGAAGCTACACCAACTAGTGTATCATTTCTCAATTGGATGGTTATTTATATGGTTTGAAATGAAATGATGATGTTAATGATGTTTAATGTGTGATGTTGTTCATAGGATGATTTCCCAAGGGGCAACGTAAATGTTTTCAAAACATCTTTCGAATCCTCACTGAGCTTTGTTATATATAAGCTCACCCTCATTCGTTTATTGTCATCAGGTGTAACTGAGCCTGACTTTGGGTACGTCCCTTAGGAAGCTGAGTATGTGCCTTCTGTGGAGGAGTCTTATGTGCCGGAGTCTTATCCATTAGTTGTGTTCAAGTACTCCGTGTTTTGTCTTAGCTTTTATAGTATGTTGTATTGCACAACTTACTCAAATATAATGGTTTATATAATACTACTTTAGTAGTTTTCCTTTTGAATTTGATTAGGTTGTTAGACTACTTTATAATCTATTTTGCAAATGTATAGTATAGCTTGCGGTATGTTGTTGAAACGGAGACTTATGACTTATGTTGGAATGTTGTATGGTTGTTAAATGAATGGTTTTGTATTTGTTGAATGGTTGTTGGAGTTGTTGCTGAACTTGAAGTTGGTTGTGTTATGTTTTTAAAGGATTGGATAGAGTCATGATGTTCATGTTACAAGCATTATATAGCCGAAATTTCGTTGCATCCTGACTAATCATAAGTGGGGTCAAGTTGGGGCGTGACATCTAGTTTTCTATGCCATGATAAATTATATGCTCATGCATTCTAGTCTACACTTCTCTAATTAAAGCAGTAAATAAGTTATTACATATGCCAATTTCTAGTTGCCTATAACTTTACTTACAATCACTTACAAGCATGAAATACATACAAAGTTATCCAAGCCCCAACATAGGTACAAATTCATAATAACAAATAAGATTTCACTTTACAACATATTCGATCACATAATAAAAGCATTCGATCTCAAACAATCAAGAAAGTACTTCAGCTTCTCCTTCCTCTACAATCTGAGACACAATCTCTGGATTCTCCTAAAACATTATAGATGAAAAGGGTAAGCAAAACACAATGTTCAGTGAGGGGGAGGGGGAAAGAATTAATCTGGGAAGCTTTTGAAAACGCTTTCGTGTAATGCATATAAATGAGCGGTAAATCAAAAACAATATAAGATAATCAATCAAGACAATAAAGCCCGACACGAGATTCTATATGCATTTGCATCATTAACCGTGCATTCATCTTAATTGATATACACTTATATTAATTAACGTGCATTTAAATCATTTTATGTGCCTTTGCCTCATTTTACGTGCAATTGTGTGCATTCACGTGTGTTGAGATGTCCAAGCTAACGTAGGCACTAATTAAACTTTATTGAATTAAGATTGGCTAGCTAAACTAGTTAAAAACTAACAAGATGGCAAGCTAGTAGAATGCATTTAGTTACAAGGGCATTGTGGTCATTTGGCAAAAGACAAAAATATCCCACTCAACTTCAACTTCTACAAAAAACATTATACACACACACATAGAGAGAAAGGGTACCGGCAAAGGAGAAGAAGAGGGAGAAAAAGAGAAAATAGAGGAAAAGGAGGAAGAAGAGGGAAGAAAGAAGAGATTGCAAGCTATTCCAAGCTATCTCGAAGCAATTTCAAAGCCATTTCTTGCATTTTCAAGCTGCATCTTGTATCTTCCAACATTATCTTTCATATCAAACACCTGCAAAGGTGAGGGGAGTTCTCTAAAGCTTTGTAAAGTCATGTAAGCATGTATTATGTTCTATTTACGTATATTGAGCTTGAACAAACTAGCTATGAACCTATTTTGTGAATTTGACTTGGTGTGGAGCACTTAGGGTTTCAATATTATGTTGCGATGCTACTACTTGCTTGTTCTTGCTTTTATAGGTTGGAATAATGTTAAGATGTAAGCTTTGTGCATAAAGTAGAGTAGGGAGACAGGGTAAGCAACATTAAGTGTCAAATCTTGGTTGTTGACTAGGTACATGTTGTGATGGTTGAGTTTATACCTTCCAATGGATTCTTTGAGGGAACCACATTTAGTTGTTAGTGAGTTTAGGAGTCCAAGGGTGATTTTAACTTGGCCTACAACCTACATGTGTGTAGTTGCAACCAAAACAAGGTCTAAAGTACCTCAAGGGCATGCATAAGGGTGCTGTCGGGTTCGGTTGAGTGCATCTAGTCGAGTCACTCAACCGGATGACTCGACCTAAAATCTCGGGTCACCATCCGGACGAGTCGATCTGGTCGAGTCTGGATGGGTTTTGCCTTGATTAGTGGTGTTTTTGCTTTGAGGAACTGTTGCTATGAGCCAAAGGATAATGTATGGATCAATATGACATGTTAAACCCTTCATTGTAGTAGTTATTGCATTGTATATTGGGCTGTGTGGATGAGGTTCACTTGATACTTCTTGAATTCCTCATGAACTTCTTGTGCATCGTTACTTGATATTGTGTGCATGAAGGAGACAACCTACTTTGTTGCCCTCCTTCTTATTTTTGAGTTGTATTATATGCAAACATGATTGGATGTTGTGCACACGGTAAGGTTGCAACCACTTTTTCGGGCATGGTAACATTTTTTTCCCCAAGGCTGTATCAGGCTTGCCAGTAAGTCTTGACTACCATAGTCCTCATTCCTCCTCTGGCGTGACCATAGTCCTTGAAGAGGTGGGTCATAGGAACTTGGGTTTATCCTGATTACCCTCATTGTTTGGAGTAAAGGGTTGCTATTGTTGACTGATTCAATGCCGGCCATCTCCAGCAACTGCAAGAACAACTGTATCCTTTTAATCTTATGTTATTACTCTTTCTTAGGCTCTAGCCCTTGGAGATTTGGGTTATGTGTTATTGCTATCATGTATAATTCCGTATATGACTAAATGATCATGTGTGCATGGCATAGTTTTCTAAATGGTTTTCAAAGGATAAAATGTTTGCGAAAATCCCCTTCCCGTTGTCCCTTACTGAGCTAAGTATAACTCATACTTCTTTCTAACAATTTCAGGTGAGGCTGAGCCTGAGCCTGAGCCTGAGCTAACTGTACAGGTCGAGGGTGAAGCTGCATTATGTGATGAAATAGATTTATGTCTGATATGACTCATGTTTGTTTTGGAGGATGTTCTCCTTGTTGTAATAGATTTGATTATGTATTTGTATAACTTGATGTATTTTAACTATTCTTTTAGATAATCATGGGATATAACTAACTTAGTAGGCCATTCTTTTGAGACCTAGAGGATGTTGAATGGGTTTGTAACATGTGAAGTCTGAAGGAACTAGGTCTTGTATATATGAATAGGTGAATGAAATGATAAAGTAATCTAGGAGATGGGCCACTTTTTGAAGTTTCTGGTGGTATATAAATGTATGTTAGGTTATCAATTGATGATTTTACAAGTGTTAAGTTATCGACACGTCACGTTCCGTCTTTAACCTCCACAAGTTCGGGGTCGGGACGTGACACCTTTAGGTGGTATAACTGTTTATGCTTACGTGTGACCTTATGTGTCTAACGTGTTATAATTGCTTATTGCTTATGAGAAACTTACGTGTTAGACATAGCTATATTACCTGCATGATAGGAGTACTAGTGGTGCATGAGTTCATGTCTTATTTAATGCATGCATGCTATATAACTGTGGTTGGTATATGTATATGTAACGCCCCGACCCAACCCTACGCTAATGGTTGAGTCTGGACTCGATAAATGGACAAAGTCTCCTCTGTACCGTGGATATTTTGGAAACCTATAAATGCTCAAAATAACCTCAACATACTAAAACAAGCTTCTATAATTAAAATACAAAGGTTCAAGGCAATCCAAGCTTTGAAACATACAACTGCTCCAAATCACACAAGCATGCAACCAACTTAACTTTTCATTAAACTATTTTGACATGCCGTTCAATGATAATATTAGAGCAATCTTAGAAGTTGAAATCAAACAAGCCTTTAAACATACACCCCCAAGCATGCAAGAACTAAAAGAGAATTAAAAGTTATTACAAACCATAATATCTCAAACCTAACATTACAACCAACTAACTTTTAACTTACAACTACAAGAATATACATAGCCCTAAGGCCACAAAATAGATCATAACATAGTAGTACATGTACACCATGAAATAACAAGAAATCATATCCACCTTAGGTAATAAACACACAGCAACTAGGGCAAAGGGTCAGCCTGAACTTCTTCTTCTTCCACTACCACCTCAACTAGCTGGGGATCACCCTCAGCACTTCCTGAAACATGATATCGAGGTATGAGCAACACTGTTGCCCAGTGAGGGATAAGGTCCCGAGGCGTGCAATGCAACAGGTAAAACAGTTAAACAACAATAATAATTAAACAATTTAAGAAGTAACAATAGTTTAAATAACCAAACATTAAAAGGATACATTTCACTTAACACCAACACCAAATCTTCAATCCACGAACACGATCCACAAACCACGATCACGATCACGATAAGCCGGCATAACCCCAAACACTCCAGTGGGTGTACTCCGGATGTACCCCGATAATCCTACGACCCAACATCCCCTGGCAATCTCCGGACCAGGCGAATGAGGGACTAGGGTACGGAGTTTGAATATCCACCGGCAAGCCCTCTGCCGCCCAGCCGATATTCAACACATCCGCCCCTAACACTATGGTTGCGCAACTACTATGCAATGCACTTAACGATGACAAGTCAATATCAACAATATAAGCAATAACACATAAGAGGATCAACAATGTAGGTTGACCTCAGAATAGATAGGTTAGAAGCAGATTAATTAAGCAAATAAGCAACTTTACAAAGGGGCATATATAAGATACATTTAGAATTATACCAAAAGTTCCAAATCAACTTGAAACTATATTTAAACACCTAAGGAGCCATGCCATGGACTTAGAAGCGAGAAACAACTGAATTTGCACTTAAACCCCTTTGTTATTCAAGCTATTTCTCTTCGGAATCAAAGTTAAGGTTTCAAATTTGAGGGGCAGCTATACTAGTCTTCTAAGTAACCCCTAAGGCACCCCTACAACACTCAAACACGTGCAATTAACCGCAATTACCCCAAAAGCCCCAATTTCCCTCTTATGGCTTTGAACTATACATACATCAACCGGGCTTCAAATGAGGGTTAGCAAAGCTTCTAAAGCACCTAGGTATCCTAAGCATTCTAAAAGTGAAGCCCGAATCCACCCGGATTCACATTAACCCCGAAATCTCTTTGTTAATGTTCAATGCAAATTTAAAGCAATTCAAATGCATAGGGCTATTAGACTACCTTCATTAGCACCTAAGGCATCTATTAGAAGCATTGAATCAAGCTAATTCGCGCAATTACACAAAACCTTAGAATTTCGTCACTATTCACCTCATAAATCAAATTAACGATTCTAACCGTTTAAAATACGAACTAATGGTTCAAATACGTTCTCTAGCAATTATATACAAGGTATAATAGCATAGGTAAGCATTACAATAGCATTTGAACACATTTCTAACAAATCAAGAAAATAGCAACAATTTTAAAATGCGCAAAAAGTCATGAAATCCCTCACCAATGCGTGTAGGAACACTTAGGAGGCTTGCACACACCCTAATCTACTTGCTCTAGGCTTGGAGTAGCTTGGATTGAAGAGTTGAAGATGAAAAATCCCTCTTTGTGGCTGGTTGAGGCTCTCGGCCTTCTAAAGTAAAATTTCAGCTCCTATTTTTTTTTTTTTTTTGCAAGTTATGAGCTTAATTGCCTTATGTTGAGTATATATGATAGGTGGGGTCATGTTTGGTGTTTAAGTGGCCAACTAAAAAGTGCGTAGATAGCTTTAAACGAGTCTAAAATGCAACGTATAAGCTAGTTAGTTAAAACACTAAGTTATGTTACGTAACACTATTCATTAGTTCACTAAACTATTTTCTAAACGAGTACTCCTAACGCCTCTAGCTCAATTGCACATTTTTCCCATTCTTTTAACAATTAATATGATTTAATAAAATTGCTAATTCATTATTATAGTGCAGTTTGAAAATGGTGTGAATAGTGACTAAAGAAGATAGTTAATAAAGCACATAAGGAAATGCGCAAATAAATGGTGCAACAGTAAGTTAATGCAAGGCAAAAATCTCGAGCGTTACATTCTCTTCCCCTTAAATTAATTACGTCCACGCAATTCTTACATGATTCGATGAATAACTCTGGATATCGATCTCGCATCTGATCCTCTCTCTTCCAGGTAGCATCCTCTAACCCGTGATGATCCCACAAGACTTTAACCATCGGAATGCTTTTAGTCCTCAGCTCCTGAACTTTCTAATCAACAATTCGATGAGGTTTCTCTGTGTAGGTCAAAGTTTCACTAATCTCTAGTGGCTCGGGCTCAAGAACATAAGAAGGATCTGGCTGATACTTCCGAAGCATAGAAACATGGAATACATCATGAATTCTACCCAGGCTAGGAGGCAAAGCTAGACGATAAGCCAAATCACCAACAGTTTCAATTACTTAAAATGGTCCCACGTAACGAGGACTGAGTTTACCTCCCTTGCCATGACGAATCAAGCCCTTGCAAGGAGAAATTTTCAAAAATACCCGATCCCTAACGGCAAATTTCAAATCATGACGGCGTCTATCTGCATAGCTCTTTTGCCGACTCTGTGCTATAAGCATTCTTTTTCTGATAAGCTGAACATTATTAATCATTCTGTTCATCTCTGGCAATAAAGTAGGATCAATAGATTTCGACTCTCCAACTTCATCCCAATATAAAGGAGATCTACATTTTCGCCCATACAAAGCCTCATACGGTGCCATACCGATAATGTAATACTCGAGCCCGGAATGTGAAATTTTCTTGTTTATTATTCTGAAATTATTTTTTTCTTAAATTCTTTGGAATCTAATTGTTACTTCTTTATTGTCGCAAAGTGCATTGCATTTCGAGAGCGATAGTTAGAGAATATTTTCTAGTCCTCAGCAAATAGTGAAAACTAGTATTTGGTATTTTAATTTTAATATTTTAGTTGTTGTTAACTAGAATTAGAATTGTGTTAGTTGTTTTAGCTTTAAAATGCAAGAAATAAGCTTATTTGACCAACTTAAGTTAGCTTTGACCAAGCCTTGACCAATTGACTAAGCTTGTCATCTTTTATAAGCATATAATAGAAAAAAAATAAAACAAAAGGAAGCTGGAAAATAGAAGCAAAGGGCCGAAACATTGAGGGAAAAAAGAAAAAAAAAAGATTTCAACTTCCAAACTTCAAATCTTCACGTGAGCTTACACGGGGTTGTTTCCGAGGCATCCAGCGTGGTTTTCCTAGCATCTAGGAGCGTCTAAGGTGAGGGAAGCATGTTTATTTGCACATTTGAATGTTTGATGTATCAACTTTCATTTTTAGGTTTTATGCGTAGATTGTTATTTTAATCGTTTTGATGCTTAAAGAATGTTCCTTGACAATTGTAGAACATGTATTTGTAGCTTTTTAGCATTTTCTACGGTTAAATATAGCGATTGTAATTTAAAATGCCTATTGAATAGTAAATTATGAATAGTAAACCCCCGTTTCGTAGAAGTTGCTCCGTTATGCGTTCTATTGATGTGAAAAGATGCTAGATATGCTAGAATGCCTAAATGCATGATTTGTTTGGATTGTGTAATGGAAAAACGAGGAAAAATACCTTGGTACAAGTTGGGGTCGTTTAGGTCAAGTTTAGTGTTTCCTCATTTTGCATGATGGCATTGTCTTGGGAGGCCATGGAAGCACTTTTGGTGTGGTTATAGCATTGGTTGGGTGTTTGGTTAGGGTAGCTGTAGTTCAAACAAGCAAAGGGGAAAATTGGGGCTTTGCGGGAATTCTAGGGTAAAGTAGGGTTTCGGGGTCTTTAGACGTGCCTTATGGTGACCTAGGAGGATTGGTAAAGTCGATTTCCAAAACTCGTGGCTCGTTTGAAAGTAGTAGCATTTTGAAAGTTGGGGTTGTTTTGTGTTTTTGTTGGTTTTCATAGTGTTATGCTTGTTAAAGATGATTATGATTGAAATGTTTATCAACTGTTGCTATTGTGTGCGAGAGTAACCTACTTTTTTATTCTCCCACGTGTGGCTCTATTGCTTGATTGCTCGATTGTTGCATTGTATATTGTATTGCATTCATAGAGTCAAGGGCGATGTGATGGGCCTCTTTGGGTAGCCTCGGGTTGCCAGTGTTGGTTGCTCTAGCTTCGTGTCCTATTCCCTTTCTTGCTTGGGTTGCCTCCCAAAGAGATTTGGGTCGTATAATTGATTGGATACTTCCGGGGTATTCCAAACTGAAGTTATAAGGTGGTTGGGCTAGCGCGTCGTCATCGAATTCGTGATTGAAAGTTGCTCGTGGAAAGTGAATTGTATCCTTTGATTGAATGGTTATAGCCTTAATGCTTGTCTTGATTTATTGTTGGCTTTGCTTGTATTTCTATATGATAATTGAATGATTTGCTTGACTATTTGCATTGCATTCTCCTCTCACCTCCGTCCTTGAGACCAATTGCCCTCGCTGAGCAATAGTTTTTGCTCATTCCTTTCTATACTATGTTTTATAGGAGTAGTTGAAGCTGATCCTATTGAGGTAGTTGAGGAGGAGGAGCAAGTGGAGGTGTTTCCTTGATAGCACTTTCTTTGCTTAGCTGGTGGTTGGTTGCCAGTCTTTTGTGCGGGCCATGCTTGATGTGTATAATGCTTGGTTGACGCTTCATTGTGAGACTTGTAGCCTTGTATGTAGTTTCTATTTTGAGGCCTCTATGGTCTTATGTTGTAAAAGTTGAAAGATTGTAAAGCTGTAAAGATATACTCATGTGACTAGTAAGAAATGCATACTAATGTTTAACTGCTTAGTGGCACGAGTACTTGTGTAGTATGCATGACATTTCTGGTTTGCAAAGTTGGTTAAGGAGAAGATGTATATTTCTAAAAGAAAGTTGACTTGTTTCAAATGATTATTGTGGTTTTCGCGAATATTATATTGAATGTAGGGTTTCGGATCGTCCACAGTACAGAGGAGACTCCGTCCGTGTGTCGGGTCCGGGCTTGGCCTTTTGCGGGGTCGGGTCGGGGCATGACATCTTTAGGTGGTATCAGAGCATGATAGTCTTGCATGAGCTGGGATATGTTTCTCGGTCTATGGGGTAAAGGTCTAAAATGCTAAAGTGTTATTGTATGATTGTTAAGTGGAAATGTGTTATAGTATGACTATATGAACTTGGAGTGTTTATGTGTTTAAGTGAATTAGTTTGACATGTCAATCTTATGTTATGTGAATTGTGTGATAGGATATTTGATTGTTATTGACTTGAGTGTTAATCTTATGTGCTATATTTCTGTCTATAAACTGCTTTTATATGCTGCCAGCTATTGTGAGTTGTTATTATGCCGCCACGACGTAGTACTCAAGGTCAAGGGGCAGATGAAGAGGCAGCAGAACAGGGTCAGCAACCGATACCTGAACAGTTTATGGCTACTATGACCACTACAGTTGACTGGATTACTCACGTACTGCATGAGTAGAGGCAGGACAGGAATAATCCCTAGGGAAATCAAGCTAATCCTGGTGGACAGGGGCCTAGGGCTGAGAATAATCAATTGGAGAAATTCCTGAGGCACGAGCCGAGTAAGTTCTTCAGAGAGCCAGATGACGAGGCAGCTGAGAGATGGATTAACCGTGTTGAGAAAATTTATGCTGCTTTGAGGTACACTGACGAGGCAAAGATAGCTTATGCAGCATTTCTGTTTGAGGGCGACGCAGATTAGTGGTGGAACAGTATTAGGTTGAGGTGGGACTGTGAGGATGTTCCGCATTTGTGGGATGATTTCGTGAGTGAGTTTCAGGACAAGTATATTCCCGAGATGGCTAGGGAAAGGCGGGAGATGAATTTGTGGCCCCGAAGCAAGGAAACATGATTATCGCACAGTATGAGGCTAGGTTTGTCAGCTTGTCGAGGTATATGCCTGAGCAGGTGCGGCCAGCTAGGAGGATGATTCATAGGTTTGTTCGTGGGCTGAGAATGGATATACAGCTGCATTTGACTGGGCAGACTTATACTACTTTTCCCGAGGCATTCCAAGCAGCCTCGAAGTTTGAGAAACGGAAGGTAGAGATGATAGCTGAGAGTAGCCAGCCGGGTAAGAAACAGTACTTAGGCCAGAGCAGCTAGGGTCAGCAGAGGCAGTATCAGACTTTTGTTTAGGTTCCTCAGCAACGTCCGTATCAGCCTCAGTATCAGATTCAGGGGAGGCCAGCTGTGACTTGACCCCAGCAGGGAGGTACAGTTCCTACCATTGCCAGAGCCCCCGCACCTACAGGAAACACTGTTGTAAGACAAAATCAGCAGTGTAACTTTTGTAATCGATCGGGGCACGTTGAGGCTAATTGCTGGAGAAAGAGTGGTAAGTGCACTGGTTGTAGGAGCGATGAGCATAGGGTGAAAGACTGCCCTACGTATAAGAATGTTCAGGGTCATACTAGAGGCCAAGGTGTGCAGAATAGGGCTGTAGGTGCAGGTCCAGCACAGAGGGTACAGGCTAGGGTCTTTGTACTAGATGCGGAGGAGCTACCCGACACTACAGCAATAGTGGAAGGTACTTTTCTTCTCAATACTCAGCCAGTTAAAGTTTTGATTGATCCCGGAGCTATGCATTCGTTTATAACTCCTGCATGTGCACGATCTGTGAATGTTTGCATTGATAAACTGCCGCATAAAGTTGAAGTTAGTACGCCTTTGGGTGCGAAATTTGTTACTGAGTCTATTTGCAAATCTTGTGTTATATGCATTGAGGACCGTAAATTTCCTACTGATTTAATTATATTGCCGTTCCGTGACTTTGAAATCATATTGGGAATTGATTGGTTGGGGAAATACTATGCTCAGTTGGATTGCAGAACAAAAATTGTTTATCTTCAGACTCCTGACCTACCGGTACTAGAGATTGTTGGGAACTACAAGGCTGCCCGAATACCTCTTTTATCATCAATCAAGGCTTCTAAGTTGTTGAATAAAGGTTGTCAAGCTTACCTAGCTTATCTAATCATCAACCTACTGATAAGTTGAATTTGAATGAGGTTCCAATTGTTAAAGACTTCCCTAGTGTATTTCCCGAGGAATTATCGGGTTTACCACCGGATAGGGAGATTGAATTTGTGATTGACCTTATGCCGGGCACTACGCCAATTTCTAGAAGTCCTTATAGAATGGCATCGGCTGAACTTCAAGAATTAAAAATTCAGCTTCAGAACTTGCTTGAGAAAGGGTTTATACAACCTAGTTCTTCGCCGTGGGGTACGCCTGTGTTGTTTGTGAGAAAGAAAGACGGCACGCTACGGTTATGTATTGATTACCGAGGACTTAATCAAGTCACGATTAAGAACAAATACCCCTTGCCGTTGATTGAAGAATTGTTTGACTAGCTGCAAGGTGCAAGTGTTTACTCAAAATTTGACTTGAGGTAGGGTTACTATCAACTCAGGATTCGGAGTGATGATATACCTAAGACGGCATTCAGGACTAGATATGGCCACTATGAATTTGTTGTGTTTCCGTTTGGATTGACGAATGCACCAGCCGCATTCATGGACTTAATGCAGAGGGTTTTCCGCCCTTTTCTTGATCAATTTGTCGTAATCTTTATTGACAACATTTTAGTATACTCTAAGAATGAGGCTGAACATGAACAACATTTGAAGATTGTGCTACAGACTTTGCAAGAAAACAAGCTTTTTGCTAAATTCAGCAAGTGCAAATTCTGGTTGAATCAAATATCTTTTCTAGGCCATATCATTTCACATCAAGGAATTTCAGTAGACCCAGCTAAGATTGAAGTTGTTTCGTCTTGGAAGAGACCTGAAATGGTGCCAGAGATTCAAAGTTTTCTGGAGTTGGCAGGTTACTATCGGAGGTTTGTTAAGGACTTTTCCAAAATTTCTGGACCTTTAAGCCAGTTGACTGGAAAGAAAGTTACTTACAATTGGAATGCTAAATGTGAATCCAGTTTCCAAGAATTGAAGAAGAGACTAACTATAGCTCCTATACTAGCTTTACCTGAGGGTACATAAAACTTTGTTGTCTATAGTGATGCATCTAAAGAAGGTTTGGGCTGTGTTTTAATGCAGAATGGTAAGGTGATTGCCTATGCTTCTAGGAAGTTGAAACCTTATGAAGTCAATTACCCTACACATTGTGATAACCCGAACTCGGCATGCATTTAATGGCATTTAATTGCAATTAATTAAGTGACATCTTAAATGTTAGCATTGAATTCGTGTTTATTTTTAAGTTAAACATTCATTTCTAGCATTAATTTCATATTTCTTTTAGAAGTAATTAAGTAATACTTGAGTTAATTATTTTAATGGAATATCAACTACTTTCATATTTATGTTAATCGGTTTTATTTTTCTTGCACCTTAATGCTCGGTTTTCAATAAAATGAAAAGTAGCTCCGAGCCGGAGTAAATTTTGAACTATGTTACTTTTCGAAAATTATATTTTCTTAAATTCTTTGAGATTTAATTATTATTCTTTTATTGTCCCAAAGTGCATAGCATATCGAGAGCGATAGTTAGGAAATGATTTCTAGTCCTCAGCAAATAGTGAAAACTAGTATTTAGTGTTTTAAATTTTAATGTTTTAGTTGTTATTAATTAGAATAGGAATTGTGTTGGTTGTTTTAGCCTTAAAATGCCTAAAATAAGCCTAATTGACCAACTTAAGTTAGTTTGACCAAAGCTTGACCAATTGACCAAGGCTTGTCATCATATTTAAGCTTATAATAGCACAAAATTAAAAAAAAAAGAGCTGAAAACAGAATAGGCATGGCCGAAAATACAAGGAGGAAAAAAAAAGATTTTCTAGCCAAATCTTCAAATCTTCGCGTGAGCTTGCACGGGGTGGTTTCCGAGGCATCCAGCATGGTTTTCCTAGCGTCTAGGAGCGTCTAAGGTGAGGGTTTCATCGTTATTTGCGCATTTGAAATTGTTTTATCTAAACTTTAATTTTTGGGTTTTAGCCGTAGATTGTTATTTAATTCATTTTGATGCTTGAAGAATGTTCCCTAGCAATTGTAGAACATGTATTTATAGCTTTTAGCATTTTCTGCATTGAATATCGAAATTGTAATTTAGATTGATAATTGAATAGTAAATTGTGAATAGTAAACCCCCGTTTCGATGAAGTT
Organism: Ehretia macrophylla; assembly: GCA_037974665.1. Lineage (NCBI taxonomy): Eukaryota > Viridiplantae > Streptophyta > Magnoliopsida > Boraginales > Ehretiaceae > Ehretia > Ehretia macrophylla. The sequence goes on from CM075766.1 coordinate 3,633,790, forward strand.
GCTCCGTTATGCGTTCTGTTGATGTAGGAAAGTGCTAGATATGCTAGAATGCCTAAATGTGTGGTTTAATTGGATTGTGTAATGGAAAAACGGAGGAAAATGGCTTAGTGAAAGTTGGCATCGTTTAGGTCAAGTTTGGTATTTTATCGTTTTGCGTGATGGCATTGTCTCGGGAGACCATGGAAGCACTTTTGGTGTGGTTATGGTGTTGGTTGGGTGTTTGGTGAGGGTAGCGGTAGTTCAAACGAGCAAAGGGAGAAATCGGGGCTTTGCGTGAATTCTAGGGTTAAGCAGGGTTTCGGGGTCTTTAGACATGCCTTATGGTGACCTAAGAGGATTGGTGAAGTCGGTTTCCAAAACTCGTGGCTCGTTTGAAAGTAGTAGCGTTTTGAAAGTTGGGGTCATTTTGTGATTTTGTGTGTTTTCATAGTGTAATGCCTATAAAATGCTTAATATTGCTTGTTATGCTTGTTAAAGTTGATTATGACTGAATTTGTATATCAATTGTTGATAATGCTTGTTAGTATTGTTCTTGTTACTTTATTTATTGTAATTGCTTATTGTATCGCATGCTGTCACTAACCTGCACTTCAGTGCCTTGCTCGATTATCGTTATATATCTCGTATTGCATTGCATAAGTGTCAGGCGCGTGAGTGATGGGCCTCTTTAGGTATCCTCGGGTTGCAAGTGTTGGTTGCTCTAGCTCCATGTCCTATTCCCTTTCTCACTTGGGTTGCTGCCCAGGGAGTTTTGGGTCGTAGAATTGACAGAGTATGTCCGAAGTACTTTAACGGAAGTTATAAGGTAGGTTGTCACGCCCCAACTCGACCCCACCTACAATCAGTCAGGACGCAACGGAATTTCGGCGGCATAACGACAGTAAATAGATTTCCGAGGTTCTAAACCAACCTCATAAAACATCATACATCCAGCAATTCCTCAATACAAACAACAACAACACAACCATATTATACAATAAACCATCCTCGTTATACGCCTCAGTTCCAACATGACATACAATACCTCAACCTTATCATACATTTCAAAAATAAGTTGAGACATAACTACAACTTAACCATAGACAAAAGAAAGCCACTAAGTTAACATCGTTTGGATCATCATCTTTCAACATCTATTACAATAAGAACCACAAAGCATATAAAAGTCTATTAAGCTAATATACATGACATTAAACAACATATAATCATGAATAAGACTCGGGAACATATGACTCGTCCACGTAAGGCACATTTTCCTCCTCAGGAGGCACGTACCCGTAATCCGGCTCTGCAACACCTGTAAGCATGCAATAATAGAGAGTGAGCTTATATACATAAGCCCAGTGAGGATCCGATAGATCTCGACAGTATTCACTACGCTCCTTGGATTTAGTCATTTGAGCAAGTAAACACACAACAACAATAATAACATTATCATCACATAACTATATAACCATTCATTAAAGGATACTCTATTTGGTGTAGCTCCAAACGCCATCACGATCTCAACCGTTCTTCTTATAACTCCCCATTACTCACGCACCCGAGGTACCTCACTAGCCCCTCCCTCCATGACACCTCCGTCATGCGAGCTGGGGGTAGCCTATGGCAGTCATGCCGTTATCAACCCGACAGCCCGACGCTGCCCGAGAGGTGGCACACACATACCAAGACTCCATAATCATCAATCATCAATCAATCATCAATCAATCAATTGGGAGATCAACAACGAAAGTGCCCGATTCCCGAACTCAATAATAATCAATCAATAACATCAATATTAAATTAAACAACAAACAACGTAGTTAGATGACAAAGTAGGCCATCTAACCGGACATGCATAATATACATAATTAAACTCTAAATTACTCATCAACAACTCACCATTCATCACTCGAACACTACCCAACCATCTAAAGGCATCGTTCAAGAAATTAAAGAATGACAACCTAAACTTCTAAAATTCATAACTTACAATCTACTAATCCAAACATTGCCAAATCAGTTCCTATCACTCATCCATTCAACCTACTATATTAGCCCTCTCGGAAATCCACCATAACACCTCCAAATCAAGCCCGATAACCCTAAAACCCTAGGATGTCATGGCTGGATTTTCTGGATTTTCACACAAACAATGTAATCGAAAATTCGGCATTACAACAGCGCTAACACGTAATTATCAAGTATTTAGAAATCGACGGCAATCGATTTCGATCAACACAACTCATTTAATTCAACTTTGAACATTTTAATCAAAATTAAATACTCGGAAAATAAAAATTATGCTACATCCGACAGAAATTCATAGTATTAGTATACAACGATCCCTAGCATGCAAGGAGCAATAATCTATCATCAGATTTCAATTCTAACGGTTAAATTTTCATTTATGAGCAAAAACATAAAAATGACATTTTGAGATCTAGAATTTTTCTCTCACCTTTGATGCGATATAAGCCTAGGAATGCGTGCTATGCGTGCCCAACAAGCAGAATCCAAGTCGGTGCGAAGTTCTACGGACAAAAACTAGGTTTTTCTTTGAAAAATTGGATTGAAAAGCTTGAAGAAAAGCTTGGCTATTCTCTCATGAACCTCTCGGCCATATGTGTGAAAATGAAGGTGTTTTTGTGCTTTGCTTGTGTGTGTAGGTGATATAAGCTTCAAAGTCAACATTTTAAATAAAGTCAAAGTTAGTTTTAATTAGTATTTTTGTGTTTTAATGACTTAAATGCATTTTCTTGATCACCAAAGTTCAAAACAATTATTCAACACCAAATCTAGCTCAAGTAAATTATTTTTAGGTGACAAGAAGTTTTACAATCAAACAATTTCACCCGAGTCGGCTTAAAACTCGATTTTCGCAAAAGTCGGTATAAAAACCCTAATAAATTCTTAAGCCGATTTTAAAACCGTTTTCATCAAACACAAGTCTATTAAAGTCCGTGGACTAGGTCTAGAAGGGTTAAAAAGACCAGTTTCAAAATTTTAGCGGACGTGTTTCGAAAACACTATTCACTAAAAATCGACGATAAAATTTCTGACTCCGTTTTTTATGAAAATTTCATGAATGCACATTTAGCACGTATTATGAGTATTGACATCAAAATTATAACTTTCTAGGTCCTATAGCACATAAACAGGTCATATGCACGCAAAACGAGATATAGCACGTAAAACGAGATAAGCAGGAAAGTAGGGTTTCACATTCTCCCCTCCTTATAGAAATTTCATCCTCGAAATTCTTACTTGATGTACGGAATAGATCTGGGTATTGCTACTGCATCTGATCTCGTCTCTCCCACGTAGCTTCCTCAATGCCATGATGCTTCCACAACACTTTAACCATCGGAATCCTCTTCGATCTCAACTCTCGGTCCATCTGATCTAGAATACGAATCGGACGCTCGTCATAAGTCAAATTCTCTCGAAGCTGTAACGGCTCTGGCTCAAGAATATGAGAAGGATCCGGATTATATTTCCGCAAATTAGACACGTGAAATACATCGTGGACATTAGAGAAGTTTTCCGGTAAAGCCAACCGATATGCCAACTTACCAACCCTGCCAGTAATCTCAAACGGCCCAACAAATCTCGGACTCAGCTTTCCACCTTTACCATAACGAGCAAACCCCTTTCGAGGAGACAATCTCAAGAAAACCCGATCTCCAACTGCAAACTCCAAGTCTCGACGACGCTTATCAGCATAACTCTTGAATCTACTCTACGCTGTAAGCATTCTCTGCCTAATCAACTGAACATTCTCAATCTTCTCAAGAAGTTCTGGCATAATAGTCGGATCAACAGTCTTCATCTCTCCTACCTCGTCCCAATATAAAGGTGAACGACACTTACGACCGTAAAGAGCTGCGAAAGGTGCCATCCCAATAGTAGCTTGATAACTATTGTTATAGGCAAACTCGGCAAGTGGTAGATGTTTCTCCCAGTTCTTCCCAAAGTCCAGAACACAAGCCCTAAAGCATATCTTCCAGAATCTGAATAGTCCGCTCAGACTGACCGTCGGTCTGTGGATGATACGCTGTACTGAAGTTCAACTGAGTACCTAAGGTCTCCTGAAGTTTCTCCCACAAACGAGAAGTAAATAGAGGATCTCGATCAGAGACAATACTAGATGGAATACCGTAAAGTCTAACAATCTGATCCAGATAGAGGTCCGTCAACTTTGTAACCTCATCTCCCATCCTCATGGCAATAAAATGAGCTGTCTTCGTCAAACGATCCACGACAACCCAAACTGCATCATTACCCCTCAGTGATCTAGGCAAACCAGTGACGAAGTCCATCGTAATATGCTCCCATTTCCACTCTAGTATAGCCAACGGCTGAAGCAAACCTGCTGGTCGTTGATGCTCGGCTTTCACTCTCTGACAAGTCAAACATCTAGATACAAACTGAGCAACCTCTCTCTTCATGTTGTTCCACCAGTAATGTTGCTTCAAATCCCGATACATCTTGGTTCCACCGGGATGAATAGTATATTTAGAATTATGAGCTTCCTCCAGAATACCTTGCCTCAAGCTCGGTTCATCGGGAACACAAACCCTGTTCCGAAACCGAAGAATACCGTCCTCATGCAGTTTGAAGTCAGACTGATCATCCGTGATCTGATCCTTGATCTTCTGAAGTTTAACATCAAGCTGCTGAGCTTCCCTGATTTGAGACAATAATAAAGGCTGAATACGGAGATGTGAACACATCACCCCAACCTGAGTGAACTCTGGTCTCCAATAACTAAACTCCTCAAGAACCTCCCACTTCTTGACAGCCAAACAAGAATTACTAGCCTTTCGGCTGAGAGCATCTGCCACAACATTTGCCTTTCCAAGCAGATAATTGATAGAACAATTATAATCTCCAAGAAGCTCCATCCACCTCCGCTGGCGCATATTCAACTCCTTCTGTGAGAACAAGTACTTCAGACTCTTATGATCAGTGAAAATTTCAAACTTACTTCCCCACAGATAATGACGCCACTTCTTGAGTGCAAAGACAACTGCTGCCAACTCAAGATCACGAGTTGGATAATTTTCTTCATAAGGCTTCAACTTTCGAGAAGCATAGGCAATAACTCGGCCATCCTGCATAAGAACACATCCCAAGCCCTCCTTGGATGCATCACTGTAAATGACCATATTATCGGTCCCCTCTGGTAGAGCAAGTACTGGAGCGGTAGTTAACCTCTTTTTCAACTCCTGAAATCCACTCTCACACTTCTCGTCCCAATTAAAGATAGTCCGTTTCTGAGTCAACTTAGATAGTGGCCCCGCAATCTTTGAGAAGTCCTTGACAAACCTACGGTAATAACCCGCCAAGCCAAGAAAACTACGGACATCAGTAACCCTCTCTGGCCACTTCCAAGACATCACCGATTCAATCTTAGTGGGATCTACGGAAATACCTCTCTGTGTAATAACATGGCCAAGAAAAGAAATCTGTTGCAGCCAAAATTCACATTTGCTGAACTTGGCAAACAACTGATGCTCCTGCAACTTCTCTAATACAAGCCGTAGATGTTGCTCGTGCTCCGATTCAGATTTAGAATAAACCAAGATATCATCAATAAAAATCACCACGAACTGGTCCAAGTACGGTTGAAAGACTCGATGCATAAGATCCACGAATGCTGCCGGTGCATTAGTCAATCCAAAGGGCATAACAACAAACTCATAATGCCCGTACCGAGTCCTGAAGGCAGACTTCGGAACATCCTCCGTACGAATCCGAAGCTGATAATACCCCTGCCTCAAATCAAATTTAGAATAGACTTTGACTCCCTGAAGTTGATCAAACAACTCATCAATCAGTGGCAAAGGATATTTATTCTTGATGGTCACCTGATTCAAACCACGGTAATCAATACACAATCTCAAAGTACCATCCTTCTTCTTCACAAATAAGACTGGAGCTCCCCAAGGTGAAGAACTCTGCTGAATGAATCCTTTCTTCAATAACTCCTGTAACTGAGTCTTCAACTCCTTCAACTCAGCTGGTGCCATCCGGTACGCCGATTTAGAAATAGGTTGAGTACCGGGAACAAGATTAATCACAAACTCTATATCCCTCTCTGGCGGCAATCCTGGCAACTCCTCGGGAAATACATTAGGATATTCCCGGATAATAGGGACTTCCTCTAGCTGTAGCTTATCAGATGGCTTGTTGATCAAATAATCTAGATAACCCGAACACCCATTACTCACCAACTTAACGGCTTTAGTTGCTGAGATAACAAAACTCGTCTTAGCACCCCGGTTACCCGCTATTTCTACTATTGGCTGATCTGGCAAACGAAACTGTACTACCTTGGTTCTACAGGTCAACTGGGCATCATACTTAGAAAGCCAATCCATACCCAGAATAACATCATACCCCCGGATAGGAAATAAGATAAGGTCCGAAGGAAAATTATGCCCCTTAACATGTATTATACAATCCTTACATACTAAGCCAGTAATATACTTATCAGTCAAAGAGGTACTAATCTCAACCACATAAGGCAATCTTTCAGGTTGCAATTTAACACGTTGCACACAAGCAGGAGTAATGAAAGAATGCGTAGCACCAGAATCAATCAACACTTTAACAAGTTGATCAAGTATAAGGAAGTTACCTTCCACAACTGCAGTCTCCTCAGGCATCTCCTCCATATCAACTGAGTAAGCCCGAGCCTAAACCCGCTGCTGCTGTGGTACACTGCCTGTAGGCCTACCCTGGTAACCCTGAGTCGCTGCCCGACCCTCAGTCCTCGCATATCTAGGGCAATCCTTCGCCCTATGCTCGATGCTACCACAACCCAAACATGTCCCTGCCTTTACCCTGCAGTCGGACTCCACATGCCCTGGGCGCTTGCAGTAATTACACTGCGATGATGTGGCACTAACACTGCCCCTAGAAGAACCAGAAGCTGAAGAAGCAGCTGATACAGCCTGCTGCTGAGGTCTCACCACGCTAGGCCTGTACTGACCCTGAGACTGCGCTGGCCTATACTGAGTCTGAACCTGATATGGCCTCTGCTGAAACTGAGGCCGATAGTAACTCTGCTGACCCTGTGGCCTATAAGAACCCTGCTGGGCTGGTGGCCTGTAGACAACCTGCTGTACTGGAGGCCTATATATAACCTGCTGGCCCTGTGGCTGATACGGCCTCTTACTAGGCTGACTGGAGACAATCTGATCCCCTTTCCTCTTCTCTAACCTAGAAGCTGCATCAAAAGCCTCAGTAAAGATATCATAACGATTCAGAGCCATTGCATCCTGAATCTCGGGCCTCAATCCCAACATAAATCTACGGGTCTTCCTCTCCTCCACAGCTACAAACTCCGGTGCATACCGGGACAACCTAGTGAATGTAGCCTCATACTGAGCCACAGTAGAATCCCCCTGTACCAAAGACAAGAACTCAGCCTCTCTCCTCTCCCATGCAACCCTCGGGACATACTTATCCCTAAAAGCAGTCAGAAAGGTATCCCAAACATACGGAACACCCCGGGTCTCCCAACTAGCTCTCACAGTGCGCCACCATTCCTCTGCCTCATCATCAAGCAAATAGACAGCACAAGTCACCTTCCGCTCATCAGTGTACCCGAGAGAATCAAAAATTTTCTCTAACTTACGAATCCACGACTCGGCCTTTCTATCATCAGGCTCTCCCTGAAATCTAGGAGGATAGTACCCCAGAAACTCCTTCATAGTACCTCGACCGTGATTACCTCCCTGTACATTCTGTATCTGAGCCTGCAACACCTGAGTCTGAACAGCCTGACCTGCTAACAACTGGGCCTGCCCAGCCATCAAATCTGCAATCCGATCCATTGCTGCCCCTAACCTGCCATCACCCCTATCACTGCCCTGTGCCACATTACCAGGAAACTCATCTACAATCTCGGGCCTACCACGAGTCCTCGGTCTACCGGCCATCGTACTAATCAAAGAGTTAGCACAGGTTATAGCACATAAACAGGTTATATACAACTTTTAACACATAAACAACAAATTCATATAAAACACATAGATCACATAAGTTTCAATCACATAAGCAAATTAATCACATAATCACATAAGCACTTAAATCACATAATCACTTGCTCGATTATCGTTATATATCTCGTATTGCATTGCATAAGTGTCAGGCGCGTGAGTGATGGGCCTCTTTAGGTATCCTCGGGTTGCCAATGTTGGTTGCTCTAGCTCCGTGTCCTATTCCCTTTCTCACTTGGGTTGCTGCCCAGGGAGTTTTGGGTCGTAGAATTGACAGAGTATGTCCGGAGTACTTTAACGGAAGTTATAAGGTAGGTTGTCACGCCCCAACTCGACCTCACCTACAATCAGTCAGGACGCAACGGAATTTCGGCGGCATAACGACAGTAAATAGATTTTCGAGGTTCTAAACCAACCTCATAAAACATCATACATCCAGCAATTCCTCAATACAAACAACAACATACAACACAACCATATTATACAACAAACCATCCTTGTTATACGCCTCCGTTCCAACATGACATACAATACCTCAACCTTATCATACATTTCAAAAATAAGTTGAGACACAACTACAACTTAACCATAGACAAAAGAAAGCCACTAAGTTAACATCGTTTGGATCATCATCTTTCAACATCTATTACAATAAGAACCACAAAGCATATAAAAGTCTATTAAGCTAATATACATGACATTAACCAACATATAATCATGGATAAGACTCGAGAACATATGACTCGTCCACGTAAGGCACATTTTCCTCCTCAGGAGGCACGTACCCGTAATCCGGCTCTGCAACACCTGTAAGCATGCAATAATAGAGAGTGAGCTTATATACATAAGCCCAATGAGGATCCGATAGATCTCGACAGTATTCACTACGCTCCTTGGATTTAGTCCTTTGAGCAAGTAAACACACAACAACAATAATAACATTATCATCACATAACTATATAACCATTCATTAAAGGATACTCTATTTAGTGTAGCTCCAAACGCCATCACGATCTCAACTGTTCTTCTTATAACTCCCCATTACTCACGCACCCGAGGTACCTCACTAGCCCCTCCCTCCATGACACCTCCGTCATGCGAGCTGGGGGTAGCCTATGGCAGTCATGCCATTATCAAACCCGACAGCCCGACGCTGCCCGAGAGGTGGCACACACATACCAAGACTCCATAATCATCAATCATCAATCAATCATCAATCAATCAATTGGGAGATCAGCAATGAAAGTGCCCGATTCCCAAACTCAATAATAATCAATCAATAACATCAATATAACATCAATATTAAATTAAACAACAAACAACGTAGTTATATGACAAAGTAGGCCATCTAACTGGACATGCATAATATACATAATTAAACTCTAAATTACTCATCAACAACTCACCATTCATCACTCGAACACTACCCAACCATCTAAAGGCATCGTTCAAGAAATTAAAGAATGACAACCTAAACTTCTAAAATTCATAACTTACAATCTACTAATCCAAACATTGCCAAATCAGTTCCTATCACTCACCCATTCAACCTACTACATTAGCCCTCTCGGAAATCCACCATAACACCTCCAAATCAAGCCCGATAACCCTAAAACCCTAGGATGTCATGGCTGGATTTTTCGGATTTTCACACAAACAATGTAATCAAAAATTCGGCATTATAACAGCGCTAACACGTAATTATCAATTATTTAGAAATTGACGGCAATCGATTTTGATCAACACAACTCATTTAATTCAACTTTGAACATTTTAATCAAAATTAAATACCCGGAAAATAAAAATTATGCTACATCCGACACAAATTCGTAGTATTAGTATATAACGATCCCTAGCATGCAAGGAGTAATAATCTATCATCAGATTTCAATTCTAACGGTTAAATTTTCATTTATGAGCAAAAACATAAAAATGACATTTTGAGATCTAGAATTTTTCTCTCACCTTTGATGCGATATAAGCCTAGGAATGCGTGCTATGCGTGCCCAACAAGCAGAATCCAAGTCGGTGCGAAGTTCTACGGACAAAAACTAGGTTTTTCTTTGAAAAATTGGATTGAAAAGCTTGAAGAAAAGCTTGGCTATTCTCTCATGAACCTCTCGGCCATATGTGTGAAAATGAAGGTGTTTTTGTGCTTTGCTTGTGTGTGTAGGTGATATAAGCTTCAAAGTCAACATTTTAAATAAAGTCAAAGTTAGTTTTAATTAGTATTTTTGTGTTTTAATGACTTTAAATGCATTTTCTTGATCACCAAAGTTCAAAACAATTATTCAACACCAAATCTAGCTCAAGTAAATTATTTTTAGGTGACAAGAAGTTTTACAATCAAACAATTTCACCCGAGTCGGCTTAAAACTCGATTTTCGCAAAAGTCGGTATAAAAACCCTAATAAATTCTTAAGCCAATTTTAAAACCGTTTTCATCAAACACACGTCTATTAAAGTCTGTGGACTAGGTCTAGAAGGGTTAAAAAGACCAGTTTCAAAATTTTAGCGGAGGTGTTTCGAAAACACTATTCACTAAAAATCGACGATAAAATTTCTGACTCCGTTTTTTATGAAAATTTCATGAATGCACATTTAGCATGTATTAGGAGTATTGACATCAAAATTATAACTTTCTAGGTCCTATAGCACATAAACAGGTCATATGCACGCAGAACGAGATATAGCACGTAAAACGAGATAAGCAAGAAAGTGGGGTTTCACATAGGTGAGCTGGCGTGTCATCGTTAAAGTCATCGAAGTCATGATCGGTACATTTCTCGCTCAAGTGAACCATAGCCTTCAGAGTGTGGTATAGCTTTGAATGGTTGTGTTAATGCTTTTATTAATTGGTTATTGTATTGATTGTTTATATTGAATGCTTGCTTGTCAATTATATTGTTTAGCTGTACCTATTTGCATTGCATGAACTTCTTTCTCTCCACCTCGATATCTGTCTCGCCCTCACTGAGTATACGTGTTGAGTATACTCACTCCTCACCACCACATTTCAGGAAATGCCATGTTAGCTGGAAAGTTCGTGGATACGTGAAAGTTCGTGCTTGAAGAGTTGTCTTGCGTGCTATGTGGCTTGAGTTGTCGAAGGGGCAAAGATGTATACTTTCATGTATTGTATGTATTTAATATTAAAAGAATGTAATTTAAGTTTTACTAGGTTATTGAAGTGAGTTGAAAAGCTAGCTTATGTATTTAGTTAGTATAGTTTAACTTTAATGCATGTTTGTAATATCCAAAGGAAAAGAGTTAGAATGGTTTGATAGTCTAACTTATACAATAGGCTAGTATGGTTTAATTGTCAAGCATGAATGTAATTGTAAAAGATGTGAAGAGGTAGGTTAGTCTGTAAACTGGAAATGTATATTTGCTTGTGATTGCTTGTTGAGAACAAGGCTTGGATGGCCTTGAGGTGGTTGAATGGTTGGACACGGTGCTGGTCCACTTATATGCTATTACAAATTTTACATTTTGCCTAGGAACAGGGGAGACTCTGTCAGTCTTTCCCTAAAATTTTATGCCGGGTTTGGAATTGGGTTGTGATTAGATTGATTGATAGAACTCCCGGTCTCGAGAGGGATCGGGGTATTACAGGTGGTATCAGAGCTTGTTTAGCTCATAAGCCGGGACAGGGTCCTCGGTCTGGTGGGTAGTGATCCTTGAATGTGTACTTGTTAAGTGTGTTTTGAAAGTGTATGCTTGCATGTGAGATTGTGTGTCTTGACTTGAATGTATGCACCTATGTGATACAGTTATGTGTTATGTGTTAAATGTTTCTCAAGTGAAGTGAAGTGTCTAGTTGTGTATTGAATTGACCTATTGAATTGGCATCGTGAATCGAATCGACCTCGTGAATTGTTATTTGCTTGAAGTATTGCTTGTAATGTGTGTATTGGAATGTCTTGAATTAGCTATGTCGTGATTTGAATTGATTATGTTGTGCTTGACTCAATTGTCGTGCTTGAGTGACTTTGTTGAATAAACTGTTTTACAAACATGCTTGCATAATAGATTAAGGCATATATGTATAAATGTGATATCTTGGCATTCATACATGTCCTATTGAAATGGTAAGAAAGACTTCTTCCTCCCCTGAAGATAAGTGGTTAGTAGCAGGCCTCCAAGTTATGTGGATTGACGGGAATGAGTAGTATTTGACTAGCCTTTATTTGGTAGTTGGTGTTTGTTTTTGGAGCTCGGTTATTGGTGAATCTCTAAGGTCCTCCTCTGTGCTTAACAGTTGTGAAAGAGTAGCTTTCTTTTGGGGTTCTATTTGGTTGTTCTCTGGAGCATTCTTTGGTTTTCTTATTGGGTATTTTTTGGAGACTTCTGTTGGCACTTCTTGGTAGACTTGGCTATTGGGATTTTAAATCAGACTTACTGCATGGTATTATCTATGGTATATGTGTCTCGGTCTTTATTGGAGTGCTACCGGCATTCCTTATTGGAAATTCTTCAATGGCATTCTCTAGGATTCTTAGTGGCCATTTATTTAGTATTACTCATTGAGCAATTCTTGGTACTTTCTTACTGGAGCATTGTCCGGGTATTTTCTTTGGCATCCCTCAGTTGGTTTGGTAATTGGAATTCCTATCAAACTTATTGTATAGTACTACTAACGGTATACTTTGGAATTCTTAGTGGGCATTCTACTAGTATTTTCCTTATTGGCAAGAATGTACAAAGTCCTCACTTGGCAAAAGTGAAGAGGCCTCGGAGTTGTTTTGTATATTGTGCACCAGCTCGGTATTTTTCCTTAGGTTTTCATCTAGCTGGGAAACTATATTTGTTATTCAACTTGGTTGTGTTATTGGGCACATTATATTTTCTTTGTTATTTTCGTTGACATTCTTCTCAGCATTTGATAGCGATACTCGGAATCTAATTGGTTGTCCTATGGGGTTATTATTTGGAAGGCTTCTTTGGAACTTTTGAAGTATATTTGATTGGGTTTCTTAGTATTTTCTTCAGCACTCTTAATAGGGAATTATTCTATGAAATTCATGACCAGCGGGGTACTTCTTTGGACCTCTAGATGGAACCTTTGTTTGAGCCTTTATTTGGCTTCTTGCATGGGTATTCTCGGGCGATAATAGTTGAACTTCTACTAGAGATTCGTGTATGGGGTATTCATTCGGTATTCTTCTTATCATTAATATGTGATCTACAGTATCTTTGCTTTAGTCTTTATTGGTGTTATCTCAGCGCTTTTGGTTGGAATTTTACTCTTCTTTGGTATTCGTGTCAACGGGATTCTTGTGTAGTATCTACATTTGAGCCTTTATTCGGCATTACTACTTGGAATTTCTTCTTAAACTTCCCTATTGGTTATCTTGATTAATATACTTCCTCAGCAGCTGATGAAGATTAGTCAGAGTTTGATTTCAGTGGATGCAGAGTTCTATTGGAAGAAGAATTGCGAGGATGCAATTGTTTTAAGAGGGGAAGGATGTGATAACCCAAACCTGGCATGCATTTGAGTATACTCACTCCTCACCACCACATTTCAAGAAATGCCATGTTAGCTGGAAAGTTCGTGGATACGTGAAAGTTCGTGCTTGAAGAGTTGTCTTGCGTGCTATGTGGCTTGAGTTGTCGAAGGGGCAAAGATGTATGCTTTCATGTATTGTATGTATTTAATATTAAAAGAATGTAATTTAAGTTTTACTAGGTTATTGAAGTGATTTGAAAAGCTAGCTTATGTATTTAGTTAGTATAGTTTAACTTCAATGCATGTTTGTAATGTCCAAAGGAAAAGAGTTAGAATGGTTTGATAGTCTAACTTATGCAATAGGTTAGCATGGTTTAATTGTCAAGCATGAATGTAATTGTAAAAGATGTGAAGAGGTAGGTTAGTCTGTAAATTGGAAATGTATATTTGCTTGTGATTGCTTGTTGAGAACAAGGCTTGGATGACCTTGAGGTGGTTGAATGGTTGGACACGGTGCTGGTCCACTTATATGTTATTACAGGTTTTACATTTTGCCTAGGAACAGGGGAGACTCTGTCCGTCTTTCCCTAAAATTTTATGCCTGGGTTTGGAATTGGGTTGTGATTAGATTGATTGATAGAACTCCCGGTCTCGAGAGGGATCGGGGTGTTACACACATGATCTTGAGTTAGCTGCAGTTGTGTTTGCTTTAAAGAAGTGGCGTCATTACTTGTGGGGTAGCAGATTTGAAATTTTTACTGACCACAAGAGTCTCAAATATTTATTTTCACAAAAAGATTTGAATATGAGGTAGGAGCATTAGTTAACCCAAACGGCATAACAACAAACTCATAATGATCATACCGAGTTCTGAAAGCAGTTTTGGGAACATCATCGGACTTAATCCTTAACTGATAATAGCCCTGCCTCATATCGAATTTAGAAAATACCCTGGCACCTTGCAGCTGGTCAAATAATTCCTCAATCAAAGGCAATGGATATTTGTTTTTGATAGTTATCTGATTAAGACCCCGATAATCAATGCATAACCGAAGAGATCCGTCTTTCTTTTTAACAAATAAGGCTGGTGCACCCCAAGGTGAAGAACTCGGCTGAATGAATCCATTCTCAAGTAAACCCTGAAACTGAATTTTCAATTCTTGCAGCTCAGGTGGAGCCATTATGTACGGAGTCCTAGCGTAGCCCCTGTGACACCCCGAACCCAGCACTTCACTAATTGCATTCATTAAATTGTTAACTTAGATGTAATTTAGCTAATTACTTTATTTTTTTTATATTTCCATAAATTCAAATATTTCTTTTCATGCATTTTATATTTTTATAAAATACTACATATTTTTAGGGGACTATAGCCCGACTGTGCGTGCATTGCATATCGGGATCAACGGGAAAAAATTCGCGAAATGTCTAATGAATAGTACCAGCGAGATTTTTTCAGATTTTTCAAATTTTTGGCATTTTATTTTACTGAAATTTAATCACCCAAATGACCCATTTACCCTTACTAAAATACCCTATTTGCTTGACCTACCCTTTGACCATCTAATGAGAATATTAAAAGCCAAGAAAAAAAAAAAAAAGGGGTCAAAAAAATGGCCAAAAAAGAGTTACGGGAATAGTAACTTCTCAAAAAAAAAATTACTCTTTGCTTCATTCTTGCTTCCATTGCTTCCCAAATTGGTTGTGCTTCATCCTTAGGACCTTAAGACCATTCTTTGATCTTCAAAAGAGGTGAGGGTGCATTCTATTTTTGTATTAAATTCAATTAAAGTTTGTGTTATTATTTTTGTGATCTAATATTGTAGTGGTTTAATTCTTGTTCCGTTGATTCTTATATGCTCTAATGACTTCATAGAATATGTTTGATGGTTTAAAATGCTTGTTGAATGCTTGAAAATGAAAATGGCACCTGGGGAAGATGATGAATAGTGCTAAACTAGGGTTTCCAAAAAAAGTTACAATTTAATTCGATTCGAGGCTTCTAGTAGTTGCTAATTAGGTCCATAAGCGTGGGAAAAATGTTAATTGCACTTGCTATGTTCAAAATTTGAGAAATTTGATCAAAATAGGCTACTTTAATAAGGGGTTTCGGGTTTATCTTGAATCCGGGCACGTTTCGAGGTTATGGCTAGTATTTATTAAGTATTGAAACCTTAGAAGTGCTTTCGTTTCGCTTGTTTGGGTTCCGAAATTGGTACTTGTAGTGTAAACCCAAAAAGAGGCATTTTTGGTGTTTTCGTGTACTTGTACTCTAGGTTATGATTTGGAGGTTTTAAATGAGGTATTTAGGTATCCTTAGATTGGTAGGATGGTTAGCTAGCATAACTTGATCATTGAATTCCGATAGGAAGCTAAATAGCCTAGTTGAACAAAGGGAAATGAATGAATTAATTGCTTTAGTACTTGTATTGCTTTGTAGTTGCTCCTAGCGAGTCTAAATGCTATTCTAAGGTATGTGTGAGCTTTCGGTTAAGTTTTGTGAAAAGTATAATATTGACCCCTTTGTGTTCGCATAGTTAATCTCATGATAATTGATTTATAATTGAGTAATTAAATGTTTATATGCATTTGTGTAGTGTACGTATTATAGTAGTGAAGTCTCGTGAATTAAGTTGCTTGGTTTACATGAATTTGGTTGAGTATGAATTTAGAATGGACTAAAGGAACTAGTAATGAACCATGGTAATAATTGTTGTTAGTTGATTCTTGATTGATTGGATAAATGTTTAAATGTACTTATGCAACAAGTTCATATATTCGGAGAAGTTGTGAGTTAAGTTATATCGATACTAGTTAAAGATTGAGTAAACATGTTTATATTGCTTATTAATTGCATTATATGTGTAAAGATACGCTTATATAACTTATTGGTTAGATGTTATATAGTGTTTCTACTTATATGAATGGCTATGTATATGTTATTTATTATGCTATTGTCTTTGTCTAATACTTGAAAATGAAAGAATGTTACATATGTGATCACTTGAGTTTATGTATTGTTCAAATATTGATTAGAATGATTGTTAAACCATGAAATATATTGTTAGTTATGTTAATTAAAGGGAATCAAATAGAGTTGGATAAATTAATGGCTTTATGAACTAGCTTTAGTTGAGAATAAGAAATCACTTCTTATGTATATAGTTGATTATATTAGGTAGTGATAATTGAAAGGAATTGATGCTTTCGAAGAATATTGAGGGAATCTTGGCTTAATTCGCGCAGGTTTGGCTTCCTAAAAGGTGAAGGATCATTTCTATGTGCATTCTATGTGTCTCATCTTGTTATATGTTAAATATTCGATACTAAGTGATTTAAGTGTTTTAGTTGGATTAGTTTAACAATTATAGACTAATGAATGTATCATATTTCATCGTATGGCATGATTGATGTGTGTGCTCGAGGACAACCTCTTTTGTTGTCCTCCTTGTTTGCATATCGGCTTATTTTGTTATATTGTTATTATTATTGCTTCCTGTGCTATCGAGTTAAGGGTTGCACAACCTTATCGTCGGGGCGGATGCGATGGGCCTCTCTGGGCGGCAGCGGGCTTGCCAGGGTTGGTTGCTCTAGCTCCGTACCCTATTCCCTCACTCGCCTGGTCCGGAGATTGCCAAGGGGTGTTGGGTCGTAGGATTGGGTACATCCGGAGTACCCTTTGGTGTTTGGGATGCCGGCTTATCGTGATCGTGATCGTGGTTCGTGGATCGTGAATGAAGACCAGCGAAGATTGGTGTATAGGGGTTATGTGAAATGTATCCTTTTAAATGTGTGGTTATTTAAGCTATCATTGTTTCTTTAATTGCCTAATTGTTATTGTTGTTTAACTGTATTACCTATTGCATTGCACGCCCCGGGAGACTATATCCCTCACTGGGCAACAGTGGTTGCTCATACCTCGATATATGTTTCAGGAAGTGCTGAGGGTGATCCCCAGCTAATTGAGGTGCTAGTGGAAGAGGAAGAAGTTCAGGCTGAGCCTTTGCCCTAGTTGTTATGTGTTTGTTGTCTAAGGTGGATTTGTCTTCTTGTTGTTACATGGTGTACTTGTATTGCTATAGCATGATCTATTTTGTGGCCTTAAGGCTATGTATATTCTTGTAGTTGCAAGTTGAAAGTTGTTAGTTGTAATATTAGCTTTGAGATATTATGGCTTATAATAACTTTTAATTCTCCTTGTAGTTCTTGCATGCTTGGGTGTGTATGTTTAGAGGTGTTGATTTCAACTTCTAAAATTGCTCTAATGTTATCATAGAATGGCATGTTAAAAAGGTTTAATGAAAAGTTAAGTTAGGTGCATGCATGTGTGATTTGGAGCTGTTGTTTGTCTCCTGGCTTGGATGACCTAGAACCTTTGAATTTTAATTATAAAAGCTTGTTTTAGTATATTGTGGCTATTTTAAGTATTTACAGGTTTGAAAAATGTCCGCGGTACAGAGGAAACTCTGTCCGTTTTTTTCCTAAAATTTTGTGACCGGGTTTGGTATTGGGTTGAGAATAGCATGGTTATTAGAGCCTCCGGTCCCGTGAGGGATCGAGGCATTACAGCCCCTGGTAATAAGTCGATCACAAACTCTATCTCTCTATCAGGTGGTAAACCAGGTAACTCCTCAGGAAATACCCCCAGAAATTCTCTCACGATAGGTACATCATTCAGTTTCAATTGATCACCAGGTTGATTGATCAAATAAGCAAAGTAAGCCTCACAACCCATTCCTAACATTTTTGATGCTTTAATAGAAGATATGATAGGAGTCCCCGTAGATTTTCTACTACCAACTATTTTAAGTATGGGTTGGGCGGGCATTTCTAGTTTCACAATCTTCTTTCTACAATCAAGTTGGGCATAATATTTACCTAACCAGTCCATCCCCAATATAATATCAAAGTCGCGGAAAGGTAGAATAATTAAATTGGCAGGAAAAACACAACCTTGAATAAAAATATTACATGCCTTGCAGATAGATTTGGTGACAAACTTCGGCCCCATAGGTGTATAAACCACAATATCATGCAATAGTTTATCATGCTTCAACTTAGCATTTTGTGCACAAACAGGTGTAATAAATGAATGCGAAGCCCCGGAATCAATTAAAACTTTAACTGATTGATCATTAAGAAGAAAAGTACCATCTACTACAACGGTCGTATCCGGAAGCTCCTCAGCATCTAAGGCAAATACTCGGGCCTGACCCCGCGGTACTGGTGCTGCAACTGAACCCTTGGTCTGATTGCCTTGACCAGATGTCTGACCCCTGGTATTCTTGAATTTCTGGCAGTCTCTAACCCTGTGTTGATCACTGCCACATCCGGTACATCGGCCTAATCTCTTCCAACAATTCTCCTTAGTATGACCCTGGCGTTGACAGAAGCTGCACTGCTGGTGACGTCTTGCAACAGTGCCTCCCGAAGGAGCTCTGTAAGTAGAGGTAGCTGAACTACCCTGCTGAGAACGAACTACTCCTGGTCGGGTCTACCCCTGACTCTAACTCTGACTCTGGACTGGTCGCGACTGAATGTGAACAGGCCCTGTATAACTCTGTGTCTATCTCGGCTGTGGACTCTGCCCAATTAGAATCGTCTGCCTCTGGTACCCCTGACTCTGAGACTGAAACTGCCGCTTACTCAATTGACTAGTCTCTGCCAACACGTCTGCCTTGCGTTTTTCATACCTCGAGGCGGCTCTGACCACTGCAGCATAGTTAGGGTAATCATTCGCAGACAGATTAAGCATAATATCATTCCTCAATCCCATAATGAATCTCTGCATCTTCATATCCTCAGGTTGTACCAAAGCTGGCATATAACGAGAAAGCCTAGTAAAAGCAGCATCATATTGATCCACTGTCATATTTCCCTATTTCAAAGGTACGAACTCTGCCTGACGTCTCTCACGGGCAACCACTGATATATATTTATCTCGGAACTCTCGAATGAAGTTAACCCACGAATGTTGAACCACCTCATCTTCCCATTTCTCATTAATAGTATGCCACCACTCCTCGGCGTCACCCTCTAGCAGAAATGTAGCATAAGTAATCTTTCTCTCATCACTGCACTCTAGAATTGCAGCCACCCTTTCAAATTTCCTCAACCACAATTCGGCCTTCATATCATCAGGTTCTCCAAAGAAGCTGTAGGCCCCGTGATGTAAAAATCAGTCATACAAATTAGCTCCAGCAGCACCACTACCCTCGGCTCTAGCGGCCTGATTACCCCTAGCAGCCCCTGTCTGACCTTGCTGAGTTACAAACTGTGCAATGGTATTCATAGCAGTAGCCATAGTAGCTAGAATCTGTGTAGTTCTAGGTTTTGGTCCCTACGGTGGTGCATTCTCTGCTACACCTTCACCCTCTCCCGGTACACCCAGACTAGGAGCTTCTTTCGGCTCTCTCCCTGGTCTGCCCCTTCTCCTCATCTCAACAGCTAGAATGCAAAGTATTATGATAGGCATTTACATAAATTACAGGTAAAGTACATAGGAAGAAGTTCAAATAAATTCACATAAGTCACATATTACATTAGAAGAATGTTCACATACAAGAGATTCATAGTCACTTAATCATGCTTGACATTCTAGACTTTTCACTTTCAAACATTAACTCTTAAAGGCCTTTCGCATTCCATTGACATACTAGCACATTCATTCCTAATTCAAATTTCACTTAGGCAAATTAAAGAACTATAGTTTCATACAATCACAAAATCACAAAGCAGACCCCTACCCACAGACCGAGAAATTTAACCCGGCTTCATGCAATCTATAGCTCTGATACCACCTTAAATGTGACGCCCTGACCCAACCCCACGCTAATGGTTGAGTCTGGACCTGATAAACGGACAGAGTCTCCTCTGTACCGCGGACATTTTGGAAACCTATAAATGCTCAAAATAACCTCAACATACTAAAACAAGCTTCTATAATTAAAATACAAAGGTTCAAGGCCATCCAAGCCTTGAAACATACAACTGCTCCAAATCACACAAGCATGCAACCAACTTAACTTTTCATTAAACTATTTTGACATGCCGTTCAATGATAATATTAGAGCAATCTTAGAAGTTGAAATCAAACAAGCCTTTAAACATACACCCCCAAGCATGCAAGAACTAAAAGAGAATTAAAAGTTATTACAAACCATAATATCTCAAAGTTAACATTACAACCAACTAACTTTCAACTTACAACAACAAGAATATACATAGCCCTAAGGCCACAAAATAGATCATAACATAATAGTACATGTATACCATGAAATAACAAGAAATCATATCTACCTCAGGCAATAAACACACAGCAACTAGGGCAAAGGGTCAGCCTGAACTTCTTCTTCTTCCATTACCACCTTAACTAGCTGGGGATCACCCTCAGTACTTCCTGAAACATGATATCGAGGTATGAGCAACACTGTTGCCCAGTGAGGGATAAGGTTCCAGGGCGTGCAATGCAACAGGTAAAACAGTTAAACAACAATAATAATTAAACAATTTAAGAAGTAACAATAGCTTAAATAACCACACATTAAAAGGATACATTTCACTTAACCCCAACACCAAATCTTCAATCCACGAACACGATCCACGATCCACGAACCACGATCACGATAAGCTGACATAACCCCAAACACTCCAGTGGGTGTACTCCGGATGTACCCCGATAATCCTACGACCCAACATCCCCTGGCAATCTCCGGACTAGGCGAATGAGGGACTAAGGTACGGAGTTTGAATATCCATCGGCAAGCCCTCTGTCGCCCAGCCGATATTCAACACATCCATCCCTGACACTATGGTTGCGCAAACACTATGCAATGCACTTAACGATGACAAGTCAATATCAACAATATAAGAAATTACACATAAGAGGATCAACAAAGTAGGTTGACCTCAGAATAGATAGGTTAGAAGTAGATTAATCAAGCAAATAAGCAACTTTACAAAGGGGCATATATAAGATGTGACGCCCGAGATTTTAGCCGTACATTCATTTACTGTTGCATCTATTGTTTGCGCATTTGCTTCTTTGCTTTATTAACTGTCTTCTTTAGCTACTATTCATCCCATTTTCAAACTATATTCTATTAGTGAATTAGCATTTTTATTAAATCACATTAATTGTTAGAGGAGTGGGAAAAATGTGCAATTGAGCTAGAAGCGATAGGAGAGCTCGTTTAGAAAATGATTTTCGTAGTTTAATGAATAGTATTACGTAACTAACTTAGTGTTTTAATTAGCTAGCCTATGTTTTACACCTTAGGCTCGTTTTTAAGCGAGCAACGCGCATTTTAGAAGTCCACTTAAGCAACGACTTGACCCCATCTCAACTTAACCTCACTATATAACCTTATAAGCACCAAAACACAATAAAAAAGAAAACACATGTGCAGGAATTACTGTAGCAGGGCCGAAAATACCAAAGGAGAAGGAAAAAGATGATTTTGCTCTTCAACTCTTCAAGCCAAGCCAATCCAAGCCTAGAGATAGTAGTTTAGGGTGTGTGCAAGCTTCCTAAGTGCTCCTACGCGCATTGGTGAGGGATTTCATGGCTTATTTTTTGCATTTTAAAATAGTTGCTATTTTCTTGATTTGTTGAAAATGTGACCAAATGCTAATGTATTGATTATCTATGCTATTATACCTTGTATATGAGTGCTAAAGAACATATTTGAGCCATTGTTTCACTTTTTAAACTGTTAGAATCGTTAGTTTGATTTATGAGGTGAATAGTGACGTTTTTCTAGGGTTTTGTGTAATTGCACGTATTAGTTTAATTCAACACTCCTAATAGATGCTTTAGGTGCTAATGAAGGTAGTCTAATAGCCCCGTACACTTGAATTGCTCTAAAATCGCATAAAGTATGAAATAGCCGACTTTAACAAAGGGATTTTAGGGTTAATGCGAATCCGGGTGGATTCGGGCTTCACTTTTGGTATTCTTAGGCTACCTAGGTGCTATAGAAGCTTTGCTAACCCTTGTTTGAAGCCCGGATGAGGTAGGTGTAGTGTAAAGCTATAAGAGGGAATTTCGGACTTTTTGGGTAATTGTACTTTAAAGTGAGATTTCAAGGGCTTAAATGGTGCCATAAGGTGTCATTAGAGATGTAGTATAGTTAGATTTGAGGTTCGTTATCTTGTGCGAAGTTTAGAGCTTGTTTTGTAAGCATTTAGAAGGAGATTTGTTGGATTTCTTGTGAATTACTTGAATTAGTTGCATTAGTAGTTATTATATTGTTATATTTGCTCCAATTGATCATGATTGAGTTATATGTTGTATAAGTGTGAAGTTTATGACCTAAATACTAAGCATGTGGAAAGGTTTTAATTGGATTTTATGTGAATTAGTTGAGCTTGGTGCTTAGTTGGTTATTTGAATTGATGTAGTTATTATAATTGACTTTTAAATGATTTAAATAAGAGTTTAAATGGTAATGGTATGTAATATGTAGTTGTTTGGAGAAGTTTCATGAAATAGGTTGTATAGCTACTTCCTTAAAATATGTTTGTATCTTGTTTATAATACCGTGTTGCTTATAATTATATGAGTTATGTTGTGGGAAATGACTACTTGGAATATATGTTAAGTTAAAATATATAAAAGTGACATTTTGTTAAAAGTAGAATTCTAATAGATATTTTATTTATGCTAAATAAGCGAAGTTATAAGTTAGCTAACCTAGTTGAATAATTAATGAATGTTGTAGTTAAAGAGTAATTGAAGTAATGTTTGCTCATAGGTTCAAGGTGACTGGAAATGATGTGATTCAAACTTACATCTTGGAACTCGGTAGAGGTGAGGGACCTGCATCATTACGTGCATTATAGTTTATTTTCTTGCTAAAAGAGTATATTGTTTAGTATAATTGCGTAATTGATATATGCTTATTGTTGCTAAATTGTAACTTGGTGCGAAGACAACCTACTTTTTGTCCTTAAATGTGTTTACTGATTATATTGTAATTGTTATCATTCTTGCATTGCATCGTGGTTGCGCAACCTCATTGTCGCGGCGGATGCGATGGCCTCGCTGGGCAACATCGGGCTTGCCAGTGTTGGTTGCCTTAGCTCCGTCTACTATTCCCTCACTCGCCTGGTCCGGAGATTGCCAGGGGGTGTTGGGTCGTAAGATCGGGTACATCCGGAGTACCCATTGGTATAAGGGATGCCGACATATCGAGATTGAGATCATGGTTCGTGGATCGGGGATCGAAGATTTGGAGTGATAAGGGTTATCGATTGTATCCTTTTAAAATGTGATATTAGAATTGTTATTCACTGTTTATCTATTGTATTAATTGTGTTAATTTGCTGCATTGCATGTCCCCGGTAGACCTTATCCCTCATTGAGAAATTGTGATTGCTCATACCTCGCTAAACATGTTTCAGGAAGTGCTGAGGGTGAACCCCAACTAGTTGAAGTGCTAATGGAAGAGGAAGAAGTTCAGGCTGAGCCTTTGCCCTAGTTGTTGTGTGTTTGTTGTCTAAGGTGGATTTTCCTTCTTGTTGTTACATGGTGTACTTTTATTGCTATAGCATGATCTATTTTGTGGCCTTAAGGCTATGTATATTCTTGTAGTTGCAAGTTGAAAGTTGTTGGTTGTAATGTTAGCTTTGAGATATTATGGCTTGTAATAACTTTTAATTCTCCTTTTAGTTCTTGCATGCTTGGGGGTGTATGTTTAGAGGTGTTGATTTCAACTTCTAAAATTGCTCTAATGTTATCACAGAATGGCATGTTAAAAAGGTTTAATGAAAAGTTAAGTTGGATGCATGCATGTGTGATTTGGAGCTATTGTTTGTCTCCTGGCTTGGATGGTCTTGAACCTTTGAATTTTAATTATAAAAGCTTGTTTTAGTATATTGTGGCTATTTTGAGCATTTACAAGTTTGAAAAATGTCCGTGGTATAGAGGAAACTCTGTCCGTTTTTCCCTAAAATTTTGTGACCGGGTTTGGTATTGGGTTGAGAATAGCATGGTTATTAGAGCCTCCGGTCTCGTGAGGGATCGAGGCGTTACATAAGATACATTTAGAATTATACCAAAAGTTCCAAATCAACTTGAAACCATATTTAAACACCTAAGGAGCCATGCCATGGACTTAGAAGCGAGAAGCAACTGAATTTGCACTTAAACCCCTTTGTTATTCAAGCTATTTCTCTTCCGAATCAAAGTTAAGGTTCCAAATTTAAGGGGCAGCTATACTAGTCTTCTAAGTAACCCCTAAGGCACCCCTACAACACTCAAACACGTGCAATTACCCGCAATTACCCCAAAAGGCCCAATTTTCCTCTTATGGCTTTGAACTATACATACATCAACTGGGCTTCAAATGAGGGTTAGCAAAGCTTCTAAAGCACCTAGGTATCCTAAGCATTCTAAAAGTGAAGCCCGAATCCACCCAGATTCACATTAACCCCGAAATCTCTTTGTTAAAGTAGGCTAATTCACGTTCAATGCAAATTTAAAGCAATTCAAATGCACGGGGCTATTAGACTACCTTCATTAGCACATAAGGCATCTATTAGAAGCATTGAATCAAGCTAATTCGCGCAATTACACAAAACCCTAGAATTTCATCACTATTCACCTCATAAATCAAATTAACGATTCTAACCGTTTAAAATACGAACCAATGGCTCAAATATGTTCTCTAGCACTTATATACAAGGTATAATAGCATAGGTAATCATTACAATAGCATTTGAACACATTTCTAACAAATCAAGAAAATAGCAACAATTTTAAAATGCGCAAAAAGTCATGAAATCCCTCACCAATGTGCGTAGGAACACTTAGGAGGCTTGCACACACCCTAATCTACTTGCTCTAGTCTTGGAGTGGCTTGGATTGAAGAGTTGAAGATGAAAAATCCCTCCTTGTGGCTGCTTGAGGCTCTCAGCCTTCTCTAGTGAAATTTCAGCTCCTATTTTTTTTTTCTTGTTTGCAAGTTATGAGCTTAATTGCCTTATGTTGAGTATATATGATAGGTGGGGTCATGTTGGGTGTTTTAGTGGCCCACTAAAAAGTGCATAGGTAGCTTTAAACGAGTCTAAAGTGAAAGGTATAAGCTAGTTAGTTAAAACACTAAGTTATGTTACGTAACACTATTCATTAGTTCACTAAACTATTTTCTAAACGAGTACTCCTAACGCCTCTAGCTCAATTGCACATTTTTCCCATTCTTTTAACAATTAATATGATTTAATAAAATTGCTAATTCACTAATATAGTGAAGTTTGAAAATGGAGTGAATAGTGGCTAAAGGAGAGAGTTAATAAAGCATAGAATGAAATGCGCAAATAAAGGGTGCAATAGTAAGTTAATGCAAGGCAAAAAGCTCGGGCGTCACAGTATATCTATAGATAGTAGGACCAAGTACTTGTAGGAACACAGGGGCCCAAGGGACAGATAATGCTGATCAAGGGAGTAGCAATGTTCAATATGATAGAAACTACCATTGACCGCATGAGTCGAGTTATGCAGCAACAAGTCATGGGTGGCGTAGGTAACAATAACAATAATGGAATGGGTAGTAACACCAAAGGCAATGGAGGAAATAGGGATGGAACCTTAAGGGATTTCCTGAGCTATGGCCCTCCTACGTTCCAAAGAGAGCCCGATGATGAAAAAACGGAGTCTTGGCTTGCGAATGTTGAGAAGATATATGCTGCCCTTGATTATACGAATGAAAAAAAGGTGATGTTTGCAGTGTTCCTATTGGAAGGAGATGCAGAACAATCGTGGCACACGGAAAAGTTTCGATGGGAGCAACAACATAAACCTATTACATGGGCTAACTTTGTGAGATCTTTCAAGGGGAATTATATCTCGGAAGTGGCCCGAGAGAGGAAAGAAGAAGAATTCTTGACATTGAGACAGGGTGGCATGTCCATAGTGTAGTATGATGCCAGATTCAACAGGCTCTCTCATTACATACCTGAGTTGGTCCAAATAGAAAAAAAGAGGATCAAACAATTTGTTCGAGGACTAAGGCTCGCGATTCAAGACTTCCTAGCCGCATATCGCTTCACCATATACGCCGATATGATTGATGCGGCGACACGAGTTGAGGAGAGGAAGTTGGATACCCAAAGTGGGCTGAGTCAAATTAGTAAGAGACCACTTCTCTCTCAGGCACCGCAAAGATCTTATCTGACTCAAAGTCAAGCCTAGAATCAAGTGAGGCCAGCTACTACTAGACCACAACCTAGTAATTAAGCTACCCAATCAGCTACTGGTTCATCAGGTAGTACAACTACATCTCAGAGTATAGTTTATCATTATTGTAACAGGAGGGGACACACCAAGGCCCAGTGTTGGATGAAATCGGGTAAGTGATTGGGTTGTGGCAGTGATCAACATTTGGCTAGAGAGTGCCCAAAATAGCGTAATAGGGTTGCATAGAATCAGCTTGGAAGCAATGTCCCTACATAGAGGGTTCAGGCCCGGGTTTATACCGTTGATCAAGAAAAGTTCCCAAATGCTGCAGTTATGGTTAAAGGTACCTTCTTGATTAAATCAATTTGTTAAGGTGCTTGTTGATTCTGGAGCCACGCATTCATTTATTTCTCCTCAATGTATGCATCGCATTAAGTTGCAAGTTGAACCATGGTCATTTCATGTAGAAGCTAGTACTCCTATGGGTACTAAGTATGTTTCTAGGTTTGGTTGCAAAGCTTACAAAATTTGAATAAAAGATCGGGAATTCGTGGCTGACCTTGTGGTGTTACCTTTCCAAGACTATGACGTTATCTTGGGAATGAATTGGTTGGCTAGAAATTATGCACAGTTGGATTGCTGAATGAAAGTTGTGAAGTTTCGGGTACCGAGACAAACTGTGATTAGAGTGAAAAGAAATTGTGACTTGCTAGAAAATACCGTGGTATCCTCAATCAAGGCTGTGAAGATGATAAGGAAAGGTTGTAGCGGATATTTGGCTTATCTAATCAGCAAGCCAACATATCAAAACAAGCTAGCTAAGGTGCCAGTGGTTAAGGAATATGTTGATGTATTTCCGGAGGTTGCCACCTGAAAGGGAAATTGAGTTTGTGATTGAAGTACTTCCCGGTACACAGCGAAGCTCTAAAGCTCAGTACCGTATGGTTCCGATAGAGTTGCAGGAGTTAAAGATTCAGCTGTAAAGCCTGTTGGAGAAAGGGTTCATACAACCAAGTTCATCTCCATGGGGTGCGCCAGTCTTATTTGTAAAAAAGAAGGATGAAACATTGAGATTGTGCATCGACTATAGAGGGTTGAATCAGGTAACTATAAAAAACAAGTATCCTTTATTGTTGATCGATGAATTGTTTGATCAACTTCAAGAAGCCTAAATCTACTCCAAATTTGACTTGAGGTAAGGTTATTACTAGCTCCGTATTAGAAAGGAAGATGTGCCTAAATCAACTTTCAGAGTGAGGTACGGACATTATGAATTCGTTGTGATGTTTTTTGCGCTAACAAATGCTCCTGCCACTTTTATGGACTTGATGCACAGGGTGTTCCACCCTTATTTGGACCAGTTTGTGGTCATCTTTATAGATGACATCTTGGTGTATTCAAAGACCGAGGAGGAGCATGAAAGGCATTTGCATTTAGTGTTGTAGAAATTGAGGGAACATCAGCTATATGCCAAGTTCAGTAAATGTGAGTTTTGGCTTAAGTAGGTGGCATTCTTGGGACATGTAATTTCTCAAGAATGGATTATAGTGGATCCATCGAAGATTGATGTTGTGCAACCATGGAAGAAGCTGGAGAATGTTACTAAGGTGTGTAGTTTTCTCAATTTGGCAGGATATTACTGGTGATTTGTGAAAGACTTCTCAAAGATTGCAGGGCCGCTCATAAAGCTCACACAAAAATAGACCAGTTTAGTGTGCGATGACAAATATGAGAGTAGTTTTCAGGAGTTGAAGAGAAGATTGACAACTACTCCTATACTAGCATTGCCAGAGGGAAGCCAAGGGTTTGTTATCTACAATGATGCCTCGAAAGAAGGACTGGGATGTGTATTGATGCAAAACAACCAAGTCATTGCCTATGTATCATGAAAGTTGAAGCCTTATGAGATGAACTATTCAACACATGACTTGGAGCTTGCGGAAATTGTCTTTGCATTGAAGAAGTGGATGTGGCGAAGTCAATTCGAAATATTCACCGATCATAAGAGCTTGTGATATCTGTTTTCTTAAAAGGAATTGAATATGCAACAAAGGAGATGGATGGAGGGATGACTACAATTGCACAATCAGTTATGTGCCCAAGAAAGCAAATGTTGTAGCAGATACTTTGAGCCGAAAGGCAAGTTTGGCGAGGTAGGAGGTTAAAGAATGGGAAATGGTCAAGGAAGCAAGTTAATGGAGGCCGAAATTGACAAGTAATGGTATATCCTTTACTGCTCATTTGTTGGTGTAACCTACATTGCTGTCTCAAATCCAAGAAGCTCAGCAGCAAGATCCTCAATTCCAGAAAATTAAAGATGGCAATGCGGACTTCAAGTTGCATGAAGATGGCCTATGGAGGTTCAGAAACTGGATTTGTGTGCCAAATGATTCGGAGTTGAGAAGAAAGGTACTTGAAGAAGCCCACAACTCTAAGTACACCATCTATCCAGGAGGTAGAAAAATGTATCGAAACCTAAAGCAACATTACAGGTGGAACAATATGAAGCGAAAGATTACAGAGTTTGTATCTCGATGCTTGACATGTCAACAAGTGAATGCAGAACATTAGAGACCTGCAGTGCTTCTACAACCTTTGGAGATTCCACAATGGAAGTAGGAGCATGTAACTAGGGATTTTGTGATGGTGTTACCGAGGTCTCCTCAAGGTTGTGATGCGGTTTGGGTGATTGTGGACCGATTGACAAAGATGGCTCACTTCATTACAATGAACAAGAAGGATGGCCTCGAGAAGTTGTCCGACTTGTATCTGATGAACATTGTAAAATTGCATTGTGTCGGATCGAGATCCTCATTTCACATCTCGGTTTTGGCAGAAATTGCAAGGAGCCTTGGGGACAAAATTGAGCTTTAGCACAGCGTATCACCCTCAAACTGACGGACAATCAGAAAGTACCATCCAGATCTTGGAAGACATGTTAAAGGCATGCGTGATGGATTTCGGAAGAATTGATAAATTGGCTAAATGATTTTCATATATCTTGGAGGGGTATATATACAGAGTATTTGTAACCTATTCTAGGAAGGTCAACTATACAATAAACCCGACAACTAATACAATAACCTATTCTAGGAAGGTCAACTATACAATAAAGTTGACAACTAATACAAAGATTCTAATATACATCAATTCCTATCTAAATAAGAAAACATAATAATACATAATATTATACCAGTTGTACATGCTAACTCTTCCCCTCAAGTTGGTGGATAGAGATCATACATGCCCAACTTGGATAATGCTGTATAGAATGAACCACTCGAAACGGCATGAGTCATCATGTCAGCTAGCTGATCTGCACTCCTAATGTAAGGAACCTTTATCTTGCTAGAGTCTAGGTTATCTTTGATGTAGTTCCTGTCAAGCTCAACATGTTTAGTCTGATCATGTTGTACAGGATTATTTGCGATCTAAATAGCAGCCTTGTTATCACAGAAGAGTGTCATAGGTTTTTCCGAGCCAAAACCGAGTTCACTTAGGATAATTTTCAGCCACGTAAGCTCCGTAGTCGCATGATGAAGAGCCCGGTATTCAGCTTCCGCACTAGACAATGACACAACATTTTATTTCTTACTTCTCCTAGTCACCAGATTGTCCCTAACAAATGATACAGAACCTGTTGTAGACTTCCTATCCAATCTATATCCGGCAAAATTTGAATATGTATAACCAACAATGTCTAGATGACCATGTTTGGGGAATATTATACCTTTGCCTAGAGAAGACTAAAGATAAGCAAGGATACGATTCACTATACTCATGTGTTTGTCACTTGGATATGAACTGACTCACGACACTTACTACATATGACAAGTCAGGTTTAGTGTGAGTCAGATAGATCAATTTCCCCACCAGCCTCTGATATCTCTCTTTATACATTGGAATCTAATCCGGATAGATACTTAAGCCATGATTCACCTCAATGGGAGTATCTACAGGTTGACAAGCTGAGTTCCTAGTTTCAACCAAGATATCTAATGTCTACTTTTGTTGAGAGAAGAGTTCGTGCTTAGACTGAGACATTTCAATGCCCAAAAAGTATTTTAGACCTCCCAAGTCCTTCGACAAATAGCTTCGAAGCTTCTCTATCTTATTGAAGTTACTACCTGTGACAATCATGTCATCAACATAAACAATAAGCAAAGTAATATCATCACCATCTTTCTTATAACATAGAGTGTGATCTGCCATAGTTTGCTTGAAACCATACTCCCTCATAGAGTAGCTCAATGTACCAAACCACGCCTTTGGTGACTGTTTCAATCCATACAAAGCCTTCTTCAATTTGCACACTTTACCTCATTTAGGTGTAAACCCAGGTAGAGGATCCATATACACATCTTCCAACAAATCACCATGTAGGAGGGTATTCTTCACATCAAACTGCCTTAATGGCCAGTCTAGATTAACCGCAAGGGATAAAATTATTCTTACAATATTCATTTTGGCCATAGGAGCAAGCGTCTCTTGATAGTCGATTCCATAAGTCTGGATATATCCCTTGGCAACCAATCTAGCTTTGTACCTATCAATTGTTCCATCTGACTTGTACTTCACTAAAAAAAACCCACTTGCATCCTACCATCTTCTTATCCCTAGGAAGCTTGACCATCTCCCAAGTAGAGCTTTTCTGGAGAGCCTTCATATTATCTACTATAGCAGATTTCTACTTAGGATCTTCAAGGGCTTCCTGAAAATGACTTGGAATAAACATAGAGGATAACTGAAGGGCAAAGGCAAAATGAGCCTTGGATAGATGATGGTATAAGACACAATGTTTGAGGATGATTTTGAGAAACACAACCTATCAGGTACTTTACGATCCCGAAGTAGATATCTCATACCTTGGTCTTCAACTTGTGGATTCCATTTAGGAGTTTCTGGAATCAAAGAAGGTGAAGAAGAATGTACCTCAGGATTTGTATCTAAAGAGTCATCTGATGGCATGATAGTATCATTAAGAGGAGCATTGGAACTTGGAAGGGTTATGACTGTAGCATCTTTGTTCCTCCTTGTATAGCCTTGCTTGAAAAACAAATCATCCAGTCTCTCCATTCTTTCTCTAGGTTCAAGCTCGACTACTATAGGTTCAGGAGTATTAGAAGATTCCTTTTGACCATCAGTTGAGTCTTCCCCTGGACCTCCTGAAATCCAAAATATTTTTTTTTTCCAGCCATAATTTTTCCTCTTCTTTACTGTTAAGCTCCCCTCGAAGAGGAATTGGAGACACATCCCCAGAGAAATAAGACTCACGGTCATAAAATTGGACATCCATGGAGACATAGTATTTCCCTGTAGGAGAATGATACCATTTATAGCCCTTTTGGGAGTTAGAATAGCCAAGAAAGACACATTTGAGAGCACAAGGATCAAGTTTGTCCCTTTGGTGTGAATGAACATGAAGATAACAAACACAACCAAAAATCTTAGGACAAAAATTCAAGGCAGAAGGAATAGAGTGAAACTAAGATAACATACGCAAAGAAGTTTGATAGTCAATGACACGGGTAGGCATGTGATTGATAAGAAAAACAGCAGTCATAACGACATCAGCCCAGAAACATTTTAGAACCCTCATAGTGAAGCATAAAGCTCATGTCATTTCAAGGATATGGTGATTTTTATGCTCCGCTATGCCATTCTGTTGAGGCGTGTATGTACATGTTGTTTGGTGGAGAATTCCATTTTTTTTTGAAAACTTCAGCAAGGGACTGATTAACAATGTGATAACCCGAACCCGGCATGCATTTAATAGCACTTGACTGCATTTGATTAAATGTTTAATTAGTTAAATCAACCAATTTGCACTATTTTAATATTCCTCTTGGAAGCATTTAGTAGTTGTAAATTGAATAATTAAAAGATTATTACCTATTCCTGATAATTATAGTAATTGAATTTCTTTTCTTGTGATTAATTAAGTGTTATCTTAAAAGTTAGGGTTTAATTGTGTTTGACTACGTGTTTATATTAACCTTCATTTGTAGCTTAATATTAACTTCATAATTCTTTAAAATATTCTAGAACTAGTGAAATTAATTATTTTAAATGAATATTGATTACCTTGATTGTTTTGATTATTTTAAAAATCAGTTTTGGTTGTTTTGCGTTAAAATCACTCGGTTTTCAAATAAATGAGAAAAGTAACTCCGAGCCGGAATAAATTCTAAACTATGATGCTTTCCAAAAATGATATATTTCTTAGATTCTTTGATAATTAATTGTTACTTCTTTGTTGTTGCAATGTGCATTGCATATCGAGAGAGATAGTTAGGAAATGAATTCGAGTCCTTAGCAAATAGTGAAACTAGTATTTTAGTGCCTTAAATTTTATAATTTAATTGTTGTTAGCTAGAATTGATGTTTCCTTAGTTGTTTTAGCCTAAAAATACATGAAATAGGCTAGTTTGACCAATTTTTAAGTGGTTTGACCAAGGGGATTGACCATTTTGACCTTGTGCCTCTTTTAATAGCCTAAAATAGCTCAAAATAAAAAAAATAAAGCAAGCTGAAAACAGAACCAGCCAGGGCCGAAAATGAGGGAGAAGAAAAAAAGAAAAATTCAACTTCAAATCTTCGATTCTTCGCGTGAGCTTTCACGGGGTGGTTTCTGAGGCATCCTACGAGGTTTTCCTAGCGTCTAGGATCGTCTAAGGTGAGGGTTTCATGTTTATTTGCGCATTTGAAAGTTTTATGTATTAACTTTAATTTTTGAATTTTATCCGTAGTTTGTTGTTTTAAACATTTTGAGGCTTATAGAATGTTCCCTAGCAATCGTAGAACATGTATTTATAGCTTTTTAACATTTTCTGTGGTTAAATATTGAAATTGAAATATAAAATATTAGTTGAATAGTATTTTATGAATAGTAAATATTTGAAACGATAAAGTTGCGCTGTTATGCTGTCTGTTGATGTAGGAAGATGCTAGATATGCTAGAATGCCTAAATGTGTGGTTTAATTGGAATGTGTAATGGAAAAATGAAGAAAAAAGGCTTAGTGAAAGTCGGGGTCGTTTTGGTCGAGTTTGGCATTTTCTCATTTTGCGTGTTGGGTGTTTGGTTGGTATAGTTGTAGATCAAACGAGCAAAGGGGGAAATCGGGGCTTTGCGCGAATTCTAGGGTAAAGTAGGGTTTTGGGGTCCTTGGACGTGCCTTATGGTGACCTAGGAGGATTAGCGAAGTCGGTTTCCAGAACTCGTGGCTCGTTTGGAAATGATAGTATTTTGATAGTTGGGGCCGATTTGTGATTTTGCTTGTTATCTTGATATTATGCCTATAGAATGCTTAGTGTTGCTTGATATACTTGTTTAATTGGTGTTATTGTTGCTTATTATTGCTTGTTATGCTTGAAAAGTTAGTTGAATGTTCGTATTGATTGTGATTGCTTGTTATCTCGTTTGTTGTCACTAGTTTGTATTGTTGTGCTATCACTTGTTTATTGCCTTGTATCGAGTCTTGCATTGCATAGTGTCTCGCGCGTGAGTGATGGGCCTCTCTGGGTAGCCTCGGGTTGCCAGTGTTGGTTGCCCTAGCTCCGCTGCTATTCCCTTTTCTCGCTTGGGTTGCCTCCTAGGGAGATTTGGGTCGTAGATTGATGGATACTTCCGGGGTATTCCAAACTGGTGTTATAAGGTGGATGCGCACTTATTGTCATCATTGTCAACATCAAGCTCGAGATTGATGTATCGCTCGTGTAATGGTACATTGCTCGTATGAGTGAACCATAGCCTTCAAAGTGTGGTATAGCTTTGAATGGTTGTGTTAATGCTTTCAGTAATTGCTTATTGTATTGATTGTTTGTTTTGATTGCTTATTCATCAGTTATATTGCTTAACTGTCTTATTTGCATTGCACGACTTTCTTTCTCTCCAATTTGAAATATGTCCCGCCCTCACTGAGTATACGTGTTGTGTATACTCACTTCTCACCACCACATTTCAAGAAATGTCATGTTAGTTGGAAAGTTCGTGATTTTGTGAAAGTTCGTGCCTGAAGAGTTGTCTTGCGTGCCTATGTGACTTGAGTTGTCAAAGTTGTAAAGATGTATGCTTTTATGTATTATATGTATTTAATGTCAAAAGGGATGTAATTTAAGTTTCATTAGATTATGGAGGTGGTTTGATAAGTTAGATTATGTATTTAGTCAATGTAACTTAACTTCAATGTATGTTTGTAATGACAAGGGAAAAAAAGATAGAAGATATGATAGTCTAACTTATGCAATAGGTTGGTGTAGTTTAATTGCTAAGCATGATGTATATTTACTTGTGATTTGCTTGTTGTGAACCAAGGCTCAGATGGCCTTGAGGTGGTTGAATGTTTGGACATGGTATTAGTCCACTTATATGTTGTTACAGGTCTTACATTTTGCCTAGAAACAGGGGGGACTCCGTCTGTCTTTCCCTAAAATTTTGCCCGGGTTTGGTTTTGGGTTGTGATTAGATTGATAGATAGAACTCCCGGTCTCGAGAGGGATCGGGGTGTCACAGGTGGTATCAGAGCTTGTTTAGCTCATAAGCCGGGACAAGGTCCTCGGTCTGGTGGGTAGTGGTCCTTGAATATGTGCTTGTTAAGTATGTCTTGAAAGTGTATGCTTGTATGTGAGATTATGTGTCTTGACATGAAAGTATGCTACTATGTGATATAGTTATGTATTATGTGTTAATTGTGTGCTAAGTGAAGTAAAGTGTCTAGTTGTGCATTGAATTGACCTATCGAATTGGTATTGTGAATCGAATCGACCTCGTGAATTGTTAATTTGCTTGGAGTATTGCTTGTAATGTGTGTATTGGAATGTCTTGAATTGGTTGTGCCGTGATTTGAAATTGATTATGTTGTGCTTGACTTGATTGTTATGCTTGAGTGACTTTGTTGAATAAACTCTTTTGTAAACTTGCTGGCATAATAGCTTAAGGCATATGTATAACTGTGATATATTGGCATTCATACATGTCTTATGGAAATGGTAAGTAAGTCCTCTTCCTCCCCTGAAGAAAGTGGTTCACAGCTAGCCTCTCAAGGTGTATGGGTTGGCAGGAAATGAATGGCATTTAATTAGCCTTTATTTGGGAGCTGGTGTTTGCTTTTGGAGCTCGGTTATTGGCGAATCCCTAAGGTCTTCCTCTGTG
Source organism: Ehretia macrophylla (assembly GCA_037974665.1). Taxonomy (NCBI): domain Eukaryota; kingdom Viridiplantae; phylum Streptophyta; class Magnoliopsida; order Boraginales; family Ehretiaceae; genus Ehretia; species Ehretia macrophylla. The sequence goes on from CM075766.1 coordinate 3,669,565, forward strand.
ATTAACAATTGTGAAGAGTAGCTTTCTCTTGGGGTTTTATTTGGTTGTTCTTTGGAGCATTCTTTGGTTTTCTTAATGGGTATTCTTTGGAGACTTCTGTTGGCATTTCTCGGTGGATTTGGCTATTAGGATTTCAATCGGCCTTACTGCACAGTATTATCTAGGGTATATGTGTCTCGGTATTTATTGGTGTGATACTAGCATCCCTGATTGGAAATTCTTCAATGGTAATTTCTGGAATTCTCAGTGGCCAATTATTTAGTATTTATTTATTAGGAAAACTTGGCTACTTTCTTATTGGAGCATTGTCTCGGATATCTTCTTCAGTGTTCCTCAGTAGGTTTAGTATTTGGAGTTCCTATCAGACTTATTGAATAATACTACTTATGGTGTTCTTTGAAATTCTTATTGGGCGTTCTATTGGTATTTTCCTTATTGGCAAAGTTGTATGAAGTTCTCACTTGGCAAACAGTGAAGAGACCTCAGAGTTTGGTTTCGGTATATTGTTCACCAGTTCGGTGTTTATCCTTGGAGTTTCATCCATCTAGGAAACTATATTTGTTATTCAACTTGATTGTCTTATTGGGCACATTATATTCTCTCTGCTATTTCCTTTGATATTCCTCTTCAGCATTTGCTAGCAAAACTCGGAATCTAATTGATTGTTCCATGGGGTTATTATTTGGAAGGCTTCTTTGGAACTTTGGAAGTATATTTGATTGGGTTCTTGGTATTTTCTTCAGCACTCTTAACAGGGAATTCTTCTATGAAATTCATGACCAGCGGGGTAATTCTTTGGACCTCTGGATGGAACCTTTGTTTGAGCTTTTATTTGGCTTCTTACTTAGGAATTCCCGGGCAGTAATAGTTAGACTTCTATTGGAGATTCGTGCGTTGGGTATTCTTCTTGTCGTTATTGTATGGTATTAATGACATCTACAGTATCTTTGTTATAGTCTTTATTGGTATTATCTCGGCGTATCTGGTTGGAATTTATTCTTCTTCGGTATTCGTGTCAACGGGATTCTTGTACGGTATCTACCTTTGAGCCTTTATTTGGCGTTACCGCTTGGCATTTCTACTTGAACTTTCCTATTGGTCATCTTGATGAAATACTTGTTCAGTAGCTAATGAAGATTAGTCAAAATTGGATTTCAGATGATGCTGAGTTCTATTGGAAGAAGAATTGCGAGGACGCAATTGTTTTAAGGGGGGAAGGATGTGATAACCCGAACCCGGCATGCATTTAATAGCACCTGACTGCATTTGATTAAAGGTTTAATTAGTTAAATCAACCAATTTGCACTATTTTAATATTCCTCTTGGAAGCATTTAGTAGTTGTAAATTAAATAATTAAAAGATTATTACCTATTCTTGATAATTATAGTAATTGAATTTCTTTTCTTGTGATTAATTAAGTGTTATCTTAAAAGTTAGGGTTTAATTGTGTTTGACTACGTGTTTCTTGTGAAACCCCACTTTTCTGCTTATCTCGTTTTACGTGCTATACCTCGTTTTGCGTGCATATGACCTGTTTTTGTGCTATAAGACATAGAAAGTTATAATTTTGATGTCAATACTCCTAATACGTGCTAAATGTGCATTCATGAAATTTTTATAAAAAACGGGATCAAAAATTTTATCGTCAATTTTTAGTGAATAGTGTTTTGGACGCACGTCCGCTAAAATTTTGAAACTGGTCTTTTTAACCCTTCTAGACCTAGTCCATAGACTTTAATAGACCTGTGATTGATAAAAACAGATTTCAAATCGATTTAGGAATTTATTAGGGTTTTTACACCACTTTTTGCGAAAAACCGAGTTTTAAGCCTACTCGGGTGGAATTTTTTGAATGTAAAACTTTTTGTCACCTAAAAATAATCCACTTGAGCTATCTTAGGAGTTGCATTTTTGTTTTGAGCAAGAAGATAGTTAAAATGCATTTAAAAGACAAGAAAATGATTTAAAGGACTAAATATTACTTTGACTTTGCATTTTATTTATTTGACAAAGCTTTAATTTGCATATAGTCATCAACACACACTAAGAAAAGCACAAAACACACTCCAATTGCACACATAAGGCCGAGAGAAAGAAGGAGAAAAAGCCAAAGAGATTTTCAAGGTTTTTCAATCAATTTTTCAAAGAAAAACTTGATTTTTGTCTGTAAAACTTCGCACCGACTAGGATTCCGCTTGTTGGGCACGCACTTCACGTATCCCTAGGCTTTTATTGCATCAAAGGTGAGAGAAAAATTCTAGATCTCAAATGTCAATTTTATGTTTTTGCGTATAAATGAAATTTGAACCGTTAGAATTGTAATCTGACATTAGATTATTGCTCCTTGCATGCTAGGGATCGTTTAGTGGTAATACTACGAGTTTATGTCGGATGTAGCATAATTTTTATTTTTCGGGTATTAAATTTTGATTTAATTGTTCAATGTTGAATTAATTGAGTTGCGTTGCTCGAAATCGATTGCTGTCGATTTCTAAATACTTGATAATTACGTGTTAGCACTGTTGTAATGCCGAATTTTCGATTACATTGCTCGTGGGAAAATCTGAAAAATTCAGCCAAGACATCCTAGGGTTTTAGGGTTATCGGGCATGATTTGGTGGTGTTATGGTGGATTTCTGAGAGGGCTAATGTAGTAGGTTGAATGGATGAGTGATAGAAACTGATTTGGCAATGTTTGGGTTAGTAGAATGTAAGTTATGAATTTTGAAGTTTAGGTTGTCATTCTTTAATTTCTTGAACAATGCCTTTAGATGATTGGGTGGTGTTTGAGTGTTGAATTGTGAGTTGTTGATGAGTGATTTAAGATTTAATTGTGTATATAATGCATGTCCGGTTAGATGGCCTACTTTGTCATCTAACTAAGTTATTGTTGTTTAAATGATAGTTGATGCTATCAATGGTGTATAAATGATAATTGATTGATGATTGATGATGATTATGGAGTCTTGGTATGTGTGTGCCACCTCTCGGGCAGCGTTGGGCTGTCGGGTTGATAACAGCATGACTGCCAGAGGCTACCCCCAGCTCGCATGACGGAGGTGTCATGGAGGGAGGGGCTAGTGAGGTATCTTGGGTGCGTGAGTAATGGGGAGTTATAAGAAGAATGGTTGAGATCGTGATGGCGTTTGGAGCTATACCAAATAGAGTATCCTTTATTGAATGGTTATATAGTTATGTGATGATAATGTTATTGTTGTTGGGTGTTTACTTGCTCAAATGACTAAATCCAAGGAGCATAGTGAATACTGTCGAGATCTATCGGATCCTCACTGGGCTTATTTATATAAGCTCACTCTCTATTATTGCATGCTTACAGGTGTTGCAGAGCCGGATTACGGGTACGTTCCTCCTGAGGAGGAAAATGTGCCTTTCGTGGATGAGTCATATGTCCCTGAGTCTTATCCATGATTCTATGTTGTTTAATGTCATGTATATTAGCTTAGTAGACTTTTATATGCTTTATGGTTCTTATTGTAATAGATGTTGAAAAGATGATGATCCAAATGATGTTAACTTAGTGGCGTTCTTTTGTCTATGGTTAAGTTGTTAGATGGGTCTCAACTTATTTTTGAAATGTATGATAAGGTTGAGGTATTGTATGTTATGTTGGAACGGAGGCAGATAACGAGGACTGATTATTGTATATTACAGTTATGTTGTGTGTTGTTATACTGTTGAGGAGTTGTTGTTTGTATGGTTATGGAATGGGATGTTTAATGTTATTAATGAGGTTGGTTTAAAACCTCTGTATTCTATTTACTGTCATTATACTGCCAAAATCCCGTTGCGTCCTGAATAATTATAGGAGGGGTCGAGTTGGGGCGTGACATTTAAGTGGTATCGGAGCGCATGTTAGTTGTTAGCCGGGGTATTCTCGGAATGTGGGTAATGGTCTTAGCATGAAATATGTATGAAAAGAAAGAAAAGTGAATTATGTATTGATATGACTAAATGATTAAGTGATTATGTGATTTAAGTGCTTATGTGATTATGTGATCAATTTGCTTATGTGATTGAAACTTATGTGATCTATGTGCTTTAAATGAGTTTGTTGTTTATGTGTTAAAAGTTGTATATAACCTGTTTATGTGCTATAACCTGTGCTAACTCTTTGATTAGTACGATGGCCGGTAGACCGAGGACTCGTGGTAGGCCCGAGATTGTAGATGAGGTTCCTGGTAATGTGGCACAAGGCAGTGATAGGGGTGATGACAGGTTAGGGGCAGCAATGGATCGGATTGCAGATTTGATGGCTGGACAGGCCCAGTTGTTAGCAGGTCAGGCTGCTCATACTCAGGCATTGCAGGCCCAGATACAGAGTGTACAGGGTGGTAATCACGGTCGAGGTACTATGAAGGAGTTTCTGGGGTACTATCCTCCTAGATTTCAGGGAGAGCCTGATGATAGGAAGGCCGAGTCGTGGATTAGTAAGTTAGAGAAAAATTTTTATCCTCTCGGGTACACTGATGAGAGGAAGGTGACTTGTGCTGTCTATTTGCTTGATGATGAGGCAGAGGAGTGGTGGCGCACTCTGAGAGCCAGTTGGGAGACCCGGGGTGTTCCTTATGTTTGGGATGCCTTTCTGACTGCTTTAAGGGATAAATATGTCCCGAGGGTTGCACGGGAGAGGAGAGTGGCTGAGTTCCTGTCTTTGGTACAAGGGGATTCTTCTGTGGCTCAGTATGAGGCTACATTCACTAGGTTGTCCCAGTATGCACCGGAGTTTGTAGCTGTGGAGGAGAGGAAGACCCGTAGATTTATGTTAGGATTGAGGCCCGGGATTCAGGATGCAATGGCTCTGAATCGCTATGATATCTTCACTGAGGCTTTTGATGCAGCTTCTAGGTTAGAGAAGAGGAAAGGGGATCAGATTGTCTCCAGTCAGCCTAGTAAGAGGCCGTATCAGCCATAGGGCCAGCAGGTTATATATAGGCCTCCAGTACAGCAGGTTGTCTACAGGCCACCAGCCCAGCAGGGTTCTTATAGGCCACAAGGTCAGCAGAGTTACTATCGGCCTCAGTTTTAGCAGGGCCATATCAGGTTCAGACTCAGTATAGGCCAGCCCAGTCTCAGGGTTAGTACAGGCCTAGTGTGGTGAGACCTCAGCAGCAGGCTGTATCAGCTGCTTCATCAGCTTCTGGTTCTTCTAGGGGCAGTGTTAGTGCCACATCATCGCAGTGTAATTACTGCAAGCGCCCAGGGCATGTGGAGTCCGACTGCAGGGTAAAGGCAGGGACATGTTTGGGTTGTGGTAGCAGCGAGCATAGGGCGAAGGATTTCCCTAGATATGCGAGGACTGAGGGTCAGGTAGTGACTCAGGGTTACCAGGGTAGGCCTACGGGCAGTGTACCACAACAGCAATGGGTTCAGGCTCGGGTTTATGCAGTTGATATGGAGGAGATGCTTGAGGAAACTGCAGTGGTGGAAGGTAACTTCCTTATACTTGATCAACTTGTTAAAGTGTTGATTGATTCTGGTGCTACGCATTCTTTCATTACTCCTACTTGTGTGCAACGTATTAATTTGCAACCTGAAAGATTGCCTTATGTGGTTGAGATTAGTACCTCTTTGACTGATAAGTATATTACTGGCTTAGTATGTAAGAATTGTATAATACATGTTAAGGGGCATAATTTTCCTTCGGACCTTATTTTATTTCCTATCCGGGGGTATGATGTTATCCTGGGTATGGATTGGCTTTCTAAGTATGATGCCCAGTTGAACTGTAGAACCAAGGTAGTACAGTTTCGTTTGCCAGATCAGCCAGTAGATGAGGTAGTAGGGAACCGAGGTGCAAAGACGAGTTTTGTTATCTCAGCAACTAAAGCCGTTAAGTTGGTGAGTAAAGGGTGTTCGGGTTATCTGGCTTATCTGATCAACAAGCCATCTGATAAGCTACAACTAGAGGAAGTCCCTATTATCCGGGAATATCCTAATGTATTTCCCGAGGAGTTGCTAGGGTTGCCGCCAGAGAGGGATATAGAGTTTGTGATTAATCTTGTTCCCGGTACTCAACCTATTTCTAAATCGGCGTACCGGATGGCACCAGCTGAGTTGAAGGAGTTGAAGACTCAGTTACAGGAGTTATTGGAGAAAGGATTTATTCAGCAGAGTTCTTCACCTTGGGGAGCTCCTGTTTTATTTGTGAAGAAGAAGGATGGTACTTTGAGATTGTGTATTGATTACCGTGGTTTGAATCAGGTGACTATCAAGAATAAATATCCTTTGCCACTGATTGATGAGTTGTTTGATCAACTTCAGGGAGCCAAAGTCTATTCTAAATTTGATTTGAGGCAGGGGTATTATCAGCTTCGGATTCGTACGGAGGATGTTCCGAAGTCTGCCTTCAGGACTCGGTACGGGCATTATGAGTTTGTTGTTATGCCCTTTGGATTGACTAATGCACCGGCAGCATTCATGGATTTGATGCATCGAGTCTTTCAGCCGTACTTGGACCAGTTCGTGGTGATTTTTATTGATGATATCTTGGTCTATTCTAAATCTGAATCGGAGCACGAGCAACATCTACGGCTTGTATTAGAGAAGTTGCAGGAGCATCAGTTGTTTGCCAAGTTCAGCAAATATGAATTTTGGCTGCAACGGATTTCTTTTCTTGGTAATGTTATTACACAGAGCGGTATTTCTGTAGATCCCACTAAGATTGAATCGGTGATGTCTTGGAAACGGCCAGAGAGTGTTTCTGATGTCCGTAGCTCTCTTGGCTTGGCGGGTTATTACCGTAGGTTTGTCAAGGACTTCTCGAAGATTGCTAGGCCACTATCTAAGTTGACTCAGAAACGGACTATCTTTAATTGGGATGAGAAGTGTGAGAGTGGGTTTCAGGAGTTGAAAAAGAGGTTGACTACCGCTCCAGTACTTGCTCTACCAGAGGGGACCGATAATATGGTCATTTACAGTGATGCCTCCAATAAGGGCTTGGGATGTGTTCTTATGCAGGATGGCCGAGTTATTGCCTATGCTTCTCGAAAGTTGAAGCCTTATGAAGAAAACTATCCGACTCATGATCTTGAGTTGGCAGCAGTTGTCTTTGCACTCAAGAAGTGGCGTTATTATCTGTGGGGTAGTAAGTTTGAGATTTTCACTGATCATAAGAGTCTTAAGTACTTATTCTCACAGAAGGAGTTAAATATGCGCCAGAGGAGATGGATGGAGCTTCTTGGAGATTATAATTGTTCTATCAATTATCTGCCTAGAAAGGCAAATGTTGTAGCAGATGCTCTCAGCCGGAAGGCTAGTATTTCTTGTTTGGCCGTCAAGAAGTGGGAGGTTCTTGAGGAGTTTAGTTATTGGAGACCAGAGTTGACTCAGGTTGGGGTGATGTGTTCACATCTCCGTATTCAGCCTTTATTATTGTCTCAGATCAGGGAAGCTCAGCAACTTGATGTTAAACTTTAGAAAATCAAGGATTAGATCACTGATGATCAGTCTGACTTCAAAGTACATGAGGACGGTATTCTTCGATTTCGGAACAGGGTATGTGTTCCCGATGAACCGGGCTTGAGGCGAGGTATTCTGGAAGAAGCTCATAATTCTAAGTACACTATTCATCCCGGTGGAACCAAGATGTATCGGGATTTGAAGCAACATTACTGGTGGAACAATATGAAGAGGGAGGTTGCTCAGTTTGTATCTAGATGTTTGACTTGTTAGAGGGTGAAAGTCGAGCATCAACGACCAGCAGGTTTGCTTCAGCTGTTGGCTATACCAGAGTGGAAATGGGAGCATATTACGATGGACTTTGTTTCTAGTTTGCCTAGAACACCGAGGGGTAATGATGCAGTTTGGGTTGTCGTGGATCGTTTGACGAAGACATCTCATTTTATCTCGATGAGGATGGGAGATGAGATTACAAAGTTGACGGGTCTCTATCTGGATCAGATTGTTAGACTTCACGGGATTCCATCTAGTATTGTCTCAGATCGAGATCCTCGATTTACTTCTCGTTTGTGGGAGAAACTTCAGGAGACTTTGGGTACTCAGTTGAACTTCAGTACTGCGTATCATCCACAGATCGACAGTCAGTCTGAGCGGACTATTCAGATTCTGGAAGATATGCTTAGGGCTTGTGTTCTGGACTTCGGGAAGAACTGGGAGAAACATCTACCACTTGCCGAGTTTGCCTATAACAATAGTTATCAAGCTACTATTGGGATGGCACCTTTTGCAGCTCTTTACGGTCGTAAGTGCCGTTCACCTTTATATTGGGACGAGGTAGGAGAGATGAAGACTGTTGATCCGACTATTATGCCAGAACTTCTTGAAAAGATTGAAAATGTTCAGTTGATCAGGCAAAGAATGCTTACGGCGCAGAGTAGATTCAAGAGTTATGCTGATAAGCGTCGACGGGACTTGGAGTTTGCAGTCGGAGATCGGGTTTTCTTGAGATTGTCTCCTCGAAAGGGGTTTGCTCGTTATGGTAAAGGTGGTAAGCTGAGTCCGAGATTTGTTGGGCCGTTTGAGATTACTGGCAGGGTTGGTAAGTTGGCATATAGGTTGACTTTACCGGAGAATTTCTCTAATGTTCACGATGTGTTTCACGTGTCTAATTTACGGAAATACAATCCGGATCCTTCTCATATTCTTGAGTCAGAGCCGTTACAGCTTCGAGAGAATTTGACTTATGACGAGCATCCGATTCGTATTCTAGATCAGATGGACCTAGAGTTGAGGTCGAAGAGGATTCCGATGGTAAAGGTGTTGTGGAAGCATCACGGCATTGAGGAAGCTACGTGGGAGAGATGAGATCAGATGCAGTAGCAGTACCCAGATCTATTCCGTACATCAAGTAAGAATTTCGAGGGCGAAATTTCTATAAGAGGAGGAGAATGTGAAACCTCACTTTTCTACTTATCTCGCTTTACGTGCTATACCTCGTTTTGCGTGCATATGACCTGTTTATGTGCTATAGGACCTAGAATGTTATAATTTTAATGTCAATACTCCTAATACGTGCTAAATGTGCATTCATGAAATTTTTATCAAAAACGGGATCAAAAATTTTATCGTCAATTTTTAGTGAATAGTATTTTGGACGCACGTCCGCTAAAATTTTGAAACTGGTCTTTTTAACCCTTCTAGACCTAGTCCATAGACTTTAATAGACCTGTGATTGATAAAAACAGATTTCAAATCGGTTTAGGAATTTATTAGGGTTTTTACACCACTTTTTGCGAAAAACCGAGTTTTAAGCCGACTCGGGTGGAATTTTTTGAATGTAAAACTTTTTGTTACCTAAAAAAAATCCACTTGAGCTATCTTAGGAGTTGCATTTTTGTTTTGAGCAAGAAGATAGTTAAAATGCATTTAAAAGACAAGAAAATGATTTAAAGGACTAAATATTACTTTGACTTTGCATTTTATTTATTTGACCAAGCTTTAATTTGCATATAGTCATCAACACACACTAAGCAAAGCACAAAACACACTCCAATTGCACACATAAGGCCGAGAGAAAGAAGGAGAAAAAGCCAAAGAGATTTTCAAGGTTTTTCAATCAATTTTTCAAAGAAAAACTTGGTTTTTGTCCGTAAAACTTCACACCGACTTGGATTCCGCTTGTTGGGCACGCATTTCATGCATCCCTAGGCTTTTATCGCATCAAAGGTGAGAGAAAAATTCTAGATCTCAAAATGTCAATTTTATGTTTTTGCGTATAAATGAAATTTGAACCGTTAGAATTGTAATCTGACATTAGATTATTGCTCCTTGCATGCTAGGGATCGTTTAGTGGTAATACTACGAGTTTCTGTCGGATGTAGCATAATTTTTATTTTTCGGGTATTAAATTTTGATTTACTTGTTCAATGTTGAATTAATTGAGTTGCGTTGCTCGAAATCGATTGCCGTCGATTTCTAAATACTTGATAATTACGTGTTAGCGCTGTTGTAATGCCGAATTTTCGATTACATTGCTCGTGGGAAAATCCAAAAAATTCAGCCAAGACATCCTAGGGTTTTAGGGTTATCGAGCATGATTTGGTGGTGTTATGGTGGATTTCTGAGAGGGCTAATGTAGTAGGTTGAATGGATGAGTGATAGAAACTGATTTGGCAATGTTTGGGTTAGTAGAATGTAAGTTATGAATTTCTGAAGTTTAGGTTGTCATTCTTTAATTTCTTGAACGATGCCTTTAGATGATTGGGTGGTGTTTGAGTGTTGAATGGTGAGTTGTTTATGAGTGATTTAAGGTTTAATTGTGTATATAATGCATGTCCGGTTAAATGGTCTACTTTGTCATCTAACTAAGTTATTGTTGTTTAAATGATAGTTGATGCTATCAATGATGTATAAATGATAATTGATTGATGATTGATTGATGATTGATGATGATTATGGAGTCTTGGTATGTGTGTGCCACCTCTCGGGCAGCGTTGGGCTGTCGGGTTGATAACGGCATGACTGCCAGAGGCTACCCCCAGCTCGCATGACGGAGGTGTCATGGAGGGAGGGGCTAGTGAGGTACCTCGGGTGCATGAGTAATGGGGAGTTATAAGAAGAATGGTTGAGATCGTGATGGCGTTTGGAGCTACACCAAATAGAGTATCCTTTATTGAATGGTTATATAGTTATGTGATGATAATGTTATTGTTGTTGTGTGTTTACTTGCTCAAAGGACTAAATCCAAGGAGCATAGTGAATACTGTCGAGATCTATCGGATCCTCACTAGGCTTATTTATATAAGCTCACTCTCTATTATTGCATGCTTACAAGTATTGCAGAGCCGGATTACGGGTACGTGCCTCTTGAGGAGGAAAATGTGCCTTTCGTGGATGAGTCATATGTCCCTGAGTCTTATCCATGATTCTATGTTGTTTAATGTCATGTATATTAGCTTAGTAGACTTTTATATGCTTTATGGTTTTTATTGTAATAGATGTTGAAAATATGATGATCCAAATAATGATAACTTAGTGGCTTTCTTTTGTCTATGGTTAAGTTGTTAGATGGGTCTCAACTTATTTTTGAAATGTATGATAAGGTTGAGGTATTGTATGTTATGTTGGAACGGAGGCAGATAACGAGGACTGATTATTGTATATTACAGTTATGTTGTGTGTTGTTATGCTGTTGAGGAGTTGTTGTTTGTATGGTTATGGAATGGGATGTTTAATGTTATTAATGAGGTTGGTTTAAAACCTCTGTATTCTATTTACTGTCGTTATACTGCCGAAATCCCATTGCGTCCTGACTGATTATAGGAGGGGTCGAGTTGGCGCGTGACATTTATATTAACCTTCATTTGTAGCATAATATTAACTTCATAATTCTTTAAAATATTATAGAACTAGTTAAATTAATTATTTTAAATGAATATTGATTACCTTGATTGTTTTGATTATTTTAAAAATTGATTTTGGTTGTTTTGCGTTAAAATCACTCGAGTTTCAAATAAATGAGAAAAGTAACTCCGAGCCGGAATAAATTCTAAACTATGATGCTTTCCAAAAATGATATATTTCTTAGATTCTTTGAGAATTAATTGTTACTTCTTTGTTGTCGCAATGTGCATTGCATATCGAGAGAGATAGTTAGGAAATGAATTCGAGTCCTCAGCAAATAGTGAAACTAGTATTTTAGTGCCTTAAATTTTATAATTTAATTGTTGTTAGCTAGAATTGATGTTTCCTTAGTTGTTTTAGCCTAAAAATGCATGAAATAGGCTAGTTTGACCAATTTTTAAGTGGTTTGACCAAGGGGATTGACCATTTTGACCTTGTGCCTCTTTTAATAGCCTAAAATAGCTCAAAATAAAAAAAAGAAAGCAAGCTGAAAACAGAACCAGCTATGGCCGAAAATGAGGGAGAAGAAAAAAAGAAAAATTCAACTTCAAATCTTCGATTCTTCGTGTGAGCTTGCACGGGGTGGTTTCTGAGGCATCCTACGAGGTTTTCCTAGCGTCTAGGAGCATCTAAGGTGAGGGTTTCATGTTTATTTGCGCATTTGAAAGTTTTATGTATTAACTTTAATTTTTGGATTTTATCCGTAGTTTGTTGTTTTAATCATTTTGAGGCTTATAGAATGTTCCCTAGCAATCGTAGAACATGTATTTATAGCTTTTTAACATTTTCTGCGGTTAAATATTGAAATTGAAATATAAAATGTTAGTTGAATAGTATTTTATCAATAGTAAACCCTTGAAATGATAAAGTTGCGCCGTTATGCTGTCTGTTGATGTAGGAAGATGCTAGATATGCTAGAATGCCTAAATGTGTGGTTTAATTGGAATGTGTAATAGAAAAATGAAGAAAAACGGCTTAGTGAAATTCGGGGTCGTTTTGGTCGAGTTTGGCGTTTTCTCGTTTTCCATGTTGGCATTGTTTCGGGAGGCCATGGAAGCACTTTTGGTGCAATTATGGCGTTGGTTGGGTGTTTGGTTGGTATAGTTATAGTTCAAACGAGCAAACGGGGAAATCGGGGCTTTGCGCGAATTCTAGGGTAAAGTAGGGTTTTGGGGTCCTTGGACGTGCCTTATGGTGACCTAGGAGGATTAGCAAAGTCGGTTTCCAGAACTCGTGGCTCGTTTGGAAATGGTAGTGTTTTGATAGTTGGGGCCGATTTGTGATTTTGCTTGTTATCTTGATATTATGCCTATAGAATGCTAAGTGTTGCTTGATATACTTGTTTAATTGGTGTTATTGTTGCTTATTATTGCTTGTTATGCTTGAAAAGTTAGTTGAATGTTAGTATTGATTGTGATTGCTTGTTATCTCGTTTGTTGTCACTAGTTTGTATTGTTGTGCTATCGTTCGTTTATTGCCTTGTATCGAGTCTTGCATTGCATAGTGTATCGCGCATGAGTGATGGGCCTCTCTGGGTAGCCTCGGGTTGCCAGTGTTGGTTGCCCTAGCTCCGCTGCAATACCCTTTTCTCGCTTGGGTTGCCTCCCAGGGAGATTTGGGTCGTAGATTGAAGGATACTTCTGGGGTATTCCAAACTGGTGTTATAAGGTGGATGCACGCTTATTGTCATCATTGTCAACATCAATCTCAAGATTGATGTATCGCTCGTGTAATGGTACATTGCTCGTATGAGTGAACCATAGCCTTCAAAGTGTGGTATAGCTTTGAATGGTTGTGTTAATGCTTTCAGTAATTGCTTATTGTATTGATTGTTTGTTTTGATTGCTTATTCATCAGTTATATTGCTTAACTGTCTTATTTGCATTGCACGACTTTTTTTCACTCCAATTCGATATCTGTCTTGCCCTCACTGAGTATACGTGTTGTGTATCCTCGCTCCTCACCACCACATTTCAGGAAATGTCATGTTAGCTGGAAAGTTCGTGATTTTGTGAAAGTTCGTGCCTGAAGAGTTGTCTTGCGTGCCTATGTGACTTGAGTTGTCAAAGTTGTAAAGATGTATGCTTTTATGTATTATATGTATTTAATGTCAAAAAGGATGTAATTTAAGTTTCATTAGATTATGGAGGTGGTTTGATAAGTTAGATTATGTATTTAGTCAATGTAACTTAACTTCAATGTATGTTTGTAATGACAAGGGAAAAAAAAGATAGAAAGATATGATAGTCTAACTTATGCAATAGGTTGGTGTAGTTTAATTGCTAAGCATGAATGTATATTTACTTGTGATTTGCTTGTTGTGAACCAAGGCTCGGATGGCCTTGAGGTGTTTGAATGTTTGGACATGGTATTTGTCCACTTATATGCTGTTACAAGTCTTATATTTTGCCTAGAAACAGGGGGGACTCCATCCGTCTTTCCCTAAAATTTTTCCCGGGTTTGGTTTTGGGTTGTGATTAGATTGATAGATAGAACTCCCGGTCTCGAGAGGGATCGGGGTGTCACAAACAAACTCACGACCATTGTCAGAATGAAAAACCTTAACCTGTGTGTTAAACTGTGTGACAATCATTTTGAAAATTGAGGAATAACATGTAACACATCATCCTTAGACTTCAACAAGTATACCCAACTCACTCTAGTGCAGTCATCATTAAAAGGCACAAAGTAGTTGTGACGCCCGAGTTTTAGCCATGCATTCAATTACTGTTGCATCCCTTGTTTGCACATTTCCTTCTGTGCATTATTAACTGTCTTCTTAAATTACTATTCACTCCGTTTTTAACTTCATGCTATTAGCCAATTAGCATTTTTATTAAATCATATTAATTGTTAGAGTAGTGGGAAAATTGTGCATTTGAGCTAGAGGCGATAGGAGAGCTCGTTTAGAAAATGATTTTTGTAATTGTATAAATAGTGTTACGTAACATAACTTAGCGAATGAATTAGCTAGCATTCATTTTACTATCTAGGCTCGTTTTAAGCTAACTAAGAGCATTTAGTGAACCATTTAAGCAAGCAACTTAGCCCCATTTAATATATAACTCACACAACACACACATTAGCTCATAACTTAGCAAAAAAAAAAAAAAAGAGAGCATGCTGAAAATACTGTAGCAAATCTGAGAATTGCATAGGAGAAGAAATAGAGTTTTTTTTGCTCAACAAATCCTCATTCCAAGCCAAGCCAAGCTAGGTACAAGTGGTTTAGGGTGTCTACTAGCCTCCTAGGAGCTCCTACGCGCATTCGTGAGGGATTTCACGGCTTATTTTCGCATTTTAAAATAGTTGCTATTTTCTTGATTTGTTGAAAATGTGTTCAAATGCTATTGTATTGATTATCTATGCTATTATACCTTGTATATGAGTGCTAGAGAACATATTTGAACCATTGTTTCGCTTTTTAAACGGTTGGAATCGTTAGTTTAATTCATGAGGTGAATAGTAATATTTTTTTCTAGGGTTTTGTGTAATTGCTCGAATTAGCTTGATTTAACACTCCTAATAGATGCCTTAGGTGCTAATGAAGGTAGTCTAATAGCCCCGTGCACTTGAATTGCTCTAAAATCGCATAAAACGTAAAATAGTCGACTTTAATAAAGGGGTTTCGGGGTTAAGACGAATCCGGGTGGATTCGGGCTCGACTTTTGGTATCCTTAGGCTACCTAGGTGCTATAGAAGCTTTGTTAATCCTTGTTTGAAGCCCGGATGAGGTAGGTGTAGTGTAAAGCTATAAGAGGGAATTTGGGGCTTTCAAGGTTATTGCAAGCATTTGAATGAGTTAGAGGGTTGAAAGGGTTCCTTGAGGGTTAGTTAGAAGGTTGGTAGAGTTTCCCTTTAAATTTGAATCATTAACTTTGGTTTGGAGGAGAAATAGCTTGAATAACAAAGGGGTTTAGGTGCAATTTCGGTTGTCTCGCGCTTCTAAGACCTTGGCATGACTTCTTGAATGTTTAAATGTAGTTTCAAGTTGGTGTGGAACTTTTGATGTAATTCTAATTATATCTTGTATATGCCCTTTTGTAAAACTGCTTATTTGCTTGTATAAACTGCTTCTATTCTAACTGCATTGAGGCAACTTCGAGCTTAAAACTGTATTAATTGGAGAATGATTAGGGGTTGAATTATATACCATTAGAAAGCCTTACGAGTCTAGTTTCTACAGCTTTTTACGGTGCATTAATCGGAGTTGTCTAGAGCAAGTTATGATCATTTTGGTAAGATGTGTCAGAAATGTCCTGTTACGCGAGAATCTGAATTTTATTGTTATTTTGCTATAGTAATGATATAATTCAGTTCTAATTGGATGTATTCGATCAAGACCTTATTGTGTAGTGTCCTTGGATGATTAATAACGTAATGGGGCTCTTATAGTTATGTTGTTTTCATGAATTGTAATTGAAATCTAATTGCTAGTAAAGTTAATTTAAATTGAAAGCTATTCTATTAGACTGTGAATGAGAAATGCTAGTAGAGTTGTGATGGTCACCACCTTTAGACATAGGTAATGTTTCTATATATGCTAAACAATTCAACTGTTAGAATTAGTTGTTGTTATCAATGTGCAACTAGTGAACACTTAGAAAGGTCAAGTAAACTATGTGGAAGAATGTGTTTAATGCTTTTTGAAACTACATGTAAGGTTAATTGTAAGTTGATAGTTGTCTATTATATGTTAAATGTAATTAACTTAAGTTAATACTACTAGTGATATTTTAGAATCTTAGCTTGAAGTATAGTTATTTTACTAAAATAGTATGTTAGTTATTAAATGGTTGATAGTTAACTTTTCTATTAGTTGATAAATGCATTTCTTTTCCTATGTGCTAATGTTGGGCTATCTTCATAGAGATATTACTAACTATTGTAAGTAAAGTAGAATATGAATTAGAAGTTCATTAAAGTAGTAAAAGACTGGGTAGTGTCATTATGAATGAATGTGTCATTTGAACATTAAAGTAACCTAACCTTTATTATCTATATATCCTTTGGAGAAATTCTTTGAGTTGAGTTAATGGCTAGTTTATTGTTATGTGGAGTGAATTAATTTCTTGTACAAGTTATTAACTAAAGTAAAATGAGAAATAGTATGAGTAACTGCAGGCTCATGTGTTGATTTTAGTTAAACTAAATTATAGCTCGATTTATATCTAGTTATAGCATGCTGGTTAAATCATTCTCATTTAAGTTTTTGAACTATCTTCTTAATTAACTTGTAGACTATTGAAAGTATGGAATATATGTTAAGTTAAAGTATATAAAAGTGGTGTTTTGTTAAAAATAGAATTCTAATAGATATTGTATATATGCTAAATAAGCGAAGTTATAAGTTAGCTAACTTAGAATGAATGTTGTAGTTAAAGAGTAATTGAAGTAATGTTTGCTCATAGGTTCAAGGTGACTGGAAATGTTGTGATTCAAACTTATATCTTGGAGCTCGGTAGAGGTGAGGGACCTGCATCCTTACGTGCATCATAGTTTATTTTCTTTCTAAAAGAGTATATTGTTTAGTATAATTGCGTAATTGATATATGCTTATTATTGCTAAATTGTAACTTGGTGCGAGAACAACTTACTTTGTCCTTAAATGTGTTTCCTGGTTATATTGTCATTGTTATCATTCTTGCATTGCATCGTGGTTGCGCAACCTCATTGTCACGGCGGATGCGATGGCCTCGCTGGGCGGCATCGGGCTTGCCAGTGTTGGTTGCCTTAGCTCCGTCTGCTATTCCCTCACTCGCCTGGTCCGGAGATTGCTAGGGGGTGTTGGGTCGTAGGATCGGGTACATCCGGAGTACCCATTGGTGTAAGGGATACCGGCATATCGAGATCGAGATCGTGGTTCGTGGATCGGGGATCAAAGATTTGGAGTGATAAGGGTTATCGATTGTATCCTTTTAAAATGTGGTATTAGAATTGTTATTCACTGTTTATCTATTGTGTTAATTGTGTTAAGTTGCTGCATTGCACGTCCCCGGTAGACCTTATCCCTCACTGAGCAATTGTGATTGCTCATACCTCGCTAAACATGTTTCAGGAAGTGCTGAGGGTGAACCCCAACTAGTTGAGGTGCTAGTGGAAGAGGAAGAAGTTCAGGCTGAGCCTTTGCCCTAGTTGTTGTGTGTTTGTTGTCTAAGGTGGATTTGCCTTCTTCTTGTTACATGGTGTACTTGTATTGCTATAGCATGATCTATTTTGTGGCCTTAAGGCTATGTATATTCTTGTAGTTGCAAGTTGAAAGCTGTTGGTTGTAATGTTAGCTTTGAGATATTATGGTTTGTAATAACTTTTAATTCTCCTTTTAGTTCTTGCATGCTTGGGGGTGTATGTTTAGAGGTGTTGATTTCAACTTCTAAAATTGCTCTAATGTTATCATAGGATGACATGTTAAAAAGGTTTAATGACAAGTTAAGTTGGGTGCATGCATGTGTGATTTGGAGCTGTTGTTTGTCTCCTAGCTTGGATGACCTTGAACCTTTGAATTTTAATTATAAAAGCTTGTTTTAGTATATTGTGGCTATTTTGAGCATTTACAGGTTTGAAAAATGTCCGCGGTATAGAGGAAACTCTGTCCGTTTTTCCCTAAAATTTTGTGACCGGGTTTGGTGTTGGGTTGAGAATAGCATGGTTATTAGAGCATCCGGTCTCGTGAGGGATCGGGGCATTACAGTAGCGATGACCTGAAGTAGAAGAAGTAGAGAAAAGACCCCAAACATCTGTAAAAACATAAGTAAAAGGACTCAAACTTCTATTGAGACTTATTTTGAAAGTTACACGATGATTCATAGAATAAATGAATTGTTCACACCTTAATCTAGAAGCTGAAACATTTTTAAACAACTGAGGAAATAAATGTTCTACATACGAAAAAGATGGGTGACCCAATCGACAATGCCATAGAAGAATTTTTTCTCTGTCAGATGCCTCTTTTGTTACTTGAAAAACACGGTCCGTTTCAGGTTGTAACTCTCTTGCCCCCTCCAAGTAGTAGAGGCCACCTCTCTCCTTATCAATACCAATCATCATCTTCGTAAGATTGTCCTAAAAAAACACAATGAGTAGAACGAAATGTCACAGAACATTGAAGGTGCTTGGTAATCTTGCTAATCGAAAGGAGATTATTAGATAGACTAGGAGAATGTAAGACAATGGACATGGAAAGTGTAGAAGAAAATGAGATGTTCCCAACCCCAAAGACAGGCATAGGAGCCCCGTTAGCAACTTAAATAGACTTAACAGTAGAAGGCATTAGAGTATGAAGTAGGGAATGATTACTAGTCATATGATCCGTAGCCCCTGAATCAATTATCCAAGTGTTAGGGGTAGCAGAAACAAAGGCCAAGCCAGAATTACCTTCCTGATGAGATAAATGAGAAACCTGAGATGCAGAAGCAGTAGGAGTTGAAGGAATGTCATTAAGAGCAGCCTGAGCCGATTTCTTGTTCTTCCTTTCATCTTGTTTCAGTTTGTACCACTCTGGATAGCCATACCTCTTCCAACAATTGTCCACCGTGTGTTTGGTGCTATTGCAGTAAGTACAAAACTGAGAAGAAGAAACAATTAAGGGAGGAGAGAGTGTTGGTGTAACGCCCCAATCCCTCACGGGACTAGGACCCTTGTTCATTCCACTAATAACCACCCGACCCTAATCCTGGGCATGAAAAACAAGGGAAAATGAATAGAGTTTCTCATGTACTTAAGCCTATCCACAAACTAGAGTGCAGAAGAATCAATACAACAACATCCCAAAATACATATATAAGGTTCCATCCCCAATTCATAAGACTATTCTAGCTTTTTTTCCTTAGCCAAGTACATACATGCATTGGACTTAAAAAATACTAACCAATTACAAATACTAACTTGTCACACCACTCTAATACTTTAAATTAACCTTATTACAAATTCCTACTTACAACAAATATACACAAGATCAACAAAGCAAAACATACACTTTAATCACTAAATGCACCTGTTTATATACATTACTTTCCATTTCATCTAATAATTCACACATGACATTCACTCCCAAGCAATGAGCAATCACCGAATACTCGAACTTTCCCTTCTATCTATGCAGTACTTGAAAGCTTGTTAAAGAAAAGGGTGAGCATACACTTATTCTCAGTGAGGGAAGGAATAAACGGAAAAGTTTTTGAAAACTATTTTCATACAATGCATCTAACAAAAGTTATAACACTTAGGAATACAAGAAGATAGCATTATAAGTAGAAAGCTTGCAAATAGCACAATGCTAGACAATAAGTAAGTGCATGATGGAAACTCGAGAATAAAGCTTTATACATGGTAGACTTGTACATATTATAATATTAAACGCTAAATAAACAAGCATAAAAAGGATATTGTGAGCTCCATGGAACGTTCCATCCATGCTGTAAGGCCTAGCACGAGACCTTACATGCATATATGTCATATCATACATAAATAAATCATTTTATGTGCATTTACCTTGTTGTACATGCTTTTATATGAATTAATATGTGATTATCTCGATTTAAGTGTTTTTTATTGTTTAACGTGCCATTACGTGTTTTAAATGTGAAATTCCAATTTTTGACTTTACCTCAATTTACGTGTCTTTGCCTCCATTTGCGTGATTTGACATGTTTATGTGTTATATGAGTTAGAATGTGTTGAATATGTGATTTATATTTCTATTACATGCTAAGTATGCCTTCATGAAATTTTCATCAAAATCGGCATAAAAAATTTTATCGACGATTTTTGTGAATAGTGTTTTGAACACATGTCCGCTAAAATTTTTACAGGGATGTTTTAAACGTTTTAAAACCTAGTTCTTGGATATTAATAGACCTGTGTTTGATTAAAATGGATTTTAAATCGGCTTTAGAATTTTAAAGGTTTTTACACTTTTTTTGCAAAAATCGCATTTTTAACCGAGGCAGGTGAAAGTTTTTGCATGAGAAAATTGTTGTCACCCAAAAATATTTTACTTAAAATAGTCTAAGTGTCAATTTATTGTTTTGAGCAAAAATAGTCAAGAAAATAGAATTAAAAGACTAAAAATAGAATTAAAAGACTAAGAAATTAACTTTAACCATTTTTATTTGTTTGACCTTTACTTATATTGCATCAACACACATTAGAAAGCACACAAAACACACTCACTCAACACACACATGGCCGAGAGGCCATAGGACAAAAAAAAAGGAAGAAAAACTCAAGGTTTTCAAATGGATTTTTCATTAGAACTTGCATTTGAAGGCCAAATCTTGTCAACCAAAGCTAGAATTCACTTGTTGGGCGCTCATTGCACATCTTTCTTGCATCAAAACACATCAAAGGTGAGAGAAAAATTATAGATCTCAAAATGTCACTTTTATGTTAATTCATATAATCGAATTTTTAGTCGTTGAAATGTCAAGTTGATGTTATATTGTTGCTCAGTATATGCTAAGGATTGATTATATGGGTTTATAGCAGTTTTGAACCGTTGTAGTATGCATTTCTATTTTTCAGATATTGAAATTGAGAATTTGGCTATTTGTTGAATAAATGTTGTTGTGGTAATTGGAATTGCTTGCTGTTAGTTTCTAAAGGTTTGTTAAATACGTGGTAGTAATGTTGTAATGCCAAAATTTTGATTGTGATGTCAGTGTGAAAGTCCGAAAATTTCAGCCATGGTGCATTAGGGTTTTAGGGTTGTTGGGCTTGATTTGGATGGATTATGGCTGGTTTCCGAGGGGATATATGTTGTTGATTGAGTGGGTGAGTGATAGAAACTAATTTGGAGGTCATTGGATTAGTAGAATATAAGTTATGAATTTTAGAAGTTCGGGTTGTCTCTCTTTAAAATGTTGAAATGTTGTCTATGGGTATTTGGGTGTTGTTTGAGTGATTGAATTGTGTGTTGTGGGTGGTTAGGCTAGGGTTGATTGTGTGGTTTAATGCATGTTTCATTAAGTGGTATCAAAGCCAGGTTAGTTTTTAGCCGGGGTATTCTCGAAATGTGGGTAATGGTCTTAGCATGAAAGTATGTATGAAGTGAAAGAAAAGTGAAATATGTGTTAATATGATTAAGTGATTAAGTAATTGTGTAATTTATTGACTATGCGATTATGTGATCAATTTGTTTTTGTGATTGATACTTAAGTGATTTATGTGCTTTATGTGAGTTGTTGTTTATGTGCTAATAATTGTCTATAGCCTGTCTATGTGCTATAACTTGTGCTAACTCTTTGATTGGTAGAATAGGTGGTAGACCAAGAACCAAAGGTAGGCCTGAGGTAGTTGACGAGGCACCAGATAATGTGGCACCGGGCCCAGATTGGGGTGATGACCGTATTGGTGTAGCCATGGATTAGATGCCGGAGATTAACAATCAATAAAAGGCATTCAATATATATAACAATACAATAAACAATTAAGAAAAGCATTAACACAACCAATCAAAGCTATACCACACTTTGAAGGCTATGGATCACTCGAGCGAGTAATGTACCGATCACGATTCCGATGACATTAAGATGATGCGCCGGCCCAAACCACCTTATAACACCAGTTTGGAATACCCCGGGAGTAACCATCAATTCTACGACCCAAATCTCCCTAGGAGGCAACCCAAGCGAGAAAGGGAATAGCAGCGGAGCTAGAGCAACCAACACTGGCAACCCGAGGCTACCCAGAGAGGCCCATTACTCACGCGCGAGACACTATGCAATGCAAGACTCGATACAAGGCGATGAGCGAGCGATATCAAGCATTCTCAACAATTGATAAACATTTCAATCAATAATCAACTCTAACAAGCGTAATAAGCATTAACAAGCATTTACAATCAAACAAGTGACAAAAACAACACCAACTAACATTATCAAGCATTAGCAAGTATTCTATGGGCATTATAAGCATTCTATAGGCAACATAAGCATTCTATAATCAATATAAACATACTATAAGCAATATTCTATGAAAGCACACAAAATCACAAAAATGACCCCAACTTCAAAACACTACTACTTTCAAACGAGCCACGAGCTTTGGAAACCGACTTCACCAGTCCTCCTAGGTCACCATAAGGCACGTCTAAAGACCCCAAAACCCTACTTTATCCTAGAATTCACGCAAAGTCCCGATTTCCCCCTTTGCTCGTTTGAACTACAACTATATCAACCAAACACCCAACCAACCCCATAATCGCACCAAAAGTGCTTCCATAGCCTCTCGAAACAATGCCAACACGCAATACGAGAAAATGCTAAACTCGACCTAAACGACCCCGACTTTCACCAAGCCGTTTTTCTCCGTTTTTCTATTACACATTCCAATTAAACCACACATTTAGGCATTCTAGCATATCTAGCACATTTCTACATCAACGGACAGCATAACAGCGCAACTTTATCGTTTCAAGGGTTTACTATTCCCTAATTACTATTCATTAGTCAATTTAAATTGCAATTTCGATTTTCAACCGCAGAAAATGCTAAAAAGCTATAAATACATGTTCTACAATCAACAAGGAACATTCTTTATGCAACAAAACGATTAAAACAACAATCTACACATAAGTTCTAAAAATTAAAGTTTAGATATACATTTTTCAAATGCACAAATAACGATGAAACCCTCACCTTAGACGCTCCTAGACGCTAGGGAAACCACGATGGATGCCTCGGAAACCACCCCGCACAAGCTCACGCGACGAAATGAAGATTTGAAGTTGAAATGTTTTTGTTTTTTGTTTTTTTTGTTTTTTTTTTCCTCCATGGTTTCAGCCATGGCTCTTATTTTTCTGGTTTTTGCTCTTTTGTTTCATATTTAAACTTAAATAAAAGATGACAAATGGTCAAAGCTTCGGTCAACCCGCTAAACCAAAACAGCTATGCGCGACCTTACGAAAACGGCCATAACTTCTTCTAGAAAACTCCAATTCACGAACGGTTTGAAGCCTCAGAAACTAGACTCATAGAGCTTTCCAACCATATATAATTTTCTACATAACTCTTCCCCAATTGGTTCAGATTTAATTCCAAAATTGACCCAAAATTTGACTAACTTAACATTGTATTTTTTTATTTCTAATCCCAAGTTTGCCCTTTATTAAACATTTCAAAAATTCTCACCTTGTCCTAGTTGGTCAATGTAGATGAAAAGTCAACTAGTTTGGTCAAAGAAGGTGAAAGGTCAATAAAATGCAATTTAAATGAACTTTAAATGCTATTGAATACATGCCAGGTTCGGGGTATCACAGAACGTACCCGTAATCTTACTCAATAACACCTGTACGCATGCAATAATAGAGAGTGAGCTTATATAAACAAGCTCAGTGAGGATCCGATATATCTCTAACAGTATTCACTATACTCCTTGGAAATAATTCTTTGAGCAAGTAAACACACATATAAACATCAATAACAATATAAACACATAACTATAATGACCAATCAGTAAAGGATACTCAATTTGGTGTAGCTCCAAATGCCATCACGATTTCTACCATTCTTCTTATAACTCCCTATTACTCATGCACCCGAGGTACCTCACTATCCCCTCCCTCCATGACACCTCCGTCATGCGATCTGGGAGTAGCCTCTGGTAGTCATGTCGTTATCAACCCGACAGCCCGACGCTGCCCGAGAGGTGGCACACACATACCAAGACTCAACAATAATAATAAACATCATTCACAGGAGGACAGTCTAGTAGAACTGCCTAATTCCCGGTTCATCAATCATCAATCAATAATCATCAATTATCATCAATTATCATCAATATAACATTAACTAATCAATTAAACAACAAATAACTAAGTTAGATGACAAAGTAGGCCATCCAACTTAACATGCATTAAACACGTAATCTAACCCTAATCTAACCATCAACAACTCACAATTCATTCACTCAAACACCATCCAATCATCTAAAGGCCTAATTCAACAATTTAAAGAAAGACAACCTAAACTTCAAATAATCATATCTTACTTCTACCAATCCAAACAACTCCAAATCAGTTTCAAATACTCGCCCATTCAATCAACTACATTAGCCCTCTCGAAAACCAACCAAGACACATCAAAATCAAGCCTAACAACCCTAAAACCTCAATGCACCTAGGCTGAAATTTTTGGATTCTCACCCAAACATCGCAATCGAAAATTTGGCATTATAACGGCGTTACCACGTAACTAAAAAACTTTTAAAAATCGATGGCAATCGATTCCAACCACAATAACTCAAGATAATCATCAAAAGGCCAATCTATCAACTTTAAATACCTGAAAATAAATAGTTTCGCTACAATGGTTCAAATCTCGTAGTAATACACCTAAACGATCCCTAGCATGTGCTACGCAATAATATAACTTCAAATTAACATTCTAATGATTCAAAATGCAATTATGAGCAAAAACATAAAAATGACTTTTGAGATCTAGAATTTTTCTCTCACCTTTGATGCGATATAAGCCTAGATATGCGTGCAATGCTTGCCCAACAAGCAGAATCCAACTCGGCACGAAATTCTACAAACAAAAACTAGGGTTTTCTATGAAAAATTGCTTTGAAAACCTTGAAAATTCTTTCTCTTTTTCTCCCTTGAACCTCTAGGCCCTTTGTATGTGTTGATGAGTGTGTTTTGTGTTGTGTTTTGTGTGTGTTGATGCAATATTATGCTTATAAGGCTTGGTCAAATAAAAATAAAAGAAAGTCAAAGTTAGTTTTTAGTCCTTTAATTGTTTTTCTAGTCTTTTAATTCATTTCTTGAGTATTTCTTGCTCAACTATTAAATTAACACTTAAACTAATTCTAGACAATATATTTTAGGTGACAAAGAATGTTACATTAAAATAGTTTCACCCGAATCGGCTTAAAACTCGTTTTCTTGCAAAAGAAAGTGTAAAAATCTTTAAAATTTCAAAACTGATTCTAAATCCGTGTTAATCAAACACGGGTCTATTAATACCCCAGGACTAGGTTTTAAAACGTTTAAAACACCCCTGTAAAAATTTTAGTGGACATGTATTTAAAAATACTATTCACCAAAATTGACGATAAAATTTCTGATTCCGTTTTTTATTAAAATTTCATGAATGCGCACTTAGCATGTAATAGGAGTATTAATCACATAATTATCACATTCTAAGTCATATAACACATAAACATGTCAATTCACGCAAAACAAGGTAAAGCACGTAAATCGAGATAAAGCAAAATATGGGGTCTCACAAAGTAAGAATTTCGAGGACAAAATTTATTTAAGGGAGGAAGAATGTGAAACCTCAATTTTCGTCTTTACCTCGATTTGCGTGTCTTTGCCTTGATTTGCGTGATTTAACTTGTTTATGTGTTATATGAGTTAGAATGTGTTAAATATGTGATTTATATTCCTATTACATGCTAAGTGTACATTCATGAAATTTTCATCAAAATCGGTATCAAAAATTTTATCGACGATTTTTGTGAATAGTATTTTGAACACATGTTCGCTAAAATTTTTACAGGGGTATTTTAAACATTTTAAAACCTAGTTCTCGGATATTAATAGACCCGTGTTTGATTAAAATGGATTTTAAATCTGTTTTCAAATTTTAAAGGTTTTTGCACAATCTTTTGCAAAAATCACATTTTTAACCGAGTCGGGTGAAAGTCTTTGCATGAGAAAATTGTTGTTACCCAAAAATATTTTACTTAAAATAGTCCAAGTGTCAATTTATTGTTTGGAGCAAAAATAGTCAAGAAAATAGAATTAAAAGACTAAAAATAGAATTAAAAGACTAAGAAACTAACTTTGACCATTTTTATTTGTTTGACCTTTACTTATATTGCATCAACACACATTAGAAAGCACACAAAACACACTCACTTAACACACACATGGCCGAGAGGCCATAGGAGGAAAAAAAAGGAAGAAAAAGTCAAGGTTTTCAAAGGGATTTTTCATTAGAATTTGCATTTGAAGGCCAAATCTTGTCAACCAAATTTTGAATTCACTTGTTGGGCACTCATTGCACATCTTTCTTGCATCAAAACACATCAAAGGTGAGAGAAAAATTCTAAATCTCAAAATGTTATTTTTATGTTAATTCATATAATTGAATTTTTAGCTGTTGAAATGTTAAATTGATGTTATATTGTTGCTCAATAGATGCTAAGGATTGATTATATGGGTTTATAGCTGTTTTGAACCGTTGTAGTATGCATTTCTATTTTTCAGGTATTAAAATTGAGAATTTGGTTATTTGTTGAATAAATGTTGTCGTGGTTGTTTGAATTGCTTCTTGTTAGTTTCTAAAATTTTGTTAAATACGTGGTAGTAATGTTGTAATGCCAAAATTTTGATTGTGATGTCGGTGTGAAAGTCCGAAAATTTCAGCCATGGTGCATTAGGGTTTTAGGGTTGTTGGGCTTCATTTGGATGGATTATGGTTGGTTTCCGTGGGGGCATATGTTGTTGATTTAGTGGGTGAGTGATAGAAACTGATTTGGAGGTCATTGGATTAGTAGAATATAAGTTATAAATTTTAGAAGTTCGGGTTGTCTTTCTTTAAAATGTTGAAATGTTGTCTATGGGTATTTGGGTGTTGTTTGAGTATTTGAATTGTGTGTTGTGGGTGGTTAGTCTAGGGTTGATTGTGTGGTTTAATGCATGTTAAGTTGGATGGCCTACTTTGTCATCTAACTAAGTTGTTTAGTTGTTAATTAGTTAATTGATGTTATGTTGTTGAAATGTTATTAATTGATTGATGTTTAATTGATTATTGATTATTGATTATTGATGAAGCCAGGAGATAGGCAACCTACTTTATTGTCCTCTTGGGATATGAATGATTATTATTATTGTCATGAGTCTTGGTATATGTGTGCCACCTCTCGGGTGGCGTTGGGCTGTCAGGTTGATAACGGCATAACTATCATAGGCTACCCCCAGCTCGCATGGCGGAGGTGCCATGGAGGGAGAGGCTAGTGAGGTACCTCGGGTGCGTGAGTAATGGGGAGTTATAAGAAGAATGGTTGAGATCGTGATGGCGTTTGGAGCTACACCAACTAGAGTATCCTTTATTGATTAGTTATTATTACTAATGTGCTTATATTGTTATTGATGATTATTATGTGTTTACTGCTCAAAGGATGATTTCCAAGGAGTATAGAAAATACTGTTAAGAGATCTATCGAATCCGCACTGGGTTTGTTTTATATAAGCTCACTCTCAATTATTCCATACATACAGGTGATATTAAACAAAATTACAAGTACGTGCCTCAGGAAGCTGAGAATGTGCCATATATGGACGAGTCCTTTGTGCCAGAGTCTTGTCCTTGATATCTGAGATGTTGTACTCTTTTGTTATCTTGAATATTGAAACTAGTTGGTTTGTATTTACTTAGAAGTTTATGATGTATAAGATGTTTTAAAGATAATGGATTAAATGTTGCTAGCTTAGTAGTCATGTTTTGGAACATGATTAGGTTACTAGATTGGTTATAATCTATTTTGGGAATGTATGTTATATAGTAAATGTATAGTGTTGGAACGGAGGCGTATAACCTATGAATGCAATGGTAAAAAGAATGCTCGATGTATATTGTGGTTGTGTTGTTTAATTGTTGAATTGTTTATGGAGTTTGATGTATGAGTTGCGAAAAGGTTGGTTTGAAGCCTCGGTATCCAAGTTACTGTCGTTATACTGTCGAAATTCCGTTGCATCCTGACTGATCATTTGAGGGGTCGAGTTGGGTGTTACATTAAATGTCGTAGTAAGATAATTTAATATTATTGAACTAAACCTAGCAACTAACTAGTTAATATACAACTAGAATGGCATGGAATAAATAGCATTAAGTTGCAAGGGCAACTTAATACACACACACACAAATCTGAAAACACACACACATTCTCTCAATTTTTGACTAAGGGATAAGAGGAAGAAGAAGAGAAGAAAGTTCAAGCAAGAACAACCATTTGTCCACTATTTCCTTGCTTTCCCAAGCTTCTACTTCCATCTTGAGCATCACCTCATGCATCCAACTCCACATCTAGGTGAGGGATTCTTTCAAAACTTCTTGATAAAGCTCATCTAAGGTTGTAGGTTGTATTTTGTTGAATAATATAGCTTGTGAAGTTCATCTATGTCTTCATTGTGAAGTTGGGTGTGTATATGAGTTGTAGATCTAGGAATTATAATTTCATGATTGGGTGATTGTTGATTGTTGAGGTGGGGTGGTTTTGGTTGAGTTTGAGCTCTTGTATGATGCCTAGTAGCCATTTTGAACTTGCTTGAGTATTGGTAGGAGGATGGGAGGTTGTTTGGGTGATTATTGAAGAAATTGGATCTTTCCCGTCCAACTATCTGGGCGTTACAGCCTCTATCCGGTCGCCCGGATAGAAGCTATAACGCCCGGTAGAAAACTCCTATCTGGGTATTACCTACTTCATCCGGTCGACCGGATGAAGGTTACAACGCTTGGATGTTTGATAGCTCTGCGCAACATTTTTCAGAAGGATATATCTTAGTCAATTCAACACAGAATTGAGTCATGTTTGATTCTAGAACTATCTACTTTCGATAAGCTTCAATTCTAAGCTAAAATCAGATTAATTGGAGTTTGGGAAGGTAGGTAAATTACCTAATTAAGATAGGCTAATGTAGAAGTATTGAAATGGCTCTATAGTTCCACTTGTGTTTGCATTTTGTTGTCCTTTTATGTAACCTATTGATATCTTCTCGCTATTTTATGGTACTTGGAAATTCTTGAGGCTTCAAAATTGCTATATATGTATGATTATTATTTGCTTGCTTGACATGCCATTGGCTAATCATTTATTATTGCAAGAGGTTTACATACTTACTTGCCTTATCTTTTATATTACTGTTGTGACAGAAGCAACCTACTTTGTTGCTATCCTAGTCCCTTTCTCTCTTGGTGACGTCCCTTGGAGAGTTGGGTATTATATATGTATATATATATATATATGTTATCAAGATTGCAACCTTCTAAAGGCCTAAGTACGATTGATGGCCCCCGGGCAGTATTGGGCTTGCCGGTTTAGCCACGACCACCAAAGCACCTATTCTTTACCTTTGAAGGGAGCTATCCGGAATCCTTGGTTGTTGATGGAGTTTGGTGTGGGGTTTTCTTTGAGGAGTTGATCCTCGGTTGTGGTGTGGGGTTGTCATTACATGATTCAAGGCAATAGTCTCCAATATCAGTCATCCTTGTATCCTTTTTGGCAATAAGTATCTTTGTTCCTTATCTTATTGCATACTTGAGTTATTGCTTGTTTACTTACATATGCATTCTTATGTGCATGGCATGATTTCTTAAATTGTTTGCGAAAAAAGAAAACCATTACGAAAACCCTTCCTATTTCATTCTCACTGAGCTATACATAAGCCTAGCTCACCCTCTTTTCACCTTTCAGGCGGGGCTGAGGCTGAGTAGACACTTCAAGATGCTCGCGAAACTCCTTGGTGTGACATCAAGGATTTCTGCCTTATGTGATTACTGTGGGTTGATGTATCTTAAAGTACTTGATGTATAACTTATTCTTTTGGACAACTCTTATATAACTAAATACTTCTATTCTTTTGAGACATAGTTACCTGAATGTTGGCTAGACTTTATATATGGACAGGTGATTCAAGGTCTTGTATATATATAGTCAATGGTGGTTTCCTTTACTAAGGCCGATGTAATTGAAAGTCTTTTGAAACTTTATGGACTATATGTGAATGTACAAGTTATTAAGATTTTAAAGATTTTGGATTACGAAAGTCACGTGTCGGCCTTAGCCTTCGCAGATGTCTGGGTCGGGGCGTGACACCTTTAGGTGATATCAGAGCTTAGCTATTTAGCTAGGCATAAGCTAGATTTAGAACCCCTGGTTAGTGGGTAGAAAGACTTGGGAGGAGAGCTTGTGGTAGCCTTTATGTTTTGGAACTAATATGTTTATGTGAACTTGTGTGCATAACATGCTATACTTGTTTTTTTTGCTTATGTGTAACCTATATGATAGGAGTATAGTTAGTGCATACATTCACATCTCATATCATGCATACATAACCTATAATGTGAATGGTATATGTTCTACATTTATAGATGGCAGGACATAGTACCTGCAACAACCCTTGACCTCAAGAGACTGGGAGTGCAAATCAAGTTAATCCTGGTATGGCGATGTTCAATTTGATGGCAACTTCCATCGATCAGATAAGTAAGGCGATGGAACAACAAGCAGAAACTGCAGCAGGCACAGTAGCAGCAGCTAATAATAACAACAACCAAGGTACTGGTAGCAGTGGCAGGAATGGAGAACGTAAAAGAGGTGATAACCTCAAGGATTTCCTGTTCTACAGTCCTCCAAAGTTCAAGGGTCAACCAAATAATGAAGAGGCATAATATTGGTTTTCTTGGATGGAGAATATATGCTGCACAGGACTATGTAGATGAGAAAAAGGTCGCCTATGCAGTCTTTCAGCTTGAAGGTGATGCCGAAATATGGTGGGATACGGTGAGAGAGCAATGGGAGACTCATCACACTCCCTTTACATGGAAGAACTTTGTTAGAGCATTCGAGAGTAAGTACATATTTGAGGCTTCCCGAGACAGGAAGATGAAGGAGTTTATATACTTGAAGCAGGGAAGCATGACGGTGGCTGAGTATGAGGCGAAATTTGATAGCCTCTCCCAGTATGCACAACATATGGTCCAGACCCCAGCCACCAAGATATAGAAATTTAAATAGGGGCTGAGACTCGAGATTCAAGATAGGCTAGCAGTAGCAGAGTTCGACACTTATAATACTATCTTTCAGGCTGCATCAAGGGTTGGGGAAATGAAGTTAGCAATGAAGGTTGGTCTAGCTCAGCTGAACAAGAGGCCCTTTCAGACTCAGGGTCAGTCCAGAGCATTCCAGACTCAAAACCCCTAAGGTCAAGGCCAAGTGAGGCCAATAGTTGTTAGACCCCAGCCCCATGCCCCAGCCCCATGCCCCAGCCGTTCAACCAGCTCATGGTGTAGCAGGTACCGCCACGGCTACCCAGAATGTGGTGTGCATGTATTGTGAGAAGAAGGGGCATATGGAAGCCCAGTGTTGGAGGAAAACGGGCAAGTGTGTGATGTGTGGAAGTGGTCAACACCAGATTAAAGACTATCCGAAGATGGCGAATAGGACTACACCAAATCAGCCCACTAGAGATGTTCCAGGCCAGAAGGTTCAAGATCGAGTTTATGCAATGGATCAAGAAGAAGTTCCAGATGATGCAGTTGTTGTTGAAGGTACTTTCTTGATTCAAAATCAATGTGTTAAGGTACTTATTAATACTGGAGCCACGCATTCATTCATAACCCCTAAATGTGCATATCGCACTAAGTTGCCAGTGGAAAACTTAGCGTATCATGTAAAGGTTAATACTCCAATGGGATCCAAATATGCTACTAGGTTGGCATGTAAATCATACAAGATTCAGGTTGAAAATCGAGAGTTTTTGGCCGATCTCATAGTGCTAATCTTTTGAGATTATGAAGTTATTTTGGGTATGGATTGGTTGACACGATATCACGCACGACTAGATTGTCGGTCGAAGGTTATAGAGTTCCTAGTACCAGGGCAACCTGTGCTTAAGGTGAAAGGTAAGCGTGACTTGTCAGAAAAGATAGTGGTATCCTCAATCAAAGCCATGAAGTTTATGAGGGGTGGTTGCAAATGATATTTGGCTTACCTAATCAACAAGCCAACATATCAAAGCAAGTTAGCAGAAGTGCCGATGGTTAAGGAATATGTTGATGTGTTTTCGAAAGAGTTGCCTGGATTACCACCCGCGAGGGAGATTGAGTTCGTGATTGATACACTACTGGGTACTCAGCCAATCTCTAAGGCTGTGTATCGCATGGCTCCGACTGAATTGCAGGAGTTGAAGGTTCAATTACAAGGCTTGTTGGAGAAGGGATTTATACAACCTAGCTCGTCTCCCTGGGGTTCACCCGTCCTATTTGTGAAGAAAAAGGACGGAATGATGAGATTGTGTATTGACTACAGGGGGTTGAACCAAGTGACTATTAATAATAAGTACCCGTTGCTGTAGATTGATGAGTTGTTTGATCAACTTTGAGGAGCCAAGGTGTATTTGAAGTTTGACTTGAGGCAGGGCTATTACCAACTCCACATCAAGCAAGAGGATGTGCCTAAGTCAGCTTTCAGAACGAGGTATGGGCATTTTGAGTTTGTTGTGATGTCATTTGGACTAACCAATGCCCCTGCCGCTTTTATGGATTTGATGCACCGGGTGTTTCAACCGTATTTGGACTAGTTTGTAGTAATCTTCATTGATGATATCCTACTGTATTCGAAGACTGAGGAAGAACATGAGAGGCATTTACGTTTGGTGTTGCAGAAGTTGAGAGAATATCAATTGTATGCCAAGTTTAGTGAGTGCAAATTCTGGCTCAAACAAGTGGCGTTTTTAGGACATGTGATTTCTCAAGAAGGGATTGTAGTGGATCCTACCAAAATTGATGTTGTGCAATCATGGAAGAAACCAGAGAATGTTATTGAGGTACGTAGTTTTCTCAGGTTGGTAGGTTATTACAGGAGGTTTGTGAAGGATTTTTCGAGGCTTGTGGGGCCACTTACGAAGCTCACATAGAAGAAGGTTAAATTTGAGTGGGATGATAAATGTGAAGATAGCTTCTGAGAGTTGAAGAGGAGATTGACAACTGCCCCTGTAACACCCCGATCCCTCTCGAGACTGGGAGTTCTATCAATCAATCTATTCACAATCCAATTCCAAACCCGGGCATAATTTTTAGGGAAAACGGACGGAGTCTCCCCTGTTTCTAGGCAAAAACAACAAACCTGCAACCGCATATAAGTGGACCAACACCATGTCCAAACATTCAACCACCTCAAGGCCATCCGAGCCTCGGTTCTCAACAATTAAACACAACAAACATTCATACATCTCCAAGTACTAGACTATTCTAACTTTTTCTTTAAACAATACAAACATGCATTAAAGTTAAGCTATACTAACTAAATACATAATCTAACTTATCAAACTACTTCAACAATCTAATGAAACTTAAATTACATTCCTTTTGACATTAAATACATACAACACATGAAAGCATACATCTTTACAACTTCGACAACTCAAGCAACATAGGCACGCAAGACAACTCTTCAAGCATGAACTTTCACGAAATCACGAACTTTCCAGCTAACATGACATTTCCTGAAATGTGGTGGTAAGGAGTGAGTATACACAACATGTCACGCCTCGACCCAACCCCCAAACTAAAGGTTAAGTCCGGACCCGACACACAGACAGAGTCTCCCCTGTACCGTGGACATTCTAAAAACCTGTAAACACTTAAACAAAGTCCCAACAATACAATACATGCTTTTCTTAATTAAACAACAAAGCTATAAGGCCATCCGAGCCTTATGGTACACAATAGCTCCAAAACATACAAGCATGCGAGAACTTGTTGTCAGCATAGTTTTATAATCATGACATTCTAGGAAATCAATAAAACAACTTAAAGGATAATGCATTCTACATTAACCATCCACTCCCAAGCATGCAAGGAAATAAAGGCAAGAATAAAAGTTATTACAAGACATGGCTTCCAATTCTACACCACAATCTACTATCCTTCAACTTATACAACAAGCATATACATAGCCCTTAGGCCACAAAACAGTACATAAAACAATTAGTTGAACTTTCCACATAGCAGCAAATTCATTAACCACCTCAAGCTATCAGGCACAGCAACTAAGGTAAAGGCTCAATCTGAACTTCTTCTTCCTCAACTAAATCAACAAGCTGGGGATCACCCTCAGCGTCTCCTGAAACAAATATCGAGGTATGAGCAACCACTGTTGCCCAGTGAGGGATATAGTCCTGGGGCGTGTAATGTAACAGATAATACAGTTACACAACAATAACACTTAGACAATTAAAGAAACAATGATAACTTAAATAACCACACATTTAAAAGGATACGTTTCACACAATCCCCTATACACCAATCTTCATAGGTCTTCAATCACGATCCACGAACCATGAGCACGATCACGATAAGCCGGCATAACCCCAATCACTCTAGTGGGTGTACTCCGGATGAACCCCGAATCCTATGACCCAACATCCCCTGGCAATCTCCGGACCAGGCGAATGAGGGACTAGGGCACGGAGTTTGAATATCCACCGGCAAGCCCTCTGCCGCCCAGCCGATATTCAACACATCCGCCCCTGACACTATGGTTGCGCAACCACTATGCAATGCACTTAACGATGGAAAGTTAAAAGCAATAATATAAGCATTAACACATATGAGGATCAACAAAGTAGGTTGACCTCGAGGCAATTAGCACATAAGCAATTATATAAGCTAATAAGCAGTTTACAAAGGGACATTTACAAAATAACCATAGAATTGTACCAAAAGCTCCAAATCAACTTAATATCACATATAAACACTCAAGAAGTCATGCCGTGGGTTTAAAAATGTGAGACAACCGAAATTGCACTTAAACCCCTTTATTTTACAAACTATTTCTCTTCCAAACCAAAGTTAATGATTTCATTTTCAAAGGGAACTCTCCCAACCTTCTAACTAACCCTCAAGGTACCCTCTCAACCCTCTAGCTCATTCAAATGCCCTCGATTACCCCGAAAGCCCCAAATTCCCTCTTATGGCTTTAAACTACACGTACAATGTCCGGGCTTCAACCAAGGGATATCAAGGCTTCTATAGCACCTAGGTAGCCTAAGGATACTATAATTGAAGCCCGAATACACCCGGATTCGCATTAACCCTGAAAGCCCCAAGTTAAAGTCGGCTATTTTCCATTTTAAGCGATTTAAAGACAATGCAAGTGCACGGGGCTATTAGGTTACCTTCACTAGCACCTAAGGCGTCTATTAGAAGCATTGAATCAAGCTAATTCGAGCAATTACGCAAAACCCTAGAAAAATGTCACTATTCACCCAAAATTTCAAATTAACGATTCTAACCGTTTAAAAAGCGAAACAACGGCTCAAATGTATTCTCTAGCATTCATATAGATGGTATATTAGCATAGATAACTCATACAATAGCATTTGATCACATTTTCAACAAATCAAGAAATTGACAACTATTTAGAAATGCAAAAACAAGCCGTGAAATCCCTCACCAAAGCGCGTAGAAGCCTCTAGGAAGGTTGCACACACCCTAATCTAGTTTCTCTAGGCTTGGAGTGGCTTGAATCGAAGAGTTGAAGAGCAAAAATCAGTTTTTCTCCTCTCCTAGCTGCTCTCGGCCCTACTACAGTATTTCTACCCAATTTTTTTTTCTTTATGTTTTGTGTTTTGGTGCTTATGTGTTTATATGGTGAAGTTTAGTTGAGGTGGGGTCATGGTGGGGGCTTAAGTGGACTCCTAAAATACGCGTAGTAAGCTTTAAAACGAGCTTAGATAGTAAAATATATGCTAGCTAATTAATTACCTAAGTTAGTTACGTAACACTATTCACTCAACTACAAAAATCATTTTCTAAACGAGCCCTCCTAACGCCTTTAGTTCAAATGCACATTTTTCCCACTACTTTTACAATTAATATGATTTAATAAAAATGCTAATTAACTAATAGAAGGCAGTTTAAAAATGGGGTGAATAGTAGTCACAAAAGTCAGTTAGTAAGGCACATAAGTAAATGTGCAAACAAGGGATGCAACAGTAATTAAATGCATGGCTAAAACCCGGGCGTCACATCCTCTCCCCTTAAACTAATTGCGTCCACGCAATTCTTACATGATTCGGAGAATAACTCTGGATACCGTTCTCGCATCTGATCCTCTCTTTCCCATGTCGGATCCTCTACTCCGTGATGATCCCACAGAACTTTAACCATCGGAATGCTTTTAGTCCTCAGCTCCTGAACTTTCTGATCAACAATTCGAAGAGGTTTCTCTGTGTAGGTCAAAGTTTCACTGATCTCTAGCGGTTCTGGCTCAAGTATGTGAGAGGGATCTGGCTGATACTTCCGAAGCATGGAAACATGGAATACGTCATGAATTCTGCCCAGACTGGGAGGTAAAGCCAAACGGTAAGCCAAATCACCAACAGTTTCAGTTATCTCAAATGGTCCCACATATCGAGGACTGAGTTTACCTCCTTTACCATGCCGAATCAAACCCTTGCGAGGAGAAATTTTCAGAAATACCCGGTCGCCCACGACAAATTTCAGATCACGATGGCGTCTATCTGCATAACTCTTTTGCCGACTTTGAGTTGTAAGCATTCTTTTTCTGATAAGCTGCACCTGATCAATCATTTTGTTCATTTCAGGTAAGAGAGTAGGGTCGATAGTCTTCATTTCACCAACATCATCCCAGTAGAGAGGAGACCGGCATTTACGCCCATAAAGTGCCTCATAAGGTGCCATACCAATAGTAGCTTGATAACTATTGTTGTAGGCGAACTCTGCTAGTGGCAAATACTTCTCCCAACTCTTACCGAAGTCCAGAATGCAAGCCCGTAACATATCCTCAAGGATTAAGATAGTTCTCTCAGATTGACCATCTGTCTGAGGATGATAAGCTGTACTGAAATTCAAATTCGTGCCCAAAGCTTTCTGAATCTTCTGCCAGAACTGAGAGGTAAATCTGGGATCTCTATCTGACACGATACTCTTTGGAATTCCATGTAGTCGGACAACATTCCCAATATACAACTCTACCAGTTTATCAAGAGAATCAGACTTCTTTTTAGCAATAAAATGAGAAGTCTTGGTCAGTCTATCCACAATAACCCAAACTGAGTCATTACCCTTCGAAGACCTCGATAAATCAGAGACGAAATCCATGGTAATATGATCCCATTTCCAAACAGGAATAGCCAAAGGCTGCAACAACCCTGCAGATCTCTGATGTTCTGCTTTAACTTTCTGACAAGTAAGACATCGGGCAACATAGTCAGCAATTTCTCTCTTCATTTTATTCCACCAGAAATTCTGCTTCAAATCTCTATACATTTTTGTACTGCCTGGATGGATAGTATATCGAGAACTGTGTGCCTCAGCAAGAATATCCTTCTTTAGAGTTGGTTCATTCGGAATACAGATTCTACCCTTGAATTTGAGAATACCATTGTCGTGCAGTTTGAAATCCGACTCTCCCCCTTTAGAATTCTCTAAGACTTTTAACAATTGAAGATCAGTCTGTTGAGCTTCCCGAATCCTGGATAATAACAGAGATTGAATCTGCAAACTTGCGAATTGAATACCAGAATTTGAAGTACTAGGCTTCCATAAGCACAATTCTTCCATGAATTCCCAATTCTTGATAATCAAGCTAGCAACAGTAGCCTTTCGGCTCAAAGCATCAGCAACAATATTGGCTTTACCTGGAAGATAGTTAATAGTGCAGTTATAGTCCTCAAGTAATTCTAGCCAACGCCTCTGCCTCATGTTCAACTCTTTCTGTGAAAACAGATATTTCAAGCTCTTATGATCAGTGAAGATTTCAAATTTGTTGCCCCAGAGATAATGACGCCATTTCTTTAATGCAAGAATGATAGCTGCAAGCTCAAGATCGTGAGTCGGATAGTTGAGTTCATAAGGCTTCAGTTTCCTGGAAGCATAAGCAATAACCCTGCCATTCTGCATCAATACACAACCCAGACTTTCCTTCGAAGCATCACTATAGATCACCATATTATCATAACCCTCAGGTAAAGCAAGAATATGAGTTGTAGTCAATCTCTTCTTCAATTCCTGGAAGCTGGCCTCGCATTTATCATTCCAGTCAAAAACTGTTTTCTTCTGAGTAAGTTGAGTTAAAGGCCCTGCAATCTTAGAGAAATCATTGACAAACCTCCGATAATACCCAGCTAACCCAAGGAAGCTACGAATCTCCGTGACAGTTTCAGGTTGTTTCCAAGATAACACAACTTCAATCTTCGTTGGATCAACAGAAATACCATCCTGCGAGATAATATGGCCCAGAAAAGCAACTTGCTTAAGCCAGAATTCACATTTGCTAAACTTTGCAAATAACTGATGCTCCTGAAGAGTCTGCAACACAATTCTGAGATGCTGTTCATGTTCCATCTCAGATTTAGAATAGACAAGGATATCATCAATAAATATGACCACAAATTGGTCCAGATAAAGACGGAATACCCTCTGCATTAAGTCCATGAATGCGGCGGGAGCATTAGTAAGACCAAACGGCAAGACAACAAACTCATAATGGCCATATCGAGTTCTGAAAGCAGTTTTAGGAACATCATCTTTCTTAATCCTCAGTTGATAATAGCCCTGCCTTAGATCAAATTTAGAGAATACCCTGGCGCCTTGCAACTGATCAAATAACTCTTCGATTAAAGGCAAATGATATTTATTTTTGATGGTCACCTGATTAAGACCCCGATAATCAATGCATAGGCGAAGTGATCCGTCTTTCTTTTTAATGAATAGAACTGGCGCGCCCCACGGTGAAGAACTCGGCTGAATGAATCCCTTCTCAAGCAAGCCTTGCAATTGAACTTTCAGTTCCTGCAACTCAGGTGGAGCCATTCTGTATGGAGTTCTAGAGATATGTGAAGTCCCCGGCAATAAATCAATCATGAACTCTATCTCTCTATCAGGCGGTAACCCAGGTAATTCCTCAGGAAAGACCCCCCGGAAACTCCCTCACGATAGGTACATCATTCAATTTCAATTGATCCCCAGGTTGATTAATCAAATATGCAAGATAAGCCTCACAACCCTTGCTCAATAATTTAGATGCCCTAATAGAAGAAATAATAGGAGTTCCCGTAGATTTTCTACTACCAACTATTTTAAGTACAGGCTGGTCAGGCATTTCTAGATACACAATTTTCTTTCTACAATCAAGCTGGGCATAATATTTACTTAACCAGTCCATCCCCAATATAATTTCAAAGTCATTGAAGGGTAGGATAATCAAATCAGCAGGGAAAACACGACCCTCAATAAATATATTACATGCTTTGCAAATAGATCTAGTAACAAACTTCGAACCCATAGGAGTATAAACCACAATCTCATGCAACAGTTTATCATGTTTCAATTTAGCATTTTGTGCACAAGTAGGAGTAATAAAAGAATGTGAAGCCCCGGAATCAATTAGAACCTTAACTGATTGATCATTAAGAAGAAAAATACCTTCTACCACAGCAGTAGTATCCGGAAGCTCCTCAGCATCCAAAGCAAATATACGGGCCTGACCTCATGGTGGTGGTGCTGCAGCTGGGGCCCTAGTCTGAGAGTTCTGAGCTGATGTCTGACCCCTAGGGTTCTTAAATTTCTGACAGTCCTTAACCCTGTGCTGATCACTGCCGCAACCTGTACACTTGTTATGTTTCTTCCAACAAACATCCTCAGTGTGGCCCTGGCGCTAACAGAAGCTGCACTGCTGGTGACGTCTTGCAACAGTGCCTCCCGAAGGAGCTCTGTAAGTAGAGGTAGCTGAACTACCCTGCTGCGAACGGGAAACTGCTAGACGGAACTGACTCTGAGTCTAACTCTGGACTGGTCGTGCCTGAGTCTGAGTAGGCCCGGTGTAACTCTGAGTCTGTCTCGGCTGTGAACCCTGCCCAACTGATACAGCCTGCCCCTGGTACCCTTGACTCTGAGACTAAAACCGTTTACTCGATTGATTGGTCTCGGCTAACACATCAGCCTTCCGTTTCTCATATCTCGAGGCAGCTCGGACTACTGCAGCATAGTTAGGAAAATCATTTGAAGACAAGTTCAGCATAATATCCCTCCTCAAACCCAGGATGAACCTCTGGATCTTCATGTCCTCCGGCTGAATCAAAGCTGGTGCATAACGGGAAAGCCGGGTAAAAGTAGCCTCGTATTGATCTACCGTCATACTTCCCTGCTTCAAGTTTATGAACTCTGTTTGTCGCCTCTCGCGGGCAACTACCGATATATACTTGTCTCGAAATTCTCGGACAAAGTCGGCCCACGAATGATGAACTCCCTCAGCTCCCCATTTCTCACTGATGGTATTCCACCAATCTTCAGCATCACCCTCGAGAAGAAAAGTAGCATAAGTAATCTTCCTGTCATCATGGCACTCTAGTATCGCTGCCACTCTCTCGAACTTCCTTAGCCACATCTCAGCTTTCATATCGTCCGGCTCCCCAAAGAAAGTATAGGCCCCATGATGAATGAACCGGTCATACAGATTACCTCCGGTAGGGCCACTACCTCCGGCTCTCGCAGTCTGATTACCTCCAACGACCCCTGGCTGACCCTGTTGTGTAACAAACTGGGCGATAGTGTTCATAGCAGTGGCCATCGTGGCCAAGATCTGTGCAGTGCTCGGTTCTTGAACCTGCGGTGCATTTTCGGCCACCTCAGCTTCTTGCCCATGGACCCCCTCGGGTTCTTCACCAACATTCGGATTATCAGCACGACGGCGAGGCCCCATCTCGAATAGCTAGAATGCAAAGTGTTATGACAGGTATATATAGGTATATATGCAATTTATAAGTAAACACATAAAGAAAAATCCAATTAGATTCACATAAAGTCAAGTACATAGAAGTTCAAATAAATATTCCACATTCTTGAAGTACACGTAGATCACTAGATCATACTTGACATTCTAGACTCTTGATATTCTATTTCCATGCTAGCATGTTCATTCCTTATTCAAATTTCACTTAGGCAAATCAAAATCAAAGACTCATGTATTCACAAAGTCACATAACAAATCTCTACCCACAGCCCGAGAAATTTGACCCGGCTTCATGCAATCTATAGCTCTGATACCACTTAAATGTCACGTCCCGACCCAACCCCCAAGCTAAAGGTTAAGTCCGGACCCGACATACGGACAGAGTCTCCCCTGTACCGTGGACATTCTAAAAACCTGTAAACACTTAAACAAAGTCCCAACAATACAATACATGCTTTTCTTAATTAAACAACAAAGCTATAAGGCCATCCGAGCCTTATGGTACACAATAGCTCCAAAACACACAAGCATGCGAGAACTTGTTGTCAGCATAGTTTTATAATCATGACATTCTAGGAAATCAATAAAACAACTTAAAGGATAATGCATTCTACATTAACCATCCACTCCCAAGCATGCAAGGAAATAAAGGCAAGAATAAAAGTTATTACAAGACATGGCTTCCAATTCTACACCACAATCTACTATCCTTCAACTTATACAACAAGCATATACATAGCCCTTAGGCCACAAAACAGTACATAAAACAATTAGTTGACCTTTCCACATAGCAGCAAATTCATTAACCACCTCAAGCTATCAGGCACAGCAACTAAGGTAAAGGCTCAATCTGAACTTCTTCTTCCTCAACTAAATCAACAAGCTGGGGATCACCCTCAGCGTCTCCTGAAACAGATATCGAGGTATGAGCAACCACTGTTGCCCAGTGAGGGATATAGTCCCGGGGCGTGCAATGCAACAGATAATACAGTTACACAACAATAACACTTAGACAATTAAAGAAACAATGATAACTTAAATAACCACACATTTAAAAGGATACGTTTCACACAATCCCCTATACACCAATCTTCACAGGTCTTCAATCACGATCCACGAACCACGAGCACGATCACGATAAGCCGGCATAACCCCAATCACTCCAGTGGGTGTACTCCGGATGTACCCCGAATCCTACGACCCAACATCCCCTGGCAATCTCCGGACCAGGCGAATGAGGGACTAGGGCACGGAGTTTGAATATCCACCGGCAAGCCCTCTACCGCCCAGCCGATATTCAACACATCCGCCCCTGACACTATGGTTGCGCAACCACTATGCAATGCACTTAACGATGGAAAGTTAAAAGCAATAATATAAGCATTAACACATATGAGGATCAACAAAGTAGGTTGACCTCGAGGCAATTAGCACATAAGCAATTATATAAGCTAATAAGCAGTTTACAAAGGGACATTTACAAAATAACCATAGAATTGTACCAAAAGCTCCAAATCAACTTAATATCACATATAAACACTCAAGAAGTCATGCCGTGGGTTTAGAAATGTGAGACAACCGAAATTGCACTTAAACCCCTTTATTTTACAAACTATTTCTCTTCCAAACCAAAGTTAATGATTTCATTTTCAAAGGGAACTCTCCCAACCTTCTAACTAACCCTCAAGGTACCCTCTCAACCCTCTAGCTCATTCAAATGCCCGCGATTATCCCGAAAGCCCCAAATTCCCTCTTATGGCTTTAAACTACACGTACAATGTCCGGGCTTCAACCAAGGGATATCAAGGCTTCTATAGCACCTAGGTAGCCTAAGGATACTAGAATTGAAGCCTGAATACACCCGGATTTGCATTAACCCCAAAAGCCCCAAGTTAAAGTCGGCTATTTTCCATTTTAAGCGATTTAAAGACAATGCAAGTGCACGGGGCTATTAGGTTACCTTCACTAGCACCTAAGGCGTCTATTAGAAGCATTGAATCAAGCTAATTCGAGCAATTACGCAAAACCCTAGAAAAATGTCACTATTCACCCAAAATTTCAAATTAACGATTCTAACCGTTTAAAAAGCGAAACAACGGCTCAAATGTGTTCTCTAGTATTCATATAGATGGTATATTAGCATAGATAACTCATACAATAGCATTTGATCACATTTTCAACAAATCAAGAAATTGACAACTATTTAGAAATACAAAAACAAGCCGTGAAATCCCTCACCAAAGCGCGTAGGAGCCTCTAGGAAGCTTGCACACACCCAAATCTAGTTGCTCTAGGCTTGGAGTGGCTTGAATCGAAGAGTTGAAGAGCAAAAATCAGTTTTTCTCCTCTCCTAGCTGCTCTCGGCCCTGCTACAGTATTTCTGCCCAATTTTTTTTTCTTTATGTTTTGTGTTTTGGTGCTTATGTGTTTATATGGTGAAGTTTAGTTGAGGTGGGGTCATGGTGGGGGCTTAAGTGGACTCCTAAAATGTGCGTAGTAAGCTTTAAAACGAGCTTAGATAGTAAAATATATGCTAGCTAATTAATTACCTAAGTTAGTTACGTAACACTATTCACTCAACTACAAAAATCATTTTCTAAACGAGCCCTCCTAACGCCTTTAGTTCAAATGCGCATTTTTCCCACTACTTTTACAATTAATATGATTTAATAAAAATGCTAATTAACTAATAGAAGGCAGTTTAAAAATGGCGTGAATAGTAGTCACAAAAGTCAGTTAGTAAGGCACAGAAGTAAATGCACAAACAAGGGATGCAACAGTAATTAAATGCATGGCTAAAACCCGGGCGTCACACAACACGTATACTCAGTGAGGGCGAGACAGATATCGAGGTAGAGAGAAAGAAGATCGTGCAATGCAAATAGGTATAGTTAAGTAGTACAATCAATAAAAAGGCATTCAATATAAACAACAATACAATAAACAATTAAAGAAAGCATTAACACAACCAATCAAAGCTATACCACACTTTGAAGGCTATGGTTCACTCGAGCGAGTAATGTACCGATCATGATTCCGATGACTTTAACGATGACGTGCCGGCTTATCCACCTTATAACTTCCGTTTAGAGTACTCCGGACATACTCTATCAATTCTACGACCCAAAACTCCCTGGGCAG
Source organism: Ehretia macrophylla (assembly GCA_037974665.1). Taxonomy (NCBI): domain Eukaryota; kingdom Viridiplantae; phylum Streptophyta; class Magnoliopsida; order Boraginales; family Ehretiaceae; genus Ehretia; species Ehretia macrophylla. The sequence continues at coordinate 3,713,516 of CM075766.1, forward strand.
CAACCCAAGCGAGAAAAGGGAATAGGACACGAAGCTAGAGCAACCAACACTGGCAACCCGAGGCTACCCAGAGAGGCCCATCACTCACGCGCCTGACACTATGCAATGCAATACAAGATACAAGCAATAAACGAGATAACAAGCATTTAAAATCAATAAAGTAACAAGAATAACACTAACAAGCATTATCAACAATTGATATACAATTCAATCATAACCAACTTTAACAAGCATAACAAGCAATATTAAGCAATCTATAGGCATTATGCTATGAAAACACACAAAATCACAAAATGACCCCAACTTGTAAAACGCTACTACTTTCAAACGAGCCATGAGTTTTGAAAACCGACTTCACCAATCCTCCTAGGTCACTATAAGGCACGTCTAAAGACCCCGAAACCCTACTTAACCCTAGAATTCATGCAAAGCCCCGATTTCTCCCTTTGCTCGTTTGAACTACAACTACCTCAACCGATCACCCAATCAATGTCATAACCACACCAAAAGTGCTTCCATGGCCTCCCAAGACAATGCCATCATGCAAAACGATAAAATGCCAAACTTGACCTAAACGACCCCAACTTTCACTAAGCCATTTTTCTCCGTTTTTCCATTACACAATCCAATTAAACCATACATTTAGGCATTCTAGCATATCTAGCACCTTCCTACCTCAACAGAACACATAACAGAGCAACTTCATCGAAACGGGGGTTTACTATTCATAATTTACTATTCAATTAACAATTTATATTTCAATTTCGATATTCAACTGCAGAAAATGTTAAAAAGCTATAAATACATGTTCTACAATTGCTAGGGAACATTCTTTAAGCCTCAAAATGATTAAAATAACAATATACGGATAAAACCCAAAAATTAAAGTTAATATACAAAATATTCAAATGCGCAAATAAACATGAAACCCTTACTTTAGACACTCCTAGACGCTAAGGAAACCACGCTGGATGCCTCGAAAACCACTCCGCACAAGCCCTCGCGAAGAATTTGAAGTTTGAAGTTGAAATGTTTTTTTTTCTCTTCTCCATGTTTCGGCCAGCCTGCTCTATTTTTTCAGCTTTGTTGTTTTATTTTGCAATGTTTTATAAGCCTAAATAAGATGAAAAGCCTTGGTCAATTGGTCAAGCTTGGTCAACTAACTTAAAAATTGGTCAAATTGGTCTATTTCATGCATTTTAAAGCTAAAACAACTAACATAAATCCAATTCCAGTCAATAACAATTAAACCACTAAAATTAAAACACCAAACAATAGTTTTCACTATTTGCTGAGGACTAGAAATCATTTCCTAACTATCGCTCTCGATATATGCTATGCATTTTGCGACAATAGAATAATAACAATTAAATCTCAAAGAATTTAAGAAAATATAATTTTCGAAAGGTAACATAATTCAAAATCTACTCCGGCTCGGAGCTACTTTTCATTTAATTGAAAACCGAGCATTAAGATGCAAGAAAAATAAAACCGATTAACATAAGTATGAAAATAAAGCTACAAATGAATGTTTAACTAAAAATAAATACAAAATTCAATGCTAACATTTAAGATAACACTTAATTGAATGCAATTAAATTTCATTAAATTCATGCCGGGTTCGGGTTATCACAACCCCAGTGTTGGCATTACCCGAAGGAAGTCAAGAGTTTGTTATTTATAGCGATGCCTCGAAGGAAGGATTGGGTTGTGTGTTGATGCAAAACAATCAAGTCATAGCTTATGCATCGTGGAAGTTGAAGCCTTATGATGTGAATTATCCTACACATGACTTGAAGCTTTCAACCATTGTGTTTGCATTGAAGAAGTGGAGGCATTATTTGTGGGAGAGTAAGTTTGAGATATTCACCGATCACAAGAGTTTGAAATATCTCTTTTCTCAAAAGGAGTTGAATATGAGGCAAAGGAAATGGATGAAGCTCTTGGATGATTATAATTGTACCATAAGTTATGTGCCCGGGAAGGCAAACATTATAACAGACGCATTGAGTCGGAAGGCGAGTCTGGCAGTGATGAAGGTCAAAGAATGGGAGATGCTCGAGGAAACCAGTCGTTGGAAGCCTGAGTTGTTAGGTAAGGGGGTATCTTTTAATGCTCATTTGGTGGTGCAATCTACCTTGTTATCTCATATTAGAGAAGCTCAACAACAAGATCCTCAATTTCAGAAGATAAAGGATGATAGTCTAGATTTCAAATTGCATGAAGACGGGTTGTGGAAGTTTAGGAATTGGGTTTGTGTGCCAAGTGATCCAGAGTTGAAGAAGAAGTTACTTGAAGAAGCTCATCATTCTAGGTACACCATTCACCCAGGAGGTACAAAAATGTATCGAGACCTAAAACAACACTATTGGTAGAACAACATGAAATGGGAGATTGCGGAGTTTGTATCTTGATGCTTGACATGTCAACGGGTGAAGGCAGAACATCAAAGACCTGCAGGGCTTCTCCAACCTTTGGAAATTCCACAATGGAAATGGGAGCATGTGACCATGGACTTTGTTATGGAGTTGCCGAAGTCTCCTCGGGGAAATGATGCAGTGTGGGTCATTGTGGATAGATTGACGAAGGCCGCTCACTTCATTGTGATGAACAAAACGGATAGTGTGAAGAAATTAGACGAGTTGTATGTGACCAATATTGTGAAATTACATAGTGTGCCAGCTAGCATTGTGTCTGATAGAGATCTAAGGTTTACCTCTCAATTTTGGCAGAAGTTTCAAGAAGCCTTAGGGACAAAATTGAAGCTCAGTATAGTGTACCATCCTCAGACAAATGGCCAATCTGAAAGGACTATTCAGATTTTGGAGCACATGTTGAGGGCATGTGTGATGGATTTTAGAGGTACATGGGAGAAGTATTTACCTTTGGCAGAATTTGTTTACAATAATAGTTATCAGGCAACAATTGGCATGGCTCCCTACGAGGCTCTATATGGACGGAAATGTAGGTCACTTTTGTATTGGGATGAAGTCAGAGAAATGAACGTCATTGATCCTACATTGATGCCGGAGTTGATAGAAAAGATGGAGAATGTCCAGTTGATTCAGAAGAGGATGCTCACGACTCAAAGTAGACAAAAGAGTTATGCCGACAAGCGAAGAAGGGATTTAGTTGCAGTTGGTAATCGAGTGTTCTTCAAGATGTCACCCCAGAGAGGGTTGATTAGACATAGAAAAGGTGGGAAATTAAGCCCGAGATATGTTGGGTCATTTACAATTGTGGAAAGACTTGACAAACTCGCATATCAGTTAGACCTACCTCCGAATCTCTCCAACATTCACAATGGGTTCCATGTTTTGATGTTGCGGAAATATGATCCCGATCCCTCTCATATTCTAGAGCCAGAACCACTAGAACTTCAAGAGAACTTGACTTATGAGGAGAGACCTGTGCAGATTCTGGATGAGCAAGACCGGGAGTTCTGTAACAAGAGCATTCCGATGTGAAAGTACTTTGGGATCACCATGGAGTTGAGGATGCCACTTGCGAAAGGCGTGACCAGATGGAGCAACAGTACCAGTACTTGTTTGCAAGAGCTCAATTCTTTTAAGGAGGGGAAGTTGTAAGGCCCAACACGAGACCTCACGCGCATATATGTCATATCATACATAAATAAATCATTTTATGTGCATTTACCTTGTTTTACATGCTTTTATATGGATTAATATGTGATTATCTCAATTTATGTACATTTCATTGTTTAACGTTCCATTACGTGTTTTAAATGTCGTAGGAGGATAATTAAATATTATTGAACTAAACCTAGCAACTAACTAGTTAATATACAACTAGAATGACATGGAATAAATAGCATTAAGTTGCAAGGGCAAGGTGGTCTTTTGGCTTTAGATATTACTCTATCAACACATAATACATACAAAACACACACCAAATCTCTACACACATACAAATCTGAAAAAACACACACACTCTCTCAATTTTTGACTAAGCGAGAAGAGGAAGAAGAAGAGAAGAAAGTTCAAGCAAGAGCAGCCATTTGTCCACCATTTCCTTGCATTCGCAAGCTTCTACTTGAATCTTGAACATCACCTCTTGCATCTAACTCTACATCTAGGTGAGGGATTCTTTTAAAACTTTTTGATAAAGCTCATCCAAGGTTGTAGGTTGTATTTTGTTGAGCAATATAGCTTGTGAAGTTCATCTATGTCTTCATTGTGAAGTTGGGTGTGTATATGAGTTGTAGATCAAGGAATTATAATTTCATGATTGGGTGATTGTTGAATGTTGAGGTGGGGTGGTTTTGGTTGAGTTTGAGCTCTTGTATGATGCGTAGTAGCCATTTTGAATTTGTTTTAGTGTTAGTAGGAGGATGGGAGGTTGTTTGGGTGATTATCGAAGAAATTTGGTCTTTCCTGTCCAGCTATCCAGGCGTTACAGCTTCTATCCGGTCACCCGGATAGAAGCCATAATGCTCAGTAGAAAAATATCATCCGGGCATTACCTGCTTTATCCGGTCGATCGGATGAAGGCTACAATGCCCGAATGTTTGACAACTCTGCGCAACATTTTTTGGAAGGCCATATCTTAGTCAATTCAACTCCGAATTGAGTTCCGTTTGATTCTAGAACTATCTACTTTAGATAAGCTTCGATTCTAAGCTAAAATCAGATTAATTGGAGTTTGTAAAGGTAGGTAAATTACTTGATTATAATAGGATAATGTAGAAGCATTGAAATGGCTCTATGGTTCCACTTGTGTTTGCATTTTCTTGTCATTTTATGTAACCTATTGATATCTTCTCGCTATTTTATGGTACTTGGTGTGACACCCCGATCCCTCTCGAGACCGGGAGTTCTATCAATCAAACTAATCACAACCCAAACCAAACCCGGGCAAAATTTTTAGGAAAAACGGACAGAGTCTCCCCTGTTTATAGGCGAAATGCAAAACCTGTAATAGCATATAAATGGACCACCACCGTGTCCAACCATACAAAACTTCCTCAAGGCCATCCGAGCCTCGGTTCTCAACAATTTAAACTCAGCAAGTATACATACATTTCCAATTTAAAAACTAACCTATCTTTTCATTTTGACAAGTACATTCAATTTAGGCAATTAAACCATACAAAGCTACTGCATAAAATAAACTATCATGCCATTCTAATTCTTTTCCTTTGGACATTACAGCCATGCATTGAAGTTAAGCTACATTAACTATATACATAATCTAACTTATCAAACCATTCCAACTACATAGCTAGATTTATATTACATTTCTTTTAACAATAATTACATACAACATAAAAGCATACAACTTGACAACTTTGACAACTCAAGTTACATAGGCACTCAAGACAACTCTTCAAGCACGGACTTTCACGAAATCACGAACTTTCCAGCTAACAGGGCATTTCCTGAAATGTGGTGGTGAGGAGTGAGTATACACAACACGTATACTCAGTGAGGGCGAGACAGATATCGAATTGGAGAGAAAGAAGATCGTGCAATGCAAATAGGTACAGTTAAGCAATACAATCAATAAAAGGCATTCAATATAAACAACAATACAATTAAACAACTAAAGAAAGCATTAACACAACCAATCAAAGCTATACCACACTTTGAAGGCTATGGTTCACTCGAGCGAGTAATGTACCGATCACGATTTCGATGACTTTAACGATGATGCGCCGGCCCAAACCACCTTATAACACCAGTTTGGAATACCCCGGAAGTATCCATCAATCCTACGACCCAAATCCCCCTGGGAGGCAACCCAAGCGAGAAAGGGAATAGCAGCGGAGCTAGAGCAACCAACACTGGCAACCCAAGGCTACCCAGAGAGGACCATCACTCACGCGCGAGACACTATGCAATGCAAGACTCGATACAAGGCGATAAACAAGCGATAAAGCCACACGTGAAAGAATAACAAAGTAGGTTATTCTCGCACGCAATAGCAGCAATTTGATAAGTAATTCAATCCAAAACAACTCAAACAAGTATTCCAAGTAATTCTAAACATTCTATAAGCATAAAGACAAGAAAACACACAAAAACACAAATCAGCCCCAACTATCAAAATGCTACCATTTCCAAACGAGCCAAGAGTTCTGGAAACCGACTTCGCCAACCCTCCTAGGTCACCATAAGGCACGTCTAAAGACCCCGAAACCTTACTTTACCCTAGAACTCGCGCAAAGCCCCGATTTCTCCCTTTCTTGTTTGAACTACAACTATATCAACCAAACACCCAACCAACGCCATAATCGCACCAAAAGTGCTTCCATGGCCTCCCGAAGCAATGCCAACACGCAAAACGAGAAAATGCAAAAGTTGACCAAAACGACCCCAACTTTCCCAAAGGCTTAATTCTCATTTTTTCCACTACGCAACCCAAACAAACCACACATTTTAGCATTCTAGCATACCTAGCACGTTTCTACATCAACGGAAAGCATAACAGCGCAATTTCAATGTTTCAAGGTTTTACTATTCATAAAACACTATTCATTGCACAATTTAATTTGCAATCACAACATTTAACCGCAGAAAATGTTACAAAGCTATAAATACATGTTCTACAAATGCTAAGGAACATTCTAGAAGTATCAAATCGCTTTAAATAACGATCTACGGATAAATCTAAAAATTGACAAAGTTAACATATACAACGTATAAATGCACAAATAACATGCTTCCCTCACCTTAGACGCTCCTAGATGCTAGGAAAACCTCGTAGAGTGCCTCGGAAACTACCCCGCACAAGCCCACGCGAAGAATCGAAGATTTGAAGTTGAGATTTTCTTTTTTTTTCTCCTTCTTTTCCTCATGGTTTCAAGCCTTTTTCTCTCTGTTTTTTTCGTGCACATTCTGCTTATTTAAAAAAAAATGTCAAGAAGTCAAAGGTCAAAATTCGGTCAACCCGCTAAACCAAAACAACTATGCGCGACCTCACGAAAACGGCCATAACTTCTTCTAGAAAACTCCAATTCACGAACGGTTTGAACCCTCATAAACTAGACTCATAGAGCTTTCCAACCATATATAATTTACTACCTAACGCTTCCCCAATTGGTTCAGATTTAATTCCAAAGTTGACCCAAAATTTGACTAACTTAACATTGCATTTTTTTATTTCTAATCCCAAGTTTGCCTTTTTTTAAACATTTCAAAAATTCCTACCTTATCCTAGTTGGTCAATGTAGATGAAAAGTCAACTAGTTTGGTCAAAGAAGGTGAAAGGTCAATAAAATGCAATTTAAATGAACTTAAAATGCTATTGAATACATGCCAGGTTCGGGGTATCACACTTGGAAATTCTTGAGGCTTTAAAATTGCTATATATGTATGATTATTATTTGTTTGCTTGACATGCCATTGACTAATCATTTATTATCGCAAGAGGTTTACATACTTGCTTGCCTTATCTTTTATATTACTGTTGTGATGGAAGCAACCTACTTTGTTGCTATCTTAGTACCTCTCTCTCTTGGTGATGTCCCTTGGAGAGTTGGGTGCTATATATGTATATATATATATATGTTATCAAGGTTGCACCCTTCAAAGGCCTAAGTGCGATCGATGGCCCCCGGGCAGCATCGGGCTTGCCGGTTTAGCCACAACCACCAAAGCACTTATTTCTTACCTTTGAGGGTAGCTATCCGGAACCCACGGTTGTTGATGGAGTTTGGTGTGGGGTTTTCTTTGAGGATTTGATCCTTGGTTGTGGTGTGGGGTTGTCATTACATGATTCAAGGCAACAGTCTCCAATATCAGTCATCCTTATATCCTTTTTGGCAATAAGTATCTTTGTTCCTTATCTTATTGCATACTTGAGTTACTACTTGTTTACTTACATGTGCATTCTTATGTGCATGTCATGATTTCTTAAACTGTTTGCAAAAAGAGAAAACCATTACGAAAACCCTTCCTATTTCATCCTTACTGAGTTATAAGCAGGCCTAGCTTACCCTCTTTTCACTTTTCAGGCGGGGTTGAGGCTGAGCAGACACTTCAAGATGCTGGCGAAACTCCTTGGTGTGACATCGAGGATTTCTGCCTTATGTGATTATTGTGTGTTGATGTATCTTAAAGTACTTGAAGTATAACTTATTCTTTTGGACAACTCTTATGTAACCAAATACTTCTATTCTTTTGAGACCTAGTTACCTGAATGTTGGCTAAACTTTATGTATGAACAGGTGATTCGAGGTCTTGTATATATGTAGTTAATGGTGGTTTCCTTTACTAAGGCCGTGTAATTAAAAGTCTTTTGAAACTTTATGGAGTATATGTGAATGTACAGGTTATTAAGTTATTGATTTTACAGATTTTGGGTTACGAAAGTCACTTGTTAGCCTTAGCCTTCGCAGATGTCCGGGTCGAGGCGTGACACATGCGAGCCACTAACCCCATGGAATGCTCCGTCTATGCGGGCTCTCTTTTCTTCTATTACTTTTCTCTTCTCTTCTTTTCACTTCACTTCAATTTACTGCCGGCAAACCCTATATGCCAATGGGCTCCTGGTGCACCAATAATCCAACGACCCATGCCCATGGAACGCTCTACCCATACGATGAGGGAATACTCCACGAAGGGTTAGCACCCACTAGTAAGCCCGTTGCCGCCGAGTGGGTGATCACTACTTCCAGGCCAACGTGATAGTTGCAACCATGAAAATGTGAAAACGCTAGAATTCTTGTTAGCTTGTTAGTTTCGGGAGAATGACACATATTCACGTGTATCACCTATAGCATGTAAATATGAAGTGGCATGTAAACGATGAGTGAGAAAAGAGGCCACCCTCATGCACATAGACATTATCATGCATTAATAACGCTAACATGCATTAAGTTCCCTAGCATGTGCTACTTTACACTAAGCATATATGGTATGATTTGAAATCATTCTTTGATAACAAGCATTAACATGCACGACATCAAACTCTCTTGATTCTCTAGCTAGCAAATAGATACACATAAATCAATGTTACATGTTCAACAAGTTAATCAGGTAGCCTAAGCTCAACTCCAATAAGCATAAAATAACTCAAATTCCATGCTTAAACATCATGCATTGCTAATTACTCCTTGGCATATAAGTAGCTTACAATTCCTATAAATGTTTAGGTAGCAATTAACCCCTTGAATCTCTTCAAACATCTACGCATTTAAGACTACAACCATTAAAGCACAAGAGCTTAATCTTCAATTAATTCACAGAAGGACTCAACTACTAAAACATGCTTTCAGTACATATCTTTCAAACCTTCTCATGTCTTGAGAGAATTCACATTTACATGATCATTAACACGTACATAGCCAAATAAGTCACGTAAAAAGCAACTAGGGATGATCCCTCACCTCAAGAAGCCAAGGACTCCTTCAAACCTTCTCCCATTGCACCAAAAGTAGTAATTCACATAGGATTCATAATTAAGAGTAAATTAGATTTAATTGTAGTTAAACTAACACATCAAACTTAACTACTTCAAAGGTTCAAAGCAATACAAACTAAACACTTTATGACAACTAACAATCAAAGTCACAAGATAACACCACCAGTAATCTAACTTTATCTATAATGGCCCTTTTATACTTTCTAACAAATTAACAACCCATGAACCATCGAGGTGATACTACAAGTTCACTAAACATTCAACCACTATTTATGAACTACAACTAAGCTTTGAAATCACACACAACACATACACAACTCAAAATACATAAATGCTCTTTTGCCCATTAACACTACAACACCTTAATCCAGTCACTCAAACAACCCTATAAATGCACCATAATCACTAACTAACACAATTAAAATCAACCAACACACCCAAACACACTCGGTCAGCAAAACATACACATTCCTCCTTTGATCATAATCAAGAATTTCCAAGTTCTAACCACATTCTAGCCAATTTAACTTCACATTTAGCTTACTAGACGTTTATGGCACCTAATTGAAGCATTAAAACATAACTTGAAACCAAATTCACAAATCTTGATAAAATACTATTCATTTTCTTCCTAAACTTACCAAACACTATTCCTAGCCAATACAAATGCAATATAACTTCAAAAGTTTGTTCTACACACTTAATAATGAGTAATATAAGCAAAAACAATCATAAACTAAGCATATAACATCATAACAATAATTTACATAAACATAATATAAGCTTTAAATACAAGATTAAATGCAATCCCCCACCAAAAATAAGTTGTAATTGCAAGGAATTTGGCCTAAAACACTTCAATCTTGCTCTAAGAAGCTCCCCAATGGTAAACCCTAGAAATTTCTCATTTTCTTTCTCTTTTTCCCTTTGGCCGATTTGGCCCTCTTTATTTATTTATTGCTTTCTTTTTAAGTATGTTATGTGTATATATGTAATATATAGATATAGTTAAGTATATAATATGGGTAAGCTTTGGGTTAGGCTTGGGTTTGTTTAAGGAAAATGTAAGAAAACCTTGTTTGGCCCAAAAATGCATTCTAGCTTTTACTATTCATACGATACATTTAGCAATTTTTCTACCGCCTTTCTGAAATCCTATGCACGTAATTCCAATTTTCTCATATCTCATAAATGTCAGTATCATGGAAAAAATGTAAAATCAGAAAAATCAAATAGTGAAAAAATTAAATGAATAGTAACTATTCCTACTATGCAATAACATCACATAAACCACACATAAGCATGTGCAAGTAGGTACTATTCATTATATGTTAGGTTCAGGGTGCCACACTCTTCCCCCTTCAAATAATTGAGGCCTCGCAATTTCTTAGTCTTAAAAGAATTCACCATCGAACTATAACAAATGAATACCGAAGACTATACTCTAATTACTCATCATGGAGCGAAGGTACTGTACAAAATCCCAATGAGAGAGCCCCACACAATATCTTCAAAGATTCCAGTAAGAAGACCGAGAAGAACTTCACATAAAAAATCCCAAGTAAAGAGGCCAAATAAAAGCTCCTAATAAGAATATCATGCAAAAATCCAGTTAAGAAATTCCCCTCATTGCAAATGCCAGACAAAAATCCTTGTAAAAGTGTAGGCAAGAATCCGTGCTAGAACTTCCAAGCAAGAATACCATAGAGATTTTCCAAGAAGGAATACCATAGGCACACTCCAGATAAGATCTTTTGTGATGCTCCAGACCACTACCATACTTCCCATTAACTGTTGCATTCACTAATTGTGCATTCTAATGTGCATTTATTTATTTTTGCCAATAGGTACTATTCAACATAAAATTTTATTGTTTAATTTCTCTAAATTAACATTTTTCTTATACTATTTTACCTATTTGAGGAATAAGAAAAATGTTCATTTGATCAATTAGCATTAGGAGAGCTCGTTTAGAAAATAGCTTGCGATTCGAGTGAATAAAGTAACATTAGATTATTGGGCTAAATGGAATTTATTACATTGGACATTTAAGTCAGTTTTACAAGTTTTATTGACACAACATTGTTGTCAACACAACACACATACACATATATATTATGTATCTACACATTAATACACATACTTATGCAAAATAATCTAAAAAACAAATTGAATAATTCCTTCCTTGTCCCCCCCAAACTCAAGAAGCATAAAGAAGAAAAAGGAGAAATTTTACTCAACAAATCTTCTATCTTTGGCTCTTCCAAGCTAGGATCAAGTGTTTTCAAGCATTCTCTAGCCTCTTACTAGCCTATTTGTACAATTTTGGTGAGGGATTTTGCACTATTTTATGAATTCAAAGTTTATGTCATAATATGAAATTTCTAGATTTTATGTTATTAGCTTATGAGGTGGCTAAATCTTTCTTTATGTGTTACTTATATGATATAGAGACCATGTTTGTGTGATTGCTTATCTTCATTAATGGTTAATTGCAATGTTTAGTTTGGGAAGACAATGAATAGTATAAATTTTAGGGTTTTGATAAAATGTGCTTTAGGGATTGATTCAATGCTATAGTTAGGTGCTATTGATGTTAATGCTGATAGTCTAATGACCCTGTGTAGTTTAATTAATTGGAACTTAGTTAAAGCGCGAAATTAACAAAATTTACAAAGGAGTTTCGGATGTAAAGTAAATCCGGGTTGGTTTGGGTATTATATTTAGTATTCTTAGGGTAAATAGGTATTAAATGTACTTTTCTAACTCTCGGTTGAGATTCAGTTAAAGTATTTGTAGTACAAACGCACAAAGGAGTAATCGGGGCTTTTGTGGCAAACGCAGATATTTGGATAGTTTCGAGGGTCTAGGGATGCCATAAAGTGTAATTAGAAGTATGAAATAGCTCTCTTGTGAATCTAGAACCTTGTCTTTCGGTTTGGAGCCAATTAGGCTACGTTAACAAAGGGAAAAAGTGGAAAATTGGTTGTTTTCTACACCTATTGACTTGTGGATGCTTATAATGCGTTTAAATACATTTCTAAGGTAATTTTGAGCTATTGGTAAAGTTTTGTGAGACATATATCATTGACCTGTTATGTTAATATAGCTAATTTCATGCTAACGCTTATATCTTAATTGTTTTCGAGGGCAACCTACTTTGTTGTCCCTCCTATGTGTTATTGCTTTATATTATTGTTATATTTTCATTGGATTTAAGTGCATTGCATAGTGGTTGTGCAAACATAGTCTCAGGAGTGGATGCATTGGATATCGGCTGGGCCGCAGAGGGCTTACCAGTGGATATTCGATCTCCGTACTTGAGTCCCTCACTCGCCTGGTTTGGAGATTGCCAGGGGGTGTTGGGCCATAGGATTTTCAGGGTATATCTAGAGTACACCCATCGAAGTGTTTAGGGTTTATGTTGGCACATTGATCGAGGTTCATGGTTGAAGATCAAGTGAATTTTGGAGTGTCTGGGGTTAAAGTGAATCGTATCATTTTAATGTGTGTTATCTTATTGTTTATTCGTACTTTAATTACTTAACTGCTTTACTTGTATTTAATTGTTGCATTGCACGAGTACATCCTAGTAGACTTTATCCCTCACTGAGCAATTATGGTTGCTCATACCTCACTAAACATATTTCAGGAGGTACTGAGATTGACCCCCAGCTCTTATCTGTCGAGGGAGAAGAAGAGGTGTACTTGGAGGAGTTGCCTTGGTTGCTGTATGCTATTGCTTGAGGTTGGAGTGTTGCTTGCTAGATTGTGTGAAGACTTGCTTGTATTGTATTATATTCTATTTTGTACCTATGGGTTTGTATATATTTGGAGTTGTTGAAAGATTGTAATAGTTAGGTTGATGTGTCCCTTGTATGGTAGTGGCTTGTAATAACTTAACTTAACTTTTCCTTTTTTTGTTGCTTGCTTGTGTGAATGAAAGCTAGTTGGACGGTTGGTTTTAAAATTATAAGAATGTTTAAATGATAATGTTAAAGTGGTAAGATAAGTCAATTAAAAAGAATGGATCTCAATGGTTTCACCTTGCATGCTTGTGTGTGGTAATGTCTTGTCTTGCTTAAGCCTCGGATGGCCTTGAAGCTGGGAATTGGTGGAGTTGGAGTTGGAGACAGTTGTGGTTTGTATTTGTCGCTTTATTTTCTATTTGCAAGTAACCAGATTGTCCTCAGTACAGAGGAGACTTTGTACATTTGTCCGGCCCGGGGCATTTTTCCAATAGAATTCCTAGAGAAAACCACCAGATAAAGATGTTAATTGGAAATACTGTCAAGAATCTTCATAAGAATACCATGGAGAATTCCACATTAGAAATCCCGAGAATCATACAAGAATTCTGAGAAAGTACCTAATAAGAACCCCAATAGTCGAGTTCTAATTGCCGAATATGAACACTAGAGGAATACCAAGCACAAACCCTAACAGGCATCTGATCAACTGTTCTCTTGTCCTGTTGGTCTACATCTTTGGAAGATCTGCCACTGATTATCTTTCTTTAAGGGGAGAGTAATTACTTATCATATTAGCGGGTAATATATGTATACATGCAGTGGAAAACATATAAGGTATATATATATATTGACAAATATACTACTTAAAGGCACACATAGTCACATATTTGCACATCTAGCACATTTTTCATGTTAACACACAAGTATAACACATAGGAACACATTTCCATTCAAGCAAACACAATCCCACATGCAAGCACATACCTATTCAAATCACATTTCACATGCATTCACTTGAGGTTTGTTACCCGATAGACCGAGGACCCTATCCTGGCTGAGAGCTATCTAACCTCTGATACTACCTGTAATGCCCTGATCCCTCACGGGACTAGGATCCCTGTTCATTCCACTAATAACCACCCGACCCTAACCGTGGGTACAAAAAATGAGAAAAAACGGACAGAGTTTTCCCTGTACTTAGGCATATCCACAAACCTGCACGCAAAAGAATCAACACAAAAATATCCCAAAACACATATATAAGGTTCCATCTCCAATTCATAAGACTATTCTAGCTTTTTGTCCTTAGACAAGTACATACATGCATTGGACTTAAAGAATACTAATCTAATACAAATACTAGCTTGTCACACCACTCTAATACTTTTAATTAACCTTATTACAAATTCCTACTTACAACAAATATACACAAGATCGACAAAGCAGAACTTACACTTTAATCACTAAATACACCTATTTATATACATTACTTTACATTCCATCTAATAATTCACATATGACATTCACTCCCAAGCAACGAGCTATCACCGAATACTCGAACTTTTCCTTCTATCTCTACAGTACTTGAAAGGTTGTTGAAGAAAAGGGTGAGCATACACTTATGCTCAGTGAGGGAGGGAATAAACGGGGAAGTTTTCAAAAACTATTTTCATGCAATGCATATAAGACATGCATCTAACAAAAGTTATAACATTTAGGAATACAAGAAGATAGCATTATAGGTAGAAAGCTTGTAAGTAACATAACGCTAGACAATAAGTAAGTGCATAATGGAAACTCGAGAATAAAGCTTTATACATGGTAGACTTGTAGACATTATAATATTAAACGCTAACAAAATACACATAAAAAGGATATCGCAAGCTCCATGGAACGCTCCGTCCATGCAAGCCACTAACCCCATGGAATGTTCTGTCCATGCGGGGTTTCTTTTCTTCCACTACTATTCTTTTCTCTTCTTTTCACTTCACTTCAATTTAGTGCCGGCAAACCCTATAAGCCAATGGGCTCCTAGTGCACACATAATCCTACAACCCACGCCCATGGAACGCTCCGTCCATGTGACGAGGGAATATTCCACGGAGGGTTAGCACCTACTAGCAAGCCCGTTGCTACCCAGTAGGTGATCACCACTTCTGGGCCAACGGATGTTTGCAACCATGAAAACGCAAAAATGCTAGAATTCTTGTTAGCTTGTTAGTTCCGCGAGAATGACATTATAGCACAAAGCACACATTCACGTGTATCACTTATAGCATATAAATATGATGTGGCACGTAAACGAGGAGTGAGAAAAGAGGTCACCCTTATGCACATAGACATTATCATGCATTAATAGCGCTAACATGCATTAAGTTCCCTAGTATGTGCTACTTTACACTAAGCTTATATAGCATGATTTGAAAACATTCTTTGATAACTCTCATTAACATGCACGACATTAAACTCTCTTGAATCTCTAGCTAGCAAATAGATACATGTAAATCAATGTTACATGTTCAACAAGTTAATCAGGTGACCTAAGCTCAACTCTAGTTAGCATAAAATAACTCAAATTACATGCTTAAAGATCATGCATTGCTAATTAGTCCTTGGCTTGTAAGTATCTCACAATTCCTATAAATGTTTAGGTAGCAATTAACCCCTTGACTCTCTTCAAACATCTACGCATTTAAGACTACAACTATTAGAGCACAAGAGCTTAATCTTCAATTAATTCACAAAAGCACTCAACTACTAAAACATGCTTTTAGTACATATCTTGCAAATCTTCTCATGTCTTGAGAGTATTCACATTTACATGATCAATAACACGTACATAGCCAAATAAGTCACAAAAAAATGCAACTAAGGATGATCCCTCACCTCAAGAAGCCAAGGACTTCTTCAAACCTTCTCCCATTGCACCAAAAGTAACAATTCACATAGGATTCATAATTAAGAGTAAATTGGATTTGATTGTAATTAAACTAACACATCAAACTTAACTACCTCAAAGGTTCAAAGCAATACAAGCTAAATACTTTATAACAACTAACAAAAAAAGTCACAAGATAACACCACTAGTAATCTAACTCTCTATATTGGCCATTTATACTTTCTAACGAATTAACATCAAGCATCAAGGTGACACTATGAGTTCACTAAACATTCAACCACCATTTTTGAACCACAACTAAGCTTTGAAATTACACACAATACACGCACTGCTCAAAACACATAAATGCCCCTTTGCCTATTAACACTACATCACCCTAATCCAGTCACTCAAACAATGCCATAAACGCACCATAATGACTAACTAACACAATTAAAATCAACCAACACACCTAAACACACCCGGTCAACAAAACATACACATTTCCCCTTTGATCGTAATCAAGAATTTCCAAGTCCTAACCACATTCTAGCCAACTTAACATCACATTTAGCTTACTAGACGTTTATGACACCTAATAGAAGCATTAAAACATAACTTCAAACAAAATTCACAAATCTTAATAAAATACTATTTATCTTCTTCCTAAACTTGTCAAACACTATTCTTAGCCAATACAAATGCAATATAACTTTAAACGTTTGTTCTACACACTTAATAGTGAGTAATATAAGCAAAAACAACCATAAACGAAGCATATAACATCATAACAATAATTTACATAAACATGATATAAGCTAAATGCTAGATTAAATGCAGTTCCTCACATTAAATAGGTTGTAAATGCAATGAATTTGACCTATAACACTTCAATCTTGCTAGAAGAAGCTCTCCAATGGCAAACCCTAGAATTTTCTCATTTTGTTTCTCTTTTTCCCTTTGGCCGATTTGGCCCTCTTTATTTTTTTGTTTTGCTTGCTTTTTATGTATGTTATGTGTATATATATAATATATAGATATAGGTAAGTATATAATATTAGTAAGTATTGGGTTGGGCATGGGTTTGGTTAAGGAGAATGTAAGAAAACCTTGTTTGGCACAAAAATGCATTTTAGCTTTTACTATTCATACGATACATTTAGCAATTTTTTTACCGGCCTTCCCAAAATGCTATGCACGTAATTCCAATTCTCTCATGCCTCATAAATGTCAAGTATCTGAGAAAAGTGTAAAATTAGAAAAATAAAATAGTGAAAAAATTTAATGAATAGTAACTATAAAAACTCGGACCCAGCATATACCTTAAAATATTTAATTGCATATAAATGTGTGTCAATTTAAGTGTTATATGTATTTATGTGTTTAGAATTATATAGAAGTTTTATTTTCTTCTACTTTTCTTATTTTCCTTTGGAAGGGGACACTAGTATTAATAAGTCAAATAAAAATATTTTAACTACTATTTCGACATTTAAATTATACAGGATTGATTCTAATATTTAGTAGACTTATTTTAACCTTTTTAAATCGAACCCTGAGCCCGAAGTAAAAAATTTAAGTATTTTATTTTACCAAATTCGTATTTTTTCCTTATGATATATTTATTTTTGGGCATACGTTCATAATTTTTAGTTGCATAGCACGTCAGGTGAGTGCATCAGAAAAATAATTTTCATATCGCATGAATAGTATTTTCAACACTTTAATGTTGGCTTCTAATTGTCTAGCTTTTATTTTATCAACTATTTGCATCCTAACCAAACTATTTGACCTATTTGACTTGGCCAACTATACTACAAATAATAAATAAATTATATAACATATATATATATATATATATATATATATATATATATATATATATATGCATAATACTTAGGAAAAACAAAACAAAAACACCCAAATAGTACCCGTCCCCAACCCATCGGCCATATGAAGCAAGAAAGAGAGAAAATTTTCTTCAATGAAGCTCTTGTGGGATCTTCTAAGCCAATCTCAAGTGATTTCTAGCTTCTAAAATCTTAGCTCTTGCTTCTACAAGCCCTTTTGGTGAGGGATAATTGCATTTTGTTGTGCATGAATAGTTAGGGTTTACTTTGAATAAATTGATTTGTTGTGTATTATGTTATATATGCTTATCTATGCTTGATATACCCTTGAATATGCTTGTAGAACATGATTATAAGAGTAGATAGCAATTGTATTATCTAAATTGATCAATCTTTAATTTAAAGAAGACCTTGAATGGTAGAAATTGGGATTTTGCAAACCCTTGTGTTCTAGCTTGATTACTAGATATCTAAGCATGATTTAGGAGTTGTTAAACCTAGATTAAAGCCTATAATAGTTTGGAATTGCTAGGATTGCAAGAACTTTAAGTTAACGTTAGATAACGGGCATTATTCACTCAGGACCATTGAATTGCGACCCGATACTCTATTTGATAGTTTGTATGGACTTTAGGGATGCTAAAATGGTTACTTGATAAAATTTATTGAATTCTGAAAACGTTGAATTTTTAAGTCTTAATTGCATAATAAATAGTGGCCTATTAATATGGTGATCCGGGGTGAGAATAAAGGTGCTAATTAGTATTATATGTGTAGGATAGAGCCTAGAATATCTTTATAGCATTGAATTAGTCAACGGTTTTGGTAGTTGTAATTCAAAGTGACTAAAGGGCAATTGGGGCTTTTGTAGTAAATGTAATTAAAAGTGACTTTTCATTATTTGTAAGGGTGTCATAAAGTGTATTAGAGGAATAGAATGATTGGGTTGGGGTTAGCTTGGGTTTCACTTAGTATGAGCTTAAATTGGACTAAAGGGACTAGTCATGAACCATGGTAAGAATTGTAGATAATTGATTTTTAATTAATTAGATAAGTGTTTAATTGTACTTGTATAGTATATTTATTTATTTGGAGAGGTTAGTGAATTGAACTACATGTTTATTTGTTAAAGATTGGGTGAACATGCTTATATCTTGATTATATTGTTTATAATGTTGTTAATTGTATTGTTTATGTGAGGCTATGATTATGACTTGTATACTTAACTACTTGAATGATTATTTAGATTATGTGTTAAATTAAAGTATAAAAAATGTGACATTTTGCTAAAGATTGAATTCTAATAGATGTTGTATGTCAATTAAATAAAGCTATAAGTTAGCTAACCTAATTAGATAATTAATGATTGTTGTAGTTAAAGAGTAATTGAAGTAATGTTTGACCTTATGTTCAAGGTGATTGAGAATGATGTGAAGCCAAATCTTGCATCTTAGAGTCTAGTAGAGGTAAGGGAATTTTTACCCCTTTTGTGCAGCTTAGTTATTTTATTGTTCTTAAATTGTATGATTTCATATAATTGCTTGAATTTATGTGTGCTTATTGATTGCCATACTGTGTGCGAGGGCAACCTACTTTGTTGACCCTTAATTATGTGTTTATTGGATTATCTTGTCTGTTATAATTTTGAGTGCATTGCATCGTGGTTGTCATTTGAGCATAGTAGTGTCAGGGAAGCCGGGCGGCATCGGGCTTGCCGGTATACCTCGGCTACTATAGTTGCCCAATCCCTCTCTTGCTAGGGATGCTACCCTGGGAGAGTTGGCTCGTAGGATCGGGATACATCTGGAGTACACCCATTGGCGTTATAAGGTGGTATACTGGCTTATCGTTATCATTATCATTATTATATCGGGATTTTTGTTCAGGGTTCATGGTTCGTGGATCGAGGTTCGTGGTTTATGGTTCGTGGTACAAGTTCAAGGTCAACCGGTATTCTTTATTGTGTAACTCTAGATTAGGCCTTAAGTCCTTGGAGAGTTACCTGATATCCTTTTTATTCTGTAACTCTTGCTTGGGCCCTAAGTCCTTGGAGAGTTACCTTTGATTGTGTTCCTTATGTGATGCCCAAGATCACTACTGCATCCACTATTTGCACATTTTCACTATGCATTACTTGTTATTTTCTGTGGTTACTATTTATCATGTTTTTCAACCACTTATTTTATTTGAATTAGCATTTTTCCTAAATCATATTAATTATTTTAAGGATGAGAAAAATGTGTATTTGGGCTAAATGCGTTAGGAGCATTCGTTTAGAAAATGTTCTAGTGATTCGTATGAATAGTATTACGTAATCTAATATTGTTTTTGGAACTAGCTTATAATTAATTGCATTAGGATTGATTTAATTAGACCTTATATTTTGGCTCATTTTTATTGTCAACATACACACACAAATTAATACATATAACACAATTAGCTCATATTTCACATATATGTCAAAATCCATAAAAACAATTTAGAAAATACCCTACATATCCCTCCCAGATCCAATAGCATCAAGAAGGAAAAGGAGATAAATTTTACCTATCAACTCTTGGGTTCAAGCCATACCAAACTAGGATCAAGTGGCTTTGAGGGTTTTCTAACTTCCTATAAGCTCCTACACGTATTTGGTGAGGGATTTTGCACTCTTTTTGTGAATTCAAAGTTGATGCTATATTATGTAATTTCTAGATTTATTGTTAATGGCTTGAGATATGATTGAAACTTGCTTTATAAGTCACATACATGTTGTAGAGACTATATTTATGTAGGGTGTAAATAGTGACAAAATTTTAGGGTTTTGAGGAAATGAGCAATATAGCTTGATTAAATGCTTCAATTAGTTGCCTTAGATGTTAATGAGGGTAGATTAATGGCCCCATGTGGTTTAATTGCTCAGAACTTTGCTAACATGCAAAATTTGCGACTTTTAGAAAGGGGTTTTGGGTGTAATGCGAATCCGGGTTAATTTAGTCATCACATTTAGTGTTCTTAGGCTATATAGGTGCTAGATATGCTTTTCTAAACCTCGGTTGAGTTCCAGTTAGGGTACTTGTAGTATAAATGCATAAAAAGGTAAATTCGGACTTTTTGGGTAATTGTGATTTAAAGTGTGATTTCAAGGTACTAAGTGGTGTCATTAAGTGTCAATAGGAATGTAGTATAGCTTGGTTGCGTATCTTGAACTTCGTATTCCGTTTGGAAGCTAATTAGCCTTGGTGAACAAAGGGGTTTTGGGTCAAACGTAAATCAGGGTGAATTTGATTGTTATATTTAGTGTTCTTAGGGTAAGTAAGGACTAAATGTGTTTCCCTAACTCTTGGTTGAGCTTTGGTTAAGATACTTGTAGTCCAAACGCGCAAAGGGGTAATCAGGGCTTTTGTGGCTAATACGGGTTAATGAATTATTTCAAGGGTTCTAAGTATGCCATAATGTGTAACTAGAAGATTAGAATAGTTAGTTTGTGAATCTTGAGCCTTAGCCTTCGGTTTGGAGTTAAATGACTTAGGATAACAAAAGGTGAAAACACGGGAATTGGGTGTTTGGCACTTGTATTGTCAGGTAATTGCTTGTTGTGTGTTTGAATGCATTCTAGAGTATATTTGAGCTTTTTACAGAGTTTCGTGAAAAATGTGTTGATGAACCCTTTGTGCACATATAGTTATTTTCATATTTAATGTTTAGATATTGTTCTAATGTTTATATTACTTGTATTTTGTTAGAGATCAAATTCTAATAGACATTGCATGCTAAGTGAGTAGGACTATAAGGATAGCTCATCTAGTTATATGATTATTGATTGTTGTAAATAAGAGTAATTGGAATTTATAACTTATAATCTTAACTTGACGGTAATTGATGCTTTGAATGTCTTCTATGTTGTCTAATGATATGGTAAGGTGAACTTTGTGGCCTAATTGTTTGTGGAATATGAACTTGTGTGAATAAGTGATTATAAATATAACTTTTATTTTTGTAGGGTTGAGTTAAATAAGAGTTGAGTTGGAATTGTTATAGTTAATTGCTAAACTTATATGAACACCCTAGGGTTACATATTCGCGCTAATTCGGGAAAGTTGAAGTAAATCGGAGTCATTCTCTTGCGTGCTTGGCTTAATCCAGGTGAGGGAGTCTTCATCCTTAGGTGCATAATAGTTTATTTACTTGTACATATATTACGTGCACTTATTGTCTATATCTTGTGTGTGAGGGCAACCTACTTTGTTGTCCCTCAATCATGTGTTTATTGATTTATTCTATTGTTATCATTTTGAATGCATTGCATCGTGGTTGCACAACTATTTGGGCATGGTAGTGTCGTGGAAACCAGGCGGCATCAGGCTTGCCGGTCTACCTCGGCTACCATGGTTGCCCAGTCCCTTTCTGGCTTGGGATGTTGCCCAGGGAGAGTTGGGTCGTAGGATTTTGGGGTACATCCGGAGTACACCCAACTTGGAGTTTTAAAGGGATGCCGGCTTATCGTTATCAGTGACATTATTCTTCAGATTTATGTTCGTGGTTCGAGGATCGTGGTTCAAGAATTGGATTATTCAGGATCATCGAGATTATATCCTTTTTATTGTGTGGTATTTCATTGAATTCTTGTGTCTATTTATTGTATAATACATATATTTGATGCATTACACGAACCCCGAGATACTATTCATGTTTCCCCTCCCTCACTGGGCATACGTGTTTGGGATGCTCACCCTCATTGCTAACAATTTCAGGTAAAGCAGGTTTGGCTTCCCTTGAGCCTGCTGAGGACAAGACTCGTGAGACTCTTTGACTACGTGATACCTTGCTGCTAGTTTTGTGGATGCTTGTATATACTTCGTGGGCCCTAGCGCCAAGTAGATGTTAGTTGCTTATAGTCTATTTTGTGGCCTATGGTCTTGTATATATTCTTGGCCTTTTTGAATGTTGCAAGGTGTTGTAAGTCTAGCCAACATGTTTGACAGGATTGAAAATGGTTGTAATAACTTAAAGTACTTTTGTTTTTTGTCTTTTATGCATGCTTGGGTATGATATGTAAGTGACTAATGGTCTTTAATTATAAGAATGATTTATAGACAAGGTTAAAGTGGTATGATAAGTGATTTTATAACATAGTATTTCTATGGTTGAATCTCACGCATGTTTGTGTGCTTATCTTGTTGTTTTATCTTAGGCCTAGAAAGCTTTGAGACGGGGCATAGCTAGTTGGTTGAAGTTGGAGTTATAGGAGAATGTTGGATTATGTCTTTGTGATTGTATTCTGTTGTTCGCAGGTTATCGATTAGTCCTATAAACAGGGGAGACTCTGTCCGTTTCCCCCCATTTTTCATGACTTGGGTTTTGGATCGGGTTGTGTTTAGTAGATATATAGGGCTTTTGTTTCCGTAAGGGAATAGGGCATTACAATTGGTATCAGAGCTTTGATGCTCTCAGCTGGGACAGGGTCCTCGGTCTGTTGGGTAGTGAACCTCGAGTACGTTCATGTGAAGTGAGTTTTGAATAAGTATGTCTTTGCATGCAGATTTGTGTTTACTTGAGTAAAATGTACTCTTATGTATTATATTTGGGTGAAATAGAAAGTTTAGGTGAAATATATAACTATGAGATTACGTGTGATTTAAATGGAAAATATGATCCTATGTGAATTGCTTGTTGGAAATTTGAATTATATGTTACTTTTAATTATATATGTTACTTACCTTAGTTTTTATTAGAAAACTTGCATTTGAGTCACTAATTTAGGTAATTATATGGAATAAAGTAGATGTTAAGTAAAATGAATATTAACTGCTTACGATATAATTAGTAGTTGCATAATGAGTTGGTATATCAACTATGTATCAATGTTAGTTGCTTAATGTGTGAAAAGTACATTTAATATTTTTTGCGCATAACAAGGATGCAACAGTGTTTTTCATTGCATACATATAGTAACCCTTTTAAAATTGGTAAGAAATATCTTCCCTTATAGAAAGATGGCCAGCAGTGGATCTTCTCGAGATAAGAATCAACCAGAAGAGGGGGCAGTTAGTCAGACATCGGCAGAGGAATATGCATTATTGAGGGTGGCAGATGCTTTGACTAGATTGGCACAAGCATTTGAGCAACAAGTTCAGCGTGAGACTTTGGTAATGCCACCTAGGGTTGAGAAGAGGAAAGTTGAGAGTGAGGCAGGACCGAGTCAAAGAGGTAAAAGACCCCGCCAGCTTCAAAAATGCACTTATTGCTTCCGTGAGGGTCATGATGTCATCAATTGTTGGAGGAGGACTGGCAGATGTACAGGATGCGGCAATAGTCAGCATAGGGTCAGGGAATGCCTTAGATTTAAAAATGTCAGGAGATGGACTTCCGGTCAGGGTAGTCAACGTAGAGTTGTAGATGATGATTTAGCACAGTATCCTGATCGGCAAGGAAAACTTCACAGAAAAAGTAAGGGCAAAAAAATGAATCCTTTTATATCACTGCAATTAATATCCTTATGTGATTATATTATATTTATGAGATTAAGGCGTCTAGCATCATCTATATATATGTGTAACCTATGACCTTTGGAGAAATGTTATATACGGATGAAATTGTTAAGGGGTATTCATTTTGGGCATTTTCGTTGGGAGCTACTTGTTGACAGTGATCTTTAGTGACATTTCCATCAGTAGTATCATCTGGGAATCTCGAATGGATATCTTGGACCTTTTATCTGGCGTCATGTATAGAATTCTTGTCGGGTACTTATATTTGGATGAGCTCATATATATATATATATATATCCCATATCCTTAACATAGCTCCTTATTCGGATTTCTTACTCAAGATTTCAGTCATGGTATTTCTTAATATTCTACTTGGCATTTCTCAGTGGCATTCGTATGTGGGAATCATTATCGGACCTTACTTAACTTCATTCCTGATATTTCTATATGGATATTCTAGTGATACTCCTTGGCACTATTAGAGGGGATTCTCATATGGTATTCACATGCGGACTGCTAATCAGTGTTTACATAAGAGCCTTTATTTGGCTATATTATTCAGGATTCCTTCTGTAAAGCTTATGGTATTTTCAATAGATTCCTCAACGATGTTAGTATGAGTATTCTCTTGTTAGACTTGTCAGTGCACTTCTTTGGCCGCAGATCCGTTTAGAGTTGTGTCAATTGATGCGAGATCTTTTGGAGAATGAGAAATTGAGAGGTCGCAATTTGTTTAAGGAGGGAAGGATGTGACGCCCAAGATTACTACCGTACACTTATTAACTATTGCATCCACTATTTGTGCATTTTCACTATGCATTACTTGTTACTTTCTGTGGTTACTATTCATCTCGTTTTTCAACCACT
Organism: Ehretia macrophylla; assembly: GCA_037974665.1. Taxonomy (NCBI): domain Eukaryota; kingdom Viridiplantae; phylum Streptophyta; class Magnoliopsida; order Boraginales; family Ehretiaceae; genus Ehretia; species Ehretia macrophylla. The sequence continues at coordinate 3,738,720 of CM075766.1, forward strand.
TATTTTCTTTGAATTAGCATTTTTCCTAAATCATATTAATTATTTTAAGAATGAAAAAAATGTGCGTTTGAGCTAAATGTGTTAGGAGTATTCGTTTAGAAAATGTTCTAGTGATTCATATGAATAGTGTTACGTAATCTAATATTGTTTTTGGAACTAGCTTATAATTAATTGCATTAGGATTGATTTAATTAGACCTTATAAGCTATTTTGGCTCATTTTTATTGTCAACATACACACACAAATTAATACATATAACACAATTAGCTCATATTTCACATACATGTCAAAACAAGCATAAAAACAATTTAAAAAATACCCTACGTATCCCCCCCAAACCCGATAGCATCAAGAAGGAAAAGGAGATAAATTTTGCTCGTCAAATCTTGGGTTTAAGCCATACCAAACTAGGATCAAGTGGTTTTGAGGGTTTTTTAACTTCCTATAAGCTCCTACATGTATTTGGTGAAGGATTTTGCACTCTTTTTATGAATTCAAAGTTGATGCTATATTATGTAATTTCTAGATTTGTTATTAACGGATTGAGATATGATTTAAACTTGCTTTATAAGTCACATACATGTTGTAGAGACCATATTTATGCATTTGTTTAGCCTTTTAACGGTTAAATTTGTTAGTTGATTGTACGGTGTGAATAGTGACAAAATTTTAGGGTTTTGAGGAAATGAGCAATATAGCTTGATTAAATGCTTCAATTAGTTGCCTTAGATGTTAATGAGGGTAGATTAATGGCCCCGTGTGGTTTAATTGCTCGGAACTTGGCTAAAATGCAAAATTGGCGACTTTTAGAAAGGGGTTTTGGGTGTAATGTGAATCCGGATTAATTTAGTCATCACATTTAGTGTTCTTAGGCTATATAGGTGCTAGATATGTTTTTCTAAACCTCGGTTGAGTTCCGGTTAGGGTACTTGTAGTGTAAATGTATAAAGCAGTAAATTCAGACTTTTTGGGTAATTGTGATTTAAAGTGTGATTTCAATGTATTAAGTGGTGTCATGAAGTGTCAATAGGAAAGTAGTTGCGGAAAGTAGTTGCTTGGTTGCGTATCTTGAACTTCATATTCCGTTTGGAAGCTAATTAGCCTTGGTGAACAAAAGGGTTTTGGGTCAAACGTAAATCAGGGTGAATTTGATTGTCATATTTGGTGTTCTTAGGGTAAGTAGGGAATGAATGTGCTTTTCTAACTCTTGGTTGAGCTTTGGTTAAGATACTAGTAGTACAAACACGCAAAGGGGTAATCGGGGCTTTTGTGGCTAATACAGGTTAATGAATGATTTCAAGGGTTCTAAGTGTGCCATAATGTGTAACTAGAAGATTAGAATAGTTAGTTTGTGAATCTTGAGCCTTAGCCTTTGGTTTGGAGTTAAATGACTTAGGATAACAAAAGGGGAAAACGCGGGAATTGGGTGTTTTGACACTTGTATTGTCAGGTAGTTGCTTGTTGTGTATTTGAATGAATTCTAGAGTATATTTGAGCTTTTTGCAGAGTTTCGTGAAAAATGCGTTGATGACCCCTTTGTGCACATATAGTTATTTTCATATTTAATGATTAGATCTTGTTCTAATGTTTATATTACTTGTATTTTGTTAGAGATCAAATTCTAATAGACATTGCATGCTAAGTGAGTAGGACGATAAGGATAGCTCATCTAGTTATATGATTATTGATTGTTGTAAATAAGAGTAATTGGAATTTATAACTTATAATCTTAACTTGACAGTAATTGATGCTTTTAATGTCTTCTATGCTGTCTAATGATATGGTAAGGTAAACTTTGTTGCCCAATTGTATGTGCAATATGAATAAGTAATTATAAATATAACTTCTATTGTTGTAGGGTTGAGTTAAATAAGAGTTGAATTGGAATTTTTATAGTTAATTGCTAAACTTATATGAACACCCTTAGGTTACACATTCGCGCTAATTCGTGAAAGTTGAAGTAAATAGGAGTCATTCTCTTACGTGCTTGGCTTAATCCAGGTGAGTGAGTGTGATACCCCAAACTCGGCATGCATTTAATGGCATATAATTGCATTTAATTAAGTGTCCTCTTAAATGGTAGTATTAAATTTTGTGTTTATTTTTAGTTAAACATTCATTTCTAGCATTATTTTCATATTTCTTTTAGAAGTAATTAAATAATACTTGAGTTAATTATTTTAACGGAGTATCAACTACTTTTCATATTTATGTTACCTAGTTTTATTTTCTTGCACCTTAATGCTCGGTTTTCAATTAAATGAAAAGTAGCTCCGAGCCGGAGTAAATTTTGATATGTTGCTTTTCAAAAATTATATTTTTCTTATATTCCATAATATTCAGGTGTTATTCATTCTTCGTCGTTTTGTGCATAGCATATCGAGAGCGATAGTTAGGAAATGATTTCTAGTTCTCAGCAAATAGTGAAAATTAGTATTTAGTGTTTTAATTTTAGTATTTTAGTTGTTGTTAACTAGAATTAAATTTGTATTAGTTGTTTTAGCCTTAAAATGCAAGAAATAAGCTTATTTGACCAATTTTTAATTAGTTTGACCAAGGCTTTGACTAGTTGACTAGCTTGTCATCTTTTATAAGCATATAATAGCAAAAAAAATAAAACAAAAGAAAGCTGAAAAATAGAAGCAAAGGGCCGAAACCTTGAGGGAAAAAGAAAAAAAAAATTCTCAACATTCAAAACTTCGAATCTTCGCGTGAGCTTGTACGGGGTTGTTTCCGAGGCATCCAACGAGGTTTTCCTAGTGTCTAGGAGTGTCTAAGGTGAGGGAAGCATCCTTATTTGCGCATTTGAAAATGTTGTATATAAACTTTATTTTTGGATTTTAGCTGTAGATTGTTATTTTATCCATTTTGATGCTTAAAGAATGTTCCTTAACAATTGTAGAACATGTATTTGTAGACTTTTAGCATTTTCTACGGTTGAATATAGCAATTGCAATTTTAAATGCTAATAGAATAGTAAAATATGAATAGTAACCCTCGTTACGTTAAAGTTGCTTCGTTTTGTGTTCTATTGATGTAGGAAGGTGCTAGATATGCTAGAATGCCTAAATCTATGGTTAAACTGGATTGTGTAATGGAAAAACGGAGAAAAATGGCTTAGTGCATGTTGGGTTCGTTTAGGTCGAGTTTAGCGTTTCCTCGTTTTGCGTGATGGCATTGTCTCTGGAAGCCATGGAAGCACTTTTGGTGTGGTTATGGCGTTGGTTGGATGTTTGGTTAAGGTAGCTATAGTTCAAACGAGCAAAGGGGAAAATCGGGACTTTGCGGGAATTCTAGGGTAAAGTAGGGTTTCGGGGTCTTTAGACGTGCATTATGGTGACCTAGAAGGATTGGTGAAGTCGGTTTCCAAAACTCGTGGCTCGTTTGAAAGTAGTAGCGTTTTGAAAGTTGGGGTCATTTTGTGATTTTGCTTGTTTTCATAGTCTAATGCCTATAGAATGCTTAATATTGCTTGTTATGCTTGTTAAAGTTGATTCTGATTGAAATTGTAACACCCCGATCCCTCTCGAGACCGGGAGTTCTATAAATCAATCTAATCACAACCCAAACCAAACCCGGGCATAAATTTTCAGGGAAAACGGACAGAGTCTCCCCTGTTTCTAGGCGAAATGTAAAAACCTGCGACAGCATATAAGTGGACCAATACCATGTCCAAACATTCAACCACCTAAAGGCCATCCGAGCCTTGGTTCTCAACAACTAAACACAGCATATAAATATACATTTCCAGTTTAAAACTAACCTATCTCTTTACATCTTTTACAAGAACATTCAAGCTTGACATTTAATCCATACTAATCTACTGCACAAAATATACTATCATATCATTCTCACTCTTTTCTTTTAGACAATTACAAACATGCATCAAGTTTAACTATACTACTGAATACATAACTAACTTATCAATCTACCTCAACTACTTAGCTAGATTAAATTACATTTCTTTTAACAATAAATACATACAACATATGAACATACATCTTTACATCTTTGACAGCTCAAGCCACAAAGCACGCAAGACAACTCTTCAGGCCCGAACTAACATATAATCACGAACTTTCCAGCTAACATGGCATTTCCTGAAATGTGGTGGTGAGGTGTGAGTATACACAACACGTATACTCAGTGAGGGCGAGACAGATATCGAGTTGGAGAGAAAGAAGATCGTGCAATGCAAATAAACACAGTTAAGCAATAAAGACAATAAGGAAACATTGAATACAAACAACAATACTATAAACAATCAAGAAAGCATTAACAAAGCCCTTTAAAGCTATACCACACTTTGAAGGCTGTGGTTCACTCATACGAGCAATGTACCATTTCACAAGCGATACATCAATCTCGAGCTTGATGTTGACAACGATGACAATAAGAGCACATCCACCTTATAACACCAGTTGGAATACCCCGGAAGTATCCATCAATTCTACGACCCAAATCTCCCTGGGAGGCAACCCATGCGAGAAAAGGGAATAGCAGCGGAGCTAGAGCAACCAACACTGGCAACCCGAGGCTACCTAGAGAGGCCCATCACTCACGCGCGAGACACTATGCAATGCAAGACTCGATACAAGGCAATAAACGAGCGATAGCACAACAATACCAACAAGTGACAACAAACGAGATAACAAGCAATCTCAATCATTACTAGCATTCAACTAACTTTTCAAGCATAACAAGCAATAATAAGCAACAATAACAACAATTAAACAAGTAACGGCAGTTCAAACATGAAAACAACAAATATCACTATTCAACCCCAACTTCTAAGGACAATTACGAGCAAACGAGCTACGGAATTAGGAAACTAATTTCACTACATTCACTCAGGTACTACAAGGCACGTTTCTATGTCACTAAACTTCACTTTCTCACCCGAGACCCGAAAGTCCACCTACCGCGTTTGAACTACAGCTATGCTAACCGGTCATTCAATCAACGCCACAACAGCGCCAAAAGTGCTTACATGCCCTCAATTACGAAAACCCCAACTCAATTCGAGCACGGTCAACTTTTGGTCAAACGGCCCCTTTACGTTTCTTTGTCTAATTTCCAATTTTAACAAAGGCCAATCCGTTTTTATTTCACATTTTAGCTTTCTATCACTAATGGCACCTATCCAAATCAAGCAATCGCAATTTGGATCAAAATCCAAAATTCTAGGGTTTACTATTCATAATTCACTATACATTATTTTCCCCAATTTCAAATACGCAGTTTCAACCGTAAAAATTACTAAATAACTATCAAGCAATGCTCTACGAACCCTAAAAAAGCATTTGCAATCAATTTCAGGCATAACGCATTAAATATCAAATCTAAAAATTTGTATCAAAAATCAAATTTCATTTAATATGCACAAAAGCATGAAAACCCTCACAGAGATTGAAGACCAAGACCCGCAAGGACCCAAGACACGACCCCCGAGCAATTCCACGCGCAATTGTTGAAGAAATGCAAGAAAAATCATCTTTTTTTCTTCTTTGTGATTTTCGGCCATGGCTAGGACATAGGAGGCATTTTTGCAAATTTTTTTATTTTTATTTTAGCCTTGTTTTATTATTTATTTCGTGACAAAGGGCGTTTTGGTCTTTTGCAAAATCAAACTTTAGTTAAAAATAATCGAATAAGCTTATTTTGATGCCATTAAATATAATTCAAGTTAAAACAATGCAATTAAATGAAAAACAACTAAAACTAGTTAAATTAAGCTAAAAACATTTTTCACTAAATCCGAAAAATATTTCTCTAACTCTTATTTTTTAAATTCTACGATCGAACGGTCACTAATCGATCGCTAATAAAGTAATGAACAATAATATAAAACTCTAATTCTTTGAAAAGTAGAATAGTTTAAAATTAACTCCGGCTCGGAGTTACTTTTCTCATTTAATTGAAAACCGAGTAATTTAATGCAAGAAAATTAAAACCGATTTTTAAAATAATCAAAATAGTCAAAGTAATCAATATTCATTTAAAATCAATTAATTTAACTATTCCTAGAATATTTTAAAGAATTATGAAGTTAATGTTAAGTTACAAATGAACAAATAAATATAAACATGTAATCAAGTGCAATTAAATATTAACATTTAAGACGACACTTAATTAATCACAAGAGAATAAGTTCAATTACTACAATGATTAGAAATAGGTAATAATCTTTTAATCAAATAATATAAATCCTTTTCGAATTCTTCTAAAAGAAATAGCAAAACAGTGAATTCGATGATTTAACTAATTAAACATTTAATCAAATGCAGTCAAGTGCTAATAAATGCATGCCGGGTTCGGGTTATCACATCCTTCCCCCCTTAAAACAATTGCATCCTCGCAATTCTTCTTCCAATCGGAGTCTACATCATATAAAATCCAACTCTAATAAATCTTCATCGGTTGCTGAGCAGGATAATATATAAGAATGCTCGTAGGAAATCTCGAATAGAAATTCCAATCAAGAATGCCGAGGAAATATCAACTAAAGAATGAAGCAAAGATACTGTAGATATCATCAATACCACGTACTAATGGCAGGAAGAGTACTGAAGGAATACCCTATTTAAGAATCTTCAATAGATGTCTGACAAGTACCAAATAAGAAGTTAAGAGATAGCCAGAGTAGATACACCTCATGCAGTACTGACTACCGTAAATAGACCCAGCAGAAAGTTCTGTAAAGGAATATAGAGAAGAATACCCAAGGCCAACCTCTAAATGAAATCTTCCAATCACTGTGTTCCTATCGCACCATCTTAGTCAAACAACAAGTATAGATTTCCCCTGAGTGGAAAGGCCGAAGGAGAAGCCGTAAACAGTACAAGATAATATGTCCAAACAGAATTCCAAGTGTAGGATCTTCCAATAAGGAAAATACTAGTAGAATGCCCACCGAACAATGCTCCGGTAAGAATGTAGCCAAGTTTGCCCAATAAGTAAATGCTAAATAAATGGCCACTAAGGATCCTAGAGAACGCCATAATAGAATCCCAACTAAAAGTACCAAGAACATACCAATAAACAATCTGAGGCAGAGTCTAACCAAGAATCCCAAGTACCACTCAGGAAGACTCCAAACAAGAAATCCAGTCAATCATATTACAGAAGTTTCAAGTCTTTCAATATATAGCTCAAGAAGCATCTGATTAGGAAATCCAAAATGTACGCCAACATATATACACTTATCAAAAGTCCATGAATGAACACCAAGCTGAATAACCAAGTAGATTCCTAAAATAATATTGCTATCTAATATTGGGTAAAATACCAGAGGAAATGCCGTGCAGGTACACCATATGCTATTGAAGATTTCCAATCGCGATTGCCAATAAAATATCAAGAAGGACCAGAACAAAGATATTGTAGACAATATTATGCAGCAAGTCCAATAAGAACTCCAAAGAAAGTCATTTTTACTAAGCATAGGAGATAATCATAGAGGAACCCCAACAGCCAAGTCTACCAAGAAGTGCCAACAGAAGTTCCAAAGAATACCCAATAAGGAAGCCAAAGAATGCTACCAAGAGCCATCATACCGAAACCCCAAAGAAAGTTATCTTTTTCACAACTATTAAGCACAGAGAAGGACCATAGAGATTTGCCAATAACTGAGCTCCAAAAGCAAACACCAACTTCTAAATCAAGGCTAGTTAAATGCCATTCATTTCCTGCCAATCCATACACCTTGGAAGGCCAGCTGTGAACCACTTCTTCAGGGGAGGAAGAAGTCTTTCTTACCATTTCCACGGGACATGTATGAATGCCAATATATCACATTTATACACATGCCTTAAACTACTATGTAAGCAAGTTTACACAAGAGTTCACAAAACCATTTAATCATCAAGGTCATTCAAACATGACAATCAATTCAAGCACAACAAAATCAATTCAAATCATGGCATAGCTAATTCAAGACATTCTATACACACATTACAAGTAATACTTCAAGCAAATAACAATTCACAAGGTCAATTCAATTCACGATGCCAATTGAATAAGTCAATTCGATAGACAACTAGACATTTCACCTTTCTTGAGAAACATTTAACATATAACACATAACTTTATCACATAAGTGCATACATTCAAGTCAAGACACAAAATCTCACATACAAGCATACACTTTCAAGACACACTTATCAAGCACACATTCAAGGATCACTACCCACCAGATCGAGGACCCCGTCCCGGCTTATGAGCTAGACAAGCTCTGATACCACCTGTAACACCCCGATCCCTCTCGAGACCGGCAGTTCTATAAATCAATATAATCACAACCTAAACCAAACCCGGGCATAAATTTTTAGGGAAAACGGACGGAGTCTCCCCTGTTTCTAGGCGAAATGTAAAAACCTGTGACAACATATAAGTGGACCAATACCATGTCCAAACATTCAACCACCTCAAGGCCAACCAAGCCTTGGTTCTCAACAACTAAACACAGCATATAAATATACATTTCCAGTTTAAAACTAACCTATCTCTTTACATCTTTTACAAGAACATTCAAGCTTGACATTTAATCCATACTAATCTACTGCACAAAATATACTATCATACCATTCTCACTCTTTTTTTTTAGACAATTACAAACATGCATCGAGTTTAACTATACTACTGAATACATAACTAACTTATCAATCTACCTCAACTACTTAGCTAGATTAAATTACATTTCTTTTAACAATAAATACATACAACATATGAACATACATCTTTACATCTTTGACAGCTCAAGCCACAAAGCACGCAAGACAACTCTTCAGGCCCGAACTAACACATAATCACGAACTTTCCAGCTAACATGGCATTTCCGGAAATGTGGTGGTGAGGAGTGAGTATACACAACACGTATACTCAGTGAGGGCGAGACAGATATCGAGTTGGAGAGAAAGAAGATCGTGCAATGCAAATAAACACAGTTAAGCAATAAAGACAATAAGGAAACATTGAATACAAACAACAATACTATAAACAATCAAGAAAGCATTAACAAAGCCCTTTAAAGCTATACTACACTCTGAAGGCTATGGTTCACTCATACGAGCAATGTACCATTTCACGAGCGATACATCAATCAGGAGCTTGATGTTGACAACGATGACAATAAGCGCGCATCCACCTTATAACACCAGTTGGAATACCCCGAAAGTATCCATCAATTCTACGACCCAAACTCCTTGGGAGGCAACCCAAGCGAGAAAAGGGAATAGCAGTGGAGCTAAAGCAACCAACACTGGCAACCCGAGGCTACCCAGAGAGGCCCATCACTCACGTGCGAGACACTATGCAATGCAAGACTCGATACAAGGCAATAAACGAGCGATAACACAACAATACCAACTAGTGACAACAAATGAGATAACAAGCAATCTGAATCAATACTAGCATTCAACTAACTTTTCAAGCATAACAAGCAATAATAAGCAACAATAACAACAATTAAACAAGTAACGACAGTTCAAACATGAAAACAACAAATATCATTATTCAACCCCAACTTCCAAGGACAATTACGAGCAAACGAGCTACGAAATTAGGAAACCAATTTCACTACATTCACTCAGGTACTACAAGGCACGTTTCTATGTCACTAAACTTCACTTTCTCACCCGAGACCCGAAAGTCCACCTACCGCGTTTGAACTACAGCTATGCTAACCGGTCATTCAATCAACGCCACAATAGCGCCAAAAGTGCTTCCATGCCCTCAATTACGAAACCCCCAACTCAATTCGAGCACGGTCAACTTTTGGTCAAACGGCCCATTTACGTTTCTTTGTCTAATTTTCAATTTTAACAAAGGCCAATCTGTTTTTATTTCACATTTTAGCTTTCTATCACTAATGGCACCTATCCAAATCAAGTAATCGCAATTCGGATCGAAATCCGAAATTCTAGGGTTTACTATTCACAATTCACTATTCATTATTTTTCTCCAATTTCAAATACGCAGTTTCAACTATAAAAATTGCTAAATAACTATCAAGCAATGCTCTATGAACCCTAAAGAAGCATTTCCAATCAATTTTAGGCATTATAACGCATTAAATATCAAATCTAAAAATTTGTATCAAAAATCAAATTTCATTTAATATGCACAAAAACATGAAAACCCTCACAGAGATTGAAGACCAAGACCCGCAAGGACCCAAGACACGACCCCCGAGCAATTCCACGCGCAATTGTTGAAGAAAATGCAAGAAAAATCATCTTTTTTTCTTCTTTGTGATTTTCGGCCATGGCTAGGACATAGGAGGCATTTTTCAAATTGTTTTTTTTATTTTAGCCTTGTTTTATTATTTATTTCGTGACAAAGGGCGTTTTGGTCTTTTGCAAAATCAAACTTTAGTTAAAAATAATCGAATAAGCTTATTTTGATGCCATTAAATATAATTCAAGTTAAAACAATGTAATTAAATGAAAAATAACTAAAACTAGTTAAATTAAGCTAAAAACATTTTTCACTAAATCTGAAAAATATTTCTCTAACTCTTATTTTTGAAATTCTACGATCGAACGGTCACTAATCGATCGCTAATAAAGTAATGAACAATAATATAAAACTCTAATTCTTTGAAAAGTAGAATAGTTTAAAATTAACTCCGGCTCGGAGTTACTTTTCTCATTTAATTGAAAACTGAGTAATTTAATGCAAGAAAATTAAAACCGATTTTTAAAATAATCAAAATAGTCAAAGTAATCAATATTCATTTAAAATCAATTAATTTAACTATTCCTAGAATATTTTAAAGAATTATGAAGTTAATGTTAAGTTACAAATGAACAAATAAATATAAACATGTAATCAAGTGCAATTAAATATTAACATTTAAGACGACACTTAATTAATCACAAGAGAATAAGTTCAATTACTACAATGATTAGAAATAGGTAATAATCTTTTAATCAAATAATATAAATCCTTTTTGAATTATTCTAAAAGAAATGGAAAAATAGTGAAAATTAGATGATTTAACTAATTACACATTTAATCAAATGCAGTCAAGTGCTAATAAATGCATGCCGGGTTCGGGTTATCACAGAAATGTTTATCAACTATTGCTATTGCGTGCGAGAGTAACCTACTTTGTTATTCTCCCACGTGTGGCTTTATTGCTCGATTGGTGCATTGTATATTGTATTGCATTCATAGAGTCAGGGGCGGTGTGATGGGCCTCTCTGGGTAGTCTCGGGCTGCCAGGGTTGGTTGCTCTAGCTCCGTGTCCTATTCCCATTCTCGCTTAGGTTGCCGCCCAAGGAGTTTTGGGTCGTAGAATTGACAAAGTATGTCCGGAGTACTCTAAACGGAAGTTATAAGGTGGGTGAGCCGGCGCGTCATCGTTAAAGTCATCGAAGTCATGATCGTTACATTACTCGCTCGAGTGAACCATAGCCTTCAAAGTGTAGTATAGCTTTGAATGGTTGTGTTAATGCTTTTATTAATTGTTTATTGTATTGATTGTTTATATTGAATGCTTACTTGTCAGTTCTATTGCTTAACTGCCTTATTTGCATTGCACGACTTTCTTTCTCTCCACCTCGATAACTATCTCGCCCTTACTGAGTATACATGTTGTGTATACTCACTCCTCACTACCACATTTCAGGAAATGCCATGTTAGCTGGAAAGTTCGTGATTATGTGAAAGTTCATGCTTGAAGAGTTGTCTTGCGTGCCTATGTGGCTTGAGTTGTCGAAGTTGCAAAGATATATGCTTTCTTGTATTGTATGTATTTAATGTTAAAAGGAATGTAATTTAAATTTAACTAGGTAATTGAGGTAGAATGATAAGCTAGTTTATGTATTCAGATAGTATAGTTTAACTTCATTGCATGTTTGTAATGTCCAAAGGAAAAGAGTTAGAATGGTATGATAGTCTATTTTATGCAATAGGTTAGCATGGTTTAATTGTCAAGCTTGAATGTACTTGTCAAAGATGAGAGGAGATAGGTTAGCTTTTAAACTGGAAATGTATATATAATTGTTGTGTTTATTTGTTGAGAAACAAGGTTCGGATGGCCTTGAGGTGTTTGTATGGTTGGACACGGTGCTGGTCTACTTATATGCTATTGCAGGTTTTGCATTTTGCCTAGAAACATGGAAGACTCCGTCCGTCTTTCCCTAAAATTTTGCCCGGGTTTGGAATTGGGTTGTGATTAGATTGATTGATAGAACTTCCAGTCTCGAGAGGGATCGGGGTGTTACAGGTGGTATCAAAGCTTGTTTAGCTCATAAGCCAGGACAGGGTCCTCGGTCTGGTGGGTAGTGGTCCTTGAATGTGTGCTTGTTAAGTGTGTCTTGAAAGTGTGTTCTTGTATGTGAGATTGTGTGTCTTGACTTGAATGTATGCACCTATGTGATATAGTTATGTGTTATGTGTTCAATGTGTCTCAAGTAAAGTGAAGTGTCTAGTTGTGCATTGAATTGACCAATTGAATTGACCTCGTGAATCGAATCGACCTCGTGAATTGTTAATTACTTGAAGTATTGCTTGTAATGTGTGTATTGGAATGTCTTGAATTGGTTGTTCCGTGATTTGAATTGATTATGTTGTGCTTGACTTGATTATCGTGCTTGAGTGACTTTGTTGAATAAATTGTTTATTAAACTATCTTGCAAACTTGCTTGCATAATAGTTCAAGGCATGTATGTATAAATGTGATATCTTGGCATTCATACATGTCCCGTGGAAATGGTAAGAAAGACTTCTTCCACCCCTGAAGAGAAGTGGTTAGTAGTAGGCCCTCCAAGTTATGTGGATTGACGGGAATGAGCAGCATTTGACTAGCCTTTATTTGGGAGTTGGTTTTTGCTTTTGGAGCTCGGTTATTGGCGAATCTCTAAGGTCCTCCTCTGTGCTTAACAGTTGTGAAAGAGTAGCTTTCTCTTGAGGTTCTATTTGGCTGTTCTATGGAGTATTCTTTGGTTTTCTTATTGGGTATTCTTTGGAACTTCTATTGGCACTTCTTGGTAGACCTGGCTATTGGGGTTTCAATCGGACTTACTGCATGGTATTATTTTTGGCATATGTGGTCTTTATTGGTGTATTACTAGCATTCCTTATTGGAAATTCTTCAATGACATTTTATGGAATTCTTAGTAGCCATTTATTTAGTACTTACTTATTGGGCAAACCTTGCTACTTTCTTACTGGAGTATTGTTCGGGTATTTTCTTTGGCATCCCTCAGTTGGTTTGGTAATTGGAATTCCTATCGGACTTATTGTGTAATATTACTAACGGTATTCTTTGGAATTCTTATTGGGCATTCTACTAGTATTTTTCTTATTAGCACTTATTGGAAGTCTTATACTTGGAATCCTGTTCGGACTTGTTATCTCACATTGTTTACGGTTAGCTGTGGAATACTTTGGGTTTTTTTTGGTGGTATGTAGTATAAAGTTTGCACTCGGCAAATGATGATGAAATCTTGGAGTTTGGTCTTATATGTGATGCATCTACTCTGGCTATCCTTTGACTTCTTTATTTGGTACTTGTTGACCTTCTACTGGAGATTCATATGTGGGGTATTTCTTCGGCATCCTTCTTGTCATTAATATGTAATGTTAATTTTATCTACAATATCTTTGCTTTAGTCTTTATTGGTATTATCTCGGCACTCTTGGTTGGAATTTTATTCTTCTTTGATATTCGTGTCAACGGGATTCTTGTACAGTATCTACATTTGAGCCTTTATTCGGCATTATTAATTGGAATTTCTTCTTAAACTTCCTTATTGGTCTTCTTGTTTAATATACTTGCTCAGCAACCGATGAAGATTAGTCAGAATTGAATTTCAGATGATGTTGAGTTCTATCGGAAGAAGGATTGCGAGGACGCAATTGTTTTAAGGGGGGAAGGATATGATACCCCGAACCCGGCATGCATTTAATGACATATAATTGCATTTAATTAAGTGTCCTCTTAAATATTAGCATTGAATTTTGTGTTTATTTTTAGTTAAACATTTATTTCTAGCATTATTTTCATATTTCTTTTAGAAGTAATTAAATAATACTTGAGTTAATTATTTTAACGGAGTATCAACTACTTTTCATATTTATGTTACCAGGTTTTATTTTCTTGCACCTTAATGCTCGGTTTTCAATTAAATGAAAAGTAGCTCCGAGCTGGAGTAAATTTTGAACTATGTTGCTTTTCAAAAATTATATTTTTCTTATATTCCATAATATTTAGGTGTTATTCGTTCTTCGTCGTTTTGTGCATAGCATATCGAGAGTGATAGTTAGGAAATAATTTCTAGTCCCAACAAATAGTAAAAATTAGTATTTAGTGTTTTAATTTTAGTATTTTAGCTGTTGTTAACTAGAATTAAATTTGTATTAGTTGTTTTAGCCTTAAAATGCAAGAAATAAGCTTATTTGACCAATTTTTAATTAGTTTGACCAAGGCTTTGACTAGTTGACTAGCTTGTCATCTTTTATAAGCATATAATCGCAAAATTAAATAAAACAAAAGAAAGCTGAAAAATAGAAGCAAAGGGCCGAAACCTTGAGAGAAAAAGAAAAAAAAAATTCTCAACATTCAAAACTTCGAATCTTCGCGTGAGCTTGCACGAGGTTGTTTCCGAGTCATCCAACGAGATTTTCCTAGCGTCTAGGAGCGTCTAAGGTGAGGGAAGCATCCTTATTTGCGCATTTGAAAATGTTGTATATAAACTTTATTTTTGGGTTTTAGCCGTAGATTGTTATTTTATTCGTTTTGATGCTTAAAGAATGTTCCTTGACAATTGTAGAACATGTATTTGTAGACTTTTAGCATTTTCTACGGTTGAATATAGCAATTGCAATTTTAAATGCTAATAGAATAGTAAAATATGAATAGTAAACCCTTGTTACGTTAAAGTTGCTTCGTTTTGCATTCTATTGATGTAGGAAGGTGCTAGATGTCACGCCCCAACTCGACCCCACCTATAATCAGTCAGGACGCAACGGAATTTCGGCGGCATAACGACAGTAAACAGATTTCCGAGGTTCTAAACCAACCTCATTAAACATCATACATCCAGTAATTCCTCAATACAAACAACAACATACAACACAACCATAATATACAATAAAACATCTTCGTTATACGCCTCTGTTCCAACATGACATACAATACCTCAACTTTATCATACATTTCAAAAGTAAGTTGAGACACAACTACAACTTAACCATAGACGAAAGAAAGCCACTAAATTAACATCATTTGGATCATCATCTTTTCAACAACTATTACACTAAGAACCGTAAAGCATATAAGAGTCTATTAAGCTAATATACATGACGTTTAACAACATAGAATCATGGATAAGACTCAGGGACATATGACTCATCCACGAAAGGCACGTTTTCCACATTCTCCTCTTCAGGAGGCACGTACCCGTAATCTTGTGAAAGTACACCTGAAACATGCATTAATAGAGAGTGAGCTTATATACATAAGCCCAGTGAGGATCCGATAGATCTCGACAGTATTCACTACGCTCCTTGGATTTAGTCCTTTGAGCAAGTAAACACACAACAACATAAATAATGCTATCATCACATAACTATATAACCAATCAATTAAGGATACTCTATTTGGTGTAGCTCCAAACGCCATCACGATCTCAACCGTTCTTCTTATAACTCCCCATTATTCACGCACCCGAGGTACCTCACTAGCCCCTCCCTCCATGACACCTCCGTCATGCGAGCTGGGGGTAGCCTATGGCAGTCATGCCGTTATCAACCCGACAGCCCGACGCTGCCCGAGAGGTGGCACACACATACCAAGACTCCATAATCATCAATCATCAATCAAACATCAATCAATCAATCAATTGGGAGATCAGCAACAAGAGTGCCCGATTCCCGCATTCAATAATAATCAATCAATAACATCAATATAACATCAATATTAAATTAAACAACAAACAACGTAGTTAGATGACAAAGTAGGCCATCTAACCGGACATGCATAATATACATAATTAAACTCTAAATTACTCAACAACAACTCACCATTCATCACTCGAACACTACCCAACCATCTAAAGGCATCGTTCAAGAAATTAAAGAATGACAACCTAAACTTCTAAAATTCATAACTTACAATCTACTAATCCAAACATTGCCAAATCAGTTCCTATCACTCACCCATTCAACCTACTACATTAGCCCTCTCGGAAATCCACCATAACACCTCTAAATCATGCCCGATAACCCTAAAATCCTAAGATGTCATGGCTGGATTTTCCGGATTTTCACACAAACAATGTAATCGAAAATTTGGCATTACAACAGCGCTAATACGTAATTATCAAGTATTTAGAAATCGACGGCAATCGATTTCGATCAACACAACTCATTTAATTCAACTTTGAACATTTTAATCAAAATTAAATACCCGGAAAATAAAAATTATGCTACATCCGACAGAAACTCGTAGTATTAGTATATAATGATCCCTAGCATGCAAGGAGCAATAATCTAACATCAGATTTCAATTCTAACGGTTCAATCTTCATTTATACGCAAAAACACAAAAATGACATTTTGAGATCTAGAATTTTTCTCTCACCTTAGATGCGATATAAGCCTAGGAATGCGTGCTATGCGTGCCCAACAAGCAGAATCCAAGTCGGTGCGAAGTTTCACGGACAAAAACTAGGTTTTTCTTTGAAAAATTGGATTGAAAGCTTGAGTTTTTCTCTTCTCTTTTCTCCCTCTTTTCTCTCGGCAATGTGTGTGTGTGTGATGGTGTTTTTGTGTTGTGTGAGTGTGTGTTGAGGACATTAGCTTATAAGGTCAAATAATTAATTAAAGTCAAAGTTAATTTTAATAGGTATTTTTGTGTTTTTAATGACTTTAATTGCATTTTAGTGCTCACCAAGTTAAAAATAATTATGCCACCCCCAAGATATCTCAAGTGGATTATTTTTAGGTGACAAGAAGTTTTACAATCCAATAATTTCACCCGAGTCGGCTTAAAACTCGATTTTCGCAAAAGTCGGTGTAAAAACCCTAATAAATTCTTAAGCCGATTTTAAAACCATTTTCATCAAACACAGGTCTATTAAAGTCCGTGGACTAGGTCTAGAAGGGTTAAAAAGACCAGTTTCAAAATTATAGCGGACGTGTTTCGAAAACACTATTCACTGAAAATCGACGATAAAATTTCTGACTCCGTTTTTTATGAAAATTTCATGAATGCACATTTAGCACGTATTAGGAGTATTGAAATCAAAATTATAACTTTCTAGGTCCTATAGCACATAAACAGATCATATGCACGCAAAATGAGGTAAAGCACGTAAAACGAGATAAGCAGGAAAGTGGGGTTTCACATTCTCCCCCCCCTTATAGAAATTTCGTCCTCGAAATTCTTACTTGATGTACAGAATAGATCTGGGTATTGTTGCTGCATCTGATCTCGTCTCTCCCACGTAGCTTCCTCAATGCCGTGATGCTTCCACAACACCTTAACCATCGGAATCCTCTTCGACCTCAACTCTCGGTCCATCTGATCTAGAATACGAATCGGATGCTCGTCATAAGTCAAATTCTCTCGAAGCTGTAATGGCTCTGGCTCAAGAATATGAGAAGGATCCGGATTGTATTTCCGCAAATTAGACACGTGAAACACATCGTGGACATTAGAGAAGTTCTCCGGTAAAGCCAACCGATATGCCAACTTACCAACCCTGCCAGTAATCTCAAACGGCCCAACAAATCTCGGACTCAGCTTACCACCTTTACCATAACGAACAAACCCCTTTCGAGGAGACAATCTCAAGAAAACCCGATCTCCAACTGCAAACTCCAAGTCTCGACGACGCTTATCAGCATAACTCTTGAATCTACTCTGCACCGTAAGCATTCTCTGCCTGATCAACTGAACATTCTCGATCTTCTCAAGAAGTTCTGGCATAATAGTCGGATCAATAGTCTTCATCTCTCCTACCTCGTCCCAATATAAAGGTGAACGGCACTTACGACCGTAAAGAGCTGCAAAAGGTGCCATTCCAATAGTAGCTTGATAATTATTGTTATAGGCAAACTCGGCAAGTGGTAGATGTTTCTCCCAGTTCTTCCCGAAGTCCAGAACACAAGCCCTAAGCATATCTTCCAAAATCTGAATAGTCCGCTCAGATTGACCGTCGGTCTGTGGATGATACGCGGTACTGAAGTTCAACTGAGTACCCAAAGTCTCCTGAAGTTTCTCCCACAAACGAGAAGTAAATCGAGGATCTCGATCAGAGACAATACTAGATGGAATCCCGTGAAGTCTAACAATCTGATCCAGATAGAGGTCCGTCAACTTTGTAACCTCATCTCCCATCTTCATCGAGATAAAATGAGCTGTCTTCGTCAAACGATCCACGACAACCCAAACTGCATCATTGCCCCTCGGTGATCTAGGCAAACCAGTGACGAAGTCCATCGTAATATGCTCCCATTTCCACTCCGGTATAGCCAACGGCTGAAGCAAACCTGCTGGTCGTTGATGCTCGGCTTTCACTCTCTGACAAGTCAAACATCTAGACACAAACTGAGCAACCTCCCTCTTCATGTTGTTCCACCAGTAATGCTGTTTCAAATCCCGATACATCTTGGTTCCACCGGGATGAATAGTATATTTAGAATTATGAGCTTCCTCCAGAATACCTCGTCTCAAGCCCGGTTCATCGGGAACACAAACCCTGTTCCGAAACCGAAGAATACCATCCTCATGCACTTTAAAGTCAGACTGATCATCCGAAATCTGATCCTTGATCTTCTGAAGGTTAACATCAAGCTGCTGAGCTTCCCTGATCTGAGACAACAATAAAGGCTGAATACGGAGATGTGAACACATCACCCCAACCTGAGTGAACTCTGGTCTCCAATAACTAAACTCCTCAAGAACCTCCCACTTCTTGACAGCCAAACAAGAAATACTAGCCTTCCGGCTGAGAGCATCTGCCACAACATTTGCCTTTCCAGGCAGATAATTGATAGAACAATTATAATCTCCAAGAAGCTCCATCCACCTCCGCTGGCGCATATTCAACTCCTTCTGTGAGAATAAATACTTAAGACTCTTATGATCAGTGAAAATCTCGAACTTACTGCCCTACAGATAATGACGCCACTTTTTCAGTGCGAAGACAACTGCTGCCAACTCAAGATCATGAGTCGGATAATTCACCTCATAAGGCTTCAACTTCCTGGAAGCATAGGCAATAACTCGGCCATCCTGCATAAGAACACATCCTAAGCCCTCCTTGGATGCATCGCTGTAAATGACCATATTATCGGTCCCCTCTGGTAGAGCAAGTACTGGAGCGGTAGTTAACCTCTTTTTCAACTCCTGAAATCCACTCTCACACTTCTCGTCCCAATTAAAGATAGTCCGTTTCTGAGTCAACTTAGATAGTGGCCCCGCAATCTTTGAGAAGTCCTTGACAAACCTACGGTAATAACCCGCCAAGCCAAGAAAGCTACGGACATCAGTAACACTCTCTGGCCGCTTCCAAGACATCACCGATTCAATCTTAGTGGGATCTACAGAAATACCACTCTGTGTAATAACATGGCCAAGAAAAGAAATCCGTTGCAGCCAAAATTCACATTTGCTGAACTTGGCAAACAACTGATGCTCCTGCAACTTCTCTAATACAAGCCGTAGATGTTGCTCGTGCTCCAATTCAGATTTAGAATAGACCAAGATATCATCAATAAAAATCACCACGAACTGGTCCAAGTACGGCTGAAAGACTCGATGCATAAGATCCATGAATGCTGCCGGTGCATTAGTCAATCCAAAGGGCATAACAACAAACTCATAATGCCCGTACCGAGTCCTGAAGGCAGACTTCGGAACATCGTCTGTGCGAATCCGAAGCTGATAATACCCCTGCCTCAAATCAAACTTAGAGTAGACTTTGGCTCCCTGAAGTTGATCAAACAACTCATCAATCAGTGGCAAAGGATATTTATTCTTGATGGTCACCTGATTCAAACCACGGTAATCAATACACAACCTCAAGGTACCATCCTTCTTCTTCACAAATAAGACTGGTGCTCCCCAAGGTGAAGAACTCTGCTGAATAAATCCTTTCTCCAACAACTCCTGTAACTGAGTCTTCAACTCTTTCAACTCAGCTGGTGCCATCCGGTACGCCGATTTAGAAATAGGTTGAGTACCGGGAACAAGATTAATCACAAACTCTATATCCCTCTCTGGCGGCAATCCTGGCAACTCCTCGGAAAATACATTAGGATATTCCCGGATAATAGGGACTTCCTCTAGCTGTAGCTTAACAGATGGCTTGTTGATCAAATAAGCTAGATAACCCGAACACCCCTTACTCACCAACTTAACGGCTTTAGTTGCTGAGATAACAAAACTCGTCTTAGCACCCCGGTTACCCGCTACCTCAACTACTGGCTGATCTGGCAAACGAAACTGTACTACCTTGGTTCTACAGTTCAACTGGGCATCGTACTTAGAAAGCCAATCCATACCCAAGATAACATCATACCCCCGGATAGGAAATAAAATAAGGTCTGAAGGAAAATTATGCCCCTTAACATGTATTATACAATCCTTACATACTAAGCCAGTAACATACTTATCAGTCAAAGAGGTACTAATCTCAACCACATAAGGCAATCTTTCAGGTTGCAATTTAACACGTTGCACACAAGCAGGAGTAATGAAAGAATGCGTAGCACCAGAATCAATCAACACTTTAACAAGTTGATCAAGTATAAGAAAGTTACCTTCCACAACTGCAGTCTCCTCAGGCATCTCCTCTAAGTCAACTGCATAAGCCCGAGCCTGAACCCGCTGCTGCTGTGGTACACTGCCCGTAGGCCTACCCTGGTAACCCTGAGTCGCTGCCTGACCCTCAGTCCTCGCATACTTAGGGCAATCCTTCGCCCTATGACCGATGCTACCACAACCCAAACATGTCCCTGCCTTTACCCTGCAGTCGGACTCCACATGCCCTGGGCGCTTGCAGTAATTACACTGCGATGATGTGGCACTAACACTGCCCCTAGAATAACCAGAAGCTGATGAAGCAACTGATACAGCCTGCTGCTGAGGTCTCACCACACTAGGCCTATACTGACCCTGAGACTGGGCTGGCCTATACTGAGTCTGAACCTGATATGGCCTCTGCTGAAACTGAGGCCGATAGTAACTCTGTTGACCCTGTGGCCTATAAGAACCCTGCTGGGCTGGTGGCCTGTAGACAACCTGCTGTACTGGAGGCCTAAATAAAACCTGCTGGCCCTGCGGCTGATACGGCCTCTTACTAGGCTGACTGGAGACAATCTGATCCCCTTTCCTCTTCTCTAACCTAGAAGCTGCCTCAAAAGCCTCAGTGAAAATATCATATCGATTCAGAGCCATCACATCCTGAATCTCGGGTTGCAACCCCAACATAAACCTGCGAGTCCTCTGCTCCTCGTCTGCCACATACTCCGGTGCATACTGGGACAATCGAGTAAATGTGGCCTCATATTGAGCCACTGTAGCATCTCCCTGGACCAAGGCTAGAAACTCGGCCTCTCTCCGTTCCCTGCAAATCCTCGGGACATACTTTGCTCGGAAAGCCATCAGAAAGGTACCCCAAACATAAGGAATACCCTGTGCCGCCCAGCTAGTCCTTACCGTGCGCCACCACTCCTCTGCCTCGTCATCTAACAAATACACGGCAAAAGAGACTTTCTGCTCATCAGTATAGCCAAGTGGATCATAAATCTTCTCCAACTTGCTAATCCATGCCTCCGCCTTCCTATCATCCGGCTCCCCCTGAAATCTCGGTGGGTGATATCCTAAAAACTCCTTCAGGGTACCACGCCCGTGGTTACCACCTTGAATATTCAGAAGCTGAGCCTGCATAGCCTGATTCTGGGCAGCCTGCCCTACTAATAACTGTGCCTGACTAGCCACTAACTCTGCAATCCGCTCCATAGCTGCTCCTAATCGGTCATCACCCCCGTCACGGCCCGGTGCCACGTTACTCGGAGTCTCATCAGCCATCTCAGGCCTACCTCTGGTTCTCGGCCGACCGGCCATTCTACTAATCAAAGAGTTAGCACAGTTATAGCACGTAGACAGGTTATAAACAACTATTAACACATAAATAACAAACTCATATAAAACACATAAACAAATTGATCACATAATCACATAAGCACTTAAATCACATAATCACTTAATCAATTAATCATACCAATACATATTTCATTTTTCTTTCCTTTCATACATATTTCATGCTAAGACCATTACCCACATTCCGAGAATACCCCGGCTGACAACTAACATGAGCTCTGATACCACTTAAACTGTCACGCCCCAACTCGACCCCACCTATAATCAGTCAGGACGCAACGGAATTTCGGCGGCATAACGACAGTAAACAGATTTCCGAGGTTCTAAACCAACCTCATTAAACATCATACATCCAGTAATTCCTCAATACAAACAACAACATACAACACAACCATAATATACAATAAAACATCTTCGTTATACGCCTCCGTTCCAACATGACATACAATACCTCAACTTTATCATACATTTCAAAAGTAAGTTGAGACACAACTACAACTTAACCATAGACGAAAGAAAGCCACTAAATTAACATCATTTGGATCATCATCTTTTCAACAACTATTACACTAAGAACCGTAAAGCATATAAGAGTCTATTAAGCTAATATACATGACGTTTAACAACATAGAATCATGGATAAGACTCAGGGACATATGACTCATCCACGAAAGGCACGTTTTCCACATTCTCCTCTTCAGGAGGCACGTACCCGTAATCTTGTGAAAGTACACCTGAAACATGCATTAATAGAGAGTGAGCTTATATACATAAGCCCAGCGAGGATCCGATAGATCTCGACAGTATTCACTACGCTCCTTGGATTTAGTCCTTTGAGCAAGTAAACACACAACAACATAAATAATGCTATCATCACATAACTATATAACCAATCAATTAAGGATACTCTATTTGGTGTAGCTCCAAACGCCATCACGATCTCAACCGTTCTTCTTATAACTCCCCATTACTCACGCACCCGAGGTACCTCACTAGCCCCTCCCTCCATGACACCTCCGTCATGCGAGCTGGGGGTAGCCTATGGCAGTCATGCCGTTATCAACCCGACAGCCCGACGCTGCCCGAGAGGTGGCACACACATACCAAGACTCCATAATCATCAATCATCAATCAAACATCAATCAATCAATCAATTGGGAGATCAGCAACAAGAGTGCCCGATTCCCGCATTCAATAATAATCAATCAATAACATCAATATAACATCAATATTAAATTAAACAACAAACAACGTAGTTAGATGACAAAGTAGGCCATCTAACCGGACATGCATAATATACATAATTAAACTCTAAATTACTCAACAACAACTCACCATTCATCACTCGAACACTACCCAACCATCTAAAGGCATCGTTCAAGAAATTAAAGAATGACAACCTAAACTTCTAAAATTCATAACTTACAATCTACTAATCCAAACATTGCCAAATCAGTTCCTATCACTCACCCATTCAACCTACTACATTAGCCCTCTCGGAAATCCACCATAACACCTCTAAATCATGCCCGATAACCCTAAAATCCTAAGATGTCATGGCTGGATTTTCCGGATTTTCACACAAACAATGTAATCGAAAATTCGGCATTACAACAGCGCTAATACGTAATTATCAAGTATTTAGAAATCGACGGCAATCGATTTCGATCAACACAACTCATTTAATTCAACTTTGAACATTTTAATCAAAATTAAATACCCGGAAAATAAAAATTATGCTATATCCAACAGAAACTCGTAGTATTAGTATATAATGATCCCTAGCATGCAAGGAGCAATAATCTAACATCATATTTCAATTCTAACGGTTCAATCTTCATTTATACGCAAAAACACAAAAATGACATTTTGAGATCTAGAATTTTTCTCTCACCTTAGATGCGATATAAGCCTAGGAATGCATGCTATGCGTGCCCAACAAGCAGAATCCAAGTCGGTGCGAAGTTTCACGGACAAAAACTAGGTTTTTCTTTGAAAAATTGGATTGAAAGCTTGAGTTTTTCTCTTCTCTTTTCTCCCTCTTTTCTCTCGGAAATGTGTGTGTGTGTGATGGTGTTTTTGTGTTGTGTGAGTGTGTGTTGAGGACATTAGCTTATAAGGTCAAATAATTAATTAAAGTCAAAGTTAATTTTAATAGGTATTTTTGTGTTTTTAATGACTTTAATTGCATTTTAGTGCTCACCAAGTTAAAAATAATTATGCCACCCCCAAGATATCTCAAGTGGATTATTTTTAGGTAACAAGAAGTTTTACAATCCAATAATTTCACCCGAGTCGGCTTAAAACTCGATTTTCGCAAAAGTCGGTGTAAAAACCCTAATAAATTCTTAAGCCGATTTTAAAACCATTTTCATCAAACACAGGTCTATTAAAGTCCGTGGACTAGGTCTAGAAGGGTTAAAAAGACCAGTTTCAAAATTATAGCGGACGTGTTTCGAAAACACTATTCACTGAAAATCGACGATAAAATTTCTGACTCCGTTTTTGATGAAAATTTCATGAATGCACATTTAGCACGTATTAGGAGTATTGAAATCAAAATTATAACTTTCTAGGTCCTATAGCACATAAACAGATCATATGCACGCAAAATGAGGTAAAGCACGTAAAACGAGATAAGCAGGAAAGTGGGGTTTCACACTAGATATGCTAGAATGCCTCAATGTATGGTTAAACTGGATTGTGTAATGGAAAAATGGAGAAAAATGGCTTAGTGCATATTGGGGTCGTTTAGGTCGAGTTTTGCATTTATTCGTTTTGCGTGATGGCATTGTCTCGGGAGGCCATGGAAGCACTTTTGGTGTGGTTATGGCATTGGTTGGGTGTTTGGTTAAGGTAGCTATAGTTCAAACAAGCAAAGAGGGAAATCGGGACTTTGCGAGAATTCTAGGGTAAAGTAGGGTTTCGGGGTCTTTAGACATGCCTTATGGTGACCTAGAAGGATTGGTGAAGTCGGTTTCCAAAACTCGTGGCTCTTTTGAAAGTAGTAGCATTTTGAAAGTTGGGGTCATTTTGTGATTTTGCTTGTTTCATAGTGTAATGCCTAGAGAATGTTTAATATTGCTTGTTATGCTTGTTAAAGTTGATTCTGATTGAAATGTTTATCAACTGTTGCTATTGCGTGCGAGAGTAACCTACTTTGTTATTCTCCCACATGTGGCTTTATTGCTCGATTGTTGCATTGTATATTGTATTGCATTCATAGAGTCAGGGGCGGTGTGATGGGCCTCTCTGGGTAGTCTCGGGTTGCCAGGGTTGGTTGCTCTAGCTCCGTGTCCTATTCCCATTCTCACTTGGGTTGCCGCCCAGGGAGTTTTTGGTCGTAGAATTGACAAAGTATGTTCGGAGTACTCTAAACGGAAGTTATAAGGTGGGTGAGCCGGCACGCCATCGTTAAAGTCATCGAAGTCATGATCGGTACATTACTCGCTCGAGTGAACCATAGCCTTCAGAGTGTGGTATAGCTTTGAATGGTTGTGTTAATGCTTTTATTAATTGTTTATTGTATTGATTGTTTATATTGAATGCTTACTTGTCAGTTCTATTGCTTAACTGCCTTATTTGCATTGTACGACTTTCTTTCTCTCCACCTCGATAACTGTCTCGCCCTCACTGAGTATACATGTTGTGTGTACTCACTCCTCACCACCACATTTCAGGAAATGCCATGTTAGCTGGAAAGTTCGTGATTATGTGAAAGTTCGTGCTTGAAGAGTTGTCTTGCGTGCCTATGTGGCTTGAGTTGTCGAAGTTGCAAAGATATATGCTTTCATGTATTGTATATTAATGTTAAAAGGAATGTAATTTAAAATTAACTAGGTAATTGAGGTAGAATGATAAGCTAGTTTATGTATTCAAATAGTATAGTTTAACTTCATTGCATGTTTGTAA
Source organism: Ehretia macrophylla (assembly GCA_037974665.1). NCBI lineage: Eukaryota > Viridiplantae > Streptophyta > Magnoliopsida > Boraginales > Ehretiaceae > Ehretia > Ehretia macrophylla. The sequence continues at coordinate 3,764,752 of CM075766.1, forward strand.
TGTCCAAAAGAAAATAGTTAGAATGGTATGATAGTCTATTTTATGTAATAGGTTAGTATGGTTTAATTGTCAAGCTTGAATGTACTTGTCAAAGATGAAAGGAGATAGGTTAGCTTTTAAACTGGAAATGTATATATAATTGTTGTGTTTATTTGTTGAGAAACAAGGCTCGGATGGCCTTGAGGTGTTTGTATGGTTGGACACGGTGCAAGTCCACTTATATGCTATTGCAGGTTTTGCATTTTGCCTAGAAACAGGGGAGTCTCCATCCGTCTTTCCCTAAAATTTTGCCTGGGTTTGGAATTGGGTTGTGATTAGATTGATTGATAGAACTTCCGGTCTCGAGAGGGATCGGGGTGTTACAGTGAGTCTTCATCCTTATGTGCATAATAGTTTAATTACTTGTACATAGATTACGTGCACTTATTGTCAATATCTTGTGTGTGAGGGAAACCTACTTTGTTGTCCCTCAATTATGCGTTTATTGATTTATTCTATTGTTATCATTTTGAGTGCATTGCATCGTGGTTGCACAACTATTTGGGCATGGTAGTGTCGTGGAAATCGGGCGGCATCGGGCTTGCCGGTCTACCTTTGCTACCATGGTTGCCGAGTCCCTCTCTCGCTTGGGATGCCTGTAGCGTCCCGATCCCTCACGAGACCAGGACTCATATTTATCACGCTATTCTCAACCTAATTCGAAACCCCGGGCATGAAATTTAGTGGAAAACGGATGGAGTTTCCCCTATATGTAGGTCTATCTAGAAATCTTCCAACAGTCACATACAAGACCTGAATCACAATCAACCATTCATAACCTAGCTTTCAAGATTCATAAAGCCAACTAGCTCCTCAATGTCATCCGAGCCTTGGAACCCAACATCATATCACACAAGCATGCAAAATCAAATCCATTGAAGTTCTATCTTTTTAATCCACTTATCATACCACTCTATATTATCAATCAAGCTTTCTTATAATTTGTGTCCAACCCACTAACTAGTTTTCATCATCCACACAAGCATGCACTACTAAGTAATAAAGTAAAGCAAATAGAAGATATTACAAGCCCACTAGTACCTAATCATCAAACAAACTAAAACTTTAATATTACATTCCTTGATATAACATAAATACATACATGGGTACAAAGTCTCAAATACAATACAAGCATATCATGATCACATTCTTCCATGTTTTACACACTGATAGAGTAAGCAGGTCATACAAGAGGCAATCCAGTCTTCAGCTTTTCCTGAAATATTTTGAAAAGAGGAATGAGTAACTAGGTTACTCAGTGAGGGAGGTGATGCAACATACCGGCGTGCATTATGATATGCAGATACAAGAAATCATATATATAACATAACAACAAGATTAAATAGCAAGTAGTTAACCACATTAAAAAGGATACCGTTCCACTTCAAGTCTTCAATCACGAGCCACGAACTTCACGCAAGTGCCGGCAAACCCCAAACACCAATAAGTTGAGATACTCCGGATGTATCCCGATCCTACGACCCTTTCTCCTGAGGTAGGTCCATGCCCAGCAGGTGAACCACGCCTCTGGGGTAGTGGAGTATGCCTCAGCGAGAAGGGAATAGGCACCATGGTAGTCGAGGGAGCACGGCAAGCCCGACGCCGCCCGTGTTTCTCGATGCTACCATGTCTGAAAAGGTTGCGCAACCCCGAGACAAGTCCACAAGCATTCAAGATATCAAATAACACATAAGAGGGTCGACAAAGTAGGCCGCCCTCGCAATTAAACACAAATAACACGAGAAAACACATGATAGCGAGTAAATAGTACATTCAAACTATTTCAATTACTAATCATACAATCTATAACCAATAAAATAAGTTAAGATGTACAAAAAAGAATGAAGACTCCCTCACCTTGGATTAAGCCAAGCATGCAAGAAACTAACTTACATTCACTCCAACCTCCTTGAATCCACTCAAATATGCAACCCCTAGTTATTCATATAGGTATAACACTTAGTCACTAAACTAGCATAACGCCCAAAATCTCAAAATCTCCAATTAACAACAAAGGGGCTGAATTATCAAATGCATTTTTACTTGGATTTCTTGTTCAATTTGTGGTTCATAATTCATATGAAGCCTATTTCTACCATAAAACACTTCATTCAAGCATAAACTCAAACACTTGTTCTTCACTTATACCTAAAGCTACTATACTTTAATTCATTAAGCAACTTACCATGAAAACCTCTAAAACGTGCAAAAGAATGTTCTCTCTACCTCATAAGCACCAAAGAACAAGATAGATATGCAAAACAACACAAAATCAAACTTATCTACATTTGCCCTAACTTACATAATCAATATACAACAAGAAATAACAATTAATATGCAAGAACTAACAATTCCACATGATTAAATAGTACTTAGCAACAATAGACGTTAGCAAGAATTAGCAATTTCACCACTTCGTAACCCCAATTAACAATATCAAATAGTAATCCCACTAAAGCATTTTCTAATTTCTTTAATAGATACTTAACTTAATCAATTCGGTTATCTATGCTATTGACCTCCAAACTATTTGATTTTTATGTACAAACATAGCTCTTCAAGTGTAGTTAATTTTAGGTTCAAACGGTTCTCAATTCCGAGTTAAATTCCAAAAGTTATAACCCTTACCGCGCAACTACGCATAGCTGGGCAGAACCAGCGATTTTTTTAGCTATATTTCGGAAATGATGTGATCAGAGGGCTAAAACATTAGAATTAGCCTTAGTCCAAGAAATCAACATTTGTTCAAAACTGCCTAATCTAGCTACCATGTAAATTTCGTTAATTTTTTAGCACGTTTACTATGTCAAAAAGCTTTTAGAATACAGGGGAAAAAATCTGTCCAAAACAGGTACTAACTTATTGCTTACATTTTGTGAATAATTGAGCTTAGAAACCTTCTTGAGCTAGTATAAACTCTCTTTCAAGCATTAGATCAAGCACTTCATATACACATTTCATCATATACAACCATAACCCTAACCACAACTACTATAACAAAATCTTTCATGTTTAGCTAGCACACAACACTTAACCTCCCATAAGATTCATGAAAATCAATTATCTAACTAAGACAAGATATAATTCAACTAGATTCAATATTTCATTTTCAAGTCCCTTTTGTAATCCAAGCTATAAATCTAATTCTAGCTAAGTTCTAATTATATTCATGATACATATAGCATACTTAAGGGTTCTAGCAACTATTAGAAGCAACAAAACAATTAGAAATGCAAAAACCCCAAAATTTGTAGGTTACTATTCACAAGCACTATTCATCTTCTTCCCCAAGTCTCCCAACTTCATTTTCAACTACAAAATTCTTCAAATAGCTATAAAAGAATATTGTATGATCATAATAGAGGCCAATTTAAGCATAAATAACCATAGATAAGCAAGATATAACAAATTTCAAAATTTAAAGTTTTTATCTAAATATTCAAATGCACAAATATAGGGGAATCCCTCACCAAATTAGAGATGTAGGAGCAAAGGAGAAGCTTTTTGATAGTTTGAAATCCTTTGGAAGAGTTTGGAAGATCAAATTGAGCAAAATTTGCATGAAAAATTACTATCCCCGTATAGGGTTTTTTTTGGCTATTTTTGGGTATTTTTGACTTTTTTTTTGAATATTTGTATGCATATATGGTATATGATGTATATATGTATGTATTGTATATTTAGCTTAAGTCAATTACCACAAAATCTTGGTCAAGCTATGCTAAATCTCAATTTAAATGCTAACTAGTTTAAAAGCAATGTTTACATTATGTAACACTATTTAACGAAATACTAATCATTTTTCAAACGCAAGTTCCCGACCTTCAAAATCCAAAACTACAAGTTCCCGATTCATTTTATAAGTTATACTATCTAGGAAAAATATTAATTCGAGCAAATTAGACAGTTGATTTTCTTATGAATAGTAGCCACTAATAAAACATATAATCAAGAATAAGAAAATGCACATTGAAATGCTCAAAAAGACATGCAACAGTTACGAATGAACGTGATGAGAAATCTCAGGCGTCACAATGCCACCCAGGGAGAGTTGGGTCGTAGGATTTCGGGGTACATCCGGAGTACACCCAACTTGGAGTTATAAGGGGATGTCGGCTTATCGTTATCAGTGACATTATTCTTCGGATTTCTGTTCGTGGTTCGAGGATCGTGGTTCGAGAATTGGATTATTCAGGATCATCGAGATTATATCCTTTTTATTGTGTGGTATTTTATTGAATTCTTGTGTCTATTTATTGTATAATACATGTATTTAATGCATTGCATGAACCTCGAGATATTGTTCCCGTTTCCCTTTCCTCACTAGGCATACGTTTTTGGTATGCTCACCCTCGTTGCTAACAATTTCAGGTAAAGCAGGTTCGGCTTCACTTGAGCCTGCTGAGGACAAAACTCGTGAGACTCCTTGACTACGTGATATATTGCTGCTAGTTTTGTGGATGCTTGTATATGCTTCATAGGCCCTAGCGCCAAGTAGATATTAGTTGCTTATAGTCTATTTTGTGGCCTATGGTCTTGTATATATTCTTGGCCTTTTTGAATGTTGCAAGGTGTTTTAAGTCTAGCCAACATGTTTGATAGGATTGAAAATGGTTGTAATAACTTACAGTACTTTTGTTTTTTGTCTTTTATGCATGCTTAGGTGTGACAAGTAAGTGACTGATGGTCTTTAATTATAAGAATGGTTTATAGGCAAGGTTAGAGTGGTATGATAAGTTATTTTATAACATAGTATTTCTATGGTTGAATCCCACGCCTGTTTGTGTGCTTATTTTGTTGTTTTATCTAAGGCCCGGAAGGCCTTGAGACGGGGCATAGCTGGTTGGTTGAAGTTGGAGTTATAGGAGAATGTTGGATTATGTCTTTGTGATTGTATTCTGTTGTTCACAGGTTATCGATTAGTCCTATAAACAAGGGAGACTCAGTCTGTTTTTCCCAATTTTTCGTGAGTTGGGTTTTGGATCGGGTTGTGTTTATTGGATATATAGAGCTTCTGTTTCCGTGAGGGAATAGGGCGTTACACCATATGTGTTTTGTCTAGTTTCGTATACTTGAATATTGCTTATATTGATATTGTATTCTCATGGTTATTTTATATACTTGCCTTATTGTGTCGTTTACTTGCCTTGATGTATAATGCTTAATTTGTTATTTGCATATTAGTCTCGTACTATTAATTTATCTTACTGTTGTTTGTTGCATTGCACACAAACATTTTTGAAAACTCCCTGATTACATGTCCCTCCCTCACTAGGCCTACGTAATTAGTATGCTCACTCCCTCTTTCTAACCATTTCAGGTTCGGTGCCTTCAAAGTCTGAGGAAAGAAAGCTCGAGAGACTCTTTGATTGAATGTTCTAGTCTTAGTTAATTGTTCTATGTAGATTTGTGATAGTTATGTTTCTTTTAAGGCCTACGTGCCTTGTATATGTTGGTTGTTATAAGGAGTGTAATGTAAAATTAAAGTATTATAGGAATTGATAATAAGTAGTGGGTTTGTAATAACTTTTATTGCTTTACTTTATTGCCTAATGGTTTGCATGCTTGTGTGGGTTAGGTAGAGATGGTTGGAAGACTTAAAATATAAGAAAGTTAGATAAAAAGAATTGTGGTAAGATAAGCATAATTATGATATTAGTATTTTGATAACTAGTAGAACGCGTGCTTTCATGTTGTCTTTATTATAGAAAGGCTCGGATGGCCTTAAGAACTTGGAAAGTTATGGTTGTGAATGTGACGCCCGGAAATTATATCACATCATTTAAATAACTGTTGCATAAATTACTTGAGCATCTTTTATGCACTACTCTTCTTGTTTGATTGATTTACTATTTAGCACTATTCATAAGAAATTCGAATGTTTTAAAAGTTTGATTTAATATTTTTCCTAAGTCATATGACCCATAAAAGGAATTGGGAACTTGTCATTTTGGACTTTCGAGCTCGGGAACATGCATTTGAAAAATATTTTTCAGGTCACTTGAATAGTGTTACGTACGTAACAACCTTAGTTTTGACTTAGTTAGTATTTGATTAGTAATTAAGCTCATTTGACCAAGTTTTATGTAGCATTTGACCACAATTTATTGCACATATATATCTATATATTAAAGTTATCACCATTTAACAAAAACAACTCATCAAACAAAGCAAAAAATTCCCCTTGTGTCCTCTCCCCAAAACCGACACCCTCAAGGAGAAAAAGGAGATGAAATTCTTCAACAATCTTGCTAGCTTGGCTCTTGTCTTGGATCTTGGAGTTTGTTTGAGCATCCTAGGGTTCCCAACAAGCTTCTACACATAAAAAATTGTGAGGGAAATGCATCTTTTTCTTGAGTTTAAGTTGTTGCACATATGTTGAATTTACTTGTATTGTTGAATATTGCTATATTGCTTGCTATGGGTGTTAGATACATGTTATTTAGAGCCTCTAGAACTAACTTATGTAGCTTGTTAGCAAATTTTATGGTAGAATGCATAGATTGATTGAAAGAGATGATGAATAGTATAGTAAATAGTGAAATCCAAAAATTTACGGTTTTTGATATAATTTGTTAATTAGATTGAATTGAGGCTTCCTTTAGGTGCTTTAGACATTAGTGAAACTAGACAAAGACTCACGTGAGGTTGAATTGCCCGAAAATGAGTTAAAATGCAAAATTTGTTAACTTTAAAAAGGAAATTTTTCATGTAATGCAATTCGGGCACGTTTGAGCTTTAGATTAGGTATCCTTGGGGCATAGAAGCACTGATGGTGCTTTCGCTGCGTGAAATTGGGGTCTGGATTAGGTAGTCGTAATTAAACCCCACTTAGGGCATTTCCGAGCTTTTGCCTCCAAAGCGGATTTTCATGGCTTTAATAGGTGACCTTTGATATCCTTAGGGATGTAGTATGGTGGGTTTATCGAATCGGAGTTTTGAATTTCGTATGGGAGTAGAATTGCCTAGTTGAAAAAGGGGACTTTGGAATGAAGGTTTGAATTTGTCATGTTTGAATAGCTAGATGACCTTAGATGTGTTAGGAAGCCTCTAAAATATATTTATGACGTGGTTTGGTTAATCAAATTGGATAACTGTAGTTCAAATCACTTAAAGAACTTTTTGGTGTTTTTGTGTAATCATGCTTGGAAATGTGGGTTCATGGCATTTAGGTGTATCAAAATGTGGCTAAATGGGATTGGTAAAGTTAGATTTGAAGTTTAATATCGTACGTGAAGTTTAGAACCTAATTCGTAAGCAATTTGAAAAGAGTTTTGTTAGAATTTATATGAATTGGTTGAACTTGTTGTTTAGTTAGTTAATTGGACTACTTAATTGCTATATTTGATTTTTAATTGAGTTATATATATTGTATTGAATAAATAAGCATAATAATGACTCTTAGAACATGTTATAGTTGAATTATATTTAAGTGTTAAAGTAGTTGTCTTGATTGGAAGTTTAACTTGATATTCCTTGTGGTATAAATGAAGTTAAGTTAGTTAGGAAGTTTAACTTGTTAGATGGTAACGTAGTTAATGCCCTTGCAAGACTAAGGAAAGGCTTTAGAGTCATTTGTGTGATTTCTTCGACTATGTGGCAATATGATATAAAGGTGATTATATATAACTTCTATTATTGTGGATTGAGTTAAACAAAAGTTAAGTTAAGTTGGAAATTAATATAGATAATTGCTAAAGTGCTAAACTCATATGAACACACTAGGGTACATGTCCAAGCTAATTCGAGGAGGTTAGGGGTAATTGGAGCTATTTTCTTGCATATTTAGTCGGATCCAAGGTGAAGGAGTCTTCATTCCTTTTGTGCATATTAGCTTATTTTATTATATGATTTAATCAAAATGGATAAAGTTTATATGTACTATTTTCATGCTATCTTGCGAATTACTTGAATTAGTTGCAAGGGTAATTGTTTATGTTGCTATAATTGCTCTCTTTGGTTATCAAATGTGTTATATGATATGTATGGGGTGAGGCTAGCCTACTTTGCTACCTCCCCACTATTAGAGATATGCCATAATGCAGTATAGTTAGATGACCTATGTAGGGCATTTTGATGTAAATATATGTTTTATTAATGGTATTTTGAGTTGACATTCATATTCTCCGTCTTATATTGTATGAATGTGTCCTTATATTTTTTCTTAGAAGAAATATATTCTAAAAGTTGTTTAGAATATCTTGGCGTATTTCTTTAATATGATTAACATTAAAAGTTATTCATATTCCTTAGATTATTCAACCAGGACTAGAATAATCAATTATGGACTATCATATGTAGTTACTTTTGATTAATATATGATATTAATGATAAAGGATGGCAAGCCTCGAGCCATAATAGTATGGGATGCGATTTACTTACATATGAATGATTATTAGTGGAATAGATCATTGAATGTGGCATGAGTAATAAACTACATGACTTTGGATTAATAGTTTTATTACTCGTTGCGATTGTGCAAGTAATCCTCTGACTTGAGAAATTACGGTTGTCTGATATATCGGGGTTTAGATTTTAGCATTAGGACAATGCTTGTCTTTGTTTATAAAGATGGGTTACGGCCTTTTTGCAGTTTACTCCTTCGGTATAGAGATTGACAGGTAATTGTCAACACAGGATCTGTTAACTTCCGATAGGAAGCGATGTCCTATGCGATCTAATTTCGGTAGTTAAATGAGGAAGTCCTTGGCCAAGGCGTGATGATGGAAATGAGTATTTCCATGAATGTCATCTCTCATTCTACCATTTAGATCTAAGCGTAGAATCGAACCAATGGACTTAATCATATCATGGTCCTTATTCGATTGGGACATATTAACGGAAGGATCGGACTGCACGTTAATTTGCGACTGTAAATAGATTCACAAGAGATTGACTTCATTACCGTATATATTGTCTTGATATGTTACTAGACGTCACTCTAGAACGTGAGGGTATTCCGAGAATGACGGAGACATTTTTGGAATATATTAAAAGGGTTTAATGGTCCCTCATCGCTATACGGTGGTGAATCTATAGAGTCACACACGTTTGTGTATCATGAATAGAGTTTCTATAATGAGCTTACAAAAGGTTTGGAAACGTTAAGGAGTTAACGTTGTTGTATTTGGTCATTAAGTTGTAATGGGCCAAAAATGTAATTATTGAAAGTATTGGGGCCAAAGTATAAATATGGAAAGTTAGTTTCCAATAAATTAATCTAATATAGATTAGGATTAATTTAATAATATGTATATATGTTTATATATATATATATATATATATATAATTAACAAAAGATGATGACATCCAAAGGCCAAGATTTGATCTTGATTAGAATCTATGGCTAGGATTAATACTTGGCAAGTTAGTGGAAAAATACATATTTTTCCACTATAATTTTCAGCCCAATAAATGTATATATTAATAGTTACACAAGACACAAAGTTGCATAGAAGACATAAATTCATAGAAGGCTACAATTTCATGACACAAGGTTGTCTTGAAAGCTTGAATGCATGGAAGACTTCAAATGCACTAGACACAAGTATGCATAGATAACATATATGCATAGAAAGCAATAATGAAAAATCAGAATTTTAACACAACAAAAAGAGCAAGAAAAATCAGATTTTAAGATGTGAACACACAAGAGCAAAAATCTGAATTTTTTCTCTCTCTTTTTCTCTCCATTTTCGTCCATTGCTTGGGCAGATTTTTCTCTTGCTTTCAACCCTTGTGTAAGCTCATATTTCCATCCAAATAGCTAGTACATACATTTGGTTTGTGGAGGAGAAGCTCTTGGATGCTTGTGTGGACAAACTAGTGCTTTTGCAAGGTGTGAAAGGCTTGTCATCATTCTTGTAGTGCTTCTTCATCTTCTTGGCTGAATCTTCAAGAGGTATACCTTGATAACTCTTGTTAATTCATATATATAGTTATATATGTAGTAGATTTGTTGATTACATGGACTAGACATAAGCTATTATGGTGAATACAAATGTTATGATGCTGAAATTTTTTTGAAATCAAGTTTTTGCTTCCACCTAGCTCATTATGTATGTTGTGATTCACCTATTGCAATGGTCCTTTCAAGTGGTATCAGAGCCTTAATTGTGTAGTCCATGTAGTCACATATCTATGCTTAAAGTTTCAAGAGTTTTGAGCACAAAAGAACTAGAACGCAATACTTGCATATTTGATGCTTAGAAGTTTTCTGAAAAATGTTTATGCGCACTATTTTTCCGTTACTGTTTTGACATAGTAAATGTTGTTGTTTGGGGCTGATTTTCGGATATGTTATGCTATAGAGATAGTAGAATATTTCATCATCTAATATGCATCTCCTAATTTCGTGGTTAAGATTTTCATTTTTAGCAAAATCAGTAACCTCACTGATTCTCGCGCTATTCTGGATAGACTGCATAGTGTCTGCTCCGAGAGGCATAACTCAGTGAGTTTAACTCCGAATTGAGATCTGTTTGATTCTAAACTATCTACACTCGAAGAGCTATCTCCCTGTAAAATTTCAGAATTTTTGGAGAACTGTAGATATGTTAAATGAGTCAAATCAGTTGGTGCATGTGCAGCAGATTTATGATATGTCATAAAATTGAAAGCTATGACAAACTAAGAACTCAAATCGGGCCATGAAATGATAAAGGATTTGTGTTGGGCCTTATTCAACAAAGATGTGTTTAAAATGGTTTTATTTAGTTCTTTTATGTGTTGTTTAACATGAGATGTTAAAAGGTCAAAATATAAAACTTGTTGCATTGCTTGTTTACTATCTAACTTGCATTGCTTAGTTGATGATGTATGTGATGCATTTACTTTGCTTTATGAGTTTGTGTGGATGAATGGATGGTGAATTTGATCATGGACTTGGTTAGTAGATGAATGATTGGTTGTAATTTCATTAGATGGCTTTGTAACTAATTTAATCATTCGTTTGGGTTGTAATAGAGACATAAGTCTCAATTTATTTTCTTGCACTTGAGAGAACCTTGTAGTGAGGCATAATGTATGTAAATCTTTAAGGAGTTTACAAGAAGATCATTCAAGGCGTTTAAGGAGTTGGAAGGCCATTGGATGTTTGGTGAAATCAAGAAGTCAAGACCGTAGAAGACATTTGATGTGCTTACTAGGTTTAGGGTTTTTCTTGATTTAATCTAGTCCAAGTCCATGATCCACCATCATATATTTTGCATATTTGCTATTTTATTTGCTATATGTGATGTTAGCTTATTTAATAGTCTTATGTGCATATGTGAGATCTTAGGATGTTTCAAACCTCCCTACGTGCAAACTCACATTAGATTTAAATGGTAAAAGAGTTTATCGTAGCCCACCGCCATCCTAGAACTTATCAACTTAAAATGGTTATTTCTTGTCTAACCCAAAGGTAGAAAGATATAGCTCACAATAAGTTTCAATGAGATTCTAGCATACATAGTGATGTAGTTGTGTACCAATATCATGTGGCCAAGAACACACTAAAGTTGAGGTCATAGGATTCAAATTGTCGCATAACGTTTAGATGGCGGATTTGATCTAACTAAATCACTTAGTCAATAAGGCACTAAAGCTGAGATTAAAGTGATTTGGGAGCTAAAATTGACCATATCCTATTTAGTGAAATAGATAACAAATTGTTGTTAACTCTTGAACGCATATTTCAATAATGCACTAAAGCTGAGAGATATCCGTGTTAAGAGAAATTGGTCACCTACTAAGGAGTCTTTTAGATTCACGATTCTCACTTAGGGAGTGTGAGATTCGATATAATTAGTGGGAGCACTATTTAATTTTAAGTCCTTATTAAATAGTCTTTCATGTTTATATTAACTTGCAATCTTATTTTATGCATTATATTTCTTGCAGTTTATCATGGCTTCTTTTTCAAACCCGTTATCTCGCATTCTTGATAAGAATATGTTAACTGGACCAAATTTCAAAGACTGGTTTCGCAATCTTCAAATCATTTTGAGAATGGAAAAATTTTTTTTTGTTCTGGAAAAAGCCCCCCCCCCCCTCCCCCCCCCCCCCCCCGCTACACTGCCCGCCACTGCCACTGAGGCAGAACGTGAAACTTATGAAGAATGGGTTGAACATGACTTAAGGGCTAAGAGCTACATTCTCGCTTCTATGAAAAATGATCTGCATCGTCAGCATGAGAATATGTCTGATGCCGCTAACATGATTCAGAATTTGCGAGAATTGTATGGTGAGCAAAGTCGCGTTGTTAGATACGAGATATCTAAAGAATTGTTCAGGGCTCGGATGGATGAGGGTTCCGATGTGAGCAAACATACCCTCAAGATGATTGATCTGATTACTCAGCTTGAGGAGTTTGATTTCACAATGGACTATCAGCTCCAGACTGATCTAATTCTGCAATCTCTGCCACCGTCGTTCAGCCAATTCATCATAAATTTTCAAATGAACAAGTTGGAGGCTTCTTTACCCGAGTTGTTGAACATGTTGACCACTGCACAAGGTCAAATGAAGGGTAAAGGAAAGGAGACCGTTCTTGCTGTTGCTTCTTCTTCTGGCTCTAAGTCGAAAAACAAGAAAAAGAAGAAGAACAAAAAGAAAGTCTCTACTCCAAAGACTTCTGGTGGGGTGGTTAAGCCAAAAGGGAAAGTTGTCACCCCTAAGGGGACATGTTATCACTGCAAGAAGGATGGTCACTGGAAAAAGAACTGTCCTTTGTACCTTCAAGAGCTGAAGGAGCAGCGAGCTAAGGTAGCTGCTGAGAAAGGTAATGATTCTTTTGCTTTTGTGATTGAGACTAGTTTGTCTATTAGTCATCGTTATACTTCTTGGATTTTGGATTCTGGTGCTACATCTCACATTTGTGTTTGTAAACAGATTTTAAATGATTCGAGTGCGCTTGGGAAGCGGCAGGTTGTTTTGAAAGTTGGCAATGGTGCAAGTGTTGTGGCTTTAGCTAAAGGAGAAGTGCATGTAGATATGCCTACAAGGCATGTCTTGATTTTGAAAGATGTTCTGTTTGTACCTCAAGGTATTAGGAATATAGTGTCTATTCCTAGGCTTATTAAGGAAGGTTATGAATTTTCTTTTATTAGTGACTTGTGTAATATTCTCTATTGTAATGAATATATCGGCAAGGCCATTTTGGTGAACGGACTTTATCATCTTGACATGAATGAATGTATGCATATATATTCTACTTCTACTTCCACTTCAAAACAAAAATGACCTAGAGATAATCAAATCAATCCTAAACAATTATGGCACTTAAGACTTGGTCATATCAAGATAAAAGAATTGCAAGTATGGCTCAAAATGAACTTATTGGTTCATTGGGATTTGAGCCCAGCCCTACATGCGAATCATGTGTCCTTGGTAAAATGACTAAGTCACCTTTTGTTGGACAAGGCGTAAGAGCTACCAAATTGTTAGCATTGATACATAGTGATGTTTGTGGACCATTTAGAGAAATGGCTCGCGGTGATTATTACTACTTCATAACTTTTACCGATGATTATTCACGATATGGTTATGTATACTTAATGAAGTATAAGTCTGAAGCTTTTGAAAAATTCAAAGAGTTTAAAGCTGAAGTAGAAAACCAATTAGGAAAAAGTATTAAAACTTTGCGATCTGATCGTGGAGGTGAATACATGAGTACTGAGTTTCTTGACTATCTCAAAGAAGTTGGTATAACATCACAAACAACACCACTTGCTACACCACAATTGAATGGGGTATCTGAACGTAGGAATCGTACATTAATAGATATGGTACGATCTATGATCAGTTACACCGATCTTCCCATTTCATTGTGGGGTCATGCACTTTTGACAGCTATCTACTTGTTGAATAAGGTTCCCACTAAAGCTGTTCTTACTATTTCGTATGAGATATGGGTTGGTAGGAAACCAAGTCTTAATCACATTAAGATTTGGGGCATCGGGCTTGGCATGCTCCCTCGGCTACCATGGTTTCCCAGTCCCTTCTCGCTGAGACATACTCCCCTACCCCAGAGGGGTGGTTCACCTTGTTGGGGCATACGGACCTATCTCAGGAGATATGGGTCGTAGGATCGGGGTACATCTAGAGTACCCCAATTTGGAGGAGTAAGGGTTTGCCGGCACTTGCGTGAAGTTCGTGGTACGAGATTAAAGACTTGAAGTGGAACTGTATCCTTTTAATATGTGGTTAATTACTTGTTTACTTGGTTGTGTTATTTGATGTTGAATATGCTTTTATCCTGTTGCATATCATGTTGCATATCTGGTATGTTGCATCACCTCCCTCACTGAGTATACCAGTTGTATACTCACCATCGTCTCTAACACCTTTTAGGTTCAGCATCTTTGCAAGGTGATACAGGGAAAGCTCGAGAGTTACCGTGTTTGGTTGTGTTGGCTTTCATTATTAATACTTGCGAATCTATGTGAATTAGTGAAGTGATTTGAATTGTAATTTGATTGGAACTATAGAAACTCGGCTACTAATTGTATTGGATCTTGTTTGTATTTGGTTCGTACGTGGCCTGTAATAGCTTAATGGACTATGTTATTGTTTAATGGTCGTGCATGCTTGCTTGGGTTAATGGAGTTAGTAGGCTGGGTTAATAGACAAGTCAATTGAAGAGATAAAGTTAAAATGGTATGATAAGTGACTTTATAACATAGTATTTCAATATTTGAGGCCTATGCATGCTTGTGTACCTATTTTGTTGAGTCTAAGGCTTGGATGACCTTGAGATGAGGCATAGCTTAGTGGTTGAATTTGAAGTATATGAGAATGTTGGATTATGGTTTTGTAGTTGTTTTCTATTATTCGCAGGTTTTTGTTAGTCCTATAAATAGGGGAGACTCCATCCGTTTCCCCTAAATTTTTGTGCTTTGGGTTTAGGATCGGGACCCCGGTCTCGTGAGGGATCGGGGTATTACAGTAGTGGTATCAGAGCTTAGTTAGCTCTCAGCCGGGACAGGGTCCTCGGTCTCGTGGGTAGTGAACCTCGAGTGCGTGCATGTGAAGTGTGTTTTGAATAGGTATGTGCTTGTATGTGGACTTGCGTTTTCTTAAGTGAAAATATGTTCTATAGGTTACATTGGTGTGAAATAGGAAGATTTTGTAATATGTATAACTATGTGAGTATGTGTGACTTAACTGGAAATGTGTTTCTACGTGATTTGCTTATTGAAATATGATGATTGTAATAGACAAACAAATATGTGACTAGGAGTACTTTTGTGTGGTGTATTTGTTAGTATATGTGCTTCACATACTATCTATTGCATGCATACATATAATCTCATTTGAATTGGTAAGCAAACTCTCTCCTATAGAGATTGCCATAAGTGAATTTCTAAGGTGTGGACCAGCAAAGCCAAATATAGTTCATATTTGTGATCAACAAGAAGTCATTCAAGAAGCCAGATTGGGATTTGCCTTGGGTATTTTCTTCGGTATTTTCATTCGGATTTCTTGCCTGGAATTGTATTTGGTATTTTTCAGAAATTCTTGTATAGCAATCATGTTGGAGTTCTTATGTGGGGATCACATTTGGAGGGATTCTTATTCGGACTTCTGGATTGATATTTTTACTCGGAGCCTTTATTTGGCATTCATAATTGGGATTTCTTTTGACTTCTCACTCTGGATTTCTCATCGGGTATTCTTCCAATTTTCATACGAAGATTTTGTTGGAATTCTTATAGGTATTCATGAGTGATGGGGTTTTAGGGAGAAGGCTCTTATTGATGTGTTCCCTTGGTACTTCTACTTGGAATTCTTTGTGATTTCGTATTCAGGGTATTCAAGATGCTTATGTGGATTTCTCTTGAAAAGAAGAAATTGCGAGGACGCAATTTGTTTAAGGGGGAGAGAATGTGACGCTCGGGAATGTTATCACATCGTTTAAATAATTGTTGCATAAATTACTTGAGCATCTTATGTGCACTACTCTTCTTGTTTAATTGATTTACTATTGAGCACTATTCATAAGAAATTCGAATGTTTTAGAAGTTCGATTTAATATTTTTCCTAAGTCATATGATCTATAAAAGGAATTGAGAACTTGTCATTTCGGACTTTCGAGCTCCGGAACATGCATTTGAAAAATATTTTTCGGGTCACTTGAATAGTGTTACATACGTAACAACCTTAGTTTTGACTTAGTTAGTATTTGATTAGTAATTAAGCTTGTCACGCCCCAACTCGACCCCTCATATGATCAGTCAGGATGCAACAAAATTTTGGCAGTATAACGACAGTAATTAGGACTCCGAGGCTCTAAACCAACCTCTTCGAAACCCATACATCCAACTCCACAATAATTCAACATTTTACAACACAACCACAATATACAATAAACATTCTTTACCATTGTATCCATAAGTTACACACCTCCGTTCCAACATCATACATTTACTATATATAACATACAATCCCAAAATAGATTATAACCAATCTAGTAGCCTAATCATATTCCTAAAATAAGACTACTAAGCTAGCAACATTTAATCCATTATCTTTACAACATCTTATATATCATAATCTTCTAAATAAATACATACCAACTAGTTTTAACCTATAAGATAACAAAAAAGTACATCATCAAATATCAAGGACAAGACTCTGGCACGTAGGACTCGTCTACATATGACACATAATCCTCTTTTGGAGGCACGTACCCGTAATTTGGATCGGTAACACTTGTATGTGTGACGCCTGAGATTTTAGCCGTACATTTATTTACTGTTGCATCTATTGTTTGCGCATTTCCTTCTGTGCTTTATTAACTGGCTTCTTTAGCTATTATTCATCCCGTTTTCAAACTATATTCTATTAGTGAATTAGCATTTTTATTAAATCACATTAATTGTTAGAGGAGTGGAAAAAATGTACAATTGAGCTAGAGGCGATAGGAGAGCTCGTTTAGAAAATGTTTCTAGTAGTTAAGTGAATAGTGTTACGTAACAAACTTAGAGATTTAAATAACTAACATTACTTTTCACCTTAGGCTCATTTTTAAGTTAATAACGCGCATTCTAGTGACCTTTTAAATACCCAAACTTGACCCCACCTCAACTTAACCTTATATAATTCACCTAAGCTCATTAAAACACAAAAAAAAAGAACAAATGTGCAGGAATTACTGTAGTAGGGCCGAAAATACCAAAGGAGAAGGAAAAAAGGAGATTTTGCTTCAACAACCTTGCATCTTGAGCTCCTAGCTTGATCTTGGGAGGGTTTTGAGCATCCTTGGGACTTCAACAAGCTTTATTGTCTTCAAAAATTGTGAGGGAGATGCATTTCTTTGATTTTAAAGTTTATGTTCATATGTTGAATTTTCTTGATTTGTCAATTATAGCTATAAAACTTGTTATGGATGCTTGCTATGAGTTATTTGATGCCTATAGAGTTGACTTTTATGGCTTGTTAGAAGATTTCATGGTTGAATGTAGATATTGATCAAAGAGATGATGAATAGTGCCTAGAATTAGGGTTTTGAGAAAAATTGCTAATTAGCTTCAATTAGATGCTATAGATCCTAGTGAAGTTAGTTGCAAAGCCCCGTGAGGTTGAATCACTCGAAACCGAACTTAATTGCATAAATAGCCGACTTTAAAAAGGGGACTTTTTCCTTTGAGCAATCTGGGCAAGTTTGGGCATTGATTCGGGTATCCTTGAGCTAAGGAAGCACCTTTGGTGCTTTCGTTTCTCAGAAATTGGGTTCGGTTAGTATAGTTGTAGTTCAAACCCGTTTGGGGCCTTCCCGAACTTTTGTTTCTAAAATGAGTTTTTATGATCCTAAAAGGTGCCTTTGGGCTTAATTAAGAATATAGAAAGACTAGGATATAATTTGGAACTCTTGAACTATGCATAGGAGAAAGAAAACTCGGTTAAAGAAAGGGAAAAAAGTAGTTTTGGCTATATTTGATGCAATTGGCACTTGTATTTAAGTTATCATGTATTGTATTGAATATTTAGGATACAATTAAGCTATTTGAGTAGATTGTGGGAATTAATTGTGTTGATTGCTTCTTTTGGAATCTTTAAGCTAATCTGGTGCTTATGTGAACGTATTTCGTGCTTATATGTGAGGGAGGCCTACTTTGTCGTCCCTCTTGTGTGTCATGTGATATTTTCATTGCTTGTGACTTGTCTCGGGGTTGCGCAACCTTTTCGGACATGGTAGTGTCGAGAAACACGGGCGACATCGGGCTTGCCGTGCTCCTTCGACTACCATGGTGCCTATTCCCTTTCTCGCTGAGGCATACTCTACTACCCCAGAGGCGTGGTTCACCTGCTGGGCATGGACCTACCTCGGGAGAAAGGGTCATAGGATCGCGATACATCCGGAGTATCCCAATTGTTGGATTTTGGGGTTTATCGGCATATTCGTGATGCTCGTGGTTCGTGGCTCGTGAATGAAGACTTGGAAGTGGAACCGTATCCTTTTTAAAAGTGATTAATTGCTTGGCTTATTATCTTGTTGATTTACATGGCTTATATATGTTTTCTTGTGTTTGCATATCATATTGCACGTTGGCATGTTGCATCACCTCCCTCGCTGGGCAACATTTTTGCTCATTCCTCATTTAATATGTTTCAGGTAAAGCTGAGGTAAATCCTCAGCTGATAGAAGAAGAGGAAGAAGTGCTAGTTAAGCAATTTCGGTGACTTCTTGTGTGATAAGGTTGTCTAAAATGAGAAGCTTGCGTGGAGTTGTTGTTGATTGCCTTTTTGTGACCTTGGGGTCTTGAGTATAATTGGTGAATGTAATAATTTGTAATCTTGTATGATGGATATAAAGTGGAATGACATGTAATAATCCATAGTAAACTTATTATTTTGCATGCTTGTGTGATTAACAAACTTGGAAGTAGAACTTGGCTATTGTTGTATCTAACTACCTATAGTTAAAATTAGAAATGCTTTGCTTGCTTGTGTGTTATATATAATTGTTGTTCCAAGGCTCGGATGGCCTTGTGATCGCGGGTGGCCCATAAAAATCTTGGAGGATTGGTTATAAGAGTTGCTGTTTGTGGATCTAGCATCATGGGTGTCTTTGTGCAGGTACCAGTTTAGTCCTATAAACAGGGGAGACTCCGTCCATTTTCCCCTAAAATTTTGTGCCCGGGGTTTGGAATTGGGTGAGAATAGCATGATAAATAGGAGTCCCGGTCTCGTGAGGGATCGGGGCGTTACAGTATGCATGCAATAATTGAGCGTGAGCTTATATAAAACAAGCCCAGCGAGGATTCGATAGATCTCTAACAGTATTTACTATACTCCTTAGAAATCATCCGTTGAGCAGTAAACATATAATAATCATCAATAACAATATAAGCACATAACTATAATGACCAATCAAAAAAGGATACTCTAGTTGGTGTAGCTCCAAACGCCATCACGATCTCAACCGTTCTTCTTGTAACTCCCCATTACTCACGCACCCGAGGTACCTCTCTAGCCCCTCCTTCTGTGACACCACTGTCATACGAGCTGGGGGTAGTCTATGGTAGTCATGCCGGTTTCAACCCGATAGCCCGATGCTGCCCAAGAGATGGCACACACATACCAAGACTCAGCGATAATAATAAACATTCAATCACAGGAGGACAACCTTTTCGTTGACTATCTCCCGATCCTTTTCCGTTAACTATCTCCCGGTTTATCAATAATCAATTATCACAGGATGACAACAAAGTAGGTTGCCTATCTCCCGGTTCAACAATAATCAGTCAATAATCATAAATTCAACAACACAACGACTATTCAATTAAACAACAAACAACTAAGTTAGATGACAAAGTAGGCCACCCAACTTAACATGCATTAGACACACAACCAAACCATAATCTAACCATCAACAACTCATAATTCAATCACTCAAACACCACCAGATCATCCAATGGCATAATTCAAGATTTTATAGAAAGACAACCCAAACCTCTAAATGTTATAACTTACATTCTACTAATCCAATAACCTCCAAACCAATTTCTATCACTCACCCACTCAATTGACAACATTCACCCCCTCGGAAACCAACCATAAACTATCCACATCAAGCCCAACAACCCTAAAACCCTAATGCACCTAGGCTGAAATTTCTGGAGTTTCACATCGACATCACAATCAAAATTTCAGCATTACAACATTACTACCACATTTTTAACAAACTTTTACAAACTAACAGCAAGCAATTCCAACGACCACAACAACATTTATTCAACAAATAGCCAAATACTCAACTTTTAATACCCAAAAAATAAAATTCATGCTACAATAGTTCAAATCTTATATAAACGCATATAAACAATCCTTAGCATGCACTGAGCAATAATATAACATCAATTCAACTTTTTAATGGTTCAAATTCAATTATATGCAAAAACATAAAAAATGACATTTGAGATCTAGAATTTTTCTTTCATCTTTGATGTGTTTTGATGCAAGAAAGATGTAGAATGGATGCCCAACAAGTGAAATCATGCTTTGAATGAAGTGATTTGGACTTGAATTGCAAAATCTATGTGAAAAATGCTTTGAAAAACCTTTAAAATGCCTTCTTTCTTCTCCCTCATGGATTTTCGGTAATGTATGTGTTTCATGAGTGTGTTTTCTTTTTTTTAATGTGTGTTGATGATATATTAAGCAAAGGTCAAACAAATAAAAGAAAGTCAAAGTTGACACTTAGTTATTTTTAGTGTTTTCTTATTTTTTAATTATATTTGAGACTATTTCTTGCTCAAAACATTAATTCAACACTTAGACTATTTTAAGTAGTTTATTTTTGTTAGAGCATTCAAGAGTAAGTACATATCTGAGGCTTCCCGGGATAAGAAGATGAAGGAGTTTATATACTTGAAGCAGGGAAGCATGACGGTGGTTGAGTATGAGGCGAAATTTGATAGCCTCTCCCAGTATGCACAACCTATGGTCCAGACCCCAGCCACCAAGATATGAAAATTTAAACAGGGGCTGAGACTCGAGATTCAAGATAGGCTAGCAGTAGCAGAGTTCGACACTTATAATGCTATCTTTGAGGCTGCATCAAGGGTTGAAGAAATGAAGTTAGCAATGAAGGTTGGTCTAGCTCAGCTGAACAAGAGGCCCTTTCAGACTCAAGGTCAGTCCAGAGCATTCCAAACTCAAAACCCCCAAGGTCAAGGCCAAGTGAGGCCAATAGTTGTTAGACCCCAGCCCAATGCCCCAGCCGTTCAACCAGCTCATGGTGTAGAAGGTACCACCACGGCTACCCAGAATGTGGTGTGCAGGTATTGCGAGAAGAAGGGGCATGTGGAAGCCTAGTGTTGGAGGAAAACGGGCAAGTGTATGAGGTGTGGAAGTAGTTAACACCAGATTAAAGACTATCCGAAGATGGCGAATAGGAGTACACCTAATCAGCCCACTAGAGATGTTACAGGCCAGAGGGTTCAAGCTCGAGTCTATGCAATGGATCAAGAAGAAGTTACAGATGATGCATTTGTTGTTGAAGGTACTTTCTTGATTCAAAATCAATGTCTTAAGGTACTTATTAATGATGGAGCCACGCATTCATTCATAACCCCCAAATGTGCATATCGCACTAAGTTGCCAGTGGAAAACTTACCATATCATGTAGAGGTTAGTACTCCAATGGGATCCAAATGTGCTACTAGGTTGGCATGTAAAGCATACAAGATTCAGGTTGAAAATCGAGAGTTTTTGGCCGATCTCATAGTGCTAATCTTCCGAGATTATGAAGTTATTTTAGGGATGGATTGGTTGACATGATATCATTCATGACTAGATTGTCGGTCGAAGGTTATAGAGTTCCTAGTACCAGGGCAACCTGTGCTTACAGTGAAAGGTAAGCGTGACTTGTCAGAAAAAATAGTGGTATCCTCAATCAAAGCCATAAAGTTTATGAGGGGTGGTTGCAAATGATATTTGGCTTACCTAATCAACAAGCCAACATATCAAAGCAAGTTAGCAGAAGTGCCGATGGTTAAGGAATATGTTGATGTGTTTTCAAAAGAGTTGCCTGGATTACCACCCGCGAGGGAGATTGAGTTCGTGATTGATACACTACTGGGTACTCAGCCAATCTCTAAGGCTACGTATCACATGGCTCTGACTGAATTGCAGGAGTTGAAGGTTCAATTACAAGGCTTGTTGGAGAAGGGATTTATACAACCTAGCTCATCTCCCTGGGGTTCACCCGTCCTATTTGTGAAGAAAAAAGACGGAATGATGAGATTGTGTATTGACTATAGGGGGTTGAACCAAGTGACTATTAAGAATAAGTACCCGTTGCCATTGATTGATGAGTTGTTTGATCAACTTTGAGGAGCCAAGGTGTATTCGAAGTTTGACTTGAGGCAGGGCTATTACCAACTCAGCATCAAGCAGGAGGATGTGCCTAAGTCAGCTTTCAGAATGAGGTATGGGCATTTTGAGTTTGTTGTGATGTCATTTCGACTAACCAATGCCTCTGCCGCTTTTACGGATTTGATGCACTGGGTGTTTCAACCGTATTTAGACCATTTTGTAGTAATCTTCATTGATGATATCCTACTGTATTCGAAGACTGAGGAAGAATATGAGAGGCATTTACATTTGGTGTTGCAGAAGTTGATAGAACATCAATTGTATGCCAAGTTTAGTAAGTGCAAATTCTGGCTCAAACAAGTGACATTTTTAGGACATGTGATTTCTCAAGAAGGGATTGTAGTGGATCCTACCAAAATTGATGTTGTGCAATCATAGAAGAAACCGGAGAATGTTACCGAGGTGTGTAGTTTTCTCAGGTTGGCAGGTTATTACAGGAGGTTTGTGAAGAATTTTTCGAGGCTTGCGGGGCCATTACGAAGCTCACACAGAAGAAGGTTAAATTTGAGTGGGATGATAAATGTGAAGATAGCTTCCGAGAGTTGAAGAGGAGATTGACAACTGCCCCTGTGTTGGCATTACCCGAAGGAAGTCAAGAGTTTGTTATTTATAGCGATGCCTGGAAGGAAGGATTGGGTTGTGTGTTGATGCAAAACAATCAAGTCATAGCTTATGCATCGCGGAAGTTGAAGCCTTATGATGTGAATTATCCTACACATGACTTGAAGCTTGCAACCATTGTGTTTGCATTGAAGAAGTGGATGTATTATTTGTGGGGGAGTAAGTTTGAGATATTTACCAATCACAAGAGTTTGAAATATCTCTTTTCTCAAAAGGAGTTGAATATAAGGCAAAGGAAATGGATGGAGCTCTTGGATGATTACAATTGTACCATAAGTTATGTGCCCGGGAAGGCAAATGTTGTAACAGACGCATTGAGTAGGAAGGCGAGTCTGGCAGTGATGAAGGTCAAAGAATGGGAGATGCTCGAGGAAACCAGTCGTTGGAAGCCTGAGTTGTTAGGTAAGGGGGTGTCTTTTAATGCTCATTTGGTGGTACAATCTACCTTGTTATCTTAGATCAGAGAAGCTCAACAACAAGATCCTCAATTTCAGAAGATAAAGGATGATAGTCCAGATTTCAAATTGCATGAAGACAGGTTGTGGAAGTTCAGGAATCGGGTTTGTATGCCAAGTGATCCAGAGTTGAAAAAGAAGTTACTTGAAAAAGCTCATCATTCTAGGTACACCATTCACCCAGGAGGTACAAAAGATGTATCGAGACCTAAAACAACACTATTGGTGGAACAACATGAAGTGGGAGATTGCAGAGTTTGTATCTCGATGCTTGACATCTCAACGGGTGAAGGCCGAACATCAAAGACCTGCAGGGCTTCTCCAACCTTTGGAAATTTTACAATGGAAATGGGAGCATGTGACCATGGACTTTGTTATGGAGTTGCCGAAGTCTCCTCGGGGAAATGATGCAGTGTGGGTCATAGTGGATAAATTGACGATGGTCGCTCACTTCATTATGATGAACAAAATGGACTGTGTGAAGAAATTAGACGAGTTGTATGTGACTAATATTGTGAAATTACATGGTGTGCCAGCTAGCATTGTGTCTGATAGAGATCCAAGGTTTACCTCTCAATTCTGGCAGAAGTTTCAAGAAGCCTTGGGGACAAAATTGAAGCTCAGTACAGTGTACCATCCTCAAACAAATGGCCAGTTCGAAAGGACTATTCAGATTTTGGAGGACATGTTGAGGGAATGTGTGATGGATTTTAGAGGTACGTGGGAGAAGTATTTACCTTTGGCAGAATTTGCTTACAATAATAGTTATCAGGCAACAATTGGCATGGCTCCCTACGGGGCTCTATATGGACGGAAATGTAGGTCACCTTTGTATTGGGACGAAGTCAGAGAAATGAAAGTCATTGATCCTACATTGATGCCGGAGTTGATAGAGAGGATGGAGAATGTCCAGTTGATTCGGAAGAGGATGCTCACGGCTCAAAGTAGACGAAAGAGTTATGCCGACAAGCGAAGAAGGGATTTAGAGTTTGCAGTTGGTGATCGAGTGTTCTTGAAGTTGTCACCCCAGAGAGGGTTGATTAGACATGGAAAAGGTGGGAAATTAAGCCTGAGATATGTTGGGTCATTTACAATTGTGGAAAGAATTGACAAACTCGTATATCGGTTAGACCTACCTCCGAATCTCTCTAACATTCACAATGTGTTCCATGTTTTGATGTTGCAGAAATATCATCCCGATCCTTCTCATATTCTAGAGCCAGAACCACTAGAACTTCGAGAGAACTTGACTTATGAGGAGAGACATGTGAGGATTATGGATGAGCAAGACTGGGAGTTCCGTAACAAAATCATTCCGATGGTGAAAGTACTTTGGGATCACCATGGAGTTGAGGATGCCACTTGGGAAAGGCGTGACCAAATGGAGCAACAGTACACGTACTTGTTTGCGAGGGCTCAATTCTTTTAAGGAGGGGAGGTTGTAAGGCCCAGCACAAGACCTCATGTGCATATATGTCATATCATACATAATAAATCATTTTATGTGCATTTACCTTATTTTACATGCTTTTATATGGATTAATATGTGATTATCTCAATTTACGTGCATTTCATTTTTTAACGTTCCATTACGTGTTTTAAATGACGTAGGAGGATAATTAAATATTATTGAACTAAACCTAGCAACTAACTAGTTAATATACAACTAGAATGACATGGAATAAATAGCATTAAGTTGCAAGGGCAAGGTGGTCTTTTGGCTTTAGATATTACTCTATTAACACATAATACACACAAAACATACACCAAATCTCTACACACATACAAATCTGAAAAAACACACACACTCTCTCAATTTTTGACTAAGGGAGAAGAGAAAAAAGAAGAGAAGAAAGTTCAAGCAAGAGCAACCATTTGTCCACCATTTCCTTGCATTCGCAAGCTTCTACTTGAATCTTGAACATCACCTCTTACATCCAACTCCACATCTAGGTGAGGGATTCTTTTAAAACTTCTTGATAAAGCTCATCCAAGGTTGTAGGTTGTATTTTGTTGAGTAATATAGCTTGTGAAGTTCATCTATGTCGTCATTGTGAAGTTGGGTGTGTATATGAGTTGTAGATCAAGGAATTATAATTTCATGATTAGGTGATTGTTGCTTGTTGAGGTGGGGTGGTTTTGGTTGAGTTTGAGCTCTTGTATGATGCCTAGTAGCCATTTTGAACTTGTTTGAGTGTTAGTAGAAGGATGGGAGGTTGTTTGGGTGATTATTGAAGAAATTGGGTCTTTCCCGTCCAGCTATCCAGGCATTACAGCTTCTATCCGGTCATCCGGATAGAAGCCATAACGCCCAGCAAAAAACTATCATCCGGGCATTACCTACTTTATCCGGTCGACCGGATAAAGGCTACAACTCCCGAATGTTTGATAGCTCTGCGCAACATTTTTCGGAAGGCCATATCTTAGTCAATTCAACTCCGAATTGAGTTCCGTTTGATTCTAGAACTATCTACTTTCGATAAGCTTCGATTTTAAGCTAAAATCAGATTAATTGGAGTTTGGAAAGATAGGTAAATTACTTGATTATAATAGGATAATGTAGAAGCATTGAAATGGCTCTATAGTTCCACTTGTGTTTGCATTTTCTTGTCATTTTATGTAACCTATTGATATCTTCTCGCTATTTTATGGTACTTGGAAATTCTTGAGGCTTTAAAATTGCTATATATGTATGATTATTATTTGTTTGCTTGACATGCCATTGACTAATCATTTATTATCGCAAGAGATTTACATACTTACTTGCCTTATGTTTTATATTACTGTTGTGATAGAAGCAACCTACTTTGTTGCTATCCTAGTCCCTCTCTCTCTTGGTGATGTCCCTTGGAGAGTTGCGTGTTATATATGTATATATATATATGTTATCAAGGTTGCAACCTTCAAAGGCCTAAGTGCGATCGATGGCCCCCGGGCAGGATTGGGCTGCCGATTTAGCCACGACCACCAAAACACCTATTCTTTACCTTTAAGGGTAGCTATCCGGAACCCTCGGTTGTTGATGGAGTTTGGTATGGGGTTTTCTTTGAGGACTTGATCCTCAGTTGTGGTGTGGGGTTGTTATTACATGATTCAAGGTAGCAGTTTCCAATATCAGTCATCCTTACATCCTTTTTGGCAATAAGTATCTTTGTTCCTTATCTTATTGCATACTTAAGTTACAACTTGTTTACTTACTGTGCATTCTTATGTGCATGGCATGATTTCTTAAAATGTTTGCGAAAAGAGAAAACCATTACGAAAACCCTTCCTATTTCATCCTCACAGAGCTATACGCAGGCCTAGCTTACCCTTTTTTCACCTTTCAGGCGGGGTTGAGGCTGAGCAGACACTTCAAGATGCTGGCGAAACTCCTTGGTGTGACATCGAGGATTTCTGCCTTATGTGATTACTGTGTGTTGCTGTATCTTAAAGTACTTGATGTATAACTTATTCTTTTGGAAAACTCTTATGTAACTAAATACTTCTATTCTTTTGAGACCTAGTTACCTGAATGTTGGCTAGACTTTATGTATGGACAGGTGATTCGAGGTCTTGTATATATATAGTCAATGTTGGTTTCCTTTACTAAAGCCTATGTAATTGAAAGTCTTTCGAAACTTTATGGAGTATATGTGAATGTAGAGGTTATTAAGTTATTGATTTTATAGATTTTGGGTTACGAAAGTCACGTGTCGGCCTTAGCCTTCGCAAATGTCCGGGTCAGGGCGTGACACATGCGACCCACTAACCCCATGGAATGCTCTGTCCATGCGAGTTCTCTTTTCTTCTACTACTTTTCTCTTCTCTTCTCTTCACTTCACTTCAATTTACTGCTGGCAAACCCTATACGCCAATAGGCTCCTGGTGCACCCATAATCCAACTACCCATGCCATGGAGGGTTAACACCCACTGGTAAGCCCGTTGCCGCCGAGTGGGTGATCACTACTTCCAGGCCAACGTGATGGTTGCAACCATGAAAATGCAAAAACGCTAGAATTCTTGTTAGCTTGTTAGTTTCGGGAGAATGACATTATAGCACGAAGCACATATTCACGTGTATCACTTATATCATGTAAATATGAAGTGGCATGTAAACGAGGAGTGAGAAAAGAGGCCACCCTCATACACATAGACATTATCATGCATTAATAACGCTAACATGCATTAAGTTCCCTAGCATGTACTACTTTACACTAAGCATATATGGCATGATTTGAAAACATTCTTTGATAACAAGCATTAACATGCACGACATTAAACTCTCTTGATCTCTAGCTAGCAAATAGATGCACATAAATCAATGTCACATGTTCAACAAGTTAATCAGGTGGCCTAAGCTCAACTCCAATAAGCATAAAATAACTCAAATTCCATGCTTAAAGATCATGCATTGCTAATTTCTCCTTGGCATATAAGTAGCTTACAATTCCTATAAATGTTTAGGTAGCAATTAACCCCTTGAATCTCTTCAAACATCTATGCATTTAAGACTACAACCATTAGAGCACAAGAGCTTAATCTTCAATTAATTCACAGAAAGACTCAACTACTAAAACATGCTTTTAGTACATATCTTTCAAACCTTCTCATGTCTTGAGAGCATTCACATTTACATGATCATTAACACGTACATAGCCAAATAAGTCATGTAAAAAGCAACTAGGGATGATCCCTCACCTCAAGAAGCCAAGGACACCTTCAAACCTTCTCCCATTGCACCAAAATTAGCAATTCACATAGGATTCATAATTAAGAGTAAATTAGATTTGATTGTAGTTAAACTAACACATCAAACTTAACTACTTCAAAGGTTCAAAGCGATACAAACTAAACATTTTATAACAACTAACAATCAAAGTCACAAGATAACACCACCAGTAATCTAACTTTCTCTATAATGGTCCTTTATACTTTCTAACGAATTAACAACCCATGAACCATCGAGGTGATACTACGAGTTCACTAAACATTCAACCACTATTTATGAACCACAACTAAGCTTTGAAATCACACACAACACATACACAGCTCAAAATACATAAATGCTCCTTTGCCCATTAATACTACAACACCTTAATCCACTCACTAAAACAACCCCATAAACGCACCATAATCACTAACTAACACAATTAAAATCAACCAACACACCCAAACACACTCGGTCAACAAAACATACACATTCCTCCTTTGATCATAATCAAGAATTTCTAAGTTCTAACCATATTCTAGCCAATTTAACTTCACATTTAGCTTACTAGACGTTTATGGCACCTAATAGAAGCATTAAAACATAATTTGAAACAAAATTCACAAATCTTGATAAAATACTATTCATTTTCTTCCTAAACTTACCAAACACTATTCCTAGCCAATACAAATGCAATATAACTTCAAAAGTTTGTTCTACACACTTAATAATGAGTAATATAAGCAAAAAAAATCATAAACTAAGCATATAACATCATAACAATAATTTACATAAACATGATATAAGCTTTAAATACAAGATTAAATACAATCCCCCACCAAAAATAAGTGGTAATTGCAAGGAATTTGGCCTATAACACTTCAATCTTGTTCTAAGAAGCTCCCCAATGGTAAACCCTATAAATTTCTCATTTTCTTTCCCTTTGTCCCTTTGGCCGATTTGGCCCTCTTTATTTATTTATTTTTGCTTTCTTTTTATGTATGTTATGTGTATATATGTAATATATAGATATAGTTAAGTATATAATATGGGTAAGCTTTGGGTTAGGCTTGGGTTTGTTTAAGGAAAATGTAAGAAAACCTTGTTTGGCCCAAAAATGCATTCTAGCTTTTACTATTCATACGATACATTTAGCAACTTTTCTACCGCCTTTCTAAAATGCTATGCACGTAATTCCAATTTTTTCATATCTCATAAATGTCAAGTATCATGGAAAAAATGTAAAATCAGAAAAATCAAATAGTGAAAAAATTAAATGAATACTAACTATTCCTACTACGCAATAAACATCACATAAAACACACATAAGCATCTGCAAATAGGTACTATTCATTATATGTTAGGTTCGGGGTGCCACACTCTTCCCCCTTCAAGTAATTGAAGCCTCGCAATTTCTTAGTCTTAAAAGAATTCACCATCGAACTACAACAAATGAATACCGAAGACCATACTCTAATTACTCATCATGGAGCGAAGGCATGTACAAAATCCCAATGAGAGAGCCCCACACAATATCTTCAAAGATTCCAGTAAGAAGACCAATAAGAACTTCACATAAAAAATCCCAAGTAAGGAGGCCAAATAAAAGCTCCTAATAAGAATATCATGCAGAAATCCAATTAAGAAATTCCCCTCATTGTAAATGCCAAACAAAAATCCCTGTAAAAGTGTAGGCAAGAATCCGTGCTAGAACTTCCAAGCAAGAATACCATAGAGATTTTCCAAGAAGGAATACCACAGGCACACTCTAGATAAGATCTTTTGTGATGCTCCAGACCACTACCATACTTTCCATTAACTGTTGCATTCACTAATTGTGCATTCTAATGTGCATTTATTTATTTTTGCCAATAAGTACTATTCAACATAAAATTTTATTGTTTAATTTCTCTAAATTAACATTTTTCTTATACTATGTTACCTATTTGAGGAATGAGAAAAATGTTCATTTGATCAATTAGCATTAGGAGAGCTTGTTTAGAAAATAGCTTGCGATTCAAGTGAATAAAGTAACATTAGATTATTGGGCTAAATGGAATTTATTACATTGGACTTATTTTAAGTCGGTTTTACAAGTTTTATTGACACAAAATTGTTGTCAACATAACACACATACACATATATATTATGTATCTACACATTAATACACCTACTTATGCAAAATAATCTAAAAAACAAATTGAATAATTCCTTCCTTGTCCCCCCCAAACTCGAGAAGCATAAAGAAGAAAAAGGAGAAATTTTACTCAACAAATCTTCCATCTTTGGCTCTTCCAAGCTAGGATCAAGTGTTTTCAAGCATTCTCTAGCCTCCTACTAGCCTATTTGCACAATTTTGGTGAGGAATTTTGCACTATTTTGTGAATTCAAAGTTTATGTCATAATATGAAATTTTTAGATTTTATGTTATTAGCTTATGAGGTAGCTAAATCTTGCTTTATGTGTTACTTATATGCTATAGAGACCACGTTTGTGTGATTGCTTAGCTTCATTAATGGTTAATTGCAATGTTTAGTTTGGGAAGACAATGAATAGTATAAATTTTAGGGTTTTGATAAAATGTGCTTTAGGGATTGATTCAATGCTATAGTTAGGTGCTATTGATGTTAATGCAGATAGTCTAATGACCTCGTGTAGTTTAATTACTCAGAACTTAGTTAAAGAGCAAAATTAACAAAATTTACAAAGGAGTTTCAGATGTAAAGTAAATTCGGGTTGGTTTGGGTATTATATTTAGTATTCTTAGGGTAAGTAGGTATTAAATGTGATTTTTTAACTCTCAGTTGAGCTTCAGTTAAAGTACTTGTAGTACAAATGGACAAAGGAGTAATCGGGGCTTTTGTGGCAAACGCGGATATTTGGATAGTTTCGAGGGTCTAGGGATGCCATAAAGTGTAATTAGAAGTATGAAATAGCTCTCTTGTGAATCTAGAACCTTGTCTTTCGGTTTGGAGCCAATTAGCCTATGTTAACAAAGGGAAAAAGTGGAAAATTGGTTGTTTTCCACACCGATTGACTTGTGGATGCTTATAATGTGTTTAAATGCATTTCTAAGGTAATTTTGAGCTATTGGTAAAGTTTTGTGAGACATATGTCATTGACCTTTTATGTTAATATAGCTAATTTCATGCTAAAGCTTATATCTTAATTGTTTTCGAGGGCAACCTACTTTGTTGTCCCTCCTACGTGTTATTGCTTTATATTATTGTTATATTTTCATTGGATTTAAGTGCATTGCATAGTAGTTGCGCAACCATAGTCTCAGGAGCGGATGCATTGGATATCGGCTGGGCCGTAGAGGACTTACCAGTGGATATTCGATCTCCGTGCTCGAGTCCCTCACTCGCCTAGTCTGAAGATTGCCAGGGGGTGTTGGGTCGTAGGATTTTCAGGGTATATCTAGAGTACACCCATCGAAGTGTTTGGGGTTTATGTCGGCACGTTGATCGAGGTTCATGGTTGAAGATCAAGTGAATTTTGGAGTGTCTGGGGTTAAAGTGAATCGTATCCTTTTTAATGTGTGTTATCTTATTGTTTATTCGTACTTTAATTACTTAACTGCTTTACTTGTATTTAATTGTTGCATTGCACGAGCACACCCTGGTAGACTTTATCCCTCATTAAGCAATTGTGGTTGCTCATACCTCGTTAAACATGTTTCAGGAGGTGCTGAGATTGACCCCCAACTCTTATCTGTCGAGGGAGAAGAAGAGGTGCACTTGGAGGAGTTGCCTTGGTTGCTGTATGCTATTGCTTGAGGTTGGAGTGTTGCTTGCTAGATTGTGTGAAGACTTGCTTGTATTGTATTATATTCTATTTTGTGCCTATGGGTTTGTATATATTTGGAGTTGTTGAAAGATTGTAATAGTTAGGTTGATGTGTCCCTTGTATAGTAGTGGCTTGTAATAGCTTAACTTTACTTTACTTTTTTTTTGTTGCTTGCTTGTATGAATGAAAGCTAATTGGATGGTTGGTTTTAAAATTATAAGAATGTTTAAATGATAAAGTTAGAGTGGTAAGATAAGTGGATTAAAAAGAATGGATCTCAATGGTTTCACCTTGCATGCTTGTGTATGGTAATGTCTTGTCTTGCTTAAGCCTCGGATGGCCTTGAAGTTGGGAATTGGTGGAGTTGGAGTTGGAGACAGTTGTGGTTTGTATTTGTGGCTTTATTTTCTATTTGCAAGTAACTAGATTGTCCTCAGTACAGAGGAGACTCTGTACATTTGTTGGGTCCAAACTTAATCTTTTAGCGTGGGGTTAGGTCGGGGCGTGAAATTTTTCCAATAGAATTCCCAGAGAAAACCACCATATAAAGATGCTAATTGGAAATACTATCAAGAATCTTCATAAGAATACCATGGAGAATTCCACATTAGAAATCCCGAGAATCATACAAGAATTCTGAGAAAGTACCTAATAAGAACCCCCATAGTCGAGTTCCGATTACCAAATATGAACACTAGAGGAATACCAAGGACAAACCCTAACAGGCATCTGATCAACTGTTCTCTTGTCCTGTTGGTCTACATCTTTGGAAGATCTGCCACTGATCATCTCTCTTTAGGGGGAGAGTAATTACTTATCATATTAGCGGGTAATATATGTATACATGCAGTGGAAAACATATAAGGTATATATATATATATATATATATATATATATTAACAAATAGACTACTTAAAGGCACACATAGTCACATATTTGCACATCTAGCACATTTTTCATGTTAACACACAAGTATAACACATAGGAACACATTTCCATTCAAGCAAACACAATCCCACATGCAAGCACATACCTATTCAAAACACATTT
This sequence comes from Ehretia macrophylla, assembly GCA_037974665.1. Taxonomy (NCBI): domain Eukaryota; kingdom Viridiplantae; phylum Streptophyta; class Magnoliopsida; order Boraginales; family Ehretiaceae; genus Ehretia; species Ehretia macrophylla. The sequence goes on from CM075766.1 coordinate 3,797,762, forward strand.
CACATGCATGCACTTGGGGTTTGTTACCCGATAGACCGAGGACCCTGTCCCGACTGAAAGCTATCTAACCTCTGATACTACCTATAATGCCCTGATCCCTCATGGGACTAGGACCCCTGTTCATTCCACTAATAACCACCCGACCTTAACCGTGGGTACAAAAAACGAGAAAAAACGGACAGAGTTTTTCCTGTACTTAGGCATATCCACAAACCTGCACGCAAAAGAATCAACACAACAACATCCCAAAACACATATATAAGGTTCCATCTCCAATTCATAAGACTATTCTAGCTTTTTGTCCTTAGACAAGTACATACATGCATTGGACTTAAAGAATACTAATCTAATACAAATACTAGCTTGTCACACCACTCTAATACTTTTAATTAACCTTATTACAAATTCCTACTTACAACAAATATACACAAGATCAACAAAGCAGAACATACACTTTAATCACTAATACACCTATTTATATACATTACTTTACATTTCATCTAATAATTCACACATGACATTCACTCCCAAGCAACGAGCTATCACCGAATACTCGAACTTGTCCTTCTATCTCTATAGTACTTGAAAGGTTGTTGAAGAAAAGGGTGAGCATACACTTATGCTCAGTGAGGGAAGGAATAAATGGGGAAGTTTTCAAAATCTATTTTCATGCAATGCATATAAGACATGCATCTAACAAAAAATAACACTTAGGAATACAAGAAGATAGTATTATAAGTAGAAAGCTTGTACGTAACATAACGCTAGACAATAAGTAAGTGCATAATGGAAACTCGAGAATAAACCTTTATACATATTAGACTTGTAAACATTATAATATTAAACGCTAACAAAATACACATAAAAAGGATATTGCAAGCTCCATGGAACGCTCCATCCATGCCCACTAACCCCATAGAATGCTCTGTCCATGCCGGTTTTCTTTTCTTCCACTACTCTTCTTTTATCTTCTTTTCACTTCACTTCAATTTAGTGCCGGCAAACCCTATAAGCCAATGGGCTCCTAGTGCACCCATAATCCAACAACCCACGCCCATGGAACGCTCCGTCCACGTGACAAGGGAATATGCCACGGAGGGTTAGCACCTACTGGCAAGCCCGTTGCCACCCAGTAGGTGATCACCACTTCTGGGCCAACAGATGTTTGCAACCATGAAAATGCAAAAATTCTAGAATTCTTGTTAGCTTGTTAGTTCCGCGAGAATGACATTATAGCACGAAGCACATATTCACGTGTATCACTTGTAGCATATAAATATGAAGTGGCATGTAAATGAGGAGTGAGAAAAGAGGTCACCCTTATGCACATAGACATTATCATGCATTAAGTTCCCTAACAAGTGCTACTTTACACTAAGCTTATATAGCATGATTTGAAAACATTCTTTGATAACTCTCATTAACATGCACGACATTAAACTCTCTTGAATCTCTAGCTAGCAAATAGATACATGTAAATCAATGTTACATGTTCAACAAGTTAATCAGGTGACCTAAGCTCAACTCTAGTTAGCATAAAATAACTCAAATTCCATGCTTAAAGATCATGCATTGCTAATTAGTCCTTGGCTTGTAAGTATCTCACAATTCCTATAAATGTTTAGGTAGCAATTAACCCCTTGACTCTCTTCAAACATCTACGCATTCAAGACTACACCTATTAGAGCACAAGAGCTTAATCTTCAACTAATTTACAGAAGCACTCAACTACTAAAACATGCTTTTAGTACATATCTTGCAAATCTTCTCATGTCTTGAGAGTATTCACATTTACATGATCAATAACACGTACATAGCCAAATGAGTCACATAAATTTCAACTAGGGATGATCCCTCACCTCAAGAAGCCAAGGACTCCTTCAAACCTTCTCCCATTGCATAAAAAGTAGCAATTCACTTAGCATTCATAATTAAGAGTAAATTGGATTTGATTGTAATTAAACTAACACATCAAACATAACTACCTCAAAGGTTCAAAGCAATACAAGCTAAATACTTTATAACAACTAACAATCAAAGTCACAAGATAACACCGCTAGTAGTCTAACTCTCGCTATATTGGCCATTTATACTTTCTAACGAATTAACATTAAGCATCAAGGTGACACTATGAGTTCACTAAACATTTAACCACCATTTTTGAACCACAACTAAGCTTTGAAATTACACACAATACACACACTGCTCAAAACACATAAATGCCTCTTTGCCCATTAGCACTACAACACCCTAATCCAGTCACTCAAACAATGCCATAAACGAACCATAATCACTAACTAACACAATTAAAATCAACCAACACACCTAAACACACCCGGTCAACAAAACATACACATTTCCCATTTGATCATAATCAATAATTTCCAAGTCCTAACCACATTCTAGCCAACTTAACATCACATTTAGCTTACTAGACGTTTATGACACCTAATAGAAGCATTAAAACATAACTTGAAACAAAATTCACAAATCTTAATAAAATACTATTCATCTACTTCCTAAACTTGCCAAACACTATTCCTAGCCAATACAAATGCAATATAACTTTAAACGTTTGTTCTACACACTTAATAGTAAGTAATACAAGCAAAAACAACCATAAACGAAGCATATAACATCATAACAATAATTTACATAAACATGATATAAGCTAAATGCCAGATTAAATGCAGTCCCTCACATTGAATAAGTTGTAATTGCAAGGAATTTGGCCTATAACACTTCAATCTTGCTTGAAGAAGCTCTCCAATGGCAAACCCTAGAATTTTCTCATTTTCTTTCTCTTTTTCCCTTTGGTCGATTTGGCCCTCTTTATTTTTTTGTTTTGCTTGCTTTTTATGTATGTTATATGTATATATGTATATATAGATATATGTAAGTATATAATATTGGTAAGTATTGGGTTGGGCTTGGGTTTGGTTAAGGAGAATGTAAGAAAACCTTGTTTGGCACAAAAATGTATTCGAGCTTTTACTATTCGTACGATACATTTAGCAATTTTTTTACTTGCCTTCCCAAAATGCTATGCACGTAATTCCAATTCTCTCATGCCTCATAAATGTCAAGTATCTGAGAAAAGTGTAAAATTAGAAAAATAAAATAGTGAAAAAATCTAATAAATAGTAACTATAAAAACTCGGACCCAGCATATACCTTAAGATATTTAATTGCATATAAATGTGTGCCGATTCAAGTGTTATATGTATTTATGTGTTTATTTTTTGTATTTAGAATTATATAGAAGTTTTATTTTCTTCTACTTTTCTTATTTTCCTTTGAAATGGGACACTAGTATTAATAAGTCAAATAAAAATATTTTTACTACTATTTCGACATTTAAATTATACAAGATTGATTCTAATATTTAGTAGACTTATTTTAACCTTTTTAAATCGAACCCTGAGTCCGAAATAAAAAATTTAAGTATTTTATTTTACCAAATTCGTATTTTTCCTTTATTATACATTTATTTTTGGGCATACGTTCATAATTTTTAGTTACATAGCACGTCGGGTGAGTGCATTAGAAAAATAATTTTCATATTGTATGAATAGTATTTTCAGCACTTTAATGTTGGCTTCTAATTGTCTAGCTTTTATTTTATCAACTATTTGCATCCTAACCAAACTATTTGACCTATTTGACTTGGCCAACTATACTACAAATAATAAATACATTATATAACACACACACACACACACACACACACACACACACACACACACACATATATATATATATATATATATATATATATGCATAATACTTAGGAAAAACAAAACAAAAACACCCAAATAGTACCCCCCCAACCTATCGGCCATATGAAGCAAGAAAGAGAGAAAATTTTCTTCAATCAAACTCTTGTGGGATCTTCTAAGCCAAGCTCAAGTGATTTCTAGCTTCTACAATCTTAGCTCTTGCTTCTACAAGCCCTTTTGGTGAGGGATAATTGCATTTTGTTGTGCATGAATAGTTAGGGTTTACTTTGAATAAATTGATTTGTTGTGTATTATGTTATGTATGCTTATCTATGCTTGATATACCCTTGAATATGCTTGTAGAACATGATTATAAGAGTAGATAGCAATTGTATTATCTAAATTGATCAATCTTTAATTTAAAGAAGACCTTGAATGGTAGAAATTGGGATTTTGCAAACCCTTGTGTTCTAGCTTGATTACTAGATATCTAAGCATGATTTAGGAGTTGTTAAACCTAGATTAAAGCCTCTAATAGTTTGGAATTGCTAGGATTGCAAGAACTTTAAATTAACGTTAGATAACGGGCATTATTCACTCAGGACCATCGAATTGTGACCCGATACTCTATTTGATAGTTTGTATGGACTTTAGGGATGCTAAAATGGTTACTTGATAAAATTTATTGAATTTCAAAAACGTTGAATTTTTAAGTCTTAATTGCATAATAAATAGTAACCTATTAATGTGGTGATCCGGGGTGAGAATAGAGGTGCTAATTAGTCTTATATATGTAGGATATAGCCTAGAATATCTTTATGGCATTGAATTAGTCAACGGTTTTGGTAGTTGTAATTCAAAGTGACTAAAGGGCAATTGGGGCTTTTGTAGTAAATGTAACTAAAAGTGACTTTTCATTATTTGTAAGGGTGTCATAAAGTGTATTAAAGGAATAGAATGATTGGGTTGGGGTTAGCTTGGGTTTCACTTAGTATGAGCTTAAATTGAACTAAAGGGACTAGTCATGAACCATGGTAAGAATTATAGATAATTGACTTTTAATTAATTACATAAGTGTTTAATTGCACTTGTATAGTATATTTATTTATTTGGAGAGGTTAATGAATTGAACTACATGTTTATTTGTTAAAGATTGGGTGAACATGCTTATATCTTGATTATATTGTTTATAATGTTGTTAATTGTATTGTTTGGTGAGGCTATGATTATGACTTGTGTACTTAACTACTTGAATGATTATTTAGATTATGTGTTAAATTAAAGTATATAAAATGTGACATTTTGCTAAAGATAGAATTCTAATAGATGTTGTATGTCAATTAAATACAACTATAAGTTAGCTAACCTAATTAGATAATTAATGATTGATGTAGTTAAAGAATAATTGAAGTAATGTTTAACCTTATGTTCAAGGTGATTGAGAATGATGTGAAGCCAAATCTTGCATCTTAGAGCCTAGTAGAGGTAAGGGAGTTTTCACCCCTTTTGTGCAGCTTAGTTATTTTATTGTTCTTAAATTGTATGATTTCATATAATTGCTTGAATTTATGTGTACTTATTGATTGCCATACCGTGTGCGAGGGCAACCTACTTTGTTGACCATGCTTTTGAATATAAATGATTTCTCACTTATCTCTCTAGATTTTTCTCTCTGCCTTCTCTCTAAAAACCAGGTCGTTGACCCACCTTTGACCACCAATAAACCACCCTAAAATCTCCCAATCACCACCAAAACACTCTCTACTTGTCCCGGAAAACACTATTGCACCCCCTATGGGGGGAAGAGGCAAGAAAACTGCCCCTTCCTCCTGACGTTCTAGTGCTAGATTGAAAGAGATGGCTAACACTAAAAATCCAGCTGCTATGGAGAAGGTGAATGAAGATGAGGAATCCTCCACTAATGGCGTTTCATTTAATTCGAGTGAACTTGGGCAAGCTTACAAGGCTAACCAAGCAGAACATGCAGCTTTCTTTCAACATGATACTCCTTATAATGGTGATGAATCATTCAACTCTAGCAAAGAATTACAAGCAGCTTATGATGCCATTCAAGCTAAGCAAGCTGGGTTTTTCGAATATGACGAAGGCATTGACATGAGCGATGAAGAGTTCGAAATCGGGGACTATGCTGAGATTCGCTCAGCTCTATCCCTTGATCGTTTTCTTACAGGGAGTAGATTGCAGAGTGTTTATGACTCCATTCGCGCAATGGGGCTTGATCCGAATGATCCACGACTGGGAATCCCTCCAATTCGCAACACTCCAAATTCGTCTGAGAAGAACGTTGAAAATGCATCGGAATATTGTCATTCTGGTGGCCATTCTCCTAAATCCAACAAGGATAATTCTGTCCAATTGGTCAAAAATGCGGGCCCCACAAATGTTGGTACTCAAAATAGTCGTTCTCAATTGGCCATTGATTCAGGCTACTATGGTCCAAATGCCGCGGGGACCACCCTTACAGCCAGCCACATGCTTAGTCAAAAAGAGCAAAGTGCCAATGTGATTCAAATGCCTAATATCACGGCTGATCAAAAGAATTTCAATGCCTTGGAGGTCCCGCATGCGAATATTGACCAAAACAATACACAATCAACAGTCATCACTTCTGTCTCGCATGTGAATATTGGCGGAAATGCTACCGAGAATATGCACATGGCCGTTCATGCACATGGGATGGGCGCGGGCCATAGTGAGCAAGTGGAGATTAATTTTCAAAGCACTCATGCTCCAACACAAAGTGACGGTCAGCAAAGTAATATGCACTCGGATATTGTGCACAATAGCCAACATGCTAGAAAGGTCAATCTCGAAAATCATCTTAGGGACAATCCCGTGGGCCCTCACACCAATTTCCAGCAGCAAATTATTCCTCACGTGGAAGCCAATTCCATAGCTGATCACATGAACGTGAATGTTTTGGAAAGCAATCTGAACTCCATTTCACATGGAGACAAAACTCAAGTTGATGGCCCACTCTCCACTAATGCACATGGAGGACTTGCAAATAACTCCAACAACAATCAGCACACTGTCGTGGAAATTCAAAGTAATCATGCTCCAAGTCTAGGTGGCCGTCAACAAAGCATTATGTACTTGAATCAAGCTATTGGACATTCTGTGGTCCCATCAAGCATGCAAAGCATGAATCAAAGTTCCGTTGGGGGTGATATTTTGCATAAGGCGTCTTCTGCAGCCCTATGTGGTGAATCTAATCAAGTAAGTCCAGGTTTTAATTCAAATTCAAAGAATGCCAATTTTCAGGTTGGTGACACTGGCTTTACCGTGGGTCCTGCCATTAACTCACAACAAAGCAAAGATGCTCCTAGTCCACAATCACATGGGGTTGATGCCAACTTTTCAGCAAGCAAGGTAGATCCAATTCAAAATACTATTGGCAAGACTTTAGGCATTCCTCTCCCAAATGTGTGGGCCACCCCACTTGAATCCCTTCCAGTTGAGTATTCAGCCAATACCTACCATGTCCATGAAAATATCCATGCTGGAGTGAACGAGAACCATGATGATGCAAATTCTGACTCTCTCTCATTTGGCGTCAAGGATAGCTCAAATCATATTGGCGATCCATTCGGTCACAATTTGCCAACGCAATTCAACAATGGCCTTTTTGCGAATTTGCAAAATGAGTTTCCTTCTCTGCAGAATTCCACAGATGCTCATGATCCTGCAGCCAGAGAGTTTGTTCCTATGCAACGTTCCATTTGGGGTCAAAATAGTTCTTCTGGAACAAATCACATTACCAACAATTGGCAAAAGCACTTTTTGGGTGAGTTGAATGATTCACTTAAATTGAACTTCTTTGACAATTTCAAAATCAAGGAGGGGAGAACAATTGCTATTCCGCCTGAAAGTGTCTTCCAGGAAGGTGCTTAACATTGGAATTGCTGCCTTATTGGTCAATTTATTGGTCAGCCACCCCCTTTCTTCTTAATTAGGAGAATGGTAGATACTCAATGGAAAAAGTTTGGCCATGTTGATATTCAATCTAATGACTTTGGGTTGTTTGTGTTCCGTTTTCAATCACAAGAATTTTGCGACCATGTGATGCAAGAGCTATGGCATGTCCACCACCGCCCTCTTCTCTTGAGACGTTGGGAAATTGGCCTCCAACTCATAAAGATTAACTCCGAGCAGGTGCCAATATGGTTAAAGTTGAGAAATGTATCACTTGATCTACTAAACAAAGATGGTCTCAATTATGTCTCGAGCACAATTGGTCTCCCTCTTCAAATGGATTCCAAAACTGCCTCACGCTCACATCTCGGTTATGCAAGAGTTTGTGTGGAAATGAATATCCAGAAGTATCTCCCGAATAGCACCTTTGTCGAACTTCCTAATGGGAAAGAGGCAGAAATTCAAATTGAATATGATTGGAAACCTCTAAAATGTTCTCTGTGCAATGTTGTTGGACATGACACATCCACTTGTCCTAATTCTACGGAGACAAAAGTTAACGAAAACACCAATAGCGATAATCCAGAATGGACTGATATTGGTAAGAAACCTAGAAGGAGACGTGGTGCATCCCGAAAAGAGAACAAGGCTACAACTAACAGATTTAATGCTCTCAGTGTTATTGATGAAGATTATTTTAACCAATCGTTTGTTCATCCTCAGGACAACTTTACTAGGTCAAAGGCGGTTGATCATCATCTTTCCTCTGGTACGGGTGTTTATCACAAGCAAACAAACTCCCCAAAGAATCAGGTCAATTTTCTGCCTGCTAACACTTTTAGTAGGGTCAATGTGGAAGTGCCAAGCTCTCAAATTTATGAAAAACAAATTCAAAGAATGTCAGTCACCCCGTTCTCGTCACAAGTTTCCAAGGATAAAAATTTCACAGCTGCTCCAGGCAATGATAGATCAACTATTAGTTCGTTTGGTCATGATAACGCCAAAGCCTCTACTTCTAAGGCAACCTCAAGCGCTACTCCTTCGTTTGACTACACTCGGGCTGTTCAAGGCATCTTCAATGGAAGACCCCCAGATCGACGTATTAAATGAGGAGATTTTCTTTGTTTTTTTTTCTGTTTTCATGTCTTTTGTTGCCTTCGGTCTGCGACCGATTTAGCTTTTGCTTTTTTTCTACATTTTCTGCATTTTCTTGATAGCGACACCAGGTGTCATACATTGTGTACTTTGATGTAATTTTCCTTTTTCTTTCAATAAAATACCACTGAATTATCAAAAAAAAAAAAAACCTACTTTGTTGACCCTCAATTATGTGTTTATTGGATTATCTTGTCTGTTATAATCTTGAGTACATTGCATCGTGGTTGTCATTTGGGCATGGTAGTGTCAGGGAAGCCGGGCAGCATCGGGCTTGTCGGTATACCTCGGCTACTATAGTTGCCCAATCCCTCTCTCGCTAGGGATGCTATCCTGGGAGAGTTGGGTCGTAGGATCGGGGTATATCCGTAGTACACCCATTGGCGTTATAAGGTGGTATACTGGCTTATCGTTATCATTATCACTATTATATTGGGATTTTTGTTCAGGGTTCGTGGTTCGTTGATCGAGGTTCGTGGTTCATGGTTCGTGGTACAAGTTCAAGGTCAACCTGTATTCTTTATTGTATAACTCTAGCTTGGGCCTTAAGTCCTTCAAGAGTTACCTGATATCCTTTTTATTCTATAACTCTTGCTTGGGCCCTAAATCCTTGGAGACTTACCTTTGATTGTGCTCCTTATGTGACGCCCAAGATCACTACCGTACACTTATTAACTATTGCATCCACTATTTGTACATTTTCACTGTGCATTACTTGTTATTTTCTGTGGTTACTATTTATCATGTTTTTCAACCACTTATTTTATTTGAATTAGCATTTTTCCTAAATCATATTAATTATTTTAAGAATGAGAAAAATGTGTGTTTGGGCTAAATGCGTTAGGAGCATTCGTTTAGAAAATGCTCTAGTGATTCATATGAATAGTATTACGTAATCTAATATTGTTTTTGGAACTAGCTTATAATTAATTGCATTATGATTGATTTAATTAGACCTTTTAAGTTATTTTGGCTCATTTTTATTGTCAACACACACACACAAATTAATACATATAACACAATTAGCTCATATTTCACATATATGTCAAAACAACCATAAAAAAAATTTAGAAAATACCCTACATAGCATCAAGAAGGAAAGGAGAGAAATTGTACTTATCAACTCTTGGGTTCAAGCCATACCAAACAAGGATCAAGTGGCTTTGAGGGTTTTCTAACGTCCTATAAGCTCCTACACGTATTTGGTGAGGGATTGTGCACTCTTTTTGTGAATTCAAAGTTGATGCTATATTATGTAATTTCTAGATTTGTTGTTAATGGCTTGAGATATGATTCAAACTTGCTTTATAAGTCACATACATGTTGTAAAGACTATATTTATGTAGGATGTGAATAGTGACAAAATTTTAGGGTTTTGAGGAAATGAGCAATATAGCTTGATTAAATGCTTCAATTAGTTGCCTTAGATGTTAATGAGGGTGGATTAATGGCCCCATGTGGTTTAATTGCTCAGAACTTGGCTAAAATATAAAATTAGCGACTTTTAGAAAGGGATTTTGGGTGTAATGCGAATCTAGGTAAATTTAGTCATCACATTTAGTGTTCTTAGGCTATATAGGTGCTAGATATGCTTTTCTAAACCTCGGTTGAGTTCCAGTTAGGGTACTTGTAGTGTAAATGCATAAAGAGGAAAATTCGGACTTTTTGGGTAGTTGTGATTTAAAGTGTGATTTCAAGGTACTAAGTGGTATCATTAAGTGTCAATAGGAAGGTAGTATAGCTTGGTTGAGTATCTTGAACTTTGTATTCCGTTTGGAAGCTAATTAGCCTTGGTGAACAAAGGGGTTTTGGGTCAAATGTAAATCAGGGTGAATTTGATTGTTATATTGAGTGTTCTTAGGGTAAGTAGGGACTGAATATGCTTTTCTAACTCTTGGTTGAGCTTTGGTTAAGATACTTGTAGTCCAAACGCGCAAAGGGGTAATCGGGGCTTTTGTGGCTAATACGGGTTAATGAATGATTTCAAGGGTTCTAAGTATGCCATAATGTGTAACTAGAAGATTAAAATAACTAATTTGTGAATCTTGAGCCTTAGCCTTTGGTTTGGAGTTAAAATGACTTAGGATAACAAAAGGTGAAAACACGAGAATTGGGTGTTTTGGCACTTGTATTGTCAGGTAGTTGCTTGTTGTATATTTGAATGCATTCTAGAGTATATTTGAGCTTTTTACAGAGTTCCGTGAAAAATGTGTTGATGACCCCTTTGTGCACATATAGTTATTTTCATATTTAATGTTTAGATCTTGTTCTAATGTTTATATTACTTGTATTTTGTTAGAGATCAAATTCTATTAGACATTGCATGCTAAGTGATTAGGACTATAAGGATAGCTCATCTAGTTATATGATTATTGATTGTTGTAAATAAGAGTAATTAGAATTTATAACTTAAAATCTTAACTTGACGGTAATTGATGCTTTTAATGTCTTATATGCTGTCTAAAGATATGGTATGGTGAACTTTGTAGCCCAATTGTATGTGGAATATGAACTTGTGTGAATAAGTAGTTATAAATATAACTTCTATTGTTGTAGGGTTGAGTTAAATAAGAGTTGAATTGGAATTGTTATAGTTAATTGCTAAACTTATATGAACACCCTAGGGTTACATATTCGCGCTAATTCGGGAAAGTTGAAGTAAATTGGAGTCATTCTCTTGCGTGCTTGGCTTAATCCAGGTGATGGGGTCTTCATCCTTATATGCATAACAGTTTATTTACTTGTACATATATTACGTGCACTTATTGTCTATATCTTGTATGTGAGGGCAACCTACTTTGTTGTCTCTCAATCATGTGTTTATTGATTTATTCTATTGTTATCATTTTGAGTACAGTGCATCGTGGTTGCACAACTATTTGGGCATGGTAGTGTCGTGAAAACCAGGAGGCATCGGGCTTGCCAGTCTACCTCGGCTACCATGGTTGCCCAGTCCCTCTCTCGCTTGGGATGCTACCCAGGGAAAGTTGGGTCATAGGATTTTGGGGAACATCCGGAGTACACCCAACTTGGAGTTATAAGGGGATGCTAGCTTATCATTATCAGTGACATTATTCTTTAGATTTCTGTTCGTGGTTCGAGGATCGTGGTTCAAGAATTGGTTTATTCAGGATCATCGAGATTATATCCTTTTTATTGTGTGGTATTTCATTGAATTCTTGTGTCTATTTATTGTATAATACATATATTTGATGCATTGCACGAACCCCGAGATACTTTTCCCGTTTTTCCTTCCTGACTGGGCATACGTGTTTGGTATGTTCACCTTCGTTGCTAACAATTTCAGGTAAAGCAGGTTTGGCTTCCCTTGAGCCTGCTGAGGACAAGACTCGTGAGACTTCTTGACTACGTGATACCTTGCTGCTAGTTTTGTGGATGCTTGTATATGCTTCGTGGGCCCTAGCGCCAAGTAGATGTTAGTTGTTTATAGTCTATTTTGTGGCCTATGGTCTTGTATATATTCTTGGCCTTTTTGAATGTTGCAAGGTGTTGTAATTCTAGCCAACATGTTTGACAGGATTGAAAATGGTTGTAATAACTTAAAGTACTTTTGTTTTTTGTCTTTTATGCATGCTTGGGTGTGATAGGTAAGTGACTGATGGTCTTTAATTATAAGAATGGTTTATAGACAAGGTTAAAGTGGTATGATAAGTGATTTTATAACATAGTATTTCTATGGTTGAATCCCACGCATGTTTGTGTGCTTATCTTGTTGTTTTATCTTAGGCCCGAAAGGCCTTGAGACGGGGCATAGCCGGTTGGTTGAAGTTGGAGTTATAGGAGAATGTTGGATTATGTCTTTGTGATTGTATTATGTTATTCACAGGTTATCGATTAGTCCTATAAACAGGGGAGACTCCATTCGTTTCCCCCCTTTTTTCGTGACTTGGGTTTTGGATCGGGTTGTGTTTAGTGGATATATAGAGCTTCTGTTTCCGTGAGGGAATGGGGCGTTACAATTGGTATCAGAGCTTTGATGCTCTCAGCCGAGACATGGTCCTCGGTCTATTGGGTAGTGAACCTCGAGTACGTTCATGTGAAGTGAGTTTTGAATAAGTATGTCTTTGCATGCAGATTTGTGTTCACTTGAGTAAAATGTGCTCTTATGTATTATATTTGGGTGAAATAGAAAGTTTAGGTGAAATATATAACTATGAGATTACATGTGATTTAAATGGAAAATATGATCCTATGTGAATTGCTTGTTGGAAATATGAAGAATGTGTTAAATGTACAAATATGTGACTATGTATACTTGTTTGGTTTTGATCGGAATGTACACCTATGTGACTACGTGTTCCAATGTGCCTTGACCATGTATGAGTGGTATTTATAACGGTATATAATGAATAAATGTGAAACATATACTTTTAATTATATATGTTACTTACCTTAGTTTTTATTAGAAAACTTGCATTTAAGTGACTAATTTAGGTAATTATATGGAATAAAGTAGATGTTAAGTAAAATGAATATTAACTGCTTACGATATAATTAGTAGTTGTATAATTAGTTGGTATATCAACTATGTATCAATGTTAGTTACTTAATGTGTGAAAAGTACATTTAATATTTTTTGTGCATAACATAGCTTCTTATTCGGATTTCTTACTCGGGACTTCAGTCATGGTATTTCTTAATATTCTACTTGGCATTTCTCAGTGGCATTCGTATGTGGAATCATTATTGGACCCTACTTAACTTCATTCCTGGTATTTCTATATGGATATTCTAGTGATACTCCTCGGCATTATTAGAGGGGATTCCCATATGATATTCACATGAGGACTTCTAATCAATGTTTACAGAAGAGCCTTTATTTGGCTATATTATTCAGGATTCCTTCTGTAAAGCTTCTGGTATTTTCAATAGATTCCTCAACGATGTTAGTATGAGTATTCTCTTTGTAGACTTGTCAGTGCACTTCTTTGGCCGCAGATCCGTTTAGAGTTGTGTCAATTGATGCGAGATCTTTTGAAGAATGAGAAATTGCGAGGTCGCAATTTGTTTAAGGGGAGAAGGATGTGACGCCCAAGATTACTATTGTACACTTATTAACTATTGCATCCACTATTTGTGCATTTTTACTATGCATTACTTATTACTTTCTGTGGTTACTATTCATCACGTTTTTCAACCACTTATTTTCTTTGAATTAGCATTTTTGCTAAATCATATTAATTAATTTAAGATTGAGAAAAATGTGCATTTGGGCTAAATGTGTTAGGAGCATTCGTTTAGAAAATGTTCTAGTGATTCGTATGAATAGTGTTACGTAATCTAATATTGTTTTTGGAACTAGCTTATAATTAATTGCATTAGGATTGATTTAATTAGACCTTATAAGTTATTTTGGCTCATTTTTATTGTCAACACACACATACAAATTAATACATATAACACAATTAGCTCATATTTCACATACATGTCAAAACAAGCATAAAAACAATTTAAAAAATACCCTACATATCCCCCACCCCACCCCCAAACCCGATAGCATCAAGAAGGAAAAGGAGATAAATTTTGCTCGTCAACTCTTGGGTTCAAGCCATACCAAACTAGGATCAAGTGGTTTTGAGGGTTTTTTTAACTTCCTATAAGCTCCTACACATATTTGGTGAAGGATTTTGCACTCTTTTTATGAATTCAAAGTTGATGCTATATTATGTAATTTCTAGATTTGTTGTTAACGGCTTAAGATATGATTCAAACTTGCTTTATAAGTCACATACATGTTGTAGAGACCATATTTATGCATTTGTTTAGCTTTTTAAATGGTTAAATTCGTTAGTTGATTGTAGGGAGTGAATAGTGATGAAATTTTAGGGTTTTGAGGAAATGAGCAATATAGCTTGATTAATTGCTTCAATTAGTTGCCTTAGATGTTAATGAGGGTAGATTAATGGCCCTGTGTGGTTTAATTGCTCGGAACTTGGCTAAAATGCAAAATTGGCGACTTTTAGAAACGGGTTTTGGGTGTAATGCGAATCCGGGAAAATTTAGTCATCACATTTAGTGTTCTTAGGCTATATAGGTGCTAGATATGCTTTTTTAAACCTCGGTTGAGTTCCGGTTAGGGTACTTGTAGTGTAAATGCATAAAGAGGTAAATTCAGACTTTTTGGGTAATTGTGATTTAAAGTGTGATTTCAAGGTATTAAGTGGTGTCATGAAGTGTCAATAGGAAGGTAGCTGCTTGGTTGCGTATCTTGAACTTTATATTCCGTTTGGAAGCTAATTAGCCTTGGTAAACAAAAGGGTTTTGGGTCAAACATAAATCAGGGTGAATTTGATTGTCATATTTGGTGTTCTTAGGGTAAGTAGGGACTGAATGTGCTTTTCTAACTCTTGGTTGAGCTTTGGCTAAGATACTAGTAGTACAAATGCGCAAAGGGGTAATCGGGGCTTTTGTGGCTAATACGGGTTAATGAATGATTTCAAGGGTTCTAAGTGTGACATAATGTGTAACTAGAAGATTAGAATAGTTAGTTTGTGAATCTTGAGCCTTAGCCTTTGGTTTGGAGTTAAATGACTTAGGATAACAAAAGGGGAAAATGCGGGAATTGGGTGTTTTGGCACTTGTATTGTCAGGTAGTTGCTTGTTGTGTATTTGAATGCATTCTAGAGTATATTTGAGCTTTTTGCAGAGTTTCGTGAAAAATGTGTTGATGACCCCTTTGTGCACATATAGTTAATTTCATATTTAATGATTAGATCTTGTTCTAATGTTTATATTACTTGTATTTTGTTAGAGATCAAATTCTATTAGACATTGCATGCTAAGTGAGTAGGACTATAAGGATAGCTCATCTAGTTATATGATTATTGATTGTTGTAAATAAGAGCAATTGGAATTTATAACTTATAATCTTAACTTGACAGTAATTGATGCTTTTAATGTCTTCTATGCTATCTAATGATATGGTAAGGTGAACGTTGTTGCCCAATTGTATGTGGAATATGAACTTGTGTGAATAAGTGATTATAAATATAACTTCTATTGTTGTAGGGTTGAGTTAAATAAGAGTTGAATTGGAATTGTTATAGTTAATTGCTAAACTTATATGAACACCCTTGGGTTACATATTCACGCTAATTCGGGAAAGTTGAAGTAAATCAGAGTCATTCTCTTACGTGCTTGGCTTAATCCAGGTGAGTGAGTCTTCATCCTTATGTGCATAATAGTTTATTTACTTGTACATAGATTACGTGTACTTATTGTCTATATCTTGTGTGTGAGGGCAACCTACTTTGTTGTCCCTCAATTATGCGTTTATTGGTTTATTCTATTGTTATCATTTTGAGTGCATTGATTGTGGTTGCACAACTATTTGGGCATGGTAGTGTCGTGGAAATCGGGTGGCATTGGGCTTGCCGGTCTACCTCTGCTACCATGGTTGCCCAGTCCCTCTCTCGCTTGGGATGCCGCCTAGGGAGAGTTGGGTTGTAGGATTTCGGGGTACATCCGGAGTACACCCAACTTGGGGTTATAAGGGGATGTCGGCTTATCGTTATCAGTGACATTATTCTTTGGATTTCTGTTCGTGGTTCGAGGATTGTGGTTCAAGAATTGGATTATTCAGGATCATCGAGATTATATCCTTTTTATTGTGTGGTATTTTATTGAATTCTCGTGTCTATTTATTGTATAATACATGTATTTGATGCATTGCACGAACTCCGAGATATTGTTCCCATTTCCCTTTCCTCACTGGGCATACGTGTTTGGTATGCTCACCCTCATTGCTAACAATTTCAGGTAAAGCAAGTTTGGCTTCCCTTCAGCCTGCTGAGGACAAGACTCGTGAGACTCATTGACTACGTGATACCTTGCTACTAGTTTTGTGGATGCTTGTATATGCTTCATAAGCCCTAGCGCCAAGTAGATGTTAGTTGCTTATAGCCTATTTTGTGGCCTATGGTCTTATATATATTCTTGGCCTTTTTGAATGTTGCAAGGTGTTGTAAGTCTAGCCAACATGTTTGACGGGATTGAAAATGGTTGTAATAACTTAAAGTACTTTCGTTTTTTTGTCTTTTATGCATGCTTGGGTGTGACAGGTAAGTGACTGATGGTCTTTAATTATAAGAATGGTTTATAGACAAGGTTAGAGTAGTATGATAAGTTATTTTATAACATAGTATTTCTATGGTTGAATCCCATGCATGTTTGTGTGCTTATCATGTTGTTTTATCTAAGGCCCGGAAGGCCTTGAGATGGGGCATAGCTGGTTGGTTGAAGTTGGAGTTATAGGAAAATGTTGGATTATGTCTTTGTGATTGTATTCTGTTGTTCGCAGGTTATCGATTAGTCCTATAAACAGGGGAGACTCCGTCTGTTTCCCCCTATTTTTCGTGAGTTAGGTTTTGGATCGGGTTGTGTTTAGTGGATATATAGAGCTTCTGTTTCCGTGAGGGAACGGTGCGTTACACCATATGTGTTTTGTCTAGTTTCATATACTTAAATATTGGTTATATTGATATTGTATTCTCATGGTTATTTTATATACTTGCCTTATTGTGTCATTTACCTGCCTTGATGTATAATGCTTAATTTGTTATTTGCATATTAGTCTCGTACTGTTAATTTATCTTACTGTTGTTTGTTGCATTGCACACAAACATTTTTGAAAACTCCCTGATTACATGTCCCTCCCTCACTAGGCATATGTAATTAGTATGCTCACTCCCTCTTTCTAATCATTTCAGGTTCGGTGCCTTCAAAGTCTGTGGAAAGAAAGCTCGAGAGATTCTTTGATTGAATGTTCTAGTCTTAGTTAATTGTTCTATGTAGATTTGTGATAGTTATGTTTCTTTTGAGGCCTGTGTGCCTTGTATATGTTGGTTGTTATAAGGAGTGTAATGTAAAATTAAAGTCTTGTAGGAATTGATAATTAGTAGTGGGTTTGTAATAACTTTTATTGCTTTACTTTATTGCCTAATGGTTTGCATGCTTGTGTGGGTTAGGTAGAGATAGTTGGAAGACTTAAAATATAAGAAAGTTAGATAAAAAGGATTGTGGTAAGATAAGCATAATTATGATATTAGTATTTTGATAACTAGTGGAACGCGTGCTTTCATGTTGTCTTTATTATAGAAAGGCTCGGATGGCCTTAGGAACTTGGAAAGTTATGGTTGTGAATGTGACGCCCGGAAATTTTATCACATCATTTAAATAACTGTTGCATAAATTACTTGAGCATCTTATGTGCACTACTCTTCTTGTTTGATTGATTTACTATTTAGCACTATTCATAAGAAATTCGAATGTTATAAAAGTTCAATTTAATATTTTTCCTAAGTCATATGACCCATAAAAAGAATTGGGAACTTGTCATTTCAGACTTTTGAGCTCGGAAACATGCATTTGAAAAATATTTTTCGGGTCACTTGAATAGTGTTACGTACGTAACAACCTTAGTTTTGACTTAGTTAGTATTTGATTAGTAATTAAGCTCATTTGACCAAGTTTTATGTAGCATTTGACCACAATTTATTGCACATATATATCTATATATTAAAGTTATTACCATTTAACAAAAACAACTCATCAAACAAAGCAAAAAATTCCCCTTGTGTCCCCTCCCTAAAACCGACACCCTCGAGGAGAAAAAAGAGAAGAAATTCTTCAACAATCTTGCTAGCTTGGCTCTTGGAGTTTGTTTGAGCATCCTAGGGTTCCCAACAAGCTTCTACACATCAAAAATTGTGAGGGAAATGC
The DNA here is from genome assembly GCA_037974665.1 of Ehretia macrophylla. Taxonomy (NCBI): domain Eukaryota; kingdom Viridiplantae; phylum Streptophyta; class Magnoliopsida; order Boraginales; family Ehretiaceae; genus Ehretia; species Ehretia macrophylla. Next base: position 3,816,313 of record CM075766.1, read on the forward strand.
ATCTTTTTCTTGAGTTTAAGTTGTTGCACATATGTTGAATTTTCTTGTATTGTTGAATATTGCTATATTGCTTGCTATGGGTGTTTGATACATGTTATTTAGAGCCTCTAGAACTAACTTATGTAGCTTGTTAGCAAATTTTATGGTAGAATGCATAGATTGATTGAAAGAGATGATGAATAGTATAGTGAATAGTGAAATCCAAAAATTTAGAGTTTTTGATATAATTTGTTAATTATATTGAATTAAGGCTTTCTTTAGGTGCTTTAGACATTAGTGAAACTAGACAAAGACTCACGTGAGATTGAATTGCCCGAAAATGAGTTAAAATGCAAAATTTGTTAACTTTAAAAAGGAAAATTTTCACGTAATGCAATCCAGGCACGTTTGAGCTTTAGATTATGTATCCTTGGGCCATGGAAGCACTGATGGTGCTTTCGCTGCGTGAAATTGGGGTCCAGATAGGGTAGTCGTAGTTAAAACCCACTTGAGGCCTTTCCGAGCTTTTGCCTCCAAAGCAGGTTTTCATGGCTTTAATAGGTGAGCTTTGATATCCTTAGGGATGTAGTATGGTGGGTTTATCGAATCGGAGTTTTGAATTTCATATGGAAGTAGAATTGCCTAGTTGAAAAAGGGAACTTTGGAACGAAGGTTTGAATTTGTCTTGTTTGAATAGCAAGATGACCTTAGATGTGTTAGGAAGCCTCTAAAATGTATTTATGATGTGGTTTGGTTAATCGAATTGGGTAACTGTAGTTCAAATCACTTAAAGAACTTTTTGGTGTTTTTGTGTAATCATGCTTGGAAATGCGGGTTCATGGCATTTAGGTGTATCAAAATATGGCTAAATGGGATTGGTAAAGTTAGATTTGAAGTTTAAAATCGTACGTGAAGTTTAGAACCTAATTCGTAAGCAATTTGAAAATAGTTTTGTTAGAATTTATATGAATTGGTTGAACTTGTTGTTTAGTTAGTTAATTGGACTATTTAATTGCTATATTTGATTTTTAATTGAGTTATATATGTTGTATTGAATAAATAAGCATAGTAATGACTCTTAGAACATGTTATAGTTGAATTATATTTAAGTGTTAAAGTAGTTGTCTTGATTGGAAGTTTAACTTGATATTCCTTGTGGTATAAACGAAGTTAAGTTAGTTAGGAAGTTTAACTTGTTAGATGGTAACGTAGCTAATGCCCTTGCAAGACTAAGGAAAGGCTTTAGAGTCATTTGTGTGATTTTTTCGGCTATGTGGCAATTTGATATAAAGGTGATTATATATAACTTCTATTATTGTGGATTAAGTTAAACAAAAGTTAAGTTAAGTTAAGTTAGAAATTAATATAGATAATTGCTAAAGTGCTAAACTTATATGAACACGCTAGGGTACATGTCCAAGTTAGTTCGAGGAAGTTAGGGTAATTAGAGCTATTATCTTGCATATTTAGTTGGATCCAAGGTGAGGGAGTCTTCATTCCTTTTGTGCATATTAGCTTATTTTATTATATGATTTAATCTAAATGGATAAATTTTATACGTACTATTTTCATGCTATCTTGCGAATTACTTGAATTAGTTGCAAGGGTAATTGTTTATGTTGCTATAATTGCTCTCTTTGGTTATCAAATGTGTTATATGATATGTATGGGGTGAGGCTAGCCTACTTTGTTACCTCCCCACTTGATTTGAAAATAAGATTCGTGATTCGTTACTCGGGGTTGCACAACCTTTTTGGGCAAGGTAATGTTGAGTAACACGGGCGGCGTCGAGCTTGGCGTGCTCCCTCGGCTACCATGGTTTCCCAGTCCCTTCTCGCTGAGGCATACTCCCCTACCCCAGAGGCGTGGTTCACCTTGTTGGGGCATACGGACCTACCTCAAGAGATATGGGTCGTAGGATCGGGGTACATCCGGAGTACCCCAATTTGGAAGAATAAGGGTTTGCCGGCACTTGCGTGAAATTCATGGTAAGAGATTGAAGACTTGAAGTGAAACCGTATCCTTTTAATATGTGGTTAATTACTTGTTTACTTGGTTTTGTTATTTGATGTTGAATATGCTTTTATCCTGATGCATATCATGTTGCATGTTTGGTATGTTGCATCACCCCCCTCAGTGAGTATACCAGTTGTATACTCACCCTCGTCTCTAACACCTTTCAGGTTCAGCATCTTTGCAAGGTGATACAGGGAAAGCTCGAGAGTTACCTTGTTTGGTTGTGTTGGCTTTCATTATTAATACTTGTGAATCCATGTGAATTAGTGAAGTGATTTGAATTGTAATTTGATTGGAGCTATAGAAACTCGGCTAGTAATTGTATTGGATCTTGTTTGTATTTGGTTCGTAGGTGGCCTGTAATAGCTTAATGGACTACGTTATTGTTTAATGGTCGTGCATGCTTGCTTGGGTTAATGGAGTTAGTAGGCTGGGTTAATAGACAAGTCAATTGAAGAGATAAAGTTAAAATGGTATGATAAGTGACTTTATAACATAGTATTTCAATATTTGAGGCCTATGCATTCTTGTGTACCTATTTTGTTGACTCTAAGGCTTGGATGGCCTTGAGATTAGGCGTAGCTTAGTGGTTGAATTTGAAGTATATGAAAATGTTGGATTATGGTTTTGTAGTTTTATTCTATTATTCGCAAGTTTTTGATTGGTCCTATAAACAGGGGAGACTCCATCCGTTTCCCCTAAATTTTTGTGCTTTGGGTTTAGGATCGGGACCCCAGTCTCATGAGGGATCGGGGTGTTACAGTAGTGGTATCAGAGCTTAGTTAGTTCTCAGCTGGGACATGGTCCTCGGTCTCGTGGGTAGTGAACCTCGAGTGCGTGCATGTGAAGTGTCTTTTGAATAGGTATGTGCTTGTATGTGGACTTGCGTTTGCTTAAGTGAAAATATGTTCTATAGGTTACATTGGTGTGAAATAGGAAGATTTTGTAATATGTATAACTATGTGATTATGTGTGACTTAAGTGGAAATGGGTTTCTACGTGATTTGCTTATTTAAATATGATGATTGTAATAGACGAACAAATATGTGACTAGGAGTACTTTTATGTGGTGTATTTGTTAGTATATGTACTTCACATACTATCTATTGCATGCATACATATAATCTCATTTGAATTGGTAAGCAAACTCTCCCCTATAGAGATTGCCATAAGTGGATTTCTAAGGTGTGGACCAGCAAAGCCAGATATAGTTCATATTTGTGATCAACAAGAAGTCATTCAAGAAGCCAATTTGGGATTTGCCTTGGGTATTTTCTTCGGTATTTTCATTCGGACTTCTTGCCTGGAATTGTATTTGGTATTTTTTAGAAATTCTTGCATAGCAATCATGTTGGAGTTCTTATGTGGGGATCACATTCAGAGGGATTCTTATTCGGACTTCTGGATTGGTATTTTTACTCGGAGCCTTTATTTGGCATTCATAATTGGAATTTCTTTTGACTTCTCACTCTGGATTTCTCATCGGGTATTCTTCCAATTTTCATACGAAGATTTTGTTGGAATTCTTATAGGTATTTGTGAAACCCCACTTTTCTGCTTATCTCGTTTTACGTGCTTTACCTCGTTTTGCGTGCATATGATCTGTTTATGTGCTATAGGACCTAGAAAGTTATAATTTTGATGTCAATACTTCTAATACGTGCTAAATGTGCATTCATGAAATTTTCATCAAAAACGGAGTTAGAAATTTTATCGTCGATTTTCAGTGAATAGTGTTTTCGAAACACGTCCGCTATAATTTTGAAACTGGTCTTTTTAACCCTTCTAGACCTAGTCCACGGACTTTAATAGACCTGTGTTTGATGAAAACGGTTTTAAAATCGGCTTAAGAATTTATTAGGGTTTTTACACCGACTTTTGCGAAAATCGAGTTTTAAGCCGACTCGGGTGAAATTGTTGGATTGTAAAACTTCTTGTCACCTAAAAATAATCCACTTGAGATATCTTGGGGGTGGCATAATTATTTTTAACTTGGTGAGCACTAAAATGCAATTAAAGTCATTAAAAACACAAAAATACTAATTAAAACTAACTTTGACTTTGCATTTTTTTTAATTGACCAAGCTTTTAAATACTCCTTGTCATCAACACACACTCACACAACACAAAACACACTCCTCAAACACACACAAGGCCGAGAGAAAAGAGGGAGAAAAAGAAAGAGAAAAACTCAAGCTTTCAATCCAATTTTTCAAAGAAAAACCTAGTTTTTGTCCGTGAAACTTCGCACCGACTTAGATTCTGCTTGTTGGGCACGCATAGCACGCATTCCTAGGCTTATATCGCATCTAAGGTGAGAGAAAAATTCTAGATCTCAAAATGTCATTTTTGTATTTTTGCGTATAAATGAAGATTGAACCGTTAGAATTGAAATCTGATGTTAGATTATTGCTCCATGCATGCTAGGGATCGTTATATACCAATACTACGAATTTCTGTCGGATGTAGCATAATTTTTATTTTTCGGGTATTTAATTTTGATTAAAATGTTCAAAGTTGAATTAAATGAGTTGTGTTGATCGAAATCGATTGCCGTCGATTTCTAAATACTTGATAATTACGTGTTAGAGCTGTTGTAATGCCGAATTTTCGATTACATTGTTCGTGTGAAAATCCGGAAATTTCAGCCTAGGTGCCTTGAGGTTTTAGGGTTATCGGGCATGATTTGGAGGTGTTATGGTGGATTTCCGAGAGGGTTAATGTAGTAGGTTGAATGGGTGAGTGATAGAAACTGATTTGGCAATGTTTGGATTAGTAGATTGTAAGTTATGAATTTTAGAAGTTTAGGTTGTCATTCTTTAATTTCTTGAACGATGCCTTTAGATGGTTGGGTGGTGTTGAGTGATTGAATTGTGAGTTGTTGATGGGTAAATTAGAGTTTGATTGTGTGTTTAATGCATGTTCGGTTAGATGGCCTACTTTGTCATCTAACTTAGTTATTTGTTGTTTAATTGATTATTGATGTTATTGATGATGATGATATGATTATTGATGATGATAAAATGATATTGATTGATTATTGAGTACGGGAATCGGGCACTTTTGTTGCTGATCTCTCGGAATATTGATGATTGATGTTTATTATTATTGCTGGGTCTCTAGTATGTGTGTGCCACCTCTCGGGCAGCATCGGGCTGTCGGGTTGATAACGGCATGACTATCAAAGATCGCCTCCAGCTCGCATGACGGAGGTGTCATGGAGGGCGAGGTTATTGGGGGTACCCCGGGTGCGTGAGTAATGGGGAGTTACAAGAAGAATGGTTGAGATCGTGATGGCGTTTGGAGCTACACCAATTAGAGAGAGTATCCTTTATTGAATGGTCATATAGTTATGTGATGATAGTATTATTTATTGTTATTGTGTGTTTACTGACTCAAAGGATTATTCCAAGGAGTTTAGTAGACCTTGCTCGAGATCTATCGGATCCTCACTGGGCTTATTTATATAAGCTCACTCTCTATTATTGCATGCTTATAGGTGTACTTGAGCAGGATTACGGGTACGTGCCTCCTGAAGAGGAGAATGTGGAAAATGTGCCGTATGTGGACGAGTCCTATGTGCCAGAGTCTTGTCCTTGATGCTTGAGATGTTGTATACTCTATTATCTTGTATATTAACCTAGTTGTCTTTTATTCCTTGTAATTTATGATGTATAAGTTGTAGTAAGATAATGAACTAAATGATGCTAACTTAGTAGTCTTTCTTTTGTTATGATCTAGGTTGCTAAGTTTGTTTATAATCTATTTTGATATGTATGTATAGCCTATGTACTATGTTGGAACGGAGGCGCATAACTATGAATGAGTTGATGAAAGAATGTTTAATGTATGAAATGGTTGCGTTGTTTGTTGTTAATTTGATTGTGGAGTTGGTTGGTGATTTGTGGAGTTTGATGTATGTTGTTATTAAGGGTTGGTTTAGAGCCCTGATGTTCATGTTACTGTCGTTATGCTGTCGAAATTCCGTTGCGTTCTGACTGATTGTAAGAGGGGTCGAGTTGGGGCGTGACAGTATTCATGAGTGATGGGGTTCTAGGGAGAAGGCTCTTATTGGTGTGTTCCTCTGGTACTTCTACTTGGAATTCTTTGTGATTTCGTATTCAGGGTATTCAAGATGCTTTTGTGGATTTCTCTTGAAAAGAAGAAATTGCGAGGATGCAATTTGTTTAAGGGGGAGAGAATATGACGCCTGGGAATTTTATCACATCATTTAAATAATTGTTGCATAAATTACTTGAGCATCTTATGTGCACTACTCTTCTTGTTTAATTGATTTACTATTGAGCACTATTCATAAAAAATTCGAATGTTTTAGAAGTTTGATTTAATATTTTTTCTAAGTCATATGACCCATAAAAGGAATTGAGAACTTGTCATTTCGGACTTTCGAGCTCGGGAACATGCATTTGAAAAATATTTTTCGGGTCACTGGAATAGTGTTACGTACGTAACAACCTTAGTTTTGACTTAGTTAGTATTTGATTAGTAATTAAGCTTGTCACGCCCCAACTCAACCCCTCCTACGATCAGTCAGGACGCAACGTGTGATAACCCGAACCCGGCATGCATTTAATAGCACTTGACTGCATTTGATTAGATGTTTAATTAGTTAAATCATCTAATTTTCACTGTTTTGTTATTTCTTTTAGAAGAATTCGAAAAGGATTTATATTAATTGATTAAAAGATTATTACCTATTTCTAATAATTGTAGTACTTGAATTTATTCTCTTGTGATTAATTAAGTGTCATCTTAAATGTTAATATTTAATTTCACTTGATTACATGTTTATATTTATTTGTTCATTTGTAACTTAACGTTAACTTCATAAATTCTTTAAAATGATCTAGAAATAGTTAAATTAATTATTTTAAATGAATATTAATTACCTTGATTGTTTTGATTATTTTAATAATCGGTTTTGGTTGGTTTGCATTAAAATCACTCGGTTTTCGAATAAATGAGGAAAGTAACTCCGAGCCGGAGTGAATTTTAAACTATTCTACTTTTCAAAGAAATAGAGTTTTATATTATTGTTCATCACTTTATTAGCGATCGATTAGTGACCGTTCGATCGTAGAATTTCAAAAATAAGAGTTAGAGAAACATTTTTCGGATTTAGTGAAAAATGTTTTTAGCTTAATTTAACTAGTTTTAGTTATTTTTCATTTAATTGCATTGTTTTAACTTGAATTAGATTTAATGGCATCAAAATAAGCTTATTCAATTATTTTTAACTAAAGTTTGATTTTACAAAAGACCAAAATGCCCTTTGTCACCTAATAAATAATAAAACAAGGCTAAAATAAAAAAAAATTTGCAAAATGCCTCCTATGTCCTAGCCATGGCCGAAAATCACAAAGAAGAAAAAAAGATGATTTTTCTTGCATTTTCTTCTACAATTGCGCGTGGAATTGCTCGGGGATCGTGGCTTAGGTCCTTGCGGGTCTTGGTCTTCAATCTCGGTGAGGGTTTTCACGCTTTTGTGCATTTTAATTTGAATTTGATTTTTGAGTCAATTTTTCAGATTTGATATTTATCGCGTAATAATGCCTGTTATTGCTTGAAATAGCTTGCTTAGGGTTCGTAGAGCATTGTTTGATAGTTATTTAACAATTTTTACAGTTGAAAATGCGTATTTGAAATTGGGGAAAAATATGAATAGTGAATTATGAATAGTAAACCCTAGAATTTTGGATTTCGATCCGAATTACGATTGATTGATTTGGATATGTGCCATTAGTGATAGAAAGATAAAATGTGAAATAAAAATAGATCGGCCTTTGTTAAAATTGGAAATTAGACAAAGATACGTAAAGGGGCCGTTTGACCAAAAGTTGACCGAGCTCGAATTGAGTTGAGAGTTTCATAATTGAGGGCATGGAAGCACTTTTGGCGTTGTTGTGGCATTGATTGAATGACCGGTTAGCATAGCTGTAGTTCAAACGCAATAGGTAGACTTTCGGGTCTCGGTTGAGAAAGTGAAGTTTAGTGATATAGAAACGAGCCTTGTAGTGCCTGAGTCAATGTAGAGGAATCGGTTTCCTAATTCCGTAGCTCGTTTGTTCGCAATTGTCCTTGGAAGTTGGGGTTGAATAGTGTTATTTGTTATTTTCGTGTTTGAACTGCCGTTACTTGTTTAATTGTTGTTATTGTTGCTTATTATTGCCTGTTATGCTTGAAAAGTTAGTTGAATGCTAGTATTGATTGTGATTTCTTGTTATCTCGTTTGTTGTCACTAGTTTGTATTACTGTGCTATCGCTCGTTATCGCATTGTATCGAGTCTTGCATTGCATAGTGTCTCGCGCGTGAGTGATGTGCCTCTCTGGGTAGTCTCGGGTTGCCAGTGTTGGTTGCTCTAGCTCCGCTGCTATTCCCTTTCTCGCTTGGGTTGCCTCTCAAGGAGATTTGGGTCGTAGAATTGATGGTTACTCCCGGGGTATTCCAAACTGGTATTATAAGGTGGTTGCGCGCTTATTGTCATCGTTGTCAACATCAAGCTCGAGATTGATGTATCGCTCGTGAAATGGTACATTGCTCGTATGAGTGAACCACAGCCTTCAGAGTGTGGTATAGCTTTAAAGGGATGTGTTAATGCTTTCTTGATTGTTTATAGTATTGTTGTTTGTATTGAATGTTTCCTTATTGTCTTTATTGCTTAACTGTGTTTATTTGCATTGCACGATCTTCTTTCTCTCCAACTCGATATCTTTCTCGCCCTCATTGAGTATACGTGTTGTGTATACTCACTCCTCACCACCACATTTCAGGAAATGCCTTGTTAGCTGAAAAGTTCATGGATATGTGTTAGTTCGTGCCTGAAGAGTTGTCTTGCGTGCTTTGTGGCTTGAGTTGTCAAAGATGTAAAGATGTATGTTCATATGTTGTATGTATTTATTGTTAAAAGAAATGTAATTTAATCTAGCTAAGTAGTTGAGGTAGATTGATAAGTTAGTTATGTATTCAGTAGTATAGTTAACCCGATGCATGTTTGTAATTGTCTTAAGAAAAGAGTGAGAATGGTATGATAGTATATTTTGTGCAGTAGATTAGTATGGATTAAATGTCAAGCTTGAATGTTCTTGTAAAAGAGGTAAAGAGATAGGTTAGCTTTAAACTGGAAATGTATATTTATATGCTGTGTTTAGTTGTTAAGAACCAAGGCTCGGATGGCCTTGAGGTGGTTTTGAATGTTTGGACATGGTATTGGTCCACTTATATGCTATCGCAGGTTTTACATTTTTCCTAGAAACAGGGGAGACTCCGTCCGTTTTCCCTGAAAATTATGCCCGGGTTTGGTTTGGGTTGTGATTAGATCTATTGATAGAACCTCCGGTCTCGAGAGGGATCGGGGTGTTACAGGTGGTATCAGAGCTTGTTTAGCTCATAGGCCGGGACAAGGTCCTCGGTCTGGTGGGTAGTGGTCCTTGAATGTGTGCTTGTTAAGTGTGTCTTGAAAGTGTATGCTTGTATGTGAGATTATGTGTCTTCACATGAATGTGTGCTCTTATGCGATATAGTTATATATTATGTGCTAATTGTGTGCTAAGTGAAGTAAAGTGTCTAGTTGTGCATTGAATTGACCTATCGAATTGGTATTGTGAATCGAATCGAGCTCGTGAATTATTATTTGCTTGAAGTATTACTTGTAATGTGTGTATAGAATGTCTTGAATTAGCTATGTCGTGATTTGAATTGATTATGTTGTGCTTGACTTGATTGCCGTGCTTGAGTGACTTTGTTGAATAAACTGTTTGTAAACTTGCTTGCATAATAGTTTAAGGCATGTGTATAACTGTGATATATTTGCATTCATACATGTCCTATGGAAATGGTAAGTAAGTCATCTTCCTTCCCTGAAGAAAGTGGTTTACTGCTGGCTTTTCAAGGTGTATGGATTGGCAGGAAATGAATGACATTTGACTAGCCTTATTTGGGGAGTTGGTGTTTGTTTATGGAGCTCAGTTGTTGGCACACTTCTAAGACTCTTATTTGTGAATGGCAATCATAAAAAGATAACTTTCTTTGGGGTTTCTGTATGATGGCTCTTGGTAGCATTCTTGGATTTCTTACTGGGTGTTCTTTGGAGACTTCTATTGGCACTTCTTGGTAGACTTGGCTATTGGGTTTTTAGTTGGACTTACTGCATGGTATTATCTATGGCATATGTGTCTCGGTCTTTATTGGAGTGTTACTGGTATTCCTTATTGGAAATTCTTCAATGGCATTCTCTAGGATTCTTAGTGGTCATTTATTTAGTATTACTTATTGAGCAATTCTTGGTACTTTCTTACTGGAGCATTGTTCGGGTATTTTCTTTGGCATCCCTCAGTTGGTTTGGTAACTGGAATCCCTATCAGACTCATTATCTCATATTACTTACGGTATTCTTTGGAATTCTTATCGAGCATTTTACTAGTATTTTCCTTATTGGCATTTATTGAAAGATCCTACACTTGGAATTCTGCTTGGACATATTATCTTGTACTGTTTACGGCTTCTCCTTCGGCCTTTCCACTCAGGGGAAATCTATACTTGCTGTTTGACTAAGATGTTGTGGTAGGAACTCAGTGATTGGAAGATTTCATTTAGAGGTTGGCCTTTGGTATTCTTCTCTATATTCCTTTACATAACTTTCAGCTGGGTCTATTTACGGTAGTCAGTACTGCATGAGGTGCATCTATTTTGGCTATCTCTTAACTTTCTTATTTGGTACTTGTTAGACTTCTATTGAAGATTCTTAAATAGGGTATTCCTTCGGTACTCTTCCTACCATTAGTATGTGGTATTGATGATATTTACAGTATCTTTGCTTCAGTCTTTAGTTGGTATTTCTCGGCATTCTTGATTGGAATTTCTATTCGGGATTTCCTACGAGCATTCTTATATTTTATCTTGCTCAACAATCGATGAAGATTTATTAGAGTTGGATTTTAGATGATACATAGTCCTATTGGAAGAAGAATTGCGAGGACGCAATTGTTTTAAGGGGGGAATTATGTGATAACCCGAACCCGGCATGCATTTAATAGCACTTGACTGCATTTGATTAGATGTTCAATTAGTTAAATCATCTAATTTTCACTGTTTTGTTATTTCTTTTAGAAGAATTCGAAAAGGATATATATTAATTGATTAAAAGATTATTACCTATTTCTAATAATTGTAGTAATTGAATTTATTCTCTTGTGATTAATTAAGTATCATCTTAAATATTAATATTTAATTTCACTTGATTACATGTTTATATTTATTTGTTCATTTGTAACTTAACGTTAACTTCATAAATTCTTTAAAATGATCTAGAAATAGTTAAATTAATTATTTTAAATGAATATTAATTACCTTGATTGTTTTGATTATTTTAATAATCGGTTTTGGTTGTTTTGCATTAAAATCACTCGGTCTTCGAATAAATGAGGAAAGTAACTCCGAGCCGGAGTGAATTTTAAACTATTCTACTTTTCAAAGAAATAGAGTTTTATATATTGTTCATCACTTTATTAGCGATCGATTAATGACCGTTCGATCGTAGAATTTCAAAAATAAGAGTTAGAGAAATATTTTTCGGATTTAGTGAAAAATATTTTTAGCTTAATTTAACTAGTTTTAGTTGTTTTTCATTTAATTGCATTGTTTTAACTTGAATTAGATTTAATGGCATCAAAATAAGATTATTTGATTATTTTTAACTAAAGTTTGATTTTACAAAAGACCAAAATGCCCTTTGTCACCTAATAAATAATAAAACAAGGCTAAAATATAAAAAAAACAATTTGCAAAATGCCTCCTATGTCCTAGCCATGGCCGAAAATCACAAGGAAGAAAAAAAGATGATTTTTCTTGCATTTTCTTCTACAATTGCGCGTGGAATTGCTCGGGGGTTGTGGCTCGGGTCCTTGCGTGTCTTGGTCTTCAATCTCTGTGAGGGTTTTCATGCTTTTGTGCATTTTAATTTGAATTTGGTTTTTGAGTCAATTTTTTAGATTTGATATTTATCGCGTTATAATGCCTGTTTTTGCTTGAAATAGCTTGCTTAGGGTTCGTAGAGCATTGTTTGATAGTTATTTAGCAATTTTACAGTTGAAAACGCGTATTTGAAATTGGGAAAAAACATGAATAGTGAATTATGAATAGTAAACCCTAGAATTTTGGATTTCGATCCGAATTGCAATTGATTGATTTGGATATGTGCCATTAGTGATAGAAAGATAAAATGTGAAATAAAAACGGATCAGCCTTTGTTAAAATTGGAAATTAGACAAAGATACGTAAAGGGGCCGTTTGACCAAAAGTTGACTGAGCTCGAATTGAGTTGGGGGTTTCGTAATTGAGGGCATGGAAGCACTTTTGGCGCTGTTGTGGCGTTGATTGAATGACCGGTTAGCATAGCTGTAGTTCAAATGCAGTAGGTGGACTTTCGGGTCTCGGTTGAGAAAGCGAAGTTTAGTGACATAGAAACGAGCCTTGTAGTGCCTGAGTGAATGTAGTGGAATCGATTTCCTAATTCCGTAGCTCGTTTGTTCGCAATTGTCCTTGGAAGTTGGAGTTGAATAGTATTATTTGTTATTTTCGTGTTTGAACTGCCGTTACTTGTTTAATTGTTGTTATTGTTGCTTATTATTGCCTGTTATGCTTGAAAAGTTAGTTGAATGCTAGTATTGATTGTGATTGCTTGTTATCTCGTTTGTTGTCACTAGTTTGTATTGTTGTGCTATCGCTCGTTATCGCCTTGTATCGAGTCTTGCATTGCATAGTGTCTCGAGCGTGAGTGATGGGCCTCTCTGGGTAGCCTCGGGTTGCCAGTGTTGGTTGCTCTAGCTCCGCTGCTATTCCCTTTCTCGCTTGGGTTGCCTCCCAGGGAGATTTGGGTCGTAGAATTGATGGTTACTCCCGGGGTATTCCAAACTGGTGTTATAAGGTGGTTGCGCGCTTATTGTCATCGTTGTCAACATCAAGCTCGAGATTGATGTATCGCTCGTGAAATGGTACATTGCTCATATGAGTGAACCACAGCCTTCAGAGTATGGTATAGCTTTAAAGGGATGTGTTAATGCTTTCTTGATTGTTTATAGTATTGTTGTTTGTATTGAATGTTTCCTTATTGTCTTTATTGCTTAACTGTGTTTATTTGCATTGCACGATCTTCTTTCTCTCCAACTCGATATATGTCTCGCCCTCACTGAGTATACGTGTTGTGTATACTCACTCCTTACCACCACATTTCAGGAAATGCCTTGTTAGCTGAAAAGTTCGTGGATATGTGTTAGTTCGTGCCTGAAGAGTTGTCTTGCGTGCTTTGTGGCTTGAGCTGTCAAAGATGTAAAGATGTATGTTCATATGTTGTATGTATTTATTGTTAAAAGAAATGTAATTTAATCTAGCTAAGTAGTTGAGGTAGATTGATAAGTTAGTTATGTATTCAGTAGTATAGTTAACCCGATGCATGTTTGTAATTGTCTTAAGAAAAGAGTGAGAATGGTATGATAGTATATTTTGTGTAGTAGATTAGTATGGATTAAATGTCAAGCTTGAATGTTCTTGTAAAAGAGGTAAAGAGATAGGTTAGCTTTAAACTGGAAATGTATATTTATATGCTGTGTTTAGTTGTTGAGAACCAAGGCTCGGATGGCCTTGAGGTGGTTTTGAATGTTTGGACATGGTATTGGTCCACTTATATGCTATCGCAAGTTTTACATTTTGCCTAGAAACAGGGGAGACTCCGTTTGTTTTCCCTGAAAATTATGCCCGGGTTTGGTTTGGGTTATGATTAGATCGATTGATAGAACCTCCGGTCTCGAGAAGGATCGGGGTGTTACACAACGGAATTTCGACAGTATAATGACAGTAATTAGGACTCCGAGGCTCTAAACCAACCTCTTCGAAACCCATACATCCAACTCCACAACAATTTAACATTTTACAACACAACCACAATATACAATAAACATTATTTACCATTGTATCCATGAGTTACACGCCTCCGTTCCAACATCATACATTTACTATATATAATATACAAACCCAAAATAGATTATAACCAATCTAGTAGCCTAATCATATTCCCAAAACAAGACTACTAAGCTAGCAACATTTAATCCATTATCTTTACAATATCTTATATATCATAATCTTCTAAATAAATACATAACAACTAGTTATAATCTATAAGATAACAAAAAGTACATCATCAAATATCAAGGACAAGACTCTGTCATGTAGGACTCATCCACATATGACACATAATCCTCTTCTGGAGGCACATACCCGTAATCTGGACGGCAACACTTGTATGCATGCAATAATTAAGCGTGAGCTTATATAAAACAAGCCTAGCGAGGATTCGATAGATCTTTAACAATATTTACTATACTCCTTGGAAATCATCCGTTGAGCAGTAAACACACAATAATCATCAATAATAATATAAGCACATAACTATAATGACCAATCAATAAATGATACTCTAGTTGGTGTAGCTCCAAATGCCATCACGATCTCAACCGTTCTTCTTGTAACTCCCCATTACTCACGCACCCGAGGCACCTCTCTAGCCCCTCCCTCCATGACACCTCTGTCATGCGAGATGCGGGTAGTCCATGGTAGTCATGCCGGTTTCAACCCGATAGCTCGATGCTGCCGGAGAGGTGGCACACACATACCAAGACTCAACAATAATAACAAACATTCAATCACAAGATGACAACCTTTTCCGTTGACTATCTCCCGGTTCATCAATAATCAATTATCACAGGAGGACAACAAAGTAGGTTGCCTATCTCTCGGTTCAACAATAATCAGTCAATAATCATAATTCAACAACATAACAACAACTATTCAATTAAACAACAAACAACTAAGTTAGATGACAAAGTAGGCCACCCAACTTAACATGCATTAGACACACAACCAAACCCTAATCTAACCATCAACAACTCACAATTCAATCACTCAAACACCACCCGATCATCCAATGGCATAATTCATGATTTTAAAGAAAGACAACCTAAACCTCTAAAAGTCATAACTTATATTCTACTAATCCAATAACCTCCAAACCAATTTCTATCACTCACCCACTCAATCAACAACATTCACCCCCTCGGAAACCAACCATAAACCATCCACATCAAGCCCAACAACCCTAAAACCCTAATGCACCTAGGCTGAAATTTCCGGACTTTCACATCGACATCACAATCAAAATTTTGGCATTACAACATTACTACCACGTATTTAACAAACTTTTACAAACTAACAGCAAGCAATTCCAACAACCACAACAACATTTATTCAACAAATAGCCAAATACTCAACTTTTAATACCCAAAAAATAAAATTCATGCTACAACAGTTCAAATCTTATATAAACGCATATAAACAATCCTTAGCTTTCACTGAGTAATAATATAACATCAATTCAACTTTTTAACGGTTCAAAATTCAATTATATGCAAAAACATAAAAAATGACATTTGAGATCTAGAATTTTTCTCTCACCTTTGATGTGTTTTGATGCAAGAAAGATGTAGAATGGATGTCCAACAAGTGAAATCAAGCTTTGAATGAATTAAGTTGGACTTGAATTTCAAAATCTATGTGAAAAATGCTTTGAAAAACCTTAAAATGCCTTTTTTCTTCTCCCTCATGGATTTTCGGTAATGTGTGTGTTTTGTGAGTATGTTTGCTTTATTTTTAATGTGTGTTGATGATATATTAAGCAAAGGTCAAACAAATAAAAGAAAGTCAAAGTTGACACTTAGTTATTTTTAGTGTTTTCTTGTCTTTTAATTATATTTTAGACTATTTCTTGCTCAAAACATTAATTCAACACTTAGACTATTTTAAGTAGTTTATTTTTGTTAAAGCATTCAAGAGTAAGTACATATCTGAGGTTTCCCGGGACAGGAAGATGAAGGAGTTTATATACTTCAAGTAGGGAAGCATGGCAGTGGCTGAGTATGAGGTGAAATTTGATAGCCTCTCCCAGTATGCACAACATATGGTCCAGAACCCAGCCACCAAGATATGGAAATTTAAATAGGGGCTAAGACTTGAGATTCAAGATAGGCTAGCAGTAGTAGAGTTCGACACTTATAATGCTATCTTTGAGGTTGCATCAAGGGTTGAGGAAATGAAGTTAGCAATGAAGGTTGGTCTAGCTCAGCTGAACAAGAGGCCCTTTCAGACTCAAGGTCAGTCCAGAGCATTCCAGACTCAAAACCCCCAAGGTAAAGGCCAAGTGAGGCCAATAGTTGTTAGACCCTAGCCCAATGCCCCAACTATTCAACTAGCTCATGGTGTAGCAGGTACCGCCACGGCTACCCAGAATGTAATGTGCAGGTATTGCGAGAAGAAGGGGCATGTGGAAGCCCAGTGTTGGAAGAAAACAGGCAAGTGTGTGAGGTGTGGAAGTGGTCAACACCAGATTAAAGACTATCCGAAGATGGCGAATAGGACTACACCAAATCAGCCCGCTAGAGATGTTCCAGGCCAGAGGGTTCAAGCTCGAGTCTATGCAATGGATCAAGAAGAAGTTCCAAATGATGCAGCTATTGTTGAAGGTACTTTCTTGATTCAAAATCAATGTGTTAAGGTACTTATTAATACTGGAGCCACGCATTCATTCATAACCCCCAAATGTGCATATCGCACTAAGTTGTCAGTGGTAAACTTACCATATCATGTAGAGGTTATTACTCCAATGGGATCCAAATGTGCTACTAGGTTGGCATGTAAAGCATACAAGATTCAGGTTGTTAATCGAGAGTTTTTGGCCAATCTCATAGTGCTAATCTTCCGAGATTATGAAGTTATTTAGGGGATGAATTGGTTGACACGATATCATGAACAACTAGATTGTCGGTCGAAGGTTATAGAGTTCCTAGTACCAGGGCAACCTGTGCTTAAGGTGAAAGGTAAGCGTGACTTGTCAGAAAAGATAGTGGTATCCTCAATCAAAGCCATGAAGTTTATGAGGGGTAGTTGCAAATGATATTTGGCTTACCTAATCAACAAGCCAACAAATCAAAGCAAGTTAGCAGAAGTGTCGGTGGTTAAGGAATATGTTGATGTGTTTTCGAAAGAGTTGCCTGGATTACCACCCATGAGGGAGATTGAGTTCGTGATTGATACACTACTGGATACTCAGCCAATCTCTAAGGTTGCGTATTGCATAGCTCCGACTGAATAGCAGGAGTTGAAGGTTCAATTACAAGGCTTGTTGGAGAAGGGATTTATACAACCTAGCTCGTCTCCCTGGGGTTCACCCGTCCTATTTGTGAAGAAAAAGGACAGAACGATGAGATTGTGTATTGACTACAGGGGGTTGAACCAAGTAACTATTAAGAATAAGTACCCGTTGCTGTTGATTGATGAGTTGTTTGATCAACTTTGAGGAGCCAAGGCGTATTCGAAGTTTGACTTAAGGCAGGGCTATTATCAACTCCGCATCAAGCAGGAAGATGTGCCTAAGTCAGCTTTCAGAATGAGGTATGGGCATTTTGAGTTTGTTGTGATGTCGTTTGGACTAACCAATGCCCCTGCTGCTTTTATGGATTTGATGCACCGGGTGTTTCAACCGTATTTGGACCAGTTTGTAGTAATCTTCAATGATGATATCCTACTGTATTCAAAGACTGAGGAAGAATATGAGAGGCATTTATGTTTGGTGTTGCAGAAGTTGAGAGAACATCAATTATATGCGAAATTTAGTAAGTGCAAATTCTGGCTCAAACAAGTGGCATTTTTAGGACATGTGATTTCTCAAGAAGGGATTGTAGTGGATCCTACCAAAATTGATGTTGTGCAATCATGGAAGAAACCGGAGAATGTTACCGAGGTACGTAGTTTTCTCAAGTTGGCAGGTTATTACAGGAGGTTTGTGAAGGATTTTTCGAGGCTTGCGGGGCTACTTACGAAGCTCACACAGAAGAAGGTTAAATTTGAGTGGGATGATAAATATGAAGATAGCTTCCGGGAGTTGAAGAGGAGATTGACAACTGCCCCTGTGTTGGCATTACCCGAAGGAAGTCAAGAGTTTGTTATTTATAGCGATGCCTCGAAGGAAGGATTGGGTTGTGTGTTGATGCAAAACAATCAAGTCATAGCTTATGTATCGCGAAAGTTGAAGCCTTATGATGTGAATTATCCTACACATGACTTGAAGCTTGCAACCATTGTGTTTGCATTGAAGAAGTGGAGGCATTATTTGTGGGGGAGTAAGTTTGAGATATTCACCGATCACAAGAGTTTGAAATATCTCTTTTCTCAAAAGGAGTTGAATATGAGGCAAAGGAAATGGATGGAGCTCTTGAATGATTACAATTGTACCATAAGTTATGTGCCCGGGAAGGCAAACGTTTTAACAGACGCATTGAGTCAGAATGTGAGTCTGGCAGTGATGAAGGTCAAAGAATGGGAGATGCTCGAGGAAACCAGTCATTGGAAGCCTGTGTTGTTAGGTAAGGGGGTATTTTTTAATGCTCATTTGGTGGTGCAATCTACCTTGTTATCTTAGATCAGAGAAGTTCAACAACAAGATCCTCAATTTCAGAAGATAAAGGATGATAGTCCAGATTTCAAATTGTATGAAGACAGGTTGTGGAAGTTCAGGAATCGGTTTGTGTGCCAAGTGATCCAGAGTTGAAGAAGAAGTTACTTGAAGAAGCTTATCAATCTAGGTATACCATTCACCCAGGAGGTACAAAGATGTATCGAAACCTAAAACAACACTATTGGTTGAACAACATGAAGCGGGAGATTGCGGAATTTGTATCTCGATGCTTGACATGTCAACGGGTGAAGGCCGAACATCAAAGACTTGCAGGGCTTCTTCAACCTTTGGAAATTCCACTTCCAAGCAAGGATCAAGTGTTTTCAAGCATTCTCTAGCCTCTTACTAGCCTATTTGCACAATTTTGGTGAGGGATTTTGCACTATTTTGTGAATTCAAAGTTTATGTCATAATATGAAATTTCTAGATTTTATGTTATTAGCTTATGAGGTGGCTAAATCTTGCTTTATGTGTTACTTATATGGTATAGAGACCATGTTTGTGTGATTGCTTAGCTTCATTAATGGTTAATTGCAATGTTTAGTTTGGGAAGATAATGAATAGTATAAATTTTAGGGTTTTGATAAAATGTGCTTTAGGGATTGATTCAATGCTATAGTTAGGTGCTATTGATGTTAATACAGATAATCTAATGACCCCGTGTAGTTTAATTACTCGAAACTTAGTTAAAGCGTGAAATTAACAAAATTTACAAAGGAGTTTCGGATGTAAAGTAAATCCGGGTTGGTTTGGGTATTATACTTAGTATTCTTAGGGTAAGTAGGTATTAAATGTGTTTTTCTAACTCTCGGTTGAGCTTCAGTTAAAGTACTTGTAGTACAAACGCACAAATGAGTAATTGGGGTTTTTGTGGCAAACGCGGATATTTGGATTGTTTCGAGGGTCTAGGGATGCCATAAAGTGTAATTAGAAGTATGAAATAGCTCTCTTGTGAATCTAGAACCTTGTCTTTCGATTTGGAGCCAATTAGCGTACGTTAACAAAGGGAAAAAGTGGAAAATTGGTTGTTTTCCACACCTATTGACTTGTGGATGCTTATAATATGTTTAAATGCATTTCTAAGGTAATTTTGAGCAATTGGCAAAGTTTTGTGAGACATATGTCATTGACCTTTTATGTTAATATAGCTAATTTCATGCTAACGCTTATATCTTAATTGTTTTCGAGGGCAACCTACTTTGTTGTCCCTTCTATGTGTTATTGCTTTATATTATTGTTATATTGTCATTGGATTTAAGTGCATTGCATAGTGGTTGCGCAACCATAGTCTCAGGAGCGGATGCTTTGGATATCGGTTGGGCCGCAGAGGGCTTACCAGTGGATATTCGATCTCCGTGCTCGAGTCCCTTACTCGTCTGGTCTGGAAATTGCCAAGGGGTGTTGGGTCGTAGGATTTTAAGGGTATATCTAGAGTACACCCATCGAAGTATTTGGGGTTTATGTTGGCACGTTGATCGAGGTTCGTGGTTGAAGATCAAGTGAATTTTGGAGTGTCTAGGGTTAAAGTGAATCGTATCCTTTTTAATGTGTGATATCTTATTGTTTATTCGTACTTTAATTACTTAACTGCTTTACTTGTATTTAATTGTTGCATTGCACGAGCACACCCTGGTAGACTTTATCCCTCACTGAGCAATTGTGGTTGCTCATACCTCGCTAAACATGTTTCAGGCGGTGCTGTGATTGACCCCCAGCTCTTATCTGTCGAGGGAGAAAAAGAGGTGCACTTGAAGGAGTTGCCTTGGTTGCTGTATGCTATTGCTTAAGGTTGGAGTGTTGCTTGCTAGATTGTGGGAAGACTTGCTTGTATTTTATTATATTCTATTTTGTGCCTATGGGTTTGTATATATTTGGAGTTGTTGAAAGATTGTAATAGTTAGGTTGATGTGTACCTTGTATGGTAGTGGCTTGTAATAGCTTAACTTTACTTTTCTTTTTTTTGTTGCTTGCTTGTGTGAATGAAAGCTAGTTGGAAGGTTGGTTTTAAAATTATAAGAATGTTTAAATGATAATGTTAGAGTGGTAAGATAAGTGAATTAAAAAGAATGGATCTCAATGGTTTCACCTTGCATGCTTGTGTGTGGTAATGTCTTGTCTTGCTTAAGCCTCAGATGGCCTTGAAGCTGGGAATTGTTGGAGTTGGAGTTGGAGACTGTAACGCCCCGATCCTTCACGAGACCGGGACTCCTATTTATCATGCTATTCTCATCCAATTTCAAACCCCGGGCACAAAATTTTAGGGGAAAACGGACAGAGTCTCCCCTGTTTATAGAACTAAACTAGTACCTGCACAAAGACACCCATGATGCTAGATCCACAAACAACAACTCTTATAACCAATCCTCCAAGATTTTTATGGGCCACCCGCGATCACAAGGCCATCCGAGCCTTGGAACAATAATTACATATAACACACAAGCAAGCAAAGCATTTCTAATTTTAACTATAGGTAGTTAGATACAACAATAGCCAAGTTCTACTTCCAAGTTTGTTAATCACACAAGCATGCAAAAGAATAAGTTTACTATGGATTATTACATGTCATTCCACTTTATATCCAACATACAAGATTATAAATTATTACATTCACCAATTATACTCAAGACCCCAAGGTCACAAAAAGGAAATCAACAACAACTCCACGCAAGCTTCTCATTTTAGACAACCTTATCACACAAGTAGTCACCGAAATTGCTTAACTAGCACTTCTTCCTCTTCTTCTATCAGTTGAGGATTCACCTCAGCTTCACCTGAAACATATTAAATGATGAATGAGCAATAATGTTGCCCAACGAGGGAGGTGATGCAACATATCAGGCGTGCAATATGATATGCAATCACAAGAAAACATATATATATACAACATAAACCAGCAAGATAGAAAGCCAAGTATTTAATCACTTTAAAAAGGATACGGTTCCACTTCCAAGTCTTCGATCATGAGCCACGAACCACGAACTTCACGAACATGCCGGCAAACCCCAAACACCAACAATTGTGATACTCCGGATGTATCCCGATCCTACAACCCTTTCTCCCGAGGTAGGTTCATGCCTAGCAGGTGAACCACGCCTCTGGGGTAGTGGAGTATGCCTCAGCGAGAAAGGGAATAGGCACTATGGTAGTCGAGGGAGCACGACAAGCTCGACGCCGCCCGTGTTTCTCGATGCTACCATGTCCAAAAATGTTGTGCAACCCTGAGACAAGTCACAAGCAATCAAGATATCACATAACACATAAGAGGGATGACAAAGCAGGCCGCCCTCATATATAAGCACGATATATGTTCACATAAGCAGTAGATTAGCTTAAAGATTCCAAAAGAAGCAATCAACACAATTTAATCCCCACAATCTACTCAAATAGCTTAATTATATCCTAAATATTCAATACAATATAAGTTAACTTAAATACGAGTACCAATTGCATCAAATATAGCCAAAACCACTTTTTCCCCTTTCTTTAACCGAGTTTTCTTTCTCCTATGCATGATTCAAGATTTTCAAATCATATCCTAGTCTTTCTATATTCTTAATTAAGCCCAAAGGCACCTTTTAGGATCATAAAAACTCATTTTAGAAACAAAAGTTCGGGAAGGCCCCGAACGGGTTTGAACTACAACTATACTAACCGAACACCATTTTCGCGAAACGAAAGCACCAAAGGTGCTTCCTTAGCTCAAGGATACCCGAATCAATGCCCAAACTTGCCCGGATTGCTCAACGGAAAAAGTCCCCTTTTTAAAGTCGGCTATTTATGCAATTAAGTTCGATTTCGAGTGATTCAACCTCACGGGGCTTTTCAATTAACTTCACTAGGATCTAGAGCACCTAATTGAAGCATCAATTTAAGCTAATTAGCAATTTTTCTCAAAACCCTAATTCTAGGCACTATTCATCGTCTTCTTCCTTCAGTCTCTACATTCAACCATGGAATTCCTTATCAAGCTATGAAAGTTAACTCTATAGGCTCTAATGTACTCATAATAACCATTCATAACAAGTTTTATAGCTATAATTGACAAATCAATAAAATTCAACATATGAACATAAACTTTAAAAACAATAAAATGCATCTCCCTCACAATTTTTGAAGACAATGAAGCTTGTTGAAGGCCCTAGGATGCTCAAAACCCTCCCAAGATCAAGCTAGGAGCTCAAGATGCAAGGTTGTTGAAGCAAAATCTCCTCTTTTCCTTCTCCTTTGGTATTTTTGGCCCTGCTACAGTAATTCCTGCACATTTTTTCTCCTTTTTTTTGTGTTTTAATGAGCTTAGGTGAATTATATAAGGTTAAGTTGAGGTGGGGTCAAGTTTGGGTATTTAAAAGGTCACTAGAATGCGCGTTATTAACTTAAAAATGAGCCTAAGGTGAAAAGTAATGTTAGTTATTTAAATCTCTAAGTTTGTTATGTAACACTATTCACTTAACTACTAAAAATATTTTCTAAACGAGCTTTCCTATTGCCTCTAGCTCAATTGCACATTTTTCCTCCTCTAACAATTAATGTGATTTAATAAAAATGCTAATTCACTAATAGAATATAGTTTGAAAACGGGATGAATAGTAGCTAAAGAAGACAGTTTATAAAGCACAGAAAGAAATGCACAAACAATAGATGCAACAGTAAATGAATGTATGGCTAAAATCTCAGGCGTCACACCCTCTCCCCCTTAAACTAATTGCGTCCTCGCAATTCTTACACATACAAGCGAGTTACCCTCATACATAAAACACATTGATCACGTTAGCAATTTATAACAAGTAAAGTCACATAAGCAACAAGTTCACATACACATATTATAAACTACTAAGTTATTTAAACAACAACTTCACATAAAACAAGTTAATCACATATTCACATTAGTCATATAAAGCATATCGAGCACTCAAGTACACAAGGCACATAATTCATACAAGGCACGTTAATCACATAACTCGCATTAATCACATAAACACATTGAACATATAAACACATCAAGCACATTAACCACATCCATTTCACTTATCACACAAGCACATAAACCACAACTAGTTCACTCAACAAATAAAACATGTTGATCACATAAGCACATTGATCACATTAACTCTCTTATCACATAAGACATGCACATACACTTTCTAAACACATCGACACTAAGGCCACTATCCCACAAGCCGAAGACCCTATCCCGGCTTGCGCCTAGCTAACTAGCTAAGCTCTGATATCACTTCTGTAACACACCCAGGCTAAGCGAATACCATGTCCACTTTGGGCTCAAGGCAGAGGCACACCCGCGATGTGCACTATAGAAGTTTTGTCCGCTCTGGGTTACCACATTGGGCCCCTCACAGTTTTGTCCCTTCGAGGTTCTCACCTCAAAAGGGCCCTCTACGAATATAAGGCGACACTTCGCACTATATATTCAGCAATACCACTTCATAATCCTCCGATGTGGGATAGTTTACACATATCCAAGTGTGACGCCTGAGATTTTAGCCATACATTCTTTTACTGTTGCATCTATTGTTTGTGCATTTCCTTCTGTGCTTTATAAACTGTCTTCTTTAGCTACTATTCATCCGTTTTCAAACTATATTCTATTAGTGAATTAGCATTTTTATTAAATCACATTAATTGTTAGAGGAGTGGGAAAAATGTGCAATTGAGCTAGAGACAATAGGAGAGCTCGTTTAGAAAATGTTTTTAGTAGTTAAGTGAATGGTGTTACGTAACAAACTTAGAGATTTAAATAACTAACATTACTTTTCACCTTAGGCTCATTTTTAAGTTAATAATATGCATTCTAGTGACCTTTTAAATACCCAAACTTGACCCCACCTCAACTTAACCTTATATAATTCACCTAAGCTCATTAAAACACAAAAAAAAGAGAACAAATGTGCAGGAATACTGTAGCAGGGCTGAAAATACCAAAGGAGAAGGAAAAGATGAGATTTTGCTTCAACAACCTTGCATCTTGAGCTCCAAGCTTGATCTTGGGAGGATTTTAAGCATCCTAGGGCCTTCAACAAGCTTCATTGTCTTCAAAAATTGTGAGGGAGATGCATTTTATTATTTTTAAAGTTTATGTTCATATGTTGAATTTTCTTGTTTTGTCAATTATAGCTATAAAACTTGTTATGAATGGTTATTATGAGTACATTAGAGCCTATAGAGTTAACTTTCATAGCTTGATAAGGAATTCCATGGTTGAATGTAGAGATTGAAGGAAGAAGACGATGAATAGTGCCTAGAATTAGGGTTTTGAGAAAAATTGCTAATTAGCTTAAATTGAGGCTTCAATTAGGTGCTATAGATCCTAGTGAAGTTAATTGAAAAGCCCCGTGAGGTTGAATCACTCGAAACCGAACTTAATTGCATAAATAGCTGACTTTAAAAAGGGGACTTTTTCCGTTGAGCAATCCGGGCAAGTTTGGGCATTGATTCGGGTATCCTTGAGCTAAGGAAGCACCTTTGGTGCTTTCGTTTCGTGAAAATGGGGTTCGGTTAGTATAGTTATAGTTCAAACCCGTTCGGGGCCTTCCAAAACTTTTGTTTCTAAAATGGGTTTTTATGATCCTAAAAGGTGCCTTTGGGCTTAATTAAGAATATAGAAAGACTAGGATATGATTTGAAAATCTTGAATCATGCATAGGAGAAAGAAAACTCGGTTAAAGAAAGGGGAAAAAGTGGTTTTGGCTATATTTGATGCAATTGGTACTCGTATTTAAGTTAACTTATATTGTATTGAATATTTAGGATATAATTAAGCTATTTGAGTAGATTGTGGGGATTAAATTGTGTTGATTGCTTCTTTTGGAATCTTTAAACTAATCTAGTGCTTTTGTGAGCATATATCGTGCTTATATGTGAGGGCGGCCTACTTTGTTGTCCCTCTTATGTGTTATATGATATCTTGATTGCTTGTGACTTGTCTCGGGGTTGCGCAACATTTTCGGACATGGTAGTGTCGAGAAACATGGGCGGCGTCGGGCTTGTTGTGCTCCCTCGACTACCATGGTGCCTATTCCCTTTCTCGCTAAGGCATACTCCACTACCCCAGAGGCGTGGTTCACCTGCTGGGCATGGACCTACCTCGGGAGAAAGGGTCGTAGGATCGGGATACATCCGGAGTATCCCAATTGTTGGTGTTTGGGGTTTGCCGGCATGTTCGTGAAGTTCGTGGTTCGTGGCTCGTGATCGAAGACTTGGAAGTGGAACCGTATCCTTTTTAAAGTGATTAAATACTTGGCTTTCTATCTTGCTAGTTTATGTTGTATATATATATATATGTTTTCTTGTGATTGCATATCATATTGCACGCCTGATATGTTGCATCACCTCCCTCGCTGGGCAACATTGTTGATCATACCTCATTTAATATGTTTCAGGTGAAGCTGAGGTGAATCCTCAGCTGATAGAAGAAGAGGAAGAAGTGCTAGTTAAACAATTTCGGTGACTACTTGTGTGATAAGGTTGTCTAAAATGAGAAGCTTGCATGGAGTTGTTGTTGATTGCCTTTTTGTGACCTTGGGGTCTTGAGTATAATTGGTGAATGTAATAATTTGTAATCTTGTATGTTGGATATAAAGTGGAATGACATGTAATAATCCATAGTAAACTTATTCTTTTGCATGCTTATGTGATTAGCAAACTTGGAAGTAGAACTTGGCTATTGTTGTATCTAACTACCTATAGTTAAAATTAGAAATTCTTTGCTTGCTTGTGTGTTATATATAATTGTTGTTCGAAGGCTCGGATGGCCTTGTGATCGCGGGTGGCCCATAAAAATCTTGGAGGATTGGTTATAAGAGTTGTTGTTTGTGGATCTAGCATCATGGGTGTCTTTGTGCAGGTACCAGTTTAGTTCTATAAACAAGGGAGACTCTGTCCGTTTTCCCCTAAAATTTTGTGCCCGGGGTTTGGAATTGGATGAGAATAGCATGATAAATAGGAGTCCCGGTCTCGTGAGGGATCGGGGCATTACAGAAGTGGTATCAGAGCCTGCCTCCGTTGACCAGTTGACCCACGAGGGCGCTGGGTCCTCCTAAGGGGGGGTGGTGGATATGTGTAAACTATCCCACATCGGAGGATTAGGAAGTGGTATTGCTGAATATATAGTGCGAAGTGTCGCCTTATATTCGTAGAGGGCCCTTTTGAGGTGAGAACCTCGAAGGGACAAAACCGTGAGGGGCCCAATGTGGTAACCCAGAGCGGACAAAACTTCTATAGTGCGCATCGCGGGTGTGCCTCTGCCTTGAGCCCAAAGTGGCCAGGGTATTCACTTAGCCTGGGTGTGTCACAGAGATAGTTGTGGTTTGTATTTGTGGCTTTATTTTCTTTTGCAAGTAACCAGATTGTCCTCGGTACAGAGGAGACTCTGTACATTTGTCGGGTCCGGACTTAATCTTTTAGCGTGAGGTTAGGTTAGGGCGTGACATTTTTCCAATAGAATTCCCAGAGAAAACCACCAGATAAAGATGCTAATTGGAAATACTGTCAAGAATCTTCATAAGAATACCATGGAGAATTCCACATTAGTAATCCCGAGAATCATACAAGAATTCTGAGAAAGTACCTAATAAGAACCCCCATAGTCGAGTTCCAATTGACGAATATGAACACAAGAGGAATACCAAGCATAAACCATAACAGGCATTTGATCAACTGTTCTCTTGTCCTGTTGGTCTACATCTTTGGAAGATCTGCCACTGATCATCTCTCTTTAGGGGGAGAGTAATTACTTATCATATTAGCGGGTAATATATGCATACATGCAGTGTAAAACATATAAGGTATATATATATATATATATATATATATATATATATATATATATATATATATTAACAAATATACTACATAAAGGCACACATAGTCACATATTTGCACATCTAGCACATTTTTCATGTTAACACACAAGTATAACACATAGGAACACATTTCCATTCAAGCAAACACAATCCCACATGCAAGCACATACCTATTCAAAACATATTTCACATGCATGCACTTGGGGTTTGTTACCTGACTGTGACGACCGAGAACCTCTTCATATTCATTTTAAATTGTTGAATGTCTTATTTGAGCATTGAATGTACATTTATTCAATTTTTAGCATAAGACACTATTCATAAAGAAAATTTACTGTTTAATTTTTCTAAAACTGTATTTTTTTCCTGTCACATATCATGTAGGAGGAATGTGAAAAATATTATTTTGTGTATTTAATGTTGGAAGTATGCATTTAGAAAATAGTTTTCGTCTTGAATGAATAGTGTTACGAAAGAATAATAACTTTTTGTAGAATTTTTATTTGGGCTTTTAGTGAATTAGCTAGACATTGGACTTTTATTAGACCCTTAAATATGTTTAATTAGACCCAATTTACTAACCTAACTCATTATTTCCTTAGTCTATTACCTATATAATATAATAAGAGTCCGAACTAAAATTTTTATTATCTTATTTCCCGGATTTCATATTTTTCTATTATTACTTAACTTATAATTAGCCTATATTCACAAAAATTATATTCATTGCATATATGACGAGTGATTTGCAAAAATATATTGATATTATATAAATAGTAAAACTATGTATTATTTTGGGATTTAAAAAAGTTTTCTTATATTTATTCTAATACACCTAAACTTAAATCCATTTTAACCCACAACCCAAACCCAATATCCAACCCATCAACCCATATAATTATCCTATATATATATTTACCAAACAAAACCAAAAAAAAACACAAAAATAACTAAAATAAGCCAAAAAAGGCCAAAAATAGCCAAAAAAACCATTTTCTTGCCAATTTTGCTCAATTTGATCTTCCAAGCTTTGTCAAGTCTTCTCCAAGTGGTTCCAAGCTTTTCCAAGCCCTATCCTAGCTTCCTTGCACATTTTTGGTGAGAGAGTTGCATCATTTTCATGGTTTAAAGTTTATGCCAAGTTTTTTTTAATTTTCGGATTTTGCTATTATGGAGCTATAACATGCTTGTTTCTTGCTTTATATAGTATGTATACATGTTAGAGAATATCCATATGCAATATTATAGCTTGGTGTTGAGTTTTTAGCAAAGTGTCACTTGAGGAAGATGATGAATAGTGTAATTTCTAGGGTTCTGAAAATTTGAGCAATTTAATTTGATTCAATACTTCTAATAGTTGCTAATTAGGTTCTTAAGCGTGGAAAAAATATTCGTTATACTTGCCATGTGAAAATTTTGAGAATTTTGATCAAAATAGGCTCCTTTAATTGGGGATTTCGGGGTTAACTTGAATCTGGGCACATTTTGAGGTTATGGATAGTCTTTATTAAGTATTGAAGCCTTAGAAGTACATTCGTTTCGCTTGTTTGGGTTCCAGAATTGGTACTTGTAGTATAAATGTACAAAGAGGAAATCGGGGATTTAATGGTAAACGAGATTTAACAGGTGAACTCGAGGGTCCTTGGGGTGCCATAAGGTGTGGTTTGAAGGATAGGATAACTCGTTTGGGAATCTTGAACCTTGCCTTTCGGTTTGGAGCTTAATAGCAAAGATTGACAAAGGGGTTTCGGGTTGAAAGTGAATCCGGGTGCGTTCGGGCATTAGGGCTAGTGTCTAGTAAGTGAGGAGGTGCTAGAAATGTATTCGCTTCGCTTAGTTGAGCTCCGATTAGAGTACTTATAGTGTAATGCATAAAGAGGTAAATTCGGACTTTTGGGGTAATTGTACTTTAAAGTGAGATTTCAATGGCTTAAATGGTGCCATAAAGTGTCATTAGAGATGTAGTATAGTTAGATTTGAGGTTCATTATCTTGTGTGAAGATTAGAATCTAATTTGTAAGCATTTTGAAGGAGTTTTGTTAGAGTTTATATAAATTAGTTGAGCTTATTGCATGATTAGCTATTTGAGTTATTATAATTGTTATATTTGTCTATTGAGTGAGTTATAAATTGTAATTTGGGTGAATAAGCATGATAATAATTCTAGGTCATGTTTATAGTTGGATTATGTTTAAGTATTAAATGTGTTTGTATAGAAAGTATATATTTTTGAGTGAGATCTTATGAGTTAAGTATTTGTGAATATGTCTAAAGGAGGTACAATCTTTGCTTGCTAAGTTATTGCTAAAGAAAATCAGTCCATGCATGCAAGAAATTCAATTAAAAACGTTGAGAACTTAATGTGTGTGTGTTCAACCATGGCTGTCCAGATTTTCCAGCAAAATTGAGGCAACTTCGAGCTTAAAACCGTATTAATTGGAGAAGGATTAGGGGTTGAATTATATACCGTTAGAAAGCCTTACGAGTCTAGTTTCTACAGCTTTTTACGGTGCATTAATCGGAGTTGTCTAGAGCAAGTTATGATCATTTTGGTGAGATATGTCAGAAATGCCCTGTTACACGAGAATCTGAATTTTGTTGTTATTTTGCTATAGTAATGATATAATTCAGTTCTAATTGGATGTATTCGATCAAGACCTTATTGTGTAGTGTCCTTGGATGATTAATAACGTAATGGGGCTCTTATAGTTATGTTGTTTTCATGAATTGTAATTGAAACATAATTGCTAGTAAAGTTAATTTAAATTGAAAGCTATTCTATTCGACTGTGAATGAGAAATGCTAGTAGAGTTGTGATGGTCACCACCTTTAGACATAGGTAATGTTTCTATATATGCTAAACAATTCAATTGTTAGAATTAGTTGTTGTTATCAATGTGCAACTAGTGTACACTTAGAAAGGTCAAGTAAACTATGTGGAAGAATGTGTTTAATGCTTTTTGAAACTACATGTAAGGTTAATTATAAGTTGATAGTTGTCTATTATATGTTAAATGTAATTAACTTAAGTTAATACTACTAGTGATATGTTAGAATCTTAGCTTGAAATATAGTTATTTTACTAAAATAGTATGTTAGTTATTAAATGGTTGATAGTTAACTTTTCTATTAGTTGATAAATGCATTTCTTTCCCTATGTGCTAATGTTGGGCTATCTTCATAGAGATATTACTAACTATTGTAAGTAAAGTATAATATGAATTAGAAGTTCATTAAAGTAGTAAAAGACTGGGTAGTGTCATTGTGAATGAATGTGTCATTTGAACATTAAAGTAACCTAACCTTTATTATCTATAAATTCTTTGGAGAAATTCTTTGAGTTGAGTTAATGGCTAGTTTATTATTATGTGGAGTGAATTAGTTTCTTGTACAAGTTATTAACTAAAGTAAAATGAGAAATAGTATGAGTAACTGCAGGCTCATGTGTTGATTTTAGTTAAACTAAATTCTAGCTCGATTTATATCTAGTTATAGCATGCTGGTTGAATCATTCTCCTTTAAGTTTTTGAACTATCTTCTTAATTA
This sequence comes from Ehretia macrophylla, assembly GCA_037974665.1. Taxonomy (NCBI): domain Eukaryota; kingdom Viridiplantae; phylum Streptophyta; class Magnoliopsida; order Boraginales; family Ehretiaceae; genus Ehretia; species Ehretia macrophylla. Next base: position 3,847,247 of record CM075766.1, read on the forward strand.
ACTTGTAGACTATTGAAAATATGGAATATATGTTAAGTTAAAGTATATAAAAGTGGTGTTTTGTTAAAAATAGAATTCTAATAGATATTGTATATATGATAAATAAGCGAAGTTATAAGTTAGCTAACCTAGCTGAATAATTAATGAATGTTGTAGTTAAAGAGTAATTGAAGTAATGTTTGCTCATAGGTTCAAGGTGACTGGAAATGATGTGATTCAAACTTACATCTTGGAGCTCGGTAGAAGTGAGGGACCTGCATCCTTACGTGCATTATAGTTTATTTTCTTTCTAAAAGAGTATATTATTTAGTATAATTGCGTAATTGATATATGCTTATTGTTGCTAAATTGTAACTTGGTGCGAGAACAACTTACTTTTTGTCCTTAAATGTGTTTCCTGATTATATTGTCATTGTTATCATTCTTGCATTGCATCGTGGTTGTACAACCTCATTGTTGCAGCAGATGCGATGGCCTTGCTGGGCGGCATCGGGCTTGCCAGTGTTGGTTGCCTTAGCTCCGTCTGCTATTCCCATACTCGCCTGGTCCGGAGATTGCCAGGGGGTGTTGGGTCGTAGGATCGGGTACATCCGGAGTACCCATTGGTGTAATGGATGCCGGCATATCGAGATTGAGATCGTGGTTCGTGGATCGGGGATCGAAGATTTGGAGTGATAAGGGTTATTGATTGTATCCTTTTAAAATGTGGTATTAGAATTGTTATTCATTGTTTATTTATTGCATTAATTGTGTTAAGTTTCTGCATTGCACGAACCCTGGTATACTGTTCCCGTTTCCCCTCTCTCACTGAGTATACTAGTTGTATACTCACCCTCGTTTCTAACACCTTTCAGGATCAACACCTTCGCAAGGTGATATAGGGAAAGCTCGAGAGTTACCTTATTTTCTTGTGATGACTTCCATTATTAGTACCTGCGAATCCATGTGAATTTGTAAAGTGGTTTGAATTGTAATTTGATTGGAACTATAGAAACTCGGCTTGTAATTGTATTGGATCTTGTTTGTATTTGATTTGTAGGTGGTCTGTAATAGCTTAATGGACTATGTTATTGTTTATTGGTCGTGTATGCTTGATTGGGTGAATGGAGTTAGACCATAGTTTTGTAGTTATAAATATTGTTTACAGGTTTTGGATTGTCCTATAAACAGGGAAGGCTTTGTCCGTTTCCCCTCGTTTCTTGTGCCTTGGGAATAGAATTGGGAACTCTGGTCTCGTGAGGGATCGGGGAGTTACACTGACAGACCGAGGACCCTATCCCGACTGAGAGCTATCTAACCTCTGATACCACTTGTAATGCTCCGATCCCTCACGGGACTAGGACCCATGTTCATTCCACTAATAACTACCCGACCCTAACCGTGGGTACAAAAAATGAGAAAAAACGGACAGAGTTTTCCCTGTACTTAGGCATATCCACAAACCTGCACGCAAAAGAATCAATACAAAAACATCCCAAAACACATATATAAGGTTCCATCTCCAATTCATAAGACTATTCTAGCTTTTTGTCCTTAGACAAGTACATACATGCATTGGACTTAAAGAATACTAATCTAATACAAATACTAGCTTGTTACACCACTCTAATACTTTAAATTAACCTTATTACAAATTCCTACTTACAACAAATATACACAAGATCAACAAAGCAGAACATACACTTTAATCACTAAATACACCTATTTATATACATTACTTTACATTTCATCTAATAATTCACACATGACATTCACTCCCAAGCAACGAGCTATCACCGAATACTCGAACTTTTCCTTCTATCTCTACAGTACTTGAAAGGTTGTTGAAGAAAAGGGTGAGCATGCACTTATGCTCAGTGAGGGATGGAATAAACGGGGAAGTTTTCAAAAACTATTTTCATGCAATGCATATAAGATATGCATCTAACAAAAGTTATAACACTTAGGAATACAAGAAGATAGCATTATAAGTAGAAAGCTTGTAAGTAACATAACGCTAGACAATAAGTAAGTGCATAATGGAAACTCGAGAGTAAAGCTTTATACATGGTAGACTTGTAGACATTATAATATTAAATGCTAACAAAATACGCATAAAAAGGATATCACAAGCTCCATGGAACGCTCTGTCCATGCGAGCCACTAACCCCATGGAATACTCTGTCCATGCGGGTTTTCTTTTCTTCCACTACTCTTCTTTTCTCTTCTTTTCACTTCACGTCAATTTAGTGCCGGCAAACCCTATAAGCCAATAGGCTCCTAGTGTACCCATAATCCACGGAGGCTTAGTACCTACTGGCAAACCCGTTGCCACCCAGTAGGTGATCACCACTTCTGGGCCAATGTGATGGTTGCAACCATGACAATGCAAAAATGCTAGAATTCTTGTTAGCTTGTTAGTTCCGCGAGAATGCCATTATAGCACGAAGCACATATTCACGTGTATCACTTCTAGCATATAAATATGAAGTGGCACGTAAACGAGGAGTGAGAAAAGAGGCCACCCTCATGCACATAGACATTATCATGCATTAATAACGCTAACATGCATTAAGTTCCCTAGCATGTGCTACTTTACACTAAGCTTGTATAGCATGATTTGAAAACATTCTTTGATAACTCTCATTAACATGCACGACATTAAACTCCCTTGAATCTCTAGCTAACAAATAGATACATATAAATCAATGTTACATGTTCAACAAGTTAATCCGGTGACCAAAGCTTAACTATAGTTAGCATAAAATAACTCAAATTCCATGCTTAAAGATCATGCATTGCTAATTAGTCCTTGGCTTGTAAGTATCTCACAATTCCTATAAATGTTTAGGTAGCAATTAACCCCTTGACTCTCTTCAAACATCTACGCATTCAAGACTACAACTATTAGAGCACAAGAGCTTAATCTTCAATTAATTCACAAAAGCACTCAACTACTAAAACATGCTTTTAGTACATATCTTGCAAATCTTCTCATGTCTTGAGAATATTCACATTTACATGATCAATAACACGTACATAGCCAAATAAGTCACGTAAAATGCAACTAGGGATGATCCCTCACCTCAAGAAGCCAAGGACTCCTTCAAACCTTCTCCCATTGCACCAAAAGTAGCAATTCACATAGGATTCATAATTAAGAGTAAATTGGATTTGATTGTAATTAAACTAACACATCAAACTTAACTACCTCAAAGGTTCAAAGCAATACAAGCTAAATACTTTATAACAACTAATAATCAAAGTCACAAGATAACACCACTAGTAATCTAACTCTCTCTATATTGGCCATTTATACATTCTAACGAATTAACATCAAGCATCAAGGTGACACTATGAGTTCATTAAACATTCAACCACCATTTTTGAACCACAACTAAGTTTTGAAATTACACGCAATACACATACTGCTCAAAACACATAAATGCCCCTTTGCCCATTAACACTACAACACCCTAATCCAGTCACTCAAACAATGCCATAAACGTACCATAATCACTAACTAACACAATTAAAATCAACCAACACACCTAAACACATCCGGTCAATAAAACATACACATTCCACCTTTGATCATAATCAAGAATTTCCAAGTCCTAACCACATTCTAGCCAACTTAATATCACATTTAGCTTACTAGACGTTTATGACACCTAATAGAAGCATTAAAACATAACTTGAAACAAAATTCACAAATCTTAATAAAATACTATTCATCTTCTTCCTAAACTTGCCAAACACTATTCCTAGCCAATACAAATGCAATATAACTTTAAGCGTTTGTTCTACACACTTAATAGTAAGCAATATAAGCAAAAACAACCATAAACGAAGCATATAACATCGTAACAATAATTTACATAAACATGATATAAGCTAAATGCCAAATTAAATGCAGTCCCTCACATTGAATAAGTTGTAATTGCAAGCAATATTCTCATTTTCTTTCTCTTTTTCCCTTTGGACAATTTGGCCTTCTTTATTTTTTTGTTTTTCTTGCTTTTTATGTATGTTATGTGTATATATGTAATATATAGATATAGGTAAGTATATAATATTGGTAAGTATTGGGTTGGGCTTGGGTTTGGTTAAGGAGAATGTAAGAAAACCTTGTTTGGCACAAAAATGCATTCTAGCTTTCACTATTCGTACGATACATTTAGCAATTTTTTTACTTGCCTTCCCAAAATGCTATGCACGTAATTCCAATTCTCTCATGCCTCATAAATGTCAAGTATCTGAGAAAAGTGTAAAATTACAAAAATAAAATAGTGAAAAAATCTAATGAATGGTAACTATAAAAACTCAGACCCAGCATATACTTTAAAATATTTAATTGCATATAAATGTGTGTCGATTTAAGTGCTATATGTATTTATGTGTTTATTTTTTGTATTTAGAATTATTTAGAAGTTTTATTTTCTTCTACTTTTCTCATTTTCCTTTGAAAGGGGACACTAGTATTAATATGTCAAATAAAAATATTTTAACTATTATTTCGACATATAAATTATACAAGATTGATTCTAATATTTAGTAGACTTATTTTAACCTTTTTAAATCGAACCCTGAGCCCGAAGTAAAAAATTTAAGTATTTTATTTTACCAAATTCGTATTTTTTCCTTATTATACATTTATTTTTGGGCATACGTTCATAATTTTTAGTTGCATAGCACGTCGGGTGAGTGCATCATAAAAATAATTTTCATATTGCATGAATAGTATTTTCAGCACTTTAATGTTGGCTTCTAATTGTCTAGCTTTTATTTTATCAACTATTTGCATCCTAACCAAACTATTTGACCTATTTGACTTGGCCAACTATACTACAAATAATAAATACATTATATAACATATATATATATATATATATATATATATATATATATATATATATATATATATATATATATATATATGCATAATACTTAGGAAAAACAAAACAAAAATACCCAAATAGTACCCCCCAACCCATCGGCCATATGAAGCAAGAAAGAGAGAAAATTTTCTTCAATCAAGCTCTTGAGGGATCTTCTAAGCCAAGCTCAAGTGATTTCTAGCTTCTACAATCTTAGCTCTTGCTTCTACAAGCCCTTTTGGTGAGGGATAATTGCATTTTGTTGTGCATGAATAGTTAGGGTTTACTTTGAATAAATTGATTTGTTGTGTATTATGTTATATATGTTTATCTATGCTTGATATACCCTTGAATATGCTTGTAGAACATGATTATAAGAGTAGATAGCAATTGTATTATCTAAATTGATCAATCTTTAATTTAAAGAAGACCTTGAATGGTAGAAATTGGGATTTTGCAAACCCTTGTGTTCTGGATTGATTACTAGATATCTAAGCATGATTTAGGAGTTGTTAAACCTAGATTAAAGCCTCTAATAGTTTGGAATTGCTAGGATTGCAAGAACTTTAAGTTAACGTTAGATAACAGACATTATTCACTCAGGACCATCGAATTGTGACCCGATACTCTATTTGATAGTTTGTATGGACTTTAGGGATGCTAAAATGGTTACTTGATAAAATTTATTGAATTCCAAAAACGTTGAATTTTTAAGTCTTAATTGCATAATAAATAGTGGCCTATTAATGTGGTGATCCGGGGTGAGAATAGAGGTGCTAATTAGTTTTATATATGTAGGATAGAGCCTACAATACCTTTATGGCATTGAATTAGTCAACGGTTTTGGTAGTTGTAATTCAAAGTGACTAAAGGGCAATTGGGGCTTTTGTAGTAAGTATAATTAAAAGTGACTTTTCATTATTTGTAAGGGTGTCATAAAGTGTATTAGAGGAATAGAATGATTGGGTTGGGGTTAGCTTGGGTTTCACGTAGTATGAGCTTAAATTGCACTAAAGGGACTAGTCATGAACCATGGTAAGAATAGTAGATAATTGACTTTTAATTAATTAGATAAGTGTTTAATTATACTTGTATAGTATATTTATTTATTTGGAGAGGTTAGTGAACTGAACTACATGTTTATTTGTTAAAGATTAGGTGAACATGCTTATATCTTGATTATATTGTTTATAATGTTGTTAATTGTATTGTTTGTGTGAGGCTATGATTATGACTTGTGTACTTAACTACTTGAATGATTATTTAGATTATGTGTTAAATTAAAGTATATAAAATGTGACATTTTGCTAAAGATGGAATTCTAATAGATGTTGTATGTCAATTAAATAAAACTATAAGTTAGCTAACCTAATTAGATAATTAATGTTTGTTGTAGTTAAAGAGTAATTGAAGTAATGTTTGACCTTATGTTCAGGGTGATTGAGAATGATGTGAAGCCAAATCTTGCATCTTAGAGCCTAGTAGAGGTAAGGGAGTTTTTACCCCTTTTGTGCAGCTTAGTTATTTTATTGTTCTTAAATTGTATGATTTCATATAATTGCTTGAATTTATGTGTGCTTATTGATTGCCATACTGTGTGCGAGGGTAACTTACTTTGTTGACCTTCAATTATGTGTTTATTGGATTATCTTGTATGTTATAATCTTGAGTGCATTGCATCGTGGTTGTTATTTGGGCATGGTAGTGTCAGGGAAGCCGGGCGGCATCGGGCTTGCCGGTATACCTCAGCTACTATAGTTGCCCAATCCCTCTCTCGCTAGGGATGCTACCCTGGGAGAGTTGGGTCGTGGGATCGGGGTACATCCGGAGTACACCCATTGGCGTTATAAGGTGGTATACTGGCTTATCGTTATCATTATCACTATTATATCGGGATTTTTGTTCAGGGTTCATGGTTCGAAGATTGAGGTTCGTGGTACAAGTTCAAGGTCAAGCGGTATTCTTTATTGTGTAACTCTAGCTTAGGCCTTAAGTCCTTGGAGAGTTACCTGATATCCTTTTTATTCTGTAACTCTTGCTTGGGCCCTAAGTCCTTGGAGAGTTACCTTTGATTGTGTTCCTTATGTGACGCCCAAAATTACCACCGTACACTTATTAACTATTGCATCCACTATTTGCACATTTTCACTGTGCATTACTTGTTATTTTATGTGGTTACTATTTATCATGTTTTTCAACCACTTATTTTCTTTGAATTAGCATTTTTTCTAAATCATATTAATTGTGAAACCCCACTTTTCTGCTTATCTCGTTTTACGTGCTTTACCTCGTTTTGCATGCATATGACCTGTTTATGTGCTATATGACCTAGAATGTTATAATTTTGATGTCAATACTCCTAATACATGCTAAATGTGCATTCATGAAATTTTCATCAAAAACGGAGTCAGAAATTTTATCGTCGATTTTCAGTGAATAGTGTTTTCGAAACACGTCCGCTATAATTTTGAAACTGGTCTTTTTAACCCTTCTAGACCTAGTCCACGGACTTTAATAGACCTGTGTTTGATGAAAATTGTTTTAAAATCGGCTTAAGAATTTATTAGGGTTTTTACACCGACTTTTGCGAAAATCGAGTTTTAAGCCGACTCGGGTGAAATTATTGGATTGTAAAACTTCTTGTCACCTAAAAATAATCCACTTGAGATATCTTGGGGGTGGCATAATTATTTTTAACTTGGTGAGCACTAAAATGCAATTAAAGTCATTAAAAACACAAAAATACCTATTTAAACTAACTTTGACTTTGCATTTTTTAATTGACCAAGCTTTAAATTATATACTATCACCTACACACACTCACACAACACAAAACACACTCCACAAACACACACATTTCCGTGAGAAAGAGGGAGAAAAAGAGAAGAGAAAACTCAAGCTTTTCAATCCAATTTTTCAAAGAAAAACCTAGTTTTTGTCCGTGAAACTTCGCACCGAGTTGGATTCCGCTTGTTGGGCACGCATTGCACGCATTCCTAGGCTTTTATCGCATCAAAGGTGAGAGAAAAATTCTAGATCTCAAAATGTCATTTTTGTGTTTTTGCGTATAAATGAAGATTGAACCGTTAGAATTGTAATCTGATGTTAGATTATTGCTCCTTGCATGCTAGGGATCATTATATACTAATACTACGAATTTCTGTCGGATGTAGCATAATTTTTATTTTCCGGGTATTTAATTTTGATTAAAATGTTCAAAGTTGAATTAAATGAGTTGTGTTGATCGAAATCGATTGCCGTCGATTTCTAAATACTTGATAATTACGTGTTAGCGCTGTTGTAATGCCGAATTTTCGATTACATTGTTTGTGTGAAAATCCGGAAAATCCAGCCATGACATCTTAGGGTTTTAGGGTTATCGGGCATGATTTGGAGGTGTTATGGTGGATTTCCGAGAGGGCTAATGTAGTAGGTTGAATGGGTGAGTGATAGGAACTGATTTGGCAATGTTTGGATTAGTAGATTGTAAGTTATGAATTTTAGAAGTTTAGGTTGTCATTCTTTAATTTCTTGAACGATGCCTTTAGATGGTTGGGTAGTGTTCGAGTGATGAATGGTGAGTTGTTGATGAGTAATTTAGAGTTTAATTTTGTATATTATGCATGTCCGGTTAGATGGCCTACTTTGTCATCTAACTACGTTGGTTGTTGTTTAATTTAATATTGATGTTATATTGATGTTATTGATTGATTATTATTGAATGCGGGAATCGGGCACTCTTGTTGCTGATCTCCCAATTGATTGATTGATTGATGATTGATTGATGATTGATGATTATGGAGTCTTGGTATGTGTGTGCCACCTCTCGGGCAGCATCGGGCTGTCGGGTTGATAACGGCATGACTGCCATAGGCTACCCCCAGCTCGCATGACGGAGGTGTCATGGAGGGAGGGGCTAGTGAGGTACCTCGGGTGCGTGAGTAATGGGGAGTTATAAGAAGAACGGTTGAGATCGTGATGGCGTTTGGAGCTACACCAAATAGAGTATCCTTATTGATTGGTTATATAGTTATGTGATGATAGCATTATTTATGTTATTATTGTTGTTGTGTGTTTACTTGCTCAAAGGACTAAATCCAAGGAGCGTAGTGAATACTGTCGAGATCTATCGGATCCTCACTGGGCTTATTTTATATAAGCTCACTCTCTATTATTGCATGCATACAGGTGTACTTTTACAGGATTACGGGTACGTGCCTCCTGAAGAGGAGAATGTGGAAAATGTGCTTTACGTGGACGAGTCATATGTTCCCGAGTCTTATCCATGATTATATGTTGTTTAATGTCATGTATATTAGCTTAATAGACTTTTATATGCTTTGTGGTTCTTATTGTAATAGATGTTGGAAGATGATGATCCAAATGGTGTTAACTTAGTGGCTTTCTTTTGTCTATGGTTAAGTTGTAAATATGTCTCAACTTATTTTTGAAATGTATGATAAGGTTGAGGTATTGTATGTTATGTTGGAACGGAGGCGTATAACGAGGATGGTTTATTGTATATTATGATTGTGTTGTATGTTGTTGTTTGAATTAAGGAGTTGCTGGATGTATGATGTTTAATGAGGTTGGTTTGGAACCTCGGTGTCCTATTTACTGTCGTTATACTGCCGAAATTCCGTTGCGTCCTGACTGATCATAGGAGGGGTCGTGTTGGGGCGTGACAGTTTAAGTAGTATCAGAGCGCATGTTAGCTGTCAGCCGGGGTATCCTCGGAATGTGGGTAGTGGTCTAAGCATGCAAGTATGTATTAAGTGAAAGAAAAGTGAAACATATGTTAATATGTTTATGTGATTAATTTACTTATGTGTCTAACATTCTATGTGACAAATATGCCTTGTGTGTTAAGTGAACTAATGTGGTCAATATGTTTTATGTGATAACGTGTTATACATACTCAATGTGTTGTAATTAATGTGCATTATGTGATTAATGTGTATTATGTGACAATTGTGTTTTATGTGATTTTGTGCCTTGTGTGAAGTTAGTTGTTTATGTGCTTTTAATTGTTTATAACTAGATTATGTGAAACAACGTGCTTTAGGTGCTCAATGTACTTTAAGTGACCAATGTGAGTTACGTGATCAACTTGTCTTATGTGAAGTTTGTTGCTTATGTGACTTTAATTGTTTATAACTTACTTCTGTGATATAACCTGTTTATGTGATGTTGGCTTCTTATATGTTGAATTGTGTGTTATGTGATAATGTTGCATTGTATGATAATTGCGCATTACGTTATACTTGTCTTTCATATGATATAGTTGCATACATGTTTTAACTCGTGAGTGACCTTTTAATGTCTAGGGTGGTTGTAAGAATTTTCGGAAATAGAGATAGGCCATGATTTTGAATTATTATTATTCTAGAAGTTTATCAGTTAGATTTTAATTGTTATGTTTATGGATTTTAGTTTCGGCTTAGTGGATTGATCTTGATATTCCTTTAGCGAGAATGAAGTTGTTCGAGGAAATAGCAACGTATCTTGATGATTATAATTACTTTTGTTGCCATGTTTAATTTATTATTACTTGGAGATGAATCATAAGTTGAGGTTTCTGTGAGGTTGTGATTAGACACTTTTGGAGTCTCAACTCAGACTATACTTTCTTGAGGTCATTTTAGAATGAATTTATTTGAGGAATTAGTGATGTATATTTGTGAATGGAATGAAGTGTGGTATAACATGTGAATATTTCTACTATTTGGGATTGCTATATTATTAATGGGTATTTTGGAGTTTTGATCTTTAAACCTTGAAGACAATTGGAGTGATTCCTGACTAAAGTTACTTTATTCGAGGATGTAATTGTTGGGAGATAGAATTATTTGAGGAAATAAGAATGCATTTCGATGGCTGAACATTTACTTGCTTACGTCAAGCTTTTGAGTTCTAGGTGGTATGACTTTCTAAATTGTTGATTGAGGATTCACTAGTGTTATAATGGGTTAATATGAATCTGTATTGCGTTATCAGATTTTGGAGTCCTCATTAGTTAATCTTGTTGGGTAATCGGTGATTTATCTTGTTTAGTGATTGGTCTGGTACGGAATGTAAAATTTTGGAGTGATTTATCTTGTTTGGTGATTGTTATGACTCTTTAGGTTCTCTAGATCTCCTTAGTGTCTTGTTTTGGAGGAAGATAGATTGTAGGATATGACTTGTTGGTGTTCAAATGTGTAGGTGGGACACCCTTCTTGTGCTTCATAATTCTATCAGTCTTATTATTATCTTTTACTCTATTCTCACTTATTTGAGAGAGAGTTACACTTTTCTAGCATATCAATTGTTTCTTGAAAGTTTTGCTTATTGGATTAATGGATCCTATACTCATTTGACATTGTTTCCATTCTTAACATTCATATTTGCTTCTTATAGCAATGTCGCTTATTGGAGTTAAGGTTTGAGACTTCTATATTTCATTCTATATCTCTAGCCATTCGTTTCAATATTTCATTTCATCCTATTACTATTCATTTGAAAGTAATTTTTCCTTTGGTATACCATTTTACTTATTCGAATTTCACTTGCTTGATGTACTCCCTACCTAAGTACATCATTGTCATTCTTGTTGATCCTTGTTAATCCTATTGTTTCATTATTAAATCTTGATTCATTACTTTGCTTGTAATTGCTCATTCAATATACTCGGCATTGTCCTTCTTATTAATACTTCTTTGGTTATTGCGTGCTGAGATACTCATTATCTTGACACTCATATTTTCTATTGAATTAATCATCTCTTATCTCTTAATTTCATTTCGCCTCAAGTACAACTTACTTGTTGGTTCCTTGAACAATCATCGAGAATTGAAATATCTACTTGTTCAGGAATTTTTGTTCAACATACTCAGCACTGTTTTGACTCGTCATCATCCTTTGTTCGTACTTATTTAACTAAAAGGTGCTGAGACATTTCTTATCTTAGTTATCATGCTTCCTTATTAAACTATTAGCCTCTTGATTCTCTAACTTGTTTGACATCTTGCACCCTTGATTGTTGGCTCAAATATGACTTTCCATATTCTTAATTCCTTGTAAATTTCATAAGAGCCATATTCTGACCAATGTCACTTTTGAGATATTTCCTTGATCAGTAATCATTCATGTTATCGTGATTGAGTTTTTAAACCCTCGGGGTGTTCATAGAGCTCTTTTGTGTAGTAGGGGGTGATTGATAATTAGTGGTGTCATGCTAGGACTTTGGAGTTGTGATTTCTTTCATATGCAATAAGATATTAGGTAGGAGAGAATTATGAATTGGAGATTGTCTTGGAACTATGATCATCAACTTGCAGTCAACAGAGTTTGTTCTTTTGAGGTCTTTGGTTAGGTATTATCCTAAGAGATAAATAAGAACTAAGAGAAGTATTATTAAGTGTAACGATTGAGGATTTAATTGTCTATCAATTCGAGAATTGCGCGGACGCAATTGTTTTAAGGAGGGAGAATGTGAAACCCCACTTTTCTGCTTATCTCGTTTTACGTGCTTTACCTCGTTTTGCGTGCATATGACCTGTTTATGTGCTATATGACCTAGAATGTTATAATTTTGATGTCAATACTCCTAATACATGCTAAATGTGCATTCATGAAATTTTCATCAAAAACGGAGTCAGAAATTTTATCGTCGATTTTCAGTGAATAGTGTTTTCGAAACACGTCCGCTATAATTTTGAAACTGGTCTTTTTAACCCTTCTAGACCTAGTCCACGGACTTTAATAGACCTGTGTTTGATGAAAACGGTTTTAAAATCGACTTAAGAATTTATTAGGGTTTTTACACCGACTTTTGCGAAAATCGAGTTTTAAGCCGACTCGGGTGAAATTATTGGATTGTAAAACTTCTTGTCACCTAAAAATAATCCACTTGAGATATCTTGGGGGTGGCATAATTATTTTTAACTTGGTGAGCACTAAAATGCAATTAAAGTCATTAAAAACACAAAAATACCTATTTAAACTAACTTTGACTTTGCATTTTTTAATTGACCAAGCTTTAAATTATATACTATCACCTACACACACTCACACAACACAAAACACACTCCACAAACACACACATTGCCGTGAGAAAGAGGGAGAAAAAGAGAAGAGAAAACTCAAGCTTTTCAATCCAATTTTTCAAAGAAAAACCTAGTTTTTGTCCGTGAAACTTCGCACCGAGTTGGATTCCGCTTGTTGGGCACGCATTGCACGCATTCCTAGGCTTTTATCGCATCAAAGGTGAGAGAAAAATTCTAGATCTCAAAATGTCATTTTTGTGTTTTTGCGTATAAATGAAGATTGAACCGTTAGAATTGTAATCTGATGTTAGATTAGTGCTCCTTGCATGCTAGGGATCATTATATACTAATACTACGAATTTCTGTCGGATGTAGCATAATTTTTATTTTCCGGGTATTTAATTTTGATTAAAATGTTCAAAGTTGAATTAAATGAGTTGTGTTGATCGAAATCGATTGCCGTCGATTTCTAAATACTTGATAATTACGTGTTAGCGCTGTTGTAATGCCGAATTTTCGATTACATTGTTTGTGTGAAAATCCGGAAAATCCAGCCATGACATCTTAGGGTTTTAGGGTTATCGGGCATGATTTGGAGGTGTTATGGTGGATTTCCAAGAGGGCTAATGTAGTAGGTTGAATGGGTGAGTGATAGGAACTGATTTGGCAATGTTTGGATTAGTAGATTGTAAGTTATGAATTTTAGAAGTTTAGGTTGTCATTCTTTAATTTCTTGAACGATGCCTTTAGATGGTTGGGTAGTGTTCGAGTGATGAATGGTGAGTTGTTGATGAGTAATTTAGAGTTTAATTTTGTATATTATGCATGTCCGGTTAGATGGCCTACTTTGTCATCTAACTACGTTGGTTGTTGTTTAATTTAATATTGATGTTATATTGATGTTATTGATTGATTATTATTGAATGCGGGAATCGGGCACTCTTGTTGCTGATCTCCCAATTGATTGATTGATTGATGATTGATTGATGATTGATGATTATGGAGTCTTGGTATGTGTGTGCCACCTCTCGGGCAGCATCGGGTTGTCGGGTTGATAACGGCATGACTGCCATAGGCTACCCCCAGCTCGCATGACGGAGGTGTCATGGAGGGAGGGGCTAGTGAGATACCTCGGGTGCGTGAGTAATGGGGAGTTATAAGAAGAACGGTTGAGATCGTGATGGCGTTTGGAGCTACACCAAATAGAGTATCCTTATTGATTGGTTATATAGTTATGTGATGATAGCATTATTTATGTTATTATTGTTGTTGTGTGTTTACTTGCTCAAAGGACTAAATCCAAGGAGCGTAGTGAATACTGTCGAGATCTATCGGATCCTCACTGGGCTTATTTTATATAAGCTCACTCTCTATTATTGCATGCATACAGGTGTACTTTTACAGGATTACGGGTACGTGCCTCCTGAAGAGGAGAATGTGGAAAATGTGCTTTACGTGGACGAGTCATATGTTCCCGAGTCTTATCCATGATTATATGTTGTTTAATGTCATGTATATTAGCTTAATAGACTTTTATATGCTTTGTGGTTCTTATTGTAATAGATGTTGGAAGATGATGATCCAAATGGTGTTAACTTAGTGGCTTTCTTTTGTCTATGGTTAAGTTGTAAATATGTCTCAACTTATTTTTGAAATGTATGATAAGGTTGAGGTATTGTATGTTATGTTGGAACGGAGGCGTATAACGAGGATGGTTTATTGTATATTATGATTGTGTTGTATGTTGTTGTTTGAATTAAGGAGTTGCTGGATGTATGATGTTTAATGAGGTTGGTTTGGAACCTCGGTGTCCTATTTACTGTCGTTATACTGCCGAAATTCCGTTGCGTCCTGACTGATCATAGGAGGGGTCGTGTTGGGGCGTGACATTAATTATTTTAAGAATGAGAAAATTGTGTGTTTGGGCTAAATGCGTTAGGAGCATTCGTTTAGAAAATGTTCTAGTGATTTGTGTAAAACCCCAGACTTGCATACATATGTATTTACTATGTAGTGTCATTCATTTGCATACATGTATGTGCAATTATTATTATTATTATTTTAAAAAGTTTATTTTAAAATAGTTACTATTCATAAGATTTTCGACTGTTTTATTTTCTTGGTTTTATATTTTTCCCCTGTTACCTGACATTTATGAGGCACGAACGAATTTGAATTACTTGCATAGAACGTCAGGAAGACAAGTAGAAAAAAAAATGTTTTGTGTTTCGCAATGAATAGTAAAAATTCAGCTTTTTTTTATATTGGATTTTTAGTGTTTAGCTTTGTTTTTGGGCACTTAAATTAGCTTGTAGTGCATTTTGGCCTAGCCCAAACCCATGACCTATGACCCAAACCCATTTTTCTTGTCTTATAACCAATATTAGCCATAAAAATTGACCAAAAAGAGAAAAAAAAGCTGAAAAATTGGCCTAAAAGGGGGAAAACGGGAATAAAAAGAAAATTTGCAAGAGTTGGCCATTTGATCCAATCCAAAGCTTGGTTGTGAGATTTTGAGCTACCCAAGAGCCATTCCTAGCATCTTCTACTTGTTTAGGTGAGGGATCACATATTTATTTGCATTTAAAACTTGTTTCAAGATTATTTAAATTTCTAGATTTGTTATACATGCTTGAATTTATGGTTGTTCTTGCTTATATTGCATGTTATAGAGAGTGTAGAGCAAACTTTTGAGGTTATTTGATAATTTAGTTGGCTAAAAATGGTGGTGGCATATTGGAGAATATGATGAATAGTGTCGAAACTAGGGTTCCGAAAAAAAGTTGCAATTTAATTGGATTCGAGGCTTCTAGTAGTTGCTAATTAGGTCCTTGAGCATGGAAAAATATTCGTTATACTTTCCATGTGAAAATTTTGAGAATTTTGATCAAAATAGGCTACTTTAATTGGGAATTTCGGGGTTAACTCGAATCCGGGTACGTTTTGAGGTTATGGCTAGTCTTTATTAAGTATTGAAGCCTTAGAAGTGCCTTCGTTTCGCTTGTTTGGATTTCGGAATTGGTACTTGTAGTGTAAATGCACAAAGAGAAAATCGGGGATTTAATGGTAAATGAGGTTTAACAGGTGAGCTCGAGGGTCCTTGGGGTGCCATAAGGTGTGGTTTGAAGGACAGGATAACTCATTTGGGAATCTTGAACCTTGCCTTTTGATTTGAAGCTTAATAGCAAAGATTGAAAAAGGAGATTTCAGGTTGAAAGTGAATCCGGGTGCGTTCGGGCATTAGGACTAGTGTCTAGTAAGTGAGGAGGTGCTAGAAATGTATTCGATTCACTTAGTTGAGCTCCGATTAGAGTACTTGTAATGTAATGCATAAAGAGGCAAATTCGGACTTTTTGGGTAATTGTACTTTAAAGTGAGATTTCAAGGGCTTAAGTGGTGCCATAAAGTGTCATTAGAGATGTAGTATAGTTAGATTTGAGATTCATTATCTTGTGTGAAGTTTAGAGCTTATTTTGTAAGCATTTAGAAGGAGATTTGTTAGATTTCTTGTGAATTACTTGAATTAGTTGCATTAGTAGTTATTATATTGTTATGTTTGCTCTAATTGATCATGAGAGAGTTATATGTTATATAAGTGTGAAGTTTATGACTTAAATACCAAGCATGTGAAAAGTGTCTAAATGAAGCTTATGTGAATTAGTTAAGCTTATTGCATAAGTAGCTATTTGAATTGTTATACTTGTTATAATTGTTATATTTGTCTATTGATTGAGTTATAAAATGTAAATTGGGAAAAATGAGTATGGTAACTTGAATTATCTTGTAATTAGCTAGAGTTGAGTTTAGACAAATGGTTAGCTTGTTGAACATGTAAGTTGAAATGGGAGGTGACTGGCTGCCATTTAGCTAATTAAATGGAATTAGGGCCTTGTGCATGCTAATGATAAAAACCAAAGAATGCTTCTTGTCATATCCTCTAAGTTAGTTAAGATAATGCATGTCTAGAGATTTTAGAGTTTGGTATTGTGACATGAACTTGTAGAACTAGCTAGTTAATTGCATGATTTGTATTCTTAACTCATGTTATTTGTGTATGGACAATCGGATGAATGTAGAATGATTTTATTGCATAACTGCCTAATTAGGAATTGAAGGGAATTGATGCCATGGGAGAAGGTTCAAATGGGAGTTTGGCTAAGTTTTGTATGTTTGGCTTCCTAAAGGTGAGGGAGTCTTCACATTTTCTGTGCATCTTAACTTGATTTATTATTTCTAAATTGAATTATTTAGTAATTGATAAAATTTACATGTATTATTTTACTTGTTATCTTGAGTCTTTTCGTGTTATTTGTGATTAATTGCGAGGGCGACCTACTTTGTCGTCCCTTTTATGTGATCTTTGATATTCTTGATTCTCGTGATCTTGTCTCGGGGTTGCGCAA
Source organism: Ehretia macrophylla (assembly GCA_037974665.1). Taxonomy (NCBI): domain Eukaryota; kingdom Viridiplantae; phylum Streptophyta; class Magnoliopsida; order Boraginales; family Ehretiaceae; genus Ehretia; species Ehretia macrophylla. The sequence continues at coordinate 3,864,536 of CM075766.1, forward strand.
CCTTTTCGGACGTGGTAGCGTCGAGAAACACGGGCGACATCGGGCTTGCCATGCTCCTTCGACTACCATGGTGCCTATTCCCTTCTCGCTGAGGCATACTCCACTACCTCAGAGGCGTGGTTCACCTGCTGGGCATGGACCTACTTCAGGAGAAAGGGTCATAGGATCGGGATACATCTGGAGTATCCCAACTTGTTGGAGTAAGTGGTTTGCCGGCACTTGCGTGAAGTTCGTGGCTCGTAGCTCGTGATTGAAGACTTGAAGTGGAACCGTATCCTTTTAATATGTGGTTAATTACTTGTTTACTTGGTTGTGTTATTTGGTGTTGGAAATATTATTATTATGTTGCATATCATGCTGCATCACCTCCCTCACTGGGTAACTTTGGTTACTCATTCCTCGTTTTAATATGTTACAGGTGTAGTTAGAATAACTACTTTGTGTGCCGTGTTGTTGGTTGCTTATCCTGCTGTTGTTAGAAGCTATTATGAAGATGGAACTTGGTGTATACTTTTGTACTGTTTTGAAACCCCTTGAAGTCTTGTATTACTTTGTACAGCTTGTTGGATAGTAATTAAATTAAGAACTTATATGGTTTGATAGAGTAGTTGGCATGTAATAGCTAAAGATAGATTTTATTGCCTTTCATTTGCCTGCTTGTATGATTATATTTTGTCTAAGGCTCAGATGGCTTTGAGACTAGGAGAAGTTGGATAGTTGAAGTTGGGGTGTTGTATTGCGATTATACTTGCTGTTTGCAGGTTTTTTATTAGTTCTATAAACAGGGGAGACTCCATCCGTTTTTCCTAAAATTTTGTGCCCGGGTTTGGATTTGGGTTGAGAATAGCGTGATAAATAGGAGTCCTGGTCTCGTGAGGGATCGGGACGCTACAGTAGTGGTATCAGAGCTTAGTAGCTCACAGTCGGGACAGGGTCCTTGGTCTGTTGGGTTGCGGCTTTGAGTGCGTGCATGTGAAATATGCTTTGAATAAGTATTTGCATGCATGTGGATCTGTGTTTGCTTGAGTGAAAATGTGTTCTATGGGTTGTATTGCGTGAAATATGAAGATTTTGTGATATGTATAATTATGTGATTATGTGTAATTTGAATGGAAGTGTGTTTCTACGTGATTTGCTTATGCAAAATATGATGAATGTGTTAGATGAACAAATGTGTGACTATGTGTACTTATGTGATTATGTGTGTATTAAGTGTTCAAATTATGTGATTTCAATTGCATATGTGCATTACCCGTTTATTTGGTAAGTAATCTCCTCCTCCTGAAAGAGATAGCCAGTAACGGATCTTCTAGAAATGTTCAGCCGATGTTCTTGATCAGTCTTCTTATTCGGATTTCTTATTGGAGCCTTTATTTATCTATCTTACCGGGAGTTCTCCTGCAAAGCTCTTATAGTATTTTCTTGGGTATTTTCACTTGGCATTCCTAATGGGACTTCTTATAAACAATCATATTTGGAATCTTATTTGGTATCCTCGGCCGGGCCTTTATTTGGCAATTTTTTTGGGATTTCTATTACGAATTCCTTATTAGGTATTTTCAATGGAGGAGCAGTATTTCGGGGCGAGGTTCTAAGAGGAAGAGGAATTGCGAGGATGCAATTTTTATAAGGAGGGGAGGATGTAAAACCCCAGACCTGCATACATATGTATTTACTATGTAGTGTCATTCATTTGCATACATTTATGTGCAATTATTATTATTATTATTTTGAAAAGTTTATTTTAAAATAGTTACTATTCATAAGATTTTCGACTGTTTTATTTTCTTGGTTTTCTATTTTTCCCCTGTTACTTGACATTTATGAGGCATGAACGAATTTGAATTACTTGCATAGCACGTCAGGAAGACAAGTAGAAAAAAAAATGTTTTGTGTTTCGCAATGAATAGTAAAAATTCAGCTTTTTTTTTATATTGGATTTTTAGTGTTTAGCTTTGTTTTCAGGCACTTTAATTAGCTTGTAATGCATTTTGGCCTAGCCCAAACCCATGACCTATGACCCAAACCCATTTTTCTTGTCTTATAACCCATATTAGCCATAAAAATTGACCAAAAATAGGAAAAAAAAACTGAAAAATTGGCCTAAAAGGGGAAAAACGAGAATAAAAAGAAAATTTGCAAGAGTTGGCCATTTGATCCAATCCAAAGCTTGGTTGTGAGATTTTGAGCTACCCAAGAGCCATTCCTAGCATCTTCTACTTGTTTAGGTGAGGGATCACATATTTATTTGCATTTAAAACTTGTTTCAAGATTATTTAAATTTCTAGATTTGTTATACATGCTTGAATTTATGGTTGTTCTTGCTTATATTGCATGTTATAGAGAGTGTAGAGCAAACTTTTGAGGTTATTTGATAATTTAGTTGGCTAAAAATGGTGGTGGCATATTGGATAAGAGGATGAATAGTGCCGAAACTAGGGTTCCGAAAAAAAGTTGCAATTTAATTGGATTCGAGGCTTCTAGTAGTTGCTAATTAGGTCCTTGAGCATGGAAAAAATATTCGTTATACTTGCCGTGTGAAAATTTTGAGAATTTTGATCAAAATAGGCTACTTTAATTGGGGATTTCGGGGTTAACTCGAATCCGGGTACGTTTTGAGGTTATGGCTAGTCTTTATTAAGTATTGAAGCCTTAGAAGTGCCTTCGTTTCGCTTGTTTGGATTTTGGAATTGGTACTTGTAGTGTAAATGCACAAAGAGAAAATCGAGGATTTAATGGTAAATGAGGTTTAACGGGTGAGCTCGAGCGTCCTTGGGGTGCCATAAGGTATGGTTTGAAGGACAGGATAACTCGTTTGGGAATCTTGAACCTTGCCTTTTGATTTAAAGCTTAATAGCAAAGATTGACAAGGGAGATTTCGGGTTGAAAGTGAATACGGGTGCGTTCGGGCATTAGGGCTAGTGTCTAGTAAGTGAGGACGTGCTAGAAATGTATTTGCTTCGCTTAGTTAAGCTCTGATTAGAGTACTTGTAGTGTAATGCATAAAGAGGCAAATTCGGACTTTTCGGGTAATTGTACTTTAAAGTGAGATTTCAAGTGCTTAAGTGGTGCCATAAAGTGTCATTAGAGATGTAGTATAGTTAGATTTGAGGTTCGTTATCTTGTGTGAAGTTTAGAGCTTATTTTGTAAGCATTTAGAAGGAGATTTGTTAGATTTCTTGTAAATTACTTGAATTAGTTGCATTAGTAGTTATTATATTGTTATGTTTGCTCTAATTGATCATGATAGAGTTATATGTTATATAAGTGTGAAGTTTATGACCTAAATACCAAGCATGTGAAAAGTGTCTAAATGAAGCTTATGTGAATTAGTTAAGCTTACTGCATAAGTAGCTATTTGAATTGCTATACTTGTTATAATTGCTATATGTGTCTATTGATTGAGTTATAAAATGTAAATTGGGAAAAATGAGTATGATAACTTGAATTATCTTGTAATTAGCTTGAGTTGAGTTTAGACAAATGGTTAGCTTGTTGAACATGTAAGTTGAAATGAGAGGTGATTGGCTGCCATTTAGCTAATTAAATGGAATTAGAGCCTTGTGCATGCTAATGCTAAAAAACAAAGAATGCTTCTTGTCATATCCTCTAAGTTAGTTAAGATAATGCATGTCTAGAGATTTTAGAGTTTGATATTGTGACATGAACTTGTGGAACTAGATAGTTAATTGCATGATTAGTATTCTTAACTCATGTTATTTGTGTATGGTCAATCGGATGAATGTAGAATGATTTTATTGTATAACTGCCTAATTAGGAATTGAAGGGAATTGATGCCATGGGAGAAGGTTCAAATGGGAGTTTGGCTAAGTTTTGTATGTTTGGCTTCCTAAAGGTGAGGGAGTCTTCACATCTTCTGTGCATCTTAACTTGATTTATTGTTTCTAAATTGAATTATTTAGTAATTGATAAAATTTACATGTATTATTTTACTTGTTATCTTGAGTCTTTTCGTGTTATTTGTGATTAATTGCGAGGGCGGCCTACTTTGTTGTCCCTCTTATGTGATCTTTGATATTCTTGATTCTCGTGATCTTGTCTCGGGGTTGCGCAACCTTTTCGGACATGGTAGCGTCGAGAAACACGGGCTGCATCAGGCTTGCCGTGCTCCCTCGACTACCATGGTGCCTATTCCCTTCTAGCTGAGGCATACTCCACTACCCCAGAGGCGTGGCTCACCTGCTGGGCATAGACCTACCTCAGGAGAAAGGGTCGTAGGATCGGGATACAACTGGAGTATCCCAACTTGTTGGAGTAAGGGGTTTGCCGGCACTTGCGTGAAGTTCATGGCTCGTGGCTCGTGGCTCGTGATTGAAGACTTGAAGTGGAACCGTATCCTTTTAATATGTGGTTAATTACTTGTTTACTTGGTTGTGTTATTTGGTGTTAGAAATACTATTATTATGTTGCATATCATGCTGCATCACCTCCCTCACTAGGTAACTTTGGTTACTCATTCCTCGTTTTAACATGTTACAGGTGCAGTTAGAATAACTACTGTGATACCCCGAACCTGGCATGTATTCAATAGCATTTTAAGTTCATTTAAATTGCATTTTATTGACCTTTCACCTTCTTTGACCAAACTAGTTGACTTTTCATCTGTATTGACCAACTAGGACAAGGTGGGAATTTTTGAAATGTTTAATAAAAGGCAAACTTGGGATTAGAAATAAAAAAATGCAATGTTAAGTTAGTCAAATTTTGGGTCAAATTTGGAATTAAATCTGAACCAATTGGGGAAGAGTTAGGTAGCAAATTATATATGGTTGGAAAGCTCTATGAGTCTAGTTTATGAGGGTTCAAATCGTTCGTGAATTGGAGTTTTCTAGAAGAAGTTATGGCCATTTTCGTGAGGTCGCGCATAGCTGTTTTGGTTTAGCGGGTTGACCGAATTTTGACCTTTGACTTCTTGACATTTTTTTTTTAATAAGTAGAATGTGCACGAAAAAAATAAAGAGAAAAAGGCTTGAAACCATGAGGAAAAGAAGGAGAAAAAAAAAAAAAGAAAATCTCAACTTCAAATCTTCGATTCTTCGCGTGGGCTTGTGCGGGGTGGTTTCCGAGGCACTCTACAAGGTTCTTCTAGCGTCTAGGAGCGTCTAAGGTGAGGGAAGCATGTTATTTGCGCATTTATACGTTGTATATGTTAACTTTGTCAATTTTTAGATTTATCCATAGATCGTTATTTAAAGCGATTTGATGCTTCTAGAATGTTCCTTAGCATTTGTAGAACATGTATTTATAGCTTTGTAACATTTTCTGCGGTTAAATGTTGTGATTGCAAATTAAATTGTGAAATGAATAGTGTTTTATGAATAGTAAAACCTTGAAACGTTAAAATTGCGCTGTTATGCTTTCCGTTGATGTAGAAACGTGTTAGGTATGCTAGAATACTAAAATGTGTGGTTTGTTTGGGTTGCGTAGTGGAAAAAATGAGAATTAAGCCTTTGGAAAAGTTGGGGTCGTTTTGGTCGACTTTTGCATTTTCTCGTTTTGCGTGTTGGCATTGCTTCGGGAGGCCATGGAAGCACTTTTGGTGCGATTATGGCGTTGGTTGGGTGTTTGGTTGATACAGTTGCAGTTCAAACGAGAAAGGGGAAAATCGGGGCTTTGCGCGAGTTCTAGGGTAAAGTAAGGTTTCGGGGTCTTTAGACGTGCCTTATGGTGACCTAGGAGGGTTGGCGAAGTCGGTTTCCAGAATTCTTGGCTCGTTTGGAAATGGTAGCATTTTGATAGTTGGGGCCGATTTGTGTTTTTGTGTGTTTTCTTGTCTTTATGCTTATAGAATGTTTAGAATTACTTGGAATACTTGTTTGAGTTGTTTTGGATTGAATTACTTATCAAATTGCTGCTATTGCGTGCAAGAGTAACCTACTTTGTTATTCTTTCACGTGTGGCTTTATCGCTTGTTTATCGCCTTGTATCGAGTCTTGCATTGCATAGTGTCTCGCGCGTGAGTGATGGGCCTCTCTGGGTAGCCTTGGGTTGCCAGTGTTGGTTGCTCTAGCTCCGCTGCTATTCCCTTTCTCGCTTGGGTTGCCTCCCAGGGAGATTTGGGTCGTAGGATTGATGGATACTTCCGGGGTATTCCAAACTGGTGTTATAAGGTGGTTTGGGCCGGCGCGTCATCGTTAAAGTCATCGGAATCGTGATCGGTACATTACTCGCTCGAGTGAACCATAGCCTTCAAAGTGTGGTATAGCTTTGATTGGTTGTGTTAATGCTTTCTTTAGTTGTTTAATTGTATTGTTATTTATATTGAATGCCTTTTATTGATTGTATTGCTTAACTGTACCTATTTGCATTGCACGATCTTCTTTCTCTCCAATTCGATATCTGTCTCGCCCTCACTGAGTATACGTGTTGTGTATACTCACTCCTCACCACCACATTTCAGGAAATGCCCTGTTAGCTGGAAAGTTCATGATTTCGTGAAAGTCCGTGCTTGAAGAGTTGTCTTGAGTGTCTATGTAACTTGAGTTGTCAAAGTTGTCAAGTTGTTTGCTTTTATGTTGTATGTAATTATTGTTAAAAGAAATGTAATATAAATCTAGCTATGTAGTTGGAATGGTTTGATAAGTTAGATTATGTATATAGTTAATGTAGCTTAACTTCAGTGCATGGCTGTAATGTCCAAAGGAAAAGAATTAGAATGGCATGATAGTTTATTTTATGCAGTAGCTTTGTATGGTTTAATTGCCTAAATTGAATGTACTTGTCAAAATGAAAAGATAGGTTAGTTTTTAAATTGGAAATATATGTATACTTGCTGAGTTTAAATTGTTGAGAACCGAGGCTCGGATGGCCTTGAGGAAGTTTTGTATGGTTGGACACGGTGGTGGTCCATTTATATGCTATTACAGGTTTTGCATTTCGCCTATAAACAGGGGAGACTCCGTCCGTTTTCCCTGAAAATTTTGCCCGGGTTTGGTTTGGGTTGTGATTAGTTTGATTGATAGAACTCCCGGTCTCGAGAGGGATCGGGGTGTCACAGGTGGTATCAGAGCTTATTTAGCTCATAAGCCGGGACAGGGTCCTCGGTCTGGTGGGTAGTGACCCTTAAATGTGTGCTTGTTAAGTGTGTCTTGAAAGTGTATGCTTTTATGTGAGATTATGTGTCTTGACATGAATGTGTGCTCCTATGTGATATAGTTATGTGTTATGTGTTAATTGTGTGCTAAGTGAAGTAAAGTGTCTAGTTGTGCATTGAATTGACCTATCGAATCGACCTCGTGGATTGTTATTTGCTTGAAGTATTGCTTTTAATGTGTGTACTGAAATGTCTTGAATTAGCTATGCCGTGATTTGAATTGATTATGCTGTGCTTGACTTGATTGTTATTCTTGAGTGACTTTGTTAAATAAACTATATTGTAAACTTGCTGGCATAATAGCTTAATGCATATGTATAACTGTGATATATTGGCATTCATACATGTCCTATTGAAATAGTAAGTAAGTCCTCTTCCTCCCCTGAAGAAAGTGGTTCACTGCTGGCTTTTCAAGGTGTATGGATTGGCAGGAAATGAATGGCATTTGACTAGCCTTTATTTGGGAATTGGTGATTGCTTTTGGAGCTCGGTTATTGGCGAATCCCTTTGGTCCTTCTCTGTGCTTAACAGTTGCGAAAGAGTAGCTTTCTCTTGGGGTTTTAATTGGGTGTTCTCTGGAACATTCTTTGGTTTTCATAACGGGTGTTCTTTGGGGACTTTTGTTGGCACTTCTCGGTGGACTTGGTTAATGGGATTTCAATCGGCCTTACTGCATGGTATTATCTATGGCATATGTGTCTCGGTCTTTATTGGAGTGTTACTGGTATTCCTTATTGGAAATTCTTCAATGGCATTCTCTAGGATTCTCAGTGGCCAATTATTTAGTATTACTTATTGGGCAATTCTTGGTACTTTCTTACTGGAGCATTGTTCAGGTATTTTCTTTGGCATCCCTCAGTTGGTTTGGTAACTGGAATCCCTATCAGACTTATTGTATAATACTACTTATGGTATTCTTTGAAATTCTTATTAGGCATTCTCTTGGTATTTTCCTTGTTGGCAAAGTTGTATGAAGTTCTCACTTGGCAAACAGTGAAGAGGACTCAGAGTTTGGTTTCGGTATATTGTTCATCAGTTCGGTGTTTATCCTTGGAGTTTTCGTCCATCTGGGAAACTATGTTTGTTATTCAACTTGGTTGTCTTATTGGGCACGTTATATTTTCTCTGTTATTTCATTTGACATTCCTCTCAGCATTTGATAGCAAAACTCGGAATCTAATTGGTTGTTCCATGGGGTTATTATTTGGAAGGCTTCTTTGGAACTTTGAAAATATATTTGATTGGGTTCTTAGTATTTTCTTCAGCACTCTTAACAGCGAATTCTTCTATGAAATCCATGACCAGCGGGGTACTTCTTTGGACCTCTAGATAGAATCTTTATTTGAGCTTTTATTTGGCTTCTTGCTTGGGAATTCTCGGGCAGTAACAGTTAGACTTCTTGTGACGTCCGAGATTTAGCCATGCATTCAATTACTGTTGCATCCTTTATTTGCGCACCTCTTTCTATGCCTTATTAATTGTCTTCTTAAATTACTATTCACTCCGTTTTTAAACTGCATTCTATTAGTTAATTAGTATTTTTATTAAATCATATTAATTGTTAAAGTAGTGGGAAAAATGTGCAATTGAGCTAGAGGCGATAGGAGAGCTCGTTTAGAAAATAATTTTTGTAGTTGAATGAATAGTGTTACGTAACATAACTTAGGGAATGAATTAGCTAGCATTCATTTTACTATCTAGGCTCGTTTTAAGCTAACTAAGCGTATTTAGTGAACCATTTAAGCAAGCAACTTAGCCCCATTTAATATATAACTCACACAACACACACATTAGCTCATAACTTAGCAAAACAAAAACAAAACAAAAAAAGAGCATGCTGAAAACACTGTAGCAAATCCGAGAATTGCATTGGAGAAGAAATAGAGTTTTTTTGCTCAACAAATCCTCATTCCAAGCCAAGCCAAGCTAGGTACAAGTGGTTTAGGGTGTCTACTAGCCTCCTAGGAGCTCCTACGCGCATTGGTGAGGGATTTCACGGCTTATTTTCGCATTTTAAAATAGTTGCTATTTTCTTGATTTGTTGAAAATGTGTTCAAATGCTATTGTATTGATTATCTATGCTATTATACCTTGTATATGAGTGCTAGAGAACATATTTGAGCCATCGTTTCGCAATTTAAATGGTTAGAATCGTTAGTTTGATTTTTAGGGTGAATAGTGACGTTTTTCTAGGGTTTTGCGTAATTGCTCGAATTAGCTTGATTAAAGGCTTCTAATAGATGCCTTAGGTGCTAGTGAAGGTAATCTAATAGCCCTGTGCACTTGCATTGTCCTTAAATCGCTAAAAATGTAAAATAGTCGACTTTAATTTGGGGCTTTCGGGGTTAATGCGAATCCGGGTGAATTCGGGATTCAATTCTAGTATCCTTAGGCTACCTAGGTGCTATAGAAGCCTTGATATCCTTTGTTTGAAGCCCGGACATTGTATGTGTAGTTTAAAGTTATAAGAGGGAATTTGGGGCTTTCGGGGTAATCGCAGCCATTTGAATGAGTTAGAGGGTTGAGAGGGTACCTTGAGGGTTAGTTAGAAGGTCGGGAGAGTTTCCTTTGAAAATGGAATCATTAACCTTGGTTTGGAAGAGAAATAGTTTGAAAAACAAAGGGGTTTAGGTGCAATTTCGGTTGACTCATACTTCTAAACCCATGGCATGACTCCTTAAGTGTTTATATGTGGTTTCAAGTCAATTTGGAGCTTTTGGTATGATTCTATGCTTATTTTGTATATGTTCCTTTGTAAACTGCTTATTAGCTTCTATAATTGCTTCTATGCTAATTACCTCGAGGTCAACTTACTTTGTTGATCCTCATATGTGTTAATGCTTATATTATTGCTATTAACTTGCCATCGTTAAGTGCATTGCATCGTGGTTGCGCAACCATAGTGTCAGGGGCGGATGTGTTGAATATCGGCTAGGCGGCAGAGGGCTTGCCGGTGGATATTCAAACTCCGTACCCTAGTCCCTCATTCGCCTGGTCCGGAGATTGCCAGGGGATGTTGGGTCGTAGGATTATCGGGATACATCCGGAGTACACCCACTGGAGTATTTGGGGTTATGCCGGCTTATCGTGATCGTGCTCGTGGTTCGTGGATCGTGAATGAAGACCAGTGAAGATTGGTGTATAGGGGATTGTGTGAAATGTATCCTTTTAAATGTGTGGTTACTTATGTTATCATTGTTTCTTAAATTGTCTAAGTGATATTGTTGTATAACTGTATTATCTGTTGCATTGCACGCCCCGGGACTATATCCCTCACTGGGCAACAGTGGTTGCTCATACCTCGCTAACATGTTTCAGGTGGCACAGTTGGTGGAGTTGCCTTAGCTGCTGTGTGATATTTGTCTGAGGTGGATGTGCTTTCTGGTTGCTATGTGAAGAATTTGTTGTCCTATGTATAATCTATTTTGGGGCCTTAAAGCTCATGTATGTATTTGAGTAATATGTAAGCTGGAAGTCTGATAATGTAGTAGCAGTGGTAATTCTATGGCTTGTAATAACTTATATTTCTATTTCTAGTTGCTTTGCATGCTTGGGAGTGAATGGCTTAGTGTAGAATGTTTTATCTCTAAGTATGTTTTAATGTTATCCTAGAATGGCATGGTTATTAGACTATATTATAAACAAGTTACTTGCATGCTTGTGTGGTTTTGGAACTGTTGTTTGCTTCAAGGCTCGGATGGCCGTGAATCTTTAAATATTTAGCCATAAAAAGTTTGTTTACCTTGTAGTTACCTTATTTGAGAATTTACAGGTTTTCAGAATGTCCATAGTACAGGGGAAACTCTGTCCGTTTTTCCCCTAAAATTTTGTGACCGGGTTTGGTATTGGGTTGAGAATAGCATGGTTATTAGAGCCTCCGGTCTCGTGAGGGATCGGGGCGTTACACTTCTATTGGAGATTCGTGCGTGAGGTATTCTTCTTGTCGTTATTGTGTGGTATTAATGACATCTACAGTATCTTTGCTTTAGTCTTTATTGGTATTATCTCGGCGTTTCTGGTTGGAATTTATTCTTCTTAGGTATTCATGTCAACGGGATTCTTGTACGGTATCTGCATTTGAGCTTCTATTTGGCGTTACTACTTGGCATTTCTACTTGAACTTTCCTATTGGTCATCTTTATTAAATACTTTTTCAGTAGCTAATGAAGACTAGTCAGAGTTGGATTGTAGATGATGCAGAGTCCTATTGGAAGAAGAATTGCGAGGACGCAATTGTTTTAAGGGGGGAAGGATGTGATACCCCGAACCTGGCATGTATTCAATAGCATTTTAAGTTCATTTAAATTGCATTTTATTGACCTTTCACCTTCTTTGACCAAACTAGTTGACTTTTCATCTACATTGACCAACTAGGACAAGGTGGGAATTTTTGAAATGTTTAATAAAAGGCAAACTTGGGATTAGAAATAAAAAAATGCAATGTTAAGTTAGTCAAATTTTGGGTCAAATTTGGAATTAAATCTGAACCAATTGGGGAAGAGTTAGGTAGCAAATTATATATGGTTGGAAAGCTCTATGAGTCTAGTTTATGAGGGTTCAAACCGTTCATGAATTGGAGTTTTCTAGAAGAAGTTATGGCCGTTTTCGTGAGGTCGCGCATAGCTGTTTTGGTTTAGCGGGTTGACCGAATTTTGACCTTTGACTTCTTGACATTTTTTTTTTAATAAGCAGAATGTGCACGAAAAAAACAGAGAGAAAAAGGCTTGAAACCATGAGGAAAAGAAGGAGAAAAAAAAAAGAAAATCTCAACTTCAAATCTTCGATTCTTCGCGTGGGCTTGTGCGGGGTGGTTTCCGACGCACTCTACGAGGTTTTCCTAGCGTCTAGGAGCGTCTAAGGTGAGGGAAGCATGTTATTTGCGCATTTATACGTTGTATATGTTAACTTTGTCAATTTTTAGATTTATCCGTAGATCGTTATTTAAAGCGATTTGATGATTCTAGAATGTTCCTTAGCATTTGTAGAACATGTATTTATAGCTTTGTAACATTTTCTACGGTTAAATGTTGTGATTGCAAATTAAATTGTGAAATGAATAGTGTTTTATGAATAGTAAAACCTTGAAACGTTGAAATTGCGCTGTTATGCTTTCCGTTGATGTAGAAACGTGCTAGGTATGCTAGAATACTAAAATGTGTGGTTTGTTTGGGTTGCGTAGTGGAAAAAATGAGAATTAAGCCTTTGGAAAAGTTGGGGTCGTTTTGGTCGACTTTTGCATTTTCTCGTTTTGCGTGTTGGCATTGCTTCGGGAGGCCATGGAAGCACTTTTGGTGCGATTATGGCGTTGGTTGGGTGTTTGGTTGATATAGTTGTAGTTCAAACGAGAAAGGGGGAAATCGGGGCTTTGCGCGAGTTCTAGGGTAAAGTAAGGTTTCGGGATCTTTAGACGTGCCTTATGGTGACCTAGGAGGGTTGGCGAAGTCAGTTTCCAGAATTCTTGGCTCGTTTGGAAATGGTAGCATTTTGATAGTTGGGGCCGATTTGTGTTTTTGTGTGTTTTCTTGTCTTTATGCTTATAGAATGTTTAGAATTACTTGGAATACTTGTTTGAGTTGTTTTGGATTGAATTACTTATCAAATTGCTGCTATTGCGTGCGAGAGTAACCTACTTTGTTATTCTTTCACGTGTGGCTTTATCGCTTGTTTATCGCCTTGTATCGAGTCTTGCATTGCATAGTGTCTCGCGCGTGAGTGATGGGCCTCTCTGGGTAGCCTTGGGTTGCCAGTGTTGGTTGCTCTAGCTCCGCTGCTATTCCCTTTCTCGCTTGGGTTGCCTCCCAGGGAGATTTGGGTCGTAGGATTGATGGATACTTCCGGGGTATTCCAAACTGGTGTTATAAGGTGGTTTGGGCCGGCGCGTCATCGTTAAAGTCATCGGAATCGTGATCGGTACATTACTCGCTCGAGTGAACCATAGCCTTCAAAGTGTGGTATAGCTTTGATTGGTTGTGTTAATGCTTTCTTTAGTTGTTTAATTGTATTGTTATTTATATTGAATGCCTTTTATTGATTGTATTGCTTAACTGTACCTATTTGCATTGCACGATCTTCTTTCTCTCCAATTCGATATCTGTCTCGCCCTCACTGAGTATACGTGTTGTGTATACTCACTCCTCACCACCACATTTCAGGAAATGCCTTGTTAGCTGGAAAGTTCGTGATTTCGTGAAAGTCCGTGCTTGAAGAGTTGTCTTGAGTGTCTATGTAACTTGAGTTGTCAAAGTTGTCAAGTTGTTTGCTTTTATGTTGTATGTAATTATTGTTAAAAGAAATGTAATATAAATCTAGCTATGTAGTTGGAATGGTTTGATAAGTTAGATTATGTATATAGTTAATGTAGCTTAACTTCAGTGCATGGCTGTAATGTCCAAAGGAAAAGAATTAGAATGGCATGATAGTTTATTTTATGCAGTAGCTTTGTATGGTTTAATTGCCTAAATTGAATGTACTTGTCAAAATGAAAAGATAGGTTAGTTTTTAAATTGGAAATATATGTATACTTGCTGAGTTTAAATTGTTGAGAACCGAGGCTCGGATGGCCTTGAGGAAGTTTTGTATGGTTGGACACGGTGGTGGTCCATTTATATGCTATTACAGGTTTTGCATTTCGCCTATAAACAGGGGAGACTCCGTCCGTTTTCCCTGAAAATTTTGCCCGGGTTTGGTTTGGGTTGTGATTAGTTTGATTGATAGAACTCCCGGTCTCGAGAGGGATCGGGGTGTCACAACTACCTTGTGTGTCGTGTTGTTGGTTTCTTATCCTGCTGTTGTTAGAAGCTATTATGAAGATGGAGCTTGGTGTATACTTTTGTACTATTTTGAAACCCCTTGAAGTCTTGTATGTACTTTGTACAGCTTGTTGGATAGTAATTAAATTAAGAACTTATATGGTTTGATAGAGTAGTTGGCATGTAATAGCTAAAGATAGATTTTATTGCATTTCATTTTCCTGCTTGTATGATTATATTTTGTCTAAGGCTCTGATGGCTTTGAGACTGGGAGAAGTTGGATAGTTGAAGTTGGGGTATTGTATTGCGATTATACTTGCTGTTTGCAGGTTTTTGATTAGTTCTATAAACAGAGGAGACTCCTTTCGTTTTTCCTAAAATTTTGTGCCCGGATTTGGATTTGGGTTGAGAATAGCGTGATAAATAGGAGTCCTGGTCTCGTGAGGGATCGGGACACTATAATTCGTATGAATAGTATTACGTAATCTAATATTGTTTTAGGAACTAGCTTATAATTAATTGCATTAGGATTGATTTAATTAGACCTTATAAGTTATTTTGGCTCATTTTTATTGTCAACACACACACACAAATTAATACATATAACACAATTAGCTCATATTTCACGTATATGTCAAAACAACCATAAAAGCAATTTAGAAAATACCCTACATATCCCCGCAAACCCAATAGCATCAAGAAGGAAAAGGAGATAAATTTTAACCATCAACTCTTGCGTTCAAGCCATACCAACTAGGATCAAGTGGCTTTGAGGGTTTTCTAACTTCCTATAAGCTCCTACACATATTTGGTGAGGGATTTTGCACTCTTTTTGTGAATTCAAAGTTGATGCTATATTATGTAATTTCTAGATTTGTTGTTAATGGCTTGAGATATGATTCAAACTTGCTTTATAAGTCACATACATGTTATAGAGACTATATTTATGTAGGGTGTGAATAGTGACAAAATTTTAGAGTTTCGAGGAAATGAGCAATATAGCTTGATTAAATGCTTCAATTAGTTGCCTTAGATGTTAATGAGGGTAGATTAATGGCCCCGTGTGGTTTAATTGCTCAGAACTTGGCTAAAATGCAAAATTGGCGACTTTTAAAAAGGGGTTTTGGGTGTAATGGGAATCCGGGTTAATTTAGTCATCATATTTAGTGTTCTTAGGCTATATAGGTGCTAGATATGCTTTTCTAAACCTCGGTTGAGTTCCAGTTAGGGTACTTGTAGTGTAAATGCATAAAGAGGTAAATTCGGACTTATTCGGGTAATTGTGATTTAAAGTGTGATTTCAAGGTACTAAGTGGTGTCATTAAATGTCAATAGGAAGGTAGTATAGCTTGGTTGCGTATCTTGAACTTCGTATTCCGTTTGGAAGCTAATTAGCCTTGGTGAACAAAGGGTTTTGGGTCAAATGTAAATCATGGTGAATTTGATTATTATATTTAGTGTTCTTAGGGTAAGTAGGGACTGAATGTGCTTTTCTAACTCTTGGTTGAGCTTTGGTTAAGATACTTATAGTACAAACGCGCAAAGGGGTAATCGGGGCTTTTGTGGCTCATACGGATTAATGAATGATTTCAAGGGTTCTAAGTATGCCATAATGTGTAACTAGAATATTAGAATAGTTAGTTTGTGAATCTTGAGCCTTAGCCTTCGGTTTGGAGTTAAATGACTTAGATAACAAAAGGTGAAAACATGGGAATTGGGTATTTTGGCACTTGTATTGTCAAGTAGTTGCTTGTTGTGTATTTGAATACATTCTAGAGTACATTTGAGCTTTTTACAGAGTTTCATGAAAAATGTGTTGATGATAGTTATGTATTATATTTGGGTGAAATAGAAAGTTTAGGTGAAATATATAACTATAAGATTACGTGTGATTGAAATGGAAAATATGATCCTATGTGAATTGCTTGTTGGAAATATGAAGAATGTGTTAAATGTACAAATATGTGACTATGTATACTTGTTTGGTTTTGATCGGAATGTACACTGTCACGCCCCAACTCGACCCCTCCTATAATCAGTCAGGACGCAACGGAATTTCGGCAGTATAATGACAATAAATAGGACACCGAGGCTCTAAACCAACCTCAATAGAACATCATACATCAACTTCACAAACCATACAACAAACAACTCCTCAACAAAATAACAACATACATCATAACCATATTATACAATAAACAGTCCTCGTTATATGCCTCCGTTCCAACATAATACATTAACCCTTAATATACAATACAAAAACATATTGAGCCAATCTAGCAACCTATTCATAAACAAAAGAGAAGCTACTAAGACAATATCAACTAATTCATTAACTTATCAACATCTTATACATTATAAACTACAAAGCAGATAAAAGTCTACTAAGTTAATTTACAAGATAATAAAACATGTACGACATCATGGATAAGACTCTGGAACATAGGACTCATCCACGTAAGGCACGTTTTCCACATTCTCCTCTTCAGGAGGCACGTACTCGTAATCCTGCAAAAGTACACCTGTATGCATGCAATAATATAGAGTGAGCTTATATAAATAAGCCCAGTGAGGATCCGATAGATCTCGAGCAAGGTCTACTAAACTCCTTAGAATAATCCTTTGAGTCAGTAAACACACAATAACATCAATAATACTATCATCACATAACTATATGACCATTCAATAAAGGATACTCTCTCTAGTTGGTGTAGCTCCAAACGCCATCACGATCTCAACCATTCTTCTTGTAACTCCCCATTACTCACGCACCCAGGGTACCCTTAATAACCTCTCCCTCCATGACACCTCCGTCATGCGAGCTGGAGGCAGTCTCTGATAGTCATGCCATTATCAACCCGACAGCCCGATGCTGCCCGAGAGGTAGCACACACATACCAGAGACTCAGCAATAAATATAAACATCAATCATCAATATTCCGAGAGATCAGCAACGAAAGTGCCCGATTCCCGTACTCAATAATCAATCAATATTCTGAGAGATCAGCAACGAAAGTGCCCGATTCCCATACTCAATAATCAATCAATAATCATCAATCATCATATTATCATCATCAATAATCATATCAATAATCAATTTAACAACAATTGACTAAGTTAGATGACAAAGTAGGCCATCCAACCGGACATGCATTAAACACACAATCAAACCCTAGTTTACCCATCAACAACTCACAATTCAATCACTCAAACCACACCCGATCAACTAAGGCTCAATTCAATAATTTAAAGAAAGATAACCTAAACTTCAAATAATCATATCTTACATTCTACTAATCCAAACAACCCCAAATCAGTTTCAAACACTCACCAATTCAACCAACTACATTAGCCTTCTCGGAAATCCACCATAACACCTCCAAATCATGCCCGATAACCCTAAAACCCTAGGATATCTTGGCTGGATTTTCCGGACATTCCCACGAGCAATGTAATCAAAAATTCGGCATTACAACAGCGCTAACATGTAATTATCAAGTATTTAGAAATCGATGGCAATCGATTTCGATCATCGCAACTCAATTAATTCAACATTGAACAAATTAATCAAATTTAAATACCCGAAAAATAAAAATTATGCTATATCCGACAGAAACTCGTAGTATTACCACTAAATGATCCCTAGCATGCAAGGAGCAATAATCTAACATCAGATTACAATTCTAACGGTTCAAATTTCATTTATATGCAAAAACATAAAAATGACATTTTGAGATCTAGAATTTTTCTCTCACCTTTGATGTGTTTTGATGCAAGAAATGTGTAGAATGGATGCCAAACAATCAATTTCAAGCTTTGAATCACTCAATTCAGCTTTGAAACGCAAAATCTGTGAGAAAAATGCTTTGAAAATGCCTTTATGTTTCTCCTCCAAGGAGCCACGGTTTTGTGTGTATTTTTGGTGGTGTTTTTCTTTGTTTTTAATGTGTGTTGATCATATATTAAGCAAAGGTCAAATAAATAAAAGAAAGTCAAAGTGGAAACTAATTATTTTTAGTGTTTTCTTGACTTTAAATGCATTTTATTGATCACCAAAGTTCAAAACAATTATTCAACACCCAAGATAGCTCAAGTAGGTTATTTTTAGGTGATAAGAAGTTTTACAATCAAACAATTTCACCCGAGTCGGCTTAAATCTCGATTTTCGCAAAAGTCGGTGTAAAAACCCTAATAAATTCCTAAGCCGATTTTAAAACTGTTTTAATCAAACACAGGTCTATTAAAGTCTGTGGACTAGGTCTAGAAGGGTTAAAAAGACTAGTTTCAAAATTTTAGCGGACGTGTTTCGAAAACACTATTTACTGAAAATCGACGATAAAATTTCTGACTCCGTTTTTGATAAAAATTTCATGAATGCACATTTAGCACGTATTAGGAGTATTAATACCAAAATCACCATATTATAAGCCATATAGCACATAGACAAGTTAATTCACGCAAATCGAGGCAAAGGCACGCAAATCGAGGTAAAGCAGAAAAGTGGGGTTTCACATACACCTATGTGATTACGTGTTCCAATGTGCCTTGACCATGTATGAGTGGTATTTATAACGGTATACAATGAATAAATGTGAAACATATACTTTTAATTATATATGTTACTTACCTTTGTTTTTATTAGAAAACTTGCATTTGAGTCACTAATTTAGGTAATTATATGGAACAAAGTAGATGTTAAGTAAAATGAATATTAACTGCTTACGATATAATTAGTAGTTGCATAATGAGTTGGTATATCAACTATGTATCAATGTTAGTTACTTAATGTGTGAAAAGTACATTTAATATTTTTTGCGCATAACAAGGATGCTTAAGTGTTTTTCATTGCATACATATACTACCCCTTTTTAAACTGGTAAGAAATACCATGACTGAGGGTCATGATGTCATCAATTGTTGGAGGAGGATTGGCAGATGTACTAGATGCGGCAGTAGTTAGCATAGGGTCAGGGAATGCCTTAGATTTAAAAATGCCAGGAGATGGACTTCCGGTCAAGATAGTCAACCTAGAGTTGTAGATGATGATTCAGCACAACAGGCTGATCGGCAATGAAAACTTCACAGAACAAGTAAGGGCAAAAAAATGAATCCTTTTATATCACTGCAATTAATATCCTTATGTGATTATATTATATTTCTGATATTAAGGCGTCTAGCATCATCTACATATATGTGTAACCTATGACCTTTGGAGAAATGTTATATACGGATGAAATTGTTAAGGGGTATTCATTTTGGGCATTCTCGTTGGGAGCTACTTGTTGACAGTGATCTTTAGTGACATTTCCATCAGTAGTATCATATGGGAATCTCGAATGGATATCTTGGACCTTTTATCTGGAGTCATGTACAGAATTCTTGTCGGGTACTTATATTTGAAAGAGCTCATATATATATATATATATATATATATATATATATATATATATATATATATATATATATATATATATATATATCCCACATCCTTAACATAGCTCCTTATTCGGATTTCTTACTCGAGACTTCAGTCATGGTATTTCTTAATATTCTACTTGGCATTTCTCAGTGGCATTCGTATGTGGGAATCATTATCGAACCCTACTTAACTTCATTCCTGGTACTTCTATATGGATATTCTAGTGATACTCCTCGGCACTATTAGAGGGGATTCTCATATGGTATTCACATGCAGACTTCTAATCGGTGTTTACAGAAGAGCCTTTATTTGGCTATATTATTCAGGATTCCTTCAATAAAGCTTATGGTATTTTCAATAGATTCCTCAGCGATGTTAGTATGAGTATTCTCTTGGTAGACTTGTCAGTGCACTTCTTTGGCCGCAGATCCGTTTAGAGTTGTGTCAATTGATGCAAGATCTTTTGGAGAATGAGAAATTGCGAGGTCACAATTTGTTTAAGGGGGGAAGGATGTGACACCTAAGATTACTACCGTACACTATTAACTATTGCATCCACTATTTGTGCATTTTCACTATGCATTACTTGTTACTTTCTGTAGTTACTATTTATCACATTTTTCAACCACTTATTTTCTTTGAATTAGCATTTTTTCTAAATCATATTAATTATTTTAAGAATGAGAAAAATGTGCGTTTGGGCTAAATGTGTTAGGAGCATTCGTTTAGAAAATGTTCTAGTGATTCGTATGAATAGTATTATGTAATCTAATATTGTTTTTGGAACTAGCTTATAATTAATTGCATTAAGATTGATTTAATTAGATCTTATAAGTTATTTTGGCTCATTTTTATTGTCAACACACACACACAAATTAATAAATATTACACAATTAGCTCATATTTCACATACATGTCAAAACAATCATAAAAACAATTTAAAAAATACCCTACATATCCCTCCCCCCCTCTCCCCAAAACCCGATAGCATCAAGAAGGAAAAGGAGATAAATTTTGCTCGTCAACTCTTGGGTTCAAGCCATACCAAACTAGGATCAAGTGGTTTTGAGGGTTTTCTAACTTCCTATAAGCTCCTACACGTATTTGGTGAAGGATTTTGCACTCTTTTTGTGAATTAAAAGTTGATGCTATATTATGTAATTTCTAGATTTGTTGTTAACGGCTTGAGATATGACTCAAACATGCTTTATAAGTCACATACATGTTGTAGAGACCATATTTATGCATGTGTTTAGCTTTTTAAATGGTTAATTTCGTTAGTTGATTGTAGGGTATGAATAGTGACGAAATTTTAAGATTTTGAGGAAATGAGCAATATAGCTTGATTAAATGCTTCAATTAGTTGCCTTAGGTGTTAATGAGCCTAGATCAATGGCCCCGTGTGGTTTAATTGCTCGGAACTTGGCTAAAATGCAAAATTGGTGACTTTTAGAAAGGGGTTTTGGGTATAATGCGAATCCAGGTTAATTTAGTCATCACATTTAGTGTTCTTAGGCTATATAGGTGCTAGATATGCTTTTCTAAACCTTGGTTGAGTTCCGGTGAGGGTACTTGTAGTGTAAATGCATAAAGAGGTAAATTCAGACTTTTCGGGTAATTATGATTTAAAGTGTGATTTCAAGGTACTAAGTGGTGTCATGAAGTGTCAATAGGAAGGTAGCTGCTTGGTTGTGTATCTTGAACTTCATATTCCGTTTGGAAGCTAATTAGCCTTGGTGAACAAAAGGGTTTTGGGTCAAACGTAAATCAGGGTGAATTTGATTGTTATATTTGGTGTTCTTAGGGTAAGTAGGGACTGAATGTGCTTTTCTAACTCTTGGTTGAGCTTTGGTTAAGATACTAGTAGTACAAACGCGCAAAGGGGTAATCGGGGCTTTTGTGGCTAATATGGGTTAATGAATGATTTCAAGGGTTCTAAGTGTGCCATAATGTGTAACTAGAAGATTAGAATAGTTAGTTTGTGAATCTTGAGCCTTAGCCTTTGGTTTGGAGTTAAATGACTTAGGATAACAAAAGGGGAAAACGCAGGAATTGGGTGTTTTGGCACTTGTATTGTCAGGTAGTTGCTTGTTGTGTATTTGAATGCATTCTAGAGTATATTTGAGCTTTTTGCAGAGTTTTGTGAAAAATGTGTTGATGATCCCTTTGTGCACATATAGTTATTTTCATATCTAATGATTAGATCTTGTTCTAATGTTTATATTACTTGTATTTTGTTAGAGATCAAATTATAATAGACATTGCATGCTAAGTGAGTAGGACTATAAGAATAGCTCATCTAGTTATATGATTATTGATTGTTGTAAATAAGAGTAATTGGAATTTATAACTCATAATCTTAACTTGACGGTAATTGATACTTTTAATGTCTTCTATGTTGTCTAATGATATGGTAAGGTGAACTTTGTTGCCCAATTGTATGTGGAATATGAACTTGTGTGAATAAGTAATTATAAATATAACTTCTATTGTTGTAGGGTTGAGTTAAATAAGAGTTGAATTGGAATTGTTATAGTTAATTGCTAAACTTATATGAACACCATTGGGTTATATATTCGCGCTAATTCGGGAAAGTTGAAGTAAATCGGAGTCATTCTCTTACGTGCTTGGCTTAATCCAGGTGAGTGAGTCTTCATCCTTATGTGCATAATAGTTTATTTACTTGTACATAGATTACGTGCACTTATTGTCTATATCTTGTGTGTGAGGGCAACCTACTTTGTTGTCCCTCAATTATGCGTTTATTGATTTATTCTATTGTTATCATTTTGAGTGCATTGCATTGTGGTTCCACAACTATTTGCACATGGTAGTGTCGTGAAAACCGGGCGGCATCGAGCTTGCCGGTCTACCTCTGCTACCATGGTTGCCGAGTCCCTCTCTCGTTTGGGATGCCGCCCAGGGAGAATTGGGTTGTAGAATTTCGGGGTACATCTGGAGTACACCCAACTTGGAGTTATAAGGGGATGTCAGCTTATCGTTATCAATGACATTATTCTTTGGATTTCTGTTTGTGGTTCGAGAATTGGATTATTCAGGATCATCGAGATTATATCTTTTTTTGTGTGGTATTTTATTGAATTCTTGTGTCTATTTATTGTATAATACATGTATTTGATGCATTGCACGAACCCCGAGATATTGTTCCCGTTTCCCTTTCCTCACTGGGCATACGTGTTTGGTATGCTCACCCTCGTTGCTAACAATTTCAGGTAAAACATGTTTGGCTTCCCTAGAGCCTGCTGAGGACAAGACTCGTGAGACTCCTTGACTACGTGATACCTTGCTGCTAGTTTTGTGGATGCTTGTTGATGCGAACCAGCCATCCACATTCGTTGCACCATTTGGATGAATTTTTCAGCAAAGATTCAAGTCAAGATTCTATTTTCAAGATTCAAGAACTTCAAGATTCTTCAAGAAGTTTCAAGAAGATTTGAAGATTTAGTCAAGATTTGATTTCTTTGTAATTCTATCATAGTTTTAGTTTTCAATTTTATTTTAATTCCCTATGGACGAATTTAAGTGTTCACACTAGGAAATAGACTTTCTTGGGCTGCAAGATTAGGTGTTCACACTAGAAAGGAGCTTTTCTTGGGCTGACAGTTTGCTTCCTTTTTAGTTACTATTCACGTCACTATTCACGTGAATAGTAAATAGGTGTCTTTTCTTGGTCTTCAAGTTTGTTTCCTTTGACCTAGTTACTATTCACATTTTTCTTACTTGGGCTAGGGTTTAGGAGTCCTTTTCCAAGCATGATACTTATTTGTTATTGCCTATAATAAGGCACTTTTTGTGATAATAAAGTAAGACAATTCTGAAATTAAATTGTGAGATTATTCTCCTTGAGTTCTCCAAGAGACTCTTTCGAACTTATCAAGGGATTCCTTGTGGCGTTCAACCTTGACTTATCAAGCGGATTTCCATCCCCGTTTGTGGCATCTTCACCATACCAAGGTTCTTGTTTTGCTAAGCAATGGGTCGCGGTTTCCATCATATTCACTATACCAAGGTTCTTGTCTTGCTAAGCAAAGGGTTGCGGTTCCATCCATTCTTGAAAGGTCTTGGGTTTGTTTTACCAATCTTGGTGTTGGGTCTGGGCACATGTTGACCAGGTTCGTATCACTTGTATATACTTCATAGGCCCTAGAACCAAGTAGATGTTAGTTGCTTATAGTCTATTTTGTGGCCTATGGTCTTCTATATATTCTTGGCCTTTTTGAATGTTGCAAGGTGTTATAAGTCTAGCCAACATGTTTGACAGGATTGAAAATGGCTGTAATAACTTAAAGTACTTTTGTTTTTTGTCTTTTATGCATGCTTGGGTGTGACAGGTAAGTGACTGATGGTCTTTAATTATAAGAATGGTTTATAGACAAGGTTAGAGTGGTATGATAAGTTATTTTATAATATAGTATTTCTATGGTTGAATCCCACGCATGTTTGTGTACTTATCTTGTTGTTTTATCTAAGGCCCAGAAGGCTTTGAGACGGGGCATATCTGGTTGGTTGAAGTTGGAGTTATAGGAGAATATTGGATTATGTCTTTGTGATTGTATTATGTTGTTCGCAGGTTATCGATTAGTCCTATAAACAGGGGAGACTCCGTCCGTTTTCCCCCATTTTTCATGAGTTGGGTTTTGGATCGGGTTGTGTTTTCTAGATATACAGAGCTTCTGTTTCCGTGAGGGAACGGGGCGTTACACCATATATGTTTTGTCTAGTTTCGTATACTTGAATATTGCTTATATTGATATTGTATTCTCATGGTTATTTTATATACTTGCCTTATTGTGTCGTTTACATGCCTTGATGTATAATGCTTAATTTGTTATTTGTATATTAGTCTCGTACTGTTAATTTATCTTATTGTTGTTTGTTGCATTGCACACAAACATTTTTGATTACATGTCCCTCCTTCACTAGGCCTACGTAATTAGTATGCTCACTCCCTCTTTCTAACCATTTCAGGTTCGGTGCCTTCAAAGTCTGAAGAAAGAAAGCTCGAGAGACTCTTTGATTGAATGTTCTAGTCTTAGTTAATTGTTCTATGTAGATTTGTGATAGTTATGTTTCTTTTGAGGCCTGCGTGCCTTGTATATGTTGGTTGTTATAAGGAGTGTAATGTAAAATTAAAGTCTTGTAGGAATTGATAATTAGTAGTGGGTTTGTAATAACTTTTATTTCTTTACTTTATTGCCTAATGGTTTGCATGCTTGTGTGGGTTAGGTAGAGATGGTTGGAAGACTTAAAATATAAGAAAGTTAGATAAAAAGGATTGTGGTAAGATAAGCATAATTATGATATTAGTATTTTGATAACTAGTGGAACGCGTGCTTTCATGTTGTCTTTATTATAGAAAGGCTCAATGGCCTTAGGAACTTGGAAAGTTATGGTTGTGAATGTGACGCCCGGGAATTTTATCACATCATTTAAATAACTGTTACATAAATTACTTGAGCATCTTATGTGCACTACTCTTCTTGTTTGATTGATTTACTATTTAGCACTATTCATAAGAAATTCGAATGTTTTAAAAGTTCGATTTAATATTTTTCCTAAGTCATATGACCCATAAAAGGAATTGGGAACTTGTCATTTCGGACTTTCGAGCTCGGGAACATGCCTTTGAAAAATATTTTTCGTGTCACTTAAATAGTGTTACGTACGTAACAACCTTAGTTTTGACTTAGTTAGTATTTGATTAGTAATTAAGCTCATTTGACCAAGTTTTATGTAGCATTTGACCACAATTTATTGCACATATATATCTATATATTAAAGTTATCACCATTTAACAAAAACAACTCATCAAACAAAGAAAAAATTCCCCTTGTGTCCCTTCCCCAAAACCGACACCCTCAAGGAGAAAAAGGAGAAGAAATTATTCAACAATCTTGCTAGCTTGGCTTTTGGCTTGGATCTTGGAGTTTGTTTGAGCATCCTAGGGTTCCCAACAAGCTTCTACATATCAAAAATTTTGAGGGAAATGCATCTTTTTCTTGAGTTTACGTTGTTGCACATATGTTGAATTTTCTTGTATCGTTGAATATTGCTATATTGCTTGCTATGGGTGTTTGATACATGTTATTTAGAGCCTCTAGAACTAACTTATGTAGCTTGTTAGAAAATTTTATGGTAGAATGCATAGATTGATTGAAAGAGATGATGAATAGTATAGTGAATAGTAAAATCTGAAAATTTAGGGTTTTTGATATAATTTGTTAATTAGATTGAATTGAGGCTTCCTTTAGGTGCTTTAGACATTAGTGAAACTAGACAAAGACTCACGAGAGGTTGAATTGCCTGAAAATGAGTTAAAATGCAAAATTTGTTAACTTTAAAAAAGCAATTTTTCACGTAATGCAATCCGTGTGAAACCCCACTTTCCTGCTTATCTCGTTTTACGAGCTATACCTCGTTTTGCGTGCATATGTTCTGTTTATGTGCTATAGGACCTAGAAAGTTATAATTTTGATGTCAATACTCCTAATACGTGCTAAATGTGCATTCATGAAATTTTCATCAAAAACGGAGTTAGAAATTTTATCGTCGATTTTCAGTGAATAGTATTTTCGAAACGCGTCCGATAAAATTTTGAAACTGGTCTTTTTAACCCTTCTAGACCTAGTCCACGGACATTAATAGACCTGCGTTTGATGAAAACGGTTTTTAAATCGGCTTAAGAATTTATTAGGGTTTTTTACACCGACTTTTGCGAAAATCGAGTTTTAAGCCGACTCGGGTGAAATTGTTGGATTGTAAAACTTCTTGTCACCTAAAAATAATCCACTTGAGATATCTTGGGGGTTGCATAATTATTTTTAACTTGGTGAGCAATAAAATGCAATTAAAGTCATTAAAAACACAAAAATACTAATTAAAACTAACTTTGACTTTGCATTTTTTTAATTGACCAAGCTTTTAAATACTTCTTGTCATCAACACACACTCACACAACACAAAACACACTCCACAAACACACTCATTGCCGTGAGAAAGAAGGAGAAAAAGAAAGAGATTTTTCAAAGCTTTTCAATCCATTTTTTCAAAGAAAAACTTAGTTTTTGTCCGTGAAACTTCGCACCGACTTGGATTCTGCTTGTTGGTCACGCATAGCACGCATTCCTAGGCTTGTATCGCATCAAAGGTGAGAGAAAAATTCTAGATCTCAAAATGTCATTTTTATGTTTTTGCTCATAAATGAAAATTTAACCATTAGAATTGAAATCTGATGATAGATTATTGCTCCTTGCATGCTAGGGATCGTTATATACTAATACTACGAATTTCTGTCGGATGTAGCATAATTTTTATTTTTCGGGTATTTAATTTTGATTAAAATGTTCAAAGTTGAATTAAATGAGTTGTGTTGATCGAAATCGATTGCCGTCGATTTCTAAATACTTGATAATTACATGTTAGCGCTGTTGTAATGCTGAATTTTCGATTACATTGTTCGTGTAAAAATCCGGAAAATCCAGCCATGACATCTTAGGGTTTTAGGGTTATCGGGCATGATTTGGAGGTGTTATGGTGGATTTCCAAGAGGGCTAATGTAGTAGGTTGAATGGGTGAGTGATAGGAACTGATTTGGCAATGTTTGGATTAGTAGATTGTAAGTTATGAATTTTAGAAGTTTAGGTTGTCATTCTTTAATTTCTTGAACGATGCCTTTAGATGGTTGGGTGGTGTTCGAGTGTTGAATGGTGAGTTGTTGATGAGTAATTTAGGGTTTAATTGTGTATATTATGCATGTCCGGTTAGATGGCCTACTTTGTCATCTAACTTCGTTGTTTGTTGTTTAATTTAATATTGATGTTATATTGATGTTATTGATTGATTATTATTGAATTCGGGAATCGGGCACTTTCCTTGCTGATCTCCCAATTGATTGATTGATGATTGATTGATGATTGATGATTATGGAGTCTTGGTATGTGTGTGCCACCTCTCGGGTAGCGTTGGGCTGTCGGGTTGATAACGGCATGACTGCCATAGGCTACCCCCAGCTCGCATGACGGAGGTGTCATGGAGGGAGGGGCTAGTGAGGTACCTCGGGTGCGTGAGTAATGCGGAGTTATAAGAAGAACGGTTGAGATCGTGATGGCGTTTGGAGCTACACCAAATAGAGTATCCTTTAATGAATGGTTATATAGTTATGTGATGATAATGTTATTATTGTTGTTGTGTGTTTACTTGCTCAAAGGACTAAATCCAAGGAGCGTAGTGAATACTGTCGAGATCTATCGGATCTTCACTGGGCTTATGTATATAAGCTCACTCTCTATTATTGCATGCTTACAGGTGTTGCAGAGCCGGATTACGGGTACGTGCCTCCTGAGGAGGAAAATGTGCCTTACGTGGACGAGTCATATGTTCCCGAGTCTTATCCATGATTATATGTTGTTTAATGTCATGTATATTAGCTTAATAGACTTTTATATGCTTTGTGGTTCTTATTGTAATAGATGTTGAAAGATGATGATCCAAACGATGTTAACTTAGTGGTTTTCTTTTGTCTATGGTTAAGTTGTAGTTGTGTCTCAACTTATTTTTGAAATGTATAATAAGGTTGAGGTATTGTATGTTATGTTGGAACGGAGGCGTATAACGAGGATAGTTTATTGTATAATATGGTTGTGTTGTATGTTGTTGTTTATATTGAGGAATTGCTGGATGTATGATGTTTTATGAGGTTGGTTTAGAACCTCGGAAATCTATTTACTGTCGTTATGCTGCCGAAATTCCGTTGCGTCCTGACTGATTATAGGTGGGGTCGAGTTGGGGCGTGACAGTTTAAGTGGTATCAGAGCGCATGTTAGTTGTCAGCCGGGGTATTCTCGGAATGTGGGTAAAGGTCTTAGCATGAAATATGTATGAAAAGAAAGAAGAGTGAGTTATGTATTGATATGACTAAATGATTAAGTGATTATGTGATTTAAGTGCTTATGTGATTATGTGATCAATTTGCTTATGTGATTGAAACTTATGTGATCTATGTGTTTTATATGAGTTTGTTGTTTATGTGTTAAAAGTTGTATATAACCTGTTTATGTGCTATAACCTGTGCTAACTCTTTGATTAGTACGATGGCCGGTAGACCGAGGACTCGTGGTAGGCCCGAGATTGTAGATGAGGTTCCTGGTAATGTGGCACAGGGCAGTGATAGGGGTGATGGCAGGTTAGGGTCAGCAATGGATCGGATTGCAGATTTGATGGCTGGGCAGGCCCAGTTGTTAGCAGGTCAGGCTGTTCAGACTCAGGCGTTGCAGGCTCAGATACAGAATGTACAGGGAGGTAATCACGGTCGAGGTACTATGAAGGAGTTTCTGGGGTACTATCCTCCTAGATTTCAGGGAGAGCCTGATGATAGGAAGGTCGAGTCGTGGATTAGTAAGTTAGAGAAAATTTTTGATTCTCTCGGGTACACTGATGAGTGGAAGGTGACTTGTGCTATCTATTTGCTTGATGATGAGGCAGAGGAATGGTGGCGCACTGTGAGAGCCAGTTGGGAGACCTGGGGTGTTCCGTATGTTTGGGATACCTTTCTGACTTCTTTTAGGGATAAGTATGTCCCGAGGGTTGCACGGGAGAGGAGAGAGGCTGAGTTCTTGTCCTTGGTGCAGAGGGATTCTACTGTGGCTCAGTATGAGGCTACATTTACTAGGTTGTCCCGGTATGCACCGGAGTTTGTAGCTGTGGAGGAGAGGAAGACCTGTAGATTTATGTTGGGATTGAGGCCCGAGATTCAGGATGCAATGGCTCTGAATCGCTATGATATCTTCACTGAGGCTTTTGATGCAGCTTCTAGGTTAGAGAAGAGGAAAGGGGATCAGATTGTCTCCAGTCAGCCTAGTAAGAGCCCGTATCAGCCACAGGGCCAGCAGGTTATATATAGGCCTCCAGTACAGCAGGTTGTCTACAGGCCACCAGCCCAGCAGGGTTCTTATAGGCCACAGGGTCAGCAGAGTTACTATCGGCCTCAGTTTCAGCAGAGGCCATATCAGGTTCAGACTCAGTATAGGCCAGCCCAATCTCAGAGTCAGTACAGGCCTAGTGTGGTGAGACCTCAGCAGCAGGCTGTATCAGCTGCTTCATCAGCTTCTGGTTCTTCTAGGGGCAGTGTTAGTGCCACATCATCGCAGTGTAATTACTGCAAGCGCCCAGGGCATGTGGAGTCCGACTGCAGGGTAAAGGCAGGGACATGTTTGGGTTGTGGTAGCATCGAGCATAGGGCGAAGGATTGCCCTAGATATGCGAGGAATGAGGGTCGGGCAGCGACTCAGGGTTACCAGGGTAAGCCTACAGGCAGTGTACCACAGTAGCAGCGGGTTCAGGCTCGGGCTTACGCAGTTAATATGGAGGAGATGCCTGAGGAGACTGCAGTTGTGGAAGGTAACTTCCTTATACTTGATCAACTTGTTAAAGTGTTGATTGATTCTGGTGCTACGCATTCTTTCATTACTCCTGCTTGTGTGCAACGTGTTAAATTGCAACCTGAAAGATTACCTTATGTGGTTGAGATTAGTACCTCTTTGACTGATAAGTATATTACTGGCTTAGTATGTAAGGATTGTATAATACATGTTAAGGGGCATAATTTTCCTTCGGACCTTATTTTATTTCCTATCCGGGGGTATGATGTTATTCTGGGTATGGATTGGCTTTCTAAGTATGATGCCCAGTTGAACTGTAGAACCAAGGTAGTACAGTTTCGTTTGCCAGATCAACCAGTAGTAGAAGTAGCGGGTAACCGGGGTGCTAAGACGAGTTTTGTTATCTCAGCAACTAAAACCGTTAAGTTGGTGAGTAAGGGGTGTTCGGGTTATCTAGCTTATTTGATCAACAAGTCATCTGATAAGCTACAGCTAGAGGAAGTCCCTATTATCCGGGAATATCCTAATGTATTTCTCGAGGAGTTGCCAGGGTTGCCGCCAGAGAGGGATATAGAGTTTGTGATTAATCTTGTTCCCGGTACTCAACCAATTTCTAAATCGGCGTACCGGATGGCACCAGCTGAGTTGAAGGAGTTGAAGACTCAGTTACAGGAGTTATTGAAGAAAGGATTCATTCAGCAGAGTTCTTCACCTTGGGGAGCTCCAGTCTTATTTGTGAAGAAGAAGGATGGTACTTTGAGATTGTGTATTGATTACCGTGGTTTGAATCAGGTGACCATCAAGAATAAATATCCTTTGCCACTGATTGATGAGTTGTTTGATCAACTTCAGGGAGCCAAAGTCTATTCTAAATTTGATTTGAGGCAGGGGTATTATCAGCTTCGGATTCGCACGGAGGATGTTCCGAAGTCTGCCTTCAGGACTCGGTACGGGCATTATGAGTTTGTTGTTATGCCCTTTGGATTGACTAATGCACCGGCAGCATTCATGGATCTTATGCATCGAGTCTTTCAGCCGTACTTGGACTAGTTCGTGGTGATTTTTATTGATGATATCTTAGTCTATTCTAAATCTGAATCGGAGCACGAGCAACATCTACGGCTTGTATTAGAGAAGTTGCAGGAGCATCAGTTGTTTGCCAAGTTCAGCAAATGTGAATTTTGGCTGCAACGGATTTCTTTTCTTGGTCATGTTATTACACAGAGCGGTATTTTCGTAGATCCCACTAAGATTGAATCGGTGATGTCTTGGAAGCGGCCAGAGAGTGTTACTGATGTCCGTAGTTTTCTTGGCTTGGCGGGTTATTACCGTAGGTTTGTCAAGGACTTCTCAAAGATTGCGGGGCCACTATCTAAGTTGACTCAGAAACGGACTATCTTTAATTGGGACGAGAAGTGTGAGAGTGGATTTCAGGAGTTGAAAAAGAGGTTAACTACCGCTCCAGTACTTGCTCTACCAGAGGGGACCGATAATATGGTCATTTACAGCGATGCATCCAAGGAGGGCTTGGGATGTGTTCTTATGCAGGATGGCCGAGTTATTGCCTATGCTTCTCGAAAGTTGAAGCCTTATGAAGAAAATTATCCGACTCATGATCTTGAGTTGGCAGCAGTTGTCTTTGCACTCAAGAAGTGGCGTCATTATCTGTAGGGAAGTAAGTTTGAAATTTTCACTGATCATAAGAGTTTGAAGTACTTGTTCTCACAGAAGGAGTTGAATATGCGCCAGAGGAGATGGATGGAGCTTCTTGGAGATTATAATTGTTCTATCAATTATCTGCCTGGAAAGGCAAATGTTGTGGCAGATGCTCTCAGCCGGAAGGCTAGTAATTCTTGTTTGGCTGTCAAGAAGTGGGAGGTTCTTGAGGAGTTTAGTTATTGGAGACCAGAGTTCACTCAGGTTGGGGTGATGTGTTCACATCTCCGTATTCAGCCTTTATTATTGTCTCAGATCAGGGAAGCTCAGCAGCTTGATGTTAAACTTCAGAAGATCAAGGATCAGATCACGGATGATCAGTCTGACTTCAAACTGCATGAGGACGGTATTCTTCGGTTTCGGAACAGGGTTTGTGTTCCCGATGAACCGAGCTTGAGGCGAGGTATTCTAGAGGAAGCTCATAATTCTAAATATACTATTCATCCCGGTGGAACCAAGATGTATCGGGATCTGAAGCAACATTTCTGGTGGAACAACATGAAGAGAGAGGTTGCTCAGTTTGTGTCTAGATGTTTGACTTGTCAAAGAGTGAAAGCCGAGCATCAACGACCTGCAGGTTTGCTTCAGCCGTTGGCTATACCAGAGTGGAAATGGAAGCATATTACGATGGACTTCGTCACTGGTTTGCCTAGATCACCGAGGGGTAATGATGCAGTTTGGGTTGTCGTGGATCGTTTGACGAAGACAGCTCATTTTATTGCCATGAAGATGGGAGATGAGGTTACAAAGCTGACGGAACTCTATCTGGATCAGATTGTTAGACTTCACGGTATTCCATCTAGTATTGTCTCTGATCGAGATCCTCGATTTACTTCTCGTTTGTGGGAGAAACTTCAGGAGACCTTAGGTACTCAGTTGAACTTCAGTACAGCGTATTATCCACAGACCGACGGTCAGTCTGAGCGGACTATTCAGATTCTGGAAGATATGCTTAGGGCTTGTGTTCTGGACTTCGGAAAGAACTGGGAGAAACATCTACCACTTGCTGAGTTTGCCTATAACAATAGTTATCAAGCTACTATTGGGATGGCACCTTTCGCAGCTCTTTACGGTCGTAAGTGCTGTTCACCTTTATATTGGGACGAGGTAGGAGAGATGAAGACTGTTGATCCAACTATTATGCCAGAACTTCTTGAGAAGATTGAGAATGTTCAGTTGATCAGGCAGAGAATGCTTACGGCGCAGAGTAGATTCAAGAGTTATGCTGATAAGCGTCGTCGAGACTTAGAGTTTGCAGTTGGAGATCGGGTTTTCTTGAGATTGTCTCCTCGAAAGGGGTTTGCTCCTTATGGTAAAGGTGGAAAGCTGAGTCCGAGATTTGTTGGGCCGTTTGAGATTACTGGCAGGGTTGGTAAGTTGGCATATCGGTTGGCTTTACCGGAGAACTTCTCTAATGTCCACGATGTATTTCACGTGTCTAATTTGCGAAAATATAATCCGGATCCTTCTCATATTCTTGAGCCAGAGCCGTTACAGCTTCGAGAGAATTTGACTTATGATGAGCGTCCGATTCGTATTCTAGATCAGATGGACCGAGAGTTGAGGTCGAAGAGGATTCCGATGGTTAAGGTGTTGTGGAAGCATCATGGCATTGAGGAAGCTACGTGGGAGAGACGAGATTAGATGCAGCAGCAATACCCAGATCTATTCCGTACATCAAGTAAGAATTTAGAGGACAAAATTTCTATAAGGAGGGGAGAATGTGAAACCCCACTTTCCTGCTTATCTCGTTTTACGTGCTATACCTCGTTTTGCGTGCATATGTTCTGTTTATGTGCTATAGGACCTATAAAGTTATAATTTTGATGTCAATACTCCTAATACGTGCTAAATGTGCATTCATGAAATTTTCATCAAAAACGGAGTCAGAAATTTTATCGTCGATTTTCAGTGAATAGTATTTTCGAAACACGTCTACTAAAATTTTGAAACTGGTCTTTTTAACCCTTCTAGACCTAGTCCACGGACTTTAATAGACCTGCGTTTGATGAAAACGGTTTTTAAATCGGCTTAAGAATTTATTAGGGTTTTTTACACCGACTTTTGCGAAAATCGAGTTTTAAGCCGACTCGGGTGAAATTGTTGGATTGTAAAACTTCTTGTCACCTAAAAATAATCCACTTGAGATATCTTGGGGGTTGCATAATTATTTTTAACTTGGTGAGCAATAAAATGCAATTAAAGTCAGTAAAAACACAAAAATACTAATTAAAACTAACTTTGACTTTGCATTTTTTTAATTGACCAAGCTTTTAAATACTTCTTGTCATCAACACACACTCACACAACACAAAACACACTCCACAAACACACACATTGCCGTGAGAAAGAAGGAGAAAAAGAAAGAGAATTTTCAAAGCTTTTCAATCCATTTTTTCAAAGAAAAACTTGGTTTTTGTCCGTGAAGCTTCACACCGACTTGGATTCTTCTTATTGGGCACGCATAGCACGCATTCCTAGGCTTGTATCGCATCAAAGGTGAGAGAAAAATTCTAGATCTCAAAATGTCATTTTTATGTTTTTGCTCATAAATGAAAATTTAACCGTTAGAATTGAAATCTGATGATAGATTATTGCTCCTTGCATGCTAGGGATCGTTATATACTAATACTACGAATTTCTGTCGGATGTAGCATAATTTTTATTTTTCGGGTATTTAATTTTGATTAAAATGTTCAAAGTTGAATTAAATGAGTTGTGTTGATCGAAATCGATTTCCGTCAATTTCTAAATACTTGATAATTACGTGTTAGCGATGTTGTAATGCCGAATTTTCAATTACATTGTTCGTGTAAAAATCCGGAAAATCCAGCCATGACATCTTAGGGTTTTAGGGTTATCGGGCATGATTTGGAGGTGTTATGGTGGATTTCCAAGAGGGCTAATGTAGTAGGTTGAATGGGTGAGTGATAGGAACTGATTTGGCAATGTTTGGATTAGTAGATTGTAAGTTATGAATTTTAGAAGTTTAGGTTGTCATTCTTTAATTTCTTGAACGATGCCTTTAGATGGTTGGGTGGTGTTCGAGTGTTGAATGGTGAGTTGTTGATGAGTAATTTAGGATTTAATTGTGTATATTATGCATGTCCGGTTAGATGACCTACTTTGTCATCTAACTTCGTTGTTTGTTGTTTAATTTAATATTGATGTTATATTGATGTTATTGATTGATTATTATTGAATTCGGGAATCGGGCACTTTCGTTGCTGATCACCCAATTGATTGATTGATGATTGATTGATGATTGATGATTATGGAGTCTTGGTATGTGTGTGCCACCTCTTGGGCAGCGTTGGGCTGTCGGGTTGATAACGGCATGACTGCCATAGGCTACCCCCAGCTCGCATGACGGAGGTGTCATGGAGGGAGGGGCTAGTGAGGTACCTCGGGTGCGTGAGTAATGGGGAGTTATAAGAAGAAATGTTGAGATCGTGATGACGTTTGGAGCTACACCAAATAGAGTATCCTTTAATGAATGGTTATATAGTTATGTGATGATAATGTTATTATTGTTGTTGTGTGTTTACTTGCTCAAAGGACTAAATCCAAGGAGCGTAGTGAATACTGTCGAGATCTATCGGATCCTCACTAGGCTTATGTATATAAGCTCACTCTCTATTATTGCATGCTTACAGGTGTTGCAGAGCCGGATTACGGGTACGTGCCTCCTGAGGAGGAAAATGTGCCTTACGTGGACGAGTCATATGTTCCCGAGTCTTATCTATGATTATATGTTGTTTAATGTCATGTATGTTAGCTTAATAGACTTTTATATGCTTTGTGGTTCTTATTGTAATAGATGTTGAAAGATGATGATCCAAACGATGTTAACTTAGTGGTTTTCTTTTGTCTATGGTTAAGTTGTAGTTGTGTCTCAACTTATTTTTGAAATGTATGATAAGGTTGAGGTATTGTATGTTATGTTGGAACGGAGGCGTATAACGAGGATAGTTTATTGTATAATATGGTTGTGTTGTATGTTGTTGTTTATATTGAGGAATTGCTGGATGTATGATGTTTTATGAGGTTGGTTTAGAACCTCGGAAATCTATTTACTGTCGTTATGCTGCCGAAATTCCGTTGCGTCCTGACTGATTATAGGTGGGGTCGAGTTGGAGCGTGACAATCCGGGCATGTTTGAGCTTTAGATTAGGTATCATTGGGGTATGGAAGCACTGATGGTGCTTTCGCTGCGTGAAATTGGGGTCCGAATAAGGTAGTCATAGTTAAAACCCACTTGGGGCCTTTCCGAGCTTTTGCCTCTAAAGCGGGTTTTCATGGCTTTAATCGATGACCTTTGATATCCTTAAGGATGTAGTATGGTGGGTTTATTGAATCGGAGTTTTGAATTTCGTATAGAAGTAGAATTGCCTAGTTGAAAAAGGGGACTTTGGAACGAAAGTTTGAATTTGTCATATTTGAATAGCTAGATGACCTTAGATGTGTTAGGAAGCCTCTAAAATGTATTTATGACGTGGTTTGGTTAATCGAATTGGGTAACTGTAGTTCAAATCACTTAAAGAACTTTTTGGTATTTTTGTGTAATCATGCTTGGACATGTGGGTTCATGGCATTTAGGTGTATCAAAATGTGGCTAAATGGGATTGGTAAAGTTAGATTTGAAGTTTAATATCGTACGTGAAGTTTAGAACCTAATTCGTAAGCAATTTGAAAAGAGTTTTGTTAGAATTTATATGAATTAGTTGAACTTGTTTTTTAGTTAGTTAATTGGACTACTTAATTGCTATATTTGATTTTTAACTGAGCTATATATGTTATATTGAATAAATAAGCATAATAATGACTCTTAGAACATGTTATAGTTGAATTATATTTAAGTGTTAAAGTAGTTGTCTTGATTGGAAGTTTAACTTGATATTCCTTGTGGTATAAACGAAGTTAAGTTAGTTAGGAAGTTTAACTTGTTAGATGGTAACGTAGCAAATGCCCTTGCAAGACTAAGGAAAGGCTTTAGAGTCATATGTGGCAATATGATATAAAGGTGATTATATATAACTTCTATTATTGTGGATTGATTTAAACAAAAGTTAAGTTAAATTAGAAATTAATATAGATAATTGCTAAAGTGCTAAACTCATATGAACACGTTAGGGTACATGTCCAAGCTAGTTCGAGGAAGTTGGGGTAATCGGAGCTATTTTCTTGCATATTTAGTTGGATCCAAGGTGAGGGAGTCTTCATTCCTTTTTGTGCATATTAGCTTATTTTATTATATGATTTAATCTAAATGGATAAAGTTTATATGTACTATTTTCATGCTGTCTTGTGAATTACTTGAATTAGTTGCAAGGGTAATTGTTTATGTTGCTATAATTGCTCTCTTTGGTTATCAAATGTGTTATATGATATGTATGGGGTGAGGCTAGCCTACTATGCTACCTCCCCACTTGATTTGAAAATGAGATTCGTGATTCGTTACTCGGGGTTGCGCAACCTTTTCAAGCATGGTAGTGTTGAGTAACACGGGCGGCGTCGGGCTTGGCGTGCTCCCTCAGCTACCATGGTTTCCCAGTCCCTTCTCGCTGAGGCATACTCCCCTACCCCAGAGGCGTGGTTCACCTTGTTGGGGCATACAGACCTACCTCAGGAGATATGGGTCGTAGGATCGGGGTACATCTGGAGTACCCCAATTTGGAAGAGTAAGGATTTGCCGGCACTTGCGTGAAGTTCGTGGTACGAGATTGAAGACTTGAAGTGGAACTGTAACACCCCGATCCCTCTCGAGACCGGGAGTTCTATCAATCAATCTAATCACAACCCAATTCCAAACCCGGGCATAAAAGTTTTAGGGAAAACGGACGGAGTCTATCCTGTTTCTAGGCAAAATGCAAAACCTGTGATAGCATATAAGTGGACCAGCACCGGGTCCAACCATACAAACACCTCAAGGCCATCCGAGCCTTGGTTCTCAACAAGCGAACACAAGTAAATATACATTTCCAATTTAAAAGCTAACCTATCTATTTTCATCTTTAACAAGTACATTCATGCTTGGCAATTAAACTATACTAACCCATTGCATAAAATAGACTATCATACCATTCTAATAAACCTAGTTAAGATAATTACATAACTTTTAACACTAAACACATACATTACATGAAAATATACATCTTTGCATCTTTGACAACTCAAGTCACATAGCAGGCAAGGCAACTCTTCAAGCATGATCTACCACATAACCACGAACTTTTCAGCTAACATGGTATTTCCTAAAATATGGTGGTGAGGAGTGAGTATACTCAACACGTATACTCAATGAGGGCGAGACAGATATCGAGGTGGAGAGAAAGAAGGTCGTGCAATGCAATTAAGGCAGATAAGCAATATAACTGACAAGTAAGTAATCAATATAAACAATCAATACAATAAGCAATTAATAAAAGCATTAACACAACCATTCAAAGCTGTACCACACTCTGAAGGCTATGGTTCACTCATACGAGCAATGTACCATGCGGTTCGATTCCACGAGCATTACATCAATCTCGAGCTTGATGTTGACAACGATGACAATAAGCGTGCAACCACCTTATAACATCCACTGGGTGTACTTCGGAAGTACCCCGACACATCTACAACCCAAATCTCCCAGGGCGGCACCCCTAGCGAAAATGGGAATAGGACACAGAGCTAGAGCAAACCAACCCTGGCAGCCCGAGACCACCCAGAGAGGCCCATCCCTCACGCGCCTGACACAATGCAATGCAATACGAGATACAAGCAATAAACGAGCGATAGCACCAAAGTACAGATTAATATCAATTTTCAATATATCAAGCACTTAAAATCAATAGTAGCAATTAATTGACATTTCAAGCAATATTATCATTATTAACAACAAGAACACCGATTAAACAAGCAATAGCAGTTCAAACACGAAAAATTAACATTATTTAATCTCTAACTTTCAAAGGAAATTACGAGCAAACGAGCTACAAAATTAGGAAACCGATTTCACTACATTCACTTAGGTACTACAAGGCACGTTTCTATGTCACTAAACCTCACTTTCCCAATCGAAGCCCGAAAGTCCACCTACTGCGTTTGAACTACAGATATACTAACTGGTCACTCAATCAACGCCATGACAGCGCCAAAAGTGCTTCCATGCCCTCAATAGCAAAACCCCAACTCAATTCGAGCACGGTCAACTTTTGGTCAAACGACCCCTTTCCGTTTCTTTGTCTAATTTCCAATTTTAACAAAGGTCGATCCGTTTTTATTGTACATTTTATCTTTCTATCATTAATAGCACCTATCCAAATCAAGAGATCGCAATTCGGATCAAAAATTCGAAATTCTAGGGTTTTACTATTCATTTTTACTATTCACGCTCTTGCCTAAATTCAATTTGCATTTCTAACCGTAAAAATCGCTAAATAACTAACAAGCAATGCTCTACGAACCCTAAAGAGGCAATTCCAAAAAATTTCAAGCATTATAACGCATTAAATATCAAATCTAAGATATTGAATCAAAAATCAAATTTGAATATAAATGCACAAAATCGTGAAAACCCTCACAGAGATTGACGAGGAAGACCCGCAAAGACCCGAGCCACGACCCGCGAGCAATTCCACGCATGATTGTAGAAGAAAATTGAAGCAAAATCATTTTTTTTCCTCCTTGGGAGCTTCGGCCAAGAAAGGGACAAAATGGGCATTTTGCAATTTGTTTTTATGTTATGTTTATTGAGTTTGAATAAATAGGATGACTAAGAGTATTTTGGTCATTTTGGCAAGGTCAAATACAAGTTAGAAATGGTCAACAAGCTCATTTAATTAGCATTTAGTCTAATTCAAGTTAAAACAATGCAATTCAATAAAAATCAACTAAGACTAGCTAAATTAAACTAAAAACATTATTCACGAAATTTGGAAAATATTTCTCTAACTCTCATTTTCGAAATGCTACGATCGAACGGTCAATAAACGATCGCTAATCAAATGATGAGAAATAATAGAAAACT
Source organism: Ehretia macrophylla (assembly GCA_037974665.1). NCBI lineage: Eukaryota > Viridiplantae > Streptophyta > Magnoliopsida > Boraginales > Ehretiaceae > Ehretia > Ehretia macrophylla. The sequence goes on from CM075766.1 coordinate 3,903,945, forward strand.
ATAATTTTTGAAAAGTGGAATAGTAGAATAGTTTAAAATTCACTTCGAACTCCGAGTCATTTTTCTCATTTAATTGAAAACCGAGTAATTAAATGCAAGAAAATAAAATCGATTATTAAAATAATAAAAACAATCAAAATAATCAATATTCATTTAAAAATAATTAATTTAACTATTTCTAGAATATTTTAAAGAATTATGAAGTTAATGCTAAGATACAAATAAACAAGTTAATATAAACACGTAATCAAATGCAATTAAACACTAACATTTAAGATGACATTTAATTAAATACAAGAAAGTAAATCCAATTTCTATAAGTAATAAAAATATGTGTTAATCTTTTAGTTAATCAATATAAAAATTACTGAATGCTTCTAAAAGAAATAACAAAATAGTGCAAAATGGATGATTAACTAATTAAAAACTTAATTAAATGCAGTTAAATGCTATTAAGTGCATGCCGGGTTCGGGTTATCACATCCTTCCACCCTTAAAAAAATTGTGTCCTCGCAATTCTTCTTCCAATAGGACTCAGCATCATCTGAAATCCAACTCTGACCACTCTTCATTGGTTGCTGAGCAGGACACCGATTAAGATACTCATAGGAAAACCCCAATAGAAATCCCAACCAAGAATGCCAAGAAAATACCAACTAAAGACTAAAGCAGGGATACTGTAGATGTCACTAATACCGCACAATAACGACAAGAAGAATACCCTACACACGAATCTCCAGTAGAAGTTCAACAAGTACCAAATAAAGAAGTCAAAGGATAGCCAGAATAGATGCAGCACATATAAGACCAAACTCCAAGATTTCATCATCATTTGCCGAGTGCAAACTTTATACTACAGACCACCAAGAAAACCCAAAGTATTCCACAGCTAACCGTAAACAATGTGAAGTAACAAGTCCGAACAGGATTCCAAGTGTAAGACTTCCAATAAGTGCTAATAAGGAAAATATTAGTAGAATGCCCAATAAGAATTCCAAAGAGTATTGTAAGTAATACTGTACAACAAATCGGATAGGAATTTCATATACCAAACCTACTGAGGAATACCAAAAGAAATACCCGATACAATGCTCCAATAAGAAAGTAGCAAGAATTCCCCAATAAGTAAGTACTAGATAAATGACCACTAAGAATTCTATAAAATGCCATTGAAGAATTTCCAATAAGGGATGTCAGTAACACACCATTAAGGACCGAGACACATATGCCATAGATAATACCATACAGTAAGTCCGATTGAAACCCCAATAGCAAAGTCTACCAAGAAGTGCCAACAGAACTTCCAAAGAATACCCAATAAGAAAACCAAAGATTGCTCAAGAGAACAGCCAAATAGAACCTCAAAAGAAATCTACTATTTCCCAACTGTTAAGCACAGAGGAGGACCCTAGAGATTCGCCAATAACCGAGCTCCAAAGGCAAACACCAACTCCCAAATAAAGGCTAATTAAATGTCATTCATTTCCTGCCAATCCATACACTTTGAAAGGCCAGCTGTGAACCACTTTCTTCAGGGGAGAAAGAGGACTTACTTACCATTTCCACGGGACATGTATGAATGCCAAGATATCACATTTATACACATGCCCTAAACTATTATGCAAGCAAGTTTACAAAAGAGTTTATAAAACAGTTTATTCAACAAAGTCACTCAAGCACGACAATCAAGTCAAGCACAACATAATCAATTCAAATCACGGCATAACCAATTCAAGACATTCTATTACACACATTACAAGTAATACTTCAAGTAAATAACAATTCACGAGGTCGATTCGATTCACGATATCAATTCAATAGGTCAATTCAATGCACAACTAGACACTTCACTTTTCTTGAGAAACATTTAACACATAACACATAACTATATCACATAGGTGCATACATTCAAGTCAAGAGACACAATCTCACATAAAGGCACACACTTTCAAGACACACTTAACACGTACACATTCAAAGGTCACTACCCACTAAACCGAGGACCCTGTCCCGGCTTATGAGCTATACCTAGCTCTGATACCACCTGTAGCACCCCGATCCCTCTCGAGACCGGGAGTTCTATCAATCAATCTAATCACAACCCAATTCCAAACCCGGGCATAAATTTTTTAGGGAAAACAGACGGAGTTTCCCCTATTTCTAGGCAAAATGCAAAACCTGTGATAGCATATAAGTGGACCAGCACCGGGTTTGGATACAAACACCTCAAGGCCATCCGAGCCTTGGTTCTCAACAAGCGAACACAAGTAAATATACATTTCCAATTTAAAAGCTAACCTATCTCTTTTCATCTTTGACAAGTACATTCATGCTTGGCAATTAAACTATACTAACCCATTGCATAAAATAGACTATCATACCATTCTAATAAACCTAGTTAAGATAATTACATAACTTTTAACACTAAATACATACATTACATGAAAATATACATATTTGCATCTTTGACAACTCAAGCCACATAGCATGCAAGGCAACTCTTCAAGCACGATCTACCATATAACCACGAACTTTCTAGCTAACATGGTATTTCTTCAAATGTGGTGGTGAGGAGTGAGTATACTCAACATGTATACTCAATGAGGGCGAGACAGATATCGAGGTGGAGAGAAAGAAGGTCGTGTAATGCAATTATGGCAGATAAGCAATATAACTAACAAGTAAGTAATCAATATAAACAATCAATACAATAAGCAATTAATAAAAGCATTAACACAACCATTCAAAGCTATACCACACTCTGAAGGCTATGGTTCACTCATACGAGCAATGTACCATGCAGTTCGATTCCACGAGCATTACATCAATCTCGAGCTTGATGTTGACAACGATGACAATAAGCGCACAACCACCTTATAACATCCACTGGGTGTACTCCGGAAGTACCCCGACACATCTACGACCCAAATCTCCCAGGGCAGCACCCCTAGCGAAAATAGGAATAGGACACAGAGGTAGAGCAAACCAACCCTAGCAGCCCGAGACTGCACAGAGAGGCCTATCCCTCACGCGCCAGACACAATGCAATGCAATACGAGATACAAGCAATAAACGAGTGATAGCACCAAAGTACAGATTAATATCAATTTTCAATATATCATGCACTTAAAATCAATAGTAGCAATTAATTGACATTTCAAGCAAGATTATCATTATTAACAACAAGAACACGGATTAAACAAGCAATAGCAGTTCAAACACGAAAAATGACAGATAACATTATTTAATCTCTAACTTTCAAAGGCAATTACGAGCAAACGAGCTACAAAATTAGGAAACCAATTTCACTACATTCACTTAGGCACTACAAGACACGTTTCTATGTCACTAAACCTCACTTTTCCAACCAAAGCCCGAAAGTCCACCTACTGCGTTTGAACTACAGATATACTAACCAGTCACTCAATCAACGCCATGACAGCGCCAAAAGTGCTTCCATGCCCTCAATAGAAAAACCCCCAACTCAATTCGAGCACGGTCAACTTTTGGTCAAACGGCCCCTTTCCGTTTCTTTGTCTAATTTCCAATTTTAACAAAGGCTGATCCGTTTTTATTGCACATTTTATCTTTCTATCATTAATGGCACCTATCCAAATTAAGAAATCGCAATTCGGATCAAAAATCCAAAATTCTAGGGTTTTACTATTTATTTTTACTATTCACGCTCTTGCCTAAATTCAATTTGCATTTCCAACCATAAAAATCGCTAAATAACTAACAAGAAATGCTCTACGAACCCTAAAGAGGCAATTCCAAGAAATTTCAAGCATTATAACGCATTAAATATCAAATCTAAGATATTGAATCAAAAATTAAATTTGAATATAAATGCACAAAATCGTGAAAACCCTCAAAGAGATTGACGAGGAAGACTCGCAAAGACCCGAGCCACGACCCGCGAGCAATTCCACGCATGATTGTAGAAGAAAATTGAAGCATAATCATTTTTTTTCCTCCTTGGGAGCTTCGGCCAAGCAAGGGACAAAATGGGCATTTTGCAATTTATTTTTATGTTATGTTTATTGAGTTTGAATAAATAGGACGACTAAGGGCATTTTGGTCATTTTGGCAAGGTCAAATACAAGTTAGAAATGGTCAACAAGCTCATTTAATTAGTATTTAGTCTAATTCAAGTTAAAACAATGCAATTCAATAAAAATCAACTAAGACTAGCTAAATTAAACTAAAAACATTATTAACAAAATTTGGAAAATATTTCTCTAAGTCTCATTTTTGAAATGCTACGATCAAACGTTCAATAAACGATCGCTAATCAAATGATGAGAAATAATATAAAACTATAATTTTTGAAAAGTAGAATAGTAGAATAGTTTAAAATTCACTCCGAACTCCAAGCCATTTTTCTCATTTAATTGAAAATCGAGTAATTAAATGCAAGAAAATAAAACTGATTATTAAAATAATAAAAACAATCAAAATAATCAATATTCATTTAAAAATAATTAATTTAACTATTTCTAGAATATTTTAAAGAATTATGAAGTTAATGCTAAGATACAAATAAACAAGTTAATATAAACATGTAATCAAATGCAATTAAACACTAACATTTAAGATGACATTTAATTAAATACAAGAAAATAAATCCAATTTCTATAAGTAATAAAAATAGGTGATAATCTTTTAGTTAATCAATATAAAAGTTACTGAATACTTCTAAAAGAAATATCAAAATAGTGCAAAATAGATGATTAACTAATTAAAAACTTAATTAAATGCAGTTAAATGCTATTAAGTGCATGCCGGGTTCTGGTTATCACAGGAACCGTATCCTTTTAATATGTGGTTAATTACTTATTTACTTTTTTTTTTGTTAATTCAGTGGGATTTTATTTATAGAAAAAGAAAAAGTACATCAAAGTACAAATTGCATGACAACTGGTGTCATAAACAAGAACAATGAAGAAACAAGCGAAAATCAAATCGGTCGCAGTCCGAAGCAAAAAAACTTGAAAATGGACAAAACGAAACAACAACAACAACATCATCATTGAGTTTTTTGATCAGGTGGTCTTCCATTGAAGATGCCTTGGACTGCCCGAGTGTAGTCGAAAGAGGATTTAACTCTTGAAGTTGAGGCAACATAATTTTCCTTGCCAGAAGAACTGAAATTTGAAATGACTTTGCCTGCAGCAGTTGTAAAATTTTTATCTTTAGAACCTTGTGATGGGAACGGAGTGACCGACATTTTCTGAGCTTGGTTACCAGAATTTTGAAGCTTAGGGATACTAACATTAGTCCCATTTGAAGGCTTGGCTGAATAAATGACCTGTTTCTTTTGGGACTTCGGTTGTCCATGGTAAACTCCTATACCTTGATGATTGTCGAGATTCTCAAATTTAGAAATGTTTCTCTGAGATCGATCAAGAGAAAGTTCATCATTATCTTCATCAATAGCATTGAGAGCATTAAATCTGTTCGCATTACCCTTATTCTCTTTGCGGGAAGCACCATGTCTCCTTCTCGATTTCTTACCAGCATCAGTCCAACCCAAATTTGAACTAGTGACATTATCATTAACTTTCTCCTCAATAGAGTTAGGACATGAGGATGTGTCATGTCCAACAATGTTGCAATGAGAACACTTGAGTGGAGTCCAATCATATTCAATCTCAATTTCTGCCAATCATCCTTTAGGGAGCTCAACAAAGGTTCTGTCTGGAAGATCCTTTTGAATATTCATTTCAACACAGACTCTTGCATACCCAAGATGAGAGCGGGAGGCTGTTTTCGAATCCATATGAAGAGGGATACCAATTGTGCTTGAAACATAACTGAGACCATCTTTTGTAAGCAAATCAAGTGGAACATTTAGTAGTTTTAACCACATTGGGACCCTATCACAATTAATGTTAATCAGTTGAAGGCCTATTTTCCAACGTCTAAGGAGAAGGGGATGATGGTGGACATGCCACAGCTCTTGCATCACCCGATCACAAGAAGCTTGTGATTCAAATTGAAACACATAAAGCCCAAAGTCATTGGATTGAATGTCGACATGGCCAAATTTATTCCATTGAGTGTCAACCATTCTTCTAATTAAGAAAAATGGGAGAGGCTTACCGATAAATTGACCAATAAGGCAGCAATTCCAGTGTTGAGCTCCATCCTCGAAAACACTTTCTGGAGGCTTAGCAATTGTTTTCCCATCCCTAATTTCGAATTTTTCAAAGTAGTCCAATTTGAGCGAATCGTTTAATTCACCCATAAAGTGCTCCTTCCAATTGTTGGTGATAAGATTTGCGCCTTTGGTACCATTTTGACCCCAAACAGAGCGGAGGTTGGTTCCATGTCCTTCCTGTGTAGAACCATGAGCTTCAGCAGGTTTAGAAAACGTATGCTGCAGGGAAGGAAATTCATTTTGTAAATTCGCAAAGAGCCCATTGTTGAAATAAGCTGGAAGATTTTGGCCAAATGGATCACCAACAAGATGATCAACTTCAGATGAATTGTGAATCTGATTCGAATTGAAAGCAGCATTATTTGCGTCGACTCCCTGTGAAAGAGGACCAGGGGCAGTCCATGCATTATGGAGAGAAAGACTCGAATTCCCATTAGAAATTCTAGCTTGACTCTCGGCATTGGCATTCATGTTGGATAAGGCATGTGTACTAACAATTTGCTGCATGTACGCATAGGGCTGAAGTTGACGCGTGGGGCTCCGCAATTTCTCATTGGGCTCCACATTCTCATTTTTGTCCACATTAGCAATGGACAGAATTGAGATGGCATTTTCAGTCAAAGCAAGAGCACTTTGGCCAATGTTCCCTTTTTCCACATGCATATTGTTGGCAGAAGGTAGATTCAAATTATTGGGGACCACATGTTGGCCACCAGAAAGAGCATCACCCGATTTTTTGTTTGCAATTGAAACCATGTAATCACCATCATTCACAAGGCCCACGTTTGCAATCGGATCTGAATGCACAATGGAATTGGAATCTAATTTACGAGCTGGCTGATTGGAATCTTCAGATTGTGGCATTGAGATTGGAGAATTCCGTGGGACCACTAAGGGAACAATTCCATTAGCATTCATGGAATTTTCAATTTGAAAGGGCTGACCCGTGTGAAGACTTGAGGCATGATTTTGATTGTCCTTATGCTGACCAGCGTGAATTGCGGCAACATGGCTGGCATCTCGAGTGCCTTGGACAAACCCATGTGCTTGCGGGCCTGTCGCATTATGAATATTTGAATTGGCATTGTCGTCCAAAGTGGGAATCTCGTGGCCAATGTTTTCTTCGTCTGCATGCGTAATATTCTCGTGCAATTGTCCAAGATGGCCCACGTGCTCATCATTTTGAATTGCATGCTTGGTAGAATTAGAGTCAATAAAATGTGCCGGTGGGGACACCTGTTCTCCACTAGGCAAATTAACATTCAAACAAAGCTTATTTGAATTTTCTTCACGTGGGCCATCAGCAGTGATACGAGTAGTAGGTGCAACGGAAATAGCTTGATCATTTTGACCGTGGATACCATGTGAATCCAATTTTGGCTGAAGTGGATGGTCATTAAGTGGGCCAGCCGCGTGAGTTGCGGTAGCATGCACCTCGGTGGAATCTAAATTTTGAAAGGTATCATTAGTAGGCCCTACAGCATTGGCCATGTTCGAACTAGCAGAATAGCCATTGCCGGAATTTGGTGACTGCCTTCCAGAACTGTTATGCTCCGAACTCAAGCCATTCTTCGTAACGCCGAGAGGAAGACCAAGCCAAGCAGCATTTGGATCCAACCCCATTGCTCTAATGGAGTCACGAACACCATTTAATCTTGAACCTTTGAGAAAACGATCAAGGCTTAGAGCTGAACGAATTTCTGAATAGTCTTCGATTTCATACTCGTCCTCACTCATATCAATTCCTTCATCGTATTCAAAAACCGTGGCCTGTTTAACTTGAATTTCATGGAAAACTCGTTCGAGCTCTTGACTTGAGTTAAGTGATTAAGTATCATGTTGAAAATAAGCTGCATGTTCTGCTAAGTTAGCCTTGTAAGCTTGCCCAAGTTCACTCGAATTAAATGAAACAACGCCTTTAGTGGAGGATTCCTCATCTTCATTCACCTTTTCCATAGCTGCTGGATTTTTAGTATTAGCCATCTCTTTCAATCTAGCACTAGAACGTGAGGAGGAAGGGGTAGTTTTCTTGCCTCTTCCCCCCATAGGGGGTGCAATAGTATTTTTCGGGACAAGTAGAGAGTGTTGTGGTGGTGATTGGGAGATTTTAGGGTAGTTTATTGGTGGTCAAAGGTGGGTCAACAACCTGGTTTTTAGAGAGAACGCAGAGAGAAGTCCATGATTGTTGAGAATCAAAATGTAGGAACTGGTTAATTACTTATTTACTTGGTTGTGTTATTTGATGTTGAATATGCTTTTATCCTGTTGCATATCATGTTGCATGTCTGGTATGTTGCATCACCTCCCTCACTGAGTATACCAGTTGTATACTCACCTTCGTCTCTAACACCTTTTAGGTTCAGCATCTTTGCAAGGTGATACAGGGAAAGCTCGAGAGTTACTGTGTTTGGTTGTGTTGGCTTTCATTATTAATACTTGCGAATCCATGTGAATTAGTGAAGTGATTTGAATTGTAATTTGATTGGAACTATAGAAACTCGGCTAGTAATTGTATTGGATCTTGTTTGTATTTGGTTCGTAGGTGGCCTGTAATAGCTTAATGGACTATGTTATTGTTTAATGGTTGTGCATGCTTGCTTGGGATAATGGAGTTAGTAGGCTGGGTTAATAGACAAGTCAATTGAAGATATGTTAAAATGGTATGATAAGTGACTTTATAACATAGTATTTCAATATTTGAGGCCTATGCATGCTTGTGTACCTATTTTATTGAGTCTAAGGCTTGGATGGCCTTGAGATGAGGCATAGCTTAGTGGTTGAATTTGAAGTATATGAGAATGTTGGATTATGGTTTTGTAGTTGTATTCTATTATTCGCAAGTTTTTGATTAGTTCTATAAACAGAGGAGACTTCATCCGTTTCCACTAAATTTTTGTGCTTTGGGTTTGGGATCTGGACCCCGATCTCGTGAGGGATTGGGGAGTTACAGTAGTGGTATTAGAACTTAGTTAGCTCTCAACCGGGACAGGGTCCTCGGTCTGGTGGGTAATGAACCTCGAGTGCGTGCATGTGAAGTGTGTTTTGAATAGGTATGTGCTTGTATGTGGACTTGCGTTTGCTTAAGTTAAATATGTTCTATAGGTTACATTGGTGTGAAATAGGAAGATTTTGTAATGTGTATAACTATGTGATTATGTGTGACTTAAGTGGAAATGTGTTTCTACGTGATTTGCTTATTGAAATATGATGATTGTAATAGACGAACAAATATGTGACTAGGAGTACTTTTATGTGGTGTATTTGTTAGTATATGTACTTCACATACTATCTATTGCATGCATACATATAATCTCATTTGAATTGGTAAGCAAACTCTCCCCTATAGAGATTGCCATAAGTGGATTTCTAAGGTGTGGACCAGCAAAGCCAGATATAGTTCATATTTGTGATCAACAAGAAGTCATTCAAGAAGCCAGTTTGGGATTTGCCTTGGGTATTTTCTTTGGTATTTTCATTCGGACTTCTTGCCTAGAATTGTATTTGGTATTTTTCAGAAATTCTTGTATAGCAATCATGTTGGAGTTCTTATGTAGGGATCACATTTAGAGGGATTCTTATTCGGACTTCTGGATTAGTATTTTTACTCGGAGCCTTTATTTGGCATTCATAATTGGGATTTCTTTTGACTTCTCACTCTGGATTTCTCATCGGGTATTCTTCCAATTTTCATACGAAGATTTTGTTGGAATTCTTATAGGTATTCATGAGTGATGAGGTTCTAGGGAGAAGGTTCTTATTGGTGTGTTCCCTTTGTACTTCTACTTGGAATTCTTTGTGATTTCGTATTCAGGGTATTCAAGATGCTTATGTGGATTTCTCTTTAAAAGAAGAAATTGCGAGGACGCAATTTGTTTAAGGGGGAAAGAATGTGATGCCCGGGAATTTTATCACATCATTTAAATAATTGTTGCATAAATTACTTGAGCATCTTATGTGCACTACTCTTATTGTTTAATTGATTTACTATTGAGCACTATTCATAAGAAATTCGAATGTTTTAGAAGTTCGATTTAATATTTTTCCTAAGTCATATGACCCATAAAATGAATTGGGAACTTGTCATTTCGGACTTTCGAGCTCGGGAACATGCATTTGAAAAATATTTTTTGGGTCACTTGAATAGTGTTACGTACGTAACAACCTTAGTTTTGACTTAGTTAGTATTTGATTAGTAATTAAGCTTGTCACGCCCTAACTCGACCCCTCCTACGATCAGTCAGGACGCAACAGAATTTCGACAGTATAACAATAGTAATTAGGGCTCCGAGGCTCTAACCCAACCTCTTCGAAACCCATACATCCAACTCCACAATAATTCAACATTTTACAACACAACCACAATATACAATAAACATTTTTTACCTTTGTATCCATAAATTACACGCCTCCGTTCTAACATCATACATTTACTATATATAACATACAATCCCAAAATAGATTATAAACAATCTAGTAGCCTAATCATATTCCCAAAACAAGACTACTAAGCTAGCAACATTTAATCAATTATCTTTACAACATCTTATATATCATAATCTTCTAAATAAATACATACCAACTAGTTTTTAATCTATAAGATAACAAAAAGTACATCATCAAATATCAAGGACAAGACTCTGGCACGTAGGACTCGTCCACATATAGCACATAACCCTCTTCTAGAGGCACGTACCCGTAATCTGGATCGGTAACACTTGTATGCATGCAATAATTGAGAGTGAGCTTATATAAAACAAGCCCAGTGAGGATTCGATAGATCTCTAACAGTATTTACTATACTCCTTGGAAATCATCCGTTGAGAAGTAAACACACAATAATCATCAATAACAATATAAACACATAACTATAATGACCAATCAATAAAGGATACTCTAGTTGGTGTAGCTCCAAACGCCATCACGATCTCAACCGTTCTTCTTGTAACTCCCCATTACTCACGCACACGAGGTACCTCTCTAGCCCCTCCCTCCATGACACCTCTGTCATGCGAGCTAGAGGTAGTCTATGGTAGTCATGCTAGTTTCAACCCGATAGCCCGATGCTGTCCGATGCTGCCCGAGAGGTGGCACACACATACCAAGACTCAGCAATAATAATAAACATTCAATCATAGGAGGACAACGTTTTCCGTTGACTATCTCTCGGTTCATCAATAATCAATTATCACAGGAGGACAACAAAATAGGTTGCCTATCTCCCGGTTCAAAAATAATCAGTCAATAATCATAAATTCAACAACATAACAACAACTATTCAATTAAACAACAAACAACTAAGTTAGATGACAAAGTAGGCCACCCAACTTAACATGCATTAGACACACAACCAAACCCTAATCTAACCATCAACAACTCACAATTCAATCACTCAAACACCACCCGATCATCCAATGGCATAATTCAAGATTTTAAAGAAAGACAACCCAAACCTCTAAAAGTCATAACTTACATTATACTAATCCAATAACCTCCAAACCAATTTCTATCACTCACCCACTCAATCAACAACATTCACCCCCTCGAAAACCAACCATAAACCATCCACATCAAGCCCAACAACCCTAAAACCCTAATGCACCTAGGCTGAAATTTCCGGACTTTCACATCGATATCACAATCAAAATTTCGACATTACAACATTACTATCATGTATTTAGCAAACTTTTACAAACTAACAGCAAGCAATTCCAACAACCACAACAACATTTATTCAATAAATAGCCAAATACTCAACTTTTAATACCCAAAAAAATAAAATTCATGCTACAACAGTTCAAATCTTATATAAACGCATATAAACGATCCTTAGCATGCACTGAGCAATAATATAACATCAATTCAACTTTCTAACGGTTCAAAATTCAATTATATGCAAAAACATAAAAAATGACATTTGAGATCTAGAATTTTTCTCTCACCTTTGATGTGTTTTGATGCAAGAAAGATGTAGAATGGATGCCCAACAAGTGAAATTAAGCTTTGAATGAAGTGATTTGGACTTGAATTGCAAAATCTATGTGAAAAATGCTTTGAAAAACCTTAAAAATGCCTTCTTTCTTCTCCATCATGCATTTTCGGTAATGTGTGTGTTTGCTTTGTTTTTAATGTGTGTTGATGATATATTAAGCAAAGGTCAAACAAATAAAAGAAAGTCAAAGTTGACACTTAGTTATTTTTAGTGTTTTCTTGTCTTTTAATTATATTTTAGACTATTTCTTGCTCAAAACATTAATTCAACACTTAGACTATTTTAAGTAGTTTATTTTTAGTTGACAACAATTTTCACATGCATAGACTTATACCCGACTCGGCTAAAAACTCAATTTTTGCAAAAGAAGGTGAAAAGTCATATTATTTGTTTTCAAATATCTTTTGAATGCACAATTAATCTAAAATCATTTAATACCACATATAAATAAATTTATATTAATATATACTAGGTCACGAAAGTCAATGCAAGAATCGCGTTTAGAAGAAATCACTATTTGGCTCAAAAATGCTACTTTTCGCCCGAAAAGTCTTTAAATTACTATTCCGTTTCAGAATCAATTTCTATCATACATGGGTCTATTAATAATAGAGGACTAGGTTTTAAGATGTTTAAAACACCCGTGTAAAAATTTTAGAGGACGTGTGTTCAAACACTATTCAAAAAAATCGACGATAAAATTTTCAATGCCATTTTTTATGAAAATTTCATGAATACACACATAGCATGTATTAGGAATATAAATCACATATTTAGCACATTAAAGAATCAAGAAAATACAAGTATTCCATGGCATTTTCTTTCACAATAATACAATCGATCAATAAAGCTATTAGCTCATACATTTCCTCATTTACAACTAATGAATGGCTTGCACATAGAAGAAACTCAACCAACAAAAGGAAAGAATATTCAACTAGTATGCTATAGTTAGGTGCAATTAAGTTTAATTATAGTTTAACCAAAACTAACTCATGTCCATTAAATTACTCATATCTTTCCTCACTTCACATTAACTAAGGTTACACATGAAGCTAATTCCAAACACATTTAGCATTTAGCTAGCTAATAAATCTAAATAGAAGCATTTCACTTAAGGCTATACGGCTAAGAACAAACTAACTTTAATCATGCCTTTAGCTAGCACCACAAGCTTCAATATAACATGAAACTTATATATTTCACTAGAAGGGCAAGGGTAAGGGAAGTAACCTATCAACAACTTCAACACTAACTTGGCAACAACTCAAGATAAGAGCAAAATCCATCTCAATTTCAAAGCAAATTCAAACTAAAGTTAACCTTTAACAAGCTAAGATCAACTTTTAACAACAAGCTAACACTTGACTATATAGTTAACTCATATATTCCTTTTATTTCCAAGGCTAATAACTTGCACAATAACTAGCTAAATTCTATTTTCAACAATCATTCATAACAACTTACAAGCTAGTAACATTACAATTTGAAAATTCAAAGCAATTCAAGTTATGTTAACCACAACCAAGCCAACATGTATTACATATTTCATTACATAAAAGGGAAAAATAAGGGAAGCAAGGTGGTTGTCAAGCTACTGTCGGCAGCCACTACTCGCCAACGGCTGACTATCCAGCGTTGGTGGCTGAGTGTCCATGTGAGACCCGGTCCTAAATCTACGTGCAATATTATTGTATTATGTGTAATTACATTTATTCTTGTGTTATATAGATTTTAATCATATGTTTCATGCCTTAGAAATAAGCTAGAAACTAAGTTAGAATAAGATAGGATTCAAAAAATTAAGAAGATTGATCTTTGGGTGATTTAGTAGTTATTAGAGACTTTAGGGGCTAAAGAGTAATTACTTAAAATATTACTTTGGACATTAAGTTAAGCCTCAAATTAGAGTTATAATTTACTTAATTTTACTTTGATCCCCATAGACCAAGAAGCAAAAAATAAACAAGGCACAAGTGCAACTAACAAGGAAAAATTGGGGCAAAACTAAAATAAGCTAAACTTTTGACTTATTTTCCAAGTATATCACCTAAAATAAAACAATTCACTACCAACCAAGACCCCCCCAACCTACAGCACTCTTAGGCAAAGAAGAAAGAAGAAAAAATTGTGAAGGAAACTAGAAGAAGAAGGTGAAGATGGCAAATTCCAAAAGAAATTCAACCAACATGCTTAGAAGGTGCAACTTTTGACGATTTTGCAAGGGTTTATCATATTTTCTTAAGAAACTAAGGTGAGTGGACTCTTTTAAACTGAATTTCAAAAGTTTATAAGGCATAGATATGTGTTGTTGGGTAAGCTATTGATGTATTACACTAGATTATATGTGATTATGCTTGCAGGAATTGATTAGGGCAATAGTATTGTATGAACTGTTTGAGTAGGTATATCTTGTGGGAAAATTCTGAATACATTCTATGTTAATATAGACTCTTAGAGGTACAACTCTTATGTTATAAGTTTTTTACGGAAAAATTGTTTACATGCCTGAAATTGCTAAAATCCGAGAGGTACTGTAGTTGAGCTGGAACTAGACAGTTCTGCTTGTTTGAATTTTGTGGTGATTTTAACCTAGTAAACATGCTTGAAATATTTTGAAATTTTTACAGGGTAGAGCTTGGTTAGTTTGTAACAAGTTTCATCTTGGTGTTAAAGCTAGTTCCATCGTTTAGAGCCTCTTAAAAATTAAAAACTGAAGGTTGACAGAAAACGTGGCTAAACTGGACAGCTTTGCGTAGCTGTACTATTTCAGTCATAACTCAATGAATTTAGCTCATTATTGGATTCTGTTTGATTCCAGAATTATTTACACGCGAAGAACTTCGCGTACATATAAAAATCAGTTTAATTGGAGGTTATTTACCTAGGTTATTAAGCTGCCAAAGTTTAGCTACTGCTGAAATTCTAAAAATGTTGAACTTGATTATTTGTGCTATTGTTGATTCTTGTGGCTAAAGTATGAACTATGAGATATTGTTGATGAGTGAAATATGTCAATAACTATGTAATGTTATGTGTTAAGACTAAAAGTATTACGATGCACTATGCGATGTGGTTACCTATGTGACATACAACATGTTATGTGATTAATATGCATTGCATAAACTAATATGTTTGGAGAGGTTGTAACCTACTTCTGGCATGGTAGTGTCGAGAAGCTCCGGGCGGCATCGGGTTTGCCAGTCTAGCTTGGCTACCATGGTTACCAATTCCTCTTTCGCTAGGGAACTTTACTACCCTTGGAGAGTGGGTCATAGGATTTGGGTATATCTTGAATACCTCGTGTTGGGACACATAAGGGATTTGATGAATCATTTGGCCAGCCACTATATACAATGCGATGCGTTATAAAGCGTAAGCGTATTCTTACCCTAATATGTATTAAATGTGATTCTAGAAAGATGCGATATTTTATTATATACTAGTGCGATGTGTTTACTAATTGGTGTTGTTATGTGCATGGAATTCACAGATTTTCAAATAGGTTTTAAAAAAAAGAAAATGATTTCGAAAAACCCTTCTCAAATTTGCCCCTCACTGAGCTTAAGTTGTTGTAATCTCACCCCGTTTTATGCCCCCTTTCAAGTAAAAATGGACCAGTATATGCTCGACAGGTTGATGAAAATATGCTTTTATGTGATAATGGTGATTTTTGCCTAGTGTACTACTGTTGTTGTTTACTGTCTAGCAAATACTTGGATATTGATGCTGAAAGTTTTAAGATATTAAAGTTCTATAAATATTAACTAGTGTTGAAGTTTGTCTAACATGTACAAATGTAGATTGTCACTTTGGTATCCATGAGCTTAAATGACAATATGTATTTTATTAGATAATATATCTTTTAGGTAGATGTATGTCTTATACATATAGCTTGTGGAATTGGTTAGTGGTATGGTGTGTTAGGAGATGTATTGTTGGCTTCAATTGTTGGTTCTTGAATGCTGGAGGATTGTAATTATGTTGGTTTGGGATGACTTGTGGCCTTTTACTGTGTTGGTTGAAAAATTGTATTGTCCGACTTTTAAGGGGGACTCTATTCGTTTTTCTATTACGCTGTGACTTAATAGTCGTGATGCTCTGAATTGTGGATAATAGTGCTCGGGCTTTTGTAATTATTCCATAGCAGACTTAGGAGAAGTGATCTTCTTAAGCCTGTGCCATATTACTGAATTTTCTTTGTATATTGTATGTTAAATATCTCTTATACATTGATTTCTGAATTTGTTAGCTTCTAAATAATGTTTTGCTTCACATATTACTTTGAACTGTAAATAGAAACTTGTCTCTCTTGCCATGTATTACTCCTGTAATTTTTGTTCTTCATCCACTTTGTTATAATAACCACTTCTTCAGCATGATATTGTAGTCATCAGGCTGGTCTCCTAGATTGTATCGTTTACCACCTAATTGTTGAAGTTAGGTTTTGAATATACTAATACGGTGCATGACATCGAGGTTTAATACTGTTAGGTTGATGTTAGGGTTTCAATCTTATAATTCAGTAATGAATCTTGGGGGGCAATCAAATGATGCTAAGTATATGAGAATTGATTTACTGTTATATGGTTAGTGTATATATGTAACCCTAATGGTGAACATGCTTAAGGATAAGTTATACATCTTGAGGTTTGAATTTGATCTATTTGATTGTTGTTACCTTATCAAGGTATAGAGATGTTAAGTAGAGAAGTTTGTATAGCTAGGTTGTTGATGGACTCATATTGTAAACCTTACACTTGTCTATCTATGTTTGGGAGACAATGTTTGTGAGACCCCATATTTTGCTTTATCTCAATTTGCGTGCTTTACCTCGTTTTTTGTCAATTGACTTGTTTATGTGCCATATGACTTAGAATGTGTTAAATATGTGATTAATACTCCTAATACATGCTAAGTGCGCATTCTTGAAATTTTCATAAATAATAGAATTATAAATTTTATCGTCAGTTTTAGTGAATAGTATTTTGAGCACCTGTCTGTTAAAATTTTTACAGGGGTGTTTTAAATGTTATAAAAGCTAGTCCAAGGGTATTAATAGACCCGTGTTTGATTAAAATGGATTTGGAATCGGTTTTGGAATTTTAAAGATTTTTACACTTTCTTTTGCAAGAAAACGAGTTTTAAGCCGACTCGGGCGAAACTATTTTAATGTAACACTCTTTGTCACCTAAAATATATTGTCTAGAATTAATTTAGGTGTTAATTTATTAGTTGAGCAAGAAATAGTCAAGAAATGAATTAAAAGACTAAAAATAGAATTAAAAGACTAAAATTAACTTTGACTTTCTTTTAAATTATTTGACCTTAGCTTATTTATGCATCAACACCTACTAACAAAGCACAAACAAACCCTAAAAAACACACACATAGCCGAGAGGTTCAAGGGAGAAAAGAGAAAGGAATTTCAAAGGTTTTCAAAGCAAAATTTCATAGAAAAACCTAGTTTTTGTCTGTAGTTTTTCATGCCGAATTGGATTCCGCTTGTTGGGCACGCATTGCACACATATCTAGGCTTGTTTCGCATCAAAGGTGAGAGAAAAATTCTAGATCTCAAAAGTCATTTTTTATGTTTTTGCTTATAATTGCATTTTGAACAGTTAGAATGTTAATTTTAAATTATATTATTGCTCAGTGCATGCTAGGGATCGTTTATATGTATTCTTGTGAGATTTGAACCATTGTAGCATAAATTTTTTTTTTTCGGGTATTTAAAGTTGATAGATTGGCCATTTGATGAATATCTTGAGTTGTTGTGGTTGAAATCGATTGCCGTCGATTTCTAAAAGTTTGTTAATTATGTGGTAGCGCCATTACAATGCCGAATTTTCAATTACGATGTTTGTGTGAAAATCCAAAAATTTCAGCCTAGGTGCATTGAGGTTTTAGGGTTGTTGGGCTTCATTTTGATGTGTCTTGGTTGGTTTCCGAGAGGGCTAATGTAGTTGATTGAATGGGTGAGTGTTAGAAACTGATTTGGAGTTGTTTGGATTAGTAGAATGTAAGATATGATTATTTGGAGTTTAGGTTGTCTTTCTTTAAATTGTTGAACTATGCATTTAGATGATTGGGTGGTATTTGAGTGATTGAATTGTGAGTTGTTAATGGTTAGACTAGGGTTAGATTATGTGTTTAATGCATATTAAGTTGGATGGCCTACTTTGTCATCTAACTTAGTTATTTAATTGATTACTTGATGTTATATTGATGATAATTGATAATAATTGATGATTATTGATGATTATTGATTGATGATTGATGAACCGGGAGATAGGCAATTCTTCTAGATTGTCCTCCTGTGAATGATGTTTATTATTATTGCTGAGTCTTGGTATGTGTGTGCCACCTCTCGGGCAGCGTCTGGTTGTCGGGTTGATAACGGCATGACTACCAGAGACTACCTCCAACTCACATGACAGAGGTGTCATGGAGGGCAAGGCTAGTGAGGTACCTCGGGTGCGTGAGTAATGGGGAGTTACAAGAAGAATGGTTGAGATCGTGATAGCGTTTGGAGCTATACCAACTAGAGCATTCTTTATCGATTGGTCATTATAGTTATATGTTTATATTGTTATTGATGTTTTATTGTGTGTTTACTGCTCAAAGGATCATTTTCAAGGAGTATAATAAATACTGTTAGAGATCTATCGGATCCTCACTGAGCTTGTTTTATATAAGCTCACTCTCTATTATTGCATGCTTACAGGTGTCCTTGAGCAAGATTACGGGTACGTGCCTCCAAAAGAGGATACTGTGCCTTACATGGATGAGTCTTATGTACAGGAGTCTTTGCCATGAGATTGTTTATAGTTATTGTAATATGATGTATTGTAAAACCTACCTTAGTATGAATACATATGTATGTTGACTTAGTAGTCTTTTTTTGATCATGTTTAGATTACTAAGTTGGTTTTAATCTATTTTGCATTGTATATTAAAGTTAAGGTATTATGTTGGAACGGAGGCGTATAACTAAGATTGATTATTTTATAGTATAGTTATGTTGTATGTTGTTAACTTAATTGATGAGTTGATTGTTGAATGGTTGAGGAGTTTGGTTGTATGATATTCTGAGAGGTTGGTTTAGAGCTTCGGTGTTTTAATTACTGTCGTTATACTGCCGAAATTTTGTTGCGTCCTGACTGATTATAGGTGGGGTCGAGTTGGGGCGTGACATTTAAGTGGTATCAGAGCACATGTTAGCTATCAGCCGGGGTATTCTCATAATGTGGGTAATGGTCTTAGCATGAAAGTATGTATGAAGTGAAAGAAAAGTAAACTATGTGTTAATATGGTTAAGTGATTAAGTGATTATGTGATTAATTTGTTTATGTGATTGATACTTAAGTGATTTATGTGCTGTATATGAGTTTGTTGTTTATGTGTTAATAGTTGTTCATAGTTTATTTATGTGCTATAACCTGTGCTAACTCTTTGATTAATAGAATGACTGGTAGACTGAGGACTAGAGGTAGGCCTGAGGTAACTAATGAGGTTCCGAGAAATGTGGCACTAGGCCAAGTTATGGGTGATGATCGTATAGGTGCAGCTTTTGATAGGTTAACCGAGATCATGGCCGGTCAAGCACAGTCACTGGCAGGGCAGGCTGCCCAAACTCAGGCATTGCAAAATCAGTTACTGAATGCACAAGGTGGGTACCACGGTTGTGGTACACTGAAAGAGTTTTTAGGGTATTATCCACCGTGGTTTTAGGGGGAGCCGGATGATCGGAAAGCTGAGGCGTGGATTAGTAAGGTGGAGAAGATTTTTGACCTTCTTGATTATACCGATAAGCGGAAGGTCACCTTTGCTGTGTACTTGCTGGATGATGAGGCAGAAGAATGGTGGCGCACGATGAAAAATAGCTGGGAGACTCAGGGTATTCCGTATGTTTGGGATACCTGTCTGTTAGCTTTTCGGGCGAAGTATGTCCTGAGGATCGCGAGGAAGCGGAGAGAGGCAGAGTTTCTAGCCTTAGTGCAGGGAGATGCTTCAGTGGCTCAGTATGAGGCCACTTTCACTAGGCTGTCCCGGTATGCACCAGAGTATGTGGCTGACGAGGAACGTAAGACTCGTAGGTTCATGTTAGGGTTGAGGCCCGAGATTCAGGATGCGATGGCCCTGAATCGATATGATATACTTACTGAGGCATTTGATGCAGCTTCTAGACTGGAGAAGATAAAGGGGGAACAGATTGTATCTAGCCAGCCTAACAAGAGGCCATTTCAGCCGCAAGGCCAGCAGGGTATGTATAGGCCTTCAGTACAGCAGGTTGTGTATAGGTCGCCAGCACAACAGAGCTCTTACAGACCGTAGGGTCAGCAGAGTTATTATCGGCCGCAGTTTCAGCAGGGGTCTTATCAGGCTCAGTTCCAGTATAGGCCGACCCAGTCTCAAGGTCAATATAGGCCTAGTGTTGTTAGACCTCAGCAGTAGGCTGCTACAGCTGCTTTCTCAGCTTCTGGTTCTTCTAGGGGAAGTGTCAGTGCTTCGTCACCACAGTGTACTTACTGCAAGCGCCAGGGTCATGTGGAGGCCGACTGTAGGGTGAAGTGAGGGGCTTGTTTGGGTTGCGGCCGCAATCAGCGTAGGGCGAGGGATTGCCCTAGATATCAAAGGACTGAGGGTCGGGCAACGACTCAGGGTTATCAGGGTCGACCTACTAGTGGTGCACCTCAGTAGCAGCGGGTTCAGGCTCGGGCCTACGCAGTTGACTTGGAAGAGATGCATGAGGAGACTGCAGTTGTGGAAGGTAACTTCCTTATACTTGATCAACTTGTTAAAGTGTTAATTGATTCTGGTGCTACACATTCTTTCATTACTCCTGCTTGTGTGCAACGTGTTAATATGCAACCTGAAAGACTACCTTATGTGGTTGAGATTAGTACCTCTTTGACTAATAAGTATATTACTAGATTAATATGTAAGGATTGTATAATACATGTTAAGGGGTATAATTTTCCTTCGGACCTTATCTTATTTCCTATCCGGGGGTACGATGTTATCTTGGGTATGGATTGGCTTTCTAAGTATGATGTCTAGTTGAACTGTAGAACAAAGGTAGTACAGTTTCGTTTGCCAGATCAGCCAGTAGTTGAAGTAGTAGGGAATTGGGGTACTAAGATGAGTTTTGTTATCTTAGCAACTAAAGCCGTTAAGTTGGTAAGTAAGGGATGTTCAGGTTATCTAGCTTATTTGATCAACAAGCCATCTGATAAGCTACAGCTGGAGGGCGTACCTATTATTCGGGAATATCCCAATGTATTTCCTGAGGAGTTGCCAGGGTTACCGCTAGAGAGAGATGTGGAGTTTGTGATTAATCTTATTCCCAGTACTCAACCTATTTCTAAATCAGCGTACTGGATGGCACCAGCTGAGTTGAAGGAGTTGAAAACTCAGTTGCAGGAGTTGTTAGAGAAGGGGTTCATTCAGCAGAGTTCTTCACCTTGGGGAGCTCCTATTTTATTTGTGAAGAAGAAGGATAGTACCTTGAGATTGTGTATTGATTATCGTGGTTTGAATCAGGTGACCATCAAGAATAAATATCCTTAGCCATTGATTGACGAGTTGTTTGATCAACTTTAGGAAGCCAAATTCTACTCTAAGTTTGACTTGAGGCAGGGGTATTATCAGCTTCGGATTTGCACGGAGCATGTTTCAAAGTCTGCCTTCAGGACTCGGTATGGGCATTATGAGTTTGTAGTTATGCCCTTTGGATTAACTAATGCACCGGTAGCATTTATGGATCTTATGCATTGGGTTTTTCAACCGTACTTGGACCAGTTCGTGGTTATCTTTATTGATGATATCTTGGTTTATTCTAAGTCTGAATCGGAGCATGAGCAACATCTACAGCTTGTCTTACAGAAGCTGCAGGAGCATTAGTTGTTTGCGAAATTCAGCAAATGTGAATTTTGGCTGCAACGCATATCTTTTCTTGGTCATGTTATCATACAGAGCGGTATTTCTGTAGATCCCACTAAGATTGAATCGGTGATGTCTTGGAAACGTCTGGAGAATGTTTCGGAAGTTCGTAGCTATCTTGGCTTGGCGGGTTATTACCGTAGGTTTGTCAAGGACTTTTCTAAGATTGCCGGGCCACTTTCTAAGTTAACTCAGAAACAAACTAGCTTTGTTTAGGATAAGAAGTGTGAGAGTGGGTTTCAGGAGTTGAAAAAGAGATTGACTACTGCTCCAGTACTTGTTCTACCAGAGGGGACCGATAATATGGTTATCTACAGTGATGCATCCAAGAAGGACTTGGGATGTGTACTTATGCAGAATGGTCGGGTTATTGCCTATGGTTCTAGGAAGTTGAAACCATATGAAGTGAATTATCTGACTCATGATCTTGAGTTGGCAGCTATTGTTTTCTCACTAAAAAAGTGGCGTCATTATCTGTGGGGCAGTAAGTTTGAGATTTTCACTGATCATAAGAGTCTTAAGTATTTATTCTCACAAAAGGAGTTGAATATGCGTCAGCGGAGGTGGATGGAACTTCTTGGAGATTATAATTGTTCTATCAGTTATTTGCCTGGGAAGGCACATGTTGTGGCAGACGCTCTTAGCCGTAAGGCGAGTATTGCTTGTTTGGCTGTTAAGAAGTGGGAGGTTCTTGAGGAGTTCACTTATTGAAGACCGGAGTTGACTCAGGTTGGGGTGATGTGTTCATATCTCTGTATTTAGCCTTTATTGTTGTCTCAGATCATAGAAGCTCAGCAACTTGATGTTAAACTTCAGAAGATCAAGGATCAGATCACAGATGATCAGACTAACTTCAAAGTGCATAAGGATGGTATTCTTCGGTTTCGGAACAGAGTTTGTGTTCCCGATGAACCGGGCTTGAGGCGAGGTATTCTGAAGGAGGCTCATAATTCTAAGTACACTATTCATCTCGGTGGAACCAAGATGTATCGGGATCTGAAGCAACACTATTGGTGGAACAGCATGAAGAGGAAAGTTGCCCAGTTTGTATCTAGATGTTTGACTTGTCAAAGAGTGAAAGCCGAGCATCAACGACTTGCAGGTTTACTTCAGCCGTTGGTTATACCACAGTGGAAATAGAAGCATATTACGATGGACTTCGTCACTGGTTTGCCTAGAACATCGAGAGGTAACGATGCAGTTTGGGTTGTCATGGATCGTTTGACGAAGAAAGCTCACTTTATTTCGATGCGGATGGGAGATGAAGTTACAAAGTTGACGGGTCTTTATTTGGATCAGATTGTTAGACTTCACGGGATTCCATCTAGTATTGTCTCAAATCGAGATCCTCGATTTATTTCTCGCTTGTGGGAGAAACTTCAGGAGACTTTGGGTACTCAGCTTAACTTCAGTATAGCGTATCATCCACAGACCGACGGTCAGTCTGAGATGACTATTCAGATTCTAGAAGATATGCTTAGAGCTTGTGTTCTGGACTTCAGGAAGAATTGGGAGAAACATCTACCACTTGCCGAGTTTGCCTATAACAATAGTTATCAAGCTACTATTGGGATGGCACATTTTGCAGCTCTTTACGGTCGTAAGTGTCGTTCACATTTGTATTGGGATGAAGTAGGGGAGATGACGACTATTGATCCAACTATTATGCTAAAGCTTCTAGAGAAGATTGAGAATGTTCAGTTGATCAGGCAGAGAATGATTACAACACAGAGTAGATTCAAGAGTTATGCTAATAAGCGTCATCGGGATTTGGAGTTTGCAGTCGGAGATCGGGTTTTCTTGAGATTGTCTCCTCGAAAGGGGTTTGCTCATTATGGTAAGGGTGGTAAGTTGAGTCCAAGGTTTGTGGGGCCGTTTGAGATTACTGGCACAGTTGGTAAGTTAGCATATCGGTTGGCTTTACCGGAGAATTTCTCTAATGTCCACGATGTATTTCACGTGTCTAATTTGCGGAAATATAATCTGGATCATTCTCATATTCTTGAGTCAAAGCCGTTACAGCTTCACGAGAATCTGACTTATGACGAGCGACCGATTCGTATTCTTGATCAGATGGAACGAGAGTTGAGGTCGAAGAAGATTCCGATGGTTAAGGTGTTGTGGAAGCATCACGGTATTGAGGAGGCTGCCTGGGAAAGACGAGATCAGATGCAGCAGCACTATCCAAATCATTTTTGTTCAGCAAGTAAGAATTTCGGGGATGAAATTTCTTTAAGGGGGGAAGAATGTGAGACCACATATTTTGCTTTATCTCGATTTGCATGCTTTATCTCATTTTTTATGAATTGACTTGTTTATGTGCTATATGACTTAGAATGTGTTAAATATGTCATTAATACTCCTAATACTTGCTAAGTGCGCATTCATGAAATTTTCATCAAAAACGGAATCAGAAATTTTATCGTCGGTTTTAGTGAATAGTATTTTGAGCACCTGTCCGCTAAAATTTTTACAAGGGTGTTTTAAACGTTTTAAAACCTAGTCCTCGGTTATTAATAGACCCGTGTTTGATTAAAATAGATTTAGAATCAGTTTTGAAATTTTAAAGATTTTTACACTTTGTTTTGCAAGAAAACGAGTTTTAAGCAGACTCGAGCGAAACTATTTTAATGTAACACTCTTTGTCACCTAAAATATGTTGTCTAGAATTAATTTAGGTGTTAATTTATTAGTTGAGCAAGAAATAGTCAAGAAATGAATTAAAAGACTAAAAATAGAATTAAAAGACTAAAATTAAGTTTGACTTTCTTTTAATTTATTTGACCTTAGCTTATTTATGCATCAACACCTACTAACAAAGCACAAACACACCCTAAAAAACACACACATAGCCGAGAGGTTCAAGGGAGAAAAGAGAAAGGAATTTCAAAGGTTTTCAAAGCAAAATTTCATAGAAAAACCTAGTTTTTGTCCGTAGTTTTTCGTGCCGAGTTAGATTCCGCTTGTTGGGCACGCATTGCACACATATCTAGGCTTGTTTCGCATCAAAGGTGAGAGAAAAATTCTAGATCTCAAAAGTCATTTTTTATGTTTTTGCTTATAATTGCATTTTGAACCATTAGAATGTTAATTTGAAGTTATATTATTGCTCAGTGCATGCTAGGGATCGTTTATATGTATTCTTATGAGATTTGAACCATTGTAGCATAAATTTTTATTTTCGGGTATTTAAAGTTGATAGATTGGCCATTTGATGAATATCTTGAGTTGTTGTGGTTGAAATCGATTGCCGTCAATTTCTTAAAGTTTGTTAATTATGTGGTAGCGCCGTTATAATGCCGAATTTTCGATTGCGACGTTTGTGTGAAAATCCAAAAATTTCAGCCTAGGTGCATTGAGGTTTTAGGGTTGTTGGGCTTGATTTTGATGTGTCTTGGTTGGTTTCCTAGAGGGCTAATGTCGTTGATTAAATGGGTGAGTGTTAGAAACTGATTTGGAGTTGTTTGGATTAGTAGAATGTAAGATATGATTATTTGAAGTTTAGGTTGTCTTTCTTTAAATTGTTGAACTATGCATTTAGATGATTGGGTGGTATTTGAGTGATTGAATTATGAGTTGTTAATGGTTAGACTATGGTTAGATTACCTGTTTAATGCATATTAAGTTGGATGACCTACTTTGTCATCTAACTTAGTTGTTTGTTGTTTAATTGATTACTTGATGTTATATTTATGACAATTGATGATTATTGATGATTATTGATTGATGATTGATGAACCGGGAGATAGGAAATTCTTCTAGATTGTCCTCCTGTAAATGATGTTTATTATTATTGCTAAGTCTTGGTATGTGTGTGCCACATCTCGGGCAGCGTCGGGCTGTCGGGTTGATAACGACATGACTACTAGAGACTACCTCCAACTGGCAGGACAGAGATGTCATGGAGGGCGAGGCTAGTGAGGTACCTCGGGTGCGTGAGTAATAGGGAGTTACAAGAAGAATGGTTAAGATCGTGATGTCGTTTGGAGCTACACCAACTAGAGTATCCTTTATTGATTGGTCATTATAGTTTTATGTTTATATTGTTATTGATGTTTTATTGTGTGTTTACTGCTCAAAGGATCATTTCCGAGGAGTATAGTAAATACTATTAGAGATCTATCGTATCCTTACTGAGCTTGTTTTATATAAGCTCACTCTCTATTATTGCATTTTTACAGGTGTCCTTGAGCAAGATTACGGGTACGTGCCTCCAGAAGAGGATAATGTGCCTTACATGGATGAGTCTTATGTGCAGGAGTCTTTGCCATGAGATTGTTTATAGTTATTGTAATATGATTTATTGTAAAACCTACCTTAGTATGAAGACATATGTATGTTGACTTAGTAGTCTTTCTTTTGATCATGTTTAGATTACTAAGTTGGTTTTAATCTATTTTGCATTGTATATTAAAGTTAAGGTATTATGTTGGAACGGAGGCATATAACTAAGATTGATTATTTTATAGTATAGTTATGTTGTATGTTGTTAACTTAATTGATGAGTTGATTGTTGAATGGTTGAGGAGTTTGGTTGTATGATATTCTGAGAGGTTGATTTAGAGCCTCGGTGTTTTTATTACTGTTGTTGTACTGCCAAAATTCCGTTGCGTCCCGACTAATTGTAGGTGGGGTTGAGTTGGGGCGTGACAATGTTAGTGTGAGAATCCATTCTTGTGGTAATGGACGGATTATAAAAGTGGGACACTGATATACAGCTGATTAGCTATAAGAGTATATTACAAAGATTTTGGAGTTTGTGGGTCAATCGCCCTACTTTATGTTTACTAGTGACATTCTTGTGTGGGATATATCTTAGTAGAAAAGTCATCGGTAATTTAATCTCAACTTGACAGACATTAAGATGAGCTAACCTTATAATTGATTGAGATAGGAAGGGAAAGAATTCGAGGAGATAAGATGAAATGGTGTACTAGATTCTTAGTGTTTGTATGGGTTAATTGAATTCGCTAACTGTGGCTTGCAAGATTCTATGGATACTTAAGAGATTTCCGAAGTGATGTTACTCATGAGTAAGATTTTGATCAAACCACCTAGGGACTTAAACTGAAAATATAAATTACAACTTTATGGATTTGGACTTGGAGTTATATTATGCTAAAGAGAATTGAGGTCCCTAGAAAGATTAAGTGTCTTACTTGTTCTATATGTAAAATAGGATGTGTAACACCCCGATCCCTCCCGAGATCGAGAATTCTATCAATCAATCTAATCACAACCCAAATCCAAACCCGGGCATAATTTTCAGGGAAAACGGACGGAGTCTCCCCTGTTTTTAGGCAAAATATAAAACCTGCAATAGCATTTAAATGGACCAACGCCGTGTCCAACCATACAAAACTTCCTCAAGGCTATCCGAGCCTCGGTTTTCAACAATTAAACTCAGCAGGTATACATACATTTCCAATTTAAAAGCTAACCTATCTCTTTTCATTTTTGACCAGTACATTCAAACTAGACAATTGAACCATACTAAGCTACTGCATAAAATAAACTATCACGCCATTCTAACTCTTTTCCTTTGGAAATTACAAACATGCATTGAAGATAAGCTATGCTAACTGATTACATAAACTAGCTTATCAATTCACCTCAACTGCTTAGCTAAATTTAAATTACATTTCTTTTAGCAATAAATACCTACAACATATGAAAACATATATCTTTACAACTTCGACACTCAAGCCACATAGGCACGCAAGACAACTCTTCAGGCAACAAACTTTCACGAAATCACGAACTTTCCAGCTAACATGACATTTCCTGAAATGTGGCGGTGAGGAGTGAGTATACACAACACGTATACTCAGTGAGGGCGAGACAGATATCGAGTTGGAGAGAAAGAAAGTCGTGCAATGCAAATAAGACAGTTAAGCAATATAACTGATAAATAAGCAATCAAGACAAACAATCAATACAATAAGCAATTACTGAAAGCATTAACACAACCATTCAAAGCTATACCATACTCTGAAGGCTATGGTTCACTCATATAAGCAATGTACCATTTCACGAGCGATACATCAATCTCGAGCTTGATGTTGACAACGATGACAATAAGCGCGCATCCACCTTATAACACCAGTTTGGAATACCCCGGAAGTATCCATCAATTCTACGACCCAAATCTCCCTGGGAGGCAACCCAAGCAGAAAAGGGAATAACAGCAGAGCTAGAGCAACCAACACTGGCAACCCGAGGCTACCCAGAGAGGCCCATCACTCACGCGCGAGACACTATGCAATGCAAGACTCGATACAAGGCAATAAACGAGCGATAGCACAACAATACAAACTAGTGACAACAAACGAGATAACAAGCAATCACAATCAATACTAACATTCAACTAACTTTTCAAGCATAACAAGCAATAATAAGCAACAATAACACCAATTAAACAAGTATATCAAGCAACCCTAACCATTCTATAGGCATAATATCAAGATAACAAGCAAAATCACAAATCGGCCCTAACTATCAAAACACTACCATTTCCAAACGAGTCACGAGTTTTGGAAACCGACTTCGCCAATCCTCCAAGGTCACCATAAAGCACGTCTAAGGACCCCGAAACCCTACTTTACCCTAGAATTCGCGCAAAGCCCCGATTTTCCCCTTTGCTCGTTTAAACTACAACTATACTAACCAAACATCCAACCAACGCCATAATCGCACCAAAAGTGCTTCCATGGCCTCCCGAAACAATGTCATCACGTAAAACGAGAAAACGCTAAACTCGACCTAAACGACCCCGACTTTCACCAAGGCATAATTCTTGTTTTTTCCATTACACAACCCAAACAAACCATGCATTTAGGCATTCTAGCATACCTAGCACATTTGTACATCAACGGACAGCATAACGGAGCAACTTCATCGTTTCAAGGGTTTACTATTCACAAAATACTATTCATTAATCAATTTAAATTGCAATCTCAACATTTAACCGTAGAAAATGTTAAAAAGCTATAAATACATGTTCTACAATCAACAAGGAACATTCTTTAAGCAACAAAACGATTAAAACAACAATCTACGCATAAAATCCAAAAATCAAAGTTTAGATACAAAATTTTCAAATGTGCAAATAACGATGAAACCCTCACCTTAGACGCTCCTAGACGCTAGGAAAACCTCGTAGAGTGCCTCGGAAACCACCCCGTGCAAGCTCACGCAAAGATTTGGTGATTTGTAGTTGAAGTTTTCTTTTTTTTTTCTCCTTCTTTTCCTCATGTTTTCAAGTCTTTCTTCTCTGTTTTTTTCGTGTGCAATTCTGCTTATTTAGGAAAAAAAAAATGACAAGTCAAAGGTCAAAGATTCGGTCAACCCGCTAAACCAAAACAGCTATGCGCGACCTTACGAAAACGGCCATAACTTCTTCTAGAAAACTCCAATTCACGAAAGGTTTGAAGCCTCAGAAACTAGACTCATAGAGCTTTCCAACCATATATAATTTGCTACCTAACTCTTCCCCAATTGGTTCAGATTTAATTCCAAAGTTGACCCAAATTTTGACTAACTTAACATTGCATTTTTTTATTTCTAATCCCAAGTTTGCCCTTTATTAAACATTTCAAAAATTTTCACATTGTCCTAGTTGGTCAATGTAGATGAAAAGTCAACTAGTTTGGTCAAAGAGGGTGAAAGGTCAATAAAATGCAATTTAAATGAACTTTAAATGCTATTGATTACATGCCAGGTTCGGGGTATCACAGGATGTGTGACCAGATAATGACTAAATGATGATTGAGGAAGAACTAAGGTGTTTTAGTTATTGAATGGCTTCCTACTATAGGTTCATTATTGTTATTTGGAGATCATTCAGAATTAAAAGTTATCTTGAAGTTGAACTAAAGGTTTTAGACATTGAATAATCCATCATCGAGGCTATTCAAATAGTTGGTTTCATCCTCACTACAATAAAGGTTATTATGTTTGAGGTATATAATGTGTTCTAAAACTTGAGTTGAGGTATGAGTGTAACGACCCCAACCCGACCCTTCTCAAGGCTAGGTCAAAGTTTATGTTCACTATTGCTGCAGTCTCATAAGATTAGTCAAAGTTTGTGTATATTGTCATTTCGGTCTCATGTACATAACTTTTAATAACATTAAAAGAAGAAAAGTATAAAGATAATATCTAACCATTAAACAACAATCCCGGTACAAAGGGTGTTATATCATTCGAGATCTGGAAACTACCCGGCTATTTTACAAACTAGAGTTTCAGCACAGCTACCCTTCTACCCGAGAGTAACACCATCAAACTCTATCTTTTACAACTTGGATTGAAACATGACAGGAAAGAAGCTTCGAGCACGTAATTATATAGCACCTAATGTCAACCCATATCAAGCTAAGCTGCACCTGCAAGGGGAAGGGGGAAGGGGGAAGGGGGAAGGGGGGGGGGGAGGAAAGAGGGTGAGCTCTGGGAAAGCTCAGTGAGGATAGAATAGAAGAGTTTTTAAAACATTTTTGGTCAGGTCCCTTTATAAAATCATGATACAATACATGTACGATAAAATCCACATATGGTAAACGTCAAGATACAATAACATATAATAACGAATAGAGATCCCTATTACATTTGAAGCATTCATCAAATCATGATGCAATTCACGTACAGTAATATTAACAAATTATTCACATACGACAAATGTCAAAATACAATAACATGTGATAACCAGCAGAGATTTCTATCACATTTGATTCATGTATCAATAACAGTAGTGTCATAAAGATAAATAGTCTTTCCTCTCCGAGGGCGGTACTGGTCCCATGCGAGAGCAAGCTCTCCAAGGGCAGTAGTAGTCTTAAGCGAGAGTACTTAAACACACAGTAAAATGATACGTTTCGATATCACCAGCGGTGGCCAGCCCCGAATCAATATCACAACTTCTTATCTCTCCCAAGAGGGTACTCCAGACTGTACCTGAAATCTACAACCCAGCTCCACGAGAGTGGAATGCCAAGTGGGAGAGGGAATAGGACCACTGTAGTCACGAAAGCACCGGCAAGCCCTATGTCGCCCAGCATTCATGAAACGTTATCGTGCCTGAGGTTGCAACCCCTAATAACACACAAGCATGCACATGTAGTCACATAACACACAGTTGATAGGAATGATCACGTAATTCGATAACACATATGTGGGGTAAAACAGAAGAGGTTGTCCTCAGCCAGGCACATGTAACAATTAAGCATATTACTAAATAAAATAACATCTTGTAAATGTAGAATTCATAATTTCACTCATTGTTGTCACTTACAGTGCTCAACAAATACCATTTTAGTTTATAATAATTGATAACAAAACTAGATAAGAGTACATATATATCACGTTCTAGGTAAATTCTAGTTGTTATTTAGCAGATGCTTTACTTTTAAAATAGTTAACTATATACCCCAGTTTAAGCAACTAAGTATCACATTCCCTAGTAATTCAATTGTTTTACTCATTAAGACAATTTAAATGAAGTAGTCCTCTAGGCTTCAATCAACTCATAACCAGCAAAGGAATCTAAATATTCGTTTAGGATTCAAGGGATATTAATTTGACTTCTAGGAGATTAACCTGACCTCCCTCTCCTTTAAATTTATTAGTGGTATTTTCTTTCTTTCGGTCCTAATTTTAGAATAAAACTTGTTTAAGAATGTAACAAAGATTCGTTTAGTCCCTAGCTCATGTACGTACGCACGGTTGGTCTTCTATCTTACTCTAGAACCTAAGTAACTAATCTATTTACATATGTACCCGATTCTGTTTGCCTAAATTAAAGTCAGCTTCATCTATATAAACCAACTACCTTATCTCTACATTTTTATATAGTAGGCATGTGAGTGCAGATACAGTAGCTCTACTTGTAACTTCAAAGTTACATATTTATACTTTGTGACGTAACATGTAGAAACAGCTACCATTCTCCTAAGCTCATAATAACTATACGGTAATATAATAAAGACGCGGCTCCTACCAAATCACCTCACCTTCTTATATCACAAGTACATAGCCCAAATGATTCTATAAATCGCTAAAGTGACCGCTATAAATGAATTACACGGCAGACATAAGAGTGCTGTTTTAAAATAAACCTTCTCACGTGTACCAGTTTCATGCTTTAGTAAATAACCGTGAGCTCACGTAATTCCTACTAGTTAGTCTATCTAAATTAATTCATTATATTCATATGCTATTAAGATTGGAGTTAACCTTCCTACGCACCAATTACTCTAACCAAGATAATAAATTACATTTTGATGCAAGATGACGTAAATATACATTCCTTCATAGCTACGTAATAACCAGGCATGCAACCGAAAATGGACGACCTTTCATGTACAACTAATAAATAAACTTGAGTTTTTAAAGAATCTTCCTCACTTAGACCGGCTAATTCATATGTAATAATAAACTCTTATAGGTAGACTAGCTTGCAGTTTATATGCTATGATCAAAGTCAACTCTTCTTTATTGAAACTAGTTGTGCAGTAACATGTATACGTAATAAAGATGTTAACAATTTATGTGGTGACATATAAGCACAACAGAGAAGCGAAGCTACAATAGTCATAGAGTGACATATAAACACGTTAAAAATGCTATTTTAAATAAAAACCTCCTCACCTCCATCGCGGAACTGGTGCTTCGTGTCATCCCCTAACTCGACTCCACTTACGATCAGTCAGGATGCAATATAATTTCGGCAATATAACATCTGTAATATGAACATCAGGACTCTAAACCAACTCTTTGTAATATCACACAACCAACTTCGAATATTAACAACAACTCCACAACTAGTCATCAACATTCTACATAATACATTAAGCAACCGTACACCATTCCAACCACAAGTCATTTGCCTCCGTTTCAACAACATGCCACAAGCTATATTATACATATGCATAATAGATAAAAACTTGACTAGCAAACAACTCATAATCCAAAGTAAGACAACTAAGCTAGCACTATACTTTTCACTATCTTTATAACATCTTATACAACACAAACTTCAGAGTAAATACAATACAACTTGTTCTAACATATAAGACAGCAAAAAAAGAACTCCGGCCAGAGTTTGGCACATATGACTCCTCAACAAAAGGCACATTCTCAGCTTCTTGAAGGACGTACCCAAAATCTGGGTTAGTTACACCTGATGAATAAACAAATGATGGTGAGCTTATATATAACAAAACTCAGTGAGAATTCGAAAGATGTTTTGGAAATACTTTCTTTACCACTTGGGAAATTATCCTAGGAGCAATGAACACACAATAAACATTAATAACAATACAAATACAATACTAAAAGTAAACAATCAACAAGGATACGATACACTTGTTGATGTAGCTCCATATGTCGTTTCAATGTTAACCAACTTCTCAATGCCCACCGATACATTCTTGAGGTACCTTATTCTAGACCCACACTCCATGGCACTCTTCGACCACACGAGATAGGGATTAGCACATGATAACTGTGCCAGCAACCTGGGATGCCTCACAAGGTGACACAACACTATCATGACTCACAACAACAATAGACACTTGACACTTAACATACTGAGAGAACAACTTTGAAGGTTGCCTATCTCCCGACACAACACTTGACATTTATATCCTAAGAGAACAACAAGGAAAGTTGTCTGACTCCCGACACTTCAATAATCAACAATCAATTAAACAATATTTCAACAATCAACAACTATACGATTCAAACACTTAAGTTAGATGACAAAGTAGGTCATCCAACTCAACACACATTTCAACATGCTTTCAAACTCGAACCTACTCAAATATCAACTACATAAACACTATCAAAAAATTAAAGACAACACTTAGACATTTCAAAGAAAGACTACACAAACTTTTAAATATCATAACTTACAATCTAGAAACCCAATAACCCCTGAACTTCTTTCTATCTTTCAACCATTAATGCAAGTACATAAACCACTTCTAATACAACCCAAAAGCTAACCAAACAAACCCAACAAGTCTAAATTGGCAATGCATACAAGGCTGAATTTTTGGACTTTTTAACATGCCACTCAAATTGAAAATTTGGCATTACAACATTACTACACAACAATTAACAAGAATATAGAAGCAACTACAACTCAATTTCAACTACTACAAAACAAAAATACATGCTACTACGGATAGAAATGGCTATAATTCAACTAAGTTAGTCTACAACACTTAAGTACGAATAATTTAAAGACAGATTAACAAAACATCAGTTAAATATGCAGTTATAGAATTTCTATGTAAACTTTAATTTCTAGATCTAAATTTTTCTCTTACCTTTGATCCAAAGTAATGCTATGAATAGGTAGAATAGGTGCCCAACAAGCAATTTCAAGCTTTGGATGAAGTGATTTAGCTTTGAAATGAAGTTGTTATGTAAAAAATGCTTTGAAAAACCTTGAAAATATTGTTCTTCTTCCTCCTCCAACGGGTCACGGTTTTGTGTGTGTATTTGTGGTATTTTGGCTGAAATTGTTAATATATAAGTTAAATGAAAAGTCAAAGGAAGACTAAATGGTCAAACTTGGCAAAAATTAATTTAAAATGCAAAAGACTAAGTTAACCATCATTTTCAATGCATTTTTCAATTGTGTCATTTTAGAAATATTTAAAATGAAATATAATTTGTATTTAATATATACTAGGTCAACAAAAGTTAACACAAGAGTCGTTTTGAGCAGAAATCACTATCTTTACTTAAAAACGTACTTTTCGCCCGTAAATTCAATTTAAATTCCTATCCCGATTCAGAATCAATTTTTATCAAACACGGGTCTATTAATAACATAGAACTAGGTTTTAAAATGTTTAAAACACCTGTGTCAAAATGTTAGCTGACGTGTGTTCAAAATACTATTCACAAAAACTGATGATAAAATTTTCAATGCACATTTTTATGAAAATTTCATTAATGCTCACATATCATGTATTAGAAGTATTAATCACTTAATTAGCACATTTTAATTCATACAACACATATAAACAGGTTAAAACACGTAATTACAAATATGGCCAAATTTGGGGTTTCACATTCCCCTTCCCCCCTTAAAACAATTGTGTCTGTGCAATTCTTGCTTGACCCTCGGAATAACTCGGTGCTGCTAGCTCAACCGTACGAAATGAGAGACCGAATACCAAATCCTAGATACCAACTAAGAACACCAAATATGAACACCGACTAAGACTTCCGAATAAGAATTCCCGAATAAGAAGTCTGAGTAATAATGTCGAATAAGAACACCAATCACGAATACCAAGTATGAACTTCAAATAAGACCACCGAGCGAGAATACTGAATAATAATCCCGAAATAAGACCTCCGGATAACATTATATAAGAATTCCACATAAGAATATCACATTAAAATACCAAAGAAGAATTTCAAAGAAGTATACAGAATAAGAATCTCCATATAGAAATCCCGATGAAGAATGTCGAATAAAATCACCATTTGCCAAAAGAATCCAAATAAGAATTCCAATGAGGATATCGAAGAAAATGCCAAAGGCCGATCATTAAATACCAAACTTTGAGAATTGTGTACCACCTACTGATCACCATAACCATTGATCTACTGTTTTTTCTTATGTTAATCCATTTTTAAGAAGATCCTCTACTAGCCGGCTCTTTCAGAGGAAGAGATTACTTACCATTTTATGGGTAATGCATGTACACAGTTAATAACATATAAAATAAACTGCTCATAACACACATAACATATTTAGTTCAATTTGCTCATTCTATAAAGCTAGTAACTATGTTAGAGTTCAGTAATACCTAATCAAATTTGCAACATATCTAGCACAATTAAAAATGTAATCTACAGAAGATAGATTCACACATTGTTACTAATATCTAAAGCATGCGCCCAGGAAATCAATTTGATGCACATATAGTCACAAATACATTTAGTACACAATCTTCACATAAGGAAAATTGATGACGTACCTCACAGTGGTCACATAAAACACATTGAGCACGTAAGACACGTAAGGAACGTTATTCACATAAAGCACATTGACCGCACTTAATTCACTTAACTAATAAGACATACTGATCATACAAGTACATTGATCATGTTTGGTTCACTTAACACATAAGGCATATTGATCACATAAAAAGTTAGTCGCATAAACAAGTTAATCATAGAAACATATCAACATGAGAATACCACATTAAAATACCAAAGAAGAATTCCAAAGAAGTATAATGAATAAGAATCTCCATATAGAAATCCCGAGGAAGAATGCCATATAAAATCACCATTTGCCAAAAGAATCCAAATAAGAATTCCAATGAGGATATCGAAGAAAATGCCAAAGGCCGATCATTAAATACCAAACTTTGAGCATTGAGTACCGCCTACTGATCACCATAACCATTCATCTACTGTTCCTTCTTCTGTTAATCCACTTTTAAGAAGATCCGCTACTAGCCAACTCTTTCAGGGGAAGAGATTACTTACCATTTTACGGGTAATGCATGTACACAGTTAATAACATATAAAATAAACTGCTCATAACACACATAACACATTTAGTTCAATTTGCTCATTCTATGAAGCTAGTAATTATGTTAGAGTTCAGTAATACCTAATCAAATTTGCAAGATATCTAGCACAATTAAAAATGTAATCTACAGAAGATAGATTCATACATTGTTACTAATATCTAAAGCACGCGCCCAGGAAATCAATTAGATGCACATATAGTCACAAATACATTTAGTACACAATCTTCACATAAGGCAAATTGATAACGTACCTCACAGTGGTCACATAAAACACATTGAGCACGTAAGACACGTAAGGAACATTATTCACATAAAGCACATCGACCGCACTTAATTCACTTAACTAATAAGACATACTGATCATACAAACACATTGATCACGTTTGGTTCACTTAACACATAAGGCATATTGATCACATAGAAAGTTAGTCGCATAAACAAGTTAATCATATAAACATATTAACATGAGAATACCACATTAAAATACCAAAGAAGAAATCCAAAGAAGTATACTGAATAAGAACCTCCATATAGAAATCCTGAGGAAGAATGCCATATAAAATCATCATTTGCCAAAAGAATCCAAATAAGAATTCCAATGAGGATACCGAAGAAAATGCCAAAGGCCGATCATTAAATACCAAACTTTGAGCATTGAGTACCGCCTACTGATCACCATAACCATTCATCTACTGTTCCTTCTTCTGTTAATGCACTTTTAAGAAGATCCACTACTAGCCGACTCTTTCAGGGGAAGGATTACTTACCATTTTACGGGTAATGCATGTACACAGTTAATAACATATAAAATAAACTACTCATAACACACATAACACATTTAGTTCAATTTGCTCATTCTATGAAGCTAGTAATTATGTTAGAGTTCAGTAATACCTAATCAAATTTGCAAGATATCTAGCACAATTAAAAATGTAATCTACAGAAGATAGATTCACACATTGTTACTAATATCTAAAGCACGCGCCCAGGAAATCAATTAGATGCACATATAGTCCCAAATACATTTAGTACACAATCTTCACATAAGGCAAATTGATGACGTACCTCACAGTGGTCACATAAAACACATTGAGCACGTAAGACACGTAAGGAACGTTATTCACATAAACCACATCGACCGCACTTAATTCACTTAACTAATAAGACATACTGATCATACAAACACATTGATCACGTTTGGTTCACTTAACACATAAGGCATATTGATCACATAGAAAGTTAGTCGCATAAACAAGTTAATCATATAAACATATTAACATGAGAATACCACATTAAAATACCAAAGAAGAATTCCAAAGAAGTATATTGAATAAGAACCTCCATATAGAAATCCCGAGGAAGAATGCCATATAAAATCACCATTTGCCAAAAGAATCCAAATAAGAATTCCAATGAGGATACCGAAGAAAATGCCATAGGCCGATCATTAAATACCAAACTTTGAGCATTGAGTACCGCCTACTGATCACCATAACCATTCATCTACTGTTCCTTCTTCTGTTAATCCACTTTTAAGAAGATCCGTTACTAGCCGACTCTTTCAGAGGAAGAGATTACTTACCATTTTACGGGTAATGCATGTACACATTTAATAACATATAAAATACACTGCTCATAACACACATAACACATTTAGTTCAATTTGCTCATTCAATGAAGCTAGTAATTATGTTAGAGTTCAGTAATACCTAATCAAATT
Organism: Ehretia macrophylla; assembly: GCA_037974665.1. Taxonomy (NCBI): domain Eukaryota; kingdom Viridiplantae; phylum Streptophyta; class Magnoliopsida; order Boraginales; family Ehretiaceae; genus Ehretia; species Ehretia macrophylla. The sequence goes on from CM075766.1 coordinate 3,942,326, forward strand.
TGCAAGATATCTAGCACAACTAAAAATGTAATCTACAAAAGATAGATTCATACATTGTTACTAATATCTAAAGCACACGCCCATGAAATCAATTAGATGCACATATAGTCACAAATACATTTAGTACACAATCTTCACATAAGGCAAATTGATGACGTACCTCACAGTGGTCACATAAAACACATTGAGCACGTAAGACACGTAAGGAACGTTATTCACATAAATCATATCGACCGCACTTAATTCACTTAACATATAAGACATACTGATCATACAAATACATTGACCACGTTTGGTTCACTTAACACATAAGGCATATTAATCACATAGAAAGTTAGTCGCATAAACAAGTTAATCACATAAACAAAATAACATGTAATTCACTTTACACTTAGTACATACATTCATGTTAAGACCTCTACCCACATTCTGAGGATACCCTAGCTTACAAGCTAATCAAGCTCTAATACCACTTAATGTCACTCCCCAACTCAACCCCACGTACGATCAGTCAATATGCAACATAATTTTGGTAGTATAACGTCTGTAATATAGACATCAAGGCTCTAAACAAACCCTTTGTAAAATCACACAACCAACTTCGAATACTAACAAAAACTCCACAACCATTCATCAACATTCCACATAATACATTAAACAACCGTACACCATTCCAACCACAAGTCATTCACCTCCGTTTCAACAAAATACCACAAGCTATATTATACATATGCATAATAGATATAAAACTAGACTAGCACACAACTCATAATCCAAAGTAAGACAACTAAGCTAGCACTATACTTTTCACTATATTTACAACATCTTATACAACACAAACTTCATAGTAAATACAATACAACTTGTTCTAACATATAAGACAGCAAAAAGAGAACTCCGGCCAATAAATCATGGACAAGACTCTGGCACATATGACTCCTCAACAAAAGGCACATTCTCAGCTTCTTGAGGGATGTACCCAAAATCTGGCTTAGTTACACCTGATGAATAAATGAATGAGAATGAGCTTATATATAACAAAGCTCAGTGAGGATTCGAAAAATGATTTAAAAATAATTTCTTTACCACTTGGGAAATCATCCTAGTAACAATGAACACATAATAAACATTAATAACAATACAAATACAATAATAAAAGTAAACAATAAATAAGGATACGATACACTTGTTGATGTAGCTCCATATGTCATTTCAATGTTAACCAACTTCTCAACGCCCACTAATACATTCCTGAGGTACCTTATTTTAGACCCACACTCCATTGCACTCTCCGACTACATGAGATAGGGATTAGCACATGATAACTGTGCCAGTAACCCGGGATGCCTCCCGAAGTGACACAACACTATCATGACTCACAACAACAATAGACACTTGACACTAAACATACTGAGAGGACAACTTTGAAGGTTGTTTACACAACACTTGACATTTATATCCCGAGAGAACAACAAGGAAAGTTTTCTGACTCCTGACACTTCAATAATCAACAATCAATTAAACAATATTTCAACAATCAATTAAACAACATTTAAACAATCAACAACTATACGATTCAAACACTTGAGTTAGATGACAAAGTTGGCCATCCAACTCAACACACATTTCAATATGCTTTCAAACTCGAACCTACTCAAATATCAACTACATAAACACTATCAAACAATTAAAGACAACACTTAGACATTTTAAAGAAAGACTACACAAACTTCTAAACATCATAACTTACAATCTAGAAAGCCAATAACCCTCGAACTTTTTTCTATCTTTCAACTATTAATGCAAGTACATAAACCATGTCTGATACAACCCAAAAGCAAACCAAAACAAGCCCAACAAGTCTAAATTGGCAATGCATGCAAGGCTGAATTTTTGGACTTTTTAACATGGCTCTCAAATTGAAAATTTGGCATTACAACATTACTATACAACAATTTACAAGAATATAGAAGCAACTACAACTCAATTTCAACTACTACAACTATAATTATTCAAGAAATAAGCTAAATTATCATTTTAATACTTGGAGAATAAAAATACATCCTATTACGGATAGAAATGGCTATAATTCAACTAAGTTAGTCTACAACACTTAACTACCAATAATCTAAAGACAGATTAACAAAACATCTGTTAAATATGCAGTTATAGAATTTCTATGTAAACTTTAATTTCTAGATCTAAATTTTTCTCTCACCTTTGATCCAAATTCATGCTAGGAATAGGTAGAATATGTGCCCAACAAGCAATTTCAAGCTTTGAATGAAGTGATTTGGCTTTGAAATGAAGTTTTTATGTGAAAAATGCTTTGTAAAACCTTAAAAATGTTGTTCTTCTTCCCCCTCCAAGGGGTCACGCTTTTGTGTGTTAATTTGTGGTATTTTGGATGAAAATTTTAATATAAGTTAAATGAAAATTCAAAGCAAAATAAATGGTCAAACTTGGCAAAAATCAAGTTTAAAATGCAAAAGACTAAGTTAACCCTCATTTTCAATGCATTTTTCAATTGTGTCATTTTGGAAATATTTAAAATGAAATATTATTTGTATTTAATATATACTAGGTCAACAAAAGTCAACGCAAGAGTTGTTTTGAGCAGAAATCACTATCTTCACTTAAAAACGTACTTTTCGCCCATAAAATCAATTTAAATTCCTATTCCAATTCAGAATCAGTTTTTATCAAACACAAGTCTATTAATAACATAGGACTGGGTTTTAAAACATTTAAAACACCTGTGTCAAAATTTTAGCGAATGTGTGTTCAAAATACTTTTCACAAAAATCGACGATAAAATTTTCAAAGCATATTTTTTTGAAAATTTCATGAATGCTTACATATCATGTATTAGAAGTATTAATCACTTAATTACCACTCTTTAATTTTGATAGGGGTGGGGCTCCAACCCTGGAAACTTAGCCTTGGCAATAATGGTCAGCCCCGTCTTTTTTCTAGCCTTGGACCCACCGAAGCCACTGGGCAGGCACGCATACAGGGGTGCCGTGAGGATAAGGATAAGATCAAGGAGACCGGATAAGGAAGGTCTCATGGGTGGCATGATCACCATGGGTTATTGGACGAAGAAGGACTCTTGGGAATCATGATTCTGGAGAAACTCTCATTTGTTTAGGGAACCTCCTTGCGATAGGTATAAAAGAGAGGCAATTCCACAGAAGAAGGTACACAAAAAATATCCATCTCCCATTGCCTACAAGCTCCTCCCCACGTTAACTGACTTGAGCGTTAGAGTGGGCACCGCAGGTACCCCTCTTAGGTCTTTTGTTTTGTAGGTTCAGGTCCGACCCAGGGAATAGCTCAGGGTAGTCAAAGTTTTTACCTTAACAGTTTTGCACCGTCTGTAGGAACGTCCAACAACCCCACTGAGATACCACGATGGTTCATACCAGAAGCCAAGACAATACCGGGGGGAATCAGAACCCTCTAGAGGAGCATCAGGTTCCTGAAGGTATTGCTCCCCCAGTAGCTCCCATCCCCCTCAACACCAGAGCACCGAGGGGAGCCTCCACCCCAGTTCTACTAGTATTTGTTCTAGGAGATATGTCGTCCTTATCCCAGCAGGTTGACTTGCCAACCCTGGTGCAGTTATTCAATGGTCTAAGATGAGCTTTTAACTAGTTCCTCCACCCTCAAGGATTTACGAGTCCGGAGGCCGTTTCTCTTCAGAGGGAAGATCTGATAGTAGGGAACCCACCCCAGGCCCCGGCTCTTTCAGCAAATACAACAACCTCGGTAGAACTACAGGGAAGGCCAAGGCAAGAAAGACAAGGGAGACTGTGACGCTCGAGTTTTAGCCATGCATTCAATTACTGTTGCATCCCTTGTTTGCGCATTTCCTTTTGTGCATTATTAACTGTCTTCTTAAATTACTATTCACTCCGTTTTTAACTTCATGCTATTAGCGAATTAGCATTTTTATTAAATCATATTAATTGTTAGAGTAGTAGGAAAAATGTGCATTTGAGCTAGAGGCGATAAGAGAGCTCGTTTAGAAAATGATTTTTGTAGTTGTATGAATAGTGTTACGTAACATAACTTAGGGAATGAATTAGCTAGCATTCATTTTACTATCTAGGCTCGTTTTAAGCTAACTAAGCGCATTTAGTGAACTATTTAAGCAAGCAACTTAGCCCCATTTAATATATAACTCACACAACACACACATTAGCTCATAACTTAGCAAAACAAAAACAAAAAAGAGAGCATGCTGAAAACACTGTAGCAAATCCGAGAATTGCATAGGAGAAGAAATAGAGTTTTTTTGCTCAACAAATCCTCATTCCAAGCCAAGCCAAGCTAGGTGCAAGTGGTTTAGGGTGTCTACTAGCCTCCTAGGAGCTCCTACGCGCATTGGTGAGAGATTTCACGGCTTATTTTCGCATTTTAAAATAGTTGCTATTTTCTTGATTTGTTGAAAATGTGTTCAAATGCTATTGTATTGATTATCTATGCTATTATACCTTGTATATGAGTGCTAGAGAACATATTTGAACCATTGTTTCGCTTTTTAAACGGTTGGAATCGTTAGTTTAATTCATGAGGTGAATAGTGACGTTTTTTCTAGGGTTTTGTGTAATTGCTCGAATTAGCTTGATTCAACACTCCTAATAGATGCCTTAGGTGCTAATGAAGGTAGTCTAATAGCCCCGTGCACTTGAATTGCTCTAAAATCGCATAAAACGTAAAATAGTCGACTTTAATAAAGGGATTTCGGGGTTAAGACGAATCCGGGTGGATTCGGGCTCTACTTTTGGTATCCTTAGGCTACCTAGGTGCTATAGAAGCTTTGCTAATCCTTGTTTGAAGCCCGGATGAGGTAGGTGTAGTGTAAAGCTATAAGAAGGAATTTGGGGCTTTCGAGGTTATTGCGGGCATTTGAATGAGTTAGAGGGTTGAAAGGGTTCCTTGAGGGTTAGTTAGAAGGTTGGTAGAGTTTCCCTCTAAATTTGAATCATTAACTTTGGTTTGGAGGAGAAATAGCTTGAATAACAAAGGGGTTTAGGTGCAATTTCGGTTGTCTCGCGCTTCTAAGACCTTGGCATGACTTCTTGAATGTTTAAATGTAGTTTCAAGTTGGTGTGGAACTTTTGATGTAATTCTAATTATATCTTGTATATGCCCTTTTGTAAAACTGCTTATTTGCTCGTATAAACTGCTTCTATTCTAACTGCATTGAGACAACTTTGAGCTTAAAACTGTATTAATTGGAGAAGGATTAGGGGTTGAATTATATACCATTAGAAATCCTTACGAGTCTAGTTTCTACAGCTTTTTACGGTGCATTAATCGGAGTTGTCTAGAGCAAGTTATGATCATTTTGGTGAGATGTGTCAGAAATGCCCTGTTACGCGAGAATCTGAAATTTGTTATTATTTTGCTATAGTAATGATATAATTCAGTTCTAATTGGATGTATTCGATCAAGACCTTATTGTGTAGTGTCCTTGGATGATTAATAACGTAATGGGGCTCTTATAGTTATGTTGTTTTCATGAATTGTAATTGAAATATAATTGCTAGTAAAGTTAATTGAAATTGAAAGCTATTCTATTCGACTGTGAATGAGAAATGCTAGTAGAGTTGTGATGGTCACCACCTTTAGACATAGGTAATGTTTCTATATATGCTAAACAATTCAACTGTTAGAATTAGTTGTTGTTATCAATGTGCAACTAGTGAACACTTAGAAAGGTCAAGTAAACTATGTGGAAGAATGTGTTTAATACTTTTTGAAACTACATGTAAGGTTAATTGTAAGTTGATAGTTGTCTATTATATGTTAAATGTAATTAACTTAAGTTAATATTACTAGTGATATGTTAGAATCTTAGCTTGAAGTATAGTTATTTTACTAAAAAAGTATGTTAGTTATTAAATGGTTGATAGTTAACTTTTTCTATTAGTTGATAAATGCATTTCTTTCCCTATGTGCTAATGTTGGGCTATCTTCATAGAGATATTACTAACTATTGTAAGTAAAGTAGAATATGAATTAGAAGTTCATTAAAGTAGTAAAAGACTGGGTGGTGTCATTGTGAATGAATGTGTCATTTGAACTTTAAAGTAACCTAACCTTTATTATCTATAAATTCTTTGGAGAAATTCTTTGAGTTGAGTTAATGGCTAGTTTATTGTATGTGGAGTGAATTAGTTCTTGTACAAGTTATTAACTAAAGTCAAATGAGAAATAGTATGAGTAACTGCAGGCTCATGTGTTGATCTTAGTTAAACTAAATTCTAGCTCGATTTATATCTAGTTATAGTATGCTGGTTGAATCATTCTCATTTAAGTTTTTGAACTATCTTCTTAATTAACTTGTAGACTATTGAAAATATGGAATATATGTTAAGTCAAAGTATATAAAAGTGGTGTTTTGTTAAAAATAGAATTTTAATAGATATTGTATATATGCTAAATAAGCGAAGTTATAAGTTAGCTAACTTAGAATGAATGTTGTAGTTAAAGAGTAATTGAAGTAATGTTTGCTCATAGGTTCAAGGTGACTGGAAATGATGTGATTCAAACTTACATCTTGGAACTCGGTAGAGGTGAGGGACCTGCATCCTTACGTGCATCATAGTTTATTTTCTTTCTAAAAGAGTATATTGTTTAGTATAATTGCGTAATTGATATATGCTTATTATTGCTAAATTGTAACTTGGTGCGAGAACAACTTACTTTGTCCTTAAATGTGTTTCCTGATTATATTGTCATTGTTATCATTCTTGCATTGCATCGTGGTTGCGCAACCTCATTGTCGCGACGGATGCGATGGCCTCGCTGGGCGGCATCGGGCTTGCCAGTGTTGGTTCCTTAGCTCCGTCTGCTATTCCCTCACTCGCCTGGTCCGGAGATTGCCAGGGGGTGTTGGGTCGTAGGATCGGGTACATCCGGAGTACCCATTGGTGTAAAGGATGCCGGTATATCGAGATCGAGATCGTGGTTCATGGATCGGGGATCGAAGATTTGGAGTGATAAGGGTTATCGATTGTATCCTTTTAAAATGTGGTATTAGAATTGTTATTCACTGTTTATCTATTGTATTAATTGTGTTAAGTTGCTGCATTGCACGTCTCCGGTAGACCTTATCCCTCACTGAGCAATTGTATTTGCTCATACCTCGCTAAACATGTTTCAGGAAGTGCTGAGGGTGAACCCCAACTAGTTGAGGTGCTAGTGGAAGAGGAAGAAGTTTAGGCTGAGCCTTTGCCCTAGTTGTTGTGTGTTTGTTGTCTAAGGTGGATTTGTCTTCTTGTTGTTACATGGTGTACTTGTATTGCTATAGCATGATCTATTTTGTGGCCTTAAGGCTATGTATATTCTTGTAGTTGCAAGTTGAAAGCTGTTGGTTGTAATGTTAGTTTTGAAATATTATGGTTTGTAATAACTTTTAATTCTCATTTTAGTTCTTGCATGCTTGGGGGTGTATGTTTAGAGGTGTTGATTTCAACTTCTAAAATTGCTCTAATGTTATCATAGGATGGCATGTTAAAAATGTTTAATGAAAAGTTAAGTTGGGTGCATGCATGTGTGATTTGGAGCTGTTGTTTGTCTCCTAGCTTGGATGGCCTTGAACCTTTGAATTTTAATTATAAAAGCTTGTTTTAGTATATTGTGACTATTTTGAGCATTTACAGGTTTGAAAAATGTCCACGGTACAGAGGAAACTCTGTCCGTTTTTCCCTAAAATTTTGTGACCGGGTTTGGTATTGGGTTAAGAATAGCATGGTTATTAGAGCCTCCGGTCTCGTGAGGGATCGGGGCGTTACAGGGACCTCCACGGCAGGAAAAACCGGAGGATACTGCAGCTATAGAGGTCAACATCAGGTCTTGGTGGGATAGAGAAAGTATCATCCATTTACTAGAGAAGTCATGCGGGAGCCAATGCCATATGGGTACAAACTCCTCAATCTCCAAACCTACGACGGGACTGGGGATCCGGAGGATCACCTTACAATCTTTGAGCATCATATGACATTTCAGGATGTCCCGGACGCCATCAAATGCCGGGACTTTCCGGTAACATTGGTGCGCGCGGCACAGAAGTGGTTCGTTAGCCTACAAAAGGCCTCAGTTCATGGTTTCGACCAGCTTGTTGGGTTGTTCCTTGCCCGATTTGCTAGCAGCAAGAAGCCCCCGAGACTCACCGCGTCTTTGCTTTTTATAAAGCAACAGAGGGGGAGACCCTATGAGATTACACTCAACGATTCAATCAAGCGGCCCTGGAGGTGCCAGACCTCGACTAGTTAGTGGCCATGGTCGCATACATACAAGGCCTGCACTTCAAGCCCTTGCAAGCGTCCTTGGGAAAAAGAATGCCCCGTGATTTGGAGGAACTCATGACACAGGCTTCTAAGTACATTAGTTCAGATGAGGTCATGACGGCCAAGAAGGAGGAAGAGAAGGGAGCTTCGGGAAAAGGAAAAGCTCAGGAAGTAGGCAAGCAAAAGGGATCCCCGAAGGGTCGGTTAAAAGGACAGGGAAGTAATAACCGGGGAAGGTTTGAGTGGAGCTATACCCCCTTGAATGTGCCTAGGGTGGAGATCTTGCATGAAATTCAGACCCACCGTGAGTTTTGTTGGCCGGCTAGGATGACAGGTAACCCAGATAAGAGGGCCGAAGATAAATATTGCAGGTACCACAGAGATTACGGCCATGACACAGAAGAATACAAGTAGCTCAAGGCTGAGATAGAGGTCCTGGTGAAGAAGGGGCTATTGAACGGATTTGTCACGGGAAATCAAGAGCCCTGGAGAGAGAGAGAGAGAAAGGAGCCCCAGGCATGATAAGGAGCGCAGCCAGGACGTGAAAGGGAGCGTAGCCCCCGACACGGAAGGGATCAGGATAATCGATACCTAGGGGTGGTAGATACCATAGCCGGGGGGTTCGTGTCTGGTGGAACCATTAGAAAAACAAAAAGGTCTTATGCCAGGGCTGTGACAGAGGAGCCCCGGTATCAAGGGCAGAGAGTTGAGAAGCAGTTAACATTCACTGCAAATGATCTCAAAGGCATAATTTACCCACATAATGATCCATTATTGATAGAGGCCCAAATCTCGGATTACATAGTCAAACGCCTGATGGTGGATACCGCCAGCTCAGCAGAGGTGTTGTTTCTGAAGGCCTTTGACAGGTTGGGGATAGGACGTGAAAGGCTTCGCCCCTTGAGTGGTTCACTGTCAGGATTTGCATGAGAAGCTTTCTGTCCGGAAGGAGTTATAAACTTACCCGTGACCTTGGAGGAAGGGTAAAGAAAAGTGACGATCATAGCAGACCTCATTATGAAAACTAGTACTTGACGACTGAGTTTGGCATTCTAAACTGGATTTTGCATACACTAACTCGTACAAGGAACACCTCGGTCGAATTAGAAAAGAAACGGAGGAACTTTTACATTTTAGGAAAACACGAAAGGATGACTAGCAACTTATAAACTTTAGGGGCTAAATTGTAAATACTAAAAGTTAAACTTGGGGACCAAGATTGCAATTACAACTAGGATTTAAGTTCAACCTAAGGGGCCCCACGACTAAAGCTAGGCAAAATAGGGGTCAATCTACAAAGTAAAAAGGCAATAAGAGTTATTATGAAATTAGGCAATAAATCTAACATAGCTTCCAAGAGAAGAATAAGAAGATATTTCTTGTCATCTTCTTCTCCAAATGGGCAGCCCACCATAGGAGTCCTAGGGAAGATTTTTGAGTTTTTTCCCTTGCAAACTTGGCCAACAACAACAACAACAAAGATGGTTAACAAGCTAGCAAGGTGATTCTAAGCCATTTTCAAGGTGATTCTTGCATTTTCAACCAAAAATCAAAGGTGAGGGTTCTTTCAATATGGATATTTATGAGATATAAATGCATATCTATGGGTTTATGAGACTTGTATGGTGATATATTAATGAAAATATGGATGAAAAGTTTTTGGATCTTGTTTGTTGAAGATTTGAACCAAAGTTGCCATTCTTGTTCGTTGAAGCTTCTTGGATGAAGTTGTTTGTATCTAGCTATGAATGTAAGCTTGCTTGATGTATATTTAGGTTGCTAGAGGTTGCTAGAATATATAGTAGATGCTCTTGATGATTTGGAAGCTAAACATGTAAGAATTCTCGGAATAGTTTTCTGGACAGATTTATGCAATTAGAAATTGTAGGCCGTTTTTATAGATGGATGACTTTAGAAACAATTGGAAAAATTTCAGGATGTAGTAGACTCATAGAGGAACATTTCTTCTGTTGGACAAAACCTGAGGAAAAATCATTTTCATTCTCAAAAACAAACGAGACAATAGGATACGGGATTTTTGTTAAATCTGACAGTTCACTGCCTTAAGTTTCTTTTGTGCATTAAAAATAGTAAACGACCTCGAAATTGAACAAAACTTTTACAATAGCTATATTAGGAAGTCAGGAACAACTTTCATGTTTTACAAAACGTCAGATTCTATCGTTTTAATATCTGAATTTGCCATTTTCAAAATAACACTGGAATAGCCTTCAATCTGGACAGTCAAGACATAGATTCATTAAATTGGTTATAACTCTGTCAATTTAGATGGAATTGAGATTTTCTTGATTCCAAAATTATCTACACTTGAAGAGCTTTAATTCTATACTGAAAATAGAGTATTTGGAGTTCAAGAAGATAGGTAACTAATTTTCCAAATTAGGTCATTGCAGTGGCTTAGGCATTGGCTTAGATGGATTAGTTAGGTTCTAATGTTTAGTGTATTTGATTAAATGGATAAGTTATTAGTTTCTACTAATGTACAATGATATTATATGACCTCTAGATATGTTAGGACACTTGTGTGATCATTTACATGGATTAAATTGCTTGTTGCTCGTTAATTACCAATTTGTTATAAATGTATAACTATGTGAATGTTTTGAACTCAATGCCTATTTGATTGTTACAAATGCTCATATTATGTGAACTGGAACTTGAAATGGTGTCAAAAGGGGTTGCAACCACTAAGTCTTGGCATGGTAGTATGCATACTACGCCAGATATCCTAGGGGTGTCAGTGATCTTATGTTTACCATGGTCCGTATTATCCTCTCGCTCGGGAACATTGATTTTCTTGGAGGATCGGGTCGTAGGATTCAAGTATTATCTAGAATACTCTACCTAGAAGAGATAAATATTGAGATGTTGAACATTTTAGTACTATTGCTCGAATCAGATTCGCTTGGAAAGAATAAGTTGTTATGTGATTTATAATCCTCTTCTCGTTTAGGGGCATTGACTCCCTTGGAGATGTTGGAAAGAGTAAGTTATTTCTTACTTTGTATGTGATATGTGACTTGCATGTATATATACTTGAACTATTTCCTGATTTCAGATCTTGCTTGCATTGCATCCACAGATTTACAAAATGGTTTATGAAAAAAGAAAAATGCATTCGAAAACCTTCCCAGATTTCCCCTTCGCTGAGCTTAGTGTTGTTATAAGCTCACCTTCTTTGTTTCCCCTTTCAGGCAATAAAAAGGAGCTTGTAGAATACTATAAGGATAATCCTCATCATATTGGACCGAAAGCGCCCGATATGTGATATACACTTTTCTTGGGTATATTGTTGACTTATATGACTTGAACAATTAAATGTATATATTATTTTATGTATATGGGTAGTTTTAGTATCATAATCTTGTATAAATGAACTAACTTAGTCATTGGTTATAATTGGTCAAGAAATTGGTTTAATTACTTAGTTAGTCATTATACAAGTGACTTACGTAGCCAGTTTTGTTTTTGGGCACTTGGCTATGTGTCGACTGTTAGGAAGTAATCTGGATGTTTTTAAAACCTTCTCTTAATGCAAGTAACATATGTATATCTTCATATTGAATTTGTAGTTGATTATATCATGTTGGTGAATGAATGAACTGTGTTGGAGTTTTGAATTGTGATGTTGAGAAGAAAGATTAGGAGAAGTAGATTGTTGTTTTTCTGTTTACAAATTGAAGAAAAAAGAAAAACTATTTTGTCCACAATACAGCCGTTATACTGCCCAATTTTCGAGGAAACAAATAATAAGTTTAAAATTTGACAAAGTATGGCATGGTAAATGATTTGACTAAGTATGGATTGATAATTGAATCAACTAAGCCATAACCAGATTTAGTCCCTTGACTAAGGTAAATGGAATTTAGTAATTTGGAGTTTGGCATTTGGGAATAAACTATATGATAGTTTTGGCAAAATTGATTATGATTATAGTTTTTGGGCTATTGTAATTGTGCCTTAGCGGACTTAGGCGAAGCGATCTTCTTAAGCCTGTGGCATCACAGTCCGAGGAATATTCACATTTTTATTATGGTATTAGAGATTGTATTAGCAATTAAAAAATTGGGGTTGCGACATTCCATCTTCTGAATTATTGGTGCCTCTCTATCTAACCAGTTGCATTCTCTAAATCTCCTGTCAGCCATAGGGCTTGCATTCCTTAGTATACTACTTTACCTCGTATAGGTTGAGAATCTTGGATGAAATTGGCTATGATCATAATGTATAAGTAAGTTTGAACATGATCTCCTGAGTCGGAGTTATAGAATGTAAGCCCTTGGGAGTTGGTAAATGAAGTTTGAGGTTGGCTTGGTTTCATGAATGATAAAAGAGCGACATTGAATGAAGGAATTGCGAGGACGCAATTTTGTTAAGGGGGAAGATGTGAGGCCCGGTCCCGAATCTACATGCAATATAGTATTGCGTGTAATTACGTGCATTCTAGTGTTATATACGCCTTTATTATATGTTGTATGCCTTAGAAATAAGCAAGAAACTAATTTAGAATAAGATAGGATTCAAAAAAATAAAGAAGATTGTCCTTCATGTGACTTAGTTGTTATTAGAGACTTTAGGGGCTAAAGAATAATTACATAAAATATTACTTTGGACATTAAGTTAAGCCTTGAATTAGAGTTAGAATTTACTTAATAGTGCTTTGACCCCCATCGACTAAGAAGGAAAAAATAAACAAGGCACAAGTGCAACTAACAAGGAAAAATTAGGCCAAAACTAAAATAAGCTAAAACTTTTGACTTATTTTCAAAGTATATCACCTAAAATAAAACAATTATCTACCAACCAAGACCCTCTTCCCAACCCACGGCACTCTTAGGTAAAGAAGAAAGAAGAAAAAATTGTGAAGGAAGCTAGAAGAAGAAGGTGAATAAGGCAAATTCCAAAAGCAATTCAACCAACTTGCTTAGAAGGTGCAACTTTTGAGCAATTTTGCAAGGGTTTATCATCTTTTCTTAGGGAAATAAGGTGAGGGGACTCTTTTAAACTGAATTTCATAAGTTTATAATCCATAGATATCTGTTGTTGGGTAAGCTACTGATGTATTACACTATATTATATGTGATTATGCTTGCAGGAATTGATTAGGGTAGTAATATTGTATGAACTGTTTGAGTAGGTATATCTTGTGGGAAAATGCTAAATAAATTCTATTTTAATCTAAACTCTTAGAGGTACAACTCTTATGTTGGATTTCTTTTTAGGAAAAATTGTTTACATGCCTGAAATTGCTAAAATCCGAGAGGTACTGTAGTTGAGCTGGAACTGGACAGTTCTACTTGTTCAAATTTCATGGTCTTTTTAACCTAGTAAACATGCTTGAAAATTTTTGAAATGTTTACAAGGCGTAGCTTGGTCAATTTGTAACAAGTTTTGTTTTTGGTGTTAAAGCTAGTTCCACCGTTTAGAGCCTCTAACAAATTAAAAACCGAAGGTTGACAAAAAACGTGGCTAAACTGGACAGCTTTGCGCAACTATACTATTTTAGGCATAACACAATGAACTTACCTCGGAATTGAGTTCTGTTTGATTCTAGAGTTATCTACACTCGAAGAGCTTCGCGTACATGTAAAAATCAGTTTAATTGGAGGTCATTTACCTAGGTAATTAAGCTACCAAAATTTAGCTACTGCTAAAATTCTAAAACTATTGAACTTGATTATTTGTGCTATTGTTGATTCTTGTGGCTAAAGTATGAACTATGAGATATTGTTGATGAGTGAAATATGTCAAGAACTATGTAAAGTTATGTGTTAAGACTAAAAGTGTTGCGATGTACTACGCGATGTGAAACCCTAGATTTTACCTTAACATAGAATTGCGTGTTTTTACCTGTTTATGTGCTATATGAATTGGAATGCGCTAATTCTGTGATTTATGTTCCTATTACATGCTATGTGTGCATTCATAAAATTTTCATCGGAAACGGCATTGAAAAGTTTATCGTTGGTTTTTGTGAATAGTATTTTGAATGCATGACCGCTAAAATTTTTACATGGGTGTTTTAAACGTCTTAAAACCTAGTCCTCGGATATTAAAATACCCGTGCTTGATTAAATCGACTTAGGAATTTAAAAGGATTTTTATACCTTCTTTTGCAAAAATTGAGTTTTTAACCGAGTCGGATGTGAATATTTGCATGTGAAACTTGTTGTCAACTAAAAATATGCTACTTAAAAATAGTCTAAGTGTTAATGCATGTATGTGAGCAAAAATAGTCTAAAAGACAATCAAAAGACTAAAAAATACTAAAAACATTGACTTTGCAATTTTTGTTGACTTGAACAATGTATGCATCAACACACACTAAAAATATCATAAAACACCCTCAAAAGCATACACATGGCCGAGAGCCCTTAGAAAGAAAAAAAAAAGAGAAAAGTTCAAGGTTTTTCAAAGCAATTTTGTCTTAAAAAACTCATTTTTTGGCCAAAGCCTTTCAAACCGAGTTGGATTCCACTTGTTGGGCACCGATTGCATGCATTCCTAGCTTTGTTTCGAATCAAAGGTGAGAGAAAAATTCTAGATCTCAAAATGCTATTTTATGTCATTTTCATATAATTGAATTTTATCCGATGAAATGTTAATTTGTCTTTAGATTATTGGTCAGTAGATGCCAATGATCATTTATGTGTATTTATATGAGTTTTAAATGGTAGTAGTATGTATTTTTATTTTTCGGGTATTAAAATTAGATTTTGAGTTCATTGTTGAATAATTGTTGTTGTAGTGATTGGAATTAGTTGATTGTTGCTTCTAAAAGTTTGTTAATTATTGGGTAGTAATGTTGTAATGCCGAATTTTTGGTTTGGATGTCATGGTGAAAGTCCAGAAAATTCAGCCTTAGTGCATTGCAGAATTAGGGTTGTCGGGCTTGTTTTAGATGGATTATGGTTTGTTTCCGAAGGGGCTAATGTAGATGCATGAGTAGGTAAGTGATAAGAAGTGGTTTGGAGGTTATTGGATAGATTGTAAGTTATGATTGTTGGAAGTTTGTGTAGTCTTTCTTTAAATGTTGAAATATTGTCTTTGGTTGATTGGGTGGTGTTTGAGTGCTTGAATCTTGGGTGGTTGCTGGTTACATTCAGGATTGGTTGTGTGGTTAAATGCATGTTAAGTTAGGTGGTCAACATTGTCATCGAACTTAGTTGTTAGTCGTTTATTTGATTAATTGATGTTATATTGTTGAAATGATATTCACCGATTGATGATTGATGATGTCGAGAGATAGGCAACCTACTTCTGTTGTTCTCCTGTAATATGAATGTTTATTATTATTGTCATGAGTCTTGATAGTGTGTGTCATCTCTCAGGCAGCATTGGGCTGTTGGGTTAATAACGGCATGACTATCATAGACTACCCCCAGCTCGCATGGGCGGAGATGCCATGGAGGGAAGGGTTAGATGAGGTTCCTCGGGTGTGTATTATGGGAGTTATAAGAAGATGGTTGAGATCATGATGGCGTATGGAGCTATACCAACTAGTGTATCCTTTCACAATTGAATGGTCATTTATGTGATTGAATTGAAAAGTTGATGTTAATGAAGTTGTTATTATTGTTGTTTATAGGATGATTTTCCTAAATGGTAAAGTAAATGTTTTCAAAAAGATCTATAGAATTCCTCACTGGGCTTTGTTTTACTTAAGCTCACTCTTATTTGTTATCTGCAATTAGGTGTTATTGAACCGGATTATGGGTACGTGCCTCAGGAAGCTGAGAATGTGCCTTACGTGGACGAGTCTTATGTGCCGGAGTCGTTTCCATGAGTTTGTCCTAGTTTTTGTAATATGTTGTATTGTATAACTTACTTAAAGATAAGGACTTGTATGATACTAGTTCAGTAGTCTTTCTTTTGAACATGATTAAATTATTAGACTGGTTTATAATCTATTTTGCAAATGTATGATATAGCCTATGTATGATGTTGGAACAGAGGCGTATAACTTATGGATGAATTGTTGAAAGAATGTTTAATATATGGATATCGTCGATTTTTAGTGAATAGTATTTTCGAAACACGTCCGCTAAAATTTTGAAACTGGTCTTTTTAACCCTTCTAGACCTAGTCCACGGACTTTAATAGACCTCTGTTTGATTAAAACGGTTTTAAAATCAGCTTAGGAATTTATTAGGGTTTTTACACCGACTTTTGCGAAAATCGAGTTTTAAGCCGACTCGGGTGAAATTGTTTGATTGTAAAACTTCTTGTCACCTAAAAATAACCTACTTGAACTATCTTGGGTGTTGAATAATTGTTTTGAACATTGGTGATCAAGAAAATGCATTTAAAGTCAAGAAAACACTAAAAATACTAAAGTTTCAACTTTGACTTTCATTTAAATTGTTGACTTTCATGCATATATCACCAACACACATTGCAAAAGCACAAAAACACCTTCATTTTCATATACATAGCCGAGAGGCTATAGGAGAAAAAAAACCAAGGAGATTTCAAGGTTTTCAAAGCAAAATTTCAAAGAAAAACCTAGTTTTTGTCTGTAGAATTTCGTGCCGAGTTGGATTCCGCTTGTTAGGCACGCATTGCACGCATTCCTGAGCTTTTATCGCATCAAAGGTGAGAGAAAAATTCTAGATCTCAAAACTCATCTTTTGTGTTTTTGCGTAGAATTGATTATCAAACTGTTAAAATGTTAATCTGTTGTTAGATTATTGCTCCATGCATGCTAGGGATCATTTATATGTAATCCTACGAGATTTGAACCGTTGTAGCATAATTATTATTTTTCGGGTATTTAAAGTTGATTAATTTGCTAAATGTTGATTATTTTAAGTTGTGTTGATCAGAATCGATTGACGTCGATTTCTAAAAGTTTGTTAATTACGTGGTAGCTCCGTTGTAATGCCAAATTTTCTATTGTGATATCCGTGCTAAAATCCAGAAATTTCAGCATGACACACTAGGGTTTTAGGGTTATTGGGCATGATTTGGATGTGTTTTGGTTGGTTTCCGAGGGGGCTAATGTAGATGTTTGAATGGGTGAGTGATAGAAACTGATTTGTAGTTGTTTGGATTAGTAGAATGTAAGATATGATTATTTGAAGTTTAGGTTGTCTTTCTTTAAAATGTTAGATTATGCCTTTAGTTAATTGGGTGTGGTTTGAGTGATTGAATTATGAGTTGTTAATGGGTAAACTAGGGTTTGATTGTGTGTTTAATGCATGTTCGGTTGGATGGCCTACTTTGTCATTTAACTTAGTTATTTGTTGTTTATTTGATTATTGATGTTATTATGATGATAATATGATTATTGATGATTATTGATAATTATTGATTGATGATTGATGTCAGGAGATAGGCAGTTCTGCTAGACTGTCCTCCTATGAATGATTGATGTTTATTATTATTGCTGAGTCTTTGGTATGTGTGTGCTACCTCTCGGGCAACATCGGGCTGTCGGGTTGATAACGGCATGACTACCAGAGACTGCCTCCAGCTCGCATGACAGAGGTGTCATGGAGGGAGAGGTTATTGGGGTACCTCAGGTGCGTGAGTTTATGGGAGTCATAAGAAGGTTGTTATGATCGTGATGGCGTTTGGAGCTACACCAACTAGTGTATCCTTTATTGAATGGTCATCATAGATTATATGATGATAGTATTGTTGATGTTATTGTGTGTTTGCTTGCTCAAAGGATTATTTTCAAGGAGTATAGTGAATACTGTTAGAGATTTATCAGATCCTCACTAGGCTTATTTTATATAAGCTCACTCTGTGAAACACCACTTTTCTGCTTATCTCGTTTTACGTGCTTTGTCTCGTTTTGCGTGCATATGACCTGTTTATGTGCTATAGGACCTAGAAAGTTATAATTTTGATTTCAATACTCCTAATACGTGCTAAATGTGCATTCATGAAATTTTCATCAAAAACGGAGTCAGAAATTTTATCGTCGATTTTCAGTGAATAGTGTTTTCGAAACACGTCCGCTATAATTTTGAAACTGGTCTTTTTAACCCTTCTAGACCTAGTCCACGGACTTTAATAGACCTGTGTTTGATGGAAACGGTTTTAAAATCGGCTTAAGAATTTATTAGGGTTTTTACACCGACTTTTGCGAAAATCGAGTTTTAAGCCGACTCGGGTGGAATTCTTTGAATGTAAAACTTCTTGTCACCTAAAAATAATCCACTTAAGATATTTTGGGGGTTGCATAATTATTTTTAACTTGGTGAGCACTAAAATGCAATTAAAGTCATTAAAAACACAAAAATACATATTAAAACTAACTTTGACTTTGCATTTTTTTAATTGACCAAGCTTTTTATTATATAATGTCATCAACACACACTCACACAACACAAAACACACTCCAAAAACACACACAAAACCGTGGCTCCTTGGAGGAGAAAGATAAAGGCATTTTCAAAGCATTTTTCTCACAGATTTTGCGTTTCAAAGCCGAATTGAGTGATTCAAAGCTTGAAATTGATTGTTTGGCATCCATTCTACACATTTCTTGCATCAAAACACATCAAAGGTGAGAGAAAAATTCTAGATCTCAAAATGTCATTTTTGTGTTTTTGCGTATAAATGAAGATTGAACCGTTAGAATTGAAATCTGATGATAGATTATTGCTCCTTGCATGCTAGGGATCATTATATACTAATACTACGAGTTTCTGTCGGATATAGCATAATTTTTATTTTCCGGGTATTTAATTTTGATTAAAATGTTCAAAGTTGATTTAATTGAGTTGTGTTGATCGAAATCGATTGCCGTCGATTTCTAAATACTTGATAATTACGTGTTAGCGCTGTTGTAATGCCGAATTTTCGATTACATTGTTTGTGTGAAAATCCAGAAAATCCAGCCATGACGTCATAGGGTTTTAGGGTTATCGGGCATGGTATGGAGGTGTTATGGTGGATTTCCGAGAGGGCTAATGTAGTAGGTTGAATGGGTGAGTGATAGGAACTGATTTGGCAATGTTTGGATTAGTAGATTGTAAGTTATGAATTTTAGAAGTTTAGGTTGTCATTCTTTAATTTCTTGAACGATGCCTTAGATGGTTGGGTAGTGTTCGAGTGATGAATGGTGAGTTGTTGTTGAGTAATTTAGAGTTTAATTATGTATATTATGCATGTCCGGTTAGATGGCCTACTTTGTCATATAACTACGATGTTTGTTGTTTAATTTAATATTGATATTATATTGATGTTATTGATTGATTATTATTGAATGCGGGAATCGGGCACTCTTGTTGCTGATCTCCCAATTGATTGATTGATTTATGCTTGCATGATGATTGATGAATATGGAGTCTTGGTATGTGTGTGCCACCTCTCGGGCAGCGTCGGGCTGTCGGGTTGATAACGGCATGACTGCCATAGGCTACCCCCAGCTCGCATGACGGAGATGTCATGGAGGGAAGGGGCTAGTGAGGTACCTCGGGTGCGTGAGTAATGGGGAGTTATAAGAAGAACGGTTGAGATCGTGATGGCGTTTGGAGCTACACCAAATAGAGTATCCTTATTGATTGGTTATATAGTTATGTGATGATAGCATTATTTATGTTGTTATGTGATGATAGCATTATTTATGTTGTTATGTGATGATAGCATTATTATTGTTGTTGTGTGTTTACTTGCTCAAAGGACTAAATCCAAGGAGCGTAGTGAATACTGTCGAGATCTATCGGATCCTCACTGGGCTTATGTATATAAGCTCACTCTCTATTAATGCATGCTTACAGGTGTTGCAGAGCCGGATTACGGGTATGTGCCTCCTGAAGAGGAGAATGTGGAAAATGTGCTTTACGTGGACGAGTCATATGTTCCCGAGTCTTATCCATGATTATATGTTGTTTAATGTCATGTATATTAGCTTAATAGACTTTTATATGCTTTGTGGTTCTTATTGTAATAGATGTTGGAAGATGATGATCCAAATGGTGTTAACTTAGTGGCTTTCTTTTGTCTATGGTTAAGTTGTAAATATGTCTCAACTTATTTTTGAAATGTATGATAAGGTTGAGGTATTGTATGTTATGTTGGAACGGAGGCGTATAACGAGGATGGTTTATTGTATATTATGATTGTGTTGTATATTGTTGTTTGAATTAAGGAGTTGCTGGATGTATGATGTTTAATGAGGTTGGTTTAGAGCCTCGGTATCCTATTTACTGTCGTTATACTGCCGAAATTCCGTTGCGTCCTGACTGATCATAGGAGGGGTCGTGTTGGGGCGTGACACACTCTCTATTATTGCATGCTTACAAGTGTTCTTTCGCAAGACTACGAGTACATGCCTCCTGAAAAGGAAAATGTGGAAAATGTGTCTTACGTGGATGAGTCTTATGTTCCGGAGTCTTATCCTTGATGTTGTATTGTTTTACTATCTTGTATATTAACTTAGTAGACTTTTGTATGCTTTGTAGTTCATGATGTAAAAGATGTTAAAAAGATGATGTTCTAAATGAAGCTAACTTAGTAGTCTTTCTTTTGTCTATGAATAGGTTGCTAGGTTGGTTTCAACATATTTTGCAATGTATATTAAAGTTCATGTATTATGTTGGAACGGAGGCGTATAACGAGGAATGATTATTGTATAATATGGTTATGATGTATATTGTTATTTTATTGAGGAGTTGTTTGTTGTATGGTTTATGGAGTTGATGTATGATGTTCTATTGAGGTTGGTTTAGAGCCTCGATATCCTATTTACTGTCGTTATACTGCCGAACTTCCGTTGCGTCCTGACTGATTATAGGAGGGGTCGAGTTGGGGCGTGACACTATCTGTATGTTATAACCTTTGCTAACTCTTTATAAGTAGAATGGCTGGACGACCGAGAACTCATGGTAGGCCACAGGATGGTAACGAGGCACCGAGTAATGCGGCATCAGGTCGAGATCAAGGGTTTGATCGTCTAGCAACGGCTATGGACCGTATAACCGAGGTCATAGCGGGTCAGGCACAGATTTTAGCAAGGCAGGCTGCTCAGGCACAGGCTGTGCAGACTCAATGCTGAACACACAGTGTGGTTATCACAGGCGAAGTACATTGAAGGAATTTTTAGGTTATTATCCACCGAGGTTCCAGGGTGAGCCCGACAATCAGAAAGCCAAAGCTTGGATCAAGAAAATTGAGAAAATCTTTGATCCCCTAGATTACACGGATGAGAGGAAGGTCACCTTTGCGGTGTACCTATTTGATAACGAGGCTGAAGAGTGGTGGGGTACCGTGAGATCAGATTGGGAAGCACGGGGTACTCCCTATGTCTGGGATACTTTTCTTAGGGCGTTTCAGGCTAAGTACATCTCGAGGATTGCGCGGGAACGAAGAGAGGCGGAGTTCCTATCTTTGGTTCAGGGTGATGTTACAGTGGCCCAATACGAGGCCAGTTTTACCAGGTTGTCCCGGTACGTATCATAATTTATAGCAAATCAGGAGCGTAAGACTCGGAGGTTTGTTTTGGGATTGAGGCCAGTGATTCAGGATGTAATGGCCCTGATTCAATATGATGTGTTTTCAAAGGCCTTTGATGTAGCTTATAGGTTGGAGAAGAGGAAAGGGAAACAGATTGGTCTTAGTCAGCCAAGTAAGAGGCCATTTCAGCCGCAAGGTCAGCAAGGTGTGTACAGGCCACCAGTACAGCAGAGCACTTTTAGGCCTCAGGGTCAGTAGGGTTTCAATAGGCACCAGTTTTAGTGGGGTCCTACCAGGCTCAGTCACAGTACAGGCCGGCCTAGTCGTCAATATAGGCCTAGCATTGCGAGATCTCAGTAGCAGGCTGGTACAACTACTTTTTCAGCTTTCGGGTCTTCAAGGGATAGTGTTAGTGCTTCATCACCGCAGTGTGCTTACTGTAAACGTCAAGGCCATTTGGAGGCCGACTGTAGGGTAAAGGCAGGAACAAGTTTGGGTTGTGGCAGCAACCAACACAGGGCAAAAGATTGTCCTAGATTTTAGAGGTCTGAGGGTCAACCAGCGACCCAGGGTTATCAGGGTCGACCTACCGGTGGTGCACCTTAGTAGCAGCGGGTTCAGGCTTGGGCTTACGCAGTAGATTTAGAAGAAGTACCTAAGGCAGCGACAGTTGTGGAAGGTAACTTCCTTATACTCGATCAACTTGTTAAAGTGTTGATTGATTCTAGTGCTACGCATTCTTTCATTACACCTACTTGTGTTCAATGTGTTAATATGCAACCTGAAAGATTGTCTTATGTGGTTGAAATTAGTAATTCTTTGACTGATAAATATGTGACTGGCTTAGTATGTAAAGATTGTAAAATACATGTTAATTTTTCTTCGGACCTTATCTTATTTCCTATCCGGGGGTATGATGTTATCTTGGGTATGGACTGGCTTTCTAAGTATGATGCTCAGTTAAACTGTAGAACAAATGTAGTATAGTTTAGGTTACCAAAACAGCCAGTGGTTGAAGTAGCGGGGAACCGGGATGCTAAGACAAGTTTTATTATCTCATCAACTAAAGCTATTAAGCTGGTGAGTAAGAGGTGTTCAGGGTATCTACCTTATTTGATCAACAAGCCATCTGATAAGCTAAAGTTGAAAAAAGTTTCTATAATTTGGGAATATCCCAATGTATTTCCTGAGAAGTTGCCAGGATTGCCGCCGGAGAGAGATATTGAGTTTGTGATCAATCTACTTCCCGGTACTCAACCTATTTCTAAATCAGTGTACCGGATGGCACCGGCTGAGCTTAAAGAGCTGAAAACTCAGATGCAAGAGTTATTGGAGAAGGGTTTCATTCAGCAGAATTCTTCACCATGGGGAGCATGTGTTTTATTTGTGAAGAAGAAGGATGGTACCTTGAGATTATGTATCGATTATCGTGGTTTGAATCAGGTGACCATCAAGAAAAAATATCCTTTGCCACTGATTGATGAGTTGTTTGATCAACTTCAGGAAGCCAAAGTCTACTCTAAGTTTGACTTGAGGCAGGGGTATTATCAGTTTCTGATTCGTACGGAAGATGTTCCAAAGTCTGCTTTTAGGACCCGATACGGGCATTATGAATTTGTAGTTATGCCATTTGGACTGACTAATGCACTGGCAGCATTCATGGATCTTATGCATCGAGTATTTCAGTCATACTTGGACCAATTCGTGGTAATCTTTATTGATGATATCTTGGTTTACACTAAAACTGAATCAGAGCACGAGCAACATTTACGGCTTGTCTTACGAAAGCTTTAGGAGCATCAGTTGTTTGCAAAGTTCAGTAAATGTGAATTTTGGCTACAACGGATATCTTTTCCTGGCCATGTGATTACAGAGAGCGGTATTTCAGTAGATCCCACTAAGATTGAAGTGGTGATGTCTTGGAAAAGGCCGGAGAATGTTTCGGAGGTTCATAGCTTCCTTGGTTTAGCGGGTTATTATCAAAAGTTTGTGAAGGACTTTTCCAAGATTGCAAGGCCCCTTTCTAAGTTAACTCGGAAACGAACCATTTTTGCTTGGGATGAGAAATGTAAGAGTGGGTTTCAGGAGCTAAAAAAGACATTGACTACCGCCACAGTACTTTCTCTCTGGTAGAGCAAGTACTGTGGCGGTAGTCAATGTCTTACTGTAAACGTCAAGGCCATTTGGAGGCCGACTGTAGGGTAAAGGCAGGAACATGTTTGGGTTGTGGCAGCAACCAACACAGGGCGAAAGATTGTCCTAGATTTTAGAGGTCTGAGGGTCAACCAGCGACCCAGGGTTATCAGGGTCGACCTACCGGTGGTGTACCTTAGTAGCAGCGGGTTCAGGCTTGGGCTTACGCAGTAGATTTAGAAGAAGTACCTAAGGCAGCGACAGTTGTGGAAGGTAACTTCCTTATACTCGATCAACTTGTTAAAGTGTTGATTGATTCTAGTGCTACGCATTCTTTCATTACACCTACTTGTGTTCAATGTGTTAATATGCAACCTGAAAGATTGCCTTATGTGGTTGAAATTAGTAATTCTTTGACTGATAAATATGTGACTGGCTTAGTATGTAAAGATTGTAAAATACATGTTAATTTTTCTTCGGACCTTATCTTATTTCCTATCCGGGGATATGATGTTATCTTGGGTATGGACTGGCTTTCTAAGTATGATGCTCAGTTAAACTGTAGAACAAATGTAGTATAGTTTAGGTTACCAAAACAGCCAGTGGTTGAAGTAGCGGGGAACCGAGATGCTAAGACAAGTTTTATTATCTCATCAACTAAAGCTATTAAGCTGGTGAGTAAGAGGTGTTCAGGGTATCTAGCTTATTTGATCAACAAGCCATCTGATAAGCTAAAGTTGAAAAAAGTTTCTATAATTTGGGAATATCCCAATGTATTTCCTGAGAAGTTGCCAGGATTGCCGCCTGAGAGAGATATTGAGTTTGTGATCAATCTACTTCCCGGTACTCAACCTATTTCTAAATCAGTGTACCGGATGGCACCGGCTGAGCTTAAAGAGCTGAAAACTCAGATGCAAGAGTTATTGGAGAAGGGTTTCATTCAGCAGAATTCTTCACCATGGGGAGCATGTGTTTTATTTGTAAAGAAGAAGGATGGTACCTTGAGATTATGTATCGATTATCATGGTTTGAATCAGGTGACCATCAAGAAAAAATATCCTTTGCCACTGATTGATGAGTTGTTTGATCAACTTCAGGAAGCCAAAGTCTACTATAAGTTTGACTTGAGGCAGGGGTATTATCAGTTTCTGATTCGTACGGAAGATGTTCCAAAGTCTGCTTTTAGGACCCGATACAGGCATTATGAATTTGTAGTTATGCCCTTTGGACTGACTAATGCACTGGCAGCATTCATGGATCTTATGCATCGAGTCTTTCAGTCATACTTGGACCAATTCGTGGTAATCTTTATTGATGATATCTTGGTTTACACTAAAACTGAATCAGAGCACGAGCAACATTTACGGCTTGTCTTACGAAAGCTTTAGGAGCATCAGTTGTTTGCAAAGTTCAGTAAATGTGAATTTTGGTTACAACGGATATCTTTTCCTGGCCATGTGATTACTGAGAGCGGTATTTCAGTAGATCCCACTAAGATTGAAGTGGTGATGTCTTGGAAAAGGCCGGAGAATGTTTCGGAGGTTCATAGCTTCCTTGGTTTGGCGGGTTATTATCATAAGTTTGTGAAGGACTTTTCCAAGATTGCAAGGCCACTTTCTAAGTTAACTCGGAAACGAACCAGTTTTGCTTGGGATGAGAAATGTAAGAGTGGGTTTCAGGAGCTAAAAAAGACATTGACTACCGCCACAGTACTTGCTCTACCAGAGGGAACCGATAATATGGTTATCTACAGTGATGCATCCAATGAGGGCTTGGGTTGTATACTTATACAGAATGGTCAGGTTATTGCCTATGCTTCAAGAAAGTTGAAACCATATGAGATAAACTATCTGACTCATGATCTTGAGTTGGCAGCAGTTGTATTCGTACTGAAAAAGTGGCGTCATTATTTGTGGGGCAGTAACTTCAAGATTTTCACGGATCACAAAAGTCTGAAGTACTTGTTCTCACAGAAAGAGTTAAAATGCGTCAACGGAGGTGGATGGAACTTCTCGGAGATTATAATTGTTCTATCAATTAAGTGCCTGGGAAGACAAATGTTGTAGCATATGCTCTTAGCCGTAAGGCGAGTATTGCTTGTTTGGCTGTTAAAAAGTGAGAGGTTCTTGAGGAAGTCAGTTATTGGAGACCGGAATTGACTCAGGTTAGGATGATGTGTTCACATCTCCGTATTCAACCTTTATTGATGTCTCAAATCAGAAAAGCTCAGCAACTTGATGCAAAACTTTAGAAAATCAAGGATCAGATCACGGATGATCAGTCTAACTTCAAATTACATGAGGATGGTATTCTTCAGTTTCGCAACAGGGTGTGTGTTCCCGATGAACCGGGTTTGAGGAGAGGTTTTTTGGAAGAAACTCATAATTCTAAGTACACCATCTATCCCGGTGGAAACAAGATGTTCTAGGATTTGAAACAACATTATTGGTAGAATAACATGAAAGGGAGGTTGCTCAGTTTGTATCCAGATATTTGACTTGTCAGCAAGTGAAGACCGAACATCAATGACCCGCAGGGTTACTTCAACCATTGGTAATACCAAGATGGAAGTGGGAACATATTACGATGGACTTCAACACTAGTTTGCCTAGAACACCGAGAGGTAACGATGCAGTTTGGGTTGTTGTGGACCGTTTGACGAAGACAGCTCATTTTATTCCGATGAGAACGGGAGATGAAGTCGCAAAGTTGACAGATCTTTATTTGGATCAGATTGTCAAACTTCACGGGATTCCATCTAGTATTGTCTCAGATCGAGATCCTCGATTTACTTCTCAATTGTGAGAGAAACTTCAGGAGACTTTGGGTACTTAATTGAACTTCAGTACAGCGTATCATCTGCAGACCGACGGTCAGTTTGAGATGACTATTCAGATTATGGAAGATATGCTCAGGGCTTGTGTTCTAGACTTCGGGAAGAATTCGGAGAAACATCTACCACTTGCTGAGTTTGCCTATGACAATAGTTATCGAGCGACTATTGAGATGGCACCTTTTGTAGCTCTCTACGGCCGTAAGTACCGATCACCTTTGTATTGGGATGAAGTAGGGGAGATGAAGGCTATTGATCCGACTATAATAATATATCTTCTAGAGAAGATCGAGAATGTTCAGTTGATAAGGCAAAGGATATTGACAGCGCAGAGCAGATACAAGAGTTATGCTGATAAGCGCTGTCGAGATTTGGAGTTTGCAGTCAGGACCGAGTTTTCTTGAAATTTTCTCCTCGTAAGAGGTTTGCTCGCTATGGTAAAGGTGGTAAGTTGAGTCTGAGGTTTACAGGGTCATTTGAGATTACCAGTAGAGTTGGCAAGTTAGCATATCGGTTGGCTTTACCGGAGAACTTCTCTAATATTCATGATGTCTTTCACTTGTCTAATTTGTGAAAATATAATTTGGATCCTTCTCATATTTTAGAGCCAGAGCCGTTACATGTTCGTGAGAATCTAACTTATGATGAGCAGCCGATTTGTATTCTAGATCAGATGGAACGAGAGTTGAGATCAAAGAAGATTCCGATGGTCAAAGTGTTGTGGAAACATCACGGGATTGAGGAAACTACTTGGGAAATGAAAGATCAGATGTAGCAGCAGTACCCAGATCTATTCCATGCTACAAGTAAGAATTTTAAGGATGAAATTTCTTTAAGGGGGAAAGAATGTGAAACCCCATATTTTACCTTGGCATAGAATTGCGTGTTTTGACCTGTTTATGTGCTATATGAGTTTGAATGTGCTAATTCTATGATTTATATTCCTGTTACATGCTATGTGTGCATTCATAAAATTTTCATCGGAAACGGCATTAAAAATTTTATCGTCGATTTTTGTGAATAATATTTTGAACTCACGTCCGCTAAAATTTTTACACGGGTGTTTTAAACATCTTAAAACCTAGTCCTCGGATATTAAAAGACCCGTGTTTGATTAAAACGGACTTTAAATCGGCTTAGGAATTTAAAAGGGTTTTTATACCTTCTTTTGTAAAAATCGAGTTTTTAACCGAGTCTGGTGTGAATATTTGCATGTGAAACTTGTTGTCAACTAAAAATATGCTACTTAAAAATAGTCTAAGTGTTAATGCATGTATGTGAGCAAAAATAGTCTAAAAGACAATTAAAAGACTAAAAAATGCTAAAAACTAACAAAGTGTTTCAACTTTGACTTTGCAATTTTTATTGACTTGAACTATATATGCATCAACACACACTAAAAACAACATAAAACACCCTCAAAAGCACACACATGGCCAAGAGCCCTTAGAGAGAGAAAAAAAAGAGAAAAGTTCAAGGTTTTTCAAAGCAATTTTGTCTTAGAAAACTCATTTTTTGGCCAAAGCTTTTCAAACCGAGTTGGATTCCACTTGTTGGGCACTTATTGCAAGCATTCCTAGCTTTGTTTCGGATCAAAGGTGAGAGAAAAATTCTAGATCTGAAAATGCTATTTTATGTCATTTTCATATAATTGAATTTTTATCCCATGAATTGTTAATTTGTCTTTAGATTATTGCTCAGTATATACCAAGGATCATTTATGTGCGTTTATATGAGTTTTGAATGGTAGTAGTATGTATTTTTATTTTTTGGGTATTAAAATTGGATTTTGAGTTAATTGTTGAATAATTGTTGTTGTAGTTGTTGGAATTGGTTGGTTGTTGCTTCTAAAAGTTTGTTAATTATTGGGTAGTAATGTTGTAATCTGAATTTTTGGTTTGAATGTCGTGGTGAAAGTCTAGAAAATTCAGCCTTAGTGCATTGTGGAATTAAGGTTGTCGGGCTTGTTTTAGATGGGCTATGGTTGGTTTTTGAGTGGGCTAATGTAGATGCATGAGTGGGTGAGTGATAGGAAGTGATTTGGAGGTTATTGGATTAGTAGATTGTAAGTTATGATTGTTGGAAGTTTTGTTAGTCTTTCTTTAAATGTTGAATTATTGTCTTTGGTTGATTGGGTGGTGTTTGAGTGGTTGAATCTTGGGTTGTTGTTGGTTAGAATCGGGATTGGTTGTGTGGTTAAATGCATGTTAAGTTAGGTGGCCTACTTTGTCATCTAACTTAGTTGTTAGTTGTTTATTTGGTTAATTGATGTTATATTATTGAAATGATATTCACCGATTGATGATTAATGATGTCGGGAGATAGGCAACCTACTTCTATTGTTCTCCCGTAATATGAATGTTTTTTATTATTGTCATGAGTCTTGATAGTGTGTGTCACCTCTCGGGCAGCATTGGGCTATTGGGTTGATAATGGCATGACTATCATAGACTACCCCCAGCTCGCATGGGCGGAGATGCCATGGAGGGAAGGGCTAGATGAGGTACCTCGGGTGTGTATTATGGGAGTTATAAGAATATGGTTGAGATCGTGATGGTGTATGGAGCTATACCAACTAGTGTATCCTTTCACAATTGAATGGTTATTTATGTGATTAAATTGAAAAGTTGATGTTAATGAAGTTGTTATTATTGTTGTTTATGGGATGATTTTCCTAAAAGGTAAAGTAAATATTTTCAAAAAGATCTCTAGAATTCCTCAATGGGCTTTATTTTATATAAGCTTACTCTCATTCGTTATCTGCAATCAGGTGTTACTAAACCGGATTACGGGTACGTGCCTCAGGAAGCAGAAAATGTGCCTTACGTGGACGAGTCTTATGTGCCGGAGTCGTTTCCATGAGTTTGTCCTAGTTTTTGTAATATGTTGTATTGTATAACTTACTTAAAGATAAGGACTTGTACGATGCTAGTTCAGTAGTCTTTCTTTTGAACATGATTAGATTGCTAGGCTAGTTTATAATCTATTTTGCAAATGTATGATATAGCCTATGTAACGCCCCGATCCCTCACGAGACCGGATGCTCTAATGACCATGCTATTCTCAACCCAATACCAAGCCCGGTCACAAATTTTTTTCCGAATGGTTAAGTCCGGACCCGACACACGGACAGAGTCTCCCTTGTACCGTGGACATTCTAAAAACCTGTAAACACTCAAACAAAGTCCCAACAATACAATACAGGCTTTTCTTAATTAAACATCAAAGTTCTAAGGCCATCCGAGCCTTATAGTACACAATAGTTCCAAAACCACACAAGCATGCAAGTAACTTGTTTATAATATAGTCTAATAACCATGCCATTCTAGGATAACATTAAAACATACTTAGAGATAAAACATTCTACACTAAGCCATTCACTCCCAAGCATGCAAAACAACTAGAAATAGAAATATAAGTTATTACAAGCCATAGAATTACCACTGCTACTACATTATCAGACTTCCAGCTTACATATTACTCAAATACATACATGAGCTTTAAGGCCCCAAAATAGATTATACATAGAACAACAAATTCTTCACATAGCAACCAAAATCACATCCACCTCAGACAAATATCACACAGCAGCTAAGGCAACTCCACCAACTGTGCCACCTGAAACATGTTAGCGAGGTATGAGCAACCACTGTTGCCCAGTGAGGGATATAGTCCCGGGGCGTGCAATGCAACAGATAATACAGTTATACAACAATATCACTTAGACAATTTAAGAAGCAATGACAACATAAGTAACCACACATTTAAAAGGATACATTTCACACAATCCCCTATACACCAATCTTCACTGGTCTTCATTCACGATCCACGAACCACGAGCACGATCACGATAAGCCGGCATAATCCCCAAACACTCCAGTGGGTGTACTCCGGATGTACCCCGAATCCTACGACCCAACATCCCCTGGAAATCTCCGGACCAGGCGAATGAGGGACTAGGGCACGGAGTTTGAATATCCACCGGCAAGCCCTCTGCCGCCCAGCCGATATTCAACACATCCGCCCCTGACACTATGGTTGCGCAACCACTATGCAATGCACTTAACAATGGCAAGTTAATAGCAATAATATAAGCATTAACACATAGGAGGATCAACAAAGTAGGTTGACCTCGAGGCAGTTAGAATAGAAGCAATTATATAAGCTAATAAGTAGTTTTACAAAGGGACATTTACAAAATAAGCATAGAATCATACCAAAAGCTCCAAATCAACTTGAAACCACATATAAACACTCAAGAAGTCATGCCATGGGTTTAGAAGTGTGAGTCAACCGAAATTGCACCTAAACCCCTTTATTTTTCAAACTATTTCTCTTCCAAACCAAGGTTAATGATTCCATTTTCAAGGGAAACTCTCCCAACCTTCTAACTAACCCTCAAGGTACCCTCTCAACCCTCTAACTCATTCAAACGCTCGCGATTACCCCGAAAGCCCCAAATTCCCTCTTATGGCTTTAAACTACACATACCTTATCCGGGCTTCAAACAAGGGTTATCAAAGCTTCTATAGCACCTAGGTAGCCTAAGAATACTAGAAGTGAAGCCCGAATCCACCCGGATTCGCATGAACCCCGAAACTCCTTTGTTAAAGTCGGCTATTTCACGTTTTATGCGATTCTAGAGCAATTCAAGTGCACGGGGCTATTAGACTACCTTCATTAGCACCTAAGGCATCTATTAGGAGTGTTGAATCAAGCTAATACGTGCAATTACATAAAACCCTATAAAAACGTCACTATTCATCTCATAAATTCAAATGACGATTCCAACCGTTTAAAATGCGAACTAATAGCTCAAATGTGTTCTCTAGCACTTATATACAAGGTATAATAGCATAGATAAGATTTGCAATAGCATTTGATAACAT
The DNA here is from genome assembly GCA_037974665.1 of Ehretia macrophylla. NCBI lineage: Eukaryota > Viridiplantae > Streptophyta > Magnoliopsida > Boraginales > Ehretiaceae > Ehretia > Ehretia macrophylla. The sequence goes on from CM075766.1 coordinate 3,973,915, forward strand.
TTTCAACAAATCAAGAAAAATGTAACATTTTAAATATGCATAAAAAGTCATGAAAACCCTCACCAATTGCGCGTAGGAACTCTCGGGAGGCTAGCAAACACCCTAAACTACTTGCTCCTAGCTTGGCTTGGCTTGGCTTGAAGATTTGATTAGCAAAATCCTCTCATTCTCCTCCTACACTATTCTCGGATTTGCTACAGTGATTTTTCAGCATTTTTTTTGTTTTGTTCTTTGCTAGTTATGAGCTAAGGTGGGTAATATAGGGTGCATAGTTGGGTGGGGTCAAGTTTGGGTATTTAAAAGGTCACTTATAATGCGCGTAGTAAGCTTAAAACGAGCCTAAAGTGAAACATGTGAGCTAGCTAATTAAATCTCTAAGTTAGTTACGTAACACTATTCATTCAACTACAAAAATTATTTTCTAAACGAGCTCTCCTATCGCCTCTAGCTCAATTGCACATTTTTCCCACTACTTTAACAATTAATATGATTTAATAAAAATACTAATTAACTAATAGAATGTAGTTTAAAAACGGAGTAAATAGTAACTTAAGAAGACAACTAATAAGGCATAGAAAGAGGTGCGCAAATAAAGGATGCAACAGTAATTGAATGCATGGCTAAATCTCGGGCGTCACATCCTTTCCCCCTTAAACTAATTGCGTCCACGCAATTCTTATTCACAAGAGAACATCTGCATCAACTGAAAACCAACTCTGATTATTCGTCATCAGTTGCTAAGCAAGAATACCATATACGAATTCTCGTGGAAGCTCATTAAGAAATCCCAGTAGTATTGTCTGCGAACCTCACTTAATAAGGCCAAATAAAGGCTGCAATAGAGACGCTACTTCGAAATCCAAATAAGAATCCCGCTGGTACGAATACCATAGAAGAATAGAATCCCAACTAAGAGCGGAGAGAAAATACCAATAAAAGTTCCGAGCAGGAGTATTGTAAATAATACCAGATAATAAGGCTAAAAAGAATCCCATATACCAATTCTTCTGAGAGATGCCGACAAAAGAATACCAAATGAATAGCTGATAAGAAAATACCAAGAATATACTCCAGAGAACTGTCATATAGAAACCCCAAAAGAAGCTACTCATTTATGACCGCTAAGCACTGAAGAAGGCCTTAGAAGAATTCCAATAACTGAGCTCCAACTATATCCACCAATTCCCAAATAAAGGCTGATTAATTGCCTCTCATTTCTGCTAATCAACATAATTTGGAAGGCCTGCTACCAATCACCTCTCTTCAGGGGAGGAAGGAGTTTTTCTTACCATTCGACGGCTATGTATGCATGCCAAACAATTGCATATGTATAATCATCTTTAAACTATTACGCAAACATGTTAATGAAAGAGTTTGTGAAACAATGTAATCATCAAAGTCATTCAAGCACGATAATCAAGTCAAGCATAACACAACTCAATCAAAGACATTCAAATACACACATTACAAGCAACAGTTCAAGCATTTAATAATTCACGAAGTCAATTTGATGCATAACTAGCCACTTTGCTTCACTTAGCACACATTTAGCACGTAACACATAATTATATCACATAGGTGCACACATTCAATACCAGACACACAATCAAACATGCAGGCATACACTTTTAAGACACACACTTAATCAAGCACACACGCAAGGGTTACTACCCGACAGGCCGAGGACCCTGTCCCGGCTTAGAGCTAACTAAGCTCTGATACCACCTGTAACGCCCCGATCCCTCACGAGACCGGATGCTCTAATGACCATGCTATTCTCAACCCAATACCAAGCCCGATCACAAATTTTTTTCCGAATGGTTAAGTCCGGACCCGACACACGGACAGAGTCTCCCCTGTACCGTGGACATTCTAAAAACCTGTAAACACTCAAACAAAGTCCCAACAATACAATACAGACTTTTCTTAATTAAACATCAAAGTTCTAAGGCCATCCGAGCCTTATAGTACACAATAGTTCCAAAACCACACAAGCATGCAAGTAACTTGTTTATAATATAGTCTAATAACCATGCCATTCTAGGATAACATTAAAACATACTTAGAGATAAAACATTCTACACTAAGCCATTCACTCCCAAGCATGCAAAGCAACTAGAAATAGAAATATAAGTTATTACAAGCCATAGAATTACCACTGCTACTACATTATCAGACTTCCAGCTTACATATTACTCAAATACATACATGAGCTTTAAGGCCCCAAAATAGATTATACATAGAACAACAAATTCTTCACATAGCAACCAAAAGCACATCCACCTCAGACAAATATCACATAGCAGCTAAGGCAACTCCACCAACTGTGCCACCTGAAACATGTTAGCGAGGTATGAGCAACCACTGTTGCCCAGTGAGGGATATAGTCTCGGGGCGTACAATGCAACAGATAATACAGTTATACAACAATATCACTTAGACAATTTAAGAAGCAATGACAACATAAGTAACCACACATTTAAAAGGATACATTTCACACAATCCCCTATACACCAATCTTCACTGGTCTTCATTCACGATCCACGAACCACGAGCACGATCACGATAAGCCGGCATAATCCCCAAACACTCCAGTGGGTGTACTCCGGATGTACCCCGAATCCTACGACCCAACATCCCCTGGCAATCTCCGGACCAGGCGAATGAGGGACTAGGGCACGGAGTTTGAATATCCACCGGCAAGCCCTCTGCCGCCCAGCCGATATTCAACACATCCGCCCCTGACACTATGGTTGCGCAACCACTATGCAATGCACTTAACAATGGCAAGTTAATAGCAATAATATAAGCATTAACACATAGGAGGATCAACAAAGTAGGTTGACCTCGAGGCAGTTAGAATAGAAGCAATTATATAAGCTAATAAGCAGTTTTACAAAGGGACATTTACAAAATAAGCATAGAATCATACCAAAAGCTCCAAATCAACTTGAAACCACATATAAACACTCAAGAAGTCATGCCATGGGTTTAGAAGTGTGAGTCAACCGAAATTGCACCTAAACCCCTTTATTTTTCAAACTATTTCTCTTCCAAACCAAGGTTAATGATTCCATTTTCAAGGGAAACTCTTCCAACCTTCTAACTAACCCTCAAGGTACCCTCTCAACCCTCTAACTCATTCAAACGCTCGCGATTACCCCGAAAGCCCCAAATTCCCTCTTATGGCTTTAAACTACACATACCTTATCCGGGCTTCAAACAAGGGTTATCAAAGCTTCTATAGCACCTAGGTAGCCTAAGAATACTAGAAGTGAAGCCCGAATCCACCCGGATTCGCATGAACCCCGAAACTCCTTTGTTAAAGTCGGCTATTTCACGTTTTATGCGATTCTAGAGCAATTCAAGTGCACGGGGCTATTAGACTACCTTCATTAGCACCTAAGGCATCTATTAGGAGTGTTGAATCAAGCTAATACGTGCAATTACATAAAACCCTATAAAAACGTCACTATTCATCTCATAAATTCAAATGACGATTCCAACCGTTTAAAATGCGAACTAATAGCTCAAATGTGTTCTCTAGCACTTATATACAAGGTATAATAGTATAGATAAGCTTTGCAATAGCATTTGATAACATTTTCAACAAATCAAGAAAAATGTAACATTTTAAATATGCATAAAAAGTCATGAAAACCCTCACCAATTGCGCGTAGGAACTCTCGGGAGGCTAGCAAACACCCTAAACTACTTGCTCCTAGCTTGGCTTGGCTTGGCTTGAAGATTTGATTAGCAAAATCCTCTCATTCTCCTCCTACACTATTCTCGGATTTGCTACAGTGATTTTTCAGCATTTTTTTTGTTTTGTTCTTTGCTAGTTATGAGCTAAGGTGGGTAATATAGGGTGCATAGTTGGGTGGGGTCAAGTTTGGGTATTTAAAAGGTCACTTATAATGCACGTAGTAAGCTTAAAACGAGCCTAAAGTGAAACATGTGAGCTAGCTAATTAAATCTCTAAGTTAGTTACGTAACACTATTCATTCAACTACAAAAATTATTTTCTAAACGAGCTCTCCTATCGCCTCTAGCTCAATTGCACATTTTTCCCACTACTTTAACAATTAATATGATTTAATAAAAATACTAATTAACTAATAGAATGCAGTTTAAAAACGGAGTGAATAGTAACTTAAGAATACAACTAATAAGGCATAGAAAGAGGTGCGCAAATAAAGGATGCAACAGTAATTGAATGCATGGCTAAATCTCGGGCGTCACAGCCTATGTATGATGTTGGAACGGAGGCGTATAACTTATGGAGGAATTGTTGAAAGAATGTTTAATATATGGATATGGTTGCATTGTATGTTGTTAACATGGTTGTGGAGTTGTTGATCTTTGGAGTTGGTTGTATGAAGTTCTAAAGGGTTGGTTTAGAGCCCTGATGTCCATGTTACTGTCGTTATACTACCGAAATTTTGTTGCGTCCTGACTGATCGTATGTGGGGTCGAGTTGGGGCGTTACGTGCAATGTGGTCACCTATGTGATATACAACATGTTATGTGATTAACGTGCATTGCATAAACTAATGTGTTTGGACAGGTTGCAACCTACTTATGGCATGGTAGTGTCGAGAAACTTTGGGCGGCATCAGGCTTGCCAGTCTAGCTCGGCTACCATAATTACCAATTCCCCTCTCGCTAGAGAACTTTACTACCCTAGGAGAGTGGGTCATAGGATTTGGGTATATTCAGAATACCCCGTGTTGGGAGACATAAGGGATTTGATGAATCATTTGGCCGGCCACTACATGCGATGCGATGCGATATGTTAAAAAGTGTAAGCGTATTCTTACCCTAATATATGTTAAACGTGATTCTATAAAGATACAATATTTTATTATATACTGGTGCGATGTGCTACTAATTGTTGTTGTTGTTATTTGCATAACATTCACAGGTTTTCAAACAGGTTTTAAAAAGAGAAAATGATTTCGAAAACCCTTCCTGAATTCCCTCATCGCTGAGCTTAAGTTGTTGTAAGCTCACGTTATTTTATGCCCCTTTTCAGGTGAAAATGGACCAGAATATGCTCAACAAGTTGATGAAAATATGCCTTTATATGATAATGGTAATTTTTGCCTGGTATGCTGCTGTTGTTGCTTACTGTTTGGCAAATACTTGGGTACTGATACTGAAAGTTTTAAGATATTAAAGTTCTGTAAATATTAACTAGTGATGAACTTTGTCTAACATATACAAATGTAGATTGTCACTTTGGTATCCATGAGGTTAAATGACAATATGTATTTTATTAGATAATATATCTTTTAGGTAGATGTATGTTTTATACATGTAGCTTATGGAATTGGTTTGTTGTATGGTGTGTTGGGAGATGTATTGTTGGCTTCTATTATTGGTTATTGAATGCTAGAGGATTGTAGTTGTATTGGTTAGGGACGGCTTGTGACGCCCGAGACCATAGTCATGCTCATAAATAATTATTGCATACCTTATTTGTGCATTTACTTGTTTTATGACTAGTTACTATTCACCATAAATTTTGACTGTTTATTTTCTCTGAATTAACATTTTTCCTAAGTTATATTACTTAATTGAGGAATGTGAAAAATGTGATTTTGACATTGCATGTTAGGAGAGCTCGTTTAGAAAATGTTTTGCGGTTTGATAAATAGTAAAACATTTGGTTTTTAGTGGACTAGTTGGAATTATTTGCATTGGACTTGTTTTAAGTGATTTTATAAGTTATTTTGGCCCAAATTTGTTGTCAACACATAACATATACATAATATGCATAATATATACATACGTTAATATACAAACACAAGGGTTAGCTCATAAAAACAAAACAAAAAATCCCTCCCATGTTCCTTAGCAAACCCGAGAAGAAGAAAGAAAAGAAGGGGAGAAATTGCATTATCAAGCTATCATAGTGAGTGCACCTAAGCTAGTTTCAAGTGGTTTTCAAGGTCCTTAGGCCATCTCCTAACATCTATTGAGTTTCTAGGTGAGGGATTTTGCTTGTTTATGCATTTTCATTATTTTTGTTAAAATGTTTGAATCCTAGATTTGCTTGTATATGTATATATTATGCTAAATGCTTTTACAAAGAGTGTTCTACATGTCCTATAGACTTGTTTTGTGGAGCTTATTGCCTTGATTAATGGAATTTTGCATTTGATCACATGTAGAAGATAATGAATAGTTCCATTTCTAGGGTTTTGCTAAAATGCGATTTAAAGATTGATTCTATGTTATAAATAGGTGCTATAGATGTTAAAGATAGATTGTTGCTCGTGTGAGGTTAGTTAGCTCAGAATTTGATTAAAATGCAAAATTGTTAAAATTTCAAAAGGGGCTTCGTATGAAAAGTGAATCCGGGTACAATTTGAAGTTAGTTTGGGTATCCTTAGGGCAGGGAAACACTTTTGGCATTGGTGTGGCATTGAATTGAGGGGCGGAATGGGTAGCTATAGTTCAAAGCACTGTGATACCCCGAACCTGGCATATATTTAATAGCATTTAAAGTTCATTTAAATTGCATTTTATTGACCTTTCACCTTCTTTGACCAAACTAGTTGACTTTTCATCTACAATGACCAACTAGGACAAGGTGAAAATTTTTGAAATGTTTAATAAAGGGCAAACTTGGGATTAGAAATAAAAAAATGCAATGTTAAGTTAGTCAAATTTTGGGTCAACTTTGGAATTAAATCTGAACCAATTGGGGAAGAGTTAGGTAGCAAATTATATATGGTTGGAAAGCTCTATGAGTCTAGTTTCTGAGGCTTCAAACCGTTCGTGAATTGGAGTTTTCTAGAAGAAGTTATGGCCGTTTTCGTAAGGTTGCGCATAGCTATTTTGGTTTAATGGGTTGACCGAAGCTTTGACCATTTGACTTCAACTTGTCATCTTATATATGCATAATACATTACAAAACATGCGAAAATCTGGAAAAACAAATAGAAATGGCCAAAACCATAGGAGAAAAAAAAAAGATTTCAACCTTCAAATCTTCAAATCTTCGCGTGAGCTTGCACGGGGTGGTTTCCGAGGCATCCTACGAGGTTTCCCTAGCGTCTAGGAGCGTCTAAGGTGAGGGTTTCATCGTTGTTTGCGCATTTGAAAATGTTGAACATAAACTTTAATTTTTGTGATTTAACCGTAGGTTGTTATTTTGTCTGTTTCATTTCTTAAAGAATGTTCCCTAGCAATTGTAGAACATGTATTTATAGCTTTTTAACATTTTCTGCGGTTGAATATCAAAATTGAAATATAAATTGTGTAATGAATAGTAAATTATGAATAGTAAACTCCCGTTTCGATGAAGTTGCGCTGTTATGCTTTCTGTTGAAGTGAAAAGGTGCTAGGTATGCTAGAATGTCTAAATGCATGGTTTGTTTAGGTTGCGTAATGGAAAAAATGAGAAAAATGCATTGGTAAAAGTTGGGGTCGTTTAGGTCAAGTTTGGCATTTTATCGTTTTGCGTGATGGCATTGTCTCGGGAGGTCATGGATGCACTTTTGGTGCAGTTGTGACATTGGTTGGGTAATCGGTTGAGGTAGTTGTAGTTCAAATGAGCACAGAGAAAAATCAGGGCTTTGCGTGAATTCTAGGGTAAAGTAGGGTTTCGGGGTCTTTAGACGTGACCTAGGAGGATTGGTGAAGTCGATTTCCAAAACTCGTGGCTCGTTTGAAAGTAGTGGCGTTTGGTAAGTTGGGGTCATTTTTGTGATTTTGTGTGTTTTCATAGTATATTACCTATAGAATGTTTATAATGCTTATAGAATATTTATAATGCTTATAGAATGTTTATAATGCTTATAGAATGTTTATAATGCTTATAGAATGTTTATAATGTCTATAGAATACTTATTGTTGCTTGTTATTGTTTGTTGGTGTTGTTCTTGTTACTTATTTGATTGTAAATGCTTGTTAACGCTTGTTGATGCTTGTTATTGCATATTACGCTTGTTGGAGTTGAATGTTGATTGAAAAGTTAACAATTGTTGAATAATGCTTGATATCTCGTTTATCTCCTCTATTCTGTATTGTTGTGCTATCGCTTGTTTATCGCCTTGTATCGAGTCTTGCATTGCATAGTGTCCAGCACGTGAGTGATGGGCCTCTCTGGGTAGCCTCGGGTTGCCAATGTTGGTTGTTCTAGCTTCGTAGCTAATCCCTTTTCTCGCTTGGGTTGCCTCCTAGGGAGATTTGGGTCGTAGATTGATGGTTACTCCCGGGGTATTCCAAACTGGTATTATAAGGTGGTTGCGCGCTTATTGTCATCGTTGTCAACATCAAGCTCGAGATTGATGTATCGCTCGTGAAATGGTATATTGCTCGTAAGAATGAACCATAGCCTTCAGAGTGTGGTATAGCTTTGAATGGTTGTGTTAATGCTTTCTTGAATGTTTAATATATTGTCGTTTGTATTGAATGCTTTCTTATTGATTTTATTGCTTAGCTGTGTCTATTTGCATTGCACGACTTTCTTTCTCTCCAATTCGATATCTGTCTCGCCCTCATTGAGTATACGTGTTGTGTATACTCACTCCTCACCACCACATTTCAGGAAATGTCATGTTAGCTGGAAAGTTCGTGATTTCGTGAAAGTTCGTGCCTAAAGAGTTGTCTTGCGTGCCTATATGGCTTGAGTGTCGAAGTTGTAAAGATATATGCTTTCATATGTTATATGTATTTATTGTTAAAAGAAATGTAATCTAAATTAGCTAAATAGTTGAGGTAAATCGATAAGCTAGTTATGTAATCAGTTAGCATAGCTTAACTTCAATGCATGTTTGTAATGTCCTAAGGAAAAGAATTAGAATGGCATGATAGTTTATTTTATGCAGTAGCTTAATATGGTTTAATTGTCTAGTTTGAATGTACTTGTCAAAAATGAAAAGAGATAGGTTAGCTTTTAAATTGGAAATGTATGTATACTTGCTGAGTTTAATTATTGAGAACCGAGGCTCGGATAGCCTTGAGGTAGTTTGTATGGTTGGACACAATGTTGGTCCACTTATATGTTGTCGCAGGTTTTACATTTCGCCTAGAAACAGGGGAGACTCCGTCCGTTTTCCCTGAAAATTATGCCGGGGTTTGGTTTGGGTTGTGATTAGATCGATTGATAGAACCTCCGGTCTCGAGAGAGATCGGGGTATTACAAGCACCCTCAGGGCCTTCTCGAGCTTCTGTGTTAAAAGCGGGTTTTTAAGGCTTGAGTAAGTGTCTTTTAGTGTTCTTAGAGATATAGAATGGTTGGTTGGTGGAAATCGCGCTTTGTGATTCGATAGGAACCTAATTTGTGCAAGTAACAAAGGGGTTTCAGGTAATTTGTGAATCTAGGTACAATCTAACGTTATGGTTAGCATTTAGTAGGTAGGGAAGTGCTAAAAGTAGGCTTATGTCACCTTATTGAGCGTTGGTTAGGGTACTTGTAGTTCAAATGCATAAAGGGACTTTCAGGACTTTTGAGGGAATTGCAGGTTAAGGCGTGATTTCAAGGGCTCTAGAGGTATCATAAAGTGTTATTAGGAGGTTTGAATAGCTTGGTTGAGAATCTTGAACCTCGTGATTCAGTTTGGAGTCAATTCGCCTTAGTTGATAAAGGGGTTGTTTGACCAAGTGTTGATCGTGCTTGCTTTGAGTTAGGGGTTAGCTTTGTACATGCATGGAAGCACTTCTAGTGCAATTGTGGCTTTGATTGGGTGTTCGGTTAGTATAGCTGTAGTTCAAACGTGCTAGGTAGACTTTTGGGGCTCTGTTGAGAAAGTGAGATTTCGTAGCATAGAATCATGCCTTAATGTGCCTAAGAGAGGGTAGTGAGGTCGGTTTCCCAATCTGGTAGCTCGTTTGATTGTAGTAGCCTTTAGAAGTTAGAGTATGAATAGTATTCTTGGTAGTTTTCGTGCATTGAGGTAGTCTTGCCTACTTAGCTATTGTTTTTGTTGTTATATTTGGCTATGAATGACATCCATGAGTTTTCTTGTGATAAATATGTGTTCTATTACATGCTAGGTGGACCATCGAGCCCAAACTTGCGTCTTAGAGCCTGGTAAAGGTAAGGGATGCATCGTACTTGTCATCTTAATTGATTTATTGCTTTTCATTATGATAGATTATTGTGTAGTTAATGAGTTATTGTTTACTTACTTCAATTGTATTGTCTATGTGCCGTTTATATGTTGATTAGAAGGTATTATTGTTATCTAGATTACAGTTGCCTGTAAATTGTAATTCATATGCGAGGGCAACCTACTTTGTTGTCCCTCATTTGTGTGTTTATTGACTTTTATGGTTATACTGCTTTATTGTTCCTTTATGTGGTTTCGTTTCGTTGGTTGCGCAACCTTATCATTCGGGACGGATGCGATGGGCCTCTCTAGGCGGCATCGAGCTCGCCAGGGTGGTTGTTCTAGCTCCGTACCCTAGTCCCTCACTGGCCTGGTATGGAGTATGCAGGGGTTGTGGGTCGTAGGATCGAGTACATCCGGAGTACCCATTGGTATAAAGGGATGCCAGTATATCGAGTTCGAGTTCGTGGCTCATGGTTCATAGTTCGTGATACGAAGAGTTGGAGGGATAAGGGTTATCGATATCCTTTTTAAATGTGTGGTATTTTATAGTTTAATTGCTTCTTTATTGTATTATTGACATCTTCGGTGATAAACTGTTGCACATCGTGGTCTCAGACTCTACACCGCTGTCAACTTACCAAGTGAACTACACGCAGATGCTTTCAAGGAGATGTGTGCTACAATGTGGGATGGGATGGGAAAGTCGGAAGAGTTTATGCCCAAGAGAGATCAACTCTGTGCTGAGAAACGTTTGCTCCTCTACATCCTCAATCAATCTATCATGCCTCGCAATATAAAAGACGGGACGGGACCATTCTATCCTTCACGGGGTATGTGATACACCTTATGTACAAGAAGGTAAAAGTCAACCTCCCATACATTATACTTAGTTACATGCTGGCCTTTAAGAAGAAATCTTTGCCCTATGGGATGCTCTTGTGTCACTTCTTCCGTCTTAAAGGTATCGATCGTGTTGGTCAGTTTGCACCCTTGAATGATGCCACCTACCTCCTTGACCAATATTGCCTAGATAGACAATACATGGCTCGTGAAAAATAATGACATTGTCTACATTAAGCAACGTCAATTCCGTAAGGTTCAATCTGAGGTAGTTGATGATCTAGAGAACTATGACCTTGGGAAAGAAGGTGATGAAAGTGACGCTGCAAGCGAAAGTGATGAAGGAGATCACGAAGGCAGAGATCCTTCATGGGTTGATATTGGAGAAGCTAGTTCGTCTACAAGGAGAAGACCTCGCCCAGCTACTCTTGAAGAAGTAGATGGCAAGGTTGATAATTTGACTTTGAAAGTTGATCAGTTATCTTTAACTGTTGGTGAAGTCAACTCCGAGATGAAGGGCATGAAGACGATACTTGAAAAACTTTATGAGAAGTTTATAAAGGACTAAGCCCGTTACTTTGTGATGAATAGGATAACCCCCTCCCCCCCTTCTCGTATTTCCTAGGCTTTGGATATTTTCATTATCTTGCTTTACTTTGACATGCATTCTCTCTAGTTGGTTCAGTTTTTTCTTAATTAATTCCATTAACTTGTTCGTTTGGCTTTCAATTGCTATATCTTACTTCATTATGTGTATTTGTACCCAATAGGGTGGTGCTGAATTTTTTATCAGCATGCTTTACTTTGTTTTGCTAATGACAAAAAGGGAGAGAAAAAATGTATAAACTTGAGAATAAACTTGAAAAAAGACTCTTATATTGAGGGGGGGCAAGAAGTTAAAATATGCACAAGTTAAGGGGAAATTTTTTAACAAACTTATATCTTGCCTATATGTACGGTTTACTAAATACTTTCTCAAACTCATTTATGGTTACATTGTTATTATTTGGGATAAGTTTTATCATCATCAAAAAGGGGGACATTGTTAGCCTAAAGGGATTATAAATCTTGGTTTTGATGATTACAAATCTTAATTATGTTTAATGAGTTTGTTTAAATGTGCATAAGTAAAGATGAATCGAATTTGACTCCGATTTCAAGTTCATCAAGCTAAAAAAGGAAGAAGAGCATCCATCAACTCAAAGAAAAGATTTGAAGAAAGAAGATGGAGTTATAAGGAAGAAGACGGAAGTCATAAGGGGTACCGGTTGGGACTTTACTGGGGTTTTGGGGCTTGCAAATGGTATATGCTCAATAATGATTCTCAAACAATGTTTTTGAAATGTGTGGAAAATACCTTACAAGAAATTCTCAAAAGAAACACTTTCAAAGGAACCCTGGCAGTTTTGATCCCACCGGACAACCCCACGGTGACCGGTTGACCGGTGGCCAAATGGTCGTTTACCCGAGACCTATCCACCAGACGAGGGTCTCTCGACCAGTCGACCGGTGAACAGGGGTCGACCGGTCGGGACAAAATTCTGATTCAAAATATAGTCGTTTATTTGAATGTTGGTGAGCATTTATTACACCAAATTTGGCTTCTATTATTGCTCTCAACTGAAAAATCAAAAGCCATTGATTCAAAGCAATTACACGAGTTATTTCATTATCTTTATCTTTGAATCATCATTGAGCTATTCTTGAGCAAGAAATTGTGAGCATTGTTGAGGGAGAAGCATTCATTGTATTCATCTACCCTAAAATAGGGCTTTCATTGTGAATCTCAAACACTTATCAAAAGAGAGAGTTAAACACCTTGAAAGGAAGGATTTCCTTGTCAAAGGTGTTGGAATTAAAGCTTTGTATTGAAAATGGTTCTTTTCTATTGTAAAAGCTTGAACTACCATTGTAGTTGGTTTGTGGACTTACTAACATTTAAAGAGTCACCATAGTGAAGATTGTTGAAATCCTAAATGGGGAGCTTGGGTCGTGGACTTAGGCGGAGGCCGAACCATGCTAAAATCGTGATTTGCAATCTCTTTCTCTCAACTCTCTCTTTGTATTATTTTCTGCTCATCAAGTGTTTGATAAGTTGTCTTACTCACATTTTATATTGATAAAGTGCATATCTGTTTAAGATTGTTTTTGATTAATCAAAAAAGTAGTATTATTGCTTATATAACCTAATTCACCCCCTCTTAGGTTTAATTAAGCGACAACATACATGATATACGATGTGATAAATGCAAAGATGATAAAAGAATTGAAATGCTTGTACTTGTTTAATCGACAGAAGCGACCTACTTTGATCTCCTCCAAACGTGCACTTACTTGTGAAATGCCCTCTCTCGTTTGGGAACATTGATTTCCTCGGAGAGTTAGGATGTGCTTGTTAAATGATATATTATTGAATTGATTGGAAAGATAAGTGACATGAAATTGAAATGACATGATAATGTTATTGGAATATGTTATGCGATTGTTTGTGCATGGCTCGAGGGTTGCAACCTTTCGCTTTGGTAGCGTCGTGGTTCCCTGGGTGACGTTGGGCTTGCCAAGTGCCATGGCTACTATCAAGGCACGTCCTTCTCCCGCATGGACGGAGCGTTCCATAGGGATAAAGTCCCTTTGAAAAGATATATTATTTCCATAATTATATTAATTTTCAGTTTTTGTTGTTCTTAATCACAGTGAATCTCTCTTTTCCATCCACTTAGGACACAAAAGGGTTTGCTTTGTTTCTTTCTCCATCCTTCTGACACTTTGTGTTGTGCAGTATAGTGGGCCATCAAAAGACGCCCTTGCATATGTTAAATGGGTTTTTCATAAGTATATATCACTAATTGATTTGCATCTGCAGACCTGTTCAGATTTTGAAGAGCACAAATATTGAAGGCTGATCTGTTGTATGTCTTATTATCCTTTATACTTTGAGTTTTGGCTTATTTAAACAAAAAATAACTATCTATTGTTCACGGTGATGATTCTGCATTTTGCATAATCTACTATTTGAGTTTATGTATGACTATATGATTGACGGAAGTGGGCTAAGTTGAAGTCCGCCTAAACTGGGACATGATTCTAAAGTTTGCGGAAAATTTTGAAATTCATAACAATATTTATCTTCTGCTGATTAAACAATTCGTAGCTAATTCCCTTCAAGAATCAAAGGGCTTAAGATTACATAAAAGACAAAGTGAAACTTATTTAAGAAAGGCTGTATAATGATAGAATCTTACCTGATTTTTTGGTCCTGTTAACTTAGCATTGGCATCTGATGTGAAGAAACGAATTGGTGTTTTTGGCCTGAAAGAGTTGTTGAAATAAGCAGTTTAGACAATTATTTGTATTATAACTACGAGAAGGGTAAGAAAGGTTGTCTAGAAACTACACATAAAATTAATAATAACTATTCACGAGAACTATCAAAGACCAATTAATTCTACTTGATAATCTTGGGTTAATTAATCATATATGACCAACAAAAGGGACTTCATCAGAGATTTAAGCCTCTTCTGAATTTAGGAACTTCAAGAACAAGATTCGACGCATGGCCACAGTCAACACATGATTTAATCCCTTACTCAAAACATGAATGCAAGAGTATGCACCTTATGACTTCATCTCCGGTTGCTTTGTTGGGTGGGTATTTTGGTAGACTTGAAGGATCATGAGCATATGGTTTTGTTGTGAAGAACTGTTAGAAAATAATTATATTCATAAGAATTTATAATAATACCACAGAGAAAGAAACATGATGAACATATTAAAAGTTCACACAAATCCTTTTAGATGAGCAGAACCTAGATTATGGATAGTATATGAATAGCTAGTTTGTGTAACACGTAAGTTCCTTGTACTGCTATCCCTGATTCTCTGCTAGAATAGCCAGATTTCTTGTCAATTCATATAGAATAAAATAACAATAAGAATAGCAGTAGCAGCTTCCAAGTGACAGGCTTGATCTATGGAAAAGTTAGGAGGAAACAACTCCACAAACCCATAATCAATTAGTCTTTTTGCAATATTATCTAGCATTGAGGTATTGTCCCCTTATTAACTTCTTATTCCGATCCCTTCAATTAGTCTAAAATATTTCTAGAAAATAGAAAATTGGTGATTCCGCTATATAGTTTCTTGTGGAGCAGGCGATACTCACAATAAAATGTTACTCGGTCAGTTGCATTCATTTAGTCACTTTACCTTCTAAGGGTTTCCATATTATGATATAGGAAAAAAGATATTTGATATCTAATTCATAAACTTTTACTACATAAAAGATGGCAAAGTATCGGACGAGAGACATGAATAATTACTCATATTGTACAATCGGACTAAAAGGGATAGTGTTTGTTTAAGGTCTGAACACATTGAACACTCCTGTTTAATTCTTTTCTAAGTTACGATATGTTTGTGCTCAAAGCTCATCATCCAAATACTCAACCATTATATTTTTATTTTTTCCTTGTGTCAAGGAACTCTCGTTTAGAAATTTTTATGAACTCATACCAAGAGTGTCAATAAGTATATATAAAAATATGTTGTTTTTGTCATGTTGTATTCTCTACATTTATATTATTACTAGCCTATAACAAAAGGAACCCACATTTAGATAAGTTGCAATTTTGGTAAAAGACTATTGGAGCCATGATTTTGTTATTTTTTCATTCTTTTAAAGTGGGCAATAGAAAGAACCATCAATAGTTTATCTTTTCAAATGGACTTTATTACCATTTGGCTATAATCTTGAAAACTATATGACCCACTTGCAAAAATCAATCTACCATTAGAATAAAATGTAGCCATTAGATTAAATGCTCGTTATTTTGAGTGAAATGATTGAATAAAATGTAATAAATGAGCATCCTTCATATTGGTGTGATAAATACTTAATAGCTAGATTGGTCTTGTGATTTTTATGTTATCTTTTCTTTCTAGCAATGTGTCATTTACTCTTATAAGGATCCTTTTTTTTTTTTTGCCTATGACTTTTAGTTTGTAATTAGTCGAAGAAGAAAATGAAGGTTATAGATGTATCAAGTCATGTTATTGGTAAGCTAGGGCTCCATGGGCTTGGCTGCCTTTTTAATTTACTTGAATCTCCATGTGCTAGATTGCCTACTTTAACATTTTATTTCTTATTTTTGTTCTACAATTTGTTTCTTCTTGGTTTGGGTAAGTACGAGAAAGGTGATTCGCAAAGTATCTCAAGAAATTTTGTTGTTGCGAGATCTCCTACACAAGGTCCCAAAATCCAGTCTTCTGATGTTAATTTCTATGTCTTTTTGTTGTCCTTTCATTAACTAAATAATTGAATTTGAGAAATATTTGTCAACAACATATCGATTGAATGACTTAAAAAAAAAAAAAAAAACTGACCTCTAAATGGCTAAGTTAAAAAATTGACCTTTAAAGGAGGTTGAAGGTGAGAAGAAGGGCAGTTGCTGCAAGAACCTTTGAAGCCATTTCAAAGAAACTCAAATCAATATAGAGAATTCTTAGTGATACAAAGAGATATCTTTAATTAGTAATTAAGTAGATGGCTTGGGTGATGAAAATCATGAAGTGAGCTAAGGCTTTTATAGATGAAATATAAGCATTGTTTTCCATTTTCTTAATTCCATGTAGAACTTATGAAATTATGTGTAGACCATGTGAACATATGGGACTTGAATATACAAGACAAGCTAGCAATGGAACATGGAGGATCAGTCGTGAATTAGATTATGATGTTCGGAATTTTCTGCATTTCTATTTTGATCAAGGAAAAACATTCTATAATTGATCTCGATCAGTTATTCAATGGGTTTATGCCTTCAAGTGGAATTCATATTTTTTGTCTTGTCCATAATGAGCATACCCGATCTATTACATATAATATAATATGTGGTATACTTAGCAAAAAAAATAATATGTGCTATAGAAAAATACTAATAAAAATAATTGCATGCATGAGAAGGATTGAGATCTGATCATCCAGTTGGTTTTGCTTAGTTGTATTCTTTGGCAATAAATTCAGGTGCAAATTAACCTCATTCATTACTACTTAAATTGGCTAGATTGGTCAATAATTGTTCTAGGAGATGTCTCCCTTCTTATTCTTCTCTATGAGATGAGTCAATTGGCTAGGTTGGTCAATAATCTTGAAACACTCAAAAGATTGATGAAGCCCAAAATTAACGAACCAGTCAACACATTAATTTGCCTCTCTTTTCATATTTTCTCTTTCTTTTTTCTCTTATTCTCTAATACGGGCTTAATATCATCACAAGTGAAAATTATAATTTGTTTTCGCTTTCCATTTCTATGTATTGAGTTGTTTTGGTTGAGTATTAAGCTTTAGGTTTGGTTATTTTTCTTGTTTGCAGATATAAGACATGAATTGTCTGAAGATTGTGAGAATAGTAGGCTTAGATATGAATTGTCTTCCATGCAATGATGGTGTGCCACAATATAAGATGTTGAAAATTTTTTGCATATTAATTCTTTTTTCAAGCTTATCATATCTAGACAAAACAAGCTAGATGATATTATGATAGATGTAAATTCGGTATTTCATTTTGAATGTATGTTTGAATAAGGTAACTTGTTGAATGGTGGCTATTATGTATACTTATCTACTTTGGTGTGGAATTGTATTTCTTTTGAATGGATGTGTAGGTTGTGTAATTACTTAAGAGTCAATTATGGAGTTGTCTTTAGAAATTGCTTGAGATTCAATTGTGGATCTTCTTTTGTAATTTAGTAGGACAAACAAGATGTTACAAATAGCATTAGAATAGTGGATTTGAAAATTGCTACAAATTTGTGACAAAATGATTGAAAAATGGTCACGATTTTGCAACGAAAACAATTTGGGACGAATTTGAGACGAAAAAAGTAGCCACGAATTTGTGACAACATTCGGCCACGAAATATTGACAAGAGGTCAGCTACTATATTACCACGAAATATATGCCATGAAATTACGACAAATCACTTGCCACGAGTTTGCCACGAAATATTTGCCATGAAATGGCCTCAACTACGTTGCCACAGTCTTGGGATGATTTTTCGACTATCATAGTCATGGCATATTAGTCGCATTTGCCACAAATTTGTCACGAACACTTCCAGCTCTACATATCGTCACAAATTAGTCACAAGGCGACAAAAATATGACAAAAAACGATTTAGTCACGCCATGTTTGGCTACAACAGACATGTCATCATAGTTTCGTTGCATTTTCTTGTTTGTGACGAAAATGTGACGATTACTGGCTGTCACAAAACAACTTGTTTTTTGTAGTGAAATGATCATGATGGTGATATAAGAAGATGGCATCAGGGAAGCGAACGTATCCTTAGCGAATTGTTATATCTTTTTTACTGTTAATTGAGATATTGTACTTGTTATACCTCTATTGTTGCATATCATGATTTCAAATGGGTTTTCAAATTAAAACGTTTTATAAAATTCCCCTATCCCCCTTTCCCTCACGGAGTTTGTGAAAACTCATTCCCATTTGCTAACATTTCTGGTGAGCTTGAAATAGAGTATATGTAGTACGTGACTAAGGAGGTCGTGGTTGAACCTGATATCGGATATGCTTGTGGAATGATGTTATCTTGACTTGGATCTGTACCTACTTGTGTTTAGAATCTTATTTGTGTATGTTAAGTATGATGACACTTTTAATTGGTTGTGGTAAACTCTTGAAGTGGGATATTAGCCTACTTATTATGTTTATGTTTGCTAGACTTGCAATGGTACATTTTGAATCTAGTACCTGAATTTATATTTAACTCGTGTCTTTATCTTGTGAATTTGAATTATAGCTTTGTGATATATATGTATTTGCGGGTTTAAGGTTCTTAGACTTAGCTGTTTGTCTTTAGGCTTCCATCCAATGCTTAGTTGTGGTGTTAGGCCTTAATGGGTGAAATCGGGTAGTTCTAGATCCAATTAAAGATCATCACGATAATATTGTCAAGTTAATTACTGAATCTGGTAATGATGTTGTAGTTGTCAATCGAATTTCAATTTCAAAAGAGCCTAAGCTACAAAGAACTAAATAGGAATAATACTAAGTAGGTTAGGGTTACCTGAAGAAGATACAAAGCTTGCTAAGTATATCAAGGAAAATGGCCTTATCTCTAGTTATATCTAATTGTTATATCCAAATGATTGACTGTCGCTTCTAACCTCTTTAGGTGTTATTCTTGCGGAATCGTACTTCTTGTTAATGAAATGATGACTTAGAACCTAGCAGTTAATAATGCACGGGCTAATATAACGTGCCTTAGCGGACTTAGGAGGAGTGATCTTCTTAAACTTGTGGCATCATGACCTTAAATTGAACGGTGTAGGAATAACTAGGGTTATTAGGCTAACGGTGGTATCAGAGACCTTATTAGCGAAATGGGGTCGTGACACTGGCTATCAAGGGTGGGGATATGAACCCAAAACCAAACGGTTGTGGGTGGTGACACCAAGCTACTTCTTGGATACAATATAATTACAGATTAAACACCCACGTTTCAGTTGCAACATGTAAATACTTGGTAGTCCTGAGATATTATAAATTGATAGATTATGCAATTCAGTAACAACAAGCCACAAGTAAGATCATCTCTTATCACCATACCATTTTTTGGGTCCTTCTTTTCCATGGGTGGCTTTTCAAACGGAGGGCAACCATCACGTTTCCGCCATACCTGACAGATCCATAGATATAGCAACACTGTGTAAGCTGGAAACCAGGTACTGCAATTAATGCAAATAGAACAGATGAACATACACTCACATACAGACACAGACAGACAGAAAGGACTTACCCAGTTCTTCTCACGCTCCGGTATATGCTCCATGCTGTTGAGAAAATCTTTCCCCTTTGGTGGAGTCATTTCAAGTAGCTTTTTTACTCCCTCTTCACAAGTTCTTATTTCTTCCTTCTAGATTTATGGACGAGATGCAGTTAATATCATTTACCAGGAAAAGAACAAAATAATACTCTCTAATTTATAGGAGTCCAACTAAATGAGAAACTATCACCTATACCAGATAAACATATATGTAAAGAACTCTTGTTTTGCAGAAAACTCATAGAGTTTTCCAGATCGCATCAGATAATACCATGCAATATCAATAGGTGGTTGAAGAAGGGAAGGTTACTCCAAATCGTTAACTTCGTCTTTACTTATCATCTTGAATATTCATCAGAATCACATTTGCAACATCTTTTGAAGCTTTGGACTTGATTAATCATTTAAAGGAGGAATAAAACACCAAATAAGGCAAGCAGCGAGTGCCCTCATAATGGTGCATTTGGACAAAATTAGGCCAACCAACTAGAGTTTCAATATTTTACGAAGAATGAAAAAGGGGAATTGATTTAAGACCATATAATTAATCCTGGGACCCCTCTTTTAGGTAAAAGAGATTGGTGGACATGGCCCAGATGCTTTAGAACAATTTGACAAAATTCATCTTTTAGTTCTTTTCCTCTAAAGGAAAGGAAACGAGAGATGAGAGTTTCTGTGCGTCTTCATGTGTGTGAGTGGAAAAAAGATGTCACTGTCAAAAGGTTTAAAAATCTAACAGATTGTATTACGAACCATTGATTCAGAAGGTAAATCTTTGCCATTTTTCCCTGGGGCCTGAAAAGAATATGGAATAAGTCAGTTATCTTAAGACAGGAAAAAAAATATCAATTTACATTACCGCAATGGATATGCAGAAAGTGAGGAGCAAATCAAACAAGACATAGTAAAAATGAATTCGAACTGGGTTAAGCTCTTGTCCTATGTTCTTATAAATTAGTAAATTGCCTATCGAGCAACAGCCATATTCCATCAGACACAACTCGCTTATTAAGCCAAAATACTGACACAGATTCTTCAATGTAACAGCGGCGTAAAGGAAAAGGAATAATTATTTTATCAAATGTTGAACAAACATCAAGTGAAACAGCATACTTTGTCATCTTCCAATAAATGGGTTGGTCAAAATGGTCTACAGGTCTTAGATTATAGCTCTCTACACTGCAGACCAACATCCATTTTGGTTGTCCAGAACGCAAATAGCAATCATAAAATTTTCAAACTATCTTGCTTCTGTTGCTGATTGATTTTTTTGTGGTGATGCATTCTTTTTGAAGGTATCAAATTTCAGGTCTGATCTATAAACTTTAGCCAATCCTTTTACTACCCATAAGATCGAACATCAACAAAATCATGAAGCTTATGACAGTAGTAATTCCATATAACCAAGAAAATCTACACAATTTCACTCTTGACTTTCACATCACTCTGTTATTCAGTCATATTATCAAAATTATAGGTGAACTTATTATTCATAGAACTAACTGCACCATGAGCTATCCAAAAGAATAAAAAGAATTGCCTTCGGATAATCAAACAAAATGAGGCACTGAACCAGGATATGGCGACGAAAACTTGGATCTTTTAACTGCAATAAAGTAGAAAGAAAGACAGAAGAAGTATCTTAATAAGGATGATATACAATCAAACTCGAGACACCTTTGAAGTTGGAAGAATTCAGGTCACATCCTCCTTACCTCAACACCCATCAATTTACTGCTGGTAAGATATTTGATGTTAGACGTTGCTGCCTCATCCTCAAGGTTAATAGCATTGCCCTCTTCATCACTTAGAGGCTGAGCTTCAAAGGTATTCAGCACAACCTAAAAACCCATTACAGAAAGAAGCAACAAAATCAAGTAAATATACTAGCTGCAGTTCCTTATATTTTTTTTGTCGTTTTCCCCCCTAGATAAGCAAAATTTTACTACTGGGCCTCCAAGGGGGTGATAAACCAATTAGAAAAGATCACCTGTCTATACAAGAATGGATAAAAATCCAAAAAGATCATCTATCGGAGGTGCCATCAGGAATAAGAAAAGCTACAGAAAGTGTGGAGTCCTTCTTCAGTTCACCATGGCTGATGGTTAGCCCAAATGATCTCTGTCGTTGGTTTTCAAGATTTAAGATCAGTGACTGATATTCATAATTTTATTTTAATATTATTTTTCAGCAATTACTAAATTACCCTTAATACCTTTTCGACGTGTACTAATGCCAAAAATTTATAAAATGTCTATTTTACCCTTCAAACTTCAAATGCCATTGTCTCTTTTATGATTTCTTATACACTCAAACTTCAAATGCCATTGTCTCTTTTAAGATTTCTTATACACTCAACCTTCACATCATACTCACTCTTGACTTTTTCTTTTTTTTTTTTTCTTTCTTTTGTGCAAGCGTTCAAGACAACATTCAAAGCTAAGCACTTAGCAAGAAAACATTCAAAGCAAAGCAAAGAGGATGAAAATTTTAAGTGCGTAATCTTTTTCTCCCATCAAGCTTAAGAAAACACAACAAACGTTAAAAAGCACTACTTCGTTCAAAGGCCGAACAAATCTCGACACAACCTGTAGGAATTAAATACTCAACATATGTATCCAATATAATTCCATAAAACATACTTACCTCATAGTGGCAGCGGAAGGATTGTGGAAAAAAGCCACGTTGATTCCATTGTTAAATTGCTGCGAATCGAAACCCAAACCACGAGGGAGTGGATTAATTGCCACAACTTAAGAACCCTATTTGATATGGTTAGTTTACACATAGTAAACCAGTAGAGAAAGTTTGGGAGAGAGAAGAGAGAAAGAGAACAGAAGACAGTTCTTCTGTATTTAATGTCTAAAGCAAAAGACATTTTTTTTTCTTCTTTTTATTAGAATGTAGGAGTTATGGAAAATAACTTCCTATAACCTCTATTGACCCATACAAAATGGGTCGGGTCGGGTCGGGTCTACTCATATTGGGCGACCTAACCCTAAAATCCAACATCTCCCACTCGCACGAGATAGGTAGACATCCACCACAATCTCTCTCTACGACCTTGTCGAGAACCATCATCAAATTCATATGGGCAAATAAGTAGTGCGACCCGCGAGCACACAACAAGTGGAAGCTTCGACCATGCACCTGTTAGGGTGACATGGGATCTACGGTTTTCAACAGAAGAAAAAGTCTCGTTGTACCCTAGACCAATTTTAAGTTCACATTCAGTCGACACACACCTTATCCCTCGTAGGCTAGTTTGACTTTTAAGTCTCAAACATGTATTCATAGTTATATTCAATCACAAAGATTGTTCAATCACAAAGATTGCATAACTAGTGCACCAATGAACACATGTAGCATTAGATGCGAACAGTCTTCCCTTTGCTCAATATCCTTCTAAATCAAGTCAACTGCTTTCCAGGATATGTCCCATATGATCGAATTATCGTGATCTTTAAGCGACACACCAAAGTAGCAAACATTGAGCTTGACCTATCAGAATATAAGCGTAGGTCACTAAGGGTATCTCAAAGAAGCATCTATCGCTTTAAGGACTCACACAGTGGTGAAGTAGGGATCCATTCACGCACTTTCTTATACGGTCGCAAAGCACACATGGTATGAAACATGTGTTACGGTGTGACTTCCCTTATAAAAGGACGTATGTCTTCACTTAGATCAAAACACCGTACAGATCTTGTTTCACTTATCACTTAGTAACCAACCTGAATCCTCAAACCTAATACACACAGTAATCGAGCTTTCACATCTGGCTATTCACAGGTTATATGGATTATGGGAATCCATATCGACCTCATATCAATTTTTAATTATAACATATATAATTAAGAGGTCTCATCTTAATAATGTCATAGAAATTAATTCTAGACCAATACTTAAGGCGACGTATCTTTTATGAGTATAGTACTTCCCGACTAATACTAACCAACTCATATTGTCTCATCTCTGCACGCTCTCACTGCACCAGAGACGATTCCTCGTGTGAGAGAGCCAATCTCATCAACCTATTGACATATTTTTCGATGCCAATATGTGTTAGTATAGTCATACTCAATTTCTTCAAAGCTTATCATAAAGATAAGGCACTAAGCAAACATATGAAAAAAATTTGTTCACTAAGAACTGGCATAAAGTACTCACTACTATGAGTACATTAGTAATTACACATTACTTTACTAAACATCAATATCAAATCCTACACAACCCTAGAGATTCTACTACAACAAATGCATATCTCTGGAGATGGGCTTATAAAGGAGGTCACTGTCATATCATGCGTAGGTGAGTAATCCACAGTCACCTTATTTTATGACACAAAGTCATACTTAACGTCTATGTATCAGATCTTGTCATGAAATCTAGGATCCTTAGTATAGTGATGGTTAATTAGTGGACACAATAGATCGTTATTGTTCGTATAGCAACTGACTCATCTCAAGTCCATCATAATCTCTCGAGCCATACTGCCTCTTGCATAGTTTCTGAGCATACCAAACAACTCAATTTCACAGTTCCACAATACTATGCATTTTTGCTTCTTGTTACTCCACGAATTAGTGCCAATAATCAGCAATAAAGCATGTACGAAGAGGTATCTTATCGCTCATTTCGGTCACCACCCAAGTTAACGTATATGGATATCTTCCCACAAAGATCAGCACTTCAACGGCATAGGCAAAACTAAATTTCCCTTTAATACCTCACGATCCTTTTGACAACGATGCAATGAACTTATCAAAGCTTTGATTGATAATACTTTACCAATCTCATGACAAGATCAAATATCTATCCACGTATACACCACAATATATACTAGGCCTCTATGATGCTTGAATAGGAAACATTTTTATCTCATCAATCTATTCTGGCATTTAGGGATATGATCTCTTAGCTTAGGCTTTCACCTCTAACTACAAGAGTATATAAAAGTTTGTAAACTTATACGTAGAGTCATTCAAGAACATTCTTGATTCATGACTCTTGCTACACAACAAGAATCTTTAGATCAACCCCTTTGGATCTTGACTCTAAACGTATAAACTACTCTACCATTATCCTTCATCCACAAAGTTGAGGACAACCACTTATTAATAGTGATTATATACTCTTTGTCATTTCTGACCAATAATATGTCATCCATCTAGAGAGATAGAATCACATATCTACTCCCTGATCAAGTGACACATACAGAATATCTTCTTGAACCATTTGAAGATCATACAAAATAAATTCTTCATGCATTTCTCCACAAAGAAATGTCATCTTATCATCCACCTGATGTAAGTTAAGGTTCAACTAAATGACATGGCCAAAAATCGGTGAACAGATGCAATCCTAACAACGAAAGAAGGTTTGCTCATAAGTTTTACCCTCTAATTGGATTACAACTCTTAGCCCCAAGAGAGGTTAATATCTCATATTGAATACAATTTCTTTTCCATTGCTTTCATCCAACTTCTCACCATCATCTTAACTAGTAATCTTATGAAAAACTTATTTTTATAATCGCTCGACAATGAAACAAATTCACATTGATCACGAAACAAGTTCTAGTTGACCATACCGGTATTACTGTTGCAAGTGAATATGATCCACAAACCAGTTAATGAAGCGAACTCACATTGATCGCGAAATAAACTCATATATGAAACAAATTCATATTGCTATATGAAACAAATTCATATTGATCAACAGGTGTTTATCTCCCACTTGGATCAGTGAACGGAAACAAATTCTCCAGTCCTACTGAAAGATTGTGAGAAATAGGACCATTAGGAGTCTTCAATTCCAATAATTGAGTCTCCCACTAGGAAATTCTTTGTTCTAGAATGTTGAGTTTAGACACACTCCTACTATTTGTTCATCAATGAACATTCCCTTTTGGAGCGTTCAATGTACCAAATGGAAATGTTTCATTTCCTTTTGGTTTTAGTTTCTCATGCTTATGAGAAATATTTTGAAAAAAGTAACTAACTCCCAGAGTCATAAGTCATTGTGGACTGGTTCACTATTTGTCCATGACTTATAGGGTCTTGAAGTGTCTAATTATAAGGGCACTTGGTTAAGTATATGTATTAGAATAGCATATTCTCAACACAAAATTGAGAAATTCATATGACACATCATATACATAACCATATCCAATGAGGTTTTATTCATCTTTCGTTACAAGACTTTGAACTAATCAAATAGATATACTTGACCACAGTCAGTTATTGATTTCATTTTCTGTCTCATAGATTCTCACAAGTTTACAATTACTTCCAAAGTAAATAAAAGCTTTGGACTTGTGAGAAAACAGAAAGGACAAGCTCACAACTAATGAAATTGTTAGTAATGAAATATTAGGCCTCTTGCTATGCCCTAACATTCTTTGAACCAAGAAATTTTGGGATGAATTAATTGCAATGAAAAACTAGCTCGTAAGCTTACATATTTATTGTGGTGTTATCGGCTAGGCAAATTTCATACAGGGGTAGGTAGAATTGCGCTAATCACAGTCTCAAAATACATTTTCTTGTGAGTCTGTTCATTATATTTCACCCGTATATGCCTAGTTTTCTATGCTACATATCTCAAAGATATAGCATAAATAACACAACAGTTTTGATGTTCAGCACATAGAACAAGGGAACTATCCACAATGTAGCCAGATTTATGATAAGTTGTTCCTAACAATTCACTGAGTACTTATAAAGTATAAGACCTAATCATAAAGGGATTTTAATGCACATACCAAGTTGACTTGAAAAACCGAAGCTTTTAGCACATTGTGGAAAAATATAAAGTTTGACTATCACATAGTGGTACTTATCAAGTGTCAATACCCTTGACTTCAACTCTTGAGTTATTACAAAAATAACCATGATTTGATGTAAAATCAAATGGTATCCCACAAAAGCTCCTACGTTTTTAAACATGAGGACAAACGTTTGATCTTCAGCTTAGGGCGATCTCGAGATTAGTGATCCTTTTGTGACAATTGTAGCACATAACTATCACAATGTTAAATTGCAGTTGCCACATATACGTCTGTCCTCTTTTATTTTATCAGTGGTATTGCCCTTTTGTACTTAGACCTACATGATCCTTGCTTATTAGTCTCGGCTACATAAGCTTGACCAACAGCCCTTCTGGTTAAAAGGCATTCTTCACCACCTCCAATTGACGCTTAACATTTGGAATGTGTCAACATTTCCTTTTCGTGTCAAGATGACAATCATATGAACTTAGCTCAGATTGCAATGATGTGATAACAACATACGTTTGTTGACCATCAATGAGAATGTGGCCAATTGCCTTCAATTCTCAAATTATGTTCGACATCTCAAAAATGCTATCACTCAGTAGCATTAAGACTTTCGTGACATATGTTGAACTCAATATAAGCTGACTTAGCTTAAAAATAGAAATTCCACTGAACTTCTCTTTCAAGCTTTTGAAATCCCCACATCAATAGGTCAAATTTCATAACAAGCAATGAGGTATTATGCACAATGCCCAGCAACGTAATACGAGCAATGGCATTTTTCTAGCCTGATAGCCTCTACCTCCTATGTTGAGTAGTGTTACACCCACTTGGTTCACCACTACACAATCCAGTGATTCAAGCACCTAGTTGTTCCTCAAGGATATTCTGAACTTTTTGATGCCACTGCAATCATCACTGTTCATTTTTCCTTTGGTGAAGGGCAATAATGATATTTAGGCTATTACTATTAATAACCTTAACATAGACGATTTGATGTTCAATACTAGCACATATTAAATAATTTTGCTAGATCAAGTCTTAAATGTAACTAATAGATACAAGATATAAAATCAGCAGATCGTAGTACTATTAGAGATATGTCCTAATGCTGTATAGTTAGATGACCTATGTAGGGCATTTTGATGTAAATATATGTTTTATTAATGGCATTTTGAGTTGACATTCATATTCTCCATCTTATATTGTATGAATGTGTTCTTATGTTTTTAATAGAAGAAATATATTCTAAAAGTTGTTTAGAATATCTTGGCGTATTTCTTTAATATGATTAGCATTAAAAGTTATTCATAGTCCTTAGATTATTCAACCGGGACTAGAATAATCATTTATGGACTATCATATGTAGTTACTTTTGATTAATATATGATATTAATGATAAAGGATGGCGAGCCTCGAGCCATAATAGCATGGGATGCGATTAACTTACATATGAATGATTATTAATGGAATAGATCATTGAATGTGGCATGAGTAATAAACTACATGACTTTGGATTAATAGTTTTATTACTCGTTGCGATTGTGCAAGTAATCCTCTGACTTGAGAAAATTACTGTTGTTTGATATATTGGGGTTTAGATTTTAGCATTAGGACAATACTTGTCTTTATTTATAAAGATGGGTTACGACCTTTTGCAGTTTACTCCTTAGGTATAGAGATTGACAGGTAATTGTCAAGATAGGATCTGTTAACTTCCGATAGGAAGCGATGTCCTATGCAATCTAATTTCGGTAGTTAAATGAGGAAGTTCTTGGCCAAGGCATGATGATGAAAAGGAATATTTCCATGAATGTCATCTCTCATTCTACCGTTTAGATCTAAGCATAGAATCAAACCAATAGACTTAATCATATCATGGTCTTTATTCGATCGGGACATATTAATGGAAGGATCGTAGTGCATGTTAATTCGCGACTGTAAATAGATTCATAAGAGATTGACTTCATTACCGTATATATTGTCTTGATATGTTACTAGACGTCACTCTAGAACATGAGCGTGTTCCGAGAATGACGGGGACATTTTCGGAATAGATTAAAAGGGTTCAATGGTCCCTCATCGCTATACGGTGGTGAATCTAGAAAGTCACACACGTTCGAGTATCATGAATAGAGTTTCTTTAATGAGCTTACAATAAGTTTAGAAACGTTAAGGAGTTAACGTTGTTGTATTTGGTCATTAAGTAGTAATGGGCCAAAAGTATAATTATTGAAAGTATTAGGGCCAAAGTATAAATATAGAGAGTTAGTTTCCAATAAATTAATCTAATATTGATTAGGATTAATTTAATTATAATCTATGGCTAAGATTTAATCTTGTTTAAATCTATGGCTAGGATTTGGCAAGATTAAGTGGAAAATTCCATAATTTTCCACTATCACCTACAACCCAAAAAACAAATAATTACATAAGACACCAAGTTGCATAGTAGACATAAATGCATGGAAAGCTACAATTTCATGACACAAGGTTGTCTTGAAAGCTTGAATGCATGGAAGACATCAAATGCACAAGACACAAGTATGCATAGATAACATATATGCATAGAAAGCAAGAAGAAAAATCAGAATTTTCAAGACAACACAAGAGAGCAAAATCTGAAATTTTTTTCTCTCTCTTTTCTCTCCAAATTTCGGCCATGGCTTGTTAGACAAGGAGGAGTTGTTCTCTTGCTTTCTAAACTTGTGTAAGCTCATATTTCCATCCAAATAGCTAGTACATACATTTGGTTTGTGGAGGAGAAGCTCTTGGATGCTTGGGTGGACAAACTAGTGCTTTTGCAAGGTGTGAAAGGCTTGTCAACATTCTTGTGGTGCTTCTTCATCTTCTTGGCTGAATCTTCAAGAGATATAACTTGATAACTCTTGTTCATTCATGTATATGGTTATATATGTAGTAGATATGTTGATTACATGGACTAGACATTAGGTATTATGGTGAATACAAATGTTATGGTGCTAGAAATTTTTGAAATCATGGTTTTGCTTCCACCTAGCTCATTCTGTATGTTGTGATTCACCTATTGCAATGGTCCTTTCAATTGGTATCAAAGCCTTGTTTGTGTAGTCCATGTAATCACATATATATGCTAAAGTTTTCAAGAGTTTTGAGCACAAGAGAACTAGAACACAATCTTTGCATGAATAGATGCTTAGAAATTTTGTGCAACTTAACTGTCCACTGTTTTTGTATGGCTATTTTGACTGCACAAATGTTGTTGTTTATGGCTATTTTTGGACATATTATGCTATAGAGATAGTAGAACATTTTATCCTTTAATATGCATCTCCTAATTTCGTGGTTAAGGATCTCATTTAGATCAATTTATGCAACCTCACTGATTCTCGTGCTATTCTGGATAGACTGCATAGTGTCTCCTCCGAGAGGCAGAACTCAGTGAGTTTAACTCCAAATTGAGCTCTATTTGATTCTAATACTATCTACACTCGAAGAGCTATCTCTCTGCAAAATTTTAGAATTTTTTGAGAACTGAAGATATATTAAATGAGTCAAATCAGTCGGTATATGTGCAGCAGATTTATGATATGTCATAAAATTGTAAGCTATGACAAACTAAGAACTCAAATCGGGCCATGAAACAATAAAGGGTTTGTGTTCGGCCTTATTCAAAAAATATGTGTTTAACATGGTTTTATTGAGTTCTTTTATGTGTTGTTTAACATGACATGTTAAAAAGTCAAAATATGAAACTTGTTGCACTGCTTGTTTACTATCTAACTTGTATTGCTTAATTGATTATGTATGTGATGCATTTACTTTGCTTTATGAGTTTGTGTGGATGAATGGATGGTGAATTTGATTATGGACTTGTTAGTGGATGAATGATTGGTTGTAATTTCATTAGATGGCTTTGTAACTAATTTAATCGTTCGTTTGGGTTGTAATAGAGACATAAGTCTCAATTTACTTTTCTTGCACATGAGAGAATTTTGTAGTGAGGCATATTGTATGTAAATCTTCAAGAGGCTTGCAAGAAGATCATTCAAAGGCGTTCAAGGTATTGTGAAGCCATTGGATGTTCGGTAAAATCAAGAAGTCAAGATTGTAGAAGGCATTGGATGTGCTTATTAGGTTTAGGGCTTTTCTTGATTTAATCTAGTCCAAGTCCGTGATCCACCATCATATGTGTTGCATATTTGCTATTTTATTTGCTATATGTGACATTAGCTTATTTAATAGTCTTATATGCATATGTGAGATCTTAGAATGTTTCAAACCTCCCTACGTGCAAACTCACATTAGATTTAAACGGTAAAAAAGTTTATCGTAGCCCACCGCCATCCTAGAAGTTATTAACTTAAAATGGTTATTTCTTGTCTAACCCAAAGGTAGAAAGATATAGCTCACGATAAGTTTCAATGAGATTCTAGCATACATAGTGATGTAGTTGTGTACCAATATCATGTGGCCAAGAACACATTAAAGTTGAGGTCATAGGATTCAAATTGTCGCATAACGTTTAGATGGCGGATTTGATCTAACTAGATCACTTAGTCAATATGGCACTAAAACTGAGATTAAAGTGATTTAGGGGCTAAAATTGACCATATCCTATTTAGTGAAATAGATAGCAAATGGTTGTTAACTCTTGAACGCATATTTCAATAATGCACTAAAGCTGAGAGATATCCGTGTTAAGAGAAATTGGTCACTTACTAAGGAGTCTTTTAGATTCACAATTCTCACTTAGGGAGTGTGATTTTCGATAAAATTAGTGGGAGGTACTATTTAATTATAGTCCATATTAAATAGTCTTGCATGTTTATATTAACTTGCAATCTTATTTTCTGCATTATTTATTTTCCTGCAGTTTATCATGGCTTCTTTTTCAAACCCGTTATCTCGTATTTTTTTATAAGAATATGTTAACTGGACCAAATTTCAAAGACTGGTTTCGTAATCTTCAAATCATTTTGAGAATGGAAAAAATTTATTATGTTCTGGAAAAAGACCCCCCGGCTACACTGCCCCGCCACTGCCACTGAGGCAGAGCGTGAAACTTATGAAGAATAGGTTGAACATGACTTAAGGGCTAAGAGCTACATTCTCGCTTCTATGAATAACGATCTGCAACTTCAATATAAGAATATGTCTGATGTCGCTATCATGATTCGAAATTTGCGAGAATTGTATGGTGAGCAAAGTCGCGTTGTTAGATACGAGATATCTAAAGAATTGTTTAGGGCTCGGATGGATGAGGGTTCTGATGTGAGCAAACATACCCTTAGAATGATTGGTCTGATCACTCAGCTTGAGGAGTTTGACTTCACAATGGACTATCAGCTCCAGACTGATCTAATTCTACAATCTCTGCCACTGTCGTTTAGCCAATTCATCATAAATTTTCAAATGAACAAGTTGGAGGCTTCTTTACCCGAATTGTTGAACATGTTGACCACTGCACAAGGTCAAATGAAGGGTAAAGGAAAGGAGACCGTTCTTGCTGTTGTTTCTTCTTCTGGCTCTAAGTCGAAAAACAAGAAGAAGAAGAAGAACAAAAAGAAAGTCTCTACTCCAAAGGCTTTTGGTGGGGTGGTTAAGCCAAAAGGGAAAGTTGTCACTCCTAAGGGGACATGTTATCACTGCAAGAATGATGGTCACTGGAAAAGGAACTGCCCTTTATACCTCCAAGAACTGAAGGAGCAGCGAGCTAAAGTAGCTGCTGAGAAAGGTAATGATTCTTTTGCTTTTGTGATTGAGACTTATTTGTCTATTAGTCATCATTATACTTCTTAGATTTTAGATTCTAGTGCTACATCTCATATTTGTGCTTGTAAACAAATTCTAATTGATCCGAGTGTGCTTGGAAAGCGGCAGGTTGTTTTGAAAGTTGACAATGGTGCAAGTGTTATCACTTTGGCTAAAGGAAAAGTGCATGTAGATATGCCTACAGGGCATGTCTTGATTTTGAAAGATGTTTTGTTTGTACCATAAGCTTTTAGGAATATAGTGTCTATTCCTAGGCTTACTAAGGAAGGTTATGAATTTTCCTTTATTAATGACTTGTGTAATATTCTCTATTGTAATGAATATATCAGCAAGGCCATTTTGGCGAACGGACTTTATCATCTTGACATGAATGAATGTATGCATATAGATTCTACTTTCACTTCCACTTCAAAACAAAAATGACCTAGAGATAATCAAATCAATCCTAAACAATTATGGCACTTAAGACTTGGTCATATCAATGATAAAAGAATTACAAGTATGGCTCAAAATGAACTTATTGGTTCATTGGGATTTGAGCCCAGCCCTACATGCGAATCATGTATCCTTGGTAAAATGACTAAGTCACCTTTTATTGGACAAGGTGTAAAAGCTACCGAATTGTTAGCATTGATACATTGTCACGCCCCAACTCGACCCCACCTACGATCAGTCAGGACGCAACGGAATTTCGGCAGCATAACGACAGTAAACAGATTTCCGAGGTTCTAAACCAACCTCATTAAACATCATACATCCAGTAATTCCTCAATACAAACAACAACATACAACACAACCATATTATACAATAAAACATCCTCGTTATACGCCTCCGTTCCAACATGACATACAATACCTCAACTTTATCATACATTTCAAAAGTAAGTTGAGACACAACTACAACTTAACCATAGACAAAAGGAAACCGCTAAGTTAACATCATTTGGTTCATCATCTTTTCAATATCTATTACATTAAGAACCATAAGACATATAAAGTCTATTAAACTAATATACAAGACATTTAACAACATAGAATCATGGATAAGACTCAGGGACATATGACTCATCCACGAAAGGCACATTTTCCACATTCTCCTCTTCAGGAGGCACGTACCCGTAATCTTGAGAAAGTACACCTGAAACATGCATTAATAGAGAGTGAGCTTATATACATAAGCGCAGTGAGGATCCGATAGATCTCGACAGTATTCACTACGCTCCTTGGATTTAGTCCTTTGAGCAAGTAAACACACAACAACAATAAATAACATAAATAAAGCTATCATCACATAACTATATAACCAATCAATAAGGATACTCTATTTGGTGTAGCTCCAAACGCCATCACGATCTCAACCGTTCTTCTTATAACTCCCCATTACTCACGCACCCGAGGTACCTCACTAGCCCCTTCCCTCCATGACATCTCCGTCATGCGAGTTGGGGGTAGCCTATGGCAGTCATGCCGTTATCAACCCGACAACCCGACGCTGCCCGAGAGGTGGCACACACATACCAAGACTCCATATTCATCAATCATCATGCAAGCATAAATCAATCAATCAATTGGGAGATCAGCAACAAGAGTGCCCGATTCCCGCATTCAATAATAATCAATCAATAACATCAATATAACATCAATATTAAATTAAACAACAAACAACGTAGTTAGATGACAAAGTAGGCCATCTAACCGGACATGCATAATATACATAATTAAACCCTAAATTACTCAACAACGACTCACCATTCATCACTCGAACACTACCCAACCATCTAAGGCATCGTTCAAGAAATTAAAGAATGACAACCTAAACTTCTAAAATTCATAACTTACAATCTACTAATCCAAACATTGCCAAATCAGTTCCTATCACTCACCCATTCAACCTACTACATTAGCCCTCTCGGAAATCCACCATAACACCTCTAAATCATGCCCGATAACCCTAAAATCCTAAGATGTCATGGCTGGATTTTCCGGATTTTCACACAAACAATGTAATCGAAAATTAGGCATTACAACAGCGCTAACACGTAATTATCAAGTATTTAGAAATCGACGGCAATCGATTTCGATCAACACAACTCATTTAATTCAACTTTGAACATTTTAATCAAAATTAAATACCCGGAAAATAAAAATTATGCTATATCCGACAGAAACTCGTAGTATTAGTATATAATGATCCCTAGCATGCAAGGAGCAATAATCTAACATCAGATTACAATTCTAACGGTTCAATCTTCATTTATACGCAAAAACACAAAAATGACATTTTGAGATCTAGAATTTTTCTCTCACCTTAGATGCGATATAAGCCTAGGAATGCGTGCAATGCGTGCCCAACAAGCAGAATCCAAGTCGGTGCGAAGTTTCACGGACAAAAACTAGGTTTTTCTTTGAAAAATTGGATTGAAAGCTTGAGTTTTCTCTTCTCTTTTTCTCTCCTCAACCTCACGGCAATGTGTGTGTGTGTGATGGTGTTTTTGTGTTGTGTGAGTGTGTGTTGAGGACATTAGCTTATAAGGTCAATTATTTAATTAAAGTCAAAGTTATTTTTAATAGGTATTTTTGTGTTTTGAATGACTTTAATTGCATTTTAGTGCTCACCAAGTTAAAATTAATTATGCAACCCCCAAGATATCTCAAGTGAGTTATTTTTAGGTGACAAGAAGTTTTACATTCAAAGAATTCCACCCGAGTCGGCTTAAAACTCGATTTTTGCAAAAGTCGGTGTAAAAACCCTAATAAATTCTTAAGCCGATTTTAAAACCGTTTTCATCAAACACAGGTCTATTAAAGTCCGTGGACTAGGTCTAGAAGGGTTAAAAAGACCAGTTTCAAAATTATAGCGGACGTGTTTCGAAAACACTATTCACTGAAAATCGACGATAAAATTTCCGACTCCGTTTTTGATGAAAATTTCATGAATGCACATTTAGCACGTATTAGGAGTATTGAAATCAAAATTATAACTTTCTAGGTCCTATAGCACATAAACAGGTCATATGCACGCAAAACGAGGTAAAGCACGTAAAACGAGATAAGCAAGAAAGTGGGGTTTCACATTCTCCCCCCCTTATAGAAATTTCGTCCTCGAAATTCTTACTTGATGTACGGAATAGATCTGGGTATTGCTGCTGCATCTGATCTCGTCTCTCCCACGTAGCTTCCTCAATGCCGTGATGCTTCCACAACACCTTAACCATCGGAATCCTCTTCGACCTCAACTCTCGGTCCATCTGATCTAGAATACGAATCGGATGCTCGTCATAAGTCAAATTCTCTCGAAGCTGTAACGGCTCTGGCTCAAGAATATGAGAAGGATCCGGATTGTATTTCCGCAAATTAGACACGTGAAACACATCGTGGACATTAGAGAAGTTCTCCGGTAAAGCCAACCGATATGCCAACTTACCAACCCTGCCAGTAATCTCAAACGGCCCAACAAATCTCGGACTCAGCTTACCACCTTTACCATAACGAACAAACCCCTTTCGAGGAGACAATCTCAAGAAAACCCGATCTCCAACTGCAAACTCCAAGTCTCGACGACGCTTATCAGCATAACTCTTGAATCTACTCTGCGCTGTAAGCATTCTCTGCCTGATCAACTGAACATTCTCGATCTTCTCAAGAAGTTCTGGCATAATAGTCGGATCAACAGTCTTCATCTCTTCTACCTCGTCCCAATACAAAGGTGAACGGCACTTACGACCGTAAAGAGCTGCAAAAGGTGCCATTCCAATAGTAGCTTGATAACTATTGTTATAGGCAAACTCGGCAAGTGATAGATGTTTCTCCCAGTTCTTCCCGAAGTCCAGAACACAAGCCCTAAGCATATCTTCCAGAATCTGAATAGTCCGCTCAGACTGACCGTCGGTCTGTGGATGATACGCGGTACTGAAGTTCAACTGAGTACCCAAAGTCTCCTGAAGTTTCTCCCACAAACGAGAAGTAAATCGAGGATCTCGATCAGAGACAATACTAGATGGAATACCGTGAAGTCTAACAATCTGATCCAGATAGAGATCCGTCAGCTTTGTAACCTCATCTCCTAACCTCATGGCAATAAAATGAGCTGTCTTCGTCAAACGATCCACGACAACCCAAACTGCATCATTACCCCTCGGTGATCTAGGCAACCCAGTGACGAAGTCCATCGTAATATGCTCCCATTTCCACTCTGGTATAGCCAACGGCTGAAGCAAACCTGCTGGTCGTTGATGCTCGGCTTTCACTCTCTGACAAGTCAAACATCTAGACACAAACTGAGCAACCTCCCTCTTCATGTTGTTCCACCAGTAATGCTGTTTCAAATCCCGATACATCTTGGTTCCACCGGGATGAATAGTATATTTAGAATTATGAGCTTCCTCCAGAATACCTCGTCTCAAGCCCGGTTCATCGGGAACACAAACCCTGTTCCGAAACCGAAGAATACCATCCTCATGCACTTTAAAGTCAGACTGATCATCCGAAATCTGATCCTTGATCTTCTGAAGGTTAACATCAAGCTGCTGAGCTTCCCTGATCTGAGACAACAATAAAGGCTGAATACGGAGATGTGAACACATCACCCCAACCTGAGTGAACTCTGGTCTCCAATAACTAAACTCCTCAAGAACCTCCCACTTCTTGACAGCCAAACAAGAAATACTAGCCTTCCGGCTGAGAGCATCTGCCACAACATTTGCCTTTCCAGGCAGATAATTGATAGAACAATTATAATCTCCAAGAAGCTCCATCCACCTCCGCTGGCGCATATTCAACTCCTTCTGTGAGAATAAGTACTTAAGACTCTTATGATCAGTGAAAATCTCGAACTTACTGCCCCACAGATAATGACGCCACTTCTTCAGTGCGAAGACAACTGCTGCCAACTCAAGATCATGAGTCGGATAATTCACCTCATAAGGCTTCAACTTCCTGGAAGCATAGGCAATAACTCGGCCATCCTGCATAAGAACACATCCCAAGCCCTCCTTGGATGCATCGCTGTAAATGACCATATTATCGGTCCCCTCTGGTAGAGCAAGTACTGGAGCGGTAGTTAACCTCTTTTTCAACTCCTGAAATCCACTCTCACACTTCTCGTCCCAATTAAAGATAGTCCGTTTCTGAGTCAACTTAGATAGTGGCCCCGCAATCTTTGAGAAGTCCTTGACAAACCTACGGTAATAACCCGCCAAGCCAAGAAAGCTACGGACATCAGTAACACTCTCTGGCCGCTTCCAAGACATCACCGATTCAATCTTAGTGGGATCTACAGAAATACCACTCTGTGTAATAACATGGCCAAGAAAAGAAATCCGTTGCAGCCAAAATTCACATTTGCTGAACTTGGCAAACAACCGATGCTCCTGCAACTTCTCTAGTACAAGCCGTAGATGTTGCTCGTGCTCCAATTCAGATTTAGAATAGACCAAGATATCATCAATAAAAATCACCACGAACTGGTCCAAGTACGGCTGAAAGACTCGATGCATAAGATCCATGAATGCTGCCGGTGCATTAGTCAATCCAAAGGGCATGACAACAAACTCATAATGCCCGTACCGAGTCCTGAAGGCAGACTTCGGAACATCGTCTGAGCGAATCCGAAGCTGATAATACCCCTGCCTCAAATCAAACTTAGAGTAGACTTTGGCTCCCTGGAGTTGATCAAACAACTCATCAATCAGTGGCAAAGGATATTTATTCTTGATAGTCACCTGATTCAAACCACGGTAATCAATACATAACCTCAAGGTGCCATCCTTCTTCTTCACGAACAAAACAGGAGCTCCCCAAGGTGAAGAACTCTGCTGAATAAATCCTTTCTTCAACAACTCCTGTAACTGAGTCTTCAACTCCTTCAACTCAGCTGGTGCCATCCGGTACGCCGATTTAGAAATAGGTTGAGTACCGGGAACAAGATTAATCACAAACTCTATATCCCTAACTGGCGGCAATCCTGGCAACTCCTCGGGAAATACATTAGGATATTCCCGGATAATAGGGACTTCCTCAAGCTGTAGCTTAACAGATGGCTTGTTGATCAAATAAGCTAGATAACCCGAACACCCCTTACTCACCAACTTAACGGCTTTAGTTGCTGAGATAACGAAACTCGTCTTAGCACCCCGGTTACCCGCTACCTCAACTACTGGCTGATCTGGCAAACGAAACTGTACTACCTTGGTTCTACAGTTCAACTGGGCATCATACTTAGAAAGCCAATCCATACCCAAGATAACATCATACCCCCGGATAGGAAATAAAATAAGGTCCGAAGGAAAACTATGCCCCTTAACATGTATTATACAATCCTTACATACTAAGCCAGTAACATACTTATCAGTCAAAGAGGTACTAATTTCAACCACATAAGGCAATCTTTCAGGTTGCAATTTAACACGTTGCACACAAGCAGGAGTAATGAAAGAATGCGTAGCACCAGAATCAATCAACACTTTAACAAGTTGATCAAGTATAAGAAAGTTACCTTCCACAACTGCAGTCTCCTCAGGCATCTCCTCTAAGTCAACTGCATAAGCCCGAGCCTGAACCCGTTGCTGCTGTGGTACACTGCCCGTAGGCCTACCCTGGTAACCCTGAGTCGCTGCCCGACCCTCAGTCCTCGCATACTTAGGGCAATCCTTCGCCCTATGCTCGCTGCTACCACAACCCAAACATGTCCCTGCCTTTACCCTGCAGTCGGACTCTACATGCCCTGGGCGCTTGCAGTAATTACACTGCGATGATGTGGCACTAACACTGCCCCTAGAATAACCAGAAGCTGAAGAAGCAGCTGATACAGCCTGCTGCTGAGGTCTCACCACACTAGGCCTATACTGACCCTGAGACTGGGCTGGCCTATACTGAGTCTGAACCTGATATGGCCTCTGCTGAAACTGAGGCCGATAGTAACTCTGCTGACCCTGTGGCCTATAAGAACCCTGCTGGGCAGGTGGCCTGTAGACAACCTGCTGTACTGGAGGCCTATATAAAACCTGCTGGCCCTGTGGCTGATACGGCCTCTTACTAGGCTGACTGGAGACAATCTGATCCCCTTTCCTCTTCTCTAATCTAGAAGCTGCATCAAAAGCCTCAGTGAAGATATCATAACGATTCAGAGCCATCACATCCTGAATCTCGGGCCGCAACCCCAACATAAACCTGCGAGTCCTCCGCTCCTCGTCTACCACATACTCCGGTGCATACCGGGACAATCGAGTAAATGTGGCCTCATATTGAGCCACTGTAGCATCTCCCTGGACCAAGGCTAGAAACTCGGCCTCTCTCCGTTCCCTGCAAATCCTCGGGACATACTTTGCTCGGAAAGCCATCAGAAAGGTACCCCAAACATAAGGAATACCCTGTGCCGCCCAGCTAGTCCTTACCGTGCGCCACCACTCCTCTGCCTCGTCATCTAACAAATACACGGCAAAAGAGACTTTCTGCTCATCAGTATAGCCAAGTGGATCATAAATCTTCTCCAACTTGCTAATCCATACCTCCGCCTTCCTATCATCCGGCTCCCCCTGAAATCTCGGTGGGTGATATCCTAAAAAATCCTTCAGGGTACCACGCCCGTGGTTACCACCCTGAATATTCAGAAGCTGAGCCTGCATAGCCTGATTCTGGGCAGCCTGCCCTGCTAATAACTGTGCCTGACTAGCCACTAACTCTGCAATCCGCTCCATAGCTGCTCCTAATCGGTCATCACCCCCATCACGGCCCGGTGCCACGTTACTCGGAGTCTCATCAGTCAACTCAGACCTACCTCTGGTTCTCGGTCGACCGGCCATTCTACTAATCAAAGAGTTAGCACAGTTATAGCACGTAGACAGGTTATAAACAACTATTAACACATAAATAACAAACTCATATAAAACACATAAACAAATTGATCACATAATCACATAAGCACTTAAATCACATAATCACTTAATCAATTAATCATACCAATACATATTTCATTTTTCTTTCCTTTCATACATATTTCATGCTAAGACCATTACCCACATTCCGAGAATACCCCGGCTGACAACTAACATGAGCTCTGATACCACTTAAACTGTCACGCCCCAACTCGACCCCACCTACGATCAGTCAGGACGCAACGGAATTTCGGCGGCATAACGACAGTAAACAGATTTCCGAGGTTCTAAACCAACCTCATTAAACATCATACATCCAGTAATTCCTCAATACAAACAACAACATACAACACAACCATATTATACAATAAAACATCCTCGTTATACGCCTCCGTTCCAACATGACATACAATACCTCAACTTTATCATACATTTCAAAAGTAAGTTGAGACGCAACTACAACTTAACCATAGACAAAAGGAAACCGCTAAGTTAACATCATTTGGTTCATCATCTTTTCAATATCTATTACATTAAGAACCATAAGACATATAAAGTCTATTAAACTAATATACAAGACATTTAACAACATAGAATCATGGATAAGACTCAGGGACATATGACTCATCCACGAAAGGCACATTTTCCACATTCTCCTCTTCAGGAGGCACGTACCCGTAATCTTGAGAAAGTACACCTGAAACATGCATTAATAGAGAGTGAGCTTATATACATAAGCCCAGTGAGGATCCGATAGATCTCGACAGTATTCACTACGCTCCTTGGATTTAGTCCTTTGAGCAAGTAAACACACAACAACAATAAATAACATAAATAAAGCTATCATCACATAACTATATAACCAATCAATAAGGATACTCTATTTGGTGTAGCTCCAAACGCCATCACGATCTCAACCGTTCTTCTTATAACTCCCCATTACTCACGCACCCGAGGTACCTCACTAGCCCCTTCCCTCCATGACATCTCCGTCATGCGAGTTGGGGGTAGCCTATGGCAGTCATGCCGTTATCAACCCGACAGCCCGACGCTGCCCGAGAGGTGGCACACACATACCAAGACTCCATATTCATCAATCATCATGCAAGCATAAATCAATCAATCAATTGGGAGATCAGCAACAAGAGTGCCCGATTCCCGCATTCAATAATAATCAATCAATAACATCAATATAACATCAATATTAAATTAAACAACAAACAACGTAGTTAGATGACAAAGTAGGCCATCTAACCGGACATGCATAATATACATAATTAAACCCTAAATTACTCAACAACGACTCACCATTCATCACTCGAACACTACCCAACCATCTAAGGCATCGTTCAAGAAATTAAAGAATGACAACCTAAACTTCTAAAATTCATAACTTACAATCTACTAATCCAAACATTGCCAAATCAGTTCCTATCACTCACCCATTCAACCTACTACATTAGCCCTCTCTGAAATCCACCATAACACCTCTAAATCATGCCCGATAACCCTAAAATCCTAAGATGTCATGGCTGGATTTTCCGGATTTTCACACAAACAATGTAATCGAAAATTCGGCATTACAACAGCGCTAACACGTAATTATCAAGTATTTAGAAATCGACGGCAATCGATTTCGATCAACACAACTCATTTAATTCAACTTTGAACATTTTAATCAAAATTAAATACCCAGAAAATAAAAATTATGCTATATCTGACAGAAACTCGTAGTATTAGTATATAATGATCCCTAGCATGCAAGGAGCAATAATCTAACATCAGATTACAATTCTAACGGTTCAATCTTCATTTATACGCAAAAACACAAAAATGACATTTTGAGATCTAGAATTTTTCTCTCACCTTAGATGCGATATAAGCCTAGGAATGCGTGCAATGCGTTCCCAACAAGCAGAATCCAAGTCGGTGCGAAGTTTCACGGACAAAAACTAGGTTTTTCTTTGAAAAATTGGATTGAAAGCTTGAGTTTTCTCTTCTCTTTTTCTCTCCTCAACCTCACGGCAATGTGTGTGTGTGTGATGGTGTTTTTGTGTTGTGTGAGTGTGTGTTGAGGACATTAGCTTATAAGGTCAATTATTTAATTAAAGTCAAAGTTATTTTTAATAGGTGTTTTTGTGTTTTGAATGACTTTAATTGCATTTTAGTGCTCACCAAGTTAAAATTAATTATGCAACCCCCAAGATATCTCAAGTGAGTTATTTTTAGGTGACAAGAAGTTTTACATTCAAAGAATTCCACCCGAGTCGGCTTAAAACTCGATTTTTGCAAAAGTCAGTGTAAAAACCCTAATAAATTCTTAAGCCGATTTTAAAACCGTTTTCATCAAACACAGGTCTATTAAAGTCCGTGGACTAGGTCTAGAAGGGTTAAAAAGACCAGTTTCAAAATTATAGCGGACGTGTTTCGAAAACACTATTCACTAAAAATCGACGATAAAATTTCCGACTCCGTTTTTGATGAAAATTTCATGAATGCACATTTAGCACGTATTAGGAGTATTGAAATCAAAATTATAACTTTCTAGGTCCTATAGCACATAAACAGGTCATATGCACGCAAAACGAGGTAAAGCACGTAAAACGAGATAAGCAAGAAAGTGGGGTTTCACATACATAGTGATATTTGTGGACCATTTAGAGAAATGGCTCGCGGTGGTTATTACTACTTCATAACTTTTACTGATGATTATTCACGGTATGGTTATGTATACTTAATGAAGTATAAGTCTGAAGCTTTTGAAAAGTTCAAAGAGTTTAAGGTTGAAGTAGAAAACCAACTAGGAAAAAGTGTTAAAACTTTACGATCTGATCGTAGAGGTGAATACTTGTGTACTGAGTTTATTGACTATCTCAAAGGGGTTGGTATACCATCACAAACAACACCACTTGCTATACCACAATTGAATGGGGTATCTGAACGAATGAATCATACATTAATGGATATGGTACAATCTATGATTAGTTACACCGATCTTCCCATTTCATTGTGGGGTCATGCACTTCTGACAGCTATATACTTGTTCAATAGGGTTCCAACTAAAGTTGTTCCTACTACTCCGTATGAGTTATGAGTTGGTAGGAAACCGAGTCTTA
This sequence comes from Ehretia macrophylla, assembly GCA_037974665.1. NCBI lineage: Eukaryota > Viridiplantae > Streptophyta > Magnoliopsida > Boraginales > Ehretiaceae > Ehretia > Ehretia macrophylla. The sequence continues at coordinate 4,017,188 of CM075766.1, forward strand.
ATCACATTAAGATTTAGGGATGTCTTGCTTTTGTTAAGAAACTTAAGACGGATAAGTTGGAAGCCAGATCTGATAAGGGTGGGTTTGTGGGATATCCTAAGGAAACTAAAGGGTATTATTTCTACTTTCCTAGTGATCAAAGAGTTGTGATCAGCCGTGATGTTATCTTTCTTGAAAAAGAGTTTGTTCAAGAAGGTGGCAGCGGGAGGAAAATAGAAATAGAGGAAAGGTCCTCTGAACCACAAAAAGACCTGAATCAAGATCCCAAACCTGTTCAGCAAATTCCAGAACAAGTCATTACACAGGTTCCTCGTAGATCTGGTAGAGTATCCCATTCTCCTGAACGATATGGGTATCTTCTTGAGGAAGCACAAAAACTATTTGTGGTAGGGGATAACGATCATATTGATGATCCTACTACTTATGAGGAAGTGATACGTGATATCGATTCCGAGAAATGGAAACAGGCAATGCAAATTGAAATAGACTCCATGTACTCCAATGATGTTTGGACCTTGGTAGACCCGCCTGAAGGAATTGTACCTATAGGTTACAAATGGGTCTTCAAGAGAAAACTTGGAGTTGATGGAAAAGTTGAGACTTTTAAAGCAAGGCTAGTTGCAAAAGGTTTTCGTCAGAAACAAGGTGTTGACTACGACGAAACTTTTTCACCTGTAGCCATGCTTAAGTCCATTCGCATTATGCTTGCTATTGTAGCATACTATGATTATGATATTTGGCAGATGGATGTCAAAACTGCGTTCTTGAATGGATATCTAGATGAAGATATCTATATGGAGCAGCCTTTTGGTTTTGAATTCAAGGATCATAAAGTATGCAAGCTTAAAAGATCAATTTATGGTCTTAAACAAGCTTCTCAGTCTTGGAACATCCGATTCAATAATGAGATCAAACAGTTTGGTTTCATAAGTAATGAAGATGAACAATGTGTTTACAAGAAGGTTAGTGGGAATGCGACCACTTTTCTAATCTTGTATGTTGATGACATTCTCATTATGGGAAATGACACGGGTCATATGATGTCCACGAAAATTTGGTTAAGTAATAATTTTTCCATGAAAGATTTGGGAGAAACCACTTATATTTTGGGGATTCGTATCTATAGAGATAGAACGAAAAGATTAATGGGCTTATCTCAGAGCATGTACATAAAGAGGATCTTGAAGAAATTCAAGATGGAAAGTTCTAAGAAATGTCTCTTGCCTATGAGGCACGATGTACACCTTTCTAAGGAAATGTCTCCTAAAACCGACAAGGAAAGGCAACGCATGGATAGAGTGCCTTATGCTTCCGCGATAGGCAATCTCATGTATGCTATGCTATGTACACGACCTGATCTTACTTATGCAGTAAGTATTATGAGCAGATATCAGTCCGATCCAGGTGAAGGACACTGGATTGCTGTAAAACATATCTTGAAGTACTTGCAAAGAATTAAGGATCTTGTCTTAATTTATGGAGGCGGTAAACTCCGTGTGGACGGATACACTGATTCAGATTTTCAATCTGATAAAGATGATAGAAAGTCTACATCTGGGTTTATCTTTGTATGGAATGGAGGGGCAGTCTGTTGGAAGAGTTTAAAACCGCCAGTAACTGCTGATTCCACAACTAAGTTGAATACATCACTGCATGTGATGCTGCAAATGAAGCAGTTTGGATAAGGAAGTTCTTGATAGAGCTCGAAGTAGTTCCATCCATTGAGTTACCGATACCGTTGTATTGCAATAACAATGGGACTATTGCACAAGCCAAGGAACCAAGATCTCACCAAAAATCCAAACATATTGAAAGGAGGTTTCATATTATTCGAGAGATTGTGGCGCGAAAGGATATTAGTTTGCAGAAAGTTCCTACATACAATAATGTAGCTGAACCACTCACCAAGCCTATGAGTCAGTCACAGCTGGATCATCATCTTGAAAAGATGGGTATGTGATACCATAGTATGATGCACTAGTTCTATGTAATGTAACATTAGTGCAAGTGGGAGATTGTTAGAGATATGCCCTAATGCAGTATAGTTAGATGACCTATGTAGGGCATTTTGATGTAAATATATGTTTTATTAATGGCATTTTGAGTTGACATTCATATTCTCCGTCTTATATTGTATGAATGTGTCTTTATGTTTTTCTTAGAAGAAATATATTCTAAAAGTTGTTTAGAATATCTTGGCGTATTTCTTTAATATGATTAGCATTAAAAGTTATTCATAGTCCTTAGATTATTCAACTAGGACTAGAATAATCAATTATGGACTATCATATGTAGTTACTTTTGATTAATATATGATATTAATGATAAAGGATGGCGAGCCTCGAGCCAAAATAGCATGGGATGCGATTAACTTACATATGAATGATTATTAGTGGAATAGATCATTGAATGTGGCATGAGTAATAAACTACATGACTTTGGATTAATAGTTTTATTACTCGTTGCGATTGTGCAAGTAATCCTCTGACTTGAGAAAATTACTGTTTGATATATTGGGGTTTAGATTTTAGCATTATGACAATACTTGTCTTTATTTATAAAGATGGGTTACGGCCTTTTGCAGTTTACTCATTCGGTATAGAGATTGACAAGTAATTGTCAAGATATGATCTGTTAACTTCTGATAGGAAGTGATGTCCTATGCGATCTAATTTCGGTAGTTGAATGAGGAAGTCCTTGGCCAAGGCATGATGATGGAAAGGAATATTTCTATGAATGACATCTTTCTTTCTACCGTTTAGATATAAGCATAGAATCGAACCAATAGACTTAATCATATCATGGTCTTTATTCGATCGGGACATATTAACGGAAGGATCGTATTGCACGTTAATTCACGACTGTAAATAGATTCACAAGAGATTGACTTCATTACCGTATATATTGTTTTGATATGTTACTAGACGTCACTCTAGAACGTGAGGGTATTCCGAGAATGACGGGGACATTTTCGGAATAGATTAAAAGGGTTTAATGGTCCCTCATTGTTATACAGTGGTGAATCTGGAAAGTCACACATGTTTGAGTGTCATGAATAGAGTTTCTTTAATGAGCTTACAATAAGTTTAGAAACGTTAAGGAGTTAAAGTTGTTATATTTGGTCATTAAGTAGTAATGGGCCAAAAGTATAATTATTGAAAGTATTAGGGCCAAAGTATAAATATAGAAAGTTAGTTTCCAATAAATTAATCTAATATTGATTAGGATTAATTTAATTATAATCTATGGCTAAGATTTAATCTTGTTTAAATCTATGGCTAGGATTTGGCAAGATTAAGTGCAAAATTCCATAATTTTCCACTATCACCTACAACCTAATAAACAAATAATTACACAAGACACCAAGTTGCATAGTAGACATAAATGCATGGAAAGCTACAATTTCATGACACAAAGTTGTCTTGAAAGCTTGAATGCATGGAAGACTTCAAATGCACAAGACACAAGTATGCATAGATAACATATATGCATAGAAAGCAAGAAGAAAAATCAGAATTTTCAAGACAACACAAGAGAGCAAAGTCTGAAATTTTTTTCTCTCTCTTTTCTCTCCAAATTTCGGCCATGGCTTGTTAGACAAGGAGGAGTTGTTCTCTTGCTTTCTAAACTTGTGTAAGCTCATATTTCCATCCAAACAGCTAGTACATACATTTGATTTGTGGAGGAGAAGCTCTTGGATGCTTGGGTGGACAAACTAGTACTTATGCAAGGCGTGAAAGGCTTGTCATCACTCTTGTGGTGCTTCTTCATCTTCTTGGCTGAATCTTCAAGAGGTATACTTTGATAACTCTTGTTCATTCATGTATATGGTTATATATGTAGTAGATATGTTGATTATATGGACTAGACATAAGGCATTATGGTGAATACAAATGTTATGATGCTGAAAATTTTTGAAATCATGATTTTGCTTCCACCTAGCTCATTATGTATGTTGTGATTCACCTATTGTAATGGTCCTTTCAAGTACGATCTGCCATCATCTATAAATCAGGTATCTAAAAGGTACAACTAAACTCACCCTAGCAAAATAACATTCCCAAAAACCGAATTACTCAAATTCACATTTTAGGAAAACCAAGTTCCATATGATAACCACACAGATCAATATGCATAGAACTCCCACTCAGATAAAGGATTAATAAACTAATTATTAATTCAATACATATGCAGTACAAGATTATAATAAGAGCATGATGATAAATACAAATATTATCATAAGATGAACATGAAAAAGTATTTAACATATAAATAACTAATAATGTTAGACATAATTAAGCACTCCTCAATGTTCTACATCCGTTCATAACTCGGTCCGGTCCACAAGAATTAACACATTCAATTCTCTTCACACATGTAGACCATGACTATTAGGCACGTAGAAGCTATCTCAAACTTATTGAGATCCAAAAGACACAGTTTGGTTCTACGTGTTAGGAGAAATAATGGTGCGGTATGACATTATGGATAAAACCACATATGACTATCACATGCTCATCAAATTATCCCATCACATAATTATAAAAATAAGAAGATTTAAGGGATAATCATTTTGGGCCCACAACAATGTGTGTTCATATGGTCAGTAGTGTTGGAAGTATTTCTCGCGGTTTGTTTAACTCGCACAATCCTCGAATGACCACTAAAGTCCTCGGAAAAATAAACAAGTTTAGTACATAATGGTCTAATCAATTAATTGCAAAAATTAATAGTGCACATAACATCTATTAATATTGTACACAACAAGTTGTATGATGAAATGACATAAATTTCATACTATGAAATGAAATTACAAAATCTTCATATCACTTGTTGCAAAGATTCCAACATAATTACACAAATTTCAGAATTTAAATGAAATTACAAAAATTTCATGCCTCTAATCGTAAATATTACAAGGAAATTACACAAATTTCAGGCATTTATATGAAATTACAAAAATTTCATGCCTATATTGTAATAATTACAATTGAATCACAAAGAAATTTGGGCAATTAAATGAAATCACTCATGATTTCATGTCTAAATTAAAATTAATTTAAATTATGTACTTGCTTTGTGAGAAATATGGGCCAAAAACACAATTATCACAAAGATAATGGCCCTAATTGAGAACATAGGGGTCAAAAATGACATTATCACAAAGATAATGGTCAAAATAAGAACATGAGGTAAAAAACTAAATTACCACTAAGGTAATGGGCCAAATAAAAAATAATACATAGTTTTGGGGTCAAACCATAAATAATACAAAGTTTTAGGGTCAAATCATAAATAACACAAAGTTATGGGGTCAAATCGTAAATAATACAAAGTTTTAGGGTCAAACCATAAATAACACAAAGTTATGACGTCAAACCGTAAATAATACAAAGTTATGGGGTCAAACAATAAATAATACAAAGTTTTAGGGTCAATTCATAAATAACACAAAGTTATAGGGTCAAACCATAAATAATACAAAGTTATAGGGTCAAACCATAAATAATACAAACTTATGGGGTTAACCATAAATAATACAAAGTTATAGAGTCAAACCATAAATAACACAAATTTTTGGGATCAATCCATAATTAATAAGAAGTTATGAGGTCAAAACATAAATAACACAAAGTTATTGTCATGTGGCACCACATGACTGGCCCTACGTGCCATGTGGCATGGTGGTCAGTTAAAATTTTTGAATTTTTTAAAGAAAACTAATTCCAAAAATTCAAAATTTGATATTTAATAAAATAAATATTAAAATAATAACACCACCAAATTATGGCCAAGTGGCGGTCCCTAATTGGTCCACTTAGTTCCATGTTCAGATCCATGTTCAGCCATGTTTTACGTTTTTCAACGCACACACACTACGCCAAGAACACACGCTAGCCCTAATTTTTCCAAATTTACAAAAACTCTTTAAAAAATCATAACTTTCACATTTTAAGGCCAAATTTAATGATCCATATATGCATGGAAAGCTCTCGACGAGCCCATTCCATACATACCAAAATCATAATTTTTGGAGTATGTTCCAAATACAAAAAGGCCCAAAAACAGTCATGAAAATTATGAAAAATAAATGTGCGAAACAATTGATTTATGCATTTTTCTCAAGTATAATCATATAGATTATATACTAGTGATTAAAGAAACAAATTCTCATGATTTTAACATAAATAAAATCACTTATACATTAAAATCATCATTCACAATATTCATCACGTAAATCGCATAAATCTCACAAATTCTCATAATTTTAACGGAGAGCCAACGATATGGCTCTGATACCACTGTAGGAATTAAATACTCAACATGTGTATCCAATATAATTCTATAAAACATACTTACCTCATAGTGGCAGCGAAAGGATTGTAGGAAAAAGCCACGTTGGTTCCACCGTTAAATTGCTGCGAATCGGAACCTAAACCTCGAGGGAGTGGATTAATTGCCACAACTTAAGAGCCCTCTTTAATATGGTTGGTTTACACATAGTAAACTAATAGAGAAAGTTTGAGAGAGAGAAGAGAGGAAGAGAACATAAGACAGTTCTTCTGTATTTAACGTCTGAAGCAAAATACGTTTTTTTTCTTCTTCTTTTTATTAAAATGTAGGAGTTATGGGAAATAACTTCTCATAACCTCTATTGACCCATACAAAATAGGTCGGGTCGAGTCTACGCATATTGGGCGACCCGACCCAAAAATCCAACACAACATTTGTCTTCCTCAACTTGTTGTTCTGCCATCAAGCTTACAAAAAAAAATGTAAGTTTTCTTTTTTTACATTTTATTGTGTATGATTTTGCTTCTTTTTTCATTTATTGGTTGAGTACCATTGAGTAAGTTGATAAAAGTATTATTTTCTTTTAAGTTGGTAAAAATTAGTGTCTTTTAAGGTTTTGGGGGTAAGAACATTTTTAATTTATGTTATGTTTTTTTTTTTATAAATAAAAAAAAGAATATATTTATTTTAAAAAAAACTAAATCGGGGGAAAAATTAGAGTTCTTGTAAGAGTAGGAAAGAATTTGATATTGAATACAAAAATTAGAGTTTAGTGGAACAATTGCGTGAAAGGGAAAAGAAAATACTTGAGTTGGAGAGGAAGATGGAAGAAAAAGAGCGAGAGTTGTATGCTATTAGATTGGATAATGAATTGGTTTGTTGAGAATTCTTAACATTCTTTTTCGATTAATTATTATATGGGTTTTGTGCTTTGTGGAATGTAGCAGGTTTGGGCTAAAGAGGATCTCCTAAGAGAGCAAAGCAAAGAACTGCAGACTTATAGGTCTGAGGTTTCATTCTTTTAAATTATATAGTTGTATTGACTTTTTTCTTTAAATAATTTGTAAAATTTAATTGCTCCGTAAAAGTCTACTGATTTCTTTTCATTTATACTTTTGTTAAGTTTGATGTCTAGGATTTGTAGTCCATTAGAACATATGAAGAAATTGGCCTTGAAGATTTGGCGCCATCCATCCAACCAACAAAATTCAGCTAATTTGTTGTCATAGGAAGATAATTCACCGATGATAAGGGATTTGTTGAAGAACTTTGTGTAGTTTTTTATATGATTTGGTATGTAACTGAATTCTATTTGTTGCTTGGACATCATTTTTGGATGTAACCTTGATTTTTTGCACTGTAACTTACAAGATTGAATGGGTGATATGGTTCATGAATTTTTTATGGATGTTAATGAAACTACATGTTCTCTATGGATGTGATGTGTTCATTTGAATGCTGCTATTATAGGAGATTGTTGGCAAAATTTCATCAAGCTGGAAAATTTCTTCAAGTTTAAAATTTCATAAAGTTAGGAAATTTGGTCAAGTTAGAAAATTTCAACAAAAGATAAGCTACTATTGGTTCATATTTTGCGAAAACCTTATAGTTAATGTATTATGTACTTTTTAACTAATTATTAATTTATGAAATTTTTGTGTTGATAAAATACAAAAGAAATATTTCAAATGTATTATCTTATAATTTTATCGAAATTATTTTTTTTTTTTCACTAGTCCCAAATGGGGACCATATATTTTTATTATTTAAAAAAAATTATTAATTTATCAAGTATTAGTTTAAAGAGGTTGTAATGTAGTAATTTACTTCTATTACTAATAATCATATAAGTGCTATACATTAACTTGACATTTCTACTATTTCTACAATTGATATAAATGTCCTACTATGAATAACAATACGTTTCCTATTAATTTAAGATGTCCCTATACAGATTGTATCATTTATTTACTCAATGAAATCTTGAGCGGGAATTTTTTAAGTGGAGAGAGAACTATTTCAAATGTATTAATTGCAAATATGATTGCATTAAATGTTGATGTGACATATAGATTTCCAAACCAATGGAATATTATGGGATGATAAGGGTACTATAGTAAGTTACATATTTTAAATAGATATGATTATGGGACCCATGCAGATAACATGGTAAATTGAACATTATTAATGGATATATTGGTGGGACCCACGAGGATATTATAATAATGTATACATTTTGCAAGAGGGTATTCTTATAATTGTAAGCAATATTGTGTACTAAATACTGGGTCCCACGATGATAATGTATCGTTATTCTATTGAAAACGTTTTGACTGACCAACAACCATGACCGTTGGAAGAATTTTTCGATAGTGTGATGTTATGATTGATACACAGACACTTGATTAAGGGCCGCACCTCCATGTCAGACACAATCGGACGTGTCAGGGCTGCAAATCTGCCTCCATAATTGAAAAGACAGAAAATATTCAAGATACCAGTCCAACACATACATCACATATTCCATGTGGACTAAATTACTTGAGTCACAAAATTTAATATGAATTTAAATTTATAATGTACAATACGAATTTTAAATTCTAATATCCTCATTTGATGTGCCTAAAAAAATGTATATATCGCTATATACTATGCACCTAATATTTTTATGTCGATCTATTAATAGTTTAATACAAAATATACATTTCATTTTGAAGTCTTTCTACTATACATTTGTTTAAACATTGGTGTTTTAATTGTTATATTTAGTGCATACCTATAAATTAAATATTATATATTTTAAATTGATGTGTCATAGTTGGGTCGAGTCCAATTAATAAATTGTCTTGTGCTTTTTTAAGGCTTTTCACTCCGATTATCGTTATTGAAGCAGTATCACAGAGAATCTTTCCTTTCATCCTTCTGGCAAGGGTTTGAAGAGGGGCTTGGTAGCCAGGAAAGTGAGGAATGCGCTGTACTATTGGGCAAGTAGCGGTTCTAGTCTCGGCTTTCTTGTAGCTTTAGGGATTTTTTAATGCTACTTTAGGATTAAAAAAAAGGCTTCAAGCTCAAGTGCAAGCTAAGTAAACTTGTTCAGCTTTACTACAAGTTTAAAGAAAGGGAGGGGCAAAGTCTACTTGCTATTAGCTCGCTTAAATCTCTCCACTCGCATAGTAACGCCCTAGTCAAATCCAGATCTTGTTCCTTTGAGGTTTAGTTCTGAATCAGAGGATTCGGATTCGGAGGTGAGATCTAAGGATAAGGCTGTATCAAAGTTAAGGACGGCTTGATCTGGTTCAGAAGTCCATGTGTATAGCTGGTCATCAAAGTTTTGATTTGAGATGAACTGGACAAGCTTGGCTGGGAGCTAGGCTCCTTTCTTTTATGCCTTATTAGTTATTAAAGCGGATCACTTTGTTTGTAATGAAAAGGAAAGAGAAGGCAGCTGTAGAGATAGATTCTTTACGGGCAATGTAAGCGATAGGGAAAGTGAAAGATTCTATCTTTGTCAGGTTTAAGGTAAAGGGCATGAGCGAAAGAAAGTTCTTGTTTCCGGGCATATCGATGGGAATAAGAGCAGGCGGTAAGTGAGGCAATTCCTTCTGGTAGTAGATGCTGGTAAATCAGAGTCAAATCTATCTTTTCGGAAGCGAAGTTGTAACTTATACAGTTTGAAAGGCGCTCCAGCCCTTATGGATAAATAGATAGATCCGTTCTTTCTTTGTGGTTACGGTAAGCAAGTCTATTAGTATAGCACACAACACTCGTTTATAAAAGGCGAATAATTGACGAGCGTGAGAGCGATGCGCTTTGTCTTTTGGTTTTGAACTTCTAAGAGCTTTTAAGTCGGAATTCAAAGCTAGTGCATTAAGCAAGCTTGTTTGTTGTAAGGCTATCAGATCAGAGAATTCCCTCTTTCAGTTTTGCTCGCCCTACTTCTAAGGATAGATAGTTTAGGGAAAGCAAGTGCTATGATGAGATCTGTCTTTCTCAAGCTCTCCTCTCAGAAGGTTCAAGGATTATTTTGATTGCACGAGAGATTACCCTACCTACTAACTCCTCTCCTTTATGGGTGGCTACCGGGGATCCATTGTGGCTTGTGACTAGGTTGGTACGGGTGAATTATCATCAAGCCTAAGTTATCTGGTTCTGGGTCTGGTTTTGTGCCTTACCCTTACAACTCTAAACTTCGAATAGATTGTTGCAACTCCAAATTCTTTATATAGGGGAAACTCCAACTATGGAATATGAAACCCCTGTTATCGAATACTAAAGTATTCCCCTTTGATTCTTATTATCTGTGTTCGCCCTTGGATGACACTTTTGAAAGCATAGATCCATGAGAAAGAAGTTCCAAAAGGGCGTGAAAGTCTCGAAATACGTGTGCGGGCATTATTTGCTGCTACCTTGGAATTCCTATTGAGTCAAGCAGTAAATATTATGACTGGCAAAGCAACTAAAGCACCGGAGCTCTTCTAACCAAAACCTATTCTAAAGGAATATAAGGTCAATCGATACGAGACTTTTGATGCGATAGAATCCCTAAAAGATTTTCATTCTTTTGGTAGTTTAGGAATGGGGTTGGGCAAGAAGCTCGATGCAGGGAATCCCTAATCTTTTAGATCGATCGGGCCTTTGTTCCTTAACTTAAGCTTTCACCCGGAGTCGAACATTCACTGCCTTAATCCCTTAAACGAAACAGTTAATCGTAGAGCAGGAAGAATTAAGGCTTTCTTTTTGTTCGTTAGTTAGGAATGGAATCGGAGGCTATGAATACAAATTCTTGAATGGGGGTAATTCAATAATAATTATTAGACAAATAGGGCACTAGAACACTCTTCTTCCTCCTTCCTTTGTCAGGCCTTTCTAAGAGATAAAGAGGTCAACAAAAAGTTCTTTGAGCTATCGACGAAATGGCCAGCAGAGTTTGATTTCAGCATTGAGAACTGCTTTCTTAATCCTCGCCCTTTGGTTGACTTACTCTGTACCTAGAAACATAGTTGAGAATGGTCGATCTTTGTCAATCCGGCTTTCACTCTCAAGCAACCTTTGCTCCATTCGTGGAAAGAAGCCTAAGACAAGAGGGTTGGGTCAGCAGATTGGGTCGACGAAACCTCTTTCGACAAAAGATCGGAAGGTGGCGATCCTGATCTTGAACTAAGTGACTAACCTAAGGGTCTCCTTCCTTTTTCGCGCTAGCTCTAGTCGTCCCTTTCTATAAAAGAAACAAGGAATTGACAAAGCCAACCGGGAGGTGAAAGCACTCCGCCTATGGTGATAGCGCACCTTGTAAGAGAACTGGGTAGTTGTCACGCCCCAACTCGACCCCACCTACGATCAGTCAGGACGCAACGGAATTTCGGCGGCATAACGACAGTAAACAGATTTCCGAGGTTCTAAACCAACCTCATTAAACATCATACATCCAGTAATTCCTCAATACAAACAACAACATACAACACAACCATATTATACAATAAAACATCCTCGTTATACGCCTCCGTTCCCACATGACATACAATACCTCAACTTTATCATACATTTCAAAAGTAAGTTGAGACACAACTACAATTTAACCATAGACAAAAGGAAACCGCTAAGTTAACATCATTTGGTTCATCATCTTTTCAATATCTATTACATTAAGAACCGTAAAGCATATAAAGTCTATTAAACTAATATACAAGACATTTAACAACATAGGATCATGGATAAGACTCAGGGACATATGAATCATCCACGAAAGGCACATTTTCCACATTCTCCTCTTCAGGAGGCACGTACCCGTAATCTTGTGAAAGTACACCTGAAACATGCATTAATAGAGAGTGAGCTTATATACATAAGCCCAGTGAGGATCCGATAGATCTCGACAGTATTCACTACGCTCCTTGGATTTAGTCCTTTGAGCAAGTAAACACACAACAACATAATAACATAAATAAAGCTATCATCACATAACTATATGACCATTCAGTAAGGATACTCTATTTGGTGTAGCTCCAAACGCCATCACGATCTCAACCGTTCTTCTTATAACTCCCCATTACTCACGCACCCGAGGTACCTCACTAGCCCCTTCCCTCCATGACATCTCCGTCATGCGAGCTGGGGGTAGCCTATGGCAGTCATGCCGTTATCAACCCGACAGCCCGATGCTGCCCGAGAGGTGGCACACACATACCAAGACTCCATATTCATCAATCATCATGCAAGCATAAATCAATCAATCAATTGGGAGATCAGCAACAAGAGTGCCCGATTCCCGCATTCAATAATAATCAATCAATAACATCAATATAACATCAATATTAAATTAAACAACAAACAACGTAGTTAGATGACAAAGTAGGCCATCTAACCGGACATGCATAATATACATAATTAAACTCTAAATTACTCAACAACAACTCACCATTCATCACTCGAACACTACCCAACCATCTAAGGCATCGTTCAAGAAATTAAAGAATGACAACCTAAACTTCTAAAATTCATAACTTAAAATCTACTAATCCAAACATTGCCAAATCAGTTCCTATCACTCACCCATTCAACCTACTACATTAGCCCTCTCGGAAATCCACCATAACACCTCCAAATCATGCCCGATAACCCTAAAACCCTATGACGTCATGGCTGGATTTTCCGGATTTTCACACAAACAATGTAATCGAAAATTCGGCATTACAACAGCGCTAACACGTAATTATCAAGTATTTAGAAATTGACGGCAATCGATTTCGAGCAACGCAACTCAATTAAATCAACTTTGAACATTTTAATCAAAATTAAATACCCGGAAAATAAAAATTATGCTATATCCGACAGAAACTCGTAGTATTAGTATATAATGATCCCTAGCATGCAAGGAGCAATAATCTAACATCATATTACAATTCTAACGGTTCAATCTTCATTTATACGCAAAAACACAAAAATGACATTTTGAGATCTAGAATTTTTCTCTCACCTTAGATGCGATATAAGCCTAGGAATGCGTGCTATGCGTGCCCAACAAGCAGAATCCAAGTCGGTGCGAAGTTTCACGGACAAAAACTAGGTTTTTCTTTGAAAAATTGGATTGAAAGCTTGAGTTTTCTCTTCTCTTTTTCTCTCCTCAACCTCACGGCAATGTGTGTGTGGGTGATGGTGTTTTTGTGTTGTGTGAGTGTGTGTTGAGGACATTAGCTTATAAGGTCAATTATTTAATTAAAGTCAAAGTTATTTTAATAGGTATTTTTGTATTTTTAATGACTTTAATTGCATTTTAGTGCTCACCAAGTTAAAATTAATTATGCAACCCCCAAGATATCTCAAGTGAGTTATTTTTTAGGTGACAAGAAGTTTTACATTCAAAGAATTCCACCCGAGTCGGCTTAAAACTCGATTTTCGCAAAAGTCGGTGTAAAAACCCTAATAAATTCTTAAGCCGATTTTAAAACCGTTTTCATCAAACACAGGTCTATTAAAGTCCGTGGACTAGGTCTAGAAGGGTTAAAAAGACCAGTTTCAAAATTATAGCGGACGTGTTTCGAAAACACTATTCACTGAAAATCGACGATAAAATTTCCGACTCCGTTTTTGATGAAAATTTCATGAATGCACATTTAGCATGTATTAGAGGTATTGAAATCAAAATTATAACTTTCTAGGTCCTATAGCACATAAACAGGTCATATGCACGCAAAACGAGGTAAAGCACGTAAAACGAGATAAGCAAGAAAGTGGGGTTTCACAGTAGTTTTTCCTTTCCCTCACAGTCAATGTGTTTGGCTTTCTATTCTATTGAATGGAATGAGAAAAGGCCCGGTAAAGTAAATAAGTAGGATAGATAGTTACCCGACTCTGGCCTTGAAACAATGACCTGGTAGAAGTACTCAAAGGTGGCAGATGTCCTACACGCCTAATATCAAGTGAAAGTGTCTGGTTTGATAGAACCAGATAGTAGTTGGTCGGAAAGGAAGAGAAAGAGACTCCAACGGACTCGGGCAATACTATTAGGATAGAAAGGGATTGGGGTACAGAGTAGTGAAGTAGGAGAGGAGCGTAGGACCAACCAAAGATGTTAACTCTCTGGGCGGAGTTGCTCTTTATTTAATATATTTAAAGTGGTTGAGGGAATAAAAGAGTCGAGTGATAGTGATAACGAGAGAGTGGAAATCACTCAATTTACTTTCTAAGGATCAAGAAGATGAGAGATACCCAGCCGGGTGCCTTTGATAGCGTGTACGGTAGGTATAGAAAAAAGGGCTAGCTTGCCCGTCAGTCCTAGGTGGAGAACTAGAGGTTTTCAGGTTACAGGTACTTGCGTAATACGATTTTCCCAATTGAAGTTCAAATGCCCTTTCTTTCCTTCGTTCGAAAGGTAGGATCGATCTAATGTTAATGTGATTGTTTCTGAGAAATTACAGGTGAGAAAGTTCATCCTTGCATTTCTCAATTGACCTTTGACTCACTCGAAAACTCTTATCATGACCTTTCGATCCAAGTATGCTACAAACCAAAGTCTAACTAACTTGTTTTTTAAGGAAAGAAAGAAGTCGTATCTCTGTATATGATAATTAAAGTCGCTTGATTCCGCCTTTTAGCTTGGCACGTTGATGGAATAACTTTTCTCTTTTTCTACCAGGGGATCTCCTCTTATACTGTTATTGATATAGAATACATAAGAATGACATTCCCTTCCCCAAAAGCCTAGAAGTCAGCCATAACTCTTAACGATGCAAGGAATAGCTATTGTTTCGTGCCCAAGTCCAAGCACGGGATGAGACTTACCAACTGATCTTAGTGGCTCTGGGTCAAGTCACGAACGGTATTCGATTGATTTGAGCTCTATCGTCCCATTCTCTAACTAAACTAGTCCACCAGCGAGAGTAGGCAACTCACTAAGTAGAGTCTCTAATGTTAGCAAGATCCGCTGAGCTATTGAAAGGCTCTTAGCTGCTTATCCGGGATTAGAAAAAGGCGTAACTACTCTTATCGTAAATGCTAGGCTACTAGATGGGAAAGAGCCCGCTAGGCTCAAAGCAATAAGATGATTTCTTATATTATTTTTACGGTGTCAGACTCTATATAACCAGAAAAATATACTGATTTTATTTTCGTCAGATCATAGCCTTCTGTTGGAGGAGATTGATTTGACTTGCTACCGTACTTTAATTGGTCTTCCACATAGAATCCAGGCTCAGGATGAATGCTGGCGCCATGCTTAACACATCCAATTCGAATGAAGTTTTGTTAGTTTTGAGATTCTGTAAGTAACTCTGTGCTAACGGAAGAAGAAAATGAAATACGAACAACCGCGTTGGTCGTAATAAATCGACTTTCATGCTAGTTCTTGCTCCAGCATGAAAGTTCCATTTCAGGGTCCATTGACTATGATACTTTCTATTTTGTCGAGCCCTGCTTTGGTCTTTGGTTTGATGGTTGTACGTGCTAAAAATTCGGTACATTCCATTTTGTTTCCCATCCCAGTCTTTCGCAACACTTCAGGTTTACTTCTTTTGTTAGGTCTCGACTTCTTCGCTATGATCTTCCCTGTAGTTCATATAGGAGCTATAGCCATTTCATTCATATTCGTTGTTATGATGTTCCATATTCAAATAGCGGAGATTCACAAAGAAGTATTGCGCTATTTACCAGTGAGTAGTATTATTGGACTGATCTTTTGGTGGGAAATGTTTTTCATTTTAGATAATGAAAGCATTCCATTACTACCAACCCAAAGAAATACGACCTCTTTGAGATATACAGTTTATGCCAGAAAGGTATGAAGTTGGACTAATTTGGAAACATTGGGCAATTTACTTTATACCTACTATTTCATCAGGTTTTTGGTTTCTAGTCTTATTTTATTAGTAGCCATGATTGGGGCTATAGTACTGACTATGCATAGGACTACTAAGGTGAAAAGACAGGATGTATTCCAACGAAATGCTATTGATTTTAGGAGGACTATAATGAGGAGGACGACAGACCCACTCACGATCTACTAAAGGGAACGATATTGGTTCAAATCCAATTTGTGAGATGGCCTTCTTGGTCATATAGATGTCTTGATGCCGCCATTCTCTCGTTTCGGATGACTGTCCTATCATAGTGAATGGAAAGGTCAAGTCTTCAACAATCTCTTCTGCAAAGGATGGAGGCCAATCTATAGCTTAACGACTCAAGTCAACAGTGATCTAGGCATTCGTGGTGGTTTTTCAAAAGATGAGATCTTTACTACTTGAAGTAGATCCTGCCCAAAAACAGGAGGATTGGAGGGCTTTGAGAGAATATTTGAGACTTCCTTTTCTACTATCTTTTTCACTCCCTTGATATGCATTATTTCAATCTCCGAAAGTCGAGACTGGGTATTAGTGAAATGGAGCTTCTGACTCAATTGAAGAAAGAGAAGTGGAAGTCGCTTTCTTCCATAATGGATGATTTCTTCCTTACGTGCCTGAAGACCTGAAGTGCTTTTGACTTTAGTTATGGTTAGGGGTCTACTTATATTCAAAGGAATTCCATCCATTCCATCAACATTTAGGAAAAGAACATACCTCGATGCTGCTGAAGAAATTAAATTACTCTTTTCAATACGAATTGCCTCTAGTTTCGTTAGACTATGCGATATCTTCTTTCTTGTTTGCTTATAGTTTCATATTAGGCTTAACTCCTCCTATTAGATGATATCGGATTTTCTACCTATCTGAAACTCTGGCTTTCTAAATTGAAAAAGGCCAGACCAATTCCAGAGGTAAAAGAAAGGCTTTGGTATTAAATATGTAAGTAAAAAGGCTTTCTTATTTTGGAATCCTACCAAGAGTCAGTTTATAGCGAACCAAGGGAAGTGATTGGGACATATAGTCTGCAAAGATGGATTAAAAACAAGATCAATTACTCTTAATTCAGGAAATGGCGACCCCGATAAGGAAACCGTGTCCGGCACTTTCTAGGACTTTTGACTATCCCACTAAAGATTCATTAAGCATTTAGCCAAAGATGCACATCCTTAAGGTTAACTGGAAGGGAGCCTAAAAACTTGTACAATACAATAACAATAAGAGATCTGGCTTTCTCAAAAATCTTGGCATGGCACCATGCGAAATACACCCTAGACATAACAATCGTTTATGCGAGCAGATGTAGCATTTAAAAAACCATTTCCTCTTTTTCCACTCGCTGTAGAACGCTTCATTTAATGTAGCTCTAACATATCTCTTCAACTCATTAGAGCTTTCAATAGACATCAAACCCTTCCTCCTGGACTATCACACAAGATAATAGCTGGGACTGAGACTTGCGAGCTAATGAAAAGAAGGGAAAGGCGCAGGGGGACATATGAGAGGTACGACTGTACTTTCATACCTTTTTTTTTTCGGGGTAAGTTAATGCTTTTTTTTATTCAATTCCTATTATTTAAAACCTTATTTTATCTATCCATCATTTATTGGACCTATCTACTTTTATTTATTTGAACTGGTGCTTGACTTGATGGGAGAATTTCCTTAGAATGATTACTTCCTCTCAGGCACATGCACATGTAAACCCCGAGGTCTGGTTGGTTGTGTATCACCTGCTTTGGTCAATCACACATGCCAATATCCAAGTGAATTTGAGAGAATTCTCCCGGTGAGATTCTCAAAAAACCAAGAGTTGGGCACGTGATCGGCTAGAATGAAAGCTGGGCAGCCCGCAGCTATGAACTTAAAAGCTAGGAGTTATCCTATATTCTGGATCGAATTTCCAGATGTGATGCCTGATAACCTAGGGTAGGAGTGGCAAGAGTTGATGTCACGCCCCAACTCGACCCCACCTACGATCAGTCAGGACGCAACAAAATTTCGGCAGTATAACGACAGTAATTAGGACACCAAGGCTCTAAACCAACCTCTTTAGAACATCATACATCAAACTCCATACGCCTCCGTTCCAACATAATATATTAATTGAACATATAGTTCCAAAATAGATTATAACCAATTTAGCAACCTAACCATGTTCCAAAACAAGACTACTAAATTAGCAATATACATAAGTCTTATAATTGAGTAAGTTATACAATATAACATATTACAACAACTAAGACAAATTCATGGCAACGACTCCGGCACACAAGACTCGTCCACATAAAGCACATTCTCAGCTTCCTAAGGCACGTATCTGTAATCTTGATCAATAACACCTGTATGCATGCAATAATTGAGAGTGAGCTTATATAAAACAAGCTCAGTGAGGATCCGATAGATCTCTAACAGTATTTACTATACTAATTGGAAATGATCCTTTGAGCAATAAACACACAATAAAACATCAATAACAATATAAACACATAACTATAATGACCAATCAATAAAGGATACTCTAGTTGGTGTAGCTCCAAATGCCATCACGATCTCAACCATTCTTCTTGTAACTCCCCATTACTCACGCACCAGAGGTACCTCACTAGCCTCGCCCTCCATGACACCTCCATCATGCGAGCTGGAGGTAGTCTTTGGTAGTCATACTGTTATCAACCCGATAGCCCGACGTTGCCCGAGATGTGGCACACACATACCAAGACTCAGCAGTAATAATAAACATCATTCACAGGAGGACAATCTAGAAGAATTGCCTATCTCCCGATTCATCAATCATCAATCAATTATCATCAATTGTCATCAATATAACATCAAGTAATCAATTAAACAACGAACAACTAAGTTAGATGACAAAGTAGGCCATCCAACTTAACATGCATTAAACACGTAATCTAACCCTAGTCTAACCATTTACAACTCACAATTCAATCACTCAAATACCACACAATCAACTAAAGGCTCAATTCAACAATTTAAAGAAAGACAACCTAAACTTCAAATAATCATATCTTACATTCTACTAATCCAAACAACTCCAAATTAGTTTCTAACACTCACCCATTCAATCAACTACATTAGCCTTCTCGAAAACCAACCAAAACACATCAAAATCAAGTCCAACAACCCTAAAACCTCAATGCACCTAGGCTGAAATTTCTGGATTTTCACACAAACATCACAATCGAAAATTCGGCATTATAACGGCGCTACCACGTAATTAACAAACTTTTAAAAATCGACGGCAATCAATTCCAACCACTACAACTCAAAATAATCAACAAATGGCCAATTTATCAACTTTAAATACCCGAAAATAAAAATTTATGCTATAATCGATCCTTAGCATGCACTGAGTAATAATATAACTTCAAATTAACATTCTAACAGTTCAAAATGCAATTATAAGCAAAAACATAAAAATCGTTATTTGGCTCAAAAAATGCTTATTTTCACCCGAAAAGTCCATTTAAATTACTATTCCGTTTCAAAATCAATTTTTATCAAACATGGGTCTATTAATAATAGAGGACTAGGTTTTAAGACGTTTAAAACACCCTTGTAAAAATTTTAGCAGACAGGTGTTCAAAATACTATTCATAAAAATCGTCGATAAAATTTCTGATTCCGTTTTTTATAAAAATTTCATGAATGCGCACTTAGCATGTATTAGGAGTATTAATCACATATTTAAGACATTCTAAGTCATATAGCATATAAACAGGTCAAATCACGCAAATCGAGGCAAAGACACGCAAATCGAGGCAAATACGAAAATTGGGATTTCACATTCTCCCATCCTTAAAACAATTGCGTCTGCGCAATTTTCGAACTGACAGACAATTAAATCCTCAATCGTTACACTTAACAATATTTCTCTTAGTTTCCATTTATCTCTTAGGATGACACCTAAGTAAAGACCTTAAAAGAACAAACTCTGTTGACTGCAAGTTGATGATCATAATTCCAAGACAATCTTCAATTCATAATTCTCTCCTACCTAACATCATATTGCATATGAAAGAAATCGCAACTCCAAAGTCTTAGCATGACACCACTAATTATCAATCATCCCCTACTACAAAAAAGAGCTCTATGAACACCCCGAGGGTTTAAAAACTCATTCACGATAACATGAATGATTACTGATCAAGGGAATATCTCAAAAGTGACATTGGTCAGAATATGGCTATTATGAAATTTACAAGGAAATAAGGATATGGAAAGTCATATTCGAGCCAACAATCAAGGGAACAAGAGGTCAAACAAGTTAGAGAATCAAGAGGCTAATAGTTTAATAAGAAAGCATGATAACTAAGATAAGGAATGTCTCAGCACCTATCAGTTAAATAAGTACGAACAAAGGATGATGATGAGTCAAAACAGTGCTGAGTATGTTGAACAAAATTCCTGAACAAGTAGACATTTCAATTCTCGATGATTGTTCAAGGAACCAACAAGTAAGTTGTATTTGAGGCGAAATGAAATTAAGAAATAAGAAGTGATTAATTCAATAGAAAACATGAGTGTCAAGAGTATCTCAGCACGCAATACGAAAGAAGTACAAATAAGAAATGATAACAATAGGACAGTGCCGAGTACTTTGAGTGAGCAATTACAAGCAAAGTAATGGCTCAGGATTTAATAATAAAACAATAGGATTAACAAAGATCAACAAGAATGACAATGATGTACTTAGGTAAGGAGTACATCAAACAAGTGAAATCGAATAAGTAAAATGGTATACCAAAGGTGAAATTACTTCCAAATGAATAGTAATAGGATGAAATGAAATATTGAAACCAATGGCTAGAGATATAGAATGAAATATAGAAGTCTTAAACCTTAACTCCAATAAGTGACATTGCTATAAGAAGCATATATAAATGTTAAGAATAGAAACAATGTCAAATGGGTATAGGATCCATTAATCCAATAAGCAAAACTTTCAAGAGATAATTGATAAACTAGAAAAGTGTAACTCTCTCTCAAATAAGTGAGAATATAGTAGAAAAGAATAATAAGACCAATAGAATAGGAAGCACAAAGGGGTGTCCCACCTACACATTTAAATACCAACAAGTCAAATCCTACAATCTATCTTCCTCCAAAACAAGACACTAAGGAGATCTAGAGAACCTAAGGAGTCATAACAATCACCAAACAAGATAAATCACTCCAAAATTTTACATTCCGTACCAGACCAATCACCAAATAAGATAAATCACCGATTACCCAACAAGATTAACAAATGAAGACTCCAAAATCTGATAACATAATACAGATTCATACTAACCCATTATAACACAAGAGAATCCCCAATCAACAATTTAAGAAATCATACCACCTAGAACTCAAAAGCTCGATGTAGGCAAGTAAATGTTTAGTCACCAAAATGCATTCTTATTTCCTCAAATAATTCTATCTCCCAACAATTACATCTTCGAACAAAGTAACTTTAGTCAGGAATCACTCCAATTGGCTCCAAGGTTTAAAGATCAAAACTCCAAAATAACCTTTGATAATATAACAATCCCAAATAGTAGAAATACTCACATGTTATACCACACTTCATTCCATTCACAAAAGTGTAGTCTGAGTTGAGACTCCAAAAGTGTCTAATCACAACCTCACGGAAACATCAACCTATGATCCATCTCAGAGTAATAACAAGTTAAACATGGCAACAAAAGTAATTATAATCATCAAGATACATTGCTATTTCCTCGAACAACTTCATTCTCACTAAAAGAACATCAAGAACAAATCCATTAAACTGAGACTAAAATCGATAAACATAACAATTGAAATCTCACGGATAAACTACTAGAATAATAATAGTTCAAAGCCATAGCCTACCTCTATTTTCAAAAACTCTTGCAGTCATCCTTACTTCACCCAAAAGAATCACCCATAGTTATAGCATATATACAATTATATCTCATGAAAACAAGTACGAACATATTACATGATTATCATATATTACAACATTATCACATAACACAATTCAACACATAGAAAGCCAATATCACATAAACAGGTTATATTACGGAAGTAAATTATAAACAATTAAAGTCACATAAGCAACAAACTTCACATAAGACAAGTTGATCACGTAACTCAGATTGGTCACTTAAAGTACATTGAGCACCTAAAACACATTGTTTCACATAAGCTAGTTATAAACAATTAAAACCACATAAACAACTAACTTCACACAGACACTTCAATCACATAAAACACATTTGTCACATAATACACGTTAATCACAAAATGCATATTAACTACAACATATTGAGTACGTAAGACACGTTATCAAATAAAACATATTGACCACATTAGTTCACTTAACACATAAAGCATATTGATCACATAGAAAGCTAGACACATAAGTAAATTAATCACATAAACATATTAACTTATGTTTCACTTAATACATACTTGCATGCTTAGACCACTACCCATATTCCGAGGATACCCCGGCTGACAGCTAATCAAGCTCTGATACCACTTAAATGTCACACCCCAACTCGACCCCACCTACGATCAGTCAGGACGCAACGAAATTTCGGCAGTATAACGACAGTAATTAGGATACCAAGGCTCTAAATCAACCTCTTTAGAACATCATACATCAAACTCCATATGTCTCCGTTCCAACATAATACATTAATTGAACATATATTTCCAAAATAAATTATAACCAATTCAGCAACCTAACCATGTTCCAAAACAAGACTACTAAATTAGCAATATACATAAGTCTTATAATTGAGTAAGTTATACAATATAACATATTACAACAACTAAGACAAATTCATGGCAACGACTCCGGCACACAAGACTCGTCCACATAAAGCACATTCTCAGCTTCCTAAGGCACGTATCTGTAATCTTGATCAATAATACCTGTATGCATGCAATAATTGAGAGTGAGCTTATATAAAACAAGCTCAGTGAGGATCCGATAGATCTCTAACAATATTTACTATACTAATTGGAAATGATCCTTTGAGCAGTAAACACACAATAAAACATCAATAACAATATAAACACATAACTATAATGACCAATCAATAAAGGATACTCTAGTTGGTGTAGCTCCAAACGCCATCACGATCTCAACCATTCTTCTTGTAACTCCCTATTACTCACGTACCCGAGATACCTCACTAGCCTCGCCCTCCATGATACCTCCATCATGCGAGCTGGAGGTAGTCTCTGGTAGTCATGCCGTTATCAACCCGACAGCCCGACGCTACCCGAGAGGTGGCACACACATACCAAGACTCAACAATAATAATAAACATCATTCACAGGAGGACAATCTAGAAGAATTGCCTATCTCCCGATTCATCAATCATCAATCAATAATCATCAATTATCATCAATTGTCATCAATATAATATCAAGTAATCAAATAAACAACAAACAAATAAGTTAGATGACAAAGTAGACCATCCAACTTAACATGTATTAAACACGTAATCTAACCCTACTCTAACCATTTACAACTCACAATTCAATCACTCAAATACCACCCAATCAACTAAAGGCTCAATTCAACAATTTAAAGAAAGACAACCTAAACTTCAAATAATCATATCTTACATTCTACTAATCCAAACAACTCCAAATTAGTTTCTAACACTCACTCATTCAATCAACTACATTAGCCCTCTCGGAAACCAACCAATACACATCAAAATTAAGCCTAACAACCCTAAAACCTCAATGCACCTAGGCTGAATTTTCTGAATTTTCACACAAAATTGCAATCAAAAATTCGGCATTATAACGGCGCTACCACGTAATTAACAAACTTTTAGAAATCGATGGCAATCGATTCCGACCACTACAACTCAAAATAATCAACAAATGGCCAATCTATCAACTTTAAATACCCGAAAATAAAAATTTATGCTACAACGGTTCAAATCTCACAAGAATACATATAATCGATCCTTAGCATGCATTGAGCAATAATATAACTTCAAATTAACATTCTAATGGTTCAAAATGCAATTATAAGCAAAAACATAAAAAAATGACTTTTGAGATCTAGAAATTTTCTCTCGCCTTTGATGTGTTTTGATGCAAGAAATGTGTAGAATGGATTCCCAACAAGTGAAATCAAGCTTTGAATGAAGTGATTTGGACTTGAATTGCAAAATCTATGAGAAAAATGCTTTGAAAAACCTTGAAAATGTCATAATCTTTCTCCTACAAAGAACCACGGTTTTGTGTGTGTTTTTGGAGGCGTTTTGCTTTGTTTTTAATGTGTGTTGTTGATATATTATGCAAAGGTCAAACAAATAAAAGAAAGTCAAAGTTGACACTTAGTTATTTTTAGTGTTTTCTTGTCTTTTAATTCCATTTTAGACTATTTCTTGCTCAAAACATTAATTTAACACTTAGACTATTTTAAGTAGCTTATTTTTAGGTGACAAGAGTTTTCTCATGCAAAGACTTTCACCCGACTCGGCTAAAAACGCGATTTCTGCAAAAGAAGGTGAAAAGTCATATTATTTGTTTTCAAATGTCTTTTGAATGCACAATTAATCTAAAATCATTTAATACCACATATAAATACATTTATATTAATATATACTAGGTCAACGAAAGTCAATGCAAAAATCGGGTTTAGAAAAAATCACTATTTGGCTCAAAAATGCTATTTTTCACCCGAAAAGTCCATTTAAATTACTATTCCATTTTAGAATCAATTTTTATCAAACATGGGTCTATTAATAATATAGGACTAGGTTTTAAGACGTTTAAAACATCCTTGTAAAAATTTTAGCGGATAGGTGTTCAAAATACTATTCATAAAAATCGTCGATAAAATTTCTAATTCTGTTTTTTATGAAAATTTCATGAATGTGCACTTAGCATGTATTAGGAGTATTAATCACATATTTAACACATTCTAAGTCATATAGCACATAAACAGGTCAAATCACGCAAATTAAGGTAAAGACACGTAAATCGAGGCAAAGACACACAAATCGAGGCAAAGACGAAAACTAAGGTTTCACAGTTGACTTCCTAAAACGGTAACAACCAGGGATGTCTAGAGAACTTCTCCTCGATTTGCTATAGAAATAGCAAGAAAGTCATTTCGTTCTGTCCGATCTGAGATCGGGTATAGCGTAAGACGGTATCCTAGTGAGCGAAGCAGTCTTAAGAGCTAATCCGCCTTGATAATGAATTTCAAATTTCCTTATGGCTGAGGGTACAGTTGCATTTGAGTTACTAAAGTACTGTAGTCAGGTAATCGTACTACACTGCCTAAAAAAAGCCTTCTATCGATAGAGTAAATGCTATACTCCCTTATGTCATTGGTTTTAAAGCTCGGTTATAGATAGATAAATGGTCAAAGAATCGATAACTCGAGAAAGACACTAAAAAATGTATTCATTCTCAAGTGCGAGAACTTCTATTAGGATTAAAGGCATAAAAGATAGGATTGAAACAACAAGAGAGGTTTTTCTACCAGAGGTTTGCAAGATAGGGGTTACCTTTTGGAAATGGTGACTCTTCCACAGGTAGAGATAAGGCTTTAGCCGCTGCTTCTAATTATTCTTATTTTTTATTTTTGTTTTTAATGTCGAAAGAGCTTTTGATACCTGCTTAATCTTCGAGTGCTATGCTTGCTTCCTTGGCAGAAATTGGAATGAATTTGAATTGTATCACTAGTCTTTCTCTTCAGCTCCTTTTTCCATAATGGAGAAGTTGTGTGTGGATTGGCGTAAAAAGCCAGATCTTATTTCGTATGCCTTAAAAATGAGAGGTAAAGGAGATCTGGGGTTCGGCTTTGGTCACCGGGTCAGCTCTTCCCGCCGAGAGGAGTTATCAAATCATTGGCTTTAGACAACGATTTCTTTGATGTCTATAGGAGGAGAGTTATTGCTTCATCCGTAGTTATACTGATTTAGGAGTAGGTCTTGGCTCTGAAGGATTTTCTTCTCGATTCTTTGTCCTCTAGTTCCCACGTATTCTAAGTCTATGGTAGAGCTAGAGCCCAGGAAGGTTCTCCATGACAGACAAGAAAGGCTTTTTGGTCCTTTAGTATTTAGTAGTAGTCACTCACAACCCCTTTCCTTTAAAGAAGAACTCCGTAGTTTATTAGTTGCATCCGTGGTTCAAAGCCCTGCTCATAGAAGGGATGGAGACAATTACTTTTAGAATGAGAGAGCCATGGACTAATGCAATGAATATGGACTAATAGCAAGAAGGATTATCAACATATCATTCTAATATGAATAAGGAGGATAATCATCCGTCGCTATTAAGAGAGCAAAGTCTTCTTTAAAGCCAAATGATATAACTTAGTATAAAGCACTATGCCAATCTCCAATATTGAAATTGGAAACCTAGGACCTCTTCTCGTTTATCTTTTAAAGGATGTCAGAATGGTGCTTGCAAGCCTTGAAAGGGGCCGGTTGATGATTGCTTGGGAATTCCCACCTTTTTTTAGGAAATGTTCAAAAAACATGCCAAGGAAATATGTCAAAAATCATATCAAAGTCAAATACAGAAGTAAGCTAAAATGGCTGTGGAAACTATACCTAAGTAGGGGGTTTCCCAAATCAAGGCCCCCTAAAAACATCAAGGGATGCTACTCCGTTGGTTCGTAATCTGTCCGTCAGCCATGTCCTAAAACACTAAATTGTATAAGCGCCCCTCAAACAACAATCTCTTCTTGAAGCGGATCTGCAATAGTATACCTTATTATAAGCTTATTCTAATTAATAGTAGTACTAGTACTAGTAACAGCGTATATGCGGCAACAAAGCTGATATACGCTTGAAGCTTGCATGAAACAACAGGGAAGGAAAACCAGGCTTCTACGACCGGGCAGTGAGTAAATGATAGAGGAAAACCTATTACTTGAATATGTTCTTTGCCTGAACATATAGATGTTCGTGAATGAAACAACTGCAAGGCGAAGTAGTAACCATGCATGTAATCAGTTGACAATAAGGATCATACTTTCATGGCACTAAGACAAATGCAAAATGCTTGCATCTGATCTAAGCAACCGAGACTGCAGCTGCCCATCAGTAACAGTAATGTACACTATAATGCTTGTGTGATGAGCATCATGTGGAAATATTAGGCGTTAAGAAACCGAGGCAAAGTGGTTTATGATTGAACTTTGCTGTGTCCCTCAAGGCCAGTCTCAGTTGATTCCCTCCAACATCATTGTGAGCCAGAAATGCCGTGGAGACTTTGACCAACCCAGCTGAAGAAAAGTATACTTTCTAAGCACTTGTTCTTGAGAGGAAAGGTCGCCTTGTGGACGATAGGATGCTCTAATGATCAGGACATCCCAGTGTGGGGAGATAGGGATGACTTTCTTCCATTCTCCGTTAGGAGGGGATTCCATTAAGGTAGACCCCTGTCGAAACTTAGGAGATCAGATGGAATAGAATCTGTAAGCCGAAAAGATGGTTGATGGCCAACTCCTTCATGTGGCTTGTTGCTCATAGCAAACCTACTACTGAAGAGAGGCTGAAATCTAAAGGAATGGAATGGTTGGGCCAACCAGGTACCCAAGTTGTGAAATAAGGAAAATATTGAATCTTCTCCATATCCTATTCCAGAAAGGGCTAAATCTTTTTGTTTGGTTCTGGACCCCAAATCAATAGGCCAGATGAGAGTTCGTATATAAGGAAACTCGCTTTTGCTAACTGGGACAAGGTTCTGATAGTTTAGACCCGCCTGAAATTGGTAGTTTGCTGGTCCTTTTGTAAAATGTAGTAGTCGACGACTTACAGGGAGACTGATTGAATAAGAAAACAATCAAGAACAAGGTAGTTAGGGACATGCGGACTAACTGCTCGGACATTCCTATTTTTTTTAAATGAATCTCCAGACCTTCTGAAACAGATGGGGCCTCCCCCCCACCCCCTTATCCCAGACTGAGACTCACTCGGATAGCAAACAAGACGGCCTGGAATGGTAATTAGACTTCGATGGGGTTTCTAAAGCCCAGACAAGGCAGGCGGTGTCCATCTTTCAGGACCAGGGGTGAGAATCGAGCTGAATGCTAACATTGGGCGGGCCACCAATAGATTGAGATGGAAGCCCTTTATGGGAACCTGGCCCTGACTGACTAGCTCAACTTGGGAAGTATGGATAATCAAGGTAAAAACCTCACTATCAATTGGATGTTTGGGACCCATTCACTCTCCAAGAAAGAAAAGTATAGAACAAATTGAATACAGGGTTCTGCAGGTAACCGATGCTCAAGGGTTAGCCTTTCTTCAAGATGAGGAAATAAGTTCAATAGATAGATAGGAGTGTGGATTCCCCTCTTTTATGCATATATCTAGCCCCTTCTTTTGAAAAATAGATGTTTACTTTGCGAAAGAGATTTCTGAGGGTCTAAGTCTGAATCTCCTTATTGTTTTTGAAAAGCAGACTTCCATAAGGGAGATGAGTGGTTCGAGGCATACTTCGATCAATGTTTTGGAACCATCTGAATGAATGTAGTTTGACACGGTGAACTATGTGGAATGCCTCGTTAGGCAAATATGATGCAAGACTTGTCACATCAAGGTCAAGACGAAATCGACTCTTCATTTTATTCTCTAACTACTTCAAGCACACGACTTTCCGGTTAGTGACAGGTGCCAATTTCGATGCAATTTTCAGAAAAGACCTGTATGCCTACAGATCAACGAGTTAGAGGGAACAAACCACCACAGCTGATATGGAATTCTATTTAAACTTTTAGTTGAACCTCGCGACTCAGGATACGTGCAGGGGGAGCCAGGGCAAGTGCAACCCTGACGTTATTAATGAGCTCCTTGTGGTGATTTACAGTATTCATGTGTAATTTTATCACTTCAGGTACACACGCTACGCCCTTTCTTAACTCGAGATCAGTGGCAAAGCAAAGCACTCCAACCAAAGAGGCGCAACGCCCACATAACTCCTTGATGAAAAAGAAAATCCTATCACAACCTCATTCCTTACCCGAATCTTTCCTCGAAGAACCCCTTTCTTTGAAGTAACTGAACTACTTAACTGTCAATCTAAGCTCTCTGGATTAGTCGGTCATTAGTAATGGTCCTGGTAGTTGAATAATAGTCCCAAGTCAGATTGCAAGAATAGTCCCATAGAAGAGGATTGACTAACGGAAGCAGCCCTTAATGCACGTGATTCTAGCGTATGCTCAGTTCTTACACACTACTCTACTCGAAAGGGATGTTGTGCTTGCATAAAGACTATCAAGTTAGTTTCGTATAATTCTCGCACCTCTTCTCGATCTCAAGTATAGAACCCTATATAAGAAAGGGGCAGAGCTGCGGCTATCAGGAATGATTGATAGCCTATGACTTAAAGTGCCGACTATCTATGAATAACCAGGATCGGAATGCCAATCGAGAAGATGAGCCTACAGAAGATTGAAAGTTCAGACTGGCATCCTCATGCAAGGAAATTGAGTTGATGGAGTAGCCAGTGTCCTTGACTTATTATCTTCAGTATCGCCCCCTGAGTTGCGTTCTTTGTCTCATCCATCTGAGGCCGACGGCTAGGAAACTTTGATTGGATCGACTGAGTTCATCAGTTTCTAAAAGGGTATAAGGTGTCGGAGTTTGTTCTCTTTTCTGGTGAGGAGAAGAAGTCAACTATTGAGCATATAGCTCGGTTCTTGGTCCAGTGCGGGAAAGCTAGGTCCAAGGACTACCTAAAGTTGAGGCTCTTTGCCAACTTTCTTACTAAATCGGCTTTCCCTTGGTATATGAACATCCCTCCAAACTTTATTAATAGTTGGTACGATCTAGAAAGCAAGTTCCATGAGCAATTCTATAGGACAGACCCAGACATTCAAGTTGCCAATTTGGCAAGATTGACTCAGCTCCAACGGTCGAATCGTGAGGTTTAGGAAGCTTTACCCAGACTAAGGGGTACGTGACTCTTGCACACTATGGGTTAGTGACTCATTAACACTCCCTATTCTGTGGGCTCAAGAACTCGATGCTGATGAAACTCCTGCTTTTAGCGACTCGGTTCTTATTACAAACAGTTGGCAGCTTCCCATGCAAAGCTTAATCCTTAAGTTTTGTCTGTCACGCCCCAACTCGACCCCACCTACGATCAGTCAGGACGCAACGGAATTTCGGCGGCATAACGACAGTAAACAGATTTCCGAGGTTCTAAACCAACCTCATTAAACATCATACATCCAGTAATTCCTCAATACAAACAACAACATACAACACAACCATATTATACAATAAAACATCCTCGTTATACGCCTCCGTTCCAACATGACATATAATACCTCAACTTTATCATACATTTCAAAAGTAAGTTGAGACACAACTACAATTTAACCATAGACAAAAGGAAACCGCTAAGTTAACATCATTTGGTTCATCATCTTTTCAATATCTATTACATTAAGAACCGTAAAGCATATAAAGTCTATTAAACTAATATACAAGACATTTAACAACATAGAATCATGGATAAGACTCAGGGACATATGACTCATCCACGAAAGGCACATTTTCCACATTCTCCTCTTCAGGAGGCACGTACCCGTAATCTTGTGAAAGTACACCTGAAACATGCATTAATAGAGAGTGAGCTTATATACATAAGCCCAGTGAGGATCCGATAGATCTCGACAGTATTCACTACGCTCCTTGGATTTAGTCCTTTGAGCAAGTAAACACACAACAACATAATAACATAAATAAAGCTATCATCACATAACTATATAACCAATCAATAAGGATACTCTATTTGGTGTAGCTCCAAACGCCATCACGATCTCAACCGTTCTTCTTATAACTCCCCATTACTCACGCACCCGAGGTACCTCACTAGCCCCTCCCTCCATGACATCTCCGTCATGCGAGCTGGGGGTAGCCTATGGCAGTCATGCCGTTATCAACCCGACAGCCCGACGCTGCCCGAGAGGTGGCACACACATACCAAGACTCCATATTCATCAATCATCATGCAAGCATAAATCAATCAATCAATTGGGAGATCAGCAACAAGAGTGCCCGATTCCCGCATTCAATAATAATCAATCAATAACATCAATATAACATCAATATTAAATTAAACAACAAACAACGTAGTTAGATGACAAAGTAGGCCATCTAACCGGACATGCATAATATACATAATTAAACCCTAAATTACTCAACAACGACTCACCAATCATCACTCGAACACTACCCAACCATCTAAGGCATCGTTCAAGAAATTAAAGGATGACAACCTAAACTTCTAAAATTCATAACTTACAATCTACTAATCCAAACATTGCCAAATCAATTCCTATCACTCACCCATTCAACCTACTACATTAGCCCTCTCGAAAATCCACCATAACACCTCTAAATCATGCCCGATAACCCTAAAATCCTAAGATGTCATGGCTGGATTTTCCGGATTTTCACACAATCAATGTAATCGAAAATTCGGCATTACAACAGCGCTAACACGTAATTATCAAGTATTTAGAAATCGACGACAATCGATTTCGAGCAACGCAACTCAATTAAATCAACTTTGAACATTTTAATCAAAATTAAATACCCGGAAAATAAAAATTATGCTATATCCGACAGAAACTCGTAGTATTAGTATATAATGATCCCTAGCATGCAAGGAGCAATAATCTAACATCAGATTACAATTCTAACGGTTCAATCTTCATTTATACGCAAAAACACAAAAATGACATTTTGAGATCTAGAATTTTTCTCTCACCTTAGATGCGATATAAGCCTAGGAATGCGTGCTATGCGTGCCCAACAAGCAGAATCCAAGTCGGTGCGAAGTTTCACGGACAAAAACTAGGTTTTTCTTTGAAAAATTGGATTGAAAGCTTGAGTTTTCTCTTCTCTTTTTCTCTCCTCAACCTCACGGCAATGTGTGTGTGTGTGTGATGGTGTTTTTGTGTTGTGTGAGTGTGTGTTGAGGACATTAGCTTATAAGGTCAATTATTTAATTAAAGTCAAAGTTATTTTAATAGGTATTTTTGTGTTTTGAATGACTTTAATTGCATTTTAGTGCTCACCAAGTTAAAATTAATTATGCAACCCCCAAGATATCTCAAGTGAGTTATTTTTAGGTGACAAGAAGTTTTACATTCAAAGAATTCCACCCGAGTCGGCTTAAAACTCGATTTTCGCAAAAGTCGGTGTAAAAACCCTAATAAATTCTTAAGCCGATTTTAAAACCGTTTTCATCAAACACAGGTCTATTAAAGTCCGTGGACTAGGTCTAGAAGGGTTAAAAAGACCAGTTTCAAAATTATAGCGGACGTGTTTCAAAAACACTATTCACTGAAAATCGACGATAAAATTTCCGACTCCGTTTTTGATGAAAATTTCATGAATGCACATTTAGCATGTATTAGGAGTATTGAAATCAAAATTATAACTTTCTAGGTCCTATAGCACATAAACAGGTCATATGCACGCAAAACGAGGTAAAGCACGTAAAACGAGATAAGCAAGAAAGTGGGGTTTCACATTCTCCCCCCCTTATAGAAATTTCGTCCTCGAAATTCTTACTTGATGTACGGAATAGATCTGGGTATTGCTGCTGCATCTGATCTCGTCTCTCCCACGTAGCTTCCTCAATGCCGTGATGCTTCCACAACACCTTAACCATCGGAATCCTCTTCGATCTCAACTCTCGGTCCATCTGATCTAGAATACGAATCGGACGCTCGTCATAAGTCAAATTCTCTCGAAGCTGTAACGGCTCTGGCTCAAGAATATGAGAAGGATCCGGATTGTATTTCCGCAAATTAGACACGTGAAACACATCGTGGACATTAGAGAAGTTCTCCAGTAAAGCCAACCGATATGCCAACTTACCAACCCTACCAGTAATCTCAAACGGCCCAACAAATCTCGGACTCAGCTTACCACCTTTACCATAACGAACAAATCCCTTTCGAGGAGACAATCTCAAGAAAACCCGATCTCCAACTGCAAACTCCAAGTCTCGACGACGCTTATCAGCATAACTCTTGAATCTACTCTGCGCCGTAAGCATTCTCTGCCTGATCAACTGAACATTCTCAATCTTCTCAAGAAGTTCTGGCATAATAGTCGGATCAATAGTCTTCATCTCTCCTACCTCGTCCCAATATAAAGGTGAACGGCACTTACGACCGTAAAGAGCTGCGAAAGGTGCCATTCCAATAGTAGCTTGATAACTATTGTTATAGGCAAACTCGGCAAGTGGTAGATGTTTCTCCCAGTTCTTCCCGAAGTCCAGAACACAAGCCCTAAGCATATCTTCCAGAATCTTAATAGTCCGCTCAGATTGACCGTCGGTCTGTGGATGATACGCTGTACTGAAGTTCAACTGAGTACCTAAGGTCTCCTGAAGTTTCTCCCACAAACGAGAAGTAAATCGAGGATCTCGATCAGAGACAATACTAGATGGAATACCGTGAAGTCTAACAATCTGATCCAGATAGAGATCCGTCAGCTTTGTAACCTCATATCCCAACCTCATGGCAATAAAATGAGCTGTCTTCGTCAAACGATCCACGACAACCCAAACTGCATCATTACCCCTCGGTGATCTAGGCAACCCAGTGACGAAGTCCATCGTAATATGCTCCCATTTCCACTCTGGTATAGCCAACGGCTGAAGCAAACCTGCTGGTCGTTGATGCTCGGCTTTCACTCTCTGACAAGTCAAACATCTAGACACAAACTGAGCAACCTCCCTCTTCATGTTGTTCCACCAGTAATGCTGTTTCAAATCCCGATTAATCTTGGTTCCACCGGGATGAATAGTATATTTAGAATTATGAGCTTCCTCCAGAATACCTCGTCTCAAGCCCGGTTCATCGGGAACACAAACCCTGTTCCGAAACCGAAGAATACCATCCTCATGCACTTTAAAGTCAGACTGATCATCCGAAATCTGATCCTTGATCTTCTGAAGGTTAACATCAAGCTGCTGAGCTTCCCTGATCTGAGACAACAATAAAGGCTGAATACGGAGATGTGAACACATCACCCCAACCTGAGTGAACTCTGGTCTCCAATAACTAAACTCCTCAAGAACCTCCCACTTCTTGACAGCCAAACAAGAAATACTAGCCTTCCGGCTGAGAGCATCTGCTACAACATTTGCCTTTCCAGGCAGATAATTGATAGAACAATTATAATCTCCAAGAAGCTCCATCCACCTCCGCTGGCGCATATTCAACTCCTTCTGTGAGAATAAGTACTTAAGACTCTTATGATCAGTGAAAATCTCGAACTTACTGCCCCACAGATAATGACGCCACTTTTTCAGTGCGAAGACAACTGCTGCCAACTCAAGATCATGAGTCGGATAATTCACCTCATAAGGCTTCAACTTCCTGGAAGCATAGGCAATAACTCGGCCATCCTGCATAAGAACACATCCCAAGCCCTCCTTGGACGCATCACTGTAAATGACCATATTATCGGTCCCCTCTGGTAGAGCAAGTACTGGAGCGGTAGTTAACCTCTTTTTCAACTCCTGAAATCCACTCTCACACTTCTCGTCCCAATTAAAGATAGTCCGTTTCTGAGTCAACTTAGATAGTGGCCCCGCAATCTTTGAGAAGTCCTTGACAAACCTACGGTAATAACCCGCCAAGCCAAGAAAACTACGGACATCAGTAACCCTCTCTGGCCGCTTCCAAGACATCACCGATTCAATCTTAGTGGGATCTACAGAAATACCACTCTGTGTAATAACATGGCCAAGAAAAGAAATCCGTTGCAGCCAAAATTCACATTTGCTGAACTTGGCAAACAACTGATGCTCCTGCAACTTCTCTAATACAAGCCGTAGATGTTGCTCGTGCTCCAATTCAGATTTAGAATAGACCAAGATATCATCAATAAAAATCACCACGAACTGGTCCAAGTACGGCTGAAAGACTCGATGCATAAGATCCATGAATGCTGCCGGTGCATTAGTCAAACCAAAGGGCATGACAACAAACTCATAATGCCCGTACCGAGTCCTGAAGGCAGACTTCGGAACATCGTCTGAGCGAATCCGAAGCTGATAATACCCCTGCCTCAAATCAAACTAAGAGTAGACTTTGGCTCCCTGAAGTTGATCAAACAACTCATCAATCAGTGGCAAAGGATATTTATTCTTGATAGTCACCTGATTCAAACCACGGTAATCTATACATAACCTCAAGGTACCATCCTTCTTCTTCACAAACAAAACAGGAGCTCCCCAAGGTGAAGAACTCTGCTGAATAAATCCTTTCTCCAACAACTCCTGTAACTGAGTCTTCAACTCCTTCAACTCAGCTGGTGCCATCCGGTATGCCGATTTAGAAATAGGTTGAGTACCGGGAACAAGATTAATCACAAACTCTATATCCCTATCTGGCGGCAATCCTGGCAACTCCTCGGGAAATACATTAGGATATTCCCGGATAATAGGGACTTCCTCAAGCTGTAGCTTAACAGATGGCTTGTTGATCAAATAAGCTAGATAACCCGAACACCCCTTACTCACCAACTTAACGGCTTTAGTTGCTGAGATAACAAAACTCGTCTTAGCACCCCGGTTACCCGCTACCTCAACTACTGGCTGATCTGGCAAACGAAACTGTACTACCTTGGTTCTACAGTTCAACTGGGCATCATACTTAGAAAGCCAATCCATACCCAGAATAACATCATACCCCCGGATAGGAAATAAAATAAGGTCCGAAGGAAAACTATGCCCCTTAACATGTATTATACAATCCTTACATACTAAGCCAGTAACATACTTATCAGTCAAAGAGGTACTAATTTCAACCACATAAGGCAATCTTTCAGGTTGCAATTTAACACGTTGCACACAAGCAGGAGTAATGAAAGAATGCGTAGCACCAGAATCAATCAACACTTTAACAAGTTGATCAAGTATAAGAAAGTTACCTTCCACAACTGCAGTCTCCTCAGGCATCTTCTCTAAGTCAATTGCATAAGCCCGAGCCTGAACCCGCTGCTGCTGTGGTACACTGCCCGTAGGCCTACCCTGGTAACCCTGAGTCGCTGCCCGACCCTCAGTCCTCGCATACTTAGGGCAATCCTTCGCCCTATGATCGATGCTACCACAACCCAAACATGTCCCTGCCTTTACCCTGCAGTCGGACTCTACATGCCCTGGGCGCTTGCAGTAATTACACTGCGATGATGTGGCACTAACACTGCCCCTAGAATAACCAGAAGCTGAAGAAGCAGCTGATACAGCCTGCTGCTGAGGTCTCACCACACTAGGCCTATACTGACCCTGAGACTGGGCTGGCCTATACTGAGTCTGAACCTGATATGGCCTCTGCTGAAACTGAGGCCGATAGTAACTCTGCTGACCCTGTGGCCTATAAGAACCCTGCTGGGCAGGTGGCCTGTAGACAACCTGCTGTACTGGAGGCCTATATAAAACCTGCTGGCCCTGTGGCTGATACGGCCTCTTACTAGGCTGACTGGAGACAATCTGATCCCCTTTCCTCTTCTCTAATCTAGAAGCTGCATCAAAAGCCTCAGTGAAGATATCATAACGATTCAGAGCCATCACATCCTGAATCTCGGGCCGCAACCCCAACATAAACCTGCGAGTCCTCCGCTCCTCGTCTGCCACATACTCCGGTGCATACCGGGACAATCGAGTAAATGTGGCCTCATATTGAGCCACTGTAGCATCTCCCTGGACCAAGGCTAGAAACTCGGCCTCTCTCCGTTCCCTGCAAATCCTCGGGACATACTTTGCTCGGAAAGCCATCAGAAAGGTACCCCAAACATAAGGAATACCCTGTGCCGCCCAGCTAGTCCTAACCGTGCGCCACCACTCCTCTGCCTCGTCATCTAACAAATACACGGCAAAAGAGACTTTCTGCTCATCAGTATAGCCAAGTGGATCATAAATCTTCTCCAACTTGCTAATCCATACCTCCGTCTTCCTATCATCCGGCTCCCCCTGAAATCTCGGTGGGTGATATCCTAAAAAATCCTTCAGGGTACCACGCCCGTGGTTACCACCCTGAATATTCAGAAGCTGAGCCTGCATAGCCTGATTCTGGGCAGCCTGCCCTGCTAATAACTGTGCCTGACTAGCCACTAACTCTGCAATCCGCTCCATAGCTGCTCCTAATCGGTCATCACCCCCGTCACGGCCCGGTGCCACATTACTCGGAGTCTCATCAGTCATCTCAGACCTACCTCTGGTTCTCGGTCGACCGGCCATTCTACTAATCAAAGAGTTAGCACAGTTATAGCACGTAGACAGGTTATAAACAACTATTACCACATAAATAACAAACTCATATAAAACACATAAACAAATTGATCACATAATCACATAAGCACTTAAATCACATAATCACTTAATCAATTAATCATACCAATACATATTTCATTTTTTCTTTCCTTTCATACATATTTCATGCTAAGACCATTACCCACATTCCGAGAATACCCCGGCTGACAACTAACATGAGCTCTGATACCACTTAAACTGTCACGCCCCAACTCGACCCCACCTACGATCAGTCAGGACGCAACGGAATTTCGGCGGCATAACGACAGTAAACAGATTTCCGAGGTTCTAAACCAACCTCATTAAACATCATACATCCAGTAATTCCTCAATACAAACAACAACATACAACACAACCATATTATACAATAAAACATCCTCGTTATACGCCTCCGTTCCAACATGACATATAATACCTCAACTTTATCATACATTTCAAAAGTAAGTTGAGACACAACTACAATTTAACCATAGACAAAAGGAAACCGCTAAGTTAACATCATTTAGTTCATCATCTTTTCAATATCTATTACATTAAGAACCGTAAAGCATATAAAGTCTATTAAACTAATATACAAGACATTTAACAACATAGAATCATGGATAAGACTCAGGGACATATGACTCATCCACGAAAGGCACATTTTCCACATTCTCCTCTTCAGGAGGCACGTACCCGTAATCTTGTGAAAGTACACCTGAAACATGCATTAATAGAGAGTGAGCTTATATACATAAGCCCAGTGAGGATCCGATAGATCTCGACAGTATTCACTACGCTCCTTGGATTTAGTCCTTTGAGCAAGTAAACACACAACAACATAATAACATAAATAAAGCTATCATCACATAACTATATAACCAATCAATAAGGATACTCTATTTGGTGTAGCTCCAAACGCCATCACGATCTCAACCGTTCTTCTTATAACTCCCCATTACTCACGCACCCGAGGTACCTCACTAGCCCCTCCCTCCATGACATCTCCGTCATGCGAGCTGGGGGTAGCCTATGGCAGTCATGCCGTTATCAACCCGACAGCCCGACGCTGCCCGAGAGGTGGCACACACATACCAAGACTCCATATTCATCAATCATCATGCAAGCATAAATCAATCAATCAATTGGGAGATCAGCAACAAGAGTGCCCGATTCCCGCATTCAATAATAATCAATCAATAACATCAATATAACATCAATATTAAATTAAACAACAAACAACGTAGTTAGATGACAAAGTAGGCCATCTAACCGGACATGCATAATATACATAATTAAACCCTAAATTACTCAACAACGACTCACCATTCATCACTCGAACACTACCCAACCATCTAAGGCATCGTTCAAGAAATTAAAGGATGACAACCTAAACTTCTAAAATTCATAACTTACAATCTACTAATCCAAACATTGCCAAATCAATTCCTATCACTCACCCATTCAACCTACTACATTAGCCCTCTCGAAAATCCACCATAACACCTCTAAATCATGCCCGATAACCCTAAAATCCTAAGATGTCATGGCTGGATTTTCCGGATTTTCACACAATCAATGTAATCGAAAATTCGGCATTACAACAGCGCTAACACGTAATTATCAAGTATTTAAAAATCGACGGCAATCGATTTCGAGCAACGCAACTCAATTAAATCAACTTTGAACTTTTTAATCAAAATTAAATACCCGGAAAATAAAAATTATGCTATATCCGACAGAAACTTGTAGTATTAGTATATAATGATCCCTAGCATGCAAGGAGCAATAATCTAACATCAGATTACAATTCTAACGGTTCAATCTTCATTTATACGCAAAAACACAAAAATGACATTTTGAGATCTAGAATTTTTCTCTCACCTTAGATGCGATATAAGCCTAGGAATGCGTGCTATGCGTGCCCAACAAGCAGAATCCAAGTCGGTGCGAAGTTTCACGGACAAAAACTAGGTTTTTCTTTGAAAAATTGGATTGAAAGCTTGAGTTTTCTCTTCTCTTTTTCTCTCCTCAACCTCACGGCAATGTGTGTGTGTGTGATGGTGTTTTTGTGTTGTGTGAGTGTGTGTTGAGGACATTAGCTTATAAGGTCAATTATTTAATTAAAGTCAAAGTTATTTTAATAGGTATTTTTGTGTTTTGAATGACTTTAATTGCATTTTAGTGCTCACCAAGTTAAAATTAATTATGCAACCCCCAAGATATCTCAAGTGAGTTATTTTTAGGTGACAAGAAGTTTTACATTCAAAGAATTCCACCCGAGTCGGCTTAAAACTCGATTTTCGCAAAAGTCGGTGTAAAAACCCTAATAAATTCTTAAGCCGATTTTAAAACCGTTTTCATCAAACACAGGTCTATTAAAGTCCGTGGACTAGGTCTAGAAGGGTTAAAAAGACCAGTTTCAAAATTATAGCGGACGTGTTTCAAAAACACTATTCACTGAAAATCGACGATAAAATTTCCGACTCCGTTTTTGATGAAAATTTCATGAATGCACATTTAGCACGTATTAGGAGTATTGAAATCAAAATTATAACTTTCTAGGTCCTATAGCACATAAATAGGTCATATGCACGCAAAACGAGGTAAAGCACGTAAAACGAGATAAGCAAGAAAGTGGGGTTTCACATTGTCAATAACCGTTTTTACGCCTGGGTGGAAAGTCTAGAGCCACTTTAGGTGGTAACCATACAGGCACCACCTCTTGACCTCTCATGTAAAGTATATTATACTCACTTTCCCCACTCTCGCTTCTACGCTCCTAACACCTAATTGTGTAAGCCAACAAGTGAGTTTTGCTTACGTGACACAAGACAGATTGAAAGCAAAGGTAAAGCCATCTAGTGATCAAAGTAAAGGTTACGAAGTGATTAAATTGAACATACGAGCGAAACGAAATACTTGTTTATATCAATAGCGATATAAATGGAGTGAGAATCGGGAGTTGATATTGAGAAACGGAGGCCGTGGATCCCTGATAGCCTAGTTGCTTCGAGCCTAACCCCTTGCTTGCAATAGAAACAATACCCGGAGAAAAGTTTCAACGCCTGTAAAGCCATTGCCCCTACGCCAAGCCCCTAAATAAAGAAGGAGGTTAGCCATCACGTGGAGGTGCAGTAAGTTATATAGGATATGATAGATAAAAATGGATGAAGCGACCTTGGACCAATAACCTTACCTTTTTAGGGCTCACTCATTTCCTACTTGCTTAATCTTGATGACCAAGGACTAGAAACAAAAAGCTAACTTCCAACCCTTGGAAAAACTTGATTCAAGACTTGTTGTACTCACTTTGATGTATTTTAGAATATAAATTCTAACTAGCTTAAGGCTTGCTAGAACTCGTAACACAGCTAATAAAGAATACAAGACAAGATCTCAAGTAAGAGTAAGAAACTTAGTCTAAAAAAAGAAAGTCATTTCGTGAAATGGGATTTGTAGCTAGCAAGCAATAGCATCCTGTTGTTATAGAATAAATTGCATAAAATAAATAAGGACCTCGCTCAAAAGCAAAACGAAATGGGGGACACTATCGGGTATGCCTAACAGAGAGAATTGCTTGCAACGCAACTACAAGCCCAGATGACTAATGGAAGGAAGAGCTTCTGGCTATTGAGAAAGCCCTGCTTGAAGAAAAGGCTACTTCTTACTGCCTTACCACCAAAAATAGATTCTCACCATCTATTTAGAGGGGAACTTCTTATGAAACAACGCAGCTCCTAGTCCGATAGTTCGCTCTGCGCCTTAAGAGAAAGAGTTTCAACATACTACTAATTGATTATTTGGCCGTTTGGGATCAGAACTGTCACGCCCCAACTCGACCCCACCTATAATCAGTCAGGACGCAACGAAATTTCGGCAGTATAACGACAGTAATTAAGACACCGAGGCTCTAAACCAACCTCTCAAAACATCATACAATCAAACTCTGCAACCAAACAACAATCAATTCCTCAATACCTTTAACAACATACAACATAACCATATTATACAATAATCATTCTTAGTTATACGCCTCCGTTCCAACATAACCTTAACTTTAACATACATATCAAAATAGATTATAAACCAACTTAGCAACCTAAATCATAACAGAAGAAAGACTACTAAGTTAGCATCATTTAGTTCATTATCTTTACTACAGCTTAAACATCATAAATTACAAGGAAAAATAAAAGACAACTAGTTTAATATATAATATAATAGAGTATACAACATCTCAAGCATTAAGGACAAGACTCTGGCACATAGGACTCGTCCACATACGACACATTATCCCTTTCTGGAGGTACGCACCCGTAATCTTGCTCAATAACACCTGTATGCATGCAATAATAGAGAGTGAACTTATATAAACAAGCTCAGTGAGAATCCGATAGATCTCTAACAGTATTTACTATGCTCCTTGGAAATGATCCTTTGAGCAAGTAAACAAACAAATAAACATCAATACAATATTAACACATAACTATAATGACCAATCAATAAAGGATACTCAATTTGGAGTAGCTCCATACGCCATCACGATCTCAACCATTCTTCTTATAACTCCTCATTACTCACACACCCGAGGTACCTCACTAGCCTCTCCCTCCATGACACCTCTGTCATGCGAGCTGGAGGTAGTCTCTGGTAGTCATGCCATTATCAACCCGACAGCCCGACGCTGCCCGAGAGGTGGCACACACTGTGATAACCCGAACCCGGCATGCATTTAAAGGCATTTAATTGCATTTAATTAAGTGACATCTTAAATGTTAGCATTGGATTTGTGTTTATTTTTAGTTAAACATTTATTTGTAGCTTTATTTTCATATTTCTTTTAGAAGTAATTAGAATAATACTTGAGCTAATTATTTTAACGAAATATCAACTACTTTTCATATTTATGTTAATCGGTTTTATTTTTCTTGCACCTTAAAGCTCGATTTTCAATTAAATAAAAAGTAGCTTCGAGCTGGAGTAAATTTTGAACTATGTTACTTTCTGGAAATTATATTTTCTTAAATTCTTTGAGATTTAATTGTTATTCTTCTATTGACGCAAAATGCATAGCATATCGAGAGCGATAGTTAGGAAATGATTTTTAGTCCTCAGTAAATAGTGAAAACTAGTATTTAGTGTTTTAATTTTAGTGTTTTAAGTTGTATTTAACTGGAATTGGATTTATGTTACTTGTTTTAGCCTTAAAATGCATAAAATAAGCTAGATTGACCAACTTAAGTGAGCATTGACCAAGCCTTGACTTTTGACTTGAGTTGCATTTTATTTAAAGCTTAAAATAGCATGAAATAAAATAAAAAAGGAGCTGAAACAGAAAACAAGCAGGGCCGAAAATGGAAGGAGAAAAAAAAAAGAAATTTCAACTTCAAATCTTCGATTCTTCGCGTGAGCTTGCACGGGGTGGTTTCCGAGGCATCCTACGAGGTTTTCCTAGCGTCTATGAGCGTCTAAGGTGAGGGTTTCATGTTTATTTGCGCATTTGAATATTTTGTGTATTAACTTTGATTTTTGGGTTTTATCCATATATTGTTATTTTAATCATTTTGAGGCTTAAAGAAT
The DNA here is from genome assembly GCA_037974665.1 of Ehretia macrophylla. NCBI lineage: Eukaryota > Viridiplantae > Streptophyta > Magnoliopsida > Boraginales > Ehretiaceae > Ehretia > Ehretia macrophylla. Next base: position 4,060,205 of record CM075766.1, read on the forward strand.
GTTCCCTAGCAGTTGTAGAACATGTATTTATAGCTTTGTAACATTTCCTGCGGTAAAATCTTGAGATTGTAATTTAAATTGTTAGTTGAATAGTAAACTATGAATAGTAAAACCTCGTTTAGATAAAGTTGCACTATTATGCTTCTGTTGATGTGAAAAGGTGCTAGGTATGCTAGAATGCCTAAATGCATGGTTTTTTTTAGGTTGCGTAATGAAAAAAATGAGAAAAATGCATTAGTGAAATTTGGGGTCGTTTCGGTCAAGTTTGGAATTTTCTCGATTTGCGTGAAGGCATTGTCGAGGTACATCATGGAAGCACTTTTGGTGCAGTTGTGACATTGGTTGGGTAATCGGTTGAGGTAGTTGTAGTTCAAACGAGCAAAGAGGGAAATCGGGGCTTTGCGTGAATTCTAGAGTAAAGTAGGGTTTCGGGGTCTTTAGACGTGCCTTATGGTGACCTAGGAGGATTGGTGAAGTCGGTTTCCAAAACTCGTGGCTCGTTTGAAGGTAGTAGCGTTTGGTAAGTTGGGATCGTTTTGTGTTTCTGTTGGTTTTCGTAGAGTCTTGCTTGTAGAATGCTTGTTAATGCTTGTTAATGCTTATTACGCTTGTTGGAGTTGATTGTTGATTGAAATGTTTATCAATTGTTGATAATGCTTGATATATCGTTTATCGCCTCTAATCTGTATTGTTGTGATATCGCTCGTTTATAGCCTTGTATCGAGTCTTGCATTGCATAGTGTCAGGCGCGTGAGTGATGGGACTCTCTGGGTAGCCTCAGGTTGCCAGTGTTGGTTGCTCTAGCTCCGTGTCCTATTCCCTTTTCTCGCTTGGGTTGCCTCCTAGGGAGATTTAGGTCGTAGAATTGATGGTTACTCCCGGGGTATTCCAAACTGAAGTTATAAGGTGGTTGCGCGCTTATTGTCATCGTTGTCAACATCAAGCTCGAGATTGATGTATCGCTCGTGAAATGGTTCATTGCTCGTATGAGTGAACCATAGCCTTCAGAGTATGGTATAGCTTTGAATGGTTGTGTTAATGCTTTCAGTAATTGCTTATTGTATTGATTGTTTGTCTTGATTGCTTACCTATCGGATATATTGCTTAACTGTCTTATTTGCATTGCACGAATTTCTTTCTCTCCAATTCGATATCTGTCTCGCCCTCACTGAGTATACGTGTTGTGTATACTCACTCTTCACCACCACATTTCAGGAAATATCATGTTAGCTAGAAAGTTCGTGATTACGTGAAAGATCATGCTTGAAGAGTTGCCTTGCGTGCTATGTGGCTTGAGTTAACAAAGATGCAAAGATGTATGTTCATATGTTGTATGTATTTATTGTTAAAAAGAATGTAACCTAAATTCAGCTAAGTAATTGAGGTAGATTGATAAGCTAGTTTATGTATTTAGATAGAATAGTTTAACCTTAATGTATATTTGTAATGGCCAAAGGAAGAGAGTTAGAATGGTATGATAGTCTAATTTATGTAATGGGTTAGTGTAGTTAATTGCCTAGCATGAATGTTCTTGTCAAAGATGAAAAGAGATAGGTTAGCTTTTAAATTGGAAATGTCTGTATACTTGTTGAGTTTAACTTGTTGAGAACCGAGGCTCGGATTGCCTTGAGGTGGTTGAATGTTTGGACATGGTATTGGTCCACTTATATGTTGTCACAGGTTTGTATTTTGCCTAGAAACAGGGGAGACTCCGTCCGTTTTCCCTAAAATTTTGCCCGGGTTTGGAATTGGGTTGTGATTAGATTCATAGATAGAACTCCCAGTCTCGTGAGGGATCGGGGTGTTATGGGTGGTATCAGAGCTTGTCTAGCTCATAAGCCGGGATAGGGTCCTCGGTCTGGTAGGTAGTGGTCCTTGAATGTGTGCTTGTTAAGTGTGTCTTGAAAGTGTTTGCGTGTATGTGAGATTGTGTGTCTTGACCTGAATGTGTGCTCCTATGTGATATAGTTATGTGTTATGTGTTAATTGTGTGCTAAGTAAAGTGAAGTGTCTAGTTGTGCATTGAATTGACCCATTGAATTGGCATCGTGAATCGAATCGACCTCGTGAATTGTTATTTGCTTGGAGTATTGCTTGTAATGTGTGTATTGGAATGTCTTGAATTAGCTATGCCGTGATTTGAATTGATTATGTTGTGTTTGACTTGATTGCCGTGCTTGAGTGACTTTGTTGAATAAACTGTTTTGTAAACTTGCTTGCATAATAGTTTAAGGCATGTGTATAATTGTGATATCCTGGCATTCATACATATCCTATTGAAATGGTAAGAAAAACTTCTTCCTCCCTGAAGAGAAGTGGTTAGTAGCAAGCCTAAGTTATTTGGATTTATGGAAACAAGCAGTGCTCAACTAGGCCTTTATTTGGGAGTTGACATTTATAGCTGGAGTTTGTTTATTGGGGTTTCTTGAAGGTTATCTTCTATGCTTTGTGTAAATGACTTCCTTTGGGGTTCTACATGATTATTCTTTGGAGCATTTTCTTAATGTTTTCTTGTTGGGCATTCATCAGGTATTTCTATATTAGCATTTCGTGGGAGACTTGGTTGGGATTTTAATCAACCTTTGGTGTTCTATCTGCATTCTTATGGGGAAACTTTGATTTGAGTCTACTTACAATGATCAGTTTTGCGTGAGGCGTACTACTTTGGTATTCCTTGTGGACATTTCTCAGTGGATTTGGCAATCGGAGTTCTTATTGGACTTGCTGCATAATATTGGCTGCAATATCTTTGCTCTGGTCTTCTTGATATTTTATTGGCAATCGTGATTGGAACTCCTCAATAGTATAGGGTGCACCTGCACGGCATTTCCTCTAGTATTTTACCCAATATTAAGTAGCAGTATTATTTTGGGGAAATCTACTTGGCTATGCAGCTTGGTGCTCATTCATGGACTTTTGATACTTATATATATGTTGACGTACATTATGGATTCCCTATTCAGATGCTTTTTGAGCTATATATTTTGAAAGATTTCCTTGAAACTTCTGTAATATGATTGACTGGATTTCTTGTCTGGAGTCTTCCTGAGCAGTACTTGGGATTCTTGTTTAGACTCTACTTCAGATTGTTTATTGGTATGTTCTCGGTACTTTTAGTTGGGATTCTATTATGACATTCATGTCTAGTAAGATTTTTATTTGAGGATCTATTTGGTTGTTCTCTGGAACATTCTTTGGTTTTCTTAACGGGTGTTCTTTGGAGACTTTTGTTGGCATTTCTCGGTGGACTTGGTTATTGGAATCTCAATCGGACTTACTGTATGGTATTATCTATGGATCCTTAGTGGCCATTTATTTAGCATTTACTTATTGGGCAAATGTGGCTACATTCTTACTGGAGCATTGTTCGGGTATTTTTCTTGGCATTCCTTAATTGATTTGGTAATTGGAATTCTTATCGGACTTATTGTATAGCACTACTTACGGTATTCTTTGGAATTCTTAGTGGGCATTCTACTGGTATTTTCCTTGTTGGCACTATTGGAAGTCTTACACTTGGAATCTTGTTCAGAATTATTATCTTATATTGCTTACGGTATGCTGTGGAATACTTTAGGCTTCCTTGGTGGTAAGTTGTATAAAGTTTGCACTCGGCAAATGGCGATGAGGTCTTGGAGCTTGGTCTTATATGTGCTGCATCTACTTTGGCCATCCTTTGACTTCCTTATTTGATACTTGTTGGACTTTTATAGAGGATTCGTATATAGAATATTCCTTCGGTATTCTTCTTGTTAATAATATGTGGAATTGGTAATATCTACAGTATCTTTGCTTTAGTCTTTATTGGCATCTTCTCGGCACTTCTAGCAGAGAATTCTTCTATGGTATTCTTGACCAGCGGAATTCTTATTTGGATTTCAAGATGGTATTTTCAATTAAGCCTTTATTTGGCCTTATTGCTTTGGAGTTTTCAGTCAGTACTATTGGGGATTTCTTAGTGAGGTATTCTTCGAGCGTTCTTATTCAGTGTCTTGCTTAGCAACCGATGAAGATTAGTTAGAGTTGGATTTTAGTGGATGCAGAGCTCTATTGGAAGAAGAATTGCGAGGTCGCAATTGCTTTAAGGGGGGAAGGATGTGATAACCCGAACCCGGCATGCATTTAAAGGCATTTAATTGCATTTAATTAAGTGACATCTTAAATGTTAGCATTGGATTTGTGTTTATTTTTAGTTAAACATTTATTTTAAGCTTTATTTTCATATTCTTTTAGAAGTAATTAGAATAATACTTGAGCTAATTATTTTAACGAAATATCAACTACTTTTCATATTTATGTTAATCGGTTTTATTTTTCTTGCACCTTAAAGCTCGATTTTCAATTAAATGAAAAGTAGCTCCGAGCTGGACTAAATTTTGAACTATGTTACTTTTTGAAAATTATATTTTCTTAAATTCTTTGAGATTTAATTGTTATTCTTCTATTGACGCAAAATGCATAGCATATCGAGAGCGATAGTTAGGAAATGATTTTTAGTCCTCAGTAAATAGTGAAAACTAGTATTTAGTGTTTTAATTTTAGTGTTTTAAGTTGTATTTAACTGGAATTGGATTTATGTTACTTGTTTTAGCCTTAAAATGCATAAAATAAGCTAGATTGACCAACTTAAGTGAGCATTGACCAAGCCTTGACTTTTGACTTGAGTTGCATTTTATTTAAAGCTTAAAATAGCATGAAATAAAATAAAAAAGGAGCTGAAACAGAAAACAAGCAGGGCCGAAAATGGAAGGAGAAAAAAAAAAGAAATTTCAACTTCAAATCTTCGATTCTTCGCGTGAGCTTGCACGGGGTGGTTTCCGAGGCATCCTACGAGGTTTTCCTAGCGTCTATGAGCGTCTAAGGTGAGGGTTTCATGTTTATTTGCGCATTTGAATATTTTGTGTATTAACTTTGATTTTTGGGTTTTATCCATATATTGTTATTTTAATCGTTTTGAGGCTTAAAGAATGTTCCCTAGCAGTTGTAGAACATGTATTTATAGCTTTGTAACATTTCCTGCGGTTAAATCTTGAGATTGTAATTTAAATTGTTAGTTGAATAGTAAACTATGAATAATAAAACCTCGTTTAGATAAAGTTGCACTATTATGCTTCTGTTGATGTGAAAAGGTGCTAGGTATGCTAGAATGCCTAAATGCATGGTTTGTTTAGGTTGCTTAATGGAAAAAACGAGAAAAATGCATTAGTGAAAGTTGGGGTCGTTTCGATCGAGTTTGGAATTTTCTCGATTTGCATGAAGGCATTGTCGAGGTACGTCATGGAAGCACTTTTGGTGCAGTTGTGACATTGGTTGGGTAATCGGTTGAGGTAGTTGTAGTTCAAACGAGCAAAGAGGGAAATCGGGGCTTTGCGTGAATTCTAGAGTAAAGTAGGGTTTCGGGGTCTTCAGACGTGCCTTATGGTGACCTAGGAGGATTGGTGAAGTCGGTTTCCAAAACTCGTGGCTCGTTTGAAGGTAGTAGCATTTGGTAAGTTGGGGTCGTTTTGTGTTTCTGTTGGTTTTCGTAGAGTCTTGCTTGTAGAATGCTTGTTAATGCTTATTACGCTTGTTGAAGTTGATTGTTGATTGAAATGTTTATCAATTGTTGATAATGCTTGATATCTTGTTTATCGCCTCTAATCTGTATTGTTGTGCTATTGCTCGTTTATCGCCTTGTATCGAGTCTTGCATTGCATAGTGTTAGGCACGTGAGTGATGGGCCTCTCTGGGTAGCCTTGGGTTGCCAGTGTTGGTTGCTCTAGCTCCGTGTCCTATTCCCTTTTCTCGCTTGGGTTGCCTCCCAGGGAGATTTGGATCGTAGAATTGATGGTTACTCCCGGGGTATTCCAAACTGAAGTTATAAGGTGGCTGCGCACTTATTGTCATCGTTGTCAACATCAAGCTCGAGATTGATGTATCGCTCGTGAAATGGTACATTGCTCGTATGAGTGAACCATAGCCTTCAGAGTGTGGTATAGCTTTGAATGGTTGTGTTAATGCTTTCAGTAATTGCTTATTGTATTGATTGTTTGTCTTGATTGCTTACCTATTGGATATATTGCTTAACTGTCTTATTTGCATTGCACGAATTTCTTTCTCTCCAATTTGATATATGTCTCGCCCTCACTGAGTATACGTGTTGTGTATACTCACTCCTCACCACCACATTTCAGGAAATATCATGTTAGCTGGAAAGTTCGTGATTACGTGAAAGATCATGCTTGAAGAGTTGCCTTGCGTGCTATGTGGCTTGAGTTAACAAAGATGCAAAGATGTATGTTCATATGTTGTATGTATTTATTGTTAAAAAGAATGTAACCTAAATTCAGCTAAGTAATTGAGGTAGATTGATAAGCTAGTTTATGTATTTAGATAGAATAGTTTAACCTTAATGTATATTTGTAATGGCCAAAGGAAGAGAGTTAGAATGGTATGATAGTCTAATTTATGTAATGGGTTAGTGTAGTTAATTGCCTAGCATGAATGTTCTTGTCAAAGATGAAAAGAGATAGGTTAGCTTTTAAATTGGAAATGTATGTATACTTGATGAGTTTAACTTGTTGAGAACCGAGGCTCGGATGGCCTTGAGGTGATTGAATGTTTGGACATGGTATTGGTCCACTTATATGTTGTCGCAGATTTGTATTTTGCCTAGAAATAGGGGAGACTCCGTCCGTTTTCCCTAAAATTTTGCCCGGGTTTGGAATTGGGTTGTGATTAGATTGATAGATAGAACTTCTGGTCTCGTGAGGGATCGGGGTGTTACGCACACATACCAAGACTCAACAATAATAATAAACATCATTCACAGGAGGACAGTTTAGCAGAACTGCCTATCTCCCGGTTCATCAATCATCAATCAATAATCATCAATAATCATCCATTTCCATCAATGTAACATCAATATAATCATCAATATAACATCAATATACATCAATATTTAATTAAACAACAATTAACTAAGTTAGATGACAAAGTAGGCCATCCAACTTAACATGCATTAAACACGTAATCTAACTCTAATCTAACCATCAACAACTCACAATTCAATCACTCAAACACGACCCAATCATCTAAAGGCTCAATTCGATAATTTAAAGAAAGACAACTTAAACTTCAAATAATCATATCTTACATTCTACTAATCCAAATCACTCCAAATCAGTTTATAACACTCACCCATTCATAATCATATCTTACATTCTACTAATCCAAATCGCTCCAAATCAGTTTCTAACACTCACCCATTCAATCAACTACATTAGCCTTCTCGAAAAACCAACCAAGACACATCAAAATCAAGCCCAACAACCCTAAAACTCAAGGCACCTAGGCTGAAATTTCTGAATTTTCACCCAAACATCGCAATCGAAAATTCGGCATTATAACGGCATTACCACGTAATTAACAAACTTTTAGAAATCGACGCCAATCGATTCCAACCTCAACAACTCAAGATAATCCTCAAATATCCAATCTATCAACTTTAAATAGCCGAAAATAAATAATTTCGCTACAATGGCTCAAATCTCGTAGTAATACACATAAACGATCCCTAGCACGAACTGATCAATAATATAACTTCAAATTAACATTCTAACGGTTCAAAATGCAGTTATGAGCAAAAACATAAAAAATGAGTTTTGAAATCTAGAATTTTTCTCTCACCTTTGATGCGATATAAGCCTACATATACGTGCAATGCGTGCCCAACAAGCGGAATCCAACTCGGCACAAAGTTCTACGGATAAAAACTAGGTTTTTCTATGAAAAATTGCTTTGAAAACCTTAAAAATTCTTTCTCTTTTTCTCCCTTGAACCTCTCGGCCCTTTGTGTGTGTTGATGAGTGTGTTTTGTGTTGTGTTTTGTGTGTGTTGATAATATTATGCATATAAAGGCTTGGTCAAATAAAAAAATGCAAAGTCAAAGTAGTTTATTTAGTCCTTTAATTCATTTCTTAGTCTTTTAATTCATTTCTTGAGTATTTCTTGCTCAACTATTAATTTAACACTTAAACGAATTCTAGACTTTATATTTTAGGTGACAAAGAAGGTTACATTAAAATAGTTTCACCCGAATTGGCTTAAAACTCATTTTCTTGCAAAAGAAAGTGTAAAAATCTTTAAAATTCCAAAACCGATTCCAAATCTGTTTTAATCAAACACGAGTCTATTAATACCCGAGGACTAGGTTTTAAAACGTTTAAAACATTCCTGTAAAAATTTTAGCGGACAGGTGTTCAAAAATACTATTCACCAAAACTGATGATAAAATTTCTGATTCCGTTTTTTATGAAAATTTTATGAATGCACACTTAGCATGTATTAGGAGTATTAATCACTTGTTTAGCACATTCTAAGTCATATAGCACATAAACAGGCTAATTCACACAAAACGAGGTAAAGCACGTAAATCGAGATAAAGCAAAATATGGGGTCTCACATTCTTCCCCCTTAAAGAAATTTTATCCCCGAAATTCTTACTTGCTGAGCGGAAAAGATCTGGATACTGCTGCTGCATCTGATGTCGCCTCTCCCAAGTAGCTTCATCGATACCGTGATGCTTCCACAATACCTTGACCATCAGAATCTTCTTCAACCTCAACTCTCGTTCCATTTGATCAAGAATACGAATCGGCCGCTCGTCATAAGTCTGATTCTCACGAAGCTGTAACGGCTCTAGCTCAAGAATATGAGAAGGATTCGGATTATATTTCTGCAAATTAGACACGTGAAATACATCGTGGACATTAGAGAAATTCTGCGGTAAAGCCAACCGATATGCTAAGTTACCAACTCTGCCAGTAATCTCAAACGGCCCTACAAACCTCAGACTCAGCTTACCACCTTTACCATAACGAGCAAACCCCTTTCGAGGAGACAATCTCAAGAAAACCCGATCTTCGACTGCAAACTCCAAATCCCGACGACGCTTATCAGCATAACTCTTGAATCTACTTTGCACCGTAAGCATTCTCTGCCTGATCAACTGAACATTCTCAATCTTTTCTAGAAGCTCTGGCATAATAGTCGGATCAATAATCTTTATCTCTTCTACTTTATCCCAATACAAAGGTGAACGACACTTACGACCGTAAAGAGCTGCAAAAGGTGCCATCCCAATAGTAGTTTGATAACTATTATTATAGGCAAACTCGGCAAGTGGTAGATGTTTCTCCCAGTTCTTCCCGAATTCGAGAACACAAGCTCTGAGCATATCCTCCAGAATCTGAATAGTCCTCTCAGACTGACTGTCGGTCTGTGGATGATACGCTGTACTGAAATTCAGCTGAGTACCCAAAGTCTCCTGAAGTTTCTCCCACAAACGAGAAGTAAATCGAGGATCTCGATCGGAGAAAATACTAGATGGAATCCTGTGAAGTCTAATAATCTGATCCAAATAAAGACCCGTCAATTTTGTAACTTCATCACCCATCCGCAATGAAATAAAGTGAGCTGTCTTCGTCAAACGATCCATGATAACCCAAACCGCATCGTTACCTCTCGGAGTTTTAGGTAACCCAGTGACGAAGTAATATGCTCCCATTTCCACTGTGGTATAGCCAACGGCTGAAGCAAACCTGCAGGTCGTTGATGCTCGGCTTTCACTCGCTGACAAGTCAAACATCTAGACACGAACTGAGCAACTTCCATCTTCATATTATTCCACCAGTAATGTTGCTTCAAGTCCCAATACATTTTGTTTCCACTAGGATGAATGGTGTACTTAGAATTATAAGCCTCCTCTAGAATACCTCGCCTCAAGCCCGGTTCATCGGGAACACAAACCCTATTCCGAAACCGAAGAATACCATCCTCGTGTAATTTGAAATCAGACTGATCATGCATGATCTGATCCTTGATCTTCTGAAGTTTAACATCATGTTGCTGAGCTTCTCTAATCTGAGACAGCATTTAAGGTTGAATACGGAGATGTGAACACATCACCCCAACCTGAGTCAACTCCGGTCTCCAATAAGTGAATTCTTCAAGAACCTCCTACTTCTTGACAACCAAACAAGAAACACTCGCCTTACGGCTAAGAGCATCTGCTACAACATTTGTCTTCCCGGGCAGATAGCTGATAGAACAATTATAATCTCCATGAAGTTCCATCCACATTCACTGACGCATATTTAACTCCTTCTGTGAGAATAAATATTTAAGACTCTTATGATCAGTGAAAATCTCGAACTTACTGCCCCACAGATAATGACGCCACTTTTTCAGTGCGAAAACAACAGCTGCCAACTTAAGATCATTAGTCGGATAGTTCACCTCATAAGGCTTCAACTTCCTAGAAGCATAGGTAATAACCCGGCCATTCTGCATAAGAACACATCCTATGCCCTCCTCAGATGCATCGCTGTAAATGACCATATTATCGGTCCCTTCTGGTAGAGCAAGTAACAGTAGTCAATCTCTTTTTCAACTCCTGAAATCCACTCTCACATTTCTCATCCCAAACAAAGCTAGTCTGTTTCTGAGTTAACTTAGAAAGTGGCCCTGCAATTTTAGAAAAGTCCTTGACAAACCTATGATAATAACCTGCCAAGCCAAGAAAGCTATGAACCTCAGAAACATTCTCCGGACGTTTCCAAGACATCACCGACTCAATCTTAGTGGGATCTACAGAAATACCGCTCTGTGTGATAACATGACCAAGAAAAGATATGCGTTGCGGCCAAAATTCACATTTGCTGAATTTCGCATACAACTGATATTCCTGCAGCTTCTGTAAGACAAGCTATAGATGTTGGTCGTGCTCCAATTCAGACTTAGAATAAACCAAGATATCATCAATAAAGATAACCACGAACTGGTCTAAGTATGGCTGAAAAACCCGATGCATAAGATCCATGAATGCTGCCGGTGCATTAGTTAATCCAAAGGGCATAACTACAAACTCATAATGCCCGTACCAAGTCCTAAAGGTAGACTTCAGAACATCCTCCGTGCGAATCCGAAGCTGATAATACCCCTGCCTCAAGTCAAACTTAGAGTAGACTTTGGCTCCCTAAAGTTGATCAAACAACTCGTCAATCAGTGGCAAATGATACTTGTTCTTGATAGTCATCTTATTCAAACCACGATAGTCAATGCATAACCTCAAGGTACCATCATTCTTCTTCACAAATAAAATAGGAGCTCCCCAAGGTGAAGAACTCTGCTGAATGAAACCCTTCTCTATTAACTCCTGTAACTGAGTTTTCAACTCCTTCAACTCAGCTGGTGCCATCCGGTACGCTGATTTAGAAATAGGTTGAGTACTGGGAACAAGATTGATCACAAACTCCACATCTCTTTCTGACGGTAACCCTGGCAACTCCTCGGGAAATACATTGGGATATTCATGAACAATAGGAACTTCCTCCAGCTGTAGCTTATCAGATGGCTTATTGATCAAATAAGCTAGATAACCCGAACACCCCTTACTCACCAACTTAACGGCTTTAGTTGCTGAGATAACAAAACTCAGCTTAGCACCCCGGTTCCCTACTACCTCAACTACTGGCTGATCTGGCAAACGAAACTGTACTACCTTCGTTCTACAGTTCAACTGAGCATCATACTTAGAAAGCCAATCCATACCCAAGATAACATCGTACCCCCGGATAGGAAATAAGATAAGGTCTGAAGGAAAATTATACCCCTTAACATGAATTATACAATCCTTACATACTAAGCCAGTAATATACTTATCAGTCAAAGAGGTACTGATCTCAACCACATAAGGCAGTCTTTCAGGTTGCACATTAACACGTTGCACACAAACAGGAGTAATGAAAGAATGTGTAGCACCAGAATCAATCAACACTTTAACAAGTCGATCAAGTATAAAGAAGTTACCTTCCACAACTGCAGTTTTCTCAGACATCTCCTTCAAGTCAACTGCGTAGGCCCGAGCCTGAACCCGCTGCTGCTGAGGTGCACTGCCCGCAGGTCGACTCTGATAACCCTGAGTCGTTGCTCGACCCTCAGTCCTCTGATATCTAGGGTAATCCCTCGCCTTATGCTGATTGTTATCGCAACCCAAACAAGCCCCTGACTTCACTCTGCAGTCGGCCTCTACATGGCCCTGGCACTTGCAGTAAGTACACTGCGGTGATGATGCATTGACATTGCCCCTGGAAAAACCAGAAGCTGAAGAAGCAGCTGTACCAGCCTGCTGTTGAGGTCTAACAAAACTAGGCTTGTATTGACCCTGAGACTGGGCTGGCCTGTACTGGGACTGAACCTGATAGGACCCCTGCTGAAATTGAGGTCGATAATAACTTTGCTGACCCTGTGGCCTTAAAGAACCCTACTGAGCTAGCAGCCTGTACACAACCTACTGTACTGAAGGCCTATACACTCCCTGCTGACCCTGCGGCTAGAATGGCTTCTTACGAGGCTGGCTAGATACAATATGTTCCCCCTTTTTCTTATCCAGTCTAGAAGCTGCATCAAAGGCCTCCATAAGTATATCATACCGATTCAGGGCCATTGCATCCTGAATCTCGGGCCTCAACCCTAACATGAATCTACGAGTCTTACGTTCCTCGTCAACCACATACTCTGGTGCATACCGGGACAACCTAGCGAGAGTGGCCTCGTACTGAGCCACAAAAGCATCTCCCTGCACTAAGGCTAGAAACTCTGCCTCTTTCCGCTCCCTCGCGATCCTCGGGACATACTTTGCCCAAAAAGCTAACAGAAAGGTATCCCAAACATACGGAATACCCTGAGTCTCCCAACTAGTTTTCATCGTGCGCCACTATTCCTCTGACTCATCATCTAGCATGTACACGGCAAAAGTGACCTTCCGCTCATCGGTATAATCAAGAGGGTCAAAAATTTTCTCCACCTTGCTAATCCACGCCTCAGCCTTCCTGTCATCTGGCTCCCCCTGAAACCGTGGTGGATAATACCCTAAAAACTCTTTCAGTGTACCACGCCCGTGGTACCCACCTTGTGCATTCAACAATTGATTTTGCAATGCTTGATTTTGGGCAGCCTGCCCTGCCAGTAACTGTGCCTGACTAGCCATAATCTCGTTCATCCTATCAAAAGCTGCACCTATACGATCATCATCCCTAACTTGGCCTGGTGCCACATTTCTCGAAATCTCATCAGTTATCTCAAGCCTACCTCTGGTCCTCGGTCTACCCGTCATTCAAATAATCAAAGAGTTAGCACAAGTTATAGCACATAAACAAGCTATAGACAACTATTAGCAAATAAGCAACAATTCACATAAACACATAAATCACTTAAGTATCAATCACATAAACAAATTAATCACATAATCACATAAGCACTAAATCACATAATCACTTAATCACTTAACCATATTAACACATAGTTCACTTTTCTTTCACTTCATACATACTTTCATGCTAAGACCATTACTCACATTCCGAGAATACCCCGGCTGACAGCTAACATGCGCTCTGATACCACTTAAATGTCACGCCCCAACTCGACCCCACCTATAATCAGTCAGGACGCAACATAATTTTGGCAATATAACGACAGTAATTAAGACACCGAGGCTCTAAACCAAGCTCTCAAAACATCATACAATCAAACTCCGCAACCAAACAACAATTAATTCCTCAATACTATTAACAACATACAACATAACAAATTATACAATAATCATTCTTAGTTATATGCCTCCGTTCCAACATAACCTTAACTCTAACATACATATCAAAATAGATTATAAACCAACTTAGCAACCTAAATCATAACAGAAGAAAGACTACTAAGTTAGCATCATTTAGTTCATTATCTTTACTACAACTTATACATCATAAATTACAAGGAAAAATAAAAGACAACTAGTTAATATACAAGATAATAGAGTATACAACATCTCAAGCATCAAGGACAAGACTCTGGCACATAGGACTCGTCCACATACGGCACATTATCCCCTTCTGGAGGCACGTACCCGTAATCTTGCTCAATAACACCTGTATGCATGCAATAATAGAGTGTGAGCTTATATAAACAAGCTCAGTGAAGATCCGGTAGATCTCTAACAGTATTTACTATGCTCCTTGAAAATGATACTTTGAGGAAGTAAACACACAAATAAACATCAATACAATATAAACACATAACTATAATGACCAATCAATAAAAGATACTCAAATTGGTATAGCTCCATACGTCAACACGATCTCAACCATTCTTCTTATAACTCCCCATTACTCACGCACCCGAGGTACCTCACTAGCCTCTCCCTCCATGACACCTCCATCATGCGAGCTGGAAGTAGTCTCTGGTAGTCATGCCGTTATCAACCCGACGCTACCCTAGAGGTGGCACATACATACCAAGACTCAACAATAATAATAAACATCATTCACAGGAGGACAGTCTAGCAAAACTGCCTATCTCCCGGTTCATCAATCATCAATCAATAATCATCCATTTCCATCAATGTAACATCAATATAATCATCAATATAACATCAATATTTAATTAAACAACAAATAACTAAGTTAGATAACAAAGTAGGCCATCCAACTTAACATGCATTAAACATGTAATCTAACCCTAATCTAACCATCAACAACTCACAATTCAATCACTCAAACACCACCCAATCATCTAAAGGCTCAATTCAACAATTTAAAGAAAGACAACCTAAACTTCAAATAATCGTATCTTACATTCTACTAATCCAAATCACTCCAAATCAGTTTCTAACACTCACCCATTCAATCAACTACATTAGTCCTCTCGGAAACCAACCAAGACACATCAAAATCAAGCCCAACAACCCTAAAACCTCAAGGCACCTAGGCTGAAATTTTTGAATTTTCACCCAAACATCGCAATCGAAAATTCAGTATTATAACGGTGTTACCACGTAATTAACAAACTTTTAGAAATCGAAGGCAATTGATTCAAACCTCAACAACTCAAGATAATCCTCAAATAGCCAATCTATCAATTTTAAATACCCGAAAATAAATAATTTCGCTACAATGGCTCAAATCTCGTAGTAATACACATAAACGATCCCTAGCATGAACTGATCAATAATATAACTTCAAATTAACATTCTAACTGTTCAAATTGCAGTTATGAGCAAAAACATAAAAAATGAGTTTTGAGATCTAGAATTTTTCTCACACCTTTGATGCGATATAAACCTAGATATGCGTGCAATGCGTGACTAACAAGTGGAATGCAACTCGGCACAAAGTTCTATGGACAAAAACTAGGTTTTTCTATGAAAAATTGCTTTGAAAACCTTGAAAATTCTTTCTCTTTTTCTCCCTTGAACCTCTCGGCACTTTGTGTGTGTTGATGAGTATGTTTTATGTTGTGTTTTGTGTGTGTTGATGATATTATGCATATAAAGGCTTGGTCAAATAAAAAAATGCAAAGTCAAAGTAGTTTATTTAGTCCTTTAATTCATTTCTTAGTCTTTTAATTCATTTCTTGAGTATTTCTTGCTCAACTATTAATTTAACACTTAAACTAATTCTAGACTTTATATTTTAGGTGAAAAAGAAGGTTACATTAAAATAGTTTCATCCGAATTGGCTTAAAACTCGTTTTCTTGCAAAAGAAAGTGTAAAAATCTTTAAAATTCCAAAACCGATTCCAAATCCGTTTTAATCAAACACGGGTCTATTAATACCCAAGGACTAGGTTTTAAAATGTTTAAAACATCCCTATAAAAATTTTAGCGGACAGGTGTTCAAAAATACTATTCACCAAAACCGACGATAAAATTTTTGATTCCGTTTTTTATGAAAATTTCATGAATGCACACTTAGCATGTATTAGGAGTATTAATCACTTGTTTAGCACATTGTAAGTCATATAGCACATAAACAGGCTAATTCACGCAAAACGAGGTAAAGCACGTAAATTGAAATAAAGCAAAATATGGGGTCTCACAGGAACAACCTGGGCAAAGTTGTCTTTCTACATAACCTACCTCCCAAACCAAGGGAAGAAGGTATCAGATCTATGTAGTTCTCGACCCTTTTTGTTAAACCAGTTCCTGTACCTAGGATTCATTCCAGTCTGTAAAGTAATCTGGTAGATGGGGCCCACCTCACCACTCCCCCTCCCCTTCTCCAAAGCAATCAAAAAAGAAAAATCACTAGGGAAAAAATGCTTCTAACGTCTCTTGTTGGAATGATCAATCTAATTTTCAATGAAAAGAGGGTCCTTGTTCTTTCGCATGTAGAAAGGAGAAGAGTGAAAGAGATTACCTAGCTCACATTTCTGGCTGGGGAAAGGCTAAAAAGCTCTTGCTTTGCGATCATGCTTCCTCCTTAAAAAGTTGCAAGACTCTTGAAAAGTCTCATTTGCAGTAAAAGATCCTTTTTTGATGGAGCTAATTGCTTCATATATAGAAATTACTGTTGTAACTGAGTCCGGAGAGAATGTATTGCCAAACAAAAGACTACCACCTATAGCTGCCCCGATTTTCTTAAATTTCTACTTTGATGACCTAGATCGGGCTTTCAATGTGATTTCTTTCCATTTCCAAAAGGAGCTAGATATGGCAAAGAAAGACTTCTTCCCTTCCTTTCCCAAAAATCAAAGAGGAGAAGTGCACTATTCAACAAATCACAGAGCTAATGATAGAACTGGATATCTTATATAGAGTCATAGAAGTAGAGACGGGCGGTCCTGCCATAGATTGCTCAAGAGGCTCGGAGACCTCTTACTTTCCATTTTAAAGGGAGGGGATATCAAAGTCTTGCATAAAGAGTGGCTTCCGCTGATCAATATACATCTCAATCAGTTAAGAAAAGGCTAATCACATTATCAATTGGCTATTGATAAGAAATTGATTCCAAAGCACAATGCTAGCTGATGGCGAGCCTTCGCTTTTCTTTTCATTAATTAAAGCTACCAGTTATATTATATGGCCTTTTTGATTTCATCCGTATGAACATAGTTTAAGAATGAGAAAAAACCTTCTTTCTTCGATCTTGTACGAAGGTAGACTAAACATCAATAGAATCTCGACGGTAAAGGCAACAAAATAAGTAGAATCAAGGTGAAACTGGGCTAGCCTTCATCCTAGCTACCCTCTCTCTTATTATACGATACCACTGGGAATTGGATGCTTCCTCAGAAGCTGCTTCTTCTCTATCAACCTCTTCTTTCCATTGTGCAAGAAGTTAATTTCCTTACTAAGCTAAGCTTTCAGTGTCCTATCCAAACCTCCCTAACAGCCTATGAATGTGGAATCTCGTTCGTATTCTTCCTCAAAGCCATATTTGCCTTTATCTAATTTCAACCTATTGATCTTTACTATGCAAGGATATCTTTACTAATTATTCAACCTCCTCCCAGAGCAGTAACTGAAAGAGTTAACTTCCCCAGTGAACTCCCTCACACCAGTGGCATTTAAGAGTTGTGCCAAAAAGAAAATAGCATATATTGTTTCTATTGCTTGCGAAAAGATCGGAATCATACCTCTAGCAGGCATTGTCTTCTGTTACCTAAACTGTTAATCAAAATTGCTGTGTCACAGAGATGCCACCATAACATGTTTGTACCTCTACGGGGACAGGGTGGCACATCAAACGCATACGCTAAATTAGCAAAATTAACATAACAAAGCAAATGGCTTCGTTTTTATCCCTAAACAAGACTACAAATTGGTATTTATACACCTAGAATTTGCAGGACAGTCACTGTAGTTGACAATTTAAGTTGGGATCTCCGGTAGAATTTTGGCAATGTTCTGCTACCATTGTGGATAAAATTTTATAATCATCATCATCAACATTTGAATACAAAAGGGGAAAAAGAGAACCATGAAATTTCATTGACATAAGACTTACTCTGAAAGTGAAACATGATGTTAAAGACCAGTATAGGATATTTCAATAAATATTTTGGAATGCACAAACTATGGTACAGGTATACAAGATCGGTTAAACAATGGAACAATTTACATAAAAATAGGCAATATGAAACATAAATTAAGATAAAAAATATTACAATTGAAACCAAAGCAAACATTTAAGCGTCAACCTTTGAGAGTCAGTGAAGAAATTGATTGCATGCTCTTAACATCATAAGTTTTCCTCGCGCAAAGAGTTCTGGCTATACAAAGTGAAACACGTGTAAACGTTACATAAATGCAAATCTAAAGGAATGTACATACGTGAGAGAAATAAAAAATACAAAATACAAAATACAAAAAATGAATACAATAGGTGTAGAAGATATCAAAGAGATACCCAACATATAACACATTGGAGTCTTAGAACTATCACCTACCTTCCCCCGTATATCTTGTTTGCTCTCTATATATCCAAAGATATCTTCACAATTTTTCATTATTGACATTTTTGTAAGATCTTCTAAAGGTTGAAATATTGTACAAGCTTCAATATGTTCTTTCTCACAAAGATACATAACCATGTCTGCCCAAGGAAACAGAAAGATAGTCAAGACTTGAGAAGAGGTAGGAATAAGAAAGGTAATTAGGTAAATATATAAGCCTCCAGGGTAGCCTGATCTAGAGCTTTCCATCGTAGAGTTTTAACTTCTATAAGATCCTATTATGACAGATTCAGCTTGTTACTGTTTTCAAAGTAAATTAATGACAATTACTCCACTCCTTTTTTGATAGTGAAATAACCTAGTAGAAAGGGAAATGAATTTGGAGTAAAGGATGTGGAATCAGAATCCCATTTATGAACACTTGCCACACAATTAACTACTTTTGCCATAGCATATATTTGTGTTATTCTTTGTCTGTGGTTATACTTTGTCAAATACCTTTTACTTCCATACACCCCAAGGTAGGAAATGAATCAGAGTT
The DNA here is from genome assembly GCA_037974665.1 of Ehretia macrophylla. Classification (NCBI taxonomy): domain Eukaryota; kingdom Viridiplantae; phylum Streptophyta; class Magnoliopsida; order Boraginales; family Ehretiaceae; genus Ehretia; species Ehretia macrophylla. The sequence goes on from CM075766.1 coordinate 4,079,013, forward strand.
GTGGTTACACTGTCTGATGTGTTGTGATCCCTCAGCATCCGAAAGATTTCAAGGGTGAAAGATGACCTAGAAAGCGTTGAGGAAATGTCTGTTGTCATAAATTTTCTCACCAGAATAAAAAACTAAGGATAATCAGATGACAAAGATGTAGGACAACTCTTATATGAAACCAAAATTTACATGTTTTTGGTCTATTAAGTCCTTTATGAGAGAGTGATATTGGCCCTTGAATTCTCGAGCGTATTTCATTGATATTTATAATCAACAATTACAACTGTATGTGTTACAAAAGACATACAAGATTTACATACAAATATCATAAAGAAATTCAAACAGAGTTTTATATACAATAGGAAGTTAAAGATTCGAGATTGTGCTAATGAGAATATCTCTCTTTGGTTAACTGAAGCCTGAGAAGTTATCCATAACTTAACACCCCCTCGCAAGCTGATGGGGGAGACAACACCTGAAGCTTGTCATGTAGTAAAGAGAATCAAGGACGATAAAGGGCCTTTGTAAAAATATTGACAATTTCATCAGTAGTGCCAATGAACTGCAGTTGAAAGGTGCCATCGCTAATCTTTTCACGAACAAAGTGAATGTCGATTTCAATGTGCTTGCTTCTGTTATGAATGATCGGATTCGTCGCCATGTAAATTGAACTAATATTATCACAATGAATTTGAGTGGGTTGAGAATGAGGGATGCGAAGAAAATCAAATAAGTGTAATACCCACAAGAGTTCAGACGCCAAGGCCTCGGAACTGGATTTTGAAATTGTGGGTTGTTTCTTCGAGCTCCAAGTGAGAAGATTTGAGCCAAAATAAATTGAATAACCAGATGTCGAACGACGAGTAGAGGCTCAGCCAGCCCAATCAGCGTCACTATAGCCAAGAAGAGACATAGATGAAGTCGGAGCAAGCACGAGTCCATGTTGCAGCGTTCCTTTAATATAACATAGTACACGTTTGGCAGCAAGCAAGTGGGGCACGCGAGGTGAATGCATGAATTGATATATAGAATTCACCGCATAAGTAATATCGGGTTGAGTCATTGTCAGATATTGCAAAGCACCAACCAATTGTAAAAAATCAGTAGGATTATCAAGAAGCTCACCATCATCACTGTTAAGGCGCTTACCAGCCATTGGAGTAGAGATAGGCTTGGCGCTATCGAGCCCGTATTGTTGAAGTAGATTAAGAAAGTATTTGGTTTGAGTGAGAATGAGACCATCACTGCAAGAGTTCACTTTCATACCAAGGAAAAAATGAAGGGGTCCCAAATCTTTCATTGCAAATTGGCGAGAGAACAAAGCAATAAAATCATAAGTATGCTGTGGACAGTCACCAGTAAGAATGATATCATCAACGTAAATTAGTAGAATGAGAGTGTAGCCTGCCAAGTGACGAGTGAACAAAGAGGCATCATGATGTGAGGTCTCAAAACCACATGAAAGCAAAAAACTGCTAAACTTTTGATACCAAGCCCTGGGGCTTGTTTTAGACCATATAACGATTTATGTAAGTGACAAACATAGTAAGGATGATTCAAATCAATGAAACCTTGCGGTTGTTGCATATACACAATTTCTGAGAGATCCCCATGAAGAAAGGCATTTTTCACGTCGAGTTGTCACAAAGACCATTTCTTCGAAATTGCTAAAATAAGTATCAAACGAATAGTAGTAGGGCGTACAACTGGACTGAATGTGTCACTATAATCTCGCCCTGGCTGTTGATGATAACCCTTAGCAACTAATCATGCTTTGTACCGTTCCAAAGTACCATTTGTGTTTTGTTTGACACGAAAAAGCCACTTGCTACCAATAATATTCATATGCGGTATCTTGGGAACTAAGGACCATGTCTAATTTTTCATGAGAGAGTTAAATTCTTCAAGCATTCCCATACGCCAATTTTCCTCTTTGGTAGCAATAGTATAACAAGATGGTTGCGAAACCCCACTTTTCTATCTTATCTCGATTTGCGTGTTTTACCTCGTTTTGTGTGAATTAACCTGTTTATGTGCTATATGACTTAGAATGTGTTAAATATGTGATTAATACTCCTAATACATGCTAAGTGTGCATTCATGAAATTTTCATTAAAAACGGAATCAGAAATTTTATCATCGATTTTTGTGACTAATGTTTTGGACGCACGTCCGCAAAAATTTTTACACAGGTGTTTTAAGTGTTTCAAAACCTAGTCCTCGAACATTAATAGACCTGTGTTTGATTAAAATAGATTTCAAACCGGCTTAGGAATTTAAAAGAGTTTTTATACCGTCTTTTGTGAAAATCGAGTTTTGAGCCGACTCAGGTGAAATTGTTTGAATATAAACTTATTGTCACCTAAAAATAAACTACTTGAGATAGTTTAGGTGTTGCATAAATGTTTTGAGCAAAGAAATAGCCAAAATGAATTAAAAGACAAGAAAATACTAAAAATAACTAGTTTTCACCTTTGACCTTGATTTAATTTGTTTGACTTTGCATAATATAACATCAACACATACTTGCAAAGCACAAAACATACTCATTTTACACCTACATGGCCGAGAGTTTCAAGGGAGAAAAGAGAAGTTGATTTTCAAGGTTTTCAAAGCAAAATTTCATAGAAAAGGCTAGTTTTTGTCCGTAGTTTTTCATATCGAGTTGGATTTTGCTTGTTGGGCATGCATTACACGCATATCTAGGCTTACTTCGGATCAATGGTGAGAGAAAAATTCTAGATCTCAAAAGTCATATTTTATGTTTTTACGTATAATTGAATATTGAACAATTAGAATGTTAATTTGAAGTTATATTATTGCTCAGTGCATGCTAAGGATCGATTATATGTATTCTTATGAGATTTGAACCGTTGTAGTATAAATTTTTATTTTCGGGTATTTAAAGTTGATAGTTTGGCCAATTGTTGAATATTTTGAGTTGTAGTGGTTGGAATCGATTGCCGTCGATTTCTAAAAGTTTGTTAATTACGTGGTAGTACTGTTGTAATACCAAATTTTCGATTGCGATGTCGTTGTGAAATTCCAAAAATTTCAGCCTTGGCGCTTTAGGGTTTTGGGGTTGTTGGGCATGATTTGGATGTGTTTTGGTTGGTTTCTGAGAGGGCTAATGTAGTTGATTGAATGGGTGAGTGATAGAAACTGGTTTTGAGTTGTTTGGATTAGTAGAATGTAAGATATGATTATTTGAAGTTTAGATTGTCTTTCTTTAAATTGTTCAATTATGCCTTTAGTTGATTGGGTGGTGTTTGAGTAATTGAATTATGAGTTGTTAATGGTTAGACTAGGGTTAGATTATGTGTTTAATGCATGTTAAGTTGGATGGCCTACTTTGTCATCTAACTTAGTTGTTTGTTGTTTAATTGATTACTTGATGTTATATTGATGAAAATATGATTATTGAATGATTATTGATGAACCGGGAGATAGTCAACGGAAAAGGTTGTCCTCTTGTGATGTGAGTGTTTATTTTATTGTTGAGTCTTGGTAAGTGTGTGCCACCTCTTGGGCAGCATCGGGCTGCTGGGTTGATAACGGCATGACTACCAGAGGCTACCCTCATCTCGCATGGGTGGAGATTCCATGGAGGGCAGGGCTAGTGAGGTACCTCAGGTGTGTGTGTCATGGGGTGATAAGAAGTTGGTTGAGATCGTGATGGCATTTGGAGCTACACCAACTAGAGTATCCTTTATTGATTGGTCAGTATAGTTATGTGTTTATATTGTTATTGATGTTTATTGTGTGTTTACTGCTCAAAGGATCATTTCCAAGGAGTATAGTAAATATTATTAGAGATCTATCGGATCCTCACTAGACTTGTTTTATATAAGCTCACTCTCTATTATTGCATGCTTACAGGTTTTGTTAAGCAAGATTACGGGTACGTGCCTTCAAAAGAGGATAATGTGTCATATGTGGACGAGTCTTATGTGCCAGAGTCTTGTCCTTGATATTTGTGTTGTTGAACACTTTATAGTCTTGTATATTAAACTAGTTGTCTTTTATTTACTTTATAGTTTATGATGTATAAGTTGTAGTAAAGATAATGAACTAGTTGATGCTAACTTAGTAGTCTTTCTTTTGTTTATGATTAGGTTGCTAGTTTGGTTTCAATCTATTTTGCAATATATATTATAGTTATTGTATTATGTTGGAACGGAGGCGTATAACTAAAAATGAAATGTTGAAGGAATGATTATTGTATAATATGGTTGTGTTGTATGTTGTTAACTTCATTGAGGAGTTGAATGTTGAATTGTTTGAGGAGTTTGGTTGTATGAGTTGCGAAGAGGTTGGTTCAGAGCCTCGGTGTCCTAATTACTATCGTTATACTGTCAAAATTCCGTTACGTCCTAACTGATCGTAGGTGGGGTCGAGTTGGGGCGTGACATTTAAGTGGTATCAGAGCACATGTTAGTGTCAGCCGGGGTATTCTCAGAATGTGGGTAATGGTCTTAGCATGAAAGTATGTATGAAGTGAAAGAAAAATGAACTATGTGTAAATATGATTAAATGATTAAGTGATTATGTGATTTAGTGCTTATGTGATTATGTGATCAATTATTTATGTGATTGATAGTTAAGTGATTTATGTGCTTTATATGGGTTTGTTGTTTATGTGCTTTATATGGGTTTGTTGTTTATGTGCTTTATATGGGTTTGTTGTTTATAGCCTGTTTATGTGCTATAACCTGTGCTAACTCTTTGATTAGTAGAATGGTTGGTAGACCGATGACGAGAGGTAGGCCCGAGGCAGTTGATGAGGTTCTGGGAAATGTGGCATCGAGCTGAGATAGGGGCGATGATCGTTTCAGTGCAGCTATGGATAGGATAGCAGAGATTATGGCCGGTCAGGCACAGTTGCTAGCAGGGCAGACTGCCCTAGCTCAGACTTTGCAGGCACAGTTACTGAACGTACAGGCTGGATACCACGGGCATGGTACACTGAAGGAGTTCTTAGGGTACTACCCACCGAGGTTTCAGGGGGAGCCAGATGATCGGAAAGTCGAGGCATGGATTAATGAAGTAGAGAAAATATTTGACCCTCTGGAGTATACTAATGAAAGAAAGGTCACATTTGCTGTATATTTGCTTGAGGATGAGACAGAGGAGTGGTGGCGCACAATGAAATCTAGTTGGGAGACCCAGGGTATTCTGTACATTTGGGATACCTTTCTGAGAGCTTTTCGGGCAAAGTATATCCCTAAGATTGCAAGACTCGTAGGTTCATGTTGGGGTTGAGGCCCGAGATTCAGGATGCGATGGCCCTGAATCGGTATGATATACTTACTGAGGCCTTTGATGCAGCTTCTAGGTTAGAGAAGAGAAAATGGGAACATATCGGACCTAGTCAGCCTAGCAAGAGGCCCTTTTAGCCGCAGGGTCAGCAGGGAGTGTTTAGGCCTTTGGTACAACAGGTTGTGTACAGGTCGCCAGCACAGCAGGGTTCTATCAGACCACAGGGTCAGCAAAGTTATTATCGGCCACAGTTTCAGCAAGGGTCTTATCAGGCTCAGTCCCAGTATAGGCCGGCCTAGTCTTAAGGTCAATATAGGCCTAGTGTTGTTAGACCTCAGCAGCAAGCTGGTATAGTTTCTTTCTCGGCTTCTGGTTCTTCTAGGGGAAGTATCAGTGCTTCGTCATCGCAATGTACTTTCTGCAAGCATCAGGGCCATGTGGAGGCCGACTGCAGGGCGAAGGTAGGGACTTGTTTGGGTTGCGGCAGCAATCAGCATAGGGCAAAGGATTGCCCTAGATATCTGAGGACTGAGAGTCGGGCAGCGACTCAGGGTTATCAGGGTAGACCTGCGGGCACTGCACCTCAGCAGCAGTGGGTTCAGGCTCGGGCCTACGCAGTTAACTTGGAGGAGATGCCTGAGGAGACTGTAGTTGTGGAAGGTAACTTCCTTATACTTGATCAACTTGTTAAAGTGTTGATTGATTCTGGTGCTACACATTCTTTCATTACTCCTGCTTGTGTGCAACGTGTTAATATGCAACCTGAAAGATTGCCTTATGTGGTTGAGATTAGTACCTCTTTGACTGATAAGTATGTTACTGGCTTAGTATGTAAGGATTATAAAATACATGTTAAGGGGCATAATTTTCCTTCGGACCTTATCTTATTTCCTATCCGGGGGTATGATGTTATCTTGGGTATGGATTGGCTTTCTAAGTATGATGCCTAGTTAAACTGTAGAACAAAGGTAGTATAGTTTCGTTTGCCAGATCAGCCAGTAGTTGAGGTAGCGGGGAACCGGGGTGCTAAGACGAGTTTTTTTATCTCAACAACTAAAGCTGTTAAGTTGGTGAGTAAGGGGTGTTCGGGTTATCTAGCTTATTTGATCAACAAGCCATCTGATAAGCTACAGCTGGAGGAAGTTTCTATTATTCGGGAATATCCCAATATATTTCCCGAGGAGTTGCCGGGGTTACCGCCAGAGAGAGATGTAGAGTTTGTGATCAATCTTGTTCCCGGTACTCAACCTATTTCTAAATCAGCATACCGGATGGCACCAGTTGAGTTAAAGGAGTTGAAAACTCTGTTGCAGGAGTTATTAGAGAAGGGGTTCATTCAGCAGAGTTCTTCACCTTAGGGAGCTCGTGTTCTATTCGTGAAGAAGAAAGATGGTACCTTGAGATTATGCATTGACTATCGTTGTTTGAATCAAGTGACCATCAAGAACAAGTATCCTTTGTCGTTGATTGACGAGTTGTTTGATCAACTTCAGGGAGCCAAAGTCTATTCTAACTTTGACTTGAGGCAGGGGTATTATCAGTTTCCGATTCGTACGAAGGATGTTCAGAAGTCTGCCTTCAGGACTCGGTACGGGCATTATGAGTTTGTTGTTATGCCATTTGGATTAACTAATGCACCGGCAGCATTTATGGACCTTATGCATCGGGTTTTTCAGCCGTACTTGAATCAGTTCGTGGTAATCTTTATTGATGATATCTTGGTTTATTCTAAGTCTGAATCGGAGCACGACCAACATCTACGGCTTGTCTTACAGAAGCTGCAGGAGTATTAGTTGTTTACAGAATTCAGCAAATGTGAATTTTGGCTGCAACGTATATCTTTTCTCAGTCATGTGATCACACAGAGCGGTATTTCTATAGATCCAACTAAGATTAAAGTGGTGATGTCTTGGAAACGACCGGAGATTGTTTCGAAAGTTCGTAGCTTTCTTGGCTTGATGGGTTATTATCGTAGGTTTGTGAAAGATTTTTCAAAGATTACAGGGCCACTTTCTAAGTTAACTCAGAAGCAGACCAGCTTCATTTGGGATGAGAAATATGAGAGTGGGTTTCAGGAGTTGATAAAGAGATTAACTACAGCTCTAGTACTTGCTCTACCAGAGAGGACCGATAATATGGTCATTTACAGTGATACATCCAAGGAGGGCTTAGGATGTGTTCTTATGCAGAATGGCTGAGTTATTGCCTATGCTTCTAGAAAGTTGAAGCCTTATGAGGTAAATTATTTGACTTATGATCTTGAGTTGGCGACAGTTTTTTTCGCACTGAAAAAGTGGCGTCATTATCTATGGGGCATTAAGTTCAAGATTTTCACTGATCATAAAAGTCTGAAGTATCTGTTCTCACAGAAGGAGTTGAATATGTGTCAGCGGAGGTGGATGGAACTTCTTGGAGATTATAATTGTTCTATCAATTATCTGCCTGGGAAGACAAATGTTGTGGCAGACGCTCTTAGCCGTAAGACGAGTGTTTCTTGTTTAGCTGTCAAGAAGTGGGAGGTTCTTGAGGAATTCACTTATTGGAGATCGGAGTTGACTCAGGTTGGGGTGATGAGTTCACATCTTCGTATTCAGCCTTTATTGTTGTCTCAAATCAGAGAAGCTCAACAGCTTGATGTTAAACTTCAGAAGATCAAGGATCAGATCACGGATAATTAGACTGACTTCAAAGTGCACGAGGATAGTATTCTTCGATTCGGAACAGGGTTTGTGTTCCCGATGAACCGGATTTAAGGCGAGGTATTCTGGATGAGGCTCATAATTCTAAGTACACTATTCATCCTGGTGGAAACAAGATGTATCAGGACTTGAAGCAACATTATTGGTGGAAAAATATGAAGAAGGAAGTTGCTCAGTTTGTGTCTAGAAGTTTGACTTGTCAGCGAGTGAAAGCCGAGCATCAACGACCTGCAGGTTTGCTTAAGCTGTTGGCTATACCACAGTGGAAATGGAAGAATATCACAATGGACTTCGTCACTGGTTTGCCTAGAACACCGAGAGGTAATGATGCAGTTTGGGTTGTCGTGGATCGTTTGACAAAGACATCTCATTTTATTTCGATGCGGATGGGAGATAAAGTTGCAAAGTTGAGGGATCTTTATTTGGATCAGATTGTCAAACTTCACGGGATTCCATCTAGTATTGTCTCAGATCGAGATCCTCGATTTACTTCTCACTTGTGGGAGAAACTACAGGAGACTTTGGGTACTCAGCTGAATTTCAGTACCGCGTATCATCCACAGACCAACGGTCAGTCTGAGAAGATTATTCAGATTCTGGAAGATATACTCAGGGCTTGTGTTCTGGACTTCGGAAAGAACTGGGAGAAACATTTACTACTTGCCGAGTTTGCCTATAACAATAGTTATCAAGCTACTATTAGGATGACACCTTTTGCAGCTCTTTACGGTCGTAAGTGTCGTTCACCTTTGTATTGGGATGAGGTAGGGGAGATGAAGACTATTGATCCGACTATTATGCCAGAGCTTCTAGAAAAGATTGAGAATGTTCAGTTGATCAGGCAGAGAATGCTTACGACGCATAGTAGATTCAAGAGTTATGCTGATAAACGTCGTCGGGACTTGGAGTTTGCAGTCGGGGATCGGGTTTTCTTGAGATTGTCTCCTTGTAAGGGGTTTGCTCGTTATGGTAAAGGTGGTAAGCTGAGTCTGAGGTTTGTAGGCCCGTTTGAGATTACTGGCAGAGTTGGCACATTAGCATATCGGTTGGCTTTATCGGAGAATTTCTCTAATGTCCACGATATATTTCACGTGTTTAATTTGCGAAAATATAATCCGGATCCTTCTCATATTCTCGAGCCAGAGCCGTTACAGCTTCGTGAGAATCTGACTTATGATGAGCGACCGATTCGTATTCTTGATCAGATGGAACGAGAGTTGAGGTCGAAGAAGATTCCGATGGTTAAGGTGTTGTGGAAGCATCACGGTATTGAGGAGGCTACTTGGGAGAGTCGAGATCAGATGCAGCAGTAGTATCTAGATCTATTCCGTACATCAAGTAAGAATTTCGAGGATGAAATTTCTTTAAAGGGGAGAATGTGAAACCCCACTTTTCTATCTTATCTCGATTTGCGTGATTTACCTTGTTTTGCATGAATTGACATATTTATATGCTATATGACTTAGAATGTGTTAAATATGTGATTAATACTCCTAATACATGCTAAGAGTGCATTTATAAAATTTTCATTAAAAACGGAATCAGAAATTTTATCCTCGATTTTTATGAATAATATTTTGGACACACGCCCGCTAAAATTTTTACACAAGTGTTTTAAGTGTTTCAAAACCTAGTCCTCGGACATTAATAGACCTGTGTTTGGTTAAAATGGATTTCAAATCGGCTTAGGAATTTAAAAGAGTTTTTATACCGTCTTCTGTGAAAATCGAGTTTTGAGCCGACTCGAGTGAAATTGTTTGAATGTAAAACTTCTTGTCACCTAAAAATAAACTACTTGAGATAGTTTAGGTGTTGCATAAATGTTTTGAGCAAAGAAATAGCTAAAATGAATTAAAAGACAAGAAAATACTAAAAATAACTAGTTTTCACCTTTGACCTTGATTTAATTTGTTTGACTCTGCATAATATAATATCAACACACACTTGCATAGCACAAAACATACTCATTTTACACCTACATGGCCGAGAGCTTCAAGGGAGAAAAGAGAAGTTGATTTTCAAGGTTTTCAAAAAAAAATTTCATAGAAAATACTAGTTTTTGTCCGTAGTTTTTCATACCGAGTTGGATTCTGCTTGTTGGGCATGCATTGCACGTATTTCTAGGCTTATTTCGGATCAAAGGTGAGAGAAAAATTCTAGATTTCAAAAGTCATATTTTATGTTTTTGCGTATAATTGAATATTGAACCATTAGAATGTTAATTTGAAGTTATATTATTGTTCAGTGCATACTAAGGATCGATTATATGTATTCTTATGAGATTTGAACCGTTGTAGCATAAAATTTTATTTTCAGGTATTTAAAGTTGATAGTTTGGCCAATTGTGGAATATTTTGAGTTGTAGTGGTTGAAATCGATTTTCGTCAATTTCTAAAAGTTTGTTAATTACGTGGTAGTACTGTTGTAATGCCGAATTTTCTATTGCGATGTCGTTGTGAAATTTCAGAAATTTCAGCCTTGATGCATTAGGGTTTTGGGGTTGTTGGACATGATTTGGATGTGTTTTGGTTGGTTTCCAATAGGGCTAATGTAGTTGATTGAATGGGTGAGTGATAGAAACTGGTTTGGAGTTGTTTGAATTAGTAGAATGTAATATATGATTATTTGAAGTTTAGATTGTCTTTCTTTAAAGTGTTGAATTATGCCTTTAGTTGATTGGGTGGTGTTTGAGTGATTGAATTGTGAGTTGTTAATGGTTAAACTAGGGTTAGATTATGTGTTTAATGCATGTTAAGTTGGATGGCCTACTTTGTCATCTAACTTAGTTGTTTGTTGTTTAATTGATTACTTGATGTTATATTGATGAAAATATGATTATTGAATGATTATTGATGAATCGGGAGATTGTCAACGGAAAAGGTTATCCTCCTGTGATGTGAATGTTTATTTTATTGCTGAGTCTTGGTATATGTGTGCCATATCTTGGGCAGCATCGGGCTGCCGGGTTGATAACGGCATGACTACCAGAGGCTACTCTCATCTCGCATGGGCGGAGATGCCATAGAGGGCAAGGCTGGCGAGGTACCTTGGGTGTGTGTGTCATAGGGGTGATAAGAAGTTGGTTGAGATTGTGATGGCGTTTGGAGCTACACCAACTAAAGTATCATTTATTGATTGGTCATTATAGTTATGTGTTTATATTGTTATTGATGTTTATTGCGTGTTTACTGCTCGAAGGATAATTGTCAAGGAGTATAGTAAATACTGTTAGAGATCTATCGGATCCTCACTGAGCTTTTTTTATATAAGCTCTGTAACGCCCGATCCCTCTCGAGACCGGGAGATCTATCAATCAATCTATTCATAACCCAATTCCAAACCCGGGCAAAATTTTTAGCGAAAGACGGACAGAGTCTCCCCTGTTTCTAGGCAAAATGTAAAACCTGTAATAGCATATAAGTGGACATGCGCCATGTCCAACCATGCAAATACCTCAAGGTTATCCGAGCCTTGGTTCTCAACAAGCGAACACAAGTAAATATACATTTTCAATTTAAAAGCTAACCTATCTCTTTTCATCTTTGACAAGAACAATCATGCTAGGCAATTAAACTATACTAACCCATTGCATAACATAGACTATCATACCATTCTAACCCTTTTCCTCTGGACATCACAAACATGCATTAAAGTTAAACTATACTATCTGAATACATAAACTAGCTTATCATTCTACCTCAATTACCTAGTTAAATTTAAATTACATTCCTTTTTAACATTAAATACAAACAACACATGAAACATACATCTTTGCATCTTTGACAACTCAAGCCACATAGCACGCAAGATAACTCTTCAAGCACGAACTTTCACGTAATCACGAACTTTCCAGCTAACATGGCATTTCCTGAAATGTGGTGGTGAGGAGTGAGTATACTCAACAGGTATACTCAGTGAGGGCGATACAGATATCGAGGTGAAGAGAAAGAAAGTCGTGCAATGCAAATAAGGCAGTTAAGCAATATAACTGACAAGTAAGCATTCAATATACACAATCAATACAATAAACACTTAATAAAAGCATTAACACAACCATTCAAAGCTATACCACACTCTGAAGGCTATGGTTCACTCATACGAGCAATGTACCATTCGATTCGATTCCACGAGCATTACATCAATCTCGAGCTTGATGTTGACAACGATGACAATAAGCGTGCAACTACCTTATAACTTCAGTTTGGAATACCCCGGAAGTATCCAATCAATTCTACGACCCAAATCTCCCTGGGAGGCAACCCAAGCGAGAATGGCAATAGGACACAGAGCTAGAGCAACCAACACTGGCAGCCCGAGACTACCCAGAGAGGCCCATCACTCACACGCCTGACACAATGCAATGCAATACGAGATACAAGCAATAAATGAGTGATAGCACAACAATACAGATTAGTGGCGATAAACGAGATATCAAGCATTTACAATCAATATTAGCATTCAATTAACTTTTCAAGCTTAACTATCACTAATATCAACAATAACATCAATAAAACAAGTAACAGCAGTTCAAACACAAAGGAATGACAAATATCACTATTCAATCCCTAACTTCCAAAGGCAATTACGAGCAAACGAGCTACGGGATTTGGAAACCGATTTCACTACATTCACTTAGGCACTACAAGGCACGTTTCTATGTCACTAAACTTCACTTTCTCACCCGAGGCCCGAAAGTCCACCTACTTTGTTTGAACTACAGCTATGTTAATCGGTCATTCAATCAACGCCACAACAGTGCCAAAAGTGCTTCCATGCCACCAATAGCAAAACCCCCAACTCAATTCGAGCACGGTCAACTTTTGGTCAAACGGCCCCTTTACGTTTCTTTGTCTAATTTCCAATTTTAATACAGGCCGGTCCGTTTTTATTGCACATTTCATCTTTCTATCATCAATGGCAGCTATCCAAATCAAGAAATTGCAATTCGGATAAAAAATCTGAAAATCTAGGGTTTTACTATTCATTTTTACTATTCATGTTCTTATCTAAATTCAATTTGCATCTCTAACCATAAAAATCACGAAATAACTAACAAGCAAAGCTTTACGAACCCTAAAGAGGCAATTCCAAGTAATTTCAAGCATTATAACGCATTAAATATCAAATCTAAAAATTTGAATCAAAAATCAAATTTCACAAAATATGCACAAAAGCGTGAAAACCCTCACAAAGATTGAAGGAGAGGAGTCGCAAGAACCCTAACCTCGATCCTCGTTCAATTCCACGCAAGATTGGTGAAGAAAATGCAAAAAAAAAAAATTTCATTTTCTAGCCATGGAGTTTCGGCCATGGTGATGTTTTTTTGCCTTGTTTTTTTTTTCTTTCCTTTGTTTTATTAAAAGATGACACAAAAGGGCAAAATGATCCAAGGTGAAAAGGTTTGGTCAAATTCAAGCTAAAAATGGTCAAACTAGCTTATTTTGATGCCATTTAATCTAATTCAAGTTAAAGCAATGCAATTTTAATGAAAACCATCTAAAATTAGCTAAATTAAGCTAAAAACATTTTTCACTAAGTCCGAATAATATTTCTCTAACTCTCATTTTCGAAATGCTACGATCGAACGGTCAATAAACGATCGCTAATCAAATGATAAGAAATAATATAAAACTATAATTTTTGAAAAGTACAATAGTAGAATAGTTTAAAATTCACTCTGGCTCGGAGTTACTTTTCTCACTTAATTGGAAACCGAGTAATGTAATGCAAGAAAATTAAAACCGATTATTAAAATAATCAAAACAATCAAAGTATCAATATTCATTTAAAAATAATTAATTTAACTATTTCTAGAATACTTTTAAAGAATTATGAAGTTAATGCTAAGATACAAATAAACAAGTTAATATAAACACGTAATCAAATGCAATTAAACACTAACATTTAAGATGACACTTAATTAAATACAAGAAAATAAATTCAATTACTATAATTAATAGAAATAGATAATAATCTTTTAATTAATCAATATAAAATTACTAAATGCTTCTAAAAGAAATATCAAAATAGTGCAAAATGGATGATTAACTAATTAAACATTTACTTAAATGCAGCTAAATGCCATTAAATGCATGCCGGGTTCGGGTTATCACATCATTCCCCCCTTAAAACAATTGCGTCCTCGCCATTCTTTTTTCAATAGAACTCAGCATCCTCTGAAATCCAACTCTGACTAATCTTAATCAGTTGCTGAGCAAGATAGTGAATAAGGATGCTCGTAGGAAAACTCGAATAGAAATCCCAACCAAGAATGCTGAGAAAATATCAACTAAGGACTAAAGTAGGGATATTGTAGATAATATCAATACCATATATTAATGGCAAGAAGAATACCAAATAGAACTCCAAATAAAAATCTTACTAGACATGAATGCCATAATAGAATCCCAACTAAAAGTACCGAGAACATACCAATAATCAGTCTGAAGTTGAGTCTAAACGAGAACCCAAGTACTACTCAGAAAGACTCCATACAAGAAATCCAGTCAATCATATTACATAAGTTTCAAGGAAGTCTTCCAAAATATAGCTCAAGAAGCATCTGAATAGGGAATCCAAAATGTACGCCAATATATATATACTTATCAAAAGTCCATGAATGAACACCATGCTGAATAACCAAGTAGATTCCCAAAATAATATTGCTACCAAATATGGGGTAAAATACCTGAGGGAATATCGTGCAGGTGCACCATATACTATTGAAGAATTCCAATCACGATTGCCGATAAAATATCAAGAAAGACTATAGCAGAGATATTGTAGATAATGTTATGTGGTAAGTCCGATAAGAATTCCGATTGCCAAATCCACTGAGAAATGTCCACAAGGAATTCCAAAGTAGTACGCCTCACGTAAAACTGATCATTGTAAGTAGACTCAAATCAAAGTTCCCCATAAGAATGTGGAAAGAACACCAAAGGTTGATTAAAATCCCAACCAAGTCTCCCACGAAATGCCAATATAGAAATACCCGATAAATGCCCAACAAGGAAATATTAATAATAATCAAATAGAACCCCAAGAGAAAGCTACTCTTTCACAACTGTTAAGCACATATGAGGACCTTAGAAATTCGCCAATAACCGAGCTCCAAAAGCAAAAACCAACTCCCAAATAAAGGCTAGTTAAATGCTATTCATTTTCTGCTAATCCATATACCTTGAAAGGCCAGCTGTGAACCACTTTCTTCAGGGGAGGGAGAAGTCTTTCTTACCATTTCCACGGGACATGTATGAATGCCAAGATATCACATTTATACATATATACCTCAATCTATTATGCAAGCAAGTTTATAAAACAGTTTATTCAACAAAGTCACTCAAGCACAACAATCAAGTCAAGCACAACATAATCAATTCAAATCACGGCATAACCAATTCAAGACATTCTAATACACACATTACAAGCAATACTCCAGGCAAATAACAATTCACGAGATCAATTCGATTCACGATAACAATTCGATAGGTCAATTCAATGCACAACTAGACACTTCACTTCACTTGAGAAACATTTAACACATAACACATAACTATATCACATAGATGCATACATTCAAGTCAAGACACACAATCTCACATACAAGCATACACTTTCAAGACACACTTAACAAGCACACATTCAAGGATCACTACCCACCAGACCGAGGACCCAGTCCATGTAACGCCCCGATCCCTCACGGGACCGGAGGCTCTAATAACCATGCTATTTTCAACCCAATACCAAACCTGGTCACAAAATTTTAGGGAAAAACAGACAGAGTTTCCTCTGTACCGCGGATATTTTTCAAACCTGTAAATGCTCAAAATAGCCACAATATACTAAAACAAGCTTTTATAATTAAAATTCAAAGGTTCAAGGCCATCCAAGCCAGGAGACAACAACAGCTCCAAATCACACATGCATGCACCCAACTTAACTTTTCATTAAACCTTTTTAACATACCATTCTATGATAACATTATAGCAATTTTAGAAATTGAAATCAACACCTCTAAACATACACCCCCAAGCATGCAAGAACTAAAAGGAGAATTAAAAGTTATTACAAGCCATAATATCTCAAAGCTAACATTACAACCAACAACTTTCAACTTGCAACTACAAGAATAAACATAACCTTAAGGCCACAAAATAGATCATACTATAGCAATACAAGTACACCATGTCACAACAAGAAGGCAAATCCACCTTAGACAACAAACACACAACAACTAGGGAAAAGGCTTAGCCTGAACTTCTTCCTCTTCCACTAGCACCTCAACTAGTTGGGGTTCACCCTCAGTACTTCCTGAAACATATATCGAGGTATGAGCAACCACTATTGTGCAGTGAGGGATATAGTCTCCCGGGGCGTGCAATGCAACAAGTAAAGCGATTGGACAATAAAGCAGTTAATCATTCAGAAATAACAAGTTCTAGTAACCACACAATAAAAGGATACATTTCACTTAACCCCATACTCCATATCTTCAATCCACGAACACGATCCACGGACCACGATCACGATCACGATAACGATAAGCCGGCATAATCCCAAACACTCCAGTGGGTGTACTCCAAATGTACCCCGATGATCCTACAACCCAACACCCCCTGGTAATCTCCGGACCAGCCGAGTGAGGGAATAGAGCACGGAGTTTGAATATCCACTGGCAAGCCCTCTGCCGCCCAGCCGATATTCAACACATCCGCCCCTGACACTATGGTTGCGCAACCGCTATGCAATGCACTTTACAATGGCAAGTTAATATCAATAAGATAAGCAATAACACGTAGGAGGATCAACAAAGTAGGTTGACCTCGAAGCAGTTAGAATAGAAGTAGTTTATACAAGCAAATAAGCAGTTTTACAAAGGGGCATATACAAGATATAATTAGAATTACATCAAAAGTTCCAAACCAACTTGAAACCACTTTTAAACATTCAAGAAGTCATGCCAAGGTCCTAAAAGCGCGAGACAACTGAAATTGCACCTAAACCCCTTTTTTATTCAAGCTATTTCTCTTCCAAACCAAAGTTAATGATTCCAATTCAAAGGGAAACTCTACCAACTTTCTAACTAACCCTCAAGGAACCCTTTTAACCCTCTAACACATTCAAATGCCTGCAATAACCCCTAAAGCCCCAAATTCCCTCTTATAGCTTTACACTACACCTACCTCATCCGGGCTTCAAACAAGGGTTAGCAAAGTTTCTATAGCACCTAGGTAGCCTAAGAATACTAAAAGTGAAGCCCGAATCCACCCGGATTCGCATTAACCCCGAATCCCCTTTGTTAAAGTCGACTATTTCACGTTTTAAGCTATTAGACTATCTTCATTAGCACCTAAAGAATCTATTAGGAGTGTTGAATCAAGCAAATACGTGCAATTACACAAAACCCTAGAAAAATATCACTATTCACTTCATAAATCAAACTAACGATTCTAACCGTTTAAAAGGCGAAACAATGGCTCAAATATGTTCTCTAGTACTCATATATAAGGTATAATAGCATAGATAATCAATAAAATAACATTTGATCACATTTTTAACAAATCAAGAAATTGACAACTATTTTAATGCCAAAATAAGCCGTGAAATACCTCACCAATGCGCGTAGGAGCACCTAGGAAGCTTGCACACACCCAAAACTACTAGCTCTAGGCTTGGATTGGCTTGGCTTGAAGAGTTGAAGAGCAAAATCACCTTTTTTCCTTCTCCTTTGGTGTTTTCGGCCCTGCTACAGTAATTCCTGCACATTTGTTTTCTTTTGTTTGTGTTTTGGTGCTTATAAGGTTATATAGTGAGGTTAAGTTGAGGTGGGGTCAAGTGGTTGCTTAAGTGGACTTCTAAAATGCGCGTTGCTAGCTTAAAAACGAGCCTAAGGTGTAAAACATAGGCTAGCTAATTAAAACACTAAGTTAGTTACGTAACACTATTCATTGAACACGAAAATCATTTTCTAAACGAGCTCTCCTATCGCTTCTAGCTCAATTGCACATTTTTCCCACTCCTCTAACAATTAATGTGATTTAATAAAAATGCTAATTCACTAATATAATATAGTTTGAAAAAGGGATGAATATTAGCTAAAGAAGACAATTAATAAAGCACATAAGGAAATGCGCAAACAATAGATGCAACAGAAAATGAATGCACGACTAAAATCTCGGGCGTCATATCCTCTCCCCCCTTAAACAAATTGCGTCCACGCAATTCTTCTTCACAAGAGAACTCCGCATCAACAGAAAACCAACTCCGATTATTCGTCATCAGTTGCTAAGCAAGAATACCATATACGAATTCTCGTGGGAGCTCATTAAGAAATCCCAGTAGTATTGTCTGCGAACCTCACTTAATAAGGCCAAATAAAGGCTCCAATAGAGATACTACTTCGAAATCCAAATAAGAATCCCGCTGGCATAAATACCATAGAAGAATGGAATCCCAACTAAGAGCGGTGAGAAAATACCAATAAAAGTTTCGAGTAGGAGTATTGTAAATAATACCAGATAATAAGGCTGGAAAGAATCCATATACCAATTTTTTCCGAGAGATACCGACAAACGAATACCAAAAGAATACCTGATAAAAAAAAATACCAAGAATATGCTCCAGAGAACTGTCATATAGAAACCCTAAAAGAAGCTACTCATTTATGACTGCTAAGCACTGAAGAAGGCCTTAGAAGAATCTCAATAACTGAGCTCTGCCTACAACACCAATTCCCAAATAAAAGAGCTGATCAACCGCTTCACGTTCCTACTAATCCACATAACTTGAAAGGCCAGCCACTAATCACCTCTCTTCAGGGGAGGAAGAAGTTTTTCTTACCATTCTACGGGCTATGTATGGATGCCAAACTATTACTTATGTATAAACATTCTTTAAACTATTATGCAAGCATGATTATAAAAGAACATATAAAGCAATGTAAGCAACAAAGTCATTCAAGTGCGAATCATAACAAAACCAATTCAATTCACAACAAAACTTAATTCAAAATGCTCAAGTACATACGTTACAATCAATAATTCAAGCAAATAACGATTCACGAGGTCAATTCGATACAACTTCACTTCACTCAGCACACATTTAGGACAAAACACATAACTATATCACATAGGTGCACACAATCAATTAAAGACACACAATCACACATTCAAGCACACACTTTCAAGACACATTTAACAAGCACACACGCAAGGATTACTACCGGACAGGCCGAGGACCCTATCCCGGCTGAGAGCTAACTAAGCTCTGATACCACCTGTAACACCCCGATCCCTCACAAGACCGGAGGCTCTAATAACCATGCTATTCTCAACCCAATACCAAACCCGGTCACAAAATTTTAGGGAAAAATGGACAGAGTTTCCTCTGTACCGCGGACATTTTTCAAACCTGTAAATGCTCAAAATAGCCACAATATACTAAAACAAGCTTTTATAATTAAAATTCAAAGGTTCAAGGCCATCCAAGCCAGGAGACAACAACAGCTCCAAATCACACATGCATGCACCCAACTTAACTTTTCATTAAACCTTTTTAACATGCCATTCTATGATAACATTATAGCAATTTTAGAAGTTGAAATCAACACCTCTAAACATACACCCCCAAGCATGCAAGAACTAAAAGGAGAATTAAAAGTTATTACAAGCCATAATATCTCAAGGCTAACATTACAACCAACAACTTTCAACTTGTAACTACAAGAATATACATAACCTTAAGGCCACAATATAGATCATACTATAGCAATACAAGTACACCATGTAACAACAAGAAGGCAAATCCACCTTAGACAACAAACACACAACAACTAGGGCAAAGGCTCAGCCTGAACTTCTTCCTCTTCCACTAGCACCTCAACTAGTTGGGGTTCACCCTCAGCACTTCCTGAAACAATATCGAGGTATAAGCAACCACTGTTGCGCAGTGAGGGATATAGTCTCCCGGGGCGTGCAATGCAACAAGTAAAGCGATTGGACAATAAAGCAGTTAATCATTCAGAAATAACAAGTTCTAGTAACCACACAATAAAATGATACATTTCACTTAACCCCATACTCCATATCTTCAATCCACGAACATGATCCACGAACCACGATCACGATCACGATAATGATAAGCCGGCATAATCCCAAACACTCCAGTGGGTGTACTCCGGATGTACCCCGATAATCCTATGACCCAACACCCCCTGGAAATCTCCGGACCAGCCGAGTAAGGGAATAGAGCATGAAGTTTGAATATCCACTGGCAAGCACTCTACTGCCCAGCCGATATTCAACACATCCGCCCCTGACACTATGGTTGCGCAACCACTATGCAATGCACTTTACAATGGCAAGTTAATATCAATAAGATAAACAATAACACATAGGAGGATCAACAAAGTAGGTTGACCTCGAAGCAGTTAGAATAGAAGTAGTTTATACAAGCAAATAAGTAGTTTTACAAAGGGGCATATACAAGATATAATTAGAATTACATCAAAAGTTCCAAACCAACTTGAAACCACTTTTAAACATTCAAGAAGTCATGCCAAGGTCCTAAAAGCGCGAGACAACCGAAATTGCACCTAAACTCCTTTTTAATTCAAGCTATTTCTCTTCCAAACCAAAGTTAATGATTCCAATTCAAAGGGAAACTCTACCAACCTTCTAACTAACCCTCAAGGAACCTTTTCAACCCTCTAACACATTCAAACGCCCGCAATAACCCCGAAAGTCCCAAATTCCCTCTTATAGCTTTACACTACACCTACCTCATCCGGGCTTCAAACAAGGGTTAGCAAAGCTTCTATAGCACCTAGGTAGCCTAAGAATACTAAAAGTGAAGCCCGAATCCACCCGGATTCGCATTAACCCCGAAACCCCTTTGTTAAAGTCGACTATTTCACGTTTTATGCGATTTTAGAGCAATTCAAGTGTACGGGACTATTAGACTATCTTCATTAGCACCTAAAGCATCTATTAGGAGTGTTGAATCAAGCTAATACGTGCAATTACACAAAACCCTAGAAAAATGTAACTATTCACTTCATAAATCAAACTCACGATTCTAACCGTTTAAAAGGTGAAACAATGGCTCAAATATGTTCTCTAGTACTCATATACAAGGTATAATAGCATAGATAATCAATACAATAACATTTGATCACATTTTCAACAAATCAAGAAATTGACAACTATTTTAAAATGCAAAAATAAGCCGTGAAATCCCTCACCAATGCGCGTAGGAGCAACTAGGAAGCTTGCACACACCCTAAACTACTAACTCTAGGCTTGGATTGGCTTGGCTTGAAGAGTTGAAGAGCAAAATCACCTTTTTTCCTTCTCCTTTGGTGTTTTCGGCCCTCCTACAGTAATTCTTGCACATTTGTTTTCTTTTGTTTGTGTTTTGGTGCTTATAAGGTTATATAGTGAGGTTAAGTTGAGGTGGGGTCAAGTGGTTGCTTAAGTGGACTTCTAAAATGCGCGTTGCTAGCTTAAAAACGAGCCTAAGGTGTAAAACATAGGTTAGCTAATTAAAACACTAAGTTAGTTACGTAATACTATTCATTGAACTACGAAAATCATTTTCTAAATGAGCTCTCCTATCGCTTTTAGCTCAATTGCACATTTTTCCCACTTCTCTAACAATTAATGTGATTTAATAAAAATGCTAATTCACTAATAGAATATAGTTTGAAAATGGGATGAATAGTAGCTAAAGAAGACAGTTAATAAAGCATAGAAGGAAATGCGCAAACAATAGATGCAACAGTAAATGAATGCACGGCTAAAATCTCGGGCGTCACATCCTCTCCCCCTTAAACAAATTGCGTCCACGCAATTCTTCTGCACAAGAGAACTCCGCATCAACTAAAAACCAACTCCGATTATTCGTCATCAGTTGCTAAGCAAGAATACCATATACGAATTCTCGTGGGAGCTCATTAAGAAATCCCAGTAGTATTGTCTGCGAACCTCACTTAATAAGGCCAAATAAAGGCTCCAATAGAGTTGCTACTTCGAAATCCAAATAAGAATCCCGCTGGCATGAATACCATAGAAGAATGGAATCCCAACTAAGAACGGCGAGAAAATACCAATAAAAGTTCCGAGTAGGAGTATTGTAAATAATACCAGATAATAAGGCTGGAAAGAATCCATATACCAATTTTTTCCGAGAGATACCGACAAAAGAATACCAAAAGAATACCTGATAAAAAAAAAATACCAAGAATATGCTCCAGAGAACTGTCATATAGAAACCCCAAAAGAAGCTACTCATTTATGACTGCTAAGCACTGAAGAAGGCCTTAGAAGAATCTCAATAACTGAGCTCTGCCTACAACACCAATTCCCAAATAAAAGAGCTGATCAACCGCTTCACGTTCCTACTAATCCACATAACTTGAAAGGCCAGCCACTAATCACCTCTCTTCAGGGGAGGAAGAAGTTTTTCTTACCATTCGACGGGCTATGTATGGATGCCAAACTATTACATATGTATAAACATTCTTTAAACTATTATGCAAGCATGATTATAAAAGAACATATAAAGCAATGTAAGCAACAAAGTCATTCAAGTGCGAATCATAACAAAACCAATTCAATTCACAACAAAACTTAATTCAAAATGCTCAAGTACATACGTGACAATCAATAATTCAAGCAGATAACGATTCACGAGGTCAATTCGATGCAACTTCACTTTACTCAGCACACATTTAGGACATAACACATAACTATATCACATAGGTGCACACAATCAATTCAAGACACACAATCACACATTCAAGCACACACTTTCAAGACACATTTAACAAGCACACACACAAGGATTACTACCGGACAGGCCGAGGACTCTATCCCGGCTGAGAGCTAACTAAGCTCTGATACCACCTGTAATACCCCGATCCCTCACAAGACCGGAGGCTCTAATAACCATGCTATTCTCAACCCAATAGCAAACCCGGTCACAAAATTTTAGGGAAAAACGGACAGAGTTTCCTCTGTACCGCGGACATTTTTTAAACCTGTTAATGCTCAAAATAGCCACAATATACTAAAACAAACTTTTATAATTAAAATTCAAAGGTTCAAGGCCATCCAAGCCAGGAGACAACAACAGCTCCAAATCACACATGCATGCACCCAACTTAACTTTTCATTAAACCTTTTTAACATGCCATTCTATGATAACATTATAGCAATTTTAGAAGTTGAAATCAACACCTCTAAACATACACCCCCAAGCATGCAAGAACTAAAAGGAGAATTAAAAGTTATTACAAGCCATAATATCACAAAGCTAACATTACAACCAACAACTTTCAACTTGCAACTACAAGAATATACATAACCTTAAGGCCACAAAATAGATCATACTATAGCAATACAAGTACACCATGTAACAACAAGAAGGCAAATCCACCTTAGACAACAAACACACAACAACTAGGGCAAAGGCTCAGCCTGAACTTCTTCCTCTTCCACTAGCACCTCAACTAGTTGGGGTTCACCCTCAGCACTTCCTGAAACATATATCGAGGTATAAGCAACCGCTGTTGCGTAGTGAGGGATATAGTCTCCCCGGGCGTGCAATGCAACAAGTAAAGCGATTGGACAATAAAGCAGTTAATCATTCAGAAATAACAAGTTCTAGTAACCACACAATAAAAGGATACATTTCACTTAACCCCATACTCCATATCTTCAATCCACGAACACAATCCACGAACCACGATCACGATCACGATAACGATAAGCCGGCATAATCCCAAACACTCCAGTGGGTGTACTCCGGATGTACCCCGATAATCCTACGACCCAACACCCCCTGGTAATCTCCGGACCAGGCGAGTGAGGGAATAGAGCACGGAGTTAGAATAGAAGCCATATGTCGCCCAGCCGATATTCAACACATCCGCCCCTGACACTATGGTTGCACAACCACTATGCAATGCACTTTACAATGGCAAGTTAATATCAATAAGATAAGCAATAACACGTAGGAGGATCAACAAAGTAGGTTGACCTCGAAGCAGTTAGAATATAAGCAGTTTATACAAGCAAATAAGCAGTTTTACAAAGGGGCATATACAATATATAATTAGAATTACATCAAAAGTTCCAACCAACTTGAAACCACTTTTTAAACATTCAAGAAGTCATCCCAAGGTCCTAAAAGCGCGAGACAACAGAAATTGCACCTAAACTCCTTTTTAATTCAAGCTATTTCTCTTCCAAACCAAAGTTAATGATTCCAATTCAAAGGGAAACTATACCAACCTTCTAACTAACCCTCAAGGAACCCTTTCAACCCTCTAACACATTCAAACGCCCGCAATAACCCCGAAAGCCCCAAATTCCCTCTTATAGCTTTACACTACACCTACCTCATCCGGGCTTCAAACAAGGGTTAGCAAAGCTTCTATAGCACTTAGGTAGCCTAAGAATACTAAAAGTGAAGCCCGAATCCACCCGGATTCGCATTAACCCCGAAACCCCTTTGTTAAAGTCGACTATTTCATGTTTTATGTGATTTTAGAGTAATTCAAGTGTACGGGACTATTAGACTATCGTCATTAGCACCTAAAGCATCTATTAGGAGTGTTGAATCAAGTTAATACGTGCAATTACACCAAACCCCAGAAAAACATCATTATTCACTTCATAAATCAAACTAACGATTCTAATCGTTTAAAAGGCAAAACAATGACTCAAATATGTTCTCTAGTACTCATATACAAGGTATAATAGCATAGCTTAAAAACGAGCCTAAGGCGTAAAACTTAGGCTAGCTAATTAAAACACTAAGTTAGTTACGTAATATTATTCATTGAACTACGAAAATCATTTTCTAAACGAGCTCTTCTATCGCTTCTAACTCAATTGCACATTTTTCCCACTCCTATAACAATTAATGTGATTTAATAAAAATTCTAATTCACTAATAGAATATAGTTTGAAAAAGGGATGAATGGTAGCTAAAGAAGACAGTTAATAAAGCACAGAAGGAAATGCGCAAAAAATAGATGCAACAGTAAATGAATGTACGGCTAAAATCTCAGGCGTCACAACCTCGGCTTATGAGCTAAACAAGCTCTGATACCACTTGCAACGCCCCGATCCCTCTCGAGACCGGGAGTTCTATCAATCAATTTATTCACAACCCAATTTCAAACCCGGGCAAAATTTTTAGGGAAAGACGGACAGAGTCTCCCCTGTTTCTAGGCAAAATATAAAACTTGTAATAGCATATAAGTGGACCTGTACCATGTCCAACCATACAAATACTTCAAGGCCACCGAGCCTTGGTTCTCAACAAGCGAACACAAGTAAATATACATTTCCAATTTAAAAGCTAACCTATCTCTTTTCATCTTTGACAAGAACAATCATGCTAGGCAATTAAACTATACTAACCCATTGCATAAAATAGACTATCATACCATTCTAACCCTTTTCCTCTGGACATTACAAACATGCATTAAAGTTAAACTATACTATCTGAATACATAAACTAGTTTATCATTCTACCTCAATTACCTAGTTAAATTTAAATTACATTCTTTTTTAACATTAAATACAAACAACACATGAAACATACATCTTTGCATCTTTGACAACTCAAGCCACATAGCACGCAAGATAACTCTTCAAGTACGAACTTTCACGTAATCACGAACTTTCCAGCTAACATGGCATTTCCTGAAATGTGGTGGTGAGGAGTGAGTATACTTAACAGGTATACACAGTGAGGGCAAGACAGATATCGAGGTGAAGAGAAAGAAAGTCGTGCAATGCAAATAAGGCAGTTAAGCAATATAACTGACAAGTAAGCATTCAATATACACTATCAATACAATAAACACTTAATAAAAGCATTAACACAACCATTCAAAGCTATACCACACTCTGAAGGCTATGGTTCACTCATACGAGCAATGTACCATTCGATTCGATTCCACGAGCATTACATCAATCTCGAGCTTGATGTTGACAACGATGACAATAAGCGTGCAACCACCTTATAACTTCAGTTTGGAATACCCCAGAAGTATCCAATCAATTCTACGACCCAAATCTCCCTGGGAGGCAACCCAAGCGAGAATGGCAATAGGACACAGAGCTAGAGCAACCAATACTGGCAGCCCGAGACTACCCAGAGAGGCCCATCACTCACGCGCCTGACACAATGCAATGCAATACGAGATACAAGCAATAAATGAGCGATAGCACAACAATACAGATTAGTGGCGATAAACGAGATATCAAGCATTTACAATCAATACTAGCATTCAATCAACTTTTCAAGCTTAACTATCACTAATATCAATAATAACATCAATAAAACAAGTAACAGCAGTTCAAACACAGAGGAATGACAAATATCACTATTCAATCCCTAACTTCCAAAGGCAATTACGAGCTACGGGATTTGGAAACCGATTTCACTACATTCACTTAGGCACTACAAGGCACGTTTCTATATCACTAAACTTTACTTTCTCACTCGAGGCCCGAAAGTCCACCTACTGTGTTTGAACTACAGCTATGCTAATCGGTCATTCAATCAACACCACAACAGCGCCAAAAGTACTTTCATGCCCCCAATAGCAAAACCCCCAACTCAATTCGAGCACGGTCAACTTTTGGTCAAATGGCCCATTTACGTTTCTTTGTCTAATTTCCAATTTTAACAAAGGCCGGTCCGTTTTTATTGCACATTTCATCTTTCTATCATCAATGGCACCTATCCAAATCAAGAAATCGCAATTCATATCAAAAATCTGAAAATCTAGGGTTTTACTATTCATTTTTACTATTCATGTTCTTATCTAAATTCAATTTGCATTTCTAACCGTAAAAATCGCTAAATAACTAACAAGCAATGCTCTACAAACCCTAAAGAGGCAATTCCAAGCAATTTCAAGCATTATATCGCATTAAATATCAAATCTAAAAATTTGAATCAAAAATCAAATTTCACAAAATATACACAAAAGCGTGAAAACCCTCACAGAGATTGAAGGAGAGGACTCGCAAGAACCCTAGCCTCGATCCTCGTTCAATTCCACGCAAGATTGGTAAAGAAAATGCAAAAGAAATTTTTTCATTTTCTAGCCATGGAGTTTCGGCCATGGTTATGTTTTTTTGCCTTGTTTTTTTTTTCTTTCCTTTGTTTTATTAAAAGATGACACAAAAGGGCAAAATGGTCCAAGGTGAAAAGGTTTGGTCAAATTCAAGCTAAAAATGGTCAAACTAGTTTATTTTGATGCCATTTAATCTAATTCAAGTTAAAGCAATGTAATTTTAATGAAAATCAACTAAAATTAGCTAAATTAAGCTAAAAACATTTTTCACTAAGTCCGAATAATATTTCTCTAACTCTCATTTTTTAAATGCTACGATCGAACGGTCAATAAACGATCGCTAATCAAATGATGAGAAATAATATAAAACTATAATTTTTGAAAAGTAGAATAGTATAATAGTTTAAAATTCACTCCGGCTCGGAGTTACTTTTCTCACTTAATTGGAAACCGAGTAATGTAATGCAAGAAAATTAAAACCGATTATTAAAATAATCAAAACAATCAAAGTATCAATATTCATTTAAAAATAATTAATTTAACTATTTCTAGAATACTTTTAAAGAATTATGAAGTTAATGCTAAGATACAAATAAACAAGTTAATATAAACACGTAATCAAATGCAATTAAACACTAACATTTAAGATGACACTTAATTAAATACAAGAAAATAAATTCAATTACTATAATTAATAGAAATAGATAATAATCTTTTAATTAATCAATATAAAATTACTAAATGCTTCTAAAAGAAATATCAAAATAGTGCAAAATGGATGATTAACTAATTAAACATTTACTTAAATGCAGCTAAATGCCATTAAATGCATGCCGGGTTCGGGTTATCACATCCTTCCCCCCTTAAAACAATTGCGTCCTCGCAATTCTTCTTCCAATAGAACTTACCATCTTCTGAAATCCAACTCTGACTAATCTTAATCAGTTGCTGAGTAAGATAGTGAATAAGGATGCTCGTAGGAAAACCCGAATAGAAATCCCAACCAAGAATGTTGAGAAAATACCAACTAAGGACTAAAGCAGGGATACTGTAGATAATATCAATACCACATATTAATGGCAAGAAGAATACCAAATAGAACTCCAAATAAAAATCTTACTAGACATGAATGCCATAATAGAATCCCAACTAAAAGTACCGAGAACATACCAATAATCAGTCTGAAGTTGAGTCTAAACGAGAACCCAAGTACTGCTCAGAAAGACTCCAGACAAGAAATCCAGTCAATCATATTACAGAAGTTTCAAGGAAGTCTTCCAAAATATAGCTCGAGAAGCATCTGAATAGGGAATCCAAAATGTACGCCAATATATATATACTTATCAAAAGTCCATGAATGAACACCATGCTAAATAACCAAGTAGATTCCCAAAATAATATTGCTACCAAATATGGCGTAAAATACCAGAGGGAATATCGTGCAGGTGCACCATATACTATTGAAGAATTCCAATCACAATTGCCGATAAAATATCAAGAAAGACTAGAGCAAAGATATTGTAGACAATGTTATGCAGTAAGTCCGATAAGAATTCCGATTGCCGAATCCACTGAGAAATGTCCACAAAGAATTCCAAAGTAGTACGCCTCACGCAAAACTGATCATTGTAAGTAGACTCAAATCAAAGTTCCCCATAAGAATGCTGAAAGGGCACCCAAGGTTGATTAAAATCCCAACCAAGTCTCCCACGAAATGCCAATATAGAAATACCCGATGAATGCCCAACAAGGAAACATTAATAATAATCAAATAGAACCCCAGAGAAAGCTACTCTTTCACAACTGTTAAGCACAGATGAGGACCTTAGAAGTTCGCCAATAACCGAGCTCCAAAAGCAAACACCAACTCCCAAATAAAGGCTAGTTAAATGCTATTCATTTTCTGCCAATCCATACACCTTGAAAGGCAAGCTGTGAACCACTTTCTTCAGGGGAGGGAGAAATCTTTCTTACCATTTCCACGGGACATGTATGAATGCCAAGATATCATATTTATACATATATACCTCAATCTATTATGCAAGCAAGTTTATAAAACAGTTTATTCAACAAAGTCACTCAAGCACAACAATCAAGTCAAGCACAACATAATCAATTCAAATCACGGCATAACCAATTCAAGACATTCTAATACACACATTACAAGCAATACTCCAAGCAAATAACAATTCACGAGATCAATTCGATTCACGATGCCAATTCGATAGGTCAATTCAATGCACAACTAGACACTTCACTTCACTTGATAAACATTTAACACATAACACATAACTATATCACATAGGTGCATACATTCAAGTCAAGACACACAATCTCACATACAAGCATACAATTTCAAGACACATTTAACAAGCACACATTCAAGGATCACTACCCACCAAACCGAGGACCCTGTCCCGGCTTATGAGCTAAACAAGCTCTGATACCACCTGTAACGCCCCGATCCCTCTCGAGACTGGGAGTTCTATCAATCAATCTATTCACAACCCAATTCCAAACCCGGGCAAAATTTTTAGGGAAAGACGGACAGAGTCTCCCCTGTTTCTAGGCAAAATGTAAAACCTGTAATAGCATATAAGTAAATAGCTCAAGGACATCCGAGCCTTGGTTCTCAACAAGCGAACACAAGTAAATATACATTTCCAATTTAAAAGCTAACCTATCTCTTTTCATCTTTGACAAGAACAATCATGCTAGGCAATTAAACTATACTAACCTATTGCATAAAATAGACTATCATACCATTCTAACCCTTTTCCTCTGGACATTACAAACATGCATTAAAGTTAAACTATACTATCTGAATACATAAACTAGCTTATCATTCTACCTCAATTACCTAGTTAAATTTAAATTACATTCCTTTTTAACATTAAATACAAACAACACATGAAACATACATCTTTGCATCTTTGACAACTCAAGCCACATAGCACGCAAGATAACTCTTCAAGCACGAACTTTCACGTAATCACGAACTTTCCAACTAACATGGCATTTCCTGAAATGTGGTGTTGAGGAGTGAGTATACTTAACAGGTATACTCAGTGAGGGCGAGACAGATATCGAGGTGAAGAGAAAGAAAGTCGTGCAATGCAAATAAGGCAGTTAAGCAATTTAACTGACAAGTAAG
Organism: Ehretia macrophylla; assembly: GCA_037974665.1. NCBI lineage: Eukaryota > Viridiplantae > Streptophyta > Magnoliopsida > Boraginales > Ehretiaceae > Ehretia > Ehretia macrophylla. The sequence continues at coordinate 4,109,218 of CM075766.1, forward strand.
CATTCAATATACACAATCAATACAATAAACACTTAATAAAAACATTAACACAGCCGTTCAAAGCTATACCACATTCTGAAGGCTATGGTTCACTCATACAAGCAATGTACCATTCGATTCGATTCCATGAGCATTACATCAATCTCGAGTTTGTTGTTGACAACGATGACAATAAGCGCAACCATCTTATAACTTCAGTTTGGAATACCCCGGAAGTATCCAATCAATTCTACGACCCAAATCTCCCTGGGAGGCAACCCAAGCGAGAATGGGAATAGGACACAGAGCTAGAGCAACCGACACTGGCAGTCCGAGACTACCCAGAAAGGCCCACCACTCATGCGCCTGACACAATGCAATGCAATACGAGATACAAGCAATAAACGTGCGATAGCACAACAATACAGATTAGTGGTGATAAACGAGATATCAAGCATTTACAATCAATACTAGTATTCAATTAACTTTTCAAGCTTAACTATCACTAATATCAACAATAACATCAATAAAACAAATAATAGCAGTTCAAACATAGAGGAATGACAAATATCACTATTCAATCCCTAACTTCCAAAGGCAATTACGAGCAAACGAGCTACGGGATTTGGAAACCGATTTCACTACATTCACTTAGGCACTACAAGGCACGTTTCTATGTCACTAAACTTCACTTTATCACCCGAGGCCCGAAAGTCCACCTACTGTATTTGAACTACAGCTATGTTAATCGGTTATTCAATCAATGCCACAACAGCGCCAAAAGTACTTCCATGCCCCCAATAGCAAAACCTCCAACTCAATTCGAGCACGGTCAACTTTTGGTCAAACGGCCCATTTACGTTTCTTTGTCTAATTTCCAATTTTAACAAAGGTCGGTCCGTTTTTATTGCACATTTCATCTTTCTATCATCAATGGCACCTATCCAAATCAAGAAATCGCAATTCGGATAAAAAATCTAAAAATCTAGGGTTTTACTATTTATTTTTACTATTCATGTTCTTATCTAAATTCAATTTGCATTTCTAACCGTAAAAATCGCTAAATAACTAACAAGCAATGCTCTACGAACCCTAAAGAGGCAATTCCAAACAATTTCAAGCACTATAACGCATTAAATATCAAATCTAAAAATTTGAATCAAAAATCAAATTTCACAAAATATGCACAAAAGCGTGAAAACCCTCACAGAGATTGAAGGAGAGGACTCGCAAGAACCCTAGCCTCGATCCTCGTTCAATTCCACGCAAGATTGGTGAAGAAAATGCAAAAGAAATTTTTTTCATTTTCTAGACATGGAGTTTCGGCCATGGTGATGTTTTTTTGCCTTGTTTTTTTTTCTTTCCTTTGTTTTATTAAAAGATGACACAAAAGGGAAAAATGGTCCAAGGTGAAAAGGTTTGGTCAAATTCAAGCTAAAAATGGTCAAACTGGCTTATTTTGATGCCATTTAATCTAATTCAAGTTAAAGCAATGCAATTTTAATGAAAACCAACTAAAATTAACTAAATTAAGCTAAAAACATTTTTCACTAAGTCCGAATAATATTTCTCTAACTCTCATTTTCGAAATGCTATGATCGAACGGTCAATAAACAATCGCTAATCAAATGATGAGAAATAATATAAAACTATAATTTTTGAAAAGTAGAATAGTATAATAGTTTAAAATTCACTCCGGCTCGGAGTTACTTTTCTCACTTAATTGGAAACCGAGTAATGTAATACAAGAAAATTAAAACCGATTATTAAAATAATCAAAACAATCAAAGTATCAATATTCATTTAAAAATAATTAATTTAACTATTTCTAGAATACTTTTAAAGAATTATGAAGTTAATGCTAAGATACAAATAAACAAGTTAATATAAACACGTAATCAAATGCAATTAAACACTAACATTTAAGATGACACTTAATTAAATACAAGAAAATAAATTCAATTACTATAATTAATAGAAATTGATAATAATCTTTTAATTAATCAATATAAAATTACTAAATGCTTCTAAAAAAAATATCAAAATAGTGCAAAATGGATGATTAACTAATTAAACATTTACTTAAATGCAGTTAAATGCCATTAAATGCATGCCGGGTTCGGGTTATCACAAGCTCACTCTCTATTATTGCATGCTTACAAGTTTTATTAAGCAAGATTATGGGTACTTGCCTCCAGAAGAGGATAATGTGCCGTATGTGGACGAGTCTTATGTGCTAGAGTCTTGTCCTTGATATTTGAGTTGTTGAACACTTTATAGTCTTGTATATTAAACTAGTTGTCTTTTATTTACTTTATAGTTTATGATGTATAAGTTATAGTAAAGATAATGAACTAGTTGATGCTAACTTAGTAGTCTTTCTTTTGTTTATGATTAGGTTGCTAGTTTGGTTTCAATCTATTTTGCAATATATATTATAGCTATTGTATTATGTTGAAACGGAGGCGTATAACTAAGAATAGAATATTGAAGGAATGATTATTGTATAATATGGTTGTGTTGTATGTTGTTAACTTAATTGAGGAGTTGAATGTTGAATTGTTTGAGGAGTTTGGTTGTATGAGTTGTGAAGAGGTTGGTTTAGAGCCTCGGTGTCTTAATTACTGTCGTTATACTGCCGAAATTCTATTGCGTCCTGACTGATCGTAGGTGGGATCGAGTTGGGGCGTGACAATGGTTCGGGCTACAATTGAGTGATAGAAGACAGAAGGCACTGCGAGAGTGGATATCGGGTAGAGAGTAGGACTCGGGGCTTTCGAGAACCGTCCATCGAGCGTGTAACCATGTGATGCACACGATCTAGACATGGAGGGTGGTCTATTTGAGTGGGTAGAGGGTGCAACAAAGAGGAAGGGGTAGGTGAGTTTGGATGGAGAGGAGAAATATGTGGAATAGGGGTAGAGGATGTAGGATGGTTCACAATGGTAGAGGTGGGAGACAGATCTAATAAAGATGGTGAAGGAGATGTATCGAGGAATGGGGCAGCAAATGTATGATAAGATGGTGAAGTAGGAGAAGGTGGATGGGAGTATTTAAGTAGAGGTGAGGGAAAGGGACGAAGCTTAAATGGGTTAGAGCTACTGGATGTTGCTGGGGAATGTGAGAGTTGATAGAGTTGTGAAAGTGCTGCTCATCGAAAATGACGCGATGAGATATAACAATTTTGCCAGATTGAGGGTTGTAGCATTTATATCCTTTGTGGTTTGTACTGTATCCTAAGAAAATACATTGACAACTCTTATAAGACAGCTTCTGTCACCCATATAGAGTAAGGCAAGGGAAGCAAACTAAACCAAACACACGAAACCCAGAATAATCAGGTGCAACACCATAGAGAATTTCATATGGTGACTGATAAGCCAATAGTTGAGTAGGCAACCGATTGATCAAAAAGACAGCAGTAGCGAAAACATGTGTCCAAAAAACAAATGGGAGAGTACTCTGTACGAGCAGAGTAAGACTTGTTTCAACCACATGGCGATGCTTGCGTTTGGCGACCCCATTTTGTTGGGGGGTGCCAGGACAACTGAGACGATGTATAATGCCATAATCATGAAATAATTGTTGAACCCTAAGACTCAGAAATTCACCACCAGAATCAGATTGAATAAATTTAATTCTTGTATTGCACTGATTTTGAACCATTCGAATAAAATTGGGAAAAATAGATGCTACATCCGATTTACGAATAAGTGTATAAAACCACGAGAAACGGCTATAATCATCTACAAGAATAAGATAGTAACGAAATCCTTCTGAAGAGACAGTAGGGGACGGCCCCCATACGTCACAATGCACATTGTTCAACAAGGTGGAAAACTGATCTGCTCAATAGTCAAAGGGAAGACGAGAACTTTTGCCTAATTGACAATTGCTGCAAATGGAGTTATTGTCGACTGAAGAAGAAAATTGAAGGACCTTGGTGAGGCACTGAAGTATCTTGGCTGATGGATGACCAAGACGGGCATGCCATATATTAGGTCCTGCTTTATTTGCAATGAACAACTGTTTGGTTGGCTGGTGAAGAGAATATAAGCCTCTGTCCCTTGGTAGAGCAGGCACCCTGTCTTCACTTCGTTAATACAATAACCAGTAGAAGTAAATATTAAATAACAAGCATGATCCTTAACAAATTATGCTACTAAAATTAAACGCTTAGCCAAATTAGGAACATGAAACATTTTGCAAGGCAAAACCATGCAAGTAGACAAAGAAATATTAGAATGACCAGTGTGTGAGATGGGCAAACCAGCACCATCACCAATCATGACATTGTTTGCGACACTATATGGAGTCTTACCAGAAACCTGAGACTCATCCGGTGTCATGGTATGTATCGCTCCAGTATCAAGGTACCAATTTTGATCAGTAGGATCAGAGAGATGCCTAGCATTGAAGGCTTTAGTGGATGATTCAACAACATCGTCAGGGGCCCAATAGTTGTTGGCTTTATGATAAGGATGCCTACAACGGTAGCAAACAACTAAAGAATATGAATTAGAGGCGCGACCACGCTCCCTTCCAGCCCCACGACCGCCACGTCACGCTTACCATTTCTATTGTTGTTGCGTTGTGAGGGATTGTGGCGTGGAGGTTGGTGAGAGCCAAGGCTGGGTGTCAAAGATTGTGGAGCAACATTCACTGAATGACAAGCCGAAAGCGTGAAAAATGCAGCACTTTTGTCAAGAGAAGAGGAGGAGGATGCCAAGCATAATTCATAGTCTAATAAAAGACCACAACATTCAGCAAAAGTAGGAGAACATGCCTTGAATTTATGGTTGCGACGATGGGATCAAATTCAGACCCCAGACCACATAGAGTCCACAATATCAGATCATCATCATCAATCGGCTTGCCTGCACTGGCAAGAGCAAAGGCCAAAGATTTGGCATGTTGGGCATAAGAGTGAACAGTCATAGTGCCTTTGACGAGAGACTGAAGCGCTATCTTAAGCTGCTGAATTCTTCCACGTGATTGAGAGCCATAGAGCACTTCAAGAGTGAGCCATACATCGTGAGAAGTTTGTTTGTCCACTACTTGAGATAGGACAACATCAGAAAGAAAAACCAAAAGCCATCCTAACACCATCTAATCAAGTCGAATCCACATCGTGAGATCGGCGGAAGATGAGGTAGGCTGAACACGAGTCCCGTCAATAAAGCCAAGAAGACCATGGCATTTGAGGACGGGGAAGACTTGTGTTTTCTACAAGAGAAAATTCTCACTGTTAAGCTTCAAAGAGATTTCTTGATGAATGCGATCAAGAGAAGGAAGAGCTAGTAGAGCAATCTGAGTGGCAGCCGGTGGAGCAATGTCAGTGGTAGTTGGTGTAGAAGAAACAGAAGCCATGCGTATGGGAATAATTTAATGGTAGAGGGCGGGTTGGCACTAAAAAAGATCCTAGACTGCTGATACCATGAAAGAGTGATATTGGCCCTTGAATTCTCCAGCGTATTTCATTGATATTTATAATCAGCAATTACAACTGTATTTGTTACAAAAGACGTACAAGATTTACATACAAATATCATAAAGAAATTCAAACAGAGTTTTATATACAATAGGAAGCTAAAGATCCGAGATTGTGCTAATGAGAATATCTCTCTTTGGCTAACTGAAGCCTGAGAAGTTATCCACAACTTAACACTTTCTTCTAAAATATCTTCCTTTCGATTTATACCATTCTTTTCTTTTTGGATTTATTTTTCTAAATCTCTTCCCTTTCCTTTTAAATTGTTTTCTATATTTCCTTTCTCTACAAACCCATTGGATTGGTGATTCTATTTTTGGACAGCATAAACTTCTTTTTTGTGTTTTATAATATATTCTATTATGCTTTGCTTTCATACACCATTCATTTATCTTTGACATTGTAATGGCTATTATTTTACCTAAACTATCTTCTTGATTTGGATTTAACTCCATAGGCTTTCTGTATTCTGCTATTAATTCTAATCCCCAAGGATATAAGAACTTTGTCTTTCGATAATAATTTCATTAAGTTGTTTTCTTGTAACTCTTTTGGTGAGATTATACTCAGTCACTAATTTCTTGTTTTAATGGGTTGCTGACATCTTCAACATAAACTTGTTTATGGCTAGATACCCCTTAGAGAAGGGTTGCCTTTCTACCTGTTCTGCCAATAGAAAGTTTTCACTTAATGAGTCATCTATCTTTATCTTGTGGTAAATACATAAGTCATTCTAGTTGTAAAACTTAATGCTTTACTTCGTGATGGCATATCTAATGTTTCAATCTTCATGAGTTTTATCTAGATTGGGTTCTATTATATGAATAGAATATCCTGGTCTAGTTATAAAGATTATTCTTTGATATGACAAATTACTTGATATCATTTTTAAATTTTTATTTAAGAGAGATCTAAGTCGTACAATAAATATAAAAAAATATCAGTTACGAGAACTAATCTCACAATTTATCACACTTACAGCGACGGACATACCACTAGAATTTTGACCAAAGGCCCGTTGAAAATTGTATCACCAGTAATCTTATCTCTTTTTAGAAAATGAAAATTAATCGGTCCATAATTTTTAGTTCGTGCCCATTTTAGTTGTTTAAGTCTTAAATAAGAAGTTATTTTAATCTTTTTATCAACTTTACACACAAAAAATTAATTTTTAGTGTGCACAAAAACAAAATAATATTTTTTAAAAATATTTTTTAGCTTTTTTCAACTTTAAAGTTTATCTAAAAACTATTTTTAACTTCAACTTTTATTATTGGTATTTTTTTTCAAATTTTATTTAAAAGCTCTCTAAAAAATAAGAGGTTGATTTTAATTTTTATACTCAGAAAAACTATCAAAAATTAGGCAAAAAATACACTAATTTATTAAGTTATGCTGTACATGGTTATTGACTCGGTCCAGGAACTAAAACCCCAAAATAGAAATTCTTTTCCCTCTTATCCTCAATAACAATTCCCAAACAACAAAACCCAAATAAACGAAACACTAGATGTAAGATGCAATTCTTAGAGGAATGGAAACAACTTTAGACAATTTCATCTGTCTTCTCCCATCCCTTTCTCATCTCAAACACCACCGTCGTCACCGTGCAAGCAACAAATCCAATTGGCCCTTTGATCTTCAACCCATCTATGAAAAGCTACACTTTTTTAACTCATCTTCTCTTCTCCCTCTCTCTTTTCCCTTTATTTCCCTTCCCAGATTCCTCTCCACCACTAATCCTTCCTTTTTTTTTCTTCTTCCTTCCACCATTTCTTCTATTGCCAACGACTTTATCATCAGTGAACTCTCCTCATTGTATAATGATGATAAACTCAAACTTTTTTCTAATTCTTTGCAACTGCTTAGATGCCCCAGTAGTCCTCTTATTTATGTTTTTTTCTCAACTAGGGACAATTTGGAAAAAAATTGAATTTTGGTTATTTCAGTTAAAGGTTCAAACTTTGAGGTAAAAAGCAATAATGGGTACCTATTTTTTGTGAAAAATAGTAAAGAAAATCATCATAGAAATTTGAAGTTGTTAGTGTTAAGGCATAAATCTGGTGAGGCTGGTTTTGGAAGGTAGACTTGTGTTGAAATTCCCTAAGCCTGCAAAACAACAAACGGAGCTGTAGGGGGTGACCCTGCGTTAGTACTCCGATGCTTAAGTTAGCTGGGTGCTTGAAGAATAAGAGTGTAGATAATTTCGATAATGATGAATTAGTTACCTCCCTTGAAGAATGTTGGGTGCATTTTATACCCTTTGGATGAGAGAGAAGCCGACATGTTCTGACACTTGTAGATTCTGTCGAGTGAGCGGTCGAGTGGATAAGGTTTTTGGGATGTCATCTGGAGGTCTGATTCGGGATGTCATCAGGAGGTAGATGAGGTGTGGAGGTTAACTCGGTTGTAGTGGACCTACCTATTCTATAGGGTAAAAATGGTGCCTCAAGGGTACGGGAGTCTTTTTATCGAGAGTTTGGCTCCATCTGTGGGAAACGATAGAGATTTCTCACTGAATAAAAATGATGGTTCACACTAGAAACCATACTAGTTATGGCGATTTATCGCCACAGAACAATGAGCGGCAGTTCACCGGGGTAACCACAATACCAGAAATAGACACTCCAACCGAAAATATCACACCGCAACAAGAAAGTCTTGCTGGACCATCTGGAATAGCCCAGACTGAGTAGCCAGCACTAGAGCTAATGACGTGTAGTGAGATGCAAACACTCACCCAGCTGGTTCACAACATGAAACAGACTATGGATAACTTCGTCCAACAGCAAAGGTCACATAGAGAGCGATCTCCAACTCCACGGAGGGCTCGTTCAGAGAATGATTAACGGTCTCCCCCTAGGTGAGAGGAACCAAGACGAAAAAAGAAGCTGGGGGAAGATTCTATCAGTTCCTCCGGCAGGGAAGTGAGGAGGCCACGGAGACAAAAAAAAGCAACGGGTCAGATCCAGACATGGCAAGAATCCCAGAGGATTTAAGAAGATCAGTAAGCGGCCAAGGCTTTCATCCGTTTATTAGGACGATACGAGAGGTGTCGACAACAGTATATAAGCTGTCCAACTTGCCAGTATACAACGGAATATGAGATCCAGAAGATCACGTGCAACGTTTCAACCACCTCATGCTCTTTAAAGAAGTACCCGAGGAAGTCAAATGCAAAGCATTCCCCGGAATACTTGATGATACCGCGAGAAAGTGGTTTTGTTGTTTGCCTAAAGATTATGTCAAAAGTTATGCTAACTTGGTTGAAATTTTTTTGAATAGGTTCACCAGTAGCACTAAGGTATCAAAGCCCACTACCTTTTTATTCTGACTGGAACAAGGAAAAGATGAACTCTTTGAGAGTACACAGAAAGGTTCAACAAAGCAACCCTAGACATCCCAGGTCTGGAGGAAGCTATGACTATAGCAGCCTATAAGCAAGGGTTGACCAGATCCAGGCACTTTCGTTCCTCCCTTGCCAGGAAGGAACCTAGGGATCTGGACCACCTGATGAAAAAAGCTAAGAAGTACATCACATCTGAGGAAGACGCAATGGACTTAAAGCACAAGGAGAAAAGATCAGTTCGCATAGCACCTCGCGGGAAAGGGAAAGATGAAGGGTCCACCAGAGAATCCAGGTCAGGCGCAACAGCGAGCTCTTCAGCTCATCAAAGCAGGTCTGACAAGTATACACCACTGACCATGGCTAGGTTAGAGGTGTTAATAGAGATCAAATCCCGACTTGACTTAATATCAGAAAGCCAGCATGAATGAAGTCAAACCCAAAGAAAAGGGGAAAAGAGAAGTTCTGCTGGTTTCACCAAGACTACGGTCACGAAACCAACAAGTGCAAAAACTTAAAAAATGAAATTGAAGCCTTGATCTAAATAGGGAAGTTAGATAAATACGTAGCTAAGAAAGGACAAGATCCCAAGCACGTAGATGGTCGAGAAAGGGATAGAAGCCCGCGAAGAGTTGATAAGAGGTTGATCGATATCAACATGATCATATGAGGATCGGCTATAGGAGGAATCAGCAGATCGGCTAGTAGAGCATATGTGAGGTCCGAAAGGGAAGAGCCTTTACACAAAAAGTCAAACGTTCATAAGGAGTTGATCATCTCAACCTACAACTTGGAAGGAGTAAAGACCCCGTATGATTATCCACTAGTGATCACCATATAGATTGTAAAATGCAAGGTTCGGCAGATGATGGTGGATACGGGCAGTTCGACGGATGTGATATTCTATGACGCCTACTTGAGAATGGGTTTCGCCAAAGAACAGCTCGCTGCATTCAGTGGTAAACTAATGGGATTCACTAGCCATGGTTTCAGACTAGAAGGCACTATTCAACTCCCCTTTACTATCGAGCCAGAAGGCAAGCAGATCCAATTCATGACAGAGTTCGTGGTGATGGACTGTCAATCAGCGTACAACGGGATATTGGGGCGTATGGCCCTCTATCATCTCAGGCCAGTTGTCTCAACTTATCATGAGGTGATAAAATTCCCAATACTTGGAGGCATAGCAGTGGTTCAAGGAGACTATAGGGCAGCAAAAGAATGCTACACTGCAGCACTAAAGATCCGAGGCCCAAGTCCATAGGACGGGGTGAGGGAGGAAAGCAAGAAGGAAAAGAAGAAAGAAATGAAGGAGGAAGAAAGAAAAGCAGTCCCAGTGGAAAAGCTAGATGAGGTCGAGCTAGAACTAGGAAAGATAGTTCGGGTTGATGGCGAGCTGAATCCCTCAATGAAATAAGATATAACCAACTTTTTATTTGAGAATAAAGATGTATTTGCATGGTCTTCTTCTGACATGATAGGAATAGACCCAAACATCATAGCACACCACTTGAACGTGGACCCAAACCACCGACCGGTGAAGCAAAAGGGCAGGAACTTCCACCCTGATAGGAATCGAACCATCAGAGAAGAGGTTAGGAAGCTTCTAAAGGCTGGCCATATCCGAGAAGTACAATACCCAACCTGGTTGCCCAACGTGGTCCTGGTACGAAAAACCTCGAGGCAATGGTGAATGTGTGTAGACTACACAGACCTCAACAAGGTGTGTCCGAAAGACTGCTACCCTTTACCCCAAATAGATCAATTAGTAGATTCAATTTCAGGGAGCCAGATGTTGTCCTTTATGGACGCATTCAAAGGATACAACTAGATCAAGATGGCCTCGGAAGATGAGGAGAAAACCACATTCATCGCTGACAGGGGCACCTACTGCTACATAGTGATGCCCTTCGGACTAAAGAATGTAAGAGCCACCTACCAAAGAATAATGAACCAGGTCTTCTAACACCAAATCAGGCGCAATATGGAAGTCTATGTAGATGACATGGTGGTAAAAAGCCAAAGGGCGAAAGATCACCCTGCTGACCTAGCAGAGGCATTTGAGACCATGAAGAGGTTCGGAATCAAGTTAAACCCAGAGAAATGCGCGTTTGCAGTAAAGGTTGGAAAAATTCTTAGGGTATATGATCATACACAGGGGAATTGAAGCAAACCTAGACAAGATCCAAGCCATCCTCGGGATGACCCCCCCACGAAGTGTAAGGGAAGTACAATCATTGGCAGAGAAAGTGGCCGCACTTAGCAGATTCATGGCCCGGTCGACCGACAAATGCACGCCCCTATTCAAAGTACTATGGGGCCTGAAAATTTTCCATTAGACGGAAGAATACTAGAAGGCTTTCGAAGAATCAAAAGAGTACCTGGGTTCTCCCCCAATACTATCCCGGCCTGAGCACGGGGAGCCACTCTATGCTTACCTGTCAGTAACAGTAACAACGGTAGCAACGGCCTTGGTTCGAGAGGACGGGCGGGCGCAAAAACCATTTTATTACATCAGCAAAGCCCTTCAAGAGGCTGAAGCCAAATACCCTCAGATTGAGAAAGTCACCTTGGCACTAGTAACGGCCTCAAGGAAGCTAAAGTACTACTTCGACGCACACCTGATCAAAGTGATGACGAACCTGCCTCTGAAGTAGGTCTTAAACTGGCCAAAAATATCAGGGAAGCTGTTGAAATGGGCAGTAGAATTAAGCCAATTCGACATCGAGTACCAACCTCAATTGGCAATAAAAGCCCAAGCACTAGTAGACTTTATAGTTAAGTGCACTAAGGAGACACATATAGAGGATCCGACCTAGCATACAGGTCGATGGATTATCTAGCAGATAAAGGAGCAGAGCGGGGATAGTGCTGACAAGCCCAACCGGGGAAGAAATGTTGTACTCACTCAAATTTTGGTTTCGTGCCTTAAATAATGAAGAAAAATACGAAGCCTTAGTGGCAGGATTGAAGACGGCAAAATCACTGAGGGCAAGGACTGTAGATGTGCAGATAGATTCACAATTGGTAGCCGACCAGGTCCGCGGTGAATATGAAGCAAGGGAATCCGCCATGGCGTCCTACCTATCTTATGTTAAAGATATTATCTCGAGGTTTAAACGATTTAGTATAACACAGATCCCTCGAGGAGAAAATGAAAAAGCAGACACGCTTTTCAGGTTAGCGCTAAACACAACTGAAGGAGCAGTAGTCCAGCTCGGGGAGGTCGGGAGAACCAGCATCACGGTGGATGGGAAACAAATAGCTGCCATTAGCCAAAAGGATGCTTGGACCCAACCTTAGGTCTAGTATTTAAAAAATAGAGTACTCCCCAGTGAGAGAAATGAAGCCAAGACGATCGAACGCCGAGCTCACCGATTTAAATGATCGGAGATCAGTTGTATAAAAGATCATTCACTTGGCCACAACTCAAATGCGTAGACAAAGAAGAGGGAAAGTATGTGCTCCGAGAAATTCATGAGGGGATATGTGGACATTACCAGGGATATCAGGCCTTGGCCCGATTAATATTGAGGCAAGGGTACTACTGGCCACGATCCATAAGGACACACGAGATTTTGTGTGAAAATGTGACAACTACCAAAGATTTTCAAGGATTCCAAGGTTACCAGCCACCGAGCTAACCTGCATCACCAGTCCATGGCCTTTCGCCCAATGGGGACTGGACATCATAGAAAAGCTTCCCATCAGTGTTGGACAAAAACAATACATCTTTTTAGCTATCGACTACTTTACAAAGTAGGTAGAGGCTGAGCCAACCTCCACTATAACTGAGAAAGCTACTTGGAAGTTCCTATGGAAAAATGTTGTTTGTAGGTTCGGGATTCCACGAGTTGTGATCACTGACCATGACACGCAATTCAATTGTGCTTACTTTAAGAAACTGTCCGAAAAACTAGGCATATCACTAAAATTTGCATCTGCAGCTCATCCGCAGACCAACAGTCAAGTCGAGGTCACTAACCCACTAAGGAACACCAGGCGCCTCTGGGCCAAGCTGCTCCCCGAGGTATTGTGGTCAATGAATATTACCCCAAGCTCAACAATAGGGGAAACATCCTTTTGCCTAACGTATGGGACAGAGGTGGTGCTACAAGTGGAGGTAGGCTTGCCAACCCCTAGAACTTCAAGCTTCAATGAAGAAACAAATAATAGGGTCTTGAGGACAGACCTTGACCTGGCAAAAGAGTTCAGGCTGAAAGCTCAAATCAGAATGCTAGAAAGCAAGAAGGGAACAAAGCTACACCAAGTTTGTTTGCCCTCAGCGTTTGCAAAAAGGGGACTTAGTCTTAAGAAAGGCCTTTACAAAATCATAGAAGAGCTGAGGCCAGGAACTTATAAACTAGCCGAGCTAGAAGGGAAAGAGCTTAAGAATGCTTGGCATGTCGAGCATCTTAAAAATTATTTTGTGTAATGATTTGAAGTTATCAATGAAATACAAACTCTTTTCCCATCCCTTCGTAAATCTCATTATTACAAATATTAAGAGGTCAAAAGCCACTAGATATGACCCGAGGTCAAAAACCACAAGGTTTGACCCATCAAATCGCTAAAAGAGTTTTTGAGAAGCGCTAAAGAAACCAATAAGCAGTAAGGCTATAGAACAGCCTGATAAGCAAATGGTAGTTGCGCCCAAGTGATCACACAAAAAAAAAGTCAATAAAAATTGACATCAAAACATGCACAAATGAAAGAAAAGCGTACGTACAAACAAAAAAAAAGACATAGAAAAAGGCTAAAAGTGAAATCACATCATTTCTCATATAAAAAGAAAAGGAAAAGATGTCCAAACCTCCCACAAAGGGAAAGATAAAGTTAGCTACATATCAAAAAGAAGGTCAATAGAAAGACCTCAAAAAACCAACAAGATAAAACTAAGCATTAGTAGGACCATCTCCGTCCTCATGATTATCATCTCCCTCTAGGTCAGAAGTAGACTCTTTCAGCAGTGAGGAAAAGTCAATCTCAATACCATGGGCTCTGGCCAGCTTTTCAGCTCGCATAAAGGAAATCTCTTGACCTTCAGTAACACCGCGGCTCTGGGCTTTGAGATAGGCTTGAGAGAAAACCTCATGATACTCATCACTGCGTTTGTAGTCCTCAATAGTCGCTTGAGCTTGAGCCAGAGCTTGAGCTTCGTGATTCATCAGCGAGGTATTTAATACCAAGTACAACACATTGGCGAGCTGTTAAGAAGAGACCAGACCTGCTCGAGTCTTTCTCAAATCACCCTTAACAACATTAAGGTCAATCTCATATTGAGCTTTTAGTGCCTTAATCTTTGCCTCATGAGACACCTTCATGCGTAAAATCTCATGCTCTTTCTCATCTTTGTACTTGGCATAGCCACGGAGATATATTTTCTTCTCATAATACCTGTCTGTCAAGTCCTTTACAAGATCACCGCCTTAAGGTAGTACTTGTTGCCATCATAATGAGCCTGAGTTTGCTGCCAAAGAAAGGGAAAGAAAAAATAATAATAAAAGAGAAGAAATTAGCGTAATCGAGGAGAGATTGAAAAGTTGAACTTGTGGCAGGAAAGGGCAAACCTATTTAAAGCAGTATTCAATAGCCTCATTCACAATAAGATAATTAACTAACTTGGTGGAAGTACTCAAAATCTCGTCAAAGCGGGGATCTTTTTCATAACCAGGCTCAAGTCCCAACGTGAATTTGATCCCAGGAAAGGCGGTGATATTGGGCTGAAGATGGTCCCCTGGTGTGCAGCATCAGTAGATTGGGCGTTTTGGCTCATTGGATCAGTAGCCTCCTTTTCAAGTTCTTCCAAAGGGACTGGCCCCTAGTCTCATTGACAAAAAATTCTGAATCGAACTGCTCATTGACATGAGGTTTGTCACCAACCTTATGAACCTCCACCTCAACTTCTTCAACAGTCTCAGAACGATTTCTCTTAGAAAGACCAATTCCCATATTCTTTTATCCTTTCCATCGGGCCTGCTGCGCTAAGGTGGCCTCCAGTGTATCAGAAATGTCCATACCTGGAAAGGGGAGAGATGGTTAGCTCGGGAAAGAGAATAAGAACAAAACAAAACCTACAAGAACTTGACCTCACCAACAGTGGGAGAATGGGCCTCAGACGTCTCAACCTCACTCTTAGGAACAAGTCTAAGGGATTCAAAAACATGTGGCTCAGCTCGAGGGACTTGAGTACTCTCTCCATACAAATCTGAATTAAGAACCTCTTCCAGGACTAAAAACCTATTACCATCTACGCGAGGGCGACCCTTGAAGAAGCACATCATGGCCTTTTCTTCTGGGGTCAAAACACCACCAGTTGGATAGAGCTTCGGAGAGACATGCCATTTGGCACTAATATCCTACTCTGAATTAGAGGATATATACACATACTTAAAGTACCATCCCTTGTTTGAGAAAGGCCACTTCGTGAAAAGGTTCTTTCCAGTTTGGGCAGTGAAGTAGTACCACCCCAGTCCATCAGCAAACTTTATCATATAAAAATGAAGGAAGAAGTTTGGTGTCGGGTCAAACCTAACTCCTTGAGAGGGGTACCTATAAAACCCGATGATTATCCGCCAACTGTTCGGAATCACCTGACCAGGGCTAAGGTTGAAGATGTTTAGAATAGCTTTGATAAAAGAAGGGATAGGTAGAACGCAGAATTGAAAAATAACTGTGTAGAAAGTGACATCTCCCTCATGTTTTTTTGGGATTTGCACAGAAAAACCTGATGGGACAACCCCACTATTTGTAACATAAAGAGCGAGCTTGGCACTAACACGACAGTTGCGAGTTAAAGCGGCAAATTGTGGCTCCACCGCCCTACGAGAAGCTGCAGTAGGCCTCTCCGACCTTCTAGGGGTGTTGGGGCTAGAGGAAACAGGAATTGCGGGGTCCTCCACCACTTTAGTAGTGGGTGTTACGACTTCGATAGGCGGAGGTGCAGAAAGGCATAGGTTAATTCTCACAGGGGAGACAACCTTGAGTGGAGTAGCCGTAATAGTTGTAGCCCTAGGAGAAATTCGAAAATGATGACTAGCCTCAGGAGTCGAAGGCACCCTCTCTACATGAGTGCCAGGATTAAAAGAGGAATCACTACTCTCTTCACCACCATAAGAGTGGTCAGACTGTTTCTGAGAATCTGAACCACTACTGCCCATCATTCAAAATATAAGAATATATATATATATATATATAAAGAACGAGAAAGGGGGCTAGAAAGACGTACCTAACAACCAGAAGCCCTAAAAGGATGACGAAGAGATAAGAGTTTGCAACAGAAGATAAGGGAGGAAGGAGATGATCACGAAGATATATGAGGAAAAAGAAGAAGACAAGTTTTCAAAGAAAAAGAAGGGTGAAATTAAAACTTGAAAAGACCCTCTATTTATAGACAAAAAATGAGGGAGGTTGAAAAACCCAAAAATTGCGCTGGTTACACTAGTCACGATGGTCTAGAAAAGCTACCAGGAAACTGATGCATTAATAAGAGGGCGACACGTGGCACAAGCAGTAAATAATCTATCGAAGTAACAACTGGACAAGATCCAGGTCGGACAGAGACACCAGAAAAGTGATTTCCTAACCTGCCTATAGCTGCTCAAAAAATTAGGGGGCAGTTGATAAGGGCAAAAAGTACCACCCTCGATAAAAAGACTCCCATACACCTGAGGCACCATTTTTACCGCACATAATAGGCAGGTCCACTACAACAGAGTTAACCTCCGCACATCATCTACCTCCCGATGACATCCCAGAAACCTTATCCACTCGACAGCTTACTCGACAGAATCTGCGAGTGTCAGAACATGTCAGTTTCTCTCTCATCTAAAGGGTATAAAATGCACCCAACATTCTTCAGGGAAGGTAACTAATTTATCATTATCGGAATTATCTACACTCTTCTTCTTCAAGCACCCAACTAACTTAAGTATCGGAGTGCTAATGCAAGGTCACCCCCTGCAGCTTCGTTTTCTGTTTTGCAGGCTCAAGGAAGTTCAACACAAGTCCACCTTCCAAAACTAGCCTCACCAGATTTATACCTTAACATTTAGTAAAACTTGTTGATGGTTTTGCTAATTCATATGATTGTTTTGAAGCTACTTATGTCACTGTTGGGTATATGTTGGCGTTTAGTAATTATAGTGTTTTCAGTATAGTGTGAAAATATATACTAGTTTGGATATGAGTAGTAGCTGTTGTCCAGTTGTGGAATTTGTGGGGTTTAAGTGTTCCCGGAGTTCGGGTATTGTACATGCTTGTTGGAATCCCCATCTTGTTGAAGGGAATGTTATGTTACTTGAGAATGGTGAATTGTTCTTGTTTGATTTCGGGTCTTGCTCCAAAAGTAAGAAACTGGAAGGGAAAAGGCTACGGGTTACGTGGAATAGTGTTGGTGATGTGGGTAAGAATTTGGAGAGTGATGGAGGTGGCTGGTTGAGCTATGAATTTAGTTGGCATCCGAGGATTTTGATTGTTGCTAACTCGAGTGCTGTGTGTTTTGCTTGATATGAGGTCGGGAGGATACGAGGTTAGTTGCTTATAAACTATTTTTAACAAATGAATTCCACAAAATTTTGAGGAATTCATTTGTAAATCCCTTTTTTTGTTTGGTTGCACCTTTTTAAAAAGTTACAAATCCAAGATTTGCAATTCTTAGAATTGCACAAGCCTTACTTAAATCCGAGCCCAAGAGGTGAAATTTACAAATCTACATTTTCTAATTCTGCTACTAATTCTTTGAGGACAAAACCACCCTCAAGTTTAAGTTATTGACTTTGCTAAGAATAGTAAAAAAACTCAAGAAATTAAAAAAAAAAAAAAAAAAACGTCTTCGCCACTCTTTTCTCTTTGATAGCAAAAAAAGAAAAAACTCAATATCTTTCATTCACTCTTCTTTATTCGTTTAATCTTCTTTGTAAATTTATTCATGATTTTTCTTTTGGGCAATATGTATTCTTGTAAAAGAATTTTTAGTTATCCAAAAGAATGAACTGAGAATACGTGCTAATCTTAATATAATCAATATGTGTCAATCATAATAAACACTAGATAATGCTTTTATATATGACAACCACGCTAAAAAGATTAGTATCGTGTTTGTTGTGACTTTGCCGTGGCCGTGTATATGTGTATAGTTGAACCTAAAGTTATTTATTCATGTGAAATTTATGAGTGAACTTAAAATTATTATGATTATTTTGTAATGTTTATATTTTTTAAAAATATTTCTTTGTTTTTTTTTTTTTGAATTTTTTAATAGTACCAGGAATCAATAATTGGTTGAAAAAATAACAATTATATGATAGCCTAATTATAATTAAATAAAATAAGGATATTTAAGTAAAATACATCTATTAATTCTAATTTCACATGTGTTCCAAACACAATTTAGATTTATAAATAACAGAATTAACTTAATATTGTTTTATATTTCCAAATAAGAGAATTCATTTATAAATGAATTCCTCATAAAATTTATTTATAAATGAAATGAATTCCACATACGAATTGTTTCCAAACACTATGTTACTGAAGATTGAGATGTTTTCTGCCAAAAAGAATGATTGTTTTCTCGCCCTCTCAAAATCTGGCTCAGATGGATTCTGTTTTGTTGTGGCATCGAAGTAGCTGCTGTTTCTTTGTGATGTGCGAAAGCCAATGATGTCGTAAGTTGTGATGGGGCCACGATCTTGATAATGTGAATTATATTACTGTCTTGAAGTTGTTTGAGTTAAGGTCAAACTCCAAAGCGGATATGTATAGGGGGCATCTGAGTCAGGATATTGCATTTTGCTTGGATCATTTTGGGATTGTGAGTTTAGTTTATTTTGCTAAAGACCTGATAATAATAAAGTAGTTGGTCTATCAAAGATGCCAAAAGTCTACAGCTTTTGTGCGTAGGGACTGCCTGCGGATATCTCATTATTAGGTCGTGGCTGCGTGTGTAGAACTTGTCTAGTGAGAGAAGAGTTCTCAAAGGAGGCCTTTCCAAGGTGGACTGATTGAAGATAGAAAAAGGACCTTGTTTTGGGTTTTGGCATTGTTGACAGAGACCTTAATTTCCTCTCAATTTTTTGATGCTGATAATTTTGGTGGATTTTATCTAGTTAGATTAACGTCCTTCGGGAAGCTAGAAGTGCAGAGATATCGTGCAACCTTTGAATTTGAACATCATTCAGAAGTAGAGCCCATAGAGAGTCAATTGTTGATTCTAAAGAGAATCTTTTGTATGATTATTGTGAGGTTAAATATGACTTGCAGAAAAGGCATCATTTCCTGTCGCAGGGAATATCTAAGAGGAAATGTTGTGAATGCCTCTATTGACTTCGGTCCTGAGCATCATGATGGCCATGCTATTTCCCTTGCTGATGATACAAAAGACCTAAGTGATGGGGCTGAAAAAATGGAGTACTCCCCTTCTCAAAAAACTGTACCTCCTAATTGTAACCTAATTGGTCGGACTAGAGATATTTGATGGGAGGTGCCCAATAGACTTGAAGCTTAATGATCCTGCCGTTGACTTTGGCTCAAAGGAGCTAAAAATGTACAAATAGTTGAGGGCACAAGATTTGAAGTTTCAGAAAGGTTTTAAGTTATATCAGGAACATATTGGTAAAATCTAACTTGTAGAAGAAAAGATAAATTATTTTACAATGAGATATTCTTTATTCTTTTGGGGTTGAGAACTCTTGTTGTGCAATTATCTTGTATGAATAATTGAGATATCCTTTCTTGTCCCATCTAACTTACTCTTAGCTGGATTTTTTGATATGCACTACTGTGATAATTGTAACTCCTTTCTGGAGCTCTTGGTGATCCTTTGTATGTCAGTGCACCCTTAGTGAATCTTTGTAGCGATGAAAGGAAATGGAAAAGGAAAAGGAAAAGGAAAAGGAAAGATGTACCTATAGTTCTGTTTTCTCGAGACAATATACAAGATTAGTAACAGAAGTTTCCAATTGAGGTGGCACGATTATGGAAAGGCTTGAAATCGTAATGAGGAGAAGAAATGCCATGGTGTTGTTACTTGAGGAACGTACTTCCACTTGTAATTCTTTATGGTTTGAGAAAACAAAACTGCTTGAGAGGAATAACACGATAAAAAGACGTTTATAAACTTTAAAATGAATAAGCTGTCAGTAATTCCACAGTGCAGGTGTACTGATATATAGAGTTACTGAAAGGGAAGGTTTGAAGAATTTGATGGTATCTAGGAGCTGCAGATTTCAGAGTCCACATTGCAAATGGAAGGTAATTCAAGATTAGTGATACTCAATGTGGCACAAGTTTTTTTTATCTTTTTACCTAAATAGGTCAAATTTTTATTAGTTCAGTACCACGTCTTACGTAGATGATGGTAATACTACAATTGTAGCTTTTACCTAAATATTTTTCTTTTGTGGCCGTAATATCTTCACTCCATTCTGGTGGTGCGCTGTAAAATCGAACATAAAAATTTCCATGTCCGAAAATTTTTGAATTGCTTTGACAATTGCTGTTGGTAAGTCCATAACTTCTCTTGAGATCTGCAAAAGGGCAAGCAAGCAAGCAACAATCAGGGACATCGGCAGTCACACACACAAGCATACTCATAGAACCATAGAATTCATCTTTGTAATATGAACTTTCTAAGTTTTCTCTAGCATAGGCTAATTACCTATGTACTAAATAAGGAGGGACCGATTACTTCTGTCCTCAGTCCTATCTTGTAAAACCTTCAACTATTTTGAGATAATATAAGCATATATTTGTGTTATCCCTTGTCTGTGATTATACTTCGTCAAATTCCTTTTACTTCTATACATCTCAAGGTAAGGAAACGAATCACAGTTGGCTCAATTGGCTCGTGAACTTGACAATTGCACCAACACTCGCCAATTCCACCAGACGGACCAGCACCACTGGACCACACGACATCACTCATATGATTTGATTCAGCCACGCACGTCAATTGGAACCAACCGCGAACCAGCAGCATATTTTTTTTAGCTCACTGATTTGTAAGCAGCACATTAAACACACCTCACTATTCTTATCCATTTTTATCCACTTTTCTATCCACTCCACCACACACACACATTTTGACACACTCACCTACATCCACTACCACACACACTCATCTACACACACTTTTCTCTACACTTTCATAGACCCACTTCTACATCTACACACACCCACTCACCTACTTCTACACACACACACACAATTTCACACATACACACAACACCCACTTCAATTAACCCAAAAATTCATCAAATCCACATCATTCATTCTACAAATCCAAGGTTGGTGAGCAAATTGGAGCAAGGGTTCAAGGAGCTTGAAGCATTGAGGAGGTTATTCACATGGGGGAGTTATTCTTTTATCTTTTCCATGTTCTTAGCTTTATTTTGAGTATGAATTAGATTCTATTGTGGTTAGAGAATGATCTTTTGTGAATTATTTATTAATATATGTTAGATATTAGATTTGGATATTTGGATATTTGGATGCGAAATTTCTTATGAGTGTTGTTATTCTTTGGAGATTAGGTTTATTTTTGCTATGATTTTTAATTATATGCTTTAAATATGCTTGTAGCTAGCATGTAGTTGATTGTTTATCACGATATGGTCATGAATTTCAATTGGATATGAGCTTATTTATTATATGTTTTGTTTTCATGTCTTAAAAATTACTTGTAGCGGATTTGATTTTAAAACATCACTACAACCCCTTAGGAAATGAGCTTAATGTTAAAATAAATTGTAGGTTGTATCACAATTTGACTACATAACCTAATTAATCGAGCTTAGGACTATTTGGACAAACCCGCACCTCGACCATTAGGGTGACTTAGATGGATGGAGTTGCACATAGGTTTAAGTGAGGTTAATTGGGTAGTTAGGTGACCACATCTAGACGGACTTGCAGTTCGGTTGACCATATGTTGACTTTTCAAATCTAGAATCTACATAATTTATAGGTTTTACACATAGATCTAGACCTAACCCGACTCCTAGCTCATTCAATCCTCGGTTTGATACCCACACACTCAGTTGATTAGATTAATTAGCTTTTCTATTTTTGCTTATTTTAATTTTACTTTAGATTAAAAACACTTTCAATCCAACTATCAAAACACTTTATTTTCTTTTATTTCACGATTTTAAGCTATTGTACACATACACACACATTAGATTTCACTTAGGAGCCTCCCTGTAGAGATTCGACTCCATGCTCTAACACACTATGTTGCATAGATCTGTATACTTGCGGGTTTAACTTGGTAATTTTTTACTCTAATTTTTTATATACCAAGGAAACGATCAATATATTCCTTTCGATTTATACCATTCTTTTCTTTTTGGATTTACTTTTCTAAATCTCTTCCCCTCCTTTTAAATTATTTTCTATTTTTTCTTTCTCTACAACCCCATTGGGTTGGTGATACTATTTTTGGACAACATAAACTTCTTTTTTTGTTTTATAATATATTATATTATGCTTTGTTTTCATACACCACTCATTTATCTATGACATTGCAAATGCTATTATTCTACCGAAATTATCTTCTTGATTTGGATTTTCCATCATATACTTTTTGGATTATGCTAATAATTCTAATCCCCAAGGATATGGGAACTTTGTCTTCCGATAACAATTTTATTAAGTTGTTTTCTAGTAACTCTTTTGGTGAGATTATACTCAGTCACTAATTTCTTGTTTCAACTGGTTGCTGACATATTCTGCATAAACTTGTTTGTGGGAGAAGGGTTTCCTTTCTATATGTTATGCCAATAGAAAGTTTTAAATCAATTTGTCGTCTATCTTTATCTTGTGGTAAATGCATAAATCATTCTAGTTGTAAAACTTAATGCATTACTTCGTGCTGGCATATCTAATATCCTGGTTTAATTGTAAAGATTATTCTTTGATATGATAAATTATCTGATATCATTTTCAAATTTTTATTTAAGGAAGATCTAAGTCGTACAATAAATATAAAAAAAATGTCAATTAAGAGAACTAATCTCGTAATTTCTCACACTTACAGCGATGGACATACCATTAGAATTTTGACTAAAGGCCTGTTGGTAAATCTTTGCTTTTCATTACAGTTGGAAATTGCAACACCAGTAATCTTGTCTCTTTTCAAAAAATAAAACTTTATTGGTCCATAATTTTTAGTTCGTGCTCGTTTTAGTTATTTAAGTCTTAAATAAGAAGTTATGTTAATTTACGCAAAAAAATTAACTTTGCGTAAAAAAAAAAAAAAATTAGTGAGCACAAAAACAAAGTAATATTTCTGAAAAATAATTTTTAGTTTTTTTCATCTTTAACTTTTATCTAAAAACTCTTTTTAACTTCAACTTTTATCATTGGTAATATTTTTATTTTTCAAATTTTGTTTAAAAGATCTCTAAAAAATAAGAAGTTAATTTTAATTTTTGTACTCACAAAAAACAGTCAAAATTAGGCAAAAAATACACTAATTTATTAAGCTATGCCTCTACATGGTCATGGACTCCGTCCAGCAACTAAAACCCCAAAAAAGAAACCATTTTCCCTCTCACCCTCAATAACAATTCCGAAAAAACAAAACCCAAATAAACAAAACACCAAAGACATAAGATGCAATTCTCAGAGGACTGAAACCAACTTTGGACGATCTCTTCTGTCTTCTCACATCATCTTCTCATCTTAAACACTATCACCACTGTTGTGTGTTTTCTAATGCAACTGCATGTATCGCAACAAGTAATAAAGTAATAAGTAAATATTGTTTCCACGAGTACTGTGATTACTAACTACCGAAATTGATGTAGCTCTAATTTTATTTAGACAATCAAAATCTGAGAAATTGCAGATAACGATTAAATAAATTATAGAACATATAAAAAATAGCAACTAACACAATTACAAATTTAACAAAAGATGGTAATTCAATAATTAAAAGGTTCTAGGGATTCCAATTTCACCAAAATTTATCATACTTGAAACTATTGATTTAAATCAATTGACGACTATTCTTTACGTTGCCAGCAATTTTGCTAATATGGTTATTAATCTTTCTCAAGCATCAATAACATATTTCGCTAAGCAAGCTACCTACATCTTTGTGATAATTGTGAACTTAGGAAACTCATTAAGCCCTAGAAATTCATGCGTTTCACTAGATCTCATAACTATCTCTAGCTTATGATAATTTAATGGCATTTCACGCGCAGTCAAATTTAGTTATCACTTCTCAGTCTCAAATTAAATCACGAATCATGCAATTGTTGATTAGGCAATCACAAGAATTAAACTCAGCATAAAATACTCAATGCAGATATGGAGTAGTTCATCAATTAATTCAAATCAAAAGCTTCAAATATTCGAAATTAGGCTACATCGTAGCCCTAGAAAAATAATATAGAACATCATAATAAATGTAAATAAAATCCAAAATCTATTGAAGTTCATGATGAAAGAGAGAAAAGAACTAGAAATCTCAAGAGTCGTGGCAAAATCTTGTCTCTGATCCATTCTTCCTCGTCAATCTTCCAGTTTCCTAGCGTTTTCTCCTCTCTAAACATTGCTTTTGCTTCTCAAAACCAGTCGCCACCAAAAGCTTCCTTTGCCAGAAACGTTTGTTGCCTTTTATTTCCTAGGGTTATCTTATTTTCTCGTCATTTTACAAAAATACCCCTTAATTTCCTGTGATGCTGCGCAACTACTCTATGACTGTGTTACTTCTGATTTCTCTTCAATTGCTCAAGTTGCATGAAAGCTAATCCTTTTCCATTTCTCTTCAATTTTGCCTCAAAACTTAGACTTTCTCATGGAAATCACCTACGTCACAAATCAAACACAAAACCCATCAAATTGCTCATAAATTACTCAAGAACTAACAAAAATTAAGTGAAAAGATGCTGAAATAATATGTCAATAATACACCTAACAACCACCAGCGGCGCTAGCAACAAATCAAATTGGCCCTTTGATCTTCAACCCATCTATGAAAGCTACACTTTTTCAACTCATCTTCTCTTCTCCCTCATCTCTTATCCCTCTATTTCCTTTCCCAGATTCCTCTCCACAACCAATCCTTCATCTTCTTCGCTTTTTCTTTCCATCGCTTTTTCTATTGCCAACGGTTTTATCATCAGTGAACTCTTCTCATTGAATAATGATTATAAACTCAAACTTTTTTCTTCTACTTTGCAACTGCTTAGATCCCTCGTGGTTTTCTTATTTATGCTTTTTGGGTAGAATTTTAAAAAAATTAGATTCTTGGTTATTTTAGTTAAAGGTTCAAAGTTTGAGGTAAAAAGCAATAACGGGTATTGTGACACCCGAGCCCGGAGCTAAATTTTTTATTATCTTATTTTTGTGATTTTATATTTTCCTACGTGCATTCATATACACTTAGTATTCGTTCATTACTAATTCGTGCATTGCATATTGGGAAAACGTGTTTGGAAAAATGTTTTCGGTCTGAGTGAATAGTAAAAACATTGGAAAACATAGTTTAATGGGCTAACTAGTTTTTAATTGGACTTTAGGGTTAGAAAATAAACTAGTATTGCATATTTTGGCCCAAAATAATATCATATACATATAATATATACATTATACAACATATACATATACATAGCTACTCAAACAAATTTCAAAATCCTATCCATATCCCCCTTTATACCCGACGGCTAAGACAAAGGAAAAAGGAAGAATTTTATCTTCAAATCTTGTAACAACCCCAATACCCTAACCCTTCTCAGGACTAGGTCATAGGTCTAAGTAAACGAATCACACTCATTCAATCGTCATACAACAACCATAAGCAAAACAAACTAAGTTATTATATATATATATATATATATATATATATATATATATATAAAACCTTTCTTGTTATAACCATGGTTACAGACTCCCAACGACCAACCACACCCTACATTTAACAAAATGAGTCTGGAAAGCTAAGCTAGCATGTTCACTCCTCATACATAATACCGTAGTAGATCACGTATGCTATCATGCATGGTCCAAACCTGATATCTATGACTACATCATTAATTATTACATCGTACACCAGGTGATGAGGTACATCCAGGTTCACTAAGTCTTCATTGAAAAGATAATGACGATGTATGATGACATCGACATCCCTCACGACCAATTGATCCAGGCCTTTTAGTACACAAAATAGGCACATTATTAAAGTCCAATTCTATTTCTTCTGCTTCGTTCTCACCTGAAATGGGAAAGGAAAGGGTAATGAGCTCAAAAGAACTCAATGCGGGGAAGTCACCAGGGAGGTTTTGAAAACATTTTCGAGGTTTTGAAAATCATGATGTAATGCACTTTAAGTATAATAACATATAAGCAACATTTACAAATCATATTGCAAAGGATACACTTTGTCTTCATTTCACATGATGGTCGGCCGAATCAAGATCACAACTTCTTATCTCTCCCAAGAGGGTACTCCGGAATGTACCTGAAATCTACGACCCAACTCTTCGAGGGTGGAATGCCAAGCAAGAAAGGGACTAGGACCACGATAGTCACGGGAGCACCGACAAACCCTATGCCGCCCGGCGTTCATGAAACACTATCGTCTTTGAGGTTACAACCCCCAAATAGAACACAAGCATGCACAAGTAATCATGTATCACACACGCGCACAAATGATTTTGAGAGAACGACAAAGTAGGTCGTTTCTCGAGCATATGTTCATGTAGATATAGGAGATAAAATAAACTCATTTTTTGTCACTAAACTATCTAGTTTAATTGTTAATAGATAGACAGTTAAATTAGATAGATTCAATTAATAATAAGTTGACATTCAAGATAGAAAACTTTCAGGTAAACCCTAATTAATTAGGTCTATTAAACTTCTTTTTCTTTCTTTTTAACTCTTAGCCTTAAGTGATTATTCCAACATACCCCTAACTATTGTCAGTAGTTTTGACTAACTAATATACAAAGAGACTACTCAAGTTACAACTAGATCTTATTTCTATATTTACTATGCTTTAGGAAAGATAAATTTGTTGACAACAATTGGTTTTGAGTTATCAAGTCTCCTAAAACTATACTTAATTAATTCCTGTCACGCCCCAACACGACCCCTCCTATGATCAGTCAGGACGCAACGGGATTTCGGCAGTATAACGACAGTAAATAGGACACCGAGGTTCCAAACCAACCTCATTAAACATCATACATCCCGTAATTCCTCAATACAACAACAACATGCAACACAACCATATTATACAATAAAACATCTTCGTTATACGCCTCCGTTCCAACATGACATACAATACCTCAACTTTATCATAAATTTCAAAAGTAAGTTGAGACACAACTACAATTTAACCATAGACAAAAGGAAACCGCTAAGTTAACATCATTTGGTTCATCATCTTTTCAATATCTATTACATTAAGAACCGTAAAGCATATAAAGTCTATTAAACTAATATACAAGACATTTAACAATATAAAGTCATGGATAAGACTCGGGAACATATGACTCATCCACAAAAGGCACATTTTCCACATTCTCCTCTTCAGGAGGCACGTACCCGTAATCTTGTGAAAGTACACCTGAAACATGCATTAATAGAGAGTGAGCTTATATACATAAGCCCAGTGAGGATCCGATAGATCTCGACAGTATTCACTACGCTCCTTGGATTTAGTCCTTTGAGCAAGTAAACACACAACAACAATAATAACATAAATAAAGCTATCATCACATAACTATATGACCATTCAATAAGGATACTCTATTTGGTGTAGCTCCAAATGCCATCACGATCTCAACCGTTCTTCTTATAACTCCCCATTACTCACGCACCCGAGGTACCTCACTATCCCCTTCCCTCCATGACATCTCCGTCATGCGAGCTGGGGGTAGCCTATGGCAGTCATGCCGGTTTCAACCCGACAGCCCGACGCTGCCCGAGAGGTGGCACACACATACCAAGGCTCCATATTCATCAATCATCATGCAAGCATAAATCGATCAATCAATTGGGAGATCAGCAACAAGAGTGCCCGATTCCCGCATTCAATAATAATCAATCAATAACATCAATATAACATCAATATAACATCAATATAACATCAATATTAAATTAAACATCAAACAACGTAGTTAGATGACAAAGTAGGCCATCTAACCGGACATGCATAATATTCATAATTAAACTCTAAATTACTCAACAACAACTCACCATTCATCACTCGAACACTACCCAACCATCTAAGGCATCGTTCAAGAAATTAAAGAATGACAACCTAACTTCTAAAATTCATAACTTACAATCTACAAATCCAAACATTGCCAAATCAGTTCCTATCACTCACCCATTCAACCTACTACATTAGCCCTCTCGGAAATCCACCATAACACCTCCAAAACATGCCCGATAACCCTAAAACCCTATGACGTCATGGCTGGATTTTCCGGATTTCCACACAAACAATGTAATCGAAAATTCGGCATTACAACAGCGCTAACACGTAATTATCAAGTATTTAGAAATCGACGGCAATCGATTCCGAGCAACGCAACTCAATTAAATCAACTTTGAACATTTTAATCAAAATTAAATACCCGGAAAATAAAAATTATGCTATATCCGACAGAAACTCGTAGTATTAGTATATAATGATCCCTAGCATGCAAGGAGCAATAATCTAACATCAGATTTCAATTCTAACGGTTCAATCTTCATTTATACGCAAAAACACAAAAATGACATTTTGAGATCTAGAATTTTTCTCTCACCTTTGATGCGATAAAAGCCTAGGAATGCGTGCAATGCGTGCCCAACAAGCGGAATCCAACTCAGTGCGAAGTTTCACGGACAAAAACTAGGTTTTTCTTTGAAAAATTGGATTGAAAAGCTTTGAAATTCTCTTTCTTTTTCTCTCCTCTTTCTCTCGGCCATGTGTGTGTTTGTGGAGTGTGTTTTGTGTTGTGTGAGTGTGTGTTGATGACAAGGAGTATTTAAAAGCTTGGTCAATTAAAAAAATGCAAAGTCAAAGTTAGTTTTAATAGGTATTTTTGTGTTTTTAATGACTTTAATTGCATTTTAGTGATCACCAAGTTAAAAATAAATATGCAACCCCCAAGATATCTCAAGTGGATTATTTTTAGGTGACAAGAAGTTTTACATTCAAAGAATTCCACCCGAGTCGGCTTAAAACTCGATTTTCGCAAAAGTCGGTGTAAAAACCCTAATAAATTCTTAAGCCGATTTTAAAACCGTTTTCATCAAACACAGGTCTATTAAAGTCCGTGGACTAGGTCTAGAAGGGTTAAAAAGACCAGTTTCAAAATTATAGCGGACGTGTTTCGAAAATACTATTCACTAAAAATCGACGATAAAATTTCTGACTCCGTTTTTGATGAAAATTTCATGAATGCACATTTAGCACGTATTAGGAGTATTGACATCAAAATTATAACATTCTAGGCCCTATAGCACATAAACAGGTCATATGCACGCAAAACGAGACAAAGCACGTAAATCGAGTTAAAGCAGAAAAGTGGGGTTTCACAATTCCCACTAAGTTTAAAATCACATTATGTTTATAGGTCTCGTATATAGCCTAGTCATAAATGAGTAGTTTGGTTTACATGTTATAAAATGTTGAAACTACTTTATAATTATTCATATATATAACCTAGCTTATATAATACCAAATAGTCAATACTTTTACAAAATCTTGCATTCTAGTTATATCTTATATTACTATTAAGCTAACTACCACTTGTTTTCCTACATTTATAATCTAATCTAGAATGTATTTAAACCGAAGAGGGAGACCTGTACTATAATTGGATCTATATGCTATAACTCATAACACATGTAGTCACATAACCGAATTCACAATGCTCCCAAATAGAAAAGAACCTGCACACTTAACTCTTCATACATAATTTATATAATAAAAGGTTTAACAATGCAATTTTTTTAAAAAAATAGAATCCCGTACCTAGTAAATCGCGAATTGTTAGAAGAGTTTTAAGATTATAAAGAAACTTGTTTGTGTTGTGCCTTTAAAAGTCTGAAACTTGCAGCTCTTATATAGACGCTCCTATGTGTTTCTATTGGTTCCTACACTAATCATGATGCTACAATTATAGCTTAAATGAAGAAGAAAGTCGTGTGCCTTATTTATGAGAAGACCTATCTCATGTAATCTTGTAGAAAATGCACAGCAAAGACGCAAGGTGATGGTAGCTCATGCGGGTTAATGACTGATTCATAATTCAATTAGCTTATTCGCTCAACAACAACATGGCGCTAGTGATAGAGTTAATCATTGATGGCTGTTCTTCAAATTTCCTAGCTGATTTACGTGCGCTTCATGCAAAGAAAATAGCCTTGGCAAGTCAGCAACTAGAGGCGTTTAATTAAGGACATCTGCCATGGCTGCTTAACGTGGCTGAAAGAGAAAACAAGAAGCGTAGGGATCGGTGATGATTAATCGAGGCTTATAGCTGTACATTGCTAAAAATAATTTAGTTGTGAGTTTCCAAGTTGCTACGTGTTTACAAGATGTGCACAGTTTCATGCAAGACTATGAGTGGCCTATTGTGACGCCCGAGAACATTGCCATGATTCATTAACTGTTTCATCTACTGTTTCTACATTTTCACTATCCATTTACTTGTTGCTTTCCTTGGTTACTATTCATTACGTTTTCCAACTATCTATTTTCTTCGAATTAGTATTTTTCTTAAATCACATTAATTATGTTAGGAATGAGAAAAATGTGCATTTGAGCATTTAGTGTTGAGAGCATTCGTTTAGGAAATGTTTTATTGAACTAGTGAATAGTATTACGTAGTTAAACTTTATGTTTTAGTTAGCTAACATATTAACGCGCATTGAGACTCTTTTTTAAGCTAATTAGACTCATTTTTACAGACTTAACACTCACCCAACTCAACACCACTTAGCATATATACTCACACACACATATTAAGCTCATAAAACAAAAAAAAGAAGAGAAAAGCTGAAAATACTGTAGTAAATCCGAAAATAGCATAGGAGGAGAAATAGAGATTTTTGCTCAACAAATCCTCATTCCAAGCCAAGCCAAGCTAGGTGCAAGTGGTTTAGGGTGTTTACTAGCCTCCTAGGAGCTCCTACGCGCAATAGGTGAGGGATTTCATACCTATTTTTGCATTTCAAAAATGTGACAACTTTCTTGAATTTCTTGTTTTTCTCTTAAATGCTAATGCGATGGTCAAATATGCGTATGTATGTTATATATAAGTAGTAGATACCTAATTTAGGCTATCGTTTTGTAGTTTAATCGGTTAAAATTGCTCGTTGAATATTAGGCATGAATAGTGACGGGAATGTTAGGGTTTTGTGATATTGGACTTTATAGCTTGAATCAATGATCTTAATAGGTGCTTTAGATGTTAATGAAAGTAGTGTAAATGCCCCATAACTTTTAATTGCTCATAACCTAGCAAAAGAATGAAATAGCCGACTTTTAGAAAGGGGTTTCGGGGTTATTGCTAATCCGGGTAAAATTGGCCTTCACTTTTGGTGTTCCTAGGCTAAGTAGACCCTAATTATGCTTTGCTAGCCTTCGTTTGAGTCTCGGGTGAGATACTTGTAGTACAAAGTCAAAAGAGGGAATTCGGGGCTTTCGGGCTAAAGCCGGTGTTTGTGAGATTTCGAGGGTCCTATAGGTGCCTAAGGGGTTAACTAGAAGCATGGTATAGGGCGCTTTCTACTCTAGAACCATAACATGAGTTTGGAAGGAAAACAGATTGAATAACAAAGGGGTTTAAGTACAAATTCAATTGTCTCACGCTTCTAGGGCCTTGACATGACTCCTTATGTGTTTAAATGTGTTTTCAAGATGTTTTGGAGCTTTTGTTATAGTTCTATGTGAATTTTGATTATGCCCCTTTGTAATTTGCGTAATTGTTATATGAAATTGATTATATTGTTATTGTTATATTTGTTGTTGTTGCTAATTTGCTATGTTTGGACATGTGTAGGCTAGATGTTTGATAAAAATGCTTAATGAAGTGTGCAACAGTTATATATGCTTGAATAATGTTTAAAACTAGCTAGGAATGTAAGGGAACCAAGCAAAATTCACGCGTGCACATGTGTGTGTGTTCAACTGTGGCTGTCCAGATTTTTTCAGCAAAACTAAGGCAATTTTGAGCTTAAAATCTGTATTAATTGGAGAAGGATTAGGGGTTGAATTATATAGCGTTAGAAAGCCTTATGAGTCTAGTTTCTAATGCTTTTTACGGTGCATTAATCGGAGTTTTCTAGAATACATTATGATCATTTTGGTGAGATGTGTCAGAACTGTCCTATTGCGCGAGAATCTGAATTTCATTGTTATTTTGCTAGAATTGATGATATATTTTAACTCTAATTGGATATCTTCGATCAAGACTTTATTGTGTAGTGTTCTTGAATGATTAGTAGCGTAATGGAGCTCTTATAATTACGTAAATTGTGATATAATTGAGATTGAATGAGTAAATAGAAATTATGAGTTAATATGGAATGCAACTACCTTTTCCCTTGCCCTTTTACCCATCTTGCTAAAATGTGAACTTATTTATTAAGTCATGTAGAGGTTAACTATAGCTTGAATGTCATACTACCTACATGAAAATAATTGTTTAGTTATAAATGAGTGTGATTTAGATCTATTGTTTATCTTGAATGCTAATTTGATTGGAAATGAAGACAAGTGTTTTGGTGTAGCATCTATTCTTTAAGCTTATGATTTAGTTTTAACTTGAAGAGTTAGTTTAATTGTGTAGGGGTTTAGTTAGAATGTAAGTTAATTGTGAAGTAGTTATTTATTGGCTTGTTAAATATTATCTTTAACTTGAGTTTGCTATGAAAGTGAGATGAAATTGTTCTTATTTTAAATTGTTGTCAAGTTAATGTTAAAGTTATTGATAGATAGGCTCCCTATCCCGTGTCTTACTTGTGAAATAATGAGTTATAAGTTATATTAAAGTTTGTTGAGCTTGATAATGATATGATTAGGATAGTTTGTTATCAGTTATAAAGTCTTAAGTGAAACACTTATTTCTTGAATAGTTAGCTAACTAAGAGCTGGAATATTGGTTGAGTTAAATATTATGCACTAACTAATAATCATTGGAAAGTAAGAGAATGTATGATTTAGAAGTCTTTTAAGAAGTAAATGTTTGGAAGTCGATGTTAATGAATGTATTATTGACCAATTAATGAAACTTGTCTTATTTTAGCTATAAACTCTTAAGAGGATTCCTTAAATTGAGTTAATTGCTAGTCTATTATTAGGTGGAGTTGAACTAGTTTCACATGTAAGTTATTATCTAATCTAGAATGAAGAAAATCATAAACAATGTATGGTATTATGTTAACTTGGGTTAACTATGTTTTAACTTAAATGCACCTAACTTTAATATTCTAGTTGAAACACTCCCTTCTTGAGTTGTTAAGTCATCCTTTTACTTTTAACCCTAAGTTTGTTAGTGAGAAGCTTCTAACTTAGATTACTTATTTTAGGATCATGCTATGTAATATTTCCACTTGCTTAACTCATGAAATTAATGGATTGAAATTATGAGTTTAATTGCCTACGAGTAAATTGCTATTTATATGTGAATTATTGGATTATTAATGGTTGTTACAAAAAAAAAGGTATTTGATTGAGCTTGTTATAAAGGTTACTTGTAAAATATTAATATAGTTAATACCATCTAGGAGGTTATGAAATGTTTTATAGCCACAAGAATGCTTCAGTTGACTATCCAAATTGTTTGAGAGTGAAGCCAATTCTTGCATCTTGGAGCTTGGTAAAGGTGAGGGATTTTCATCCTTTTGTGCATTTTGGTTCATTTTCTCATTAATAAATTGTATGACTTAAGATAATTGCTTGAGTTATATTCTTTTTATATCTTAATTATTTTCGAGGGCAACCTATTTTGTTGTCCCTCCTATGTGTTATTGCCCTATATTCTTGTTATACTGTCATTGGATTTAAGTGCATTTGTGACGCCCGAGATTTAGCCATGCATTCAATTACTGTTGCATCCCTTGTTTGCGCATTTACTTCTGTGCTTTACTAACTGACTTCTGTGACTACTATTCACTTCGTTTTTAAACTGCATTCTATTAGTGAATTAGCATTTCTATTAAATCATATTAATTGTTAGAGTAGTGGGAAAAATGTGCAATTAAGCTAGAGGCGATGTGAGAGCTCGTTTAGAAAATATTTTTAGTAGTTGAATGAATAGTGTTACGTAACAAAACTTGGTAAACTAATTAGCTAGCTCACATCCTTCACTTTAGGCTCGTTTTTAAGTCAATAATGCGCATTTTAGAAGTTCACTTAAGCTACCAACATGACCCTACCTCAATACATACTCAATATAACACAACACAAGCTCATTTTAACACAAAACAAAAAAAATTCAGCCAGTGAACAGGAGCCAAACCCGACAGCCCTTCTTTGCACTTGGGAGGAATTTTTCATCTTCAACTCTTCGATTCAAGCCACTCCAAGCCTAGAGCAAGTAGATTAGGGTGTGTGCAAGCTTCCTAGGTGCTCCTACACGCATTGGTGAGGGATTTCATGGCTTATTTTCGCATTTTGAAATAGTTGCTATTTTCTTGATTTGTTAGAAATGATGTTAAATGCTATTGCAAGGCTCAAATAAGCTTATATATGTTGTGTACATGTAGTAGGGACCACATTTATGCTATTGTTTCATGTATTATACAATAGAAATCGTTAGTTAATTCGTAGGAGTGAATAGTGACAAAAATTCTAGGGTTTTATGAATTTGCGCGTTTTAACTTGATTCAATGCTCCTAATAGATGCCTTAGGTGCTAATGAAGGTAGTCTAATAGCCCCGTGCACTTGCATTGCTCTAGAATCGCATAAAACGTGAAATAGTCGACTTTAACAAAGGGGTTTCGGGGTTAATGCGAATCTGGGTGGATTCGGGCTTCACTTCTAATATTCTTAGGCTACCTAGGTGCTATAGAAGCTTTAATAAACCTTGTTAGAAGCCCGGATGAGGTATGTGTGGTTTAGCCATAAGAGGAAATTTGGGGCTTTCGGGGTAATTGCGGGCGTTCGAATGAGTTAGAGGGTTGGAAGGATTC
Organism: Ehretia macrophylla; assembly: GCA_037974665.1. Lineage (NCBI taxonomy): Eukaryota > Viridiplantae > Streptophyta > Magnoliopsida > Boraginales > Ehretiaceae > Ehretia > Ehretia macrophylla. The sequence continues at coordinate 4,144,186 of CM075766.1, forward strand.
CTTGAGGGTTAGTTAGAAGGTTGGGAGAGTTTCCCTTGAAAATGGAATCATTAACTTTGCTTTGGAAGAGAAATAGTTTGAAAAACAAAGGGGTTTAGGTGCAATTTCGGTTGACTCACGCTTCTAAACCCATGGCATGACTTCTTGGGTGTTTATATGTGGTTTCAAGTTGATTTGGAGCTTTTGGTATGATTCTATGCTTATCTTGTATATGTCCTTTTGTAAAACTGCTTATTTGCTTATATAATTGTTTCTATTCTAAATGCATCGAGGTCAACCTACTTTGTTGATCCTCCTATATGTTATTGCTTATATTATTGATATTAACTTGTCATTGTAAAGTGCATTGCATAGTAGTTGCGCAACCATAGTGTCAGGGGCGGATGTGTTGAATATCGGTTGGGCGGCAGAGGGCTTGCCAGTGGATATTCAAACTTCGTGCCCTAGTCCCTCATTCGCCTGGTCCGGAGATTGCTAGGGGATGTTGGGTCGTAGGATTATCGGGGTATATCCAGAGTACACCCACTGGAGTGTTTGGGGTGATGTCGGCTTATCGTGATCGTGTTCGTGGTTCGTGGATCGTGAATGAAGACCAGTGAAGATTGGTGTATAGGGGTTATATGAAATGTATCCTTTTAAATGTGTGGTTATTAAAGCTATCATTGTTTCTTTAATTGTCTAATTGTTATTGTTGTTTAACTGTATTACCTGTTGCATTGCACGCCCCGGGATTATATCCCTCACTGGGCAACAGTGGTTGCTCATACCTCGATATATGTTTCAGGAGACGCTGAGGGTGATCCCCAGCTTGTTGAGTTAGTTGAGGAGGAGGAAGTTCAGACTGATCCTTTACCTTAGTTGATGTGCCTGACAGCTTGAGGTGGTTGTGCCTTCTTGTTTCTATTTGGTACTTGTGTATCTATTTTGTGGCCTAATGGCTATGTTTATGTTGGTTGTTGTAAGAAGTTAAAGGATAGTTGGTTGTAGTGTAGAATTGGGAACCTATGTCTTGTAATAACTTATATTTCTGCTTTTATTCACTTTGCATGCTTGGGAGTGAATGGCATAATGTCGTAATGTTTTATCTTTTAAGTATGTTTTAATGTTATCCTAGAATGTCATGGTTATTAGACTATGTTGTAAACAAAGTTACTTGCATGCTTGTGTGGTTTTGGAACGGTTGTTTGCTTCGAGGATCAGATGGCCTTGAATCTTTAAATATTTAGCCATGAAAAACTTGTTTATCTTGTGGTTATCTTATTTGAGAGTTTACAGGTTTTCAGAATGTCCATGGTACAGGGGAGACTCTGTCCGTGTGTCGGGTCCGGACTTAACCTTTAGCTTGGGGGTTGGGTCGGGGCGTGACATTTAAGTTGTGTCAGAGCTTATAGAATCCATGAAGCCGGGTTAATTTTCTCGGTTTGTGGGTAGAGAGGTCTATTATGTGATTGCGTGATTACATGAATTAAGGATTACTTGTTTGGTCAAGTGAAATTTGAATTAGGAATGAACATGCTAGCATGGAAATAGAATATCAAGAGTCTAGAATGTCAAGTATGATGTAGTGACTTACGTGTACTTCAAGAATGTAGAATACTTACATGAACTTCTATATACTTGACTTTATGTGAATCTATTTTAACTTTTCTTTATGTGTTTACTTATAAATTGCATATATACACATATATACCTGTCATAACACTTTGCATTCTAGCTATTCGAGATGGGGCCCCGCCGTCGTACTGAGAATCAGAATGTCGACAGAGAACCGAAAGAGGTTCATGGGCAAGAAGCCGGATTGACAGGTAATGCACCCCCAGTTCAGGAACCGAGTATGGCACAGATCTTAGCCACTATGGCCACTGCTATGAACACCATCACCCAGTTTGTGACACAGTAGGGTCAGACAGGGGTTGTTGGAGATAATCAGGCTGCAAGAGCTGGGGGTAATGGAACTACCGGAGGTAATCTGTATGACCGGTTTATTCATCATGGGGCCTATACTTTCTTTGGAGAACCGGATGATATGAAGGCTGAAATGTGGCTGAGGAAGTTTGAAAGAATGGCAGCAATACTAGAGTGCCATGATGATAGGAAGATCACTTATGCCACATTCCTTCTAGAAGGTGACGCTGAAGATTGGTGGCGTACTATCAGTGAGAAATGGGAAGCCGAGAGGGTTCATCATTCGTGGGCTGACTTCGTCCGAGAATTTCGAGACAAGTACATATCGGTAGTTGCCCGCGAGAGGCGTCAAACAGAGTTCATAAACTTAAAACAGGGAAGTATGACAGTGGATCAATATGAGGCTACTTTTACTAGGCTTTCCCGTTATGCGCCAGCCTTGATACAGCCAGAGGATATGAAGATCCAGAGATTTATCCTGGGATTGAGAAGAGATATTATGCTAAATTTGTCTGCGAATGATTTCTCTAATTATGCTGCAGTAGTCCGAGCCGCCTCGAGATATGAAAAATGCAAGGCCGATGTGTTAGCCGAGACCAGTCAATCGAGTAAGCGGTTTCAGTCTCAGAGTCAGGGGTATCAGGGACAGGCTATATCAGTTGGGCAGAGTCCACAGCCAAGGCAGATTCAGAGTTATACAGGGCCTACTCAGACTCAGGCACGACCAGTTCAGAGTTAGACTCAGAGTCAATTCCGTCCAGCAATATCCCGTTCGCAGCAGGGTAGTTCAGCTACTTCTACTTACAGAGCTCATTCGGGAGGCACTGCTCTAAGACGTCACCAGCAATGCAGCTTCTGTCAGCGTCAGGGCCACACTGAGGATGTTTGTTGGAAGAAACAGAACAAGTGTACAGGCTGCGGCAGTGATCAGCACAGGGTTAAGGACTGTCAGAAATTTAAGAACCCTAGGGGTTAGACGTCAGCTCAGAATTCTCAGACCAGGGCACCAGCTGCAGCACCACTACCACGAGGTCAGGCCCGTGTATTTGCTTTGGATGCTGAGGAGCTTCCGGATACGACCACTGTGGTAGAAGGTATTTTTCTTCTTAATGATCAATCAGTTAAAGTTTTAATTGATTCCGGGGCTTCGCATTCATTTATTACACCTATTTGTGCACAAAATGCTAAGTTGAAACATGATAAATTGTTGCATGATATTGTGGTTTACACTAATATGGGGTCGAAGTTTGTCACCAAATCTATCTGCAAGGCATGTAATATTTATATTCAAGGTCGTGTTTTTCCTGCTGATTTAATTATTCTACCTTTCCGCGACTTTGAAATTATATTGGGGATGGACTGGTTAAGTAAATATTATGCCCAACTTGATTGTAGAAAGAAGATTGTGTATCTAGAAATGCCCGACCAGCCTGTACTTAAAATAGTTGGTAGTAGAAAATCTACGGGAACTCCTATTATTTCTTCTATTAGAGCATCTAAATTATTGAGCAAGGGTTGTGAGGCTTATCTTGCATATTTGATTAATCAACCTGTGGATCAATTGAAATTGAATGATGTACCTATCGTGAGGGAGTTTCCGGGGGTCTTTCCTAAGGAATTACCGGGGTTACCGCCTGATAGGGAGATAGAGTTCATGATTGACTTATTGCCGGGGACTTCACCTATCTCTAGGACTTTGTATAGAATGGCTCCGCCCGAATTGTAAGAATTGAAAGTTCAATTGCAGGGTTTGCTTGAGAAGGGATTCATTCAGCCTAGTTCTTCATCTTGGGGTGTGCCAGTCCTATTTGTTAAAAAGAAAGACGGATCTCTTCGCTTATGCATTGATTATCGGGGTCTTAATCAGGTAACCATAAAAAATAAATATCATTTGCCTTTAATTGAAGAGTTATTTGATCAGTTGCAAGGCGCCAAGGTATTCTCTAAATTCGATCTGAGGCAAGGCTATTATCAGCTGAGGATTAAGAAAGATGATGTTCCTAAAACTGCTTTCAGAACTCGATATGGCCATTATGAGTTTGTTGTCTTGCCGTTTGGTCTTACTAATGCTCCCGCCACATTCATGGACTTAATGCAGAGGGTATTCCATCCTTAACTGGACCAATTTGTGGTTATCTTCATTGATGACATTCTTGTTTACTCTAAATCTGAATCAGAACATGAACAGCATCTCAGAATTGTGTTGCAGACTCTTCAGGAGCATCAGTTATTTGCAAAGTTTAGCAAATGTGAATTCTGGCTTAAGCAAGTTGCTTTTCTTGGCCATATTATCTCGTAGGATGGTATTTCTGTTGACCCAACGAAGATTGAAGTTGTGTTATCTTGGAAACGACATGAAACTGTCACGGAGATCCGTAGCTTCCTTGGTTTAGCTTGGTATTATCGGAGGTTCGTCAAGGATTTCTCTAAGATTGCAGGGCCTTTAACTTAACTTACTCAGAAGAAAACAATATTCGACTTGAGTGATAAATGCGAGGCCAGCTTCCAGGAATTGAAGAAGAGATTGACTACAGCTCCTATTCTTGCTTTACCTGAGGGTTATGATAATCTGGTGATCTATTCGAAGGAAGGTCTGGGTTGTGTAATGATGCAGAATGACAGGGTTATTGCTTATGCTTCCAGGAAACTGAAACCTTATGAACTCAACTATCCGACTCATGATCTTGAGCTTGCAGCTATCATTCTTGCATTAAAGAAATGGCGTAATTATCTCTGGGGCAACAAGTTTGAAATCTTTACAGATCATAAGAGCTTGAAGTATCTGTTTTCACAGAAAGAGTTGAACATGAGGTAGAGGCGTTGGCTGGAATTACTTGAGGACTATAACTGCACTATTAACTATCTTCCGGGTAAGGCCAATATTGTTGCTGATGCTTTGAGCCGAAAGGCTACTGTTGCTAGCTTGATTATCAAGAATTGGGAATTCATGGAAGAATTATGCTTATGGAAGCCTATTACTTCAAATTCTGGTATTCAAATCGCAAGTTTGCAGATTCAATCTCTGTTATTATCCAGGATTCGAGAAGCTCAACAGGATGATCTTCAATTGTTGAAAGTCTTAGAGAATTCTAAAGGGGGAGAGTCAGATTTCAAACTGCACGACGATGGTATTCTGAAATTCAAAGGTAGAATCTGTATTCCGAGTGATCCAACTTTGAAGAGGGATATTCTTGTTGAGGCACACAGTTCTAGATATACTATCTATCCAGGTAGTACTAAAATGTAAAAAGATTTAAAGCAAAACTTCTGGTGGAATAATATGAAGAGAGAAATTGCTGACTATGTTGCTCGATGTCTTACTTGTCAGAAAGTTAAAGCAGAGCATCAGAGGCCTGCAGGGTTGTTGCAGCCTTTGGCTATTCCTGTTTGGAAATGGGATCATATTACCATGGATTTCGTATCAGATTTATCGAGATCTTCGAAGGGTAATGACTCAGTTTGGGTTATTGTGGATAGATTGACCAAGACTTCTCATTTCATAGCTAAAAAGAAGACTGATTCTCTTGATAAGCTAGCAGAGTTGTATATTGAGAATGTTGTCAGACTTCATGGAATTCCAAAGAGTATTGTGTCAGATAGAGATCCCAGATTTACATCTCAGCTCTGGCAGAAGATTCAGAAAGCTTTGGGCATGACTTTGAGTTTCAGTACAGCTTATCATCCTCAGACTGATGGTCAATCCGAGAGAACTATCTTAATCCTCGAGGATATGTTACGGGCTTGTATTCTGGACTTCGGTAAGAGTTGGGAAAAGTATTTGCCACTCGCAGAGTTCGCCTATAACAATAGTTATCAAGCTACTATTGGTATGGCACCATATGAGGCACTTTATGGGCGTAAATGTCAGTCTCCTCTCTTCTGGGATGATGTTGGTGAGATGAAGACTATCGACCCTACTCTTTTACCTGAGATGAAAAAAATGATTGATCATGTGCAGCTTATCAGGAAAAGGATGCTTACAGCTCAGAGTCGGCAAAAGAGTTATGTAGATAGACGCTGTCGTGATCTGAAATTTGCTGTAGGGGATCGAGTATTTCTGAAAATCTCTCCTCGCAAAGGTTTGATTTGGCATGATAAAGGGGGTAAACTCAGTCCTCGTTATGTGGGACCATTTGAGATAACTGAAACTATTGTTGATTTGGCTTACCATTTAGCTTTGCCTCCCAGTCTGGGCAGAATTCATGATGTCTTCCATGTTTCTATGCTTCGGAAGTATCAGTCAGATCCCTCTCACATACTTGAGCCAGAACCACTAGAGATTAGTGAGACTTTGACGTACATAGAGAAACCTCTTCGGATTGTTGATCAGAAAGTTCAGGAGCTGAGGACTAAAAGCATTCCGATGGTTAAAGTTCTGTGGGATCATCACGGGTTAAAGGATGCTACCTAGGAGAGAGAGGATCAGATGCGAGAGAAATATCCAGAGTTATTCGCCGAATCATGTAAGAATTGCGTGGATGCAATTAGTTTAAGGGGGAGAGGATGTGACGCCCGAGATTTAGCCATGCATTCAATTACTGTTGCATCCCTTGTTTGCGCATTTACTTCTGTGCTTTACTAACTGACTTCTGTGACTACTATTCATTTCGTTTTTAAACTGCATTCTATTAGTGAATTAGCATTTCTATTAAATCATATTAATTGTTAGAGTAGTGGAAAAAATGTGCAATTAAGCTAGAGGCGATAGGAGAGCTCGTTTAGAAAATATTTTTAGTAGTTGAATGAATAGTATTACGTAACAAAACTTGGTAAACTAATTAGCTAGCTCACATCCTTCACTTTAGGCTCGTTTTTAAGTCAATAACGCGCATTATAGAAGTTCACTTAAGCTACCAACATGACCCCACCTCAATACATACTCAATATAACACAACACAAGCTCATTTTAACACAAAACAAAAAAAATTCAGCCAGTGAACAAGAGCCAAACCCGACAGCCCTTCTTTGCACTTGGGAGGAATTTTTCATCTTCAACTCTTCGATTCAAGCCACTCCAAGCCTAGAGAAAGTAGATTAGGGTGTGTGCAAGCTTCCTAGGTGCTCCTACGCGCATCGGTGAGGGATTTCATGGCTTATTTTCGCATTTTGAAATAGTTGCTATTTTCTTGATTTGTTAGAAAAGATGTTAAATGCTATTGCAAGGCTCAAATAAGCTTATATATGTTGTGTACATGTAGTAGGGACCATATTTATGCTATTGTTTCATTTATTAAATGGTAGAAATCGTTAGTTAATCCGTAGGAGTGAATAATGACGAAAATTCTAGGGTTTTATGAATTTGCGCACTTTAACTTGATTCAATGCTCCTAATAGATGCCTTAGGTGCTAATGAAGGTAGTCTAATAGCCCCGTGCACTTGCATTACTCTAGAATCGCATAAAACGTGAAATAGTCGACTTTAACAAAATGGTTTCGGGGTTAATGCGAATCTGGGTGGATTCGGGCTGCACTTCTAATATTCTTAGGCTACCTAGGTGCTATAGAAGCTTTGATAACCCTTGTTCGAAGCCCGAATGAGGTATGTGTAGTTTAAAGCCATAAGATGAAATTTGGGGCTTTCAGGGTAATTGCGGGCGTTCGAATGAGTTAGAGGGTTGGAAGGGTTCCTTGAGGGTTAGTTAGAAGGTTGGGAGAGTTTCCCTTGAAAATGGAATCATTAACTTTGCTTTGGAAGAGAAATAGTTTGAAAACAAAGGGGTTTAGGTGCAATTTTGGTTGACTCACGCTTCTAAACCCATGGCATGACTTCTTGGGTGTTTACATGTCGTTTCAAGTTGATTTGGAGCTTTTGGTATGATTCTATGCTTATCTTGTATATGTCCCTTTGTAAAACTGCTTATTTGCTTATATAATTGTTTCTATTCTAAATGCATCGAGGTCAACCTACTTTGTTGATCCTCGTATGTGTTATTGCTTATATTATTGATATTAACTTGCCATTGTAAAGTGCATTGCATAGTGCTTGCGCAACCATAGTGTCAGGGGCGGATGTGTTGAATATCGGTTGGGCGGCAAAGGGCTTGCCGGTGGATATTCAAACTCCGTGCCCTAGTCCCTCATTCGCCTGGTCCAGAGATTTCCAGGGGATGTTGGGTCGTAGGATTATCGGGGTACATCTGGAGTACACCCACTGGAGTGTTTGGGGTGATGCCGGCTTATCGTGATCGTGTTCGTGGATCGTGAATGAAGACCAGTGAAGATTGGTGTATAGGGGTTATATGAAATGTATCCTTTTAAATGTGTGGTTATTAAAGCTATCATTGTTTCTTTAATTGCCTAATTGTTATTGTTGTTTAACTATATTACCTGTTGCATTGCACGCCACGGGACTATATCCCTCACTGGGCAACAGTGGTTGCTCATACCTCGATATATGTTTCAGGAGACGCTGAGGGTGATCCCCAGCTTGTTGAGTTAGTTGAGGAGGAGGAAGTTCAGACTGAGGTGGCTGTGCCTGACAGCTTGAGGTGGCTGTGCCTTCTTGTTTCTATTTGGTACTTGTGTATCTATTTTGTGGCCTAAGGGCTATGTTTATGTTGGTTGTTGTAAGAAGTTAAAGGATAGTTGGTTGTAGTGTAGAATTGGGAACCTATGTCTTGTAATAACTTATATTTCTGCTTTTATTCACTTTGCATGCTTGGGAGTGAATGGCTTAATGTCGAAATGTTTTATCTTTTAAGTATGTTTTAATGTTATCCTAGAATGTCATGGTTATTAGACTATGTTGTAAACAAAGTTACTTGCATGCTTGTGTGGTTTTGGAACGGTTGTTTGCTTCGAGGCTCGGATGGCCTTGAATCTTTAAATATTTAGCCATGAAAAACTTGTTTATCTTGTGGTTATCTTATTTGAGAGTTTACATGTTTTCAGAATGTCTACGGTATAGGGGAGACTCTGTCCGTGTGTCAGGTCCGGACTTAACCTTTAGCTTGTGGGTTGGGTCAGGGCGTAACAGCATTGCATAGTGGTTGCGCAACCATAGTGTCAGGGACGGTTGTATTGAATATCGGATGGGCGGCGGTGGGCTTGCCAGTGAATATTCGATCTCCGTACCCTATTCCTTCACTCGCCTAGTCTGGAGATTGCCAGGGGGTGTTGGGTCGTAGGATTATTGGGGTACATCCGGAGTACACCCACTGGAGTGATTGGGGTTATGCCGACATATTGATCGTGGATTGTGGTTCGTGATCAAGATAAGAGAATTCTGGAGTGTTGGGGTTAAGTGTATCATATCCTTTGATATGTGTGGTTATTTACTGTTTCAAATGTACTTTACTTGCCTTATTGCTTAACTGCTATAATTGTTGCATTGCACGTCCCGAGTAGTCTTTATCCCTCACTGGGCAATTGTGATTGCTCATACCTTGCTAACATATTTCTGGAGGTGCAATTGGAGGAAGAGTTGCCTTAGTTGCTGTGTTATACTTGCGTGAGGTGGATTTATGGTTCTTGCTGTTATGTGGAGATCTTGTTTGCTCTACCTTATGATATATTTTGTAGCCTAAGTGCTTATGTACATGTTTGAGTGATTGTAAGCTGAATGCCAGTTGATTGTAGTAAGAGATATGAACTATGGCATGTAATAACTTATATTTATGCTCTTAGCTTCTTTGCATGCTTGGGAGTGAATGATGGGTTGTTTTCAATTTATAAGAATGCTTAAAAGCTATCATGGAGTGGCATGATAAGCGGTTTTGTAAAGAAGTTAAGTTATGAATGCATGCTTGTGTGTATCTAAACTGTTTATATGTCTTAAGGCTCGGATGGCCTTAAAGTTGAGATCTTTATTTTGGAAATGGCTTTATTGTTGTTCTATAGCTTATTGAATACTTACAGGTTTTCAAAATGTCCACGTTATAGGGGAGACTCTGTCCGTTTTTCCCTAAAATTTTGAGACCGGGTTGGAATTGGGTTGAGAATAGCTTGGTTATTAGAGCCTCCGGTTTTGTGAGGGATCGGGGCGTTACACCTATAGTTTTGAGCAGCTTAAGCAGACTAGTGTTGATTCCTTGATGATGTCGTGTGATTGGCGTCCAAGATTGGTGATTTACATAAGTTAATCTAATTATTAAACTATTTATAGTAACTCTTACTCAACCAGCATCTATAACAAACCAATTATATTAAATCCTAACAAACTAGTTATAAGTATTTAAATTATCTCCATATTAATCCTCTATTTAAGTTAATATTGTTCTATCTTTATTAACTTGTAATAGTATTTTGATTTGGCTAAACCCGTATTGTTATTCACCACTTTTACCTAAATTATTTCGTTATGAAGAAGTATCCCTAATTTGTTTGAAAATTTTAATACTCCATTGTAACTAATTGGGTTCTTTATTTGTCAACCCTAATTTTCCTATATTAGTTTCAACTACTTAATGAGATGCCATACTATCTTAACTAATTCCTCTACTTATAAACTTTGAATAATATAACCAAGTAGTAGATAAAATCTAACTTTAAAGTCCCATATCAATTGAATCCAACTATTCCTAGCTATATAGTTGTTAAATCCAAATAACAAATAAACACTAACTCTTTGAAACGAATGCTTAGCTTGATATGCTAAATTTATCACTTATAAGTTTAAGTTAATTCTTTAGCATGAGAACACCAAGCACATAAATAATTAACTCATTATTCGGGATTTAGGTATAGGTTCTTACAAATCTTCCTTTCTTGTGCACAAACAGGCCATCTAAGAGTGGATTCAACCTAGCTAGAGCATTTTTCTAGCATTTACAAGGGTCTTTAGTGAGGGATATAGCATAATATTGCATTTACTCTGTTTATGTTTGAATTTCGAATTTCTAGATTTGATGATAATTGTTTATATAATGCTTAAATCTTGTGTAATAAAGTGTATACATGATATAGAAACTTGATTTGTGTAGCTAAATTGTCACGACCCCCTTTTCCTTAATTGCAGAAATTGTCTCTGATACCATAATAATGACAAAGAATTAAAATTTAAGCTTATGAATCCTCAAGCATTCTGGGGTCGTGATGCCACGAGCTTAAGAAGATCATTCCTCCTAAGTCTGCTAAGGCATGAAACAATTGTTGGGAATTGTATGCCCTAAAGACCACAAACACTAAGACATCTCAGTGAAAGGATATTATAACAATTAATAATTAGTGCATCTTACATGAGCATCTCTATACTCTCATTATATTTTTATATCTATGCATGCTAAGGCTCCTTGATTTGAGTGAATAGCATAGGTGTGTGGTGATCCGCACCGAAGGTATATGCCATGAGGCTGAATCTAAACTATAGGTTCATAACCGTATAGTGAAGTTGGGCACTTCACTATAGAAGGTTATAATGAGAGAGTCTCCTATTTGGTAGGGTGACCTACCTTGGTCATTGGAGGGGCTTTCCGGACTTTTCTCATTAGTGCATGAGAATGCATTGAACTGGACCATGGTAGATGTGATCTCTATAAAAGTACTATCGCTCGAATGAGATCAGAAACATCTCAAGCTACTAAGAGACCAATGCTCTAGTTCTTGAGCATATGTGGATGACCAATGAACTCAAGGACATGTGTTTTGATTCACTATGGGTGAGATCTTATATGGGTCAACAGCTCTGTGTTTTGGATACATGGACTTAACTAGTTGGCATATGCATATGTGTCAAGTCGTTCTATGCCATCTTAATGATGGGTTATATCACGCCCTGACCCAACCTCACACTAAAAGGTCAAGTTCGGACCTGACAAACGGACAGAGTCTCCTCTGTACCGTAGACTAACTGGATACCTGTAAATAGAAAAATATAGCCACACACATAAACCACATCATTCTCCAACCACAATTCCAACAATTCCCAGCTTCAAGGCCATCTGAGCCTTAAGCAAATCAAGACTATACAACATACAAGCATGCATGTTAAAACCATTGAAAATCCATTCTTTTTATTCTACTTGTCTTACCGCTCTAACATTATCATATAAACATTCTTATAAATTAAAGCTAACCAACCAACCAACTTTGTTATCACACAAGCATGCAACAAAATAACAAGCAGAGTTATAAGTATTATAGTCCCCTACCATTCAAGCCATACATTACTAGTTATTACAATCCTTCAACACACCAAATATATACAAGCCCATAGGCACAAAATAGAACATAACATAAAACAAGTAAAGTCTTCACATAGTCTAGCAAGAAACACTTCCACTTCAATCAATAGTACACAACAATCAGGGCAACTGCTCAGTCTGCACCTCTTCATCTTCTCCCTCAACAACAACAAGTCGGTCAACCTCAGCACCTCCTGAAACATGTTAGCGAGGTATGAGCAACCACAATTGCCCAGTGAGGGATATAGTCTACCAGGGCGTGCAATGCAACAAATAACACAAGTAAAACATCTAGGTAACTAAGGAGCAATTGAAATAATAAGTTACCACACATTAAAAAGGATACGATTCACTTTAACCCCAACACTTCAGAATTCATATAATCTTCAATCACGAACCACGATCTTTGATCCATGAGCCTCGATCAGTGTGCTAGCATAATTCCCCTAACACTCTAGTGGGTATACTCCGGATGTACCCCGAGAATCCTACGACCCAACACCCCCTGACAATCTCCGGACTAGGTGAGTGAGGGACCAGAGCACGAAGATCGAACATCCACTGGCAAGCCCGCTACCGCCCAGCCGATATCCAATATATCTGCCCCTGACACTATAGTTGCGCAACCACTATTCAATGCACTTAATCCAATGACAATACAACAATAAAATAAAGCAATAACACATAGGAGGGACAACAAAGTAGGTTGCCCTCGAAAATAGTAAAATATAAGCATTAGCACGAAATTAGCTATATGAACATAAAGGGGTCAATATCCTATTTCTCACAAAACTTTACCAAAAGCTCACAATTAACTTAGAAATGCATTTTAACACATTATAAGCATCTACAAGACAATAGGTGTGCAAAACAACCAATTTTCCACTTTCCCCCTTTGTAACTTAGTCTAATTGGTTCCAAACCGAAAGATAAGGTTCTAGATTCACTAGAGAGCAATTCCATACTTTTAATTACACCTTATGGCATCCCCCGAACCCTCGAAACTGCCCAATTACCCACATTTGCCACAAAAGCCCCGATTACTCCTTTGTGCGTTTGTACTACAAAGTACCCTATCTGAAGCTCAACCAAGAGTTAGAAAAGCACATTTAGCACCTACTTACCCTAAGAATACCAAATGTAATGTCCAAATCAACCTGTATTTACAATACCCCCGAAACCCCTTTGTAAACTTGGCTAAATTTGCATTTTAACTATGTTCCAAGCAATTAAACTACATGGGGTCATTAATCTACATTCACTAACATCTAAAGCACCTAATTGAAGCATTGAATTAAACCCAAGAGCACATTTTATCAAAACCCTAAAATTTATACTATTCACTATCTTCCTCACACTACTATATGAAAAACTACCATAACCAAGGCATCAAACACCACAAAATAAGCCTTTAGAACATGTAAACTACTCTTTGTAAAGGAATTAAGCATAATATTGACATATACATGCAAACCTCAAAATTCAACTATTAAGCACAAACAATAGATATGTAAAAATAAGTGAAAATCCCTCACAATTCAAGGTTTAGAAGCATGGAGAAGACTTTGTTGCACTTGGAGAAGGTCAAGATGAGCTTAAGGTGAAGATTGCCAAGCAAAAATTGAGGTTTTTCTCTTTCTTTTGGCTGTTGTAGTCTCTTGGGTTTTGGGGAAGGGGCAAAATGGGCATTATTTGATTTGTTTTGAGTGTTATGTGCTCATTTGAAGTCTATTTGATATATATGCTAAGTGTATAAGTGTTTTGTTCACTTATTCTTGCAAGACTAACAATAAAACTAACTTAAAACTCAATCAAATATCAGCTAGTCCAAATTTAATGTTGGCCAGCTCAAATTCAATGTTAGACTATATTCACTATTCACTCAAACTGCTAAAACATTTTCTAAACGAATGCTCCTAACACGCAAAGCTCAAATGCTTATTTTTTCTCTTTCCTCAAATAAGTAATATAGCCTAGGAAAAATGTTAATTTGAAGATAATAAGCAGATGAAAAATGTAATGAATAGTAACCAAGAATGTAACAAGTAAATGCACAGTTAAAATGCACAAATAGTGAATGCAACAGTTAATAGAAAGTACAGTAGTGATCTCGGGCATCACAGGTTATCCCCATTTGTGACATTCTATTAATCATCGTAACCTAAGTACTTAGTAATATAGTCAACCGAGACTATATTTAGATATTAAACTTGTGGGTCGCTCCCTGGATCAAGAGAATAATATCTAGATGATGATTAATGGAGGATTAGAGCCATAAAGTTTAGAGGTAATTAAGAAAGGTGGATAGTACAAAGTCAAGACATAGTATTGATTACGGGTTCTACATAGAGAGGCATTGTGGTCTTTTATACTTAGTAGGTCAAAGACATAGTCAAACCTCATTTGACTGGCATTATGGGAATGAGTATTCGTACTAGATTGCAGCCATAGCTCTTTAGGGGAATGAGCTAGGGTTAAAATGAATAAAATGCAGCTAGTGTCTAGTAGGGGTATTTTAGTCATTTTGGAGTTGGGGCGAATATGTCTTTTGGTCCTTCTTCTAGCTAATTTCCATATTGGTAGGTACACTTTCTTTTCTCTACGAATGGCGTGGAAGTGTGTATTTGGCAATAGGAAGTCGTGTGGATGGATTAGGAAAGTAAGAAGATGGAATTGTAGGCTAGCTATTATTGTAGGACTTTTTATTTTATGGATTTATCTTTATCAAAAGATATGAAATTCATAAAAATAAATAAAGAGATAATACAATGATTATCTAGCATATTATTAGCATTAATAATGTGGACAAGATATAGTCCAAATACATTATTGGATGCAAGTACAATTCCTAGGTCTCCTAGTACTCCTAAAACACACAAGTCACTTAAGACTCTTGCTTATTAATACACGGCCAACTAAGGAAAAAATGAGAATTAATTTTTTCTTCTTTTGTGAGAATACCACATGACCATAGAGAGGAAAAGTGAGAATGAGTTTCGTCCCACAACGAATATCACCAGGGCTTGGAATTAGAATAGAAGAGAAGATCAATTGTGACTTCCCTTTCATAGCCACAGATTTCTTCTTCCATTGGTGTGGAACTCTTGGCCAAGGCAAGCATAGAGGAGTGGTATCCACTCATTGCAGCCATCGTGTGGTGAGCATCATTGTAGTGTTGAGTTTTGACACCAACACTTTAAGGTAATGAATCTGTCTGCGAAATCTTAATTTGCATTTTATGCATATATGCCTGCTTGTTTATATGTATTTGCTTGGTTATCGGTTCTTGATTGCTTCCGCTGCACTAGATTAAGTTTTTGATGCCTAAATCAGTAGTAATCTAGGCTATAGAACCCTGGATAATAACCAACAAGTGATATCAGAGCCACGCCAAACTTAATACATGTTAAAACATGACATTAGAATTGCTGGAAAAACGCTAGAGAGTCCATGATTGGCGGACTGTTTAGGCTAAGCGCGGATTGATTTTGTGTACTACGATTATGTGGGATTATTGCATGATAAATGAGGATATTAACCCTTGTTTTGCAACCCATAATAACCCTTCCTTGATGGTTAGAATGCATGGTAATTATTGTGGTTCTGATTTTTCAGCTTTAATGGTATATGTATGATTATTGGATTGGTGGTTTATCCAATCGGTTTGTAATCTTTAAATCATTTAGATAGCTGAATGTAAGATTCATAATGAAGCATAGGACCATTTGTAATAGATAGGTTTGTTGTTTTGCAATTCTATTACGAAAATGCTTGTACAATGCCGAGAATCACGCGAACCAAGTCAAGGAAGCAATGCAGAATTTTTACGGACAGTTTTTGATGATTTTCTTGAGGAACCAGTGGCAGTTTGGAGAAAATTTTGTGGCTGTCCTGACCCTCCATAGGTGGTGGAGTGGTGGAATGTGGTGGTGGAAGAGTTCTATTGGAAATAGGACACTTGATTGTGTGATAACCCGAAACTGGCATGCATTTAATGGCATTTGACTGCATTTAATTAAATGTTTAATTAGTTAAATCATCTAGTGAATTATGAATAGTAAATCCTAGAATTTTGGATTTCGATCCGAATTGCGATTGCTTATTTTGGATAGGTGCCATTAGTGATAGAAAGATAAAATGTGCGATAAAAATGGATCGGCCTTTGTTAAAATTGGAAATTAGACAAAGAAACGTAAAGGGGTTGTTTGACCAAAAGTTGACCGTGCTCGAATTGAGTTAGGGGTTTTGCAATTGAGGGTATGGAAGCACTTTTGGCACTGTTGTGGCGTTGATTGAATGACCGGTTAGCATAGTTGTAGTTCAAACGCAGTAGGTGGACTTTCGGGCATCGGGTGAGAAAGTGAAGTTTAGTGACATAGAAACGTGCCTTGTAGTGCCTGAGTAAATGTAGTGAAATCGGTTTCCTAATCCCGTAGCTCGTTTGCTCGTAATTGTCTTTGGAAGTTAGGGATTGAATAGTGATATTTGTCGTTTTCGTGTTTGAACTGCTGTTACTTGTTTAATTGGTGTTATTGTTGCTATTAAAGATAGTTATGCTTTAAAAGTTAATTGAATGCTAGTATTAGTTGTAAATGCTTGATATCTCGTTTATCTCCTCTAATCTGTATTGTTGTGCTATCGCTCGTTATCGCCTTGTGTCGTGTCTTGCATTGCATAGTGTTAGGCGCGTGAGTGATGGGCCTCTCTGGGTAATCTCGGGCTGCCAGTGTTGGTTGCTCTAGCTCCGTGTCCTATTCCCTTTTCTCGCTTGGGTTGCCTCCCAGGGAGATTTGGGTCGTAGAATTGATGGATACTTCCGGGGTATTCCAAACTAAAGTTATAAGGTGGTTGCGCGCTTATTGTTATCGTTGTCAACATCAAGCTCGAGATTGATGTATCGCTCGTGAAATGGTACATTGCTCGTATGAGTGAACCATAGCCTTCAGAGTGTGATGGTTGTGTTAATGCTTTCAGTAATTGCTTATTGTATTGATTGTTTGTCTTGATTGCTTACTTATCAGTTATATTGCTTAACTGTCTTGTTTGCATTGCACGACTTTCTTTCTCTCCAATTCGATATCTGTCTCTCCTTCACTGAGTATACGTGTTGAGTATACTCACTCCTCACCACCACATTTCAGGAAATTGCCATGTTAGCTGGAAAGTTCGTGATTACGTGAAAGATCATGCTTGAAGAGTTGTCTTGCGTGCTATGTGGCTTGAGTGGTCAAAGATGCAAAGATGTATGTTCATGTGTTGCTTGTATTTATTGTTAAAGGAAATGTAATTTAAATTTAACTAGATAGTTGAGGATTCAATGAAAAGCTAGCTTATGTATTCAGATAGAATAGTTTAACTTTAATGTACGTTTGTAATGCCAAAGGAAAAGAGTTAGAATGGTATGATAGTCTAATTTATGTAATGGGTCAGTGTAGTTTAATTGTCTAGCATGAATGTTCTTGTCAAAGATGAAAAGAGATAGGTTAGCTTTTAAATTGGAAATGTATATTTGGTTGTGTTCGCTTGTTGAGAACCCAGGCTCGGATGGCCTTGAGGTGGTTGAATGTTTGGACATGGTATTGGTCCACTTATATGCTGTCGCAGGTTTGCATTTTGCCTAGAAACAGGGGAGACTCCGTCCGTCTTTCCCTAAAATTTTGCCCGGGTTTAGATTTGGGTTGTGATTAGATTGATTGATAGAACTCCCGGTCTCGAGAGGGATCGGGGTGTCACAGGTGGTATTAGAGCTTGTTTAGCTCATAAGCTGGGACGGGGTCCTCGGTCTGGTGGGTAGTGATCCTTGAATGTGTGCTTGTTAAGTGTGTCTTGAAAGTGTATACTTGTATGTGAGATTGTGTGTCTTGACTTGAATGTGTGCTCCTATGTGATATAGTTATGTGTTATGTGCTAATTGTGTGCTAAGTAAAGTGAAATGTCTGGTTGTGCATTGAATTGACCTATTGAATTGGCATCGTGAATCGAATCGACCTCGTGAATTGTTATTTGCTTGAAGTATTGCTTGTAATGTGTGTATTGAAATGTCTTGAATTGGTTATGCCGTGATTTGAATTGATTATGTTGTGCTTGACTTGATTGTCGTGCTTGAGTGACTTTGATGAATAAATTGTTTTATAAACTTGCTTGCATAATAGTTTAAGGCATGTGTATAAATGTGATATCCTGGCATTCATACATGTTCCGTGGAAATGGTAAGTAAGTCTTCTTCCTCCCCTGAAGAGAAGTGGTTAGTAGCAAGCCCAAGTTATTTGGATTGACGGAAACGAGCAGTGCTCAACTAGGCCTTTATTTGGGGGTTGACATTTATAGCTGGAGTTTGTTTATTGGGGTTCCTTGAAGGTTATCTTCTATGCTTTGTATAAATGACTTCCTTTGGAGTTCTACATGATTATTCTTTGGAGCATTTTCTTAAATGTCTTCTTGATTGGGAATTCATCGGGTATTTTTGTGTTGGCATTTTGTGGGAGACTTGGTTGGGATTTTTGTGATAACCCGAACCCGGCATGCATTTAAAGGCATTTAACTGCATCTAATCAAGTGACATCTTAAATGTTAGCATTGGATTTGTGTTTATTTTAGTTAAACATTTATATGGAGCTTTATTTCATATTTCTTTTAGAAGTAACTAGAATAATACTCGAGCCAATTATTTTAACGGAATAACAACTACTTTTCATAATCATGTTAATCGGTTTTATTTTTCTTGCACCTTAAATGCTCGGATTTCAATTAAATGAAAAGTAGCTCCGAGCCGGAGTAAATTTTAAACTATGATGCTTTTCAAAAATGATATATTTCTTAAATTCTTTGAGATTTAATTGTTATTCTTTTATTGTCCCAAAGTGCATAGCATATCGAGAGAGATTGTTAGGAAATGAATTCTAGTCCTCAGCAAATAGTGAAAACTAGTATTTAGTATTTTAATTTTAGTATTTTAATTGTTGTTAGCTAGAATTAATATTTCATTAGTTATTATAGCTTTAAAATGCATGAAAATAAGCTAAATTGACCAAATTAAGTTAGCTTTGACCAATCTTTGACTAGTTGACCAAGCTTGTCACCTTATTTAGCTTAAACATTACAAAAAAAAAAAAAAAAAAACAAAAGCTGAAAACAGAAAATGAAAGGGCCGAAAATGGAAGGAGAAAAAAAAAGAAAATTTCAACTTCAAATCTTCGATTCTTCGCGTGAGCTTGCACGGGGTGGTTTCCGAGGCATCCTACGAGGTTTTCCTAGCGTCTAGGAACGTCTAAGGTGAGGGTTTCATCGTTATTTGCGCATTTGAATATTTTGTGTATTAACTTTGATTTTTAGGATTTATCCGTATATTGTTATTTAAATCATTTTGGGGCTTAAAGAATGTTCCCTAGCATTTGTAGAACATGTATTTATAGCTATTTAACATTTTCTGCGGTTGAATATCGAAATTGAAATATAAATTATTAGTTAAATAGTAATTTATGAATAGTAAACCCTTGAAACGACGAAGTTGCGTTGTTATGCTGTTTGTTGATGTGAAAAGGTGCTAGGTATGCTAGAATGCCTAAATGCATGATTTGTTTAGGTTGCGTAATGGAAAAAATGAGAAAAATGCATTGGTGAAAGTCGGGGTCGTTTAGGTCAAGTTTGGCATTTTATCGTTTTGCATGATGGCATTGTCTCGGAAGGTCATGGAAGCACTTTTGGTGTAGTTGTGACATTGGTTGGGTAATCGGTTGAGGTAGTTGTAGTTCAAACGAGCAAAGGGGAAAATCGGGGCTTTGCGTGAATTCTAGGGTTAAGTAGGGTTTCGGAGTCTTTAGATGTGCCTTATGGTGACCTAGGAGGATTGGTGAAGTCAGTTTTCAAAACCCGTGGCTCGTTTGAAAGTAGTAGTGTTTTGAAAGTTGGGGTCATTTTTGTGATTCTGTGTGTTTTCATAGTATGTTGCTTATAGAATGCTTATGTTGCCTATAGAATGCTTATGTTACTTATAGAATGCTTATGTTGCTTATAGAATGCTTATAATGCCTATAGAATACTTGTTATTGCTTGATAATGTTAGTTGGTGTTGTTCTTGTTACTTATTTGATTGTAAATGCTTGTTAATGCTTATTACGCTTGTTAGAGTTGATTGTTAATTGAAATGTTTAACAATTGTTGATAATGCTTGATATCTCGTTTATCTCCTTTATTCTATATTGTTGTGCTATCGCTCGTTTATCGCTTGTATCGAGTCTTGCATTGCATAGTGTCAGGCGCGTGAGTGATGGGCCTCTCTGGGTAGCCTCAGGTTGCCAGTGTTGGTTGCTCTAGCTCCGTGTCCTATTCCCTTTTCTCACTTTGGTTGCCTCCCAGGGAGATTTGGGTTGTAGAATTGATGGATACTTCCGGGGTATTCCAAACTGAAGTTATAAGGTGGTTGCGCGCTTATTGTCATCGTTGTTCACATCAAGCTCGAGATTGATGTATCGCTCGTAAAATGGTATATTTCTCGTATGAGTGAACCATAGCCTTCAGAGTGTGGTATAGCTTTGAATGGTTGTGTTAATACTTTCTTGAATGTTTATTATATTGTCGTTTGTATTGAATGCTTTCTTATTGACTTATTGCTTAATTGTGCCTATTTGCATTGCACGACTTTCTTTCTCTCCGCCTCGATATCTGTCTCTCCCTCACTGAGTATACGTGTTGTGTATACTCACTCCTCACCACCACATTTCAGGAAATGTCATGTTAGCTGGAAGGTTCGTGATTTCGTGAAAGTTCGTGCTTGAAGAGTTGTCTTGCGTGCTATGTGGCTTGAGTTGTCAAAGATGCAAAGATGTATGTTCATATGTTGTATGTATTTATTGTCAAAAGAAATGTAATTTAAATTTAGCTAAGTAGTTGAGGTGATTTGAAAAGCTAGCCTATGTATTTAGTTAGAATAGCTTAACTTTAAAGAATGTTTGTATTGTTTAAAGAAAGAGTTAGAATAGTCTAGTACTTGGAAATGTATGTATAATTGTTGTGTTTAATTGTTGAGAACCGAGGCTCGGATGGCCTTGAGGGGGTTAAATGTTTGGACATGGTATTGGTCCACTTATATGTTGTCACAGGTTTGCTTTTTGCCTAGAAACAGGGGAGACTCCGTCCATCTTTCCCTAAAATTTTGCCCGGGTTTGGAATTGGGTTGTGATTAGATTGAATGATAGAATTCCCGGTCTCGAGAGGGATCGGGGTGTTACAGGTGGTATCAGAGCTTGTCTAGCTCATAAGCCAGGACAGGGTTCTCGGTCTGGTGGGTAGTGACCCTTGAATGTGTACTTGTTAAGCGTGCCCTGAAAGTGTATGCTTGTATGTGAGGTTGTGGGTCTTAAATTGAAAGTATGCTCCTATGTGATATAGTTATGTGTTAAGTGTTAAATGTTTCTCAAGTAAAGTGAAATGTCTAGTTGTCTATCGAATTGACTTATTGAATTGGCATCGTGCATCAAATTGACCTCGTGAATTGTTATTTGCTTGAAGTATTGCTTGTAATGTATGTATTGAATGTCTTGAATTGGTTATGCTGTGATTTGAATTGATTATGTTGTGCTTGACTTGATTGTCGTGATTGAGTGACTTTGTTGAATAAACTCTTTTGTCAACTTGCTTGCATAATAGTTTAAGGCATGTGTATAAATGTGATATCTTGGCATTCATACATGTCCCGTGGAAATGGTAAGTAAGCCATCTTTCTCCCCTGAAGAGAAGTGATTAGTAGCAAACCCTCCAAGTTATGTGAATTGATGGGAATGAGCATTATTTGACTAGCCTTTATTTGGTAGTTGGAGTTTGTTTATTGGGGTTCCTTGAAGGTTATCTTCTATGCTTTGTGTAATGACTTCCTTTTGAGTTCTACATGATTATTCTTTGGAGCATTTTCTTAAATGTCTTCTTGATTGGGCATTCATCGGGTATTTTTATATTGGCATTTCGTGGGAGACTTGATTGGGATTTTAATCTATCATTGGTGTTCTTTCTGCATTCTTATGGGGAACTTTGATTTGAGTCCGCTTACAATGATCAGTTTTGTGTAAGGCGTACTACCTTGGTATTCCTTGTGGGCATTTCTCAGTGGATTTGGCAATCAGAGTTCTTATTGGACTTGCTGCATAATATTGTTTACAATATCTTTGCTCTAGTCTTTCTTGATATTTTATCGGCAATCGTGATTGGAATTCTTCAATAGTATATGGTGCACCTGCACGACATTCCCTCTTGTATTTTACCCAATATTCGATAGCAATATTATTTTAAGAATCTACTTGGTTATTCAGCTTGGTGTTCATTCATGGACTTTTGATAAGTATATAAATGTTGGCATACATTTTGAATTCCCTATTCAGATGCTTCTTGAGCTATATTTTGGAAGATTTCCTTGAAACTTCTGAAATATGATTGACTGGATTTCTTGGCTGGAGTCTTCCTGAGCAGTACTTGGGATTCTTGTTTAGACTCTGCTTTAGATTGTTTATTGGATACTTGGTGGCCATTTATTTAGCATTTACTTATTGGGCAAACTTGGCTACATTCTTACCGGAGCATTGTTCGGGTATTTTTCTTGGCATTCCTCAGTTGGTTTGGTAATTGGAATTCCTATCGGACTTATTGTATAGTACTACTTATGGTATTCTTTGAAATTCTTATTGGGCGTTCTGTGAAACCCCACTTTCTTGCTTATCTCGTTTTACGTGTTTTACCTCGTTTTGCGTGCATATAACCTGTTTATGTGCTATAGGACCTAGAAAGTTATAATTTTGATTTCAATACTTCTAATACGTGCTAAATGTGCATTCATGAAATTTTCATCAAAATCGGAGTCAGAAATTTTATCGTCGATTTTTAGTGAATAGTGTTTTCGAAACACGTCCGCTATAATTTTGAAACTGGTCTTTTTAACCCTTCTAGACCTAGTCCACGGACTTTAATAGACCTGTGTTTGATGAAAACGGTTTTAAAATCGGCTTAAGAATTTATTAGGGTTTTTACACCGACTTTTGCGAAAATCGAGTTTTAAGCCGACTCGGGTGGAATTCTTTGAATGTAAAACTTCTTGTCACCTAAAAATAACTCACTTGAGATATCTTGGGGGTTGCATAATTAATTTTAACTTGGTGATCACTAAAATGCAATTAAAGACATTAAAAACACAAAATTACCTATTAAAATAACTTTGACTTTAATTAAATAGTTGACCATTTAAGCTTATGTCCTTAACACACACTCACACAACACAAAAACACCACCACACACACACACATTGCCGAGAGGAAGAGGAGAGAAAAGAGAAGAGAAAAACTTAAGCTTTCAATCCAATTTTTCAAAGAAAAACCTAGTTTTTGTCCGTGAAACTTCGCACCGACTTGGATTCTGCTTGTTGGGCACGCATTGCACGCATTCCTAGGCTTATATCGCATCTAAGGTGAGAGAAAAATTCTAGATCTCAAAATGTCATTTTTGTGTTTTTGCGTATAAATGAAGATTGAACCGTTAGAATTGAAATCTGATGATAGATTATTGCTCCTTGCATGCTAGGGATCATTATATACTAATACTACAAGTTTCTGTCGGATATAGCATAATTTTTATTTTCCGGGTATTTAATTTTGATTAAAATGTTCAAAGTTGATTTAATTGAGTTGTGTTGCTCGAAATCGATTGCCGTCGATTTCTAAATACTTGATAATTACGTGTTAGCGCTGTTGTAATGCCGAATTTTCGATTACATTGTTTGTGTGGAAATCCGGAAAATCCAGCCATGACGTCATAGGGTTTTAGGGTTATCGGGCATGTTTTGGAGGTGTTATGGTGGATTTCCGAGAGGGCTAATGTAGTAGGTTGAATGGGTGAGTGATAGGAACTGATTTGGCAATGTTTGGATTAGTAGATTGTAAGTTATGAATTTTAGAAGTTAGGTTGTCATTCTTTAATTTCTTGAACGATGCCTTAGATGGTTGGGTAGCGTTCGAGTGATGAATGGTGAGTTGTTGTTGAGTAATTTAGAGTTTAATTATGAATATTATGCATGTCCGGTTAGATGGCCTACTTTGTCATCTAACTACGTTGTTTGATGTTTAATTTAATATTGATGTTATATTGATGTTATTGATTGATTATTATTGAATGCGGGAATCGGGCACTCTTGTTGCTGATCTCCCAATTGATTGATCGATTTATGCTTGCATGATGATTGATGAAAATGGAGCCTTGGTATGTGTGTGCCACCTCTCGGGCAGCGTCGGGCTGTCGGGTTGAAACCGGCATGACTGCCATAGGCTACCCCCAGCTCGCATGACGGAGATGTCATGGAGGGAAGGGGATAGTGAGGTACCTCGGGTGCGTGAGTAATGGGGAGTTATAAGAAGAACGGTTGAGATCGTGATGGCGTTTGGAGCTACACCAAATAGAGTATCCTTATTGAATGGTCATATAGTTATGTGATGATAGCTTTATTTATGTTATTATTGTTGTTGTGTGTTTACTTGCTCAAAGGACTAAATCCAAGGAGCGTAGTGAATACTGTCGAGATCTATCGGATCCTCACTGGGCTTATGTATATAAGCTCACTCTCTATTAATGCATGTTTCAGGTGTACTTTCACAAGATTACGGGTACGTGCCTCCTGAAGAGGAGAATGTGGAAAATGTGCCTTTTGTGGATGAGTCATATGTTCCCGAGTCTTATCCATGACTTTATGTTGTTAAATGTCTTGTATATTAGTTCAATAGACTTTATATGCTTTACGGTTCTTAATGTAATAGATATTGAAAAGATGATGAACCAAATGATGTTAACTTAGCGGTTTCCTTTTGTCTATGGTTAAATTGTAGTTGTGTCTCAACTTACTTTTGAAATTTATGATAAAGTTGAGGTATTGTATGTCATGTTGGAACGGAGGCGTATAACGAGGATGTTTTATTGTATAATATGGTTGTGTTGTATGTTGTTGTTGTATTGAGGAATTACGGGATGTATGATGTTTTATGAGGTTGGTTTAGAACCTCGGAAATCCGTTTACTGTCGTTATGCCGCCGAAATTCCGTTGCGTCCTGACTGATCGTAGGTGGGGTCGAGTTGGGGCGTGACACGTTCTATTGGTATTTTCCTTATTGGCAAGGTTGTATGAAGTTTTTTTTTTTGATAGATCAGTGAATATCATTGCCAAAAAAAACGAGGTACATGGTACAAAAACCGATCAATGAACAAATCAAAGATCGATAAAGACAACAAAGAAATTACAGAGAAACCAACAATGAACCTACAAAGAAAACAGGGAAAACCCATAAGACACGAAGATCATAAAAACCCATAGCCCTCAAAGCTCTAAAAATCAAGAGTACCATCATCTAAGTCCGGAGGGATATTCTGTTTCATGTAATCATTAAAGGCCTTCGAGAGAGAAGGTTTCAATTCCTTACTGTGATACTTGGAGGATTCACCTTTCTCCTTACTGTTAAACTTCAAAGTACTTTTACCTTGAACCCGATCATTAATTTCCTTTGATGGACCTGAGCCTTTAGAAAAGGCAGTTGTTTTCAATGCAGTTTCCTTTTGACCACGATGGTTTTCAGTTTCCAGCTTGCTAGCAGTAGTTTCTGCATTCGCATTTTCATTTGAACTCAAAATCTCATATTGATTTTTGCTCACGGTTCCAGAATTTTGGTTGCTGACTTGAGCACCCCGACTCTTGTTACGCTTTGCGTTCCGCTTCTTTTTACTACCATTTTGCCACTCTAAGTCTTTGGATTCCACAGCAACAGCAACAGGAGGATCAACACTAACATTGGTTATCGGAACATAGGTGGGACAATTATTGGAACTATGACCAATAATGTTACAGTGACTACATCTTTGGGGCTTCCAAGCATACTCAATATCAACTAAAGCAATCTGGCCATTACGAAGTTTCACTTTGGTGGTATCCTTAAGAGGCTTCTCAAGATTAACTTCAATGCAAACCCGAGCATACCGAAGATGATTCCTAGAGGCAATAACAGAATCCATTTGTAAAGGATAGCCAATAGTACTGGCCACATAGCTCAATCCGGCTCTTGTCCAAAGCGAAATTGGGACATTTTTGAGTTTCATCCACATTGGAACCCTATCAGCTTTGAAGTCAACAAGTTGGATATTCGGATCCCATTTGCATAAGAGAAGAGGCCTGTGATTAACATGCCATAATTCTTCCAGAACAATGTCATAAATGGAAGGATTCTCGAAATTGAACACATACAGTCCTTTGTCTGTAGATTTAATATCCACATGCCCAAACTTTTTCCACTGATTGTTAACCATAGTCTCAATGAGAAAAAATGGTGGTGGTTTACCAATAAATTGGCCAATAAGACAATTATCCCATAGGATATTACCTTCATCATAAACCTTCTTGGGGGGGCAAGCAATTGGTTCTCCATCTTCATCACTGATGTCAGAGGGGAAAAAGTCAAGCTTGAGCGAGCTTTGAAGATTACCAACAAAGAAATCCTTCCAATTTTTCTGTGAAGGAGGAATTTGGCTGCCCTCATTTACAAAATCATTCTATTGTCGTGGCCTAGGTTGTTGAGGAGAATCAGTCTTTGCTTTATGAGAGGAAATACTCGTAGATGCATGATGAAGAGCAGGGAAATTCTCCAAAAAAGACTTATCAGTATGGCCATTAACCGGAACAAGGGTGTTAACTCCCTCAAAAAATGAATTAATATGATCTCCAGGTGAGAGGGGTAAAGATTCGTCCAAAGGAGCATTTGAGTAGAAACTCGTATGATGCAGAAATGGACTGGAAAGCCAAACATTTGAATTACCATGAGCCAATTCAGATGGTGGGGCATCGTGTTCCCTAATTTGTCTAGCATCGGCTGAAGAGAAAGAATCCAAAGCTTGCCCATCCGAAATGGCAAGGTCAGCATTAGCATGCTCACTAAAGTTAGTGTGTGCAAAATCGGGACCACCCAGACTTTTATTCCCATGCATTTGAAAATTAGATACTTGAATTGGAACATTTTGGATCTGCAAACTAGTGGTAGGACCTACAGTATCTTGTAGAGTTTGAACTCCGTGTGAATTGGACTTCAAAGAATTATTCAATGCAGGCACGACATCCCCATGTGTTGATGGACCCGCCGAAAGTAAAAGATTTTTTCCCTCAGCTTGACCAGAATTCTCGTGCACACGAGTGGGATTACCAGAGGGACCCGATATTATTGCTACCACCAAAAGCATCACGCATCTCACGTGGTATGGCTGTATTGTTAGACTTCTCAAGTTGGTTAATGTTTGAGTCAAGAGCTATGGCCCTACCATTGAAATTAGAAACATCATAATTATTTCTTCCACCAAAGGTGTCCACGGGCCCACCATTGAAATTGGATCCAGCTGAATTATTTTTGCCATCCAAGTTGTCCAAATCATGTGGGCCATAACCAATGTTTGACCGTTGTTGGCTGGGAAGAGCAATGCAATTCGGGCTAGTACCAAGTGGCTTAGGAGTCGTACCTTGCACGGAAACAGCTTCTGTAGAAATCAAGGCAAACAAATTTGTTGCTTGAGTATTCAAATGATGATCTTCTTTCTGATTGTCGGGCAAAGAAATCTTGGATTGAATATAATTGAATGCACGCTCTAATTCAAGACTGGAATTAGATCTTTCACCATGCGCATTAGAGGAAGAAGTGAGATCATCACCTTCACTAAGATTGCCCAGTAATGACGAATCACGGATCAGTCCCATTGCTGAAATAGAGTCAATAACAAGTTGGTGTTCCTTGTTAGAAACCGAGGAAGAGGAAAAATCACCCGATTCAGAAATAGAAAATTCATCATCTTCCCCTTGAGAACTTGAACATGAATTTTCCAGAACTTGAGCAGGTTTCGATGCAAGAGCAGCCTGAGCTCTGGCTTTAAGCCTAGCGCTGGACCTAGAGGAGGTAGAAGGTTCCTTCTTCCTCCCCATGATGGGGAAGATTTGCTGGTGTTGGGGCACTGTAGTGTTTTAGAATGAGTAAATTGAAGTTATGTTGAATGGAGGTGGAGGAGGATGGGTGGTCAAAGGGTGTCCAAAGGCTGAGTTACCTAGTGAGAAGGTAGAGAGAAATTCTTTGTTTCTATTAGATCTATCTCTACTCTGGCTGAAGGTTGTATGAAGTTCTCACTTGGCAAACAGTGAAGAGGCCTCAGAGTTTGGTTTTGGTATATTGTTCACCAGTTCGGTGTTTATCCTTGGAGTTTTCGTCTATCTGGGAAACTATGTTTGTTATTCAACTTGGTTGTCTTATTGGGCACATTATATTTTCTCTGCTATTTTCTTTGACATTCCTCTTAGCATTTGATAAGAAAACTCGGAATCTAATTGGTTGTACCATGGGATTATTATTTGGAAGGCTTCTTTGGAACTTTGGAAGTATATTTGATTGGGTTTCTTAGTATTTTCTTCAGCACTCTTAACAGGGAATTCTTCTATGAAATTCATGACCAACGGGGTACTTCTTTGGACCTCTGGATGGAACCTTTGTTTGAGCTTTTATTTGGCTTCTTGCTTGGGGATTCTCGGGCAGTAAAAGTTGAACTTCTACTAGAGATTCGTGTATGGGGTATTCATTCGGTATTCCTTTTATCATTAATATGTGATGTGATTTTATCTACAGTATCTTGCTTTAGTCTTTATTGGTATTATCTCAGCGTTTCAGGTTAGAATTTATTCTTCTTCGGTATTCGTGTCAACGAGATTCTTGTACGGTATCTGCATTTGAGCCTTTATTTGGCGTTACTACTTGGCATTTCTACTTGAACTTTCCTATTGGTCATCTTGATTAAATACTTGTTCAGTAGCTAATGAAGACTAGTCAGAGTTGGATTTCAGTGGATGCAGAGTTATATTGGAAGAAGAATTGCGAGGATGCAATTGTTTTAAGGGGGGAAGGATGTGATAACCCGAACCCGGCATGCATTTAAAGGCATTTAACTGCATTTAATCAAGTGACATCTTAAATGTTAGCATTGGATTTGTGTTTATTTTAGTTAAACATTTATATGGAGCTTTATTTCATATTTCTTTTAGAAATAACTAGAATAATACTCGAGCCAATTATTTTAATGGAATAACAACTACTTTTCATAATTATGTTAATCGGTTTTATTTTTCTTGTACCTTAAATGCTCGGATTTTAATTAAATGAAAAGTAGCTCCGAGCCGGAGTAAATTTTAAACTATGATGCTTTTCAAAAATGATATATTTCTTAAATTCTTTAAGATTTAATTGTTATTCTTTTATTGTCGCAAAGTGCATAGCATATCGAGAGAGATAGTTAGGAAATGAATTATAGTCCTCAGCAAATAGTGAAAACTAGTATTTAGTGTTTTAATTTTAGTGTTTTAATTGTTGTTAGCTATAATTAATATTTCATTAGTTATTATAGCTTTAAAATGCATGAAAATAAGCTAAATTGACCAAATTAAGTTAGCTTTGACCAATTTTGACTAGTTGACCAAGCTTGTCACCTTATTTAGCTTAAACATTACAAAATAAAAATAAAAAACAAAAGCTGAAAACAGAAAATGAAAGGGCCGAAAATGGAAGGAGAAAAAAAAAGAAAATTTCAACTTCAAATCTTCAATTCTTCACGTGAGCTTGCACGGGGTGGTTTCCGAGGCATCCTACGAGGTTTTCCTAGCGTCTAGGAGCATCTAAGGTGAGGGTTTTATCGTTATTTGTGCATCTGAATATTTTGTGTATTAACTTTGATTTTTGGGATTTATCCGTATATTGTTATTTAAATCATTTTGGGGCTTAAAGAATGTTCCCTAGCATTTGTAGAACATGTATTTATAACTATTTAACATTTTCTGTGGTTGAATATCGAAATTGAAATATAAATTGTTAGTTGAATAGTAATTTATGAATAGTAAACCCTTGAAACGACGAAGTTGCGTTGTTATGCTGTCTGTTGATGTGAAAAGGTGCTAGGTATGCTAGAATGCCTAAATGCATGATTTGTTTAGGTTGCGTAATGGAAAAAATGAGAAAAATGCATTGGTGAAAGTCGGGGTCATTTAGGTCAAGTTTGGCATTTTATCGTTTTGCGTGATGGCATTGTCTCGGGAGGTCATGGAAGCACTTTTGGTGCAGTTGTGACATTGGTTGGGTAATCGGTTGAGGTAGTTGTAGTTCAAACGAGCAAAGGGAGAAATCGGGGCTTTGCATGAATTCTAGGGTTAAGTAGGGTTTCGGGGTCTTTAGACGTGCCTTATTGTGACTTAGGAGGATTGGTAAAGTCGGTTTCCAAAACCCGTGGCTCGTTTGAAAGTAGTAGTGTTTTGAAAGTTGGGGTCATTTTTGTGATTCTGTGTGTTTTCATAGTATGTTGCTTATAGAATGCTTATGTTACTTATAGAATGCTTATGTTGCTTATAGAATGCTTATAATGCCTATAGAATACTTGTTATTGCTTGATAATGTTAGTTGGTGTTGTTCTTGTTACTTATTTGATTGTAAATGCTTGTTAATGCTTATTACGCTTGTTAGAGTTGATTGTTGATTGAAATGTTTAACAATTGTTGATAATGCTTGATATCTTGTTTATCTCCTCTATTCTGTATTGTTGTGCTATCGCTCGTTTATCGCTTGTATCGAGTCTTGCATTGCATAGTGTCAGGCGCGTGAGTGATGGGCCTCTCTGGGTAGCCTCGGGTTGCCAGTGTTGGTTGCTCTAGCTCCGTTTCCTATTCCCTTTTCTCGCTTGGGTTGCCTCCCAGGGAGATTTGGGTCGTAGAATTGATGGATACTTCCGGGGTATTCCAAACTGAAGTTATAAGGTGGTTGCACACTTATTGTCATCGTTGTCCACATCAAGCTCGAGATTGATGTATCGCTCGTAAAATGGTATATTGCTCATATGAGTGAACCATAGCCTTCAGTGTGTGGTATAGCTTTGAATGGTTGTGTTAATGCTTTCTTGAATGTTTATTATATTGTCGTTTGTATTGAATACTTTCTTATTGACTTATTGCTTAATTGTGCCTATTTGCATTGCACGACTTTCTTTCTCTCCGCCTCGATATTTGTCTCGCCCTCACTGAGTATACGTGTTGTGTATACTCACTCCTCACCACCATATTTCAGGAAATGTCATGTTAGCTGGAAGGTTCGTGATTTCGTGAAAGTTCGTGCTTGAAGAGTTGGCTTGCGTGCTATGTGGCTTGATTTGTCAAAGATGCAAAGATGTATGTTCATATGTTGTATGTATTTATTGTCAAAAGAAATGTAATTTAAATTTAGCTAAGTAGTTGAGGTGATTTGAAAAGCTAGCTTATGTATTTAGTTAGAATAGCTTAACTTTAAAGAATGTTTGTATTGTTTAAAGAAAGAGTTAGAATAGTCTAGTACTTGGAAATGTATGTATAATTGATGTGTTTAATTGTTGAGAACCGAGGCTCGGATGGCCTTGAGGGGGTTAAATGTTTGGACATGGTATTGGTCCACTTATATGTTGTCACAAGTTTGCTTTTTGCCTAGAAACAGGGGAGACTCCGTCCGTCTTTCCCTAAAATTTTGCCCGGGTTTGGAATTGGGTTGTGATTAGATTGAATGATAGAATTCCCGGTCTCGAGAGGGATCGGGGTGTTACAATTTTAATCAACCTTTGGTGTTCTATCTGCATTATTATGGGGAACTTTGATTTGAGTCTGCTTACAATGAACAGTTTTGTGTGAGGCGTACTACTTTGGTATTCCTTGTGGACATTTCTCAGTGGATTTGGCAATCGGAGTTCTTATTGGACTTGCTGCATAATATTGTCTACAATATCTTTGCTCTAGTCTTTCTTGATATTTTATTAGCAATCGTGATTGGAATTCCTCAATAGTATATGGTGCACCTGCACGGAATTTCCTCTGGTATTTTACCCAATATTCGGTAGTAGTATTATTCTAGGGAAATCTACTTGGCTATTCAGCTTGGTGTTCATACATGGACTTTTGATAATTATATATATGTTGACGTACATTATGGATTCCCTATTCAGATGCTTCTTGAGCTATATATATTTTGAAAGACTTCCTTGAAACCTCTGTAATATGATTGACTGGATTTCTTGTTTGGAGTCTTTCTGAGCAGTACTTGGGATTCTTGTTTAGACTCTGCTTCAGATTGTTTATTGATATCTTCTCGGTACTTTTAGTTGGGATTCTATTATGGCATTCATGTCTAGTTAGATTTTTATTTGGGGATCTATTTGGTATTCTCTAGAGCCTTTATTTGGCTTCTTGCTTGGGAATTCTCGGGCAGTAACAGTTGAACTTCTACTAGATATTCGTGTGTGGGGTATTTTTCTTGTCGTTATTGTGCGGTATTAATGACATCTACAGTATCTTTGCCTTAGTCTTTATTGGTATTATCTCAGCGCTCTTGGTTGGAATTTTTTTCTTCTTCGATATTCGTGTCAACGGGATTCTTCAACCGATGAAGATTAGTCAGAGTTGGATTTCAGTGGATGCAGAGTTCTATTGGAAGAAGAATTGCGAGGACGCAATTGTTTTAAGGGGGGAAGGATGTGATAACCCGAAACCGGCATGCATTTAATGGCATTTGACTGCATTTAATTAAATGTTTAATTAGTTAAATCATCTAATTTTCACTGTTCTGCTATTTCTTTTAGAAGAATTCAAAAGGATTTATATTAATTAATTAAAAGATTATTACCTATTTCTAATAATTATAGTAATTGAATTTATTCTCTTGTGATTAATTAAGTGTCATCTTAAATGTTAGTGTTTAATTGTATTTGACTACGTGTTTATATTAACTTATTCATTTGTAACTTAATATTAACTTCATAATTCTTTAAAATATTCTAGAAATAGTTAAATTAATTATTTTAAATGAATATTGATTACTTTGATTGTTTTGATTATTTTAATAATCGGTTTTGGTTGTCTTGCATTAAAATTACTCGATTTTCAATTAAATGAGAAAAGTAACTCCGAGCCGGGGTAAATTTTAAACGATTCTACTATTCTGCTTTTCAAAAATTATAGTTTTATGTTATTGCACATCATTTGATTAGCGATCGTTTAATGACCGGTCGATCGTAGTATTTCGAAAATGAGAGCTAGAGAAATATTCTTCGGACTTAATGAAAAATATTTTTAGCTTAATTTAACTAGTTTTAGTTGTTTTCCATTTAATTGCATTGTTTTAACTTGAATTAGATTTAATGGCATCAAAATAAGCTTATTTGACCATTTTTAACTAAAGTTTGATTTTGCAAATGACCAAAATGCCTTTGTCACCTTTTAAATAATAAAACAAGGCTAAAAAAAAAAAAAACAAACACCAAAATTCCCTTTGAGTCCTTCTCATGGCCGAAGCTTCAAGGAGGAGAAAAGAAAAAGATTTTCTTGCATTTTCTTCTACAATTGCTCGTGGAATTGCTCGGGGGTCGTGGCTCGGGTCCTTGCGGGTCTTGGTCTTCAATCTCTGTGAGGGTTTTCACGCTTTTGTGCATATTATATGAAATTTGATTTTTGATTCAAATTTTTAGATTTGATATTTAATGCGTTATAATGCTTGAAATTGATTGGAAATGCTTCTTTAGGGTTCGTAGAGCATTGCTTGATAGTTATTTAGCAATTTTTACGGTTGAAACTGCGTATTTGAAATTGGGGAAAAATAATCAATAGTGAATTATGAATAGTAAACCCTAGAATTTCAGATTTCGATCCGAATTGCGATTACTTGATTTGGATAGGTGCCATTAGTGATAGAAAGATAAAATGTGCGATAAAAATGGATCGGCCTTTGTTAAAATTGGAAATTAGACAAAGAAACGTAAAGGGGTTGTTTGACCAAAAGTTGACCGTGCTCGAATTGAGTTGGGGGTTTTGCAATTGAGGGTATGGAAGCACTTTTGGTGCTGTTGTGGCGTTGATTGAATGACCGATTAGCATAGCTGTAGTTCAAACGCAGTAGGTGGACTTTCGGGCCTCGGGTGAGAAAGTGAAGTTTAGTGACATAGAAACGTGCCTTGTAGTGCCTGAGTGAATGTAGTGAAATCGGTTTCCTAATCCCGTAGCTCGTTTGCTCGTAATTGTCTTTGGAAGTTAGGGATTGAATAGTGATATTTGTCGTTTTCGTGTTTGAACTGCTGTTACTTGTTTAATTGGTGTTATTGTTGCTATTAAAGATAGTTATTCTTTAAAAGTTAATTGAATGCTAGTATTAGTTGTAAATGCTTGATATCTCGTTTATCTCCTCTAATCTGTATTGTTGTGCTATCGCTCGTTATCGCCTTGTGTCGTGTCTTGCATTGCATAGTGTCAGGCGCGTGAGTGATGGGCCTCTCTGGGTAGTCTCGGGCTGCCAGTGTTGGTTGCTCTAGCTCCGTGTCCTATTCCCTTTTCTCGCTTGGGTTGCTTCCCAGGGAGATTTGGGTTGTAGAATTGATGGATACTTCCAGGGTATTCCAAACTAAAGTTATAAAGTGGTTGCGCGCTTATTGTCATCGTTGTCAACATCAAGCTCGAGATTGATGTATTGCTCGTGAAATGGTACATTGCTCGTATGAGTGAACCATAGCCTTCAAAGTGTGATGGTTGTGTTAATACTTTCAGTAATTGCTTATTGTATTGATTGCTTGTCTTGATTGCTTACTTATCAGTTATATTGCTTAACTATCTTGTTTGCATTGCACGACTTTCTTTATCTCCAATCCGATATCTGTCTCGCCCTCACTGAGTATACGTGTTGAGTATACTCACTCCTCACCACCACATTTCAGGAAATTGCCATGTTAGCTGGAAAGTTCGTGATTACGTGAAAGATCATGCTTGAAGAGTTGTCTTGCGTGCTATGTGGCTTGAGTGGTCAAAGATGCAAAGATGTATGTTCATGTGTTGCTTGTATTTATTGTTAAAGGAAATGTAATTTAAATTTAACTAGATAGTTGAGGATTAAATGAAAAGCTAGCTTATGTATTCAGATAGAATAGTTTAACTTTAATGTACGTTTGTAATGCCAAAGGAAAAGAGTTAGAATGGTATGATAGTCTAATTTATGTAATGGGTTAGTGTAGTTTAATTGTCTAGCATGAATGTTCTTGTCAAAGATGAAAAGAGATAGGTTAGCTTTTAAATTGAAAATGTATATTTGGTTGTGTTCGCTTGTTGAGAACCGAGGCTCGGATGGCCTTGAGGTGGTTGAATGTTTGGACATGGTATTGGTCCACTTATATGCTGTCGCAGGTTTGCATTTTGCCTAGAAACAGGGGAGACTCCGTCCGTCTTTCCCTAAAATTTTGCCCGGGTTTGGATTTGGATTGTGATTAGATTGATTGATAGAACTCCCGGTCTCGAGAGGGATCGGGGTGTCACAGATTGCTTATCCTAATCTAAGACTCCTAGATTGTGGTTGATTTTTTCATCCACAAGAACTCTTGGAGATTTAGATAAGATAAGAGTTTTGTTGTGATTAGGATAAGAAATTCTATTGGTAGTAGGACACTTGGATGGTCATCCAAATCTAAGACTCCTAGATTGTGGTGGAATTCTTTATCCACAAGGACTCTTGGAGATTTTGATGAGATAAGGAGTCTTATTGTGATTATGATAGGATTCTCATTCCTAAAATAGAAAGCTCCAAGAATGACAACTTCTATTTCCAAAAATGGAAAGTACAAGAAACCATCAAGGAAAGGGTCGTGGTGTACGAATATATATCTTTACTTTTCAAAATTGTATATGATGCTTTATTTGAATGGATGTATAGACATGAAACACCTAGTAGCATGGCCAATCATTAGGATTTAAAAATGGCTAATAGTGGGAGCTATTCTAAGCTCACTTGCGTGTGGGTCGTTCCCTTCGGAGGATAGTCTCTTTACTAAGACTTAGCAAAATTAGATTAGAGTGAGTTTCAACGAAGTGTTGATAGGAGCGACCACCCCTTCGATGGAGTTTTTGTCAAGATCACTTCATAGAATATTGGTTAGGGTTAATTTCCCTTCGGTAGGCTCTGATCAAGAATATTCTGTTGGTTATTATCTAGGGTTCAATAGACTAGATTACTAGTGATTTAGGCATCAAAACCTTAATCTAGTGCAGTGGAAGCAATCAAGAATCGATAACCAAGCAAATACATATAAACAAGCAGGCATACATGCATAAAACGCAGTTTAAGATTTCACAGACAGATTCATTACTTTTAAGTGTTGGCGTCAAAACTCAACACTACAATGATGCTCACCACACGATGACTGCAACGAGTGGATACCACTCCTCTATGCTTGCCTTGGCCGAGAGCTCCACGCCAATGGAAAAAGAAATCCGCAGCTACCAAGGGGAAGTCACAATTGATCTTCTTTTCTATTCTAATTCCAAGCCTTGGTGATGTTCGTTGTGGGACGAAACTCACTCTCACTTTTTCCTCTCTATGGCCGTATGGTACTCTCACAAAAGAAGAAAAATTAATTCTCTGTTTTTTTTTTCTTGATTGGCTGTATATTAATAAGCAACAGTCCTAAGTGACTAGTGTGTTTTAGGAGTACTAGGAGACCTAGGAATTGTACTTGCATCCAATAATGTATCTGGACTATATCTTGTACACATTATTAATGCTAGATAATATGCTAGATAATCGTTATATTATCTCTTTATTTATCTTTATGAATTTCATATCTCAAAGATAATTCATAAAATAAAGAGTCCAACAATAATAGCTAGCCTACAATCCTATCTTCCAACTTCCTAATCTAATCACATGACATCCACTTGCCAAATACACATTCCACATGCCAATCTTAGAGAAAAGGAAAGTATACATACCAATATAAAAATTAGCTAGAAGAGGGACCAAAAGACGTATTCGCCTTAGCTCTAAAATGACTAAAATGCCCCTGCTAGACACTAGCTGCATTTTATTCATTTTAACCCTAGCTCATTCCACTAAAGAGCTATGGCTGTACTCTAATACGAATACTTGTTCCCATGATGCCAGTTAAATGAGGTTTGACTATGTCTTTGACCTACTAATTATAAAAGACCACAATGCCTCTCTATGTAGAACCCGTAATCAATACTAGGTCTTGACTTTGTACTATCCATCTTTCTTGATTACCCCTATACTTTGTGCCTTTAATCTTCCATTAATCATCATCTAGATATTATTCTCTTGATCTAGGGAGCGACCCACAAGTTCAATATCTAAATATAGTCCTGGTTGACTATATTGCTAAGTACTTAGGTTCCGATGAATAATAGGATGTCACAAAGGGGATAACCCATCGTTAAGATGACATAGAATGACTTGACACATATGCATGTGCCAACTAATCAAGTCCATGCATCTAAAACACAGAGTTGTTGACCCATACAAGATCTCACCCATAGTGAATCAAAATACTTGTCCTTGAGTTCATTGGTCATCCACATATGGTCAAGAACTAGAGCATTGGTCCCTTAGTAGCTTGAGATGTTTCTGATCTCATCCAAGCGATAGTACTTTCACAGAGATCACATCTACCATGGTTCAGTTCAATGCACTCTCGTGCACTAATGAGAAAAGTCCGGAAAGCCCTCCAATGGCCAAGGTAGGTCACCCTACCAAATAGGAGACTCTCTCATTATAACCTTCCTTAGTGAAGTGCCCAACTTCACTATATGGTTATGAACCTATAGTTTAGATTCAAGCCTCATAGCATATACCTTTTGTGCTGATCACCACGCACCTATGCCATTCACTCAAATCAAGGAGCCTTAACATGCATATATGGAGAGAATATAATGATAGTATAGAGATGCTCATGCAAGATGCACTGATTCTTAATTGTGATAATATCCATTTACTGAGACGTCTTAGTACTAGTGGTCTTTAGGGTATACAATTCCCAACATATTCTAAGTGAAGAGACTTCATCGAAAAATGGTTAATACACTTGACATTAAAGAATAGTATCCTCCCTTCGGAATTCTTGCTATTTCTTTAGTGAAGCCGAACATAAATCAGTGATTGGAATATCATTGGCTGGACTACCATTCAGATGGTGATGTTTCAAATAAATGG
This sequence comes from Ehretia macrophylla, assembly GCA_037974665.1. Lineage (NCBI taxonomy): Eukaryota > Viridiplantae > Streptophyta > Magnoliopsida > Boraginales > Ehretiaceae > Ehretia > Ehretia macrophylla. Next base: position 4,182,284 of record CM075766.1, read on the forward strand.
CACTTAACTTAATCAAAACAACAACATGACCACCCTTTTGGTGGAATGTTGTGAGTAGGATTAAGACACTGAGACATCTTAGTAGTTTAAGGGTTCAACTACTAAAATTAGAGAATTTAGATGTCAAAAGATTATGAATGTCATGCTTTCCTTTTAACTGACATTCATATGCATGCACCATGAATATGTTCATATACTGATATATAATTGTTTGTTGAAAATGTCATGCCCTAACCCGACCCCGCAAAGGTCAAGTCCTGACCCGACACATGGACGGAGTCTCCTTTGTACTGCAGACTATCCGAAACCCCTACATTCAATAGAATACACGAAAGTTCTACAACATTCATTTGAAACAAGACAACCTTCTTTAAAACATACATCCTTTCATTAGCGGTACCTTGGTTCAAAACACAAATGTCATGCATACTACACAGTTACTTATGCCACTAAGCGATGTAAGCCATTAGCATGCAGTTCTTTACTAGTTATACGAGTACAACTTTACAATCTCTTCGCTTATACATACTGTCACGCCCTAACTCGACCCCACTTACAATCAGTCAGGACGCAACAGAATCTCGATAGTATAACGACAGTAACACGGACACCAGGCTCTAATCCAACCCTTTGTAACTCATACAACCAACTCCAAAGATCAACAACAACTCCTCAACCATTTCAACAACATACAACACAACTAATTCCATATATTAAACAACCATTCAACAATTCACCCATAAGTTATACGCCTCCGTTCCAACATCAACCATAAGCCAAACCATACACATGCATAATATATATTAAGCTAGTTCAGCAACCTATTCAAGTTCCAAAAGTAAGACAACTAAGCTAGCATAATATTTTCACTATCCTTAGATCATCTTTTACAATATAACTTCAAAGTAAGTACAATCCAACTAGCTCTAATATATATAATATAGCAAAAAATGAACTACAACTCAGACATCATGGATAAGACTCTAGCACATAAGACTCGTCCACATAAGGCACATTCTCAGCTTCCTGAGGCACGTACCCAAAATCTGGTTCAGTAACACCTGATTGCAGAAAACGAATGAGAGTGAGCTTATGTAAAACAAAGCCCAGTAAGGAATTCATAGATCTTTAAAAAATATTTACTTTTACCACTTTGGAAATCATCCTATGAGTAGTAATACGCAATTAACACTAACAAAAATACAAATATAGTATCAACAGTAACCACACAATAAGAATACGATACACTTGTTGATGAAGCTCCATATGCCGTTTCAATTCCCACCAAATCCTCCAAACCCAATGACACAATCCCGAGGTACCTTATTCTAGACCCATACTCCATGGCATCTCCGCCCACGTGAGATAGGGATTAGCCATGATAACTGTGCCAGCAACCCGGGATGCCTCCCGAAGTGACACAACACTATCATGACTCACAACAACAATGACACTTGACTCTTTACATTCCATTAGCACATAATAATTGTGCCAGCAACCCGTGATGCCTTCCGAAGTGACACAACGTTATCATGGCTCACAACAACAATGACACTTTCAATCCGAGAAGTTAACAACGAGGGTTGCCCGACTTCTGAAACTTGACTCTTTACATTCTGAGAGATCAGCAACGAAAGTGCCCGATCCCCGGCACTTCAACAATCAACCATCAATTGACAATATTTCAACAATCAATTAAACAACATTTACACAATCAACAACTATACAATTCTAAAATAATTAAGTTAGATGATGAAGTAGGCCATCCAGCTCAACATGTATTTGATCATACATTCAATCCCGAACCCAATCAACAACAACACAAGAATCAACTACCCAAACACTACCCAAACAATCAAGGACAACATTTCAACATTTTAAAGAAAGACTACCTAAATTTCTAAAAGTCATAACTTACAATCTAGAAATCCAATAACCTCCAAACTACTTTCTATCACTCAACCACACATGCAACTACATTAACCCCACCAGAAACCAACCAAAAGCCATCCAAAACAAGCCCAACAACCCTAATTTTGGCAATGCACTTGGCTGAAATTTCTGGACTTTTGCTACAATATTCAAATAAAAAATTTGGCATTACAACATTACTACCCCGCAATTAACAAAATTTAGAAGCAACAACCAATCAATTCCAACCACTACAACAACAATTATTCAATAAACAAGCCAAATTATCAATTAAATACCCAAAAAATAAAAATACACGTTACTACCGTTCAAAATGGATATAAAATGATCAAGTTGGTCCTTATCAATTACTTAGCAATAATCTATAAGCAATTTAACAAAACAATAACTATACATGCATTAAATAAAATTTGACTTGAACTTTAATTTCTAGATCTATTTTTTTATCTCACCTTTGATGCAAAATAAGGCTAAAATAAGTAGAATGGATGCCCAACAAGCAAAATAAAGCTTTGAATGAAGTGATTTGGCCTTGAAATGAAGTTTTTATGTGAAAAATACTTTGAAAAACCTTGAAAATGTTCTTCTTCTTTCTCCTTCAAGGACCCACAGTTTTGTGTGTGTCTTTAGGATGTTTTGGTTGATATCTGAGTATATATTAAGTTATGTAATAAGTCAATGCAAAAAAAATTGGTCAAAGTTGATTACTTAGTCATTTTTTTGTTATTTTTGGCCAAAAATAGAAATATAAATACTACCTAACTAATTCTATATTTATTAGGACTATATTTTAGTTGACAACATTTATGTGTAAGTCTATGTAAGCATATTTAAGCATATATATGCATACAACTAAAATAAAATGCTTATTTTTGCAAAAGAAGATGAAAAGTCATATTATTTGTTTTCAAATGTCTTTTGAATGCACAATTAATCTAAAATCATTTAATATCACATATAAATACATTTATATTAATATATACTAGGTCAACGAAAGTCAACACAAGAATCAGGTTAAGCAGAAATCTCTATTTGGCTAAAAAAATTTACTTTTTGCCCGAAAATTCTATTTAAATTCTTATTCCGTTTCAAAATCAATTTTTATCAAACACGGGTCTATTAATATCCGAGGACTAGATTTCTAAACGTTTAAAAAACCAGTTTCAAAATTATAGCCGACGTGTTTCAAAAATACTATTCACAAAACTCGACGATAAAATTTTCAATGCAGATTTTTATGAAAATTTCATGGATGCTCACATAACATGTAATAGAAGTTAAAATCACATAATTATCATATTTTAATTCATATAACATATAAATAAGTCAAAACACGAAATTTCACATAAAGGAAATTTTGGAGTTTCACTAAAATCTTTATAAAAGTTTTATGAAGGCACATATATCATGTAATAGGAGTAGTATTTACAAATAAATCTAGTTTAGTCATAGAAGATGAAAGGTCAAAAGTCAAAGAAGACCAAAAAGTCATCATTTTTCAAAAGTCAAATTAAATTCAAATGAAACTGAAATGCACATTTAACTTAGTGTTTTATGTAATTCATACATATGCACGTATATGAGTTTAAATAATATATATAAACAAGTAAAAACAGGTAATTGCAAATAGGGCAAATTCTGAGGTCTCACATTCTCCCCCCCTTAAAACAATTGCGTCCGCGCAATTTTTCCTTTATCCTCGGAATAACTCAGGTGCTGTTGACTCAAACATACGAAATGAAAAGACCCAGTGCCAAATTCTGAATACCAAACAAGAACACCGAACAAGATCATCGTATAAGAATCCCCGAATAAGAAGCCTGGATAAGAATGAATAATAGCAACACCGACTAAGATTTTTGAAGAATAATTCCTAATAAAATTTCGGAAAAAGATTGCCAATCATGAATACCGGGATAAAACACCGATCAAGAATACCAAGTGAAACCTCAACAAGATCAATGAGCGAGAATACCATATAATAATCCCGAAATAAGAACTCTGGATAATACCATATAAGAATCCCACATAAGAATACCGCATAGAAAGTACCAAAGAAGAATTCTAATAAGGTTTACCAAATAAGAATCTTCATATAGAAATCCCGAGGAAGAATGCCGAATAAGATCACCATTTGCCAAAAGAATCCACATAAGAATTCCAAAGAGGATACTGAATACCGAAAGTCATATACCGAATAAGGACACCAAGCAAGAATACCGATTGAAGATACCGAAAAAAAGCCAAAGGCCGATTATTAAATACCAACTCCGAACATTGAGTACCACCTACTGATCACCATAACCATTGATCTATTGTTCCTTCTTCTATTAATCCATTTTTAGGGAGATCTACTACTAGCCGACTCTTTCAGGGGAAGAGATTACATACAATTTTACGGGTAATGAATTAATAACATATAAAGTAAACTGCTCACAACAAACATATAACACATTTAATTCAATTTGCTTATTCTATGAATCTAGTAACTATGTTAAAGTTTAGTAATACCTAATCAGTTTTGCAAGATATCTAGCACAATTTAAAATGTAATCTACAGAAGAAAGATTCACACATTACTACTAATATCTAAAGCACGTACCCAGGAAATCAATTAAACACATATAATATCACATAAATGTACTAAGTACACAATATTCACATAAGCAAATTGAACACGTACCACACACGGGTCACATAAAACACATTGAGCACGAAGGGTACATCATTCACGTAAAGCACATTGACCACATTTAATTCACTTAACACATAAGACATTTTGATCACATAGAAAGTTAGTCACATAAACAAATTAATCTCATAAACATATTAACATGTAGTTCACTTTACACTGAACATACATTCATGTCAAGACCACTACCCACATTCCGAGGATACCCCGGGTGATAGCTAAATATGCGCTCTGATACCACTTAATGTCACGCCCCAACTCGACCCCACTTACGATCAGTCAGGAAACAACAGAATCTCGACAGTATAACGATAGTAACACGGACACCAGGGCTCTAATCTAACCCTTTGTAACTCATACAACCAACTCCAAAGATCAACAACAACTCCTCAACCATTTCAACAACATACAACACAACTAATTCCATATATTAAACAACCATTCAACAATTCACCCATAAGTTATACGCCTCTATTCCAACATCAACCATAAGCTAAACCATATATATGCATAATATATATTAAGCTAGTTTAGCAACCTATTCAAGTTCCAAAAGTAAGACAACTAAGCTAGCATAATACTTTCACTATCCTTAGATAATCTTTTACAATATAACTTCAAAGTAAGTACAATCCAACTAGCTCTAATATATATAATATAGCAAAAATAGAACTACAACTCAAACATCATGGATAAGACTCTGGCACATAAGACTCGTCCACTTAAGGCACATTCTCAGCTTCCTGAGGCACGTACCAGAAATCTGGTTCAGTAATACCTAATTGCAGAAAACGAATAAGAGTGAGCTTATATAAAACAAAGCCCAGTGAGGAATTCGTAGATCTTTTAAAAACATTTACTATACCTCTTTGGAAATCATCCTATGAGCAGTAATACACAATTAACACTAACAACAATACAAATATAGTATCAACAGTAACCACACAATAAGGATACGATACATTTGTTGATGAAGCTCCATAAGTCGTTCCAATGCTCACCAACTCCTCCAAACCCAATGACACAATCCCGAGGTACCTTATTCTACACCCACACTCAACGGCATCTCTGCCTATGCGAGATAGGGATTAGCCATGATAACTATGCCAGCAACCTGAGATGCTTCCCGAAGTGACACAACACTATCATGACTCACAACAACAATGACACTTGACTCTTTACATTCCATTAGCACATGATAACTGTGCCAGCAACCCGGGATGCCTCCCGAAATGACACAACATTATCATGGCTCACAACAACAATGACATTTTCAATATGAGAAGTCAACAACGAGGGTTGCCCAACTCCCGACACTTGACTATTTACCTTCTGAGAGATCAGCAACGAAAGTGCCCGATCCCCGACACTTCAGCAATCAACCATCAATTAACAATATTTCAACAATCAATTAAACAACATTTACACAATCAACTACTATACAATTCTAAAACAATTAAGTTAGATGACGAAGTAGGCCATCCAACTCAATATGCATTTGATCATACATTCAATCCCGAACCCAATCAACAACAACCCAATAATCAACTACTTAAACACTACCCAACAATCAAGGACAACATTTCAACATTTTAAAGAAAGACTACCTAAATTTCTAAAATTCATAACTTACAATCTAGAAATCCAATAACCTCCAAACCACTTTCTATCACTCAACCACACATGCAACTACATTAACCCCCACCAAAAACCAACCAAAAGTCATCCAAAACAAGCCCAACAACTCTAATTTTGGCAATGCACTTGGCTGAAATTTCTAGACTTTTGCTACAACATTCAAATAAAAAATTTGGCATTACAACATTACTACCCCGCAATTAACAAACTTTTAGAAGCAACAACCAATCAATTCCAACCACTACAACAACAATTATTCAAGAAACAAGCCAAATTATCAATTAAATACCCATAAAATAAATATATACGTTACAACCGTTCAAAATAGCTATAAACTACTCAAGTTGGTCCTTATCAACTACTTAGCAATAATCTATAAGCAATTTAACAAAACAATAAATATACATGCATTAAATAAAATTTGACTTGAACTTTAATTTCTCGATCTATTTTTTTATCTCATACATATGCACGTATATGAGTTCAAATAATATATATAAACAAGTGAAAACATGTAATTGCAAATAGGGAAAATTCCGGGGTCTCACACATACAAGACCGACAAGGCTTCAAAATAGAAACTACATACAAGGCAACAAAGCCTCAAAATACAACATATAACCAAGTATATATACAACAAGCATGGCTCTGCCACAAAAGTCTGGCAACCAACCATCAGCTAAGCAAAGAAAGTGCAATCAAGGAAACACTTCCACCTACTCCACCTCCTCCTTGATCACTTCAAAAGGAACAACTTCAACTACTCCTGAAACATGGTATAGAAAGGGATGAGCAAAAACTATTGCTCAGCGAGGGTAAAATAGTCTTCCGGGATAGAGGTGAAAGAAGAGTGCAATGCAAATAGCCAAGTAAACCAAACAGTTTAAGCATTTAAGAACAACAAAACTAGGCCAACAATTAAATCAAGACATGCATTATAAGCACGAAGGCTATAACTACTCAATTAAAGGATACGATTCACTTTCCACGAGCAACCTTAATCACGATTTCGATGACGACGCGTCGGCCCAACCACCTTATAATTTCAGTTGGAATACTCCGGAAGTACCCAGTCAAACTACAACCCAAATCTCCCTGGGCGGCAACCCAAGGAAGAAAGGGAATAGGACACGGAGATAGAGCAACCAACCCTGGCAACCCGAGGCCACCCAGAGATGCTCATCACACATGCGCCTGACTCTATGGATGCAATACAATATACAATGCAACAACCGAGCGATAGAGCCACATATGGGAGAATAACAAATTTGGTTACCCTCGCACGCAATAGCAACAATTGATATATATTTCATTCATAGACAACTATAACAAGCATATTAAGCAACAATAAGCATTTTAAAAGCAAAGCATTATAAAAACCAACAAAAACACCAAACAACCCCAACTTTCAAAATGCTACTACTTCCAAATGAGCCACGAGTTTTGGAAACTAACTTCACCACTCAACCTAGGTCACCATAAGGCATGACTAAAAGCCACGAAACCCTACTTTAACATAGAATTCCTGCAAAGTCCCGATTTTCCCCTTTGCTCGTTTGAATTACAGCTACCCTAACCAAACACCCAACCAATGCCATAACCACACCAAAAGTGCTTCCATGGCCTCCCGTGACAATGACATCACACAAAATGAGGAAATGCCAAACTCAACCAAAGCGACCCCGACATAAACCAATGCATTTTCCTTTATTTTTCCATTACACACCCCAAATAAACCATACATTTAAGCATTTTAACATGTCTAGTATCTTTACACATCAAAAGAATGCAATACGGGATGAAAATTATAAACGAGGGTTTTACTATTCATAATTTACTATTCCATTGTCATCCTAAATTGCAATAGCCAATTTTATCCGCAGAAAATGCTAAAAAGTCATAGATACGTGTTCTACAATCGTCAAGGAACATATTCCAAGCAACAAAACAGTTAAAATAATGTTCTACGCATAAATCCCAAAAATTAAAGTTTTGATACAAAATATTCAAATGCGCAAATAACGATGCATCCCTCACCATAGCCGCTACTAGATGCTAGGAAAACAACGTTGAAAGCCCTGTGAATGATCCTATACAAGCTCACTCGAAGATTTGAAGATTTGAAGATTTGAATGAATTTTTTTTTTCTTTTCTCCTTGACCTCTCGGCTTCCTCCCTCTTTTTTTCCCCATCTTTTTGTGTTTTTTTTCTATATCATGCTTATAAAAGATGACAACTTGAATTCAAATGGCAAAGGTCTTGGTCATTGGTCAATGTTAGTTTATGTGGGCATTTTAAGCTTAAAACAAGGCATAAAACTATAATTCTACTCAACTAACAACTAAAATACTAAAACTAAAATACTAAATACCAATTTTACTATTTGCTAACGACTAGAAATCCTACTCTAGCTATCACTCTCAATATTTGATGCACTTTGCGACGATGAACAAATAACATTTAAATATCACGGAATATAAGAAAAATAAAATTTTTAGAAAAAAGAAACAGAAAAATTTCATGTTCCGGGCTCGGGTATTACAAAAAATATCCAAAGATGTTAGAAAATTTAGATTCCTCTAAAGTCCATTATCTCTTCATGAATATTTTGACTGGGTATAATTTCAAAAGTTGGGTGTATGACTTAGACATAGTACTTGAAGTAAAAAAATGCAAAGATGTCTTGGATCAACCTTTTCCTGGATATCATCCATATTTTACTTTAGATCGTCGAGAAGTAGAAGATCATTGGAAGGAGGCCGATGCCAAAGCCAGGAACCTTATTCTACTTGCGGTCTCAGCATGAAAGTATTAAAACTACTTGTTATATGTTGACCTCTTTGGAAATTGTGTGTGATATGATGGCTACAAAGATGGCAGAGGAAAAATGCTTCAAGGTGCATGTGCACCAGATGATGCATAATTTTTCCATTGCCAGGATCCTTAGAGCTAAGATCAATCCCACAAGTAAGGTAGAAATGATCCTTTGGACACTACCTGAATCCTATGCTCAAGACAGGCTCTAGTACCTCATGGATGGATTGAGCAAAACACCTTTGGGGTTGTTAGAGGATTTTTAGGAAGTAAAAGAAGAAGAGGTGGAACAACTATATGAGAAGTTTGATGAACAACTAAGTAGAAAGAAGAGAAATGCTAATGGTAAGCCCAAGGGCAAGTACTTCAAGTGAAAACAGAAAGGACATTAAAAGCAAGATTGTCCTCGGTATTTTGCTAAGAGCAAAATAGGTATTTCTATTAATCTTTGTTTATGAAACATGTTTAGTGGTAGAATCTACTATGGTAGAGTCGGGTGCCGCTAGCAATTATTGCATATCATTGTAGGAGTTTCAGATAACAAGGATGCATAGAAGAGCATTTGCTATGCAAGGGATGGGCCAGAGCAGTGGGACTTATTAATTTATTCTTATTGATTAGAATACATGTATTTAGAACATGCGATGAAACTAGGTTTCAGGATCGCAAATTATTGTTTATTTTTTTACATAATGATGTTTTATATCAGTTAGAATGACACAATAATAGGTTCTATTTTAAATACATGGTATTTTATATTAATACTCCATTGCATGTTTCTGAGTGAAAAGTCTCCTACTAGCAAAGTCTACTATTTTGTTCTCCATGCTAATTAAGAATGGTTAAGAATGAGTTTCGGACTCATTAGATCTTGAACCATGGGCTCATTTAGGATCTGGGCTTGGTAAAAAGTGATCAAAAGGTCACTTACAACTAAACGACAAGGACAAAAGATATACTAGGCTTGGTACACATGAATGTAGTCCAATGAGAAAACCAGTTTATTAATAGATACCTATGACTTTCATAGATGATCATTAGAAGAATGATTTTGTACTGCATAACGCAAAGTCTGAGCATTTCAGGCTTAAACGAAGAGATGATTAAATATGCGAATCATGGTACTTCAAATTGATCGTGAAAGTGAATATCTATTAAGGTGAGCTCAAGGACTACTTAGTTGTGGCTCAGGTGACTACACCAGATTTAACAAAAGTAAAATGGTGTGTCTAAGAGGAGCAATTGTATTCTATTGAATATGATAAGATCCATGGGTGACTCAAGGGTATTTGATAATATTCTTTTGGAATATGCAAGTGAAATAGAGATTATGCATATCAATCTTGGTTCTATTTAAATCAATACTTAGGACACCTTAGTACTATGGATAATGTTAGCAAAAAGTCCATTTAAGGGGTCATCCAGCGTATGTACGGAATAGTTGTGCTAAGAAATAGGAAACCAAGATCTGACACATATTATTGCATAGGTTATCCAAAGAATACAATGTAGGGAACATTCTACAGTACCAATGAACAGAGGATGTGGTATAGTGTCCAAGCTAAGTACTTGGAGGAACGTTGTATGAATTTTTCCAATAATCTAACTCATATAAAGTTATAAAACTAAGAGTTTTAGATTACTCTAGCATTATAAAGGTTGTAGATGATCAGTAATCTAGTTCTAACGCATAGATGAAACTATCTTGTAGTGGGAGGAATTTCGGATTCCTAGATAGCTACATCAGAGAGTTTCCTTCGGAACTGACTCTGATATTCTAGTAATAGATCCCACAGATCACAAAGTAGTTATCTATGAACATACAGATGTATGGAACCGTTTGACATCACATCTGAAGAAATAAATCCCATAAGATGTGCATAGTATACTGCAAGTGAAGTAGATGGTCAAGAAGATGAAAATCTTTGAAACCAGGCATGATTGCAAAGTTCTCTTAGAAATGAATGAACCGATTATAAGAAGATGTCTTTGCAAATGATTAGGCTAGAGTCCATCTAGACACTTCTTGATATCTACTCATTCGGAATGCCAGATATGACAAATAGATGTCAAGACAATTTTCTTTGGGTAGAAGTATGCTATTGGGTTCAAGAACATATTATCGGTGAGCTTGAAGGTCCATTTATTTGGATGAAAGCTGACATCCAAGGTACTTGAAACATTAGATTTGATCAAATTTGTTTTGATCAAAATGTTAGTGAGCCCTGTATATGTAAAAGAACAAAAAATATTATTGAGGAGTACTCTTGATTGCAAGTGTGTGTGTACTATTTTGGTCTAGAAGTCTTCTTGGAACCAAAAAATGAAGAGATTGAAACAATGAGAACTATGTCTTGGATATTGAGTCTTTGCGAGGTCGCAAAGCTAAGACACTAGTATTGTTTCAAGGTTCATTTTTAGAAGACACAAATCGGTTTGACATACAAGTCTCCATGAAAAGTGGGCATTACTTTTCAGACTTGAAGCATCTCTATCTCAGGATTATTTTCTGAGAACAAGAAATGAGATAGAAGTGATTAAAGGATTTCCATGTGTGGCAACAGTTGAAAATTAAGGGTATGTCATGATTTTGTCCCAGGTTGGATATTTGTATTGTCATAGGCATGATAAGAAAATATCAGTTACATCTAAGATCAGGTTGTTAAGTGATGGATATGAATATACTCAAGTATCTTGGAGAAAGAGGGATTATATGCTGATATATCTGTCTGGTATCATAATGCTTGCAAGGTGTGTATTTTTTTTTTCCAAAAATAAGTCATGTAGAATCCAAGAGTGGATCTTTGGATGTATATTCACTCTGTGTATGGTTGTAAGGGATGACAATTTGGTATTATCAGTTCAACCATGGAGATCAGAGTTTGCGGTAATAACGGAAGCTGCAAGGAAGAGAAATAGAAACTCGGGTAATTCTTAATGGAATTAGAGTTTTCATGATAGTACTGGAAGCTTTGTAGCTATGTATTATAGGGACTTGGTACTAAGAGGAACCTAAGGAACCACTATATAGGAAGCTTGGTAACTGAGATCGCCACTATGTTCGGGAGTTTGCCTGAAAGAGGAATGTGGTGGAGTAGATAGCTTCAGTAGATAATCTGGCAGACCCTATTTTACTTGTAAGTCTCACTGAGAGAGTATTTTATACTCTTGTGAAGGCCAAATGTGCTGGATTAGATTAGTGGTAGTGCTCTTTAGTACAAGTGGGAGTATGTTAGGAATTGTATGCCCTAAAGACCACTAGTACTAAGACATCTCAGTGAAAGGATATTATAACAATTAATAATCAGTGCATCTTACATGAGCATCTCTATACTCTCATTATATTCTTTATATCTATGCATGCTAAGGCTCATTGATTTGAGTGAATGGCATAGGTGCGTGGTGATCTGCATAGAAGGTATATGCCATGAGGCTTGAATTTAAACTATAGGTTCATAACCGTATAGTGAAGTTGGACACTTCACTATGGAAGGTTATAATGAGAGAGTTTCCTATTTGGTAGGGTGACCTACCTTGGTCATTGGAGGGGCTTTTCAGACTTTTCTCATTAGTGCAGGAGTATGCATTGAACTGGACCATGGTAGATGTGATCTCTATAAAAGTACTATCGCACGAATGAGATCAGAAATATCTCAAGCTACTAAGAGACCAATGCTCTAGTTCTTGAGCATATGTGGATGACCAATGAACTCAAGGATATGTATTTTGATTCACTATGGGTGAGATCTTATATGGGTCGACAGCTCTATGTTTTGGATGCATAGACTTGACTAGTTGACACATATATATGTGTCAAGTCGTTCTATGCCATCTTAACGATGGGTTATCCCTATTTGTGACATCCTATTAATCATCGGAACCTAAGTACTTAGTAATATAGTCAACCGGGACTATATTTAGATATTGAAAGTCGAGATATATCGGTAAGCCTGGAGGTCCCGTCACTACCTAAATCACCAATTTGAAAGTCGAGATATATCGGTAAGCCTGTCGCTGCCCACATGTCTCATCACTACCTAAATCAACAAGTTGGTAGTCGAGATATACTGGCAAGCCTTGTTAGAGATATGCCCTAATGTTGTATAGTTAGATGACCTATATAGGGCATTTTGATGTAAATCTGAATAGCATGTTGTGACGTCCGAGATTTTAGCCGTGCATTCAATTACTGTTGCATCCCTTGTTTGCGCATTTCCTTCTGTGCAGTATTAACTGTCTTCTTAAATTACTATTCACTCTGTTTTTAACTTCATGCTATTAGCGAATTTGCATTTTTATTAAATCATATTAATTGTTAGAGTAGTGGGAAAAATGTGCATTTGAGCTAGAGGCGATAGGAGAGCTCGTTTAGAAAATGATTTTTGTAGTTGTATGAATAGTGTTACATAACATAATTTAGGGAATGAATTAGCTAGCATTCATTTTACTATCTAGGCTCGTTTTAAGCTAACTAAGCGCATTTAGTGAACCATTTAAGCAAGCAACTTAGCTCCATTTAATATATAACTCACACAACACACACATTAGCTCATAACTTAGCAAAAAAAAAAAAGAGAGCATGCTGAAAACACTGTAGCAAATCCGAGAATTGCATAGGAGAAGGAAAAGAGGAGATTTTGCTTCAACAACCTTGCATCTTGAGCTTCTAGATTGATCTTGGGAGGGTTTTGAGCAACCTAGGGACTTCTACAAGCTTCATCATCTTCAAAAATTGTGAGGGAGTTTCATTTTCTTGATTTTAAAGTTTATGTTCATATGTTAATTTTCTTGAATTGTCAATTATAGCTATATAACTTGTTATGAATGCTTCCTATGAGTTATTTAATGTCTCTAGAGCTAACTTTTGAGGGTTGATAACAAAGTTAATGGTTGAATGTTGAATTTGATCAAAGAGATGATAAATAGTGCCTAAAACTAGGGTTTTGAGAAAATTTGCTAATTGGCTTGAATTGATGCCTCAATTAGGTGCTCTAGACCCTAGGGAAGTTAGTTGAAAAGCCATGTTAGGTTGAATCACTCGAATTTGAACTTAATTGCATAATTAGCTTACTTTAAAAAGGGGGTTTTATACGTTAAGCAATCCGGGCAAATTTGGGCATTGATTTGGGTATCCTTGAGCTAAGGAAGCACCTTTGGTGCTTTCATTTGGCGAAAATGGGGTTCGGTTAGTATGGCTATAGTTCAAACCCGTTCGGGGCCTTCCCGAACTTTTGCTTCAAAAATGAGTTTTAGTGACTTTAAAAGGTACCTTTGAGCTTAATTAGGAATATAGAAAGACTAGGGTATGATTGGGAATCTCGAACTATGCTTAGGAGAAAGAAAGCTCGGTTAAAGAAAGGGGAAATGTAGTTTTTAGCCATTTTAGTTGCATTTGGAACTTGTTGTGTGTTAGCAATGCCTTGCCTTGAATATTTAGGATGTATTTAAGTTATTTGAGTAGATTATTAGAATTAATTGTGTTGATTGCTTCTTTTGACATCTATTAGCTAATATCGTGCTTATATGAACTTTTATCGTGCATATATGTGAGGGTGACCTACTTTGTTGTCCCTCTTATGTGTTATGTGTTATATCGATTGCTTGTGACTTGTTTTGGGTTGCGCAACCTTTATCGGACATGGTAGCGTCGAGAAACACGGGCGGCGTCGGGCTTGCCGTGTTCCCTCGACTACCATGGTGCCTATTCCCTTTCTCGCTGAGGCATACTCCACTACCCCAGAGGCATGGTTCACCTGTTGGGCATGGATCTACCTCGGGAGAAAGGGTCGTAGGATCGGGATACATCCGGAGTATCCCAATTGTTGGTGTTTGGGGTTTGCCGGCATGTTCGTGATGCTCGTGGTTCGTGGCTCGTGAATGAAGACTTGGAAGTGGAACCGTATCCTTTTTAAAAGTGGTTAATTGCTTGGTTTATTGTCTTGTTGGTTTATGTGGATTATATATGTTTTCTTGTGTTTGCATATCATATTGCACGTTGGCATGTTGCATCACCTCCCTCGCTAGGCAACATTGTTGCTCATTCCTCATTTGATATGTTTAAGGTGAAGCTGAGGTGAATCCTCAGCTGATAGAAGAAGAGGAAGAAGTGCTAGTCAAGCAATTTCGGTGACTTCTTGTATGATAAGGTTGTCTAAAATGAGAAGCTTGCGTGGAGTTGTTGTTGATTGCCTTTTTGTGACCTTGGGGTCTTGAGTATAAATGGTGAATGTAATAATTTGTAATCTTGTATGTTGGATATAAAGTGGAATGACATGTAATAATCCATAGTAAACTTATTCTTTTGCATGCTTGTGTGATTAACAAACTTGGAAGTAGAACTTGGCTATTGTTGTATCTAACTACCTATAGTTAAAATTAGAAATGCTTTGCTTGCTTGTGTGTTATATGTAATTGTTGTTCCAAGACTCAGATGGCCTTGTGATTGCGGGTGGCCCATAAAAATCTTGGAGGATTGGTTATAAGAGTTGTTGTTTGTGGATCTAGCATCATGGTGTTTTTGTGCAGGTACCAGTTTAGTCCTATAAACAGGGGAGACTCCGTCCGTTTTTCCCTAAAATTTGTGCCTGGGGTTTGGAATTGGGTGAGAATAGCATGTTAAATAGGAGTCCCGGTCTCGTGAGGGATCGGGGCGTTACACATGTTATATGGATGTTCATATTCTCTGTTCAATTATATGAATATGTCCTTAATATTTTTCTGAGACAAAATATATTCTTAAAGTGTTGAGAATACATCGACATATTTTTTTGATATGATAAACATTCAAAAGCATGCATAGTCCTTCGATTATTCGATTGGGACTAGAATAATCAAGTACGGACTATCATATGTAGTTACCTTTGATTAACATGGAGATGTTAATGATAAAGGGTAGCAAGCGTTGAGCTACAACAGTATAAGGATACGATTAACTCACATATAAGTGATTGTTAGTAGAATGAATCATTAAATGTGACCAGAGTGACAAACTACATGACTCTGGATTAATAGTTTGTCATTCATTGCAAATTGTGCAAATTAATCCTTTGACAGGAGAAATTACGGCTGTCGGATATATTATGGGCTAAATCTTGCGTTTAGACAAAACTCGCCTTTATCTAGGTGAGTAGCGACCTCTTGCAGTTTAGTCTTGTGATATAGAGACCGACATGTAATTCTCAAGATAGGATCCGTTAACTTCCGATTGTGAGGCGATGTCCTATGCGATCTAGTGTCGGTTGCTTGAAATGAGAAATCCTCGGTCGGGGTTGTTGAACGATGGAAAGGTGTTTTTCCATAGATGTCATCTCTCATTCCACCGAATTAGATCTATACATAGAATCGTTTAGTGGACTTAATCATTTCATGGTTCCCATAACGATCGAGATATTTTAACAGAAGGATCGGACTACACGCTAATTTGCTACTGTAAATAGGTTCGTTGGAATTGGACTTCATTATTGTATATATTATCATGATATGTTCGTTGCTAGCGCATCACTCATGAACGTGAAGGTATTCCAAAAAATGGCGGAGACATTTTCAGAATAGATCCTTTATCGTTAAAAACACATTAAAGTGTTAACGGTGTTATTTTGGACATTAACGGTTAAGTGGGCCAAAAGTGTAATTTTTGAAATTTTTGGGGCCAAAGTACAAATACTAAAAATTTTTGGGGCAAAAGTGCAAATAGATTGAGGGGTCAATCTGCTATTAATTATTCTAAAAGAGTTTAGAATTAATTAATGAATGTCTTTACTAGTAGACGAAAGACAAGTTGTACTAAAAGACAAGACACAAAATGACAAAAGACAACTTGCACAAAAGGACAAAAGACAACTTGTGAGACCCCATATTTTGCTTTATCTCGATTTGCGTGTTTTACCTCGTTTTGCGTGAATTGACATGTTTATGTGCTATATGACTTAGAATGTGTTAAATATGTGATTAATACTCCTAATACATGCTAAGTGTGCATTCATGAAATTTTCATAAAAAACGGAATAAGAAATTTTATCGTCGGTTTTAGTGAATAGTATTTTGAACACCTGTCTGCTAAAATTTTTACAGGGGTGTTTTAAACATTTTAAAACCTAGTCCTCGGGTATTAATAGACCCATGTTTGATTAAAACAGATTTGAAATCGATTTTAGAATTTTAAAGATTTTTACACTTTCTTTTGCAAGAAAACGAGTTTTAAGCCGACTCGGGTGAAACTATTTTAATGTAACACTCTTTGTCACCTAAAATATATTGTCTAGAATTAATTTAGGTGTTAATTTATTAGTTGAGCAACAAATAGTCAAGAAATGAATTAAAAGACTAAAAATAGAATTAAAAGACTAAAATTAACTTTGACTTTCTTTTAATTTATTTGACCTTAGCTTATTTATATATCAACACCTGCTAACAAAGCACAAACACACCCTCAAAAACACACACATAGCCGAGAGGTTCAAGGGAGAAAAGAGAAAGGAATTTCAACGGTTTTAAAAGCAAATTTTCAAAGAAAAAGCAAGTTTTTGTCTGTAGTTTTTCATGCCGAGTTGGATTTCGCTTGTTGGGCAAGCATTGCACGTATATCTAGGCTTATTTCGCATCAAAGGTGAGAGAAAAATTCTAGATCTCAAAAGTCATATTTTATGTTTTTGCTTATAATTGCATTATGAACCGTTAGAATGTTAATTTGAAGTTATATTATTGCTCAGTGCATGCTAAGGATCGATAATATGTATTATTGTGAGATTTGAACCGTTGTAGCATAAATTTTTATTTTCGAGTATTTAAAGTTGATAAATTGGCCATTTGTTGATTATTTTGAGTTGTAGTGGTTGGAATCGATTGCCGTTGATTTTTAAAAGTTTGTTAATTACATGGTAGCGCCGTTATAATGCCGAATTTTCGATTGCGATGTTTGTGTGAAAATTCAGAAATTTCAGCCTAGGTGCATTGAGGTTTTAGGGTTGTTGGGCTTGATTTTGATGTGTCTTGGTTGGTTTCCGAGAGGGCTAAAGTAGTTGATTGAATGTGTGAGTGTTAGAAACTGATTTGGAGTTGTTTGGATTAGTAGAATGTAAGATATGATTATTTGAAGTTTAGGTTGTCTTTCTTTAAAATGTTGAACTATGCCTTTAGATGATTGGGTGGTATTTGAGTGATTGAATTGTGAGTTGTTAATGGTTAGACTAGGGTTTGATTGCGTGTTTAATGCATGTTAAGTTGGATGGCCTACTTTGTCATCTAACTTAGTTGTTTGTTGTTTAATTGATTATTTGATAATACATTGATGAAAAGATGATTATTGATTGATTATTGCTGAACCGGGAGATAGTCAACGGAAAAGGTTGTCCTCCTATAATGTGATGTTTATTATTATTGCTGAGTCTTGGTATGTGTGTGCCACCTCTCAGGCAGCGTCGGGCTGTCGGGTTGATAACGACATGACTACCAGAGACTACCTCCAGTTCGCATGACGGAGGTGTCATGGAGGGCGAGCCTAGTGAGGTACCTCGGGTGCGTGAGTAATGGGGAGTTACAAGAAGAATAGTTGAGATCGTGATGGCGTTTGGAGCTACACCAACTAGAGTATCCTTTATTGATTGGTCATTATAGTAATATGTTTATATTGTTATTGATGTTTTATTGTGTGTTTACTGCTCAAAGGATCATTTCCAAGGAGTATAGTAAATACTATTAGAGATCTATCGGGTCCTCACTGAGCTTGTTTTATATAAGCTCACTATCTATTATTGCATGCATACAGGTGTTATTGAGCAAGACTACGGGTACGTGCCTCATGAAGCTGAGAATGTGCCATATGTGGACGAGTCCTATGTGCCAGAGTCTTGTCCTTGATGTTAGAGATGTTGTATACCTTATAGTCTTGTATATTATTCTAGTTGTCTTTTATTTACTTCATAGTTTATGATGTACAAGTTGTAGTAAAGATAATGAACTAGTTGTTGCTAACTTAGTAGTCTCTCTTTTGACTATGATCGGGTTGCTAAGTTAGATTATAATCTATTTTGAAATGTATGTTCAGTTAATGTATTATGTTGGAACGGAGGCATATAACTATGATTGGAATGTTGAAGAATGATTAGTGTATAATATGGTTATGTTATATGTTGTTAATTTTAATTGAGAAGTTGATTGTTGAATGGTTTGTGGAGTTTGGTTGTATGTATCATAAATGGGTTGGTTTAGAGCCCTGGGGTCCTAATTACTGTCGTTATACTGCCGAAATTCCGTTGCGTCCTGACTGATCATAGGTGGAGTCGAGTTGGGGCGTGACAACTTGTATTAAAAGATAAACAACAAGTTGCTTGAAAATTGTCCTTTTTGCCCCTCCTTGGCTGGCCATCAAAGTGCGTGAATGACACTTGGCTTCTTCATTTATTTAGCTCATGCCACTTGTCATTTGATGAGTGTGTTTATACATCTATAAATAGAGGTCATGTCTTCATTCTTCTTGGCACCTTTTGGCCAAAAATTCCACTCTTTTAGAAGCAAAATTCTCTTGTTTTCTCTTGGTGCATTTCGGCCAAGGCTAGTAGAGATAGAAAACTTTTGCTTCTAGTTTATAACTCTTAATTTACTAAGCTCTTGGATTTAACTAAGATAGCACTATAATTAATTAGTTGTCCTTTGCTTTTGGATACACGTGGACTAACTAGGACATTTGCATTTGCGGAGGAGCTTCGTCCGAGCAAAGATCTTCTTTTAAGAGTTTTTTTCCAAGCTTTCCACAAAAGGTACTTTGAATTTATTGTTGTATCTTCTAGTATATATGTGTATATACTCATGTACCTTTTCTTTGGTTTAAATGTACTAGTTTTATGGACTTATTCTTGAGGACTTTGTAAATACAATTGAATGTTATACAAAATTTTAAAGTCTATGTTTTTTGCTACGCATGTACAACTTGTGATTTACACGTAACTCAAGACAATCCCACCGTTGAATTTCCTACTTTCAAGTGGTATCAGAGCCATGGTTTCATAAGTCCATAATATGAACATTTAAAAATTGGACCTAATCTTTAAATAACTTTTGACACGCACTCATGAAAGATTTGAGTTGATTCCATCCCGCATAGAAAGAAGGACTTTGACTGGAACAAGCCAAAAGTTTTCTATGACCTTGCTGATTAGTCCCTTTATGGTGATCTCGGTTTATGTGTCATATTGAGACTATATGGATTGAGAAGTTGGTTGATCTTGGAATGCTTGGTTGATGTATGAGTCAATTCTTTTCCATGCATGTTGTTAAGAACTTTATTTAAAGATTAGACGGACTTGATATATATATGTGTATATATATATATGGTATCTTTTGTGTGAGACCCCGTACCGAGCCCGTACAGGGCCTACATGCATTTTATAGCATTTCATAAATTTTTACAACATTTAATATACACTTATATCAATTAACGTGTATACCTTGATTCACGTGCTTTTATTTTAAAATACATACATTTATACTGTTTTATGTGCTTATGTCTCATTTAGTGTGCATTTAAATTCAATTACGTGTCCTAGAGTAATTTAAGTAACGTAGATAATAATTAAATAATTTTATATGCATTTGACGTGTTTTATATGCTGTTAAATAGGTTTATGTATATTTTTCTCAATTTACGTATATATTATCGGTTAACGTGCAGTCGAATATTTTAGGAGTCGTAGGAAATTAATTAACACTATGGAGCTAAGATTAGTAACTAGATAGTTAGGAATTGACCAAAATGGCAAACTAGTAATACGCAAGCAAGTTCAAGGGCACTCTTATCCTAAAGCAAAATAACAAAATATCCTAACACTATTTGGACTCATCCAAGTCAAAACATACAAACACACACCAATACTCACCCACTCAATGCACACATTACACCACCTATACACACCAAATCTCTATAACATACATTACACCACCTACAGATACCAAATCTTTACAACACACTACACCACATACATACACAAAAATACTACATACACACTCACACACACCACACGATTCAGCCGAGGAAGAGGAAAAAGAAGAGAAAGAAGAAAGGAAGAAGGAAGAAGAAGAAGAGGAAGATAAGTTTAATCCATCCCTAAGCCTTTCTTGAGCTTTTCTTGTATCCTACAACATTTCTTGCATATCAAACTCTTGGCTAAGGTGAGGGATGTTTTCTTCAAGCTTTTCTAAGGTTGCATATGGTGTATTATGAGTTAGATGATCTAGTGATGCCATAATATGTGTTGAATCTGGAGTAAATCCATAAATGAGTAGTAGATCTAATCTTGTTTGTGGTTTAATTGGTTTGGAGTTAGATGGGTTATGATTTGAGTTATTGCATGTTCTTGAGATTGATTATGTTTTCTTGTAAGCCTTGTGGGTATTCTAGGTGCTTAGTTAAGGGTAGAGCAAGACAATGAGGTTGAAGAGCAAAAGTTGTGAAAATTCCCGTTTTTGGTACAACTCCCAATCAATCAGGAAAGAGGTCCGATCGATCGGGCACTGTTCATGCCAAATTTGCCTTATGCCCGATCAATCAGCTACCTTTCCCGATCGATCGGATAGGGTGCCCGATCGATCAGCCACTTTGGCCGATCGATCGGATAGAACACTGATTTTATTTCTATGCCACCCGATCGATCGGGAAGCTTCTCTGATCGATCAGGAAGACTCTTTTTTGAAATATTTGCTTGATTTGATTGGATTTATGTGGTCGTATGATGTCTAACACTTGGATAAAGATCTATATTATAAAAATAAGTTAAAGGTACATTTCATACCTCCTAAACTTGTCGTTTCTAAATGCACTACGTGTCATTGATTATGAAATGATATTACTCTTGTGACGGAGACAACCTACTTTGTTGTCCTCCAAATATGTTCTTGTTTGATTAGTGCCCACTCTCGCTTGGTGTGTTTCCTCGGAGAGTTGGGACGTATTGGTTCAATTGCTATATACTACATGCAGCCTTGTGAACCCCATGGTAGAAGTTTCGATTCCCCTGGGCGACATCGGGCCGTCGGGTATAAGTCTCGGCTACCATGGTTTTGGGTTGTCTTTGGAGTGCCGACTTTTAATTGGTTTGATGAAGATGATTGGACAAGAAAGCTCGAGATTGGCCATCTCCAACAAAGTTCGTGATATTGTATCCTTTTACTACATGGTTCCTACTCTCGCTGGGTCCCTCGAGGTCCTTGGAGAGTAGAGTTGCTTGATTAAGATTCTGTCTATCCCGTATTTGTTATACTTGATACTTTGACTATATGAATTATATGTATAGCATAGTTTTACAAAGATGATTTTGGAATGATAAAACATTTGTGAAAACCTTCCTTTCTCATCCTCACTGAGCTATACGCAGGACTAGCTCACCCTTTTGTTTAATGCATACAGGTAAAACCGAAGTCGAGCCAACTGTACAGGTTGAGGGCGATGAGGCTTTATGTGATGAGACTGACTTTTGTTTTTGTTGATCTTCATGCTTGTGTTGAAGACGTAGTTTGTTAATAGGAACTGACGATGTACTTTTGGACAGTCTAAATCATGTAATATTCTTTTGGATTATTAACTATATACTAAGTTTAATTACTATTCTTTTGAGGCCTAGTCGACTGTATTTGGCCACGCATGAAGTACAAACATGGATGCTAGGTCTTGTAATTATGAAACAAGTTGAGGTGGCCTTTTAGTGCCAAATGCTATAAGCATTCTTTTGAAGTATATTGTGGAAGTTAATGAATGTTTAGGTTGTTAAATAATGATCTTACAGGTAATAAACTGATTAACACGACATGCTCCGACCTTAACCTCTGTGGGTCTTGGTCCCAGGGCGTGACATTTTGTATATGATGCGTAAAGATGATCGTTAATTATTTCCTTTAGCTTGATTATCTATTTGATATGTTTAATCTAGCTACTTGCGGCATATATGGTGAATTTGATCATGGACTAAATGGTTACTCGGTTTGTAATTGAGACATAAGTCTCGTTTTACTTTTCTTGCATTTGAGATATATTTTGTACTGAGGACTATTTTGTAAATTCTCAAGAAGGTGTGAATGAAGGTTATCAGATGAGTCCAAAAGGCGTTGAAGATCTTGAAGACACTTGTTGTGTTTTAAGATAGTTTCTTCTTTTATTCTTATTCCGAGTCCATGATTCACCATCTATGCCTGTTGCATGCATTATATATTATATGCTTGTTGCTTATATTTAGTAATGTATGCATGATAAGATCTCAAACAAACAAAACAAAACTCCCTATGTGTAACTTATATTAGATATGTAAAATATGTTTTACTAAAGTCCTCCGCCATCCTAGGATTTAATTAAACTAGAAATGAATACGTTCCAACATAGCCACAAAGGTTTAAGGAATTGTTTCATAGAAAGTTTAATTGAATCGCTAGTACGAACATAGTGATATTGTTATCTTCCAAAATCTAACGGCCAACATAGCCACAAAGGTTTGAAGTTATTGATTCAACTTGTCGGAAAACTAAGAGATGATGGGTATTGATCTAACTAGATCACTTAATCAATATAGCCACTAAGGTTTGAGACCAAAGTGATTTAGGGACTGGAAATGACCAAATCCTATTTAGAGAAATAGACGAACAAAGCGTTGTTGACTCTTGCACCTATATTTCAACATAGCCACAAAGGTTTGAGAGATATATGTGATTAAGAGAACTTGGTCACCCGCTAAAGGAATCTTAACAGATTTACGTTTCTCATTAAGGGAGTATGACACTCGATAAAATTAGTGGGAGAAACTATTTATTTAAAGACCATATTTAAATAGTTATGCATTTTTCATAAACTAGCAATCTTACTTTATGTGCTATTTATTTCCTGCAGTCTGTTTATTATGGCTTCAATTTCAAACCCCATCGCCTGTACCCTTGATAAGAATGCTTTAACTGGACCAAACTTCCCTGATTGGTTCCGCAATCTAAAGATTATTTTAAGTTTGGAAAAGATAGAATATGTTCTGGATAAATCCCCTCCCGCTCTTCTTCCTGAAACTGCAACCGAGGAAGAACAAGAAACATATGAGCTCTGGGTTGAACATCACTTGAGAGCAAAAGCTTATATCCTTACTTCAATGTCAAATGAACTGCAAAAGCAACATGAGAAGATGTCTCATGCTGCTAGTATGATTCTGAACTTGAAAGAGTTATATGATGAACAAAGTGATGTTGCTAGATATGAATTGTAACATCCCGATCCCTCTCGAGACCGGAAGTTCTAACTATCAATCTAATCGCAACCCAATTCCAAACCCGGGCATAATTTTTAGGGAAAATGGATGGAGTCTCCCTTGTTTCTAGGCAAAATGCAAACCTGTGACAGCATATAAGTGGACCAGCACCGTGTCCAACCATTCACAATTCCTCAAGGCCATCCGAGCCTCGATTCTCAACAATTAAACACAACAAGTATATATACAATTCCAAGTACCCAGACTATTCTAACTCTTTCCTTTAGACAATACAAACATGCATTGAATCCAGAACTTACTAACCTATACATAAAACTTAAATGACTTTTCTTTACACATTGATTATATACATCTCATGAAAGTAAATCTTTACATCTTTGACAACTCAAGCCACATAGCACGCAAGGCAACTCTTCAAGCACGATCTATCACATAACCACGAACTTTCCAGCTAACATGGTATTTCCTGAAATATGGTGGTGAGGAGTAAGTATACACAACACGTATACTCAGTGAGGGCGGAACATATATCGAGGTGGAGAGAAAAAAGATCGTGCAATGCAAATAAGACAGTTAAATAATATAACCGACAAGTAAAGCAATCAATATAACAACAATACAATAAACAATTAATAAAAGCATTAACACAACAGTTCAAAGCTATACCATACTTTGAAGGCTATGGTTCACTCATACGAGCAATGTACCATTTCACAAGCGATACATCAATCTCGAGCTTGATGTTGACAACGATGACAATAAGCGCGCAACCACCTTATAACTTCCACTGGGTGTACTCCGGATGTACCCCGACACATCTACCACCCAAATCTCCCAGGGCCGCACCCTTAGCGAGAATGGGAATAGGACACGGAGCTAGAGCAAACCAACCCTGGCAGCCCGAGACTGCCCAGAGAGGCTCATCACTCACGCGCCTGACACTATGCAATGCAATACGAGATACAAGCAATAAACGAGCGATAACGCAAAAGTACATATTAGAGGCGATATACGAGATATCAAGCATTTACAATCAATATTAGCATTCAATTAACTTTTCAAGCATGATTATCATTAATATTAACAATAACATCAATTAAACAAGTAATAGCAATTCAAACACGAAAACGACAAATATCACTATTCAATCTCTAACTTCCAAAGGCAATTACAAGCAAACGAGCTACAAGATTGGAAAACCATCTTCACTACCCTCCTCCAGGCACTACAAGGCACGTTTCTATGGCACGAAACCTCACTTTCCCAACCAAAGCCCGAAAGTCCACCTACTGCGTTTGAACTACAGCTATGTTAACTGGACACTCAATCAATGCCACAACAGCGCCAAAAGTGCTTCCATGCCCTCAATAGCAAAACCCCCAACTCAATTCTAGCACGGTCAACACTTGGTCAAATGACCCCTTTACGTTTCTTTGTCTAATTTCCATTTTTAACAAAGGTCGGTTCATTTTTATTGCACATTTTATTTTTCTAACATTAATGGCACCTAACCAAATCAAGAAATCGCAATTCGGATCAAAATCCAAAAATCTAGGGTTTTACTATTCAAAAACACTATTCATTATTCTTCCCCAATTTCAATTACGCAATTTCAGCCGTAAAAATTGCTAAATAACTAATAAGCAATGCTCTACGAATCCTAAGGAAGTTATTTCAAGCATTAACAGACATTATAACGCGATAAATATCAAATCTGAAAATTTGAAACAAAAATCAAATTCAAATAAAAATGCACAAAAACGTGAAAACCCTCATAGAGATTGAAGAGGAAGGCTTGCAAGGACCCGAGCCACGATCCCTGAGCAATTCCATGCAAGATTGCACAAGAAAAATGGAAGCAAAATTCTTTTTTTTTCTTTGGGAGTTTCGGCCAAGGGAGGGATACAAAGGGAATTTTGGATTTTGTTTTGTTTTGATTTTTGCCTTGTTTTATTTATAAAAGATGACAAAGGGCATTTTGGTCTTTTTGCAAAGTCAAGCTTAAGTGAAAATATGGTCAAACAAGCTCATTTAATTAGCATTTAGTCTAATTCAAGTTAAAACAATTCAATTCAATAAAAATCAACTAAAAACTAGTTAAATTAAACTATAAGCACTATTCACGAAACCCGAGAAATATTCCTCTAACTTTCATTTTCAATGCGATACGATCAAGCGGTCAACAAACGATTACTATAAGTATGGTAAATAATAATATCAAAATATAATTTTTGAAAAGTAGAATAGTAGAATAGTTTAAAACCTACTCCGCCTCGGAGTTACTTTTCCATTTTGTTGAAAATAAAGTAATTTAAGTGCAAGAAAATAAATTCGAGTTTTGAAAACAATCAAAATAGTTAATACTCATTTAAAATAATTAATGTAAGTATTACTGAAATACTTTTAAAAAGAAATATGAAATCAATGCAAAATGAATAAACTAAGTTAAACAATCGATTAAATGCATCTAAATGCCATTAAATGCGTGACGGGTTCGAGGTATCACATCCTTCCCCCTTAAAACAATTGCGTCCTCGCAATTCTTCTTCCAATAGGACTCAGCATGACTTGAAATCCAACTCTAACCATTCTTCATTGGTTGCTGTGCAAGACACTGAATAAGATACTCGTAGGAAAACCCAAATAGAAATCCCAACCAAGAATGCCGAAAAATGCCAACTAAAGACTGAAGCAGGGATATTGTAGATAAAATTAACATCACATATTAATGACAAGAAGAATGCCGAAGAAATACCCCACATACAAATCTCCAGTAGAAGTTCAACAAGTACCAAATAAGGAAGTCAAAGAATAGCCAGAGTAGATGCAGCACATATAAGACCAAACTCCAAGACCTCATCACCATTTGCCGAGTGCAAACTTTATACAACTTACCACCAAGAAAGCCTAAAGTATTCGACAGCATAACGTAAGCAATATGAGATAATAAGTCTGAACAGGATTCCAAGTGTAAGATTTCCAATAGTGCCAACAAGGAAAATACTAGTAGAATGCCCACTAAGAATTCCAAGAATACCATAAGTAGTACTATACAATAAGTGTGATAAGAATTCCAAATACCAAACCTACTGAGGAACACTAAAGAAAATACCCGAAACAATGCTCCAGTAAGAAAGTACCAAGGATTTGCCCAATAAGTAAGTACTAGATAAATGACCACTAAGAATTCTATAGAATGCCATTGAAGAATTTCCAAACAGGGATACCAGTAGCACACCAATAAAGACCGAGACACATATACCATAGATAATACCATGCAGTAAGTCCGATTGAAAACCCAATAGCCAAGTCTACCAAGAAGTGCCAACAGAAGTTTCCAAAGAATATCCAATAAGAAAACCAAAGAATGCGCTAGAGAACAACCAAATAGAACCCCAAAAGAAAGCTACTCTTTCACAACTGTTAAGCACAGAGGAGGACCTTAGAGATTCGCCAATAACTGAGCTCCAAAAGCAAACACCAACTCCCAAATAAAGGCTAGTCAAATACTGTTCATTCCTGTCAATCCATATAACTTCTCTTCGGGGGTGGAAGAAGTCTTTCTTACCATTTCAACTGGACATGTATGAATGCCAAGATATCACATTTATACATATATGCCTTAATCTATTATGCAAGCATGTTTGTAAAACAGTTTATAAAATAGTTTATTCAACAAAGTCACTCAAGCACGACAATCAAGTCAAGCACAACATAATCAATTCAAATCACGGCACAACCAATTCAAGACATTCCAATACACACATTACAAGCAATACTTCAAGCAAATAACAATTCACGAGGTCGATTCGATTCACGATGCCAATTCGATACACAAGTAGTCACTTCACTTCACGTAACACACCTTTAACACATATCACAGAACTATATCACATAGGTGCACACATTCAATTTAAGACACAAAATCTCACATACAGGCACACATTTTCAAAACTCACTTAACAAGCACACATCCAAGGGTTACTACCCGACAGACTGAGAGCCCTATCTCGGCTTATGAGCTAAACAAGCTCTGATACCATTTGTAACACCCCGATCCGTCTCGAGACCGGAAGTTCTAACTATCAATCTAATCGCAACCCAATTCTAAACTCGGGCATAATTTTTAGGGAAAACGGTCGGAGTCTCCCTTGTTTCTAGGCAAAATGCAAACCTGTGACAACATATAAGTGGACCAGTACCATGTCCAACCATTCACAATTCCTCAAGGCCATCCGAACCTCATTTGTAATACCCGAGCCCGGAATGTGAAAATTCCTTGTTTATTATTTTGAAAATTATATTTCCTTAAATTCTTTGAGAATTAATTGTTACTTTCTTGCCGTCGCAACGTGCATTGCATTTAGGGAGCGATAGCTAGAGAACGGTTTCTAGTCCTCAGCAAATAGTGAAACTAGTATTTAGATGACTTAAATTTTATATTTTAATTGTTGCTAGCTATAATTAATCTTTCCTTAGTTAAAATGGCTTCAAAGTGCACAAAAAATAGTCTAATTGACCAAAGTTTTAAGTTGTTTGACCTAGTGCTTTGACCATTTGACCAAGTCATCACTTAATAAGCTAAAACAAAGCAAAAAAAAAAAAAAAAAACAAGGCTGAAAAATCAGAGAGCAGGCCGTGAGCTTCAAAGGGAAAAAAAAAAACCTTTCAACTTCCAATAGTTCAATCTTCGCATGAGCTCGTGCGGGGTGGTTTCTGAGGTGACCAGCGTTGTTTTCCTAGCGACTAGGAGTGCCTAAGGTGAGGGAAGCATGTTATTTGCGCATTTAAATGTCAAGTGTATCAACTTTGTGATTTTTAGATTTTATCCGTAGATTGTTGTTTAAAGCATTTTTGATTCTTCTAGAATGTTCCTTGGCAATTGTAGAACGTGTATTTATAGCTTTTTAACATTTTCTGTGGTTAAATGTTGAGATTGTAATTTAAATTAGTTGTTGAATAGTGTTTTATGAATAGTAAACCCTTGAAACGATGAAGTTACTCCGTTATGCTGTCCGTTGATGTAGAAATGTGCTAGGTGTGCTAGAATGCCTAAATGCATAGTTTGTTTGGGTTGCGTAATGGAAAAAATGGGAATTAAGCCTTGGTGAAAGTCGGGGTCGTTTAGGTCGAGTTTGACATTTTCTCATTTTGCGTGTTGGCATTGTTTCGGGAGGCCATGGAAGCACTTTTGGTGCGATTATGGCATTGGTTGGGTGCTTGGTTGATATAGTTGTAGTTCAAACGAGCAAAGGGGGAAATCGGGACTTTGCGTGAATTCTAGGGTTAAGTAGGGTTTCGAGGTCTTTAGACGTGCCTTATGGTGACCTAGGAGGATTGGCGAAGTCGGTTTCCAGAACTCGTGGCTCGTTTGGAAATGGTAGTGTTTTGATAGTTGGGGCCGATTTTTGTTTTTGCTTGTTTTCTTGATTTTATGCCTATAGAATGCTTAGGGTTGCTTGAAATAATTGTTTGAATTGATTTAGATTGAAATGCTTATCAATTGTTGCTATTGCGTGTGAGAGTAACCTACTTTGTTATTCTCCCACGTGTGGCTTTATCGCTTGTTATCGCCTTGTATCGAGTCTTGCATTGCATAGTGTCTCGCGCGTGAGTGATGGGCTTCTCTGGGTAGCCTCGGGTTGCCAGTGTTGGTTGCTCTAGCTCCGCTGCTATTCCCTCTTCTCGCTTGGGTTGCCTCCCAGGGAGTTTTGGGTCATAGGTTGATGGATACTTCTGGGGTATTCTAAACTGGTGTTATAAGGTGGTTTGGGCCGGCGCGTCGTCATCGAATTCGTGTTTGAAAGTTGCTCATGAAAAGAGTATCGTATCCTTTGAATGAGTGTTTACAGCTTTAAATACTTGCCTTGCTTTATTGATGGCTTTATTATATCTCTGTATGATATTTGTATGCATTGCTTGGCTAATTGCATTGCATACTCCTTTCATCTCCGTCCTTGAGACCAATTGCCCTCGCTGAGCAATAGTTTTTGCTCATTCCTCTCTATACTATATTTTTACAGGAGTAGTTGAAGCAGACCCTCTTGAGGTAATTGAGGAGGAGGAACAGGTGGAGGTGTTCCTGTGATAGCACTTCTTTGCTTTGCTGGTGGTTGGTTACCAGATTTTGTGCGAGCCTTGCTTGATATGCTTAATGCTTGGTCGTCGCTTAATTTTGAGGCTTGTAGCCTTGTATGTATTTTCTAGTTTGAGGCATCTACGGTCTTATGTTGTATAAGTTGAAAGAATGTAAAGTTGTAAACTTATACTCTTGTGACCAGTAAGGTAATGCATGCTAATGGAATTGATTAGTGGCATAAATACTTGTGTAGTATGCATATCATTTTTGGGTTGCAAAGTTGGTTAACAAGAAATGTATGTTTCGAAGAAGTTGGCTTGTTTGAATTGTTTTATGGCTTTCGCAAGTATTATGATGATTTTAGGGTTTTCGGATCGTCCGCGGTACAGAGGAGACTCCGTCCGTGTGTTGGGTCCGGGCTTGGCCTTTTGCGGGGTCAGGTCAGGGCGTGACATCTTTAGGTGGTATCAGAGCATGATAGTCTTGCATGAGCCGAGATATGTTTCTCGGTCTATGGGGTAAAGGTCCAAAATGCTAGAATGTCATTGTATGATTGTTAAGTAGAAAGAAAGTGTTATAGCATGACTTTGTGAACTTGGAGTGCTTATGTGTTTAAAGTGAATTAGTTTGGCATGTCAAACTTGTATTATGTGAATTGCGTGTTAGAATATTTGATTGTTATTGACTTGAGTGTTATCTAATCTTATGTGCTATATTTCTGTCTATAAACTGCTTTTAAATGTTGCCAGCTATTGTGAATTGCTACTATGCCGCCACGTCGTGGTACTCAAGGTATATGGTCGGATGAAGAGGCAGCAGAACAGGGTCAGCAACCGTTGCCTGAGCAGTTTATGGCTACCATGACTACAGCGGTTGACCGGATTACACATGTGCTGCATGAGCAGAGGTAGGACAGGAATAATCCCCAAGGAAATCAAGCTAATCCTGGTGGACAGGGGTATAGAGTTGAGAATAATCAGTTAGAGAAATTTATGAGGCACGAGCCGGGAAAGTTCTTCGGAGAGCCGGATGATGAGGCAACCGAGAGATGGATTAATCGTGTTGAGAAAATTTTCACCGCTTTGAGGTACACTGATGATGCAAGAATAGATTATGCGTCATTCCTGTTTGAGGGTGATGCAGGGCAGTGGTGGAGTACTATCAGGATGAGGTGGGATTGTGAGGATGTTCTACATTTATGGGATGATTTTGTGAGTGAGTTTCGGGACAAGTATATTCCCGAGATGGCTATGGAAAGGAGGGAAGACGAGTTTGTGGCCTTGAAGCAGGGAAATATGACTGTTGCACAGTACGAGGCTAGGTTTGTTAGCCTGTCGAGGTATATGCCCGAGGTGGTACGGCCGGCTAGGAGGATGATTCATAGGTTTGTTCGTGGGCTGAGAATGGACATACAGCTACATTTGACTAGGCAGACCTACACTACTTTTCCCGAGGCATTTTAGGCAGCCTCGAAGTTTGAGAAATGGAAGGCTGAGATGTTAGCTGAGAGCAGTCAGCCGAGTAAGAAGCAGTATTTGGGCCAGAGCAGCCAGAGTCAGCCGAGGCAGTATCAGACTTCTACGCAGGTTCCTCAGCAACGTCCGTATCAGCCACATCAGTAGATTCAGGCTAGGCCAGCTGTGACTAGACCCCAGCAGGGAGGTACAGTTCCTCCTACCAGAGCCCCAGCACCTACGGGAAACACTGTTGTAAGACAAAATCAGCAGTGCAACTATTGTAATCGATCGGGGCATATTGAGGCTAATTGCTGGAGGAAGAGTGGTAAGTGCACAGGCTGTGGAAGCGATGATCATAGGGTGAGAGATTGCCCTAAGTATAACAATGTTCAGGGTCGTACTGGAGGCCAAGGTGTGCAGAATAGGGCTGCAGGTGCACGTCCAGCACAGAGGGTTCAGGCTAGGGTCTTTGCACTGGATGCAGAGGAGCTACCCGATACTACAGCTATAGTGGAAGGTACCTTTCTTCTCAATACTCAGCCAGTTAAAGTTTTGATTGATCCCGGAGCTACACATTCGTTTATAACTCCTGCATGTGCACGATCTGTGAATGTTTGCATTGATAAATTGCCGCATGAAGTTGAAGTTAGTACGCCTTTGGGTGCAAAATTTGTTACTGAGTCTATTTGCAAATCTTGTGATATATGCATTGAGAACCATAAATTTCCTGCTGATTTAATTATATTGCCATTCCGTGACTTTGAAATCATTTTGGGAATGGACTGGTTGGGAAAGTACTATGCTCAGTTGGATTGTAGAACAAAGATTGTTTATCTTCAGGTTCCTGACCTACCGGTACTAGAGATTGTTGGGAACTGCAGGGCTGCCCGAATTCCTCTTTTATCAGCGATCAAGACTTCTAAGTTGTTGAATAAGGGTTGTGAAGCTTACTTAGCTTATTTGATCAATTAGCCTACTGATAAGTTGAGTTTGAATGAGGTTCCGATTGTTAGAGACTTCCCTGGTGTATTTCCCGAGGAATTACCGGGTTTACTACCGGATAGGGAGATTGAGTTCGTGATTGATCTTGTGCCAGGCACTGCGCCAATTTCTAGGAGTCCTTATAGAATGGAATCGGCTGAACTTCAGGATTTAAAAATTCAGCTTCAGAATTTGCTTGAGAAAGGGTTTATACAACCTAGTTCTTTGCCGTGGGGCGCACCTGTGTTGTTTGTGAGAAAGAAAGACAGCACGCTACGGTTATGCATTGATTACAGGGGACTTAATCAAGTCACGATTAAGAATAAATACCCCTTGCCGTTGATTGAAGAATTGTTTGACCAGTTGCAGGGTGCAAGTGTTTACTCCAAATTTGATTTGAGACAGGGTTACTATCAACTTAGGATTCGGAGTGACGATATACCAAAGACGGCATTCAGGACTAGATATGGCCACTATGAATTTGTTGTGTTGCCGTTTGGATTGACGAATGCTCCAGCCACATTCATGGACTTGATGCAGAGAGTTTTCAGACCCTATCTTGATCAATTTGTCGTAATCTTTATTGACGACATTTTAGTGTACCCGAAGAATGAGGCTGAGCATGAGCAACACTTGAGGATTGTGCTACAGACTTTGCAGGAAAACAAGCTTTTTGCTAAATTCAGCAAGTGCGAGTTCTGGTTGAATCATATCTTTTCTAGGCCATATCATTTCAGATCGAGGAATTTCAGTGGACCCAACTAAAATTGAGGTTGTTTCATCTTGGAAGAGACCTGAGACGGTGTTAGAGATTCAGAGTTTTCTTGGATTGGCAGGTTACTACCGGAGGTTTGTTAAAGACTTTTCCAAAATTTCTGGGCCTTTGTGCCAGTTGACTCGGAAGAAAGTTGCTTACAACTGGGATGCCAAATGTGAATCCAGTTTTCAAGAATTGAAGAAGAGACTAACTACATCTCCTATACTAGCTTTACCTGAGAGAACATAGAACTTTGTTGTCTACAGTGATGCATCTAAGGAAGGTTTGGGGTGTGTTTTAATGCAGAATGGTAAGGTGATTGCCTATGCTTCTAGGAAGTTGAAACCTTATGAAGTCAATTACCCTACACATGATCTTGAGTTAGCTGCTGTTGTGTTTACTTTGAAGAAGTGGCGTCATTACTTGTGGGGTAGCAGATTTGAAATTTTTACTGACCACAAGAGTCTCAAGTATTTGTTTTCACAGAAGGATCTGAATATGAGGCAGCGAAGGTGGCTAGAGCTATTGAGTGGTTACAACTGTTCTATTAACTACGTGCCAGGTAAGGCAAATGTTGTTGCTGATGCTTTGAGCCGAAAGGCTACTGTCGCAAGCTTAATTATCAAGGATTGGGAGACTTTGGAAGAAATTTGTTCATGGAAGCCAAAAGCTACTGAGGTAGGGATTCGATTTGCTAGTTTGCAGATTCAGTCAGGGTTGCTAGCACAGATCAGAGAAGCTTAGAAGACTGATCCTCACATTTTGAAGATCCAAGAAAAAGATAAAGGGGGAGAGTCAGAGTTTAAATTACATGCAGATCGTATCTTCAGATTCAGGGACAGAGTATGTGTTCCTGGTGATCCGACTTTGAAGAATGAGATCCTGTCCGATGCACATAATTCGAGGTATACGATTCACCTGGGCAGTACTAAAATGTATAGAGACTTGAAACAACACTTCTGGTGGAACAATATGAAGAGGGAGATTGCTGGGTATGTCTGGATGTTTGACTTGTCAGAGGGTTAAAGTTGAGCATCAGAGGCCAGCCGGACTTCTACAGCCGTTGTCGATTCCGCAATGGAAGTGGGTACATATAACAATGGACTTTGTGACCGATCTTCCTAGATCTCTGAGACGATGTGATTCTGTTTGGGTTGTTGTGGACCGCTTGACTAAAGTTACACATTTTATTCCCGTGAACAAACATGATAGCCTTGATAAGCTAGTTGAACTTTATGTTGCTAATATTGTGAAATTGCATGGTGTGCCACAGAGTATAGTGTCAGATAGAGATCCCAGATTCAGATCTCTTTTTTGGCAGAAGTTGCAAGAGGCCCTGGGAACTAAGTTGAGCTTTAGTACTGCATATCATCCACAAACTGATGGCCAGTCTGAGAGAACTATCAGGATCTTGGAAGACATGCTTCGGGCATGTGTGCTAGACTTTGGGAAGAATTGGAAGAAGTTTTTGCCTCTAGCGGAGTTCGCCTACAACAATAGTTATCAATCTACTATAGGTATGGCTCCCTACGAGGCATTGTATGGTCGGAAATGCAGATCCCCGTTATATTGAGAAGAGGTTGGAGAAATGAGAACAGTTGATCCGACTGTTTTACCTGAGATGATTAAGATGGTAGATAATGTTCACCTTATTCGCCAGCGTATGCTTACAGCTCAGAGCCATCAGAAGAGTTATGCGGATAAGCACCGTCGAGATCTTGAGTTTGATTTGGGAGATTGGGTGTTTCTTAAGATTTCTCCTCGGAAGGGATTGATTCGGCACGGTAAGAGCGGGAAACTTAGTCCTAGGTATGTGGGTCCGTATGAGATCACCGAAAAGGTAGGTCCTTTGGCTTATCGATTAGCTTTGCCTCCGAGCTTGTCGAGACTGCATGTTGTGTTCCACGTGTCTATGTTAAAGAAATACCATACAGACCCTTCACATGTACTTGAACCAGAGCCTTTGCAGATTGAAGAGAAGTTGTCTTATGAAAAGAAACCGATTCGAATTGTGGATCGGAAAGTTCAGGAGCTTCGCAGAAAGAGTATTCCGTTAGTAAAGGTTCTGTGGAATCATCATGGGTTTGAGGAAGCAACTTGGGAAAGAGAGGACCAGGTTCGGAATCAGTATCCGGAGTTGTTTGTTGACCAGGTAAGAATTGCGTGGGCGCAATTGTTTTAAGGGGGAGAGGGTGTAATACCCGAGCCCGGAATGTGAAAATTTCTTGTTTATTATTTTGAAAATTATATTTCCTTAAATTCTTTGAGAATTAATTGTTACTTTCTTGCCGTCGCAATGTGCATTGCATTTAGGGAGCGATAGCTAGAGAACGGTTTCTAGTCCTCAGCAAATAGTGAAATTAGTATTTAGATGACTTAAATTTTATATTTTAATTGTTGCTAGCTATAATTAATCTTTCCTTAGTTAAAATGGCTTCAAAGTGCACAAAAAATAGTCTAATTGACCAAAGTTTTAAGTTGTTTGACCTAGTGCTTTGACCGTTGGTTACCAGATTTTGTGCGAGCCTTGCTTGATATGCTTAAAGCTTGGTCGTCGCTTAATTTTGAGGCTTGTAGCCTTGTATGTATTTTCTAGTTTGAGGCCTCTACGGTCTTATGTTGTATAGGTTGAAAGAATGTAAAGTTGTAAACTTATACTCTTGTGACTAGTAAGGTAATGCATGCTAATGGAATTGATTAGTGGCATAAATACTTGTGTAGTATGCATATCATTTTTGGGTTGCAAAGTTGGTTAACAAGAAATGTATGTTTCGAAGAAAGTTGGCTTGTTTGAATTGTTTTATGGCTTTCGCAAGTATTATGATGATTTTAGGGTTTTCGGATCGTCCGCGGTATAGAGGAGACTCCGTCCGTGTGTCGGGTCCGGGCTTGGCCTTTTGCGGGGTCGGGTCGGGGTGTGACATCGGTTCTCAACAATTAAACACAACAAGTATATATCCAATTCAAAGTACCCAGACTATTCTAACTCTTTCCTTTAGACAATACAAACATGCATTGAATCCAGAACTTACTAACCTATACATAAAACTTAAATGACTTTTCTTTAAACATTTATTATATACATCTCATGAAAGTAAATCTTTACATCTTTGACAACTCAAGCCACATAGCACGCAAGACAACTCTTCAAGCACGATCTATCACATAACCACGAACTTTCCAGCTAACATGGTATTTCCTGAAATGTGGTGGTGAGGAGTGAGTATACACTACACGTATACTCAGTGAATGCGGAACACATATCGAGGTGGAGAGAAAGAAGATCGTGTAATGCAAATAAGACAGTTAAACAATATAACCGACAAGTAAAGCAATCAATATAACAACAATACAATAAACAATTAATAAAAGCATTAACACAACCATTCAAATCTATACCACACTTTGAAGGCTATGGTTCACTCATACGAGCAATGTACCATTTCATGAGTGATACATCAATCTCGAGCTTGATGTTGACAATGATGACAATAAGCGCGCAACCACCTTATAACTTCCACTCGGTGTACTCCGGATGTACCCCGACACATCTACAACCCAAATCTCCCAGGGCGGCACCCCTAGCGAGAATGGGAATAAGACACAGAGCTAGAGCAAACCAACCGTGGCAGCCCGAGACTGCCCAAAGAGGCTCATCACTCACACGCCTTGTCACGCCCCGACCCAACCCCCAAGCTAAAGGTTAAGTCCGGACCCGACACACGGACAGAGTCTCCCCTGTACCGTGGACATTCTAAAAACCTGTAAACACTCAAACAAAGTCCCAACAATACAATACAAGCTTTTCTTAATTAAACATCAAAGTTCTAAGGCCATCCGAGCCTTATAGTACACAATAGTTCCAAAACACACAAGCATGCGAGAACTTATTATCAACATAGTTTTATAATCATGACATTCTAGGAAATCAATCAAGCATAATTGAAAGATCAAACATTTCTACTTTAAGCCATTCACTCCCAAGCAAGCAAAGCGAATAGAAGTAGATCATAAGTTATTACAGTACATAGGCTTTCAAAGCTACAACACAACCAACTAGTCTTCAACTTATACAACAAGCATATACATAGCCCTTAGGCTACAAAATAGTACATAAGATAATCAGATGAATCTTCCACATAGCAGCAAATTCATTAACCACCTCAAGCTATCAGGCACGGCAACTAAGGTAAAGGCTCAATCTGAACTTCTTCTTCCTCAACTAACTCAACAAGCTGGGGATCACCCTCAGCGTCTCCTAAAACAGATATCGAGGTATGAGCAACCACTGTTGCCCAGTGAGGGATATAGTCCCAGGGCGTGCAATGCAACAGATAATACAGTTACACAACAATAACACTTAAACAATTAAAGAAACAATGATAACTTAAATAACCACACATTTAAAAGGATATGTTTCACACAATCCCCTATACACCAATCTTCACAGGTCTTCAATCACGATCCACGAACCACAAGCACGATCACGATAAGCCGGCATAACCCCAAACACTCCAGTGGGTGTACTCCGGATGTACCCCGATAAGCCTACGACCCAACATCCCCTGGCAATCTCCGGACCAGGCGAATGAGGGACTAGGGCACGGAGTTTGAATATCCATCGGCAAGCCCTCTGCCGCCCAGCCGATATTCAACACATCTGCCCTTGACACTATGGTTGCGCAACCACTATGCAATGCACTTAACGATGGCAAGTTAATAGCAATAATATAAGCATTAACACATATGAGGATCAACAAAGTAGGTTGACCTCGAGGCAATTAGCATAGAAGCAATTATATAAGCTAATAAGCAGTTTTACAAAGGGACATTTACAAAATAACCATAGAATTATACCAAAAGCTCCAAATCAACTTAATATCACATATAAACACTCAAGAAGTCATGTCGTGGGTTTAGAAGTGTGAGACAACCGAAATTGCACTTAAACCCCTTTATTTTACAAACTATTTCTTTTCCAAACCAAAGTTAATGATTTCATTTTCAAAGGAAACTCTCCCAACCTTCTAACTAACCCTCAACGTACCCTCTCAACCCTCTAACTCATTCAAATGCCTGCGATTACCCCGAAAGCCCCAAATTCCCTCTTATGGCTTTAAACTACACATACATCGTCTGGGCTTCAAACAAGGGATATCAAGGCTTCTATAGCACCTAGGTAACTTAAGGATACTAGAATTGAAGCCCGAATCCACCCGGATTCGCATTAACCCCAAAAGCCCCAAGTTAAAGTCGGCTATTTTCCATTTTAAGCGATTTAAGGACAATGCAAGTGCACGGGGCTATTAGGTTACCTTCACTAGCACCTAAGGCATCTATTAGAAGCATTGAATCAAGCTAATTCGAGCAATTACGCAAAACCCTAGAAAAACGTCACTATTCATCCTAAAAATCAAACTAACGATTCTAACCATTTAAATTGCGAAACGGTGGCTCAAATATGTTCTCTAGCATTCATATACATGGTATAATAGCATATATAACTAATACAATGGCATTTGATCACATTTTCAACAAATCAAGAAAAGAGCAACTATTTATAAATGCAAAAATAAGCCGTGAAATCCCTCACCACTACGCGTAGGAACACCTAGGAGGCTTGAAGACACCCTAATCCACTTGCTCAAGGCTTGGGAGGGCTTGATTTGGAGAGTTGATGAGCAAAATCTTTTTTTTTCTTCTTCTCCTTGCTCTCGGCCCAGCTACAGTGTTCTGCACCCTTTTTTTTCCTTTGTTTTGTGTTTTATGAGCCTTAGTTGATATTTAAGGTGTTTAGTTGGGTGGGGTCAAGCTTGGGTGTTTAAGTGGCTTCTAAAATGCGCGTTGAAAGCTTAGAAACGAGCCTAAGGTGTGACACAAAGGCTAACTAATTAAATCTATAAAGTTATTACGTAACACTATTCATTCAACCACTAAAAACATTTTCTAAACGAGCTATCCTATCGCCTCTAGTTCAAACGCACATTTTTCCCACTGCTTTAATAATTAATATGATTTAATAAAAATGTTAATTAACTAATAGAATGCAGTTTAAAAATGGAGTGAATAGTAACCTAAGAAGACAGTTAATAAGACATAGAAAGAGATGCGCAAACAAAGGATGCAACAGTAATTAAATGCATGGCTAAATCTCGGGCGTCACACGCCTGACACTATGCAATGCAATACGAGATACAAGCAATAAACGAGCGATAACACAAAAGTACAGATTAGTGGCGATATACGAGATATCAAGCATTTACAATCAATATTAGCATTCAATTAACTTTTCAAGCATGATTATCATTAATATCAACAATAACATCAATTAAACAAGTAATAGCAATTCAGACACGAAAACGACAAATATTACTATTCAATCTCTAACTTCCAAAGGCAATTACGAGCAAACGAGCTATAAGATTGGAAAACTGTCTTCACTACCCTCCTCCAGGCACTACAAGGCACATTTTTATGGCACAAAACCTCACTTTCCCAACCGAAGCCCGAAAGTCTACCTACTGCGTTTGAACTACAACTATGTTAACCGGACACTCAATCAACACCACAACAGCGCCAAAAGTGCTTCCATGCCCTCAATAGCAAAACCCCTAACTTAATTCGAGCACGGTCAACACTTGGTCAAACGGCCCCTTTACGTTTCTTTGTCTAATTTCAAATTTTAACAAAGGCCGGTCCATTTTTATTGCACATTTTATCTTTCTAACATTAATGGCACCTAACCAAATCAAGAAATCGCAATTCGGATAAAAATCCAAAAATCTAGGATTTTACTATTCAAAAACACTATTTATTATTCTTCTCCAATTTCAATTACGCAATTTCAGCCGTAAAAATTGCTAAATAACTAACAAGCAATGCTCTACGAACCCAAAGGAAGTTATTTCAAGCATTAACAGGCATTATAATGCGATAAATATCAAATCTGAAAATTTGAAACAAAAATCAAATTCAAATAAAAATGCACAAAAACGTGAAAACTGAAGGATCTTGTATATTTAGAGCTATGAACATCATCTTGCTAAGAATCGAGCGGAAGCGAAAACATGACATTCAAATTTTTCAGGAATTCAAAGCAAATGTTCATATGAAACTCTAATATTGATATCATGTGATTAACATATGCAAAAACATATATATAGCAAATATATATATTGACAAGTGATAAAAGTAGGAGATACCTCTTGTAGACAACTCATAGGAGGCATGAATCTGAAATTTTATATCACTTGATGGAAGACACCATCCTTTGAAAGCACAAGAGCTCTAGTCCGTCCACACGAGCAAAGAATGGTTTCTCCACCTTCATGGTTGTTTTGTGCTAGATCTACCACGGAAGATTTATAAGCTTGATTGCAAAGAAAAAAAACAAAACCATTTCCTTCTTCTTGTATCTAATATGTCTGCGTTTTTCCTTTATTTTTCAGCCATGGAGGTTTTTCTCTTTCAAGAGTTGAAGAAGATTTTTCTTCTTCTCTTTCTTGTTTTTATTTTTCTGAAATCAGCTATGGAGGCTTAGCACTTTTTTGTGTTTTTCATCCGTGTATGCATGGAGAGAGAGAGAGGAAGACTACTCTTAGCTCACATGAAAACAAAAGACAAGCCTTGTCATCTTTTGTTTCTTTTCCCTACTTTCCTCATTGTTGTTCCATCTTTTAAACAAAAGAGAAGACAACTTTCTCAAATCTTGGTTGTATTGTCTAGCTTTTGTTGAAAGAAAAAACATACACACATATATATATCATATATTGTGTAGTATTTTTCCACTAATGTAATAATATACATATATATACATCATATGTATATTGGGTAGTATTCTTCTACTCATTTAATAATATACATATATATACATCATATGTATATTGTGTAGTATTCTTTCACTAAGACATTTAAATATTCAACCTAATCACCATTAGTTGAAATTATGAAAACAACTTTTTCATATTTCCACATTTAGCCCCAACACTTAATAATAATTGCATATTGACCACAATAACTTTCAAAGGTCAATCATACCATTGTTAACTCCTTAACAATTCAAGAGAAACAAAATACTATTGTTAACACTTTAACAATTCAAGAGAAAACTAATTGCAATTGTTAACAGTTTAACAACTCAAGAAAAACTAAATCAAGCTCAATAGGAAAAACATTCGTCGTGCTCTATTGTGTGTGACTTTCTAGATTCACCGCTATATAGCACTGAAGAAACATTGAACACTTTCAATGTTCATCAAACTATTCGATTTGCTTAGAGAATATCTCCCGTCATTCTCAAAACACCTTCAGAGTTCTTGAGTGACGTTCTAGCTACTAACGTATCAAAGACAGTTTATAAAGCAATGAAGTCTTATTCAAGTGAATCTATTTATGGTCGCCGATTATCGTGCAATCCAATCCTTCCATTAATTGTCCCGTCGAGCAAGAACCATGATTCGATTAAGTTTATAAACTCGATACCATGCATAGATCTAATTGGTGTAATGAGAGACGACACATGGAAAACCCATTTTCCATCATTCATATCTCGGCCAAGGATTTCCTCATTAAACAACCAAGTTTAGATCGCATAGGACATCGCCTCACGCTGGAGGTTAATGGATCCTATCTTGACTACTACATGTCAATCACTATACCGAACGAATGAAACTGCGAGAGAACGCATCTTATCTCGTTTGTCGAAACAATCATTGTCCAAACGCTAGAATCAAACCCCAATATAGATGACAGCCGTAATGTCTCAAGTCTAAGGATTATATGCACAATCACAACGAATAACAAATTATTAATCTGAAGTCATATATTTTGTTATTCATGTCACATTCAGTGATCTATTCAACTAATAGTCACCCACATGTTTGTTAATCGCATCCCTATACTGTTATGGCACGTGGCTTACCATCATTTATCATTAACATCCATATGTTAATCAAAGGTAACAACACATGTGATAGTCCGTAATAGATTATCGAAGTCCCGATCAAATAATCTAAGGTCTATGAATACTTTAAGTATTTATCATATTAAGGAAATACGCCAACATATTCTAAACGCTTTTAGAATACATTCCTATAATGAAAATACTAGGGACTCATTCATACACATAAAAGAAGGAGAATATGAATGTGCTAATTATGTCAATATGAAAACACACATATATAGACATAGATGCCATAATGTACAAGTTAATGTCAAAATGCTTAAATATATGTCATCCAAATATGTAGCATTAGGGCATATTTCTAACAATCTCCCACTTACACTAATGCTATGTTACATAGTATTAGCACAACATACAATGATATCGAATATCCATCTTCTCATAACGAGGAACTAGCTGTGACAGATTCATAGCTACGATTAGTGGGTTAGCTACATCGAGAGACGTGGCTGTTTTTGCAAAGACATATCTCAATATGATAATTGGCTACAGATACAATGCATGAAGATGAAAACACTTTTCCAAATGTTTGGACATACAGTGAGATCTGGGTTCCATAAGCTTGTGCAGTAGCTCCGTATTAGTCATAACACAAAAGCATCACAACTTAACGGTGGGAACCATAACCAACTCGTATGATTTCTTCAATCCAAACAACTTCTTTCGTAATATTACATATCACAAAAGACATGAGTTATGTAATAGAATCTACAGTTTGTTCAGAACCTTTCTAACTTACTGAGCTCCCACTACAAATAAACATGAACCCTAACATAGACATTCTATTATAAGTTTCAGATTAAGAATCTGAACTAGTAAATCCGTCACTACAAAATTTACCTCATCCATTAACTAAAATATATCTTTAGTGCTTCCCAAGTACTTAAGAATAGATTTCAATTCTATCAACCATTCCGAAACCTGGATTGGACTGATATTTACTCGTAACAATTTACAATTTATGCAATATCAAGTCTTGTACATAGTATAACAAATATGAAGTTACTATAACTTTGAATACAAATTTGATATGCAACTAGAGTTTCTTGAACACTTTCAAAAATACTCTTATGTACAATCTCAGGAATATGCCGAGTAATCTATTTGTACTATCATTATAGCTACAAATTCACAAGATACGAACGACAAGTTCTAAATGGAAAGCATTTAATATTACTAGACTATAATTAATATCACAACAGATATATCATCAACTATGATATTGAAGTCATCATTATTGCAATCATAGAAAAGTGGATGCGCTCCCACTATTCTTTTGCAATCACAAGGTTCATCTACATTTTAAATGAAATCTAACTCTTTAATCTCATTTGAAATGAGTGAAACATTTCCAAGGAATTCACTTAAA
This sequence comes from Ehretia macrophylla, assembly GCA_037974665.1. Taxonomy (NCBI): domain Eukaryota; kingdom Viridiplantae; phylum Streptophyta; class Magnoliopsida; order Boraginales; family Ehretiaceae; genus Ehretia; species Ehretia macrophylla. The sequence goes on from CM075766.1 coordinate 4,226,192, forward strand.
AATTCACAAGTGGATTTATCAAGTATGCACATATTACTCATATCAATAGATCAGAAATATCAATATAGTAATACAATGTGCTATAATGACTAGCATAATACAACGAGACTAAAGCACAATAATTGGTAAAAGGACTTCATCATAGCTAACACTTTGGCTTTGATGATATCTTTTAGAAACCAATATAGCTATAAAAGGTCATTACCTTTTTTCTATTAACTTCAACCTTTATCTCGGAGATCAATATCCAGATTAAGCTAAAGTATATGGAGTCTCATTATTATGCTTTGCATTATATAGTTTCTTGGAGTCGTTATCAAATATACTGTTTCTTTGTAAATCATAGGATCAACTAATTGATAATTATCTCAAATTCACAAACAACGTTTGTGCATCCCAAAAGGATATCCATATATTCCTTTTAAGTATGAAATACACTACTAGATTTGCAAAGATATTGTGTGATGACTCATCACGGACCTTATTGAATAGATTCATTACTTTGGTCTAGGTGATTTTATAGCTTTAGAGGATACATCCTCAATTTCTATTTTATTATAAAGTAACATCTTCTTGAACAAAACCTTTTCTTCAAGAAAGATTGCAATATAATAGATCAATATACATTGATCACTAAATAGAAATTATATCCTACAAAACTAGGATATACTATAAAATTACCTTTAACCAAAACTCCCACTAGTCCTTTAAAAAACTTTTCAATAAAAGTAGGACAAACTAAAATTAATACATTTAATACTTGGTTGACATCCAACTTATATCAAATATAAGGTTCTAGCAATAGTAGGCAGTTACTAGTCAATATAATATTAAATTAAGGAAAGCATGACCCACAAATAAATAGAATGATTAGTCAAACTAATCAGCAACTTTACTACGTCCAACAAAGCATGGTTTCTTCACTAAGAAAACCCTATTTATTTGTGGTACACCGGGCATTATTAATTTCGATACTATATCAAAATTTTAGGATACTCAAATAAAATAGTACTTAAGTATTTTGCCTTCATGATCTAATCATAAGACACTAATACATTTTTCTATACGAGCCTATTCTTAAATAGCTCTAAATACATCAACATATACTAATCCAAATAAGCTAGTAGTTTTAATCCTTTATCAAACAAAGGATGACTTGGTTACCTTTCCAATAAATAAGATGTATAAGTTGATCAAACCAACTTAATCATCATCTTATTTTTAGAAAAACCTAATCATGTAGAAACTATAATTAATTTGGATCATTTGAGTAATCTTAAAATTTGGTAGATGGTTATAACGGCTGTCAATATGTTTGCAATACATTCTTTCGTCCATATCAAGATAATAAAGACTACACCATAATGCGCTTTTACAAGCTTTAGGAATATACATTTTATTCCTAATATCATTTAGGTATAAACCTTAAAATACAAAATATGTCCAGAAGGCATCCAAACAAATTTTCTTTAGCTAACGCAACAACCTTTGTTTCATTTGCTAACACTTAAAACATTCCACACTTCCAAAAGCGCACTACTGAGATTAAGATTGTATCCTCGAACACATTTACTGATGTTTCACTAGAATCCATAAAGTAGTACCAATCACAATGAAAGAAGATTTATAATTCATAGTAGCTTTAAAACCTTGACATTCAAGCTATAAAGATACTTTGGATTAAAACCTCTTTTAATGTCCGGTTTTAAGGCTATGAAAATATCTTTTACACATGCCTATACAATCCTTAATTTTCTTCTTAGATATGTTCCCACTGGCTAGTAGAAATCATCTATTTTTGCCTTTCTTCTTTGCATTACCATTAACCAAAGAGGAAATACAAATATAAGAATGAATTTCATTTATATCTAATATCATGCATTAAATATGCTTACCATAAAATCATTTGCTAGTTTAGAATTATATTCTTTACATCTTGCATACCCTTATGCAAACTATGAAAGAATACAAATCCTTAGCATATTTAATTTGTTTTACTTATCAACCATAAGTACTACAACCTTTTATTTTGATACTTTATCAAGATAAAAATAACGGAGCATATAACTCTAAGACTTTATTAAGTTTCTAAGAACCATTCTTAAATGATAACGTTAATCAAAAAAGTTTGGTCCAGTTGCGCGATATAAAGTCTAGTTAATTAAAAACGACGGGTTCATTGTTGTAGCCATAAACGTATGCAGAAAATAAGATCGCTAGTTGACATAAACTTGTTAAAACATTTAATTTGGCCTTTAATTAAATGATACATCCCACTAATTTTATCGAATCTCACACTTCCTAAATGAGATCGTGAATCTAATTAAAGACTCATTAGTAGGTGACCATGATTCTCTTTAATATGAATACCCCTCAGCTTTGGTGCATTATTAGAATATATATACAAAGAGTTAGCAACGATTACTATCTATATCACTATATAGGATATGGCCATTTTGCCCCTAAATCACCGTAACCTCAGCTTTGGTGCATTATTGGAAACGTGATCTAGTTAGATTACACCCACTGTCACAGTGTTGTGACAATTTGAATCCCAGACCTCAGCTTTAGTGCGTTATTGGCCTCGTGATATTGGAACAACACAACATCACTATGCTTGCTAGGTAAACATAATACTTTCATGGAATATGTCTTCCTACCTTTGGTTTAGCCAAGACATACCCAATCGAGCAAATATAACCTAGGATAGTGGAGGGCAACGATAAACACTTTTACCACTTTACAATCTAATATGTTTGCACGTAGGAAGATTTTGAATTTAATTAGGTCTCACTTTGCACATTAGTTAATTTATAAGCATACATCACATATAAGCAAATAAATAAACATACATGCAAAATCATACATTATGGTGGATCATGGACTTGGACTATGAATTAAATCAAGACAAAAATAAAACCTAAATAAACACATCAACATGTCTTCTTTGGTCTGGTCTTCTTGAATTCTTCAAAGATCCAAAGCACCTCCAACTCCTTGAAAGTCTCCAATGGTCTTCTTGCAAACTTCTTGAAGAAATTACATACATTATGTCTCACTACAAATTTTTCTCAATTGCAAGAAAATAAAACGAGACTTATGTCTCAATTACATACTAATGAATGATATAATTAGTTACAACGCCATCTAATAAAATTACAACTAATTAACCATTCATTAACCAAGTCCATGATCAAATTCACCATTTATCATCCAACATCACAATGTAAGATAAAACTCATAAAGCATAGAATATGCATCATATACATAAATAATAAAGCTAAACAAGCAAGCTAACACAAACTAATGTATCCAATACATTAAATAAATAAAAGGCATATTTGCAATAAGTTTCATATCTTGAGATTTTAGCATCTCATGTTAAACAACACAAAAGAACTAGATAAAATCAATTTTAAGTCCATACTTGTTCAATGAGGCCCAATGCAAATCCTTTGTTAATTTTATGGCCCAATTTGAGTTCTAAGGCTTATATTAATCTTCACTAAGAAAAACAATCTCATCTAATCTTATTAGACTAAAGCCCACTGATTTTTAAGCCCATTGGACTTAACCAAAGTCAAACCAATTAGTCATGGCTTTTAATTTATGACCCGTCATAAATCTGCTGCACATATACCAATTGTTTTGACTCGTTTATCCTACCTAAAGTTCTCCAAAAATTCTGAAAATTTTCAGAGACGTATATCTTCGAGTGTAGATAGTTTTAGAATCAAACAAAACTCAATTCGGAGTTAAATTGACTGAGTTATTCCCTTCGGAACACAACTGCACAAACTGTCCAGCTTTACGCGAGAATCAGTGAACTTACTGATTTTGATTTTTTTGAAACCCTTAGCCACGAAATTAGGAGATGCATATTAGAGGATAAAATGTTATACTATCTTTATAGCATAACATATCCAAAAATCAGCCAAATCTAACAACATGTACTATGCCAAAACAGTTACGCAAAAACAGTGGACATAAATATTTTCAGAAATGTTGAAACTCTTTCCTTGTTCTTTTGTGCTCAAGACTTTAGAAACTTTAAGCAAACACATATGTAATCACATGAACATCAAGTCGTTGCTCTGATACCACTTGAAGGATCTTGTATATTTAGAGCTATGAACATCATCTTGCTAAGAATCGAGCGGAAGCGAAAACATGACATTCAAAATTTTCAGGAATTCAAAGCAAATGTTCATATGAAACTCTAATCTTGATATCATGTGATTAACATATGCAAAAACATATATATAGCAAATATATATATTGACAAGTGATAGAAGTAGGAGATACCTCTTGTAGACAACTCATAGGATGCATGAATCTGAAATTTTATATCACATGATGGAAGACACCATCCCTTGAAAGCACAAGAGCTCTAGTCCGTCCACACGAGGAAAGAATGGTTTCTCCACCTTCATGGTTGTTTTGTGCTAGATCTACCACGGAAGATTTATGAGCTTGATTGCGAAGAAAAAAGCAAAACCATTTCCTTCTTCTTGCATCTAATATGGCTGCGTTTTTCCTTTATTTTTCAGCCATGGAGGTTTTTCTCTTTCAAGAGTTGAAGAAGATTTTTCTTCTTCTCTTTCTTGTTTTTATTTTTCTGAAATCAGCTATGGAGGCTTAGCACTTTTTTGTGTTTTTCATCCGTGTACGCATGGAGAGAGAGAGAGAGGAAGACTACTCTTAGCTCACATGAAAACAAAAGACAAGCCTTGTCATCTTTTGTTTCTTTTCCCTACTTTCCTCATTGTTGTTCCCTCTTTTAAACAAAAGAGAACACAACTTTCTCAAATCTTGGTTGTGTTGTCTAGCTTTTGTTGAAAGAAAAAACATACACAGATATATATATATATATCATATATTGTGTAGTATTTTTCCACTAATATAATAATATACATATATATACATCATATGTATATTGGGTAGTATTCTTCTACTCATGTAATAATATACATATATATACATCATATGTATATTATGTAGTATTCTTTCACTAAGACATTTAAATATTCAACCTAATCACCATTAGTTGAAATTATGAAAACAACTTTTTCATATTTCCACATTTAGCCCCAACACTTAATAATAATTGCATATTGACCACAATAACTTTTAAAGGTCAATCACACCATTGTTAACTCCTTAACAATTCAAGAGAAACAAAATACTATTGTTAACACTTTAACAATTCAAGAGAAAACTAATTGCAATTGTTAACAGTTTAACAACTCAAGAAAAACTAAATCAAGCTCAATAGGAAAAATATTCGTCGTGCTCTATTGTGTGTGACTTTCTAGATTCACCGCTATATAGCACTGAAGAAACATTGAACACTTTCAATGTTCATCAAACTATTCGATTTGCTTAGAGAATATCTCCCGTCATTCTCAAAACACCTTCAGAGTTCTTGAGTGACGTTCTAGCTACTAACTTATCAAAGACAGTTTATAAAGCAATGAAGTCTTATTCAGGTGAATCTATTTATGGTCGCCGATTATCGTGCAATCCAATCCTTCCATTAATTGTCCCGTCGAGCAAGAACCATGATTCGATTAAGTTCATAAACTCGATACTATGCATAAATCTAATTGGTGTAATGAGAGACGACACATGGAAAACCCATTTTCCATCATTCATACCTCAACCAAGGATTTTCTCATTAAACAACCAAGTTTAGATCGCATAGGACATCGCCTCACGCTGGAGGTTAATGGATCCTATCTTGACTACTACCTGTCAATCACTATATCGAACGAATGAAACTGCGAGAGAACGCATCTTATCTCGTTTGTCGAAACAATCATTGTCCAAATGCTAGAATCAAACCCCAATATAGATGACAACCGTAATGTCTCAAGTCTAAGGATTACATGCACAATCACAACGATAACAAATTATTAATCTGAAGTCATGTAATTTGTTATTCACGTCACATTCAGTGATCTATTCAACTAATAGTCACCCACAGTTTGTTAATCGCATCCCTATACTGTTATGGCACGTGACTCACCATCCTTTATCATTAATATCCATATGTTAATCAAAGGTAACAACACATGTGATAGTCCGTAATAGATTATCGAAGTCCCGATCAAATAATCTAAGGTCTATGAATACTTTAAGTATTTATCATATTAAGGAAATACGCCAACATATTCTAAACGCTTTTAGAATACATTCCTATAATGAAAATACTAGGGACTCATTCATACACATAAAAGAAGGAGAATATGAATGTGCTAATTATGTCAATATGAAAACACACATATATAGACATAGATGCCATAATGTACAAGTTAATGTCAAAATGCTTAAATATATGTCAGCCAAATATGTAGCATTAGGGCATATTTCTAACAAAAACCCTCACAGAGATTGAAGAGGAAGGCTTGCAAGGACCTGAGCCACGATCCCCGAGCAATTCCATGCAAGATTGCCCAAGAAAAATGGAAGCAAAATTCTTTTTTTTTTTCTTTGGGAGTTTTGGCCAAGGGGAGGGGGGATACAAAGGGAATTTTGGGTTTTGTTTTGTTTTGATTTTTGCCTTGTTTTATTTATAAAAGATGACAAAGGGCATTTTGGTCTTTTTGCAAAGTCAAGCTTAAGTGAAAATATGGTCAAACAAGCTCATTTAATTAGCATTTAGTCTAATTCAAGTTAAAACAATGCAATTCAATAAAAATCAACTAAAAACTAGTTAAATTAAACTAGAAACACTATTCACAAAACCCGAGAAATATTCCTCTAACTTTCATTTTTAATGCGATACGATCAAGAGGTCAATAAACGATTACGATAAGTATGGAAAATAATAATATCAAAATATAATTTTTGAAAAGTAGAATAGTAGAATAGTTTAAAATCTACTCCGCCTCGGAGTTACTTTTCCATTTTGTTGAAAATAAAGTAATTTAAGTGCAAGAAAATAAATTCGAGTTTTGAAAACAATCAAAATAGTTAATACTCATTTAAAATAATCAATGTAAGTATTACTGAAATACTTTTAAAAAGAAATATGAAATCAATGCAAAATGAATAAACTAAGTTAAACAATCAATTAAATGCATCTACATGCCATTAAATGTGTTCCAGGTTTGGGGTATCACATGAACTGTCTAAAGAGTTATTCAGAGCTAGATTGGAAGAGGGTGGTGATGTCAGCAAACATTGTTATGAGATGATTAATCTGATTACTCAACTTGAGATGTTTGATTTTGACATGGACTATAAGTTGCACACGAATCTTATTTTGTAGTCTCTCCTACCTTCCTTCAATCAGTTCATTGTGAATTTTCAAATGAACAAACTCTTTGCTTCTTTGCCCGAGCTGGCCAATATGTTGACCACTGCGTAGTCACAGTTTAAGGGAAAGGGAAATGAGGATGTCCTCGTTGTTGCTTCTTCTTCTAGGTTTAAACCCAATAATAGAATAAAGAAGAAGAACAACAAGAGGAAGAAGGACATTCCTCCTAAGTCCACTGGAGGTATAAAGAAGAAAGCCATCCCGAAAGGGCAGTATTTCTACTGCAAGGTTGATGGCCACTAGAAAAGGAATTGTCCCTTGTACCTTCAAGAGTTGAAAGAGAAATGGACTGCTGCAACTGCACAAGGTACAATTTCTTATAGATCTGTGAATGAAGTTAATTTTTCAATTAGTCTACCTTATACATCTTGGATTTTAGATTCTGGCACTACAGCTCATGTTTGTATGTCCTTACAGAATCTAAATGACAAGATAACGCTTCAGAAGTGTGAGGTTGTGCTAAAGGTTGGTAATTGAGCAAGTGTTGTAGTCGTAGCCAAAGGAAAAGTTGATGTTTGTCTACCTACTGGTCATGTTTTATGTCTTTCTGATGTTCTGTATGTTCCAAGTGCTATTAGGAATATCATTTCGATTCCTAAACTTGTTTGTGAAAAATTTGAATTTTTGTTTGTGAACAAAATCTGTAATATTTATTTTGGCAATAAATATATTAGTTCAGCTACTTTGTTGAACGGACTTTACCATTTATATCTAAATGAATGTATGCATGCCACATCAACTTTCACTTAAAAAGAAAACCAATCTAAAGATATTAAGAATAATGCGAAACAATTATGGCACTTATGACTTAGCCATATTAACGTGAAACGATTAACATGGATGGTTCAAAATGAACTCATTGATTCATTGGGATCTGAACCCGGCCCTATATGTGAGTCTTGTATTCTCGAAAAAATGACCAAGTCACCTTTTGTTGAAAAATGATCAAGGGCCACTGAACTGTTAGCATTAATACATAGTGATGTATGCCAACCATTTAAAGAAATGGCTCACGGTGGTTATATCTACTTCATAACCTTTACCGATGATTATTCTCGGTATGGCTATGTGTACTTAATGAAGTACAAATCTAAGGCTTTTGAAAAATTCAAGCAATTTTAAGCTGAAGCAGAAAACCAAACGGGAAGAAGAGTTAAAACTCTACGATCTGATCGTGGAGGAGAATACTTAAGTACCAAGTTTCTTGAATATCTTAAACAAGAATAACTTCACAAACTACACCTGCTACCCCACAATTAAATGGAGTATCCGAACGTATAAATCGTACATTGATGGATATGGTACGATCTATGATCAGTTACACTGATCTTCCAATTTCTTTGTGGGGTCATACATTTCTTATGGCTATTTATTTGTTGAATAGGGCTCCAACTAAAGTTGTTCCTACTACACTGTATGAGATGTGGTTTGGTAGGAAACAAAGTCTCAATCACATTAGGATTCGGGCCTGCCCCGCTTATGTTAAGAAACTTAAGATGGATAAGTTGGAAGCTAGATCAGACAAATGGAGATTTGTGGGATATCCTAAGGAGACTAAAGGATATTATTTTTATTTTCCCAATGATCAAAGAATATCGATCAGTCGAGATGTCGTCTTTCTTGAAAAAGAGTTTGTTTAAGAAGGAGGCAATGGGAGGAAAATAATAATAGAAGAAGAGTCTTCTGAACCACAAACCGACCTAAATCCTGAACCAATTCAACAAGATCCAGAACCAGTCATCACACAAGGACCTCGTAGATCTAGTAGGGTATCCCGTCCTTTAGAAATATATGGTTATCTTCTTGAGGAGACACAAAGTTTGTTTGTGATAGGGGATAATGATCAAGTGGATGATCTAACAAGTTATAAGGAAGCGATGCGAGATATTGATTTTGATAATGGAGTCAGGCTATGCAAGTAGAAATTGATTCCATGTATTTAAACAACGTTTGGACCTTAGTTGATCTACCTGAATGTATTGTACCTATAGGTTGCAAATGGGTCTTCAAAAGGAAACTTGGAATTGATGGAAATGTAGAGACATATAAAGCAAGGCTGGTTGCAAAAGGTTTCCATCAAAAACAAGGAATTGATTATGACGAAACTTTTTCATCGGTAGCCATGCTTAAATCCATCTGAATCATGTTTGCTATTGTCGCACACTATGATTATGAGATCTAGAAAATGGATGTTAAAATTGCGTTCCTAAATGCCTATATTGAAGAAGATATCTATATGGAACAGCATGATGGTTTTAAATCCAAGGATAATCAAGTGTGTAAGCTTAAAAGATCGATCTATGGTCTAAAGCAAGCCTCTCGTTCTTGGAACATCAGATTTAATAATGAGATCAAAGAGATTGGTTTCATTAGAAATGATGATGAACCTTTTATATACAAGAAGATTAGTGGGAGCTCGACCACTTTTCTAATTCTGTATGTTGATGACATCTTGATTATGGGAAATGATATTGGATTGATGATGTCCACCAAAATCTGGTTAAACAACAAGTTCTCCATGAAAGATTTGGGAGAAGCCTCTTACATCTTAGGGATTCGTTTCTATAGAGATAGAGCGAAGAAGATGATTGGCTTGTCTCAAAGCTTGTACATAGATCGAATCTTGAAGAAATTCAAGATGAAAAATTCTATTACAGGACTTCTACCTATTAGGCAAGAAATTCATCTTTCAAAGAATAAGTCTCCTAAATCCGAAGAAGAAAGGCAACGTATGGATCATGTGCCTTATGCTTCAATTGTTGGCAGTCTCATGTATGCCATGCTATGTACACGGCTTGATATAGCATATGTTGTAAGTCTTGTGAGCAGATATCAGTCTGATCTAGGTGAAGAACACTGGATGGCAGTAAAACATATCCTTAAGTATTTGCGAAGGACTAAGGATCTTGCTCTAATATTTGGAGGAGGAGAACTCCAAGTAGATGGATACACAGACTCAGATTTTCAATCTGATGTGGATGACAGAAAGTCTACATCCGGTTTTGTGTTTGTTTGTAATTGAGGAGCAGTTAGTAGGAAAAGTTCCAAACAGTCAGTAACTACAAACTCTACTATAGAAGTTGAATATATTGCTGCATTTAATACATCAAAGGAAGCAGTTTGGATATATAAGTTCTTGTTAGAGCTAGAAGTGGTTCCGCTTATTGAGTTGCCGACACCGCTGTATTATGACAACAATGGAGCTATTGCACAAGCTAAGGAACCAAGATCTCATCAAAAATCCAAACACATTGAAAGACATTTCCATATCATTTGAGAAATAGTTGCTCGAAAGGTATATGCCTGTAGAAAGTTCCTACATTAGATAATGTAACTGACCCATTTACTAAACCCATGAGTCAATCGCAATTGGAACGTCATCTTGAAAAGATATGGATACGATACCATGTAGATACGCGCTGAGGGCTATTTTATAGCATTAGTGCAACTGGGAGATTGTTAGAGATATGCCCTAATGTTGTATAGTTAGATGACCTATATAGGGCATTTTGGTGTAAATCTGAATGGCATGTTATATGGATGTTCATATTCTTCGTTCAATTATATGAATATGTCCTTAATGTTTTTATGAGAAGAAATATATTTTTAAAGTGTTGAGAATACAACGACATATTTCTTTGACATAATAAACATTCAAAAGCATTCATAGTCCTTAGATTATTCGACCAGGACTATAATAATCAAATACGGACTATCATATGTAGTTACCTTTGATTAACATGGAGATGTTAATGATAAAGGGTAGCGAGCGTTGAGCTACAACAATATAAGGATGCGATTAACTCACATATGAGTGATTGTTAGTAGAACGAATCATTAAATGTGACCAGAGTGACAAACTACATGACTCTGGATTAATAGTTTGTCATTCATTGCAAATTATACAAATTAATCATTTGACTTGAGAAATTACGGTTGTCGGATATATTAGGGGCTAAATCTTGCGTTTGGACAAAACTCGCCTTTATCTAGGTGAGCAGCGACCTCTCGCAGTTTAGTCTTGTGATATAGAGACCGACAGGTAATTCTCAAGATAGGATCCGTTAACCTCCGATTGTGAGGCGATATCCTATGCGATCTAGTGTCGGTTGCTTGAAATGAGAAATCCTCGGCCAGGGTTGTTGAACGATGGAAATGTGTTTTTCCATAGATGTCATCTCTCATTCCACCAAATTAGATCTATGCATAGAATCGTTTAGTGGACTTAATCATTTCATAGTTCCTATAACGATCGAGATATTTTAACAGAAGGATCAAACTAAACACTAATTTGCTACTGTAAATAGGTTCGTTGGAATTGGACTTCATTACTGTATATATTGTCATGATACGTTCGTTGCTAGCGCATCACTCATGAACGTGAAGTTATTCCGAAAAATGGCGGAGACATTTTTGGAATAGATCCTTTATCGCTATATGGTCATGAACCTAGAAAGTCACACACTTAGGATATTATGAATAGAGCAATTTTGAGCTTGGTATTGAGTTATAAACATGTTAAAGTGTTAACATTGTTATTTTGGACATTAACGGTTAAGTGGGCCAAAAGTGTAATTTTTGAAAGTTTTGGGGCCAAAGTACTAATACTGAAAAGTATTGGGACAAAAGTGTAAATAGATTGAGGGGTCAATCTGCTATTAATTATTCTAAAAGGGTTTAGAATTAATTAATGATTGTCTTCACTAGAAGACAAAAGACAAGTTGCACTAAAATACAAAACACAAAAGGACAAAAGACAACTTGCACTAAAAGACAAACAACAAGTTGCTTGAAAATTGTCCTTTTTGCCCTTCCTTGGCCGGCCAACAAAGGGCATGAATGACACTTGACTTCTTCATTTATTGAGATCATGTCACTTGTTATTTGATGAATGTGTTTATACATCTATAAATAGAGGTCATGTCTTCATTCTTCTTGGCACCTCTTGGCCGAAAATTCCACTCTTTTAGAAGCAAAATTCTCTTGTTTTCTCTTTGTGCATTTCAGTCAAGGCTAGTAGAGATAGGAAACTTTTGCTTCTAGTTTATAACTCTTAATTTACAAAACTCTTGGACTTAACTAAGCTAGCACTATAATTAGTTAGTTGTCCTTTGCTTTTGGATACACGTGGACTGACTATGACCTTCGCATTTGCAGAGGAGCTTCGTCCGAGCAAAGATCTTCTCTTAAGAGTTCTTTCCAAGCTTTCCACAAAAGGTACTTTGAATTTATTATTGTATCTTCTAGTATATATGTGTATATACTCATGTACCTTTTCTTTGGTTTAAATGTACAAGTTTTATGGACTTATTCTCGAGGACTTTGTAAATACAATTGAATGTTAGGCAAAATTTTAAATTCTATGTTTTCCGTTGTGCATGTACAACTTGTGATTTACACGTAACTCGAGACGATCCCGCCATTGAATTTCCCGCTTTCAAGCTCGTCACTGCCCAGAGGTCCCGTTACTACCTAAATCAATAATGGTTGTAACCGCCGCACTTATACAATTCAAATGTATTTGCAATTATCAATAGCATAATAAATATTCATATAAGTATCTTGCTTATAAGCTCCTTAAGTATTATCACATAATAACGAGAACTTGCAAGTTGGCCAATTAACAATAGCACCTACCAATAGCAACCACTAGATACACTAAGCAACTTCAATGCTTTTGCATTATCCTAACTTAAATGGTTATGTTTCCTACTTTCCCAAACTCCTATTAATCTAATTTTGGTATAAAATTAAAGCTTATCAAAAGTAGATAGTTCTAGAATCAAACGGAACTCAATTCGGAGTTGAATTGGCTTAGATATGGACTCTAGAAAAATGTTGCGTAAAGCTGTCAACCATCCGGTCGACTGATCCGGATGAGTAACTCGTCCGGATCTACTCGTCTGGATGAGGGGCAGTGGGCATCCGGTCGACTGATCTGGTCAACTAGACTTGGATCCGGTCAACCGGATCGTATAGCAAAACACACGAATTTCCTTTTCTTGCCTCCTTTTACTATGCCACTTAAAGCCAACTCCTAGCCAATTCACCAAACACAAATTCCACTACTACCATAGCTCCAAAACCACAACTTAGCAAGCTATATACATCATCCAAATGGAATCCATCAAGAATAAAATAAATCACACAACTCCATATTCACAACATAAACACATATGGATGATTTCCATAAATTGTTACCTATTGTTACATAGCCTACTATCCATACCACAAATCTTGCATAATATACCCATCTAAACACAACTCAAGTTTATATAGACAAGGTCAAGCTAAACATAACACTACAACAAAATCTTGAAACCCTAAACCAACAATCCAAGTTCAAATCTACAAAATAAGCATATATTGTGACGCCTGAGAACTTCACCGTACACCTTTTTACTATTGCATCCACTATTTGCGCATCTTTACTATGCATTACTTGTTACTTTATGTGGTTACTATTCATCACATTTTTCAACTGCTTAATTATTTCGAATTAACATTTTTCTTAAATTATATTAATTATGTTAAGAATTATAGAAATGTGTGTTTGAGCAAAAAGCGATAAGAGCATCCCTTTAGAAAATATTTTATAGAAACTAGTGAATAGTGTTACGTAATGAAACTTTATGTTTTAGTTAGCTAACTTAATTAGTGCTCATTAGACTCATTTTAAAGCTAACTAGACTCATTTTTATAGGCATCACATACCCCTAGCTTGACCCCACCCTTTATATACTCAACCTAACACTTATAACTCATAAAACAAAACAAAACAAAAAAAAGAAGAGAAAACCTGAAATTTTGGGCAACAAACCCGACGGCTCCAAAGGAGAGGGAGAGGGAGATTTTGCTCAACAATTCTCCATTTCAAGCCAAGCCAAGCTAGGTACAAGTAGTTTAGAGTGTCCTCTAGCCTTCCCCGAGCTTCTATGCGCCATAGGTGAGGGATTTGCATGCTATTTTTGCATTTTTGAAATGTAACAACTTTCTTGAATTTCTTGTTTTGCTCTTAAATGCTAATGTAATGCTCAAATATACTAATGTATGTTGTATACAAGTAGTAGAGACCTTATTTATACTATTGTTTCATAGTTTAAATGGTTGAATTCATTCGTTGATTGTATGACATGAATAGTGACGGGATTTCTAGGGTTTTGTGAAATTGAACCTTTTAGCTTGATTCAATGGTCCAAATAGATGCTATAGGTACTAATAAAGGCAGTGTAAAGGCCCCGTAAGGTTTAATTGCTCGTAACCTAGCAAAAGCATGAATTAGCTGACTTTTTGAAATGAGTTTTGGGGTTATCGTAAATCTGGGGTAAAATGGCCTTCACTTTTGGTATTCCTAGGCTAAGTAGGCTTTGAATATGCTTTTCTAGCTTCCGTTTGAGTCTCGATTGAGGTAAGTATAATACAAAGTCAAAAGAGGAAAATTGGGACTTTTGTGTTAAACGTGGGTATTTGGGTAACTTTGAGGGTTCTAAGGGTGCCTTATGGGTTAATTAGAAGTATGGAATAGCCCGCTCGCTTAACTAGAACATTAACTTGTGTTTGGAAGAAAGATGGCTTACGTTACAAAGGGGGAAAAGTAGGAAATCGATTGTTTTGTACTTCTATGACCTTGTAAATGTTTCTTAGGTATTTAAATGCACTTTTAAGTTAATTGTGAGCTTTTGGTAATGTTTTGTGAAAAATATGTAATTTACATTTTGTGTTCATTTGGTTAATTTCGTGATATGTTTGTATATTTCTTATATTGTTTATGTATTACTTTTTAAGGATTGAGTAAATATGCTTATATCTTGTATAATGTTTACATTACTTGTATATTGTGTTGTATGAGTGAAGATATACTTAAGACTTATAACTGGGCTGCTAGAATGATTGCTTGGATGGTATGTTTAGCCAGAGTATATAAAGGTGGTTGTTGCTAAAGATAGAATTCTAATGGATATTGCATGCCAAATAAGTGAAGTTATAAGTTAGCTAACCTAGCTGAATAATTAATGAATGTTGTAGTAAAGAGTAATTGAAGTAATGTTTGCTCATAGGTTCAAGGTGACTGGAAATGATGTGATTCAAACTTACATCTTGGAGCTCGGTAGAGGTGAGGGAGACTTCATCCTTATGTGCATAATAATTTATTTACTTGTAGTTAGATTATGTGCACTTATTGTCTATATATTGTGTGTGAGGGCAACCTACTATTGTCATGCCCCGACCCAACCCCCAAGCTAAAGGTTAAGTCCGGACCCGACACACGGACAGAGTCTCCCCTGTACCGTGGACATTCTAAAAACCTGTAATCACTCAAACAAAGTCCCAACAATACAATACAAGCTTTTCTTAATTAAACAACAAAGTTCTAAGGCCATCCGAGCCTTATAGTACACAATAGTTTCGACACACACAAGCATGCAAGAACTTGTTATCAACATAGTTTTATAATCATGACATTCTAGGAAATCAATTAAACATAATTGAAAGGTCAAACATTTCTACTTTAAGCCATTCACTCCCAAGCAAGCAAAGCGAATAAAAGTAGATCATAAGTTATTACAGTACATAGGCTTTCAAAGCTACACCACAACCAACTAGTCTTCAACTTATACAACAAACATATACATAGCCCTTAGGCTACAAAATAGGACATAAAATAAATAGTTGAGCCTTCCACAAAGCAGCAAGGAATTAAACCACCTCAAGCTATCAGGCACAGCAACTAAGGTAAGGGATCAATCTGAACTTCCTCCTCCTCAACTAACTCAACAAGCTGGGGATCACTCACAGCGTCTCCTGAAACATATATCGAGGTATGAGCAACCACTGTTGCCCAGTGAGGGATATAGTCCCGGGGCGTGCAATGCAACAGATAATACAGTTATACAACAATATCACTTAGACAATTTAAGAAACAATGATAACTTAGATAATCACACATTCAAAAGGATACATTTCACACAATCCCCTATACACCAATCTTCACTGGTCTTCATTCACGATCCACGAACCACGAGCACGATCACGATAAGCCGGCATAACCCCAAACACTCCAGTGGGTGTACTCCGGATGTACCCCGATAAGCCTATGACCCAACATCCCCTGGCAATCTTCGGACCAGGCGAATGAGGGACTAGGGCACGGAGTTTGAATATCCACCGGCAAGCCCTCTGCCGCCCAGCCGATATTCAACACATCCACCCCTGACACTATTGTTGCGCAACCACGATGCAATGCACTTAACAATGGAAAATTAATAGCAATAATATAAGCATTAACACATAGGAGGATCAACAAAGTAGGTTGACCTCGATGCAATTAGAATAGAAGCAATTATAGAAGCTAATAAGCAGTTTACAAAGGAACATATACAAGATAAGCATAGAATTATACCAAAAGCTCCAAATCAACTTGAAACCACATATAAACACTTAAGGAGTCATGCCATGGGTTTAGAAGTGTGAGTCAACCGAAATTGCACCTAAACCCCTTTGTTTTTCAAACTATTTCTCTTCCAAACCAAGGTTAGTGATTCCATTTTGAAAGGAAACTCTCCCAACCTTCTAACTAACCCTCAAGGTACCCTCTCAACCCTCTAACTCATTCAATTTCCCGCGATTTCCCCGAAAGCCCCAATTTCCCTTTTATGGCTTTAAACTACACATACATTGTCCGAGCTTCAAACAAGGGATATCAAGGCTTCTATAGCACCTAGGTAGCTTAAGGATACTAGAATTGAAGCCGAATCCACCCGGATTCGCATTAACCCCGAAAGCTCCAAATTAAAGTCGGCTATTTTCCATTTTAAGAGATTTAAGGACAATGCAAGTGCACGGGGCTATTAGGTTACCTTCACTAGCACCTAAGGTATCTATTAGAAGCATTGAATCAAGCTAATTCGAGCAATTACGCAAAACCCTAGAAAAACGTCACTATTCACCCTAAAAATCAAACTAACGATTCTAACCGTTTAAATTGCGAAACGATGGCTCAAATATGTTCTCTAGCATTCATATACATGGTATAATAGCATAGATAACTAATACAATGGCATTTGATCACATTTTCAACAAATCAAGAAAAGAGCAACTATTTAGAAATGCAAAAATAAGCCGTGAAATCCCTCACCACTATGCGTAGGAACACCTAGGAGGCTTGAAGAGACCCTAATCCACTTGCTCAAGGCTTGGGAGGGCTTGGATTGATGGATTGAAGAACAAAATCTTCCTCTTTTCTCCCCATGCTGCTGTCGGTCCTTTTCTGTTTCTGTTTCAGCTTTTATTTTTTTTTCTTTTTGCATTTTGAGAGTTTAAGTGATATATAAAAGGGCTAAGTTGAGGTGGGGTCATTTGGGTGCTTAAGTGATCTAATATAATGCGCTTATTAAGCTTAAAACGAGCTTAGATAGTAAAATATATGCTAGCTAATTAATTACCTAAGTTATGTTATGTAACACTATTCACTCAACTACTAAAACTATTTTCTAAATGAGTCCTCCTACCGCTTCTAGCTCAATTGCACATTTTTCTCATTACTTTAATAATTAATAGGATTTAATAAAAATACTAATTAACTAATAGAAGGCAGTTTAAAAAAGAAGTGAATAGTAGTCACAAAAGTCAGTTAGTAAAGCACAGAAGTAAATGCGCAAACAAGGGATGCAACAGTAATTAAATGCATGGCTAAATCTCAGGCGTCACAACTTTGTTGTCCCTCAATCATGTGTTTATTGATTTATTATGTTGTTATCATTTTGAGTGCATTACATCGTGGTTGCACAACCATTTGGGCATGGTAGTGTCGTGGAAACCGGGTGGCATCGGGCCTGCCGGTCTACCTCGGCTACCATGGTTGCCCAGTCCTTCTCTCACTTGGGATGCCGCCCGGGAGAGTTGGGTCATAAGATTTCGGGGTACATCCGATGTACACCCATTTTGGAGTTATAAAGGGATGCCGGCTTATCGATAACAATATCATTATTACATCAGGATTTCAGTTTGTGGCTCGTGGTTCGTGATTGAAGAACAAGTGAATCGTATCCTTTTTAATGTGTGGTAACTTGTTATTTTGATTGCTCCTTAGTTGTTTTAAATGCCTATTGAGTTATCTGCTGCATTGCACGTCCCCGGTAGACCTTATCCCTCACTGAGCAATTGTGATTGCTCATACCTCGCTAAACATGTTTCAGGTGGCGCAGTTGGAGGAGTGTTTGCCTGCTAAATTGTGGAAGATTTTGTTTGTATTATGTCTTGTTCTATTTTGTGCCTATAGGTTTGTATATATATTTGGAGTTGTTGAATAACTATAATAGCTAGGTTAATGTATGGCTTAAATAGTAGTAGATTGTAATAGTTTATCCTTACTTTCCGTTATACTACTTGCTTGGGTGTTAATGAAAGTTAATAGTCGTTTGGCTTTAGTTTCTAAGAAGGTATAATGGTTAAAATAGAGTGGTATGATAAGCGGATTAAAAAGATAAAGTTTCGATGATTGTTAAATGCATGCTTGTGTATGTTTTCTATGTCTTGTTCAAGGCTCAGTCAGCCTTGAACCTAGAAATGTTAGAGAGATGAAGTTAGTGAATGTTGTGGATGTTGGATTTTGTGTGGTTTGTGGCTTCGTTGTCTGTTTATAGGTTTTGATTTGTCTTATAAATAGGGGAGACTCCATCTATTTTTCCTAAAAGTTTATGACTGGGTTGGAATTGGGTTGAGAATAGCATGGTTATTAAAGCCCCCGGTCTCGTGAGGGATCGAGGCGTTACATATATGTACCTTAGTCATACTCAATAACAACTTAGAACACATAAACATGTATCATATGACCTTTGAAAAGCTTTTAGAAGACTTCCTTCACCTCAATCTTGGATTTGAAAGCTACAAGAAGCAAGAAGACCATGAACCTAGTTAGAAGATGCAAATAGAGCTTGAGTTTGGTTTGAAATTCTCCTCCTTCTTCTTCTTCTTCCTTTCTTTTCTTTCTTTCTTCTCTTAGTCGTGTGAGTAAGTGTATATTGTGTGTGTTTTTGTGTCCATCAGACGTGTAGGTGTGTGTGTTTATGTGTTTGTTTTGTTTTTAAAAGATATGTATATGTTTGAATGTGTAGCATAATGTATGTATGTATATAATGTGGTAGGTAGGATATTTTGTTTGGTTGCCAAAAGACAAGTGTGCCCTCCAACTAAAAGCCTACCCTCTAGTTTTCCATTCTAGTCCTATTCTAATTATTTTAGTTAGCTAGTGTAACACGATAGGATCTAATTAACGTCTACAATATCTAAAACATTTAAATTCATGTAATTGAATTCAAATGCACGTTAAACAATGCAAGTGCACGTAAAACGAGGTAAATGCTCCCAAAACCATGTAAATGCACTTAGAAACTCTAGAATGCAAATAAGAAAATACAAATGCACGTTAAATGTTTATGAACTCATATAAATAAATATATGAATGTCTGCAGGTCTTCACATTCTCCCCTCCTTAATAGAATTGTGCCCTCGCAATTCCTATATACTGGTAGTAACCAAGAGGTCAACCACTAAGATGTACTCAAACTTCTATTAATGATGACAAGTCTATACACCTTAAACTCAGACTTTAAAATTTATTGTATGCGTCAAACCTGGTTTTCATTATTATAGTAAGAATGGAGTCAACGATTTAAATCACCTAACTCAATTGATCATCCTTAATAGCCTCGAAAGTGGATTAATCAATTTCCAAAACTTTGACTCAACTTCAAGATAACTTTAATTACGAATCAACGTCAATTAATAACATTGATAGTGGAAAAGCGGTTCCAACTCTTAAACTACCACAATTCTTCTAGCAGGTAGTCTAGCTATCACAAGAGACTCCAAGTTTGAATTATTTCAAGTTATAATAAGCATCTATAGTTTAAGTTCGGAGATGGTTCGATAAAAGTCTCACTTATGGGTAATATCATTTCAATAACCTCATAACTTAATACACCATACCCTATAAACTAATATCTCAGGTAAGTTAGTAGTCATCAAGATATATGTATAAATCTAAGTTCTAAGGTTCATACATCTAATTAGTGTAATCAACACCTACCTATAAGCGAGTAGGAACTTAATCTTACCATTATCTTATAAACTTCCCGAGGATCCACTGTCATGCCCCAACTCGACCCCACTTACGATCAGTCAGCACGCAATGGAATTTTGGCAATATAACGCCTGTAATATGGACAACAGGACTCTAAACCAATCCTTTATAACATCACACAACCAACTACAACTTCAACAACAACTTCAACAACCATTCATTAACATACAACACATCCAAAACCATTCATTATACAACCATACATCATCCCAACCATAGGTTACATGCCTTCATTTCAACAATATACCACAAGTTATACTATATATATGCATAAAAAACATAAAACCAGTCTAACAACCTATTCATATTCAAAAGTAAGACAACTAAACTAGCATTATACTTTTCACTATCTTATAGCATCTTTTACATTACAAACTTCAAAGCTTAAACATTACAACATGCTACAAATTCAAAACAACACTTGAAACATCCAAGCAAGAATTCAAGCCTCGGGCTTGACCACATTATCCTTCGACACATATTCCACGTACCCTATGTGATAACCCGAACCCGGCATGCATTTAAGAACATTTAATTGTATTTAATTAAGTGACATCTTAAATGTTAGCATTGAATTTGTGTTTATTTTTAGTTAAACATTTATTTGTAGCTTTATTTTCATATTTCTTTTAGAAGTAATTAAATAATACTTGAGTTAATTATTCTAATGGAATATCAACTACTTTCATATTTATGTTAATCGGTTTTATTTTTCTTGCACCTTAATGCTCGATTTTCAATTAAATGAAAAGTAGCTCCGAGACGGAGTAAATTTTCAACTATGTTGCTTTTCAAAAATTATATTTTCTTAAATTCTTTGAGATTTAATTGTTATTCTTTTATTGTCGCAAAGTGCATTGCAGTTCGAGAGCAATAGTTAGGAAATGATTTCTAGTCCTCAGTTATTTAGCATTTTAATTTTAGTGTTTTAGTTGTTATGAACTAGAATTGGAATTGTGTTGGTTGTTTTAGCCTTTAAATGCCTAAAATAAGCCTATTTGACCAAATTTTAAGTAGCTTGACCAAGGTTTTGACTTGTTGACTTAGTTGTCATCTTTTATAAGCATGTAATAACAAAGAAAAAAATAAAACAAAGCTGAAAAAACAGTTAGGAGCTGGCCGAAAATCTAAAGGGGAAAAAAAAAACATTTCAACATTCAAATCTTCGATTCTTCGCGTGAGCTTGCACGGGGTTGTGTCCGGGGCATCCAACGAGGTTTTCCTAGCATCTAGGAGTGTCTAAGGTGAGGGTTTCATGTTTATTTGTGCATTTGAATGTTTTATGTATTAACTTTAATTTTTGGGTTTTATCCGTAGAATGTTATTTTAATCATTTTGATGCTTGAAGAATGTTCCCTAGCAATTGTAGAACATGTATTTATAGCTTTTTAGCATTTTCTGCGGTTGAATATCGAAATTGCAATTTAGATTGATAATTGAATAGTATATTGTGAATAGTAAACCCCCGTTTGGATGAAGTTGCTCCGTTATGTGTTCTGTTGATGTAGGAAGGTGCTAGATATGCTAGAATGCCTAAATGTGTGGTTTAATTGGATTGTGTAATGGAAAAATAGAGGAAAATGGCTTAGTGAAAGTCGGGGTCATTTAGGTCAAGTTTGACATTTTATCGTTTTGCGTGATGGCATTGTCTCGGGAGGCCATGGAAGCACTTTTGGTGTGGCTATGGCGTTGGTTGGGTGTTTGGTTAGGTTAGCGGTAGTTCAAACGAGCAAAGGAGGAAATCGGGGCTTTGCGTGAATTCTAGGGTTAAGTAGGGTTTCGGGGTCTTTAGACGTGCCTTATGGTGACCTAGGAGGATTGGTGAAGTCGGTTTCCAAAACTCGTGGCTCGTTTGAAAGTAGTAGCGTTTTGAAAGTTGGGGTCATTTTATGATTTTGTGTGTTTTCGTAGTGTAATGCCTATAGAATCCTTAATATTGCTTGTTATGCTTGTTAAAGTTGATTATGATTGAATTTGTATGTCAATCGTTGATAATGCTTGTTAGTATTGTTCTTGTTACTTTATTGATTGTAATTGCTTATTGTATCACATGTTGTTATTGACTTGCATTTCATTGCCTTGCTCGATTATCGTTATATGTCTCGTATTGCATTGCATTAGTGTCAGGCGCGTGAATGATGGGCCTCTCTGGGTAGCCTCGGGTTGCCAGTGTTGGTTGCTCTAGCTCCGTGTCCTATTCCCTTTCTCGCTTGGGTTACCTCCCAGGGAGTTTGGGTCGTAGAATTGAAAGAGTATGTCCGGAGTACTCTAACGAAATTTATAAGGTGGGTGAGCCGGCGCATCATCGTTAAAGTCATCGAAATCATGATCGGTACATTGCTCGTTTGAGTGAACCATATCCTTCAAAGTGTGGTATAGCTTTGAATGGTTGTGTTAATGCTTTATCAATTGTTTATTGTATTGATTATTAGATTGAATGCCTACTTGTCAGCTATATATTGCTTAACTGCCTTATTTGCATTGCACGATCTTCTTTCTCTCCACCTCGATATCTGTCTCGCCCTCACTGAGTATACGTGTTGAGTATACTCACTCCTCACTACCACATTTCAGGAAATGCCTTGTTAGCTAGAAAGTTCGTGCTTGAAGAGTTGTCTTGCGTGCTATGTGGCTTGAGTTGTCAAAGATGCAAAGATATATGTTTCATGTATTGAATGTAATTCATGTCAAAAGGAATGTAATTTAAGTCTTACTAGATTATTGAAGTGGTATGATAAGCTAGTTTATGTATTCGGATAGTATAGTTTAACTTCAATGCATGTTTGTAATGTCCAAAGGAAAAGAGTTAGAATGGTATGATAGTCTATTTTATGTAATAAGTTAGTATAGTTTAGTTGTCAAGCATGAATGTATTTGTCAAAGATGAGAAGAGTTAGGTTAGCATTTAAACTGGAAATGTATATTTACTTGTGTTCGCTTGTTGAGAACCAAGGCTCAGATGGCCTTGAGGTGTTTGTATGGTTGGACACGGTGCTGGTCCACTTATATGCTATTACAGGTTTTACATTTTGCCTAGAAACAAGGGAGACTCCGTCCGTATTTCCCTAAAAATTATGCCCAGGTTTGGAATTGGGTTGTGATTAGATTGATTGATAAAACTCCCGGTCTCGAGAGGGATCGGAGTGTTACACCCTAAATCCGGAACACCTGAAAGCCAGCAAAGAGGGTGAGCTTATATATAACAAAGCTCAGCAAGGGTTCAAAAGATGTTTTGTAAACATTTTCTCTTTACCACTTGGGAAATCATCCTAAATACAATAACAATCAATAAACTTCATCAACATCAACAATTCAATTCAAGCAACATAAATAACCATTCAGTTGAGAAAGGATACACTAGTTGGTATAACTCCATACGCCGTCATGATCTCAACCAACTTCTTATAACACCCAATAATACATTCCGGAGGTACCTCATCTAGCCCTTCCCTCCATGGCATCTCCACCTATGCGAGCTAGGGCTAGTACATGATAGTCATGTCGTTTTCAACCCGACAGCACGACGCTGCCCGAGAGGTGGCACACACCA
Organism: Ehretia macrophylla; assembly: GCA_037974665.1. NCBI lineage: Eukaryota > Viridiplantae > Streptophyta > Magnoliopsida > Boraginales > Ehretiaceae > Ehretia > Ehretia macrophylla. Next base: position 4,250,204 of record CM075766.1, read on the forward strand.
TCATGACTCATGACAATAATAATAAACATTTCATATTCTGAGATGACAACAAAGTAGGTTGTCCTCTAGTACAACAACAATCATCAATCAGTTAACAATACTTCAATCACAATAACATTAATGAAACAACTAAGACAACCAAGTCAGACAACAAAGTAGGCCACCCAACTTAACACACATTTCACCATGTACCCAAACCCGAGCCTACTCAACAACAATCCAAGAAACAACTACACAAACACTACCAAACAACTAAAGACAACATTTAAGCATTTTAAAGAAAGACTACACAAACTTCTAAAATTCATAACTTACAATCTACTAATCAAACAACCCCCGAACCTTTTCCTATCACTCAATCACAATACAACTACACTAACCGCCTTGCAAACCAACCAAAAGCAACTCAGAACAAGCCCAACAAGCTAAAAATGGCAATGCACTCAAGGCTGATTTTTCGGACTTTTGCTATGATATTCAAATTGAAAATTTGGCATTACAACATTACTTCACAATAATTAACAAACCTATAGAAGCAACTACAACTCAATTTCAACTACTACAACAACAATTATTCAAATATAAGCCAAATAATCAATTTAAATACTCGAAAAATAAAAATACATGTTGATACCATTTAAAACGGCTACAAATGCATATAATTGGTCCTTATCATCTACTAAGCAATAATCTAACATCAATTTAACAAAATAACAACTACAAATGCATCAACAAAAAATTCAACTCAACTTTAAAATAATGAACAATATTTTTCCCTCACCTTTGATCCAAAGTAATACTAGGAATAGGTAGAATAGGTGCCCAACAAGCAATTTCAAACTTTGAATGACTCAATTCGGCTTTGAAATGCAAAATCTATGAGAAAAATGCTTTGAAAACCTAACTAAAAATATTTCTTCATTCTCCCTCAAGGTGAACGACCACTAGGTGAGAAATGAGTGGGTTTTGAACTTATTTTTCTGATTTATGAGTATATTATGCATATATATAAGCTTGGTCAACAAAATAATCAAAAGTCAAAGTTGTCAACCTTGTGTTTTTAGTTTTTTTTAGCCTACAATACATATATATACTAAATCTAACTTATATACTATATTTAGTAGTCTAAAATTAGTTGACAACATTTTATATAAGCATGCATATACATACATCCAAGCTATAAAATCCAATTTTGCAAAAGAAGTTGAAAAGTCACATTATTTATTTTGCAAATGTGTTTTAAATGCACAACCAATATATAATCACTTAATATCACATAAAAATTAATATATATCATTTATAATATATACTAGGTCAAAAAAAGTCAACGTAAGAATCGAGTTCAGCATAAATCACTATTCGGCTCAAAAACGCTACTTTTTCACCCAAAAAGTCTATTTCAAATTCCTAATTTGTTTCAAAAATATTTTTTAGTAAATCACGGATCTTTTAATAATGGAGGACTAGTTTTTAAAATATTTAAAAGATTAGTTTCAAAAATTTAGCAAAAGTGTCCTCAAACACTATTCACAAAACTCAACGATAAAATTTTCAATGCAGATTTTTATGAAAATTTCATAAATGCTCAAATATCATGTAATAGAGGTATTAATCACATAATTAACATATTTTAATTCAAATAACATATAAACAAGTCAAAACACGTATTTGTAAATAAGGAAAAATTCAGGGTCTCACATCCACAGTGTCTAAGATAACATAGTCTAATGTAACCTTATGATCCATAAATAAATCCATTAATGACCATCAAGGATAAAATAGCTCCAGATTTATATAAAATATTACTAGTTACTACAAGTACTCAAAGTTCGTAACTTACAATCTATATGGTGTCGAATCCATTGTCATAATCCTTCCCATTAACCAAAATTAGTAACTCAGCATATCAAATTACCCACTTCCTATGTCACATAAGTACCTCGATCATCACAATTACCTAGTCCTATTGATCATTAAGCTTATTGTTCTAGCCATTTATAATCTTAGAAGGTTAGCTACGGGTCAACTCATACATGTAAATCTTGCCACATAGAATAAGACATAAAACATTAATACACATTAGTTACACATACTTCACATACAACACATAAGGCATATTGAGTAAGTTTACACGTAGTAGGTAAGCACATTGAACAAGCACAATCATTCAAAACACATATCACCTATAAACGCCTACTCATAGACCGGGGCTTCTAAACCTAGCTTACGCATAGCTAACTAGCTAAGCTCTGATACCACGAAAGAAGAGCAACATTCAAACTTACATTTACCTCAACAACTTGGGATCGTGATGCCACGGCTTGGGAAGATCACTCCTTCTAAGTCTGCTAAGGCACGAAATAATAGCCTGAGCACTATTACTATAAATCAAAACGTTAAACTTTGTATTACGCCAATTCTAGTAACACCTATTATACAAAATCCATCATTGATAGATAATATTACAACCACCAAGTACAAATTTACAAAACCTGGATTCACTAAGTTACTTCACACAGGTCCAACTACTGTAACTACGTCTCGAAAGAGTAATGTATCAAGTTAGTTACATAGTTAAGTGCCCACAAGATTAATACATTACGTCAAATAAATCATATGCATAGCTTATTCTATTACAACAAAAGGTTAACCAAAACGAGCAATTGCTCAAAGGCTCCAGCCTCAAACCACCTATAATGGTAGAGAAAATGGTGAGCTACAACTAGCTAAATGAGGGATAAGGGAAATGGGGTTTTCACAAAGATTTTGTCTCTTTGTAAATAGTTTGATAAAACATACCATGCACATAGGAATGTACTGATGATCATAACAAGAACATTTAATAAAAATTGTGTAACCTTTCTCTCCCAAGATATCATTGGATCTAGACAAGTAGGTCATCCAGGGGGATCAATGGGTCCTAGTAAGAGAAGGAATAAATACTTTAGTAGACGAGATATACCAGTAAGCCTATCACTGCCCGGAGGTGCCGCTACTACCTCAATCAATAATTTGGTAGTCTAGATATACCGGCAAGCCCATTGATGATCGGAGGTCCTGTCACTACCTAAATCAACAATTTTGGTAGTCGAGATATACCAGGAAGCCCGTCACTGCCCGAGGTCCCTTCACTACCTAAATCAACAATTTGGTAGTCGAGATATAACGGCAAGCTCATTGTTTCCTAGAGTTCCCGTCACTACCTAAATCAACAATTTGGTAGTCGAGATATACCGGTAAGCCCATCACTGCCTGGAGGTCTCATCACTACCTAAATTAACAATGGTTGCAACCACCGCGCTTATACAATTCAAATGCATTTGCAATTATCAATAGCATAATAAATATTCATATAAGTATCTTGCTTATAACCTCCTTTAATATTAGCACATAATAACGAGAACTTGTATGTTGGCCAATTAACAAATCACCTACCAATAGCAACCACTAGATACACTAAGCAACTTCAATGCTTCTGCATTAGCCTAACTTAAATGGTTAAGTTTTTTACTTTCCCAAACTCCAATTAATCTAATTTTGGTATAGAATTAAAGCTTATCGAAAGTAGATAGTTCTAGAATCAAATGGAACTCAATTTGGAGTTGAATTGGTTGAGATATAGTCTCTAGAAAAATGTTGCACAAAGTTGTCAACCATCCGGTCGACTGATCTGCTCGACTAGACTTGGATCTAGTTGACTGGATCCTACAGCAAAACACACGAATTTCCTTTTCTTGCCTCCTTTTACTATGCCACTTAAAGCCAACTCCTAGCCAATTCACCAAACACAAATTCCACTACAACCACAACTCCAAAACCACAACGTAGCAAGCTATATACATCATCCAAATACAATCCATCAATAATCAAATAAATCATACAACTCCATATTCACAACATAAACACATGTGGATGATTTTCACAAATTGTTACTTATTGTTGCATAGCCTACTATTCACATCACAAATTTTACATAATATACCCATCTAAACACCACTCAAGTTTATATAGACAAGGTCAATCTAAACATGACACTACAACAAAATCTTGAAACCCTAAACTAACAATCCAAGTTCAAATCTACAAAATAAGCATATATGTACCTTAGGCATGCTCAATAACAACTTAGAACACATAAACATGTATCATATGACCTTTGAAAAGCTTTGAGAAGACTTCCATCACCTCAATCTTGGATTTGAAAGCTACAAGAAGCAAGAAGACCTTGAACCTAGTTAGAAGATGCAAATAGAGCTTGAGTTTGGCTTGAAATTCTCATTCTTCTTCTTCTTCTTCTTCTTCTTCTTCTTCTTCTTCTTCTTCTTCTTCCTTCCTTCCTTTTCTTTCTTTCTTCTCTTAGTCGTGTGAGTGAGTATTATTGTGTGTGTTTTTGTGTGCATCAGACATGTAGGTGTGTGTGTTTGTGTTTGTTTCATTTTTTATTACTTTCATTGTTGTTATTGTATTGTCATTGATAAGTGCATTGCATAGTGGTTGCACAACCATAGTGTCAGGGGAGAATGTATTGAATATTGGCTAGACAGCAGCGGGCTTGCCAGTGGATATTCGATCTCCGTGCTCTAGTCCCTCACTCACCTGGTCCGGAGATTTCCAAGGGGTGTTGGGTCATAGGTTTATCAATGTACATCCGGAGTACACCCACTGGAGTGATTGAGGTTTATGCCGGCACATTGATCGTGGTTCATGGTTCATGGTTCGTGATCGAATATAAGAGAATTCTAGAGTGTTGGGGTTAAGTGTATCGTATCCTTTTAAATGTGTGGTTACTTGCTATTTCAATTGTCCTTTACTTGCTTTTATTTCTTAATTGCTATAATTGTTGCACTACACAACCTGGGTAGGCTTTATCCCTCATTAGGAAATTGTGGTTGCTCATACCTCGCTAACATGTTTCAGGAGGTGCTGAGGTTGAACCCCAACTTGATTTAGTTGAAGGTGAGGAGCAGGAGGTGCAGACGAATCAGTTACCTTAGCTGCGGTGTCTTATTTGTTGGAGGTGGATTGTGGTTCTTGTTGTTATGTAAAGACTTTGCTTGTTCTACTTTATGTTCTATCTTGGAGCCCTTGAGCTCATGTATATATTGTGTAGTTGTAAGTTTGAATGTATTGTATGATAAGTATCTGTGGCATGTAATAACTAATATTCTTACTTTTAGTTTGTTGCATGCTTGTGTGTGGTTGCAAGGGTTGTAAGGGCTGACTTTAATTTCTAAGAATGTTTAAATTCTATGATAGAGTAGTATGATAAGTGATTTTGTAAGAAGTTCGAATTGTGGAATGCATACTTGTATGTATCTAAACTGTTTGTATTGTTTAAGGCTCGGATAGCCTTGCAGCTAGGATTTTAATTAGAAATTGAGCTCTTGTTGTTTTGTGGTTTTATTGAATGCTTACAGGTTTTCAGAATGTCCACGGTACAGAGGAGACTCTGTCGGTTTGTCGGGTCTAGACTTAACCTTTAGCGTGGGGTTGGGTCGGGGCATGACATTTAGGTGGTATCAGAGCTATTAGAATGCATGAGCCGAGATAAGTTTCTCGATCTGTGGGTAGAGGCCTATTATGTGATTGTGTGATTGCATGAATCAATGACTCTTTGATTGACTAAGTGGAAATTGATTTGGTAAAGAACATGCTAGCGTAGAAATGGAAATGTGAAAGGTCTTTTAAGAGTTATTGTATGAACGTGGAAAGTCTAGAATGTAAAGTGTGCTTAAGTGACTTATATGTATCTCTTATATATAAAATATTCATATGATCTTATATGTGACTTTATGTGGATTTATTTGAACTTCTTCTTATGTGCTTTACTTGTAAACTACATATATACCTGTCATAACACTTTGCATTCTAGCTATCCAAGATGGGGCCTCGTCGTCAGAATAGAAATCAGAATGCCGGGGAAGAAGAAGTAGACCAACAGACTATTAATGCTCAGTTGACCGCTGCCATAGGTCAGATTGCACAGGTATTGCAGAGGCAAGAAGGTTTTGTGCCCATAGGTAATTTGAGTCAGGGTCAAGGTGGAACAGTGGGCGGTAGTGGTAACTACGTTGAGAAATTCTTGAATCGGGGTCCGTCTAGCTTCTTCGGAGAACCCGATGATATGTTGGCTGAGCAGTGGCTGAATAAAGTGGAGAAAATTCTTATTGGCCTCGAGTATACTGACGCAAGGAGGGTTACTTGCGCTGAGTTTCTGCTCGAGGGAGATGTGGAGCAGTGGTGGCATACCGTAAAGTCCAGATGGGAGGCTGAGGCAGTACCACAGACATGGGATGAGTTTGTTAGAGAGTTCGGGATAAATTCATTACTAAGACAGCTATTGAAAGATGAGAGCAAGAGTTCATTAATCTAAAATAGGGCAACATGATAGTTGATTAGTATGATGCTGCTTTCACCCGTTTGTCCCGTTGTGTGCCTGCCTTAGTACAGCCAGATAGCAAGAAGATCCATAAGTTTATTATGGGGCTGAGGCCCGATATTTCGTTGAATCTGTCTACCTAGGATTACCCCACTTATGCAACAGCAGTCAGGATAGCTACCAGATATGAGAAATGCAAAGCAGATTTGTTTGGGGAACTGAGTCAGCCTAGTAAATGACCACATCAGACTCAGAGTCAGGGATTTCAAAGGCAGACTGTTTCAGTTGGTCAAAGTCAATAGCCGAGGCAAACTCAGAGTTATACTGGGCCTACTCAAACTCAGGCACAACCAGTTAGAGTCAAAATCAGGGGCAGTCTCGTCCAACTGTAGCACGATCTCAATAGGGTAGTTTAGCTACATCTTCTTATAGAGCTCCTACGGGAGGCACTGTTGCAAGACGTCACCAGCAGTGCAGCTTCTGTCAGCGTCCAGGCCATATTGAGGAGAACTACTGGAGGAAATTGAACAGGTGTATAGGTTGCGGGAGTGACCAGCACAGGGTTAAGGACTGCTTGAAATTCAAGAACACCACGGGTCAGACATCTGGTCAGAGTTCTCAGACCAGGGCACCAGCTGCAGCACCAGCACCACGAGGGCAGGCCCGAGTATTTGCTTTGGATGCAGATAAGCTTTCGGATACGATTGCAGTGGTAAAAGGTACTTTTCTTCTTAATGATCAGTCGGTTGAAGTTTTAATTGACTCCGGGGCTACTCATTCATTTATTACACCTATTTGTGCACAAAATGCTAAATTGAAACATGATAAATTGTTGCATGAGATTGTGGTTTATACACCTATGGGTCCGAAGTTTGTTACCAAATCTATTTGTAAGGCATGTAATATTTATATTGAGGGTCGTGTATTTCCTACTGATTTGATTATTCTACCCTTCCACGACTTTGAAATTATATTGGGGATGAATTGGTTGGGAAGATATTATGCACAGCTTGATTGTAGAAAGAAGATTGTGAAACTAGAAATGCCTGACCAACCTGTAATTGAAATTGTTGGAAGTAGAAAATCAACTGGAACTCCTATAATTTATTGAGCAAAGGATGTAAGGCTTATCTTGCTTATTTAATTAACCAACCTGGGGACAAATTGAAATTGAATGATGTTCCTATTGTGAAAGAGTTTTTGGGGGTTTTCCCTGATCGAGAGATAGAGTTTATGATTGACTTATTGCCAGGGACAACACCTATCTCTAGGACTCCGTATACAATGGCTCCACCCGAATTGTAGGAATTGAAAGTTCAATTGTAGGGCTTGCTTCATAAGGTATTCATTCAGTCGATTTCTTCACCTTGGGGTGCACCAGTCTTGTTTGTCAAGAAGAAAGACGGATCTCTTCGCTTATGTATTGATTATCGGGGTCTTAATTAGGTGACTATCAAAAATAAATACATGTTGCCTTTAATTTAAAAGTTATTTGATCAGTTGCAGGGTGCCAGGGTATTTTCTAAATTCGATCTGAGGTAGGGTTATTATCAGTTGAGGATTAAGAAAGATGATGTGCCTAAAACTGCTTTCAGAACTCGTTATAGTCACTATGAGTTTGTTGTTTTGCCTTTTGGTTTGACTAATGCTCCCGCCGCATTCATGGATTTAATGCAGAGGGTATTCCGTCCATATTTGGACCAATTTATGGTTATTTTTATTGATGATATTCTTGTGTATTCTAAATCTAAGGCTGAGCACAAGCAATATCTTAGGATTGTATTACAGACTCTCCAAGAGCATAAATTATTTGCAAAGTTCAGCAAATGTGAATTCTGGTTAAAGCAAGTTGCTTTCCTCGGTCATATTATCTCGCAGGATGGTATTTCTATTGATCCGGCGAGGATTGAGGTTGTATTAGATTGGAAATAGCCTGAGACTGTTACAGAGATCTGTAGTTTTCTTGGCTTAGCAGGTTATTATAGAAGATTTGTCAAGGATTTCTTTAAAATTGTCGAGCCTTTGACGCAACTTACTCAGAAGAAAACTGTGTTTGACTGGAATGATAAGTGTGAGGCTAGCTTCCAGAAATTGAAGAAAAGGTTAACCACAGCTCTTATTCTTGCTTTGCCTGAAGGTACTGATAATCTGGTAATCTATAGTGATGCTTTTAATGAGGGTTTGGGCTGTGTATTGATGCAGAATGGAAAAGTTATTGCATGTGCCTCTAGGAAACTGAAACCTTATGAGCTCAACTACCCGATGCACGATCTTGAGCTTGCGGCTATTATCTTTGCTATAAAGAAATGGCGTCATTGTCTCTGGGGCAACAAATTTGAAATCTTTACTGATCATATGAGTCTAAAATATATATTCTCATAGAAAGAGTTGAATATGAGGCAGAGACGTTGGCTGGAGTTACTTGAGGACTATAATTGCACTATTAATTACCTCCCAGTAAAGCCAATATTGTTGCTGATGCTTTGAGCCGAAAGGCTACCGTTGCTAGTCTGGTTATCAAAATTTCGGAATTCATGGAATAACTATGTTTATAGAAGCCCAAAACTTCAAATTCTGTTATTCAATTTGCATGTTTGCAAATTCAATCTCTTTTATTATCCATGATTACAGAAGCTCAGCAGACTGATCCTCAATTATTGAAAATCCTTGAAAAGTCTAAAGGGGAAGAGTCAGATTTCAAACTGCATGATGATGGTATTCTTAAGTTCAAGGGCAGAATTTGTATTCTGAATGAGCCAGCCTTAAAGAAAGAAATACTTGCAGAGGCTCACAGTTCTAGATATACTATCCATCCAGGCAGTACCAAAATGTACAGGGATTTAAAACAGAACTTCTGGTGGAACAATATGAAGGAGAGATTGCCGACTATGTTGCTAGATGCCTTATATGTCAGAAAGTTAAAGCTGAGCATCAGAGACCTGCAGGGCTATTGCAACCTTTGGCTATTGTCACGCCCCAAGCCCAAAACCCCATACCTACAAGCGCGACTAGTGTTGTAGGCATAAGAAACAACTACTTGGGTCCTCTTTTCTACTGGCCCAAAATGGCTAGCCCGAGTTATTTCTTATACCCACAACACCCACTTATAAACCACTCACAAACACTATCAATATCCGATGTGGGATGTCACATATACCCCCCGTTAAGGACCTGACGTCCTCGTCAGGGGCACACATACCCAGGACCAACTAGGCGATGAAGAATTCTAGAAGTGGCTCCTACGGGTTCAAGAGGTGGCTCACACCAGCCTTCTAGGTGTAGCACTTTGCCCCGCATAGCACTTAGTTCCCGCACCGGCTAGTGACCTACTCTGATACCATTTTGTCATGCCCCGAGCCCAGAACCCTAGACCCATAAGCGCGACTGGTGTTGTAGGCATAAGAAACAACTACTTGGGTCCTCTTTTCTACTGGCCCAAAATGGCTAGCCCAAGTTATTTCTTATACCCACAACACCCACTTATAAACCACTCACAAACACTATCAATATCCGATGTGGGATGTCACATATATTTCGGAGTAGAAACGGGACCACATTACTATGGATTTCGTGTCAGACTTACTGAGATCTTCGAAGGGTAATGATTCAGTTTAGGTTGTTGTTGATAGATTGGCTAAAACTTCTCACTTTATTGCTACACAGAAAACTAATTCTCTTGACAAGCTAGCTGAATTATATGTTGAGAATATTGTCAGACTTCATGGGATTCCAAAGAGTATTGTGTCATATAGAGATCCCAGGTTCACATCTCAGTTCTGGCAAAAGATTCAGAAGGTTTTGGGCACAACTTTGAGCTTCAGTACTTCTTATCACCCTCAGACGGACAATCAATCTGAAAGAACTATCCTAATCCTCGAAGATATGTTACAAGCTTGTATTCTGGACTTCGGTAAGAGGTAGGAGAAATATTTACCACTTGTTGAGTTCGCCTATAATAATAGTTATCAAGCTACTATTGGTATGATACCGTATGAGGCACTTTATGGGCGTAAATGCAGATCTCCTCTTTATTGGGATAAGGTTGGTGAAATGAAGACTATCGACCACCCTACTCTGTTGCCTGAGATGAACAGAATGATTGATAATGTGAAACTTATCAAAAGGAGAACACTTACAGCACAAAGCTGGCAGAAGAGTTATGCAGATAGACATCGCCGAGATTTGGAGTTTGCCGTGGGTAATCGGGTATTTCTCAAAATGTCTCATCAAAAAGGTTTAATTCGGCACGGTAAAAAAGCTAAACTCAGTCCAAGATATATAAGACCATTTGAAACCACTGAGAGAGTTGGTGCCTTGGCTTACCGATTAGCTTTATCTCATAGTTTGGATAGAATTCATGATGTGTTCCATGTGTCTATGCTTCAGAAGTATCAGCCAGATCCTTCTCATATTCTTGAGCCAGAGCTGTTAGAGATCAGTAAGACTTTGACTTATATAGAGAAACCTCTTCGGGTTGTAGACCAGAAGGTTCAGGTACTGAGAACTAAAAGCATTCCGATGGTAAAGATTCTGTGGGATCATCACGGGTTAAAGGATGCCACATAGGAGAGAGAGGATCAGATGCGAGATCGCTATCCAGAGTTATTTGCCGAATCATGTAAGAATTGCGTGAGCGCAATTAGTTTAAGGGGGAAAGGGTGTGATACCCGAGAACTTCACCATACACCTTTTAATGTTGCATCCACTATTTGTGCATAATCACTGTGCATTACTTGTTGCTTTATATGGTTACTATTCATGATGTTTTTCAACTGCTTATTTACTTCGAATTAGCATTTTTCTTAAATCACATTAATTGTTTTAGTAATGAGAAAAATGTGTGTTTGAGAAAAAAGCGATAGGAGCATCCGTTTAGAAAATGTTTTATTGAACTAGTGAATAGTGTTACGTAGTTAAACTCTATATTTTAGTTAGCTAACATTTTATTGCACCTTTAGACTTATTCTAAGCTAGCTAACTCATTTTTTTATAGTCAATATACACCCCTAACTTAAAACAACTTAAGTATATACTCAACACACACACACACAAAGCTTATAACAACAAATAATAATAATAATAATAATAAAGAGGGTGTGTCACGTCCCGACCCAACCCTACGCTAAAGGTTAAGTTTGGACCTGACAAACGGACAGAGTCTCCTATGTATAGTGAATATTCTAAAAACCTGTAAACATACAATTTAAGCCACAAAATAATAGGAACATCATTTCTAATTAAAACTTAGCTTCAAGGCCATCCGAGCCTTAAGCATTGCAAACAGTTTAGATACCAACAAGCATGTATTCCCAATACAAACTTCTTACAAAACCGTTTATCATACCACTCCCTGATAGCCTTTAAACATTCTCAGAATTTAAAGACAACCATTGCAACCCCCATAGCCAACACACAAGCATGCAGCAACTAAAGGTAAGAATATTAGTTATTACATGCCATGGATACCTATCACTCATTAGATCCAAACTTACAACTAAACAATATATACATGAGCTCAAGGCTCCAAAATAGAACATTATAAACATCAACAAGGTCTTAACTACACAACAAGCACTACAATACACCTCAAGCAAGTAGGACACTGCAACTAAGGTAACTGATCAGTCTGGACCTTCTACTCTTCACCCTCAACCAAATCAAGCTGGGGTTCAACCTCAGCGTCTCCTGAAACATGTTAGCGAGGTATGAGCAACCACAATTGCCTAATGAGGGATTAAGACTACCCGGGGCATGCAATGCAACAATTATAGCAGTTAAGCAATAAAAGCAAGTAAAGGATATTTCAAATAGTAAATAACCACACATATCATACGATACAATACACTTAGCCCCAACACTCCAGAATTCTCTTATCTTTGATCACGAACCACGAACCATGAACAATGTGCTGGCATAACCCCAATCACTCCAATGGTGTACTCCGGATGTACCCCGGTAATCCTACAACCCAACATCCCCTGGCAATCTCTAGACCAGGCGAGTGAAGGACTAGGGCACGAAGATCGAATATCCACTGGCAAGCCCGCTATGGTTGTGCAACCACTATGCAATGCACTTAACAATGGCAATACAATATCAATGATGAAAGCAATAACACATAGGAGGAACAACAAAGTAGGTTGTCCTCGAGACAGTTAGAATAGAAGCATTAACATATAGCAACTAAACGAATTACAAAGGGACATTAGCATATTACACATAGAACTTTACCAAAAGCTCAAGAATGACTTAAAAATACATTTAAACACCCAAGGAACCCTTACAAGGTTTTAGGAGCGTGAGACAATCAAATCCTTACTTCAACCCCTTTATAACTCAAACCGTTTTCCTTCCAAACTCAAGTCATTGCTCTAGATTAGTAAGCGGCTTATTCCACACTTCTAATTAACCCATTAGGTACCCTTAGGACCCCGAAGCTACCCTGTTACCAGAGTTTAGCACAAAAGCCCCAATTTTTTCCTTATGACTTTGTACTACACGTACCTCAATCGGGACTCAAACGGAAGTTAGAAAAGCTTGTTTAGAACCTATATAGCCTAGGAATACCAAATGTGAAGGCCAATTTAACCCGGATTTACGATAACCTTGAAACCCCTTTTCAAAAGTCACCTATTTCGTGCTTTGGTTAGGTTATGAGCCATTAAACCCTACGGGGCCTTTACACTACCTTCATTAACATCTAAAGCATCTATTTGGACCATTGAATCAAGCTATAAGGTTCAATTTCACAAAACCCTAGAATTCCTATCACTATTCATGCCATACAATCAACGAATGAACTCAACCGTTTAAATTACGAAACAATAGCATAAATAAGGTCTATACTACTTGTATACAACATACATTAGCATATTTAACCATTGCATAAGCATTTAAGAGCAAATCATGAAATTCAAGAAAGTTGTAACATTTCAATAATGCAAAATAACCATGCATATCCATCACCTAACGCGCGTAGGGGCTCGAGAAAGGCTTGAGAACCCTCTAAACTACTTGTACCTAGCTTGCAAGGGCTTAGATTGAAGAATTGAATAGAAAATTTTCTTCTCTTGGCACAAGAGGGCTGTCGGGTTTGCTGCTCCTGTTTTTCAGCTTTTTTTGTGTTATGTTATGAGTTGTTAGGTGTATAGTTGAATATAGGCTTAAGTGGTGATAAGTTGTGGGAGTGTTAAGTCTATAAAATGGGTCTAGTTAGCTTAAAACGAGTCTAGATACGTATTAATTAAGTTAGCCAACTAAAACATAAAGTTCACTACGTAACACTATTCACTAGTTCGGTAAAAAAATTTCTAAACGGATACTCCTATAGCGCTTAGCCCAATGCACATTTTTCTCATTCCTAAAACAATTAATGTGATTTAAGAAAAATGCTAATTCAAAGTAATTAAGCAGTTGAAAAATGTAATAAATAGTAGCCACCTAAAGCAACAAGTAATGCACAGTAAAGATGCGCAATTAGTGGATGCAATAGTAAATGATGTACGGTTAAGATCTCGGGCGTCACACCCTCTCCCTCTTAAACTAATTGCGCCCATACAATTCTTACATTATTCGGCAAACAACTAGGGGTAGCGATCTCGTATCTGGTCATCTCTCTCCCATGTTGCATCCTCTAAGCCGTGATGGTCCCACAGAACCTTAACCATCGGAATGCTTTTAGTTCTCAGCACCTGAACCTTCTGATCTACAACCCGCAGAGGTTTCCCTGCATAAGTCAAAGTCTCACTGATCTATATCAGCTCTGGCTGAAGAACATGAGAAGGATCTAGCTGATACCTCTGAAGCATAGACACATGGAAGACATCGTGAATTCTGCCCAAGCTAGGAGGTAAAGCTAGTCTGTATGCCAATGCACAAACTATCTCAATGATTTCAAACGGTCCAACAAATCTCTAGCTGAGTTTACCTCATTTACCATGCCGAATCAAACCTTTTCAAGGAGAGATTTTTAGAAATACCCGATCACCCAAGGTAAACTCCAAATCTCGGTGACGCCTATCTGCGTAACTCTTCTGCCGACTCTGAGCTGTAAACATCCTCTTTTTGATAAGTTACACATGATCAACCATTCTGTTCATCTCAGGCAACAAAGTAGGGTCGATAGTCTTCATCTCACCAGCCTCATCCCAATAGAGAGGAGACCTGCATTTACGCCCATAAAGTGCTTCATACGGTGCCATACCAATAGTAGCTTGATAACTATTGTTATAGGCGAACTCTGCGAGTGGCAAATATTTCTCCCAACTCTTACCAAAGTCCAGAATACAAGCTCGCAACATATCCTCGAGGATTAAGATAGTTCTCTCAGATTGACCGTCCATCTGAGGGTGATAAGCAGTACTGAAGCTCAAAGTCGTGCCCAGAGCTTTCTGAATCTTATGCCAAAACTGATATGTGAACCTGGGATCTCTGTCTGACACAATACTCTTTGGAATCCCATGAAGTCTGACAATATTCTCAACTTATAACTCCGCTAACTTATCAAGAGAATCAATCTTCTTTTTAGCAATAAAGTGGGAAGTCTTGGTCAATCTATCAACGACAACCCAAACTGAGTCATTTCCCTTCGAAGACCTAGGCAAGTCTGAGACGAAATCCATGGTAATATGGTCCCATTTCCAATCCGAAATAGCCAAAGGTTGCAATAACCCTGCAGGTCTCTAATGCTCAGCTTTAACTTTCTAACATGTAAGACATCTAGTAACAGAGTCAGCAATCTCTCTCTTCATGTTGTTCCACCAGAAGTTCTGTTTTAGATCTCTGTACATTTTTGTACTACTAGGATGGATAGTATACTTAGAACTGTGTGCTTTAGCAAGTATCGCTTTCTTTAAAGCTGGCTCGCTCGGAATACAGATTCTGCCCTTGAACTTAAGAATACCATCATCATGTAGTTTGAAATCCGACTCTCCCCCTTTTGACTTCTCTAGGATTTTCAGTAATTGAGGATCAGTCTGTTGAGCTTCTCTAATCCTAGATAATAATGGAGATTGAATCTACAAACTTGCAAATTGAATACCAGAATTTGAAGTTTTGGGTTTCCATAAGCATAATTCTTCTATGACCTCCCATTTTTTGATAATCAAGCTGGCAACAGTAACCTTTTAGCTCAAAGCATCAGCAACAATATTGGCCTTACCTGGTAGATAATTAATGGTGCAGTTGTAATCCTCAAGTAACTCCAGCCAACGCTTCTGCCTCATGTTCAACTCTTTTTGTGAAAATAGATATTTCATGCTCTTATGATCTGTAAAGATTTCAAACTTGTTGCCCTAGAGATAATGACGCCATTTCTTTAATGCAAGAATAATAGCTGTGAGCTCAAGATCGTGCATCGGATAGTTAAGTTCGTAAGGTTTCAATTTCCTAGAAGCATATGCAATGACCTTTCCATTATGCATCAATACACATCCTAGACTATAACGCCCCGATCCCTCACAAGACCGGAGGCTCTAATAACCAAGTTATTCTCAACCCAATTCCAACCCGGTCTCAAAATTTTAGGGAAAAACGAACAGAGTCTCCCCTATAACGTGGACATTTTGAAAACCTGTAAGCATTCAATAAGCTATAGAACAACAATAAAGCCATTTCCAAAATAAAGATCTCAACTTTAAGGCCATCCGAGCCTTAAGACATACAAACAGTTTAGATATACACAAGCATGCATTCATAACTTAACTTCTTTACAAAATCGCTTATCATGCCACTCCATGATAGCTTTTAAGCATTCTTAGAAATTGAAAACAACTTGTCATTCACTCCTAAGCATGCAAAGAAACTAAGAGCATAAATATAAGTTATTACATGCCATAGTTCATATCTCCTACTACAATCAATTGGCATTCAGCTTACAATCACTCAAACATGTACATAAGCACTTAGGCTACAAAATAGATCATAAGGTAGAGCAAACAAGATCTCCACATAACAGCAAGAACCATAAATCCACCTCACGCAAGTATAACACAGCAACTAAGGCAACTCCTCTTCCAATTGCACCTCCTGAAATATGTTAGCAAGGTATGAGCAACCACAATTGCCCAATGAGGGATAAAGACTACTCGGGACGTGCAATGCAACAATTATAGCAGTTAAGAAAGAAGGCAAGTAAAGTACATTTGAAACAGTAAATAACCACACATATTACAGGATACGATACACTTAACCCCAACACTCCAGAATTTTCTTATCTTGATCACGAACCACGATCCATGAACCACGATCCACAATCAATATGCCGGCATAACCCCAATCACTCCAGTGGGTGTGCTCCGGATATACCCCGATAATCCTACGACCCAATACCCCCTGGCAATCTTCAGACCAGGTGAGTGAGGGAATAGGGTACGGAGATCAAATATCCACTAGCAAGCCCGCCACCGCCCAATCGATATTCAATACCACCATCCCTGATACTATGGTTGTACAACCACTATGTAATGCACTTATCAATGGCAAGACAATATCAACAATATAAGCAATAACACGTAGGAGGATCAACAAAGTAGGTTGACCTCGAAACAGTTAGAAAAGAAGTAGTTTCATATAAGCAATTAAGAGATTTACAAAGTGGAATATTCAAGATACACATAGAACTATACCAAAAGCTCCAAAATAACTTGAAACTACATTTAAACACACAAGAAGTCATGCCAAGGTCTTAGAAGCGTGAGACAATTGAATTTGCACTTAAACCCCTTTGTTATTCAATCTGTTTTCCTTCCAAACTCATGTTATGATTCTAGATTAGCAAGCGGCCTATACCATGCTTCTAGTTAATCCCTTAGGCACCTATACGACCCTCGAAATCTCGTAAACACCCGCATTTAACCCGAAAGCCCCAAATTCCCTCTTTTGACTTTGTACTACAAGTACCTCACCCAAGACTCAAACAAGGGCTAACAAAGCATAATTGGGGTCTACTAAGCCTAGGAACACCAAAAATGAAGGCCAATTTTACCCGAATTCACGATAACCCCGAAACCCCTTTCTAAAAGTCGGGTATTTCATTCTTTTGCTAGGTTATGAGCAATTAAATGTTATGGGGCCTTTACACTACTTTCATTAACATCTAAATCACCTATTAGGATCATTGATTCAAGCTATAAAGTCCAATTTCACAAAACCCTAACATTCTCGTCACTATTCATGCCAAATATTCAACGAGCAATTTCAACCCATTAAACTACAAAACAATAGCATAAATTAGGTATCTACTACTTATATATAACATACATAAGCATATTTGAGCATTGCATTAGCATTTAAGAGCAAAACAAGAAATTCAAGAAAGTTGTCACATTTTTGAAATGCAAAAATAGGTATGAAATCCCTCACCTATTGCGCGTAGGAGCTCCTAGGAGGCTAGTAAACACCCTAAACCACTTGTACCAAGCTTGGCTTGGCTTGGAATGAAGATTTGTTGAGCAAAAATCTCTATTTCTCCTCCTATGCTATTTTCCGATTTGCTACAGTATTTTCAGCTTTTCTCTTCTTTTTTTTTGTTTTATGAGCTTAATATGTGTGTGTGAGTATATATGCTAAGTGGTGTTGAGTTAGGTGAGTGTTAAGTCTATAAAAATTAGTCTAATTAGCTTAAAAATGAGTCTCAATGCGCGTTAATATGTTAGCTAACTAAAACATAAAGTTTAACTACGTAATACTATTCACTAATTCAATAAAACATTTCCTAAACGAATGCTCTCAACACTAAATGCTCAAATGCACATTTTTCTCATTCCTAACATAATTAATGTGATTTAAGAAAAATGCTAATTCGAAGAAAATAGATAGTTGGAAAACATAATAAATAGTAACCAAAGAAAGCAACAAGTAAATGGATAGTAAAAATGCACAAACAGTAGATGAAATAGTTAATGAATCATGGCAATGTTCTTGGGCATCACATAGACCTTCCTTAGAAGCATCACTATAGATTATCAGAACCCTCTGGCAAAGCAAGAATAGGAGTTGTGGTTAACCTCTTCTTCAATTCCTGGAAACTAGCCTCACACTTATCATTCCAGTCAAATACAGTTTTCTTCTAAGTAACCTGAGTCAAAGGCCCGGCAATTTTAGAGAAGTCCTTGACAAATCTTCGATAATACCCTGCTAAGCCAAGAAAACTACGGATCTTTGTAACAGTTTCAGGCCATTTCTGAGCTAATACAACTTCAATCTTTACCAGATCAATAGAAATACCATCATGCGGTATAATATGACCAAGAAAAGCAACTTGCTTTAACCAGAATTCACATTTGCTGAACTTTGCAAATAATTAATGCTCTTGAAGAGTCTGCAGCATAATCCTGAGATGTTGTTCATGCTCCGCCTCAGATTTAGAATATACAAGAATATCATCAATAAAGATAACCACACATTGGTTCAGATACGGACGGAATACCCTCTGCATTAAATCCATTAATGCGGCAGGAGCATTAGTTAAACCAAACGGCAGAACAACAAACTCATAATGACCATAGCGAGTTCTGAAAGTAATTTTAGGAACATCATCTTTCTTGATCCTCAACTGATAATAACCCTGCCTCAGATCAAAGTTAGAAAATACCCTGGCGCCCTGCAACTGATCAAATAATTCCTCAACTAAAGGCAACGGATATTTGTTTTTGATAGTCACCTGATTAAGACCCCAATAATCAATACACAAGCAAAGAGATCCGTCTTTCTTCTTAACAAATAGAACTAGCGTACCCCAAGGTGAAGAACTCGGCTAAATGAATCCCTTCTCAAGTAAGCCCTGCAACTGAACTTTCAATTCCTGCAATTCGGGTGAAGCCATTCTATATGGAGTCCTAGAGATAGGTGTAGTTCCCGGCAATAAATCAATCATAAACTCTATCTCTATATCAGGTGGTAAACCAGGTAATTCCTCAGGAAAGACCCCTGGAAACTCTCTCACAATAGGCACATAATTCAATTTCAACTTGTCCCCAGGTTGGTTAATTAAATATGCAAGATAAGCCTCACAACCTTTGCTTAACAGTTTTGATGCCTTAATAGAAGAAATTATAGGAGTTCCAGTTGATTTTCTACTTCCAACAATTTTAATTATAGGCTTGTCAGGCGTTTCTAATTTCACAATCTTCTTTCTACAATCAAGTTGTGCATAATAACTTCCCAACCAATCCATCCCCAATTTCAAAGTTGTTGAAGGGTAGAATAATCAAATCGGTAGGAAATACACTGTGGTGAACCGCATCCCACATCGGTTGGAGAATCGCTGGGACTACTGAATATATAGGGCGAAGCCTTTGTATTCGTGCGGGGCCCTTTTCCTGGTAGTGGCCGAGTGAGGACAAAAGCATGAGGGCTATGGGCTCAAAAGCGGACAATTCCTGCATAGTGGCGTTTCCGGCCCACTCGCTACGACCTCTTGGGCTCGCTCGTACCGTTAAAGGCAGGGAGTTCCATGCAGACGTGGGGGTGTTGGTTCGGGGCATTACAAAGTGGTATCAAAGCGGGCTGACCCTTGTGCTAGTGGCCCACGAGGGCACTGGGCCTCCTTAAGGGGGGGTGAATATGGTGAACCGTATCCCACATCAGTTGGAGAATCGCTGGGACTACTGAATATATAGGGCGAAGCTTTTGTATTCGTGCAGGGCCCTTTCCCTGGTAGTGGCCGGGTGAGGACAAAATTGTGAGGGGTATGGGCTCCAAAGCGGATAATTCCTGCATAGTGGCATTTCTAACCCACTCACTACGGCCTCTTGGGCTCGTTCATACCGTTAAGGGCAGGGAGTTCCATGCAGGCGTGGGGGTATTGGTTCGGGGCGTTACATACACGACCCTCAATATAAATATTACATGCTTTACAAATAGATTTAGTAACAAACTTTGGACCCATAGGTATATAAACCACAATCTCATGCAGCAATTTATCATGTTTCAATTTAGCATTTTGTGCACAAGTGGGAGTAATAAATGAATGAGTAGCCCCGGAGTCAATTAAAACTTTAACCGACTGATCATTAAGAAGAAAAGTACCTTCTACCATCGCATTCGTATCCGGAAGCTCATCTGCATCTAAGGCAAATACTCGGGCCTGCCCCTATGGTGCTAATGCTGTAGCTGGTGCCCTGGTCTCAGTACCCTGACCAGATGTCTGACCTCTAGTGTTCTTGAATTTCAAGAAGTCTTTAACCCTGTGCTGGTCACTCCCGCAACCTGTACACCTGTTCAATTTCCTCTAGCAAATCTCCTATGTATGGCCTTGACATTGACATAAGCTACACTGCTGGTGACGTCTTGCAATAGTGCCTCTCGTAGGAGCTCTGTAAGAAGAGGTAGCTAAACTATCCTGCTGAGATCGTGCTATAGCTGGACGAGACTGCCCCTGATTCTGACTCTGAACTGGTCATGCCTGAGTCTAAGTAGGCCTAGTATAACTCTGAGTCTGCCTCGGCTGCTGATCCTGACCGACGAAAATAGTTTGCCTCTGAAACCCCTGACTCTGAGTCTGATGTGGTCATTTACTAGGCTGACACGGTTCCCCAAACAGATCTACTTTGTGTTTCTCATACCTGGCAGCTATCCTGACTACTGCAGCATAAGTGGGGAAGTCTTGGGTAAACAGATTCAACGAGATATCTAGCGTCAGCCCCATCACAAACCTCTGAATTCTCTTGCTCTCTAGCTGAACTAAGGCTGGCATTGTGACGCCCGAGTTTTAGCCATGCATTCAATTACTGTTGCATCCCTTGTGTATGCATTTCCTTCTATGCTTTACTAACTGCCTTCTTTAGCTACTATTCACTCCGTTTTCAAACTACAATCTATTAGTTAATTAACATGTTTATTAAATCATATTAATTGTTAAAGGAGTGGAAAAAATGTGCAATTGAGCTAGAAGCGATAAGAGAGCTCGTTTAGAAAATGATTTTAGTAGTTCAATAAATAGTGTTACGTAACTAAACTTAGAGATTTAGATAACTCACATTACTTCTCACCTTAGGCTCGTTTTTAAGTCAATAACGCGCATTTTAGAAGTTTACCTAAGCAACCAACATGACCCCACCTCAATACATACTCAATATAACATAACACAAGCTCATTTTAACACAAAACAAAAAATTCAGCCAGTGAACAGTGCCTGAACCCGACAGCCCTTCCCTTGCACATTTGGAGATTTTTGCTTCATCAAATCATCAATTCAAGCCAAGCCAAGCCTAGGGCAAGTAGTTTAGGGTGTGTGCAAGCCTCCTAGGTGCTCCTACACGTATTGGTAAGGGATTTCACGGCTTATTTTCGCATTTCTAAATAGTTGCCATTTTCTTGATTTGTTGAAAATGTGATCAAATGCTATTGTATTGATTATCCATGCTATTATACCATGTATATGAATGCTAGAGAACATATTTGAGCCATCGTTTCGCTTTTTAAATGGTTAAAATTGTTAGTTTAATTTATGAGGTGAATAGTGATATTTTTCTAGGGTTTTGTGTAATTGCACGTATTAGCTTGATTCAACACTCCTAATAGATGCCTTAGGTGCTAATGAAGGTAGTCTAATAGCTCTGTGAACTTGAATTGCTCTAGAATCGCATAAAACGTGAAATAGCCGACTTTAACAAAGGGGTTTCAGGGCTAATACGAATCCGGGTGGATTCGGGCTTCACTTCTAGTATTCTTAGGCTACCTAGGTGCTATAGAAGCTTTGATAACCCTTGTTTGAAGCCCAGATAAGGTATGTGTAGTTTAAAGCCATAAGAGGGATTTTGGGGCTTCCGGGGTAATTGCGGGGGTTTGAATGAGTTAGAGGGTTGAGAGGGTTCCTTGAGGGTTAATTAGAAGATTGGGAGAGTTTCCCTTTGACATTGAATCATTAACTTGGGATTGGAAGAGAAATAGTGTGAAAAACAAAGGGGTTTTAAGTGCAATTTCGGTTGACTCACGCTTCTAAGACCATGGCATGACTCCTTGAGTGTTTAAATGTGGTTTCAAGTTGATTTGGAGCTTTCGGTATGATTCCATGCTTATCATGTATATGTCCCTTTGTAAAACTGCTTATTTACTTGTATAAACTGCTTCTATTCTAACTACATTGAGGTCAACCTACTTTGTTGATCCTCCTACGTGTTATTGCTTATCTTATTGATATTAATTTGCCATTATAAAGTGCATTGCATAGTGGTTGCGTAACCATAGTGTCAGGGGCGGTTGTGTTGAATATCGGCTGGGCAGTAGAGGGCTTGCCAGTGGATATTCAAACTCCGTACCCTATTCCCTCACTCACCTGGTCCGGAGATTGCCATGGGCTGTTGGGTCGTAGGATCATCGGGGTATATCCGGAGTACACCCACTGGAGTGTTTGGGGTTATGCCGGCTTATCGTTATCGTGATCGTGGTTCATGGATCGTGAATGAAGACCCAGTGAAGATTGATGTATAGGGGTTATGTGAAATGTATCCTTTCAAGTGTATGGTTATTTAAGCTATCATTGTTTCTTAAATTGCTCAATTGTTATTGTTGTTTAACTATATTACCTATTGCATTGCACGCCCCGGGACTATATCCCTCACTGAGCAATTGTGATTGCTCATACCTCGCTAAACATGTTTCAGGAAGTGCTGAGGGTGAACCCCAACTAGTTGAGGTACTAGTGGAAGAGGAAGAAGTTCAGGCTGAGCCTTTGCCCTAGTTGTTGTGTGTTTGTTGTCTAAGGTGGATTTGCCTTCTTGTTGTTACATGGTGTACTTTTATTGCTATAGCATGATCTATTTTGTGGCCTTAAGGCTATGTATATTCTTGTAGTTGCAAGTTGAAAGTTGTTGGTTGTAACGTTAGCTTTGAGATATTATGGCTTGTAATAACTTTTAATTCTCCTTTTAGTTCTTGCATGCTTGGGGGTGTATGTTTAGAGGTGTTGATTTCAACTTCTAAAATTGCTCTAATGTTATCATAGAATGGCATGTTAAAAAGGTTTAATGAAAAGTTAAGTTGGGTGCATGCATGTGTGATTTGGAGTTGTTGTTTGTCTCCTGGCTTGGATGGCCTTGAACCTTTGAATTTTAATTATAAAAGCTTGTTTTAGTATATTGTGGCTATTTTGAGCATTTACAGGTCTGAAAAATATCCGCGGTACAGAGGAAACCTTGTCCGTTTTTTCCTAAAATTTTGTGACCGGGTTTGGTATTGGGTTGAGAATAGCATGGTTATTAGAGCCTCCGGTCTCGTGAGGGATCGGGGCGTTACAGGCACATAGCGGGACAAGCGAGTAAAAGCAGCGTCATACTGGTCAACAGTCATGTTTCCCTGTTTCAGATTGATGAACTCTTGCTATCGCCTCTCGATAGTTGTCTCTGTAATGAATTTCTCTCGGAACTCTCTAACAAACTCATCACATGTCCATGGCGTTGCCTCAGCATCCCATCTAGATTTAACGATGTGCCACCATTGCTCTGCATCTCCCTCGAGCAAAAATTCAGCACAAGCAACCCTCCTCGCATCAGAGTACTCGAGGCCTGTAAGAATCTTCCCCACTTTGTTCAACCACTACTCAGCTAGCATATCATCGGGCTCCCCGAAGAAACTAAACGGACCTCGATTCAGGAATTTCTCAAGATAGTTGCTACCACCACCCACTGCTCCAACTTGGCCCTGACCAATATTTCTTGCAGGTGCATCGTCTCCCTGCCTCCGTAATACCTCTGCAATCTGGCCTATAGCAGTTGTTAACCGTGCATTAAGAGTCTGCTAATCTATTTCCTCTTCCCCGACAACATTCTAATTTCTATTTTGACGACGAGGCCCCATCTCCAATAGCTAGAATGCAAAGTGTTATGACATGTATATATGTAGTTTGCAAATAAAACACAAAAGAAGAAATTCAAATAAATCCACATAAAGTCACATATGAGATCATATGAATGTTTTATATACAAGAGATACATATAAAGCACTTAAGTACACTTTACAATTTGGACTTTCCACGTTCACACAATAATTCTTGAAAGACCTCTCACATTTCCATTTCCATGCTAGCATGTTCTTTACCAATTCAATTTCCACTCAGTCAATCAAAGAGTCATTAATTCATGTAATCACGCAATCATATAATAGAACTCTACCCACAGACCGAGAAACCTATCCAGGCTCATGCATTCTATAGCTCTCATACCACCTACATGTCACGCCCCGACCCAACCCCATGCTAAATGTTAAGTCTGGACCCGACAAACGGACATAGTCTTATCTGTACCATGAACATTCTGAAAACCTGTAAACATACAATTTAAGCCACAAAACAATAGGAACATCATTTCTAATTAAAACTTAGCTTCAAGGCCATCCGAGCCTTAAGCATTGCAAACAGTTTAGATACCAACAAGCATGCATTCTCAATACAAACTTCTTACGAAACTGCTTATCATACCACTCCATGATAGCCATTAAACATTCTCAGAATTTAAAGACAACCATTGCAACCCCTATAGCCAACACACAAGCATGCAGCAACTAAAGGTAAGAATACTAGTTATTACATGCCATGGATACCTGTCACTCATTAGATCCAAACTTACAACTAAATAATATATGCATGAGCTCAAGCCTCCAAAATAGAACATTATAAACATCAACAAGGTTTTAACTACACAACAAGCACTACAATCTACCTCAAGCAAGTAGGACACTGCAACTAAGGTAACTGATCAGCCTGGACCTCCTGCTCTTCACCCTCAACCAAATCAAGCTGAGGTTCAACCTCAGCGTCTCCTGAAACATGTTAGCGGGGTATGAGCAACCACAATTGCCCAGTGAGGGATTAAGACTACCCGGGGTGTGTAATGCAACAATTATAGCAGTTAAACAATAAAAGCAAGTAAAGGACATTTCAAATAGTAAGTAACCACACATATCAAACGATACAATACACTTAGCCCCAATACTCCAGAATTCTCTTATCTTCAATCACGAACCATGAGCCACGAACCACGAACAATGTGCCGGCATATCCCTAATCACTCCAGTGGGTGTACTCCGAATGTACCCTGGTAATTCTACAACCCAATACCCCCTGGCAATCTCCGGACCAAGCGAGTAAGGGACTAGGGCACGGAGATCGAATATCCACTGGCAAGCCCACTGCCGCTGTGACACCCCGATCCCTCTCGAGACCGGGAGTTCTAACAATCAATCTATTCACAACCCAAATCCAAACCCGGGCAAGATTTTAGGGAAAGACGGACAGAGTCTCCCCTGTTTCTAGGCAAATTGCAAAACCTGTAATAGCATATAAATGGACCAACACCGTGTCCAACCATTCAACCACCTCAAGGCCATCCGAGCCTCGGTTCACAACAAGCAATTCACAAGTAAATATAAATTCAAGCTTAGCAATTAAACTACACCAACCTATTGCATAAAGTAGACTATCATGACTTTCTATCTTTTTCCCTTTTTGTCATTACAAATATATATTGAAGTTAAGCTATATTAACTAAATACCTAATCTAATGAACTTAAATTACATCCCCTTTAACATTAAATACATATAATACATAAAAGCATACAACTTTACAACTTTGACAACTCAAGTCACATAGGCACGTAGGACAACCCTTCAAGCACGGACTTTCACGAAATCACGAACTTTCCAGCCAACATGGCATTTCCTGAAATGTGGTGGTAAGGAGTGAGTATACACAAAACGTATACTCAGTGAGGGCGAGACAGATATCGAGATGGAGAGAAAGAAGATCGTGCAATGCAAATAGGTACAGTTAAGCAATACAATCAATAAAAGGCATTCAATATATATAACAATACAATAAACAATTAAGAAAAGCATTAACACAACCAATCAAAGCTATACCACACTTTGAAGGCTATGGATCACTCGAGCGAGTAATGTACCGATCACGATTCCGATGACATTAACGATGACACGCCGGCCCAAACCACCTTATAACACCAGTTTGGAATACCCCGGGAGTAACCATCAATTCTACGACCCAAATCTCCCTGGGAGGCAACCCAAGCGAGAAAGGGAATAGCAACGGAGCTAGAGCAACCAACACTGGCAACCCGAGGCTACCCAGAGAGGCCCATCACTCACACGCGAGACACTATGCAATACAAGACTCGATACAAGGCGATGAGCGAGCGATATCAAGCATTCTCAACAATTGATAAACATTTCAATCAATAATCAACTCTAACAAGCGTAATAATCATTAACAAGCATTTACAATCAAACAAGTGACCAAAACAACACCAACTAACATTATCAAGCATTAACAAGTATTCTATAGGCATTATAAGCATTCTATAGGCAACATAAGCATTCTATAATCAATATAAACATACTATAAGCAATATTTTATGAACACACACAAAATCACAAAAATGACCCCAACTTCAAAACACTACTACTTTCAAACGAGCCACGAGCTTTGGAAACCGACTTCACCAGTCCTCCTAGGTCACCATAAGGCACGTCTAAAGACCCCGAAACCCTACTTTACCCTAGAATTCACGCAAAGTCCCGATTTTCCCCTTTGCTCGTTTGAACTACAACTATATCAACCAAACATCCAACCAACGCCATAATCGCACCAAAAGTGCTTCCATGGCCTCCCGAAACAATGCCAACACGCAATACGAGAAAACGCTAAACTCGACCTAAACGACCCCGACTTTCACCAAGTCATTTTTCTCCGTTTTTCTATTACACATTCCAATTAAACCACACATTTAGGCATTCTAGCATATTTAGCACATTTCTACATCAACGGACAGCATAACAGCGCAACTTTATCGTTTCAAGGGTTTACTATTCACTAATTACTATTCATTAGTCAATTTAAATTGCAATTTCGATTTTCAACCGCATAAAATGCTAAAAAGCTATAAATACATGTTCTACAATCAACAAGGAACATTCTTTAAGCAACAAAACGATTAAAACAACAATCTACGCATAAGTTCTAAAAATTAAAGTTTAGATATACATTTTTCAAATGTGCAAATAACGATGAAACCCTCACCTTAGACGCTCCTAGACGCTAGGAAAACCACGATGGATGCCTCGGAAACCACCCCCACAAGCTCACGCGACGAAATGAAGATTTGAAGTTGAAATATTTTTTTTTCCTCCATGGTTTCAGCCATGGCTCTTATTTTTCTGGTTTTTGCTCTTTTGTTTCGTATTTAAACTTAAATAAAATATGACAAATGGTCAAAGCTTCGGTCAACCCGCTAAACCAAAAGAGCTATGCGCGACCTTACGAAAAGGGCCATAACTTCTTCTAGAAAACTCCAATTCACGAACGGTTTGAAGCCTCAGAAACTAGACTCATAGAGCTTTCCAACCATATATAATTTGCTATCTAACTCTTCCCCAATTGGTTCAGATTTAATTCCAAAGTTGACCCAAAATTTGACTAACTTAACATTGCATTTTTTTATTTCTAATCCCAAGTTTGCCCTTTATTAAACATTTCAAAAATTCTCACCTTGTCCTAGTTGGTCAATGTAGATGAAAATTCAACTAGTTTGGTCAAAGAAGGTTAAAGGTCAATAAAATGCAATTTAAATGAACTTTAAATGCTATTGAATACATGCCAGGTTCGGGGTATCACAGCCGCCCAACCGATATTCAATACAACCGCCCTTGACACTATGGTTGTGCAACCATTATACAATGCACTTAATAATGGCAATACAATATCTATGATGAAAGCAATAACACATAGGAGGAAAAACAAAGTAGGTTGTCCTCGAGACAGTTAGAATAGAAGCATTAACATATAGCAACTAAACGGATTACAAAGGGACATTAGCATATTTCACATAGAACTTTACCTAAAGCTCAAGAATGAATTAAAAATACATTTAAACACCCAAGGAACCCTTACAAGGTCTTAGGAGCATGAGACAATCGAATCCTTACTTCAACCCCTTTGTAATTCAAACCGTTTTCCTTCCAAACTCAAGTCATTGCTCTAGATTAGTAAGCAGCCTATTCCACACTTCTAATTAACCCATTAGGTAACCTTAGGACCCCCCAAGTTACCCCGTTACCTGAGTTTAGCACAAAAGTCCCAATTTTCCCCTTATGACTTTGTACTACATGTACCTCAACCGGGACTCAAACAGAAGTTAGCAAAGCTTGTTTAGAACCTATATAGCCTAGGAATACAAAATGTGAAGGCCAATTTAACCCGGATTTAAGATAACCCCGAAACCCCTTTTCAAAAGTTGCCTATTTCGTGCTTTTGTTAGGTTATGAGCAATTAAACCCTACGGAGCCTTTACACTACATTCATTAACATCTAAAGCATCTATTTGGACCATTTAATCAAGCTATAAGGTTCGATTTCACAAAACCCTAGAATTTCCGTCACTATTGATGCCATACAATCAACGAATTAAATCAACCATTTAAATTACGAAACAATAGCATAAATAAGGTCTCTACTACTTGTATACAACATACATTAGAATATTTAACAATTTCATAAGCATTTAAGAGCAAATAAAAAATTCAAGAAAGTTGTAACATTTCAATAATACAAAATAACCATGCATATCCCTCACCTAACGCGCGTAGGGGCTTGGGAAAGGCTTGAGAACCCTCTAAACTACTTGTACCTAGCTTGCAAGGGCTTAGATTGAAGAATTGAAGAGCAAAATTTCTTCTCTTGGCACAAGAGGGCTGTCGGGTTTGCTGCTCCTGTTTTTCAGCTTTTTTTATGTTATGTTATGAGTTGTTAGGTATATAGTTGAGTATAGGCTTAAGTGGTGATAAATTGTGGGAGTGTTAAGTCTATAAAATGGGTCTAGTTAGCTTAAAATGAGTCTGGATACGCATTAATTAAGTTAGCTAACTAAAACATAAAGTTCACTACGTAACACTATTCACTAGTTCGGTAAAACATTTTCTAAACGGATGCTCCTATCGCGCTTAGCCCAATGCACATTTTTCTCATTCCTAAAACAATTAATATGATTTAAGAAAAATGCTAATTCAAAGTAATTAAGCAGTTGAAAAATGTAATGAATAGTAGCCACCTAAAGCAACAAGTAATGCACAGTAAAGATGCGCAATTAGTGGATACAATAGGAAATGATGTACGACTAAGATCTCGGGTGTCACAGGGTGAATAGTACTGCTATACCTGATAGTCCTAAGGGAGGGGAGGAGAGGATTTTTGCTCATCAATTTTTCATTTCAAGTCAAGCCAAGCTAGGTACAAGTGGTTTAGAGTGTTTTCTATGCTCCTAAGAACTTCTACGTGCATCGGTGAGGGATATGCATGTGAATTTTGCATCTTTTGAAATGTGTAACTTTCTTGAATTTTGAGATTTAATATCAAATGAATATTGAATGCTCAAAAGTGATAATATATGTTATATATAAGTGTTAGAGACCATGTTTATGCAATTGTTTCTCTTTTTAATCGGTTAAAATCATTCCTTGATTCGTAGGGCATGAATAGTGATGTTTTTCTAGGGTTTTGTGAAATTGTGTGATATGGCTTGATTAATTGCTTCTAATAGGTGCCTTAAATGTTAATAAAGATAGTTCAATAGCCCCGTGAGGTTGAATTGCTCAAAAATTGGCTAAAAGATGAAATAGACGACTTTTTAAAAAGGGGTTTTAGGGTTATCGCAAATCCGGGTTAATTTGGCCCTTACATTTAGTATTATTAGGCTATATAGGTGCTAAATAAGCTTTGCTAACTCTCGAATGAGTTTCGGTTGAGGTACGTGTAGTACAAAGTCATAAAGGGGCAATTGGGGCTTTTGTGCTAAACGTGGGTATTTGGGTAAATTCGAGAGTCCTAAGGGTGCCTTGTGGGTTAATTAGAAGTATGACATAGGCCACTTACTAATCTAGAACAATAGCTTGAGTTGGGAATGAAAATGGTTTGTGTTATAAAGGGGTTAAAGTAGGAAATCGATTGTCTCATGCTTCTGTGATCCTGTAACGGTTCCTTAGGTGTTTAAATGTGTTTCTAAGGCATTCTTGAGCTTTTGGTAAAATTCTATGTGAAATGTGTAAATGCCCATTTGTAATCTATTTAGTTATTACACGCTAATGCTTCTATTCTAACTATTTCGAGAACCTACTTTGTTGTTCCTCCCATGTGTTATTACTTTCATTGTTGTTATTGTATTGTCATTGATAATTGCATTGCATTGTGGTTACGCAACCATAGTGTCAGGGGCGGTGTACTGAATATCGGCTGGGCGACAACAGGTTTGCCAGTAGATATTCGATCTACGTGCTCTAGTCCCTCACTCACCTGATCCGGAGATTGGCAGGGGGTGTTGGGTCATAGCTTTACGGGGTACATCCAGAGTACACCCACTGGAGTGATTGAGGTTTATGCCGGCACATTGATCGTGGTTCGTGGTTCGTGGTTCATGATCGAAGATAAGAGAATTCTGAAGTGTTGGGGTTAAGTCTCTCATATCCTTTGATATGTGTGGTTACTTCCTATTTCAATTATCTTTTACTTGCTTTTATTGCTTAATTTCTATAATTGTTGCATTGCACACCCCAGGTAGACTTTATCCCTCACTGGGCAATTGTTGTGACACCCGAGAATTTCACCCTAAATTTATTATAATCGTTGCATACTTATGTGCGCATTTCTACGTGCATCATTTTTTTCTTGTTTAATTGTTTTTGTTGTGGGTTACTATTCATAATATTTTCGACTGTTTCGAAAGCTTGATTTTAAATTTTTCCTAGGTCACTCGACATTTAAAAGGAACCAAGAAATTTTTGTTTTGAACTTTCGAGCTTAGGAGTATGCGTTTGAAAAATATTTTCTGTGAGCTTTGAATAGTGTTACGTTAGAATAGTGCTAGTTAATAATTAAAAAGCATTTGTAATTGCAATTAGCCTTAATTGATCAATATTTGAGACTACATAGCTTAGAATATTAATTATATACAACATATAAAACAACTAACTCATCAAATTAAAAGCCACATAACATATTAGCTCATAAAAACATTTGCAAAAATTTCATCCATGTCCCCATTTGGCCGTCCACTTCAAGGAGGAAAAAGGAGAAATTTTTCTTCTTCAATCTTGCACTTTGGGATCTTAGATTGATCTTGGGAGGATTTTGAGCAACTTAGGACCTTCAATAACCTTCTTCATCTTCAAAAATTGTGAGGGAGTCTCATTTTCTTGAGTTTTAAGTTTATGTGCATATGTTTAATTTTCTTGATTTGTCAACTATAGCTATATAACTTGTTATGAATGCTTCCTATGAGTTATTTAATGTCTCTAGAGCTAACTTTTGAGGTTCGATAACATAGTTAATGGTTGAATGTTGAGATTGATCAAAGAGGTGATGAATAGTGCCTAGAATTAGGGTTTTGAGAAAATTTATTAATTGGCTTGAATTGATGCCTCAATTAGGTGCTCTAGACCTTAGGGAAGTTAGTTGAAAAGCCACGTTAGGTTGAAACACTCGAATTTGAACTTAATTGCAAAATAAGCTTACTTTAAAAAGGGGGTTTTATACGTTAAGCAATCCGGGCAAATTTGGGCATCGATTTGGGTATCCTTGAGCTAAGGAAACCCTTTTGGTGCTTTCGTTTTGCGAAATTGGGGTTCGGTTAGTATGGCTATAGTTCAAACCCGTTCGGGGCCTTCCCGAACTTTTGCTTCAAAAATGAGTTTTAGTGACTTTAAAGGGTATCTTTGAGCTTAATTAGGAATATAGAAAGACTAGGGTATGATTGGGAATCTCGAACCATGCTTAGGAGAAAGAAAGCTCGGTTAAAGAAAGGGGAAAAAGTAGTTTATAGCCTTTTTAGTTGCAATTGGAACTTGTTGTGTGTTAGTAATGCCTTGCATTGAATATTTAGGATGTATTTAAGTTATTTGAGTAGATTATTGGAATTAATTGTGTTGATTGCTTCTTTTGGCATCTATTAGTTAATATCGTGCATATATGAACTTTTATTGTGCATATATGTGAGGGCGGCCTACTTTGTCGTCCCTCTTACGTGTTATGTGTTATATTGATTGTTTATGACTTGTATTGGGTTGCGCAACCTAAATCGGACATGGTAGCGTCGAGAAACACGGGCGGCGTCGGGCTTGCCGTGCTCCCTCGACTACCATGGTGCATATTCCCTTTCTCGCTGAGGCATACTCCACTACCCCAAAGGCGTGGTTCACCTGCTGGGCATGGACCTACCTCGAGAGAAAGGGTCGTAGGATTGGGATACATCTGGAGTATCCCAATTGTGGTGTTTGGGGTTTGCCGGCATGTTCGTGATGCTCGTAGATCGTGGCTCGTGGATGAAGTCTTGGAAGTGGAACCGTATCCTTTTTAAAGTGATTAATAGTTTGGTTTATTGTCTTTTTAGTTTATGTGGCTTGTATATGTTTACTTGTGTTGCATATCATATTGCACGTTGGCATGCTGCATCACCTCCCTCGCTGGGCAACTTTGTTGCTCACTCCTCATTTGAAATGTTTCAGGAGAAGCTGAGGTGAATCCCCAGCTGTTAGAAGTAGGAGAAGAAGAAGAAGTTCAAGTAGATCAAAATCCGTGATCTTGTGTGCTGAGGTGGATTTTATGTGCTTCTTGCGTGGAGTTCTTGTTATTAATGTATTTTGAGACTTTTGGAGTCTTGTATATATATATGTCTAGTAGATGTGTACTAGGATGTTAAAGAAAGTTGATGGATTGTAATAATGAATTTTAGACTTTAATTTCCCTTGCATGCTTGGGGTGTTTGTTAATCTTCATATGGAACTTAGAATTTTTATTGTTTTTAATTACTTATGACTAAAACCAGCTTATCTCGCATGCTTGTGTGCTTTAGTAGAATATTGTTGCTCCAAGGCTCGGATGGCCTTGTGATTGTGTTTTGGTTTTGGAGTTATTGTTGATAAGTTGTTGCTTTTAGTTCAGATGTCTTGAATGAATGTTTACAGGTAACAGTTTTGTCCTTGGTACAGAGGAGACTCTGTCCGAGTGACGGGTCCGAGCCTGACTATTAGCGTGGGGTTGGGTTCGGGGCGTTACACTTTAGTGGTATCAGAGCTACTAGAATGCTTGAAGCCGGGTTAAATTTCCTTGGCATGTGGGTAGAGGTCTATATGTGAAAGTGAATTATGTGAATATGTGAGTGTTTAGTTATTTAAGTACTTAGATACAAGACATGCTAGCATGAAAAAGAATGTTAAAGCTTAACATGATAAGAATATGAAAAGTTAGTGTTAAATGTTGTTAAGTGTTTTATATGCTTCTTATGTGAGTAAAATGTTTAAAAACAATGTGTACATTATTTTTGCATAGTTATTTGCCTATTATAATATTATGTTCTTATAGCATTATTATGAGGAGACGGGGTAGACCACGGGGAGAACCGGAGGAGGCTCCCAGGCAGAATGTACCGGGGCAGGATGCTGGGGCAGCTGGGAATGTACAGCAGGGTCAGGAGCCGAGCACTACCCAGATTTTAGCTACTATGGCTACTGCGATGAATACCATAGCACAGTTTGTGGTTCAGTAGGGTACAGTAGGTGCCGGCAGAGGTAATCAGGCTGCCAGAGCAGAGGGCAGTGGTACTGCAGGAGGTAACTTATTTGATAAATTTCTGCATCATGGAGCATATAGTTTTTATGGTGAGCCTGATGATATGAAAGCAGAGTTGTGGCTGAGCAAATTCGAGAAAGTTGCTGCGATACTTGAGTGTGACGATGAAAGAAAGATCACCTGTGCTGCATTTTTAATGGAGGGTGATGCCGAGGCTTGGTGGCGCACTATTAGAGAAAAATGGGATGCTGAGAGGGTTCAGCACGTATGGGCTGATTTTGTTCGTGAGTTTCGAGATAAATATGTATCGGTTGTAGCCCGTGAGAGGCATCAGGATGAGTTTATAGCGTTGAAACAGGGGAATATGACTGTGGACCAGTATGAGGCTACTTTTACGAGACTATCTCGATATGTGCCAGCTTTGGTTCAGCCGGAGGATGTGAAGATCCAGAGATTTATTACAGGGTTAAGGAGTGACATCATGCTTAACTTGTCTTCGCAAGATTATCCGAACTATGCTGCAGTAGTTCGGGCTGCATCAAGATATGAGAAACGTAAGGCAGATGTGTTAGCTCAGTCTAGTCAGTTAAGCAAACGGCAGTTTCAGTCTCAGAGTCAGGGTTATCAGAGGCAGACTCAGCAACCTAGGCAGACCCAGAGCTATCCAGGACCAGTTCAGGTGCAGTCACAGCCGAGACCAGCTCAGAGCCAGCCACAGGGACAGTCACAGACCCGACCAGTGACTACTAGATCTCAGCAGGGCAGTTCTACCACATCTACTTATATGACCCCTACAGGAGGAGCTGCTGCTAGGAAGAATCTACAGTGTACTCATTGCAATCGTAAGGGTCATTTAGAGGCTGAGTGTTGGAGGAAACTAGGCCGTTGCACAGGTTGTGGCAGTGATCAGCACAGAGTTAGAGATTGTCCCAAGTTTAAATTTGGTCAGGGTCAGACTTCAGGCCAGGGTGCCCAGACTCGAGCTTCAGGAACAGCCACTGTACCGCGAGGTCAGGCACGAGTATTTGCACTCGACCAGGAGGAGCTTCCAGAAACAACAGTGGTGGTGGAAGGTACTTTTCTTATTAATAGTCAGCCGGTAGTAGTTTTGATTGACACTGGGGCTACACATTCATTCATTACTCCTGCATGTGCACAGTCTACTGTATTAAAAGTTGATAAACTGCCGTATGTGATTGAAGTAGGTAATCCTATGGGTACTAAATTTGTTACAGAGTCTATATGTAAGGATTGTAATATTTGCATTGAGGGTTGCATGTATCCTATTGATTTGATTATCATGCCATTTCGAGACTTTGAGGTTATCTTAGGGATGGATTGGTTGGAGCGATATTATGCATGTTTGGACTGTAGGAGGAAAGTTTTGACTTTAGAAGTACCTAACCAACCTGTTATTAAAGTAACTGGGAGTCGAAAGTCTACTGGGACTCGTATTATATCATCCATTAAAGCTACTAAAATGTTGAGTAAAGGCTATGATGCATATTTAGCTTATTTAATTAATCAGCCTGGAGATAAATTGAAATTAAATGAAGTACCTGTTATAAAAGAGTTTCCGGGAGTTTTCCCTGAAGAGTTTCCTGGGTTACCACCTGATAGGGAGATTGAATTTATGATTGACCTGTTGCCGGGAACTAATCCTATCTCGAGAACCCCGTATAGAATGTCTCCCCCTGAGTTACAAGAATTGAAAATTCAGCTACAGGGTTTACTTGAGAAAGGTTTTATTTAGCCTAGTTCGTCACCGTGGGGTGCTCCCGTATTATTTGTGAAAAAGAAAGACGGTACTCTGCGTTTGTGTATAGATTATCGAGGTCTTAATCAGGTGACGGTGAAAAATAAATATCCTTTGCCCTTAATTGAGGAGTTGTTTGATCAGCTACAGGGTGCTGTTGTGTTTTCGAAATTTGATTTGAGGCAGGGTTATTATCAGTTGAGGATCCGGAAAGAGGATGTACCTAAGACTGCATTTAGAACCAGGTACGGCCATTATGAGTTTGTTGTTTTACCATTCGGGTTGACAAATGCTCCAACCGCTTTTATGGATTTGATGCAGAGAGTATTTCGACCCTATCTTGATCAGTTTGTTGTGATTTTTATTGATGATATCTTAGTATACTCTAAGTCTGAGTCAGAGCATGAAGAGCATTTGAGAATTGTATTTCAAACCTTGCAAGAACACAAGTTGTTTGCCAAATTTAGCAAATGCGAATTCTGGTTGAAACAGGTTGCCTTTTTAGGTCATATCATTTCCCAGGAAGGAATATCTGTTGATCCTGCTAAAATTGATGTAGTTATGTCGTGGAAGAGACCTGAAACTGTCACGGAAGTCCGTAGTTTCTTGGGATTAGCGGGCTATTATAGGCGATTTGTTAAAGAATTTTCAAAGATTGCAGGACCTTTGACTACTTTAACTCAGAAGAAAACTGTGTTTAATTGGGATGATAAATGTGAAGCTAGTTTCCAGGAGTTGAAAAAGCGACTTACCACTGCACCTATCCTTGCCTTGCCTGAGGGAACCGAGAACTTGGTGATTTATAGTGACGCTTCGAAAGAAGGGTTAGGTTGTGTTTTGATGCAAAATGGTAAAGTCATAGCATATGCCTCTAGGAAATTGAAACCATATGAACTCAATTATCCTACACATGATTTGGAGCTTGCAGTTGTTGTCTTTGCTTTGAAGAAATGGCGACATTATTTGTGGGGTAACAAATTTGAAATATTTACTGACCATAAAAGTTTGAAATATTTATTTTCTCAAAAAGATCTGAATATGAGGCAAAGGCGTTGGCTAGAACTGTTAAATGATTATAACTGTACCATTAGCTATTTGCCGGGAAAAGCTAATACTGTTGCAGATGCACTGAGCCGAAAAGCTTCTGTGGCCTGTTTGATAATCAAGGATTGGGAGATTGTAGAAGAACTTTGTTTGTGGAAACCGAAAGCTTCTAGATCAGGTATCCAATTCGCTAGCCTACAAATCCAATCTTTATTGCTATCTAGAATCAGAGAAGCGCAACAATCAGATTCTCAGCTATTGAAGCTTTTAGAGAAGTCAAAAGGGGGAGAGTCCGACTTTAAGATGCATGATGATGGACTTCTCAGGTACAAGAATAGAATTTGCATTCCCAGTAATTCGATTGTGAAAGATGAGATTCTTGCTGAGGCTCACGCTTCTAAATATACAATTCATCCTGGAAGCACAAAAATGTATAGAGATTTGAAACAGAATTTCTGGTGGAACAACATGAAGAGAGAGATAGCTGAGTATGTAGCTAAATGTTTGGCTTGTCAAAAAGTTAAGGCAGAGCATCAGAGGCCAGCAGGATTGTTGCAGCCGTTGGAGATTCCGGTTTGGAAATGGGATCAGGTTACTATGGATCTTGTGTCGGATTTACTGAGATCACCACGAGGTAATGATTCGGTGTGGGTTGTAGTAGACAGGTTGACGAAGAGTTCGCATTTTATTGCTACAAAGAAAACAGATTCTCTCGATAAATTGGCCGAGCTTTATGTTGAAAATATTGTGAGACTGCATGGAGTTCCATCCCAGATAGTGTCAGACAGGGATCCCAGGTTTACATCACAATTCCGGCAGAAACTACAAAAGGCTTTGGGGACTAATTTGAGTTTTAGTACTGCTTATCACCCGCAGACGGATGGCCGTCAGAGAGGACTATCAGGATACTGGAAGATATGTTGAGAGCCTGTGTTCTGGATTTTGGCAAGAATTGGGAGAAATATCTGCCTTTAGCAGAGTTTGCTTACAATAACAGTTATCAGGCCACTATTGGCATGGCACCCTATGAGGCACTTTATGGGCGAAAATGTCGGTCTCCGTTGTATTGGGATGAGGTAGGTGAGATGAAAACAGTTGATCCCTCTATTCTTCCGGAGATGATTAAAATGGTGGATAATGTGAGACTTATAAAGAAGAGGATGCTTACAGCTCAGAGTCGACAGAAGAATTATGCTGATAGACGTCGACGGGACTAAGTATTTTCTAAGGGTGATTATGTTTTCTTGAAAGTCTCTCCGCGAAAAGGTTTGATTCGGCACGGCAAAGGAAGTAAACTTAGTCCTAGATACGTGGGACCATTTGAGATCACTGAGAAAGTTGAGGATTTAGCTTACAGATTGGCCTTACCTCCGAGTTTAGGTCGGATTCATGATGTTTTTCATGTATCACTGCTGAGAAAGTAAAATCCTGATCCGTCGCATATCATTGAGCCGGAGCCGTTGGAGATTGATGAGTCATTAGCTTATGTTGTGAAACCTCTTCGAGTGGTTGACCGAAAGATTCAGGAACTTAGGACTAAAAATATTCCTATGGTAAAAGTTCTTTGGGATCATCATGGGGTTGAGGATGCCACTTGGGAGCGAGAAGATCAGATCAGAGAGAAGTATCCGGAGCTCTTTGCCGAATCATGTAAAAATTGCGAGGACGCAATTAGTTTAAGGGGGAGAGGGTGTGACACCCGAGAATTTCACCCTAAATTTATTATAATCGTTGCATACTTATGTGCGCATTTCTACGTGCATCATTTTTTTCTTGTTTAATTGTTTTTGTTGTGGGTTACTATTCATAATATTTTCGACTGTTTCGAAAGCTTGATTTTAAATTTTTCCTAGGTCACTCGACATTTAAAAGGAACCAAGAAATTTTCGTTTTGAACTTTCGAGCTTAGGAGTATGCGTTTGAAAAATATTTTTTGTGAGCTTTGAATAGTGTTACGTTAGAATAGTGCTAGTTAATAATTAAAAAGCATTTGTAATTGCAATTAGCCTTAATTGATTAATATTTGAGACTACATAGCTTAGAATATTAATTATATACAACATATAAAACAACTAACTCATCAAATTAAAAGCCACATAACATATTAGCTCATAAAAACATTTGCAAAAATTCCATCCATGTCCCCATTTGGCCGTCCACTTCAAGGAGGAAAAAGGAGAAATTTTGCTTCTTCAATCTTGCACTTTGGGATCTTAGATTGATCTTGGAAGGATTTTGAGCAACTTAGGACCTTCAACAACCTTCTTCATCTTCAAAAATTGTGAGGGAGTATCATTTTCTTGAGTTTTAAGTTTATGTGCATATGTTTAATTTTCTTGATTTGTCAACTATAGCTATATAACTTGTTATGAATGCTTCCTATGAGTTATTTAATGTCTCTAGAGCTAACTTTTGAGGTTCGATAACATAGTTAATGGTTGAATGTTGAGATTGATCATAGAGGTGATGAATAATGCCTAGAATTAGGGTTTTGAGAAAATTTACTAATTGGCTTGAATTGATGCCTCAATTAGGTGCTCTAGACCTTAGGGAAGTTAGTTGAAAAGCCACGTTAGGTTGAAACACTCGAATTTGAACTTAATTGCAAAATAAGCTTACTTTAAAAAGGGGGTTTTATACGTTAAGCAATCCGGGCAAATTTGGGCATCGATTTGGGTATCCTTGAGCTAAGGAAACCCTTTTGGTGCTTTCGTTTCGCGAAATTGGGGTTCGGTTAGTATGGCTATAGTTCAAACCCGTTCGGGGCCTTCCCGAACTTTTGCTTCAAAAATGAGTTTTAGTGACTTTAAAGGGTATCTTTGAGCTTAATTAGGAATATAGAAAGACTAGGGTATGATTGGGAATCTCGAACCATGCTTAGGAGAAAGAAAGCTCGGTTAAAGAAAGGGGAAAAAGTAGTTTATAGCATTTTTAGTTGCAATTGGAACTTGTTGTGTGTTAGTAATGCCTTGCATTGAATATTTAGGATGTATTTAAGTTATTTGAGTAGATTATTGGAATTAATTGTGTTGATTGCTTCTTTTGGCATCTATTAGTTAATATCGTGCATATATGAACTTTTATTGTGCATATATGTGAGGGCGGCCTACTTTGTCGTCCCTCTTACGTGTTATGTGTTATATTGATTGTTTATGACTTGTATTGGGTTGCGCAACCTAAATCGGACATGGTAGCGTCGAGAAACACGGGCGGCGTCGGGCTTGCCGTGCTCCCTCGACTACCATGGTGCCTATTCCCTTTCTCGCTGAGGCATACTCCACTACCCCAGAGGCGTGGTTCACCTGCTGGGCATGGACCTACCTCGGGAGAAAGGGTCGTAGGATCGGGATACATCCGGAGTATCCCAATTGTGGTGTTTGGGGTTTGCCGGCATGTTCGTGATGCTCGTGGATCGTGGCTCGTGGATGAAGTCTTGGAAGTGGAACCGTATCCTTTTTAAAGTGATTAATAGTTTGGTTTATTATCTTTTTAGTTTATGTGGCTTGTATATGTTTACTTGTGTTGCATATCATATTGCACGTTGGCATGCTGCATCACCTCCCTCGCTGGGCAACTTTGTTGCTCACTCCTCATTTGAAATGTTTCAGGAGAAGCTGAGGTGAATCCCCAGCTATTAGAAGTAGGAGAAGAAGAAGAAGTTCAAGTAGATCAGAATCCGTGATCTTGTGTGCTGAGGTGGATTTTATGTGCTTCTTGCGTGGAGTTCTTGTTATTAATGTATTTTGAGACTTTTGGAGTCTTGTATATATATATGTCTAGTAGATGTGTACTAGGATGTTAAAGAAAGTTGTTGGATTGTAATAATGAATTTTAGACTTTAATTTCCCTTGCATGCTTGGGGTGTTTGTTAATCTTCATATGGAACTTAGAATTTTTATTGTTTTTAATTACTTATGACTAAAACCAGCTTATCTCGCATGCTTGTGTGCTTTAGTAGAATATTGTTGCTCCAAGGCTCGGATGGCCTTGTGATTGTGTTTTGGTTTTGGAGTTATTGTTGATAAGTTGTTGCTTTTAGTTCAGATGTCTTGAATGAATGTTTACAGGTAACAGTTTTGTCCTTGGTACAGAGGAGACTCTGTCCGAGTGACGGGTCCGAGCCTGACTATTAGCGTGGGGTTGGGTTCGGGGCGTTACAATTGTGGTTGCTCATACCTCGCTAACATGTTTTAGGAGGTGCTGAGGTTGAACCCCAACTTGATTTAGTTGAGGGTGAGGAGCAGGAGGTGCAGACGAATCAGTTACCTTAGTTGCGGTGTCCTATTTGCTGGAGGTGGATTGTGGTTCTTGTTGTTATGTGAAGACTTTGCTTGTTCTACTTTATGTTCTATTTTGGAGCCCATGATCTCATGTATATATTGTGAAGTTGTAAGTTTGAATGTATTCTATGATAAGTATCCATGGCATGTAATAACTAATATTCTTACTTTTAGTTTGCTGCATGCTTGTGTGTGGTTGCAGGGGTTGTAAAGGTTGACTTTAATTTCTAAGAATGTTTAAATGCTATCATAGAGTAGTATGATAAACGGTTTTGTAAAGAAGTTTGTATTGTGGAATGCATGCTTGTATGTATCTAAACTGTTTGTATTGCTTAAGGCCCAGATGGCCTTGAAGCTAGGATTTTAATTAGAAATGGAGCTCTTGTTGTTTTGTGGTTTTATTGAATGCTTACAAGTTTTCAGAATGTCCTCGGTATAGAGGAGACTCTGTTCGTTTGTCGGGTCCAAACTTAACCTTTAGCTCTAAAACATATGATTTCAATGGTTTTGTCATTGTATGCTTGTATGTTTATCTTGTCATAGTTTAAGGCTTGGATGGCCTTAAGGTTAGGGAAAGTTGTATGGTTGGAGCTTGGAGTATGTTGTGAATGTTGTATTATGTGGTTTGTGGTTATTTCTTCTGTTTGCAGGTAACTGATTAGTCCACGGTAAAGATGAGACTTTGTCCGTTTGTTAGGTCCGGACTTAACCTTTAGCGTGGGGTTGGGTCGGGACGTGATAGGTACCCATTTTTTGTGAAAAATAGTAAGAAAAATCATTATAGGATTTTAAAGTTGTTAGTAAACCCTGTTGACGGTTTTGCTGATTCATATGATTGTTTTGAAGATACTTATGTCATTGTTGGGTATATGTTGGCATTTAGTAATTATAGTGTTTTTTGGTATAATATGAAAGTACTTACTAGTTTGGATGTGAGTAGTAGTAGTTGTCCAGTTGTGGAATTTATGGGGTTTAAGTGTTCCCGGAGTTCGGGTATTGTACATGCTTGTTGGAGTCCCCATCTTGTTGAAAAAGTGTTATGTTACTTGAGATTGATGAATTGATATTGTTTGATTTAGGGTCTTTCTCCAAAAACAAGAAACTGGAAGGGAAAAGGTTCAGGGTTACATGGAATAGTATTGGTGATGTGGGTAAGAATTTGGAAAGTGATGGTGGTGGGTGGTTAAGCTGTGAATTTAGTTGGCATTTGAGGATTTTGATTGTTGCTCACTTGAGTGCTGTGTTTTTGCATGAAATGAGGTCGGCAGGGTGCGAGGTTAGCTTATTACTCTTGATATCAAACATTTTTTTTTCTTTTTTTACTAAAGTAGATTTCTTTTAGGTTCTGTTTTCTATTAGTCTCAGGAAGTGTCTCGTGTTTTCATCTCTTGCCAGTATAAACAACAAAAAACTAATGGGAGCTGAGGAAATATGATTAACGCGCATGGAACATGAGGTAATAGTTTTTTTTCCTAGGGTAGGGTATGATACACAGATTAGAGATAACTATAGGGAAGGAAATTGGGTAGAATAGATGTGTGGTAAGGATGATACGGAGAAAAGTAAGAGTAATTGGTTATTGAGAAAAGAGTGACATAAGTTAGGGCAAGTGAGAGATGAGCTAAAGAGAGATGAAAACCTCTAATATACCACCGTGTTTTTTTTATTTGCATCTTAAGACTATCATCGACTTTATGCGATCTAATATTTCTTTCACATATGAGTTCTACAAAAGGTATGAATCTATTTTATTTTCTCTTATTGATTTTTTTTACTTCTCTAATGTTCATTTTACTCACTGAATGACCTTTTGATCTTCCAGTGACTGCATTATAATTAGACATACAACAAAATTTGTGTTGTTGACATCTTCAGCATAAACTTGGTTGTGGCTAGATTCCCCTTGGAGAAGGGTTGTCTTTCTATTTGTTCTGCTAATAGAAAGTTTTGACTCAATGAGTCATATCATGCCCCGAACTGACCCCACGCTATAGGTAAGTCCGGACCCGACAAACGGACAAAGTCTCCTCTATATTGGGGACTAACCGAGTACCTGAACTTAGAAGATTTACACACAAGATACAATAGACAACAATAAAACCAACAATCCACCTTCATAAGACTTCCCCTGCAAGTCCACAAGACTAGTCTAGACTTAACTTTACTAGACAATACATAACATGCATAAACTAGAAATAAGAACTAACATTAACTATTACATGCCACTATTAGACTTCAGCTTATAATTTAAACATTACAATCTCCAAAATACATAAATACAAACAAGACCATCCAAAGTTTCAAAGTAGATTACAACACATAAGTCCGCTTTACATCACAAGCAAGCAAACACGCAAGCACTCCGATCCAACCTCAAGCAAGACAAATAACGGGAAGACCTTCACCTGCACTTCCTCCTCCTCAACCACTAATAACTGAG
Source organism: Ehretia macrophylla (assembly GCA_037974665.1). Lineage (NCBI taxonomy): Eukaryota > Viridiplantae > Streptophyta > Magnoliopsida > Boraginales > Ehretiaceae > Ehretia > Ehretia macrophylla. The sequence continues at coordinate 4,293,666 of CM075766.1, forward strand.
GATCAATCTCAACTTCTCCTTAAACATGTTAGAAAGAGGGTGAGCAAACCACTATGCTCAGCGAGGGAGGGAAACAATAATCTGGGGCGATTTCAAAAAAGATTTCGTGCAATGCAATAAGAACAAGTCAAATATCTATACTAAGACAAGGAAATCAATCAAGACATTAAGCTAGACAATCAATGGAAGGATACAATTCAATAACCCTTATCACTCTAATCCACGAACTACGATCTCGAGGCGATATGCCGACAACCCAAACGCCAATGAGTACTTCGAACCATACTCAAAACTACGACCCAACACCCCTTGTCGATCTCCAGACAAGCAGGTGAGAGAGTAGGACATGGAGCTAGAGCAACACAACTTCGGCAAGCCCAATGCCGCCTGGAGAGGCTCGTCACATCCATCCCTAGTTTATGGTTGTAACTAACAATGCGATGCAATACAAGATACAACAACAACAGGGATAACACACAATTCGATGCATACAATTGAGGAACAACAAAAGAGCTTGTCCTCGCATATAGGATACAATTAATAACCAATGAAATCAAAATAAACGAGTATCTATCTATAACTATTCAATCCAAGCAAAGTAGGTATGCATTCCAACTCATAAAACTCCTCCGATTAGTGCCATAGACTACTCAAGCTCACCTAGACACTTAACTAATCAAGTCCAATTCAATTCTAACAATTAACCTAACTTTGTTACAAAAGTCCTTTGCAAATTCTAACTAATTAGCTAGCTATCAACTAACGTGGGGTCACTATGAGCTTACTAGGCATTCAACAATCACTAACTAATCACAACTAAGCCCTAAAAACACACACGGCCCAAATGCGCAAAATGACTCCTTTATGTTCAATCAATTCTATCCAAGTTCCAAGCAATTCCTAGCAAGTTTAAGCACGAATCTAAGCTATTGGACACTTATGGCACCTACTAGAAGCATTAAAACAAACATTGCAAGCAAATCTCAAAATTTGATGAAAAATATTATTCATCATCTTTCTCAACTATCCATTATGCATTTCCATGGCTAAACAAGCAATACAAGCATATTATAATATTCTACTAACCTAATAAATATCATTAGAAGCAATATAAATCTATAAATCAAGCATTTATAACAAATCTAAGAATTTTCAAAAACTATAAACAAGCTTTAAATGCAACAAATGGATGCAATCCTTCACCAAAGCTAGTTGTAGAAGGTTGGAAGAAGCTTAAACAAGGCTCAAGATCACACCCAAACAAGCTCCAAGGATCAAACTTGCAAAACCTAGCAGAATATTTTTTTTTCTTTCCTAACCATCGGGTTTGGCAAGCTTTTGCTCTTTTTTGTTTTTTTTGTTTTATGTATTGTATAAGTATATGGTTATAAGAGAAGCTAGGCAGGTATTTGGGTCATGGGTCATGGGTTTGGGCTAGGCAAATACAATAAGCATATCATATTCATTACGCATTTAAATAGCCAAGTAAACAAGCACTTAAACCACATTTAACATACACATGTCCCCTTCATCCAACCCAACCACATTAACATCATTACAAGCTTTAAGAACACATTCAACAATTAATTCAAAATAACACTCTAACTACTTTAATCAACACAAAACTCAAGTATTTAGCACAATTTTCATGACCAATCAAAGCTATACTCTAGTATACATATACACCTAACTTTTAAGCATTAAAGCAAGCATAATATTATGCAAAACGGGCAATCAAAGGGCTGCAACCAAACTGCCTAACGCCAGCAGTCCATTATTCACGCCGAAAAAATTCAGCCATGACTAATCTTCAATATTTCACTACCCTTGCTACATTCAAGTGATTTCTAGCATGCCACAACATATATATAAGATATACTCTTCATATTTAAGCCATAACAACAAGAATCAAACTCATATTTATGCATTTAATCCAACATACAACAAATAAAACCCAACTACCACAAGTTATAGTCTATGCAATCTAATAACCAAGCAAAATGTTCTCCAAGCCTAATTAGCAATATTCATGAACACTAATAGCAATATATAGCATAAATAATTGAAATGCTTCAACTTTAAAAGCTTGGTTAGAAAAAGCCTCTCACCTTTTTTGCAAAATAAACAGGTAGAAAGCTAAAACATGGTAAGACGAGTCAAGAACAAGCTTTGTTTCGTTCCAATCAGCTTCTGATTACTCAAAAAATGCTCAAAATCACAATGATTCACTATTCACTTTAGCTTGGTTTGGGCAGTTGATGGAGGAGAAGAAAGAGGAGCTTTTGCCTTTTGTTTTATGATTTTTGGTTAAGTAGAAGTCAAATAAAAAGTCAATTCAAGGTCAAATGAAAATAAAAGGTCCAAATGACTAAGTTAGCCTCCTGTTTTGCTTCTAATTTCAATTCTAACACTCTAATAAATGTCTAAGATGATAAAAGACAAACTTAGGCATGATTTTAACTAACATTTACTAGTTTTACCCCTACATGGTCAAAGAAGACGAAAGGTCAACAATTAGCAATTCGAAAGGATTTTAAATGCACATTTATCCTACTAAACATAAGTAAATCATATAATTTCATATATTAGGTACTAAATTAAATAAACACATAGTTTACACAAAAGTCAAACTCAAGGTCTCACATTTTGGCTAGCTATGAAGGTAAATCTTTATTCCTAGATTAGATGTGTAGTTCATATGCATATATATATGTTTATACCATAATTTCATGGCTTGGATACAAGTTTGGTGGACTTTTGGAGCATTTTTATGAATTTTTTAAAATTCCAACAATGGTGCAATTTGTGTATTTTGCCTATTAACCATGTTCTATGCTTGGTTTTGCAAATGTTTTGCACTTATATTGCATCCTAGTTGGCTAATGTATTGATTGTGCAAAGATTGTGCACTTGTATGGCTTTATAAGTTGGTAATTATATACAATTAAGTATGATGTGCTACATGCTAGGTCCAGGTTGTTACTAATTTAGGCAAATATGAAAGCAGATAAAATAAGTAAAATAAAATAAACTCAACTTCGGGCTCCATTAAATGCTGACAAATAATAAAATAATAAATTATTTATTTCATATAAACCATTTAGATGCAATTAAATAAATGTAATTATTAAAAAATAATAAACTAACTCGTTGAGCTCCGGGCCAACTAAATAATTATAATTATAAAAATAATAAGCTAGCTCGTTCAGGTACGAACAATTAAATAAATATAATTATTAAAATAATAAACTAGCTCGTTTGGGTCCGGGCTTCCCGTTCGAACAATAAAACAAATTAGGTTAAATAGAAATAGTTTAAAGTTAAATCAATAAAGTAGTAAACTAATTGTCCCGGGTAAGTCATTTAAATATAATTTAAATAATTTCAATTAATGAAAATAATAAATTAATTACTTTAGGTAAATCTATTAAATACAATTAAGATAAATGTGTATAGTAAAAATAATGAAATACTATTCATACGATCAAATGTCTCTACTAAAACTCACTCTGGAAATGCAATGCACGTAATTTTCAATGTACGTAGTCAATAAATGATCTAAGGAAGTTAGCAGTGTGATCAGAAAAATTAAATAAAATAGTTGAAAATTTGGCCCGGGCTGCGGGCTGAAAGTTCAATTAATGGAATTTTACTTTAAAATGCAATAATCTAAATTCAAATAATTCAAATATTAAAATAGCAAGTTAATCATTTTTCATAAATTAATTAAATACGGTTTGCAAATTTTCTAAGAAATACAAAAATTAAAGTTAATAAGCATATATAATTAATGAAAATAAACACATGTTTGCATGCAAACATTTAGAATATCACGTAAACATATAAAAGTAGATAAAATGGCTATATGCTGGGGTCGGGGTATCACACTCTTCCCCCCTTATAACAATTGTGTCCTCGCAATTCTTGATTCATGTGTCTCTTCTCTTTGACCTTCGTCAATTTTGATCTCGTACACCAGATGAACTCAAGAAAATACCAAATATGAGCCGAGTAAGAAATCCGAATAAGAACTCCAAGGGACAACCTCACAGAGAATACTTGTAAGGCCCCGTACGGAGCCCGTACAGAGCTCGTGTGCATTTTATAGCATTTTATATATTTTTACATCATTTAATATGCATTTATATCAATTAATGTACACTTACATCGTTTTACGTGCATATGCCTCGTTTAACATGCAACCATGTTCACTTACGTGTATTTACGTGTTTTAATATCATAGACATTAATTAAATTCTTTAGTGATGCAATATCTAACTAAAATAGTTACGCTACAACTAGAATGGCATGCTAGTAAATAAGTAATTAGTTACAGGGGCAACTTAGTCTTTGGGCCATCAAGATATTTCCTTACCTAACAAAACACACATATTACACCACATACACACATAAAAACACTATACAACACACACACACACCTGAGAAAACATACACACCCACATGACACACACACCCACATGACATACACACTACACACACACTCTCTCATTTTCGATCAAGAGAATAGGAGGAAGAAGAAGGAAGACAAACCCATTTCAAGCTATTCTTTTGCATTCTCAAGCTTTTCCTTATGGTTTTCTTGCTTTTTCTTGCTTCACATACAAGATCTAGGGTGAGGGATTCTTCAAAACCAATTTTTAAAGAGTTCATTCAAGTTATTTGATGATTATCTATTGCTAGTCTTGTTATAGTTGCATACAAGAGCTTGAAGGTGAAGATTGAGTATTTGGTGTGTTGTAGATCTAGGATTTGCCTAATCTATGTAAAGGTTCTTGAGAAGCTGAAGGTTGAGCTTGGTATGGATCTTATGTGTGTATCGAATATATATGTAACTTGTATGTAACAATGGGAAGCATAGAACTAGCATTTTTGAACTTGAAATGTTAATCTTAATCTTTATGAGTTATATTTGATTCTAGGTTTTGGATGTTGATTGTATATGGAAGGGTGTTGTGGTTGGTTTTTGGAACTCATAAATGTTGCTTAAAAACCATCTTGAGTATGCTAGAATGCTAGTTGAAGGTTAGGAGAAAGATGGCAAGAAATTAAGCAAAAGAAGAAAATTTACAGGTATGTTTTACCCATGCCGGTCAACTAAACTTGCCAGACTACTCGACCGACATTTAACTAAACTCTCTATCGAAGCCAGTCAACTAAGCCGGTTGACTAGCTCGCCTGACTTACTCGTCTGACTGTCTCTTCTCTTTTGCGCAGTGTTTTTGTAGAGGCCATATCTCAATCAATTGAACTCCGAATTGAGTTTCGTTTGATTCTAGAACTATCTACTTTCAATAAAATTTAATTCTATACCAAAATCAGATTATTTGGAGTTTGGAAATGTAGGTAACTTAACTGTTTAAGTTAGGCTAATGCTAGAGAGTTGAGGTTGTTTCATAGTTTCGTTCATGTTTGCATTTTATTGTCATTTTGAGTTGTTTTAAGGTGTTCTTACACCCTCCTTTGGTATATGGCTATGTTGTGTCCTTCAAAATGTTAATAATATTTTCAAGCATGATGGGTATTGGTTTTATGATTGTCTAAACGATGCACTTACGACTATACGCTTATATGTTATGCACATGAAATATACTTGAACATGCTTGGATTATGCTCGAATATACTTGTTACTTGCTAATTGGTTATAAACATGTTCTATCTAGTTCATTAATCTAAGAGATAAAGTGTTGTATAGACCAAAGCACAATACTACTTTGATAGTGGAAGTGACCTCTTGAATCCGTATGAACACCCTCTCGATTTCTTGCCCACGCTATTGCTCTCGCTAGGCTCATTGTTACCTAGGAAGTATAATCTCGTTGAGCTCTTTGTTACCCTAGGAGAGTTGGCTCATATTGATCTCGCTAGACTCATTGTTACCTCGGGAGTATAACCTCGCCGAGCTCTTTGTTATCCCAGGGGAATCTTATCATGGTTTTGGGTTATCTCCGGAGTGCTCTCTTGTACATATATCTTGAGGAAGATTTTGATATTAAGCTTTGAGATTTGTGATCTCCAAACTTTGCAACCACTCTCGCTTGGTCCTTAGAGGCTCTCGGGGAGAAGTGTTGCCCATATCCTTTGAATTAAGTTGTTTCCGTTCTTGTTAATTGTTTTATACTTCTAACATGAAATTAATCTTGATATTCTTGTTATACCTGATTAAATGATATATGTGCATAGCACGGTTTTATAAAGAAGTTTGCGAAAAGATAAAACCTTTGTGAAAACCCTTCCTTGTTTTCATCCTCACTGAGCTATATACTAGATTAGTTCACCCTTTTTTCGACAATTTCAGGTGAAGATTAGCCAAGCAAGCTCCCATGTGGTTACAAGCTTTGTTGAGTTGATGAATTGGATTTCTTCTTATGTGATCTACATGCTTGCTTGCTGAAGATGTATTCCTTGTTGTAATAAGCATGATTTTGTATAATTGAACTACTTAATCTATTGTAATATTCTTTTGGTCAACTAGATACCTAGCTAAGTGATTACTCTACTTAGTAGACCTAGGTTTGGAATGTTGACAGGTGGACTCGGGTATTGTAACATGTAACAGGGTGTTGTAAACCTTTAAGGCCGATATCTTTGGGAGTATTTTGGAAGTCTTTTGGGAAGTTCTCATGTAATATTATAACTGTTCAGGTTGCTACTCTCAAATTGTGCAGGGGTTAAGTATTGACACGTCATGTTGCGGCCTTAGCTTAGTGATAGGTCGGGGTCGGGGCGTGACAATACCGATAATGAATACCATAAGTCATAATAGAATACCCGAGTTTGATTTAGCTTTCGCTTATTTTTGCATTGTTCTTGTTTGTGACACCAGTTGTCATGCATTGTGTACTTTGAAGTACTTTTCCTTTTTCTTTCAATAAAATACCACTGAATTAACCCAAAAAAAAAAGGAATATCAAATAGAAAGTCCGAATAGAATACCAAGATGATACCAAATAAGAAACCCGAGGTGGAAGTCCGAATAAGAAATTCAAATACATTTAAGAAGAAGCTGAGCAAGAACCCAATCATATTCACCATAAAAAGTTTCATGTAAGGTTTCCAAATAAGAATTCCCAAATATAAACAGATAAGAACTGAGAACAATACTGTGCTTCTATATTAATGTTAAGTTGAACATCAAATGAAGATTCCCGGGTAAAGAGATTGAGTAGGAGTACCAAGCACTGCAAATAAGCCCAGATCAAGATTTCGTAGAAAGATGTTGAAGAGGAATTCCGATGGCCACCACTTACTGATTATATATAACCAAGCTCAAAAGGTCTTTCACCAATCATGGCTTGCCGATCACCAGAGGGGGAAGAAGATAGGAAAGGACTATATGATGCACGTTTACTATGCAATGTAATATTTCTTAATTCAAGTAGTTCACATACCACATATTCAAAACACTTGCACATTACAAACACTAAACACGTATTATACACACATAACACATTCTTAACATATTATAATCACGTGGCACATATCACTTATTCAAAAATATTTATACATCACGAGCTCTTAATACACATTATAGTCACATAAAACAAATTTAACACATTCTAAGCTCATAGCATATTTTAAGACTTAGCATACAATTCACGTATATCACACTACCCACATAACACACTTCACAAGACACATTCAAAGGTTTCTACCCAACAGGCCGCAAACCCTGTCCCGGCTTGTGACCTAACTAAGCTCTGATACCACATGTAACACCCCGATCCCTCATGAGACCAGAGCCCCGATCCAAAACCCGAGGTCACGAAAACGAGGGAAAACGGACAGAGTTTTTCCTATTTTTAGGTCTATCCACAATCCTATATGCATATGAAATAGCCACAAAAACAATTTACAAACAATTACAACATAACTTCCCAAGTCTAAAAGGCTATCCGAGCCTTTCTACTACAACAATATAAGACATACAAGCATGCATTGTCATTAGCTATTGAAATTCTAAGATCAAGTTTTTGATTATCATACCACTTTAATCTTATCTCCTTCCTTATCTTAGATTTTAAGTCAATCAACCTTCCTCCATTTACCCATACAAGCATGCAACTATCTAGGCAATAAGGTAGAACATTAAAGTTATTACATGTCATCCTCTAACTACAAATCATACAAAACTCTAAGCTTCATATTACAAACTTCCAAAACAACATAATAACATACAAAACCATAAGGTCTCCAAATAGGTCACAAGATAAACATAATCATATTCCTCCACTTCCCGCACACTGATTGAGCAAATAAACCACACAGCAGGTATTCCAAACTTAGCTCCTCCTGAAACATTGTAAAAGGAGGAATTAGCAAACACAGTTGCCAAGTGAGGGATGTGATACAGTTAACTGGGGCATTTTCGAAAAGCCTTTCGTGCAATGCAACAGTTAAACACAAGAATAGCAACTATACAATAAAGAATCAATTCATCAATTAAATACCACACGATAAAAATGATACGATCTCAATAACCCCAAACACTCTAAAGTCTCTCGATCTCAATCACGAACCTCGATCCACAAACCACGAACTCAATCAATGTGCCAGCATAAACCCATAATACTCTAGTGAGTGTACTCCAGATGTACCCCAAAATCCTACGATCCAACACCTACTGGCGATCTCTGTACCAGGCGAAAGTGGGATTAGGGACCATGGTAGCCGAGGTATACCGGCAAGCCCGATGCCCCCCGGCTTGTCCGATACTACCATGCCCAAATGGTTGCGCAACCACGATACAATTCACACAAGATAACAATGACAATATATATTCAATGAACACAAATGAGGGACAACAAAGTAGGTTACCCTCACATGTAGTTACAACATATAAGCAATATAACATGAATTAGACATATTCATTCGAAGTAATCAAATAATCACTATTCACGAAACTTCACCAAATGCATGAACAATCAAACCAAGCCTCTTTTAGCACTTAACCAACCACATAAAGGTCAATTACTAGTGTTTAATCCAATTTAGTCACTTTTCCCCTTTGTCTACTAATGCAATTTGACACACAAACGAAACACAAGTTACAATATTCACACATTAGTTATTGTACACTTCTAATGACACTTTATGGCACCACTTAGAGCCATGAACAATAAAACAAATAAGGTTAAATAGAAATAGTTTAAAATTAAATCAATAAAGAAGTAAACTAGTTGTCCCAGGTAAGTCATTTAAATATAATTTAAATAATTTCAATTAATGAAAATAATAAATTAATTACTTTAGGTAAATCTATTAAACACAATTAAGATAAATGTGTATAGTAAAAATAATGAAATACTATTCATACGATAAAATGTCTCTACTAAAACTCACATTCCGAAAATCCAATGCAGGTAATTTTAATGTACATAGTCAAGAAATGATCTAAGGAAGTTAGTTGTGTGATCAGAAAAATTAAATAAAATAGTTGAAAATTTGGCCCGGGCTCCGGGCCGAAAGTTCAATTCATGGAATTTTACTTTAGAATGCAATAATCTAAATTCAAATAATTCAAATGTTAAAATAGCAAGTTAATCATTTTTCATAAATTAATCAAATACGGTTTGCATGTTTTCTAAGACATACAAAAATTAAGTTAATAAGCATATACAATTAATGAAAATAAACAAATGTTTGCATGCAAACATTTAGAATAGTATGTAATCATATAAAAATAGATAAAATGGCTATATGCTAGTGTCGGGGTATCACATTATCAACAAGAAGTCCCCTCAAGAATATCGATAAGAAATCCAATAAGAACGCCATAAGAACTCCAAGGGGGAAATCCTGAATGAGGTAGTCAAATAAAGGCTTCAATTAAGATACCATGTAGAAGTTTGAATGTGAAACCCACTAGGTGTGTACACCATATAGAAATCCCAATTAAAAGTGCTGGAAAAATACTATCAGAAATCCGTATATGAATACCATAGAGAAAACTAAATCAAAAATCCGATAAGAATTCTGAAGACGAACCACTAAGAAATGCTCAACAAGAATACCGAAGACGTACGCAAGTGAGAATTCCCAAGTAAAACTCCAGAGAAAACCACCACATATGGATGTCGTATAAGAACACCATCATGAATCCCATTAAGGATACCGCTGAGAATGCCAATAAAACACCAAAAAAGATGCCATATACGAAATCCCGAATAAGGAGACTAAATAAAAGTCCTTGTTAAGAACATTGGCTAACCATCTTCAAATAAGAATTCCACCAGAGAGAAGTACCAAAAGCCCATTACATAATATCCATTCCCCGGGTACCAGATACCAGCCCCTAGCTATCTCTTTACAGGGGAAGAGTTTACTTACCAATTCAAAGGAATAATACATGTATGCAGTGGGTTTCATTTAAAATAAACACTTAATACACATTATTACAAATAACTAAGTAGACACTCAAGAAATCATTTAAATGCACAATTAATCACATAAACATGCATATCATATAGGTTTCATTTATTACTCAAGGAAGTCACACAGGTAGGCACATAATCACATAACATAGAACACATATCACATATTTTTCATCTATTGCACAAATAAGTCACATAGATGTACACATTCACTTAAGACACAAAAGTACCACAAGCAAGCACAAACACCAATTCAAAACACACTTCACATGCACGCCCTTGAGGGTGGCTACCCGACAGACCAAAAACCCTGTCCCGACTGAGAACTATCTAAGCTCTGATACCACCTGTAACACCTCAATCCCTCGCGAGACCGGAGCCCCGATCCAAATCCCAAGGTCACGAAAAATGAGGGAAAACGAACGGAGTTTTCCCTGTTTCTAGGTCAATCCACAAACCTGCACATATAAGAAATAACCACAAAATAATATACCAACATCCATTCCATAACTTCTCAAGACTATAAGGCCATTGGAGCCTTTCTACTATAGCAAAATATAACATACAAGTATGCATTTCATTAACTGTTAAAATTCTATGTCATAAATCTGCGTATCTTACCATTCTAATCTTATTTGCTTAACAGTCTTATATTTTAAGTCAATCATCCCACACAAGCATGTGAGCCATTTAAGCAATTAAAGAAAAGCACTAAAGTTATTACAAGTCAACTATTAACTACTAAATCTTACAAGACTTTAATACAACCCTCCGAATCAAATACATTTACATACAAAACCTCCACGATCACAAAGTAGATTACAAACTAAGCTATTCAAATACTTTACATAAATCCACATAAATCAATTAGTAAAAGCTAAAATATCCAATCACAGAGACTCTTGAGCCTTCTCCTTATCAACCTCTGAAGGCACTGAACCTGAAATGGTTAGAAAAGAGGAATGAGGAACCATTATTGTAACGCCCCGAACCCAACCCCACGCTAAAGGTCAAATCCGAACCAGGTACATTGACAAAGTCTCCTCTACACCGTGGACTAACTAGCACCTGCAAATAGTCACATTCCACCTCCAATCTACAACCAAACATCTCATATAAGCCCATCCTTCAACATCAACACAATCAACAACTCCTCAAGGTCATCCGAGCCTTGGAACTCAACAAAAGTATAGCATACAAGCATGCAAGTCATGTTTATGGCAACTTATATTATAACTTACATGTCTTACCACTCTAATTATAATTACAAGATATACTTATATATTAAGTTCTCCATTAACATACCTTAACACATAAGCATGCAAACAAAAGCATTAAAGTCTACCGTTAACTATTACATGCTAACTACTTCAACAATATCCAAGTCTAAAAGTTAATTTACAAGTTTACAAATTCAACACAACTACATACAAGACCTTAAAGGTCTCAAAAGTGAAATAACAACAACATCTCACATAGTCTACAAAGAACATCCAACCTCACACACAGGTAATCACGGAAGCTGCTCTACTTGAACTTCATCTCCTTCCTCTATTGCTACAAGTTGGGGATTCACCTCAGCTTCTCCTGAAACATGTTAAATGAGAAGTGAGCAACAAAGTTTCCCAGCAAGGGAGGTGATACAGTATACCGGGGAGTGCTTTCATGAGATGCAACAAAGATAGCAATCTTAATAACACAAATAAGCAAACTAAAGGAACAATTAACTAAACACATATAAAAGGATACGGTTCATCTTCTTGTTTTTGATCTCGAGCCACGAGCCATGATCTTCCAGTAGATGCCGGCAAAACCCTTATTCCTCCAAATGGGGTACTCCGGATGTACCCCGATCCTACGACCCATATCTTTCGAGGTAGGTCCGTATACCCTAACGAGGTGAACCACGCCTCTAGGGTAGGGGAGTATGCCTCAACGAGAAAGGGAATAGGAACCATGGTAGTCGAGAAAGACCGGCAACTCGATGCTGCCCGAAGTTTCTCAACGCTACCATATCCGAGAAGGTTGCGCAACCCCAAGTCAAAATCCCAAGAGCCAAGATTATCAAATATCACATAAGAGGGACGGCAAAGTAGGCCGCCCTCGCAATTAGTCACAATATAAGCATTATACATTAAATAGCTATAAAAACACAAAATAGACAAATAACATAGTTCTCCACAAACTTTTTAACTAGCTTGATTATACCATAGACATTCATTTAAACACATAACAAACTTCTACAAACTCATACAAGGACAAAGGTTTCAATTTCTCACATTTTCTCCTTTGATAACTATACAATTCTTCTTCTATACGAAATTCAAGGCCCCAAATCTATAAACCAATCATACTAAAGCACCTAGATGAAGGATCAATTCATTCCAAATATCAATCTAAAGCCAAACCCTAATTTTTATCACTATTCATTGTCTCTTTCACACAACTCAAGCATTCAACCATAGTGATAGCCATTGTCCTACTCAAGCATAGTCTAAATAGCATGTAAAGCATATATAATCCCATATTTAAGCATTTCAATAGCCATAATCAACAAATTACAAAATTATAAAAGTTGACATAAACTTTAAACTAAATTAAATGCAAATTCTCTCACAAATCAAAGGTGTGGGCAAGAGGTTGTTATTGCTAGATGCTCCAAAAACCTTCCCAAGCAAGCCAAGAGACCAAATGCAAGGGTTGATGATGAGATTTTTCCTCCTTTTTCTTCCTAAGGGCTGTCGGGTTTAAGGGGTATAAAGGGAATTTTTTGTTTTGTTTTTGAGCAATTATGCAAGTGTATGTGTTATTGTGCATATATATTTTATGTGTGTTGCATTATATTAAGTCAAATGCTAGTATATCTTAGTCAGTCTAAGTTAAAAACTCCTTTAATTGCTAACTAATTAAAACTAATGTTTTGCCAATGTTATTCTATTCAAACGAAGCACGAATCATTTTCCTAATGCGTGTTCCCGACCTCCAAAGCCCAAAACTACAAGTTTTTGATTCCTTTTATAAGTTATACTATCTAGGAAAAATATTAAATCGAGCAATTTCGATTGTTGAATTTTTATGAATAGTGGCCACTAATAAAGCAAATAAGCAAGAAGAAGAAATGCACATAGAAATGCTCAAGAAGATATGCAACAGTTACGTATGAATGTGATGAGCAATCTCGAGCGTCATATCCTCTCCCCCTTAAACTAATTGCATCCACACAATTCTTACATGATTCAGGAAACAACTCAAGATATCTATCTCCATCTGCTCTTCCCGCTCCCAAGTGGCATCTTCAACTCTGTGATAATCCCAAAGGACTTTCACCATCGGAATGCTTTTAGTTATGAGCTCTTGAATCTTTCTATCAACCACTCGAAGAGGTTTCTCTACATAGGTCAGAGTCTCACTGAGCTCTAACAACTCTAGTTGTAGAATATGCGAAGGATCTGGTTGGTACTTCCTCAACAACGACACATGGAACACATCATGTACTTTGCCTAAACTCGAAGGTAATGCCAATCTGTAAGCCAAATCACCAACTTTCTTGGTAATTTCAAACGGTCCTACATATCTAGGACTGAGTTTACCTCCCTTTCTATGTCCAATCAAACCTTTACGCGGAGAAACTTTTAAGAACACATGATCACCCACTGGAAACTCTAAGTCACGTCTGCGTCTATCAGCATAATTCTTTTGATGACTTTGAGCTGTGAGCATCCTTTTCTTAACAAGTTTCACATTGTCAACCATTTTTATCATTTCAAGTAGAATAGCTGGGTCAACGGTTTTCATTTCTCCTATCATCCCAACACAACGGGGATCTACATTTACGCCCGTAAAGTGACTCGTAAGGTGCCATACCGATCGTACCCTGATAACTATTATTATAAGCAAATTCTGCAATAGGCAAATATCTTTCCCAACTCTTACCAAAGTCTAGAATGCAAGCTTGCAACACGTCCTCTAGTATCCTGATTCTCCTCTTAGACTGTCCATCTATCTACGTGTGATATGCAGTGCTGAAGTTCAGATTAGTTCCCAAAGCCTTTTGTAGTTTCTGCCAGAACTATGATGTGAACCTGGAATCTCTGTCTGACACTATACTAGTTGGAACCCCGTGCAGTCTTGCAATATTTTCAACATACAACTCAGCTAATTTATCAAGAGTGTTTGTCTTCTTTGTAGCAATAAAATGTAAGGTTTTTATCAACCTATCAACCTATCAACCACAACTCATACTGAATTATTACCTCGCGGTGACCTCGACAAATCAGACACAAAGTCCATAGTAACATGATCCCATTTCTACATGGGAATCTCCAATGGTTGCAACAATCCCGCAGGTCTCTGGTGTTCAACTTTAACTTTCTGACAAGTTAGACATTTAGCCACATAATCTGCTATTTTCCTCTTCATATTATTCCACCAAAAGCTTTGTTTCAAGTCCTTGTACATCTTGGTGCTACCAGGGTGGATAGTATACTTAGTACTATGAGATTCAACAAGAATTTCATCTTTCACCGCTGAACTACTAGGAATGCAAATTCTGTTTTTATACTTGAGTAGTCCATCATCATGTAGCTTGAAATCAGACTCTCCCCCTTTTGATTTTTCTAGAATCTTCAATAACTGAAGATCTGACTGTTGTGCTTCCCTGCTTCTAAATAGTAGTAAATACTGGATTTGTAAGCTAGCAAATTGGATACCTGTTCCTAAAGCCTCCGGTTTCGACAGACACAACTCCTCCACAGTTTCCCAGACCTTTATTATCAAAGTAGCCACAGTAGCTTTCCGGCTCAATGCATCTGCAATAGTGTTAGCTTTACCTGGCAAGTAGCTAATAGTGCAATTATTGTCATTCAACAACTTTAGCCAGCACTTTTGTCTCATATTTAACTCTTTCTGAGAAAATAAATATTTTAAAATTTTATGATTAGTAAATATCTCAAATTTATTACCCCACAAGTAATGTCGCCATTTCCTTAAAGAAAAGACCACAACAACAAGCTCAAGATCATGTGTAGGATAATTAATTCATAGGGCTTCAATTTTCTCTAGGCATAAGCTATCACCTTACCATTTTGCATAAGAACGTAGCCCAAACCTTCTTTCGAAGCATCACTGTAAATCACCAAATTATCAGTCCCTTCAAGCAATGCAAGAATAGGAGCAGTAGTAAGTCTCTTTTTTAGTTCCTGAAAACTCGCTTCATATTTGTCATCCCAATTATACACGGTTTTCTTTTGAGTTAAGGAAGTCAACGGTCTAGCAATTTTAGAAAAATCCTTAACAAATCTCCGGTAATAACTAGCCAACCCTAGGAAACTACGAACCTCCGTAACGGTTTCAGGCCTTTTCCAGGACATCAGTACCTCAATTTTCGTAGGATCAACAGATATTCCCTCCTGTGAAATTATATGGCCTAAAAAGGCTACCTGTTTCAACCAGAATTCACACTTCCTAAATTTAACAAATAGTTTATGTTCCTGCAATGTTCGCAACATAATTTTCAAGTGCTCTTCGTGCTCTGCCTCCGACTTAGAGTACACTAATATATCATCAATGAAAATCACTATAAACTCGTCAAGGTACGGTCTAAATACCCTCTGCATCAAATCCATAAAAGCGGCTGGGGCATATGTCAATCCAAATGGCAGTACAACAAATTCATAGCGGCCGTACATAGTTCTAAAAGCAGTCTTGGGCACATCTTCCTTCCGAATTCTCAATTGGTAATAACCCTGTCTCAAATTAAATTTAGAATACACAACAGCACCTTGCAACTGACAAATAATTCCTCAATCAAAGGCAATGGATATTTATTTTTCACAGTCACCTTATTGAGACCCCGATAATTGATGGACAACCGCAAAGTACCATATTTCTTCTTTACAAATAACAAAGGAGCACCCCATGGTGAAGAACTATGCTATATAAAACCTTTTTCAAGTAAACCCTATAACTGAATTTTCAATTCCTGCAACTCATGGGGAGCCATTCTATATAGGGTTCTAGATATAGGATTAATTCCTGGCAATAGATCAATTACAAATTCTATTTCTCGGTCAGGTGGTAACCCAGGCAATTCTTCAGGAAATACCCCCGAAAAGTCTTTTACAACAGGCACCTCATTCAATTTCAGCTTATCCCCAGGTTGATTAATTAAATATGCTAGATATGTTTCACAACCTTTACTCAACATTTTTGTGGCTTTAATAGAAGAAATGATGCGAGTCTCTATAGATTTTCGACTTTCAACAATTTTAATGGCAGGTTGTTCAGGTATTTCTAAAGTCACAATTTTCCTTCTACAATCCAGGTAAGCATAATACCGCTCTAACCAGTCTATCCCCAAAATAACATCAAAGTCTCAGAATGGTAAGATAATCAAATCAACAGGATATATGCACCCCTCAATGCAAATATCACAATTTTTACACACAGACTCCTTAACAAACTTTGTACCCATAGGATTACCTACTTCAATTTTATACGGCAGTTTATCAACTTTTAAAACGGTAGATTGTGCACACATAGGAGTGATAAAATAATGTGTAGCCCTAGTATCAATCAAAACTACTACTGGCTGATTATTAATAAGAAAAGTACCTTCTACCACTACTTTCGTATCTGGAGCTCCTCCTGGTCTAGAGCACATACTCGTGCCTGGCCTCGTGGAACTGGAGTTGTACCTAAAGCTCTGGTCTGAGCACTCTGGCCAAAAGTCTGACCATGTCCCTATTTAAACCTGGTGCAATCTTTTATCTTATGTTGGTCGCTACTACAACTAATGCATTTGTCTAACTTCCTCCAAAACTCTACCTCTGAATGGCCCTTACGATTACAGTGACTACACTACTAGTTTTTTCTTGCAGTAGTGCCTCCCGTAGGGGCTCTGTAGGAGGATGTAGCGGTGCTATTATGACGCCCGAGATCACTACCGTACTTTTATTAACTATTGCATTCACTGTTTGTGCATTTTAACTGTATCTTTACTTGTTACCTTCTTAGTTACTATTTACTGCATTTTTCAACTACTTGTTTTCTTTGAATTAACATTTTTCCTAAATTATATTACTTATTTGAGGAATAAAAAAATGAGTGTTTGAGTAATTCGCGTTAGGAACACCCGTTTAGAAAATATTTTAACGGTTCGAGTGAATAGTGGACTATTAGTTAGTGGACTAAATGAAGTTAATTACTTTGAGCTTTAGTTTAAGTGATTATACAAGTTATTTTAGCTTAAAATAGTTGTCAACCTAATACTAATACATAGCATATATAATATATTTACATAATAATATACATGTTCATACAAAATAGCTTATAAAACAAAACCATTAATTCCCCCCATGTCCCTAGTGAACCTGAGAAGCTCAAGGAAGGAGAAAGGAAAATTTTGCTTCATCAATTCTTGGTTTCAAGCCATTCCAAGCTAGGTTCAAGTGGTTTTGAGGATTTTCTAACTTCCTATTAGCTCCTACGAGTATTTGGTGAGGGATTTTGCACTCTTTTTGTGAATTCAAAGTTTATGCTATATTATATAATCTCTAGATTTGATGCTAATGGCTTGAGATATGGTTCAATCATGCTTTATATGTCACCTACATATTGTAGAGACTATGTTTATGCAATTGTTTAGCTTTTTAAATGGTTGAAATCGATTGTTTAATTGAAGGGCAATGAATAGTGGTTTTTATTTGGGTTTTGAGAAAATGAGCCTTATAGCTTGATTCAATGCTTCAATTAGGTGCTTTAGATGTTAATGAAGGTAGATTAATGACCCCGTGAGGTTCAATTGCTCGAAACTTAGCTAAAACGTGAAATTGGCGACTTTTAGAAAGGGGTTTCGGGTGTAATACAAATCCGGGTTGATTTGGGCATCACATTTGGTGTTCTTAGGCTATGTAGGTGCTAGATATGCTTTTCTAACTCTCGGTTGAGTTCCGGTTAGGGTACGTGTAGTACAAACTCACAAAGGGACAATCGGGGATTTTGTGGTAATCGCGGGTGATTGGATAATTTCGAGGGTCCTAGGGGTGCCATAAGGAGTAATTAGAAGTATGGATTAGCTCGCTTGTGAATCTAGAGCTTTGCCTTTTGTTTTGGAACCAAATAACTTGAGTTACAAAGGGGAAAAAATAAGAAATCGGTTGTTTTGCATATATATCGCCTTGTAGTTGCTTATAATGTGGTAAAATACACTTTTAAGATAATTGTGAGCTTTTGGGAAAAGTTTCATGAGAAATACGTTAATGACCCCATTTGTATTCATTTAGTTGATTTTATGCTAATGCTTATATTTTAACTGTTTTCGATGGCAACCTACTTTGTTGTCCTTCCTAAGTGTTATCGTTTTACATTGTTGTTATATTGTCATTGGTTAAAGTGCTTTGCATAGTGGTTGCGCAACCATAGTGTCAGGGGCGGATGTGTTGGATATCGGTTGGGCGGCAACGGGCTTGCCAGTGGATATTTGATCTTCGTGCTCTAGTCCCTCACTCGCCTAGTCCGGAGATTGCCAGGGGGTGTTGGGTCATAGGTTATCAGGGTAAATCCAAAGTACACCTGCTGGAGTGTTTGGGGTTATGTTGGCACATTGATCGAGGTTCGTGGTTCAGGACTGAAGATCAAGTGAATTCTGGAGTATTGGGGTTAAGTGAATCGTATCCTTTTTAATTTGTGGTAACTTGTTATTTCAATTGTTCTTTAGTTGTTTAAATGTTTTATTTGTGTTATCTGCTGTATTGTATGCCCCGGTAGACTATATCCCTCATTGGGCAATTGTGGTTGCTCATACCTCGCTAACATATTTCATGAGGTTCTAAGGTAGATCCGCAACTTGTAGTTGTTGAGGGAGTGGAAGAGGAGGTGCAGATTGAGGAGTTTCCTTGATTGCTTGAGTTTGCTTGAGGTTGGAGTGTGCTTGTTGATATGTGAAGACTTTACTTGTTTTATGTTATGTTCTATTGCCTATGGGCTTGTACATATATTTTGTGTGTTGAAGGATTGTAATAGCTAGGCTAATGTATGGTTTGTATGGTAGTGGGCTGTAATAACTCATAACTCTGCTTCTTGTCTTGTTGCATGCTTAGGTGTTAGTGTAGCGGATAGTTGGTTAGCTTTAAACTATAAGAATGCTTATATGATAATGTTAGAGTGGTAAGACAAGTAGATTAAAAAGAATAGATTTTCAATGGCTTAAACCTTGCATGCTTGTATGTTTATTGTGACTTGTTTCGCTTAAGGCTCGGATGGCCTTGAAGCTGGGAAATAGTTGGAGTTGGAGTTGTTAAAGTTTTAGTCTTGTATTTGTGGTTTTATTTGATGTTCACAGGTAACTAGAATGTCCACGGTTCAGAGGAGACTCTGTCCGTTTGTCGGGTCCAAACTTAACCTTTTAGTGTGGGGTTGGGTCGGGGCGTGATAGCTACCTTGCTGAGATCTAGCAGCAACAGGTCGAGTCTGGCTCTGTGTCTGGCTCTAAACTGGTCTTGCCTGAGACTGTGTCTGGACTGGCCCTGGGTAGCTCTGAGTCTGTCTCGCTGCTGAACCTGAACAGGCTACTGATACTGTCGTTGATAACTCTGACTCTGAGGCTGATACTGCCATGTACTCGGCTGACTGGACTCGGCCAACAAATCTGCCTTGCATTTCTCAAATCTCGATGCAGCCCTAACTGCTGCAACATAATTAGGATAATCCTGTGAAGACAAATTAAGCTGAATATCACCTCTCAGACCCCGAATGAATTTCTGAATCTTCATGTCCTCATGTTGTACTAAAGCTGGCACATAACGGGAGAGTCTGGTAAATGTAGGCTCGTACTGATCAACAGTCATATTCCTCTGCCTCAGAGCTATGAATTCCTCTTGATATATCTCAAGAGCTACCACTGATACATACTTGTCCCTGAATTCCTGTACAAAGTCAGCCCAAGAATGTTGTACCCTCTCGGCATCCCATTTCTCCCTAACAGTTTGCCACCAATCCTCGGCATCACCCTCAAGTAAGAATACAACATAGGTGATCTTTCTCTTGTCATTGCACTCAAGTACCGTAGCAACTTTCTCAAATTTATTCAACCACATTTCGGCCTTCATATCATCCGGTTCCCCGTAAAAACTAAATGCCATATGATGTAAAAATTTATCAAGCAAAATACCCCCTGTAGTTCTACTACCCTCGGCTCTAGCGGCCGAATTACCTCTACCAACTCCTACCTGACCCTGCTGAGTCACAAACTGAGCGATAGTGTTAATAGCAGTGGCCATTGAGGCCATAACCTGTGCGTTGGTCGGTTCCTACCCCGGTGGAACATTCCCTGCTACACCCACTCCTTGCCTAGGTACATCCTATCTAGGAGCTTCCTCCGGCTGTCTTCTCGGCCTTCCCATCCTCATCTCAATACTAGAAGAATCCAGTGTTATAATGAGAAAATAAATGACACAAAAAGATAACTTATTCAAGTTCAAAACAGGTTATGCACATAAGATAACATATAAAGCACGTAACATGCATCAAACACTAAACCTTTCACATTCGCACAGTATCATACATTAGACACTTCTTTTACATGCTAGTATGTTTCCACATAGTCAATCATTCACTTAGACAATTCAACAATCACATAGTCACGCAATTCAACTTTCACATAAGGACCTCTACCGCACATACTGAGGAACTTAACCTGGCTTTATGCATTCACTTAGCTCTGATACCACCTAAATGTAACGCCCCAAACCCAACCCCACGCTAAAGGTCAAGTCTGGACCCGCTACACGAACAGAGTCTCCTCTGTACCGTGGACTAACTAGCACCTACAAATAGTCACATTCCACCTCCAATCTATAACCAAACATCTCATATAAGCCCATCCTTCAACATCAACACAATCAACAACTCCTCAAGGCCATCCGAGCCTTGGAACTCAACAAAAGTATAGCATACAAGCATGCAAGTCATGTTTATGGCAACTTATATTATAATTTATTTGTCTTACCACTCTAATTATAATTACAAGATATACTTATATATTAAGTTCTCCATTAACGTACTTTAACACACAAGCATGCAAACAAAAGCATTAAAGTCTACAGTTAACTATTACATGCTAATTACAAGTTTACAAATTCAACACAACTACATACAAGACCTTAAAGGTCTCAAAAGTGAAATAACAACAGCATCTCACATAGTCTACACAGAACATCCAACCTCACACACAGGTAATCACGGAAGCTGCTCTACTTGAACTTTATATCCTTCCTCTACCGCTACAAGTTGGGGATTCACCTCAGCTTCTCCTGAAACATGTTAAATGAAAAGTGAGCAACAAAGTTTCCCAGCAAGGGAGGTGATACAGTATACTGGGGAGTGCTTTCATGAGATGCAACAAAGATAGCAATCTTAATAGCACAAATAAGCAAACTAAAGGAACAATTAACTAAACACATATAAAAGGATACGGTTCATCTTCTTGTCTTCGAGCTCGAGCCACGAGCCATGATCTTCCAGTAGATGCCGGCAAAACCCTTATTCCTCCAAATGGGGTACTCCGGATATACCCCGATCCTACGACCCATATCTCTCGAGGTAGGTCTATATGCCCCAACGAGGTGAGCCACGCCTCTAGGGTAGAGGAGTATGCCTTAGTGAGAAAGGGAATAAGAACCATGGTAATCGAGGGAGACCGACAGCCCAATGTTGCCCGAAGTTTCTCGATGCTACCATGTCCGAGAAGTTGCACAACCCCAAATCAAAATCCCGAGAGCCAAGATTATCAAATATCACTAAAAGGGACGACAAAGTAGACCGCCCTCGCAATTAGTCACAATATAAGCATTATACATGAAATAGCTATAAAAACACAAAAGAGACAAATAACATACTTCTCCACAAACTCTTTAACTAGCTTGATTATACCATAGACATACATTTAAACACATAACAAACTTCTACAAACTCATACAAGCACAAAGGTATCAATTTCTCACATTTTCTCCTTTGATAACTATACAATTCTTCTTCTATACGAAATTCAAGTCCCCAAATATATAAACCAATCATACTGCATTCCTAAGGACGCCAAAAGACACCTATCTAAGCCCTGAAAACCCACTTGGAGACAAAAGCTCGGGAAGGCCCCGAGTAGGTTTTAACTACAACTAACCTATCCGGACTCCAATTTAATGCAACGAAAGCACCAAAAGTGCTTCCAAGCCCCCAAGGATACCTAATCTAAAATCCAAATGTGCCCCGATTACATTTCATGAAAAACCCCCTTTTAAAAAGTTAGCTAATTTGCATTTTAACTCAATTTTGGGCAAATTAACTACACGTGAGCATCTAACTAGTTTCAAATACATCTAAAGCACTTAGATGAAGCATCAATTCGTTCCAAATATCAATCTAAAGCCAAACCCTAATTTTCATCACTATTCATTATCTCTTTCACACAACTCAAGCATTCAACCATGGTGATAGCCATTGTCCTACTCAAGCATAGTCTAAATAGCATATAAAGCATGTATAATACCATATTTAAGAATTTCAATAGCCATAATCAACAAATCATAAAATTATAAAAGTTGACATAAACTTTAAACTAAATTAAATGCAAACTCCCTCACAAATCATAGGTGAAAGCAAGAGGTTGTTGCTCCTAGATGCTCCAAAAACCTTCCAAAGCAAGCCAAGAGACCAAATGCAAGGGTTGATGATGAGATTTTTCCTCCTTTTTCTTCCTAAGGGTTGTCGGGTTTGGAGAGGGTATAAAGGGAATTTTTTGTTTTATTTTTTAGCAATTATGCAAGTGTATGTGTTGTTGTGCATATATATTTTATGTGTGTTGCATTATATTAAGTCAAATGCTAGTATATCTTAGTCAATCTAAGTTAAAAACTCCTTTAATTGTTAACTAATTAAAACTAATGTTTCGTCAATGTTACACTAATCAAACGAAGCACGAATCATTTTCCTAACGCGTGTTCCCAGCCTCTAAAGCCCAAAACTACAAGTTCTCGATTCCTTTTATAAGTTATACTATCTAGAAAAATATTAAAGCGAGCAATTTAGACAGTTGAATTTTTATGAATAGTGGCCTAATATAAAGCAAATAAGAAAGAAGAAGAAATGCACATAGAAATGCTCAAGAAGAAATGCACATAGAAATGCTCAAGAAGATATGCAACAGTTACGTATGAATGTGATGAGCAATCTCGAGCATCACAATTGTTGCCCATGAGGGAGGGAAACAGATAACCGGGAAGTTTGGAAAACTATTTCGTGAAATGCAACAACCACAATGAAATAAATTAACACCACTAGACTACTTACAATAAGCAACTATCAATATTCAATAAAGAAGGTAAACAACATGATATAACAAGTACAAAATTAACTCTGGGAATACAATATCAATTCAATGAACTATTCAAGAATACGAAACTAATTAATAAAAAATAAGGAATATAACCAAAGGTAACTCTCCAAGGACATAGGGCCCAAGCGAGAGTTACATAATAAAAGGATACGATCTCAATAACCCCAAACACTCCAAAGTCTTGATCTCGATCACGAACCTCAATCCACAAACCACAAACTCGATCAATGTACCGGCATAAACCCAAACACTCCAGTGGGTGTACTCCGAATGTATCCCGAAAATCTACGACCCAACACCCCCTAGCGATCTTTGGACTAGGCAAGAGTGGGATTACGAACCATGGTAGCCGAGGTATACCGGCAAGCCCAATGCAGCCCGGCTTCCCCGATACTACTATTCCCAAACGGTTATGCAACCACGATATCGATAACAATTATAAACACACAATTTGATAAGTACATAAATCGATAAGCACACAATCGATAATCAATATATCTTTAAACATGGTATAACCCAATAAAATAGCTCAAACACACATTAACCACACAATATTCATTATAATACAAAGTAATAAATCAATTAAAATACCAAGTAAAATGAATCCCTCACCTTGGATTAGACTAAATATTCAAGAGAATAGCTAACCTCATAACTGAACTCGAGTTCCACTAAAGATCTCATGGTACATACAAGCTAGATTAGTTATGGCATAGTTAGCAACTTTGCAAATAACCTTTATTAGCTAAGTCCTAACATGCATGGAACACAACATCCCAATTCAAAAGTTAGCAAGTAGTCACATACATTTACAAGACAGTTGTGTCTCCCACTCAACTAACAATCAACTAATCATCCTTGCAACATTCTTGATTCAAGATCATTTGAATATATATAGCTTCAAATATTCATTAGTTACAACATTTCACAACTATCTAACTAATCTCACAATCTTTACGTTTGACTCAATTAACACACCATTTATTAGAATTCAACACATAATAAAATGTCTTTTAGACTGACTATGGCACCAAAACAATCATTATAAAGCTTAATAAAACAAAAGAATAAGCTAGATAACAAACTTTCAACACATAGGGATTAATCTACATAATCAATATAACAACCAAGAATGCAACAACTGGATCTAAAACTATCAATACACGTAAAACTTCAATTCAACTAAGCTATGACAATTTAATACCCAACTAACTACTTCAAGAGCACACAAAGCCGATCTTAACCTTTGAGTAGTATAAATCATTCAAACTAACAACTAAGTGGTCCAGTTACTTATTCAACCAAT
This sequence comes from Ehretia macrophylla, assembly GCA_037974665.1. Lineage (NCBI taxonomy): Eukaryota > Viridiplantae > Streptophyta > Magnoliopsida > Boraginales > Ehretiaceae > Ehretia > Ehretia macrophylla. Next base: position 4,318,750 of record CM075766.1, read on the forward strand.
TAAGTACACATTAAGCATCAATTAAATGCAAATAAGCCAAGCATTTACTTAACCTCTCTTGAACCTACTTAACACTCTTTTAAAGGCTTGTATATAGGTGACATCCTAACACTTAAGCTATGAAATTCCCAATCCAGGTATGTCGATCACTTCTAGCCACTTTATGACACCTTTCAACCATGTGAAACCCCCCGCTTTAACTTGCGATTACCACTTAACCCCAAATAGCCCCTTTACCCGTTTGAACTACAACTACCAGACCCGATCACCAAATCAACACCATAAACACACCATAATCACTAATTAGCTTATCTAAGACTATCCAACATACTTAGACATGCTTAATCAATACTTCGTTCATATGACCCCTTGGTTCATTAGTTCAATTCAATGAACATATAAAACATGAGTCACATAATCCACAAGCCAATTATCCTATACTTCTAAGGGAACTTTATGGCACCACTTAGAGCTATGAAACCACACTTTTAACCACTTCTACCATAAAAAGGCCCAAAAACCCCAAAAGCCCTAAGGTAACTTTGAACTACAACTATCGAAACCACCCCTCAATTCGATGTCATAAAAGTATTTTAAGTATTACCTCACCTAATAAACACTAACTATAGCATTCAATTACACTTGGTCAACAATTATACGCAAAGCCCTTTTTGAATTCAAGACAATTACACAAGTTCAATCAAGTTTATTCAAATTGTATCCATTCTAATCACTACCCTAGGTTCAATAGCACCTATGGCATCATTAGATATCATATAATTGAGCTCATAAACAAAATTTAACAAAACACTAAATATTACTATTCATCATCTTCTCCAATCTTCCAACTTCATTTTCAACCATAACAAGCTCTAAATAACCATAAAAGAGAGTTCTACAATCATAATAGGAAGTATTACAAGCAATTCCAAGCAATAAATAAGCATGTAGAACAAATCTAAGAAATTTGACATAATACAAAAATCATTGAAAATGCAAGAAAATGATGCAATCCCTCTCCTATGCAAGATGTAGAAGGCTTGAAGGTGATCTAGGATGGCTCTAGCACTCCCTCAAGCAAGCACAAAGTCAAGCTTTGAAGATTTAAAGTTTTGTATTTTTTTTTCTTCATTTTCTTCATAGGGCCGATTTTGGCCTTGGCATTTTTGGTGTTTTTCTTTGTTATTTTGTATGTATATATGTGTATTTAGGTAGATATGGGTTGGGTCATGGGTTTGGGTTTGGGTTTGGGTTTAGGTTTGTGTTGGGTTAGAGAAAAAGGGTCAAAGTTGATTATTTTGCTAAAAAATGCTACTTTAATGGTTACTATTCATGTAGGACACAAATCAATTTTTATGACACTCTTCCCGATATGCTATGCACATAATTCTATTTTTCTCATTCATCATATAAGTCACATAAGATGGGAAAAATGCAAATTTGGAAAAATAAAACGGTCAAAAATTCTTGTGAATAATTACTATTTTTAAATAGGCATTTAAGTAAATAAATGCACAAATAAATGCAATGAATGATATATGCATGCTCTAGGGTCCGAGCGTCACAATCTTTATATAAAGAGATGTAATTATAGTTTAAATTAAAGTTAGTTAGAGTGGTATGATAACTTAGTAAAAGTGATAGATTAGTATTGTATAAATCCAAACCTAGCATGTATGTACCCGTCTAAGGGAAAAGAAAACTAGAATAGTCTAAGGGATGTTGTGTTGATTCTCTTGAGTGCAGGTTTATGGATAGGCCTAAGTACAGGGAAGACTTCGTCCGTTTTTTCTCGTTTTTGAGACATCGAGTTTTGGGATCAGGGCTCCGGTCTCGTGAAGGATCGGGGCGTTATATTTAGCGTATCCTTTTGATTGGTCATAAAGCTTTAATGTTACTTGAGCCAAATATAATTAAGTGTCTAATGTTGTACATTGTTTAAAGTCTTTTCTTGAGTTAATTGTTTTTAAGTGCCTAGTGTTTCCTTAGGTTACTTATGCTTATGTGCTTAATGTTTACATATTGTTTTAAATGCGTGTTTTCAAATGGATTTCCCAGTAATTGCTTTTCCAAAACCTTCCCGTTCACCCCCTCACTGAACTAGTGTAGCTCACCCTAGTTTATAACACATTTCAGGTGAGTCCAAGGTCGTGCCACAAGGAGAAAGAAAGTGATAGCTTTGCTTTTTCATCTATGGATGATGTATATATTTGTTTTATGTAATATGGATGTATAGTTCATCTTGTAATAGAAAGACTCTTGTTGCACATGTTGTTTCATAAAGTTTGTGTAGTTTATTTTGTAATAGGACTTTCTTTGTATATGTATAAAGCGTTAGACTTTGGACTTTTGTTGTAATATAAAAGGTTGGCTTCTAGTTGGATTTTCATTTTGAAAACAATGTATCTTTTATGCCATGTATAAAGCAGGCCTTCCAAGTTGTTTGGTTTGTGAAATCTTTATTATTTGTTATGTGTAAAGATTGTACAATTTTATTTGTCATAGTGGCATATTTCAAGCGTTATAATGTTCAAGTTCCGTCACGTCCGGACTTGGTTTCATGAGGGGTCGGGTCGGGGTATGATACATATACTAGCTTTAAATGCTACAGTTAGAATCGATGTTTCAATTAAGAAACACATAGAGAAATAGAGCGTACTGCATGCCGAAAGCGTGGTAGATAAATCAATTCTAAAGATAAAGGATCAAAATAAGCAAGTTGACATTGTTTCATATCGTGAAGATGTCAAGACAAGGAGTTGAAAATATAAGTGAACAATATTACTCCAAAAGACTATCGGGTATCTAAAAAAGATGTGAATATTGACAGTATTGAGAGTAAAGAGATCTCACTCAATTAAATGACTCCTAGAAAAGAATGAAACCCAAAAAAAATCATGATCAAATATTTGAAAATGCAGTAACTATCGATTTTATGAAAGAAATCGAGGATCTTGAATTGAAATCCACTCAAGAATGCCAACAAATAAATGATTGACAAACATAATTGAGGAGATGCAATCCAGGCAAAAATAAGTGCACATGAAATATGTATGGTTGCTGAAATGCACATTGAAATATGTATGGTTATTGAAATGCACATGAAACATGCATATTTGTTGATGGGATTAAGGGGAAGTATTGTATGGTTTAAGGACCTCTATACTAATAATTACTCATAAATGAGATAGAAAATAGAAATGGATACTTTCATTAATACTAACAATTACAAACAAGTATCCAATCTAAATGAAATATCACGTGTAGTGAGCTTTTGGGCATACTAATCCTAACAATGGCTGTAGAAATAAGTCATAGTATTGGGGCCCGTAGCCAAACTCAATGTTCATAGCCTTTTCGTGGCCAATTTTGAAAATGAATAGATATTTATTTTTTACGGTGTTTGTCTTCAATCCGTTGCCAAATTAATTTATAATTTATAATTATTTTATTATTAGTTGTAGTCAATCCATTGCCCAATTATTTTTTATTTTATTAATAGTCGTCTCTAATTTGTAGCCAAAATAAATTTTTATTTTTAAATAATTTATTAATTTTCGTCACATTTTGTTACTTTAAAATTTTAAATTAATTTATTGCAAGCGTCGCCATTCTGTAGCTCATTTTTCACTGTCAATATGTAGCCCAACTACCGGAGATATTCTATTGCCAAACATTCGTGGCTAATTCGTAGCCCAACTTCTGTAGCTAGTTCGTTGGCAATTAATTATTTAATTTAGAAAATAAAAATTATAAAATTAAAATATTAAAAAGTAATATTTACAACAACAACAAAAATTCAATATGCAAACTAATATTTACAAAAAAATGAATATTTACAATAAATATAAAATATTTACAAAAAAACCTAAATTCTATACAAAAATATTATTTTAAATTTACAAAAAAAACCTAAAATGATCTACTTATTGTCTTCTAATCATTTCGTTCGTGTGGTGTTCATTCTGCTTTAAGCTGGTTGATCTCATCGATTTGGCATCTGAATAAATTAGTCCATGACTTCATTATTTTAATTTTAAATTAGCACATGGCTCCATTATTTCAATTCTAAATTAGCACATCACTCCATTATTTTAATTCTAAATTAGCACCTGACTCCATTATTTCGCATAGTCAATGCTCAAAAAAAATGAAACTGTGGTATGGGAAGCCACAAGATAACATATTCAATTCTCTATAAGCATGGTACATATTTAAAAAATATAAATTAGCAAATGACTCCATTATTTCAATTCTAAATTAGCATATGGCACTATTATTTCAATTCCAAATTAGTAGATGACTTCATTATTTCAATTCTAAATTAGCACATGACTCCATTATTTCACATATTCAATGGTAAAAAGAAATGAAACTACTTAGCAAAAAAAAATGAAACTATGGATTAGGAAGCTACAAAACAACATATTCAATTCTAAATTAGCACATGCCTCCTTTATTTCATCAAGTGAAATTATAAAAGAAAAAACAAAATTTAATAATCATAAAATATAAAATTAAATGCAAAAATTGAAAATTGAACAAATAAAAAAATCTAAAGTTTATATATATGTATGTGTGTGTATGATATATACACACACATACACACACACACACACACATATATATACACATATATGTGTATACTATAAAAAGAAAGAGGGAGATATATAACATATATATATAAACCCTAAAATATTTACTTGTAAAAAGATAGAGATGGTGGTGGTGCCCTAGGTGGTGTTGGTGGTGGTGTTGGTGGTGGTGGTAGTGGTGGCGTTAGTAGTGGTGGTAGTGAAAGTGGTACCCTTGGTAGTGTTGGTGGTGGTGGTGGTGGTGGTGGTACTCTTGGTGGTGATAGTGGTGCCTTAGAGAGAGAGAAGAGAGAATTTTCATAGAGATAGAGAAGAGAGGGAAATGAAAATTTTCAAAAACTTTTCATAGTGTAGTTGAGAATAAATGCCAGCACGGCATGACGACAAAATTCAGTAGCCCGTGTCTCCATAAGATGAGGGTACGGGCTAACTGGCTCTTTCATCCGGCTACGACAGTGAGAATGACATTCCGGATATGGAATGGCTACGGACACATAAAATTTTGTAGCCATTCCCTGGCCAATGGCCACTGTGCTACAGACCACTATATTTCGTAGCCTTTTCATGACCAATGGAGACGAAATGACTATGAATACTTAATTGTGGTTGAGAAGAAACGTGGGCGATGGTATGATGACATAATTTCATAGTATGTGTGCCTGCCCAATGAGGGTATCGGTTGATCAGTTCCCCTATCAAGCTAGGATAATGAGGATGTCAGTCTCACTGCCCCCGTTGGACGAGGGTGCCTCTAGGACAGTGAGAATAACATTTCGGCTACGGAATGGCTACTGACACATAAAAGTCCATAGCAATTCTATGGCCAACGGTGACTACATGGCTGCAGACCACTATATTCCGTAGCCTTTCCATGGCCAATAAAGACGGAATGGCTACAGATATTTTATTGTATCTATTTTTTATTTATTAATAAATAAATAAAAATGTATAAAAATATGTTAATATCTTGATATTTTGGTTATTTATGAAGTTCAAACTAAAAGGAGAGTTTTTAAATTACTAGATTAGCTGTTAATTAATATTAACCCAATGTTTAATGAAATATGTTAAGTTCAAACTAAAAGAAGAGTCTCTATCAAAATACACATGGTCGTGAAATACGAATCAAATTCGTTATTATTTGGAAACTATCAAGTCACATGACAATGTCCTCTATTCTAGGTGGAATCACACTTCTATAATTCAAATTAAAAATGATCTATTTTGTTTTTATTTAAAAGTCCGTAGTTATTCCGTGGCTAATGGCAATCACATAGATACGGACCACTATGTTCCGTAACCTTTTCATGACCAATTAGAACGACTATTAATATTTAATGGTATTTATCTTTTACCTATTAATAAATAGAAAAAACGTATAAAAATATGTTAATATCTTGATATTTTGATTATTTATAAAGTTCAAACTTAAAATAGAGAATTTCTAAATTACTAGATTGGTTGCTAATTAATATTAACACAATGTTTAATGAAATATATTAAGTTTGATTGAAACAATCGTTGAATACATATGAGATTTTTCTATCAAAATACACATGGTCCTGAAATACGAACCAAATTCGTTATTATTTCGAAACATATCAAGTCACATGACAATGTCCTCTATTATAAATGGAATCACACTTCTATAATTCAAATTAAAAGAGATATACTTCGTTTTTTATTTAAAAGTCCGTAGCCAATGGCAACAGAATGGCTATGAATATATAAAAGTTTGTAGTCATTCCGTTATCAATGGCGACCGCAAGCTACGGACCATTATATTCCGTAGCCTTTCCGTGACCAATGGAGATAGAATGACTACGGATATTTAATTGTATCTATCTTTTACCTATTAATAAATAGGAAAAACATATAAAACATGTTAATATCTTGATATTTGGCTTATCAAGTTCAAACTAAAAGTGAGAGTTTCTAAATTACTAGATTAGACGTTAATTATTATTAATACTGAAACATGTTAAGTTTGATTGAAATGATTGTTGAATATCTATGAGATTTTTCTATCAAAATATACATAGTAATGAAATACGAACCAAATTTGTTATCATTTGGAAATCTTACAGGTCACATGACATTGTCCTCTATTATAGGTTGAATCACACTTCTATAATTAAAATTAAAAGTGATCTACTTTGTTTTTTTTTTTTTTAAAGTTTGTAGTCATTCCGTGGCTAGTGGCTATGGAATGGTTATAGACACATAACCGTTCGTAGCCATTCCATGGCCAATGACGACCACATGGCTATGGATATGGTAAATTAGTATTATATTATTCATAATATTTTATAATGTTATATTCGTATTCATATTAAAATATTTTATTTTTTATTATTCTTAAAAAATAGCTATGAAAGGCTATGAATATTTTATTAAAATTAACAAAAAAAATAATATGTGATAGTTCGTAGTCACTTCGTCTCCCATTAGCGACAGTATAGCTACAAAAAATCATTATTTTTTATTTTTTATTACCTTCCAATTATAAAATAAAAAAGATAAAGAAATGATATATTATGTAGTCATTCTATGGCTAATTTGCGACGGCGTAGCCACGGACTATCACATTTTATTTTTCTTGATTTAATAAAAAAAATTGTGTCCATTCCGTAGCAAACTAGCCACGGAATGACTACAAATTTTTATATTTTAATTTCTTTTAGAATAATAAAAATGTCTTGTAGCTAATCCGTGGCTATTTGGCCACCGTAGGGCTACAAAATAACTTTTTTATTTATTTTTTATAATTAAAATTATAGTATGTCGTCAATCCGTATCCAAGTTTTGGTGCCACTTGACAATGCACAATTTGGCCATGGGAAGGCTATGGACTAAACTTGTCTATAGTCATTCAGTCGCCAATTGGTTATGAAAAAAAAATCATCGTCCGAGAGCTATTTTTTTGTAGTGTAAGAATGAGCAAAAATAGGAGTTAGTGATATTTTTGTTTCATTTATTTTTCAAAATTCTTTTTTTTGCCTCTAGCAATCAGAATAAACCAGCCACAGTAGGTCGCCTGATCAACTACATTACCGGAACTACCGCTAAGTCACAGCAGAAAAGAGTGTATGTCATTTTAAATCACTGTTTTATTCCTATATGATGTCGCCAAATATCACAAGTTGCTGCTGATGAACCAACTTAAACAGATACACGCCCACGCACTTAGAAATGGCATAGACTTCACCAAGTATTTGATAACCAAAAGTCTTGAAATCCCAAACATCTCATACGCCCACAACCTATTTGGTAATATTACTAAACCAAATGCCTTCCTCTACAACAAGCTTATTCAAGCCCATCTTTCGAATGGTCCTTACCATCAATGCTTCTCTCTTTACATACAAATGCGTCGTCAATGCTGCTCTCCCAATCCACACTCTTTTACTTTCCTCTTCGTGGCGTGTGCTAACCTTTCATCCCTAAGCCAAGGACAAATGTTCCACGCCCAGTTCATCAAATGGGGTTTCGAATTCGATATCTATGCCTTAACTGCACTGGTTGACATGTATGCCAAGCTGGGTTTGTTGCATTTTGCACGAAAACAATTCGATGAGATGAAAATGAAAGACGTTCCAACTTGGAATTCTTTGATTGCAGGGTATGCAAAGAGTGGCGATATGGAAGCAGCAATGGAACTGTTTTCCGCAATGCCTTGTAGAAATGTAATTTCTTGGACTGCAATGATATCTGGCTATTCGCAGAACGGCAAGTATGGGAATGCTTTGGCAATGTATGTGGAAATGGAGAAGAAAGAGAAGGGATTAATAAGACCTAATGAGGTGACCGTAGCTAGTGTTTTACCAGCTTGCGCGAATCTTGGAGCATTAGAGATGGGACAGAGGATTGAAGCTTATGCAAAGGCTAATGGATACTTGAACAATATGTTTGTATGCAATGCTGTGCTGGAAATGTATACGCGATGTGGGAGAATTGATAAAGCAATGCAATTGTTTCATCAGATAGGTAAAAGGAGAAATTTATGCTCTTGGAATACAATGACTATGGGGTTAGCTGTCCATGGAAAATGCTGCGAGGCTCTTGATCTTTTTGACAAAATGCAGGTTAGCTTCGTCTAGAATGGAATTTGCTGTTCCCTTTGTATGTTTCAGTTAGATGAATAACTATTCTCTAAACAAGTAGTGGTATCATATATCATAATTGTATGTATGAGATTTTTAGACTTTTCATTGACATTTTGTACTGAAAATTGTGATTTGCTAATACAGGGAGAAGGCATTGCACCAGATGATGTGACATTTGTAGGAGCAATCTTAGCATGCACGCACGGGGGCATGGTAGCGAAAGGCAAAGAACTCTTCTACTTAATGGGGCAAAGATTTTCTATTACTCCCAAACTAGAACACTATGGATGCATGGTTGATCTTCTTGGTCGTGCGGGAGAATTGGAAGAAGCTTATAATCTTATACAAAATATGCCAATGAAACCTGATTCTGTCATTTGGGGAACCCTACTAGGGGCGTGCAGTTTCCATGGGAACGTTGAATTTGGTGAGAGAGTTGCAGAGTGTCTCTTTGAGTTAGAGCCGTGGAACCCTGGTAACTACGTGATTCTTTCCAATATTTATGCAGCTGCAGATAGATGGGATGGAGTTGCGAAGATGAGAAAGCTTATGAAAGGCTCTCAGATAACAAAGGCAGCAGGTTATAGTTTCATCGAAGAGGGAGGCGAAATTCATAAATTCGTTGTGGAAGATAAATCGCATCCAAGATCTGATGAGATTTATGCAATCCTGGATGAAGTCACAAGAAAAATGAAGTCCCATCAAGGTAGAGCTGAGTCTGATTCGTTAATTGAAGAAACAACATAAAATCTTCGATTATTGACTATTTATTATGGAATTCATGATGCATATGATGGATTTTAAGCAATAGCTCATGCGTTAGATATATACTTGTTGATGAAAGTTCAGAAGGAATAAAAGAAAAAAAAATGGAAATGGGTGCCATCGACTCTGCAGAAGTAGTGCTTAGATATAGCAACTCCCCCATGGTTTCTCCAAAGGCATTGGCGCCCGCACCCGAACTCTTGAGCACTATCCCCGCTATCCACCAAGAGCTCCAGCAATATTTGCGCCCACCCCAACATCACATCTCCACCATGATTCTTGCACTTTAGCTTTGTGACACTGACTTCTCAAAAAAAAAAAAAAAAAGCTTTGTGACACTGGGTTTTGCATAGTTGCTTTATTGTTTGTCAATTGAATAGGCTGCAAGATCTTTTATTGTCTTATCCCAACAATATTTGATTAGCAAGAAGAAATTAGAAATGTGATGAATATAAAATGCTATTGAGCAAATTTCAACTTCTCATTAAGCAACATAACTACATGATGTCCATAAATATAAAAGAATGTGGGGTGTGGTAAACATGAAAAGAATATTTCAGTCATCTCACTGACTGCTTGCAGTAAAATGTTACCATAGAAAGAACCTTCTTTCATACAAATTGGTATGAATTTAAACAAAAATAATTATACATAAATTTTTTTTTTTTTTAAATGATCATGCCTTCTTTACTTTTGTTCTCCATCTTCTTGTCCTTCCCCAGAACTTGAGAAGTTCATCTATAAGAATGACTGGCACCGAAACCAAGATGACAAGAAGCCATTCATTCAAACTAAGCGGAACAACACCAAAAACATCTGCTAGGAAAGGAACATACAGTATCAAGCAATGAAGCCCCAATGAGACTGACATGGCAACGAGAAGCCATGGATTTCTCCAAGGTGGCATCTTGAGCAAGCTATTGTCTTCTGAGAGTGCATTGAGGGAATTAAACATCTCAATAGCTACCAAAACAGAAAGTGACAAAGTCATTGCCTTCACTTTTCCTGCAGAAAAATAATCACAAGGGTCTGAAAATGTGATCAGGCGGTCGCCACCAACAGTGAATGGAGTCACAGTAAAGTTTGACCATGACGGGCATTCTCCCCAGTTGCGAAGCTGAGAAAACTTAACAAGTGTGTGACCATCATTCATAAGACTCACACCCAGGAATGAAGCCTTAGTGTACCACAATATGAAGATGCCAACAGTTGCAACACCCACGTAAGAACCAATTACCTGCCATCATTGTCACAAATTGGTTGAGTTAAGCAATAATTCTTATCAATTATTCTTAAAACATCAGTATTCTGGTTAACATTCAAATGAGACATTAGAATTCTTGTAAAACTTTTGATAGAGTAACACTTTCTGGGAAGAAACATATAGAAGTTTAACTCACTGAAGAAAGTCATCATTTATCGAAAGACATTGTGTATGAATGTGAAAGAATTTTCTCAATATCTGTAACAGATTAGAGGCATGCACTGGAACAAAAGATTTCACACTGAAGGAGTGCCCATGGACATGCTGACAATGTTTGTTAATGGTAATTTTATTTTCAGGAACACCATGGTTTTTAATTAAAATAGTGAATGGTAACTGATTACTAGTTTTTAGTTCTCATTTTTCAATAACAATGTATATTTTGAAGCTCTCAATTCTATTTTTCCTTTCCTAGTTTGTCATTCCTCTGCTCTCTGCAGGCTTTGATATCAAACACAAGCGTGCAAAAGATGAACAAGAGCATAATACAGCGAATGCAAGGAAGTTCACCCGTAAGGTAGGCAATCTAAGAGCTAAGACTCTATTCCTATGTAAAAGTCCAAAGAACAGATTCAACCGTTAACACTGACCATATATCTGAAGAGAACCCAAGAGTTGATCAGAGCATCATTCCTCTTCCGGGGTGGTTTATGCATAATATCAACATCTGCAGGGTTAAATCCGAGAGCTGTAGCAGGTGGGCCATCTGTAACCAAATTAACCCAAAGCAGTTGTACAGGTATCAAACACTCTGGTATGCCAAGAGCAGCAGTCAAAAAAATGGATATAACCTCCCCAACATTAGATGATATCATGTATCTGCAAAATTCGAAAAATACTATGAATACTCTGGATTGACTTATTTAAAGGCAAAACACATCCAGAAGACTTACCTGATAAAAGCTTTCATGTTGTTGTAAATGGAACGACCCTCTGCAACAGCAGAAACTATTGTACTGAAATTATCATCTGCGAGTACCATATCTGAAGCTTCTTTTGCGACCTAGTGCCACGTGAGGAAATAAATTACAAACCAACTCAGAAGAAAAATTACAATGTCAGATGACATAGAAATAAAATGAATACACTAAACATACAATCTGAAGTTGATAACAAGCTCTGCATTGCAGTACAATCAAGAATAATTTTCTGCTTTGTGCTTCAAAAAATAAATTTGATGTAAGAAGTCTATTATTTTCAAACCAGCCAAATGGTTACTACTAAATTTCCTTAGTTTCAGATAGTCTTAGAAGAATTACCCTAAGGTTAACAGAGAAACAAGCGACAACTTTAACATATTACAAGTAGCATTTTGCTTCGTTACCTCAGTACCAGTAATACCCATGGCAATTCCAATATCAGCGAGCTTCAGTGCTGGTGCATCATTGACGCCATCTCCAGTCATGGCAACAATTTCCCCCATGCCCTTTAGCATCCTCACAATTTCCTGTTTGTGCCTAGGCTCTGCTCGCGAGAAGACCTTTCCCCCAGGTCTTAACAATATATCAGCTTGTTGAGTAGGAGAAAGCATCATGAACTCTTTACCAGTAAAGCTACTCCCATTAAGATCCTCAGCTTCAGGAAACAATCGAATTTCCCGACAAATAGCCTCAGCAGTTGACTTATTATCACCAGTTATCACCATGACTTGGATCCCAGCATCTTTGCAATCTTCAATTGCCTTGTAAACTTCTTCACGAGGAGGATCCTGTACACTCACTTGTGTTAGCAGAATATCACAAAAATGCAGGTCTTTCCACAAATATAACAGTTAGTATTTACTGTTTTGTCATTGGTAGAAGCATTTGAGAAATGGAGGTTTCTTCAGAAAAGTAAACTTATACTAAAATAGGAATCTTTGAATAAGAGACGTTACCCTCAAACCAACGACCCCTACAAAAACAAGGTCACTCTCTATCTCTGCGTAATTAGATTGATCAAGCAACTTCTTATGTGCGGGATGATTCTCCCCATTGTAGTCTGAAAGCTCACCCAGGTCATCCTTATATGCCAAACCCAAGCACCTTAAACCCTTTGAACTCATCTCCAAGTGTCTAGACAGCAATAGTTGCCTACAAGGTTCATCAATTGGAATGGCAGATCCATCTGCAAGTTGCACGTATGAACTACGCTCTAGTAGGCTCTCAACAGCACCCTGTGAACAAACATTCCAAGTGGTGTATAGTCAGTTGTAAATACGTGGAGCTACTTTTAAGCAACAGGGATCATGGGGTAAAAACCAAGTTGGAATTAGAATTATTTTCATACAAGCGTCTTTGGAAGTGCCTCGAGTACAAAAGTCGTTCTGTTCCTTCTTTAACAAAATTAGCACATGAAGGAGTCCAAATTGTGTATATGAAGTGTTTCGTTGCAGTCACTACATCTCAAAGCCAGTTAAGCCTATACAGCTAGAAAACTATTACTTCTTGATTTAGCTAAGTAGATCCAACTTGACCCCATCTATTGCCTATCCATTCAATGCATGCTTCAAGCAACCTTTTAAAAATGTCAGGCAAGGTGCATTATATATCAGATTTAGCAAATAACCGGAAGCCTTAGGATACAGATTATAGAACATCTCCCAACCTTCTTCCTGTGTAAGAAGTCCTATTTGCTAATGTTTTATGACTTTAACAACCCAAATATGAAGATAGTACACATTACCTTAACAAGTAACCGATTTTGTCCACTTGGCTCGCGAACAATGACACTCATTGACTTACGAACACGGTCAAATTCCAATGTTGCCACCCTCTTTGATCTCTTCATCCACCATTCACAGCAGGCTGCACCAAATATAATTATGTAACTCATAGCTGGAAAAGCTGCAAGTTTAACAGATTATTATACTAAAACGTATGCTTTCTCACCCAATTTAACTGTGTTGCAATCAATCAGATAGCTCGAGATAAGCTGAGCATCATGGATTTTGTTCCTTGCCTTGGCATCTGGAACCCCCATCTTTTCAACCAAAACTTTGAGAGCAGCCTCAGTAGGCAATCCAGTTGCTCTGAACAGACGACCATCACAATATATCCCAGAGTCATTGCAAATTGCGGATATTTCTGCCACAGCTTGCAGGTTAGAATCCATATTGTAGCAATCCCAGTCCACTATTCCTCCATCCTTGGGATCATATGTTGTCCCTTCAACATGAAAAACCCGGGAGGATGTAGTTTTCCCTCCCAAAGTGAAGAATTCTGTCACAGACATCTGATTTGTCGTCAGCGTCCCTGTTTTATCCGAACAGATTACAGTAGTGCATCCCAACGTCTCAACACTTGGAAGCTTCCTCACTATTGCATTCTTTTGCGCCATTTTTCTCGTACCCAGAGCTAAGCAAGTTGTGATAACGGCAGGAAGACCTTCTGGGATTGCAGCAACAGCTAGGGCAACAGCTATCTTAAAATAATATGTGCATTTCTCAAAAGAGAAGTGGAAATTAGTAGGCCATCCATCCACAACCTCCCACGTGAGAAAATACTTGTAATTGATGATCCAGACGGTGAGGCAAATGAAACCAATTGCAGTTGTGAGCCTGTTCCCAAATTCATCGATCTTCTGCTTTAGAGGGGTGTCACTCTCTTCCAGGGAGGCCTCGTGTATTTGAGTTTGTATTTTGCCTATTTCAGTTTGCATCCCGATGTTCACAACAATACAGATGCAGCTACCATTCACAACTGTAGTTCCGGCAAAAACCATATTTTCTTTTGCCTGCAATTCGCAATCACCCATATCTATAGGATTAGTTCCTTTCATAACAGGCATTGCCTCCCCAGTCAATGAACTCTGCTCAACTCTTACAGTTGAGGTTATCAATTCTGCAACCCTCATATCTGCTGGCACTTTATCTCCAACTCGCAGTTGCACAATATCCCCTGGTACAAGCTCCCTTGCCGGCAAGTCTGGAACCAAATATCCATCTCTTAACACCTTGCATGATTCACATTGCATGTCCTTCAGGGCTTCAAGTGCCTTCTCAGCATTACTCTCTTGCCAAACCCCCACTATGGCATTAAGAACTAAAATCAATATAATCACAAATGGTTCTACATAAGCTTCATAACCGGACTCTCCACTTTCTTTCCCATGCAGGTACGCTAGAATAAATGAGATAAAGGCTGCAACAAGAAGGATCTTAACAAGCATATCATCAAACTGTTCAAGAACAAGCCTCCATAGGGGCTTCCCTTTCTCTTTCTGAAGCTCATTCCAGCCATATATCTCTTGCCGCTTCTCCACCTCATAGGAGCTCAAACCTTTGTCTAATTTCACAGCCAACTCTTTCAAGCACTGCACAACAGACCATGACCATGCAGGTAAATGTTTTTCATCCATTTTATCTTCCATCAAGTTTCTGCATTAACTATTCTAAATCATATCAAAACCCCTGCAAAACATAAAAAACGGTAAGTAAATTCAGCAAGAACAAGCGTAGACATTCATGCTCAAACAAAACTCTAATTCAAAAACGAAAAAAATAAATAATATGGATCACAATCACACTTTGTTTTTAAATCAACTAGTCCTAGTTCGTCATCAGTTTTTATCTGCAACAATTCATTGTGGTGACCAAAACAAGAAATGAACAAGGAAGACTTAAATACAAAGTCTATACTCAAAACAACATAAAACTATAATTATATGCCCTCAACTACTTAGGCAAGTTATCTTTTATGACAGACCCAACTAACTCCTTTTCGTTTCCCTTTTTTTTTTTTTTTCTTTTTTTTGGGTTTCTGTCAAGATGCATTTCAATGAAAATATATGAAAAACCCAACTAACTCTGAACAATAATAAAACACTAGAAAGCTAACAACTTCCGTAAAACAATGACAATATTACCACCATCAAATAGTCTTGAAAACACAATTAAATATGCAAAATACAAAATAAAACCATTAATAAGCTCTTAAGATAATCATATATAAGGATAAAAACAGAGTATTAAGTAATATTACAGACAAACAACTAAAGGAAATTGACACTAAGACTAACTCAAGACTGCAAGAAATTACAGTAAAAGCCATCTCGATGCATGAGATTCTCATTATATGCGGGTTGATACTCACTTTGAGATTTATTAGATGCAATTCTTAACTTAATTTTTATATTTTTGCAACAAGTTTACTGTTAGGCCTAAGTTGCGTTCAGTTCGAGAAATGGAGTAAAAACGCAGAAAGCTAACAAATATTACTCAACACAAAACCATAAAACAATGATAATTTAGTGTAATCTTACGAAAGATGAAATTAGAGCAACCACATCAAAGAAAAGCTTCAACCTGTTGCAAAAACAATCAAAACCTACAGAATTTATATAACACTTAAAACACTAAGAAAAGTAAATGGCTTTGAGACAAAGCAACAACATATGGAATAAACTTATTTAAAAGAAAAAACTAATGTAAAACACTAATGGAAGATGAACCAACTAGGAAACTTCTTTGGGTTGGAAAAGAAAAGCATGGACTGACACACACACACAAAATCTTTAATTTTTATAAGATTTCGAAATGCTTTCTTGTTTAGACCAAACACTCTGAAGACATAAACACACACCTGTTCTCAAAAGTGGTTTGTTGGAAGTTTTAAATTCAAAAATTGAAAGCCTACATTTACAATTCAGTCCTTATATTCGAGTTATTTACTGTTAAAGATTTTGACTTTTTGTGTGGCGTACGCGTATTGGGAATCAAATCTCTCCGATTGTTCTCAAAATACGTGCGCGCACACTTTTGTGCTTCTCTCGCCTTTCTTCTCTTTTTTTTTTTACGTTATGACAAAACACTATCTAATGAAGGTTGGGCAGCGTACATGACCAATAATAGAAGAAGGTTAGGTAGGCGTAGTGCATAATTTGAACGACATCTCAAGACAAGCCTGTCTTTCCTAAAATGTGGACTATCGTCATCAATCCACTTACATATAAGTAAATTTTTGTTATTGATATTTTTACTCAATATTATAATTCTATTTATGACAATTGATTGATATATTACATGCCTCATAAAAAAAAAAATCCCTATCGTTGTTCTACTATGCTGCTTCATTATTGTTCTCCTTTCCATATTTCTACTAGTCTTTTAGCCTCAATTAACAACTTGGTTTTTATAGTTGTGTCTTAAAAGAGTAAATTTTAGTATTATCCTCAATTTCTATTTAAATTCTTATTATGGCCTCTAATATTCTAAAATTTATGTCATGAGTTCCTAATCTTTATCATATGCTGTCATAGTAGTTCTCTTATCGTTATATTTCTATTAAACGCAGCAGAAAATGGTTATGTGACTAGACAATTATTTTATGGAAAATTAGCCAAAATATTTGAGCAAACATAAGAACCAATTTGAAAATTCAAAAGTTGATTTCACAATAATATGGAAGTTAGTTTCTTTATTTTTTGTCTAAATTTGATTTTTTTTTTTTAAAGATAATTTGACAACTTTTGTAAAATATGAGGCACTTGTGAATGTGACTTTTGGATTATTAAGGGTGTTATTTTGGTAATAGGCTGGACGAGGCTTTCCTGACCTGTTCTCCTATAAAAAGGAATTTTGAAGTGCTCTCAAGATTATTCTCTGACAATTAAATCAGTTATGGAGTTGTATGTTGCTTAATAGTAAGGTAGGAAGAGAGTATTTAAGCTAAGAAAGGAGTTATCTGTCACTGTGGAGGCAAAGATTATTTATGCTTACTGACTCGCTTGAAACGATAAGGACAAATCCTTTTAATTTAGGTATTGTTTGGATTCGGAGGGAAAAAAATAATAAATGAAAGGAGATGATTTAATAATAAAGGAAAGGAAAAAAAAATGAGAGGATTAACTCTTGTTTAGATTGGACAAAATTGTAAAGAAAAGTTTCATAAAAGATTATGTATATTCTTTGTTTGAATTGGAGATAAAATAAAAGAGATGAATAAATTTTATAACCACATTGACAAATGTGCCCTCTTTTGATATCCATAAAGCTGAAATTTTTTTAAAAAATGATTTGATCTCCTTTTTTTTTCTTTAAAAGGTCTGATCAATGAGACATGAAGAAAAATGACAAAAAAGAAAAAAGAAAAAAAAAACAAAAAAACAAGAAGACTAGTTGCAGGTGTGACAGTAGTGTAATTTCTAAAAAAACTATAGGTTATATTGTCATTTGATTACTTCAATTTTTCTTTTTCCGTGCTTAGACCCCAATTTGGGGTAATTTCAAATTTGAAATAATAGCTGATTTTGCTTTTCTTTCCAAATTATTTCTCCCCTAAATCTCCTTAATCGAAACAAGAGAACTAGTTTAAAAATCACTCTAAAATCAATTACTTCCCCAAAAAAATCCCTCAATCCAAACAAACCCTTAGGATCAAGGAGTTATGCCCTTTCCCTATGGGATTCCATTTTCGCGTAGGATTCTTTATCATATGGGGCGCTTCTTCTCTTTGGAGTCAACCGACTTTCGCAGATCCTCGCTTCGTCTTCACCTAGATGTGGTCGTGAGGTCGGGTGAACAAGCTCGAGCTGAAATTATCCCCCAAGTGGGCCAAATGGGTGAGGTCAGCAAGTTCGGCGTCTACCCTAGTGCGTTCTCCGAGCCATTCTAAGGGTTTCATACCTACGAGGTCGGGTGAAGTTAAAACAAAGATATACGAAGCAGGGAAATGCATACTTCTTCTTTTCATTGAGACTGAAAGTTAAAAACAAAGGTATACGAAGCAGAGAAGAAGAAAAGAAATCCAACGACAACGTCTTTTTTGATTATTTATTTAAGATTAATTAATGTCTACTTCCATGCACTAGTCGTTGTTCCTGGGAGTACAAGTACAATCACCTACTATTCTTTATTTACAACCAAAATTCCCGGAAAGTTCTTTGTGCCACCTGCAACATAAAAAAAAAAAAATTGTTACTGTCGAGGTTGAAAATCTCACAGTTGAATTTGGGAGCTGTTTTCGCCAAGCTGGACTTTTCAAGTTGGCCTCCGAGCTGTACTTTCCTGGTCGGCTATCAGACCTGCACAAGGAAATGAAGGAAAAGGCGGGGTGACGACCCGGATTTTCCCCTCAAGCGTGCGAATGATTAGTATGTCCGAGCTAGCAAAGTGGCTGAGAGCATTTAATAGCGAGATCTCCCCTTTAAATGAAGAGGGTGGAGCTCTATTTACACTAAGTTCTGATCTGATAGCATTTAATGCAGCGCAGCTTTATGTCCCATCAGCGCTTTATGTCCCATCGAAACAGTTGGAACTGAGGTCGGGGTATCTGGGGTCGGGCCAATCATCCTGGTTGGACATTCAGTTCCATGCGCTGGCCTTGGCACTGATTAGCCCGCTTCGGCTCGGGACGGATTCGTACCTCAGCTCAGGAACCCCTCGTCAATTCCCCCCCCCCAAGTCGAGATCGAGAGGGTAAGATCTAGAATTTGGCAGTTCCTCCCGAGTTATAAGTGTCCGACCCCGAGAGAGCAGGGATGGCCATGTCAGCGGTGCACGCCCAACGGATGGCTGACACGTCACATGATGGTTCTGACGAGACGCGACGTTTGGGCTTCCCGATGCGACTTTCAGGGGTGCCTATAAATAAGGCCTTAACATCCGAGATTCATTCCACATTTTGCTTTCAATCCCTCAAGAATTTAGGTCGGACACCAGAGTGGTCGGACGCAATTAGCTCGGAAAGAACCTTCTCGGGATTTTTCAGCTCGGAGCCAGCTTAGTCGGTCACACTCCGCAGTCAAGAGCAGTAGGTACGTCCCGACTCCCTTTAGTCATTCCTGTTCATTCATATTTACTGTAAGCAGGATGGGGAGGTCGGAATCGGAAGATTCTCAGGCTATGGAAGTTAGGTCCTATGGTGGAGATGAGAGTCCGCCGAGCTCGGCATCCACCTCAAACAGGGCCCGTGGTGGAAGGAGCGCCAGTTCGTCTTCAGGGCCGGCTCGGAGATCTGGTCGCTGGGAAAGCGATGATGACTGCCAAGTTATTGGGGTCAGATTGGCGCAAGAAGAGGCCGAGGCAGATCCTTTGGCCAACCTGGGAGACTTGGGGAATGGAGAGGACGACGAGCCATTGAACAAGTTGGAGGGGGTCGAGATACCACATGAGTATTTAGCTGGAGTTTCCGCCTCGGAGCCGACTGCAGCGATCCCGATTAGGGCAGTCCGACCTCGGAGCTCAGCTATAGTCAGTGGTTCGTCAGGTCGGGGGAAGAGGATAGAACAGTTATTCACTTGTTGCCAGCGCGAGTGTCATTCAACCATAGAGATGGCCAACGCTCGGCTGAAAGACTGGTCGGTGGACCGGTACCACAAACTGAAGGTCCCTGGTCGGAATGACCCTGCCTGTTATCCTCCGCTCGATCACTTTACGATGTACGACCTCGCATTCGATGTCGTCTGCCTTCCACTTCCCGGCTTTATTACAGGCATTCTGAACTACTTTGAGCTCAGCCCGGGTCAGATGTCACCAAACGGTTGGGCCATAATGGTGGCATTCTTCGTGTTCTGCCTCGAGAGGAAGATAGAGCCGACCTTGCGCTGTTTCAGGCATTTTTTCGTTTGCAAGCCCAACCCGAAGCAGCTAGGCTGGTTCCACTTCGCGGCTCGAGTCAACAATGCCATATTCACCAAGTGGCATTCCTCTAACAAGGGCTGGCACAACGACTACTATTGGGTCAAGTCGACAGTGAACCCGGGGTGTAGGATGGACTGGAATCTTTCACTGAAAAAGACTTTAAATGACGACCCCAAGCTTTCCAAAGAGGAACTCGCAGAGGTCAGTGTGCTGAGGCCCGAGCCGGGTATGCTGATCGATATCGATAGTGTCCTCAGGTGGGACAAGATATGGAAGTCCAAGTTATTCGGGAGAGAACCTGACCTGAGCGAAGAGCATCTACACTTGCTTCCCGAGCCTGAAGAGAACGCTTATTCCGACTCAGAAAAGGGTCAGTTTGAAGGATCAAAGCCCGACCTCCCCGTCTCCTAGTTTGTCATTGCTCTTCTCGATTGGTAATCGGTCATTTTTCACCTTCTTTTCCTTTGTTTTTACAGGCATGGCAGATACGGTAAAGCTCGCGTACCTCCAGAGAAGGAAAAAGCCCGACGCCAACGGCAAGGTGTCGGCTCGGTCTGGTCTTGGCTCCATCCCTCAGGAGCAGAGGCAGCGGCCCGGGGGCCATGCGCGGGAGGTAGGCACAGAGGTCTCGTCGGGATCTCCCTTGACGAAGAAGACGAGCTCGGGTGTGGCGATCCCTGAGCGCTCGGTATCCCGTCTTGACAACAGGAAGCGGCCCCGGCCCGAGTACTCCGGTAGGGGCAAGGCTGCGGAGGTGAGCCCTCCAAATAAGGATTTTGTAGAGGCTGCGAAGGTTGCCCGTGATCCCAAGTTGGGGTCGGTCCCGGCGGAGCAGCTTTCACTGGACTTGAGGACGGCCATAGTTACGGTAAGACATACCCAGACGTGTTGTCATGGTTTCTTTTGTTGATTACTTTGACTAACAGCTTTGCTTTCTTCCGCGCAGGTTGAGTCCCATATCCTTTCGGCGCCTAGCCTGCTTGCCCGGGCCCAGACTTACTGTGTGGAGCTCGAGCAGCGCTACACAGATTCCCGAACCGAGCTGGAGTCCTTTAGGACGGATGCGGCTAAGAGGCATAAAGCGGATGAGGCGGAGATCGCTCGACTATGGAAGAAGCTCGAGGCTGAGAAGTCCAGGCGCGAGGCTGCGGCCAAGGACGTTGAGTGCTACAAGCGGGAGAAGCGCGAGGCCGAAGCAAAGCATAAGGACCTCTTGGATCAAGTTGGCCCGCGAGAGGAGAAGGCAGTGGAGGCCTTTAAGTCCAGCCAAGAGGCTGTGGACTGGCTAGCCACTGAGGGTGGGGTGATGGCCCGGTACGCTGAGTTGGAGTACTACTTCCGAGGCCAGGTTGCAGCTCGCGAGAGGGCGAAGACCTTTTTCCCCGCCGCCAAGAATGATTATATCGAGATCTTGGAGGCCCCGCCCCCGGAATTCTATGAGATTCCCAAGCTACCAGCCGATCTGACGTCTTAGGCCAAAGAGGTGCTAGCGTTCGTCGAGAAGGGTATGGACCAGGTCGGCGATGTAGCCAAGGCCACAACCTCCACCGCTGCTCCCAAATAATAATAATTTCTTTTGTAGTCGCCCGAGTCGGGCTTTTGTAATTGATTTCAACATTAATGAAATGTTTGCTTTAATGAAATGTTTGCCTTATTTTCATTTGCGCTTTAATTGAGTTCATACACATGTACTTTTCTTTTCGCAAAATTTTTTCTCAAGTAAGTGGGGTCGGACCAATTTTAATGGACCGTACAAACTTAAGCGTAATGAACCGAGCTGGACGCGACTAGTGAATTAACACCCTAATCCGAGCTGGTTAATTGGGCGACTTATTTAATCGTCGCCGACCTGGACTTGTCAGTCCGATTTAAAACAGGTCAAACTAATGTTGACAAATGTTGAGCTCGAGTTCGGACCCCAAACTAACATACCGACCCGAAGCCGGACTAAACCAAGTTGGAACTTAATCCGAACTGGCAAAACTTAAATCAATTTGTTATTGATTATACCCGAGCTGGAACTTAGTCCGAGCTGGTTTATTTCGTGATTTAGCGTGGCTACTGCGTTAATCCGAGTTGGAGTAATTTTGTAGTTGAAGCACTTGGGCCCGGGTTGGGCATTGCGCCGGTTTGTGTACCGATTCCCAGGTCGGGCATTGCACTAGTTTACAAAATTGCATTGTATTAAATTTGTACAAGTAATGTCTTGGCCCGGGGCCTCTACAAGATACTTCGGCTTGGGGCCTTTTACAAAATGTTTCGGCTCGGGGCCGTTTACAAAATATTTCGGCTCGGTGCCGTTTTTAGACAAAATACCGCTTCAGATGTTCTGAATGCCATGCATTTTTCAACAATTTTTCGTTCTTGTCGCGAAGGTAGAAGGTCCCGAGTCAGACTTCTTTTATGACTTCATAGGGTCCCTCACAGGTCGGAGAGAGCTTGTTAACGGAGCGCGGCAAAAAGATGGCCTTTCTGAGTACGAGGTCGCCAACCTTAATAGGCTTAGGCTTGACCTGTTTGGCAAAGGCTCTTTTCATGGCAGCTTTGTTGGCCAGCATTCTGATTTGAGCTTTAGCTCGGAGCTCTTCTACGAGATCGAGCTCTTCACGAATTCGTGCTCCGTTTGTTTCTGGATCATGGTGGAGGGTTCTACTGGTCGGAGACCCGATCTCCACTCGCAGCACCGCTTGAGTGCCGAAGGTCAGTTCGAAGGGCGATTCTCATGTGGCCGAGTTGGTGTTGGTCCGCTGAGCCCACATCACCTCGGGAAGAATTGATGCCCATTGGCCCTCTGCTTCCTCCAGCTTGGTTTTCAGGCCCTGCAAAATGATTTGGTTAGTCCTTTCAACTTGGCCATTACTTTGAGGGTGAGCAATGGATGAGAATCTGAGGTCGATCCCAATCTCAGCACATTTGCCTCGAAAGTATGCACTGTCGAATTGTTTGCCGTGGTCAGTGACGATAACCTTTGGCACCCCAAATCGGCAAATGATGTTTTTCCATACGAAATCCCAAGCTTCTTTTTCTGTTATTCTAGCAACACCTTCAGCCTCGGGCCATTTAGTGAAGTAGTCTACAGCCACGAAGGCATGCTTCTTTTGGCCGACACCGGTCGGCAAGGGGCCGATGATGTCTAGACCCTACTGATAAAATGGCCAAGGGCTTACCATCACTGTGAGGTCCACAGCAGGCTTCCGTTGCATGTTGGCGAACCTCTGGCAGGTGTCGCACTTTTTTACATACTCTTTGGCATCTTGTTCTAAGGTTGGCCAGAAATAGCCTTGCCTTAATGCCTTTCGAGCCAGAGCTTTACCCCCCAAGTGGTTTCCACATACCCCTTCATGAATCTCCCGGAGTACATAGTTTCGTTCTTCGGGTCCTACACATTTCAAAAGGGGCCAGGTGTAGGCTCTTTTATAGAGTTGCCCGGCGATGATGACAAACCTTGAGGCCTGTTTCATGAGTTTCCGAGCTACTTTTTCATCTTCTGGGGTCATACCCCCCTCCAAGTAGTCCATGATTGGTTTGGTCCAATCTGGACTTAGATTGAGCTCGGCTACTGCCTGTACTCCGAACTGAATACTAGGTTCGGATACTTCCTCCACATGGACCAGTGCAGGTTGGCTTTCGCCCAAGGCTAACCTGGACAGGGCATCAGCCTTCATATTCTCTTCCCTGGGAATCTGCTATATCGTGAACCTTCTGAGTGCTGAGGTCAAATCCTTGACTCTGTTGAGGTAGGCTAGCATAGCACTGTCCTTGGCTTCGAACTCTCCCGATATCTGACTAGAGACCAACTGAGAGTCGGTGCTCAGGTCGATTATCTGTGCCCCGAGCTGAGCTGCAATTTTCAGTCCTGCAATCACCGCTTCGTATTCTGCTTCATTGTTGGACGCCGGGAAGGTGAACTTGAGGTAGTACTGGTGCTCATGCCAGTTTGGGTCGATGATGACTACCCCAGCTCCGCTTCCGGACTTCCTTGAGGCCCCATCCACATGGACCTTCCACACGTCCCCTGGGTCATGCTCTGCTCGGCCAGTGCATTCTACAACAAAGTCCGCAATGGCTTGCGCTTTGATGGTTGTCCTGGGTTGGTAGGTGATGTCGAATTGACTCAGCTCAACTGCCCATTTCAGTAGCCTGCCAGACGCCTCTGGCTTGTGCATGATGGACTTGAGCGGAGCATCAGTCATGACCTTAACTGGGTGAGCATCAAAGTATGGTTTCAACTTTCTTGCCGCTGTGATGAGCGTGAGGGCGAGTTTTTCCAAGGAGGAATATCTCGCCTCGGCTCCTTGCAGGTTTTACTAACATAATAGACCGGCTTCTGTTCCTTTCCTTCTTCTCGGACTAGTACCGCCGCCACTGCTGTTCCCGAGTATGCTAAGTATATTATTAGCTCCTCCCCTTCCTTAGGCCGGGATAACAGGGGTGGCGAGGCTAGATACCTTTTCAGCTCTTGGAAGGCGTTCTGGCATTCCTCAGTCCATTCAAAGTTCTTAGGATTCCTCAATATTTTGAATAGAGGAGCACACTTGTCAGCCGACCGGGACATGAATCTGCTCAGCGCCGCGACCTTGCCTGCTAACACCTGGACGTCCTTCACTCAGGTCGATGGCGCCAGGTCCAGTATCGCCTAGACCTTCTCCGGGTTGGCTTCTATTCCGTGGGCTGTGACCATGAAGCCCAGGAACTTGCCTGCCTTGACGCCGAATGCGCACTTTTCCGGGTTCAGTTTTATCCCAAAGTGCTCCATTACGGCGAAGGCTTCAGCCAGGTTAGCTACATGGTCTTCCGGCCTCCTGCTCTTGACCAACATATCATCTACATAGATTTCTATATTCCGGCCGATCTGACTTTTAAAGACCTTGTTCACCATCCGAGTGTATGTGGCTCCGGCATTCTTGAGGCCAAAAGACATGACCTCATAGTAGTAGAGTCCTTTATCGGTGGTGAAGGCGGTCTTCTCTTTGTCTCCGGGGGCCATTTTGATTTGATTATAACCTTTGAAGGCATCCATGAAGGAAATCAGCTTGAATCCGGAGGTGGCATCCACCATCTGGTCAATCCGTGGTAGGGAGAAGCAGTCCTTGGGGCAGGCTTTGTTGAGGTTGGTGAAATCAATACACAATCTCCATCTACCCGAGGACTTAGTAACCAGCACCACATTTGATAACCAGGTTGGGTACTGTATTTCCTTTATGTGGCCGGCGTCCACCAACTTGTCCACCTCTTCTGCTATGATTTGTTGCTTATCATAATGAAAGTGCCGGCGCTTTTGCTTTACCGAATAGTGATTTGGGTCGGCATTCAGATGATGCTTAATCACACTCGGGTCAATTCCTGTCATGTCAGAGGCAGACCAGGTGAATACATGTTCATTCTTTAAAAGAAATTGGCTTATACCTTTCTTGAGGTTGGCAGATAGTTCACTCCCGATCTTTGCTCTCTTAGTTTCATCGGAGAGCTCCACCTCTTGAAGGTCTTCAGCCGGACTTCTTCTCTTAGCATCTCTCTTTTCTTCGGGCAGATCTGGTCCCCAACCGTTTGATATTTGGGCCGGAGTGAGTTTTCATAACATTCCCGAGCTGAGAACTGGGCTCCGCGAATGGTGGCTACCCCGGCCGGGGTCGGGAATTTCAGGGCCTGGTGGTAAGTTAAGGGGACGGCCCTGAAGTGATTAAGTGCCACCCGACCCAAGATCCCATTGTAAGTGGAATTACAATCCATTACAATGAAGTTGGCTTGCATCGACACCCACTTATCCCCATCCTCTAGCTTCAGGGGGAGGTTGATAACTCATTCGGCTCGGTGGGACTGTCCAGTAAAACCTGCTAATGTACCCCTCAGTGGCCTTAGTCAGCTCCTGTCCAACCCCATTTGCTCAAAAGCGCTGAGGAATAAGACTTCTGCCGAGCTCCCAGTGTCTACCATCAACCTTTTGACGGTGAAGTTGGCTATTTCTGCGCTGATCACCAGTGGGTCGTCATGAGGCAATATCACTCCTTCCAAGTCTTCCGAGGAGAAGGTGAGCTCCTACATCCCCGGGGCCGGTCCCCGCATTGGTCCATACTCCCTCCCAGCAGGAACATAACCCTTCCTTCCTGCTGAGGTCTCACCCCCTGACGCCAAACCTCCCGCAATGGTTTCAATCACAGCCAAGCGTCCGCCTTCAGCCTGGCGCCTAGGCAGGCTCCTCTCCCTATCCCTTTGGTCCGGATTTCGGGTCGGCTGCAGATCTATATACCTCCGGAGGTGGCCTCGGGCTATCAGTGCCTCAATCTCCTGTTTCAAGTCTTTACACTCTTCGATGGTATGGCCGTAGTCCATGTGGTAGCGGCAATATTTGGTCCTATTGCGCTTCTCGGGTCGGCCTTTCTTCTCGAAGTTGGAGGCAAGTGGTTCTGGTGCTGGATCTCCATCAGGATCTGCTCCCTCAAGGTGTTAAGGGGAGTGAACATAGTGAACCGAGGGTTCGGCTTCGGCTGTTGAGGCTGCTTGCCTCGGTCGTTCTGGGCTTTGGCCCCAGGTTGGGCTCGGGAGGCCTCTCTTTTCTTCCCAGCTTCCTTCTCCTTGTCATCATCCCTTTTCGCCTGATGGATTTCCTCCGAGTGTATGTACCCTTCTGCTCGTACCATCAGCTCGGACACAGTATCCACGGGGTTGATTGCTAAGGAAGACGTGAGGGGACCCGACCTGAGCCCGCTCTGGTAAGCCATCAAAGCCATGGAGTCATCCAGGTTGGAAATTCGGAGGGACTCTTTATTGAATCTGGCCGTGTAAGCCCTCAAACTTTCCCCTCTATGCTGCTTCACCAGCAGCAATGTAGAAGTATGGCGGGTGCCGCGGCGGCTTCCCGCGAAGCGGGATAGGAAAGCCTCAACCAGCTGATAAAAACTTGCAATTGAACCGGGATGAAGTTTTTGGAACCAATCCAAGGCATTGCCAACCAGGGTGGTCGGGAATGTCTTCGCCTTCATGAGATCTGGCATGTCATGCAGAGTCATGTGGTGATCGAAATTGAGCAGGTGGCTGGCTGGGTCTCCATCTCCGTTGTAGATGGCCAGGTTGGGCATTCGGTTGCCGGTGGGCAGAGGCGTAGCCAGTACCTCGGAGGAGAGTGGGCTTATGCCGAGCTGGTTGATGACCTTGGCTATGGCAGCCACAGTCTTTGCCTGCTCGAGGTCGGCTAGAGCCGCCCTTTTACCTCTCGCCGCATCGAATCTTGGTACCGGTTCAAGGAAGCCCTACTCGTCCTGCTTCCGTTTTCGCCTAGACTCTGGGATGTGGAATTGCAGGCGCAATGGCCGCGGCACAGCCTCTTGCGGAGCCAGGGGGCCCTCAGCTAGCCGGGCTACCTGCTCCTTAAGTTCTTCGAACATCCTCAGCACCATCCTTATCTCCGGTGACAGGCTGGAGTTGGGGTCTCCTTCTGCTGCGGGGTTGGTTTGAGTGGCTAGGTGTATACGTTGGCTCGTTCCAACGTCGACTTGGGTTAGGTTTTGGCTGGGCGCCTGCGTGGTTTCGAGGTCCCCTTCCAAGTTAGGCGAATCCTCTACCGATATGTTGTGACTTCTAGTTTGCACCATAATGGTTTCTCAATGAGTGGCGAAGAGAGTTATAAAAGAACTCGTCGCTTCCCACAGACGGCGCCAAACTGTCAAGGTTGAAAATCTCACAGTTGAATTTGGGAGCTGCTTTTGCCGAGCTGGACTTTTCAGGTTGGCCTCCGAGCTGTACTTTCCTGGTCGGCTATCAGACCTGTACTTTCCTCGGGTATTAATGGACCCATGTTTGATTAAAATGGATTTGGAATTGGTTTTGGAATTTTAAAGATTTTTACACTTTCTTTTGCAAGAAAACGAGTTTTAAGCCGACTCGGGTGAAACTATTTTAATGTAAAACTCTTTGTCACTTAAAATATATTGTCTAGAATTAATTTAGTTGTTAATTTAATAGTTGAGCAACAAATAGTCATTAAATGAATTAAAAGACTAGAAAATAGAATTAAAAGACTAAAAACTGACTTTGACCATTCTTATTTTTGTTTGACATTTACTTATATGCATCAACACACAATTGAAACAACACAAAACACACACAAGGTGGCCGAAACTCCATGGCTTGTTTGTGAGCTTTTCAACATCTTTTTCAAGCAAATTTTTCATCAAAAGTTGCAATTCAAGGCCAATTTCCATTAACCAAAGCTTGATTCCACCTATTGAGCATCCATTGAGAATCTTTGTAGCTTTAAAACACATCAAAGGTGAGAGAAAAATTCTAGATCTCAAAAGTCATTTTTTATGTTTTTGCTTATAATTGCATTTTGAACCGTTAGAATGTTAATTTGAAGTTATATTAATGCTTAGTGCATGGTAAGGATTGATTATATGTATTCTTGTGAGATTTGAACCGTTGTAGCATAAATTTTTATTTTCGGGTATTTAAAGTTGATAGATTGGCCAATTGTTGAATATTTTGAGTTGTAATGGTTGGAATCGATTGCCGTCGATTTCTAAAAGTTTGTTAATTACGTGGTAGCGCTGTTATAATGCCGAATTTTTGATTGCGACGTTTGTGTCAAAATTCAGAAATTTCAGCCTAGGTGCATTGAAGTTTTAGGGTTGTTGGGCTTGATTTTGATGTGTCTTGGTTGGTTTCCGAGAGGGCTAATGTAATTGATTGAATGGGTGAGTGATAGAAACTGATTTGGAGTTGTTTGGATTAGTAGAATGTAAGATATGATTATTTGAAGTTTAGGTTGTCTTTCTTTAAAATGTTGAGTTATGCCTTTAGTTGATTGGGTGGTGTTTGAGTGATTGAATTGTGAGTTGTTAATGGTTAGACTAGGGTTTGATTGTGTGTTTAATGCATGTTAAGTTGGATGGTCTACTTTGTCATCTAACTTAGTTGTTTATCGTTTAATTGATTACTTGATGTTATATTGATGAAAAGATGATTATTGATTGACTATTGATGAACCGAGAGATAGTCAACGGAAAAGGTTGTCCTCTTGTGATATAATGTTTATTATTATTGCTAAGTCTTGGTATATGTGTGCCACATATCGGGCAGCATCGGGCCGTCGGGTTGATAACGGCATGACTACCAGAGGCTACCCCCAACTCGCATGACGGAGGTGTCATGGAGGGAGGGGCTAGTGAGGTACCTCAGGTGCATGAGTAATGGGGAGTTATAAGAAGAATGGTTGAGATTGTGATGGCGTTTGGAGCTACACCAACTAGAGTATCCTTTATTGATTGATCATTATAGTTATATGTTTATATTGTTATTGATGTTTTATTGTGTGTTTACTGCTCAAAGGATAATTTCCAATGAGTATAGTAAATACTGTTAGAAATCTATCGGATCCTCACTGAGCTTGTTTTATATAAGCTCACTCTCTATTATTGCATGCATGCAGGTATTACTGATTCTGACTACAGGTACGTGCCTCTTGAAGGGAAAAATGTGCCTTTTGTGGATGAGTCTTATGTGCAGGAGTCATTGCCATGAGATTGTTTGTAGTTGATGTATTATGATGTATTATAAACCTACTTTAACTTAAAGACTTATGTATAATGGTTTAGTAGTCTTCTTTTGATCATGTTTAGATTACTAAGTGGTTTATAATCTATTTTGATATGTATGTATAGTTTATGTATGAAGTTGAAACAGAGGCATATAACTATGAATGGGTTGTTGAAGGAATGATTATTGTATAATATAGTTATGTTGTATGTTGTTAACTTAATTGAGGAGTTGATTGTTGAATGGCTGAGGAGTTTGGTTGTGTGATGTTCTGAGAGGTTGGTTTAGAGCCTCGGTGTCTTAATTACTATCGTTATACTGCCAAAATTCTGTTGCGTCCTGACTGATTGTAGGTGGGGTCGAGTTGGGGCGTGACATTTAAGTGATATCATAGCACATGTTAGCTGTCAGTCAGGGTATTCTCGGAATGTGGGTAATGGTCTTAGCATGAAAGTATGTATGAAATGAAAGAAAAGTGAACTATGTGTTAATATGATTAAATGATTAAGTGATTATGTGATTTAGTGTTTATGTGATTATGTAATCAATTTGTTTATGTGATTGATACTTAAGTGATTTATGTGTTTATGTGAATTGTTGTTTATTTGCTAATAATTGTCTATAACCTGTTTACGTGCTATAACCTGTGCTAACTCTTTGATTAGTAGAATGACTGGTAAACCGAGAACGAGAGGTAGGCCCAAAGCGGTTGACGAGGTTCCGGGAAATGTGGCACCGGGCAGAGAAATGGATGATGATCGTTTTGGTGCAGCTATGGATAGGATAGCTGAGGTTATAGCCGGTCAGGCACATTGCTAGCAGGGTAGGCTGCCCAAGCTCAGACTTTGCAGGCACAGTTATTGAACGTACAGGGTGGATACCACGGGCATGGTACACTGAAGGAGTTCTTAGGGTACTATCCACTGAGGTTTCAGGGGGAACTAGATGATCGGAAAGCTAAGGCATAGATTAGTAAAGTGGAGAAAATATTTGACCCTATGGATTATACTGATGAAAGAAAGGTCACCTTTGTCGTTTATTTATTTGATGATGAGGCAGAGGAGTGGTGGCGCACGGTGAAATCTAGTTGGGAGACCTATTCTGTATGTCTGGGATACCTTTCTGAAAGCTTTTCGGGCGAAGTATGTCCCGAGGATTGCACAGGAGATGAGAGAGGCCAAGTTTTTGTCCTTAGTTCAGGGAGATACTTCAGTGGCACAGTATGAGGACACATTTACTAGACTATCCCGGTATGCACCGGAGTTTGTGGCTGACGAGGAGCGCAAGACTTGTAGGTTTGTGTTGGGTTTGAGGCCCGAGATTCAAGATGCGATGGCCCTGAATCAGTATGATATACTTACTGAGGCCTTTGATGCAGCTTCTAGGTTAGAGAAGAGAAATAGGGAACAGATTGTGTCTAGTCAGCCTAGCAAGAGGCCCTTCTAGCCGTAGGGTCAGCAGGGAGTGTTTAGGCCTCCTGTACAGCAGGTTGTGTATAGGCCGCCAACTCAGCAGGGTTCTTTCAAGCCGCAAGGTTAGCAGAGTTATTATCGGCCACAGTTTCAGCAGGGGTCCTATCAGGTTCAGTCCCAATACAGGCTAGCCCAATCTCAGGGTCAATATAGGCCTAGTGTTGTGAGACCTCAGCAGTAGGCTGGTACTTCTTCAGCTTCTGGTTCTTCCAGGGGCAGTGTCAGTGCATCATCACTGCAGTGTACTTACCGCAAGTGCCAGGGCCATGTGGAGGCCGACTGCAAGATGAAGACAGGGGCGTGTTTGGGTTGCGGCAGCAATCAGCATAAGGCGAGGGATTGCCCTAGATATCAGAGGACTGAGGGTCGGGCAGCGACTCAGGGTTATCTGGGTTGACCTACTGGTAGTGCACCTCAGCAGCAGCGGGTTCAGGCTCGAGCCTATGTAGTTGACTTGGAGGAGATGCCTGAGGAGACTGCAGTTGTGGAAGGTAACTTTCTTATACTTGATCAACTTGTTAAAGTGTTGATTGATTTTGGTACTACGCATTCTTTCATTACTCCTACATGTGTACAACGTGTTAATGTGCAACCTGAAAGATTGCCTTATGTGGTTGAGATTAGTACCCCTTAGACTGATAAGTATGTGATGACTTAGTATGTAAGGATTGTAAAATACATGTTAAGGGGTATAATTTTCCTTCGGACCTTATCTTATTTCCTATCCGGGGGTAGGATGTTATCTTGGGAATGGATTGGCTTTCTAAGTATGATGCCCAGTTAAACTGTAGAACAAAAGTAGTACAATTTCGTTTGCCAGATCAGCCAATAGTTGAGGTAGTAGGGAACTGAGGTGCTAAGACGAGTTTTGTTATCTCAGCAACTAAAGCCGTTAAGTTGGTGAGTAAAGGGTGTTCGGGTTATCTAGCTTATTTGATCAACATGCTATCTGATAAGCTACAGCTGGAGGAAGTACCTATTATTCAGGAATATCCCAATGTATTTCCCGAGAAGTTGCCAGGGTTACCGCCAGAGAGAGATGTGGAGTTTGTGATCAATCTTATTCCCGGTACTCAACCTATTTCTAAATCAGCGTACCGGATGGCACCAGCTGAGTTGAAGGAGCTGAAGACTTAGTTGCAGGAGTTAATAAAGAAGGGTTTCATTCAGCAGAGTTCTTCACCGTGGGGAGCACCTATTTTATTTGTGAAGAAGAAGGATGGTACCTTGAGATTATGCATTGACTATCGTGGTTTGAATCAAGTGACCATCAAGAACAAGTATTATTTGCCTTTGATTGACGAGTTGTTTGATCAACTTCAGGGAGCCAAAGTCTACTCTAAGTTTGACTTGAGGCAGGGGTATTATCAGCTTTGGATTCGCACGGAGGATGTTCCGAAGTCTGCCTTCAGGACTCGATACGGGCATTATGAGTTTGTAGTTATGCCCTTTGGATTAACTAATACACCGACAACATTTATGGATCTTATGCATCGGGTTTTTCAGTCGTACTTGGACCAGTTCGTGGTGATCTTTATTGATGATATCTTGGTTTATTCTAAGTCTGAATCGGAGCACAAGCAACATCTACGGCTTGTCTTACAGAAGCTACAGGAGCATCAGTTGTTTGTGAAATTCAGCAAATGTGAATTTTGGCTGCAACGTATATCTTTTCTTGGCCATGTTATCACACAGAGCGGTATTTCTATAGATCCCACTAAGATTGAATCGGTGATGTTTTGAAAACAGCCGGAGAATGTTTCTGAGGTTCGTAGCTTTCTTGGCTTGGCGGGTTATTATCGTAAGTTTGTCAAGGACTTTTCTAAGATTGTCGGGCCACTTTCTAAGTTAACTCAGAAATAGACTAGTTTTGTTTGGGATGAGAAATGTGAGAGTGGGTTTCAGGAGTTGAAAAAGAGGTTGACTACTGCTCCAATACTTGCTCTACCAGAGGGGACCAATAATATGGTTATCTATAGTGATGCATACAAGGAGGGCTTGGGATGTGTAGTTATGTAGAATGGTCGGGTTATTGCCTATGCTTCTAGAAAGTTGAAACCTTATGAGGTGAACTATCCGACTCATGATCTTGAGTTGGCAGCTGTTGTTTTCGCACTGAAAAAGTGGTGTCATTATATGTGGGTTAATAAGTTCGAGATTTTCACTGATCATAAGAGTCTTAAGTATTTATTCTCACAGAAGGAGTTGAATATGCGGCAGCGGAGGTGGATGGAACTTCTTGGGGATTATAATTGTTCTATCAATTATCTGCCTAGGAAGACAAATGTTATGGCAGACGCTCTTAGCCGTAAGATGAGTGTTTCTTGTTTGGTTGTCAAGAAGTGGGAGGTTCTTGAGGAATTCACTTATTGGAGACCGGAGTTGACTCAGGTTGGGGTGATGTGTTCACATCTCCGTATTCAGCCTTTATTGTTGTCTCAGATCAGAGAAGCTCAGCAACTTGATGTTAAACTTTAGAAGATCAATGATCAGATCACAGATGATCAAACTGACTTCAAAGTGCACGAGGATGGTATCCTTCGGTTTCGAAACAGGGTTTGTGTTCCCGATGAACCGGGTTTGAGGCGAGGTATTCTGGAGGAAGCTCATAATTCTAAGTATACTATTCATCTTGGTGGAACCAAGATGTATCGGGACTTGAAGCAACATTACTGGTGGAATAATATGAAGAGAGAAGTTGATCAGTTCGTGTCTAGATGTTTGACTTGTCAGCGAGTGAAAGTCGAGCATCAACGGCCTGCAGGTTTGCTTCAGCCGTTGGTTATACCATAGTGGAAATGGAAGCATATTACGATGGATTTCGTCACTGGGTTGCCTAAAACACTGAGAGGTAATGATGCAGTTTGGGTTGTCGTGGATCGTTTGACTAAGACAGCTCACTTTATTTCGATGTGGATGGGAGATGAAGTTGCAAAGTTGACGGATCTTTATTTGGATCAGATTGTTAGACTTCACGGGATTCCATCTAGTATTGTATCAGATCGAGATCCTCGATTTACTTCTCGTTTGTGGGAGAAACTTTAGGAGACTTTGGGTACTTAGCTTAACTTCAGTACATCGTATCATCCACAGACCGACGGTCAGTCTGAGAGAACTATTCAGATTTTGAAAGATATGCTTAAGGCTTGTGTTCTGGATTTCGAAAAGAACTGGGAGAAACATCTACCACTTTCCGAATTTGCCTATAACAATAGTTATCAAGCTACTATTGGGATGACACCTTTTGTAGCTCTTTACGGTCGTAAGTGTCGTTCACCTTTGTATTGGGATGAAGTAGGGGAGATGAAGACTATTGATCTGACTATTATGCTAGAGCTTCTAGAGAAGATTGAGAATGTTCAATTGATGAGCTGGGAGATAGTCAACGTGAAATGTTGTCCTCCTGAGATTTGAATGATTATTATTATTGTCATGAGTCTTGATATATGTGTGTTACCTCTCGGGCTGAGTCGGGCTGTCGGGTTGAAACCAGCATGACTATCATAGGCTACCCCCAGCTCGCATGGGCAGAGGTGCCATGGAGGGAGGGGCTAGAGAGGTATATCGGGTGCGTGAGTAATGGGGAGTTATAAGAAGAACGGTTGAGATCGTGATGGCATTTGGAGCTACACCAACTAGATTATCCTTTATTGATTGGTCATTATAATTAATGTGCTTATATTGTTATTAATGATTATTATTGTGTTTACTGCTCAAAGGATGACTTCCAATGAGTATAGTAAATACTGTTAGAGATCTATCGAATCCTCACTGAGCTTGTTTTATATAAGCTCACCCTCAATTATTGCATGCATACAGGTGTTTCCGATCCAGATTACGGATACGTGCCTCCAGAAGAGGATAATGTGCCATATGTGGACGAGTCCTATGTGCCAGAGTCTTGTCCTTGATATCTGATGTTGTACTTTTTGTTATCTTGTATATTAAAACTAGTTGGTTTGTATTTACTTAGAAGTTATGATGTATAAGATGTTGTAAAGATAATGGATTAAATGTTGCTAGTTTAGTAGTCTTATTTTGGAAAATGATTAGGCTACTAGATTGGTTATAATCTATTTTGGGAAATGTATGTTATATAGTAAATGTATGATGTTGGAACGGAGGCGTATAACTTATGGATGCAATACTAAAAGAATGTTTACTGTATATTGTAGTTGTGTTGTTTACTTGTTGATTTGTTGTGGAGTTGGTTGTATGAGTTGCGAATAGGTTGGTTTAGAGCCTCGATGTCCTAATTACTGTTGTTATACTGTCGAAATTCCGTTGTGTCCTGATTGATTGTAGGAGGGGTCGAGTTGGGGCGTTACAAGTTGAATATTTAAATGCCTTAGTGGAAGAATACTACACAATATACATATGATGTATATATGTATATTATTACATTAATGGAAGAATACTACACAATATACATATGATGTATATATATGTATATTATTACATTAGTGGAAAAATACTACACAATGTGTATATATATATATATATGTGTGTGTGTGTGATATATGTATGTGTGTATGTTTTATCTTTCAACAAAAGCTAGACAACACAACCATAATTTAAGAAAGCTTGTCTTCTCTTTTCTTTCAAAAGGGAGACAAGACACCCTAGAAACATGGCTTGTCTTTTATTTCATGTGATGAAGTTGTCAACCATCTCTCTCTCAAAGCTCCTACACTGCTGAAAAAAAAGAGAGAGATGAAGAAGTCTTCTTCTTCAACTCTTCAAAGAGAAAAACACCATGGTTGAAAAACGAAGGTGAACTAGATGAACTTGTCTTCTCTTCTTCTTCATGATAACGCAGCCAAGAACAAGGAAGAAGAAGGAAATGGTTTTGTTCTCTTCTTCACAAATAAGCTCGTAAATCTTCCATGGTAGATCTAGCACAAAATAGCCATGAAGATGGAGAAGCCATTCTTTGCTCATATGGACCGACTAGAGCTCTTGTGGTTTCAAGAGGAGGTGTCTTCCATCAGGTGTGTGAAAATTCAGATCTATGGCTTTCATGAGTTGTCTACAAGAGGTATACTCTTCTACTATCTCTTGTCAATATATATACTTGCTATATATATGTTTTGCATATGTTAATCACATGATATCAAGATTAGAGTTTCATATGAACATCATGCTTTGAATTCCAGAAATTTTTAAATGTCATGTTTTGCTTCCGCTCGATTCTTAGCTTGACGATGTTTATAGCTCTAAATATATGAGATCCTTCAAGTGGTGTCAGAGCAAGGCTTGATGATTCATGTGATTACATATGTGTATGCTTAATGTTTCTAAAGTCTTGAGCACAAAAGAACAAGCAAAGTTTTTTCAACATCTCTGGAAAAAATTTTGCGCACTGATTTTACGTGACTGTTTTGGCAAATCAAATGTTGTTGTTTGGGGCTGATTTTTGGGTATGTTATGCTATAGAGATAGTAGAACACTTCATCCTCTAATATGCATCTCCTAATTTCATGGTTAAGATTTTCATTTTTAGCAAAATCTGTAAGTTCACTGATTCTCGCGCTTTTCTGGACAGACTGTACAGTGTCTATTCCGAAGGACATAACTCAGTCAATTTAACTCCGAATTGAGTTCTGTTTGATTCTAAAACTATCTACACTCGAATAGATACGTCTCTACAAAATTGCAGAATTTTTGGAGAACTGTGGATAGGCTAAATGAGTCAAAACAACTGGTATATGTGCAGCAGATTTATGATGGGTCATAAATTAAAAGCCATGGCTAATTGGTTTGATTTTGGTTAAGTCCAATGGGCTTAAAAATCAATGGGCTTTAGTCTAATAAGATTAGATGAGGTTGTTTTTCTTAGTGAAAATTAAAATAAGCCTTGGAACTCAAATTGGGCCATGAAATCAATAAAGGATTTGCATTGGGCCTTATTCAACAAGTATGGACTTAAAATTGGTTTTATCTAGTTCTTTTGTGTTGTTTAACATGAGATGCTAAAATCTCAGGATATGAAACTTATTGCAAACATGCCATTTATTTATTTAATGTATTGGATACATTAGTTTGTGTTATCTTGCTTGTTTAGCTTTATTGTTTATGTATATGATGCATATCCCATGCTTTATGAGTTTTATCTTACATTGTGATGTTGGATGATAAATGGTGAATTTGATCATGGACTTGGTTAGTGAATGGTTAATTGGTTGTAATTTCATTAGATGGCGTTGTAACTAATTCTATCATTCATTAGTATGTAATTGAAGCATAAGTCTCGTTTTGCTTTCTTGCAATTGAGAGAAACTTGTAGTGATGCATAATGTATATAATTCTACAAGAAGTTTGCAAGAAGACCATTGGACACTTTTAAGGAGTTAGAGGTGCTTTGGATCTTTGAGGAAAATCAAGAAGACAAGACTAAAGAAGACATGTAGATGTGCTTGTTTAGATTTTATTTTTGTCTTGATTTGATTCATAGTCCAAGTTCTTGATCCGCCATAATGTATGATTTTGCATGTATGTTTATTTATTTGCCTATATATGATGTATGCTTGTAAATGAACTAATGTGCAAAGTGAGGCCTAATTAATTTCAAAATCTTCCTATGTGCAAACATATTAGATTGTAAAGTGATAAAGGAATTTATCGTTGCCCTCCACTATCCTAAGTTATATGTGCTCGATTGGGTATGTCTTGGCTAACCCAAAGGTAGGAAGACATATTCCATGAAAGTATTATATTTACCTAGCAAGGATAGTGATGTTGTGTTGTTCTAATATCATGAAGCCAATAACGCACCAAAGCAGAGGTCCGGGATTCAAATTATCGCAACACTGTGATGATGGGTGTAATCTAACTAGATCACGTTTTCAATAATGTACCAAAGCTGAGGTTACGGTGATTTAGGGACAAAATGGCCATATCCTATATAGTGATATAGATAGTAATTGTTGCTAACTTTTTATATGTATATTCTAATAATGCACCAAAGCTGAGGGGTATTCATATTAAAGAAAACTATGGTCACCTACTAATGAATTTTTAATTAGATTCACGATCTCATTTAGGAAGTGTGGGAATCGATAAAATTAGTGGGAGGTATCATTTAATTAAAGGCCAAATTAAATGTTTTAACAAGTTTATGTCAACTAGCGATCTTATTTTCTGTATACGTTTATGGCTACAACAATGAACCCGTTGTTTTTTTTATTAACTAGACTTTATATTGCACAACTGGACCAAGCTTTTTGATTAACGTTATCATCTAAGAATGGTTCTTAGAAACTTAATAAAATCTTAGAATTACATGCTCCGTTATTTTTCATCTTGATAATGTATCAAAACAAAAAGTTGTGCTACTTATGGATGATAAGAAAAACAATTTAAATCTGTTAAGGTTTTGTATTATTTCATAGTTTGCATAAGGGTATGCAAGATGTAAAGAATATAATTCTAAACTAGCAAATGGTTATGTGGTAAGCATATTTAATGCAAGATATTAGATATAAATAGAATTCATTCTCATATTTGTATTTCCTCTTTGGTTAGTGGTAATGCAAAGAAGAAAGACAAAGAGAGATGATTTATATTAGCCAATAGGAGCATATCTAAGAAGAAAATTAAGGATTGTATAGGCATATGTAAAAGATTTTTTCATAGCCTTAAAACCGGACATTAAAAGAGGTTTTAATCCAAAGTATCTTTATAGCTTGAATGTCAAGGTTGTAAAGTTACTATGAATTATAAATCTTCTTTTATTGTGATTGGTACTACTATGTGTTTTAGATTCTAGTGAAACATTGATGTATGTGTTCAAGGATAGAATCTTAATCTCAGTAGTGCGCTTTCAGAAGCGTGGAATGTTTTCAGTGTTAGCAAATGAAACAAAGGTTGTTGCATTAGCTAAAGACAATTTGTTTGGATGCCTTCTGGACATATTTTGTATTTTAAGGATTATACCTAAATGGTATTAGGAATAAAATGTATATTCCTAAAGCTTGTAAAAGCGCATTATGGTGTAATCTTTATTATCTTGATATGGACGAAAGAATGTATTGCAAACATATTGTCAACCGTTATAACCATCCACCAAATTTTAAGATTACTCAAATAATCCAAATTAATTGTAGTTTCTACATGATTAGGTTTTTCTAATAATAAGATGATGATTAGGTTGGTTTGATCAACTTATGCATCTTATTTATTGGAAAGGTAACCGAGTCATCCTTTGTTTGATAAAGGATTAAAACTACTAGGCTATTTGGATTAGTACATGTTGATGTATTTAGAGTTATTTGTGAATAGGCTCGTGTAAAAAAATGTATTAGTGCCTTATGATTAGATCATGAAGGTAAAATACTTAAGTACTATTTTGTTTGAGTATCCTAAAATTTTGATATAGTATCGAAATTAACAATGCCCAGTGTACCACAATTAAATAGGGTTTTCTTAATGAAGAAACCGTGCTTTGTTGGACATAGTACATTTGTTGATTAGTTTAACTAATCATCCTATTTATTTATGGGTGATTAAATATGTTAATTTTGATTTGTCCTAATTTTATTGAAAAGTTTTATAAGGACTAGTGGGAGTTTAGGTTAAAGGTAATTTTGTAGTATATCTTAGTTTTTGTAAGATATAATTTCCATTTAATGATCAATGTGTATTGATTTATTAGATAATAATATTTCTTGAAGAAAATGTTTTGTTCAAGAAAATATTTCTTTCTAATAAAATGAAAATTGAGGAAGTGTCCTCAAAAGCTATAAAATCACCTAGACCAAAATAATGAATCTATTCAATAAGGTCTGGAATGTGTCATCACACAAGATCTTTGCAAATCTAGTAGTGTATCTCATACTTAAAAGGAATATTTGGATATCTTTTTGGGGATGCACAAAAGTTGTTTGTGTATTTGAGAAAATAATCAATTAGTAGATCCTACGATTTATGAAGAAATGGTATATGTGATATCGACTCCA
Organism: Ehretia macrophylla; assembly: GCA_037974665.1. Lineage (NCBI taxonomy): Eukaryota > Viridiplantae > Streptophyta > Magnoliopsida > Boraginales > Ehretiaceae > Ehretia > Ehretia macrophylla. The sequence continues at coordinate 4,358,999 of CM075766.1, forward strand.
AGAAACTATATAATGCAAAGCATATTGATTAGACTTCATATATTTTAACTTAATCTGGATATTGATTTCCGAGATAAAGGTTGAAGTTAATGGAAAATGCTAGTGACCTTTATAGCTATTGGTTTTTTGAAAGATATCATCAAATGCAAAGTGTTGGCTATGATGAAGTCTTTTTACCAATTATTGTGCTTTAGTCTTGTTGTATTATGCTAGTCATTATAGCACATTGTATTACTATATATATGATTTTAATCTACGGATATAAGTAATATGTGCATACTTAATAAATCCACTTATGGATTTTTAAGTAATTTTCTTGGAATTGTTTCATCAAATTCAAATGAGATTAAAGAGTTAGATTTCATTTAGAATGTGGGTGAACCTTGTGATTGCAGAAGAATAATGGGAGCGCATCCACTTTTCCATGACTACAATAATGATGATTTGGATATCATGGTTGATGATATATGTGTTGTGATGTTAATTATAGTCTAGTCATATTAAATGCCCTCCATATGGAATATGTCGTTCGTATCTTGTGAATTCATTGCTATGGTGATAATATGAAGAGATTACTCGACATATTCCTTAGATTGTACATAAAGTGTTTTTGAAAGTATTCAAGAAACTCTAGTTGCATAGAAAATTTATGTTCAAGTTATAGTAACTTCATATTTGTTATACTATGTACAAGATTTGATATTGCGTAAACTGTAAAGTGTTACGAGTAAATATCAGTCCAATCCAGGTTTGGGAATGGTGGATATAATTGAAGTATATTCTTAAGTACTTGGGAAACACTAAAGATATATTTTAGTTCATGGAGGTAAATTCTGTAGTGACAGATTTACTAGTTCAGATTCTTAATCTGAATCTTATAATAGAATGTCTATATTAGGGTTCATGTTTATTTGTAGTGGGAGCTCAATAAGTTAGAAAGTTTCTAAGAAAACTGTAGATTCCATTACATAACTCATGTCTTTTGTGATATGTAATATTATAAAAGAAGTTGTTTGGATCGAGGAATTATACGAGTTGGTTATGGTTCTTATTGTTAAGTTGTGATGCATTTGTGTTACGACTATACGGAGCTACTGCGCAAGCTTGTGGAATCCAGGTCTCACTGTATGTCCAAACATTTGGAAAGGTGTTTCCATCTTCGTGCGTTGCATCTGTAGCCAATAATCATATTGAGATATGTCTTTGCAGAAAACAGTCACATCTTTCGATGTAGCTGACCCACTAACCGTAGCTATGAATCACAAGTAGGTCCACGTTTTCAGAAGATGGATATTCGATACCATTGTATGTTGTGCTAATACTATGTAACATAGCATTAGTGTAAGTGGGAGATTGTTAGAGATATGCCCTAATGCTACATATTTGGATGACATATACTAGGGCATTTTGACATTAACTTGTACATTATGGCATCTATGTCTATATATGTGTGTTTTCATATTGACATAATTAGCACATTCATACTCTCTTTCTTTTATGTATATGAATGAGTCCCTAGTATTTTCATTATAGGAATGTATTCTAAAAGCGTTTAGAATATGTTGGTGTATTTCCTTAATATGATAAATACTTAAAGTATTCATAGTCCTTAGATTATTTGATCGGGACTTCAATAATCTATTACGGACTATCACATGTGTTGTTACCTTTGATTAACATATGGATGTTAATGATAAAGGATGGTAAGCCACGTGCCATAACATCATAGGGATACGACTAACAAACATGTGGGTGACTATTAATTGAATAGATCACTGAATGTGACATGAATAACAAATTACATGACTTCAGATTAATAATTTGTTATTCGTTGTGATTATGCATGTAATCATTAGACTTGAGACATTATGGTTGTCATCTATATTGGGGTTTGATTCTAGCGTTTGGACAATGATTGTTTCGACAAACGAGATAACATGCGTCCTCTTGCAGTTTCATTCGTTCAGTATAGTGATTGACAGGTAGTGGTCAAGATAGGATCCATTAACCTCCGGCGTGAAACGATGTCTTATGTGATCTAAACTTGGTTGTTTAATGAGGAAATCCTTGGCCGGGGTATGAATGATGGAAAAAGGGGTTTTCCATGTGTCGTCTCTCATTACACCAATTAGATCTATGCATGGTATCGAGTTTATGAACTTAATCGAATCATGGTTCTTGCTCGATGGGACAATTAATGGAAGGATTGGATTGCACGATAATCGGCGACCATAAATAGATTCACTTGAATAAGACTTCATTGCTTTATAAACTGTCTTGATACGTTAGTAGCTAGAACGTCACTCAAGAACTCTGAAGGTGTTTTGAGAATGACGGGAGATATTCTCTAAACAAATCGAATAGTTTGATTAACATTGAAAGTGTTCAATGTTTCTTCAGTGCTATATAGCGGTGAAACTAGAAAGTCACACACAATAGAGCATGACGAATGTTTTTTCTATTGAGCTTGATTTAGTTTCTTTTGAGTTGTTAAAGTGTTAACAATTGTAATTAATTTTCTCTTCAATTATTAAAGTGTTAACAATAGTATTTTGTTTCTCTTGAATTGTTAAGGAGTTAACAATGGTGTGATTGACCTTTAAAAGTTATTGTTGTCAATATACAATTATTATTAAGTGTTAGGGCTAATGTAGAAATATGAAAAGGTTGTTTTCATAATTTCTACTAATGGTGATTAGGTTGAATATTTAAATGCCTTAGTGGAAGAATACTACACAATATACATGTGATGTATATATGTATATTATTACATTAATGGAAGAATAGTACACAATATATTTATGATGTATATATATGTATATTATTACATTAATGGAAAAAGCTAATGTGTGTATGTTTTATCTTTCAACAAAAGCTAGACAACACAACCAAAATTTAAGAAAGCTTGTCTTATCTTTTCTTTCAAAAGGGAGACAAGACACCCTAGAAACATGGCTTGTCTTTTATTTCATGTGATGAAGTTGTCAACCATCTCTCTCTCAAAGCTCCTACACGGCTGAAAAAAAAAAGGAAAGAGATGAAGAAGTCTTCTTCTTCAACTCTTCAAAGAGAAAAACACCATGGCTGAAAAATGAAGGTGAACTAGATGAACTTGTCTTCTCTTTTTCTTCATGAAAACGCAGCCAAGAACAAGGAAGAAGAAGGAAATGGTTTTGCTCTTTTCTTCACAAACAAGCTCATAAATCTTTCATGGTAGATCTAGTGCAAAACAGCCATGAAGATGGAGAAGCCATTCTTTGCTCGTGTAGACCAACTAGAGCTCTTATGGTTTTAAGAGGAGATGTCTTCCATCAAGTGTGCGAAAATTCAGATCTATGGCTTCCATGAGTTGTCTACAAGAGGTATACTCTTCTACTATCTCTTGTCAATATATATACTTGCTATATATATATTTTGCATATATTAATCACATGATATCAAGATTAGAGTTTCATATGAACATCATGCTTTGAATTCCAGAAATTTTTGAATGTCATGTTTCGCTTTTGCTTGATTCTTAGCTTGACGATATTCATAGCTCTAAATATATGAGATCCTTCAGTATAGTTCCTAGCTAACCAATTCATTCTCAAAATAGCATCATACTTTTGGAAAGGAAGTACTACCAAGTTGGCCGAGAATTCCCAATCTTTTATTTGAATTTTACAAGCTTTACACCCAAAGTTAGAAATATTCTTGGTACCCATATGATTGCTAACTTCTTCAGCAAAAACTGTAGCCTCAGGAAGTTCTTCTTGATCAACAGCATAATCTTAGGCTTGAACCCTCTACACTGGAACATTTCCTGTGGGTTGGTTCTGTGCACCTCTACCTTGCCATTTCGGGCATTCCTTAACTTGGTGTTGATAATTTCCACACCTAATGCACCTGCCAGACTTTCTTCAACACTGGGCTTCAATGTGCCCCTTCCGATTGCAATGATTACATATGACATTCCGAGAGGTACCTGTACTCCTTAATGATTCACGAGCTGATTGGGTAGCTAAGGCACTAGGCTGTGATCTAGTAGTAAGTTGTCACACGTGACTCTGACCCTGACTTTGGGTCGGGTAGGATCTCTGTGGTGTCTAAGAAAGGAGTGGGTTTTTTCTGACTTGACTCGGCCTACCCCGAGTATCAAACTTCCTCTTCTTAATGCGAGCTGCCACATCAATCACATCGCCGTATGAGGTGAAGCGATGTGTAGCCAAGAAGTCTTGGATCTCGGGCCTTAATCCTCGAACAAATTGTTTCATTCTTCTGCTGTCTGTCTAGATCAACTCGAGGAGGTAGTGAGAGAGCTTGTTAAAACGAGCTTCATATTGCACCACGGACATTCCACCTTGTCTCAATGTTAAGAACTCTTCTTCTTTCCTTTCTCAGGCTTTTTCCAGAATATAATTTCTCTTGAAAGATTTCACAAAGTTAGCCCAAGTGATAGATATGCGACGTTGTTCCATTAGTCTATCGAATCCACAAGGCCTAATTACAACATCTAACTATTCGATTATCATCTTATTCTTAGCCAAATTCTTAACCTCTTAATAGTTTTCTCGAAATCGAGCAGCATAATAGCTGTATTTTAAACTTTACAATTTTTTTTTCTTCCAACATACAAATAGAAAAGCCAGAAATCTATATCTCCAAATCGTTCACTACAATACTTCAACATACAACCCATAACCCAGAATTATAAAATAACTCAAACATGCATTTACAGAATCTAAACTTATTACTCAAACTAGCACATTTACTATACAGCCCAAAACTTATACTTTCGAAGGAGCCTTTTTACATCCACAGTATTATACAAACTTATCATTAATGTTTAAAGTCACGAACATATTCTCCCTTACATACAACACGAAATTTCCAATAAGCAAGTTAACCATAAACAATAGATAATCAATAGAACCATAAGCACGTTATCTGTAATCAATAGATAATCAATAAGACATGATCCATTAGGTATAACAAGTTGCAAGGATACATTAACTTCCAGTTGTTGATGATGACTCCTTATGACTCCCATCATGAACCACAAGCCACAAACCACTTATCTCTCCCGAGGGGATACTCCGGATGTACCCCAGGTTACGAGGCCCTATATCCCCATTGGAAGCATCAGCCATGCAGGATATGGATGTGCCTTGATAGTATCCATGGAACCTAGCAAGTTCAACGCCGCCGAGGGAACCACGTCACTACCAGAGCAAAAGGTTGCAACCCTCGAGACATGCACAGGCAATTACATAACACATTCCAATAACAAGTGTCATATCCAGTAACAACATCATATCAAGTAAAAGGAGCAACAAAGTAGGTTGCCCTCGGAATCATATATTCGAGTTTCCAATCAATTCAATATCATGCCATTTATCAACTTTACAATCAATTCAATAACATATCATTTAACAAGATCATAACAACTCGATTCATAACCCCTTAAATATCATATCCATTTTTATATCAAGTTTCATATCCAATACCATCTCAAGTATCATATCAAGTAATTTGGTATCAAGCCTAAAATTCCACATACTTACACAATTATAGCATACCAATTGAACCAACGAATAATCATTCAGCATATTTCACATTGGTAATTCAACAAGTATCTTTACATGTTCAGGAGCCATTTAACCACAACACAGGATAGCAAGAACTCACTAGTTAGATATTTAGGTAATAACATTTGACATTATAAATCAACAAGCTAGTTACATCAACTTCAACATTCCAACAAAAGTAAAATTTAAACAAATCAGTTACCTACTCACCTGACCTTCGATTAAACTGATTCTGGTATAGAGTTAAACTCTTCGAGTGTAGATTGTCCTAGAATCAAATGAAACTCAATTCCAATCTAAATTCACTGAGCTATAGCCAAATTAGTGCAACTATGTCAAACTGTCCAGATTACATGTTTTACAAGTTCAGAGGGTTTAAACGTTGGAATTAGCTTTCGTGCAAAACAGAAAGTTTGTTCTAAATTGCTTAATCTAGCTATTGTAAAAGTTTTGTTCAATTCCGAGTTCGTTTACTATGTCTGAAATGTGATAGAAGTAGATGCTAATAATTTGTCCATAAAATTCCTACACCACTATTCCACAATTCAAACTTCTAATTCTACAAATCTAACTCCTACTAGCTCCAACAACCTCTACAAGCATCACATATACACAATAATATAGCTACTTCCTCAAGTATAACCCTCAAGAATGCAATTAAACACCAACTCATAGTTAACTTTCACATATTTCTTGATTTCAGCTACCTTACGGTTTTTGCATTATCAGAGGCTTTAAACAATTAAATTAGCTCTAGCATAAAAAACAAAGTTTATTACAAACTAACTAATCTAGCTACTATAAAAGTTTCATAAAATTCCATGCATGTTTACCATGTCAAAAAGCCTCTAGAAATCAAATGCACTGTACTGTCTAGTTTCAAACAAAATTTTAATACCTTACTGAGACGAGCTAATTGAAGCATGATAACGATTTTTTCTCAACAAACACTTAACATGAACTTTGTTCCTCTATGATTTTAGAAAAAAATATATTTATGTTAGATTTTTCTAGCATGATTAACTGTCCAAATAGCTCATACAAAAACACTGTGTGAATCAGTTCTTCAAATATATGTTCAACGCATATGTCTTAGCTATAAAATGACAACAACTCATCCACATATACATATCCATGATCCTTGAACTTATAAAAACCATTTAGAAAGAACCCCTCACCTTTGAGTTTGAAAGATAATAGCTAAAACACCTTGAATATGCAAAGAACCACTTGAATATGCAACGAAAAACATTTGTGTAGCTTCCAATCTTTCCCCTATAGCCTTGTTCCTCACCAATCCTTTGCTAGTTTGGCTCATAAAGCTCTCCTTTTTGCTTCTTTATTGCCGACGGGTTTGAGGGGATTGGTAGATATCCATTTTTTTTGTTTAATTAGTTGTCTTGATAGTCAAGACAAGGTTTTAGCCTAATTGTAAAATGACCCCAAATATTTGTTAGTTTTCAAAACTTCCTCTTCTTTTTCTTCTTGTAACCGTGGGGTCCTACGTGTAATTTAACAAAATAAATCCTAGTTCTAAGTGGTTTATTTCGTGACCAAGTAAATGTTTAGGTTAATTACATTTTGGCCCCAAAAGTTTCTAATGTTTGCAAAGTTACCCCAAAATTTATTCTAATCTTAAGTCTATGATTCTAATCTTAATTCTAACTTAATTCCATTTCACTTAATAAATAATTAAAATATATAAAACACTAAAGTTCATATAATTACACGTATCATTATGCTAATGCCCGTAAAATGGTATAAATGTATGTAAAACAACACTTATGCGCATTAAGTAACGTATATGTGAATTAAATAGGATAAATACATACTGAACACTTATATTGGCATATATTAATTGTTAAGTTAAGTAGAGTGCCACTTAAATTATGATTTCCATGTAACCTACGTGCGCATATTACTTCAAATATTAAGCAAAGTAAGTAAAATGAACTAAATGCATGTAATTATATATACGAACGAATGTAGGGTTTCACACCATACACTTACTTTCGTTAAGATCTTAAGCCAACAAAGCAGGTAAAATTCCTTCCTAGTTTAATTCATGCAAAACCATACGACATACTTGCTATATGTGTGCTATTTTTCAATTCCTGTCAAATTTCAGCATGAGGATATTTTTTTTTTAGAATGCTAATATGTATTCCACTTCCATCTGTTAGATTACTAAATGTAATCTAACCCTTACCATAAACTAACAGTGGTATTAGAGCCACGCCTTATCTAAAAATGGTTAGGAATTGAAAGTACATGTTAATAGTCATTAGAATGCTCATGAGTGGGAGCAATAGGATTCGGCCATGTGCTATTGTTTGCCTACATGATTTTCATTTTTGTGTGCATGAATTATGTGGCCTAACTTCGGTTTTGCAGTAAGTGTTGAGCCCTTTTCTTGGTGTTTTGAATGTATGATTACACAATTATGATCTAGAGTCCAATTGATTGTAAGATTGTGTTCGTCAGCAATCATATGAAGGTTACAATAATTGGTTTTGATTTGGAATGATTGTGTAGCTTCCTTGAGAAGCATAGGAAATAATTGTAAAGGTTATTTTAATTTTCTATGTATTAGTCCTTGTATTGGTAGATTTTTTTCAAGAGCAAGTGTGAGACCCCATATTTTGCCTTTATCTCGATTTGCGTGTTTTGCTTCGTTTTGCATGCTTTGACCTATTTATGTGTTATATGAGTTAGAATGTGCTAAATATGTGATTTATATTCCTAATACATGCTATGTGCACATTCATGAAATTTTCATAAAAAACGGAATGAAAAATTTTATCGACAATTTTTGTGAATAGTATTTTGAACACCTGTCTGCTAAAATTTTTACAGGGGTGTTTTAAACATTTTAAAACCTAGTCCTCTGGTATTAATAGACCCGTGTTTGATTAAAATGGATTTGGAATCAATTTTGGAATTTTAAAGGTTTTTACACTTTCTTTTACGAAAATCGAGTTTTAAGCCGACTCGAATGAAAATGTTTAAATGTAAAACTCTTTGTCACCTAAAATATATTTTCTAGAATTAATTTAGGTGTCAATTTAATAGTTGAGCAAGAAATAGTCAACAAATGAATTAAAAGACTAAGGAAACTAATTTGACTTTCTTTTAATTTGTTTGACCTTAGCTTATTATGCAACAACACACAATAGAAAGCTCACAAAACACACTCACACACACACACAAGGCCAAGAGCTCCATAGGAGAAAAGAGAAGGTTTTTCTTCAAGTTTTCAAAGGTAATTTTTTATTAAAAGTTGTAATTCAAGGCCAATCTTCATCAACCAAAGCTTGATTCCACCTCTTGAGCATCCATTGAGCATCTTTCTAGCTTCATAACACATCAAAGGTGAGAGAAAAATTATAGATCTCAAATGTCATCTTTTATATTTTTGCTTATAATTGAATTTTGAACCATTAGAAAGTTGAATTGATGTTATATTATTGCTCAGTGCATGCTAAGGATCATTTATATGCATTTATATAAGATTTGAACTGTTGTAGCATGAATTTTTTTGGGTATTAAAAGTTGAGTTGTTGGCTATTTGTTGAATATTTTGAATTGTAGTGGTTGGAATCGATTGCCGTCGATTTGTAAAAGTTTGTTAAATATGGGGTAGTGCTGTTATAATGCTGAAATTTTGATTGTGATGTCGGTGTGAAAGTCCGGAAATTTCAGCCTAGGTGCATTGAGGTTTTAGGGTCATTGGGCTTGATTTGGATGTATTTTGGTTGGTTTTCGAGGGGGCTAATGTAGTTGATTGAGTAAGTGAGTGATATGAACTGGTTTGGATTTGTTTGGATTAGTAGAGTGTAAGTTATGATTATCAGAAGTTTAGGTTGTCTTTCTTTAAAATGTTGATATATGTCTTTAGATGATCGCGTGGTGTTTGAGTGATTGAACTGTCAGTTGTTGATGGTTAGATTAGGGTTTGGTTGTGTGTCTAATGCATGTTAAGTTGGGTGGCCTACTTTGTCATCTAACTTAGTTGTTTAGTTGTTTATTGATTAATTGATGTTGTGTTGTTGTAATATTATTAATTGATTGATGATTAATTGATTAATGATTATTGATGAACCGGGAGATAGGCAATTCTTCTAGATTGTCCTCTTGTGAATGATTGATTATTGTTATTGATTGAGTCTTGATATGCGTGTGCCACCTCTCGGGCGGTATCGGGCCGTCGGGTTGAAAACGGCATGGCTATCAGAGGTTACCCTCATCTCGCATGGGCGGAGATGCCATGGAAGGCAGGGCTAGTGAGGTACCTCAGGTGTGTGTGTCATGGGGGTGATAAGAAGTTGGTTGAGATCGTGATGGCGTTTGGAGCTACACCAACTAGAGTATCCTTTATTGAATGGTCATTATAATTTATGTGTTTATATTGTTATTGATGTTTATTGTGTGTTTACTGCTCAAATGATGATTTCCAAGAAGTATAGTAAATACTGTTAGAGATCTATCAAATCCTCACTCGGCTTGTTTTATATAAGCTGACTCTCAATTATTGCATGCATGCAGGTGTTACTGATCCTGACTACAGGTACGTGCCACTTGAAGAGGGAAATGTGCTATATGTGGATGAGTCTTGTGTGCAGGAGTCATTGCCATGGGATTATCTTAGTTGTTGTAAAACAATGTATTGTATAACCTATCTTAACATAAAGACATATGTATGATGATTTAGTAGTCTTTATTTTGATCATGACTAGATTACTAAGTTGGTTATAACCTATTTTGAAATGTATGTATAGCCTATGTACTAAGTTGGAACGGAGGCGTATAACTATGAATGGATTGTTGAAGGAGTGATTATTGTATAATATGGCTGGGTTGTTTGTTGTTAAATGTTTGTGGAGTTGGTTGTCTAAGTTGTGATGAGGTTGGGTTAAAGCCTCGGTGTCCTAATTACTGTCGTTATACTGCCGAAATTCCGTTGCGTCCTGACTGATTGTAGGTAGGGTCGAGTTGGGGCGTGACAACAAGCACTGTCATCAATTCAGCCAAGGCATGGTCAATGGATCAAGAAGGTGTGATAGCAAGAAATCTCATTTTGGATAATGCAAGGGGTCAATTCATAAATCAAGGAACTTTGGGGTCCAAAGTTCGATTTATAGATTTTGCAGGAAGCCACCAAGAAAAAGGGCACTTGGTTTATTTATTTACTAGCTTTGTTATGCGCATGAATGTATGGTTTATACTATGTATATAGTACATAATTGCATTAACAATTGTCATCTAGTAACATGTTACTCAATAGGAATTAAAATTGGCTATTCCTATAACATCTAAAAATTCTAGGAAGTTGAATTTAAAATTTAATAAGAAATTAGGACTAAATGATTTAGTCTAAGGATTAATTAGACAGCCTATAGATTAGGGAACTTAGGGAAATCGAATTCCCTTAAACATCAAAATTCAACAAGAATCTTTAGATTAGCCTCACCTAGATCCCAAATTAGGTGTATAACTATTGCAATTCGATGTTATGTTTTAAAGCAAGGATCCACAAGATCGAGCTTGCTTGGAATGAAACACAAAAGGGCAAATTGCAAAAGCATAGTTATAAGTCAAAACCCATGAAATAAAATATCAAGTGAGAGAGGGGATTAGGAAAGACCCCCATAGCTTTCCGTTTTAGTCTATGCTAATAATAGAAAACTATATTATCCCTACGGATGATAGTTTCTCTATTTTGACTTCGCAAGATGGACTAGAATGAGTTTTCAATTGAAGTGTTAATAAAAGTAATCACCCTACGGTGGGGCTTTTCATTAAAGATCACTTCATAGAATATTGATTAGAGTTAACTGCCCTACGATAGGCTCAAATTAAGAATATTCTAAGCGAAAAGCCTTGTGGAAAAATGGCTAAACACTTGACATTGAAAAATAGTATCTTCCCTACAGAGTTCTTGCTATTTCTTCAATGAAGCTAAACCTAATCAGTGATTGGAATGTCATTGGAAGGGCTACCATCTAGATAATGGTATTTCAAATAAGTGATACTTAACTTAATCAAAACTGCAGACATAATCACTCTACGGTGGAATGGTTGTGAGTAGGATTAAGACACTAAGACATCTTAGGTAGTTTTATAAAAGGTTGAACTACTATATTTAGAAATAGATGTTAAAAGTATGAATTCATATTTTCCATTTTATAGTCATTCATTTGCATACATATCAAATAGCTCATTAGACTAATTAAACTATTTGTAAATATCTAGAGATGTTAATTGCCTCAAATTATTATGACTAGAAAAGAAATTTGGTTATGATACTCACTGCCAGAGGTTATGACCATGATTTATTTCAACCCTACCCTGTTATTACCCTTGAGTCAACTTTGGAGGAGTGGACTTTTGAAAAACAATGGAAGAGAGCCAATAACATGGCTAGGTTCTACATGAAATCTTCCATGTCAAAAGTTCTCCAGGTCTAAATTGAAGGGATAAAAACTGCTAAAGATATCATGAGCTACTTGGAAGGTACATTTGCTAAAAATAGCAGGCCAGCTTGGCAAGTTGCTATTATAGCTATCAGAAGCACTAATATGGCTAAAGGGACATCCATCATAGAACATGTGCTCAGGATAGTAGAATACTTGGATGCAGCTAGAGTCCTTGGTGTGGAATTTGATAACCGAAGCCAAGTGGAAATGATACTGGAAATTCTACCTGAATCCTTTGTTCATTTCAAGCTCCGCTATTATGAGGGCAAGATAGATATGGGCCTATCACAAGTGATAGAGGTACTTCAGGCAATAATGACCACTCTGAAACCCTACGACTATGTGGATCTTACTCAATCTTCATCTTTTTGTCTTGCCCCTAAAGGCAAAAATATCAAAAAAAGGTAAGCAGCAGAAGCATGAGATGGGCATAAAGAGTAAAAGAATGATGGTGATAAGTCCCGAGGAAAGTGCTTCAAGTGTGACTCCGTGTCAGGCACTAAAAGAAGAACTAACCTCAAGTACATAGCCAAGGGCAAAACTAGTACCTCTATTTTCTTTCTAGTTAAATTTTTTAGTGGTAGATTCTATTTCCTTGTGGATAGTAGACTCAAGCACCACTAATGTTGACTACAATTCTTTGTAGAGGTTTCAAGACACCAGTAAGATGATTTAGGGGAGATTCTGAATTGCAAAGAGGCATAAAGACCAGCATGTGGGCATATGCAGTGGGAGATGTTATTTTTATTTCAGAAATAGATAGTCTTTGAATAATGTTTTGCAAGTTTTTTTCTTGCTTTGTGATCAACTTTGTTTTCGGTATCACAATAGTTAATATGGATGTTCAATTTTGTTTTGAATGGATCCATGTTTTATGGAAAATATGCAAAAAGTTTATTCATCAATTATTTTTGATAATATCATTGCATAACACTAAGTTGATATAGTCAAGTACATAAAGAGAAGTTTTTCTTCTAGCTATTTTTTGTGCCATTTGTGTTTAGGTTAATCTAAACAAACTTTAGAGAATTGGTCAAGAATGGGTCCCTGGACCCATTGGATCTTGAACCATTGGTCACGCCTCTAAAGTACAAAAGGCAAAAGTAGACTAGGTATGCACAACTGTGTGAAGTCCTGGTTTAACAACTAGTTGTTACACAGTAAATTGTGTTTCATCATTGCACACCAAGATTTTTACCGGAATAGTGCATTGGAAATGAGAAATTTGCTCTCTCTTTAAGACATGGTAAGATTTATGATGAATCAAGTTGTCAATATCCTTTAGGGAATATACAGTTAAATAACAACAGACATACGAAATCTAGTTCTATCCATATTAGTCCGCATGATATCCCCAGATTAGTGGATATAGAAATGTGTTCGTATATGGGATTGTCCAGCTTATGAACTGAATGGCAGTTGGAATCTAAATCAAATATGTGCTATTTTATATTCAAAAGGTACAACGATGGATAAGCTTACAACCTCTAGGGGTCAAATACCTAGGGAAATATTGTATAAATCATCTGTGACTAGACTCAGAGATTATATTAGAGGAAGTCCTACCAGGATCCTTAGTATCACCAGATCCCACAGCAACGCTAGGGAAATAGAGCAACATGACTCTAGCTCACAAATAGAGCCATGTCATAGTAGGAGGATATCCAGGCCACTTGATGGGTGCTTCGGAGAGTTTTGCAAACTGACTCCGATGATTAGGTAGTGGATCCCAAGAAATATGACATCTGATGTGAATGCAGACAAATGACACCTAGCAAGAGAATCTGGAATTGAGTCAAGTGCTCTAATCAGATTTTGGTATCTTGTGTCCTCACCCAAAGAAATTAACCCCATGGGGTGTAAGTGTGTATACAAGAAGAAAATAGTGATGGATAGGAAAGTACACTCAGAAAGAAATGGCTTGATTATGAGAAAACCTTTGTCCCATCAGCTATGCTAGAATCCATCAAGCCACTCTAAGCCATCGTTTGACTACGAGATATGGCAGAATGATTGTCAATACAGCTTTCCTTAACGAAAGTCTTGACAAGTGCATGGTATGATGCAACCAGATGGGTGTATTGTTTAAGGTCAAACATGTGTAGGTTTAAGAGGTCCATTGATGGACTTAAGCAAACATCCAGGGCATGCAGCATTAGATTTGATCAAACCTTTTGATCAAGGTATTGGTTAGCCCTGTATATATGGTAAGTTGGAGGGGAATGTTGCAGCATTCTTGGTCTCATATGTGGACGACATTCTGCTCATTGAAAATGATGTAGGGATGTTGTCATCCATTTAGGTTTGGTTGTCTTCTCAATTCCAAATGAAGGACTTGGGAGAAACGAGTTGTGTCCTAGGCTTAAGCTTCTGCACAATTGCAAAGCTATGACACTAGCTTTTTCTCGAGTTTTATAAATTGAGAAGATACTAGTAAGATTTAGCATGCGGGATTCCAAGAGAGGATTGTTGCTTCTCAAGTATGGAATCTCTTTATCTCAGAATCAATGTTCGAAGACATATGAGATATAGAAGTTATAGAAAAGGTTCTATATGCATCAGTAAATGAAAGCCTTTTGTATGTCGTGTTCTATACTAGGATGAATATCTACTTTGCGTTAAGCAAGATAAGTAGATAGAGACCAAACGTAAGTTCAATTCATTGAACAACAGTTGAGCATATACTTAAGGATCTTTGGGAAAACGAGGGAATATATGCTAGTTTACTAATCTAAAGGTCTTATACCTATACAAGATTCAGATTTCCAGTCAAGACAGAAATTTCAAAAGCTCGGCTTTTGGAAATATCAATACTATGCCAGAGGCGCTGTAATATGGATGAGTGGAAAATAATATTGGATTGTTTACTTTACCATATGGACAGGGCATGATGCAGCACTGAAAGCGACATAAGAAGCTATGTGGCTCAGGAAATTCTCGGTGGAATTGAAACCCATAACAAGTGGGAGCTCTATGGCTCAAGAAATTCCTAATGTAATTGGAGTACAGGATAATAGTACAGATACTCACAAAGTGTACTGTAGTTAGGGTAAAATAATGGCAGAATGTGAAGAACCAGAGAACCACTAGATTGGGAAGCACAATAGAGAGAATAAGTACCACATGATTCGGGAAATTATCCAATAGGATAATAAAATGGTAAGAAAATGCTTAAGCCAATGGTTCAGTGAACCCTGCCTTACTGAGAGGGTATTTAATACTCTTGTAGGGGCTACAAGTGTTGGATTAGGATGAATGTAGTGCTCTTTAGTGCAAGTGGGAGTATGTTTGGATTTGTATGCCCTAAAGACCACTTGCACTAAGACATCTCAGTATAATGGGTATTAATCAATTAACAAATCAATGCATTTATTATGAGCATGTTATATTCTCTCTATTTATTTGTTGTATTTGTATGCAAAGAGGTTCCTTGATACAAGTGAATAGCATAGGTGTTTGGTGATCCACACAGAAGGTCTATGCTATAAGGCTTGGATCAAAACTATAGGTTCATAATCGAATTGTGAAGTTGGGCACTTTACTATGGTAAGGTTATAATGAGAGAGTCTCTTATTTGGTAGGGTGACCTACCTTGGTCATTGGAGGTGTCTTCCAGATTCTACTCATTAGTGCATGTGAATGTATTGAACTGGAACACAATAGATATGATCTCAATTAATAGTACTATCACTCTATGAGATCAAAAAGCATCTTAAGCTACTAAGTGGCCAATGTCCTATATCATGAGAATGTGATATGGACAAATGATATCTAGGACATGTATTTTGATCCATCATGGGTGAGACCCTGCATGGGTCAAGAGCTCGGTGTTTTGGATACATGAACTTGATTCATTAGGGACATTCATATGTGTCATTGATTCTATGTTAGAGGACTACCCTCTTGGAGTTGTTTGTATATTCATCTAAATCTAAGCGCTTAGTAATATAGCCATCTTGGGCTGTATTGATACTTTACTTGTGGGTTGCTCCCAGGGATAAGAGATTAGTATCTGGATGATGATTATAGATAAACAAAGGTCCAACGTGTAGATTTAATCAAGAAAGGTTGATAGTACAAATGTAGGACCTATTATTGATTATGGTAATACATAGAGGGGGATTTCAGTCATTTTACTTAATAGGTCAAAGACGAAGATGTAGTAATTTCCTTGGAGTTCAGCTCTAACTCTATAGTGGAATGAGTTAAGGTTAAAATGGTCAAAGCACAACCAGTGCCTAGCAAGTGTATTTTGGTCATTTTGCAAGCCAAGGGCAATTACGTCTTTTGGTCCCTCTTCTAGCCACTTTTCGTATTTAGCAGACTTTCTTTTTTAAGCACTAGCCTTTTATAGATATGTGGATAATGTGTATTTAGCATTTTAGGAAGGCATTAGGACAAGGAAACATTCTTAAGACAAGAATGTTTGTCCTAAGACATGCTTTGTCCTAAAGAAGCATTCCAGGCACACTCTGGTGTGTGGATGGCACGAGTTGGCATATGGAAGACTCAGGTAGGCATGTGGAGAGATCAAGAAGGCGTAGGAGTGTCTAGGTTCATTGAATCTAGCTTATGATGATATATTTTGAATTTGAAAGAAAATATCTACCATTATCTTAATTCAAAAGTATTGAAAATCTCATAAGATCTCCTGATAGCCTAGAACTCTTGGATCCTATCACTTATTCCCTTTCTCCCCCCCTCCACTCCCAACATCTATAAATACAATGGCCAAGCTAGTATACTACATGACTTTGTAAGCTATAGTGGACGGCTAGGCTAGTGCAAAAATTGGGAAAATTTTTTGATTTCTCCCACCAGAAATCAAGTGTCATTGCAAGGAATGTGGAAATAGGAGAGAATGCCATTTGACCATCGTGTGTGGAGCTCTCTAGCATTTTTCCAGAATTTTCCAGTGGCCAATACACTTACTTTCGTTGAGATCTTAAGCCAATCAAGCAGGTAAAATTCCTTCCTAGTTTAATTCATGCAAAACCATGCGACATACTTGCTATATGTGTGCTATTTTTCAATTCCTGTCAAATTTCAGCATAAGGATCTTTTAGTTTTGATGCGAACCAGCCATCCACATTCATTGCACCATTTGGATGAATTTTCCAGCAAAGATTCAAGTCAAGATTCTATTTTCAAGATTCAAGAACTTCAAGATTCTTCAAGAAGTTTCAAGAAGATTTGAAGATTTAGTAAAGATTTGATTTCTTTGTAATTCTATCATAGTTTTAGTTTTCAGTTTTAGTTTAATTTCCTATGGACGAATTTAGGTGTTCACACTAGGAGAGAGACTTTCTTGGGCTACAAGATTAGGTGTTCACACTAGAAATGAGCTTTTCTTGGGCTGCAAGTTTGCTTCCTTTTTAGTTACTATTCACGTCACTATTCACGTGAATAGTTAATAGGAGTCTTTTCTTGGTCTCCAAGTTTGTTTCCTTTGACCTAGTTACTATTCACATTTTTCCTACTTGGCTAGTTTAGGAGTCTTTTTCCAAGCAGGATACTTATTTGTTATTGCCTATATAAGGCACTTTTTGTGATAATAAAGTAAGACAATTCTGAAATTAAATTGTAAGATTATTCTCCTTGAGTTCTCCAAGAGACTCTTTCGAACTTATCAAGGGATTCCTTGTGGCGTTCAACCTTGACTTATCAAGCGGATTTTCATCCCCGTTTGTGGCATCTTCACCATACCAAGGTTCTTGCTTTGCTAAGCAACGGGTCGTGGTTTCCATCATATTCACTATACCAAGGTTCTTTTCTTGCTAGGCAAAAGGTCGCGGTTCCATCCATTCTTGAAAGGTCTTGGGTTTGTTTTACCAATCTTGGTGTTGGGTCTGGGCACATGTTGACCAGGTTCGTATCAGTTGGTATCAGAGCTTAGGTTTATCAGGCTTGCCTATCATTTTCTTGTTTTCTTGGTTAATTCCTTGAGTCTAGGTCTAGGTTTTAATTCCTTTCTTCGTTCTTGATTGTGTCTTGCTTCCAATTCGTTTTCTTGTTTGTGTCTTGATTCCGTTCTTGTTCTTTTAATTTAGTGTCTTGAGTCTTGTTTTTCGTTTCTTGCGTCTTGTCTGCAATTCCGTTTTCTTGCTTTCAATTTTGCTTCTTGTTTAGTTTTCAATTGGCCAAACCCTAGAATCTTGAATTAGGGTTTCTTGTCCTTCTAAATTCAAAGTCTTGGATAATTGCTCATTGTCTTTGTTTCTAAAAATCAAGAAAAGAACATCAAGAAAGAAAAGAAACTCCAAGAAAAGAAAAAAAAAAATTTCGGAGCTGAAAAAAAAAAAAAAAGGCAAAACAGTGAACAGTAAAAAACTTGTTTTTGTTGAATTAGCCTTCGTGGCCAAGCTTTTTTGAAGGGGAACGACGTTCTGAGCATAACCCACAAAAAAGCTGTGGGCACCACCCTCTTAGGGCCAAATTCCAACGTTTTCTATGAGTTTTGGGCATTTTTGTGTTTTAGAATAGGGTTTTTGCAACTTTCCTTATTTTTCTAGGTTTCCTTCGAGTTTTATTCAAGTTTATTTCTCTAACCTTGTTTCCAGAGTCTTAGAGGTCTAAAAAAAAAAATCATCAAATTTCGAAAAAAAAAAGTAATACGCTGCTTTAGTGCCTATCTTGGTACTCTTGATTAGTTCTAGGGAACTTGAATGAGAATACGAGAGGAAAAAAGGCAGAGTATGTGACATTATTAGAGGGTAAAAGCCAAATTAAATTCGAGTGAAACTCGTGAGGAAGTGTTGATTTCAATCATGGCTCATTATCAAGAGGATGACATCAATATAGAGGGTCAACAACCCGTAATTCTGAATTTACAGATGCAAACTTTGTTGGAAGAGATGAGACGGATGATGAGAGCTGAATTTGAACACATACATGAGAGGTTTGAACAAATATATAAGGTCAAGCCCAAGTCCAAACAATCCACCAATGCCACGACCTCCCAAGGTAAATCAGCTTCTACTACGACTCGATCTAGTGAGATTAGATGTTTTAAATGTCAAGGATGGGGACACATAGCAAGCCAATGCTTAAACAAGCAAGCATTGGTAGTCTTGGAGAGTGGTGGGATTGAGTCCAAAGACGAAATGCATTTTGATGACATACCCATACTAGGAGACACCACAGAGGTTGAAGAAGAGTTTGGGGCAGATTATGGAGAGTTGCTTGGACTAGTGACCCGACGACCCTTAAGCTTGCAAGCTGAAGAAGAGGAAGAAGTAGTGCAACATGAGAACATCTTTCATACTCGCTGCCACATGGAAGATAAGGTATGTAGTATTATTATTGATGGTGGTAGTTGTACTAATGTTGCTAGTGCTTCTATGGTTGAAAAGCTAGGGCTCAACACAGTTAAGCACCCACGTCCATACAAACTGCAGTGGCTGAATAATTGTGGTGAAGTAGGGGTTATAAAGCAGGTTGTTGTACCGTTTCGAATTGGAAAGTATAAAGATGAGGTATTGTGTGATGTGGTAACAATGCATGCTGGACATCTACTCTTAGGAAGACCGTGGCAATTTGATCGACGTGTGCAGCATGATGGCTTCACCAATAAGTGCACATTCATGTTCAATCAGCGGTCAATCACTCTAGTTTCCATAACACCAAAAAAAGTTTATGAGAGTGAACAAAAGAATTTGAGAGAACAAAAGAATTTGAGTGAGCAAAAGATTGAGAGTGAAAAGAAAAAAAGCAAGGTCGAATTAGGAAAGGTAGAGAGGAAAGAAAAGAATTCAACCAATGAGGTAAAAATAGAGGGAAAGCAAAGAAATTTTTATGCAAAAGCAAGTGAGGTTAAGAGAGCTTTGATTTCAAAAAGGCCAATGATTATACTTATGTACAAAGAGGCTCTTTTAAACACTAACCAACTTTACTCTGCATTGCATAGTGTTTCTTTCTTGTAGGATTTTGAGGAAGTGTTTCCTGCGGATGTACCACATGGTCTACCACCTAGGCTGGTCTTTGAACCTGGTGGATTTGAGGACAAATCCTTCTCAAGAGGGGGGGAATGATGCGAACCAGCCATCCACATTCATTGCACCATTTGGATGAATTTTCCAGCAAAGATTCAAGTCAAGATTCTATTTTCAAGATTCAAGAACTTCAAGATTCTTCAAGAAGTTTCAAGAAGATTTGAAGATTTAGTAAAGATTTGATTTCTTTGTAATTTTATCCTAGTTTTAGTTTTCAGTTTTAGTTTAATTTCGTATGGACGAATTTAGGTGTTCACACTAGGAGAGAGACTTTCTTGGGCTACAAGATTAGGTGTTCACACTAGAAAGGAGCTTTTCTTAGGCTGCAAAGTTTGCTTCCTTTTTAGTTACTATTCATGTCACTATTCACGTGAATAGTTAATAGGAGTCTTTTCTTGGTCTCCAAGTTTGTTTCCTTTGACCTAGTTACTATTCACGTTTTTCCTACTTGGGCTAGGGTGTAGGAGTCCTTTTCCAAGCAGGATACTTATTTGTTATTGCCTATATAAGGCACTTTTTGTGATAATAAAGTTAGACAATTTTGAAATTAAATTGTGAGATTATTCTCCTTGAGTTCTCCAAGAGACTCTTTCGAACTTATCAAGGGATTCCTTGTGGCGTTCAACCTTGACTTATCAAGCGGATTTCCATCCCCGTTTGTGGCGTCTTCACCATACCAAGGTTCTTGCTTTGCTAAGCAACGGGTCGCGGTTTCCATCATATTCACTATACCAAGGTTCTTGTCTTGCTAGGCAAAGGGTCGCGGTTCCATCCATTCTTGAAAGGTCTTGGGTTTGTTTTACCAATCTTGGTGTTGGGTCTGGGCACATGTTGACCAGGTTCGTATCAAGTTTGAGAATGCTAATATGTATTGTGATGCCATCTGTGAGATTATTAAGTGTAATCTAGCCATTAGCATAAACTAACACGGATGACACAACCGGATCACTGTGTTTGAAAAATATAGCCGTTTTATATCCGCTGAGAATATTTTCTATATATTTTCAAACATCCCCATTGCTCAAAACACCTCTTCCAACTACAAACAATTGTTTCAAAGCTTTCATATCATCAAAAACACATTGCTTACACAAATCATTGAGCTTTAACTTACAAATCATTGAGCATTCAAGAGCTTCATTTGTATTATCCAACTCGTAGAGGAGTTATTGCTTTGTATCTTTCATATATACACATTCTTGGTTCAGGGATATTATCGTGGATATTCTTGTCGGTATGTTTGGCAGTGCACTTCTTTGGCCACAGTTCCAACTTGATTTGCTACAGTTGTTGTGGGATCCTTTTGAGAATAAAGAATCACGATGACACAATTTTCTTAAGGGGGAGAGTGTATAACAACCCGGACCTAGCATATAACACATCATACTTAATTGCATATAAATTTGTGCCAGTTTAAGTATTATATGTATATATGTGTTTATTTTAGCATTTAAATTTATATAGAAGATTTATTTTTTTTCTACTTTTCTTATTTTCTTTAAAAGATCACTAACAATTATTAAATTCAAATAAAAATATTTTAACTATTATTTTGTCATTTTTATTTTACGAGATTGTTCATAATATCTAATAGACTTATTTTCATCATTTTAAAACGAGCCTTGAACCCAGGAAAAAAATTAAAGTATTTTATTTTGTGAATTTCGTATTTTTCCCTTAGTATACACTTATTTTTAGGCATACGCTCATAATTTTTGTTTGCATAACACATTGGGAAGGTGGGTAGAAAAATTATTTTATGTATCGTATGAATAGTAGAAAACTAGACTACTTACTTGGGCTTTTATAATTGTATTCATTTTGGGCTATATTTAACTAAACTATGCCATATTTTCTTAAATAAAACCAAGGCCTAACTATTATATATCTATCTATATACACATATATATGCTATATACATTATAAAAACAACAACAAAAATAGGGAGAAAGCCGAGAGCTTCAAGGGCAAAAAAGAAGGAAAAATTCTTATTCAATCCTCCATTGTATGATCTTCCAAGGCTTGCTCAAGTGCGTTCAAGCTTTCCTAGGCCTTCTACATAGCTTCTACAAGCCTTTTGGGTGAGGGATTTTGCATATACTTGCATATTCAATGTTTATGTCAAGTTTTGAAATTCCTAGATTTATTGTTATACGCTTATATAATGCTTGTATAAGGTATAATATAGTGTTTACTTGCTATGGAGACTTGTTTTGTGTAGTAGAATGGCTTAGTTTATGAATTATTGCTTAGGGTTTATTTGAGAAGATGATGAATAGTAATTTCTAGGGATTTTGGTTAATTTTTGTCATGAGCTTAAATCTATGCTATCTAATGATGTCATAGGTGCTAGTGAACCTAGGTTAGTGTTTAGAATAAATGAAACTTGATTAAACTTGTTAAATTGGCTTGGTTACAAAAGGGGCTTTACGTAGTTTGGTTATCTGGGTGTGTTTGAATGCCATAGTTAGTGTTTATTATGTGAGGTAGTGTCTAAAATGTAATAATAGTATTGATTTGAGGGGTGGTTTGGGTAGTTGTAGTTCAAAGTAACCTTAGGGCTTTCGGGGCTTTTGTGATTGACGTAGTTAAAAACGGGGTTTCATAGCTTTAAATGGTGTCATAAAGAGTCTTTAGAAAGATGGAATGATTGGATTGTGGTTTGCCTAAGTTTCGTTTTGTATGTACTTGTATTGGACTAAAGGGGTAGTTATAGAAAAAGGGAAATAATTGTTAGTAAATGCCTTATGATTGTTTAGTTAGGTATCTAAATGCAATTGGATAGCATGTGTATTCTATTAGTAAATTTTCATGAATTGAGTGGCTTGATTACCTTGTTAGAATATGAGAATATCTGGTTCATTTTGTTTTATTGCTTATATATTGTAACTATATGCGAGGGCAACCTACTTTGTTGTCTCTCGATTATGTGTTTATTGGATTATCTCATTTGTATTGCTACGTGATTATGTGTTACGTACTTAAGTGTCATATTATGTTCTTTGTGTTTAAGCATTTATATGCACGAGAACTAAGTGTTATGCGGGGCAAAATGCCTTGGGCTACCTCTTGAGCCCGCATGATGCAAACCAGCCATGAGCGTCCAAGTTCAATGAATCATTTATTTAGGCGAATTTTCCAGCAAAGATTCAAGTCAAGATTCTATCTTCAAGATTCAAGAACTTCAAGATTCTTCAAGAAGTTTCAAGAAGATTTGAAGATTTAGTCAAGATTTGATTTCTTTGTAATTCTATCATAGTTTTAGTTTTCAGTTTTAGCTTAATTCCCTATGGACGAATTTAAGTGTTCACACTAGGAAAGAGACTTTCTTGGGCTGCAAGATTAGGTGTTCACACTAGAAATGAGCTTTTCTTGGGCTGCAAGTTTGCTTCCTTTTTAGTTACTATTCACGTCACTATTCACGTGAATAGTAAATAGGTGTCTTTTCTTAGTCTTCAAGTTTGTTTCCTTTGACCTAGTTACTATTCACGTTTTTCCTACTTGGGCTAGGGTTTAGGAGTCCTTTTCCAAGCAGGATACTTATTTGTTATTGCCTATATAAGGCACTTTTTGTGATAATAAAGTTAGACAATTTTGAAATTAAATTGTGAGATTATTCTCCTTGAGTTCTCCAAGAGACTCTTTCGAACTTATCAAGGGATTCCTTGTGGCGTTCAACCTTGACTTATCAAGCGGATTTCCATCCCCGTTTGTGGCGTCTTCACCATACCAAGGTTCTTGCTTTGCTAAGCAACGGGTCGCGGTTTCCATCATATTCACTATACCAAGGTTCTTGTCTTGCTAGGCAAAGGGTCGCGGTTCCATCCATTCTTGAAAGGTCTTGGGTTTGTTTTACCAATCTTGGTGTTGGGTCTGGGCACATGTTGACCAGGTTCGTATCAGTTGGTAATCAGAGCTTAGGTTTATCAGGTTTGCCTATCTTTTTTCTTGTTTTCTTGGTCAATTCGTGTGTCTAGGTTTAGGTATTTAAATTCCTTTATTCGTTCTTGATTGAGTCTTGTTTCAATTCATTTTCTTGATTCCTTGTTCTTGCTAGTTTTTCAATTCTGTGTCTTTCTAGTTTTCAATTCCGTTCCTTGTTTTCAGTTGGCCAAATCCTAGAATCTTGAATTAGGGTTTCTTGTGCTTCTCATTGGTTTCGTTTCTGAAAAATTAAGAAAAGAAAAGAAGAAAGAAAAAAAAAAGTCAAGAAAATACAGAAAAACAGAAAAAAAAAATAGAGGCAGAAATTTATTTTCATTGAATTAGCCCTCAAGACTAAACTTTTCTAAAGGAAAACGGTGTTCTGAGAAGAACCCATAGTAAACTATGGGCACCACCCTCTTAGGGCCAAATTCCATCGTTTAGTATGAGTTCTGGGCATTTTTGTGTTTTCTATTAGATTTTTCTCAACTTTCCTTATTTTTCTAGGTTTCCTTCTTCGAGTTTTGGTCAATTTTCTTTCTCTAACCTTGTTTTCAGAGTCTTAGAGGTCTGAAAAAAAAATTCAGGTTCCGAAATTGATTATTACACTGCTTGGTATTCTTGGTAAGTTCTAGGGACTTGAAGGAGAATACGAGAGGAAAAAGGCAGAGCGTGTGAGAATATTAGAGGGTAAAAGCCAAATTGAGTTGAGTGAAACACGTGAGGGAGTGTTGATTTCAATCATGGGTCATAATCAAGAGGATGACATAAACGAAGAAGGTCAACAAGCCGCTGTTCCGAACTTACAGATGCATGCTTTTGTTGGGAGAGATGAGATGAATGATGAGGGCTGAATTTGATCAACTACATGAGAGGATGGCTAGGGTAGAACAGAGAACACCAAGGGTGCAGCCACCAGTTGCTCCAAACGCACCAAGGAGGAACAGGTTGCATCGAAGAGAAATTGAAGTTGTGGATGAATTTGAAGAAGAAGTGATAGATGAGGAACTTGGTCGGATGTCAATAGGCAGCAATGGAAGACATAGCCGAGATAGAGAAGCTAAGAAACGTGTTGATAACAATTTGGGAAGCATCAAGATGAAAATTCCTGCTTTCCAAGGAAGGAGTGATCCCGAAGCATATTTGGAGTGGGAAAAGAAGACAGAGTTGGTTTTTGATTGTCACAACTATTCCGAACTGAAAAAGGTAAAACTTGCCGCAATTGAATTTATTGATTATGCTATTGTATGGTGGGATCAATTGTGCATCAATAGGATGCGGAATGGAGATCATCCAATTGCAACTTGGGATGAGATGAAGAGGGTGATGAGGAGGCGATTTGTACCCAGTCATTACTACAGAGATTTATACCTCAAGCTGCAAGGTCTTCATCAAGGTAATAAAAGTGTTGATGAGTATTACAAAGATATGGAGATGGCTATGATTAGAGCCAATGTAGAGGAAGATCGGAAGGTGACAATGGCTAGATTTTTGAATGGGTTGAATCAAGAGATTGCTAACACCATCGAGTTGTATCATTATGTGGAATTAAAGGATTTGGTGCATATGGCAATTAATGTGGAGAAGCGACTCAAGAGGGGTGGTACACGACCAAGACAAGCACCACAATACCTGAGTGCATCTTTACCTTGGAGGACAAGTTACCCAAAGGATGAAGAAAATCCGTCTACTTCCAAGGCCAAGCCCAAGCTCAAACTATCCACTATTGTCATGACCTCTCAAGGTAATACAACCTCTACTATGACTCGATCTAGTGAGATTCAATGTTTTAAATGTCAGGGACAAGGTCACATAGCAAACCAATGCCCAAACAAGCGAGCAATGGTAGTTTTGGAAAGTGGGGAGAATGAATCTGAAGATGATACAAATTCTGATGACATGCCTATACTAGAGGACGTCACAGAGGGAGAAGAAGAGTTTGGGGTAGATTATGGAGAGATGCTTAGACTAGTGGCACGACGAGCTTTGAGCTTGCAAGCTAAAGAAAAGGAAGAAGTAGTACAACGTGAGAACATCTTTCATACTCGTTGCCACGTGAAAGATAAGATATGTAGTGTTATTATTGATGGTGGTAGTTGCACTAACGTTGCTAGTTCTTCCACGATTGAAAAGTTAGGACTCACAACAATTAAGCATCCATGTCCATACAAGCTGCAATGGTTGAACGATTGTGTGGAGGTAAGGGTTACAAAGCAGGTTGTTGTGCCTTTTCGGATTGAAAAATATGAAGATAAAGTATTGTGTGATGTGGCGCCTATGCATGCTGGACATATTCTCTTGGGAAGTCCATGGCAATTTGATCAACGTGTGCATCATGATGGCTTCACCAACAAGTACTCAATCATGCTCAATCAACGGACAATCACTCTAGTTCCAATGACACCAAAACAAGTCTATGAGGATCAAGTGAGGTTACAAAAATTGAGTGATCAAAATAACTTGAGTGATCAAAAGAATTTGAGTGAGCAAAAGATTGAGAATGAAAAGAACAAAAGCAAGGCCGAATCTGGAAAGGTAGTGAGGAGAGAAAAGAATTCGGCCAAGGAGGTAAAAACAGAGGGAAAACAAAGAAATTTCTATGCAAAAGCAAGTGAGGTTAAGAGAGCTTTGATTTTAAAAAGGCCAATGATTGTACTTATGTACAAAGAGGCTCTTTTAAACACTAACCAACTTGACTCTGCATTGCCTAGTGTTGTTGTTTCTTTCTTGCAGGATTTTGAGGAAGTGTTTCCTATGGATGTACCACATGGTCTACCACCTAGGCTAGTCTTTGAACCTGGTGGATTTGAGGACAAATCCTTCTCAAGAGAGGGGGAATGATGCAAACCAGCCATGAGCGTCCAAGTTCAATGAATCATTTATTTAGGCGAATTTTCCAGCAAAGATTCAAGTCAATATTCTATTTTCAAGATTCAAGAACTTCAAGATTCTTCAAGAAGTTTCAAGAAGATTTGAAGATTTAGTCAAGATTTGATTTCTTTGTAATTCTATCATAGTTTTAGTTTTAAGTTTTAGTTTAATTCCCTATGGACGAATTTAAGTGTTCACACTAGGAAAGAGACTTTCTTGGGCTGCAAGATTAGGTGTTCACACTAGAAAGGAGCTTTTCTTGGGCTGAAAGTTTGCTTCTTTTTTAGTTACTATTTACATCACTATTCACGTGAATAGTAAATAGGTGTCTTTTCTTAGTCTTCAAGTTTGTTTCCTTTGACCTTGTTACTATTCACGTTTTTCCTACTTGGGCTAGGGTTTAGGAGTCCTTTTCCAAGCAGGATACTTATTTGTTATTGCCTATATAAGGCACTTTTTGTGATAATAAAGTTAGACAATTCTGAAATTAAATTGTGAGATTATTCTCCTTGAGTTCTCCAAGAGACTCTTTCGAACTTATCAAGGGATTCCTTGTGGCGTTCAACCTTGACTTATCAAGCGGATTTCCATCCCCGTTTGTGGCGTCTTCACCATACCAAGGTTCTTGCTTTGCTAAGCAACGGGTCGCGGTTTCCATCATATTCACTATACCAAGGTTCTTGTCTTGCTAGGAAAAGGGTCGCGGTTCCATCCATTCTTGAAAGGTCTTGGGTTTGTTTTACCAATCTTGGTGTTGGGTCTGGGCACATGTTGACCAGGTTCGTATAACCGCATGAGCCGCCTCTAGTGTCTCATACATACCTTGCTATCTTATTCTTGTTTCTATCATTTTCGTGGTTGCGCAACCATTCAGCACGGATGTGGTGGCCACCTACTGGGTGGCATCGGGCTTGCCAGTGGATGTCCATCCACCATAGCTATTCCCTCTCTCACTAGGGATGCCGCCCTGGGAAAGCTGGGTTGTAAGATTAGCGGGGTGTTATTTTTGGAGTACCCCATTTGGTGTATAGGGATGCCTACTTATAGACTTCTTGTTATCGATATCATTATTATTATCTATTGAATTTGTGGCTTGTGGTTTATGGTTCATGGATCGGGGTTCATGGTTTCTGCTCGTGACTGACATTGTATCCCTTTTAAGTAACTCTCGCTTGGGCCCTAAGTCCTTGGAGAGTTACCTATGATTGCATTTTTTGCCTAAGTGTTGTTTAATTTGTGATACTAGCTGATTCTTTCGTGTTGATGTGGCATCTATGCGATTGTGTTGTTCATCCTCTATTGTTTGTATGTAGTTTGTTTCATAGAATAGTTTGCTAAAAGTCCTTAGTTGTTTATATATGTGGTTATTGTTTAATTCTAGTTCTCCAAATGTGTGCTAATCCTTATTATGTGAACAAGTGTTTTACTTTGCTAATTGTTCTTGGTTTATTTGCATTGCACGAAAATGTTTTCAAACTTCCCCAGATAACTGTTCCCTCTCTCACTAAGCAACATTGTTTGCTCACTCCCTCTTTATAACCATTTCAGGTTTGGTGCCTTCAGAGACTGAGGAGAAGAAAGTTCAAAAGTCTCATTGAGTGCATGACTTAGTTTCAGTTGGTTGCTTCTATGTAAATTTTGAGTATGATATGTATTCTTTTGAGGCCTGCATGCCTTTTTTATATTAGTTGGTTGTAATGAATGTAACTAAGAAAGGCTCACCTAGTGATAGTGGTCTGTAATAACTTCTAATGCTTTACTTGTTGCGTAGTTTTGGCTTGCATGCTCGTATGAGAATAAGTTAAGGTTGGTTGATAACTTAATACCTAAGAAAGTTAAATAGAGAATATTAGAGTGGTATGATAATCGAAGTTATAACTATAGTGTTTTATTAGCTAGAGAAAATGCATGCTTGTATGTTATTTTGTTAATAGAAGGTCTTGGATGGCCTTAGGGATTTGAAAAGTTATGTTAATGGAAGTTGTGTTATGTATGAATGTTGTGTACTATTGTTGTGGCAGTTTCTTGGATAGGCCTAGAAACAAGGAAAACTCTATCCATTTTCTCTCATTTTTCGTGATCTCGAGATTTCGATCGGGGCTCTGGTCTCATGAGGGATCGGGGTTTTATAGTATTTGTGACGCCCGAGAACTTAGCCGTACATCTTTTAACTGATGCATCCACTATCTGCGCATTTCTACTGTACTTTACTTGTTAGTTTATGTTATTACTATTCATTGCAATTTTCAACTGCTTATTTCCTTCGAATTAACATTTTTCTTAAATCATATTAATTGTTTTAGGAATGAAAAAAATGTGCGTTTGAGCTACATGCATTAGGAGCCTTCGTTTAGAAAATGATTTGTTGAAACTAATGAATAGTATTACGTAGTTAAACTTAATAATTTAATTAGCTAGCACATAATTGCACCCGAGGACTTGTTTTTAGCTAGCTAAACTTATTTTAGTAGTCAACTTATGCACCTCACTTAACACCTCACTAAGTATATACCCACATTTACACATAACAACTCATAACATAGCAAAAAAAAAAAAAAAAACCTGAAACAGCCCCCTCCCCCCCCCCCCAAACCCGACAGCAGCTCAAGAGAAAAAGAAAGATATTTGCTTCATCAAACCTTCAATCCAAGCCAAGCCAAGGTAGGTGCAAGTGGTTTAGGGTGTCTGCAAGTCTCCTACGAGTTCCTACGCACGATTGGTGAGGGATTTGCATGTTTATTTTGCATTATTGAAATGTTACAACTTTCTTGAATTTCTTGATTTGCTATTAAATGATCATGCAATGTTCAAATATGCTAATGTATGTTGTATACAAGTAGTAGAGACCTTATTTATGCTATTGTTTTGTAGTTTAAACGGTTGAATTCATTCGTTGATCGTATAACATGAATAGTGATGAATTTTCTAGGGTTTGAGGAAATGAACCTTTTGGCTTGATTCAATTATCCAAATAGATGTTTTAGGTGCTAATAAAGGTAGTGTAATGACCTCGTAAGGTTTAATAGGTCGTAACATAACAAAAGCATGAATTAGGTGACTAAAAAAAGGGGTTTTGGGGCTATCGCAAATCCGGGTAAAATTGGCCTTCACATTTGGTGTTCCTAGGCTATGTAGGTTCTAAATAAACTTTGCTAGCTTCCGTATGAGTCCCGGTTGAGGTACAAGTAGTACAAAGTCATAAGAGAAAAATTGGGACTTTTGTGCTAAACGCGGGTAAATAGGTAACCTCGAGGGTCCTAAGGGTGCCTAATGGGTTAATTAGAATCATGGAATAGGCCTCTTACTAATCTAGAACAATAACATGAGTTTGGAAGGAAAACGGTTCATGTTATAAAGGGGTTAAAGGGGGAAATCGGTTGTCTCACACTTCCATGGTCATGTAACTGTTCTTTACATGCTTAAATGTGTTTCTAAGGCATTCTTGAGCTTTTGGTAAGATTCTATGTGAAATGTGTAAATGTTCCTTTGTAACCGTTTTGTTGTTTATGCCATTGCTGGACAACCTACTTTGTTGTTCCTTCTATGTGCCATTGCTTTCATTATTGATATTGTATTGCCATTGATAATTGCATTGCATAGTGGTTGCATAACCATAGTGTCAGGGGTGGATGAGTTGAATATCGGTTAGGCGGCAACGAGCTTGCTAGTGGATATTCAATCTCCGTGCCTTAGTCCCTCACTCGCCTGGTCCGGAGATTGTCAGGGGGTGTTGGGTCATAGGTTCTCGGGGTACATCCGGGGTACATCCACTGAAGTGATTGGAGTTATGCCGGCACATTGATCGTGGTTCATGGTTCGCGATCGAAGACCAGAGAATTCTAGAGTGTTGGGGTGAAATGTATCGTGTCCTTTGATTTGTGTGGTCATTGGCTATTTCTATTGTCTTTTACTTGCTTGTATTGCTTAATTGCTTTTCCTGTTACATTGTACACCCCGGGTAGACTTTATCCCTTACTGGGCAATTGTGATTGCTCATACCTCGCTAACATGTTTCAGGAGACGCTGAGGTTGAACCCCAGCTTGATTTAATTGAGGGTAAAGAGCAAGAGGTCCAGACTGATCAGTTACCTTAGTTGTAGTGTCCTACTTGTTTGAGGTGGATTGTGGTGCTTGTTGTGCTGTTAAGACTTGCTTGTTGTTATGTTCTATTTTGGAGCTTGGAGCTCATGTATATATTGATTGGTTGTAAGTTGAATTTAAATGTTTGATAAGTATCCAGGACATGTAATAACTTATATTTCTGCTTTTAGCTACCTTGCATGCTTGGGTGTGAATGAACAGATGCAATAGTTGTCTTTAATTTCTAAGAATGTTTAAATGCTATCATGGAGTGGTATGATAAGCGGTTTTGTAAAAAAGTTATATTGTGAATGCATGCTTGTATGTATCTAAACTGTTTGAGATGCTAAAGGCTCGGATGGCCTTAAAGCTAGGTTTTTTAATTTGAATTGGAATCCCTACTATGTTGTGGTTTTTTTTGAATGCTTACAGGTTTTCAGAATGTTCACGGTACAGAGGAGACTATGTCCGTTTGTCGGGTCCAGGCTTAACCTTTTAGCGTGGGGTTGGGTCAGGGCGTGACATTTAGGTGGTATCAGAGCTATTAGAATGCATAAGCCGGGATAGGTTTCTCGGTCTGTGGGTAGAGGTCTATTATGTGATTGTGTGATTGAATGAAACAGTGACTTTTGATTGACTAAGTGAAAATTGAATGGGTAATAAACATGCTACCATGGAAATGGGAATGTGAAAGGTCTTTTAGGAGTTAATGATTGAATGTGAAAAGTTTTTTTTTTTTTTTTTTTGATAATTCAGTAAAATTTTATTCAAAGAAAAAAAAAACACAAAGTACAAGTACAACTAAGGAAAACCAAAAAAAGACAAAATACAAATCAATGAAAAAGAAAGAACAAAAAGACAAAAAAGCAAATGAATTACTAGTTAAAGAAATTCAGTAGCCCTCATCGCTCCAAAACATCACGATTGATAGATGTGTTCTTGAATTTTTTGCTGGTGAGGATTTTGGAGTTGACATCGCTCTGGATAGACTTAAAGATTTGCTCTTCAGTAAAGGCTTCTTCTTTGAAAATACGTCTATTTCTCTCGATCCAAATATGATAAACAGCAGCACAGAGAAAAGTTCTGAAAATCTGGACTTTGGAATCATAACTCCAAATATCAATAGAGCTAGAAATATCCAAAATTTTGGGAATAGTGAACAGTGAACAATCAATGGAAAGTGCCGACAATCCCTGTCTCCAGATTCTTCGAGTGAAGGAACATTCAAAAAATAAGTGCTCATTTGTTTCACAGCCCATGTAGCAAAAAACACAATTAGAATTATCTTGAATGCCCCAAGAAACAAGTCTGTACTTAGTTGTCAACTTATTCAAGATTGCAAGCCAAGTGATGAAACTATGTTTAGGGATGCAATTTTTAAACCAAATTAGCTTAAACCAATGAATCTTATCCTTTTTAACTCTAATGTTTTCCCAAGTCTTTTTGAAAGAGAACTTCCCATTAGAAACATGAGCCTAGTTGAAGGTATCATCATCATCATTAGGAGCTAAAATAACACCAGGGTGGAGATTTGCCAATGCAGGAGGGTGATGAGGCCAAATCCAATTATTGTTATAGATGATATCTGCAACTCTAGCATCAAAAGATGGATAGAAGGTGTCTATCCCATAAAGAGTACGAAAATTTCCTGAAAAATGCCAGTTATCATGCCAGAAAAAAGTAGAGCTACCATTACCAATACAGTGAGTAATGAAGGTTTTAGCCAAACATCTGAGTTGCAAGATTTTTCTCCAAGTCTAGCTGCAATCTTTGGGGATAGAGAGAGTCCAAATGCATTTGTCTTTGATGTGGTTAGTCCAAACCCAATTCGCCCAAAGAGAATAACGAGATGAATAAAATCTCCAGAAAAGCTTCAAAAGAGCAGTTTTGTTTGTTTCCTCAATTTTTCGAATACCAAGGCCACCCTCATCAAATAAACACAAACATTAGCCCAGGCAACCTTCGGGCCAACTCCACGCCACAAGAATGCACGAAATTTGCCTTCAATGACAGAAATAAGGCCTTTTGGAAGAAAAAGGGAGCTAGTTCAATGAGTATACATACCAGACAAAACAGACTTGATCAATTGAAGGCGACCCGCAAAAGAAAGCCAGCGAGTAGTCCAGTGATCAATTCTTTTCGAAATGAGAGGAACACCAAGGTATTTAACTGGAAAGGAACCCTCTTCAAAGCCAAGAATAGCAAAAAACAAGTTAATCTTCTCCTGAGAACAATTGCCATAGTAAATTTCACTCTTTTCAGGATTGCAAAACAATCCCGAACAATTGTGGAAATTAGCCAGAGTAGTAGAGATAGATCTAATAGTATGCTCATCAGCTTTACAAAAAATAAGGAGATCATCCGCAAAACAGAGATGGTTGAGCTTAAGTTCTGCACATTTGGGGTGAAACTGAAATCCAGTGGAGGAGTGAAGCTTGTTCAACATACCAGTCAAAATTTCCATAGCAATGACAAAGAGATAGGGAGAAAGAGGATCACCTTGGCGAACACCTTTAGATCCAGGAAAATAACCTTCAAGACTTCCATTAATGGCAACAGAAAATCTTGTGGTACAAATACATTCCATAATCCAGCCAACAAACATATCAGGAAACCCAAATGCACGAAGAGCTTGATAGATGAAATCCCAGTGGACAGAATCAAAAGCTTTCATAAGATCCACCTTCATAGTGCATCTTGGAGAAAGGCCACCCCTGGAATAATTTCTAACAAGATCTTGAGCAATAAGAATATTATCCAGCATCATTCTATTCTCAATAAAAGCAGATTGATTATGAGAGATAATATGAGGAAGACAACCCTTAAGTCGATTCACAATGATCTTAGAGATGCATTTATAAATCGTATTACAACAAGAAATAGGCCTAAAGTCCTTAACCAATGAGGGAGAGCCAATTTTGGGAACAAGTGCAATAATGGTTGAATTGATCTCCTTCAAAAGAGAAGTAGAATGAAAGAAAGAGAGAACAACTTCCGTAACATCATTTCCCACAATATGCCAAGCAATCTTGTAGAAATGAGCAGTAAAGCCATCAGGTCCAGGACTTTTACTGCCATTGAGAGAAAACATCACCTTTTTAATTTCATCGGCAGTCACAGGAGCAATCATTTGATGGCGATTCTCCATAGGGACAGTTTGATGCACAAAAGGAAGAATATCTTCCATAAGAACAGGCCTGTGTCTAGGTGAATTAGGACCAAGAAGATTAGAAAAGAAATCCACAATCTCAGTACGCACCTCATCCTCATTCATGGTAGAACTACCATCAGAACGAGAAAGTTTAGTGATAGAATTGCGAGAATGTCTGCCTCTGATCACCTTATGAAAGTAAGCCGAATTAGAGTCTCCATATTTAAGCCATTGGATCCTGGATTTCTGCTTGAGAATATCCTCTTGAGCAATGGAAAGGGATTTCACTTCCTTGAGAAGAGATTTCTCCTGAGCAATAATATTGTCATTCCCATGACCATAAAGTAAAAAGATGCTGGAGATGAGAGATTTTATCCTGAAGAGACCGAATTCTGGTATTAGCATTGTGAAAAAAATTAGCATTGAAATCCTTGAGAGCTTTCTTCAGGACTTTTTGTTTTTGGACAAGCCGGTACATAGGTGAACCTGAGACATAAAAATTCCAGTTCTTTTCCACAACATCAAAGAAAAGCTCATGAGAAGTCCAAGCATTAAAGAATTTAAAAGGCTTCGGTCTGGAAGATCGTGGAAGGGAAGTGTACATAATAAGTGGACAGTGATCAGAGATACCAGGCGTTTCAACATGGAGAGATGAATGTGGATAAATGTCAAGCCATTTAGCATTGACAAAGGCTCTGTCAAGCTTACTGGCTTTGAAATGCCTACCAAAACTTTTGTTAGACCAAGTGAAGTGCGGTCCAATGCTAGGATGCTCAATGAGATCAGCCTAAGAAGTGCAATTAATGAAATCCTCAGAGCTCTTTGAAATGTACTTTGTAGAACGGTCTGCTTGGGAAAGGACTTCATTAAAGTCACCAATAATACACCAAGGTCGAGATGCACTAGTAGAGCTCCATTGAACAAGCTTAGACCAAAGGGCTTTCCTGTCAGAAGAAATACTTTCACCATAGACAAAAGTGAGAAAAGTAAATGAGCTATCCGTCAAAGATTTGACAAGGCAATGGATAGCTTGGTCAGTTGAATCAATTTCTGTGACGTCAAAGCGATCAGATTTCCACAAAATCCAAATACGACCAGAAGAGCTAGCATGATAGTTGTGCAGAAACCCAAAACCATCAAACTTACGAGAAATGATATCATTTTCATTTCCCTCTCTAATTTTAGTTTCAACAATGCTAAAAATATCAATAGAGAATTTATTTACAAGCTGAAGAACTGTTTTTTGTTTTTGGGAGCTATTAAACCCCCTGATGTTCCAAGATGAAAAAATCATTGGTGGGTTAAGGGAGTTGACCAGGTTGGAGACCTCGTTTGGTCAGGGGGTTTATCATCATTAATCGAAATATCCACATTTTGCTCATTATGCTCAATATTATGATCAATTTCACCTGGTTCAAGATCTTCTCCCAAGTTGAGAGCTTCAAATTTATTGTTAGAAACCACAACATCACCTGGAGCTGGAACAACTCTAATCCTCCTTGGAGAAACAACTCCATCATGGACAGGAATGGCATCATCTGACTTAGAAAAAGAATCCCTTCCTGAAGAAAAGACAGAGGCCTTTCCCTTGGAAGGCGAACTTTTCCCAGAGCTTCCAGGACTGATCGGCTTCACTCCTGATCGGGAAGTGGATAAACCCAAATTTGTTTGTTGAACAGTAGTGCAAGTGCCATCCTGAGTCTTCTCAAGAGAATTAGATTGGGGAACGATTGCTGGAAGAGAAGATTTCCTCCCAACATCAATCCATCCATTAGAACTAGATGGTTGTTGTTGTGCCTTTTGGTCAATATGAGTAGAAGGGCAGTTTGGCGCCAGGTGACCTATGAGGAGACAATTAGTGCATTTTCTGGGCTTCCAAGCATATTCAACTGAGACATCAACCCATTCTCCTTTTTGGTTTTGAACATCCACCATCTCTAGAAGTTCATTTTCCAGATTAACTTCCACACACACCTTAGCAAAACCAATATGTGAACGAGTGGCAGTGAGAGGGTCCACTTGGAGAGGAGTACCCAAAGTGCTGGCAACACGACTTAATCCTTCAATGGACCAAAGACTGAAAGGAACGTTGCGCAGTTTAATCCACATAGGAATTTTATCACATTTGAATTCAACCTTCTGTGTGTTAGGATCCCATTTTCTTAGAAGAAGAGGACGATCATTAACATGCCATAATTGTTCAAGGATTATTGGAATGACTTCCTGATTTTCAAAAGTGAAAATGTATAGATCGTTGTCTGTTGAGCGAACTTGGACAGAGCCAAACTTTTTCCATTTGTTGTTGATGAAATTTCTAATGAGAAAGAAAGGTGGAGGTTTCTCAAGAAACTGTCCAAGAAGACAGCATTCCCAATAAGAATTTCCAACATCATGAACATCTTGAGGAGCTGAGCACGCCGGCTTTCCATTTCTGATTGTTGGTTCAAAGTACTTCAATTTGTAGGATTCAACAACAGAGCCCATGAACATTTCTTGCCAATTGTTAGTCGTTGTCCATGCTTTAGGTTAAGGTTGATGCTTAGGTCCCTTTCTTGGACGGGCATTTTGTTTCGGTTGAAGGTTAGAACTAGGCTGTTTAAAGTTGTTCGATGGTGCATTGGTGTTTGCAGTTTGAGTGGTGTTTGCAATTTGAGTGGTGTTTGCATTTTGAGTTGTGTTTGCATTTTGAGTTGTGTTTGCATTTCGGTTGAAACTTTGTTGTTGAGGAGAGGAAGCTAATTGTTGACTATGATTGCTGATAGGAGCTTTCAAGTTCGCATTCTGGAGAGAGGGGAATTGAGCAGTGTAGGCATGCTGTTCAGATGAAAAGTTAATTTCACTTTTATTACTATTGTCTCCACGCTGATCCAAAATCTTGTCAGAATTATTCTGAGACTGGACATCCACATGATTTGCTGGGGCTTGGTCAAAAGCAGAAATGGTATGAGCTATTAAACCCATGTGCGGATGACTCACTTGATTAAGAGCTTGATTTGAAAAATTGTCAAAATGAGCACCAGAAGCTCCATGTGGAGCTGGTCCACGTGGGTCCAAAGCATGATTTTGCACATGGGAAGGTTGCTGAAAATTGAACGTTGGAAGCATACTCATGTGCTAAAGACCCACTTGATTAAAAGCTTGATTTGAGAAATTATCAAAAGGAGCAGCTGCAGCCCCATGTGGAGATGGGCCTCGTGGATTGGAGTAGGAATTGTTTAGTCCAACGGCATTAAAGAAATGCCCCATGTGCTGATGTTGTTGACCACCAAAAGTTGAATGGCCCGCATGCATTATATTTGGTATCTCATTCAAATTATGCTGAATCATTGCATGTTGTGACCCCACGTTTTTTAGATTATTAAAATCAATTGCAGCCTGCAGATTTTGACCATGAGGATTGCCAATATTCTCTAGGCCCGCGTGAGAGTTGTTGGAAACAAGATGTTGACCAACGATCAAATTGTTTGTACCATGGCCCATGTGTAGCTGTTCCATACCATTATTCTGATTGCCAAAATAATTCGGACCCACAAATCCATGGCCCACCATAACGCTGGAGTTAAGTGGCAATGAAGTTGTACCAATGGCTTGCGAAGTAGTACCCATGGTTGGAGAAGAAGACTGAGCAATATCTTTGCTTATACCGTGTGCATCAAGGATAGCAGGGGCAACGTGAAATCCCCTATGATCTGACGAGGACAATTCTTCAAGCTCATTAACCATATCAATTGACCGATTCTTTAACTGAATATTCCTATAGGTTTCCTCAAGCACTTTACTTGAGTTGAATGATTCTTCTTCTTCAAAGGCTGCAGCTGAAGATGAATCATCAGAATTTTCTGAAACATTAGTAGACTTGGTTTTGGCCTTAAGCCTATCACTAGCACGTGTTGGATTCTTCTTCTTACCACCTGCCATGGTAAAAAGAAAATGAAATGGCTGAGGGACGGGTTTGGAAAAGTGTTTAGGTTGCAAAGGTTGCGCTTGAAACAAAATGGTGAATGGTGGTGATTGGTGGTGGTGCTGATTGGAGGTGGTGGTGTCTGCTGTCTAGAGAGAAGGGAGAGAGTTTTCTCTCTCTTCCATTATTTTTTTGTTTTTAATTGAATGTGAAAAGTTTAGAATGTAAAGTATGATTAAATGACTTATATGTATCTTTTGTATATAAAATACTCTTATGATCTTATATATGACTTTATGTGAATTAAATTGAACTTCTTCTTATGTGCTTTACTTGTAAACTATATATATACCTGTCATAACACTTTGCATTCTAGCTACTCGAGATGAGGCCTCGTCGTCAAAATAGAAATCAGAATGTTGAGGAAGAAGAGGTTGACCAGCAAACACTTAATGCACAGTTGACTGCTGCTATCGGGCAAATTGCTCAAGTACTTCAGAGGCAGGGAGGTAATATCCAGTGGGTAATCTAGTTCAAGGCCAAGCAGGGGCAGAGGGCGATGGAGGTAACTACCTAGAGAAATTCTTACACCGTGGGCCATCTAGTTTCTTCGGGGAGCCCGATGATATGCAGGCTGAATAGTGGTTGAACAAGGTAGAGAAGATTCTTATAGGCCTCGAGTATACAGATGCGAGGAGAGTTGCGTGTGCTAAATTTCTACTTGAAGGAGATGTAGAGCAGTGGTGGCACACCGTGAAGTCTAGATAGGAGGTAGAAGCAGTACCAAGGACTTGGGATAAGTTTGTTAGAGAATTCCGAGAGAAATATATTACAGAAACAGCCATTGAAACACATGAGTAGGAGTTCATTAATCTGAAATAGGGTAACATGACTGTTGACTAGTATGATGCTGCTTTTACTTGTCTGTCCCGTTATGTGCCAACATTAGTTCAGCCAGAGAGCAAGAGAATCCAGAAGTTTGTTATGGGGTTGAGGCCTGATATTTCATTGAATCTGTCCACTAAAGACTGTCCTTCCTATGCTGCAGCTGTCAAGATAGCTGCCAGGTATGAGAAACGCAAAATAGACCTATTTGGAGAACCGAGCCAGCCGAGTAAACGGATACACCAGACTCAGAGTCAGGGATTTCAGAGACAGGCTGTTTCAGTTGGTCAGAGTCAGTAGCCGAGACAGACTTAGAGTTACACCGGGCCTACTCAAACTCAGGCACGACCAGTTCAGAGTCAGAATCAAGGGCAGTCTCGTCCAGCTGTAGCACGATCTCAGCAGGGTAGTTCAGCTACCTCTTCTTACAGAGCTCCTTCGAGAGGCACTATTGCAAGATGTCACCAGCAGTGCAGCTTCTGTCAACGTCAGGGCCATACTGAGGAGAACTGCTGGAGGAAATTGAACAGGTGTATAGGTTGCGAGAGTGACCAGTATAGGGTTAAGAACTGTTTGAAATTCAAGAACACCAGAGGTCAGACATCTAGTTAGAGTTCTCAGACCAAAGCTCCAACTACAGCACCAACGCCACGGGTGCAGGCCCGAGTATTTGCTTTAGATGCAGAGGAAATTCCTAATACGACAGCCGTGGTTGAAGGTATTTTTCTTTTCAATAATAAATCAGTTACAACTTTAATTGATTCCGGGGCTACGCACTCATTTATCACACTTATGTGCACTCAATCTTCTGCATTGAAAATTGATAAGTTGCCTTATAAGATTGAGGTAGGTTCACCTGTGGGCATTAAAATTGCCATTGAATCTGTGTGTAAAGCCTATGAATTGTGTATTAGGGGTCGAGTCT
This sequence comes from Ehretia macrophylla, assembly GCA_037974665.1. Classification (NCBI taxonomy): domain Eukaryota; kingdom Viridiplantae; phylum Streptophyta; class Magnoliopsida; order Boraginales; family Ehretiaceae; genus Ehretia; species Ehretia macrophylla. The sequence goes on from CM075766.1 coordinate 4,398,773, forward strand.
TTCCTGTTGATCTGATTATCTTGCCTTTTAAGGACTTTGAAATAATTCTGGGTATGGACTGGTTGAGTAAATATTATGCTTATCTAGATTGTAGAAGAAAAATTGTGAAGCTAGAAATGCCTAATCAACCCGTAATTGAGATTGTCGGTAATCGTAAGTCTACGGGTGCTCGTACAATTTCTTCTATTAAGGCGACTAAAATGCTAAATAAAGGTTGTGATGCTTATTTGGCCTATTTGACTAATCAACCTTCGGATAAGTTAAAACTAAATGATGTGCCTATTGTGAGTGAGTTCCCGGGGGTTTTCCCTAAAGAGTTACCCGGGTTGCCACTAGATAGAGAGATACAGTTTGTTATTGATCTATTGCCAGGGACTACACTTATCTCTAGAACTCCGTATAGAATGGCTCCACCCGAATTGCAGGAATTGAAAGTACAATTGCAGGGCTTGCTTGAGAAGGGATTCATTCAGCCGAGTTCTTCACCTTGGGGTGCACCAGTTCTATTTGTTAAGAAGAATGACGAATCTCTTCACCTATGTATCGATTATCGAGGTCTCAATCAGGTGACTGTCAAAAACAAATATCCTTTGCCTTTAATTGAAGAGTTATTTGATCAGTTGCAAGGCGCTAGGGTATTTTCTAAATTCGATTTGAGGCAGGGTTATTATCAGTTGAGGATTAAGAAAGATGATGTTCCTAAAACTGCTTTCAGAACTCGCTATGGTCATTAAGAGTTTGTTGTTCTGCCGTTTGGTTTGACTAATGCTCCCGCCGCATTCATGGATTTAATGCAGAGAGTATTCCGTCCTTATTTGGACCAATTTGTGGTTATCTTTATTAATGATATTCTTGTATATTCTAAATCTGAGGCAGAGCATGAACAGCATCTCAGGATTGTATTGTAGACTCTTCAAGAGCATCAATTATTTGCAAAGTTCAGCAAATGTGAATTCTAGTTAAAGCAAGTTGCTTTTCTTGGTCATATTATCTCGCAGGATGGTATTTCTGTTGATCCAGCGAAGATTGAGGTTGTATTAACTTGGAAGCGGCCTGAAACTATTACAGAGATCCGTAGTTTTCTTGGCTTAGCAGGGTTTTATCGAAGATTTATCAGGGATTTCTCTAAAAATTGCTAGGTCTTTGACTCAGCTTACTCAGAAGAAAATTGTATTTGACTGGAATGATAAGTGTGAGGCTAGTTTCTAGGAATTGAAGAAGAGGTTAACCACAACTCCTATTCTTGCTTTGCCAGAGGGTTATGATAATTTGGTAATCTATAGCGATGCTTCTAAGGAGGGTCTAGGCTGTGTATTGATGTAGAATGGAAAGGTTATTACATATGCCTCAAGGAAACTGAAACCTTATGAACTTAACTATCCGACGCACGATCTTGAGCTCGTGGCTATTATTCTTGCATTAAAGAAATGGCGTCATTATCTTTGGGGCAACAAATTTGAAATCTTTATAGATCACAAGAGCTTTAAATATCTGTTTTCAAAGAAAGAGTTGAACATGAGGCAGAGTCGTTGGCTGGAATTACTTGAGGACTACAACTGCACTATTAATTATTTTCCAGGTAAGGCCAATATTGTTGCTGATGCTTTGAGCCCAAAGGCTACCGTGGCTAGTTTGATTGTCAAGAATTAGGAGTTCATGGAAGAATTATGCCTATAGAAGCCCAAAACTTCAAATTCTGGTATTCAATTTTGCAATTTTGCAGATTCAATCTCTATTATTATCCAGAATTAAAGATGCTCAACAGACTGATCTTCAATTGTTGGAAATCTTAGAGAAGTCTAAAGGGGGAGAGTCGGATTTCAAACTGCATGATGATGGCATTCTTAAATTCAAAGGTAGAATCTATATTCCGAGTGATCCAGCCTTGAATAAAGATATACTTGCTGAGGCATACTGTTCTAGATATACTATCCATCTAGGCAGTACTAAGATGTACAGAGATCTGAAACAGAACTTCTGGTAGAACAACATGAAGAGAGAGATTGCTGACTATGTTGCTAGATGCCTTACATGTCAGAAAGTCAAAGTGGAGCATCAGAGACCTGCAAGGTTATTACAGCCTTTAGCTATACCTGAATGGAAGTGGGATCACATTATTATGGATTTCGTCTCAGACTTGCCGAGGTCTTCGAAGGGTAATGACTCAATTTGGGTTGTTGTTGATAGATTGACCAAGACTTCCCATTTTATTGCTAAAAAGAAGACTGATTCTCTTGATAAGTTAGCAGAGCTATATGTTGAGAATATTATCAGACTTCATGGGATTTCAAAGAGTATTGTGTCAGACAGAGATCCCAGGTTCACATCTCAGTTCTGGCAAAAGATTCAGAAAGCTTTGGGCACCACTTTGAGCTTCAGTACTGCTTATCACCCTCAAACGGATGGTCAATCTGAGAGAACTATCTTAATCCTTGAGGATATGTTGCGAGCTTGTATTCTGGACTTCGGTAAGAGTTGGGAGAAATATTTTCCACTCACAGAGTTTGCCTATAACAATAGTTATCAAGCTACTATTGGTATGGCACCATATGAGGCACTTTATGGGTATAAATGTAGGTCTCCTCTCTATTGGGATGAGGTTGGTGAGATGAAGACAGTCGATCCTACTCTTTTACCTGAGATGAACAGAATGATTGATCATGTGCAGCTTATCAAAAAAAGGATGCTTGCATCTCAAAGTCGGCTGAAAAGTTACGCTGATAGGCATCGCCGAGATTTAGAGTTTGCCTTGGGTGATCGGGTATTCCTAAAAATCTCTCATCGAAAAGGTTTGATTCAGCATGGTAAAGGAGGTAAACTCAGCCCGAGATATGTTGGACCGTTTGAAATCACTGAAAGAGTTGATGTATTGGCATACAGACTAGCTTTACCTCCTAGCTTGGACAAAATTCATGATGTCTTCCATGTGTCTATGCTTCGGAAGTATGAACCAGATCCTTCTTATGTTCTTGAACTAGAACCGCTAGAGATCAGTGAGACTTTGACTTATACAGAGAAAACTTTTCGGGTTGTAGACCAGAAGGTTCAGGAGCTAAGAACTAAAAGCATTCCGATGGTTAAGATTCTATGGGATCATCACGGGTTAGAGGATGCCACATGGGAGAGAGAGGATCAGATGAGAGATCGCTATCTAGAGTTATTTGCTGAATCATGTAAGAATTGCGTGGGTGCAATTAGTTTAAGGGGGACAGGGTGTGACGCCCGAGAACTTAGCCGTACATTTTTTAACTGTTGCATCCACTATCTGCGCATTTCTACTGTACTTTACTTGTTAGTTTATGTGATTACTATTCATTACAATTTTCAACTGTTTATTTTCTTCGAATTAGCATTTTTCTTAAATCATATTAATTATTTTAGGAATGAAAAAAATATGTGTTTGAGCTAAATGCATTAGGAGCCTTCGTTTAGAAAATGATTTGTTGAAACTAATGAATATTGCTACATAGTTAAACCTCATAATTTAATTAGCTAGCACATAATTGCACCCTAGGACTTGTTTTTAGCTAGCTAAACTTATTTTAGTAGTCAACTTATGCACCTCACTTAACACCTCACTAAGTATATACCCACATTTACACATAACAACTCATAACATAGCACAAAAAAAAAAAAAGCTGAAACAGTCCCCTCCCAAACCCGACAGCAGCTCAAAAGAAAAAGAAAGATTTTTTGCTTCATCAAACCTTCAATCCAAGCCAAGCCAAGCTAGGTGCAAGTAGTTTAGGGTGTCTGCTAGTCTCCTACGAGTTCCTACGCACGATTGGTAAGGGATTTGCATGTTTATTTTGCATTATTGAAATGTTACAACTTTCTTGAATTTCTTGATTTTCTATTAAATGATCATGCAATGTTCAAATATGCTAATGTATGTTGTATACAAGTAGTAGAGACCTTATTTATGCTATTGTTTCGTGGTTTAAACGGTTGAATTCATTCTTTGACCGTATGACATGAATAGTGACAAATTTTCTAGGGTTTGAGGAAATGAACCTTTTGGCTTGATTCAATTATCCAAATAGATGCTTTAGGTGCTAATGAAGGTAGTGTAATGACCCCGTAAGGTTTAATAGCTCGTAACATAACAAAAGCATGAATTAGGTGACTTTTTAAAATGGGTTTCGGGGCTATCGCGAATCTAGGTAAAATTGGCCTTCACATTTGGTATTCCTAGACTAAGTAGGTTCTAAATAAGCTTTGCTAGCTTCCGTATGAGTCCCGGTTGAGGTACGTGTAGTACAAAGTCATAAGAGGGAAATTGGGGCTTTTGTGCTAAACGTGGGTAAATGGGTAACCTCACGGGTCCTAAGGGTGCCTAATGGGTTAATTAGAATCATGGAATAGGCCTCTTACTAATCTAGAACAATAACATGAGTTTGGAAGAAAAATGGTTCGTGTTATAAAGGGGTTAAAGGGGGAAATCGGTTGTCTCACACTTCCATGGTCACGTAACTGTTCTTTAAGTGCTTAAATGTGTTTCTAAGGCATTCTTGAGCTTTTGGTAAGATTCTATGTGAAATGTGTAAATGTTCCTTTGTAACCGTTTAGTTGTTTATGCCATTGTTGGACAACTTACTTTGTTGTTCCTCCTATGTGTCATTCATTTCATTATTGATATTGTATTGCCAATGATAAGTGCATTGCATAGTGGTTGCGCAACCATAGTGTCAGGGGCGGATGAGTTGAATATCAGCTGGGCAGCAGCAGGCTTGCTAGTGGATATTCAATCTTCGTACCCTAGTCCCTCACTCGCCTGGTCTGGAGATTGCTAGGGGGTGTTGGGTTGTAGCTTCTCGGGGTACATCCGGGGTACACCCACTGGAGTGATTGGAGTTATGCCAGCACATTGATCGTGGTTCGTGGTTCGTGATCGAAGACAAGAGAATTCTAAAGTGTTGGGGTTAAGTGTATCGTATCCTTTAATTTGTGTGGTTATTGGCTATTTCTATTGTCTTTTACTCACTTGTATTGCTTAATTGCTTTACCTGTTGCATTGCACGCCTCGGGTAGACTTTATCCCTCACTGGGCAATTGTGGTTATTCATACCTCGCTAACATGTTTCAGGAGACGCTGAGGTTGAACCCCAGCTTGATTTAATTGAGGGTGAAGAGCTGGAGGTCCAGAATGATTAGTTACCTTAGTTGTAGTGTCCTACTTGCTTGAGGTAGATTGTGGTGCTTGTTGTGCTGTTAAGACTTTCTTGTTGTTATGTTCTATTTTGGAGCTTGGAGCTCATGTATATATTGATTGGTTGTAAGTTGAATTTAAATGTTTGATAAGTATCCATGACATGTAATAACTTATATTTCTGCTTTTAGCTACCTTGCATGCTTGGGTGTGAATGAACGGATGCAATGGTTGTCTTTAATTTTTTAAGAATGTTTAAATGCTATCATGGAGTGGTATGATAAGCGGTTTTGTAAATAAGTTATATTGTGAATGCATGCTTGTATGTATCTAAACTGTTTGAGATGCTAAAGGCTCGGATGACCTTAAAGCTAGGTTTTTTAATTTGAATTGGAATCCCTGCTATGTTGTGGTTGTTTTTGAATGCTTACAGGTTTTCAAAATGCCCGCGGTATAGAGGAGACTCTGTCCGTTTGTCGGGTCCAGGCTTAACCTTTTAGCGTGGGGTTGGGTTGGGGTTGGGTTGGGGCGTGACAATATTGCTCTTTAGATCTTAGATTGTGAGAATCATAGAAGATAAGAGAGTATTGTAAAATCCTTTGTGGATTCAAAGGAGGAGAGGTCATAGGTTTGAGTTGCACCTAGTTGCAAAGAAGCTTGGTTGCTCTTGTGGTTTCAAGAGTGGAATTGTATTGTTGGTTTGTGCTTCGCCAACTTGTGAAGGTGCACTACTAGTATAGCCAGTGGAAATCCTAAGGGGATGAGACCGTATATGGTGGAATAAATTAGTGAACCACTCTAAAATCGACGGCTTCATCTCTTTCTTTCTTCTCTCCTTATCTCTTTATATTTGTGCATATATTGTGTTTGATAAATTGCTTTAAAGAATCAGCTAGTTGCAATCATATCCGAAAAAGTAGTAGCATTGCCCCTTTATCCTAATTCACCCCTTTTCTTAGGATAATTTGGCCTAACAAGTGGTATCAGAGCTAGGACTCTACATATAGTCTAACTACTAGTAGAGAAAAGATCATGGCAAATGCTACTATGTGTCCTCTTATGGAAGGATATTCAATTGATAGACCTCAACTTTTTGTAGGTACAAATTTTATGTGTTGGAAGAATAATATGCAAGCATATATTCAATCTGTGGACTACACATTGTGGACAATTTTGTTGAGCATGGGCCATATGAAGTTGAAGATGAGTCAACCGAGCAAAACATTGCCAAGCTAACCAAAAATGCCTAAGCCATACATCTCCTCTATTGTGCATTAAATGAAGAAGAGTTTAGCCAAATCTATGAATGCACATCCACTCATGAGATATGGAAACTCCTTGAAGAACTATATCGAGAGAAAGAAGGAGATGATAGAGGAGAAGAAAAAGAAGAAGAAAATGTTGCATGCTTTGTTGCATTGGATGAAGAGGTAAGTCTATCTTATGAATCAAATTGTTCCTCATGTAGTAACAATGATCTTAGAATGGATAAATTGGAATAAGTCATTTCTAATGTAAATAATGAATTAATGTATGCTATGTCTAGAAATGAGAGCCTTCTTAAAAAATTGGAATGTGTCATACCTGATTTAAAAGAGCTTCAAAAGAAGAATGTTCTTGTTATTAAAGCCTACTATGAGTTTGAAATGGAAAATACTTCCTTGTTTGACATAGTGTTAAAACATGAGATTTATTATTTGAAGAAGAAATATGATAAATTAAATGGAAAAATCATTAAATATTGCAAAGAAAAAGAAAAATGGGATATTATGCATGATTCACAATACATGGTATGCAAATCAAATGTGATAGGACATAACCCATGTATCATTCAAAAGATGTTGAAAAGATGCTTTATCAAAAATTCAAATGAGTCATTTATCTCTAAAGTGGATCAACATGTTTGTACGTATTGTGATAAAGTAAAACAATTTGTTTTATGTCCTCATTATATGAAATTGTTTGATAAATGATCAAGAATTCCATGGTGGCTAAAACACAAGTGGATAGTTAAAGGCATTACAAATGATATTAACCCCCAAGGACCCAATTAAAGTTGGGTACCTAAATCTTGCCATGCTTTGTTATAGGGATGTCAAAGTAACACCAAAGAAGTTGGTGATGCAACTCATGTGAACGGCAAAATCATTAAAATAGGGAAGCATGGGTAACATTTAGAATATTTATATTATATGCTTTTTATGGAATGAATTCTTTTTGTAATTTGTAATTTGATCCAAAGGTGTCTCAATTATGTGCTTAAGTACTTGATTAGTCTATGTGTGAAGTGGTATATGTACTGTTATGTCTTCTAGAAATTATATACCTCATTTGTACATCATTATCTTGACAATGTGGATACTTATAACGTGATTTGTACAAATAAATGAATCTTACGTGAGGTTGTTTTTCATTAAAAGACAAAAGTAAAATTAGTACAACTATGAGATGAATAGTTGAAATGCATGATATCACATGATGTCTTGAAAGAAAAAGTAGATTGTCTTAACATGACGGTGATATCTTCAAGAAGAAAATGATGTTGTTATATAATTGAAATGTTGAAAGTCAAGAATGAGGAATATATTGTGATTCAAAGTTTGTTACTTGGCTTCCAATGATAGCATGAGGATAGTATATGACAAAGTGAAAATCTTTGATTGATCCTATATGATTGAATGAAATGTGAAACTTCTTGATGATTTGATAAATGGAATATTCATTCAACAAAGGCACTACATCTATAATTGAGATCATTATACTATGACTTTGTTGAATAATTGATTGTTGATTTATGGAACTAATACATCTTCTTGAGAAATTCTCTCTAAGAGCTTGCAAAGAATACTTAAATTGAGCAAATGAAATGAGAATCAAAGTTCTTCCTCGAACTCTAAATCAAGAAAACCAAGAAGAACTGTTCACAAGTCAAACAAAGTTCACAAAGGAATCAAACTAAGAAGTTTGAACTTTTTCTAGTCAAGAGCAATCAAGAACTTAAACGTGAATGTCAATCTAGCTCTACAAGGAAGAGAGAAAGTAAAAATCGGTCGGCAAAAGAAATCTTAGAGGTATGCTCAATAATGTTTACATTCAATTGCCTCTAATATGATGACAACAATGCTCTTATGTACTTGATTGAGATATTGTTTAGAGTATTGTAAAAAGAAACTTGAATTGCCTTTCCATCTCTTTACTAAAAAGTTACCATCAATTCTTGATGGATTGTACTCGTGATCATATTTGACTTCATATGAAATTCTTGAGAACTTTTGATGATTCTAACCCCTTTGCATCAAGAAAAGAATGATGTTGATATAGGTACTCAAGGAGTTGGAACTCAAGATGAACCTACCACATCAAAATCTCAAGAAAATGGGTCTCCTTGTGTTTCAAAGGATTTATCAATTCACAAAAAGGGGGGGAGGGGGAGAGGAACCAACAACAAATCAAGAAGAACTACCAACATCAAATTGGAAAGCATTGAGCAAAATCTACCAAGATGTTGGAGTTTGAGAAAATTCATCCTCATGGTAACATCATAGGTGATTCATCAAGAGGATGGCAAACAAAACAAGAAGTACTCTTCAATCAAGCCAAGTAGACAAAAATGAAAAACAAGAAGTTTGGACTTGACCTTGCCAAAGAGATTGATAATCAAATAGATACATCAACCATGCCCCACAAAGTTGAGATAAGGTAAATCGGTTGATAAAAAATAAGTGTAGAGGTATGACTTATAATCTTCTGTATCCAAATTACCTCTAAAACCAATGTAATGATTGTTATGCTCTTATATGCTTACTTGGAATATCGTTATAATCGTCTCATAAAAAGCATTACAAAAGAAAATTTCAAGTGTCTCTCTATCACAATACAAAATGTTATCATAACCTTTGATGGAGTATACTATTGACCATACTTGTCTCTATCTCAATGTGAAATGACTACTGTGCTTAACAAATCATTATAATACAATGAGATATTTGGTTATAGCATATATTCTATACTTGTATGAGAATAACATAGACATGCTTGAAATGAATATTTTGAGGAAAAGAATCTATAAGAATGTCTTGATTGTATAGAAATATGACATGTGCTTGTATATAGATATGTACCTTGGAATGATAAATATTGATGATTTGGCATGCAAGTCATCTCTATCTCTCATGATTTTGATTTCTCTCTTGAACAAAACCTTTTGATCTTTATGTAGTTAGCTTCTATCATATCCTCATTTATGAGTGCTCTTATCCCTTGCTCATTAAGCTTGTCTATTATTTATTAATAATGAAGAATATCAAGTGGTAGCAGTGGTATCGAATCAAGTCATACTATGCATCTGATTTAAAAATGGGAGATTTTATATCAAAAGACATTTATTCAAGTAGATACTTTGTATGCTATGATTTGTGTTATATGTAAATGATTTCAATGTTCATAGTGTGCAATGATAACATGATTGAGGTATGCATACAAAAAAAGGGGAGCTTACTTGTTTGATTGAAATCATCCTTAAAAGAGATTGTTGTGCTATAAAATTGTCATATACTTTGGTTGAGTACCAATGGGGGAGAAAGAATCATAAAATGATAACAATGCATCAATGGAGAAGATCTTTGAGAAATCAAATGCATGCTTCAAGAAAGGTATATCTCCTTATTGTGGAAACTTCTTTTTGTTGATGTCAAAAGGGGAGAAAGATGTGTGTTGGTGCATGCTACTTGTTAATCCTTAGGTTTTATACCAAAGGTATTTGTAAGATTTTGATGACAACAAACATATTAATGTGTAAGAAGAGCTTATATGCATCATGTGTTACATGTATTATGTGAGGGGGTACAAAAGACTCCATATGTGCTCTATTAGTTAAATCTTACTCACATATCAAATGAGAATATTGAATGCATAATGTGAGGGAGAGTCATGCCTTGAAGACTCCATATTCATGCTATCATGTACTTAGATTGTATATTATTATTTTTATAGCATAGAGTGATTCGTTATCACCAAAAAGGGGGAGATTGTTGGCCTTAGGCCTAAATACATGATTTTGATGATAACAAATCATAGTTATTTGGTTATGTCAAATGTGATTATTTTATTGTGTTTATATGATTAAAATCACACTTGTGACTCATGTGGATAAGTTGTATATATTTGTTTGAGTCAAATGTTGATTGGTGACATAACTTGCATGGAGATAATAATGACATTGATTAAATGATGATGCAAGTATAAAGGAAGAAGACGTTATATTGGATTTATATGTTTATATGATTAAACTCACACTTAAGGCTCATAAGATTAAAATGTGCATATTAAATTGAGCCAAATATTGAAATTGGATGAATGACTTGCACAGTGAAAACAATTGTATTAATTTATGAAGAATGCAAGTATAATCAATTGGATTTATCAAGTGTATGAAATCAAATATGTCTTATATTCTTAAACACACACTTGTTAGCTTTTGTGTATTAAATGTATATATCATTGCATATCCAATTTGAATTTCAATATTTTTTGGTGTATGTGGATTACATTGTACTAATATTTTTGTGAGTCAAAAGTTGTTATGAATGCTTGATGTTGAAAGGTGAAAGAAAATCTTGAATGAAGATCTCGTGAGACTCAAAAAGAAGAAATGCAAGATCAAGAAGATACAAATCTTGTTTGTCTTTGGAGAATGCAATGATCAAGCATTTGGATCATATCAAGTCAAAACAAAGTTTAATGATGATGATCAAACTTTAGTGTTGATTCAATCATAAAGATTCTTTCAAGAGCTCAACATGATCAATTTTGTGTAAGAAATTGAATGGTCAAGATCTCTAAAGCTTCAAGATATAAAGATTCAAGTCAAGAAGATCTTGGAAGATGAAGAGGGAGTCATAAGAGGAGACGTGGTGACATAAGAGGAACCGACTACTTATTTGACGAATGACCTTGAGATGCTCGGTAAAGCTCGAAAATGTCTTTAAATCTTTCTTTAAGAGTTTTGAAAAGATTTCAAAAGGTTAATGAGTTGAAATGTCTTTTGAAGAAATGCTCTTAAAAGGTTTGAACATTCTATTTTCAAAAGATTGAATTTTCGGTTGAAAATTTGTTTTAATCTCTTGAAGTTGCAAGACGATATCGGTCTTAATCTTTCATCAAAAGTTTGAGAAAATGTTTTGAGATGTTAATGACATGAGAAACTCTTTTGAAGAAGTGTTTTAATGAGGTTTAAACTTTATATCATCAAGAAACTTGATAGCAAATATTTTGGACAAAGTTTTGCATAAAATCGAGTGACATCGGGGGTGATACCCGGGCTTGATAACAAAACCGCCCATCAATTCCGCCCCCATGGGCAGAATACTTGCGATTTTACCGGGCTTGATACCCGGTCGTGTTAACACGACCAGATCGTTGTGTTTGAAAAATATAGTCGTTTTATATTCGTTGAGAATATTTTCTATAAATTTTTAAACACCCCCATTGCTCAAAACATCTTTTCCAACTACAAGCAATTGTTCCAAAGCTTTCATATCATCAAAAACACATTGCTTACACAAATTATTGAGCTTTAACTTGCATATCATTGAGCATTCAAGAGCTTCATTTGTATTATCCAACTCATAGAGGAGTTATTGCTTTGTATCTTTCATATATATTGTAACACCCCGATCCCTCTCGAGACCGGGAGTTCTATCAATCAATCTAATCACGACCCAATTCCAAACCTGGGCAAATATTTAGGAAAAGATAGACGGAGTCTCCCCTGTTTCTAGGCAAAATGCAAACCTGCGACAGCATATAAGTGGACCAGCACCGTGTCCAACCATACAAACACCTCAAGGCCATCCGAGCCTCGGTTCTCAACAATTAAACACAACAATTATATACATTTCCAAGTGCCCAGACTATTCTAACTCTTTTCCTTTGGACAATACAATCATGCATTGAAGTTAACTATACTAATTGGATACATAAACTAGCTTATCAAACCACTTCAATAATCCAATAAAGCTTATATTACATTCCTTTTGACTTTAAATACATACAATACATGAAAGCATACATCTTTGCCACTTCGACAACTCAAGCCACATAGGCACGCAAGACAACTCTTCAGGCACGAACTTTCACATAATCACGAACTTTCCAGCTAACATGATATTTTCTGAAATGTGGTGGTGAGGAGTGAGTATACACAACACGTATACTCAGTGAGGGCGAGACAAATATCGAGGTGGAGAGAAAGAAGATCGTGCAATGCAAATAGATACAGTTAAGCAATACATTCAATAAAAAGGCATTCAATATAAACAACAATACAATAAACAATTAAAGAAAGCATTAACACAACCAATCAAAGCTATACCACACTTTGAAGGCTATGGTTCACTCGAGCGAGTAATGTACCGATCACAATTCCGATGACTTTAACGATGACACGCCGGCTCACCTACCTTATAGCTTCCGTTTAGAGTACTCCGGACATACTCTGTCAATTCTACGACCCAAAACTCCCTAGGCGGCAACCCAAGCGAGAAAAGGGAATAGGACACAGAGCTAGAGCAACCAACACTGGCAACCCGAGGCTACCCAGAGAGGCCCATCACTCACGCGCCTGACACTATACAATGCAACACGAGATACAAGCAATAAACAAGATAACAAGCATTTAAAATCAATAAAGTGACAAGAATAACACTAACAAGCATTATCAACAATTGATATACAATTCAATCATAACCAACTTTAACAAGCATAACAAGCAATATTAAGCAATCTATAGGCATTATGCTATAAAAACACACAAAATCACAAAATGACCCCAACTTGTAAAATGCTACTACTTTCAAACGAGTCACGAGTTTTGGAAACCGACTTCACCAATCCTCCTAGGTCACTATAAGGCACGTCTAAAGACCCCGAAACCTTACTTAACCCTAGAATTCACACAAAGCCCCGATTTCCCCCTTTGCTCGTTTGAACTACAACTACCTCAACCGATTACCCAACCAATGTCACAACTGCACCAAAAGTGCTTCCATGACGTACCTCAACAATGCCTTCACGCAAATCGAGAAAATTTCAAACTTGACCGAAACGACCCCGACTTTCACTAAGCCTTTTTCTCTGTTTTTTCCATTACACAATCTAATTAAACCATACTTTTAGGCATTCTAGCATATCTAGCACCTTCCTACATCAACAGAATGCGTAACGGAACAACTTCATCGAAACGGGGGTTTACTATTCATAATTTACTATTCATTAATCAATTTAAATTGCAATTTCAATTTTCAACCGCAGAAAATGCTAAAAAGATATAAATACATGTTCTACAATCAACAAGGAACATTCTTTAAGCAACAAAATGGATAAAATAACAATCTACGCATAATTTCTAAAAATTAAAGTTTGAACACAACTATTTCAAATGCGCAAATAACGATGAAACCCTCACCTTAGACGCTCCTAGACGCAAGGAAAACCATGCCGAATGCCTCGGAAACTACCCCGCACAAGCTCCTGCGAATAAATTGAAGTTTGAAGTTGAAATGTTTTTTTTTCTTCTTTTCTTCATGGTTTCGGCCATGGCTCCCTTTTTTTTGATTTTTTTGCTTCTTTGTTCTCTTATTTCATGCTTAAATAAAAAGTTGACAATGGTCAAATGGTCAAGGCTTGGTCAACCCACTTAAAAATTGGTCAAATAAGCTTGTTTTATGCATTTTAAAGCTAAAACAACCAACCCAAATCTAATTCTAGCTAAATACATCTTAAAATACCAAATTTAAAATACTAAATACTAATTTTCACTATTTGCTGAGGACTAGAAATCATTTCCTAACTATCGCTCTCGATATGCTATGCACTTTGCGATAATAAAAGAATAACAATTAAATCTCAAAGAATTTAAGAAATATAATTTTTTGAAAAGCAACATAGTTCAAAATTTACTCTAGCTCGGAGCTACTTTTCATTTAATTGAAAACCGTGCATTAAAATGCAAGAAAATTAAAACTGATTAACAAAATATGAAAATAAAGCTACAAATGAATGTTAACTAAAAATAAACACAAAATTCAATGCTAACATTTAAGATGTCACTTAATTAAATGCAATTAAATGCCATTAAATGCATGCCGGGTTCGGGTTATCACATATACACATTCTTGGTTGTATTGTTCTCTAAATCTTAGATTGTGAGAATCATAGAAGATAAGAGAGTGTTGTAAAATCCTTTGTGGATTCAAAGGAGGAGAGGTCATAGGTTTGAGCTTCACCTATTTGCAAAGAAGCTTGGTTGTTCTTGTGGTTTCAAGAGTGGAATTGTATTATTGGTTTGTGTTTCATCAACTTGTAAAGGAGTACTACTAGTGGAGCTAGTGGAAATCTTAAGGGAATGAGGCCTTAGGTGGAGTAGATTAGCAAATCACCCTAAGATCAATGACTTTATTATTTATTTTTATCTTTTTTATTTTATTTTATTTTATTTTATCTTTTTCTTTTTTATTATTTTATTTTATTTTATTATTTATGATTTTATTTTTTAATTATTTTATTGTATTTCTTTTAATTTTGTATTTTCTAATATGGGTATTTGGGTCTTTTATTTTGTCAAAGTTATTTCCATGACTTGGAAATGTGAGAATCTCACCTTTCACATAAGAATTGAAATTGGGCAAATTATGTGAATATTGCATTCCTAGGAATGTGATATTCCTACGAATATTTTTTTATTCCACGAACTAAATATGTGAATGTCATATTCCAAACTTCACATTTCCAAGAATCTTGTAACATTCCGCAAACCAAATACCCTCTTATAGGATTAATTATGTAGATATTCTCCAATATTATCACATTTTCTCGATTTAGTCCAAATATTTAAGAAAGTGTAAATTAGTCCTTTTCTCAAAAGTAGTCAAATTAGTCACTTCATTTAAAAATAATAGTTAAATTTAATGGATATACACAATGTAATAGTGGTAAGACTTAAAGAATAATATAGCCTTTAAATTTGTCCTTATAATTTTCATAAAAAAGTTCAATTAGTCCCCAAGTCATTATTAGCTGCAAAAAAAGAAAAAAAATCTCAAATTATCTTGTTCTTGTTCTTCCCCCTTCTTCAACTCCATCAATATACACCCACCACAACCGACGAGTATCCAAACAATAACAAAGCCGACAATTAAAGCAATGGGTATTTGTTACTCTTTAATTTTTATAAGAGGTAACTAAAGGATAACCCGATAGACTTTAGTATTTGACGTTGAAAATTTAAAATTTGAAACTCAATAATTAATTGATATATATATATATATATATATATATATATATATATATATATATATATATATATATATATTTATATATATATATATTTTTTTTTTTTTTTTTTTTTTGTTTTGTTTTTGTTTTTGTTTTTGTTTTTGTTTTCACACATACACATACACATACACATATATATTATAATGTTTAAAGTTAACAAAAAATAAAAAAATAGTTCTCATACTAATCAAATAAACTAATATCTAAAGTACACTTTGAAGTCTATGTTTATTAACCCATTAATAGTTTTTTTTTTCATTACAAGATTAGTTAATTAATAACTAGAATAATAAAATTTGCGCTAAATCTAAGTGAAAGTCTATGGGATTGAGTAATTATTAATGGACAAATATCGAAATTATTAAATAATTATTACGAGTTTTGATATCAAATATATTTGAGTTTTTTTTATATATGATAGAACTTTGTTTTTTACATTTTTATAAGACTAATTTTGTGCTTAAACCAATTTATTTATTTTTATTTTTAAAATAAATAGTTATAGATACGGATACTTGCAATTTTCTAAATATTTAACAATTAATTAATTTTTTGCGAGTAATTGACCGGTTACCATTCCTAGGTTTACTAAAAGATTTAACACCGAACGTGTCCCCCTATTTATTAATTTTATCTCATCCGTACGAGTAAGAGTCACCGGGCCAGGGTCAACCCGTGGGTTTGAAGCTAGCAATCTTCCTGTTTTCTTGTTCGAGTCTTCTTCACTCAGCCCGCAGCAAAACTGAAATAGCGGTGACGGACTGACGTATGATGAGATCAGATTGCTATTGCCCTTTGCTTTTGCTGCCTTTCCTCAACTTTCTATTTGCATACGCCTCTGGTACAAATTTTGCTTTAGTTCTTTCTTTTATGTTTTTCTTCTCTTGAGGGGTTGGGGATTGAAATACTGAAATACATATGTATATATATATATTTATTTATCTATGCATCTGATGATGTGGCCAAACCAATTTTACATGTCATGAGAATTAATTGGAAGCAGGGTATGTGCAAAGAAATTTACATGTTTTGCCGAGGTTGCACGTTAGACATATGACATGTTGATAAATTAAAAGAACATATTGCTGTATTCTTTTGGAGTGTTTGTGTCATTTTTACTCAGGTGCTTGAAGGTGTAGTTAATTTGGACGTTGTTGAGTTGTCTGTGGGATTGATTATGTTAAAAAGGTACCACCGGGATTGTATTGAGAGTTGTTTTACTTACAGATTGAATTAATAGTCGATGTTTCAAAATCAAAACCCAGTTCAGTGACTCAGAACGCAGGGCGTGAATTCTAAGACCAGGAATGAATTCCAATAAAGTTATTACATTTTTTGGATATATGTAGGGAATATAGTTCTTAATTCCTAAGCACATATCATTTCAAATGCTGATATAAAAAGGGCATTTTGGAGCACGAAGTTCCTGTTAGTTGCAGTGTCTGTAGAAGGGACAGGCCCATTTTGGGCTCTATTGTATACAAACTTACATTGCATTTTGCCTTTATGCCAAGAGCAAACTCGTGATGTACAAGTTACATGGCGATAACTTTACCTTTTGTGCCTAGGCTCCCTTTGATTCAATATGCTGATATGATCTGATAAATTTCCCTTTTCCTTTCTTATCACTGATGATACAAGTGTCCAAGCTGCTAAGCTCTTGAATGGATTTGGAGTTTTTTTATCTGCGTATTTTTAATTACTCCGTCATTGCATTTTCCTTTTGAATATTCATAATCGATTCATGCCTTTCATCATTTGACCCATAGGGTATTTATTAAAACCTTCCTTAGTTACTTCATTATCTTCAGTCTAAATTCTTTCAATTACCTATTTGAATCTGCTAATTCATGTTAATGGGAGTTATTTGTGTATTTCTCATACCAACATGTTGGTCTTTTTGCGGTATAATATACAAGGTGGTATAGGCCAAACCAAACCAAACTGAGCCTTTATCTTATTAGGTGGGATCGGTTATATGGATTAGACGACGCTATTCATTTCTGTTGAGAGCTAACTCTTCTGTAAGTTCCATACACGCAAAGTCCCGCCTGAGTGTCTCCATCCAAGTCAACTTAGGTCTTCCTCTACCCTTCTTTCTATGTGCTATCTCTAAACTTTGACACCGTCTCACCGGCGCCTTTACAGGTCATCTCCTAACATGCCCAAACCATCTCAATTAGTTCTCCCTCATCTTATCCCCAATCGGGGTCACTTCTACTCTTTCACGGATTGCCTCATTCCTAATCTTGGCCTTCCTAGTTTTTCTACACATCCATCTCAACATTTTCATATCGGCCACTGACATTTTATGGACGTGTTGATATTTCATCACCCAACACTCAGAACCATACAACATAGCTGGTGTAATGACAATCTTATAGAACTTCCCTTTTAGCTTACAGGGTGGTATAGGCGTTTGTTTGAAAATTTTCCAAAACATAATCAGTTGGTACTTGGTACCTAATGGTCCAATTTTGGAAACATGTGCTTAAAATGGTTGTGCTATACCCCTTGAAAATTTCAGTTCTGGAGCAACAGTAGCTTCAGCTGAAGATCCTGTTGGTTATAGTTGACATGTTCTTCTCAACTCTTCAAGTAATTGTTAGCTGTATTTATGTACCTAAATTTTTGGTGAAGGCTTTTACTTAATCAGTTGGTACTTGGTACCTCATGGTCCAATTTTGGAAACAAGTGCTTAAAATGGTTGTGCTTTACCCCTTGAAAATTTCAGTTCTGGAGCAACAGTAGCTTCAGCTGAAGATCCTGTTGGTTATAGTTGACATGTTCTTCTCAACTC
The DNA here is from genome assembly GCA_037974665.1 of Ehretia macrophylla. Taxonomy (NCBI): domain Eukaryota; kingdom Viridiplantae; phylum Streptophyta; class Magnoliopsida; order Boraginales; family Ehretiaceae; genus Ehretia; species Ehretia macrophylla. Next base: position 4,417,054 of record CM075766.1, read on the forward strand.
TTCAAGTAATTGTTAGCAGTATTTGTGTACCTAAATTTTTGGTGAAGGCTTTTACTTAACTTGTATGCAGGAAAAATTGATGGAGTTTGCATTTCTCCTGGTGGTCGTTTTCCCCCATTTTCAAATGAAGGGAAGCCTCCAAGAAAAGTGAACAAGGGACCCAGAGATTTAACTCTTTGCCGAATGTTCCGTAAGAATACTTGCTGTGATGTATACCAGACGCATCCAGCTTTTTTATCTGTTAGGAGGCTCTCTTCAAGTGGAGAAGCAAGCCAAGAATGCTTGCAACTGTGGGAACTATTAGAGTGTTCCATCTGTGATCCTCATGTTGGCACACAGCGTGGCCCTCCGGTTGTATGTGCATCTTTTTGTGAGAGAGTATATCAAGCATGTTCCAGTGCATACTTCTCTGTGGATGCAAAAACTCAGGTTTGCTGTACTTCAAGCTCATTGGATCTTAGGGAGACTAATAGCTTTGAAATAGTTAGATGTCAGTTGGTATAAATTTTAGAGGTCTGATTGGTCCAGTGTTTAACCTATTTAATATAAATGCTTAATATTTTGATAAGTGGAAAAGGAGCAAGTGTGTCATCAGGTGTGCAAAATACATAGATTTCCTCTTCCTTGCGGTAAAACAGCCTTTGTATCATACTTCCTTGTGTCCTGAAAAAGGAAGAAAAATAAAGAAAAACTAACATTTTCTAACCTCAAATGGTTGTTGGTTAACAAGACTGCTCAATTGGATAGATAACATGGTTATTTGATGATTTTTGCTGACTAGTATGCTGTAGCATTTTCTACTGATTGCCCAACTATTTTACTCACCAGATCAATACTGTAAGTTGCTTCATGGATAATTGACAAGTTGGGCTTCTGATTATACAATTATGTTTCAGGTTCTAGCACCATGTGGAGTAGGTGATTTTGTTTGTGGTAGAGCCTCGGAATGGATCATTAATGGCACCGAGCTCTGCCGAGCTACTGGCTTTTCTGTTAAATCATCTGATGACCCTGAAGAAATGTCTTGTTATGGTGGGAAAGCCAGTCTAGACTATATAGCTGATTCATTGAAAGCTTCACAATCTGAGATTTCACGAGAAACACAGAGTTCGGGGGTTTTAGAAGATTTCAAGCGATGGATGGAGTCGACACCACTTAGTGATCGAGTTTCTTGGGCAGTGGGAGGAATGGTTCTCACAGCAGGACTTCTGTTTGCAAGGTTAGATAACCTTTACGTGAGTTAACATAAATGCATCCTTCCCTGATCTTGCAACTTTGATGTCTATGTATACGTCTATGTATACCGTTTTATGGCTTGAACAGACCTGTCCAATGGCTGCTTTAACTATTTTCCTTGCACAGGGTATTTATTTGATTTTTGTACTAGCATACTAATGGTTGTGGGGTTACACCTAAGGTGATAAAACAATCTCAGTTGAGAGAGACCTTGTTGCATAATCTCTTTCTATCCTCGAATGGATATCAACATTATATAGGGTCAAGAGTAGAAGACCTTTTCCCTTCCCTGTTAAGGCAATGGCTTGTCATTGCTCTATTTATCAAGTTGGCATGCTTCTTCAACTCTAAAATCTGCTTTTATGTACTTCAAGCTAACTTTTTGCATCTGTATGCATATACTGTGATGAATAGATGTGGAATACAGATTCTTGATGCCTATGACTTGGTAACTTCAACCTAAGTTATTTCTTCAGAAATGGATTTCGAAGATAGCTAACCATGTACATGCCGAGAAAATGATGGAAAAAGGAAGCTTTTTAGAGCAACATCTATAACAATTACCTCCCATTGTCCCATTGATGATATTAGGCATCCCATTGGTATTTTATCCAAAAACGTTGCTTAAGTAGAATAATCAAACAACTTTTTTTATGACTTCCAATTTTTTCTGTCCCTATTTGAAATTGAGGTTCTTGGTTAAACTTTGTATAGTCGGTGAAAAAATTTAAAATAGGACTGGGTTTGGGATGAAAGGTGCCTGACCTGGTACAAAACTACTAAATTATATTCTCAAAATAACTGTGTAGTACTCTGTTTATATGTAAGAGAAGTATGTGCGTAGTACTCTGTTTATATGTAAGAGAAGTATCTGAAAGAGAAAAATAATTAATCAGGTACCTAGTGTCAATATGATATAGACGTTAGAATATTGTCTTAATCTTCATTAAATTGTGGATGGGTGCTTTAAGATAAAGGTCTGTAGGTTTTATATGCCTGTCAGTTTATGTATATACAAGCTATCGTGCACTCATGATGCCTGTGCAATGTTTATCATATTATGTGAAGAGATCAAAGAATTGCAAAACGTTAATAGTGAAAACGGATGCTCAAGAACAAAATCTTCTATTTGATGACTGACATAGACTAAATGGAATTAGGCAAATGATAACCATAATGTTTATGGTGATGATAAATTTAATCTTTTGACCTGATGTGTGCCAATTTATTGAGGAAATGTAGTTATATTTTATAGACTTCAATTAACGTTAGCAAGGAAAAATAACAAATTGACAAAAGCGACTTGGTGTTATTTGTTCTATATTTTTCGTGAAAGGCTCAAGAATAAGTTGGAGAAGTGGGTGGTTTGTAATTGTAGCTAGAATGACAAACTACTTTTATGATTTGACCTCATTTAGAAGCACCAGCATAAATTCGCTATGATATTGCATCAGGGATATTGGGTCATGGAGATAGGTGTCGACGCTCTAGACCCGCCCCATGCAATTCCTAATTATATATGTTTTGGGGAAGGATAGTCCTTGGAAGTTTTGAGTTACCCAAAAAAGAGGGTTCCTGAAACTGACAATCATAAGTTACACCAAGTTTAAGGTTATATCAAGATATATTATTGAGGTAGTTTGAAGCCTAAAGTCAGGTTCATAACCCTCGGAATGCGAATGAGAAGGCTTTTGCCTTGATGGTGGTGCATTTGAATTATTAGATAGTTCAGTCATTTCTTTCCTCCCCCAGATTTGAAGCACCACTTGTTAGACTTGCCTGTGGAGTTCATCAATATGTCTTGTTTGGGGAAAATCTTCGTCACTTACAAATCTTTATCTACGGATATGGTATATGTATCCTTCAACTTATTGTGCCAATTTATTGGAGCTTGTAGTCGAAGGAAAAGCCGCAATCAACGGCAAAAGGAAGCAGCGATTCAACGCACGGCAAGGAAGTTAGGGACAAAGATCAAATCAAGTTTTCCAGCCGGCGAGGAGGACAGAAAGGGTGGTGGAAGATGATTGTGAACTTATTTTGTAGACATTTTTCGGTTATTTTGTTAACACATTTTATTTACAGGTTAGTCATGCAAGAATTTTAAAGTTTGAGTCTGTATTTATCACCTTTTGGTCTTATGTCAGTAAGTTTGTTCTGTGTCAGTTAATTTCTTAGGCCAGAAGCCAGAATCCTTGTCTGCATACGGGAACCAACAAATTGATTCTTTTCCAGTACTTACTAATTTTTTGCGGTGTTGGTAGTTGGCAATTTTCAGAACAAGCGTGGCAGCTGATTCAGAGGAAGGATTGATTGAGGTTTACACAATAGAATTTGCGTGAAGTTTTAAAGTTATAAAGTAGTTGGTTTCCTTGTGGTAATACAATGCAAAGGCTTTGAGTTGCCCTCAGGTATTGTAAAGTGGAGAGACACGGTGTTGGTTTTTGATGCCTTATTGTCTCTCTTTTTTTTTTTGCTTCTCTCCGTATGTGTTATAGCTGTTATGCATGTTATCCTTTTTAGGTGAAGCCTACATAAAATTGCTTTGCTATCTGGCTTTGTTGAGCGTGGAGAGTGGAGTTGCTTCCCCTTGCTAAAGAAATATAGTTGATTCGTTTTTCCGATGTCATCGTGGTTGTGGTTGATACTTTTGCCGTATTATCACTCGCAGACGTGCTTTTTTTGGCTTAATGGTTTGATGAAGCGTCTGGTCATTTGAAAATATGTAGGAATCAACTTCTTCTGCGTTAGTGGTGGGGGGGGGGGGGGGGGGGGGGGGGGGGGGGGGGGGGGGTTCGAATTGAGGGACGTTTTCTCTTTCCCTTGTCAAGCAAGTCACACCTAAATGTATGAATGAAATGGAAGAGCAAATTGATTATATGGAGTTAAATTAAGTCTAATAATATCACGCATTGATGTATTCACAACTTTTAAGCCGCCTTGTAAACAGAAAACTCGATGCTTGTGGCATCAGCCCAAAAATGTGCGTACGAGCTAGTTTAGCCCAATTTTTTGGGTCTTTGAATCTAGTAGATTTTATGGAGTATTTGACTAAAGACATAACACATACAAAATTTCCCCTCTCTGGTCTGAACAAGTGAGTACTGACATTGACTAACGTACCCAAAGGCATTCTAACATGGATATTAGGCTTTTGATTAAGGAAGGATTTAGAACTCATAGTCACGTTGTTTGGCAAAAGGCTCACATCATTGGTGGGTGGGTGGCATACATGTTCCCTATTTGATGCCTTTATTTGCAAATATATTTGCTATCAACTAGCATTGAATATGGTGTATGGTGTATTTAGGTCGAGATTAACTCAATTGTTTATTAAACTGTCCGAAGATGACAGGAGGAGATTTTTGTTCCTCTTTCTATTCTCTCTTGATCATTTCTTCGGAAGCTGAGACAGAGGTCACTGTCTCTTCGATATCGATCTTCATGTGGTGCACTAATTTTAGCCATGTTTATACGTCTATGTCTGGCTCATGATCATCTAGGCTTATTATTATTCATACTCAAATACTTGATTGCTTGTGCCCTTAATGAAGGCATGAATGATCGTTGACTAGTCGACACCTTTGCATTTGGCTCGCCCAGAATCCATTAGACAAGTGAAGACTTGCCAGGAGTCAAACAAAGGGTCTTTAGAGTCTTTGCAACTTTGGCAACCTTATCAATCCTTCCTCTGAGGATCCATTTCCATCTACTTCTTTAAGTCATCTGAGAGATTGTGAGAAGATGTCATGATATCGCTATGTAGAAAATAGCATGAGCAGATAACCCCGCTAATCCATTGACAAAAGCATCGACTCATCAACAATTAGATTGTCATTTTGACAAGATGGGTAGGAGATACTATAATGATTGACTTAAGTGCAAGTTGGGAATTGTTAGATTAAGTATCTTAAACTCCAATTAAATGTAATTGTAGGACATGATATATTGAATTATTTATTCTTAGAATCTTTTCAATTCATTTGATTAAGTTGGTTAGTTTAAAATTCCTATACATCCATAACTCACTCAATCGGGACGGATAAAACAAAAAGATTTTATTACATGGTAATTACATTTAAAGTTTCATTTGATTTCACTTCATCAGAGTCATGACATACTATTAGGTGTCACTTATAACTTGTAAAAATTCATGAATTAAAAAAATTTCTAATTAGTAGTAACCAGATCAATGTTATTCCACTTCCAATTAGTTATGAACCTTGGACAAGTTAAATAGAAAAGAGAGATTGAATTAAATTATTTATAGGATAGTCCTAATATTAATTTGATTACAGGTTTTATTGGAATTGGATTAAAGTCCAATTAATCCTTCGGTCTAGGTCTTATGGGATTGGGTTAGCTCATCATGGACTTTGTGTCTATTATGTTCCTATAAATAGAAGCTACTGACAGAAAAACTTTCATCATTTAAAATAGAATTTCTCTCTAAAACTTTTTGGATACTATTCTGCGCTTCGTAAGGTAATCTTAGAAATTGTTTTGTTATGCTTGTTTAATTAGATTAAATATGTATAATTATTTAATCTGTGTAATTATTTGTATGGATACTATTCTGCGTTTTGTAAGGTAATCGTAAAAACTGTTTTGTTATGCTTGTTTAATTAGATTAAATATGCATAATTATTTAATCTGTGTAATTAGTCATAAACGGATGCATGTCATTGTATTCCACCGCATTAAAAATGCCATGTATTTTTCCTTTATTTTTTATCCAAAAGTAATAATTGTGACACGTGAAATATTGGCGAAAAAATGAAAAGTTCAGAAAATTGTATCATTGATAATTTGAAACAGATCTATCAGAAAAGATAAAAGGTGATATTTAGGATTTGCTACATAAGAAAAGAGTTGCAAAATGTTCTTCAAATACTATAATTCTAACTTCTCGTTTCAATCTTTGATATTCTTGAGGTACGAATACTCATTTTTTCAAGTGGATTACCAATTTCTGCAAGAAAAAGAGACTCCAGGCAAGGATTATCAAGGCTGCTTTCTGTGCCCTCATTTACTATCTTTGGCAAGAGAGGAATCAACAATTCCACAACAACAGTGCAAGAAATGAGGACCAAATCATTAACAGAATCAAAGCTAATATCAGTGAGAGGCTGTATGGTAAAATTAAATTTAAACGTATAAGTACTAACATTAAGTAAAGCATGAAATATTGACGAATATATTCTTTTGTAAGTCGTTCTTTTTCTGTAAATAATTTTGACCAGGGAGCATATATACTCTTTTGTTTTTTGAGTTGTTGAAATGAAAATCCCCTTTACTGATTGAAAAAAAGAAAAAAGAAAAGATACCCTTCTAGTTATGTTGCCTTCTCACGCGCAAAGCCAATGAACAATTTCTTGATTTATCAGGTTGGACTCCCTACAATACCAAAACAAATCGGGTGTTCCCAGTAAACCTCGAACATAAAATTAATCTCACCCTTAGCTCAACTAAGAGTTTCGAATTAAAAAAGTCACATTTTTCGCTTCATCTCCCATGAGGAGAAGAAGATATAAAGTAGATTTAGTACTAAACTAGTTTCGCCTTGTCAAGAACTTTCTTTTAGTGTCATGCCATAAAAGAGGAGAAGATGAACAAATAATTGTTACAAGTCATATTAATGGATGAGTTTGGGTAAATACCCAATTTAGTTTCTTATTTTCAGCTAGTTTGACATAATGGTTCCCTATCTTTAAAAGTGTAATATTGCAATCTTTTCAGGGACGGATTTATGTAGTGTGGGAGGGGGGCCAACGTTTTAAATTTTTTAAAAAATATCTATGTAATATCGTTAAAAAAAATTATCGGCCCCCCAAATTTTTTAAAAATTCTATATAGTATCATTAAAAAAATATTTTGGCCATCCTAATATTAAATTCCTAGATCCGCCCCTGAATCCTTTATCTTTTGAATATATGACATCATTAGACTTTTTTTTTTAATGTTTAAAATTTGACAACATAAGCAAAAGACTACATATAATTACGTGATAGCCACATATTTTTTCTGTTAAATTTTAAACAAAAAGTGAAAAAGGACTAACGGTGCCAGATATTCTAAACATAAATGATTGCAATGTTGCACTTTTAAAGATAAAAGACCACTATATTAAGCAGACCTTAAACATAAGAGGCTAAATTGGATATTAACCCCATAAATTTTAATGATTCTATCTTCAGTTTTACTCTTACAGATACCATGCATAGTAAAAGACAATGGATTTTGCTACTTTGTAGAGTTATAAAATGGTAGTAAATGGGTAGATCATTTTATCATAAATTGCATAGATAGTTTATTATTGTTGAATTTCTTTCATAATTTTATTATGTTATGCAGGGATCTAAGTCCAAAGAACGCAGATCTAACTGGTCCTTCTATAATATTCAAGAATTGGATGAAATGATCGGATACTGACATATTGTAATAAAAAGTTCTAAACTTGAATTACAGTTTCGGACTCTATTATTAAAAAAAAAAAAAAAAAGTGCTCCTTCCATTCACTAATCATTTAAAAGTGCCAAAATGAGGATGAAAGGCATCATGGCCATTCAACTTTGTCCAACATATAAATGAAAGTAAATGAAAGCACAGCTCATTAGGATGTCTAATTGATTTATAACCAAGAAATTAAACACCTCCCTCTTCTTTGGCCCAGCCCTCCTGTAAGTTGCTTCAGGAAAGGTTGTCATTACAGACATAACATACTGCAAATGTTACATAACTTAACTAGCTAGAAATTAAAGCTCCATGACATCATCATACATGTCGACTGAGATCACAAGTCATCATATACAGAATGATCTGTACACGAATAGAGAGAATTGGAAGAGTTGTGGTTGCCATGCTTTCCTAATTTGAATCTTCTGATCATATACAATTTTCGTTAGTATCATGCACCTCTACCAATCTTCGGAGGCTGTGTTGACATGTAAATAAGGAAAAGATAAATTAATCAGTGGTGTTTCAAAACCATCACAAATTTACTGCGTTAGATAATAGCACACCTTTTTGAGAGGCAACTTGGAAGTCCCTGACTTAGTATCTAGCGGCTTCAATATCTCGAAAGAACAAACTAATGATTCATCAACGCTTAATAGAGCACCTGCATTGTCAAACTCTCCACCATAATTTGGAGCTGAAAATATAGTGACAAGTTTACGCTTAGCAAAGAACTCATATCCATCCTCCACCACCTACAAACGAGAAATATTATAATTAAGAAGATTTAATTGTGAGCATGCAAGAACATGTATTATGGTATACCTGATGACCTCGACAAATGAGATCTAAGTCATTTTTGTGCAAAAAGTCAGCAACCACATCAGGTCCAAAAGTGCATGAAACACCTCGATCACTTTCAGACCATCCCTTAATCCTAGGATCAGGATCAGACCAGAGGAGATCACATAAGAGACCAGAATCTGGAATGTCTGTAGGCCGTTGTATCGCTTTTATTTTGTCCAAATTTTTGAGTTCTTGAGAAAGTCCACCATGCATGCAAAAGATTTTCTCATCTACTAGTGCAGCAACAGGCAAACAATTGAAGCAGTCTGTGAATATCTTCCATAGCCGGACATTGAATCTTCGTTTACATTCATCATAAAATCCATAAATCCGGTTGATTTTTGCATCTTCATGGTTTCCTCTCACAAGGAAAATTTTGTCACAGTACCTTATTTTGTATGCCAATAGCAAACATATGGTCTCCAAGCTCTGCTTGCCTCGATCAACATAATCACCCAGAAACAGGTAGTTTGATGCAGGGGGATACCCACCATACTCAAAAACCCTTAAAAGGTCTTGGTATTGTCCGTGTATGTCACCTGTAAGTAAGATGCTAGGAAATAATCAAGGGGATATATATACACAAACAAAAAGCTTATTCTTCTGATCACCATCCCTTATTACATGAAGGTAATAACATCCCAACCTCATTTAATTAATAAAGTTATCCTCTATATATCTCCCATATTATCTAATGTTTATATTTCCCTCAAATATTACTCAATACAATCTATCCCCATAATATTTTGTATAAATATATATTGAAATTCTATACAAATGACAAACACACCATATGATGTAACAAAAAGTCATGATCCACAGAACTTCTCTGCAAAGCAATCTAATATCTCAAAATTCATATATATATATATGTATATATACAAGAAAGAAAACGGACCACAGATCCTGATGGGTGCTCGGAGCTGGAGAAGATTGGGCTGAGAAAGGAAAATTTGGCGAGCGTTGACGCAAAGCTGGCGGATCTCAGCCTCTGAAAGCTGCACCTGCTTCCCTCCCTTACCGTCTAACAGCCTTCTTATTATATCATCCAACACCCTCTGATCTATCATCCCCTCCATTGTCATCATATTCATCACTCAATTCTCTTTATCTTTTTTTTTTTTTCTCTCTCTCTCTCTCCCTCTACATATATATGTGTATATGATCTCTCTTTGTCCTTTCGAACAATTACAACTGACCAATCAAATCTTTATTTTTTTATTTTTTATATTAAAACAAATTAAAGCTGTTATATATATATATATAAATCTTTTTCTTTCTTCTTTTCCTTGAAATGTTTAGTATGATATATATATATATATATATAGATGGAGAAAGAAATATATGCTAGGAAGAAAAGAGTGTTGTCTTTCTCTATTTTTATGTAAATATAAAGAAAATGGATATTGGATTGAGGAAGAATAGAAGAGAAGGTGATAATGAGTTTGAAGATATCTTAATTATAAGAGTAGTTTATACTATTGTGTGTGTATATATATATATATATTGGACATGTTGTCAATGATGCGTGCTCTCCTCATCTCTCCCTTTCACCATTTCTTTTGTGTTCTCTATCTATATATCTCTCTTTATATATCTAATCTTTATTTGTTTTGTTTTTGTGTGTGAGGCCATGTAAAAGGTTACTAGTAACTGCCTAAGGAAGGAAGATTCATAAAACGGTTGAAGGCTTTCAAAAAGGCAAATAAGGAAAGAATTGGCGACTGGTTGACTAAACTAGCGCGGGAGCGCACGATAGGTCTAACAGATACACGTGGCAAAAACGCGTTTTTGAATTTTTTATTTTTTATTTTTTTAAATTTTGGTCGGATTTTGAAAATAAATCTATTATCTTCATTCATGGAAAAATCATCTCATAAAATTACTACAGTCACAACTCCCACTAATTATGGTATGTGAATCATTTATAAGAGTCCTCTAATTATGAATGGTTAAAGCCTCTTTCACTTAACATGTATTATGCACCAAATTTCTTGATTATTGGTAATCTCTCTCTCTTTTGTCTTTTTTTTTGTTCGGAATAATAATGAGGAAATTTATAACGTCTCAATATATATTTCATGTCAGTCAAAAGTAAAATAATACATATCTTTGAAAACATATGTTGAAACCAACGATCTTTTAATCTAGCAGCATGACACTCGTAGTGTTAGCGAGAGCTTGTGAGCTCGAGTTTCGCTGGTTAAATCTAAATATATGTATGACCTTATACCTTAATTTGAATCAAAAATAAAAAATAAAAAAACATAGTTTGAAGGCTCGAAGCTTTTGTTCAATGGCATAGGCAAATATAAGGTAGGTTATGGTCAAGGTTGTATCTTTATATGCCACTTATTTATTATATTAATTCTCAAGATCTCTACCAGATCTCCAATTGAATTAATTTGGAGAATAAAATCTGTAGATCACTAAAATTGTAACATAATGTGAGAAAACCATAGAGATTAAAGGCAACCTAATACCTACTCAACACAATCAAGGGCGGAGGCATATTCTTATATGAGTAGCGGTTGTAGCTTCACTTACCCCAATATTTGTTTGAAGAAATATATATTTTTAAAGTATTTTTAGATTGAAAAATTAATTTAATTTTTATTCATAAAATTATCTATATATGTGTTTAATGATGTGTTTTTAACTCTTATTGAACAAAAATCCTATACCCTTCCTTGAACACAATATAAGAATTAACATTTGTCAATATCAAAATGTTATTTTCGCTTAATACTTCTTGAATATGAAAGCAAAAGTTATATACAATTACTAATAATAACAATAGAAAAAGAACAACTTGAAGTAGCTCAAAACGATGTCCAGGTTCTATGAAAGACAAGTACACCGGTAAATAAGAACTCAACAAACGAAACAAATACCAAGTTTTCTAGAGATAATTAGTTTCATTGTTTAACGTTTTGTTTTTAGTACTTACTCATGATGTTTAAATAATAGGATATTAATATTATTTCACTTCAAATAGTGACATGACGAGAATGTCCCAAGTGGCATTAATATCTTTTAGGATAGACATGGAAAGAAAAGCCCGGTTCAAATCTTTGATAAAATTGAGTTTGGTAATAAATTACATAATATTGGGTTGCGAATAGGTCTACCTATAAAAGAAGTTATCTTTTTTTTTTTGCTAAGCTAAAAGAAAAAAAAGAAGTTATCTTTCTTGCCAACTGCATTACGAATTGGTCTACCCACACTTTAGCCAGAAATACAAATGCCAGAAGCAAATTCCATTGATACGGCATCAAATGGCAGTAGTAATTTTAGCAATCACAATAAAGTTATTGTGAGTCCATCGTCCGCCTAATTTGCCTTCAAAGCAATTAACTCTTGATTCCACCAATAAGTTCTTCCCAAACAACCTTACGCTTCGAAAAGTAACACCTTGGGACCAAATCCTCTTCATTTCTTGACTTGTACTTCTATAAACATTCCACACTCAATCTTTACTTCAAATATCAGATGCAGATCAAATCACTATCATTTCGGATACAAATTAATCTATACCTCCCAGGTCCCCTACCCTTAGAACGGAGCCAGGAAAGCTCGATGCCTTGAGCCTCTTCGTAGCCCTAGAACCACCCGCATAAGAATAGCAACGGATTGATTCTGTAAAAAAAATAGAATAATTGTAACCATAACGGTTTAGCATAATCTAGTAACAAAATTATAAAAGATACCCAACAAGTTTGAAAATTATTAATCATAACCGTAACCATAACTATTTATGTAAAAAAATTAAAATTACGTTTAGTTTTTGTTAAGGTAGAAAACTAGAACACGACCTCTAGTTGGTCCTGCGTACAAAACAAGTGTGGGGTTTTCTCACGTGATGGAAAATGATATAATCATATATGTATTTAGCTCTTTCATGGCTAAACAATATAAATCAGTAACATACCTGTTACTAAGCGGAAACAAGGATTGGTAGCACGTTCGTTCCACTGTATGTGCAAGAATCGTAGTGCGTAATACTAGACTACACATGTATTTCCACAACTTAAATGCCAAAAGTAGAGAGAGTATTCTTATTATCTGAGTTAGAGAGTTTTCTGTATCTCTTGTATATATATACAAAAAACTGACCTCATATACTGAACGTGCGTACAATATATGGGTAGTGGGTAGCTCAATAACTGCCCACTACTTGTACCATATGGATTGGGCTACCCCATCTTGGGCGGCCCATAATCCAAGTCCAACATCTCCCACTGGTACATGATGGGAAGCAAATCCACCAACAAATCTTCGGAAACTAATTCCAAGGTTTACTCTAATCATACAGGCAAATAAGTCGTGCGACTTGCGAGCACACACCAAGTGGAGGCTCTAAAACCATGCACCTATTAGGGAAAACATGGGAGCCACTTCCTACAAAAAGATCATTGAGTCTCGCTGCACCCTAGACTAATTAAGTTCACATCAATCAAACATGCCTATCCCTTTTAGGCCATGTTTGACCTTTCTAATCTTAAACATGTATTCATATTAATATCCAATCATTAAGATTGCTCAATCACTTACACTATACAGTTCTTGGTCTGGTTATCACTCAGTAACCAACCTGAATCCTCGAATCTAATACACACAGTAATCGAGGTTTCACATCTGGCTATTGACAGGTTACATATGGATCGTGGGTATCCATATCGACAACACATGAGTCTTAAATTGCAACACATGTAATAAGAGGTCTCATCTTAGTAATTGTCGTCAGAACTAATCCTCGACAATATTTAAGGTGACGCTTGAATGAGTATAATATTACCGATGAATACTAACCAACTCATTCCGTCTCATCTCTGCACGCTTCCTGAGCGCCAGAGGCGATTGCTCATGTAAGAGAGCCAATCTGTTTGACCTGTCGATGTACATTCTGATGCCAATAATATGTGTTATTGTACTCACACACATTCATGTTTATCACAAAGATAAAAACACTACATAAGTGTATATATATATTATTTATTTATATGGCATCTGAAATATATAAATGTATGAGTACAAAGGTGAGCATCTCTTAAGAGAACATGTATATCAAATCCTACGCAGACTTAGGGACTTTACATGGGACACATAAACGTCCTTAGGAATTGGCTTAGTGAGAGGGTCAACCACTATCTCATGCGTAGATATATGTTCTATGGTCACCTCTTTCTTTCCCACCAAATCTTTTACAAAATTGAACTTGATGTCTATATGCTTTGTTTTGCCATGATACTTTGGGTCTCTGGTGTAGGCAATGGCTGCTTGACTATCACAAAAGATTGTCAAGGATTTTTCAGCATTTGTGATCACACCCAAATCTGATATAAAACCTCTTAAGCCACACAACTTCTTGTACAGCCGTTAAGCAAGCCACAAACTCAGCCTCCATGTTAGATAGCGCTATGCACGTCTATTTCTTGCTGCATCAAGAGATGGCCCCGCCATTCAGCAAGAAGGTATATCCGGAGGTCAATTTACACTCATTAGGGTCACCACCCCAGTCAGTGTCCGTAAAACCCTTGAGATTTAGTTCACCTCCTTAATAGCATAGGAAATAATCTATGGTGCCTTTCAAATATCTAATGATCCTCTTGACTGTACTCCAATGAAGTCGCCCAGGATTGGATTGGTAACGACTTACCAATCCTACAGCAAAACATATGTCTGGCCTTGTACATAACATGGCATACATCAAACTGCCTACAGCAACAGCATAAGGAACATTTTTCATCTCATCTATTTCTTTTGGGGTTTTGGGACACATCCCATGGCTTAGGTTCTCACCTTTGGCTACTGGAGTATCTATGGGTTTGGAGTCTTGCATTCTAAATCGTTCAAGTACTTTCTTGATGTACGATTCTTGCAATAAGGAAATAAGCCTTTTGCTCCGATCCCTTTGGATTTTGACTCCCAGAACGTATGCTGCCTCTCCCTTATCTTTTATCTCAAAAAATGATGATAATCACTTCTTGACAGTGATTAGGTACTCCTTGTTGTTTCTAGCCAACAAGATGTCGTCAACATACAAAGATAGAATCACATATCTATTTTGCGACCTTTTGACATATACACAGTGGTCTTCTTGAACCATTTCAAAACCATACGAAATGATTTCTCTATGGAACCTTAGATATCACTGTCTGGATGATTGATTCAACCCATAAATAGATCGTTGGAGTTTGCACACTTTGCTCTCCTGACTTTTTTCTACAAATTTTATAGGTTGTTGCATGTAGATCTTCTTATCCAGTTCTCCATTGAGAAATTCCGTTTTTACATCCATCTGATGTACTTCAAGATCTAGATGAACGACAATAGCTAGAATCAACAGGATCGAGGCAAACTTGACTATCGGAGAGAAGGTTTCCTCATAATCTATACCCTCCAACTAGGTATATCCCTTAGCCATAAGGCGAGCTTTATATCTCTCAATGGATCCATCTGCCTTTCGCTTGATTTTGAGAACCCACTTATTCCCAATAGCTCTTTTATAAGACAGAAGATCAACCAAAGACCACACTTGGGTTTTCTTCATGAAATCCATTTCTTCTTCCATTGCTTTAATCCAACTTTCCTGCGCAGAAGATGAGAGTGCTTCAGACACGTTCTTAGGCTCCTCATCATTTTGTGTTGTAACCATAAGAGATTTCCCTTCAATCTCAAAATGTTGACGAGGAACACTTTTACGGCTACTTTTCCTTGTAGGCGTTTGTAATGAACTTGATCCACCAACCAGTTCTGAAACTGATTCAGACTCAAATTGAGTAACCGGTGTATTCCTCCCACTTGGATCAGGGAATGGTAGTACCACTTCTATTCTACCTAAAGGTATAGAGGTACTAGGAATGTCAGGATTGTCCAACTGAATCAGTCGTACATCCCGATCAACGTTGTCCCTATTTGGAAATTCTGTCTCTAAGAATGTTGCGTCTCGTGATTCAATCTTAGATATACTCCCATCTGCTTGTTCTCCAATGAAAACGTATCCCTTGGAGTGTTTAGAATACCGAATGAAAATATACTTCTTTCCTCTCGGTCCTAATTTGCAATACATATGGGAACTATCATGAATATAAGCAGCTGCCCCTAGGGCCGTAGATTACTTAGGTCAGGTCGCCTACTTGTCTATAATTCATAGGGAGTTGTACTCACAGACTTCGTGGGCACATGATTATGTACATACGTGGCTGTTAGCAAAACGTCGCCCCAATACGAAATCGGAAGATTTGCTTGAGCCATCATAGACCTAACCATGTGAAGTAAGGTTCTATTCCTTCTTTTCGCAACAACATTTTGCTGCGGAGTTTCGGGAATAGTAAGCTGTCGAGCTATACCTTTGTAATCACAAATGTTTTTGAACTTATTAGAAAGGTATTCCCGACCACGATCGGTACGTAGTGACTTTACTTTTGCATCTAGTTGATTTTCCACGTAGGCCATGTACCTTTTAAAACAGTCTAATGCATCAGACTTGTGGGACATAAGATAGACATGCCCATAACGTGTAAAATCATCTATGAATATGATGAAATAGGAGGCCTCGTACCTCGCCCTAACATTCATTGGGCCATAGACATCGGAATGAACTAATTGCAATGAAAATTCAGCTCTCAACCCTTTGCCAAATGGTTTTTTAGTGGATTTTCCGGCAAGGAAATTTTCACAAACAAACAAATTGACTTTCGTTATAGACCACAAAAGGCCTTCCTTGGCAAGTCTATTTAGATGATCTTGGCCAATATGCCCTACCCTGCTATGCCATACATTTACATCCACATCCATAGTGCTAGAAGATGTATGGAACGATAAACATTCATTATTTAAAACATAACTTATATGTTCAACATCCAACACTAAAAAATCGTCTGAAAGAAAATCAAATCCAAAAGAAACAGAATTTAACATAAGTTCAACAGTAATACCAGACATATAAATGGAAAACCCAAAAGCAGAAGAACCAATGCGGAGACCAAATTCTGCCTAAAATTCGGGGCATGAAGGACATCGTGGAGAAAGAGGGTCTTACCGCCATGCAACAGAAGTTTCAAGTGCCAATGCCCTTGACCTCCACCCTAGCATTATTACCAACGTATATCCACTGAGTTCTAGCTGGGATATGTCGGTATTCCATATATTTTCCTCTATCTCTAGCTATGTGGTCCGTGGCTGCTGAGTCAATAGTCTACACAGGAAAAGATTCAGTCAATAATGCACAGCTAGAAACATATGCTTTAGAAGAAGATTTGGTAAAACGCATTACCTAGGCCTTTGGCTCTGGGCAATCCCGAGCATAGTGACCTTTCTTCTGGCAGTTATAGCACTTAACTTTAGCAATTATCCTAGTGCCATTGCGCTACTCCTCTTCTTCTGTTGCTTGCCTTTGTCGTCTGATTTTCCATCTTTCTTACCATTTTTCTTTCCCTTTTCCCTAGATTGTCTTCCTCTTTTGCGTTTAGAGCCAGATGTTCCATGCCTGGTAGATTTAGCCACATAGGTTTGTCCAGTGGTCTTAATCGCCAAGAGGCGCTCCTTTTTGAGATCTAGATGACGCACAATGTCCTCGAGTGTTTTCACACTCTCGTTGTGCGTCATATTGACAATTATGTGTTCCCAACTGGTTGGAAGGGATCAGATAATGGCTTGCACTTACTGCTCATCCATGAATGTATGGCCTGCTGCCTTCAACTCTCAGATAATGTTTGACATTTCCCTGATGTGATACCTCATGCTGACATCAGGTTTTTTGTTATACGTGTCAAACGTAATGGTAAGCCAACGCAGACTCCAAACTGAAGTCCTATCAAACTTCTCTTTTAGGGCAGCCCACATACCCGCAGCGGTCCGGTAAACTTCATACTCAGCGATCAGGTTATCTTGCATAGTGCTCAACAACGTGATGCGAGCTATTGCATTTTTCCTTTACCAGACCTGATAAGCTTCAGCATCCCTACGATGCTGAGCTCTATTACCCGCCTTTGGTTCTTCTTAATGGTTAAGTATTTCATGAACCTCTTGTTCCTCAAGAATGTATTGAACTTTACGATGCCACACATTGTAATTGTCGCCGTTAAGTTTATCACCTTTGTTAAGATAAACTATAATGGTTTTTGATGCCATTAGGAGACTCTACTAAGACATATGTAAGAGATTTTTAGCACATACTAAGATTACTATAATTTTGCAGAGTTAAGTCTTAGAATGTAACTAAGAGATATGAGTTACGAAGTCAGTGGATTGTTTCACAATCCACCATCATCCATAAATCAGGTATCTGAGAGGTACAATTAAACTTATGTCAGCAAAATCACGTTTCCATAAATGAATCACTGAAATTCATAAGGAAGTAGTTCTACGTGATGACCACACAGGTTCGGATTCATAGAACTCCCACTCAAATAAAGCATTCCATAATAGCAATATATTATTAATCGAAAAAATAAACAACAAATGTTTAACCCCAAAAATAAACAACAAATGTTTAACCCCAAAAATAAACAACAAATGTTCATGGAACATAAAAGAACTTGAATCTTAAAGTTCATGTATGGAATGCGTAAAGAAAAACTAGATATGAACACCAGGAGATCCAAGTAGTCCTACACAATTTTCGGTGTTGTTCTTACTATCTGCTTCCACAAGAATTTAGAATCGAACCGCTCATAATTTAAAGCATCGGAGTCAACCGTTATCTCCAAAACTTTGATTTTATCTTTTGCAACTCGATTATATATGAAGATTTTTTCATGCAATCCTCTGGCTTTGGTCATGTTAATAGAAATAGACAACAATGTAGTGTGTCTAAACCCTTGAAGCACGCTCAAATAACTCTAATTCGCACACAGCTTCATGGAAGAACATATCATCCTTTTGAGCTATTTTGTACTTTATAGGATCATACATGCTAGGGAAGAAATGAAGTAGAATTTCAATTTCTTCTTGGTCTGTAGGCTTGACAAACATGAGCTCATCGCGCATATGTAAAACAAAGTCCTTCACAATCTTAAGGTTTTCACAAAAAGACATTTTATCATCCTAACAGAGGTTCATATACTGTTTAAGTAAACGTCTTCTATGTGTAGTGCTTGGATTAGTTCTTATCGCTAAAGTTCTTTTTCCAAGGTGTCTCATCCTTACCAGTCGACTACTCAAGCCTTGGGTGAAAAAGACATAAAACTTTCTCAATTGAATCAAAGAAAACAATGCACATTGCATTTTAATATGTTGTACAAAACAACAAATAAAATTACACAAATTTTATTTATCTCAATTAAATAACTAAAATTTCACACCTATTAATTGTAAAAATCTAAGCTTTTCTATGCTTTGAGAGAAATTTCACAAAATTTCATCCCTAGAAAAGTAATTTTACATTATAAATCACTTAGATTTATGCAATTACTTGAAAATAACACAATTTCCAAGTCTCGATTTGATTTAATTGAAGTTTTGTAGTCCAATTATGAAAGTAGATGACATAATTAAGCTTATCACAAAGACATAGGGCTTAATTGAAAACATGGAGCTAAAAAAATACAATAAACACAAAGTTTTTAAAGACATGGGGCAAATACTGGAAATATCACAAATATATAGGGCCTCAATTTATTTATTTATTTTTTTGTGGTTGGCCAGCCGGACGGACTGGCCATCGACCGGCCGTCTATCGTCCGGCTGCCGAATGGTCCGACTGTCGGACACGGCTGCTGTTCGACTGCCGGCGACATGGCAACTACCACATGGCACTGTCGACTGCCCACGTGGTAGCCGACGTCCACGTGGTGGCCACGTGGCTGCTCCTTTGCCACGTTGCCACGGTGGTGACATGACATGATTTAAAATAAAAAAAAATTTGAAAAACAATTCAAAATTCAAAAATAATTGAACATAATCTTGAAATATTTTAAAACGAATTTAAAATTCAAGATTAATTAATGATAATGAACTGATCATCATCATCAACCAACCAAGTACACATGTCACCACCTGATTGGTCCCCATGTGCCTATGTAACCTCAATTTCTGACACACACACAATACCAAGAACACATACTTATGAACGTACAAATACAATACAAACAGAAAACTTCAAAAATTCATAACTTATTCCTATGAAATCCAAAAATTATAAATTTTATATCAATAGAAACCTTGAAACATGTAGTTTCTAGCAGTATCAGTTTAACGCACAAATTTGATACTGAACAATAACACATTTAGAAAAGCCAGAACGATATTTAGACTTAGGAAATTCATAATTTATTCAGTACACACCCAAAAATTATGATTTTAATTGCGTTAGATTCCTTGGAAAAAATACTTTCCAGAAACATAAAAAACAAGCATGTTTAAGACAAGTCACATAAACGTTTTTCTATGATTTATCATGAGAAGTACATATTAACGCAGAAATACGAATACTCTCATGCACATCATGGTATAAATACAGAGAACGAACTAAGCAGTATTTGATACCAATGAAGGAAAATGATATAATCATATATGTATTTAGCTACTTCATGGATAAACAATATAAATCAGTAACATACCTGTTATTAAGCGGAAGCAAGGATTGGTAGCACGTCTGTTCCATTGTATGTGCAAGAATCACAGTGCGCAATGCTAGACTACACACGTTTTTCCACAACTTAAATGCCAAAAGCAGAGATATTATTCTTATTATCTGAGTTAGAGAGTTTTATGTATCTCTTGTATATATACAGAAAACTGACCTCATATACTAAACGTGCATACAATATGTGGGTAGTGGGTAGTTCTATAATTGCCCACTACTTGGACCATGTGGAATGTAGTTGGTAGTTCAATAACTGCATACTACTTGTACCATATGGATTGGGCTACCCCATCTTGGGCAGCCCATAATCCAAGTCCAACATCATGTAAGTACTCTAGTTCTTAAGTTAGTATCTTAAAAAGAAAGATAAAAATTTAGAAAGTGTATAGTGAATATGAGTTGCATTTTATGTGATAATATATGGGGTATTTATACGTTACTAAGAGAATATTTTCCTAATTTGATGGTGAAGAAATTAAACATGGAGTACGATTTTTTTATAAACTGTAAATTAAATACCAACCTCATAACATTGTGGAAGAATTTGTCCAAGATATTGCCTATGTTCGTTCTACTATTTGACAACTGCGAATTAAAGTTCAAAATATGTGATCTTGAACTATATGGCCATTAGTTTGATGTTTTACATGCAGTAAAATAGGGAGATAAATTGAGAGTCAAAGAGATAAAGAAAGAGACAGAAGACTTTTCTCTTGTTTCTGTCTTTAGAACTGAACGTCAGTTCTCTATCTTTTTTTTCTTTTTCTTTTTATTGAATATAGTGGGAATTTATTTACATAACTTCCCACAATTTGCTATTGACCCATACTAAATAGGTTGGGTCGGGTCAACCCATATTGGGCTACCCAACCCCAAAATCTAACATCTCCCACTCGCACAAGATAGGTAGACCCTTGTCTACCACTATCTCTGTTAATCCTTAGGTTTCATACTAAAGGTATTTGTAAGGTTTTGATGAAAACAAACATATTAATGTGTAAGAAGAACATTTATGCATTATGTGTTATATGCATTAAGTGAGGGAGTCAAAGGCTCCATATATGCTTTATTGTTTAAACATTACTCACTTGGCATAGAGTGTATTGAATGCATATGTGAGGGGGAGTCATGCCTTATATGTGCTTAACTTATATATTATTGTTGTTATAGTATAGAATTATATGTGCTTAACTTGTATATTATTGTTGTTATAGTATAGAATGATTTGTCATCATAAAAAAAGAGGAGATTGTTAGCCTTATGCCTTGTGAAGTATTTGAGAGTGAGAAAAATATCTGAATCATATCACTGCTTAATGAATAATACATTACATTTGAGCTATTTATATTAGCCTCATTTACATCATGTGTAGTATTACAGTTGTAACCAACTCAAGCTTAGCTCACTAACCTCCAAACTATCTTGCTGAGCTGTCATCTTCTAGAAGATTTCTTGAGCTTGTTTGGTTGACTATAGTTGATCCCTTATCATCACCTCGCAAGCTGAGCTGCGATGATTAAAGGGGTAGCTTGTTGCGCAAAATTGAAACTTGTCAACTGGTAATGACTTCGTGAAGATATCAGCTGTTTGTTGGGTAGTTGGAATATATGAGAGACTGAAAAACTTGGTAGCTACAAGCTCTCGAATGGAGTGATAGTCGAGAGCTATGTGCTTGGTCCTGTTACGGAAAACAGTATTTGATGCAAGGGCAATAGCAGAGATGTTATCACACCATAGTTTAGGACATGGACTGGTAACAGATAAGTCTTTGAGAACAAAACTGAGCCAACATAATTCTGCAGTAGTGTAAGTAAAAGATCTATACTCTTCCTCAGTGGAAGAACGAGACATTGTTGGCTGTTTCTTTGTGCACTAAGAAATCAAGTTATCACCAAGAAAAATACAAAAACCAGTGGTCGACATTCGATCTGGTATGCTACTAGCCTAATCGGAGTTTGAAAAAGCTTGCAATTTGAGGGTTGTAGGCCAGAACTAAAGTCCATGATGTAATGTACCTTGCACATAGCGCAAGATTCGTTTCAAGGCTGCAAAATGAGTTTGTGTTGGACTGTGCATTTGTTGACAAACACTATTGACTGCAAACTAAAGATTAGGGCGTGTGAGTGTTAGATATTAAAGAGCCCCTACGATGCTTCTGAAAAATGTTGGGTTAGCATAAGGTGTGACTCCAATTGTGCAGTTTGAAGTAGTAGTGGTATGCATGGCTATTGGCTTGCAATGTGTTATTCCTTCTTTCTTTAAAAGGTCCACAACATACGTAGACTGATGCAGGAGCATACCATCTGCATCGTACTCAACTTCAAGGCCAAGAAAATAAGATAATTGGCCTAGGTCTTTCATAGCAAAATTATTACTCATAGCTTGGATAAGTGTTTGAATAGCTACAGTAGAATCTCCTATTGCTAGGATGTCATCAACATATACTAGCTCAATAATAGTGGCCTGAGCTGTGGTTTTAACAAACAATGAGTTATCTGCTTTGTTGCAAACAAATCCCTGATCAATTAGAAATTTGGACAACAACTGATACCAAACTCTAGGGGCCTGTTTAAGCCCATATATTGACTTTTGTAATCTGCATATATGATTCGGATATTGTGGATTCACAAACCCCTATGGTTATTGAATATATACCTCTTCTTGTAGTTTTCCATGGAGGAAAGCATTGTATACACCCAATTACTTGATATTCCAGCCATTTGTTAAAAGCAAGTGTTAGCACAATTCTCACTGTTTGTCTTTTAACAACTGGACTAAATGTTTCTGAGTAGTCCAAACCATATGACTGATGGAACCCTTTAGCTAAAAGTTGGGCTTTATATCTTGCCACAGTGCCATTAATATGTCTTTTGATCTTATATACCCATTTACATCCAATTGGAGGTATTGAATCAAGAAGAAGTACTAAAGACCATGTATTCTGGGCAAGTAAAACATCAAACTCTTCTTTCATAGCTTGTTGCTAGTGGATATTTTTGGAAGCTTCCTTATAAGATATAGGCTTAGTAGTTGAAGGGGTAAGAGTTATATTATTAAGATGAAATAGTCTAGGCTTAAGTGATCCAGTTTGTGACCTTGTCACCATGGGATGTGTAGGAACAATATTGCTAGGAGCTACAGAAATGGTTTTTGCATTGGAAGTTTGAGTAGGTACAGGAGTGGGATATGATGATGTCATGGAATTGATGGATTGAGATATATCAGTTGTTGGTGGTAGATCTTGATTTTGAGAATGATAAGATGTTGTATTGTGTGGTATAGAGTACTCCGTGGACACTACAAGATGAGGGGCAGGTTGGAACTCAAATTCTTTTGTAGATTGTGTAATAAAGATAGGTAGGATTGGTAGTGTAGGGCCTTCACTTGGTGATTGATTTGTGCGATAAGGGAAGACTTGTTCAAAAAATTTAACATGCCCGGATAGGAAGATTTGTTTAGTTTGTAAACTATAACACCTATAGCCCTTAGTTGTAGAGGAATAGCCAAGAAATAAGCATGGTGTTGATCTAGGCTTCAATTTATGTGCTTAGAGTATGGTCTTAGCCAAGGAAAACATAGGCAACCAAATACTCTTAATTGCGTATAATCGGGTTGTTTGGGATAAAGACACTCATAGGGAGATTTGTTTTGCAGTAATGGTTTTAGAAGTCGATTGATTAGGTAGTTAGTAGTGGCTAAAGTTTCTAGCCAAAACGTGTTTAGGAGTTTAGCTTGATGCAGTAGGGCCAACACTATCTCTATGAGATGCATGTGTTTTCTTTTAGCCCTACCATTTTGTTTTGGAGTATATGAGCATGAGGTCTAATGAATGATCCCTTTGGTTTGTAAATAATATGCAAATTTGGCATTTACAAACTCTGTAGTATTGTCAGACCTTAGAACTTTCAGATGGGCATCAAACTGAGTAGTGATCATAGAATGAAATGCAACAAATGTGGAGTATACGTCAGCTTTTGATTTCAAAGGATACAACCAGGTATATTTGGTAAAATCATCCACAAAGAGTATATAATAGCTATAGCTACTAAAGGAGGAAACACTAGTAGGTCCCCAAACATCATAGTGTACTAGAGCAAAAGGTACAGTAGCTATGGATTTAGATAACTGAAAAGGTAAGAACATGGCTCACACACATAGCCAGTTTTATTATGACTAATAGGAAGTATTGAGTGAAGCTGCTGCAGAGCTTTATGGCTAGGATTCCCTAGTCTTTGATGCCATACAGTAGTAGGAATAATAGCTGTAGTTGAACTGTAGCAATGATGTAGAGTTGTTGGTGAAGAGTATAGTGAGGAGGCAGAAGTAGGAAGACAGTAAAGGTCATTGTTACAAGGCCCCTGTACTTGACTTGATGATTGAGGTTGTCCATAATGGTAACCTCCTTGTCATTAAAAATTAAGGTAGAGTTATTATCATGGGCAAACTAATAGACAGATAGTAAATTGGAAGAAATGCTAGGCACATGAAGAACATTTGTCAACTTAAAAGAACTAGATGGAGTAAAGAATGTACCATGGCCAGTATGAGCTATGGAAAGAGTAATGCCATTGCAAATAGATACAGAGTCACCTCATTCATATGGATAGTAAGATGAGAGAAATGCAAGATCACCTATGACATATGAATTTGCTCCACTGTCTAGATACCAGGAGAATTGTTTAGAAGGTGTAGATGTAGAAGCTCCAGTTTGTGTAGTAAGAGCTTGCTTTTTTGCTTTCGGACTAACATAGTTCACTCTATCAAAACAATTCCAGTAGTCCAAAGCTTGATGATGACAATACACCTTAGCTTCGAAATTTGCTAGTTTAGTCACTGCCTGAGCTGGTTGACCTAAATTGCCATTGTAGCCAGAACCTCCTCCATTGCCTCTACCACTTCAATTGTTAGAGTTATGATCTCGTCCTCGATTGTTGCTATTATCTGCATAGGTTCTCTGCGTGTTAAGAGCAGTATTAACATCTGAAGTTGTTGAGTTTGCGATGGTGAGTTTTTGAAGGCGTTTCAAATGTAGCTGTTCAGTGACAAACAGATTTGTAAGTTCAACCACACTTAGTGAATCTTTGCCAATACTTATAGAGGCTTTTAGAGTATCATACTCTGCAGGTAGTCCATTTAGTATGTAAAGAACCAAATCATCATCATTGATTGTTTCTGAAACAGAGGCGAGGCTATCAACTATGTGCTTAACATAATCTAAATAGGCCTGGATCGTCTGAGCTCCTTTATTGAGTGTATGAAATTGCATCTTTAGTTGTTGAATGTGTGTTCACGACATCGAGTTTTATCGCTTCTCAATATGAAGCCAGAGCACAGAGGAAGTTGGTAGAGTAAGCACTTGAGACAACACTTGAGGCAAAATCAAAGCATATAGGCAAGTTTTGAGGTGTTCATTTGCCCATTTTCATGTTTTCCTTTTGTAACTTACGGTCTGCGACCGATCTGATTTTCTCGCTTCTTTTTTCTTGTTTATGACACCAGTTGTCATATAGCTTGTACTTTGATGTACTTTTTCCTTTTTCTTTCAATAAAATCCCACTGAATTAACAAAAAAAAAAAAAAGTTTTGAGGTGTTCATCAACAATACTCCATTGATGATAAGCTGGATTCACAACTTTTTCACTAGCATCATTGGTAATCTGCTATGGAGGACACATTTTTGTGCCTAGTAGATAGTCCAGTAGCTGATTTTTGTGAAAAATTGTTTAAATATGAGCTTTCCACAGTTGATAATTGGTGTTATCAAGCTTTATTTGAACCAGTGAGCTGAGATTTTGGAGAAGAAGGCGAAGGTTTACAGGAAGATCACTTGTGCTATTGTTCGCTGTTGTCCAAGTTTCAGCTGCCATGGTTGAAGCTTGAAGATACATCAATCGCGAAAAAAAAATTATGATTGAAGAAGAAAGAAGAGAGTTCTCTTCAGTGTGCTCACATACCATGTCAAGGATTTGAGAAAGAGAAAAATATCTGAATCATATCACTGCTTAATGAATAATACATTACATTTGAGCTATCTATATTAGTCTCCTTTACATCACGTGTAGTATTACAGCTGTAACCAACTCAAGCCTAACTTACTAACCTCCAAACTATCTTGCTGAACTGTCATCTTCTAGAAGCTTTCTTGAGCTTGTTTGGTTGACTATAGTTGATACCTTATCATGCCTAAATATATGATTTTGATGATAACAAATAACGAAAATTGGATTTATCAAGTGTGTTTGTATTAATGTGTTTCTATGCATAAATACACAATTGTTAGCTTTTGTGCATTCTATGTATGTATCATTATAAGCCAAATTGTACTTAAATGTTTAGGCTTATGTGCATTATATTGTACTAATGATGTTGTGAGCCAAAATATATTATAGATGCTTCGTGTTATACGAGGAAGAGAATCTTGCACAAAGAAGATAATATAATTAATATCATAGAAGACTTGCAAGATTGAAAAAATACAAATTATGTAGGTCATTGAGAAGAATCAAAGTTTTCTTGATCAAGATCACCACAAGTATGAAGAAATGAAGTCTCGAAGAGTTGAATAAATGAAGATCATATTTCAAGAATCAAGACTTGAAGACATGAAGATAAAGTGGTGTAATAAGGATGAGACATAGCGACATAAGGGGTAATGACTTAAAAATGTCGTTTGCCTTAGGTATGCATTTTTATGGTTCAAGCTCTTGATAATCTTCCAAAAAAATATTTTTAAATATTTTCTCAAGAGTTTTTGAAAATATTTTAAAAGGTTAAAAGGGTTGGAATTGAAAGGATCATTTAGGGTCATGAACAACAACTAGCTAATCTAGACGAAAGCATAGGTGAATTTCAAAAATTCTTGAGATTAAAGCATTATGTTCATAAAACACTAAATTTTCTTTTATGTAATTAACATAATCTAAGCATATATTCAACAAATATATGTATTCAAGAGTTAGTCTAACATATTACTTCTTGAAGACAAGCCATGAAACCCAAAGAAAGCCAAGCTTTTGCTTACTTGATGAAAACACCATCTCTTGAACATACGGGAGTCCTAGTGTCATGCCCCGACCCAACCCCCAAGCTAAAGGTTAAATCCGGACCCGACACACGGACAGAGTCTCCCCTGTACCGTGGACATTCTGGAAACCTGTAAACACTTAAACAAGGTCCCAACAATACAATACAGCTTTTCTCAATTAAACAACAAAGCTATAAGGCTATCCGAGCCTTATAGTGCACAATAATTCCAAAACACACAAGCATGCGAGAACTAGTTGACAGCATAGTCTTATAATCATAACATTCTAGGAAATCAATAAAGCAACTTAAGGGATAAAGCATTCTACATCAACTATCCACTCCCAAGCATGCAAGGAAATAGGACAAGAATAAAAGTTATTACAGTTCGTAGACTTTCAAAGCTATAACCCATCCATCTAATCTACAACTTATACAACAAGCATATACAAAGCCCTTGGGCTACAAAATAGTACATAAAGTAATCAGATGAGTCTTCCACAAAGCCACAAAATCATTAACCACCTCAAGTTATCAGACACAGCAACTAAGGTAAAGGCTCGATCTGAACTTCTTCTTCCTCAACTAAATCAACAAGCTGGGGATCACCCTCAGCGTCTCCTGAAACAGATATCGAGGTATGAGCAACCACTGTTGCCCAGTGAGGGATATAGTCCCGGGGCGTGCAATGCAACAGATAATACAATTACACAACAATAACACTTTATCAATTTAAGAATCAATGAAACTTAAATAACCACACAATTAAAAGGATACATTTCAACAATCCCCTATACACCAATCTTCACTGGTCTTCAATCACGATCCACGAACCACGATCACGATAAGCCGGCATAACCCCAATCACTCCAGTGGGTGTACTCCGGATGTACCCCGAATCCTACGACCCAACATCCCCTGGCAATCTCCGGACCAAGCGAATGAGGGAATAGGGAACGGAGTTTGAATATCCACTGGCAAGCCCTCTGCCGCCCAACCGATATTCAACACATCCGCCCCGACACTATGGTTGCGCAACCACTATGCAATGCACTTAACGATGGCAGGTTAATAGCAATAATATAAGCATTAACACATATGAGGATCAACAAAGTAGGTTGACCTCGTTGCAATTAGGATAGAAGCAAATATAGAAGTTAATAAGCAGTTTACAAGTGAACATATACAAAATAAGCATAGGATTACACCAAAAGCTCCAAACCAACTTAATATCACATATAAACACTCATGAAGTCATGCCGTGGGTTTAGAAATGTGAGACAAACGAAATTGCATTAAACCCCTTTATTTTACATACTATTTCTCTTCCAAACCCAAGTTAATGATTTCATTTTCAAAAGAAACTCTCCCAACCTTCTAACTAACCCCCAAGGTACCCTTTCAACCCTCGAACTCAATCAAATGCCCGCGTTTACCCCGAAAGCCCCAATTTCCCTCTTTTGGCTTTAAACCACACCTACATTGTCCGGGCTTCAAACAAGGGATATCAAGGTATCTATAGCACCTAGGTAGCCTAAGGAAACTAGAATTGAAGCCCGAATCCACCCGGAATCGCATTAACCCCGAAAGCCCCAACTTAAAGTCGGCTATTTTCCATTTTTAGGCGATTTAAGGGCAATGCAAGTGTACGGGGCTATTTGATTATCTTCACTAGTACCTAAGGCATCAATTAGAAGCATTAATTCAAGCCAAATCGAACAATTACACAAAACCCTAGAAAAAACGTCACTATTCACCCTAGAAATCAAACTAACGATTCTAACCGTTTAAATTGCGAAACGACGGTTCAAAAGTGTTCTCTAGCATTCATATAGATAGTACATTAGCATAGATAACATTTACAATGGCATTTAATCATATTTCCAACGATTCAAGAAATGAGCAATTATTTAAAAATGCAAAAACAAGCCATGAAATCCCTCACCACTACGCGTAGGAGCACCTAGGAACCTTGCAAACACCCTACACTTGTTGCTCGAGGCTTGGCATGGCTTGATTTGATGATTTGAAGAAGCAAAAATCCTCAAAAGGCAAGAGAAGGCTGTCGGGTTTGCTACAGTGCCATTCAGCTTTTATTTTTTTGTTGTTGCGTGATATATGAGCTAAAGTGGGATATGTTTTGGTTTTATAAAAGGTGGGGTATAGTTGGGAATTTAAATGGCTTCTAAAATGTGCGTTGAAAGCTTAGAAACGAGCCTAAGGTGGTAAAATATATGCTAGCTAATTAATTACCTAAGTTAGTTACGTAACACTATTCACTCTAACTACTAAAGTCATTTTCTAAACGAGCCTTCCTAACGCCTTAAGCTCAAATGCACATTTTCCCACTACTTTTACA
Organism: Ehretia macrophylla; assembly: GCA_037974665.1. NCBI lineage: Eukaryota > Viridiplantae > Streptophyta > Magnoliopsida > Boraginales > Ehretiaceae > Ehretia > Ehretia macrophylla. The sequence goes on from CM075766.1 coordinate 4,446,561, forward strand.
ATTTATATGATTTAATAAAAATGCTAATTAACTAATAGAAAGTAGTTTAAAAAGCGGAGTGAATAGTAGTCACAAGTCAGTTAATAAGGCATAGAAGTAAATGCACAGATAAGGGATGCAACAGTAATTAAATGCATGGTAAATCCTCGGGCGTCACACCTAGTTGGTCCACACAAACAAAGAATGGCCTTTTCCACCTTCTAAGTTGTTTTTTGTTTTCTTTTGTGTGTTATTATATATTTTCTTGGTTGGTCAAAGACCCCTTGACTTAGATATTATCTTCGACCAACATATACATACATAACATACATATAATGCACATATATGCTAGCATATCTATTATATCTATCATATGTATAGAATTCATTGTTAGCCATTGATTCAAATTGGTAGATAGACAAGATGATGTGACTAAATCTAGTCCATCCTTAGTGCTTTTTACCTTTTTGGAAGTCATACATGCATATATACATAACATACATGCTATATTAATCTTCCAACTACAAGATTAATTAATTAAGCTAATCTCTATTAGTTTAATTAATTATGGAAATAATCTTTCATATTTGCACATTGGCCCCAACATTAAATCAAAATTATACATTGGCCCCATAATTTTCATATTGGCCCCACTAACTATTAACAGTCAATTACACTGTTAACTTCTTAACAATACACGAGAAACATAACATAATTGTTAACTCTTTAACAATCAAGGAGAAAACATTCAAGCTCAATAGGAAAACTATTCACGAGTGCTTTATTGTGTGTGACTTTCTAGATTCACCACCATATAGCAATGAGGGATCATTAAACACTATTAATCTATTTTGAGAATGTCTCCCATCATTCTCAAAATACCCTCAAGTTCTAGGTTGACATCTAGCAATGTGCCTAGACAACTTATAAGGGAATGAAGTCCAAAAGTGAATCTATTCATAGTCACCGATTACCATGCGATTCCATCCTTCCATTAACTGTCCCATCAAGCAAGAACCATGATACAAATAAGTTCATAAACTTGATACTATGCAAAGATCCAAATGGTGGAATGAGGGATAACACATGGAAAAATACCTTTCCATCATTTATTCCTTGGCCAAGGACTTCCTTATTCGACTACCAAAGTTAGATCGCATAGGACATCGTCTCATGCTGGTTAATGGATTCTATCTTGATAACTACCTATCAATCACTATATCGGACAAATGATACTACAAAAGGCCGTAACCCGTCTCGATTTAAAGAAGACAAGTATTTTCCAAGTGAAAGTATTAAACCCCGATACATATGACAACTATAGTGTCTCAAGTCAAATGATTATTAAAAAACAATAAATCAGTCTCACTTATCTCTCTAGATTTTTCTCTCTGCCTTCTCTCTAAAAACCAGGTCGTTGACCCAACTTTGACCACCAATAAACCACCCTAAAATCTCCCAATCACCACAAAACACTCTCTACTTGTCCAGGAAAACACTATTGCACCGCCTATGGGGGGAAGAGGCAAGAAAACTGCCCCTTCCTCCTCACGTTCTAGTGCTAGATTGAAAGAGATGGCTAACACTAAAAATCCAGCTGCCATGGAGAAGGTGAATGAAGATTAGGAATCCTCCACTAATGGCGTTTCATTTAATTCGAGTGAACTTGGGCAAGCTTACAAGGCTAACCAAGCAGAACATGCAGCTTTCTTTCAACATGATACTCCTTATAATGGTGATGAATCATTCAACTCTAGCAAAGAATTACAAGCAGCTTATGATGCCATTCAAGCTAAGCAAGCTGGGTTTTTCGAATATGATGAAGGCATTGACATGAGCGATGAAGAGTTCAAAATCAGGGACTATGCTGAGATTCGCTCAGCTCCATCCCATGATCGTTTTCTTACAGGGACTAGATTGCAGAGTGTTTATGACTCCATTCGCGCAATGGGGCTTGATCCGAATGATCCACGACTGGGAATCCCTCTAATTCGCAACACTCCAAATTCGTCTGAGAAGAACGTTGAAAATGCATCGGAATATTGTCATTCTGGTGGCCATTCTCCTAAATCCGACAAGGATAATTCTGTCCAATTGGTCAAAAACGCGGGGCCCACAAATGTTGGTACTCAAAATAGTCGTTCTCAATTGGCCATTGATTCAGGCTACTATGGTCCAAATGCCGCGGGGACCACCCTTAAAGCCAGCCACATGCTTAGTCAAAAAAAACAAAGTGCCAATGTGATTCAAATGCCTAATATCACGGCTGATCAAAAGAATTTCAATGCTTTGGAGGTCCCGCATGCGAATATTGACCAAAACAATGCACAATCAACAGTCATCACTTCTGTCTCGCATGTGAATATTGGTGGAAATGCTACCGAGAATATGCACATGGCCGTTCATGCACATGGGATGGGCACGGGCCATTGTGAGCAAGTGGAGATTAATTTTCAAAGCACTCATGCTCCAACACAAAGTGATCGTCAGCAAAGTAATATGCACTCGGATATTGATACGAACCTGGTCAACATGTGCCCAAACCCAACACCAAGATTGGTAAAACAAACCCAAGACCTTTCAAGAATGGATGGAACCGCGACCCTTTGCCTAGCAAGACAAGAACCTTGGTATAGTGAATATGATGGAAACCGCGACCCGTTGCTTAGCAAAGCAAGAACCTTGGTATGGTGAAGACGCCACAAACGGGGATGGCAATCCGTTTGATAAGTCAAGGTTGAACGCCACAAGGAATCCCTTGATAAGTTCAAAAGAGTCTCTTGGAGAACTCAAGGAGAATAATCTCACAATTTAATTTCAGAATTGTCTCTCTTTATTATCACAAAAAGTGCCTTATATAGGCAATAACAAATAAGTATCCCGCTTGGAAAAGGACTCCTAAACCCTAGCCCAAGTAGGAAAAACGTGAATAGTAACTAGGTCAAAGGAAACAAACTTGGAGACCAAGAAAAGACTCCTATTAACTATTCACATGAATAGTGACGTGAATAGTAACTAAAAAGGAAGCAAACTTGCAACCCAAGAAAAGCTCCTTTCTAGTGTGAACACCTAATCTTGTAGCCCAAGAAAGTCTCTCTCCTAGTGTGAACACTTAAATTCGTCCATAGGAAATTAAACTAAAACAGAAAACTAAAACTATGATAGAATTACAAAGAAATCAAATCTTGACTAAATCTTCAAATCTTCTTGAAACTTCTTGAAGAATCTTGAAGTTCTTGAATCTTGAAAATAGAATCTTGACTTGAATCTTTGCTGGAAAATTTGCCTAAATAAATGATTCATTGAACTTGGACGCTCATGGCTGGTTTGCATCATTCCCCCTCTCTTGAGAAGGATTTGTCCTCAAATCCACCAGGTTCAAAGACTAGCCTAGGTGGTAGACCATGTGGTACATCCGTAGGAAACACTTCCTCAAAATCCTTTGCATAAAAATTTCTTTGTTTTCCCTCTGTTTTTACCTCATTGGCAGAGCTCTTTTCTCTCCTTACCTCCTCTCCAGATTCGGCCCTACTTTTCTTTTCACTCTCATTCTTTTGCTTTCTCAAATTCTTTTGATCTCTCATATTCTTTTGTTCACTCAATTTTTGCAACCTCACTTGATCCTCATAGACTTGTTTTGGTGTCATCAGAACTAGGGTGATTGTCCGCTGACCAAATACAAATGAATACTTGTTGGTGAAGCCATCATGCTGCACACATCGATCAAATTGCCACAATCTTCCAAAGAGAAGATGTCCAGCCTGCATTGGCACCATATCACACAATACTTCATCTTCATATTTCCCAATTTGAAACGGTACCATTCAACCATTGCAGTCTATATGGACCTGGGTGCTTAACTGTGTTGAGCTCTAGCTTTTCAACCATAGAAGCACTAGCAACGTTAGTACAACCACCACCATCGATAATAACATTACATACCTTGTCTTTCACATGGCAACGAGTGTGAAAGATGTTCTCATGTTGTGCTACCTCTTCCTCTTCTTTAGCTTGCAGGCTTAAGGCTCGTTGTGCCACTAGTCCAAGCATCTCTCCATGATTCGCCCCAAACTCCTCTGCTCCCATTGCGGTGTCCTCTAGTATGAGCACATCATCAAAATATGTTTTGTCTTCAGATTTAATCTCACCACTTTCCAAGACTACCATTGCTCGCTTGTTTGGGCATTGGCTTGCTATGTGTCCTCGTCCTTGACATTTAAAACTTTGAATCTCACTAGATCGAGTCATAGTAGAGGTTGTATTACCTTGAGAGGTCATGGCAATAGTGGATGGTTTGAGCTCAGGCTTGGCCTTGGAAGTAGACGGATTTTCTTCATCCTTTAGGTAACTCGTCCTCCAAGGTGTAGGTGATGCACTCAAGTATTGTAGTACTTGTCTTGGTCGTGAACTACCCCTCTTCAATTGCTTCTCCACCTTAATTGCCATATGCACCAAATCTTCTAACTCAACATAATGATGCAACTCAATGGTGTTGGCAATTTCTCGATTCAGCCCATTCAGAAACCTAGCCATTGTTGCCTCTCGATCTTCCTCTACATTGGCTCGAATCATAGCCATCTCCATCTCTTTGTAATAATCATCCACACTTTTATTACCTTGATGAAGTCCTTGCAGCTTGAGGTATAAGTCCCTGTAGTAATGACTGGGTACAAATTGCCTCCTCATCACTCTCTTCATCTCATCCCAAGTTTCCACAGGATGTTCTCCATTCCGCCTCCTATTGAGACACAATTGATCCCACCACACAATAGCATAATCAGTAAATTCAATTGCAGCAAGCTTTACCTTTTTCAACTCAGAATAGTTGTGGCAATCAAACACCAACTCAATCTTCTTTTCCCACTCAAGATAGGCTTCCGGATCACTCCTTCCTTGAAACGCATGAATCTTCATCTTGATGCTTCCTAAGTTGTTATCAACACGATCAACACGATCCCTAGCATCTCTATCCCGACCATGTCGCCTATTGCTACCCACCGAAATTTTGTCAAACTCTTCATCTAAACCTTCCTCATCGATCTCATCAACATCTTCAACATCTTCCACTCTTTGCCACATTCTGTTCCTCTTGGGTACATTCGGAGCAACTTGTGGTTGCACCCTTTCCAGCCTCTGTTCTACCCTATCCAACCTCTCATGAATCTGCTCCAATTCAGCCCTCATCATTCGTCTCATCTCTCCCATCAATGCCTGCATCTGTAAGTTCTGTCCAACGGGTTGTTGAACACCTTCATTAATGTTGTCTGCTTGATTTTGAGACATGATTAATTTTCACTCCCTCACGTGTTTCACTCAACTCAATTTGGCTTTTACCCTCTATTAATCTCACGCACTCTGCCTTTTTCCTCTCGTATTCTCCTTCAAGTTCCCTAGAACTAATCAAGAGTACCAAGATAGGCACTAAAGCAGCATATTACTTTTTTTTTTTTCGAAATTTGATGATTTTTTTTTTGACCTCTAAGACTCTGGAAACAAGGTTAGAGAAAGAAACTTGAATAAAACTCAAAGAAGGAAACCTAGAGAAATAAGGAAAGTTGCAAAAACCCTATTCTAAAACACAAAAATGCCCAAAACTCATAGCAAACGTTGGAATTTGGCCCTAAGAGGATGGTGCCCACAGCATAGCTGTGGGTTATGCTCAGAACGTTGTTTCCCTTCAGAAAAGCTTGGCCACGAAGGCTAATTCAACAAAAACAAGTTTTTTACTGTTCACTGTTTTGCCTTTTTTTTTTTTTTTTTTCAGCTCCGAATTTTTTTTTTCTTGAAGTTTCTTTTCTTTCTTGATGTTCTTTTCTTGATTTTCAGAAACAAAGACAATGAGCAAGTAACCAAGACTTCGAATTTAGAAACACAAGAAACCCTAATTCAAGATTCTAGGGTTTGGCCAATTGAAAGCTTAACAAGAAACGAAATTGAAAGCAAGAAAACAAAATTGAAGACAAGACTCAAGAAATGGAGAACAAGACTCAAGACACGAAATTAAAAGAACAAGAACGGAATCAAGACACAACCAAGAAAATGAATTGGAAGCATGACACAATCAAGAACGAAGAAAGGAATTAAAACCTAGACCTAGACTCAAGGAATTAACCAAGAAAAACAAGAAAAGGATAGGCAAACCTGATAAACCTAAGCTCTGATTACCAACTGATACGAACCTGGTCAACATGTGCCCAGACCCAACACCAAGATTGGTAAAACAAACCCAAGACCTTTCAAGAATGGATGGAACCGCGACCCTTTGCCTAGCAAGACAAGAACCTTGGTATAGTGAATATGATGGAAACCGCGACCCGTTGCTTAGCAAAGCAAGAACCTTGGTATGGTGAAGACGCCACAAACGGGGATGGAAATCTGCTTGATAAGTCAAGGTTGAACGCCACAAGGAATCCCTTGATAAGTTCGAACCAGTCTCTTGGAGAACTCAAGGAGAATAATCTCACAATTTAATTTCAGAATTGTCTTACTTTATTATCACAAAAAGTGCCTTATATAGGCAATAACAAATAAGTATCCTGCTTGGAAAAGGACTCCTAAACCCTAGCCCAAGTAGGAAAAACGTGAATAGTAACTAGGTCAAAGGAAACAAACTTGAAGACCAAGAAAAGACACCTATTTACTATTCACGTGAATAGTGATGTGAATAGTAACTAAAAAGGAAGCAAACTTTTAGCTTAAGAAAAGCTCATTTCTAGTGTGAGCACCTAATCTTGCAGCCCAAGAAAGTCTCTTTCCTAGTGTGAACAGTTAAATTCGTCCATAGGGAATTAAACTAAAACTGAAAACTAAAACTATGATAGAATTACAAAGAAATCAAATCTTGACTAAATCTTCAAATCTTCTTGAAACTTCTTGAAGAATCTTGAAGTTCTTGAATCTTGAAAATAGAATCTTGACTTGAATCTTTGCTGGAAAATTCGCCTAAATAAATGATTCATTGAACTTGGACGCTCATGGCTGGTTTGCATCAGGAGAACAATTGCTATTCCGCCTGAAAGTGTCTTCCAGGAAGGTCCTCAACATTGGAATTGCTGCCTTATTGGTCAGCCACCCCCTTTCTTCTTAATTAGGAGAATGGTAGATACTCAATGGAAAAAGTTTGGCCACGTTGATATTCAATCTAATGACTTTGGGTTGTTTGTGTTCTGTTTTCAATCACAAGAATTTTGCGACCATGTGATGCAAGAGCTATGGCATGTCTACCACCGCCCTCTTCTCTTGAGACGTTGGGAAATTGGCCTCCAACTCATAAAGATTAACTCCGAGCGGGTGCCAATGTGGTTAAAGTTGAGAAATGTCCCACTTGATCTACTAAACAAAGATGGTCTCAGTTATGTCTCGAGCACAATTGGTCTCCCTCTTCAAATGGACTCCAAAACTGCCTCATGCTCACATCTTGGTTATGCAAGAGTTTGTGTGGAAATGAATATCCAGAAGGATCTCCCGAATAGCACCTTTCTCGAACTTCCTAATGGGAAAGAGGCAGAAATTCAGATTGAATATGATCGGAAACCTCTAAAATGTTCTCTGTGCAATGTTGTTGGACATGACACATCCACTTGTCCTAATTCTACGGAGATGAAAGTTAACGAAAACACCAATAGCGATAATCCAGAATGGACTGATGTTGGTAAGAAACCTAGAAGGAGACGTGGTGCATCCCGAAAAGAGAACAAGGCTGTAACCAACAGATTTAATGCTCTCAGTGTTATTGATGAAGATTATTTTAACCAATCGTTTGTTCATCCTCAGGACAACTTTACTAGGTCAAAGGCGGTTGATCATCATCTTTCCTCTGGTACGGGTATTTATCACAAGCAAACAAACTCCCCAAAGAATCAGGTCAATTTTCTGCCTGCTAACACTTTTAGTAGGGTCAATGTGGAAGTGCCAAGCTCTCAAATTTATGAAAAAAAAATTCAAAGAATGTCAGTCACCCCGTTCTCGTCACAAGTTTCCAAGGATAAAAATTTCACAGCTGCTCCAGGCAATGATAGATCAACTATTAGTTCGTTTGGTCATGATAACGCCAAAGCCTCTACTTCTAAGGCAACCTCAAGCGCTACTCCTTCGTTTGACTACACTCGGGCTGTTCAAGGCATCTTCAATGGAAGACCCCCAGATCGATGTATTAAATGAGGAGATTCTCTTTGTTTTTTTTCCGTTTTCATGTCTTTTGTTGCCTTCGGTCTGTGTGACCGATTTAGCTTTTGCTTTTTCTGCATTTTCTTGATTGCGATACTAGGTGTCATGCATTGTGTACTTTGATGTACTTTTCCTTTTCCTTTCAATAAAATACCACTGAATTATCAAAAAAAAAAAAAAAAAGTCAAATGATTACATGTACAATCATAACGAATAACAAATTATTAATCCTAATAATCACTCAGTGATCTATTCCACTAATAATCACTCACATGTTTATTAATTTCATCCTTTGCTATTATGGCACATGGCTCACCACCCTTTATCATTAACATCTCCATGTTAATCATGTTGGGATTTACGCCCTAAATACCACTATGTACTAAGACATCTCAATACAAGTGAATATATACAATTATATATAATCAATGCATCATTATGAGCATCTTATATTCTCTCTTTGTTTGATATATATTTGTATGCAAAATGATCCATGATACAAGTGAATAGCATAGGTGCATGGAGATCCACATAACAAGGTCTATGTTGTGAGGCTTGTGTCAAAACTATATGTTCATAACCAAATAGAGAGCCTGGGCACTTCACTATGGTAAGGTTATAATGAGAGGTCTCCTATTTAGTAGGGTGACTTACCTTGGTCATTTGAGGGGCTTACCGGACACTTTCATCAGTGCATTATGGTGCATTGAATGGGACTTAAGTAAATGCTATCTCAGATCGGCGTGCATTTGGCATTGCATGCATCCTCTGATGAATTTATTAGACCATAAAGCAAAGGGTCGATCGGAGGATCCTATGACATTATTATCATTGTCAGAGAACTACAAGCATCTTATGCTACTAAGTGACCAAAGCTCTGCATCATGATCATATGTGGATGTTTCAGTGGACCTTAGGACATGTGCTTTGATTCATTATAGGTGAGATCCTATATATAAGGTCAACAACTCTGTGTTTTGGGTACATGGACTAGATCCATTAGATGGTGTACATATGAGTCATGATTCTATGGCTATCTTAATTGATAGTGAGCGATTCGCTTGGAATTATCTATATGATCATCAGAATCTAAGCGCTTAGTAATATAGCCATGGATATATTAGATACTAGACTTGTGGGTCGCTCCAGAAAATAAGGGAATAAAATTTGAGCGGTGATTAGAGGAACTATGAAGGTCCAAGGTTTAATTGTAATCAAAGACAAGATGATAGTACTGATGCAAGACCTGCTCTTGATTATGGATAAAACATAGAGAGGCATTTCAGTCCTTTATACTTAGTAGGGCAAAGACAAAACCTCCTAAGGAAGTTTATTAGTTGCAATGGAGTGCAACCCTAACTCTATAGTGGAATGAGTTAAGGTTAAAATGGTCCAAATACTGCTAGTGTCTAGCAGGGATGGTTTGGTGATTTTGAAGCCATAACAACTATGTCTTCGAGTCCCTCTCATAGCCACTTTCTTTTTATGCTGAACTATGACTTTTTTTTTATTTTGGTACGTATGTGTAAATTGAGTATGGTTTCCTATTTGGGAACATGCAGCTCAATTTGGAATGACCAGGACATTAGGACAAGAAACATTCTTTAGGACAAAAATGTTTGTCCTTCCATAACATGTCCAAATGGTGTGTGCCAAGCACACTCCTGCTTGTAGAAGGCTTGTGTAGGTGTGTGGATAGAGTTTGTTAGAACATATAATTATCTTTATTTTATTAATTAAGAGATAATGTGAATTATCTCCAAGATAATTGATAAGAAAATCAAGAGGTAGTTATCTGATTTAACTAGGATACTTTACCTTTATCACCTAACTAGCATCTATAAATAGATAGGCTTCCTACACCATTCTACACGCCACACTCTACATACACACATATACAATACACGACCATAGTTAGTAAGTAAGGAAGAGATGGAAAATCCCACAATTTTTCATTGCCTTTCACAATAGAGTTGGAATAGGGGACAAGATTCGGATTGCTCATGCCTTGGAGGAATTCTCATGGATAGGAGGAAGTTTCTAGCCATATTCTAGACATAACTTGTGTGTGTGTGTTATGTATACAAGCCAACACAAATGGTATTAATCACACTCTTTACTTATTAACATTTGTAATTGATTTCAGCAGGATGTTTTTGCATGATTACATGTGTTCCTGGCATGGATTATATGGCTGGTGTTTATTGTTTATAGATTCCGCATGTAAACTGAAATTAGATGCCTAGGAATCCATATCCTTCATGTGGTATCAAAGCTAAATGATGATTAATCATGCATTAAAACATGAAATCAAAAGAAATTATTTGCTGGAAAAGTCCATGGTTGGTAGACTACCTAGAGCCGAGATTGGACTGATTTTGTGTGATTATTACATGGCTTGAATGTATGTTGTTTGAGAATACTAATCTCTATTTTGCAGCACGAGTGAAATCCACTTTGGATGGCTTGAATGTATGTATATGTGTGGACGTTTAAATTTTTAGAAATGGTTATAATTATGTTATTATTATTGGTGGTTTATCCAATGGATGTAATAGCTAGGTTAATTACTTAGTATGCTGAATGTAACTCTTTTTGGGAGATTAAGAATCATTGTAATAGCATAGGTATGCTAGAAATTACATATGATTCGCGAAATTGCCAAAATCATAAAGCTTGGAAAAGATTGGACATGGCGGCGGCTATAATCTTCTTCCCATAATTTTTTGGAGTTGTTTAGATCAACCTAGTGTTAGTGATATGCCCTAATGCTATATAGTTAGATGACCTTATTTAGGGAATTATGATGTGAATATGCATATTATAATAATGGCATGATTGTGTACATTCATATTTTCCATTTATATTATATGAATGTGGCCTTATTGTTACTCAGAGAAGAAATATATTCTAAAAGCGTTTAGAATACAATGACATGTTTCTTCGATATGATTAACATTAAAATTGATTCAGAGCCCTCAGATTATTTGAACGGGACTAGGATAATCGAGTACGAGCTATCATATATAGTTACCTTTGATTAACATGGGGATGTTAATGATAAAGGATGGCGGGCCTTGTGCCATAACAATATAGGGATGCAATTAACTTACACATGAGTGATCATTAGTGGAATGAATCATTGAATGTGATGTAAATAATAAGCTACATGACTTCGAATTAATAGTTTATTATTCATTGCAAATTGTGTAGATTAATCATTTGACTTGAGAAATTACGACTGCCGGATATATCAGGGGCTAAATATAACATTTGGACAAAATCCACCTTTGTAAAGGTGAGTTATGGCCTCTCGCAGTTTAGTCTTGTGATATAGAGATCGATAGGTAATTATCAAGATAGGATCCGTTAACCTCCAGCGTGAGGCGATGTCCTATGCGATCTTATTTCGGTTGTAGAATGAAGAAGTCCTTGGCCAAGGCGTGATTGATGGAAAAGGATTTTTCCATACTGTTATCTCTCGTTCCACCGTTTAGATCTATCCATTGAATCGAGTTAGTGGACTTAATCGTATCATGGTCCTCATTCGATCGGGACATATTTAATGGAAGGATCGGACTGCACGCTAATTCGTGACTATAAATAGATTCACAAAAGTCGGACTTCATTACCTTATAAACTATCATGATACGTATGTTGCTAGACATTACTCTTGAACATGAGGGTATTAGGGAGAATGACAGAGACATTCTTAGAATAAATTAAAAGCGTTTAATAGTCCCTCATCGCTATACGGTTGTGAATCTAGAAGGTCACACACAATAGAGCATCATGAATAGGGTTATTTGTAATGCCCCAATCCCTCGCAGAATTAGGTCCGATAGTAACAACTTGTCCCAAACCCCAAGGTAGAAAAAAAGGAGGAAAAACATACGGAGTTTCTCCTGTACTATAGCCAGACCAAACCTGGTCAATCAAGTTCAAGCATACAATAACACCACACCACATAAAATTACGTCCAAGATAGCTTGGTAGGCCTATCATTTCTTTATTCAGACAAGATGTATGCATTTCCAACCTAGCCAACTAACCTAGAGATTAAGTCCTGACCCGACAAATGAACATAGTATCTTCTGTACCGCGAATAAACCAATACCTGCCAAACAGAAGATCACAACAATATACAACAACTCTACACTAGAAATTAAACTCCAACCAAGGTTCATGATAGGTTTAACACTTCTTTACTAGATAATACATAGCAACCATTTTCGTTGACCATTAACTCGAGTGACATTACCATTAACATGCATGCCATATCACTAGTTAACTATAACAATAGATACAAGCCCTTTAGATATAACATTTACAAGACTCCTAAGTCTCAAAATAGATTATATGTTCATAATCTCAGGTACAACTTTACATTATAACATATTCCGATCAATATAACATAAAGGCATTCAGCCTCGGCAAGTAAGAACAAATAACTTTAACTTCATCTTCCTCTTAGGGACTACTTCAGCTTCTCCTGAAATATGGTAGATAAAAAGGGTGAGCATACACTATGCTCAGTGAGGGGGGAACAAAACCGAGGAGTTTTCAAAACCATTTTCGTACAATGCAAATAAGCAAGTCATATAACTAAGTAATATTACATAACGGTAAGCACAAGTATCTAATATCAATACAAGATAAAAAGCACGAGAGTATACAACAATAGATAGACACGAGATTATAACACTTATACGGGATAATAATTCAAACTGTATGAACTAGATAGCACACATATAAAAAGGATACGATATCGATCACGATCACAAGCACGAGCACAAACATGAACACGAACACGATAATAATACCGGCAAATCCCCAAACCCTCTAGTGGGTGTACTCTAGATGTACCCCAAATATCCTATGACCCAACTCTCCCAGGGTAGCATTGTGTACCCCAGCGAGGAAATCCTCCTGGGGTAACAATGTGTGACCTAGTGAGAGAGGGAATAGGGTACGGAGGTTGAGCAACCAGCTACTGGCAAGCCTGATGCCGCCTAGGGAGGCCCAACATATCCACTCCGAACGAGATGGTTGTGCAACCATTGACACAAGATACAGGATACACGAGATACGAAATACACGAGATATTATATAACACGTAAACATGTGATAGCACATAGCACGTAAACATGATATAGCATGCATCGTATTAACATTTGATAGTACGTAAGTGAGTTATGACAAAGTAGGCCATCCTCGAGCACATAAGCATTAGCATGCATAATAATTACTAAAATATATGCTACTTCAATTCAAGCTCAAGTTTACATGCTTGGGAACATTCTTTGCTAATTATCACTTGCATATAAATAACACTTAACTCACATGGCTAACAATTAACTTCACGAATTCAACAAGATAACAACATGTAACTCATGAATAACTTTAACGACAAGAGAATATACTTGCATTCTTGTACAAGATATGAATTTGAGCAAAACACATACCCTTCAAACACATGAGAGTCGAGTGTTTATTTTTGTGAGGGTTTGCGTATTCAGTTGACTCCATCTTCGAGTGGAAATACTTACTACGTAACTATAAGTTGGTTAAGAATGTTTTTCAAGATATGTTATGAGTTTTGAAAAGCTTGGCTGTTCTTTGTTGATAGTGTTGCAACTTTGGTATTCTTGGGAATTTGAGTTTTGCTCGAGGACAAACAAAGGTTAAGGATGCAAAATGTCATAATTTTCTCCCTTAATGTTTAATATTTTACATATATTTGATGCCTAAATGCACTTGTTATTCTTATATTTTGATTTAGGATGGAAATCGAGGTGTTAGGAGCAAAACAAAGCAAATTCACGCAATTTTGGACAATTTCAACATTGCTTCATTTTCTAGGCATAACTCTCTCATCCAAGCTCTGATTGAGATGATTCGAGATGCTATGGAAAGCCAAGAAGAAGATCTACAACTTTAATGCTTTGACTTTTAAGAGATACTCACTACATCAAGGTCGAAATCGGACATGAAGTTGCTACACCTGTACTATTTTTTTTTTTTTTGTTAATTCAGTGTTTATTGAATCCAAAAATAGGTAGTACATGGTACAATCAGAAACAAGATGACCGAAGGCCAATTCAAAGAAAAGAAAAAGCATACAATATCATCAGATAACAGAATTGATCAAAACCAACAAACATATTGAGAATGATCAACTAATAATCGTTCCAATCAGGAGGTTCTCTGTCAGAATAGTCCTCAAAGCCATGAGATTGGTCTGTTTGACGAGCGGGGCTGGAGAAGGACTGGAGAATATCCTTGCGTGCTTTGTCACGCACTTTGGTATCGATCTTGCTTTTAGCACGATTATTGAAATTATCAGAAGACTTTCTTCCTCTTTGAGTGAAAATAGCTTGAGCATTTCTATAAGCTTTTTGAGGATACTTTGGATCTTTCCTTGTATGTTCCACATTTTTACCAGGAGCAGGGTCAGTTGCATTTTTATTTGCAATAGTTTGTTGACTTGTTGAGGCAGCACCAGGATCATTAGGCTTCACAGAATCAATCTCAGGGTTAGCTGAGAAAACATCAAACCTATTTTTTGTAGAGGCATTTGTTGTCAAAGAAGTCTTGATATTGTTCTTCGAAACATTTCCAGCAGTCTTCCACTCATTTTCTTTGGCGGAATGGGTAATATTCACAACTGGAATGTTCCTTATCTAGAAGCTTCTAGTTGATGGTGGAGGAGGTGGTGCATGAAAATGAAAGTTAACCAACATATAGGGATCATGTCAATACACATATCATAGTTGGATTCAAGATCATGGAAGATGGCTATGGACAACAAGCTATGGCCAAATAGTGTAGGGCATATTTTAAAAATTTTCAAACATTTTAGCAAGTGTCAACATCCAATCTTCCAACTATGTCCATAAACTAGCTATACATATATTATATATCAACTATATATAATGAAAGAGAGGGTTAAAGGTATACCTCTTGAAGATACTTTGAACATGAAGCTTTGTTCTTGGAGCTCTTGAATCCCTCAAAGTTGAAGTCTCTAGTTGGTCCACCAAGCATCCAAAGCTCAACCAATCCTCAAAAGCAAAATGTGCTAGTATACTTTTGATATTTGAAGCTATGTATATGTAGAAGCTTTCTTCTTTTTCTTGCTATGGCCGAATAGGCACTTAGAGAAGATGAAGAAATCTTTTCTTCTTTGTATACTTAGGTTGTGCATGTGTCTTACACAAGGAGAGAAAATGTTGTCCTCCATATATTATTATAATCTCTATTATAATAATCATATAATACATGCAAATTGCCCAATCAATTCAAGAGAGATTGAGTGTAACTTTGGATTAACCCCTTGCATGTAACTAGATTGTAATTATTACAATCTAATGGTTAACATTATCTTTTCTCTTTCTTATCCTTGTTGGCCAAAAATTATAGAGGAAAGAGATAGAAAGTTTTATCTTTGTTTTATATATAAAATCTATATTATATGTTAATCTTGCATAATTAAATAGCCAATCAAAATTGATTTCTTTCTTGCAAGAACAAAACAAAGCCATGCATGTCCTTGGATTGTAATATTACAATCCAAAAGCTAACTTTTTTTTCTCTCTCTCTTGACACTTGACAAAAAGCAACTATCATTACTTTATGGCTAGGATTCTTTTGTCTTCATTCAAGATTGAATCTAGACCATCCAATTCAAATTAGAAGACTAGGATTGATGACATGGACTATCCAGTCATCCTGTAGCGCCACATGTGCATATCCAGTCACTAATTTGCCATTTTCTTTTTGATAACTAGGATTGATGACGTGACATTTCATAAATTACATCATCAATATATACATATACACATATATATAAACACCCTTTATATATATTTATATTATTTTTTCCATTCTAATCTCTATTAGAATAATTATATTGAAACATTTTTTCAATATTTGCAGTTTAGCCCCAAAAGTTTTGGTAATTACAATTTGACCCCAAAATTTTACAAAATTACATTTTTGGCCCAATCACCAATATAGATCCTTAACACCTTAAAGCCACCAACCACATTATATAAGCTTCCAACGAACTTATTCTTGATACTTATAAGTGTGTGACTTTCTAGATTCATAATCGCATACCGGTGAGGGATCAATAAACCTCCTTATCTATTTTGGAAATGTCTCTGCTATTTCCCGAAATACCCTTATGTTTATGAGTGACGCACTAGCAACAAACGTACTATGAAAATGTACATGATAATGAAGACATCTTCTTTGATGAATCTATTTACCGTTAGAAATTACCGTAAAGTTTGATCCTTCTATTAAAACATCCCGATCAGGAAATGACCATGAAATAGTTAAGTCCACTTCTGATTCTATTAATAGATCTAAACTGGTGAAACAAGAGATGACTACCATGGAAAAGCTCATTTCCATCAATCTCATACTTGCCTTGGCCAAGGGCTTCCTCGTTTACCAATCGAATTCAAATATCATAGGACATCGCCTCTCACCAGAGGTTAATAGATCTTATCTTGACAATTACCTGTCGATCTATATCATAAGACTAAAATGCGAAAGGCCGTAACTCACCTTATAGAAGGCATGTATTGTCCAAAATGCTATATTTAGCCCTTGATATAATCAGCAGCCGTAATTTCTCAAGTTTGAGGAATTTGCATAACTAAATAGTAAACTATTAACTTGAAATCATCTAGTTCACTGTTTATTGTCACATTCAATGATCCATACACTGACAATCACTCATATGTATATTAGTCCACATCACTATGTTGTTATGGCACTTCGCATACCACCTTTTATCATTAAAATCACCATGTTAATCAAAGGTAATAACATATGATAACCTGTACTCGATTATTCTAGTCCCGGTTGAATAATCTGAAGGGCTATGAATAGATCCTTAATGTTTATCATATCTAAGAAATACAGCGAAGCATTCTAAACTTCTTTTAGAATGTACTTTTCTTCTCGAATAAGCATTAGGGACATGTTCATACAGAGCAGAGAATATGAATATCCAAAAACATCACTGTGATATAAAACACACATATATTCTTATTAAACCCTAATTAGGTCATCTAATCTATAGCATTAGGGCATATCCCTAACAATCTCCCACTTACACTAATGCTATCCACCATAGGATTAGCACACAGTACCTTCGTATCCATGTACTAATCTTCTCTGAGATGGTGATTAACCATAACTATCTTTACAGGATCAGTGGATCAATTATATTATATATATATGTAGGAGCCTTTCTGTAAAAACATTTACTTTTTTAGGGAATTCTCGACAAGTGTGAGAAAATTCTTTCACTATGTGTTTGGATTCTTGATGAGATCGGGTTTCACTAAGCTTGTGCAAGAAGCTTCTATTGTTGTTACCAACTAAAGTATCGATAACCAACAATAAATAGAACCATAATTATTTTTCTAATAAAAATACTGTATCCAAACACCATTCATAATGCACTTTGGCTGAAATAACAAGATAACTATTACTCATTATTCGAAACTCTTTCCATGCATTTCTTAGATTCCTCCATCTTAAAGAAAATTTTAAGACCGTGACTTGGCTTACAAGCTATGAGAAAACAAATAATCATATAGTTGATTTTATAAACATGATCCTGCATGATATGTAATGAAGACATCATAAATTTATAAGATTTGCTAAGGGTATAAGCTTCCACTAACCTTTTCTTATAAATTTAGATATCAGCTTCATTTTCTATGAAATTGATCTCTATCATTTCATGTTGATAAACTCATTATCCATTCATCATAGTTGCTTTCACTAAAGAATCTATGTATGAAATGAGTTTAATTTTAATTATAATCATGGTACAAAGATAAGCTTAAAACAGTTTGAAAGAATTTGGTGATAAAAGATGCATTCTCAAATCTTCTTTTAAAACTTATTCTAGATAAGTCTCACAAACTCCATTTCCGTTTTCAATCATTTCTTTTGGACAAACACTTTTACCAAAAGAAAAGTCAATCCATCAAACTCTTTTGAATAGATATATATAAAGAAAAAGAGTTTAAATCTTTAACTCTTGAACACTTCAAAGTTTTAGACTTTTATGACAACCTTATTTAGTATGATTTAGTAATTAGTCATTTCTCAAATGCAAAGTCATGAAAAATGAATATTCATGTGGTTTCCGTTTGAAGACATTCTTTCTTTTGACATGCATTCCAAATATTTCATTACAATAATGAAACTATACAAAATGCCAACTATTTCTTACATAGGATCAATTTATAATTTCCTTAGCAAGAAACGATTGAAATAGTCATTACTATTTTCATCAAATAAAGAAAATTCAGACATACCAAACACTTATAAACATTTTTCAAAAACAACAAGATTGCATACCAAGCCGATCCAAAATAACCAAATCATTCATTAAAAGGGTCCTCTACTCAATCCCCTCCTGATGATAGATCTCCCAGTAAGAATGCTACAACTTGGTTCCTCCTATGTTTCCTCCTTCTAATGTTTCTGTTTTGGCTAGGTCTAGCCACAGAGGGAGAAGAGTCAACATAGGGGTTGGGTGCTACACCCAAACCAAGATTCTGCCAGCTAGTTAGAACATCTGGCAACTCATTCAGTGTGATCTCAATTATGTGTACGTGGAAGTCCAAGATCAAGTGATAATAGGATGGTGGGTGAGACTACAAGATCAAGTCTATCTGAAGCCAAGGATCCATGACGAAACCGTATGCCTCTAGTTGAGTTACCAAGTAAATCATCCTAAGGCAATGCTGGTTAACGTCACCTCCCTCTTCAAGTCCCATACTAAGCAGCTCACAGGTCAACTCAAATCTCATACAATAACTATGCTCACCAATGGATTCCTTCAAAGATCGAATGATATCCATGGAGTGAGGAAGGCCTTCATAGTATCGACGCAGATCATCACTCATCGATGACAAGATATATCATTTGGAGTGTGAGACATCCTAGACCCATTTATAGTACGTGATCTTATCGGTCTCGGATGCAGTCTCATCAGTAGGAGCTAGGGACGGGACATCTAGAATATACTCAATTCTCTCAAACCGGAGGACTACTCTTAAGCTTTTATACTATTTTTCAAAGTTCGGTCCAGTTAAATAATCATGATTAAGGATGGAGAGAATAGGATTTACAAACTGCAGAAAAAGGTAAATATAGCAGAAAGTAAGATTGTAGACTAACAAGAATATATAAAGCTATTAAGACATAAAAAATAGCTACTTCCACTATTTCCTTTGAAATCTCATACTCCCTAAACAGAGAAGGGTGAATCTATAGAAAGACTCTAAGTAGGATGACCAATTTTCCTTGATCTCATGTATTCCTCAAACCTTTGTGTCTATGTTGAAATACAAGTACCAAAGGTCAACAACGCTTTGTTGTCTATTTCTCTAAATAGGGTATGGTCAACTTTAGTCCCTAAATCACTTTGGTCTCAAACCTTTGTGTCTATGTTGATTAAGTGATCTAGTTAGATTGGACCCGCCATCACTTAGTTTTCTGACAAATTGAATCAATAACCTCAAACCTTTGTGGCTATGTTGGTTGTTAGATTTTGAAAGATAACCACATCTCTATGTTTCATTCTAACAATTTTAATAAACTTATCGTGAAACAAATCCTCTACCTTTTGGTAAGAAGGACTGTATTCATTTAAGTTTCATTAAATCCTAGGATGGCGGAGGACTACGATAAAACTTTTTTTTACCGCTTTTATCAATCTAATATTAGTTTGCACACAGTGAATCTATTTGATCTCATCATATAATCATGCATTCAATATAAGCTAATAATCACAATTATAGCAAATTATAGAATATGAATGCAAAAAATGCATGACTGGTGGATCATGGGTTTGGGTTTGGGCCTAAGGAAATAAAACTATCTTATATAAAGATCTTCAACTACTTGAAATCTTCATTGGTCCTCCAACTCCTTGGAATGTCCATTGGGCCTTCTTTCAAGCTTCTCTTTGAAGAATTACATAAGTGTCCTCACTACATTATTCTCTAAAAAAGGCAAGAATATAAATGAGAGTTATGTCTCTAATTACAACCCAATAAAATGACCATAAAGCCCAAATCCATGATCAAATTTACCATTTCCAAAATATATACATATGTATGATCATTCATATCAAATATATAATAATCATCACATAATTGGCTAGCTTTCAAGTTTAATTAACTTATCAATATGAATAACCAAACTCCATCCATACTTGTTGGACAATCGAAAAACACTTTTCATTATTAATGCAAGTTGTGTTGACCCATTAATTCATAACTCATTATAATTACACATGCAAGTCTAAAACTCAAAAGAAGATCACAAGTCTATGGCCCAAAACACATAAAGTGGCTTAATAGGCTAAACTTTAACATTAACACATGCATATTTGGCCCAAGCCCAAATCAATATGTCTATTGGCCCATGCACATTAATTTTAGCCCAATAGTTCTTTTAAAAACATTATATCAATATATAATCCTTTTTAACTCTCTCCAATTTAGAAATATCTAAATTCAATACATTAGATCATTTCCAAATCCAAGATAAGAACAAAATGTCCTTCCATTTATGTGAAATCAATTTTGCTATTCTAAGACATATAAACTAGTTGCATTTTTTACTATTAAACACTTTAATCATCAAATAGTCCTCTATTTAATCATATGCATGTCAATCATTAAAATAAACTCAAAACTAATTTTTAAACTTTCATTTTAACACATGCACATATTAAATATATATTTTGAGGACTACTAGGCAACTTTTTAACACCTTTACATGTCCAAAAAAAAGCAAAATCATCATCCTACACAACAAGAGCTATCCGGCCATCACACTAAACTTCACAAGACTTGTTTTCTTCAATTTTTGACTTTATAACATGCAAAAATGAATCATTTCACAAAGTACCTTTTTAGCTTTTAGGATAATCTTCTTATTCCAAGTCATATGTCAACATGCAAAGATCAAATCCGACATTTTTCTTCACACATTAGGATATTCTTCAAGAAGTACAACTATCCTAAATATGCATGTGAAAATCGGCCAAGAGAAAGTATAGATCTAAACATTCAAGTTGATATCAACATCTATTTCCTCAAGATCCACATATACAAGCTAAGATCCAAACTAGATCTAAAACATATATACATGTAGACTTTAGACAAGCTTCAAACTAGTATATTTTTAACAGCTAACACATAACCATACATAGTAATTTCATGGACATAATAACACTTGCTCTGATACCACTTGAAGGTTAACCAACATATAGGGATCATGTTAATACACATATCATAGTCGGATTCAAGATCATGGAAGATGGCTATGGACAACAAGTTATGGCCAAATGGTGTAGGGCATATTTCAAAATTTTCAAAACATTCTAGCAAGTATCAACATCCAATCTTCCAACTATGTCCATAAACTAGCTATACATATATTATATATCAACTATATATAATGAAAGAGAGGGTTAAAGGTATACCTCTTGAAGATACTTTGAAGATGAAGCTTTGTTCTTGGAGCTCTTGAATCCCTCAAAGTTGAAGGCTCTAGTTGGTCCACCAAGCATCCAAAACTCAAGCAATCCTCAAAAGTAAAATGTGCTAGTATACTTTTGATATTTGAAGCTATGTATATGTGGTTTTAAGCAAACAATACAAGCATTCTTCCTTTTCTTGCTATGGCCGAATAGGCACTTAGAGAAGATGAAAAAATATTTTCTTCTTTGTATGATAATACATGCAAATTGCCCAATCAATTCAAGAGAGATTGAGTGTAATTTTGGATTAACCCTTTGCATGTAATTAGATTGTAATTATTACAATCTAATGGTTAACATTATCTTTTCTCTTTCTTATCCTTGTTGGCTGAAAATTAGAGAGGAAAGAGAGAAAGTTTTATCTTTGTTTTATATATATAATCTATATTATATGTTAATCATGCATAATTAAATAGCCAATCACAATTGCTTTCTTTCTTGCAAGAACAAAACAAAGCCATGCATGTCCTTGGATTGTAATCATTACAATCCAAAAGCTAACTTTTTCTCTCTTGACACTTGACAAAAAGCAACTATCATCACTTTATGGCTAGAATTTTTTTGCCTTTATTCAAGATTGAATCTAGGCCATCCAATTCGAATTAGAAGACTAGGATTGATGACATGGACTATCCAGTTATCTTGCAGTGCCACATGTGCATATCCAGTCACTAATTTGCCATTTTTTTATGACTAGGATTGATGACATGGCATTTCATAAATTACATCATCAATATATACATATATATATAAAAACACCATATATATATATTATTCTTGCTTTCTAATTATATTGAAACATCTTTTCAATATTTTCAATTTGGTCCCAAAGTTTTGGTAATTACAATTTGACCCCAAAACTTTGCAAAATCATATTTTTGGCCCGATCACCAATATAAATGACTCTTAACACCTTAAAGCCACCAATCACATTACCTTCTGGCGAACTTATTCTTGATACTTATAAGTGTTTGACCTTTTAGATTCATTGTAACACCCCAACTCGACCCCTCTTACGATCAGTCAGGATGCAACAGAATTTTGGCAATATAACGACAGTAACTTGGATACCGAGGCTCTAAACCAACCTCTTTGAAACTCACACAACCAACTCCACAAATCACCAATCAACTCCACAATCAAATTGACAACATACAACGAATCCATAATATACATTAAACATTCTTTTACCATTTCGTCCATAAGTTATACACCTCTGTTCCAACATCATACATCACTAAGTAAAACCATACACATTCATACATATCATACTAGCTTAGCAACTTATTTAAATCCAAAAGTAAGACAACTAAACTAGCATAACACTTTTACTATCTTTGGATCCGTTTATACAAAACAACCTTTAAAAGCTTGAAACTATACAACCTAAGTCATATTACAAAATAGTATAAAACATTCCAACTAAACATCAGGATATGACTCTGGCACATAAGACTCTTCAACCAAAGTCACATTCTCATCTTCTTGAGGCATATACCCGTATCCTGGTTCAGTAACACCTGCTTGCAGATAACGAATGAGAGTGAGCTTATATAAAACAAGCCCTGTGAGGAATTAATAGATCTTTAACACATAACAAATATCAATATCAATATAACATAACAATAATCATAACCAATCAATAAGGATACTCTAGTTGGTGTAGCTCTAAACGCCATCACGATCTCAACCATTCTTCTTATAACTCCCTATTACTCACGCACCCGAGGTACCTCTCTAGCCCCTCCTTCCATGGCACCTCCGCCCATGCGAGCTGGGGGTATCCTATGATAATCATGCCGTTATCAACCCGATAGCCCAACGGTGCCTAAGAGGTGGCACACACATACCAAGACTCATGACAATAATAATAATCATTCATATCACAGAGGACAACAAAAGTAGGTTGCCTATCTCCCGGCTTCATCAATAATCAATCAATTAATAACATTTCAACAACATAACATCATTTAATCAATTGACAACCCAACAACTAGGTTAGATGACAAAGTAGGCCACCCAACTTAACAAGCATTAAACCACACAACGAAACCCGAGTCTAACCTCCAACAACACAAGATTCAATCACTCAACACCACCCAAACACCAAAAGACAATAGTTCAACATTTTAAAGAAAGACACCTCAAACATCTAAAAGTCATAACTTACATTCTACTAATCTAATAACCTCCAAACTAATTTCTATCACTCACCCACTCAAGCAACTACATTAGCCCTCTCAGAAACCAACCACAATCCATTGAAAACAAGCCCAACAACCCTAAAACCTCAATGCACCATGGCTGAAATTTCTGGACTTTCCCACCGACATCACAATCAAAATTTTGGCATTACACATTACTACCACATATTTAATAAACTTTTACAAGCTAATAGCAATCGATTCCAACCACCACAACTCCAATTATTCAACAAATAGCCAAATTCTCAACTTTAATACCCGAAAAATAAAAATACATTCTACAATGGTTCAAAACTTATATAAACACATATAACTGATCCTTAGCATCCACTGAGCAATAATATAACATCAATTTAACATTTCACTGGCTAAATAAACAGTTATATGAAAAGACATAAAAATAACACTTTGAGATCTAAAAATTTTCTCTCACCTTTGATCCAAAACAAGGCTATGAATGCGCACAATGCGTGCCTAACAAGCAGAATCCAACTTGGTTCGCAAAACTACGGACAAAAACTAGGTTTTTCAAGTGAATTTTGCTTTGAAAACCTTTGAAATTTTCTCTCTATTTTCCTCTTCAAACTCTCAGCTATGTGTGTGTAGTGTGAGTATGTTTTGTGAGCTTTTAATGTGTGTTGATGCTTAATAGCTCAAAGTCAAATAAAATTTAAAAAGTCAAAGTTGAGGAAAGTTAATTTTTTTAGTATTTTCTAGTCTTTTAATTATATTTAATGACAATTTTGCTCACAAACATTAAATTGACACTTAGACTATTTTAAGTAGAATATTTTTGGGTGACAACAATTTTCTCATGCAAAGACTTTAACCCGACTCGGTTAAAAACGCTATTTTTACAAAAGAAAGTGTAAAAAACCTTTAAAATTACAAAGTTGATTCAAAATCCGTTTTAATCAGACACATGTCTTTTAATATCTGAGGGCTAATTTTTAAAACGTTTAAAACACCCCTGTAAAAATTTTAGTGGACGTGTGTTCAAAATACTATTTACAAAAATCGACGATAAAATTTCTGATGCCGTTTTTTATAAAAATTTCATGAATGCACACATAACATGTAATAGGAATATAAATTACATATTTAGCGCATTCTAATTCGTATAACACAAAAACATGTCATATTACGTAAATCTAGGCAAATATGAAATATGGGGTTTCACATTCATAATCGCATACCAATGAGGGATCGATAAACCTCCTTATCTATTTCGAAAATGTCTCTGCCATTTCCCAAAATACCCTCATGTTCATGAGTGACGCACTAGCAACAAATGTACCATTAAAATGTACACGATAATGAAGACATCGTCTTTCATGAATTTATTTACTGTCGGGAATTACCGTGCAGTCCAATCCTTCTATTAAAACGTTCCGATCGGGAAAGGACCATGAAATGGTTAAGTCCACTTCTGATTCTATGAATAGATCTAAACTGGTGAAATGAGAGATGACTACCATAGAAAAGCTCATTTCCATCAATCTCATACTGGTCTTGGCCAAGGACTTCATTGTTTACCAACCAAATTCAAATATCATAGGACATCGCCTCTCAACGGAGGTTAATAGATCCTATCTTGACAATTACCTGTCGGTCTATATCACAAGACTAAAATGCTAAAGGCCGTAACTCACCTGATAGAGGCAGGTATTGTCCAGACGCTATATTTAGCCCCTGATATAATCGGCAGTCATAATTTCTCAAGTTGAGAATTAATTTGCACAATTTGTAACTAAATAGTAAACTATTAACCTAAAATCATGTAGTTCACTATTTATTGTCACATTCAATGATCCGTATACTGACGATCACTCATATGTATATTAGTCTACATCACTATATTGTTATGGCACTTCGCATACCATATTTTATCATTAACATCACCATGTTAATCAAAGGTAATAACATATGATAACCCGTACTCGATTATTCTAGTCCCGGTCGAACAATCTAAAGGGCTATAAATCGATTTTTAATGTTTATCATATCAAAGAAATACAACGAAGCATTCTAAACTTTGTTTAGAACGTACTTTTCTTTTCGGATAAGCATTAAGGATATGGTCATACATAGTGGAGAATATGAACATCCAAAATCATCACAGTGTCTGAAACACACATATATTCTTATAAAACCCTAATTAGGTTGTAAAATTTATGGCCCTTAATCAATTTGATAATTAAACAAATCAACTAAGTAAACTTTGAAGGAAAGTAAATTTGTTGCAACAAATGCAAGGACACAAAAATTTTAACGTGGTTTGACTAACCAGGTCTACATCCACGAGGCCACTCCTTGGCCTAATAAACCAATCCACTAAGTTACAAGAGATTACAGACACCAATGGAACTTACGCAATTGAAGACTCCCTCTTAACCTTTGCCGCCTAGGTGTAATACTCCCTTAGCAGATTTTCTAGTTTGGCGAGCTCCCCTCGACTTACAAAGTTCTCTCCTGAGAACACACCTTATTCTCTCAAAGAATGTACACTTAAAACATAAACTAAAGAGTCACAATACTTTAGATGGATCGATCAATTCATATGTCTAAACCAGACTATGTTGCAACGCTAACTAGAACATTCAGTACACTTTGTTGCACAATATGTTGCAACACAACTTGACACAGACTGCCTATAGTTAACTCATGATTTTGCAGCTTAATTTTTGCTCACTACTCGCTCCCCTTCAACTGAGAATTGATACCCCTATTTATGGAGTTTGGTGCAAATGTTGAGTATAGGTAGGAACGTCTTCAAGATTATCTCTTTAGCACAAGAGTTCTTATAAGCTTAAACCTTATCATCTTATCCCTGAAGATGTTAAAACTCTTCACAGCAACTTGGACTCTTCATGCCTTGAATACTGCTTATACTAGAACTCCTCAAAACTCGAATTTCACTTGCACTTGAATACTTCATAGTAATTTACCTGTAATAACAAAATTCTACACGCAATATCCAACCAATAATATCCATAATTTTTGCTAAAACATAGCCAATAAAAACATTAGCGAAAATCAGATCTTAACAATCTCTCCCTTTGGCTTTGTTTTGGCAAAAATTCACAAGCAATGGTTAGCATAACAATCAGCCAAGTCAACCATCAAAATAGGTAGGGTAACACAGAATGTAGCAGTGTAGCAAAGCATAAATCAAGCCATATAATCAAATCATGCATAATTTAAACCTAATCAAATCATGCATAAAGTAAACCATCAAATCATGCATAAAGTAAACCATTGTCTTGTGTCTTCCCCTTTGACAAAAGAAACCAAAACAGTAGAATAGAGTAGCATAATAAATTATCAGAGCAAAACTAAAAACAGTAAAGTATCAATGCGATAATCATTATGCAAATGAACATTCAAGCAGTGAATTTGGAGACAAAATCAAGTAGGGTCTATTGTCCTTCTATCAACTTCTCAAGGTCAGCCATGATCTTCTACTGATTGGCTTTAACAATGGCTTGATCATTGCGCAGCTCATGGACTTCACTCTAAAGTTTTTGCACTTGTTGCAACAGCGCAATAGTAGTTGGTGCAGAAGTTGTTCCAACATTGCCTTATGCTCAAGGCTCCCCCTAAATATCAACCTTATATTGTCCCTGCAAAAACTTGTGAGAAAAAAGTAATAGAGATGACAACTTGACAAGGGGTGGAACCAGGTCATGAACAGTCTTTTGAGCAGTTAAAACATCAAAGATCAAAGTTGGATAAGGCAAATATTGAGTCTTCACTTCCTTGGCTGCCTGTTCTACAACTCTAGCAAAGACAATCTCACCAATATCAAGGTTAATCCCAGTCCCTATCTTGAACAAGATTCTCGCCATTTCAGCATTGATGCTTGTGGTATGCTTGCTAAGAAACCAATTTTCTATGACCATCCAATGCAAAACTGCATATTTTGTTGTTAAGGAAGTTGCATTCAACCTTCCTTCATCTAACCCATCGACCTCACTTCCAACTAACTCTTTTGCAATCATGTCTAGTGTTATTTGCTCCTCAAGATAACCTCTTCAGATGGGGTAAATTCAAGAAATTCATTTATGATAGTGGGAGAAAATTCAAACACATGATTCCTTACAAACACATGATAGTACAGCCTAGATGTTGCAATACCTATGTCCTTGTTTATGTTGGCATAGAACACATGGACGACAGAAGCTGAAAAAGGCTTTAATTTGGCAAAAGATCTTCGTAACTACCTTTGTTCTAACAACTTTAAAATTCCATAGCCCTTGTATGAAGCCTCATTAAAGGGTTTTTCAATCTAAAAAGGTCTTTGAGACAAGGTTTTCCAACTAATTTTACTTTTAGCCAAAAAGAATTTCTTAGAGAAAGCAGTTGAAGCATCATACCCATGTCTCTGTTGTCGCTTTGATGTGCCAGTGGGTGTTCCAAACTTCCTTTTGTATTTTCCCACATGCTTTGCCTTTCCTTTAGCCTTTAAATCCACCAGTGGTTCTGTTGTTGTTGCATAAGCCAAAGGTACATTACTTGCAAACACCTTCTGTGTTGCAGTTTCTTTCGTAGGTGTTGTAGCAGTTGGTGGCACATCCTTAGGCATAGAGGTGCCTTTATCCGGCTGGGTTTTACCTTCGGTTGGAACAGGCTTCTCAGGCATTGCTAATGAGTCTGAAGACTTCTCAAGGCTTACAAATAGTGTTGGGACATTACGTGCAACACCTGGTGTGCATTGTCCTTGGACAACTAGTGTTCTTTTTACTAGCGCTCTTCTGATTCATGAGATGAATTAGATGAGCAAGGTGAATAACCAGATGATGAGTGAGTGGCCTTTTCTTGAGGACCTGATGGATTTGAGGGAGAAACAGATGGACTTTTTTCGAAGGTGATTAGGGTGCTTGGGTTGCCACTTGGTGCACCTCTTGGTTGTGTTTTGTGACCCCAATTCCTTGCTCCTGAACGAGTGGACACTATGCTTGCTTTCAAGATTCCTGTAACACAATGTCCTAGCAATTTCTCAAGAAAATGAAGTGGTGCGTAGAAAAGAGAGTGAGAGATCCATGTGAGACAAAAAGAAACTTAGATTTAGCAAACTTTATAAAAGAAAGAGGTGTACAATGATTAGTGTCTTAGAGTTAATAGAACACGATGAGACATTAAGTTTATTGAAACTTAAACTCTCTTGAAAAGACACAACTTTTTAACTTACGAATGTCAACATATATCTGCCATGTCATCACCCGGTTTTGGCGCCAAACTCATTTTCCCTCCTTTTTGTGTTTTTTTTCCTTTTTTGTTTGTGTTACAACACAAGTTTACTGAGAGAGACTGTTTCAGTACATGTTGCAACATAATTTCATTAATTAGCCACTTAGGCACTTAAATCTATTAAATATATTTTTTTAACAAAAAATGAATGTCACATAAAATCCACATTGATTGTGATGTCATCATCAAGAAATTCAATTTATTCAATACTTAAATCACACAAGAATTTATAACTTGAACCATGTGTGTGTGTGAAAGCTATATAAAGATCTTTCTTGAAATTCTCAGAATCAGGATTTGCAAGATCTAGAATTTAAAACAACATGTTCAAACAACCTGATCGTCTAATCACATTACAACAATTTTTTAATTTTTTTGTTTTTTTCCCTTTCAAGTGAATATTGGACTTGGTAGCTTTCACTCTAGAACCTTCAATCTGGTAGAGGTAGGTTTTCCCAGTCTCAACCTTTTGTTTTTTGAAATATTCATGAGTGAATAGAGTACATGAATGGATAAATAGACATCTCTTTATATCCAGAGTCACTAGGAAGTTTAAACTCCTGCACTTGCAAACCATTAAAATCAGTTTCTCAATTAGATCAAAATATAGTGTGTACAAGAAGTGTGGTTCAAATAATAAATCGCAAGTTGATTTAATTATTAAACTTTCACATCTTTTGAGATTTATCACTTTCATGTTTCAATGCATGTGTCAACATTAATTGGTACAAATACCAATAGCTTTTCTCAAAACTTCAAATCTCACAGAGTCAAATGCCTTAGTGAAAATGTCCGTTAGCTAATGTTCTGTTGCAACATATTCTAGAACAACCTTTTTTCTTTCAACAAGTTCACGAATAAAATGGTGCCGTATATCAATGTGCTTAGTTCGTGAATTTTACACTGGGTTTTTAGAAATGTTTATGGCACTTGTATTGTCACATAAAACAGTTAACACTCCATGTTCAAAACCATAGTCTTCCAACATTTGCTTCATCCATAATAGTTGAGTGCAACAACTTCCAACAGCTATGTACTCAACCTCAGCAGTTAACAAAGAGATAGTACTTTGCTTTTTACTATACCAAGACACAAGCTTGTTTCCAACATAGAAACAACCTCCAGTTGTGCTTTTCCTGTCATCTGCATTTCCTGTCTAATTAGCATCACTAAAACCAGCAAGATTTGCATTAGTATCATTTGTGTACCAAATACTATAATTTGCAGTCCCACTTATATATCTTATAATGCGTTTGTCTTTAAGTGCATTGTATAGTGGTTGCACAACCATAGTGTCAGGGGTGGATGTGATGTGAACCAGCCATCCACATTCATTGCACCATTTGGATGAATTTTCCAGCAAAGATTCAAGTCAAGATTCTATTTTCAAGATTCAAGAACTTCAAGATTCTTCAAGAAGTTTCAAGAAGATTTGAAGATTTAGTCAAGATTTGATTTCTGTGTAATTCTATCCTAGTTTTAGTTTTCAGTTTTAGTTTAATTCCCTATGGATGAATTTAGGTGTTCACACTAGGAGAGAGACTTTCTTGGGCTACAAGATTAGGTGTTCACACTAGAAAGGAGCTTTTCTTGGGCTGCAAGTTTGCTTCCTTTTTAGTTACTATTCACGTCACTATTCACGTGAATAGTTAATAGGAGTCTTTTCTTGGTCTCCAAGTTTGTTTCCTTTGACCTAGTTACTATTCACGTTTTTCCTACTTGGGCTAGGGTTTAGGAGTCATTTTCCAAGCAGGATACTTATTTGTTATTGCCTATATAAGGCACTTTTTGTGATAATAAAGAAAGACAATTCTGAAATTAAATTGTGAGATTATTCTCCTTGAGTTCTCCAAGAGACTCTTTCGAACTTATCAAGGGATTCCTTGTGGCGTTCAACCTTGACTTATCAAGCGGATCTCCATTCCCGTTTGTGGCGTCTTCACCATACCAAGGTTCTTGCTTTGCTAAGCAACGGGTCGCGGTTTCCATCATATTCACTATACCAAGGTTCTTGTCTTGCTAGGCAAAGGGTCGCGGTTCCATCCATTCTTGAAAGGTCTTGGGTTTGTTTTACCAATCTTGGTGTTGGGTCTGGGCACATGTTGACCAGGTTCGTATCAGTTGGTAATCAGAGCTTAGGTTTATCAGGTTTGCCTATCTTTTTTCTTGTTTTCTTGGTCAATTCGTGTGTCTAGGTTTAGGTATTTAAATTCCTTTATTCGTTCTTGATTGAGTCTTGTTTCAATTCCTTTTCTTGATTCCTTGTTCTTGCTAGTTTTTCAATTCTGTGTCTTTCTAGTTTTCAATTCCTTTTCTTGCTAGGATTTTTTTCAATTCCGTTTCTTGTTTTCAGTTGGCCAAATCCTAGAATCTTGAATTAGGGTTTCTTGTGCTTCTAAACTTGAGTTCTTGTTATTTTCTCATTGGTTTCGTTTCTGAAAAAATTAAGAAAAGAAAAGAAGAAAGAAAAAAAAAGTCAAGAAAATACAGAAAAACAGAAAAAAAAATAGAGGCAGAAATTTATTTTCATTGAATTAGCCCTCAAGACTAAACTTTTCTGAAGGAAAACGGTGTTCTGAGCAGAACCCATAGTAACTATGGGCACTACCCTCTTAGGGCCAAATTCCATCGTTTAGTATG
Organism: Ehretia macrophylla; assembly: GCA_037974665.1. Classification (NCBI taxonomy): domain Eukaryota; kingdom Viridiplantae; phylum Streptophyta; class Magnoliopsida; order Boraginales; family Ehretiaceae; genus Ehretia; species Ehretia macrophylla. The sequence continues at coordinate 4,478,391 of CM075766.1, forward strand.
AGTTCTGGGCATTTTTGTGATTTATATTAGATTTTTCTCAACTTTCCTTATTTTTCTAGGTTTCCTTCTTCGAGTTTTGGTCAATTTTCTTTCTCTAACCTTGTTTTCAGAGTCTTAGAGGTCTGAAAAAAAAAGTCAGGTTCCGAAATTGATTATTACGCTGCTTGGTATTCTTGGTAAGTTCTAGGGACTTGAAGGAGAATACGATAGGAAAAAGGCAGAGTGTGTGAGATTATTAGAGGGTAAAAGCCAAAGTGAGTTGAGCGAAACACGTGAGGGAGTGAAATTCAATCATGGCTCATAATCAAGAGGATGACACAAAAGCAGAAGCTCAACAACCAGTTCTGAATTTACAGTTGCAAGCTTTTTTGGGAGAGATGAGACGGATGATGAGAGCTGAATTTGAACAAATACATGAGAGGTTAGAACAAATATATAAGGTCAAGCCCAATTCCAAACAATCCACCAATGACATGACCTCCCAAGGTAAATCAGCTTCTACTACGACTCAATCTAGTGAGATTAGATGTTTTAAATGTCAGGGATGGGGACACATAGGAAGCCAATGCCCAAACAAGCAAGCATTGGTAGTCTTGGAGAGTGGTGAGATTGAGTCCGAAGACGAAATACATTTTGATGTCATGCCCATCCTAGAGGACATCACAGAGGGAGAAGAGGAGTTTGGGGCAGATTATGGAGAGATGCTTGGACTAGTGGCACGACAAGCCTTAAGTTTGCATGCTAAAGAGGAAGAAGAAGTAGTACAACGTGAGAACATCTTTCATACTCACTGCCACGTGAAAGATAAGGTATGTAGTGTTATTATTGATGGTGGTAGTTGTACTAATGTTGCTAATGCTGGTAAGAAATCGAGAAGGAGACGTGGTGCTTCCCGCAAGGTGAAAACGGGTAACGAGAACAGATTTAATGTTCTCAATGATATTGATGAAGATAGAGATGACCCTTCTCTTGATCGTTCTCAAAAAAACAATTCTAAATTTGGGAATCTTGGCAATCAAGGTACAGGAGTTTACCATGGACAACTGAAGTCCCAAAAGAATCAGGTCACTTATTTATCAGCCAAAACTTCAAATGAGACTAATGTGAATGTCCCTAAGTTTCAAAATACTGGTAACCAAGCTCAGAAAATGTCGGTCACTCCACAAGGTTCTAAAGAAAAAAATTTTACAGCTGCTGCAGGCAAAGTCATTTCAACTTTCAGTTCTTCTAGCATGGGAAATTCCGTGGCCTCAACTTCAAGAGTTAACTCCTCTTTCGACTACACTCGGGCAGTCCAAGGCATCTTCAATGGAAGACCACCTAATCGAACAACTCAATGATATTGTTGTTGTTGTAGTTCTGTCTGTCCGTTTTCATGTTTCTTGTAGCTAACGGTCTGTGACCGTACTAGTTTTCATCGTTTTCTTCTTTGCTCTTGTTTATGACACCAGCTGTCATGCAGTTTATACTTTGATGTACCTTTCCATTTTCTATCAATAAAATTTCACTGAATTATCAAAAAAAAAAAAAAACGTTGCTAGTGCTTCTATGATTGAAAAGCTAGGGCTCAACACAATTAAGCATCCATGTCCATACAAGTTGCAATTTGATCGACATGTGCAGCATGATGGCTTCACCAACAAGTACTCATTCATGTTCAATCAGTGGACAATCACTCTAGTTCCAATGACACCAAAACAAGTTTATGAGGATCAAGTGAGGTTACAAAAATTGAGTGATCAAAAGCACTTGAGTGAACAAAAGAATTTGAGTGAACAAAAGAATTTGAGTGAGCAAAAGATTGCGAGTGAAAAAGAAAAGAGCTCGGCCAATGAGGTAAAAGCAGAGAGAAAACAAAGTAATTTTTATGCAAAAATGAGTGTACGCATGTACAAGGAGGCTCTTTTAAAAGCTAACTAACTTGACTCTGCATTGCCCAGAGTTGTGTCTCTCTTGCGGGAATTTGAGGAAGTGTTTTCCGAGGACATAACATATGGTCTACCACCTAGGCTGGTCTTTGAGCCTGGTGGATTTGAGGACAAATCCTTCTCAAGAGAGGGGGAATGATGTGAACCAGCCATCCACATTCATTGCACCATTTGGATGAATTTTCCAGCAAAGATTCAAGTCAAGATTCTATTTTCAAGATTCAAGAACTTCAAGATTCTTCAAGAAGTTTCAAGAAGATTTGAAGATTTAGTCAAGATTTGATTTCTTTGTAATTCTATCCTAGTTTTAGTTTTCAGTTTTAGTTTAATTCCCTATGGACGAATTTAAGTGTTCACACTAGGAGAGAGACTTTCTTGGGCTACAAGATTAGATGTTCACACTAGAAAGGAGCTTTTCTTGGGCTGCAAGTTTGCTTCCTTTTTAGTTACTATTCATGTCACTATTCACATGAATAGTTAATAGGAGTCTTTTCTTGGTCTCCAAGTTTGTTTCCTTTGACCTAGTTACTATTCACGTTTTTCCTACTTGGGCTAGGGTTTAGGAGTCCTTTTCCAAGCAGGATACTTATTTGTTATTGCCTATATAAGGCACTTTTTGTGATAATAAAGAAAGACAATTCTGAAATTAAATTGTGAGATTATTTTCCTTGAGTTCTCCAAGAGACTCTTTCGAACTTATCAAGGGATTCCTTGTGGCGTTCAACCTTGACTTATCAAGCGGATTTCCATTCCCGTTTGTGGCATCTTCACCATACCAAGGTTCTTGTTTTGCTAAACAACGGGTCGCGGTTTCCATCATATTCACTATACCAAGGTTCTTGTCTTGCTAGGCAAAGGGTCGCAGTTCCATCCATTCTTGAAAGGTCTTGGGTTTGTTTTACCAATCTTGGTGTTGGGTCTGGGCACATGTTGACCAGGTTTGTATCAGGATGTATTAGATATCGACTAGACGGCAGCGGGTATAACGCCCTGATATCTCACGAGACCGGAGGCTCCAAAAACCAGGCTATTCTCAACCCAATTCCAACCCGGTCTCAAAATTTTAGGGAAAAAACAGACAGAGTCTCCTCTGTACCGTGGACATTCTAAAAACCTGTAAACATACAATTCAAGCCACAAAACAATAGGAACATCATTTCTATTTAAAAAAATCTCAACTTCAAGGCCATCTGAGCCTTAAGCAAGACATAGAAAACACACCCAAGCATGCACTTAACAATCCTTAAAACATTGTCTCTTTTAATCCGCTTATCATACCATTCTATATTAACCATTAGACTTTCTTATGAACTAAAGCTAAACAACTGTTAACTTTCATTAACACACAAGTAAGCAGCATAAAAGAAAGTAAGGATAAACTATTACAATCTACCATTCAAGCCATACATTAACCTAACTATTACAATTCTTCAACAACTCCAAATATATATACAAACCTATAGGCACAAAATAGAACAAGGCATAATACAAGCAAAATCTTCCACAATTTAGCAGGCAAACACTCCAATCTCAAGCAATAGCACACAGCAACCAAGGCCATTCTTCCAACTGTGCTACCTGAAACATGTTTAACGAGGTATGAGCAATCACAATTGCTTAGTGAGGGATAAGGTCTACCGGGGACGTGCAATGCAGCAGATAACTCAATAGGCATTTAAAACAACTAAGGAACAATCAAAATAACAAGTTACCACACATTAAAAAGGATATGATTCACTTATTCTTCAATCACGAGCCACGAGCCACGAACTGAAATCCCGATGTAATAAAGGCATTGTTATCAATAAGCCGGCATCCCCTTATAACTCCAAAATGGGTATACTCCGGATATACCCCGAAATCCTATAACCCAACTCTCCCTGGGCGGCATCCCAAGCGAGAGAGGGATTGGGTAACCATGGTAGCTGAGGTATACCGGCAAGCCCGATGCTGCCCGATTTCCACGACACTACCATGCCCAAATGGTTGCGCAACCACGATGCAATGCACTCAAAATGATAACAATAGAATACATCAATAAACACATGATTGAGGGACAACAAATTAGGTTGCCCTCAAACACAATATATAGACAATAAGTGCACATAATCTAAGTACAAGTAAGTAAACTATTATGCACATAAGGATGAAGTCTCCCTCACCTGGAATTAAGCCAAGCACGCATGAGAATAGCTCCGATTTACTTCAACTTTCCCGAATTAGCTCAAGTATGCAACCCCAGGGTGTTCATATAAGTTTAGCAATTAACTATACCAATTCCAACTTAACTCTTACTTAACTCAACCCTACAACATTAGAAGCTAGACTTATGATCACTTATTCACACAAATTCATAACCCACACACAATTGAACTACAAGGTTCACCTTACCATATCATTAGTCAATATAGAAGATATTAAAAGTATCAAATACCATCAAGTTAAGATTATAAGTTATAAATTTCAATTACTCTTATTTACAGCAATAAATAATCATATAACAAGATGAGCTATCCTTATAGTCCTACTCATTTAGCATACAATGTTTATTACAATTTAATCTTAATAAAGTACAAGTAATATAAACATTATAACAAGTTATAAGCATTAAATATGAAAATAACTATACGAACACTAAGGAGTCAATGTCCGATGATCATGAAACTTCACGAAATGCTCACAAATGCCAAACAATAACATATAAAGGCAAGATATACAAGCACCAAAGCTAATTTAAAGGCTAAGCATGAAAATCCCGAGTTTACCTTTTGTTATCCTAAGTCATTTAACTCCAAACCAAAGGATATGACTCAAGATTCACCAACTAACTATTCTAATCTTCTAGTTACACATTATGGCACACTTAGAACCCTTTAAATCATTCATTAACCTGTATTAACCACAAAAGCCCCGATTATCCCTTTGTGCATTTGTACTATAAGTATCTTAATCAAAGCTCAACTAAGAGTTAGAAAAGCACATTTAGTCCCTACTTACCCTAAGAACACCAAATATATCAACAAAATTCACTCGGATTCACGTTTGACCCAAAACCCCTTTGTAACTCAAACCGTTTTCCTTTCAAACTCATGTTATGGTTCTAGATTCGTGAGTGGACTATTTCATGCTTCTAGTTAAACCATTAGACACCCTTAGTGTGACGCCCGAGATTTAGCCATGCATTCAATTACTGTTGCATACATTATTTGCGCATTCCTTCTGTGCTTTATTAACTGTCTTCTTTAGCTACTATTCACTCCGTTTTTAAACTGCATTCTGTTAGTGAATTATCATTTTTGTTAAATCATATTAATGGTTGTAGGAGTGGGAAAAAATGTGCAATTGAGCTAGAAGCGATAGGAGAGCTCGATTAGAAAACGTTTTTAGTAGTTAAGTGAATAGTGTTACGTAACAAAACTTAGAGATTTAATTACCTAACATCACTTTTCACCTTAGGCTCGTTTTAAAGTTAACAACGAGCATTTTAGAAGTCCACTTAACCACCCAACCATGACCCCACCTCAACCTAGCCACCTTATATATCACCCAAGCTCATAAAACACAAACAAAAGAAAAAAAAATTGTGCTGTTTTTACTGTAGCAGGCCGAGAGCAGCTAGGAGAAGGAAGAAATGATTTTTTTGCTCTTCAACTCTTCAATTCAAGCCAAGCCAAGCCTAGAGCAAGTAGTTTAGGGTGTCTGCAAGCTTCCTAGGTGCTCCTACGCCCATTGGTGAGGGATTTCACGGCTTATTTTCGCATTTTAAAATAGTTGCTATTTTCTTGATTTGTTGAAAATGTGACCAAATGCTATTGTATTGATTATCTATGCTATTATACCTTGTTTATAAGTGCTAGAGAACATATTGGAGCCGTTGTTTCGCTTTTAAAATGGTTAGAATCGTTATTTTGAATTATGAGGTGAATAGTGATATTTTTCTAGGGTTTTGTGTAATTGCGTGTGTTAGCTTGATTCAACACTTCTAATATATGCCTTAGGTGTTAATGAAGGTAGTCTAATAGCCCTGTACACTTGAATTTCTCTAATATCGCATAAAACATGAATTAGCCGACTTTAACAAAGGGGTTTCGGGGTTCAGGCGAATCCGGGTGGATTCGGGCTTCACTTTTAGTATTCTTAGGCTACCTAGGTGCTATATAAGCTTTGCTAACCCCTATTTGAAGCCCAGATGAGGCATGTGTAGTTTAAAGCTAGAAGAGGAAAATTGGGGTTTTCGGGGTAATTGTGGGCATTTGAATATGTTTAAGGATTGAAAGAGTTCCTTGAGGGTTAGTTAGAAGGTTGGTATAGTTTCCCTTTGAAATTGAATCGTTAACTTTGGTTTGGAAGAGGAATAGCTTGGAAAACAAAGGGGTTTAGGTGCAATTTCGGTTGTCTCGCGCTTCTAAGACCTTGGCATGACTTCTTGAGTGTTTAACTGTGACCTAAAGTTGTTTTAGAGTTCTTGGCATGATTCTATGCTTATCTTGTATATACTCCTTTGTAAAACTGCTTAAATTGCTTCTATTCTAACTGCATCGAGGTCAACCTACTTTGTTGATCCTCCTACGTGTTACTGCTTATATTATTGATATTAACTTGCCATTGTAAAGTGCATTGCATAGTGGTTGCACAACCATAGTGTCAGGGACGGATGTGTTGAATATCAACTGGGGGGCAAAGGGCTTGCCAGTGGATATTCAAACTCCGTGCTCTATTCCCTCACTCGCCTGGTCCGGAGATTTCCAAGGGGTGTTGGGTCGTAGGATTATCGGGGTACATCCGGAGTACACCCACTAGAGTGTTTGGGATTATGCCGGCTTATCGTGATCGTGATCGTGGTTCGTGGATCGTGAATGAAGACCAAGTGAAGATTGGAGTATAGGGGTTATGTGGAATGTATCCTTTTAAATGTGTGGTTATTTAAGCTATTACTATTTCTTGAATTGTTTAATTGCTATTGCTGTTTAACTGTATTACCTGTTGCATTGCACGCCTCGGGACCTTATCCCTCATTAGGCAACCGTGTTGCTCATACCTCGATATATGTTTTAGGAGATGCTGAGGGTGATCCCCAGCTAGTTGAGGTAGTATTGGAGGAGGAAGAGGTGCAGACAGAGCCCTTGCCCTAGTCGCTGTGTGTGTTGTTCTGAGATCGATGTGATTTCTTGTTATTACAAGATGTTCTAGTACTACTATGTTATGATCTATTTTGTGGCCTTAGGGCTATGTATATTTTTGTAGCTGCAAGTTAAAAGTTAGTTGGTTGTAATGTTAGCTTTGAGGTATTATGGCTTGTAATAACTTTTGTTTCTACTTTTAATCAACTTGCATGCTTGGGAGTGAATGACCTAATGTAGGATGTTTTATCTTTTAAGAATGTTTTAATGTTACCTTAGAATGGCATGGCTATCAGATTATGTTGAAATCAAGTTACCTGCATGCTTGTGTGGTTTTGGAACTGTTGTATGCTTCAAGACTCGGATGGCCTTGAACCTTTAAATATTTAGTTATGAAAGCTTGTTTATTTTGTTGAGGCTTTATTTGAGAGTTTACAGGTTTCTAGAATGTCCATGGTACAGAGGAGACTCTCTCCGTGTGTTGGGTCCGGACTTAACCATTAGCGCGGGGTTGGGTCGGAGCGTGACATTTAGGTGATATCAGAGCTTATAGAATGCAGGAAGCTGGGTTAAATTTCTCGGTCTGTGGGTAGAGATTTGTTATGTGACTTTGTGATTGCATGAATTTGTGGTCCTTTGATTTTCCTAAGTGAAATTTGAATTAGAAATGAACATGTTAGCATGAAAATAGACTATCAAGAGTCTAGAATGTCAAGTAGGATCTAGTGACTTATATGTACTTTATACATGTAGAATATTTACATGAACTTCTATATATTTGACTTTATGTGAATCTATTTGAACTTTTCTTTATATGATACTTGTAAATTGTATATATACACATATATACTTGTCATAACACTTTGCATTCTAGCTATTCGAGATGGGACCCCGCCGTCGAACTAAGAATTAGAATGTTGGTAGAGAACCAGAGGGGGTTCACGGGCAAGAAGCCGATGTGGCAGAAAATGCACCACAGGTTCAAGAACCGAGTACTGCACAGATTCTGGCTACTATGGCTACTGCTATGAACAGTATTGCCCAATTCATAACTCAGCAGGGTCAGACAGGGGCTGCTAGGGGTAATCAGGCCACCAGAGCTGAGGGTAGTGGTGCTGCTGGAGCTAATTTGTATGACCGATTTTTACATCACAGGGCCTACAGCTTATTTGGAGAACCTGATGATATGAAGGCCGAATTATGGTTGAGGAAATTTGAAAGGGTGGCTGCAATTCTAGAGTGTAGTGATGAGAGAAAGATTACTTATGCTACATTATGCTGGAGGGTGATGCCGAGGAGTGGTGGCGTACTATTAATGAGAAATAGGAAGCTGAGGTGGATCAACATTCGTGGGCTAACTTCGTTCGAGAGTTCCGAGATAAATATATATCAGTGGTTGCCCGTGAGAGATGTCAGGCAGAGTTCATAGCTTTGAAACAGGGAAATATGACAGTAGATCAATATGAGGCTGCTTTTACTAGGCTTTCCTGTTATGTGCAGGCTTTGGTACAACCGGAGGATATGAAGATGCAGAGGTTCATTATGGGATCGAGGAATGATATTATGCTTAATCTATCTGCGAATGATTACCCTAACTATGCTGCAGTGGTCAGAGCCACCTCGAGGTATGAAAAACACAAGGCAGACGTGTTGGCAGAGACTAGTCAATCGAGTAAGCGGCAGTTTCAGTCTCAGAGTCAGGGGTACCAGAGGCAGACTATTCCAGTTGGGCAGAGTCCACAACCGAGGCAGACACAAAGTTATATAGGGCCTGTTCAGATTCAGTCGCGACCAACCCAGAGTCAGAGTCAGAGTCAGGGGTAGACCCGACCAGCAGTAGTTCGTTCTCAACAAGGTAGTTCAGCTACCTTTACTTACAAAGCTCCTTCGGGAGGCACTATTGCAAGACGTCACCAGCAGTGCAGCTTTTGTCAATGCTAGGGTCATACTGAGGAGAATTGTTGGAAGAGATTGGGCTGATGTATCGGATGCGGCAGTGATCAACACAGGGTTAGAGACTGTCAGAAATTCAAGAATACCAGGGGTCAGACATCTGGTCAAGGCAATCAGACCAGGGGTTCAGTTGCAGCACCAGTACTGCGGGGTCAGGCCCGAGTATTTGCCTTAGATACTGAGGAGCTTCCGGATACGACCGCTGTAGTAGAATGGTTAAAGTTTTAATTGATTTCGGGGCTTCGCATTCATTTATTACACCTATTTGTGCACAAAATGCTAAGTTGAAGCATGATAAACTATTGCATAATATTGTAGTTTACACTCCTATGGGGCCGAAGTTTGTCACCAAATCCATCTGCAAGGCAAATAATATTTTTATTCAAGGTCGTGTTTTTCCTGCCGATTTAATTATTCTACCTTTCCGCGACTTTGAAATTATATTGGGGATAGACTGGTTAGGAAAATATTATGCCCAACTTGATTGTAGAAAGAAGATTGTGAAATTAGAAATGCCCGGCCAGCCCGTACTTGAAATAGTTGGTAGTAGAAAATCTACGGGGACTCCTATCATATCTTCTATTAAAGCATCAAAAATGTTAGGTAAGGGTTGTGAGGCTTACTTTGCTTATTTGATTAATCAACCTAGTGATCAATTGAAACTGAATGATGTACCTATCGTGAGAGAGTTTCCGGGGGTGTTTCCTGAGGAGTTACCTGGTTTACCACCTGATAGAGAGATAGAGTTTGTGATCGACTTATTACTAGGGGTTACGCCTATCTCTAGGACTCCGTACAGAATGGCTCCACCTGAGTTACAGGAATTGAAAATTCAGTTGCAGGGTTTACTGGAGAAGGGATTCATTCAGCCGAGTTCTTCACCTTGGGGTGCACCGATCTTATTTGCTAAAAAGAAAGACGGATCTATTCGGTTATGCATTGATTATCGGGGTCTTAATCAGAAAACTATCAAAAACAAATATCCATTGCCTTTGATTGAGGAGTTATTTGATCAGCTGCAAGGTGCCATGGTATTTTCTAAATTTGATCTGAGGCAGGGCTATTATCAGTTAAGGATTAAGTCTGATGATGTTCCCAAAACTGCATTCAAAACTCGCTATGGCCATTATGAGTTTGTTGTCTTACCGTTTGGACTTACTAATGCTCTTGCCGCATTCATGGATTTGATGCAGAGGGTATTCTGTCCTTATTTGGACGAATTTGTGGTGATCTTTATTGATGATATTCTTGTCTATTCTAAATCAGAGGCGGAGCATGAACAACATCTCAGGATTGTACTGCAGGCTCTTCAAGAGCATAAACTATTTGCGAAATTCAGTAAGTGTGAGTTCTGGTTAAGACAAGTCATTTTTCTGGGCCACATTATTTATCAGGAGGGAATTTTTGTTGATCCAGCAAAGATTGAGGTTGTCATGGCATGGAAACGGCCGGAGACTATTACGAAAATTCGCAGTTTTCTGGGTTTAGCGGGTTATTACATAAGGTTTTTCAAGGATTTCTCTAAAATTGCTAGACCTTTGACTCAACTCACTCGAAAGAAGACTATATTTGACTGGAATGAGAAGTGTGAGGCTAGCTTCCAGGAATTAAAGAAGAGATTACCCACAACTCCTATTCTCACTCTACTTGAGGGTACCGATAATCTGGTAATCTATAGTGATGCTTCTAAGGAAGGTTTGGGCTGTGTATTGATGCAGAATGGAAGTGTTATTGCTTATGCTTCCAGAAAACTGAAACCTTATGAACTTAATTACCCGACGCATGATCTCGAGCTTGCAGCTATCATCTTTGCGATAAAGAAATGGCGTCATTATCTTTGGGGTAATAAATTTGAAATCTTTACTGATCACAAGAGTCTGAAATATCTCTTTTCTTAGAAAGAGTTGAATATGAGGCAGAGGCATTGGTTGGAGTTGCTTGAGGATTATAATTGTACTATCAATTATCTGCCAGGTAAGGCTAATATTGTTGCTGATGCCTTAAGCCGAAAGGCTACAGTTGCTAGTCTAATCATCAAAAATTGGGAGTTCATGGAGGAATTATGTTTATGGAGGCCCAACATTTCAAATTCTGGTGTTCAATTTGCAAGTTTGCATATTCAATCTCTTATTATCCAGGATTAGAGAGGCTCAGCAAGTTGATCTGCAATTGATGGAAATCTTAGAAAAGTCAAAAGGGGGAGAGTCGGATTTCAAATTTCATGTGATGGACTTCTAAAGTTCAAAGGAAGAATTTATATTCCTTCTGAGCCAACTTTAAAGAAAGAAATTTTTGCAGAGGCTCATAATTCTAAGTATACTATCCATCCAGGCAGTACCAAGATGTTCAGAGATCTGAAACAGAACTACTGGTGGAACAACATGAAGAAAGAGATTGTTGACTATGTTGCTAAATGTCTTACATGTCAGAAAGTTAAAGCTGAACATCAGAGACCAGCAGGGTTGTTGCAGCCTTTGGCTATTCCTGTTTGGAAATGGGATCACATTACCATGGATTTCGTGTCAGATTTACCGCGGTCTTCGAGAGGTCATGATTCAGTCTGGGTTGTTGTGGATAGATTGACCAAAGCCTCTCATTTTACTGCGACAAAGAAAACTGAATCTCTTGACAGGTTGGCTGAAATTTATGTTGAGAATATTGTTAGACTTCATGGGATTCCCAAGAGTATTGTGTCAAACAGAGATCCCAGATTCACATCTCAGTTCTGGCAGAAGATTCAGAAAGCTTTGGGCACAACATTGAACTTCAGTACCTCTCATCATCCTCAAACTGACGGACAATCTGAAAGAACTATCTTAATACTTGAGGATATGCTCCGAGCGTGCATTCTGGACTTCAGTAAGAGTTAGGAGAAATACTTACCTCTTGCAGAATTTGCTTATAACAATAGTTATCAAGCTACTATCGGCATGGCACCATACGAGGCTTTGTATGGGCAAAAATGTAGATCTCCTTTATATTGGGATGAAGTTGGAGAGTTGAAATCTATTGATCCTACTTTATTGCCAGAGATGAACAGAATGATTGATAATATTCAGCTTATCAGAAAAAGAATGCTTACAGCACAAAGTCGGCAAAAGAGTTATGCAAATAGACGCCGTCGTGATCTGAAATTTGTCGTTGGGGATCGGGTATTTCTGAAAATTTCTCCTCGCAAGGGCTTAATTCGGCATGGTAAGGGAGGTAAACTCAGTCCTCGTTACGTGGGACCGTTTGAAGTAATTGAAACTATTGGTGAATTGGCTTATCGACTAGCTTTGCCTCCTAGCTTGGGTAGAATTCATGATGTCTTCCATGTTTCTATGCTTCGAAAGTATCAGCCAGATCCTTCTCATGTTCTTGAGCCCGAGCCACTAGAGATTAGTGAAACTTTAACCTACATGGAGAAACCTCTTCGGATTGTTGATCAAAAAGTTTAGGAGCTGAGGACTAAAAGCATTCTGATGGTTAAAATTATGTGGGACCATCATGGGTTGGAGGATGCTACCTGGGAGAGAGAGGATCAGATGCGGGAACGCTATCCAGAGTTATTCGCCGATTCATGTAAGAATTGCGTGGACGCAATTAGTTTAAGGCGAAGAGGATGTGACGCCCAAGATTTAGCCATGCATTCAATTACTGTTGCATACATTATTTGCGCGTTCCTTCTGTGCTTTATTAATTGTCTTCTTTAGCTACTATTCACTCCATTTTTAAACTGCATTCTGTTAGTGAATTAGCATTTTTGTTAAATCATATTAATGGTTGTAGGAGTGGGAAAAATGTGCAATTGAGCTAGAAGCAATAGGAGAGCTCGATTAGAAAATGTTTTTAGTAGTTAAGTGAATAGTATTACGTAACAAAACTTAGAGATTTAATTAGCTAACATCACTTTTCACCTTAGGCTCGTTTTAAAGTTAACAACGCGCATTTTAGAAGTCCACTTAACCACCCAACCATGACCCCACCTCAACCTGGCCACCTTATATATCACCCAAGCTCATAAAACACAAACAAAAGAAAAAAAATTGTGCTGTTTTTACTGTAGCAGGCCGAGAGCAGCTAGGAGAAGAAAGAAATGATTTTTTTGCTCTTCAACTCTTCAATTCAAGCCAAGCCAAGCCTAGAGCAAGTAGTTTAGGGTGTGTGCAAGCTTCCTAGGTGCTCCTACGCGCATTGGTGAGGGATTTCACGGCTTATTTTTGCATTTTAAAATAGTTGCTATTTTCTTGATTTGTTGAAAATGTGACCAAATGCTATTGTATTGATTATCTATGCTATTATTGTAACGCCCCGATCCCTCACGAAACCGGAGGCTCTAATGACCATGCTATTCTCAACCCAATACCAAGCCTGGTCACAAAATTTTTCCTAATGGTTAAGTCCGGACCCGACACACGGACAGAGTCTCCCCTGTACCGTGGACATTCTGAAAACCTATAAACACTCAATAAAGCCATAACATAACAAGACATTCATTTATAACTAAAGATCTTAGCTTTAAGGCCATCCGAGCCTTAAGACATACAAACAGTTTAGATACAGACAGGCATGCATTCATAACTTAACTTCTTTACAAAACCGCTTATCATGCCACTCCATGATACCTTTTAAGTATTCTTAGAAATTGAAAACAACCAGTCATTCACTCCCAAGCATGCGAAGAAGCTAATAGCAGAAATATAAGTTATTACATGCCATGGTTCTAAATCTACCACTACAACATCTATCCCTCCATTTGCAAAATATATAATATACACATATCACTTAGGTTACAAAATAGAACATAAAGTAAAGAAAACAAGTCCTGCTCTCATCAACAAGAACATAGTCCACCTCAGGCAACTAGACACAGCAACTAATGCAACACCTCCAACTGCACCACCTGAAACATGTTAGCGAGGTATGAGCAACCACTGTTACCCAGTGAGGGATAAGGTCCCGGGGCGTGCAATGCAACAGGTAATACAGTTAAACAACAATAGCAATTAAACAATTCAAGAAACAATGATAGCTTCAATAACCACACATTTAAAAGGATACATTTCACATAACCCCTATACTCCAATCTTCACTAGGTCTTCATTCACAATCCACGAACCACGATCATGATCATGATAAGCCGGCATAACCCCAAACACTCCAGTGGGTGTACTCCGAATGTACCCCAATAATCCTACAACCCAACACCCCCTAGCAATCTCCGGACCAGGCGAGTGAGGGAATAGAGCACGAAGTTTGAATATCCACTAGCAAGCCCTCTGCCGCCCAGCCAATATTCAACACATCCGCCCCTGGCACTATGGTTGCGCAACCACTATGCAATGCACTTTACAATGACAAGTTAATATCAATGATATAAGCAATAACATGTAGGAGGATCAACAAAGTAAGTTAACCTTGATGCAGTTCGAATAGAAGCAATTATATAAGCAAATAAGCAGTTTTACAAAGGAGCATGTACAAGATACATTTAGAATTACACCAAACGTTCCAAATCAACTTGAAACCACATATAAACACTCAAGAAGTCATGCCAAGGTCTTAGAAGCGCGAAACAACCGAAATTGCACCTAAACCCCTTTGTTATTCAAGCTATTTCTCTTCCAAACTCACATTAATGATTCACATTCAAGGGGAAGCTACACCAATCCTCCAATTAACCCCTAAGATACCCTTTCAACCCACAATTACGCCCGATTACTCGCAATTACCCCGAAAGCCCCAAATTCCCTCTTATAGCTTTAAACTACACGTACCTCATCCGGGCTTCAAACAAGGGTTATCAAAGCTTCTATAGCACCTAGGTAGCCTAAGAATACTAAAAGTAAAGCCCGAATCCACCCGGATTCGCCTTAACCCCGAAACCCCTTTATTAAAGTCGACTATTTTACGTTTTATGCGATATTAGAGCAATTCAAGTGCACGGGGCTATTAGATTACCTTCATTAGCACCTAAAGCATCTATTAGGAGTATTGAATCAAGCCAATACGTGCAATTACACAAAACCCTAGAAAAACGTCACTATCACCTCATAAATCAAACTAACGATTCTAACCGTTTAAAAACCGAAACAATGGCTCAAATATGTTCTCTAGCACTTATAAACAAGGTATAATAGCATAGATAATCAATACAATAGCATTTGGTCACATTTTCAACAAATCAAGAAAATAACAACTATTTTAAAATGCGAAAATAAGCCGTGAAATCCCTCACCAATGCGCGTAGGAACTCTCGGGAGGCTAGCAAACACCCTAAACTACTTGCTCCTAGCTTGGCTTGGCTTGGCTTGAAGATTTGTTGAGCAAAAATCTCTATTTCTCCTCCTATGCTATTCTCGGATTTGCTACAGTAATTCCTGCATCTTCTCTCTTTTTTTTTTTTGTGTTTTGTTAAGTTATGAGCTAGGTGGTGTTGTATGAGCATATATATTAAATGGGGTCAAGTTAGGTGCTTAGTGGTCCACTAAAATGAACATTGATAACCTTAAAACGAGCCTAAGGTGATGAATATATGCTAGCTAATTAACTTAATAAGTTATGTTACGTAACACTATTCATTGAACCATTAAAACATTTTCTAAACGAGTGCTCGTATCGCTCCTAGCTCAATTGCACATTTTTCCCATTCCTTTAACAATTAATATGATTTAATAAAAATGCTAATTCACTAATATAATGCAGTTTAAAAATGGAATAAATAGTGACCAAGAAAGACAACAGGTAAAGCACAGAATTTAATGCGCAATTAATGGATGCAACATTTAAAAATGTGATACGAACCTGGTCAACATGTGCCAAGACCCAACACCAAGATTGGTAAAACAAACCCAAGATCTTTCAAGAATGGATGGAACCGCGACCCTTTGCCTAGCAAGACAAGAACCTTGGCATAGTGAATATGATGGAAACCGCGACCCGTTGCTTAGCAAAGCAAGAACCTTGGTATGGTGAAGACGCCACAAACGGGGATGGAAATCCGCTTGATAAGTCAAGGTTGAACGCCACAAGGAATCCCTTGATAAGTTCGAAAGAGTCTCTTGGAGAACTCAAGGAGAATAATCTCACAATTTAATTTCAGAATTGTCTAACTTTATTATCACAAAAAGTGCCTTATATAGGCAATAACAAATAAGTATCCTGCTTGGAAAAGGACTCCTAAACCCTAGCCCAAGTAGGAAAAACGTGAATAGTAACTAGGTCAAAGGAAACAAACTTGGAGACCAAGAAAAGACTCCTATTAACTATTCACGTGAATAGTGACGTGAATAGTAACTAAAAAGGAAGCAAACTTGCAGCCCAAGAAAAGCTCCTTTCTAGTGTGAACACCTAATCTTGCAGCCCAAGAAAGTCTCTTTCCTAGTGTGAACACCTAAATTTGTCCATAGTGGACCCTAGGAAATAAACTAGAATGCAAATTAAACTTAAACTAAAACTATGATATTACAAAGAATTCAAATCTTGACCAAATCTTCAAATCTTCTTGAAACTTCTTGAAGAATCTTGAAGTTCTTGAATCTTGAAAATAGAATCTTGACTTGAATCTTTGCTGGAAAATTCATCCAAATAGTGCAATGAATGTGGATGGCTAGTTCGCATTAAAATGTGTACGGTCGAATCTCGGGCGTCACAATTATACCTCGTTTATAAGTGCTAGAGAATATATTGGAGCCATTGTTTCGCTTTTTAAACGGTTAGAATCGTTATTTTGAATTATGAGGTAAATAGTGACATTTTTCTAGGGTTTTGTGTAATTGCGCATATTAGCTTGATTCAACACTTCTAATAGATGCCTTAGGTGTTAATGAAGGTAGTCTAATAGCCCCGTACAGTTGAATTGCTCTAATATCGCATAGAACATGAATTAGCCGACTTTAACAAAGGGGTTTCGGGGTTAAGGCAAATCCGGGTGGATTTGGGCTTCACTTTTAGTATTCTTAGGCTACCTAGGTGCTATAGAAGCTTTGCTAACCCCTATTTGAAGCCCGGATGAGGCATGTGTAGTTTAAAGCTAGAAGAGGAAAATTGGGGCTTTCGGGGGTAATTGTGGGCATTTGAATGTGTTTAAGGATTGAAAGAGTTCCTTGAGGGTTAGTTAGAAGGTTGGTATAGTTTCCCTTTGAAATTGAATCGTTAACTTTGGTTTGGAAGAGGAATAGATTGGAAAACAAAGGGATTTAGGTGCAATTTCAGTTGTCTCGCGCTTCTAAGACCTTGGCATGACTTCTTGAGTGTTAAAATGTGACTTCAAGTTGTTTTAGAGTTCTTGGCATGATTCTATGCTTGTCTTGTATATACTCCTTTGTAAAACTGCTTAAATTGCTTCTATTCTAATTGCATCGAGGTCAACCTACTTTGTTGATCCTCCTACGTGTTATTGCTTATATTATTGATAGTGGTTGCGCAACCATAGTGTCAGGGACGGATGTGTTGAATATCAGCTGGGCGGCAAAGGGCTTGCCAGTGGATATTCAAACTCCGTGCTCTATTCCCTCACTCGCCTGGTCCGGAGATTGCCAAGGGGTATTGGGTCTTAGGATTATCGGGGTACATCCGGAGTACACCCACTGGAGTGTTTGGGATTATGCCGGCTTATCGTGATCATGATCATGGTTCGTGGATCGTGAATGAAGACCAAGTGAAGATTGGAGTATAGGGGTTATGTGGAATGTATCCTTTTAAATGTGTGGTTATTTAAGCTATTACTATTTCTTGAATTGTTTAATTGCTATTGCTGTTTAACTGTATTACATGTTGCATTGCATGCCCCAGGACCTTATCCCTCACTGGGCAACAGTGTTGCTCATACCTCGATATATGTTTTCAGGAGACGCTGAGGGTGATCCCCAACTAGTTGAGGTAGTATTGGAGGAGGAAGAGGTGCAGACAGAGCCTTTGCCCTAGTCGCTGTGTGTGTTGTTCTGAAGTGGATGTGATTTCTTGTTATTACAAGATGTTCTAGTACTACTATGTTATGATCTATTTTGTGGCCTTAGGGCTATGTATATTTTTGTAGCAGCAAGTTAAAAGTTAGTTGGTTGTAATGTTAGCTTTGAGGTATTATGGCTTGTAATAACTTTTGTTTATGCTTTTAATCAACTTGCATGCTTGGGAGTGAATGACCTAATGTAGGATGTTTTATCTTTTAAGAATGTTTTAATGTTACCTTAGAATGGCATGGCTATCAGATTATGTTGAAATCAAGTTACTTGCATGCTTGTGTGGTTTTGGAACTGTTGTATGCTTCAAGACTCGGATGGCCTTGAACCTTTAAATATTTAGCTATGAAAGCTTGTTTATTTTGTTGAGGCTTTATTTGAGAGTTTACAGGTTTCTAGAATGTCCATGGTACAGAGGAGACTCTGTCCGTGTGTCGGGTCTGGACTTAACCATTAGTGCGGGGTTGGGTCAGGGCGTGACACTTAGGACCTTCGAAGTTGCCCAAATACCCATGTTTAGCACTAAAGCCCCAATTTTTCTCTTTTGACTTTGTACTACACGTACCTCATCCGGGACTCAAATGGAGGCTAGCAAAGCTTAATTAGGTTCTAAA
This sequence comes from Ehretia macrophylla, assembly GCA_037974665.1. Lineage (NCBI taxonomy): Eukaryota > Viridiplantae > Streptophyta > Magnoliopsida > Boraginales > Ehretiaceae > Ehretia > Ehretia macrophylla. Next base: position 4,496,948 of record CM075766.1, read on the forward strand.
TAGCCTATGATTACTAAATGTGAAGGCCAATTCGACCCGGATTCGTGATAACCCCGAAACCTCTTTCTAAAAGTCAGTTATTTCACTCTTTTGCTGGGTTATGAGCAATTAAATGTTATGGGGCCTTTACACTCCTTTCATTAACTTCTAAAGCACCTATTAGGATCATTGATTCAAGCTATAAAGTCCAATTTCACAAAACCCTAACATTCCCGTCACTTTTCATGCCAAAAATTCAACGAGCAATTTCAACTGATTAAACTAAGAAACAATAGCATAAATTAGGTCTCTACTACTTATATATAACATACATAAGCATATTTGAGCATTGCGTTAGCATTTAAGAGCAAAACAAGAAATTCAAGAAAGTCGTCACATTCTTAAAATGCAAAAATAGGTATGAAATCCCCCCCTATTGCGCGTAGGAGCTCCTAGGAGGCTAGTAGACTCCCTAAACCACTTGCACCTAGCTTGTCTTGGCTTGGAATGAGGATTTGTTAAGCAAAAAAACTCTATTTCTCCTCCTATGCTATTTTCGGATTTGCTACAGTATTTTCAGCATACTCTTTTTTTTGTTTTGTTTTTTTGTTTTATGAGCTTAATATGTGTATATGTTGAATATTTAAATGAGGGGGATCAAGTTGGTGAGTTTATTGCCTACTAAAATGAGCCTAGTCAACTTAAAAACGAGTCTAATGCACATAAATTAAGTTAGCTAACTAAAACATAATGTTTCATACGTAACACTATTCATTAGCTTTAACAAATCATTTTCTAAATGAAGGCTCCTATCGCTTTAAGCTCAAATGCACATTTTTCTCATTCCTATAACAATTAATATGATTTAAGAAAAATGCTAATTCGAAGAAAATAGATAGTTGGAAAACGTAATTTATAGTAACCAAGGAAAACAACAAGTAAATGGATAGTGAAAATGCACAAACAGTAGATGAAACAATTAATGAATCATGGCAATGTTCTCGGGCATCACATCCTCTCCCCAATAAACAAATTGTGTCCACGCAGTTCTTTTTCACAAGAGAATGCTTCATCAACTGAAAACTAACTTTGATTACTCTTGAACAGTTACTGAGAAAGACACGGTCTCCTCAAATGAACATTATATGAAAATGCCAAGCAGAAGTCCCGAGCGGAATGTCAAGAAAGATACCAAATAAGCAGTTCGAAGAAGAATTATGAATAAGAACCCATATAAGAATTCCATTAGTACTGCCTAAGAATTCCCAAGTAAGAAGGCCAAATAAAGGCTCAAATGAAGATACTATCTCGAAATCCGAATAAGAATCCCGTTGGCCATGAATACCATAGAATAGTAGAATCCCAACTAAGAGTGGCAAGAAAATACCAACAAGAATTTAGAGTACAAATACCAAAGATAATTCCATATAATAAGGTTGATTAGAATCCCAAACTAAGTCCTCCGAGCAATACCAGCAAGAAAATACTAGAAGAATACTCAATAAGAAAACCCAGAGAACAGTCATATAGAAATCCCAAAGGAAGCCATTCATTTCTGACTGCTGAGCGGAGAAGAATGCCTTGAAAGAAATCCTAATAACTGAGCTCTGCTTACAACACCAATTCCCAAATAAAGGGCTGATTAATTGCCTCTCATTCCTGCCAATCCACACAACTTGAAGGGCCTGTTGCTAATCACTTCTCCTTAGGGGGAGGAAGAAATCTTTCTTACCATTTCAACGGAACATGTATGAATGCCAAGATATCACATTTACACATATATGTTTTAAACTATTATACAAACATGTTTATATAAGAGTTTATGAAACAGTGTAATCATCAAAGTCATTCAAGCACGATAGTCAAGTCAATCATAACACAACTCAATCCAAGACATTCAAATACACACATTACAAGCAACAGTTCAAACAATTAACAATTCACGAGGTCGATTTGTTTCACGAGGTCAATTTGATGCACAACTAGCCACTTCACTTCACTTAGCATACATTTAGCACATAACACGTAACTATATCACATATGTGCACATATTCCATTCAAGACACACAACCTCACATACAGGCACATACTTTCAAAACACACTTTACAAGCACACACGTAAGGTTTACTACCCGACAGGCCGAGGACCCTATCCCGGCTTAGAGCTAACTAAGCTCTGATACCACCTGTAACGCCCCGATATCTCACGAGACCAGAGGCTCCAAAAACCAAGCTATTCTCAACCCAATTCCAACCCGGTCTCAAAATTTTAGGGAAAAAATGGACAGAGTCTCTGTAACACCCCGAACCTTCTCTAGACCGGGAGTTCTATCAATCAATCTAATCACAACCCAAACCAAACCCGGGCATAATTTTCAGGGAAAACGGATGGAGTCTCCCTTGTTTCTAGGCAAAAAGCAAACCTGCGACGGCAAATAAGTGGACCAATACCATGTCCAAACATTCAACCACCTCAAAGCCATCCGTGCCTTGTTCTCAACAAACAATCACAAGCAAATATACATTTCCAGTTTACAGACTAACCTACCTCTTCACATCTTTTACAAGTACATTCATGCTTGACAATTAAATCATTCTAACTTATTGCATAAGACAGACTATCATACCATTCTAACTTATTTCCTTTGGACATTACAAACATGCATTAAAGTTAAGCTATGCCAACTAGTTACATAATCTAACTTATCAAACCACTTCAACAATCTAATGAAACTTAAATTACATTCCTTTTGACATTAAATACATACAATACATGAAAGCATACATCTTTATAACTTCGACAACTCAAGCCACATAGGCACACAAGACAACTCTTCAAGCACAAACTTTCACGAAATCACGAACTTTCCAGCTAACATGACATTTCCTGAAATATGGTGGTGAGGAGTGAGTATACTCAACATGTATACCCAGTGAGGGCGAGACATATATCGAGGTGGAGAGAAAGAAGATCGTGCAATGCAAATAGGTACAGTTAAGCAATACAATCAATAAAAAGGCATTCAATATAAACAACAATACAATAAACAATTAAAGAAAGCATTAACACAACCAATCAAAGCTATACCACACTTTGAAGGCTATGGTTCACTCGAGCGAGTAATGTACCGATCACGATTCCGATGACTTTAACGATGACGCGTCGGCTCACCCACCTTATAACTTCAGTTTGGAATACCCTGGAAGTATCCATCAATTCTATGACCCAAATCTCCCTGGGAGGCAATGTAACACCCCGATCCCTAACGAGACCGGAGGCTCTAATGACCATGCTATTCTCAACCCAATACCAAGCCCGGTCACAAAAATTTTCCTAATGGTTAAGTCCGGACCCGACACACGGACAGAGTCTCCCCTGTACCGTGGACATTCTGAAAACCTGTAAACACTCAATAAAGACACAACATAACAAGACATTCATTTATAACTAAAGATCTTAGCTGTAAGGCCATCCGAGCCTTAAGACATACAAACAGTTTAGATACAGACAAGCATGCATTCATAACTTAACTTCTTTACAAAACCGCTTATCATGCCACTCCATGATACCTTTTAAGTATTCTTAGAAATTGAAAACAACCAGTCATTCACTCCCAAGCATGCGACGAACCTAATAGCAGAAATATAAGTTATTACATGTCATGGTTCTAAATCTACCACTACAACATCTATCCCTCAATTTGCAAACTATATAATATACACATATCACTTAGGTTACAAAATAGAACATAAAGTAAAGAAAACAAGTCCTACTCTCATCAACAAGAACATAGTCCACCTCAGGCAACTAGACACAGCAACTAATGCAACTCCAACTGCGCCACCTGAAACATGTTAGCGAGGTATGAGCAACCACTGTTGCCTAGTGAGGGATAAGGTCCCGGGGCGTGCAATGCAACAGGTAATACAGTTAAACAACAATAGCAATTAAACAATTCAAGAAACAATGATAGCTTCAATAACCACACATTTAAAAGGATACATTTCACATAACCCCTATACTCCAATCTTCACTGGGTCTTCATTCACGATCCACAAACCACGATCATGATCACGATAAGCCGGCATAACCCCAAACACTCTAGTGGGTGTACTCCGGATGTACCCCGATAATCCTACAACCCAACACCCCCTGGCAATCTCTGGACCAGGTGAGTGAGGGAATAGAGTATGGAGTTTGAATATCCACTGGCAAGCCCTCTGCCGCCCAACCGATATTCAACACATCCGCCCCTGACACTATGGTTGCGCAACCACTATGCAATGCACTTTACAGTGACAAGTTAATATCAATGATATAAGCAATAACATGTAGGAGGATCAACAAAGTAAGTTGACCTCGATGCAGTTAGAATAGAAGCAATTATATAAGCAAATAAGCAGTTTTACAAAGGAGCCTGTACAAGATACATTTAGAATTACACCAAAAGTTCCAAATCAACTTGAAACCACATATAAACACTCAAGTAGTCATGCCAAGGTCTTAGAAGCGCGAAACAACCGAAATTGCACCTAAACCCCTTTGTTATTCAAGCTATTTCTCTTCCAAACTCACATTAATGATTCACATTCGAGGGGAAGCTACACCAATTCTCCAATTAACCCCTAAGGTACCCTTTCAACCCACAATTACGTTCGATTACCCTCAATTACCCCGAAAGCCCCAAATTCCCTCTTATAGCTTTAAACTACACGTACCTCATCCAAGCTTCAAACAAGGGTTATCAAAGCTTTTATAGCACCTAGGTAGCCTAAAAATACTAAAAGTAAAGCCCGAATCCACCCGGATTCGCCTTAACCCCGAAACCCCTTTATTAAAGTCGACTATTTTACGTTTTATGCGATATTAGAGCAATTCAAGTGCACGGGGCTATTAGACTACCTTCATTAGCATCTAAGGCATCTCTTAGGAGTGTTGAATCAAGCCAATACGTGCAATTACACAAAACCCTAGAAAAACATCACTATTCACCTCATAAATCTAACTAACGATTCTAACCGTTTAAAAAGCGAAACAATGGCTCAAATATGTTCTCTAGCACTTATAAATAAGGTATAATAGTATAGACAATCAATACAATAGCATTTGGTCACATTTTCAACAAATCAAGAAAATAGCAACTATTTTAAAATGCGAAAATAAGCCGTGAAATCCCTCAGCAATGCACGTAAGAACTCTCGGAAGGCTAGCAAACACCCTAAACTACTTGCTCCTAGCTTGGCTTGGCTTGGCTTGGCTTGAAGATTTGTTGAGCAAAAATCTCTATTTCTCTTCCTATGCTATTCTTGGATTTGCTACAGTAATTCCTGCATCTTCTCTCTTTTTTTTTTGTGTTTTGTTAAGTTATGAGCTAGGTGGTGTTGTATGAGCATATATATTAAATGGGGTCAAGTTAGGTGCTTAGTGGTCCACTAAAATGAACGTTGATAACCTTAAAACGAGCCTAAGGTGAAGAATATATGCTAGCTAATTAAATTACTAAGTTATGTTACGTAACACTATTCATTGAACCATTAAAACATTTTCTAAATGAGTGCTCCTATCGCTCCTAGCTCAATTGCACATTTTTCCCATTCATTTAACAATTAATATGATTTAATAAAAATGCTAATTCACTAATATAATGCAGTTTAAAAATGGAATGAATAGTGACCAAGAAAGACAATAGGTAAAGCACAGAATTTAAGGCACAATTAATGGATGCAACATTTAAAAATGTGTACGGTAGAATCTCAGGTGTCACAGGCAACCCAAGCGAGAAAAGGGAATAGGACACGGAGCTAGAGCAACCAACACTGGCAGCCCGAGACTACCCAGAGAGGCCCATCACTCACGCGCCTAACACTATGCAATGCAAGACACGATACAAGGCGATAAACTAGCGATAGCACAACAATACAGATTAGAGGTGATAAACAAGATAACAAGCATTTACAATCAAATAAGTAACAAGAACAACACCAACAAACATTATCAAGCAATAATAAGTATTCTATAGGCATTATAAGCATTCTATAGGCAATATAAGCATTCTATAGGCAATATAAGTATTCTATAGGCAATATACTATGAAAACACACAAAATCGCAAAAATGACCCCAATTTTCAAAACACTACTACTTCCAAACGAGCCACGAGTTTTGAAAACTGACTTCACCAATCCTCCTAGGTCACCATAAGGCACGTCTAAAGACCCCGAAACCCTACTTAACCCTAGAATTCGCGCAAAGCCCCGATTTCCCCCTTTGCTCGTTTGAACTACTGCTACCCTAACCAAACACCCAACCAACACCATAACAGCACCAAAAGTGCTTCCATGGCCTCCCGAGACAATGCCATCACGCAAAACGATAAAATGCCAAACTTGACCCAAACGACCCCAACTTTCACTAAGCCATTTTTCTCCGTTTTTTCCATTACACAATCCAATTAAACCACACATTTAGGCATTCTAGCATATCTAGCACCTTCCTACATCAACATAACGCGTAACGGAGCAACTTCATCGAAACGGGGGTTTACTATTCATAATTTACTATTCAATTAACAATTTATATTTCAATTTCGATATTCAACCGCAGAAAATGTTAAAAAGCTATAAATACATGTTCTACGATTGCTAGGGAACATTCTTTTAAGCCTCAAAACGATCAAAATAACATTCTACAGATAAAATCCAAAAATTAAAGTTAATACATAAAACTTTCAAATGCGCAAATAAACATGAAACCCTCACCTTAGACACTCCTAGACGCTAGGAAAACCTCGCTAGATGCCTTGGAAACCACCCCGTGCAAGCTCACGTGAAGAATCGAAGATTTGAAGTTGAAATTTCTTTTTTTTTTTTCTCTCCTTCTATTTTCGGCCAGCTGCTCTCTGTTTTTCAGCTTTCTTTTTTTTATTTTTTGTGCTATTTTAAGCTATTATAAAAGATGACAACAAGTCAATTTGGTCAAGGCTTGGTCAAGGCTAACTAAGTTGGTCAAATTAGCCTATTTTATGCATTTTTAAAGCTAAAATAACTAATGTAATATTAATTCTAGCTAACAACAATTAAAACAATAAAATTAAAACACTAAATACTAGTTTTCACTATTTGCTGAGGACTAGAAATCATTTCCTAACTATCGCTCTCGATATGCTATGCACTTTGCATCAATAAAAGAATAGCAACTAAATCTCAAAGAATTTAAGAAAATATAATTTTCGAGAAGTAACTTAGTTCGAAATTTACTTTGGCTCGGAGCTACTTTTCATTTTTGAAAACCGAGCATTAAAATGAAAGAAAATTAAAATCGATTAACAAAATATGAAAATAAAGCTACAAATGAATGTTTAACTAAAAATAAACACATAATTCAATGCTAACATTTAAGATAACACTTAATTAAATGCAATTAAATGCATGCCTGGTTCGGGTTATCACAGTCTCCCCTGTACTGTGGACATTCTAAAAACCTGTAAACATACAATTCAAGCCACAAAACAATAAAAACATCATTTCTATTTAAAAAAATCCCAACTTCAAGGTCATCCGAGCCTTAAGCAAGATATAGAAAACACACCCAAGCATGCACTTAACAATCCTTAAAACATTGTCTCTTTTAATCCGCTTATCATACCATTCTATATTAACTATTAGACTTTCTTATGAACTAAAGCTAAACAACTGTTAACTTTCATTAACACACAAGTAAGCATCATAAAGGAAAGTAAGGATAAACTATTACAATCTACCATTCAAGCCATACATTAACCTAACTATTACAATTCTTCAACAACTCCAAATATATATACAAACCTATAGGCACAAAATAGAACAAGACATAATACAAGCAAAATCTTCCACAATTTAGCAGGCAAACACTCCAATCTCAAGCAATAGCACACAGCAACCAAGGCCAGTCTTCCAACTGCACACCTGAAACATGTTTAGCTAGGTATGAGCAATCACAATTGCTTAGTGAAGGATAAGGTCTACCGGGGATGTGCAATGCAGCAGATAACTCAGTAGGCATTTAAAACAACTAAGGAACAATCAAAATAACAAGTTACCACACATTAAAAATGATATGATTCACTTATTCTTCAATCACGAACCACGAGCTACGAACTGAAATCCCGATGTAATAAGGGCACTGTTATCGATAAGTCGTCATCCCCTTATAACTCCAAAATGGGTGTACTCCGGATGTACCTCGAAATCCTACGACCCAACTCTCCCTGGGTGACATCCCAAGCGAGAGAGGGACTGGGTAACCATGGTAGCCAAGGTATACCGGCAAGCCTGATGCCGCCCGATTTCCATGACACTACCATGCCCAAATGGTTGCGCAACCACGATGCAATGCACTCTAAATGATAACAATAGAATACATCAATAAACACATGATTGAGGGACAACAAAGTAGGTTTCCCTCACGCACAATATACAGACAATAAGTGCACATAATCTAAGTACAAGTAAGTAAAATATTATGCATATAAGGATGAAGTCTCCATCACCTGGAATTAAGCCAAGCACGCATGAGAATAGCTGCAATTTACTTCAACTTTCCCAAATTAGCTCAAGTATGCAACCCTAGGGTGTTCATATAAGTTTAGCAATTAACTATATCAATTCCAACTTAACTCTTACTTAACTCAACCCTACAACATTAGAAGCTAGACTTATGATCACTTATTCATACAAATTCATAACCCACACACAATTGAACTACAAGGTTCACCTTACCATATCATTAGTCAATATAGAAGATATTAAAAGTATCAAATACCATCAAGTTAAGATTATAAGTTATAAATTTCAATTACTCTTATTTACAGCAATAAATAATCATATAACTAGATGAGCTATCCTTATAGTCCTACTCACTTAGCATACAACGTTTATTACAATTTAATCTTAACAAAGTACAAGTAATATAAACATTATAACAAGTTAGATACGAACCTGGTCAACATGTGCCGAGACCCAACACCAAGATTGGTAAAACAAACCCAAGATCTTTCAAGAATGGATGGAACCGCGACCCTTTGCCTAGCAAGACAAGAACCTTGGTATAGTGAATATGTTGGAAACCGCGACCCATTGCTTAGCAAAGCAAGAACCTTGGTATGGTGAAGACGCCACAAACGAGGATAGAAATCTCGTTTGATAAGTCAAAGATGAACGCCACAAGAATAATCTTGATAAGTTCGAAAAGTTCTTGAGAACTTAAGGAGAATAATCTCACATATTTAATTTCAGAATTGTCTAACTTTATTATCACAAAAAGTGCCTTATATAGGAAATAACAAATAAGTATCCTGTTGGGAAAAGGACTCCTAAACCCTAGCCCAAGTAGGAAAAACGTGAATAGTAACTAGGTCAAAGGAAACAAACTTGAAGACCAAGAAAAGACTCCTATTTACTATTCATGTGAATAGTAAATAAAAAGGAAGCAAACTTGCAGCCCAAGAAAAGCTCCTTTCTAGTGTGAACACCTATTCTTGCAGCCCAATAAAGTATTTTTCCTAGTGTTAACACCTAATAAACTAGAATTCAAATTAATACTAAAACCAAAACTAAGATAGAATTACAAAGAAATCAAATCTTGACCAAATCTTCAAATCTTCTTGAAACTTCTTGAAGAATCTTGAAGTTCTTGAATCTTGAAAATAGAATCTTGACTTGAATCTTTGCTGAAAAATTCATCCAAATGGTGCAATGAATGTGGATGGCTAGTTTGCATCATTCCCCCCCTCTTGAGATGGATTTGTCCTCAAATCCACCAGGCTCAAAGACCAGCCTAGGTGGTAGACCATGTGGTATCTCCTTGGGAAACACATCCTCAAAATCCTGCAAGAGAGAAACAACAACACTAGGCAATGTAGAGTCAAGTTGGTTAGTGTTTAAAAGAGCCTCTTTGTACAAAAGTACAATAATTGGCCGTTTTGATATCAAAGCTCTTTTAACCTCACTTGCTTTTGCATACAAATATCTTTGTTTTCCCTCTGTTTTTACCTCATTGGCAGAGCTCTTTTCTCTCCTTACCTCCTTTTCTTGTGATATAGAAGCTTGCTTTTGTTTTCTCTTTCCGCAGTTTTCTTACATATTGTAAGTTCCATTTTTATCAATATATCTTGAAATATTTTACAGTCATTTCCTGGCGCACTCTGTATCAGTTTTAAATTACTTTGCTTATTATCCCCTGATACCTGTTTGGTATCAGAGCCAAGATATTTAGATTTATACCTACTGTTTTCTTAGCATCCTTAATACTGTGAAGTTACGCAGTCGGCAGAGTTATAAGACCCGTTGTGCCGTGTGAAGGCTTTGAGGGCAATAATCAGTCTTTGTCAGCGATAACTTACAAGATATTATGGAACAAAGAAATTCAAGTTTTTGAAAATATTGAAAATCAGATGCTAGCTTGGAAGCTACCGGCTATGCACCCTTCTACTATTTTTCAACAAGGAAGTTTTACTTTTGCTTCCGACTATGTCATAAAAACTGTTGAAGAAACAGTCCATCTCAAAGAAGGACATCAATCGTTTCAATTACTCTCTGAACATCTCATAGAAGTTCATAAACAAAAATACAAATATCTACATTTTGGTTTTGTTCAAGTTGCAATTAAACCATTAACTAGATTAGGCTTAAACGTATCAGCCTTAATCATGCTTAGGGACGCCAGTCATCTCATTTTAGATGATTCACTGCTAGGAGTGGTTGAATCTACACTCTGTGATGGACCTATACATTTTACATGTTTTCCAAATTTTACGGTCTCTCTCACAGATCAATACATCCTAGATACTCTCTCCCTTACTGTTCAAACCAGTGGTTACCACACAAAAGAAGGTAGAGAACAAGTAGCTCTTATTTACAGAGTCTGCTACAAAGCCATGAATACTGTTTTTCCGAGAACTAAACAGATTCAGGCAAGAAGAGGTGAGACCACTCTTCTCACCACAAACCTCAGAAAAGCAACCATAAATGTTCCAAAAACAATACAGTGGAGTCAAGTTACTCTACCAGAACGATGGAAGCTTGAGGCTATTACACCTCCTTTCAGAGAAGAACCAAGGACCATCGAGAATATCATTCAATATGAAGATGGTGATGCTGTTATCAAATTCTCAGAAAGAAGGAAGGTGAAAATAGAGTTCGAAGGATCTTCCCGGAGAACATCCACTTCGTCAGTTCCTCAAAAGGAACAGCCAGCTTACGAGGTTACAGATCTCAAAAGATCTAGTGAAGGAGTCACCCAACCTCAATACAAGGTTGAAGTCCCTGAATCAGCAGAAGGCAGCAAAAAGGCTACCTCGCCGACCTTCTCAGATATGGGGTACAATTATTCAATTGGGGTTATATCTAAACCCAACACTCTCAAAGAGTCAAAGTTTTTCGATGAAAGATATCATTTTCATAGAGCTTGGTATACTTCTAGGCTAAGTAAAGAAACTCAAAGTTTCTATGCAGATCGATTTGAAGAATGGTTGGAAAAAACCAGGAATAAAGCTGATTTCTTCAAATGGCTTGAAATGGTTTTTAAAACAAAAAAATTCAATTGGCCTAATTTTCAAGACCAATCTTTTCTAAACGTTCTCAGTTCAACCGTTCAAGGATACAAAACTTATAAGGGCGATATTGTTAAAGCCAAGTATCCTCCAGATTGCACCGTTGTAATTCAACGAGGTTCTAAAGAAGCAATCGCTACTCCATTTAATAGTAGCAAAGAAGAAGGATCCTCAAAGGATCAAACGTCATCCTCAAAGGATGCACCTGTCCAAATTGGCCCTTTGATAGAACAAAGCAACTACACCAATCTCTATCTACAGGCGATTGGAAGACAAGTTGACCAAGTGGTTGCAGCTGTGGCGGCGATTACTATAAAAGGTAATCAAGAAGAAGAAGTAAAGGAAATAAAAGAAGAGAAGCCATCTCCACCTATGATCCAGCCACCGCCATCAATATCATTGAAAAAATTCACTCTGAAAGATCCAGTCAAGCAGGAAATTGTTGATCAGCTGACTAGTCTTGTCGGAGGAATAAAGATCAAAGATCAGGGCAAAGCAATAGTAGAGGAAAGTACCTCTACACTCAATGTGATGACTCAAAACGCTGTCACATGGAGGCAAACAAATGAGCCTTATTACCCGAGGCCATCTCCACCAGATCTCCTTCATGAAGATTATAAAGGAAATTCTATCTTCACCGGAGATAATATAGCCGAATGGAATATTGACGGCTATTCGGAACAAATGGTCATGAATGTTGTCAAACAAATGTTCATGTTCGCTCAGGCATTCAGACTCCGTGGTAGAGATGATCAGAACATTGCTAGGGCAATTGTTTCTGGATTTTCCGGTCAACTACAGGGTTGGTGGGACAATTACCTAAGTACAACTGCAAAAGAGCAGATCTACGCCTCCACAACACCTGTTTATGAAGGTGGAATGCAGACAGGGCTCAAAGCCGATGCGGTCAACACCTTGATTTATACGATTACAACAACTTTTGTTGGATCTACTAGTAAGCTGAAAGAAAAGACTGGAGAACAGCTCTCCAATCTAAGATGCAGATCTCTAGCCGATTTCAAGTGGTATAAGGATGTTTTCCTTAGCAAACTCTACACTAGAGATGATGCAGCAGCCAGTTACTGGAAGGAAAAGTTCATTGATGGTCTTCCAGCAGCATTCGCTCAAAAGCTTAGGACTCGTCTCAAAGACGAAAATGGAGGAACAATTCCATACTCCCAATATACGTTTGGGCAGTTGGCAACTGAAGTAATTACAGAAGGAATGCATCTCTGTAACGATTTGAAACTCAAACGCCATCTCGACAATCAAAAGCTTAATGGCAAGCATACCTTGGGAGATTTCTGTGAACAGATGGGCTTTCAGCCACACACAGAAAAACGAAAGAAGTCATACCACCAATCTCAAAGAAAGGAGAAAAGGAAAAGGTTTATAAAGAAGCCTGATAAAGCTTCAACCTCACGCAGAAAAGAGAGTCATGACAAGGCTCCAGTTTGTTGGAAGTGCGGAAAAATTGGGCACTACCGAAACAAATGTATGGTGAAGAAGCGTATTCACGCTCTTGATCTCGATGAAGGTCTTAAAAGATCTTTATGTCATATCTTCCTTACTTCATCAGACGACGAAGGAGAAGATCTGGAAGTAAACCTCATAGGATCATACACTTCAGTAGATGAAAGTGATTCAGAATCAGACTCAAAGTCTGAATCAGATGATGAAGAATCTAGTCATCCAAAAGAAAGGAAATGTTCTTGCAATGGTGGATGCGAGGATTGCTTCGCTAATAACATCAACGCTTTGGGTTTAAATGTTCTCTCAGCCCAAGATGATCTTATTCTCGATTTGATAAATCAGATCCAAGATCCAGTTAGTAAAGCTCAAATGCTTTCAAAATATATTGAGGTCTCAAAGACGCAAGGATTAACTCAGCCTCAAAAGGTTGAGCCAGAGGTTCAACAACATGATTTCTATTCTTTCAAGGCAGTTTTAGAAAGAGTTCAAAACTCTCCAAAAACAGCAGCGAAGGAACCAACAATTGGTGAACTTCGTCATGAGGTCCGAGAAATAAAAAATGAATTGCTTAGCCTCAAAGGCTTATTTCAGGCAGAAGTTATCCTGTTACAAGAAAGGGTCACTGATCTTGAAGCAGAGGCAAACATTTCTACTTGGAAACAACCAGAAGATCAATATCTTCCAGAACGACCTGATTTTCTCAAAACTCCAGATTGTCCAGAGACGTCTGCCCAAGGAGAAATCAGAGAACATGCTCTAGTCATCAATGAGCCAAGCAGTGAAGAAAAGGCGCTCAAAGCACCTGAATTGGCCTTACTTAATTGGGTCAATGTCATTGAAAGAGTCACTACGTTCAAGTGGTACTCTGAACTCACTCTCATAATCAAAGGAGAGCACAAAGTTAAAACAATAGTCTTAATAGACTCAGGAGCAGACCTAAACTGCATACGAGAAGGCTTAATTCCAGCCAAATACCTTGAAAAAACAAGTCAAGGACTATCTCAAGCAGATAGTACTCCCTTGAGAATTCAGTACAAAGTTTCCGATGCAGCTATATGTCAAGGAAACACTTGTTTTAAACTTCCATTTCTCATGGTTCCAATGTTATCCCATCCTGTTATTCTTGGAAACCCATTCCTTCATTCCTTGTTTCCCATTCATAAGATTGATGAGTCAGGAATTGAAGCAGATATTCAAGGAATACCTTTTAAACTCCCTTTCATGTCCGAGCCCAATGAAAGATTCCTTGATACACTTGCAGAGGATATCACCTCAAAAGAAAACTTCTTACTTTCCCTCAAAGAGGAGATCAGTTTTCGTCAAGTGAAAGAAGGACTCAATAGTCCTAAAATGATTGAAAAAATTCGCTCCCTTGATGCTTTTATTCAAAAAGAAATTTGTGCAGAAGCACCAAATGCTTTTTGGGGGAGGAAGAGACATGTGGTTGACTTACCATATGAGCCGAATTTTGATGAAAGATCAATCCCTACAAAGGCCCGACCAATTGCTATGGGTCCTAGATTTCTTGAATTATGCAAGAAGGAGATTGCTGAATTACAGCAGAAAGGTCTCATTAGACCTAGCTACAGCCCCTGGAGTTGTCCAGCATTCTATGTGGAGAATGCAGCAGAAATTGAAAGAGGAGCTCCTAGGCTTGTTATCAATTATAAGCCATTAAACAAGGCTCTAAGGTGGATCAGGTATCCCTTACCTAATAAAAGAGATCTACTCAATAGATTGCTCAAAGCAAATCTATTTTCAAAATTCGATATGAAATCTGGATATTGGCAGATTCAGATTAAAGAAGAAGAAAGGTACAAAACAGCTTTCACAGTACCTTTTGGGCATTTTGAATGGAAAGTAATGCCATTTGGGCTAAAGAACGCCCCTTCTGAATTCCAGAGAATAATGAATGAGATATTCAACCCATATTCAGAATTCATTATTGTCTATATTGACGATGTGCTGGTTTATTCTCAAAGTATTGATCAGCATATTAAACACTTAAAAGTGTTTACTCAGGCGACTAAGCAAGCAGGATTAGCGGTCTCAGCAAAGAAGGTTAAAACCTTTCAAACAGAGATCAGATTTCTTGGTCACAACATTACTCAGGGATCAATTATCCCTATTGACAGAGCAATTGAGTTTGCAGATAAGTTCCCAGACGAACTCAAAGAAAAAACACAGTTGCAAAGGTTTCTTGGAAGTCTTAATTATGTTGCAGACTTCTATCCCAGTTTAGCCCAGGATTGCAAGTTATTATATGCAAGGCTAAAGAAAAATCCTCAGCCATGGACATTAGAACATACGAAGGCGGTCCAAGGCATTAAAAGAAAAGTCAAAGTTCTGCCTTGTTTGGTTCTTTCTGATCCAGAAGCTTTTAAAATAGTTGAGACAGATGCGTCTGAGCTCGGCTAAGGTGGAATCCTCAAACAAAGGATTCAAGAAAAGGAAAAGCTAGTTCGCTTCACTTCAGGCTTATGGAAACCAGCTCAGCAAAACTACTCGACCATTAAAAAAGAAATTCTTGCTATGGTCCTTTGCATTTCGAAATTTGAAAGTGATTTATTAAATCAAAAGTTTTTGTTAAGAATCGATAGCAAATCTGCAAAAGATGTCTTAATTAAAGATGTGAAAAACCTTGCTTCAAAACAGATTTTTGCTAGATGGCAAGGACTTTTATCTGCTTTCGATTTTGATATTGAGTTTATTAAAGGAGAAACTAACTCTCTTCCTGATTTCTTAACTAGAGAATTTCTCCAGAACTCTAATGGCGGACAGATCCCCCAATCCTAAAAGGATCAGGGATATTCCATCGTCTTCTCAAATGAAGGACGAAGTTGATGACTCACTCTCACAAGACGCTTATGCGAGAGCTGACCCTCACAGTCAGGGTAAACATCCTTTCATCATCACCGGGCATCATCCATTATACATTGCTGAAGAAAGCAATATCAGAATGGCCCCAAATCAGATTGCAAAGATTGTATTAAAAGATGACATTCTTCCTCAACATGGTCAAAAGAATGTTTATTTTTATCAACAGATTCTCATAGAATCAGGATCAGTAACGTTCAACCCAACTTGGAGAACGAAATCTACTGAAGAAGTAGCATACTGCACGATCTCAATTAGATCGATACTAAATCCAGCAGACTGGGGTGACGATCTCTTTATAGAGAAAAGGTTAAAGTATTATGCTTTTCATCCTAAGGTTTATAATTATTTTGATTATGTGTCTGCTTGGGAGCTTGCTCTTCTTTACGAAAACAAGCAAAGAAAACATACATGGTTCATACAATTTCTCCTTGAGGACCCTGATCAGACTTTTCCTCAATGGTTTTTAAACTAGTACAAAACTTGGGGTCTCTTTCCCTCCAGTATTCCAATGTTCATTTGTAAACATTACGAAGATTTCATTCAGTCATTCCCTACTGAAGTCAAAGAAGGAATCATTGGCCTTCTTAATTTTGTTTTAATTGAACAAATTCCCTGGATTGTTAAATGGGATTATGTGTTAGAAACAATTCCAGAAGTATGTATGGATGGGCTTAAAGCCTCTCATGTCTGGCTCTGCAGACGAATCATGATCAAATGGTGGAGTAAGTTTCACTTTGAAGGAAAAACTGTTCGTAAGAAAGGGATTGCACCACCACCTGATTCTCCGCCTTCAGATCTCAAAGATCTTTTCAAGGATCTATTGTCCTCCACGCCTAAAAAGGCGCTCAGAGATTCGCTCATAGCCGCCCTTAAAGAAATAAAAAAGGGGAAAGCTACTGATGATTTGTTGAATCTTTGAGGATGACGTTTGATCCTTTGAGGATCCTTCTTCTTTGCTACTATTAAATGGAGTAGCGATTGCTTCTTTAGAACCTCGTTGAATTACAACGGTGCAATCTGGAGGATACTTGGCTTTAACAATATCGCCCTTATAAGTTTTGTATCCTTGAACGGTCGAACTGAGAACGTTTAGAAAAGATTAGTCTTGAAAATTAGGCCAATTGAATTTTTTTGTTTTAAAAACCATTTCAAGCCATTTGAAGAAATCAGCTTTATTTTTGGTTTTTTCCAACCATTCTTCAAATCGATCTGCATAGAAACTTTGAGTTTCTTTACTTAGCCTAGTAGTATACCAAGCTCTGTGATAATGATATCTTTCATCGAAAAACTTTGACTCTTTGAGAGTGTTGGGTTTAGATATAACCCCAATTGAATAATTGTACCCCATATCTGAGAAGGTCGGCGAGGTAGCCTTTTTGATGCCTTCTGCTGATTCAGGGACTTCAACCTTGTATTGAGGTTGGGTGACTCCTTCACTAGATCTTTTGAGATCTGTAACCTCGTAAGCTGGCTGTTCCTTTTGAGGAACTGACGAAGTGGATGTTCTCCGGGAAGATCCTTCGAACTCTATTTTCACCTTCCTTCTTTCTGAGAATTTGATAACAGCATCACCATCTTCGTATTGAATGATATTCTCGATGGTCCTTGGTTCTTCTCTGAAAGGAGGTGTAATAGCCTCAAGCTTCCATCGTTCTGGTAGAGTAACTTGACTCCACTGTATTGTTTTTGGAACATTTATGGTTGCTTTTCTGAGGTTTGTGGTGAGAAGAGTGGTCTCACCTCTTCTTGCCTGAATCTGTTTAGTTCTCGGAAAAACAGTATTCATGGCTTTGTAGCAGACTCTGTAGATAAGAGCTACTTGTTCTCTTCCTTCTTTTGTGTGGTAACCACTGTTTTGAACAGTAAGGGAGAGAGTATCTAGGATGTGTGGATCTGTGAGAGAGACCGTAAAATTTGGAAAACATGTAAAATGTATAGGTCCATCACAGAGTGTAGATTCAACCACTCCTAGCAGGGAATCATCTAAAATGAGATGACTGGCGTCCCTAAGCATGATTAAGGCTGATACGTTTAAGCCTAATCTAGTTAATGGTTTAATTGCAACTTGAACAAAACCAAAATGTAGATATTTGTATTTTTGTTTATGAACTTCTATGAGATGTTCAGAGAGTAATTGAAACGATTGATGTCCTTCTTTGAGAGGGACTGTTTCTTCAACAGTTTTTATGACATAGTCGGAAGCAAAAGTAAAACTTCCTTGTTGAAAAATAGTAGAAGGGTGCATAGCCAGTAGCTTCCAAGCTAGCATCTGATTTTCAATATTTTCAAAAACTTGAATTTCTTTGTTCTTAGCTCCTGAACTGGAGGCTTCAGAACCAGACCTAGACCTAGACAAACTCCTTCTTAGACGATCCATAATATCTTGTAAGTTATCGCTGACAAAGACTGATTATTGCCCTCAAAGCCTTCACACGGCACAACGGGTCTTATAACTCTGCCGACTGCGTAACTTCACAGTATTAAGGAAGCTAAGAAAACAGTAGGTATAAATCTAAATATCTTGGCTCTGATACCAAACAGGTATCAGGGGATAATAAACAAAGTAATTTAAAACTGATAAAGAGTGCGCCAGGAAATGACTGTAAAATATTTCAAGATATATTGATAAAAATGGAACTTACAATATGTAAGAAGACTGCGGAAAGAGAAAACAAAAGCAAGCTTCTATATCACAAGAAAAGCTCTTAACTGGGAATTGATTTTCGGATGGTTAAACAAAAACTAAGGCCTTCCTTTTATAGGAGAAGGAGGCGGTACATTGGATACCTAGCACACTTGCAACAAAAGTAAAGGACAAAAGCTATAATTCAGCTTTAGGAAAAGTTGCACAATTTTCAACTTGCGGGACCAGCTGGTAAAGACTTTTGAGCCATTCCGTGTTTCTTTTGGTCACGAGAGGATAATGGTTCTGCTTTTGGTAGATGACAAAAGACTTTAAGTCCTTTTCTTCTTTTGTTTTTTCATAAAGACTACTTTAAGTCTTGTTGTCTGCTTTATTCACGTGAGACTTTAAGTCTCTTTTATCTTTTTATCTTGCCGACACTGCCGACACTCTACCTACCCCAAATGAGACATAAAGTCTTGCATGTAGGCATCCCCATCTGTGTCATCTGTTTCGTCATAGGGGTCTTGTGCGTCTTGATACAAATCATCAGTAGCTTTCCCCTTTTTTATTTCTTTAAGGGCGGCTATGAGCGAATCTCTGAGCGCCTTTTTAGGCGTGGAGGACAATAGATCCTTGAAAAGATCTTTGAGATCTGAAGGCGGAGAATCAGGTGGTGGTGCAATCCCTTTCTTACGAACAGTTTTTCCTTCAAAGTGAAACTTACTCCACCATTTGATCATGATTCGTCTGCAGAGCCAGACATGAGAGGCTTTAAGCCCATCCATACATACTTCTGGAATTGTTTCTAACACATAATCCCATTTAACAATCCAGGGAATTTGTTCAATTAAAACAAAATTAAGAAGGCCAATGATTCCTTCTTTGACTTCAGTAGGGAATGACTGAATGAAATCTTCGTAATGTTTACGAATGAACATTGGAATACTGGAGGGAAAGAGACCCCAAGTTTTGTACTAGTTTAAAAACCATTGAGGAAAAGTCTGATCAGGGTCCTCAAGGCGAAATTGTATGAACCATGTATGTTTTCTTTGCTTGTTTTCGTAAAGAAGAGCAAGCTCCCAAGCAGACACATAATCAAAATAATTATAAACCTTAGGATGAAAAGCATAATACTTTAACCTTTTCTCTGTAAAGAGATCGTCACCCCAGTCTGCTGGATTTAGTATCGATCTAATTGAGATCGTGCAGTATGCTACTTCTTCAGTAGATTTCGTTCTCCAAGTTGGGTTGAACGTTACTGATCCTGATTCTATGAGAATCTGTTGATAAAAATCAACATTCTTTTGACCATGTTGAGGAAGAATGTCATCTTTTAATACAATCTTTGCAATCTGATTTGGGGCCATTCTGATATTGCTTTCTTCAGCAATGTATAATGGATGATGCCCGGTGATGATGAAAGGATGTTTACCCTGACTGTGAGGGTCAGCTCTCGCATAAGCGTCTTGTGAGAGTGAGTCATCAACTTCGTCCTTCATTTGAGAAGACGATGGAATATCCCTGATCCTTTTAGGATTGGGGGATCTGTCCGCCATTAGAGTTCTGGAGAAATTCTCTAGTTAAGAAATCAGGAAGAGAGTTAGTTTCTCCTTTAATAAACTCAATATCAAAATCGAAAGCAGATAAAAGTCCTTGCCATCTAGCAAAAATCTGTTTTGAAGCAAGGTTTTTCACATCTTTAATTAAGACATCTTTTGCAGATTTGCAATCGATTCTTAACAAAAACTTTTGATTTAATAAATCACTTTCAAATTTCGAAATGCAAAGGACCATAGCAAGAATTTCTTTTTTAATGGTCGAGTAGTTTTGCTGAGCTGGTTTCCATAAGCCTGAAGTGAAGCGAACCAGCTTTTCCTTTTCTTGAATCCTTTGTTTGAGGATTCCACCATAGCCGAGCTCAGACGCATCTGTCTCAACTATTTTAAAAGCTTCTGGATCAGAAAGAACCAAACAAGGCAGAACTTTGACTTTTCTTTTAATGCCTTGGACCGCCTTCGTATGTTCTAATGTCCATGGCTGAGGATTTTTCTTTAGCCTTGCATATAATAACTTGCAATCCTGGGCTAAACTGGGATAGAAGTCTGCAACATAATTAAGACTTCCAAGAAACCTTTGCAACTGTGTTTTTTCTTTGAGTTCGTCTGGGAACTTATCTGCAAACTCAATTGCTCTGTCAATAGGGATAATTGATCCCTGAGTAATGTTGTGACCAAGAAATCTGATCTCTGTTTGAAAGGTTTTAACCTTCTTTGCTGAGACCGCTAATCCTGCTTGCTTAGTCGCCTGAGTAAACACTTTTAAGTGTTTAATATGCTGATCAATACTTTGAGAATAAACCAGCACATCGTCAATATAGACAATAATGAATTCTGAATATGGGTTGAATATCTCATTCATTATTCTCTGGAATTCAGAAGGGGCGTTCTTTAGCCCAAATGGCATTACTTTCCATTCAAAATGCCCAAAAGGTACTGTGAAAGCTGTTTTGTACCTTTCTTCTTCTTTAATCTGAATCTGCCAATATCCAGATTTCATATCGAATTTTGAAAATAGATTTGCTTTGAGCAATCTATTGAGTAGATCTCTTTTATTAGGTAAGGGATACCTGATCCACCTTAGAGCCTTGTTTAATGGCTTATAATTGATAACAAGCCTAGGAGCTCCTCTTTCAATTTCTGCTGCATTCTCCACATAGAATGCTGGACAACTCCAGGGGCTGTAGCTAGGTCTAATGAGACCTTTCTGCTGTAATTCAGCAATCTCCTTCTTGCATAATTCAAGAAATCTAGGACCCATAGCAATTGGTCGGGCCTTTGTAGGGATTGATCTTTCATCAAAATTCGGCTCATATGGTAAGTCAACCACATGTCTCTTCCTCCCCCAAAAAGCATTTGGTGCTTCTGCACAAATTTCTTTTTGAATAAAAGCATCAAGGGAGCGAATTTTTTCAATCATTTTAGGACTATTGAGTCCTTCTTTCACTTGACGAAAACTGATCTCCTCTTTGAGGGAAAGTAAGAAGTTTTCTTTTGAGGTGATATCCTCTGCAAGTGTATCAAGGAATCTTTCATTGGGCTCGGACATGAAAGGGAGTTTAAAAGGTATTCCTTGAATATCTGCTTCAATTCCTGACTTATCAATCTTATGAATGGGAAACAAGGAATGAAGGAATGGGTTTCCAAGAATAACAGGATGGGATAACCCTGGAACCATGAGAAATGGAAGTTTAAAACAAGTGTTTCCTTGACATATAGCTGCATCGGAAACTTTGTACTGAATTCTCAAGGGAGTACTATCTGCTTGAGATAGTCCTTGACTTGTTTTTTCAAGGTATTTGGCTGGAATTAAGCCTTCTCGTATGCAGTTTAGGTCTGCTCCTGAGTCTATTAAGACTATTGTTTTAACTTTGTGCTCTCCTTTGATTATGAGAGTGAGTTCAGAGTACCACTTGAACGTAGTGACTCTTTCAATGACATTGACCCAATTAAGTAAGGCCAATTCAGGTGCTTTGAGCGCCTTTTCTTCACTGCTTGGCTCATTGATGACTAGAGCATGTTCTCTAATTTCTCCTTGGGCAGACGTCTCTGGACAATCTGGAGTTTTGAGAAAATCAGGTCGTTCTGGAAGATATTGATCTTCTGGTTGTTTCCAAGTAGAAATGTTTGCCTCTGCTTCAAGATCAGTGACCCTTTCTTGTAACAGGATAACTTCTGCCTGAAATAAGCCTTTGAGGCTAAGCAATTCATTTTTTATTTCTCGGACCTCATGACGAAGTTCACCAATTGTTGGTTCCTTCGCTGCTGTTTTTGGAGAGTTTTGAACTCTTTCTAAAACTGCCTTGAAAGAATAGAAATCAGGTTGTTGAACCTCTGGCTCAACCTTTTGAGGCTGAGTTAATCCTTGCGTCTTTGAGACCTCAATATATTTTGAAAGCATTTGAGCTTTACTAACTGGATCTTGGATCTGATTTATCAAATCGAGAATAAGATCATCTTGGGCTGAGAGAACATTTAAACCCAAAGCGTTGATGTTATTAGCGAAGCAATCCTCGCATCCACCATTGCAAGAACATTTCCTTTCTTTTGGATGACTAGATTCTTCATCATCTGATTCAGACTTTGAGTCTGATTCTGAATCACTTTCATCTGCTGAAGTGTATGATCCTATGAGGTTTACTTCCAGATCTTCTCCTTCGTCGTCTGATGAAGTAAGGAAGATATGACATAAAGATCTTTTAAGACCTTCATCGAGATCAAGAGCGTGAATACGCTTCTTCACCATACATTTGTTTTGGTAGTGCCCAATTTTTTCGCACTTCCAACAAACTGGAGCCTTGTCATGACTCTCTTTTCTGCGTGAGGTTGAAGCTTTATCAGGCTTCTTTATAAACCTTTTCCTTTTCTCATACTTCTTCTTATGAAACGGGGGTCGTTTCTTGTCATACTCCTTTCTTTGAGATTGGTGGTATGACTTCTTTCGTTTTTCTGTGTGTGGCTGAAAGCCCATCTGTTCATAGAAATCTCCCAAGGTATGCTTGCCATTAAGCTTTTGATTGTCGAGATGGCGTTTGAGTTTCAAATAGTTACAGAGATGCATTCCTTCTGTAATTACTTCAGTTGCCAACTGCCCAAACGTATATTGGGAGTATGGAATTGTTCCTCCATTTTCGTCTTTGAGACGAGTCCTAAGCTTTTGAGCGAATGCTGCTGGAAGACCATCAATGAACTTTTCCTTCCAGTAACTGGCTGCTGCATCATCTCTAGTGTAGAGTTTGCTAAGGAAAACATCCTTATACCACTTGAAATCGGCTAGAGATCTGCATCTTAGATTGGAGAGCTGTTCTCCAGTCTTTTCTTTCAGCTTACTAGTAGATCCAACAAAAG
Organism: Ehretia macrophylla; assembly: GCA_037974665.1. Taxonomy (NCBI): domain Eukaryota; kingdom Viridiplantae; phylum Streptophyta; class Magnoliopsida; order Boraginales; family Ehretiaceae; genus Ehretia; species Ehretia macrophylla. The sequence continues at coordinate 4,520,397 of CM075766.1, forward strand.
TTGTTGTAATCGTATAAATCAAGGTGTTGACCGCATCGGCTTTGAGCCCTGTCTGCATTCCACCTTCATAAACAGGTGTTGTGGAGGCGTAGATCTGCTCTTTTGCAGTTGTACTTAGGTAATTGTCCCACCAACCCTGTAGTTGACCGGAAAATCCAGAAACAATTGCCCTAGCAATGTTCTGATCATCTCTACCACGGAGTCTGAATGCCTGAGCGAACATGAACATTTGTTTGACAACATTCATGACCATTTGTTCCGAATAGCCGTCAATATTCCATTCGGCTATATTATCTCCGGTGAAGATAGAATTTCCTTTATAATCTTCATGAAGGAGATCTGGTGGAGATGGCCTCGGGTAATAAGGCTCATTTGTTTGCCTCCATGTGACAGCGTTTTGAGTCATTACATTGAGTGTAGAGGTACTTTCCTCTACTATTGCTTTGCCCTGATCTTTGATCTTTATTCCTCCGACAAGACTAGTCAGCTGATCAACAATTTCCTGCTTGACTGGATCTTTCAGAGTGAATTTTTTCAATGATATTGATGGCGGTGGCTGGATCATAGGTGGAGATGGCTTCTCTTCTTTTATTTCCTTTACTTCTTCTTCTTGATTACCTTTTATAGTAATCGCCGCCACAGCTGCAACCACTTGGTCAACTTGTCTTCCAATCGCCTAATTGGTGTAGTTGCTTTGTTCTATCAAAGGGCCAATTTGGACAGGTGCATCCTTTGAGGATGACGTTTGATCCTTTGAGGATCCTTCTTCTTTGCTACTATTAAATGGAGTAGCGATTGCTTCTTTAGAACCTCGTTGAATTACAACGGTGCAATCTGGAGGATACTTGCCTTTAACAATATCGCCCTTATAAGTTTTGTATCCTTGAACGGTCGAACTGAGAACGTTTAGAAAAGATTAGTCTTGAAAATTAGGCCAATTGAATTTTTTTGTTTTAAAAACCATTTCAAGCCATTTGAAGAAATCAGCTTTATTTTTGGTTTTTTCCAACCATTCTTCAAATCGATCTGCATAGAAACTTTGAGTTTCTTTACTTAGCCTAGTAGTATACCAAGCTCTGTGATAATGATATCTTTCATCGAAAAACTTTGACTCTTTGAGAGTGTTGGGTTTAGATATAACCCCAATTGAATAATTGTACCCCATATCTGAGAAGGTCGGCGAGGTAGCCTTTTTGCTGCCTTCTGCTGATTCAGGGACTTCAACCTTGTATTGAGGTTGGGTGACTCCTTCACTAGATCTTTTGAGATTTGTAACCTCGTAAGCTGGCTGTTCCTTTTGAGGAACTGACGAAGTGGATGTTCTCCGGGAAGATCCTTCGAACTCTATTTTCACCTTCCTTCTTTCTGAGAATTTGATAACAGCATCACCATCTTCGTATTGAATGATATTCTCGATGGTCCTTGGTTCTTCTCTGAAAGGAGGTGTAATAGCCTCAAGCTTCCATCGTTCTGGTAGAGTAACTTGACTCCACTGTATTGTTTTTGGAACATTTATGGTTGCTTTTCTGAGGTTTGTGGTGAGAAGAGTGGTCTCACCTCTTCTTGCCTGAATCTGTTTAGTTCTCGGAAAAATAGTATTCATGGCTTTGTAGCAGACTCTGTAAATAAGAGCTACTTGTTCTCTACCTTCTTTTGTGTGGTAACCACTGGTTTGAACAGTAAGGGAGAGAGTATCTAGGATGTGTGGATCTGTGAGAGAGACCGTAAAATTTGGAAAACATGTAAAATGTATAGGTCCATCACAGAGTGTAGATTCAACCACTCCTAGCAGGGAATCATCTAAAATGAGATGACTGGCGTCCCTAAGCATGATTAAGGCTGATACGTTTAATCCTAATCTAGTTAATGGTTTAATTGCAACTTGAACAAAACCAAAATGTAGATATTTGTATTTTTGTTTATGAACTTCTATGAGATGTTCAGAGAGTAATTGAAACGATTGATGTCCTTCTTTGAGAGGGACTGTTTCTTCAACAGTTTTTATGACATAGTCGGAAGCAAAAGTAAAACTTCCTTGTTGAAAAATAGTAGAAGGGTGCATAGCCGGTAGCTTCCAAGCTAGCATCTGATTTTCAATATTTTCAAAAACTTGAATTTCTTTGTTCTTAGCTCCTGAACTGGAGGCTTCAGAACCAGACCTAGACCTAAACAAACTCCTTCTTAGACGATCCATAATATCTTGTAAGTTATCGCTGACAAAGACTGATTATTGCCCTCAAAGCCTTCACACGGCACAACGGGTCTTATAACTCTGCCGACTGCGTAACTTCACAGTATTAAGGAAGCTAAGAAAACAGTAGGTATAAATCTAAATATCTTGGCTCTGATACCAAACAGGTATCAGGGGATAATAAGCAAAGTAATTTAAAACTGATACAGAGTGCGCCAGGAAATGACTGTAAAATATTTCAAGATATATTGATAAAAATGGAACTTACAATATGTAAGAAGACTGCTGAAAGAGAAAACAAAAGCAAGCTTCTATATCACAAGAAAAGCTCTTAACTGGGAATTGATTTTCGGATGGTTAAACAAAAACTAAGGCCTTCCTTTTATAGGAGAAGGAGGCGGTACATTGGATACCTAGCACACTTGCAACAAAAGTAAAGGACAAAAGCTATAATTCAGCTTTAGGAAAAGTTGCACAATTTTCAACTTGCGGGACCAGCTGGTAAAGACTTTTGAGCCATTCCGTGTTTCTTTTGGTCACGAGAGGATAATGGTTTTGCTTTTGGTAGATAACAAAAGACTTTAAGTCCTTTTCTTCTTTTGTTTTTTCATAAAAACTACTTTAAGTCTTGTTGTCTGCTTTATTCACGTGTGACTTTAAGTCTCTTTTATCTTTTTATCTTGCCTTGGTATCAGAGCCTAGATATTTAGATTTATACCTATTGTTTTCTTAGCTTCCTTAATACTGTGAAGTTACGCAGTCGGCAGAGTTATAAGACCCGTTGTGCCGTGTGAAGGCTTTGAGGGCAATAATCAGTCTTTGTCAGCGATAACTTACAAGATATTATGGATCGTCTAAGAAGGAGTTTGTCTAGGTCTAGGTCTGGTTCTGAAGCCTCCAGTTCAGGAGCTAAGAACAAAGAAATTCAAGTTTTTGAAAATATTGAAAATCATATGCTAGCTTGGAAGCTACCGGCTATGCACCCTTCTACTATTTTTCAACAAGGAAGCTTTACTTTTGCTTCAGATTATGTTATAAAAACTGTTGAAGAAACAGTCCCTCTCAAAGAAGGACATCAATCATTTCAATTACTCTCTGAACATCTCATAGAAGTTCATAAACAAAAATACAAATATCTACATTTTGGTTTTGTTCAAGTGGCTATCAAACCATTAACCAGATTAGGCTTAAACGTATCAGCCTTAATCATGCTTAGGGACGCCAGTCATCTCATTTTAGATGATTCCCTACTAGGAGTGGTTGAATCTACACTCTGTGATGGACCTATACATTTTACGTGTTTTCCAAACTTTACGGTCTCTCTCACAGATCCACACATCCTAGATACTCTCTCCCTTACTGTTCAAACCAGTGGTTACCACACAAAAGAAGGAAGAGAACAAGTAGCTCTTATCTACAGAGTCTGCTACAAAGCCATGAATACTATTTTTCCGAGAACTAAACAGATTCAGGCAAGAAGAGGTGAGACCACTCTTCTCACCACAAACCTCAGAAAAGCAACCATAAATGTTCCAAAAAAAATACAGTAGAGTCAAGTTACTCTACCAGAACGATGGAAGCTTGAGGCTATTACACCTCCTTTCAGAGAAGAACCAAGGACCATCGAGAATATCATTCAATACGAAGATGGTGATACTGTTATCAAATTCTCAGAAAGAAGGAAGGTGAAAATAGAGTTCGAAGGATCTTCCCGGAGAACATCCACTTCGTCAGTTCCTCAAAAGGAACAGCTAGCTTACGAGGTTACAGATCTTAAAAGATCTAGTGAAGGAGTCACCCAACCTCAATACAAGGTTGAAGTCCCTGAATCAGCAGAAGGCAGCAAAAAGGCTACCTCGCCGACCTTCTCAGATATGGGGTACAATTATTCAATTGGGGTTATATCTAAACCCAACACTCTCAAAGAGTCAAAGTTTTTCGATGAAAGATGTCATTTTCACAGAGCTTGGTATACTACTAGGCTAAGTAAAGAAACTCAAAGTTTCTATGCAGATCGATTTGAAGAATGGTTGGAAAAAACCAAAAATAAAGCTGATTTCTTCAAATGGCTTGAAATGGTTTTTAAAACAAAAAAATTCAATTGGCCTAATTTTCAAGACCAATATTTTCTAAACGTTCTCAGTTCGACCGTTCAAGGATACAAAACTTATAAGGGCGATATTGTTAAAGCCAAGTATCCTCCAGATTGCACCGTTGTAATTGAACGAGGTTCTAAAGAAGCAATCGCTACTCCATTTAATAGTAGCAAAGAAGAAGGATCCTCAAAGGATCAAACGTCATCCTCAAAGGATGCACCTGTCCAAATTGGCCCTTTGATAGAACAAAGCAACTACACCAATCTCTATCTACAGGCGATTGGAAGACAAGTTGACCAAGTGGTTGCAGATGTGGTGGCGATTACTATAAAAGTTAATCAAGAAGAAGAAGTAAAGGAAATAAAAGAATAGAAGCCATCTCCACCTATGATCCAGCCACTGCCATCAATATCATTGAAAAAATTCACTCTGAAAGATCCAGTCAAGCAGGAAATTGTTGATCAGCTGACTAGTCTTGTCGGAGGAATAAAGATCAAAGATCAGGGCAAAGCAATAGTAGAGGAAAGTACCTCTACACTCAATGTGATGACTCAAAACGCTGTCACATGGAGGCAAACAAATGAGCCTTATTACCCGAGGCCATCTCCACCAGATCTCCTTCATGAAGATTATAAAGGAAATTCTATCTTCACCGGAGATAATATAGCCAAATGGAATATTGACGGCTATTCGGAACAAATGGTCATGAATGTTGTCAAACAAATGTTCATGTTCGCTTAGGCATTCAGACTCCGTGGTAGAGATGATCAGAACATTGCTAGGGCAATTGTTTCTGGATTTTCCGGTCAACTACAGGGTTGGTGGGACAATTACCTAAGTACAACTGCAAAAGAGCAGATCTACGCCTCCACAACACCTGTTTATGAAGGTGGAATGCAGACAGGGCTCAAAGCCGATGCGGTCAACACCTTGATTTATACGATTACAACAACTTTTGTTGGATCTACTAGTAAGCTGAAAGAAAAGACTGGAGAACAGCTCTCCAATCTAAGATGCAGATCTCTAGCCGATTTCAAGTGGTATAAGGATGTTTTCCTTAGCAAACTCTACACTAGAGATGATGCAGCAGCCAGTTACTGGAAGGAAAAGTTCATTGATGGTCTTCCAGCAGCATTCGCTCAAAAGCTTAGGACTCGTCTCAAAGACGAAAATGGAGGAACAATTCCATACTCCCAATATACGTTTGGGCAGTTGGCAACTGAAGTAATTACAGAAGGAATGCATCTCTGTAACGATTTGAAACTCAAACGCCATCTCGACAATCAAAAGCTTAATGGCAAGCATACCTTGGGAGATTTCTGTGAACAGATGGGCTTTCAGCCACACACAGAAAAAAGAAAGAAGTCATACCACCAATCTCAAAGAAAGGAGTATGACAAGAAACGACCCCCGTTTCATAAGAAGAAGTATGAGAAAAGGAAAAGGTTTATAAAGAAGCCTGATAAAGCTTCAACCTCACGCAGAAAAGAGAGTCATGACAAGGCTCCAGTTTGTTGGAAGTGCGGAAAAATTGGGCACTACCGAAACAAATGTATGGTGAAGAAGCATATTCACGCTCTTGATCTCGATGAAGGTCTTAAAAGATCTTTATGTCATATCTTCCTTACTTCATCAGACGACGAAGGAGAAGATCTGGAAGTAAACCTCATAGGGTCATACACTTCAGCAGATGAAAGTGATTCAGAATCAGACTCAAAGTCTGAATCAGATGATGAAGAATCTAGTCATCCAAAAGAAAGGAAATGTTCTTGCAATGGTGGATGTGAGGATTGCTTCGCTAATAACATCAACGCTTTGGGTTTAAATGTTCTCTCAGCCCAAGATGATCTTATTCTCAATTTGATAAATCAGATCCAAGATCCAGTTAGTAAAGCTCAAATGCTTTCAAAATATATTGAGGTCTCAAAGACGCAAGGATTAACTCAGCCTCAAAAGGTTGAGCCAGAGGTTCAACAACCTGATTTCTATTCTTTCAAGGCAGTTTTAGAAAGAGTTCAAAACTCTGCAAAAACAGCAGCGAAGGAACCAACAATTGGTGAACTTCGTCATGAGGTCCGAGAAATAAAAAATGAATTGCTTAGCCTCAAAGGCTTATTTCAGGCAGAAGTTATCCTGTTACAAGAAAGGGTCACTGATCTTGAAGCAGAGGCAAACATTTCTACTTGGAAACAACCAGAAGATCAATATCTTCCAGAACGACCTGATTTTCTCAAAACTCCAGATTGTCCAGAGACGTCTGCCCAAGGAGAAATCAGAGAACATGCTCTAGTCATCAATGAGCCAAGCAGTGAAGGAAAGGCGCTCAAAGCACCTGAATTGGCCTTACTTAATTGGGTCAATGTCATTGAAAGAGTCACTACGTTCAAGTGGTACTCTGAACTCACTCTCATAATCAAAGGAGAGCACAAAGTTAAAACAATAGTCTTAATAGACTCAGGAGCAGACCTAAACTGCATACGAGAAGGCTTAATTCCAGCCAAATACCTTGAAAAAACAAGTCAAGGACTATCTCAAGCAGATAGTACTCCCTTGAGAATTCAGTACAAAGTTTCCGATGCAGCTATATGTCAAGGAAACACTTGTTTTAAACTTCCATTTCTCATGGTTCCAGGGTTATCCCATCTTGTTATTCTTGGAAACCCATTCCTTCATTCCTTGTTTCCCATTCATAAGATTGATGAGTCAGGAATTGAAGCAGATATTCAAGGAATACCTTTTAAACTCCCTTTCATGTCCGAGCCCAATGAAAGATTCCTTGATACACTTTCAGAGGTTATCACCTCAAAAGAAAACTTCTTACTTTCCCTCAAAGAGGAGATCAGTTTTCGTCAAGTGAAAGAAGGACTCAATAGTCCTAAAATGATTGAAAAAATTCGCTCCCTTGATGCTTTTATTCAAAAAGAAATTTGTGCAGAAGCACCAAATGCTTTTTGGGGGAGGAAGAGACATGTGGTTGAATTACCATATGAGCCGAATTTTGATGAAAGATCAATCCCTACAAAGGCCCGACCAATTGCTATGGGTCCTAGATTTCTTGAATTATGCAAGAAGGAGATTGCTGAATTACAGCAGAAAGGTCTCATTAGACCTAGCTACAGCCCCTGGAGTTGTCCAGCATTCTATGTGGAGAATGCAGCAGAAATTGAAAGAGGAGCTCCTAGGCTTGTTATCAATTATAAGCCATTAAACAAGGCTCTGATACCAAACAGGTATCAGGGGATAATAAGCAAAGTAATTTAAAACTGATACAGAGTGCGCCAGGAAATGACTGTAAAATATTTCAAGATATATTGATAAAAATGGAACTTACAATATGTAAGAAGACTGTGGAAAGAGAAAACAAAAGCAAGCTTCTATATCACAAGAAAAGCTCTTAACTGGGAATTGATTTTCGGATGGTTAAACAAAAACTAAGGCCTTCCTTTTATAGGAGAAGGAGGCGGTACATTGGATACCTAGCACACTTGCAACAAAAGTAAAGGACAAAAGCTATAATTCAGCTTTAGGAAAAGTTGCACAATTTTCAACTTGCGGGACCAGCTGGTAAAGACTTTTGAGCCATTCCGTGTTTCTTTTGGTCACGAGAGGATAATGGTTCTGCTTTTGGTAGATGACAAAAGACTTTAAGTCCCTTTCTTCTTTTGTTTTTTCATAAAGACTACTCTAAGTCTTGTTGTCTGCTTTATTCACGTGAGACTTTAAGTCTCTTTTATCTTTTTATCTTGCCGACACTGCCGACACTCTACCTACCCCAAATGAGACATAAAGTCTTGCATGTAGGCATCCCCATCTGTGTCATCTGTTTCGTCATAGGGGTCTTGTACGTCTTGATACAAATCATCAGTAGCTTTCGTTCTCCAAGTTGGGTTGAACGTTACTGATCCTGATTCTATGAGAATCTGTTGATAAAAATAAACATTCTTTTGACCATGTTGAGGAAGAATGTCATCTTTTAATACAATCTTTGCAATCTGATTTGGGGCCATTCTGATATTGCTTTCTTCAGCAATGTATAATGGATGATGCCCGGTGATGATGAAAGGATGTTTACCCTACTTTGCTTATTATCCCCTGATACCTGTTTGGTATCAGAGCCAAGATATTTAGATTTATACCTACTATTTTCTTAGCTTCCTTAATACTGTGAAGTTACGCAGTCGGCAGAGTTATAAGACCCGTTGTGCCGTGTGAAGGCTTTGAGGGCAATAATCAGTCTTTGTCAGCGATAACTTACAAGATATTATGCATCGTCTAAGAAGGAGTTTGTCTAGGTCTAGGTCTGGTTCTGAAGCCTCCAGTTCAGGAGCTAAGAACAAAGAAATTCAAGTTTTTGAAAATATTGAAAATCAGATGCTAGCTTGGAAGCTACCGGCTATGCACCCTTCTACTATTTTTCAACAAGGAAGTTTTACTTTTGCTTCAGATTATGTTATAAAAACTGTTGAAGAAACAGTCCCTCTCAAAGAAGGACATCAATCTTTTCAACTACTCTCTGAACATCTCATAGAAGTTCACAGACAGAAATATAAATATTTACATTTTGGTTTTGTTCAAGTGGCTATCAAACCATTAACCAGATTAGGCTTAAACGTATCAGCCTTAATCATGCTTAGGGACGCCAGTCATCTCATTTTAGATGATTCCCTACTAGGAGTGGTTGAATCTACACTCTGTGATGGACCTATACATTTTACGTGTTTTCCAAACTTTACGGTCTCTCTCACAGATCCACACATCCTAGATACTCTTTCCCTTACTGTTCAAACCAGTGGTTACCACACAAAAGAAGGAAGAGAACAAGTAGCTCTTATCTACAGAGTCTTCTACAAAGCCATGAATACTGTTTTTCCGAGAACTAAACAGATTCAGGCAAGAAGAGGTGAGACCACTCTTCTCACCACAAACCTCAGAAAAGCAACCATAAATGTTCCAAAAACAATACAGTGGAGTCAAGTTACTCTACCAGAACGATGGAAGCTTGAGGCTATTACACCTCATTTCAGAGAAGAACCAAGGACCATCGAGAATATCATTCAATACGAAGATGGTGATGCTGTTATCAAATTCTCAGAAAGAAGGAAGGTGAAAATAGAGTTCGAAGGATCTTCCCGGAGAACATCCACTTCGTCAGTTCCTCAAAAGGAACAGCTAGCTTACGAGGTTACAGATCTTAAAAGATCTAGTGAAGGAGTCACCCAACCTCAATACAAGGTTGAAGTCCCTGAATCAGCAGAAGGCAGCAAAAAGGCTACCTCGCCGACCTTCTCAGATATGGGGTACAATTATTCAATTGGGGTTATATCTAAACCCAACACTCTCAAAGAGTCAAAGTTTTTCGATGAAAGATATCATTTTCACAGAGCTTGGTATACTACTAGGCTAAGTAAAGAAACTCAAAGTTTCTATGCAGATCGATTTGAAGAATGGTTGGAAAAAACCAAAAATAAAGCTGATTTCTTCAAATGGCTTGAAATGGTTTTTAAAACAAAAAAATTCAATTGGCCTAATTTTCAAGACCAATCTTTTCTAAACGTTCTCAGTTCGACCGTTCAAGGATACAAAACTTATAAGGGCGATATTGTTAAAGCCAAGTATCCTCCAGATTGCACCGTTGTAATTGAACGAGATTCTAAAGAAGCAATCGCTACTCCATTTAATAGTAGCAAAGAAGAAGGATCCTCAAAGGATCAAACGTCATCCTCAAAGGATGCACCTGTCCAAATTGGCCCTTTGATAGAACAAAGCAACTACACCAATCTCTATCTACAGGCGATTGGAAGACAAGTTGACCAAGTGGTTGCAGCTGTGGCGGCGATTACTATAAAAGGTAATCAAGAAGAAGAAGTAAAGGAAATAAAAGAAGAGAAGCCATCTCCACCTATGATCCAGCCACCGCCATCAATATCATTGAAAAAATTCACTCTGAAAGATCCAGTCAAGCAGGAAATTGTTGATCAGCTGACTAGTCTTGTCGGAGGAATAAAGATCAAAGATCAGGGCAAAGCAATAGTGGAGGAAAGTACCTCTACACTCAATGTGATGACTCAAAACGCTGTCACATGGAGGCAAACAAATGAGCCTTATTACCCGAGGCCATCTCCACCAGATCTCCTTCATGAAGATTATAAAGGAAATTCTATCTTCACCGGAGATAATATAGCCGAATGGAATATTGACGGCTATTCGGAACAAATGGTCATGAATGTTGTCAAACAAATGTTCATGTTCGCTCAGGCATTCAGACTCCGTGGTAGAGATGATCAGAACATTGCTAGGGCAATTGTTTCTGGATTTTCCGGTCAACTACAGGGTTGGTGGGACAATTACCTAAGTACAACTGCAAAAGACCAGATCTACGCCTCCACAACACCTGTTTATGAAGGTGGAATGCAGACAGGGCTCAAAGCCGATGCGGTCAACACCTTGATTTATACGATTACAACAACTTTTGTTGGATCTACTAGTAAGCTGAAAGAAAAGACTGGAGAACAGCTCTCCAATCTAAGATGCAGATCTCTAGCCGATTTCAAGTGGTATAAGGATGTTTTCCTTAGCAAACTCTACACTAGAGATGATGCAGCAGCCAGTGACTGGAAGGAAAAGTTCATTGATGGTCTTCCAGCAGCATTCGCTTAAAAGCTTAGGACTCGTCTCAAAGACGAAAATGGAGGAACAATTCCATACTCCCAATATACGTTTGGGCAGTTGGCAACTGAAGTAATTACAGAAGGAATGCATCTCTGTAACGATTTGAAACTCAAACGCCATCTCGACAATCAAAAGCTTAATGGCAAGCATACCTTGGGAGATTTCTGTGAACAGATGGGCTTTCAGCCACACACAGAAAAACGAAAGAAGTCATACCACCAATCTCAAAGAAAGGAGTATGACAAGAAACGACCCCCGTTTCATAAGAAGAAGTATGAGAAAAGGAAAAGGTTTATAAAGAAGCCTGATAAAGCTTCAACCTCACGCAGAAAAGAGAGTCATGACAAGGCTCCAGTTTGTTGGAAGTGCGGAAAAATTGGGCACTACCGAAACAAATGTATGGTGAAGAAGCGTATTCACGCTCTTGATCTCGATGAAGGTCTTAAAAGATCTTTATGTCATATCTTCCTTACTTCATCAGACGACGAAGGAGAAGATCTGCAAGTAAACCTCATAGGATCATACACTTCAGCAGATGAAAGTGATTCAGAATCAGACTCAAAGTCTGAATCAGATGATGAAGAATCTAGTCATCCAAAAGAAAGGAAATGTTCTTGCAATGGTGGATGTGAGGATTGCTTCGCTAATAACATCAACGCTTTGGGTTTAAATGTTCTCTCAGCCCAAGATGATCTTATTCTCGATTTGATAAATCAGATCCAAGATCCAGTTAGTAAAGCTCAAATGCTTTCAAAATATATTGAGGTCTCAAAGACGCAAGGATTAACTCAGCCTCAAAAGGTTGAGCCAGAGGTTCAACAACCTGATTTCTATTCTTTCAAGGTAGTTTTAGAAAGAGTTCAAAACTCTGCAAAAACAGCAGCGAAGGAACCAACAATTGGTGAACTTCGTCATGAGGTCCGAGAAATAAAAAATGAATTGCTTAGCCTCAAAGGCTTATTTCAGGCAGAAGTTATCCTGTTACAAGAAAGGGTCACTGATCTTGAAGCAGAGGCAAACATTTCTACTTGGAAACAACCAGAAGATCAATATCTTCCAGAACGACCTGATTTTCTCAAAACTCCAGATTGTCCAGAGACGTCTGCCCAAGGAGAAATCAGAGAACATGCTCTAGTCATCAATGAGCCAAGCAGTGAAGAAAAGGCGCTCAAAGCACCTGAATTGGCCTTACTTAATTGGGTCAATGTCATTGAAAGAGTTACTACGTTCAAGTGGTACTCTGAACTCACTCTCATAATCAAAGGAGAGCACAAAGTTAAAACAATAGTCTTAATAGACTCAGGAGCAGACCTAAACTGCATACGAGAAGGCTTAATTCCAGCCAAATACCTTGAAAAAACAAGTCAAGGACTATCTCAAGCAGATAGTACTCCCTTGAGAATTCAGTACAAAGTTTCCGATGCAGCTATATGTCAAGGAAACACTTGTTTTAAACTTCCATTTCTCATGGTTCCAGGGTTATCCCATCCTGTTATTCTTGGAAACCCATTCCTTCATTCCTTGTTTCCCATTCATAAGATTGATGAGTCAGGAATTGAAGCAGATATTCAAGGAATACCTTTTAAACTCCCTTTCATGTCCGAGCCCAATGAAAGATTCCTTGATACACTTTCAGAGGTTATCACCTCAAAAGAAAACTTCTTACTTTCCCTCAAAGAGGAGATCAGTTTTCGTCAAGTGAAAGAAGGACTCAATAGTCCTAAAATGATTGAAAAAATTCACTCCCTTGATGCTTTAATTCAAAAAGAAATTTGTGCAGAAGCACCAAATGCTTTTTGGGGGAGGAAGAGACATGTGGTTGAATTACCATATGAGCCGAATTTTGATGAAAGATCAATCCCTACAAAGGCCCGACCAATTGCTATGGGTCCTAGATTTCTTGAATTATGCAAGAAGGAGATTGCTGAATTACAGCAGAAAGGTCTCATTAGACCTAGCTACAGCCCCTGGAGTTGTCCAGCATTCTATGTGGAGAATGCAGCAGAAATTGAAAGAGGAGCTCCTAGGCTTGTTATCAATTATAAGCCATTAAACAAGGCTCTGATACCAAACAGGTATCAGGGGATAATAAGCAAAGTAATTTAAAACTAATACAGAGTGCGCCAGGAAATGACTGTAAAATATTTCAAGATATATTGATAAAAATGGAACTTACAATATGTAAGAAGACTGCGGAAAGAGAAAACAAAAGCAAGCTTCTATATCACAAGAAAAGCTCTTAACTGGGAATTGATTTTCGGATGGTTAAACAAAAACTAAGGCCTTCCTTTTATAGGAGAAGGAGGCGGTACATTGGATACCTAGCACACTTGCAACAAAAGTAAAGGACAAAAGCTATAATTCAGCTTTAGGAAAAGTTGCACAATTTTCAACTTGCGGGACCAGCTGGTAAAGACTTTTGAGCCATTCCGTGTTTCTTTTGGTCACGAGAGGATAATGGTTCTACTTTTGGTAGATGACAAAAGACTTTAAGTCCTTTTCTTCTTTTGTTTTTTCATAAAGACTACTCTAAGTCTTGTTGTCTGCTTTATTCACGTGAGACTTTAAGTCTCTTTTATCTTTTTATCTTGCCGACACTGCCAACACTCTACCTACCCCAAATGAGACATAAAGTCTTGCATGTAGGCATCCCCATCTGTGTCATCTGTTTCGTCATAGGGGTCTTGTGCGTCTTGATACAAATCATCAGTAGCTTTCGTTCTCCAAGTTGGGTTGAACGTTACTGATCCTGATTCTATGAGAATCTGTTGATAAAAATAAACATTCTTTTGACCATGTTGAGGAAGAATGTCATCTTTTAATACAATCTTTGCAATCTGATTTGGGGCCATTCTGATATTGCTTTCTTCAGCAATGTATAATGGATGATGCCCGGTGATGATGAAAGGATGTTTACCCTACTTTGCTTATTATCCCCTGATACCTGTTTGGTATCAGAGCCAAGATATTTAGATTTATACCTACTGTTTTCTTAGCTTCCTTAATACTGTGAAGTTACGCAGTCGGCAGAGTTATAAGACCCGTTGTGCCGTGTGAAGGCTTTGAGGGCAATAATCAGTCTTTGTCAGCGATAACTTACAAGATATTATGGATCGTCTAAGAAGGAGTTTGTCTAGGTCTGGGTCTGGTTCTGAAGCCTCCAGTTCAGGAGCTAAGAACAAAGAAATTCAAGTTTTTGAAAATATTGAAAATCAGATGCTAGCTTGGAAGCTACCGGCTATGCACCCTTCTACTATTTTTCAACAAGGAAGTTTTACTTTTGCTTCAGATTATGTTATAAAAACTGTTGAAGAAACAGTCCCTCTCAAAGAAGGACATCAATCTTTTCAACTACTCTCTGAACATCTCATAGAAGTTCACAGACAGAAATATAAATATTTACATTTTGGTTTTGTTCAAGTGGCTATCAAACCATTAACCAGATTAGGCTTAAACGTATCAGCCTTAATCATGCTTAGGGACGCCAGTCATCTCATTTTAGATGATTCCCTACTAGGAGTGGTTGAATCTACACTCTGTGATGGACCTATACATTTTACGTGTTTTCCAAACTTTACGGTCTCTCTCACAGATCCACACATCCTAGATACTCTCTCCCTTACTGTTCAAACCAGTGGTTACCACACAAAAGAAGGAAGAGAACAAGTAGCTCTTATCTACAGAGTCTGCTACAAAGCCATGAATACTGTTTTTCTGAGAACTAAACAGATTCAGGCAAGAAGAGGTGAGACCACTCTTCTCACCACAAACCTCAGAAAAGCAACCATAAATGTTCCAAAAACAATACAGTGGAGTCAAGTTACTCTACCAGAACGATGGAAGCTTGAGGCTATTACACCTCCTTTCAGAGAAGAACCAAGGACCATCGAGAATATCATTCAATACGAAGATGGTGATGCTGTTATCAAATTCTCAGAAAGAAGGAAGGTGAAAATAGAGTTCGAAGGATCTTCCCGGAGAACATCCACTTCGTCAGTTCCTCAAAAGGAACAGCTAGCTTACGAGGTTACAGATCTTAAAAGATCTAGTGAAGGAGTCACCCAACCACAATACAAGGTTGAAGTCCCTGAATCAGCAGAAGGCAGCAAAAAGGCTACCTCGCCGACCTTCTCAGATATGGGGTACAATTATTCAATTGGGGTTATATCTAAACCCAACACTCTCAAAGAGTCATAGTTTTTCGATGAAAGATATCATTTTCACAGAGCTTGGTATACTACTAGGCTAAGTAAAGAAACTCAAAGTTTCTATGCAGATCGATTTGAAGAATGGTTGGAAAAAACCAAAAATAAAGCTGATTTCTTCAAATGGCTTGAAATGGTTTTTAAAACAAAAAAATTCAATTGGCCTAATTTTCAAGACCAATCTTTTCTAAACGTTCTCAGTTCGACCGTTCAAGGATACAAAACTTATAAGGGCGATATTGTTAAAGCCAAGTATCCTCCAGATTGCACCGTTGTAATTCAACGAGGTTCTAAAGAAGCAATCGCTACTCCATTTAATAATAGCAAAGAAGAAGGATCCTCAAAGGATCAAACGTCATCCTCAAAGGATGCACCTGTCCAAATTGGCCCTTTGGTAGAACAAAGCAACTACACCAATCTCTATCTACAGGCGATTGGAAGACAAGTTGACCAAGTGGTTACAGCTGTGGCGGCGATTACTATAAAAGGTAATCAAGAAGAAGAAGTAAAGGAAATAAAAGAAGAGAAGCCATCTCCACCTATGATCCAGCCACCGCCATCAATATCATTGAAAAAATTCACTCTGAAAGATCCAGTCAAGCAGGAAATTGTTGATCAGCTGACTAGTCTTGTCGGAGGAATAAAGATCAAAGATCAGGGCAAAGCAATAGTAGAGGAAAGTACCTCTACACTCAATGTGATGACTCAAAACGCTGTCACATGGAGGCAAACAAATGAGCCTTATTACCCGAGGCCATCTCCACCAGATCTCCTTCATGAAGATTATAAAGGAAATTCTATCTTCACCGGAGATAATATAGCCGAATGGAATATTGACGGCTATTCGGAACAAATGGTCATGAATGTTGTCAAACAAATGTTCATGTTCGCTCAGGCATTCAGACTCCGTGGTAGAGATGATCAGAACATTGCTAGGGCAATTGTTTTTGGATTTTCCGGTCAACTACAGGGTTGGTGGGACAATTACCTAAGTACAACTGCAAAAGAGCAGATCTACGCCTCCACAACACCTGTTTATGAAGGTCTTGTTTGTTAAAAAGAAAGACGGATCTCTTCGCTTATGCATTGATTATCGGGGTCTTAATCAGGTAACTATCAAAAACAAATATCCATTGCCTTTGATTGATGAGTTATTTGATCAGCTGCAAAGTGCCAGGGTATTTTCTAAATTTGATCTGAGGCAAGGCTATTATCAGTTAAGGATTAAGTCTGATGATGTTCCTAAAACTGCTTTCAGAACTCGGTATGGTCACTTTGAGTTTGTTGTTCTGCTATTTGGGTTAACTAATGCTCCTACCGCATTTATGGATTTGATGCAGAGAGTGTTCCGTCCATATCTAGATCAGTTTGTGGTTATTTTCATTGATGATATCCTTGTATACTCTAAATCTGAGGTTGAACATGAACAACATCTCAGGATTGTACTGCAGATTCTTCAAGAGCATAAATTGTTCGCGAAGTTCAGTAAGTGTGAGTTCTGGTTAAGACAAGTTACTTTTCTAGGCCACATTATTTCTCAGGATGGAATTTCTGTTGATCCAACGAAGATTGAGGTTGTCATGGCATGGAAACGGCTGGAGACTGTTACCAAAATTCACAGTTTTCTGGGTTTAGCGGGTTATTACAAAAGGTTTGTTAAGGATTTCTCCAAAATTGCTGGACCTTTGACTCAGCTCACTCGAAAGAAGACTGTATTTGACTGGAATAAGAAATGTGAGGCTAGCTTCTAGGAATTGAAGATGAGATTAACCACAGCTCCTATTCTCACTTTACCTGAGGGTACTGATAATTTGGTAATCTATAATGATGCTTCCAATGAAGGATTGGGTTGTCTATTGATGCAGAATGGAAAAGTTATTGCCTATGCTTCTAGAAAATTGAAACCTTATGAACTTAATTACCCGACGCATGATCTTGAGCTTGCAGCTATCATCTTTGCTCTAAAGAAATGGCGTCACTATCTTTGGGGTAATAAATTCGAAATCTTTACTAATCACAAGAGTCTGAAATACCTCTTTTCTCAGAAAGAGTTGAATATGAGGCAAAGGCGTTGGTTGGAATTGTTTGAGGATTATAATTGTACTATCAATGACCTGCCAGGTAAGGTGAATATTGTTGCCAATTCTTTAAGCCGAAAGGCTACAATTGCTAGTCTAATCATCAAAAATTGGGAGTTCATGGAGGAATTATGTTTATGGAGGCCCGACAGTTCAGATTCTGGTATTCAATTTGCGAGTTTGCACATTCAATCTCTTTTATTATCCAGCATTCGACAGGCTCAGCAGGCTGATCTACAATTGATGGAAATCTTAGAAAAGTCAAAAGAGGGAGAGTCGGATTTCAAATTGCATGATGATGGTCTTCTCAAATTCAAAGGCATAATTTGTACTCCTTCTGAGCCAGCCTTAAAGAAAGAAATACTTGTAGAAGCTCATAATTCTAAGTATACTATCCATCTAGGCCGTAATAAGATGTACAGAGATCTGAAACAGAACTACTGGTGGAACAACATGAAGAGAGAGATTGCAGACTATGTTACTAGATGTCTTACATGTCAGAAGGTTAAAGTTGAACATCAGAGACTGGCAGGGTTGTTGCAGTCGTTGGCCATTCCTATTTGGAAATGGGACCACATTACCATGGATTTCATGTCAGATTTACCTAGGTCTTCGAAAGGCCATGATTCAGTCTGGGTTGTTGTGGATAGATTGACCAAAACTTCTCATTTTATTGCTACAAAGAAAACTGAATCTCTTGACAAGTTGGCTGAAATTTATGTGGAGAATATTGTTAGACTTCATGGGATTCCCAAGAGTATTGTGTCAGACAGAGATCCCAGATTCACATCTCAGTTCTGGCAGAAGATTCAGAAAGCTTTAGGCATGACATTGAGCTTTAGTACCTCTCATCATCCTCAAACTGATGGACAATCTAAAAGAACTATTCTAATACTTGAGGATATGCTACGAGCGTGCATTCTGGACTTCGGTAAGAGTTTGGAGAAATACTTACCTCTTGCAGAATTTGCTTATAACAATAGTTATCAAGCTACTATCGGTATGGCACCTATGAAGCTTTGTATGAGCGTAAATGCATATCTCCTTTATATTGGATGAAGTTGGGGAATTGAAATCCATTGATCCTACTCTATTGCCAGAGATGAATATAATGATTAATAATGTTCATCTTATCAGAAAAAGAATGCTTACATCGCAGAGTCGGCAAAAGAGTTACGCAGATAGATGTCGTCGTGATCTAAAATTTTCCATAGGTGATCGGGTATTTCTGAAGATTTCTCATCGCAAGGGTTTGATTCGGCATGGTAAAGGAGGTAAGCTCAGTCCTTGTTATGTGGGACCGTTTGAAATAACTAAAACTATTAGTGAATTGGGTTATCGACTAGCTTTGCCTCCTAGCCTGGGCAGAATCCATGATGTCTTCCATGTTTCTATGCTTTGAAAGTATCAGCCAGATCCTTCTCATGTTCTTGAGCCCGAGCCATTAAAGATCAGTGAAACTTTGACCTACACGGAGAAACCCTTTCAAATTGTTGATTGGAAAGTTTAGGAGCTGAGAACTAAAAACATTCTGATGGTTAAAGTTCTGTGGGATCATCATGGGTTGGAGGATTCTACCTGGGAAAGAGAGAATCAGATACGAGATCGATATCCAGAGTTATTCACCGAATCATGTAAGAATTGCATGGGTGCAATTAGTTTAAGGGGGAGAGGATGTGACACCCGAGCTTGTTACTATACATTCACTTTCTGTTGCATTCCTTATTTGCGCATTTCTTATGTGCTTTATTAACTGTCTTCTTTAGCCACTATTCATTCCATTTTTCAAATACTTAATTACATTGAATTAGCATTTTTCTTAAATCATATTAATTGTTATAGGAATGGGAAAAATGTACATTTGAGCTAAGAGCGATAGGAGCACTTGTTTAGAAAATGTTTTAGCAAGCTAAGGAATAGTGCTACGTAACTTAACTTAGAGTTTTAATTAGCTAGCATTCATTTTGCACCTTGAGCTCATTTTTAAGCTAGCAACGTTCATTTAGAAGACCACTTAAGCACCCAATTTGATGTGAACCAGCCATCCACATTCATTGCACCATTTGGATGAAGTTTTTAGCAAAGATTCAAGTCAAGATTCTATTTTCAAGATTCAAGAACTTCAAGATTCTTCAAGAAGTTTCAAGAAGATTTGAAGATTTGGTCAAGATTTGATTTCTTTGTAATTCTATCATAGTTTTAGTTTAAGTTTAATTTGCATTCTAGTTTATTTCCTAGGGTCCACTATGGACGAATTTAGGTGTTCACACTAGGAAAGAGACTTTCTTGGGCTGCAAGATTAGGTGTTCACACTAGAAATGAGCTTTTCTTGGGCTGCAAGTTTGCTTCCTTTTTAGCTACTATTCACGTCACTATTCACGTGAATAGTTAATAGGAGTTTTTTCTTGGTCTCCAAGTTTGTTTCCTTTGACCTAGTTACTATTCACGTTTTTCTATTCCAGCTAGGGTTTAGGAGTCTTTTCTAATTAGGAAACTTCTTTGTTCTTTGCCTATATAAGGCTGATTTGCAAGAAATAATAAAAAGAAAACTTTGATATTAAATTTGTGAGATTATTCTCCTTAAGTTCTCAAGAACTTTTTCGAACTTATCAAGATTATTCTTGTGGCGTTCAACTCTGACTTATCAAACGAGATCTCCATCCTCGTTCGTATCAGTAGCTCTGATACCAACTGAACAAAGCTAGAACCTTGGTATAGTTGAGGACGCCACAAACGAGGATGGAGATCTTGTTTGATAACTCAGAGTTGAACGCCACAAGAATAATCTTGATAAGTTCGAAAAAGTTCTTGAGAACTTAAGGAGAATAATCTCGCAAATTTAATATCAAAGTTTTCTTTTTATTATTTCTTGCAAATCAGCCTTATATAGGCAAAGAACAAATAAGTTTCCTAATTAGAAAAGACTCCTAAACCCTAGCTAGAATAGAAAAACGTGAATAGTAACTAGGTCAAAGGAAACAAACTTGGAGACCAAGAAAAGACTCCTATTAACTATTCACGTGAATAGTGACGTGAATAGTAACTAAAAAGGAAGCAAACTTGCAGTCCAAGAAAAGCTCCTTTCTAGTGTGAACACCTAATCTTGCAGCCCAAGAAAGTCTCTTTCCTAGTGTGAACGCCTAAATTCGTCCATAGTGGACCCTAGGAAATAAACTAGAATGCAAATTAAACTTAAACTAAAACTATGATAGAATTACAAAGAAATCAAATCTTGACCAAATCTTCAAATCTTCTTGAAACTTCTTGAAGAATCTTGAAGTTCTTGAATCTTGAAAATAGAATCTTGACTTGAATCTTTGCTAAAAAATTCATCCAAATGGTGCAATGAATGTGGATGGCTGGTTCACATCACGGTGGATATTCAAACTCCGTGCCCTAGTCCCTCATTCGCCTGGTCCGGAGATTGCCAGGGGATGTTGGGT
This sequence comes from Ehretia macrophylla, assembly GCA_037974665.1. Classification (NCBI taxonomy): domain Eukaryota; kingdom Viridiplantae; phylum Streptophyta; class Magnoliopsida; order Boraginales; family Ehretiaceae; genus Ehretia; species Ehretia macrophylla. Next base: position 4,541,079 of record CM075766.1, read on the forward strand.
CGTAGGATTATCGGGGTACATCCGGAGTACACCCACTTGAGTGTTTGGGATTATGTCGGCTTATCGTTATCGTGATCGTGATCGTGGTTGGTGGATCCTGTTCGTGGATTGAAGATTTGGTGTTGGGGTTAAGTGATATGTATCATTTTTAATGTGTGGTTATTTAAGCTATTGTTACTTCTTAAATTGTTTAATTTTTTTTTTTTGTTAATTCAGTGGGATTTTATTGAAAGAAAATGAAAAGTACATCAGAGTACAACTTGAATGACAACAGGTGTCATCAAGAACAATGAGGAAACGAGAAAATTAGATCGGTCGCAGACCGTAAGTTACAAAAAAGACACATGAAAACGGACAAATGATACAGCAACAACATCATTGAGTTTTCTGATCAAGTGGTCTTCCATTGAAGATGCCTTGGACTGCCCGAGTATAGTCAAAAGAGGATTTAACTCTTGAAGTTGAGGCAACGGAATTTTCCTTGCCAGAAGAACTGAAATTTGAAATGACTTTGCCTACAGCAGCTGTGGAATTTTTGTCGTTAGAACCTTGTGGTGGGAACGGGGTGACCGTCAATTTCTGAGCTTGGTTACCATAATTTTGAAGCTTAGGGATACTCACATTAGACTCATTTGAAGGCTTAGCTGAAAAAGTGACCTGTTTCATTTGGGACTTCTATCGTCCATGGTAAACTCCCGTACCTTGATGATTGTCAAGATTCCCAGATTTGGAATTCAGAGAACGATCAAGATCATCATTATCCTCATCTAGAACATTGAGAACATTAAATCTGTTCACATTACTCTTATTCTCTTTGCGGGATGCACGACGTCTCCTTCTCGACTTCTTACCAGCATCAATCCAATCCAAATTTGAACTAGTGACATTATTATTCACCTTCTCCTCAATAGAATTAGGACATGAGGATGTGTCATGTCCAACAACGTTACAATGAGAACATTTGAGTGGAGTCCAATCATATTCAATCTCAATTTCCGCCAATCCTCCTTTAGGGAGCTCAACAAAGGTTCTGTCTGGAAGATCCTTTTGAATATTCATTTCAACACAAACTCTTGCATACCCAAGATGAGAACGGGAGGCCGTTTTCGAATCCATCTGAAGAGGGATACCAATTGTGCTTGAAACATAACTGAGACCATCTTTGGTAAGTAAATCAAGTGGGACATTTAGTAGTTTTAACCACATTGGGACCCAATCACAATTAATGTTAATCAGTTGAAGGCCCATTTCCCAACGTCTAAGGAGAAGTGGATGGTGGTGGACATGCCATAGCTCTTGCATCACCCGATCACAGGAAACTTGTGATTCAAATCGAAACACATAAAGCCCAAAGTCATTGGATTGAATGTCAACATGACCAAATTGTTTAATTACTATTGTTGTTTAACTGTTTTACTTGTTGCATTGCACGCCCCGGGAGACTTTATCCCTCACTGGGCAACAGTGGTTGCTCATACCTCGATATATGTTTCAGGATATGCTGAGGGTGATCCCCAGTTATTTGAGGTGATAGTAGAAGAGGAGGAAGTTCAGACTGATCCTTTACCTTAGTTGCTGTGCCTGATAGCTTGAGGTGGTTTTTGTTCTTGCTGTTATGTGGAGGACTCATTTGTTTATCTTATGTTCTATTTTGTAGCCTAAGGGCTATGTATATGCTTGTTGTACAAAGTTGAAGGATAGTTGGTTGTGGTGTAGATTTGGAAGCCTATGTCTTGTAATAACTTATGTTTCTGCTTAATTACCTTGCATGCTTGGAAGTGAATGTTCTAACTCTAGCCACTAGCATGCTTGTATGTTTTGGGACTATTGTATACTTCAAGGCTCAGATGGCCTTGAACCTTTGTTGTTTAGTTATGAAAAGCTTGTCTTATCTTGTTGCGGCTTTATTTGAGTGTTCACAAGTTTTCAGAATGTCCACGGTACAGGGGAGACTCTGTCCGTGTGTTAGGTCCGGACTTAACCTTTAGCTTGGGGTTGGGTCGGGGCGTTACAGAAGACGCCACAAACGAGGATGGAAAACCCGTTTGATAAGTCAAAGGTTGAATGCCACAAGAATTACCTTGAAAAGTTCGAGAGTTTTTTGAAGAACTCAAAGGAGAATAATCTCACACATTTTATGAATCAAAATTGTATTTTTTTTATTATCACAAAAACAGCCTTATATAGGCAAAGAAAAAATAAGTTTCCTACTTGGAATAAGACTCCTAAACCCTAGCCCAAGTAGGAAAAACATGAATAGTAACTAGGTCAAAGAAGTAGACTTGGAACCCAAGAAAGACTCCTATTAACTATTTACGTGAACAGTAACGTGAATAGTAACTAAAAAGGAAGCAAACTTGCAGCCCAAGAAAGACTCCTTTCTAGTGTGAACACCTAACTTGCAGCCCAAGAAAGACTTCTCCCTAGTGTGAACACCTGATAAACTAGAATTCAAATTAAACTAAAACTAAAACTAAGATAGAATTACAAAGAAATCAAATCTTGACCAAATCTTCAAATCTTCTTGAAACTTCTTGAAGAATCTTGAAGTTCTTGAATCTTGAAAATATAATCTTGACTTGAATCTTTGCTGGAAAATTTGCCCAAATAAATGGTTCATTGAACTTGGACGCTTAAGGCTAGTTCTCATCATTCCCTCCCTCTTGAGAAGGATTTGTCCTCAAATCCTCTAGGTTCAAAGGCCAGCCTAGGTGGTAGACCATGTGGTATGTCCTCGGGAAACACTTCCTCAAAATCCTGCAAGACAGAAACAACAACACTAGGCAATGCAGAGTCAAGTTGGTTAGTGTTTAAAAGAGCTCCTAACCTCACTTGCTTTTGCATAAAAATTTCTTTGATTTCCCTCTATTTTTACCTCCTTGGTCGCATTCTTTTCTCTTTTTACTACCTATCCCGATTCGGCCTTACTCTTTTTTTCACTCTCATTCTTTTGCTCTCTCTGATTCTTTTGATCCCTCAAATTCTTTTTTTTACTCAAGTTCTTTTGATCACTCAATTTTTGTAACCTCACTTGATCCTCATAAACTTGTTTTGGTGTCATCGGAACTAAAGTGATTGTCCGCTGTTTGAACATGAATGAGTACTTGTTGGTGAAGCCATCATGCTGCACACATCAATCAAATTGCCATGGTCTTCCTAATAGAAGATGTCCAACATACATAGGTACCACATCGCACAATACTTCATCCTCATATTTTCCAATGCTAAACGACACCACAACTTGTTTTGTAACCCTTACCTCACCACAATCATTCAACCATTGCTGCTTGTATGGACTACATACCTTATCTTTCACGTGGCAGCGAGTATGAAAGATATTATCACGTTGTACCTCTTCCTCCTCTTTACCTTGCAAGCTCAAGGCTCATCGTGCCACTAGTTCAAGCATCTCCCCATGATCTGCCCAAATTTATCTTCTCCCTCTGTGATGTCCTCTAGTATGGGCATGTCGTCTTCGGACTCAATCTCAGCACTCTCCAAGACTACTGATGCTTGCTTGTTTGGGCATTGGCTTGCTATGTGTTCCTATCCCTGACATTTAAAACATCTAATCTCACTAGATCGAGTTGTAGTAGAAGCAAATTTACCTTGAGAGGTCGTGGCATTGGTGGATTATTTGGACTCGGGCTTGACCTTATATATTTGTTCAACCCTCTCATGTATTTGTTCAAATTCAACTCTCATTATTCGTCTCATCTCCAACATCAATGCTTGCAGCCGTAAATTTGGAACAACTGGTCGTTGACCTTTTACGTTTATGGCTTCCTCTCCATTATGAGCCATAATTGAAATCACACTCTCTTACGTGTTTCACTCAAGTTAATTTGGCTTTTACCCTCTTTAATATTCTCACACACTCTTGCCTTTTTCCACTTGTATTCTTCTTTAAGTTCTTTTGAAACTAATCAAACAATATCAAGAAGGATCCAAGCAGCTAGTCAAGACTAGAAACAAACCAATCAAATCAATTCTTTTCTGTCACGGATTCTGATTTTCTTCTTTTTTTCTTTTTTTTTTTTTTTGACAAACAAAGGTTCTGGAAAACAAGGACTCTAATACGTGGGAGACATGATTAGAACAAAGAACCAAGACAAAAACAGCAAAAAGAAACCTAGAGAAATAAGGAAAGTCAATAAAAATCTATGCGAAAACACAAAAATGCCCAAAAACCCTAGTAAACAATGGAATTTGGCATTGTTCTTGTTTGTGACACCAGTTGTCATGCATTGTGTACTTTGAAGTACTTTTTCTTTCAATAAAATACCACTGAATTAACAAAAAAAAAAACAATGGAATTTGGCCTCAAGAGGGTGGTGCTCAAAGCTTTGCTATGAGTTCTGCTCAAAACGTCGTTTCCCTTCAGAAAAGTTTGGCCTTGTGGGCTAAGTCAACCAAAAAAAATTTCAGATTTCATTTTTTGTTTTTTTGTTTTTACTTCTTTTCTTGACTTTAATTTTCTTTTCTTGATTTTTCAGAAACGACACAAGTAGCAAAGTAATCAAGAAATCTGATTTAGGAGCACAAGAACACCCTAATTCACATTTCTATGTTTCGGCCAATTTGAAGCAAGACAAGAAACGGAAAACAAGACTCAAGACACGGAATTGACACAAGACAAAAACGAGGAAAGCAAGAAAAGGAATTAACAGCAAGACTCATGATGCGAACCAGCCATCCACATTCATTGCACCATTTGGATGAATTTTCCAACAAAGATTCAAGTCAAGATTCTATTTTCAAGATTCAAGAACTTCAAGATTCTTCAAGAAGTTTCAAGAAGATTTGAAGATTTGGTTAAGATTTGATTTCTTTGTAATTCTATCTTAGTTTGAGTTTTAGTTTAATTTGAATTCTAGTTTATTGCCTAGAGTCCAATATGGACAAAATTAGGTGTTCAAACTAGGAAGGAGACTTTCTTGGGCTCCAAGAAAAGGAGACTTTCTTGGGATCTAAGGAAAGGAGTCTTTCTTGGGCTCCAACTCTACTTCTTTGACTTAGTTACTATTCACGTCACTATTCATGTTAGGGTTTAGGAGTTCTTTTCCAAATAGGAAACTTATTTGTTCTTTGCCTATATAAGGCTGATTGTCATGAAATTAAAGTAAGACGTTTTTTACTATTAAATTGTGAGATTATTCTCCTTGAGTTCTCCAAGAGACTCTTTCGAACTTATCAAGGGATTCCTTGTGGTGTTCACCCTCGACTTATCAAGCGGATTTCAATCCCCGTTTGTGGCGTCTTCACCATACCAAGGTTCTGCTTTGCTAAGTAACAGGTCGCGGTTTCCATCATTCTCAATTATACCAAGGTTCTTGCTTTGCTAAGCAACGGGTCGCGGTTTCCATCAATCTTGAAAAGATCTTGGGTTTGTTTTACCACTCTTGGTATTGGGTCTCGGCACATGTTGACCAGGTTCGTATCAACTCAATCAACAACGAATTGACCAAGAAAACAAGAAAGATTTAAGACCTAAACCTAAACACACATAATTAACCAAAAAAACAAGAAAAGGATAGACAAACCTGATAAACCTAAACTCTGATTACCAACTGATACGAACCACGCCAACATGTGACGCGACCCAACACCAAATATGATAAACGACCCCAAGACCTTTCAGGAATGGATGAAACCGCGACCCTATGCTTAGCAAAGCTAGAACCTTGGTATAGTTGAAGACGCCACAAACGAGGATGGGAAACCCATTTGATAAGTCAAAGGTTGAATGCCACAAGAATTACCTTGATAAGTTTGAGAGTTTTTTGAAGAACTCAAAGGAGAATAATCTCACAAATTTTATGAATCAAAATTGTCTTTTTTTATTATCACAAAAACAGCCTTATATAGGCAAAGAACAAATAAGTTTCCTACTTGGAATAGGACTCCTAAACCCTAGCCCAAGTAGGAAAAACGTGAATAGTAACTAGGTCAAAGAAGTAGACTTGGAAGCCCAAGAAAGACTCCTATTAACTATTCACGTGAATAGTAACGTGAATAGTAACTAAAAAGGAAGCAAACTTGCAACCCAAGAAAGACTCCTTTCTAGTGTGAACACCTAACTTGCAGCCCAAGAAAGACTTCTCCCTAGTGTGAACACCTGATAAACTAGAATTCAAATTAAACTAAAACTAAAACTAAGATAGAATTACAAAGAAATCAAATCTTGACCAAATCTTTAAATCTTCTTGAAACTTCTTGAAGAATCTTGAAGTTCTTGAATCTTGAAAATAGAATCTTGACTTGAATCTTTGCTGGAAAATTCACCCAAATAACTGGTTCATTGAACTTGGACGCTTAAGGCTGGTTCTCATCATATTGTTGATATATATAGCAAGTGTTGATGAACAATGGATATAATAGAAAGTTAGCATGTTGATCTTTAGTAACAAAACTTGTAAAATTTTTGTTGATAGCCTATGTAGTTTCGGCTATACCTAGGTATCGATGCACAACTTTTCCGATCTTGAATCCAACTTATGATTATGTTTAGACCTTTCAAATGGTATCAGAGCCATGTTTTTATATCCATTGATTATCAAATGTTGGTCATGTGTTTTTGAACCCTATGGCTGAAAATTTGCTAGTAGTTTTGCAAGTTTTTTATGTTAAAACCTTAGCTTACACACATTCATGTTCAAATCTAGTTTAGATCTTTGATTGATAATGTAGATCTTGAATATATATACATGTATGTATTTGTCTTAGCTTGAACTTGCATGCTACACCTATTTGTAGAGATGGCCGAAAATCACATCTATCTTTGGATGATTTGTCTTCTTATTTAAAGTGCTAACTTGTGAAGATAAATGGAGATTTGGTCTTTGCATGTTGACTCTAGACTTGAAATAAGTAGACTATCTTAATATGTTCCAAAAGGGTACTTGTTTAAAAGGGTCCTTTTTGTAGATTCATAAAGTCAAAGTTTAGAAAAGTCAAGTCTTGCCTTTATATGGTGTTGGCCAAAAATACTCTTTGTTGAAGGAGATTTATTTTGCTTTTGTTGAATATGACAAGATGATAGTAGTTGCCTTGAAGTCCTCAAAAGAATATTTCTATTATGTGCATGTGTTAGAATGAAGGTTTAAAATATAGTTTTAAGCTTATTTTAAGTGTTCATACATATGAATTTGGTTGAGGACTACTTGATGATTAAAAGTGTTTAATAGTCAAGAATGCAACTCATCTATGTGTCTTGAATATTACAAAATGTTTTTCACATAGTTGGCCTATATGTTTTTTAATCTTGAAATTAGAAATTATCTAATAAGTAGTATTGAAATGTTTCTAAATTTGAGAAAATTGAAAGTTGATCATTTAATGATATAATACTTTCAAATGACTATTGGGCTATATTTAATGTATGTGGGCCTTTAAAGACATGTTGATTTGGGCTTGGGCCTTGTGTACATCTACTTGTGCTCGATTTTAAACTATTGGCCACTTAGTGTGAATGGGCCATGGACTTGTGTTCTTCTTTAAAGTTTTGGACTTAGATGTGAATATAATTAATTATAAGGAGTTATGAATTCATGGGCCATTATGACTTGCATCTATAAAAGTATTTTTATAATTATGCAAAAGGGCATTGAAACTTGAATGCTAGAAATTAATATGTTGGTTATTATATTATGATATGAATAATCATGCATATTTATTATTTTGAGAATAGTGAATTTGATCATGGACTTGGGCTTTAGGGTCAGAAGTTATTGGGTTGTAATATGAGACATAAGTCTCAATTTATTTCTTGTCATTTGAGAGAATTATGTCGTGAGGACTTTTATGTAATTCTCCAAGAGAAAGCTTGATTAAGGCCCAATGAACTTTTCCAAGGAGTTGGAGGCCCAATGAAGATTTCAAAGTGTTGAAGATCTTTTAAATAGAATAGTTTTATTTCTTTAAACCCAAAAGTCAACCCATGATCCACCATTCATATATCTTTGCATTCATACTATTTAAATTGCTATAATTATGATTACTAGCTTAAACGTATGTTGAATGCTTGTTGATTTGATGAGATTATATTAACTCCCTACGTGCAAACAAATATTAGATTTTCAATCAGTAAAAGGGATTTTATCGTAGTCCTCCGCCATCCTAGGATATTTAATAAGACCTAAATGAATGCAATCCTTCTTACCCAAAGGTAGAGGACTTGTTTCAAAGTAAGTTTATTAAAATCGCTAGAATGAAACATAGAGATGTGGTTATCTTCCAAAATCTAACGACCAAGATAGCCACAAAGGTTTGAGGTTATTGATTCAATTTGTCAGAAAACTAAGTGATGGCGGGTCCAATCTAACTAGATCACTTAATCAACATAGCCACAAAGGTTTGAGACCAAAGTGATTTAAGGACTAAAGCAGACCATACTCTATTTATAGAAATAGACAACAAAGAGTTGTTGACCTTTGGTATTCATATTTCAACATAGCCACAAAGGTTTAAGGAATATGTCTGATCATAGGAACTTGGTCATCCCACTTAGAGTCTTCTCATAGATTCTTGTGTTCTCACTAAGGGAGTATGAGATTTAAAACAAATAGTGGGAGTAGCTATTATATTTTTGCAATATTATAGCTTTACATATATTCTTGTTAGCCTACAATCTTACTTTCTGTTATATTTACTTTTTCTGCAGTTTTGTGGCTTCATTCATAAATCCTATTTTATCCATCCTTGACATGATTATTTAGTTGTACCACACTTCGAAAAGTGGTACAAAAGTTTAAGGGTAGTCCTCCAATTTGAGAGAATTGAGTATATTTTGGATATCCTGACATTTGCTGCTGTTGATGAGACTACATCTGAGACCTACAAGGTCACTTACTATAAATGGGTCCAGGATGACAAGAGTGCTAGGGGTTACATTCTTTCATCAATGAGAGATGATTTGCGTCGATTCTATGAGGGGCTATCTCATTCTGCAGATATCATTCGTTGTTTGGGGGAATCCTTTGGCTAGGGCAGTCAGTCTATGATATTCCAGTTGACCCGTGAGCTTTTTAGTATGAGACTTGAAGAAGGGGGTAATGTAAGCTAGCACTGCCTCAGAATGATTTACTTGGTAACTCAATTGGAGGCATTTGGTTTCGTTATGGATCCTCGACTTTAGGTAGACTTGATCTTGCAGTCTCTTCCATCATCCTACTCTCCCTTGATCATGGACTTTCACGTACATAGAATTGAGGTCATACTGAATGAGTTGCTAAATATTCTGACTAGCTGGCAGAACCTTGGTTTGGGTGCAGCACCTAATCCCCATGTTGAGTCCTCTCCTTCTGTGGCTGAGCCCAACCAAAATAGAAACAGAAGGAGGATGAGAAGGCATAGGAGGAGTCGGGCTGTAGCATTCTTACCAGGAGATCTCTCATTAGGAGGGGATTGAGTAGTAGACCCCGTGTATGCATGATTTGGTTGTTTTGGATCGGCTTGGTATAAGATCCCAATTTTGAAAAATGTTTATAAATGTTTGGATTAGTTTGATTATTTCTTTAAATAGTAGTGACTATTTTCAATCATTTTTAAAGGATATTTTAGAAATGATCCTTTGTAAGAAATGATTGGCATATTTTATATCTTTCATTAAAGGTAATGAAATGGTCGGAATGCGTATCGGAAGAAAGAATGTCTTCAAACTCAAACATTTATATTTCATTGCTTTACATTTATAGAAATGGCTAAATACCAAATCATACATATATTGTCTTGAACTTTGAAATGGTCAAGGGTTAAAGACTAGAACTCTTGTATTTATCTATCCAAATGAGTTTGATAGATTAATTATTCTTTTTGACAAAAGAGTTTGTTCAAAATAAATAATTGAATGAAATGGAGCTTATTGAAAGGTGTTAGCCAACATAAGATATCATGTCTAAACATAATCATAAGTTGGATTCAAGATCAGAAAAGTTGTGCATGGATACCTAGGTATAGCCAAAACTACATAGGCTATCAACAAAAATTTTACAAGTTTTGTTACTAAAGATCAACATGCTAACTTTCTATTATATCCATTGTTCATCAACACTTGCTATATATATCAACAATACATATAGAAAAAGGGAGGTTCATAGATATACCTCACTAGTAGATCACTTTGGAGATGATGAGGTTGGATGACAAGCTTTTGAATCCTTCTAACTTGAAGGCCCTAAGTTAGTCCACCAAGCATCCAAAGCTCAACCACCACTAGAAGATTTGGTGTGCTAGTATATCTTCTAGCTTTTGAAACTATGTATGTATGTTACCAAGCAAAACAAAACTTCTCTCTTGTAATTCTAGCTATGGCCGAAACTAGCAAGGAGAAAAATAAAGTTGTTTTGCACTTGGTTGGTAAGTGTGTCGTGTGAATGAGAGGCCTTGTATGTAAGAGAAAAATGCTATCAGCTTTATTACAATAATCTATCATAATAGGTGACCAATCATATTATCACCTTTTAATCAAAAGCCATGCAAGCCTTTTGATCCTAATGATTAGCATTAGATGGCAAGATGACAATTTTCTCTCTCCTCTCTCCCTTGGCTGAAATTGCAAGTGGATGGTGAGAGAATGCTTGTCATATTTTATTAAATATATATTATATACTCATATAAACATAAATATAATATTACTTTAATAGGTGGCCAATCAAAATTGCTTCCTTCTAAAGCAAAAGCCATGCAAATCCTAGGATTGTAATCATTACAATCCAAACGTAACTTTATTCTCTCTCTTGACACTTGTCAAAAAGGCTTTATCAACAAAAGCAATGGTCAAGATTCTTTTGTCTTTATTCAAAAATGAATCCTATCCATTAATTTCAAATTCAAATGACATGGACAATCTTAGTCATCAATCTCTACATGCAAATACCACATGTAATTATCTAGTCATTAATTTGCAATTCACCTTTTGCCAACTAAGACAATGATGTGGCATTTCACAAATTATATCATCATTATACATATACATATATAAACATATATATATATATATATATATATATAAACATATTTATTCTAATATGTTTATATATTGAAACAATTTTCCCATTCTAATCTCTATTAGAATAAATATATTGAAAATTTTTTTCAATAATTGCAATTTGGCCCCCAAAGTTTTGGTAATTACAATTTGATCCCAAACATTCTAAAATTATACTTTTGGCCAAAATACCAACATTGATGACTCAAAACACCTTAAAGCCACCAACCACATAATACGAGCTTCCGGTGAACTTATTCATGATACTTATTAGTGTGTGACCTTCTAGATTCATAATCGCGTACCGATGAGGAATCAATAAACCTCTTTTATCTATTTCGAAAATGTCTCCGTTACCGAAATACCCTCATGCTCATAAGTGACGCACTAGCTGATGAGGACATCAAGGCTGCTAGGAATGTTCCTGATTCAATGCAAGTGCCAGTTGGTCCAGTGACAAGAGCTTGCGCTAAAAGGTTCAAGGAAGAGCTGAATAATTTGGTTGAGAAAGTTCTACAACAAGAGGAAAGCGTGTTGGCTAGTAGAGATGAAGAAAGGCTGGTGTTACTCCTCCAAGTAGATCCACAAGAAAGCCAACTAGGCGTCCACATTCATTGAACCATTTGGGCGAATTTTCTAGCAAAGATTCAAGTCAAGATTCAATTTTCAAGATTCAAGAACTTCAAGATTCTTCAAGAAGTTTCAAGAAGATTTGAAGATTTAGTCAAGATTTGATTTCTTTGTAATTCTATCCTAGTTTTAGTTTAATTCCCTATGGACGAATTTAGTTGTTCACACTAGGAAAAAGACTTTCTTGGGCTGCAAGATTAGGTGTTCACACTAGAAAGGAACTTTTCTTAGGCTACAAGTTTGCTTCCTTTTTAGTTACTATTCATATTACTATTCACGTGAATAGTTAATAGGAGTCTTTTCTTGGTCTCCAAGTTTGTTTCCTTTGACCAAGTTACTATTCACGTTTTTCTATTTCAACTAGGGTTTAGGAGTCTTTTCTAACTCTTTGCTGCAATCGGAGCAACTCGTGGTTGCACCCTTTCCGGCCTCTGTTCTACCCTATCCAACCTCTCATGAATCTGCTCCAATTCAGCCCTCGTCATTCGTCTCATCTCTCCCATCAATGCCTGCATCTGTAAGTTCTGTCCAACAGGTTGTTGAACACCTTCATTAATGTTGTCTGCTTGATTTTGAGACATGATTAAATTTCACTCCCTCACGTGTTTCACTCAACTCAATTTGGCTTTTACCCTCTAATATTCTCACACACTCTGCCTTTTTCCTCTCGTATTCTCCTTCAAGTCCCTAGAACTTACCAAGAATACCAAGCAGCGTAATAATCTATTTCGGAATCTGACTTTTTTTTTTTCAGACCTCTAAGACTTTGGAAACAAGGTTAGAGAAAAAAAATTGACCAAAACTCGAAGAAGGAAACCTAGAAAAATAAGAAAAGTTGAGAAAACCCTATTGGAAAACACAAAAACACCTAAAACTCATAGACAACAACAGAATTAGGCCCTAAGAGGATGGTGCCCACAGCATAGTAGTGGGTTATGCTTAGATCGTCGTTTCCCTTTAGAAAAGTTTGGCCTCGCAAGCTAATTCTCCAAAAAAAAATTTTACAGTTCACTATTTTTGCTCTTTTTTTCTGATCTTTTCTTGACTTTTCTTTTCTTTTCTTGATGTTCTTTTCTTGATTTTCATAAATGAAAACAATGACTAAGTAACCAAGATTTCAGATTTGAGCACACAACCAATTAGGGTTTTGTCCTAATTGAAAATCTTAACTCTACCCACGGATTTGATGAGAAAAACAAGAAAATACTTGAAAGCAAGACAAGGATTTCAACAAGAAAACAGACTTGAAACACAAGATAAGAAACAAAATTGAAGCAAGAACGGAATTGAAACACAACTTAAAACGAATTGGCAGCAAGACACAATCAAGAACAAAGAAAGGAATTTAAACCTAGACCTAGACTCACGGAATTAACTAAGAAAACAAGAAAAGGATAGGCAAACCTGATAAACCTAAGCTCTGATTACCAACTGATACGAACCACACCAACATGTGACGCGACCCAACACCAAATATGGCAAACAACCCAAGACCCTTAAGGAATGGATGGAACCGCGACCCTATGCTTAGCAAAGCTAGAACCTTGGTATAGTTGAGGACGCCACAAACGAGGATGGAAGTCTCGTTTGATAAGTCAAGGTGAACGCCAAAAGAATAATCTTGATAATTTCGAAAAGTTCTTGAGAACTTAAGGAGAATAATCTCACAAATTTAATATCAAAATTGTCTAACTCTTATTTCTTGCAAATCAGCCTTATATAGGCAAAGAACAAATAAAGCCTATATAAGGCTGATTTTTGTGATAAAAAAGGGAGACTTTTTGACTATTAAATTGTGAGATTATTCTCCTTGAGTTCTCCAAGAGACTCTTTCGAACTTATCAAGGGATTCCTTGTGGCGTTCAACCTTGACTTATCAAGCGGATTTCCATCCCCATTTGTGGCGTCTTCACCATACCAAGGTTCTTGCTTTGCTAAGCAACGGGTCACGGTTTCCATCATATTCACTATACCAAGGTTCTTGTCTTGCTAGGCAAAGGGTCGCGGTTTCTATCCAATCCTGAAAGATCTTGGGTTTGTTTTACCAATCTTGGTGTTGGGTCGTGTCGTATGTTGACCAGGTTCATATCAATTGGTAATCAGAGCTTAGGTTTATCAGGTTTGCCTATCATTTTCTTGTTTTTCTTGGTTAATTCCTTGAGTCTAGGTCTAGGTTTTAATTCCTTTCTTCGTTCTTGATTGTGTCTTGCTTCCAATTCATTTTCTTGGTTGTGTCTTGATTCCATTCTTGTTCTTTTAATATCGTATCTTGAGTCTTGTTCTCCGTTTCTTGAGTTTTGTCTTCAATTTTGTTTGCTTGCTTTCAATTTCGTTTCTTGTTAAGCTTTCAATTGGCCAAACCCTAGAATCTTGAATTAGGGTTTCTTGTGTTTCTAAATTCGAAGTCTTGGTTACTTGCTCATTGTCTTTGTTTCTGAAAATCAAGAAAAGAACATCAAGAAAGAAAAGAAACTTCAAGAAAAGAAAAAAAAAATTTTAGAGCTGAAAAAAAAAAAGGCAAAATAGTGAACAGTAAAAAAACTTGTTTTTGTTGAATTAGCCTTCGTGGCCAAGCTTTTCTGAAGGGAAACGACGTTCTGAGCATAACCCACAGCAAAGCTGTGGGTACCACCCTCTTATGGCCAAGAAGATTTGAAGATTTAGTCAAGATTTGATTTCTTTGTAATTCTATCTTAGTTTTGGTTTTAGTATTAATTTGAATTCTAGTTTATTAGGTGTTCACACTAGGAAAAAGACTTTCTTGGGCTGCAAGATTAGGTGTTCACACTAGAAAGGAGTTTTTCTTGGGCTGCAAGTTTGCTTCCTTTTTAGTTACTATTCACATTACTATTCACGTGAATAGTTAATAGGAGTCTTTTCTTGGTCTCCAAGTTTGTTTCCTTTGACCTATTTACTAGTCACGTTTTTCTATTTCAGCTAAAGTTTAGGAGTCTTTTCTAATTAGGAAACTTATTTGTTCTTTGCTTATATAAGGCTGATTTGCATGAAATAATAGTTAGACAACTTTGATATTAAATTTGTGAGATTATTCTCCTTAAGTTCTCAAGAACTTTTCTGAACTTATCAAGATTATTCTTGTGGTGTTCAACTCAGACTTATCAAACGAGATCTCCATCCTCGTTTGTGGCGTCCTTACCTATACCAAGGTCCTAGCTTTGCTAAGCATAGGGTCGCGGTTCCATCCATTCCTGAAAGGTCTTGGGGTCATTTGCCATATTTGGTGTTGGGTCGTGTCACATGTTGGCGTGGTTCGTATCAGTTGGTATCAGAGCTTAGGTATATCAGGTTTGCCTATCCTTTTTCTTGTTTTCTTGGTCAATTCGTGTATCTAGGTTTAGGTCTTTAAATTCCTTTCTTCGTTCTTGATTGAGTCTTGTTTCAATTCCTTTTCTTGATTCCTCATTCTTGCTAGTTTTTTAATTCCGTGTCTTTCAAATTCGTTTTTTGTTTTCAATTGGCCAAACTCTAGAATCTTGAATTAGGGTTTCTTGTGCTTCTAAACTTGAGTTCTTGTTATTTCTCATTGGTTTCGTTTCTGAAAAATCAAGAAAAGAAAAGAAGAAAGAGTCTGTGTTGAAATGAATATTCAAAAGGATCTTCAAGACAGAACCTTTGTTGAGCTCCCTAAAGGAGGATTGGCAGAAATTGAGATTGAATATGATTGGACTCCACTCAAGTGTTCTCATTGCAACATTGTTGGACATTACACATCCTCATGTCCTAATTCTATTGAGGAGAAAGTTAATGATAATGTCACTAGTTCAAATTTGGGTTGGACTGATGCTGGTAAGAAATCGAGAAGGAGACGTGGTGCTTCCCGCAAAGAGAATAAGGGTAACGCGAACAGATTTAATGCTCTCAATGCTATTGATGAAGATAATGATGAACCTTCTCTTGATCGATCTCAGAGAAACAATTCTAAATTTGAGAATCTCGACAATCATCAAGGTACAGGAGTTTACCATGGACAACCGAAGTCCCAAAAGAAACAGGTCACTTATTCAGCCAAGCCTACAAATGGGACTAATGTTAGTATCCCTAAGCTTCAAAATTCTGGTAACCAAGCTCAGAAAATGTCGGTCACTCCGTTCCCATCACAAGGTTCTAAAGATAAAAATTTTACAACTACTGCAGGCAAAGTCATTTCAAAATTCAGTTCTTCTGGCAAGGAAAATTCCGTTGCCTCAACTTCAAGAGTTAAAACCTCTTTCGACTACACTCAGGCAGTCCAAGGCATCTTCAATGGAAGACCACCTGATCGAAAAACTCAATGATGATGTTGTTGTTGTTGTTTCATTTTGTCCGTTTTCAAGTTTTTTTGCTTACGGTGTCTGCGACCGATTTGATTTTCATTTGTTTCTTCATTGTTCTTGTTTATGACACCAGTTGTCATGCAATTTGTACTTTGATGTACTTTTTCATTTTCTATCAATAAAATCCCACTGAATTAACCCAAAAAAAAAAAACAGTCAAGAAAAGACAGAAAAACAGAAAAAAAAAAAAAAAAACAGAGGCAGAAATTATTTTTGGTTGAATTAGCCCTCTAGACCAAACGTTTCCAAAGGAAAACGGCGTTCTGAGCAGAGCCCATAGCCAAGCTATGGGCACCATCCTCTTGAGGCCAAATTCCATCATCTACTAGTTGCTTCTATAGGTTTGTTAATTATTGTGTAGTAATGTTGTAATGCCAAATTTTCAATTTGAATGCCATAGCAAAAGGTCAAAAAATTCAGCCTAGGTGCATTGCCAAAATTAGGCTTGTTGGGCTTATTTTGGGTGGCTTTTGGTTGGTTTCCGAGGGAGTTAATGTAGTTGCTTGTGTGGTTGAGTGGTAGGAAAAGATTTGGGGGTTGTTTGATTTGTAGATTGTAAGTTATGAATTTTAAAAGTTTTGTAGTCTTTCTTTAAAATGCTTAAATGTTGCCTTTAGTTGTTTGGTAGTGTTTGAGTAGTTGTTTCATGGATTGTTGTTGAGTAGGTTCGGGTTTGAATGCATGTTGAGCTGTGTGTTAAGTTGGGTGGCCTACTTTGTCATCTAATTTGGTTGTCTTAATTGTTTAATTAATGTTGTGTTGATTGATGATTATTTTGTACTGGAAGATATCCTACTTTGTTGTCTTCTCATAAAATGAAATGTTTATTATTATTGTTGTGAGTCATGATAGTGTGTGCCACCTCTCGGACAGTATCGGGCTGTCAAGTTGATAACGGCATGACTATCATTTGCTATCCCCTATCTCGCATGGGCGGAGATGCCATGAAATGTGGGTCTAGAATGGGGTACTTCCAAAATGTATCAATGGGCGTAAAGGGTTGATTGAGATCGTGATGGCATATGGAACTACATCAACTAGTGTATCCTTTCTCAATTGAATAGTTATTTGTGTTGCTTCAATTGAATTAATGATTGTTGAACAAATTTATTGATTGTTACTGTACCTAGGATGATTTCCCAAGTGGTAAAGAGAAAATGTTTCCAAAACATCTTTCGAACCCTCGCTGAGCTTTGTATTGTATAAGCTCACCCTCTTTGCTGACTTTCATGTGTTACCGAGCCGGAGTTAGGGTACGTGCCTCAGGAGATTGAGTACGAGCATTATGTGGACGAATCAAATGTGCAAGAGACTGGTCCTTGATGGTTTGCTAGAATGCTTCTATGTTGTTCTGTAATATGAAATATGTTGTAATGTTTAAAGTTTTAAAGGTTGTATTGTGTAAGATGTTTTAAAGATAGTGAAAAGTATAATACTAGTGCACTTGGTTACTTGCTCATTGTCTTTGTTTCTGAAAATCAAGAAAAGAACATCAAGAAAGAAAAGAAACTTCAAGAAAAGAAAAAAAAATAAAAAATTCGGAGCTGAAAAAAAAAAAAAAGGCAAAATAGTGAACACTAAAAAAACTTGTTTTTGTTGAATTAGCCTTCGTGGCCAAGCTTTTCTGAAGGGAAACGACGTTCTGAGCATAACCCACAGCAAAGCTGTGGGCACCACCCTCTTAGGGCCAAATTCTAACGTTTTCTATGAGTTTTGGGCATTTTTGTGTTTTAGAATAGGGTTTTTGCAACTTTCCTTATTTTTCTAGGTTTCCTTCTTCGAGTTTTATTCAAGTTTCTTTCTCTAACCTTGTTTCCAGAGTCTTAGAGGTCTAAAAAAAAAATCATCAAATTTCGAAAAAAAAAAGTAATACGCTGCTTTAGTGCCTATCTTGGTACTCTTGATTAGTTCTAGGGAACTTGAAGGAGAATACGAGTGGTAAAAGGCAGTGTGTGTGAGATTATTAGAGGGTAAAAGCCAAGTGAGTTAAGTGAAACACGTGAGGGAGTGAAATTCAATCATGGCTCATAATCAAGAGGATGACATCAATGTAGAAGGTCAACAACCCGTAGTCCCTAATTTGCAGATGCAAGCATTGATGGGGGAGACGAAGGCAGCCACAAGTTGCTCAAAACGCACCAAGGAGAAACATGGTGCCAAGAAGGGAAGTTGAAGATGTTGATGAGGAGCTTGATAGGATGTCTATGGGCAGCGATGAAAGACATGGTCGAGTTAGAGAAGTTAGGGATTGTGTTGATAACAATTTGGGAAGCATCAAGATGAAGATTCCTTCTTTTTGAAGAAGGAGTGATCCGGAAGCCTATCTTGAGTGGGAAAAAAAGATGGAGTTGGTTTTCGATTGCCACAACTATTCCGATTTGAAAAAGGTAAAACTTGCTGCAATTGAATTTACTGATTATGCTATTGTTTGGTGGGATCAATTGTACGTTAATAGGAGGCGGAATGGAGATCGTCCTATTGCAACTTGGGATGAGATGAAGAGAGTGATGAGGCGGCGGTTTGTCCCAAGTCATTATTATCGAGATTTATACCTCAAGCTGCAAAGTCTTCATCAAGGTAATAAAAGCGTGGAAGAATATTACAAAGAGATGGAGATGGCTATGATAAGAGCCAATGTAGAGGAAGATCGGGAGGCAACAATGGCTAGATTTTTGAATGGGTTGAATTGTGAGATTGCTAACACGATTGAG
The DNA here is from genome assembly GCA_037974665.1 of Ehretia macrophylla. Classification (NCBI taxonomy): domain Eukaryota; kingdom Viridiplantae; phylum Streptophyta; class Magnoliopsida; order Boraginales; family Ehretiaceae; genus Ehretia; species Ehretia macrophylla. The sequence goes on from CM075766.1 coordinate 4,559,741, forward strand.
TTGTATCATTATGTTGAATTAGAAGATCTGGTACATATGGCAATTAAAGTGGAGAAACAACTAAAGAAGGGTGGTACACAACCAAGACCAGTCTCACCTTGGAGGACGACCAACCCAAAGGAAGAAGAAAATTTGTCCACTTCCAAGGCCATGCCCGAGCCAAAACCATCCACTAATACCACGACCTCCCAAGGTAAATCGGCTTCTACAACTCGATCTCGTGATATTAGATGTTTTACATGTCAGGGATGGGGACATATAGCAAGCCAATGTCCAAACAAGCGAACAATGGTAATCTTGGATGATGGAGAGATTGAATCCGAGGATGAATCACATCCTGATGACATGCCCATAATAGAGAACACCGCAGTGGGAGAAGAGGAGTTTGGGGCGGATCATGGACAGATGCTTGGACTAGTGGCACAACGAGCCTTGAGCTTGCAAGCTAAAGAAGAGGAAGAAGTAGTGCAACATGAGAACATCTTTCTTACTCGCTGCCACGTGGAAGATAAGGTATGTAGTGTTATTATTGATGGTGGTAGTTGTACTAATGTTGCTAGTGCTTCTATGGTTGAAAAGCTAGGGCTCAACACAGTTAAGCACCCACGTCCATACAAACTGCAGTGGCTGAATAATTGTGGTGAAGTAGGGGTTACAAAACAGGTTGTGGTACCGTTTCGCATTGGGAAATATAAGGATGAAGTGTTGTGTGATGTGGTACCTATGCATGCTGGACATCTTCTCTTGGGAAAACCATGGCAATTTGATCGACGTGTGCAGCATGATGGCTTCACCAATAAGTGCACATTCATGTTCAATCAGCGGACAATCACTCTAGTTTCCATGACACCAAAAAAAGTTTATGAGAGTGAACAAAAGAATTTGAGAGAACAAAAGAATTTGAGTGAGCAAAAGATTGAGAGTGAAAAGAAAAAGAGCAAGGTCAAATCAGGAAAGGTAGAGAGGAAAGACAAGAATTCAACCAATGAGGTAAAAACAGAGGGAAAGCAAAGAAATTTTTATGCAAAAGCAAGTGAGGTTAAGAGAGCTTTGATTTCAAAAAGGCTAATGATTATACTTATGGACAAAGAGGCTCTTTTAAACACTAACCAACTTTACTCTGCATTGCATAGTGTTTCTTTCTTGTAGGATTTTGAGAAAGTGTTTCCTGCGGATGTACCACATGGTCTACCACCTAGGCTGGTCTTTGAACCTGGTGGATTTGAGGACAAATCCTTTTCAAGAGGGGGGGAATGATGCGAACCAGCCATCCACATTCATTGCACCATTTGGATGAATTTTTCAGTAAAGATTCAAGTCAAGATTCTATTTTCAAGATTCAAGAACTTCAAGATTCTTCAAGAAGTTTCAAGAAGATTTGAAGATTTAGTCAAGATTTGATTTCTTTGTAATTCTATCATAGTTTTAGTTTTCAGTTTTAGTTTAATTCCCTATGGATGAATTTAAGTGTTCACATTAGGAAAGAGACTTTCTTGGGCTGCAAGATTAGGTGTTCACACTAGAAAGGAGCTTTTCTTGGGCTGCAAGTTTGCTTCTTTTTTAGTTACTATTCACGTGAATAGTAAATAGGAGTCTTTTCTTGGTCTTCAAGTTTGTTTCCTTTGACCTAGTTACTATTCACGTTTTTCCTACTTGGGCTAGGGTTTAAGAGTCCTTTTCCAAGCAGGATACTTATTTGTTATTGCCTATATAAGGCACTTTTTGTGATAATAAAGTTAGACAATTCTGAAATTAAATTGTGAGATTATTCTCCTTGAGTTCTCCAAGAGACTCTTTCGAACTTATTAAGGGATTCCTTGTGGCGTTCAATCTTGACTTATCAAGTTGATTTCCATCCCCGTTTGTGGCGTCTCCACCATACCAAGGTTCTTGCTTTGCTAAGCAACGGGTCGCGGTTTCCATCATATTCATTATACCAAGGTTCTTGTCTTGCTAGGCAAAGGGTCGCGGTTCCATCCATTCTTGAAAGGTCTTGGGTTTGTTTTACCAATCTTGGTGTTGGGTCTGGGCACATGTTGACCAGGTTCGTATCATGGTGTTAGGTCGCGTCGCATGTTGGCGTGGTTCGTATCAGATATTAAGTTAAAAAGACGTTAAAGAGTTAACGTTGTTGATTTTGGACGTTAATTATTAAGCGGGCCAAAGTATAAATACTAAAAAGTATTGTGGCCAAAGTATAAATACTAAAAGTATTGGGGCCAAAATATAAATATTAAAAGTATTAGAGCCAAAGTATAAATACTGAAAGTTTTGGGGCCAAAGTGTAAATAGAGAGAGGTGAATTTCCAATTAATTATACGAATGAGGATTAGAATTAATTATTGGAAAGTTGTCACTAGAAAACAAAAGACAAATTGTCACTAGAAGACAAAAGACAAGTTGTCACTAGAAAACAAAAGACAAGTTGTTACTAGAAAACAAAGGACTAAAGGATAAAGAACAAGTTGGCAAAAGAAGATGTCTTGAATGTATGCACGATTGACACTTGGCAAAAGGAAGATTGAGAAGATTTATCATGCCACTTGTCACAAGCTAACACAACACAAGACATTATAAAAAGGCCAACTCCTCTCCTCTATGCATGATGGATTTTCGGCCAACACAAGCAAAAATGCAAGAAAAACTTTTCACCTTCTCCCATGGTAGTTTTGGCCATGGTAAAGAATAATAGAAGGAATTTTTCTCTTGTTTTTCTAACTATACATAAGCTTAGATCTGTCACCGAGAAGCTAACACTATACTTGGTTGGTAGTGTTTGCCATTGGATGCTCGTGTGTTTCAATCTATGACCTTTACACTTGTGAAGGAGACTTGTCCACGCTGTAGTATTTTCTTCTTGGCTTTAACATCTCCAAACAGCTATCAACATGATGTATACTATTTTATCTCTCGTTTACTTTATAGTATATTTGATATATTATGCATTACATGTTGATTACCACGGACATTACTTCGGAAATGTATGTGATTACAAATGATTATGTTGAGATTTTTAAAATGCTCAATACTTTCGCTTTAACTTTGATGTGTTATGAATCACATGTTTGCGAGCCTAGTATATTTGATATATTATGCATTACATGTTGATTACCATGGACATTACTTCGGAAATGTATGTGATTACAAATGATTATGTTGAGATTTTTAAAATGCTCAATCCTTTCACTTTAACTTTGATGTGTTATGAATCACATGTTTGCGAGCCGATCCCCCTTTCAATTTCCGCTCCTTATGATTCACACACTATTTCAACTCTTCAACATTCTCATATGCCTCAAACACACAAAACAAATTACAGCAGTATACCATTAGAATTGTTTAAGTAAACAATTGGACTTTACCCTATCTTCTCTTGCTTGTTATACTTTCCCTTGTTCTTGTAGCCTCATGTACCTCTCACAAGCTTTCTGTTTTTCTATCTCTTCTCTGCAACTAGAATAATACACAGAGGAAGGAAGACTCAGCAAGTTTAACAAAAAATTAGTAGTAAACATGGACAATGAAAACCATGTAAACCTTCTATAACCAAGATCTCAAAGGAAAAGGCCAAATGATTAGAAATTAGTCTAGAGGTTACTAATTTCTAACTCTTCCTCAAACTCCTCTTCAGACTCTTCTTCGGACCTCACATCTTCTATCATTTTAGCTAGACTACAATAGAATATAATAAAGAAAATATAACAAGCAACAAAAAGTATTACAAGGTCAATTGACCACTCTAGAACTTAACATGAGAGAAAAAAACTAGGAACTTAATGAAGCCAATAAAGAAGATTCTCTTTGTCCTTTATTTGATAGAGAAATCTTATAATAGGTTTTAAAAATCAACACTAAAGTTCAAATTCAGGCCCAAACATTCATATTTCATGTTTACACATGAGAATATTTTTTTATACAATATAATTCCTTAACTGCCATGCTTTCTTTATATTATGAAATCAAAATTTTACTTGTAGACAACTGTTTATCTTATTACTAGAATTCCACTAAGCAACCTCAAGAAAATATTAGTTACCCATAATAGAGGAATGATCTGAGTAGAAAAAAGAATTCACCACACAAGAAAATATCACAGCCTCGGCAATAGACATGCCAACTTTTTCAGTAGAAGTTGTCTCTAAAATTTTAACTCTTGGAACAACTTGGTAGTTTTATACCATTAGAACCACTAGCGGAAAGTATTTAAGTATAATCTAACTTAAATATTTTTTTTTAAAATCAAGTAACAGAAATAGAAACAAGAAATCAATTCAAAATAATCAAGTTCGCATATTCATTTCAAGCAGCCAAAATGAGACAGATGCTTAGTACTTACTGAAATTCACATTTCAAATCTTTATCATTTTGTTACGTAACTTGAATTTTTTAAGATATCCAGCAGAGGCAATCCGCGCGAGTGTCTTGTGTTTCCGAATACTGCCATTTACCAAACCCGACCAAACAAAAATTACCAAACCCTAATAAACTAATTCTAGAATATTATAACATTAAAAACCCTAAATTGAAACCCTATAATAAACCTTTAATCAAAAATAGAAAAACTATTAGCATTAAAACCCTTAGAACAAAATTGTTAGCATTAAAAACCCCGATTTTGGTCCTAAATGTTTACAAATATTAAGAACAAATAAACTTACCATATGTTATGTGATACCTTGAACTTGGCACGTATTTAATAGTATTTAATTGCATTTAATTACATGTTATCTTAAATGCTAGCTGCGAGGACCCGAACGTTCATTACATGTGCATTCATTTATTTTAATAATTATTTGAAAAATGATATGTGCATTTACATGACTTATTTAGTGTTTTAAAATTTAAAATTGCATTTAAAGTTCATTTAAATTGCATCTTGTTGACTTTTCACCTTCATTGACCAACTAGGACAAGGTGGGAATTTTTGAAATGTTTAATGAAGGGCAAACTTGGGATTAGAAGCAAAAATGCAAGGTTAAGTTAGTCAAATTTTGGGTCAACTTTGGAATTAAATCTGAACCAATTGGGTAAGATTTAGGTGACAAATTATATATGGTTGGAAAGCTCTACGAGTCTAGTTTCTAGAGCTTCAAACCGTTCGTGAATTGGAGTTTTCTAGAAGAAGTTATAGCCATTTTCATAAGGTGCCGCAGAGCTGTTTTACCTACGCGGGTTTGACCGAACCTTTGACCTTTTGACCTTCTATTTAAGTTATTTTGATCCAACCAAAGCTAAAAACGTTTTTCTCATCTTCTCGACCAGCCAAGAGCTATTTCCTCACATGAATAGTAAACCCTTTCACATTTTATCTAATATCTTAAGTTTGGAGTGGAACCAAGGCGCAATTCCAACATTTTTGAGTTCGTGGCGACTTCTAGCATCTTTCTATCATAGATTTTAGCTTTATTTTTGCAGAAAAAAGTGAGGGCATTTTCTAACCCATTTTTCAAAAGGCATTATTTATGTTAGATATTGCTAAATCTATGCTTAATACTTGTTATTTAGATGCTAGAGAACATATTTCTTGTTTTATAGCTTGTGTAGAGTCGATTTTAGTTGTAGTTGATACATTGCTAGATATGAATATAAATGTAGACAAGGTGTTTGTTTAATGTTATAAGTGAAGTATAGGGATGTGTTACATGCTAGATTAATGCCCATAGATAGCTCAAATGCAAGAAAACAACAAGAGAATTCAAGCATGCAAAATGTGAATTTCAGACAGTGCACTGGCCCTGTTTTTTGGAGGCTTTTTGACATAGTAAACGAGCTCATAAATTAAAAAAATTGTACAAAAGCTAGATTAGGCAGTTTAGAACAAATGTTGATTTCTAGAGTTAAGGCTAATTCTAACGTTTTAGGCCTCCGATTTAGCCATTTCAGAAATGTGTCCTGAAAATCGCTGCTACTGGACAGTTTGTGCAGTTTTTTTTTTTTTTTTGGTTAATTCAGTGGAATTTATTGAAGTCCAAAGGAAATGGTACAAGTACATGGATGTTGACAAACAGCGTCAAACAAGATCAAGATAGGTAAAAGAAAAGAATCAGTCCAACAAGGACTGAAAGAACAAAAGACAAGAAAACCAAAAACACAAAAGATCAAAGAAAAAAACTCCTTAATGAGCTATTCAATCAGGGGGCCTTCCATTAAAAATGCCTTGGACTGCCCTGGTTTAATCGAATGAAGTTGATGCCTTGGATGTAGAGGCATTGTTGAAAGAGTTTCCAACAACATGAACGGTAGAGATGGCTTTACCAATATTGTGTGTAGGAACCTTATCCTTAGAACCTTGAGATCGGTACGGGGTGACCGAATTATGCGAAATAGGCTGATGAACATTAACCCGATTAGGGATGTTGACCTTTCGAACATTGGTATTTTTGTGGAAAACACCAGTTCCTGCAGTTTGATTCTCAACAGTCATGGACTTATTAAATTATAACTCAGGTTGAGCATCAATTTGATCACCATGAACATCATCAATGGTAAGAGCGTTAAATCTGTTATTGCTAACCAGATTCTCATTTTGGCGTGAAGCACCGCTCCTTCTCCTATTCTTTTTCCCAGCCTCATTCCATTCTAGTTTAGGGTCAACTGGTATTTTATCATCTCTATCTTCCTGTGAATTAGGACAGTTGGAAGTGTCGTGACCTGCAACATTACAAAAAGTACATTTCGGTGGTTTCCAATCATATTCAATTAGAATCTCAGCCTCTTCACCATTAAGGAGTTCAACAAAGGTCCTATCCGGGAGATCTTTCAGAATGTTCATTTCAACACAAACTCTGGCATAGCCAAGATGTGAGCAGGAAGTAGTTTTTGAATCCATCTGAAGAGGGATGCCAATTGTGCTATAAACAAAGCTGAGCCCATCTTTGGTAAGTAAATCAAGTGGGACATTTCTTAATTTTAACTAGATTGGCACTCTTTCGCAGTTGAGCTTGATGAGTTGAAGACCAGTTTCCCAACGTCTAAGGAGAAGGGAGTGATGGTGAACATGCCAAAGCTCTTGCATCAACTACACTGGAAGAGCTACATTTATATGTAAAATCTAGAGAATTTGGAGTTCAAGAGCATAGGTAATGAATTTGATAAATTTAGGGTTCTATTAGAAGTTTTGAAAATGGGCATGTTTTCATGAAGATCTACTTGCTATGTGTTGTATTCTATATCTATCTTGTATTTTAGAGTTCATAAGTGTGTAAGAGCATTCTTTTGATAGTTTAGAAGTTTTTATGGTTATTTTCATGTTAGAGCAAGGATTAGTTGATAATGTATATATTGAAGACCAAGTGTTTGAGTTTATGCTTGAATTGTAGAAGTTTGAAAATGTTCTAGTTAAGTATTTTAAGTGTTCTACATGTATTAACTTAGTAATTCTAGCATGTTAAATGTCTAGTTAGTCTATGTGATTTAGAACCCCATGCATGCTAAGTGGAATACTCGAGAATGAATGTAAAGTTAACTTAGATGGTTAGATTGTTAATAAATGCCATACTTAAAGAGTATTTAAAGTTATATGCACGTTGTTGACCAACAATTTAAGATGTTTGCAAACCATGATATAAGGTAAAGAATATTTTCAAACATGTTAGTGAGATGATGTAAAGTAGTTAAGTTTGATGTGTTAGTTAACTACAATCAAATCTAAATTGCTCTTAATTATGAATTCTATTTGAATTGCAAGTTTATAGTACAAGAAAATATAGAATGACTTTGCTGAAATTTGTAGTTTTTGGGTGTATAGGGGCTGACCAAGTTGGGCAGTTTTATGCCATCCTTAAATTGGTCATTTTAGACTATAATATGGTTTAATAACTTGTAATTAGGTAGGGAAAAATGTTGGTAGTTGAAGAGGCTTGTTGGTTGGGCTTGGAGATATGTTTTAGTGGTTATTTTGAGTCTATTTGACTAGTTCAAGTGCACTTGTGTACTCTTATATATTGTGTGAATTGAATATGCTTTATGGTTGTTCAAATTGCTAATGTTTATATACCTATCGAATTGTGGGTTTAATCAGAGAATATTTAACGTGTTGCATAAAGTAGTGAATGTAATGCGTGCTAAATAAAGAAATGTATTTGATAGTTATGATAGTTCAATGGAATCAAATGGAAATTAATAACTTAATGGAATTATGAACTAGCTTTAGTTGAGAATGAATGTATAACTTCTTATACAGATAGTTGATTGTATTATGTAATGGAATGGAAGGAGTTGGTGCATTCAGAGAATATGGAAAAGGTTCTTACTTAACTAAATTCTTACAGGTTTGGCTTTCCAAGGTGAGAGAGTTGCATCTTATTTGCATTTCTCTATTGTATATTGAATATGTTAAATAGTTTTCATGCTATTAATGTGATTTAGCGTATTCTAACAAGATTTGTCAATTTTATAGTTAGTAGAATGAGTTTAATGGTTAATACTCGTTATTTCACTTCTATTATTGTCAACTGGTTAATGTGTGAGAACAACCTCTTTTGTTGTTCCTCAATTATGTGTTTATCGGCTTACCTTGTTATATTGCTTTTATTAATGCTTTTTGTGTCATCGAAATAATGGTTGAGCAACCTTATCGTTGGAGCGGATGCGATGGGCCTCTCTAGGCGGCAGCGGGCTTGCCAGGGTTGGTTGCTCTAGCTCCGTACCCTATTCCCTTACTCGCCTATTCCGGAGATTGCCAAGGGGTGTTGGGTCGTAGGTATTGGGTACATCCGGAGTACCCATTGGGGTAAGGGATGCCGGCATATCGAGACTGTGTTCATAGTTCGTGGATCAAGGCTCATGAATCAAAAATTTGGAGTGATAAGGGTTATCGATCGTATCCTTTTAAAGTATGGTATTCATTGTTTATTTATTGTGTTAATTGTGTTAAATTGCTGCATTGCACGAACCCCGGTATACTGTTCCCGTTCCTCCCTCCCCCACTGAGTATACATTATTTGTATACTCACTCCTCATCATGAATCTTTCAGGTTATAGTTCGTGATCACGTGATAGTTCGTGCTGGGAGAGTGGCCTTACGTGTTATGTGGCTTGAGCTGTAAAAGTTGTAAAGTTTTACTTTCATGATTTGTATATACTCAATGTAGGAAATAAATGTATTTAAGCTTAACCAGGTGATAGAGTGCTTTGATAACCTAGTTTATATAATAGCTTACTGAGGTTTGAGTTCAATGCATGTATGGAGTTGTTGTATGTTTGGACATGGTACTTGGTCCATTTATATGTTGTGTGCAGGTAAACTGTTTATCCTATAAACAGGGGAAACTCAGTTCGTTCTCCCTAAATTTTGTGATCGGGTTTGGAATTAGGTTGAGTATAGCATGGTTATTAAAGTCTCCGGTCTCGTGAGGGATCGGGGTTGTTACATGTTAGCTGAGGTTTTGCATCTACATGGCCTGCCTCCCTCATCACCAAGCACATCTTCACTGATTCCAAGCAACGTCGTGATATGGGTATATCCTTGGAGATTGAAGAAATTGAAGGCTAGTGATAGATCTGAAGGGAGTGAAGAAATTGACGCTTAATTTACATGAAGAAATCGAACCCCTAAGGTTTTTTTTTTTGTCAAAGAGGCCCTTATATGGGTGTTGGGGTTGAAGTATTGGAGTATATAGGTGTTTTTCCTAAGTGTCTCTTACTTTTAGCGGCGGTTAAAAGAAACAACCGCTATCGACATCATTAGCGGCGGTTTAAGTGAACCGCCACTAAAATTTTATACTTTTAGTGGCGGTTGCTACAAACTACCGCTATAGCTTTACATTTCGCTGCGGTTTTATGAAACGCCGCAAAAAATGCATCACTTCGCACAATTGGCGACGGGCAATTAGTAGAACCGCCGCAAAAAAATGTGTCGCAGATGTGGCTATTTTTTGTAGTGATTCCCATGGGGGGTTATGCAATCTTTGTAAAATCACAAGGAGGTTGCATGTCACTTTCCAAAATATAAGATTGGATGTGTTAATTCAACAAATTATAAGGAGGTGACATGCATTTGACCGTTGTTTGTATATATCAATAGAAGAACATTAGAACATTAGTGTCTATGTATTACAATGTTGGTCTGATACTAATACGTCATCACGATTAGTAATGAGGGACTTCTTAATTTACATAGAATCTTAAGGAATTTCTAAATTTACATGGAATCTTAAGGAACTTCTTAATTTACATAGACAGTTAGTAATCGGAAATATTTCAAATTATTCAAAGAAAAATATAAAAAATAATCGTTTGGCATGTAACATATATTAACTCGGTGAACTGAGCCGAACCGTTGACCACAAAAAAACTAAGCCGAGCCAATGACCCAGTGCTGCCCATCGAGTTGGACTTGGAGATTATGTACTCGAGCAAACAAATTGACCGCTCTCCTAACGCCTTTGTTATCAGCTGAAGTAAAGTAGTCATGCCCAAATATGACCCCACCGCCCCTTAAAATCTTATAGGCCCGGTTTATGTCTGCCCAAGCCGAATGAAAATCGTGGCCAGCATCAACTTCAATAAGGTCAGCAAATACACCCCACTCGCAAAGCTTTTCGAGTGCGGAACCGGTTGAGAAAGGCATGAACAAAATCGACTCTGTGGCATTTACGTAAACAACGTTTTGCATGAACTGATACAAAAGCATATTATCACCATTGACCATCTCTATATCCTTGAACCGGTCTCTAAAACCCGGCCAACCTCGAAAATCATCAATGCAGAGTATCTGAGTCTTGAGAGCGAGTTTACGAGTCAACTCTGCTATATGAAGAGCCGACGCGCCCAAGAACGTTCCAATCTCAATTATCATCTTAGGTTGCACTCTGCGCATTAAGTTCTCAAAGACGGCACCATTTGAGCCCCACCCTTTGATCCTTTTAGGCCGGAGAAGGGGGCCAATGTGTTGCGGGGGAAAGTTTTTCCATGGTGACGTGCCGTTAAAAACTTTGTCAAGAATTGTCCGGCGGACGAGGTTTGGAGGAATCGGATCAACACACTGAGTGGAGAAGTGGAAGTGGTCCCCGTTAAGGCCCGAGCTTGTGGTGGTGGTGGTGGTGGCGGCTGTATTTTCTTCAATTCTTGGTGTTGTTAAAGTGGGAGGCTGTGGCTTACAGGATGGTGCCGATAGATAACCTATGGTGTAAGATAAGAGTAGTAGGACAAGGTAGGTTGCTGATTTAGTGAACTTCATTGGGTTAAGAGCAGTCAAAACTCTTTTCTTGTTTACAGGATGGTGGGAAATTGTTCTTTTATGTTTTGTAGATCAAAGTTTAGTCGGTAATATCTTCAGAACAAAAAGAGAAATTTGAACTTTAGCAGTACAAGATTCTAATTATAAGACTTTTTCTTTTTTATATGATGAAGAAAGAAGACTAGAACAAGTTGGGAGAAAGGGGAGGTCGGGTTGAGGAGGGTTGCGTGTAGATGGCGGATGAAAGTGACCGGAAAACGTAATCGGGATGAATAAAAGGATTTCAAGAGACCAATCAAATGGCATATGTATCACTATTTTAATTAAGCTTACTCGGTCAAGCTTAATTATGCAAATGTTGACACTTTTTTTCTTTTTCTACAAATAAGGATCAATGAATGTCGACCGTCAGTTCTCTATTTATCTTTTCCATCTAACAAAAAAGAAACAAAATTATAGAAGCTTCTGTTTTCTTTCTTCTCTTGTAACTTCTTTTCGTGCTCCGGTTCGCTGATCAAGTTTGGGAACCGGATAGGATTCACGCGGCAGAAACCCCTTCAATCACGTCCTTTCAAATATGACAATTTCCTCATCTTCTCCACCGCCTTTCTTTTCTCTCTCTCTCTCGCAACCCTCTAAGGAGGGTTTCTTATTTTTGTGTGATTATTTTCGGTACTCTGTCCTTCTGGCTGTAGCACCCAACTCTTATATTCCTTTCTTTCATCATTTTGTTTGTTTTCCCTTTCACATTTGTAGGATATAAAATCTTCCGAGATGATCAGAGGACCTGGATCACCCTCGTCCGAGGTTAGCTCCTGCACAAATAAAGAAAAGAAACAACGGGGGTTATCTCCGGCGTTTTTCCTTGGGCGAGAAAATTAATGATTTAGCTCGGGTGTAATCTAACAGACAATAAAATTAACAATTGGAATGAATTTGTTATCTCCTAGTCACTTTTCTTGTACTATTTATAGTAATATTTGGGTACCTTTTTTAGTGGTCCCCACTTGTCATTGTATACTATTTTTGTGACAAGTGTCTGGCAATGATTATTCCTTTTGTTACCATGGGTATTTGGATAATTGCACTCTTGGGCCTCTTTTATATCCATATCACTTGTGCAATACCTCGGTCCTGAGTTAGTGCATTAGTGAATAATTGAGCATATAGCAGTATTAGTACGAGTACAGGTCATGATGTAATCTCATAAAAGATACAAAAAGTAAGCAATTATGGACTAACCAAATGGTTTGATGCGAACTAGCCGTCCATGTTCAATGAATCATTTTGGGCATTTTTAGAGCAAAGAATCAAGTCAAGATTCAAGAAATTCAAGATTCTTCAAGAAGTTTCAAGAAGCTTGGAAGATTTGGTCAAGATTTGATTTCTTTATAATTCTATCTTATTTTAGTTTTAGTTTAATTTGAATTCTAGTTTATTCTCTAGAATCCCCTATGGACGAAAATTAGGTGTTCGCACTAGGAAGGAGTCTTTCTTGGACTCCAAGAAAAATAGACTTTCTTGGGCTCCAAGGAAATGAGTCTTTCTTGGGCTCCAAGTCTACTTCTTTGACCTAGTTGCCATTCATGTCACTATTCACATCACTATTCATTTTTTTCCTAGGTTTGTTAGGATAAGGTTTAGGAGTTCTTTTCTAAATAGGAAACTTATTTGTTCTTTGCCTATATAAGGCTGATTTTCATGAAATAAAAGTAAGACTTTTTTTACTATTAAAATTGTAATATTATTCTCTCTTGAGTTCTTCAAGAAACTCATCTGAACTTATCAAGATAACTCTTGTGGCGTTCAACCTTGACTTATCAAACGGATTTTCTATCCCCGTTTGTGGCGTACTCAATCATACCAAGGTTTTTGTCTTGCTAGGCAAAGGGTCGTGGTTCCATCCATTCTTGAAAGATCTTGGGTCTGTTTTACCAATCTTGGTGTTGGGTCTCGGCACATGTTGACCAGGTTCGTATCAGTTGGTATTAGAGCAATATGCTAAGCAAGCTAACAAAGGACGTCACAAGCTGGTCTTTGAGCCTGGAGATTGGGTGTGCGTACACATGAGGAAAGAAAGATTTCCAGCACAAAGACGTTCTAAGTTGCTACCTAGAGGAGATGGTCCTTTTCAAGTCCTCGAGCGGATCAATGACAATGCCTACAGACTTGATTTGCCAGGTGAGTACAGTGTTAGTGCTACTTTCAATGTTACTGATTTAAGTCCTTTTGATGTAGGTGACGATTTGAGGGCAAATCTTTCTCAAGAGGAGGGGAATGATGAGGACAACAAGGCTGCTAGGAATGTTCCAAGTCCCGTGCAAGTGCCAGTTGGTCCAGTGACAAGAGCTTGCACTAAAAGGTTCAAGGAAGAGTTGAACAACTTAGTTCAGAAAGTTCTACAACAAAAGGAAAGGGTGTTGGCTAGTAGGGATGAAGAAAGGCTGGTTTTACTCCTCCAAGTTGATCCACAAGAAAGCCAAGATCCAGCCATACATTTCCATATTCAATGAATCATTTAGAAGTCCACATTCAATGAACCAATTGGACGTCCACATTCATTAAACCATTTGGATAAATTTTCCATCAAAGATTCAAGTCCATATTACATTTTTCAAGATTCAAGATTCTTCAAAGATGTTTCAAGTAGTTTGGAAGATTTGGTCAAGATTTGATTTATTTGTAATTCTATCTTAGTTTTAGTTCAGTTTGATTTGAATTCTAGTTTATTCTCTAGGGTCCACTATAGACGAAAATTAGGTGTTCACACTAGGAATGAGTCTTTCTTAGGCTCCAAGTTTTTCCTTAGTGGGAAAGGTTTTGGAGTTCTTTTCTAAATAGGAAACTTATTTGTTATTGCCTATATAAGGCTGATTTGCATGACTTAAAAGTAAGACGTTTTTTACTATTAAATTGTGAGATTATTCTCCTTTGAGTTCTCCAAGAGACTCTTTCGAACTTATCAAGGGATTCCTTGTGGCATTCAACCTCGACTTATCAAGCAGATTTCCATCCCCGTTTGTGGCATCTTCACCATACCAAGGTTCTTGCTTTGCTAAGCAACGGGTCGCGGTTTCCATCATTGTCACTATACCAAGGTTCTTGCTTTGCTAAGCAACTGGTCGCGGTTTCCATCATTCCTAAATGATCTTGGGGTCGTTTTCCATATTTGGTGTTGGGTCGCGTCGCATGTTGGCGTGGTTCATATCAGTTGGTATTAGAGCTTAGGTTTATCAGGTTTGCCTATCTTTTTTCTTGTTTTCTTGGTCAATTTCGTGTGTCTAGGTTAGGTTTCAATTTTCTTTCTTCGTTCTTGATTGAGTCTTGTTATCAATTCCATTTCAATTTTGTTTTAGGTTGTCCTAAAACCGTTCTTGCTTTCAATTTCATTTCTTGTCTTGTGTTTCCATTCTGTCGTGCTTCAATTCCCTTTTCTTGCTTAGCTGTCAATTGGTCAAACCCTAGAATCTTGAATTAGGGTTTCTTGTGCTTCTAAATTCAAGTTCTTGGTTACTTGCTCATTGTAGTTATTTCTGGAAATCAAAAAAAAAAAAAATACAGTTCGGAGCTGAAAAAAAAGCAAAATAATGAACAGCAAAATAGTCAGACTTATTTCTGGCATGATAATTGGCAACCCTCAGGTAACTTGTTTAATGAGTTCGGTATTGATGTTTCATATCCTTCAATCAATGCTAGAGTTGGTGAGATTATTCACAATAACAATTGGATATGGCCTCATCATCCCCCTTCTCTTGCTCGTCTTTTTCCCAATGAGTTGGTGCCAAATAACTTAGGTGACACTTTTCATTGGGCTCATTGCAATAATGGGATTTTCTCATTCAAGAAAACTTGGAACAGAATAAGGGAAATTAGAGTGAAAATTCATTGGTATAAACTTGTTTAGTTCCAAAATTGCATTCTGAAGCACAATTTCATCTCCTGGCTTGCTTTTTAGAATAAACTAGCCACTCTTCAAAGACTCGTCTCTTGGGGCATTCAAAACAATTCTAATTGCATTCTTTGCTACATGGGATGTGAAACAAATGAGCATCTTTTCTTTGAATGCTCTTTCACTAAAAGAATTTGGCAACGAGGTCTACTTGCTCTCTCTCTTGATCAATCACTTTATACTCTTTCGAGCTTCATGGACATCTCACATACTATCCAACACAAGAACTATGATGCAAAGACACAAATTTTCAGAACTTTTCTTTGTGCAGCAATTTACCACATTTGGATGGAAAGAAATCGACGATTGTTCAATGAGGAAGCCTACACTGAGGAACACATTTTCAACAACATTCGTAGTGATGTCACATCGAAGATCATCATGGGTCGAAAATTTGCTCCCTCCAATCTCAACAGACGAACTTTGTTTGATTGGGGGATTTACGATTTTGCCTGATTCAATGTTGGCTTTTTTCAATTGTTTGTTTTCATTTTGTTCATGAACTTATTTGTACTTTGATTGTACCTTGATGTACTTTTATTTTCATTTTAATATACTACCACTGAATTAACAAAAAAAAAAAAAAAATTTGGAGAATTAGCTTGCGAGGCCAAACTTTTCCGAAGGGAAATGACGATCTGAGCATAACCCACTATTATGCTGTGGGCACCACCCTCTGACGGCCAAATTCCATTGTTTGCTATGAGTTTTAGGTGTTTTGTGTTTTCCAATAGGTTTTCTCAACTCTTCTTATTTTTCTAGGTTTCCTTCTTTGGGTTTTGGTCAATTTTCTTTCTCTAACCTTGTTTCCAGAGTCTTAGAGGTCTGAAAAAAAAAGTCAGATTCTGAAATAGAGTAATATGCTGCTTTAGTGCTTTTCTTGGTATTCTTGGTTAGTTCTAGGGAACTTGAAGGAGAATACGAGAGGAAAAAGGAAGAGTGGATAAGATTAATAGAGGGTAAAAGCCAAATTGAGTTGAGTGAAACACATGAGGGAGTGAAATTTAATCATGTCTAAAAATCAAGCATACAACACCAACGAAGGAGGTCAACAAGCTGCTGTTCTAAATTTACAGATGCAAGCCTTGTTGGGGGAGATGAGACGGATGATGAGGGCTGAATTGGAACAAATACATGTGAGGTTGGATAGAGTAGAAGATAGAGCACAGCAAGGGCAGCCACAAGTTGCTCAAGACGCACCAAGGAGTAACATGTTGCAGCAAAGAGTTGAAGATGTTGATGAAGTTGATGAGAACAATGAGGAAGGTTTAGATGGAGAGTTTGATAGAATTTCAGTGGGCAGCAATAGAAGACATGACCGAGATAGAGATGCCAAGGATCGTGTTGATAACAACTTAGGAAACATCAAGAAGAAGATTCTTGCGTTTCAAGGAAAGAGTGATCCTGAAACCTATCTTGAGTGGGAAAAGAAGATAGAGTTGGTGTTTGATTGTCATAACTACTCCGAGCTGAAAAAGGTAAAGTTTGCTGCAATTGAATTTACTGATTATGCTATTGTTTGGTAGGATCAATTGTGTATCAATAGGAGACGGAATGGAGAACGTCCTGTTGCAACTTGGGATGAGATGAAGAGAGTGATGAGAAGGCGATTACCCAATCATTACTACAGAGATTTGTACCTCAAGCTGCAAGGTCTTCATCAAGGTAATAAGAGTGTTGATGAATATTATAAAGAGATGGAGATGGCAATGATTAGAGCCAATGTAGAGGAAGATCGAGAGGCGACAATGGCTAGATTTTTGAATAGGCTGAATCGAGAGATTCCTAACACCATTGAGTTACATCATTATGTTGAATTGGAAGATTTGGTGCATATTAAGGTGGAAAAGCAATTAAAGAGGGGTGGCACACGACAAAGACCAGCCCCACAATACTCGAGTGCATCACCTTGGAGGTCGAGTTACCCAAGAAAGGAGGAGAGTTTGTCTACTTCCAAGGTCAAGCCCGAACCCAAAACATCCACCCATGTCACGACTTCTCAAGTTAAAACAGCCCCTCCTACAACTCGTTCTAGTGATATTAAATGCTTTAAACGTCAGGGACGAGGTCACATAGCTAGCCAATGTCCAAACAAGAGAGCAATGGTAGTTTTGGAAAGTAGGGAGATTGAATCTGAAGATGAAACGCAATCTGATGACATGCCTATACTAGAAGACACTGAAGTAGGTGAAGAAGAGTTTGGGGCATATTATGGAGAGATGCTTGGACTAGTGGCATGACGAGCTTTGAGCTTGCAAGCTAAAGAAGAGGAAGAAGTAGTACAACGTGAGAACATCTTTCATGTCCGCTGCCACGTGAAAGATAAGGTATGTAGTGTTATTATTGATGGTGGTAGTTGTACTAATGTTGCTAGTTCTTCCATAGTTGAGAAGTTAGGGCTCACAACAATTAAGCATCCACGTCCATACAAATTGCAATGGTTGAATAATTGTGGTGAGGTAAGGGTTACAAAACAGGTTGTGGTGCCATTTCGCATTGGAAAATATGAGGATGAAGTATTGTACGATGTGGTACCTATGCATGCTGGACATCTTCTTTTGGGAAGGCCATGGCAATTTGATCGACGTGTGCAGCATGATGGCTTCACCAACAAGTACTCATTCATGTTCAATCAGCAGACAATCACTCTAGTTCCAATGACACCAAAACAAGTTTATGAGGATCAAGTGAGGTTACAAAAATTGAGTGTTCAAAATAACTTGAGTAATCAAAAGAATTTGAGTGATCAAAAGAATTTGAGTGGATAAAAGATAGAGAGTGAAAAGAAAAAGTGTAAGGCCGAATTTGGAAAGGTAGTGAGGAGAGAAAAGAGTTCAGCCAATGAGGTAAAAACAGAGGAAAAACAAAGAAATTTTTATGCAAAAGCTAGTGAGGTTAAGAGAGCTTTGATTTCAAAAAGGACAATGATTGTACTTATGTACAAAGAGGCTCTTTTAAACACTAACCAACTTGACTCTGCATTGCCTAGTGTTGTTGTTTCTCTCTTGCAGGATTTTGAGGATGTGTTTCCCGAGGAGATACCATATGGTCTACCACCTCTTCGAGGGATTGAACATCAGATAGATTTCGTACCTGGAGCCTCAATTCCAAATCGTCCAGCTTATAGGAGCAATGCAGATGAGACGAATGAGCTTCAAAGGCAAGTCGAAGAGTTGATGGAGAAAGGGTACGTGAGATAAAGCATGAGTTCTTGTGCAGTTCCTGTAATTTTAGTGCCTAAGAAGGATGGGACATGGAGGATGTGTGTCGATTGCAGAGCCATCAATAACATAACAATAAAGTATAGACATCCTATTCCTCGCTTAGATGATACGTTAGATGAATTGCATGGTTCTTGTGTGTTTTCTAAAATTGATCTTAAAAGTGGATATCATCAGATAAGAATGAAAGAAGGAGATGAATGGAAAACAACATTTAAAACTAAATATGGATTGTCAGAGTTGAACGCCACAAGAATAATCTTGATAAGTTCCGAAAAGTTCTTGAGAACTTAAGGAGAATAATCTCACAAATTTAATATCAAAGTTGTCTAACTTTTATTTCATGCAAATCATCCTTATATAGGCAAAGAACAAATAAGTTTCCTAATTAGAAAAGACTCCTAAACCCTAGCTGAAATAGAAAAATGTGAATAGTAACTAGGTCAAAGGAAGCAAACTTGTAGCCCAAGAAAGTCTTTTTCCTAGTGTGAACACCTAAATTCATCCATAGGGAATTAAACTAAAAATGAAACTAAAACTAGGATAGAATTACAAAGAAATCAAATCTTGACTAAATCTTCAAATCTTCTTGAAACTTCTTGAAGAATCTTGAAAATAGAATCTTGACTTGAATCTTTGCTGGAAAATTTGCCCAAATGGTTCAATGAATGTGGACGCCTAGTTGGCTTTCTTGTGGATCTACTTGGACGAGTAACACCAGTCTTTCTTCATCTTTACTAGCCAACACGCTTTTCTCTTGTTGTAGAACTTTTTCAACCAAATTATTCAGCTCTTCCTTGAACCTTTTAGCGCGAGCTCTTGTCACTGGACCAACTGGCACTTGCATTGAATTTGGAACATTCCTAGCAGCCTTGATGTCCTCATCACTTTTTGCACCGATAAGCTTGTTTTTCTAGGATTTGTTGTTAGTGCTAAGGGTATTGAGGTTGATGAAGAGAAAATCAAAGCCATCCAAGAGTGGCCAACCCCCTCCAGTATAGGTGATGTTAGAAGTTTCCATGGACTTGCTGGTTTTTACAGGAGGTTCGTGAAAGATTTTAGTACCATCGCAGCACCACTCACTGAAGTTATCAAGAAAAACGTTGGGTTCAAATGGGGTGAAGATCAAGAGAAGGCATTTCAGCTTATTAAATACAAGCTTACTCATGCTCATTTACTTGCTTTACCTAACTTTACTAAAACGTTTGAAATTGAATGTGATACCTCAGGTGTAGGTGTAGGCGCTATTCTTATGTAGGAAGGAAGACCCCTTGCATACTTTAGTGAGAAGCTCAGTGGGGATGCACTTAACTACCCCACCTATGACAAAGAGTTGTATGCTTTGGTTCGAGCTTTGGAGACATGGCAGCACTACCTATGGCCAAAGGAATTTGTAATTCGTATAGATCATAAATCCTTGAAGCATTTAAAGGGTCAACACAAGCAGAATAAAAGACATGCTAGGTGGGTTCATTGAGACTTTTCCATATGTCATTCGTTATAAACAAGGTAAGGAAAATGTGGTTGCAGATGCATTGTCAAGAAGGTATATCTTAATCTCTACTCTTGATGCTAAATTTCTGGGTTTTAAGCATATTAAGGACCTTTATCAAGATGACCACGACTTTAGTGAAGTTTTTAGGGCTAGTGAGAAATCTGCAGAAGGTAAGTTTTATAGGCATGAGGGGTTTTTATTTAGAGAAAATAAGTTGTGTGTGCCTAATTGTTCTTTAAGAGACTTGTTAGTTCGGGAATCCCATGGTGGTGGTTTAATGGGACACTTTGGAGTCGCTAAAGCCTTAGCTATTTTGCAAGAGCACTTTTATTGGCCACACATGGAAAGGGATGTTGAGAGAACTTGTGGAAGATGTGTTACTTGTAGGCAAGCTAATTCTAGGGTTCAGCCACATGGATTGTACACACCACTACCTATTCCTAGTTCACCTTGGATTGATATTTCAATGGATTTTGTTTTGGGTTTACCTAGGAGTAGGCGTGGAAGGGATTCAATTTTTGTTGTTGTGGATAGATTTTCTAAGATGGCTCATTTTATCCCTTGTCATAAGACTGACGATGTTTCTAATGTTGTAGATTTTTTCTTCAGGGAGATTGTTAGGTTGTATGGTATGCCTAGGACAATTGTTTCAGATCGTGATGCTAAGTTCTTAAGTTACTTTTGGAAGACTTTGTGGGGCGAGCTAGGGACAAAACTTTTGTTTTCTACAACTTGTCATCCTCAAACTGATGGTCAAACATAAGTAGTTAATAGGACTTTATCTTCATTGTTAAGGACTATCATAAGTAAGAACATTAAAACTTGGGAGGATTGTTTACCACATGTTGAGTTTGCTTATAATCGTACTGTTCATTCTGCTACTAAGTTTTCACCTTTTGAAATCGTTTATGGTTTTAATCCTTTAACTCCTTCGGATTTATCACATTTATCTGTCTCTGAGCATGTGAACTTAGATGGTAAGAAGAAGGCATAATTTGTGAAACAACTCCATGAGCGAGCTCGACTCAACATAGAGAGTAGAACTGAGCAATATGCTAAGCAAGCTAACAAGGGACGTCGCAAGCTGGTCTTTGAGCCAGGAGATTGGGTACCCACACATGAGGAAAGAAAGATTTCCAGCACAAAGATGTTCTAAGTTGCTACCTAGAGAAGATGGTCCTTTTCAAGTCCTCGAGCAGATCAATGACAATGCCTACAGACTTGATTTGCCAGGTGAGTACAGTATTAGTGCTACTTCAATGTTACTGATTTAAGTCCTTTTGATGTAGGTGACGTGATACGAACCTGGTCAACATGTGTCGAGACCCAACACCAAGATTGGTAAAACAAACCCAAGATCTTTCAAGAATGGATGGAACCGTGACCCTTTGCCTAGCAAGACAAGAACCTTGGTATAGTGAATATGATGGAAACCATGACCCGTTGCTTCGCAAAGCAAGAACCTTAGTATGGTGAAGACGCCACAAACGGGGATGGAAATCCGCTTGATAAGTCAAGGTGATAAGAACCACGCCAACATGTGACGCGACCCAACACCAAATATGGCAAACGACCCCAAGACCTTTCAGGAATGGATGGAACCTCGACCCTATGCTTAGCAAAGCTAGAACCTTGGTATAGTTGAGGACGCCACAAACGAGGATGGAGATCTCGTTTGATAAGTTAGAGTTGAACGCCACAAGAATAATCTTGATAAGTTCGAAAATGTTCTTGAGAACTTAAGGAGAATAATCTCACAAATTTAATTTCAGAATTGTCTAACTTTATTATCACAAAGAGTGCCTTATATAGGCAATAACAAATAAGTATCCTGCTTGGAAAAGGACTCCTAAACCCTAGCCCAAGTAGGAAAAACGTGAATAGTAACTAGGTCAAAGGAAACAAACTTAAAGACCAAGAAAAGACACTTATTTACTATTTATATGAATAGTAACGTGAATAGTAACTAAAAAGGAAGCAAACTTGCAGCCCAAGAAAAAGCTCCTTTCTAGTGTGAACACCTATTCTTGCAGCCCAAGAAAGTATTTTTCCTAGTGTGAACACCTAATAAACTAGAATTCAAATTAATACTAAAACCAAAACTAAGATAGAATTACAAAGAAATCAAATCTTGACTAAATCTTCGAATCTTCTTGAAACTTCTTGAAGAATCTTGAAGTTCTTGAATCTTGAAAATAGAATCTTGACTTGAATCTTTGTTGGAAAATTCATCCAAATGGTGCAATGAATGTGGATGGCTAGTTCGCATTATTCCCCCCCTCTTGAGAAGGATTTGTCCTCAAATCCTCCAGGTTCAAAGACCAGCCTTGGTGGTAGACCATGTGGCATGTCCTCGGGAAACACTTTTTCAAAATCCTGCAAAAGAGAAATAACAACACTGGGCATTGCAGAGTCAAGTTGGTTAGTGATTAAAAGAGCCTCTTTGTACATAAGTACAATCATTGGCCTTTTTGAAATCAAAGCTCTCTTAACCTCACTTGCTTTTGCATAGAAATTTCTTTGTTTTCCCTCTGTTTTTACCTCCTTGGCCGAATTCTTTTCTCTCCTCACTACCTTTCTAGATTCGGCCTTGCTTTTGTTCTTTTCATTCTCAATCTTT
Source organism: Ehretia macrophylla (assembly GCA_037974665.1). Classification (NCBI taxonomy): domain Eukaryota; kingdom Viridiplantae; phylum Streptophyta; class Magnoliopsida; order Boraginales; family Ehretiaceae; genus Ehretia; species Ehretia macrophylla. Next base: position 4,582,205 of record CM075766.1, read on the forward strand.
TGCTCACTCAAATTCTTTTGATCACTCAAGTTATTTTGATCACTCAATTTTTGTAACCTCACTTGATCCTCATAGACTTGTTTTGGTGTCATTGGAACTAGAGTGATTGTCCATTGATTGAACATGAATGAGTACTTGTTGGTGAAGCCATCATGTTGTACACGTCGATCAAATTGCCATGGTCTTCCCAAGAGAAGATGTCCAGCATGCATTGGTACCACATCACACAATACCTCATCTTCATACTTTCCTGTTTGAAACGGCACCACAACTTGTTTTGTAACGCCTTCCTCACCACAATCATTCAGCCACTTATCATTCACGTGGCAGCGAGTATGAAAGATGCTCTCACATTGTTCTACCTCTTCCTCTTCTTTAGCTTGCACGCTTAAGGCTCGTTGTGCCACTAGTCCAAACATCTCTCCATAATTTGCCCCAAACTCTTCTTCTCCCTTTGCGGTGTCCTCTAGTATGGGCATATCATCAAAATATGTTTCGTCTTTAGATTCAATCTTACCACTTTCCAAGACTACCATTGCTCGCTTGTTTGGGCATTGGCTTGCTATGTGTCCCCATCCCTGACATGTAAAACATTTAATATCACGAGATCGAGTCGTAATAGAAGCTGATTTACCTTGGGAGGTCGTGGCATTGGTGGATTGTTTGGACTCGGGCTTGACCTTATATATTCTTTCAAACCTCTCATGTATTTGTTCAAATTCAGCTCTCATCATCCGTCTCATCTCTCCCAACAAAGCTTGCATTTGTAAGTTCGAAACAGTGACTTGTTGACCTTCTTCGTTTGTGTTGTCCCCTTGAGTTTGAGACATGGTTGAAATTACACTCCCTCACGTGTTTTACTCAAATTCAACTTGGCTTTTACCCTCTAATAATCTCACACTCTGCCTTTTTCCTCTCGTATCCTCCCTTTAGTTTGTTTGAAACTAATCAATACTATCAAGAAGAACCAAGTAGCGAAAATAATTCTGTCACGGAAACTGAATTTTTTTTTTTTTTGACAAACAAAGGTTCTAGAAAATAGGACTCTAAGAAGTGGGAACAAGATTAGAAAAAAGAATTAAGACAAAACAGCAAAAAGAAACCTAGAGTAATAAGAATAGTTAAAGAAAACCTATGCAAAAACACAAAAAACACCTAAAACACCTAGTAGAAGATGGAATTTGGCCTCAAGAGGGTGGTGCTCACTGCATAGCAGTGAGTTATGCTCAGAACGTCGTTTCCCTTCAAAAAAGTTTGGTTTCGAAGGCTAATTCAACAAAAAAAAAAAGTTTTTTTACTGTTCACTGTTTTGCTTTTTTTTTTTCAGCTCTGAAAAAAAAAATTTCTTTTCTTGAAGTTTCTTTTCTTTCTTGATGTTCTTTTCTTGATTTTCAGAAACAAAGACAATGAGCAAGTAACCAAGACTTCGAATTTAGAAACACAAGAAACCCTAATTCAAGATTCTAGGGTTTGGCCAATTGAAAGCTTAACAAGAAACGAAATTGAAAGCAAGAAAACAAAATTGAAGACAAGACTCAAGAAACGGAGAACAAGACTCAAGACACGAAATTAAAAGAACAAGAACGGAATCAAGACACAACCAAGAAAACGAATTGGAAGAATGACACAATCAAGAACGAAGAAAGGAATTAAAACCTAGACCTAGACTCAAGGAATTAACCAAGAAAAACAAGAAAAAGATAGGCAAACCTGATAAACCTAAGCTCTAATTACCAACTGATACGAACCACGCCAACATGTGACGAGACCCAACACCAAATATGGCAAACGACCCCAAGACCTTTCAGGAATGGATGGAACCTCGACCCTATGCTTAGCAAAGCTAGAACCTTGGTATAGTTGAGGACGCCACAAACGAGGATGGAGATCTCGTTTGATAAGTCAGAGTTGAACGCCACAAGAATAATCTTGATAAGTTTGAAAAAGTTCTTGAGAACTTAAGGAGAATAATCTCACAAATTTAATTTCAGAATTGTCTAACTTTATTATCACAAAGAGTGCCTTATATAGGTAATAACAAATAAGTATCCTGCTTGGAAAAGGACTCCTAAACCCTAGCCCAAGTAGGAAAAATGTGAATAGTAACTAGGTCAAAGGAAACAAACTTAAAGACCAAGAAAAGACTCCTATTTACTATTCACGTGAATAGTAACGTGAATAGTAACTAAAAAGGAAGCAAACTTGCAGCCCAAGAAAAGCTCCTTTCTAGTGTGAACACCTATTCTTGCAGCCCAAGAAAGTATTTTTCCTAGTGTGAACACCTAATAAACTAGAATTCAAATTAATACTAAAACCAAAACTAAGATAGAATTACAAAGAAATCAAATCTTGACTAAATCTTCGAATCTTCTTGAAACTTCTTGAAGAATCTTGAAGTTCTTGAATCTTGAAAATAGAATCTTGACTTGAATCTTTATTGGAAAATTCATCCAAATGGTGCAATGAATGTGGATGGCTAGTTCGCATTACAAGGTTGAACGCCACAAAGAATCCCTTGATAAGTTTGAAAGAGTCTCTTGGAGAACTCAAGGAGAATAATCTCACAATTTAATATTCAAAAAGTCTCCCTTTTTTATCACAAAAATCAGCCTTATATAGGCAAAGAACAAATATGTTTCCTTTTTGGAAAAGAACTCCTAAACCCTAACATGAATAGTGACGTGAATAGTGACGTGAATAGTAACTAGGTCAAAGAAGTAGACTTGGAGCCCAAGAAAGACTCCTTTCCTTGGAGCCCAAGAAAGTCTCCTTTTTCTTGGAGCCCAAGAAAGACTCATTCCTAGTGTGAACGCCTAATTTTGTCCATATTGGACTCTAGGCAATAAACTAGAATTCAAATTAAACTCAAACTCAAACTAAGATAGAATTACAAAGAAATCAAATCTTGACCAAATCTTCAAATCTTCTTGAAACTTCTTGAATAATCTTGAAGTTCTTGAATCTTGAAAATAGAATCTTAACTTGAATCTTTGCTAAAAAATTCATCCAAATGGTGCAATGAATTGGATGGCTGGTTCGCATCATGACGATTTGAGGGCAAATCCTTCTCAAGAGGCGGGGAATGATGAGGACATCAAGGCTGCTAGGAATGTTCCAGGTCCCGTGCAAGTGTCAGTTGGTCCAGTGACAAGAGCTCGCGCTAAAAGGTTTGAAGGAAGAGTTGAACAACTTGGTTCATAAAGTTCTACAACAGGAGGAAAGCGTGTTAGTTAGTAGGGATGAAGAAAGGCTGGTTTTACTCCTCCAAGTTGATCCACAAGAAAGCCAAGATCCAGCCATACACGTCCACATTCAATGAATCATTTAGAAGTCCAGCAAACTTTCAGGGACTTCTCTGTAATTCTATCCTAGTTTTAGTTTCAGTTTTAGTTTAATTCCCTATGGACGAATTTAGGTGTTCACACTAGGAAAAAGACTTTCTTGGGCTGCAAGATTAGGTGTTCACACTAGGAAGGAGTTTTTCTTGGGCTGCAAGTTTGTTTCCTTTTGACCTAGTTACTATTCACGTTTTCCTATTTGAGCTAGGATTTAGGAGTTCTTTTTCAAATAAGAAACTTATTTGTCTTTGCCTATATAAGGTGGTTTGCATGAAATAAAAGTTAGAAAATTTTGATATTAAATTTGTGAAATTATTCTCCTTAACTTCTCAAGAACTTTTTCGAACTTATCAAGATTATTCTTGTGGCGTTCATCTTTGACTTATCAAACGAGATTTTCATCCTCGTTTGTGGCGTCCTCAACTATACCAAGGTTCTAGCTTTGCTAAGCATAAGGTCGCAGTTCCATCCATTCCTGAAAGGTCTTGGGGTCGTTTGCCATATTTGGTGTTGGGTCGCATCACATATTGTTGTGGTTCGTATCAGTTGGTATCAAAAAAAGAAAAGAAACACCAAGGAAAGAAAAGAAAAGTGTACGTGAAAATTCAAAAAAAAAAAAAAAAAGGCAAAATAGTGAACAGTAATTTTTTGTTGTTGTTGAATTAGCCTTCGGGGCTAAACGTTTCTGAAGAGAAACGACGTTCTGAGCAAAACCCATAGTTTATCTATGGGCACCACCCTCTTAGGGCCTAATTCCATCGTTTGTTAGGAGTTTTGGGTGTTTTTGTATTTTCGAATAGATTTTTTTCAACTTTCCTTATTTCTCTAGGTTTCTTTTTTCCGGTTTTGTTCAATTTTCTTGATATTCGTGGTTAGTTTCTAGAGCACTTAAAGAAGAATACGAGTGGTAAAAGGCAGTGTGTGAGAGATTAATAGAGGATAAAAGCCAAAGTGAGTTGAGCGAAACATGTGAGGGAGTGAAATTTCAATCATGGCTCATAATCAAAAGGATGACATCAATGTAGAGGGTTAACAACCCGTAGTCCCGAATTTACAGATGCAAGCTTTGATGGGAGAGATGAGACAGATGATAAGGGCCAAATTTGAGCAAATCCATGAGAGGTTGGATAGAGTAGATGAGAGAGCTCAACGGGAGCAGCCACAAGTTGCACGAGCACAACAGCCACAAGTTGCTCCAAATGCACCAGGTAGGAACAGGTTGCACCAAAGAGAAATTGAAGTTGCAGATGAATTTGAAGAAGAAGGGCTAGATGAGGAGCTTGATAGAATCTCTATTGGCAGCAATGGAAGACATGGTCGAGTTAGGGATCGTGTTGATAACAATTTGGGAAACATAAAGATGAAGATTCCTGCATTCCAAGGAAGATGTGATCTCGAAGCCTATCTTGAGTGGGAAAAGAAGATAGAGTTGGTGTTTGATTGCCACAACTATTCTGAGTTGAAAAAGGTAAAACTTGTTGCAATTGAGTTTACAGATTATGCTATTGTATGGTGGGATCAATTATGCATTAATAGGCGGCGGAATGTAGAACGTCCTGTTGTTACTTGGGATGAGATGAACAGGGTAATGAGACGACGATTTGTGCCAAGTGATTACTATCAAGATTTATACCTCAAGCTGCAAGGTCTTCATCAAGGTAATAAGAATGTTGTGTATTACAAAGAGATGGAGATGGCCATGATTAAAGCCAATGTGGAGGAAGATCGAGAGGCAATAATTGCCAGATTTTTGAATGGGTTAAACAGAGAAATTGCTAACACTATCGAGTTACATCATTATGTGGAATTAGAGGATTTGGTGCATATGGCAATTAAAGTGGAGAAGCAACTCAAGAGGGGTTGTACACAACCAAGACCAGCCCCACAATACTCGAGTTCACCTTGGAGGACGAGTTACCCAAAGGAAGAAGAAAATCTGTCTACTTCTAAGGCCAAGCCCAAGCTGAAACCATCCACCATTGTCGTGACCTCTCAAGGTAATACAACCTCTATCACGACTCGATCTAGTGAGATTCAATGTTTTAAATGTCAGGGATGAGGTCACATAGAGAGCCAATGTCCAAACAAGCGAGCTATAGTAGTTATGGAAAGTGGGGAGATTGAATCTGAAGATGATACACATTTAGATGACATACCTGTACTAGAGGACATCACAGAGAAAGAAGAAAAGTCTAGGGCCGATTATGGAGAGATGCTTGGACTAGTGGCACGATGAGCCTTGAGCTTGCAAGCTAAAGAGGAAGAGGTAGTACAACATGAGAACATCTTTCATACTCGCTGCCACGTGAAAGATAAGGTATGTAGTGTTATTATTGATGGTGGTAGTTGTACTAACGTTGTTAGTGCTTCTATGGTTGAAAAGCTAGGACTCAACACAGTTAAGCACCCACGTCCATACAAGCCGCAACGGTTGAATGATTGTGGTGAAGTAAGGGTTACCAGGCAGGTTGTTGTACCGTTTCGCATTGGAAAATATGAAGATGAAGTATTGTGCGATGTGGTACTTATGCATGCTGGACATCTTCTTTTGGGAAGACCATGGCAATTTGATCGATGTGTGCAGCATGATGGCTTCAGCAACAAGTACTCATTCGTGTTTAGTAAACGGACAATCACTCTAGTTCCGATGACACCAAAACAAGTCTATGAGAATCAAATGAGGTTGCAAAAATTGAGTGAACAAAAGAACTTGAGTGAACAAAATAATTTGTGTGATCAAAAGAATATGAGAGAGCAAAAGAATGAGAGCCAAAAAAAGAGTAAGGCCGATTCTGGAGAGGAAGTAAAAAGAGAGAGAAATCTTTTAAACACTAACCAACTTGATTGTGCATTGCCTGGTGTTGTTGTTTCTCTCTTGCAAGATTTTAAGGAAGTGTTTCCCGCGGACATACCACATAGTCTACCACCTAGGCTGGTCTTTGAACTTGGTGGATTTGAGGACAAATCTTTCTCAAAAGGGGAGGAATGATGCGAACCAGCCGTCCACATTCAATGAACCATTTTGGGCATTTTTAGAGCAAAGAATCAAGTCAATATTTTGTTTTCAAGATTCAATAAATTCAAGATTCTTCAAGAAGTTTCAAGAAGCTTGGAAGATTTAGTCAAGATTTGATTTCTTTATAATTCTATCTTAGTTTTAGTTTTAGTTTAATTTGAATTCTAGTTTATTCTCTAGAATCCCCTATGGACGAAAATTAGGTGTTCACAATAGGAAGGAGTCTTTCTTGGGCTCCAAGAAAAGGAAACTTTCTTGGGCTCCAAGGAAATGAGTCTTTCTTAGGCTCCAAGTCTACTTCTTTGACCTAGTTACTATTCATGTCACTATTTATTTTTTTCCTAGGTTTGTTAGGATAAGGTTTAGGAGTTCTTTTTTCTAATAGAAAACTTATTTGTTCTTTGCCAATATAAGGCTGATTTTCATGAAGTAAAAGTAAGACTTTTTTTACTATTAAAATTGTGAGATTATTCTCTCTTGAGTTTTCAAGAAACTCATCTGAACTTATCAAGATAATTCTTGTGGCCTTCAACCTTGACTTATCAAACGGATTTTCCATCCCCGTTTGTGGCGTCCTCAATCATACCAAGGTTCTTGTCTTGCTAGGCAAAGGGTCGCGGTTCCATCCATTCTTGAAAGATCTTGGGTTTGTTTTACCAATCTTGGTGTTAAGTCTCGACACATGTTGACTAGGTTCGTATCATGGTCATATTTTGCAATGTAAGAAACTGGGATCTATGAAGGTTTTTGAAAGCTTAAGTAATCAACAAGCTAATATATTCGAAAACATGATTGGCACAGAGAAGAGGTCTAGGCAGTTGTGTCTTCATCAAAACTATCCTCATTTTGCTCAAGACTTCTTTTATCATGTTCCCATGTCCTTGGCATCGGAGGAGGATCATATCCTTTCTCAATAATCCAATGATTGTACGAATCTAACCATGATTTGATATTTGACACTTGTTGTTTAAGAGGCTTTATTTCTTTACGAAATATGTATTTGACTCTCCTTTCCATTTCAGTCATGCGATCTTCAAAGCAATCTTGAAGGACAGAGATTAGGAGATTCATAGATAGAGTGATCCAGATAGTGCAGTTAATCCCTGTTTCCAAATTCTCTTTGTGAAGGAACATTCGAAGAAAAGATGTTCATTTGTTTCACACCTCACGTAGCAAAAGATACAATTTGAATTGTCTTGAATCCCCCAAGAAACAAGCCTGTGCCGTGTAGCAAGTTTGTGAAAGCAAGCCATGTGATGAAGCTGTGTTTTGGAATACAATTATGAAACCAAACAAGCTTGAACCACTGAATTTTCCGCCCACATTTTCTAATTGCATTCCAAGTGTCCTTGAAAGAAAAAATACCATTTTTGCAGTGTGCCCAATTGAAAGAATCCGAAATATTGGAATCCAAATCAAAAAGACTTGAAGGGTTGAGATCAGCAAGAGAAGGAAGATGATGATGCCAAATCCAATTATTATCATGAATGACATCAGAAACACGAGCATTGATGGATGGAAAAGAAACATCAACACTAAATTCATGTAACAAGTTACCTGAAGGGTGCCAATTATCATGCCAAAAATGTGTCAAATTTCCGTTACCAATAAGGTGAGTAATGGAATTTTTTGCCAAGTTCCTAATTTGAAGCATTTTTCTCCACGTCCAACAAATATCCTGCGGAATAGTGAGTATCCAAATACATTTATCTTTGATATGGTTGGACCAAACCCAAGAGGCCCAGAGAATATCCCGCGTTGAGTAGAACCTCCAAAAAAGCTTAAGGAGAACAATTTTATTGGCTTCCTCAATACTTCGGATTCCAAGTCCACCTTCATCAATTGGTTTGCAAATAAGATCCCAAGCAATTTTAGGACCACTATCTCTCCAAAGAAAAGCTTTGAGTAGTCTTTCCATATCCAAAATGACACCTTTAGGAATAAAAAGTGTACTAATCCAGTGAGAGTACATACTGGACAAGATTGATTTGATCAGTTGAAGCCTGCCTGCAAAAGAAAGCCATCTATTCGCCCAATGATTAATACGTTTAGAGATTTTGTCAAGAAGCATTTGGCAGTCACTTTTACGAAGTCTGCCAGAAATAAGGGGAACCCCCAAATAACAAACAGGCAGTTCACCCTCTTCAAAACCAAGAATGCTATTAATAAGACTAATGGTATCAGGACTACAACTACCATAGAAAATCTAACTCTTGTCAGGATTGTACCGTAACCCAGAAACAGAATGGAAATTGTCAAGTGTCTGAATAATACTTCTAACAGAAAGTTCATCTGCTTTGCAGAAAATAAGAAGATCATCCGCAAAGGAAAGATGATTCAACTTGAGTTTAGCACATCTTGGATGAAATTGAAAATCTCTAGTAGAATGGAGCTGATTAAGCATATCGGTAAGAATTTCCATAGCAATGACAAAGAGGTAAGGTGAGAAGGGGTCACCTTGCCGAACACCTTTTGTACCTAGAAAATAGCTTTCAAGACTCCCATTGATGGAAATAGAGAATCTAGTTATTGAGATACACTCTCAGACCCAGCCAATAAAGATATCGGGAAATCTGAATGCCTTAAGAGAGAGGATGATGAAGTCCCAATTGATAGAATCAAATGCTTTCATAATATCCACTTTCATAGTGCAGCGAGGAGTGAGATTCTTCCTGGCGTAATTCCGCACAATATCTTGAGCAATGAGAATATTCTAAGAAATTGATCTGTTTTCCACAAAAGCCGATTGGTTGTGGGAAATGATGTGTGGAAGGCAGCTCTTCATACGGTTGGCAATGATCTTAGAGATACATTTATAAATAGTATTACAACAAGAGATTGGCCTAAAATCTTTGACCATCAAAGGAGGAGCAACTTTAGGGATAAGTGCAATAATAGTAGAATTAAGTTCCTTCAAAATAGAAGAGCGAAAGAAAGAGATAATAGCCTCAATAACATCATTACCCACAATGTGCCAGGCAATTTTATAGAAATGAGCAGTGAACCCATCTGGACCAGGACTCTTGTTGCTGTTGAGAGAGAACATAACATGCTTAATTTCATCAGCAGTAACTTGAGTAGTTAACATATTAGCTTCCTCCATAGGAATAGATTTAGAGATAAAAGGCAGAATGTTCTCCATTGAGATAGCACTCCGATTCTGAACGGGACCAAGAAGATTAGTATAGAAATTGATAATTTCACCACGCACCTCAACATCATTCATTGTATCTCCACCATCAATGCATGTGAGCTTGGTGATAAGGTTTCGAGCCTATCTTCCATGAATAACCTAGTGGAAGTAGCTTGTGTTAGAGTCACCCTCACGAAGCCATTGAATTCTTGACTTTTGTTTGAGAATCTCATCTTGAGCTTTTGAAAGTGATTCAATTTCATGAAGGAGATTCTTTTCTCGAACGATAAGCTGGTCATCAAAATTGCCTCCAAGGATAGAATGCTGAATAGAATTGATTTCCTCTTGAAGGCTTTGAACTCTAGTTGGAATATTAGAGAAGTGTGAGACAATATAAGCCTTGAGAGCGTGCTTCAGAGCTTTCTGTTTCTGCACAAGCCGGAACATAGGAGAACCTGCAACATAAAAATTCTAGTTCTGTTCCACAACACCAAGAAAAAGATCATGGGAAGTCCAAGCATTGAAGAACTTGAATGATTTTGGTCTTGAAGTTCTAGGAAGAGAGGAATACAGAATCAAAGGACAATGATAAGAAGGTCCAAGCATTTCAGTATGGAGATTAGAATGATTAAACCTAATCATCCAATCTGCATTCACAAGGGCACGATCAAGGTTGCTGGCCTTGTAATGTGTGCTAGAGCTTTTGTTTGTCCAAGTGTAGAGAGGCCCGTGGCTAGGGTGATCAATGAGGTTGCAATTATTGATGCAGTTTCTGAAGTCAGCAGCACTTCTTGGAAGGAAATGAGGTGATCTGTCATTTTGGGAAAGGACTTCATTGAAATCTCCCATGATACACCAAGGGGCAGAGGCACAAAGTTTGTTCCAGTCTTCAATCTTGGACCATAGAAGTTGCCTGTTGGAAGCAAGACTATCCCCATAGACAAAAGATGCATAAACCTGAGTATTATCCATTTTTAAGGTAATCAAACAAAGGATAGCTTGGTCAGTACCATCAATCTGAATAATATCAAAAAGACTTTTGTTCCAGAGAACCCAAATACAGCCAGTGGAGCAGAAATTGTAATTATGGATGAAACCATAGTTACTAAATCCGCGAGAGATTATGTTACTCTCATTTCCTTTTTTGATTTTGGTTTCCACAATACAAAAAACATCAACAGAAAATTTATTTACAAATTTTAACAATTCTTTTCGCTTATGGGGAGAATTGAACCCCCTTATGTTCCAGGATGAAAAAATCATGGGAAACTGTCATGGGTTGACCCGGTAGGAGAACCAGCCTGATCATCCGGGGGATTTGGGATTTCAACCTCCTCATCAGGGATTTCTCCAGGTTCCCGATCTGCCTCATCAATGTCAGCATCAGCTACGGCTCTATATTTGTTGGCCGTTGGTGTACTAACCTTATTCTTAGCAGCACCTGATTTTGGTGAAGATGCACCTGTTAATGGTGAAGAGGTACCTATTATTGGTGAAGATGTTGTAGCAACAAGATGTGACTTCAGCTGTGAATATGGAGCCAAATCAGCAAACTGTCCAGTTACCCAGCACTTCAGCTGTGAATGTGGAGCCAGTTCAGCAAACAGTCCTCTCCTTGCCAGCACTCTTCTTCCTGGTGACAGCCGTCTAATTGTTGGTGTTGATCTCAGCGGCCGGCTGGACCGTTTGCTGAACTGGCTCCATATTCACATTGACAGGTTTGGTTGAAGGGCACTCTGAGGATCGATGGCCAATGATATTACAATGTGAACACCTGCTTGGTTTCCAAGCATATTCAACCGGGACATCCACCCAATCCCCATTTTGATCTTGGCAGTCAATTGTATTGAGGAGCTCCTTCTCAAGATTGATTTCAACACAAACATGAGCATAACCAAGATGAGCTCGTGAAGCAGTTAAAGGATTCATTTGTAATGGTCTACCCAGTGTACTTGCAACATGGCTGAGACCTTCCACTGACCATAAACTGAATGGAACATTCCTTAATTTGACCCATATTGGAACTTTGTCGCATTTGAATTCAACTCTGCGGGCATTAGGGTCCCATTTTCGCAATAGTAAAGTTCTATTGTTAACATGACATAATTGACCAAAAACTTTAGAAATAACATCTGGATTCTCAAAAGAGAAAACATACAAACCATTGTCAGTTGATCTAACCTCCACTTTCCCAAATTTCTTCCAAATATTGTTGACAAATTTGCTAATGAGAAAAAAAGGAGGCGGTTTGTCAAGAAATTGACCCAGAAGACAGCCTTCCCAATATGAATTCCCAATTTCATGAACTTCATTAGGTGCTGAGCAAGCAGGTTGTCCATTTCGAATAATTGGTTCATAATACTTCATCTTGCATGGTTCAGGAATTGAGCTTATGAACATATCTCTCCAATTGGAGGTCACGGAGGCTTGAGGAAGTGGATATTGCTTCCGAAATTTTTTCATATGGATATTCTGATTATTTTCAGAATTTTTCGGAGGAATTGGTGGAGGGAATCCATTTTGAGATTTCTGGATAATTCTCGGATGTTGAAGAGCAGGGAATTGGTCTGAAAAATTTGTGGGCAAATTATGTGAGTGTGTTGCTGGGTGTTGAACGTTGGCACCATTGATATTCCAACTTTGTGATTTTGATTGGGACCTTTGTTGACCATGATGACCAATTTGTTTTGCAGACACTTGGTCAAAAGAGTTGGTATTCGCATGCGTTTCGACAGTGCTAATCTGTCCCACTTTGATTTGATTAGTAGGACTACCACTTGGTCTTTGCACATGCCCAAAATTACCGTGGGAGCCCACGTGTATTGGTGTAATGGCATCAGCTCGTGATATTGCATGAAAAGCTGAACCCACGCTTCTTTCTTGTCCTCTAACGTCAAAATTTTGGACTAATTGAGCATGCTGGTCCCCACTGAAATGATGTAAGCCACCATGCAAAAATTTCTCACCTCCTGAATTATTTTGAAACGTTTGAGTAGATGGAATAAAAGGACCCGTGTGCATAATAGCTAGGTCCGCATGGGGCTGCTGCAATTGGATGCTTTGGGGACCAATTTGAAAAGAATTGCTGGCATGGTCCGCATGGAGTTGGTTGTTGTCGGCTAGCATGTACTGTTTGTCGTGAGCATCAACTATTGGAGAATTCCCACGGCTATAATTAACTCCATTATGTAGTATTCTATCACCTCCATAGTGGTGGTCCCCACGATTTATTTGCTCCCAATGACTAGAATTATTGCCATGCATAGTGTGAATTGGGATGAGAGGACGCATATGCGTAAAAGCATGATCCATGCGGGGCTGGTGCACATGATAAGAACCGGACAAATCTGTTTGTTGAGCACTTTGAAAAGCAGCATTTGAATTCAAATGATTCGGCACGAAGTGGACTGTATGATTTCCGACACTAACATGTGGGTAAGAGGACCCACTAATATTGACATTGGAATCACCTAGGTTCTTGTTCCATGCCATGTTGTCGGCTGAAGCTTGCAATTGTGGACCTTGAGCGTCTTCACCGACGAACTTTGGCTGGACAGAAAGAGGCGAATCACCATGAGACTGAACCTCCTTAGTAGCAGAATAAGAAGGAATAAGAGTATCATCCTACTTATTCTTTGAATTAATTTTATTAAAAGCATGTTCAAGCTCTTTGCTAGAGTTGAAAGATTCTTCTTCATCAAAAGCAGTAGACGAGGAGGAATCTTCAGAATTTTCTGAAACATTAGCTGATTTGGATTTGGCCTTAAGCCTATCACTAGCACGAGTTGGCTTCTTCTTACCACCAGCCATGGTGGAAGAAGAAAATGAGTGGCTAAGGGACCGGTTTGGATGAGTGTTTAGGTTTCTGTTTGGTGGTGGTTGGTGGTGGTGGTGTCTGAGTTTAGAGAGAAGGGAGAGAATTTTCTCTCTCTTCCATCAGATTGTATCTGCCTACTATATACGTGTGATTTTAGGTTAATCAAGTTTGTCTATTCTTTTCTTGTTTTCTTGGATATTTCTGTGAGTCTAGGTCTAGGTTTTAATTCATTCCTTCGTTCTTGATTGTCTTGCTGTCAATTTGTTTTAGGTTGTCTTAAATCCGTTCTTGCTTTCAATTTCATTTCTTATCTTGTGTTTCAATTCCGCTCTGTCTTCAATTCTGTTTTTCTTCCTGGAATCCGTTTCTGTCGTTCAAGTCTTTTCTTCTTTTCTCATCAAATCCGTGAGTAGGGTTAGGGTTTTCAATTAGGACAAAACCCTAATTGGTTGTGTGCTCAAATCCGAATTCTTGGTTACTTAAGCATTGTTTTCGTTGCTGAAAATCAAGAAAAGAACATCAAGAAAAGAAAAGAAACATCAAGGAAAGAAAAGAAAAGTATACGTAAAAAAAAAAAAGCAAAATTGTGAATAGTAATTTTTTTTTTTTGGAGAATTAGCCTGCGAGGACAAACTTTTCTGAAGGGAAACGACGATCGGAGCATAACCCATAGCTATGCTTTGGGCACCACCCTCTTAGGGCCAAATTCCATTGTTTGCTATGAGTTTTTGTGTTTTTCAATAGGGTTTTCTCAAACTTTTCTTATTTTTCTAGGTTTCCTTCTTTGGGTTTTGTTCAATTTTCTTTGTCTAACATTGTTTCCAAAGTCTTAGAGGTCTGTCAAAAAAAAAAAAAAAATCCAGAATCTGTGATAAAGTTGATGTGCTACTTTGGTTCTTTTTCTTTTTGGTGAGTTTCTAGATAACTTAAAGAAGAATACGAGTGGTAAAAGGCAGTGTGTGTGTGAGATTATTAGAGGGTAAAAGCCAAATTTAAGTGGAGCGAAACACGTGAGGGAAGGTAGCTTCAATCATGGCTGATAATCAAGCGGATGACATCAATGTAGAGGGTCAACAACCCATAGTCCTGAATTTACAGATGCAAGCATTGATGGGAGAGATGAGACGGATGTTGCGGGCTGAATTAGACGGATGTGAGATTGGATAGGGTAGAAGAAAGAGCTCAAAGAGTGCAGCCACCAATTGCTCCGAATGCTCCAGGGAGGGACAGATTGCAGCAAAGGGTTGAAGATGTTGATGAAGTCGACGAGGAAGATTTAGATGAAGAGTTTGACAGATGTTCAATGCGCAGCAGTAGGAGACATGGTAGAGATAGAGAGATGCTAGGGATCGTGGTGATTATGTTGATCGTATTGACAACAACTTAAGAAGCATCAAGGTGAAGATTCTTGCATTCCAAGGGAGGAGTGATCCCAAAGCCTATCTTGAGTGGGAAAAGAAGATCGAGTTGGTGTTTGATTGTCATAATTATTCCAAGTTGAAAAAGTTAAAGCTTGCTGCCATTGAATTTACTGATTATGCTATTGATTGGTGGGATCAATTGTGTATCAATAGGAGGCGGAATGGAGAACGTCCTGTTGCAACTTGGGATGAGATCAAGAGGGTAATGAGGAGGCGATTTGTACCCAGTCATTACTACAGGGATCTATACCTCAAGCTGCAAGGTCTTCATCAAGGTAATAAAAGTTTTGATGAGTATTACAAAGAGATGGAGATGGCTATGATTAGAGCCAATGTAGAGGAAGATTGGGAGGCGACAATGGCTAGATTTTTGAATGGGCTGAATCGAGAGATTGCTAACACCATTGAGCTACATCATTATGTTGAGTTAGAAGAACTTGTGCATATTGCAATTAAGGTGGAGAAACAATTGAAGAGGGGTGGTTCACGACCAAGACTAGCCCCGTAACACTCGAGTGCATCACCTTGGAGATCAAGTTACCCAAGGAAGGAAGAAAGTTCGTCTACTTCCAAGGCCAAGCCCGAGCCTAAACCAGCCACTAATGCCACCACCTCCCAAGGTAAATTAGCATCTACTCCAGTTCGTTCTAGTGATATTAAGTGCTTTAAATGTCAGGGACGAGGTCACATAGCAAACCAATGTCCAAATAAACGAGTTTGAGGCAGATTATGGAGAGATGCTTGGATTAGTGGCACGATGAGCCTTAAGTTTGCAAGCTAAAGAAGAGGAAGAAGTAGTGCAACGTGAGAACATCTTTCATACTCGCTGCCACGTGAAAGATAAGGTATGTAGTGTTATTATTGATGGTGGTAATTGTACTAACGTTGCTAGTGCTTCTATGGTTGAGAAGCTAGGGCTTATAACAATTAAGCAACCACGTCCATACAAGCTGCAATGGTTGAATGATTGTGGTAAGGTAAGGGTTACAAAATAGGTTGTGGTGCCGTTTCGCATTGGAAAATATGAGGATGAAGTATTGTGCGATGTGGTACCTATGCATGTTGGACATCTTCTAGTTCCAATGACACCAAAACAAGTTTATGAGGATCAAGTGAGGTTAAAAAAATTGAGTGATCAAAAGAACTTGAGTGAACAAAAGAATTTGAGTGATCAAAAAAATCTGAGTGAGCAAAAGAAAGAGACTAGGAAAAAGAGTAAGGCCGAATTTGGGAAGGAGGTAAAAAAAGAGGGAAAACAAAGAAATTTCTATGCAAAAGCAAGTGAGGTTAAAAGAGCTTTGATATCAAAACGGCCGATGATTGTACTCCTGTCCAAGGAGGCTCTTTTAAACACTAAACAACTTGATTCTGCATTGCCTAGTATTATTGTTTCTCTCTTGCAGGATTTTGAGGAAGTGTTTTCCGAGGACATACCACATGGTCTACCACCTAGGCTAGTCTTTGAACCAGGCGGATTTGAGGACAAATCTTTCTCAAGAGGGGGGGAATGATGAGGACATCAAGGCTGTACAAACTGTTCAAGAAATAGCCAAGAATCAGACGTCCACATTCATTGAACCTATACACGTCCACATTCATTGAACCATTTGGGCGTCCACATTAAATGAACCCATAGACGTCCATGTTCATTGAACCATTTGGGCGAATTTTCCAGAAAAGATTCAAGTCAAGATTCTATTTTCAAGATTCAAGAACTTCCAAATTCTTCAAGAAGTTTCAAGAAGATTTGAAAATTTTGTCAAGATTTGATTTCTTTGTAATTCTATCTTAGTTTTAGTATTATGAATTCTAGTTTATTCCCTAGAGTCCACTATGGACGAAAATTAGGTGTTCACACTAGGAAGGAGTCTTTCTTGGGCTCCAAGAAAAGGAGTCTTTCTTGGGTTCCAAGTCTACTTCTTTGACCTAGTTACTATTCACATTTTTCCTTAGTGGGAAAGGTTTAGGAGTTCTTTTCTAAGTAGGAAACTTATTTGTTCTTTGTCTATATAAGGCTGATTTGCATGAAATAAAAAGTTAGACGTTTTTGATTCATAAATTTGTGAGATTATTCTCTTTTGAGTTCTTCAAGAAACTCTTCGAACTTATCAAGATAATTCTTGTGGCGTTCAACCTTGACTTATCAAACGGGTCTTCCATCCTCGTTTGTGGCGTCCTCAGTCAGTCTATGAGATTCCAGTTGACCCGTGAGCTTTTTAGTATGAGACTTGAAGAAGGGGGTGACGTAAGCCAGCACTGCCTCAGAATGATTTACTTGGTAACTCAATTGGAGGCATTTGGCTTCGTTATGGATCCCCGACTTCAGGTAGACTTGATCTTGCAGTCTCTTCCACCATCTTACTCTCCTCTGATCTTGGACTTTCACATGCACAGAATTGAGGTCACACTGAATGAGTTGCTAGATATTCTGACTAGCTGGCAGAACCTTGGTTTGGGTGCAATACCTGATCCCCATGTTGAGTCCTCTCCTTCTGTGGCTGAGCCCAGCCAAAACAGAAACAGAAACAGAAGAAGAAGAAGGAGGAGGAGGCATAGGAGGAGTCGGGTCATAGCATTCTTACCAGGAGATCTCTCATAAGGAAGGGATTGAGTAGTAGACCCCGATTATGCATGATTTGGTTGTTTTGGATCAGCTTGGTAAGATATCCCAATTTTGAAAAATGTTTATAAATGTTCGGATTAGTTTGATTATTTCTTTAAATAGTAGTGACTATTTTCAATCATTTCTAGAGGATATTTTGGAAATGATCCTTTGTAAGAAATGATTGGCATTTTGTATATCTTTCATTAATGGTAATGAAATGGTCAGAATGCGTATCGGAAGAAAGAATGTCTTCAAACTCAAACATTTATATTTCATTGCTTTGCATTTATAAAAATGGCTAAATACCAAATCATACATATATTGTCTTGAACTTTTGAAATGATCAAGAGTTAAAAACTAGAATTCTTGTATTTATCTATCCAAATAAGTTTGATAGATTAATTATTCTTTTTGACAAAAGAGTTTGTTCAAAAATAAATAATTGAATGAAATGGAACTTATGAGACTTGTCAAGAATATGTTAGGTTATAAAAGAAGATTAGAGAATGCATCTTTTATCACCATCATCTTTCAAATTGATTTTAAACTTATACCAAGTTTTGATTCTATGACTATATAGAATTTGATGAGGACATCAAGGCTGCTAGGAATGTCCAAGATCCAGTGCAAGTGCCAGTTGGTCCAGTGACGAGAGCTCGCGCTAAAAGGTTCAAGGAAGAGCTGAATAACTTGGTTCAGAAAGTTCTACAACAAGAGGAAAGCATGTTGGCTAGTCGAGGAGAAGAAAGACTGGTTGTACTCATCCAAGTAGACCCAGGAGAGAGCCAAGAAGCCATTAGCGTCCAAGTTCAATGAACCATTTATTTGGGTGAATTTTCCAGCAAAGATTTGAGTCAAGATTCTATTTTCAAGATTCTTCAAGAAGTTTCTAGAAGCTTGGAAGTTTTGGTCAAGATTTGATTTCTTTGTAATTCTATCTTAGTTCTAGTTTCAGTCTGTTTTGAATTCTAGATTATTCCCTAGGGTCCACTATGGACGAAAATTAGGTGTTCACATTGGGAAGGAGTCTTTCTTGGGCTCCAAGAAAAAGAGTCTTTCTTGGGCTCCAAGAAAAAGAGTCTTTCTTGGGCTCCAAGAAAAGAAGTCTTACTTGGGCTCCAAGAAAAGGAGTATTTCTTGGGTTCCAAGTCTACTTCTTTGACCTAGTTACTATTCACATTTTTCCTTAGTGGGAAAGGTGAGTTCTTTTCTAAGTAGGAAACTTATTTGTTCTTTATCTATATAAGGCTGATTTGCATGAAATAAAAAGTTAGATGTTTTTGATTCATAAATTTGTGAGATTTTTCTCTTTTGAGTTCTTCAAGAAACTCTTCGAACTTATCAAGATGCGTTCAACCGTGACTTATCAAACGGGTCTTCCATCCTCGTTTGTGGTGTCCTCAGTCAGTCTATGAGATTCCAGTTCACCTGTGAGCTTTTTTGTCTGAGACTTGAAGAAGGGGGTGACGTAAGCCAGCACTGCCTCGGAATGATTTACTTGGTAACTCAATTGGAGGCATTTGGCTTCGTTATGGATCCCCGACTTCAGGTATACTTGATCTTGCAGTCTCTTCCACCATCATACTCTCCTCTGATCTTGGACTTTTACATGCACAGAATTGAGGTCACATTGAATGAGTTGCCAAATATTCTGACTAGCTAGCAGAACCTTGGTTTGGGTGCAGCACTTGATCCCATGTTGAGTCCTCTCCTTCTGTGGTTGAGCCCAGCCAAAACAGAAACAGAAACAGAAGAAGAAGAAGAAGGAGGAGGAGGCATAGGAGGAGTCGGGTCGTAGCATTCTTACCAGGAGATCTCTCATCAGGAGGGGATTGAGTAGTGGACCCCGATTATGCATGATTTGGTTGTTTTGGATTGGCTTGGTAAGATATCCCAATTTTGAAAAATATTTATAAATGTTCGGATTAGTTTGATTATTTCTTTAAATAGTTGTTGATGAGGACATCAAGGCTGCTAGGAATGTTCCAGATTCAATGCAAGTGCCAGTTGGTCTAGTGCCAAGAGCTCGCGCTAAAAGGTTCAAGGAAGAGCTAAATAATTTGGTTCAGAAAGTTCTACAACAAGAGGAAAGCGTATTGGCTAGTAGAGATGAAGAAAGGCTGGTGTTACTCCTCCAAGTAGATCCACAAAAAAGCCAATTAGGCGTCCATATTCATTGAACCATTTGGGCAAATTTTCTAGCAAAGATTCAAGTCAAGATTCTATTTTCAAGATTCAAGAACTTCAAGATTCTTCAAGAAGTTTCAAGAAGATTTGAAGATTTAGTCAAGATTTGATTTCTTTGTAATTCTATCCTAGTTTTAGTTTCAGTTTTAGTTTAATTCCCTATGGACGAATTTAGGTGTTCACACTAGGAAAAAGACTTTCTTGGGCTGCAACTTTGCTTTCTTTTTAGTTACTATTCACATTACTATTCACGTGAATAGTTAATAGGAGTCTTTTCTTGGTCTCCAAGTTTGTTTCCTTTGACCTAGTTACTATTCACATTTTTCTATTTCAGCTAGGGTTTAGGAGTCTTTTCTAATTAGAAAACTTATTTGTTCTTTGCCTATATAAGGCTGATTTGCATGAAATAAAAGTTAGACAACTTTGATATTAAATTTGTGAGATTATTCTCATTATGTTCTCAAGAACTTTTCCGAACTTATCAAGATTATTCTTGTGGCGTTCAACTCTGACTTATCAAACGAGATCTCCATCCTCGTTTGTGGCGTCCTCACTTATGCCAAGGTTCTAGCTTTGCTAAGCATAGGGCCGTGGTTCCATCCATTCCTGAAAGGTCTTGGGGTCATTTGCCATATTTGGTGTTGGGTTGCGTCACATGTTGGCGTGGTTTGTATCAGTTGGTAATCAGAGCTTAGGTTTATCATGTTTGCCTATCCTTTTCTTGTTTTCATAGTTAATTCCGTGAGTCTAGGTCTAGGTTTAAATTCCTTTGTTTGTTCTTGATTGTATCTTGCTGCCAATTCGTTTTAGGTTGTGTTTCAATTCCGTTCTTGCATCAATTTCGTTTCTTATCTTGTGTTTCAAGTCTGTTTTCTTGTTGAAATCCGTGTCTTGCTTTCAAGTATTTTCTTGTTTTTCTCATCAAATCCGTGGGTAGGGTTAAGGTTTTCAATTAGGACAAAACCCTAATTGGTTGTGTGCTCAATCCCGTTTATCGTCTTAGTGTCAAAATTCAAATTTTTGGTGACTTGCTCATTGTGTTCGCTTCTGAAAATCAAGAAAAGAAAAGAAAGGTCAAGATCAAAAAAAAAAAAAAAAAAGAAGAAAACAGTTCGGAGCTGAAAAAAAGCAAAACAGTGAACAGTAATTTTTTTTTTTGGAGAATTAGCTTGCGAGGCCAAACTTTTCTAAAGGGAAACGACGATCTGAGCATAACCTACGGCTATGCTGTGGGCGCCACCCTCTTAGGGCCTAATTCCGTTGTTTTCTATGAGTTTTAGGTGTTTTTGTGTTTTCCAATAGGGTTTTCTCAACTTTTCTTATTTTTCCTAGGTTTCCTTCTTCTAGTTTTGGTCAATTTCTTTCTCTAACCTTGTTTCCTGTGTCTTAGAGGTCGGAAAAAAAAGTCAGATTCCGAAATAGATTATTACGCTGCTTGGACTTGGTAAGTTCTAGGGACTTGAAGGAGAATACGAGAGGAAAAAGGCAGAGTGTGTGAGAATATTAGAGGGTAAAATCCAAATTGAGTTGAGTGAAACACATGAGGGAGTGAAATTTAATCATGTCTCAAAATAAAGTAGACAACATTAATGAAGGTGTTCAACAACCCGTTGGACAGAACTTACGGATGCTGGCATTGATGGGAGAGATGAGATGAATGATGAGGGCTGAATTGGAGCAGATTCATGAGAGGTTGGATAGGGTAGAACAGAGGCCGGAAAGGGTGCAACCACCAGTTGCACCGAATGCACCAAGGAGGAACAGATTGCAGCAAAGAGTTGAAGATGTTGATGAGATCGATGAGGAAGGTTTAGATGAAGAGTTTGACAGAATTTCGGTGGGCAGCAATAGGCGACATGGTCGGGATAGAGATGCTAGGGATCGTGTTGATCGAGTTGATAGCAACTTAGGAAGCATCGAGATGAAGATTCCTGCGTTTCAAGGAAGGAGTGATCCGGAAGCCTATCTTGAGTGGGAAAAGAAGATTGAGTTGGTGTTTGATTGCCACAACTATTCCGAGTTGAAAAAGGTAAAGCTTTCTGCCATTGAATTTACTGATTATGCTATTGTGTGGTGGGATCAATTGTGTCTCAATAGGAGGCAGAATGGAGAACATCCTGTGGCAACATGGGATGAGATGAAGAGAGTAATGAGGAGGCGATTTGTACCCAGTCATTATTACAGGGACTTATACCTCAAGCTGCAAGGTCTTCATCAAGGTAATAGAAGTGTGGATGATTATTGCAAAGAGATGGAGATGGCTATGATTAGAGCCAATATAGAGGAAGATCGGGAGGCGATAATGGCTAGATTTCTGAATGGGCTGAATCGAGAAATTGCTAACACCATTGAGTTGCATCATTATGTTGAGTTAGAAGATTTGGTGCATATGGCAATTAAGGTGGATAAGTAATTGAAGAGGGGTGATTCACGACCAAGGCCAGCCCCGCAACACTCAAGTGCATCACCTTGGAGGTCGAGTTACCCAAGAAAGGAGGAGAGTTCGACTACTTCCAAGGTCAAGCCCGAGCCCAAAACATCAACCCATGCCACGACTTCTCAAGGTAAAACAGCCCCTCCTACAACTCATTCTAGTGATATTAAATGCTTTAAATGTCAGGGACGAGGGCACATAGCTAGCCCATGTCTAAACAAGAGGGCAATGATAGTTTTGGAAAGTGGGGAGATTGAGTCTGAAGATGAAATGCAATCTGATGACATGCCTATACTAGAGGACACCGAAGTAGGTGAAGAAGAGGAATTTGGGGCAGATTATGGAGAGATGCTTGGATTAGTGCCACGACGAGCTTTGAGCTTGCAAGCTAAAGAGGAGGAAGAAGTAGTGCAACGAAAGAACATCTTTCATACCCGCTGCCACGTGAAAGATAAGGTATGTAGTGTTATTATTGATGGTGGTAGTTGTACTAACGTTGCTAGTGCTTCAATGGTTGACAAGCTAAGGCTCACAACAATTAAGCATCCATGTCCATACTAACTGCAATGGTTGAATGATTATGGTGAGGTAAGGGTTACAAAACAGGTTATGGTGCCGTTTCGCATTGGAAAATATGAGGATGAAGTATTGTGCGATGTGGTACCTATGCATGCTGGACATCTTCTTTTGGGAAGACCATGGAAATTTGATCGGCGTGTGCAACATGATGACTTCCAACAAGTACTCATTCATATTCAATCAACGGACAATCACTCTAGTTCCAATGACACCAAAACAAGTTTATGAGGATCAAGTGAGGTTACAAAAATTGGGTGATCAAAATAACTTGAGTGATCAAAAGAATTTGAGTGATCAAAAGAATTTGAGTGAGCAAAAGATAGAGAGTGAAAAGAAAAAGAGCAAGGCCGAATCTAGAAAGGTAGTGAGGAGAGAAAAGAATTCGGCCAAGGAGGTAAAAATAGAGGGAAAACAAAGAAATTTTTATGCAAAAGCAAGTGAGGTTAAGAGAGCCTTGATTTCAAAAAAACCAATGATTGTACTTATGTACAAAGAGGCTCTTTTAAACACTGACCAACTTGACTGTGCATTGCCTAGTGTTGTTGTTTCTCTCTTGCAGGATTTTGAGGATGTGTTTCCCGATGAGATACCACATGGTCTACCACCTCTTCGAGGGATTGAACATCAGATAGATTTCGTACCTGGAGCCCCAATTCCAAATTGTCCAGCTTATAGGAGCAATCCAGAGGAGACAAAGGAGCTTCAAAGGCAAGTCGAAGAGTTGATGGAGAAAGGGAACATGAGAGAAAGCATGAGTCCTTGTGCAGTTCCTGTAATTTTAGTGCCTAAGAAGGATGGGAAATGGAGGATGTGTGTTGATTGCAGAGCCATCAATAACATAACAGTAAAGTATAGACATCCTATTCCTCGCTTAGATGATATGTTAGATGAATTGCATGGTTCTTGTGTGTTTTCTAAGATTGATCTTAAAAGTGGATACCATCAGATAAGAATGAAAGAAGGAGATGAATGGAAAACAGCATTTAAAACTAAATATGGATTGTATGAGTGGTTAGTCATGCCTTTTGGATTAACTAATGCACCTAGTACTTTCATGCGCTTAATGAATAATGTTTTGCGTGCTTTCATTGGTAAGTTTGTTGTTGTTTATTTTGATGATATTCTGGTTTATAGCAAGAGTTTGCATGAACATGTCTCACATTTAAATTCAGTTTTGGATGTGCTTAGGAAGGAGAAGTTGTATGCTAACCTCAAAAAGTGTACTTTTTGCACCGATAAGCTTGTTTTCCTAGGTTTTGTTGTTAGTGCTAAAGGTATTGAGGTTGATGAAGAGAAGATCAAAGCCATCCAAGAGTGGCCAACCCCCTCAAGTGTAGGTGGTGTTAGAAGTTTCCATGGACTTGCTGGCTTTTACAGGAGGTTCGTGAAAGATTTTAGCACCATCGCAGCACCACTCACTGAAGTTATCAAGAAAAATGTTGGGTTCAAATGGGGTGAAGATCAAGCGAAGGCATTTCAGCTCATTAAATGCAAGCTTACTCATGCTCCTTTACTTCCTTTGCCTAATTTCACCAAAACGTTCGAAATTGAATGTGATGCTTCAGGTGTAGGTGTAGGAGTTGTTCTTATGCAGGAAGGAAGACCCTTTGCATACTTAGCAAGAAGCTTAGTGGGGCTGCACTTAACTACCCAACCTATGACAAAAGTTGTATGCTTTGGTTCGAGCTTTGGAGACATGGCAGCACTACCTATGGCCAAAGGAGTTTGTAATTCGTATAGATCATGAATCCTTGAAGCATTTAAAGGGTCAACACCAGCTGAATAAGAGACATGCTAGGTGGGTTGAGTTCATTGAGACTTTTCCATATGTCATTCGCTATAAACAAGGTAAGGAAAATGTGGTTGCAGATGCATTGTCAAGAAGGTATGCCTTAATCTCTACTCTTGATGCTAAATTTCTGGGTTTTGAGCATATTAAGGACCTATATCAAGATGACCACGACTTTAGTGAAGTTTATAGGGCTAGTGAGAAATCTGCAGAAGGTAAGTTCTATAGGCATGAAGGGTTTTTGTTTAGAGAAAATAAGTTGTGTGTGCCTAACTGTTCTTTAAGAGTTAGGGAATCCCATGGTGGTGGTTTAATGGGACACTTTGGGGTTGCTAAGACATTAGCTATTTTGCAAGAGCACTTTTATTGGCCACACATGAAACGGGATGTTGAGAGAACTTGTGGAAGATGTGTTACTTGTAGGCAAGCTAAGTCTAGGGTTCAACCACATGGATTGTACACACCACTACCTATTCCTAGTTCACCTTGGATTGATATTTCGATGGATTTTGTTTTGGGTTTACCTAGGAGTAGGCGTGGAAGGGATTCAATTTTTGTTGTTGTGGATAGATTTTCTAAGATGGCTCATTTTATCCCTTGTCATAAGACTGACGATGCTTCTAATGTTGTAGATTTGTTCTTCAGGGAGATTGTTAGGTTGCATGGTATGCCTAGGACAATTGTTTCAGATCGTGATGCTAAGTTCTTAAGTTACTTTTGGAAGACTTTGTGGGGCAAGCTAGGGACAAAACTTTTGTTTTCTATAACTTGTCATCCTCAAACTGATGGTCAAACATAAGTAATTAATAGGACTTTATCTTCATTATTGAGGGCTATCATAAGTAAGAACATTAAGACTTGGGAAGATTGTTTACCACATGTTGAGTATGCTTATAATCATACTGTTCATTCTGCTACTAAGTTTTCACCTTTTGAAATTTTTTATGGTTTTAATCCTGAAACTCCTTTGGATTTATCACCTTTACCTGTGTCTGAGCATGTGAACTTAGATGGTAAGAAGAAGGCAGAATTTGTGAAACAACTCCATGAACAAGCACACCTCAACATAGAGAGAAGAACTGAGCAATATATCAAGCAAGCTAACAAGGGACGTCACAAGCTGGTCTTTGAGCCTGGAGATTGGGTGTGGTACACATGAGGAAAGAAAGATTTCCAGCCCAAAGACGTTCTAAGTTACTACCTAGAGGAGATGGTCCTTTTCAAGTCCTCGAGCGGATTAATGACAATGCCTACAGACTTGATTTGCCAGGTGAGTATAGTGTTAGTGCTACTTTCAATGTTACTGATTTAAGTCCTTTTGATGTAGGTGACTATTTGAGGGCAAATCCTTCTCAAGAGGAGGGGAATGATGAGGACATCAAGGCTGCTAGGAATGTTCCAGATTCAATGCAAGTGCCAGTTGGTCCAGTGACAAGAGCTTGCGCTAAAAGGTTCAAGGAAGAGCTGAATAGTTTGGTTCAGAAAGTTCTACAACAAGAGGAAAGTGTATTGGCTAGTAGAGATGAAGAAAGACTGGTGTTACTCCTCCAAGTAGATCCACAAGAAAGCCAATTAGGCGTCCACATTCATTGAACCATTTGGGCAAATTTTCTAGCAAAGATTTAAGTCAAGATTCTATTTTCAAGATTCAAGAACTTCAAGATTCTTCAAGAAGTTTCAAGAAGATTTGAAGATTTAGTTAAGATTTGATTTCTTTGTAATTCTATCCTAGTTTTAGTTTCAGTTTTAGTTTAATTCCCTATGGACGAATTTAGGTGTTCACACTAGGAAAAAGACTTTCTTGGGCTGCAAGATTAGGTGTTCACACTAGAAAGGAGCTTTTCTTGGGCTGCACGTTTGCTTCTTTTTTAGTTACTATTCACGTTACTATTCACATGAATAGTTAATAGGAGTCCTTTCTTGGTCTCCATGTTTGTTTCCTTTGACCTAGTTACTATTCACTTTTTTCTATTTCAGCTAGAGTTTAGGAGTCTTTTCTAATTAGGAAACTTATTTGCTCTTTGCCTATATAAGGCTGATTTGCATGAAATAAAAGTTAGACAACTTTGATATTAAATTTGTGAGATTATTCTCCTTAAGTTCTAAAGAACTTTATCGAACGTATCAAGATTATTCTTGTGGCGTTCAACTCTGACTTATCAAACGAGATCTCCATCCTCATTTGTGGCGTCCTCACCTATATCAAGGTTCTAGCTTTGCTAAGCATAGGGTCGTTGATGAGAACCAGCCTTGAACGTCCACATTCAATGAACCAATTGAGCGTCCACATTCATTGAACCAGTTGGGCGAATTTTCCAACAAAGATTCAAGTCAAGATTCTATTTTCAAGATTCAAGAACTTCAAGATTCTTCAAGAAGTTTCAAGAAGATTCGAAGATTTAGTCAAGATTTGATTTCTTTGTAATTCTATCTTAGTTTTGGTTTTAGTATTAATTTGAATTCTAGTTTATTAGGTAGGTGTTCACACTAGAAATGAGCTTTTCTTGGGCTGCAAGTTTGCTTCCTTTTTAGTTACTATTCACGTCACTATTCACGTGAATAGTTAATAGGAGTCTTTTCTTGGTCTCTAAGTTTGTTTCCTTTGACCTAGTTACTATTCACGTTTTTCCTACTTGGGCTAGGGTTTAGGAGTCCTTTTCCAAGCAGGATACTTATTAGTTATTGCCTATATAAGGCACTTTTTGTGATAATAAAGTTAGACAATTCTGAAATTAAATTGTGAGATTATTCTCCTTGAGTTCTCCAAGAGACTCTTTCGAACTTATCAAGGGATTCCTTGTGGCGTTCAACCTTGACTTATCAAGCGGATTTCCATCCCCGTTTGTGGCGTCTTCACCATACCAAGGTTCTTGCTTTGCTAAGCAACGGGTCGCGCTTTCCATCATATTCACTATACCAAGGTTCTTGTCTTGCTAGGCAAAGGGTTTCACCAATCTTGGTGATGGGTCTTGGCACATGTTGACCAGGTTCGTATCAGTTGGTAATTAGAGCTTAGGTTTATCAGGTTTGCCTATCCTTTTCTTGGTTAATTCCTAGAGTCTAGGTCTAGGTTTTAATTCCTTTCTTCATTTTTGATTGTGTCTTGCTTCCAATTCATTTTCTTGGTTGTGTCTTGATTCCGTTCTTATTCTTTTAATTTCATGTCTTGAGTCTTGTTCTCCGTTTCTTGAGTCTTGTCTTTCTGAAAATCAAGAAAAGAAACTTCAAGAAAAGAAAAAAAAAATTCGGAGCTGAAAAAAAAAAAAAAGGCAAAACAGTGAACAGTAAAAAAAACTTGTTTTTGTTGAATTAGCCTTCGTGGCCAAGCTTTTCTGAAGGGAAACGACGTTCTGAGCATAACCCACAGCATAGCTATGGGCACCACCCTCTTTTGGCCAAATTCCATCGTTTACTAGGTGTTTTTGACGATTTTTGTGTTTTCACATAGATTTTCTTTAACTTTTCTAATCACTCTTTGTTTCTTTTTCCTTCATTGTCTTAACTCTTGGTTTTAATCTTGTTCCCCACGTCTTAGAGGACTGTTTGCAAAAAAAAAAAAAAAAAGTCAGATTCCGAAATAGATTATTATGCTGCTTGGTATTCTTGGCAAGTTCTAGGGACTTGAAGGAGAATACGATAGGAAAAAGGCAGAGCGTGTGAGAATATTAGAGGGTAAAAGCCAAATTGAGTTGAGTGAAACACGTGAGGGAGTGTTGATTTCAATCATGGGTCATAATCAAGAGGATGACATAAACGAAGAAGGTCAACAAGCCGCTGTTCCGAACTTACAGATGCATGCTTTGTTGGGAGAGATGAGACGAATGATGAGGGCTGAATTTGATCAACTACATAAGAGGATGGCTAGGGTAGAACAGAGAACACCAAGGGTGCAGCCACCAGTTGCTCCAAACGCACCAAGGCAACCATCAAAGAGAAATTGAAGTTGTGGATGAATTTGAAGAAGAAGGGATAGATGAGGAACTTGGTCGGATGTCAATAGGCAGCAATGGAAGACATAGCCGAGATAGAGAAGCTAAGAAACGTGTTGATAACAATTTGGGAAGCATCAAGATGAAAATTCCTGCTTTCCAAGGAAGGAGTGATCCCGAAGCATATTTGGAGTGGGAAAAGAAGATAGAGTTGGTTTTTGATTGTCACAACTATTCCGAACTGAAAAAGGTAAAACTTGCCGCAATTGAATTTACTGATTATGCTATTGTATGGTGGGATCAGTTGTGCATCAATAGGAGGCGGAATGGAGATCGTCCAATTGCAACTTGGGATGAGATGAAGAGGGTGATGATGAGGCGATTTGTACCCAGTCATTACTAGAAAGATTTATACCTCAAGCTGCAAGGTCTTCATCAAGGTAATAAGAGTGTTGATGAGTATTACAAAGAGATGGTGATGGCTATGATTAGAGCCAATGTACAGGAAGATCGGAAGGTGACAATGGCTAGATTTTTGAATGGGTTGAATCGAGAGATTGCTAACACCATCGAGTTGTATCATTATGTGGAATTAAAGGATTTGGTGCATATGGCAATTAATGTGGAGAAGCGACTCAAGAGGGGTAGTACACGACCAAGACAAGCACCACAATACCTGAGTGCATCACCTTTACCTTGGAGGACAAGTTACCCAAAGGATGAAGAAAATCCGTCTACTTCCAAGGCCAAGCCCGAGCTCAAACTATCCACTATTGCCATGACCTCTCAAGGTAATACAACCTCTACTATGACTCGATCTAGTGAGATTCAATGTTTTAAATGTCAAGGACGAGGACACATAGCAAGCCAATGCCCAAACAAGCGAGCAATGGCAGTCTTGGAAAGTGGTGAGATTAAATTT
Organism: Ehretia macrophylla; assembly: GCA_037974665.1. NCBI lineage: Eukaryota > Viridiplantae > Streptophyta > Magnoliopsida > Boraginales > Ehretiaceae > Ehretia > Ehretia macrophylla. The sequence continues at coordinate 4,611,375 of CM075766.1, forward strand.
GAAGACAAAACATATTCTGATGATGTGCCCATACTAGAGGACACCGCAATAGGAGCAGAGAAGTTTGGGGCGAATCATGGAGAGATGCTTGGACTAGTGGCACAACGAGCCTTAAGCCTGTAAGCTAAAGAAGAGGAAGAGGTAGCACAACATGAGAACATCTTTCACACTCGTTTCCACGTGAAAGACAAGGTATGTAATGTTATTATCGATGGTGGTAGTTGTACTAACGTTGCTAGTGCTTCTATGGTTGAAAAGCTAGAGATCAACACAGTTAAGCACCCAGGTCCATATAGACTGCAATGGTTGAATGATTGTGGTGAGGTAAAGGTTACAAAGCAGGTTGTAGTACCGTTTCAAATTGGGAAATATGAAGATGAAGTATTGTGTGATTTGGTACCTATGCATGCTGGACATCTTCTTTTGGGAAGGCCATGGCAATTTGATCGACGTGTGCAGCATGATGGCTTCACCAACAAGTACTCATTCATGTTTAATCAGCGAACAATCACTCTAGTTCCAATGACACCAAAACAAGTTTATGAGGATCAAGTGAGGTTACAAAAATTCAGTGATCAAAATAACTTGAGTGATCAAAAGAATTTGAGTGAACAAAAGAATTTGAGTGATCAAAAGAATGAGAGTGAAAGGAAAGCGAGCAAGGCTGAAGCTAGAGAGGTAGTAAAAAGAGAAAAGAGCTCTTCCAAGGCGGTAGAAACAGAGGGGAAACAAATAATTTTCTATGAAAAAGCAAGTGAGGTTAAGAGAGCTTTGATCTCAAGACGACCGATAATTGCACTCATGTACAAAAAGGCTCTTTTAAACACTAACCAGCTTGACTTTGCATTGCCTAGTGTTGTTGTTTCTCTCTTACAGGATTTTGAGGAAGTGCTTCCTGAGGACATACCACATGGTCTACCACCAAGGCTGATCTTTGAGCCTGGTGGATTTGAGGACAAATCCTTCTTAAGAGGGAGGGAATGATGAGAACCAGCCTTGAACGTCCACATTCAATGAACCAATTGAGCGTCCACATTCATTGAACCAGTTGGACGAATTTTCCAACAAAGATTCAAGTCAAGATTCTATTTTCAAGATTCAAGAACTTCAAGATTCTTCAAGAAGTTTCAAGAAGATTTGAAGATTTAGTCAAGATTTGATTTCTTTGTAATTCTATCTTAGTTTTGGTTTTAGTATTAATTTGAATTCTAGTTTATTAGGTGTTCACACTAGGAAAAATGCTTTCTTGGGCTGCAAGAATAGGTGTTCACACTAGAAATGAGCTTTTCTTGGGCTGCAAGTTTGCTTCCTTTTTAGTTACTATTCACGTCACTATTCACGTGAATAGTTAATAGGAGTCTTTTCTTGGTCTCCAAGTTTGTTTCCTTTGACCTAGTTACTATTCACGTTTTTCCTACTTGGGCTAGGGTTTAGGAGTCCTTTTCCAAGCAGGATACTTATTTGTTATTGCCTATATAAGGCACTTTTTGTGATAATAAAGTTAGACAATTCTGAAATTAAATTGTGAGATTATTCTCTTGAGTTCTCCAAGAGACTCTTTCGAACTTATCAAGGGATTCCTTGTGGCGTTCAACCTTGACTTATCAAGCGGATTTCCATCCCCATTTGTGGCGTCTTCACCATACCAAGGTTCTTGTTTTGCTAAGCAACGGATCGTGGTTTCCATCATATTCACTATACCAAGGTTCTTGTCTTGCTAGGCAAAGGGTCGCAGTTCCATCCATTCTTGAAAGGTCTTGTGTTTGTTTCACCAATCTTGGTGATGGGTCTGGGCACATGTTGACCAGGTTCGTATCAATCGTGGTTCCATCCATTCCTGAAAGGTCTTGGGGTCGTTTGCCATATTTGGTGTTGGGTCGCTTCACATGTTGGCGTGGTTCGTATCAGTAGTGATTATTTTCAATCATTTCTAGAGGATATTTTGGAAATGATCCTTTGTAAGAAATGATTGGCATTTTGTATATCTTTCATTAATGGTAATGAAATGGTCGGAATCTAGAGACAGGGATTGTCGGCACTTTCCATTGATTGTTCACTGTTCACTATTCCCAAAATTTTGGATACTTCTAGCTCTATTGATATCTGGAGTTATGATTCCAAAGTCCTGATTTTCAGAACGTTTCTCTATGCTGCTGTTTATCATATATGGATTTAGAGGAATAGACGTATTTTCAGAGAATAAGCCTTTACTGAAGAACAAATCTTTAAGTCTATCTAGAACGATGTTAACTCCAAAATCCTCACGAGCAAAAAATTCAAGAACACATCTATCAATCGCGATGTTTTGGAGCGATGGGGGCTACTGAATTACTTTAACTAGTAATTCATTTGCTTTTTTGTTTTTTGTTCTTTCTTTTTCATTGATTTTTCTTTTGTCTTTTTTGGTTTTCCTCGGTTGTACTTGTACTTTGTTTTTTCTTTGAATACATTTTACTGAATTATCAAAAAAAAAAAAGTTTTGATTCTATGGCTATATAGAATTTGATGAGGACATCAAGGCTGCTAGGAATGTCCAAGATCTAGTGCAAGTGCCAGTTGGTCCAGTGACGAGAGCTCGCGCTAAAAGGTTCCAGGAAAAGCTGAATAACTTGGTTCAGAAAGTTCTACAACAAGAGGAAAGCGTGTTGGCTAGTCGAGGAGAAGAAAGGCACCAGTAGACCCAGGAGAGAACCAAGAAGCCATAAGCGTCCAAGTTCAATGAACCATTTATTTGGGTGAATTTTCTAGCAAAGATTCGAGTCAGGATTCTATTTTCAAGATTCTAGAACTTCAAGATTCTTCGAGAAGTTTCTAGAAGCTTGGAAGTTTTGGTCAAGATTTGATTTCTTTGTAATTCTATCTTAGTTCTAGTTTCAGTTTGTTTTGAATTCTAGTTTATTTTCTAGGGTCCACTATGGACGAAAATTAGGTGTTCACACTAGGAAGGAGTCTTTTTTGGGCTCCAAGAAAAGGAGTCTTTCTTGGGCTCCAAGAAAAGGAGTCTTTCTTGGGTTCCAAGAAAAGGAGTCTTTCTTGGGTTCCAAGTCTACTACTCTGACCTAGTTACTATTCACATTTTTCCTTAGTGGGAAAGGTTTAGGAGTTCTTTTCTAAGTAGGAAACTTATTTGTTCTTTGTCTATATAAGGCTGAATTGCATGAAATAAAAAGTTAGATGTTTTTGATTCATAAATTTGTGAGATTATTCTCCTTTGAGTTCTTCAAGAAACTCTTCGAACTTATCAAGATAATTCTTATGGCGTTCAACCTTGACTTATCAAATGGGTCTTCCATCCTAAATTTGTGGCGTCCTCAACTATACTAAGGTTATAGCTTTGATAAGCATAGGGTCGCGGTTCCATCCATTCATGAAAGGTCTTGGGGTCGTTTGCCATATTTGGTGTTGGGTCGTGTCGCACGGTGGCGTGGTTCGTATCAGAATTTAAACTCCTTCATGCATAGTTTCTTTAGAGAAAGGTAACTATGATGAAATGGTTAAAATGAAAAGATAGAGATCATTTTCATTTACAAATGATACGAACCATGCAACATGCGACGCGACCCAACACCAAATATGGCAAACGACCCCAAGACCTTTCAGGAATGGATGGAAACCGTGACCCATTGCTTAGCAAAGCAAGAACCTTGGTATAGTGAAAATGATGGAAATCACGACCCGTTACTTAGCAAAGCAAGAATCTTGGTATGGTGAAGATGCCACAAACAGGGATGGAAATCCGCCTGATAAGTCGAGGGTGAACGCCACAAGGAATCCCTTGATAAGTTTGAAAGAGTCTCTTGGAGAACTCAAGGAGAATAATCTCACAATTTAATAGTCAAAAACATCTTAATTTTATTTCATGACAATCAACCTTATATAGGCAAAGAACAAATAAGTTTCCTATTTGGAAAAGAAAATTTGCTGCTTTCCTCTGGAGAGGTACTAGCCCTAAAGTTGCTTGGAACAAGATCTGCAAGCCTTTCAATGAAGGCGGTCTCGGTCTTAGATCCCTTGATGAAGTCAATCGTGCTGCTTTTATGAAGTTGTTTTGGAGGATGTATTCTATGAGAGGCACTATCTGGAGTCGTTGGGTTTGGAACAATCACATCAAAGACAAATGCATTTGGACTATGAGTATTCCCGCTGACACCAGCTAGACTTGGAGAAAACTTCTTCAGTTGAGACTAGTTGTCAAAGAGCTTATTTCTCACAAAATTGGTAATGGCAACAACACTTTCTTTTGGCATGATAACTAGCATCCCCGTGGAGTCCTCTCCGATTTATTTGGGATTGATGTGTTCTACCCTTCTTGGAATGCAAAAGTTTCAGATGTGTTTATCAATAATAATTGGAACTGGCCTTTTCACCCTCCTGATATTGCTAGTCTTGACCCTTCCACCTATCTTCCCACTACCAATCCTGATTGTCCTGATACGTTTACTTGGAAGCTTACAACTGGTAGCTCCTTCTCATTTCGTAAAGCTTGTGACTTTATCAAAGATAGAGGTCCTTCTGTTAATTGGTCTTCCATCACTTGGTTTACTCGCAACATTCCCCGTCACAGTTTCATTGCTTGGCTTGCTTGCCTGGATTGCCTTCCTACTCGTTACCGCCTTCTTTGTTGGGGCACTATCTCCCATGCTCATTGCATTTTCTGTCATCAAGGCCCAGAAACCCGGGATCACTTATTCTTTGAATGCTGCTTCACAAAAAGAATCTGGAAGGGAGGTTTGCAATTACTTTATATTGATGCTAATATGTATTCCTTTTCTGATATTATAATGCTTCATCAATCTTTTGTAGGTAAAGGAAACATCAGGGAATACATGTTCCGGTTGCTCTTCTGTGCTTCTATTTACCATATTTGGAGAGAAAGGAACAACAGACTTTTCGAGAATACTGCTGCTACTGAAGAAGAAATCCTTTCCAACATTAAAGAAGAAGTACTGACAAAGACAAAAGTTGGAAGTGGTTTCAAGGACTCATCTTTCAATCGCCACTTTGTGGCGCGTGCTTCAATGGATATCTTCCTTACATAATCTTTTTCTCGGATTATTTATGTTTCCATCTCTTGAGGAAGAAATCATTGCATCTATTGATTTGGATTACTTTCCTAAAGTAATGCCTGCGTGCAACTTTGCTTTATTTTTACTTAGTTTTTCTTTTCGTTTGGATTATTTTCCTAAAGTATTGCCTGCGTGCAACTTTGCTTTATTTTATTGTTGCCTGTGTGCAATTTGTTGTTTTTACCTTCTGTTTCATGTGGTATTCACGCATGTTTGATTGCCTACGGGCTTGTATATTCCCTGTAATCTCTATTCATCTTTTATAAAATCCATTCTTGCTGACCCAGCAAAAAAAAAAAGAACTCCTAAACCCTAACATGAATAGTGACGTGAATAGTAACTAGGTCAAAGAAGTAGACTTGGAGCCCAAGAAAGACTCCTTTCCTAGGAGCCCAAGAAAGACTCCTTCCTAGTGTGAACACCTAATTTTGTCCATATTGGACTCTAGGCAACAAACTAGAATTCAAATTAAACTAAAACTCAAACTAAAATAGAATTACAAAGAAATCAAATCTTGACCAAATCTTTCAAGCTTCTTGAAACTTCTTGAAGAATCTTGAATTTCGTGAATCTTGAAAATAAAATCTTGACTTGAATCTTTGCTATAAAATTGGCTCAAATAAATGGTTCATTGAACTTGGACGCTTAAGGATGGTTCTCATCATTCCCCCCCTCTTGAGAAGGATTTGTCCTCAAATCCTCCAGGTTCAAAGACCAGCCTAGGTGGTAGACCATGTGGTATGTCCTCGGGAAACATTTCCCCAAAATCTTGTAAGAGAGAAACAACAACACTAGGCAATGCAGAGTCAAGTTGGTTAGTGTTTAAAAGAGCCTCTTTGTACATAAGTACAATCATTGGTCGTTTTGATATCAAAGCTCTCTTAACCTCACTTTCTTTTGCATAAAAAATTCTTTGTTTCCCCTCTATTTTTACCTCCTTGGCCGAGCTCGTTTCTCTTTTTACTACCTTTCCAATTTCGGCCTTGCTCTTTTTCTTTTCACTCTCAATCTTTTGCTTACTCAAATTCTTTTGATCACTCAAATTCTTTTGTTCACTCAATTTTTGCAACTTAACTTGATCCTCATAAACTTGTTTTGGTGGCATTGGAACTAGAGTGATTGTCCGCTGATTGAACATGAATGAGTACTTGTTGGTGAAGCCATCATGCTACACACGTCGATCAAATTGCCAAGGTCTTACCAAAAGAAGATGTCCAACATGCATAGGTACCATATCACACAATACTTCATCCTCATATTTTCCAGTGCGAAACGACACCACAACCTGTTTTGTAACTCTTACCTCACCACAATCATTCAACCATTGCAGCTTGTATGGATGTGGATGCTTAATTGTTATGAGCCTTAGCTTTTCAACCATGGAAGAACTACCAACATTAGTGCAACTACCACCATCAATAATAACACTACCTACCTTGTCTTTCACATGACAACAGTGTGAAAGATGTTCTCACGTTGTGCTACCTCTTCCTCTTCTTTAGCTTGCAGGTTTAAGGCTCGTTGTGCCACTAGTCCAAGCATCTCTCCATGATCCGTCCCAAACTTCTCTTCTCCCATTGCGGTGTCCTCTAGTATGGGCATGTCATCAGAATATGTTTTGTCTTCAGATTCAATCTCACCACTTTCCAAGACTACTATTGCTCGCTTGTTTGGGCATTGGCTTGCTATGTGTCCTCATCCCTGACATTTAAAACATTGAATCTCACTAGATTGAGTCATAGTAGAGGTTGTATTACCTTGAGAGGTCATGGCAATGGTGGATGGTTTGAGCTCGGGCTTGGCCTTGGAAGTAGACGGATTTTCTTCATCCTTTGGGTAACTCGTCCTCCAAGGTGAAGGTGATGCACTCAAGTATTATGGTGCTTGTCTTGGTCGTGTACCAACCCTCTTGAGTTGCTTCTCCACTTTAATTGCCATATGCACCAAATCCTCAAATTCTACATAATGATGCAACTCTATAGTGTTAGCAATCTCTTGATTTAGCCCATTCAAGAATCTGGCCATTGTTGCCTCTCGATCTTCCTCCACATTGGCTTTAATCATAGCCATCTCGATCTCTTTGTAATACTCATCAACACTCTTATTACCTCGATGAAGATCTTGTAGCTTGGGGTATAAATCTCAATAGATTGACTTGGTACAAATCGTCGCCTCCTCACTCCCTTCATCTCATCCCAAGTTGCAATAGGACAATCTCTATTCTGCCTCCTATTGATGCACAACTGATCCCACCAAACAATAGCATAATCAGCAAATTCAATTACAACAAGTTTTACCTTTTTCAGTTCAGCATAGTTATAACAATCAAAAACCAACTCCATCTTCTTCTCCCACTCAAGATATGCTTCGGGATCACTCCTTCCTTGACAAGCAGGAATCTTCATCTTGATGCTTCCCAAATTGTTATCAACACGGTTCCTAGCTTCTCTATCTCGGCTATGTCTTCCATTGCTGCCTATTGACATCCGATCAAGTTCCTCATCTATCCCTTCTTCTTCAAATTCATCCACAACGTCAATTTCACTTCGATGCAACCTGTTCCTCTTTGGTGCGTTTGGAGCAATTGGTGGCTGCACCATTGGTGTTCTCTGTTCTACCCTAGCCATACTCTCATGTAGTTGATCAAATTCAACCCTCATCATTCGTCTCATCTATCCCAACAAAGCATGCATTTGTAAGTTCGGAACAACGGTTGTTGACCTTCTTCGTTTATGTCATCCTCTTGATAATGACCCATGATTGAAATCAACACTCCCTCACGTGTTTCACTCAAATTCAACTTGGCTTTTACCCTCTAATATGCTAAAAACCCAGAAATTTAGCATCAAGAGTAGAGATTAAGGCATACCTTCTTGACAATGCATCTGCAACCACATTTTCCTTACCTTGTTTATAGCGAATGACATATGGAAAAGTCTCAATGAACTCAACCCACCTAGCATGTCTCTTATTCAGTTTCTGTTGACCCTTTAAATGCTACAAGTATTCATGATCTGTACGAATTACAAACTCCTTTGGCCATAGGTAGTGCTGCCACGCCTCCAAAGAGTGAACCAAGGCATACAACTCTTTGTCATGGGTTGGGTAGTTAAGTGCAGCCCTACTAAGCTTCCCGCTAAAGTATGAAAGGGGTCTTCCTTCCTGCATAAGAACAGCTCCTACACCTACACCTGAAGTATCACATTCAATTTCAAACGTTTTAGTGAAATTAGGTAAAGCAAGTAAAGGAGCATGAGTAAGCTTGTATTTAATAAGCTGAAACGCCTTCACTTGATCTTCACCCCATTTGAACCCAACGTTTTTCTTGATAACTTCAGTGAGTGGTGCTGCGATGGTGCTAAAATCTTTCATGAACCTCCTGTAAAAGCCAGCAAGCCCACGGAAACTTCTAACATCACCTACACTTGAGGGGGTTGGCCACTCTTGGATGGCTTTGATCTTCTCTTCATCAACCTCAATACCTTTAGCACTAATAACAAAACCTAGGAAAACAAGCTTATCGGTGCAAAAAGTACACTTTTTGAGGTTAGCATACAACTTCTCCTTCCTAAGCACATCCAAAACTGAATTTAAATGTGAGACATGTTCATGCAAACTCTTGTTATAAACCAGAATATCATCAAAATAAACAACAACAGACTTACCAATGAAAGCACGTAAAACATGATTCATTAAGCGCATGAAAGTACTAGGTGCATTAGTTAATCCAAAAGGCATGACTCACCACTCATACAATCCATATTTAGTTTTAAATGTTGTTTTCCATTCATCTCCTTCTTTCATTCTTATCTGATGGTATCCACTTTTAAGATCAATCTTAGAAAACGCCACAAGAACCATACAATTCATCTAACATATCATCTAATCGAGGTATATGATGTCTATACTTTACTGTTATGTTATTGATGGCTCTGCAATCAACACACATCCTCCATGTCCCATCCTTCTTAGGCACTAAAATTACAGGAACTACACATGGACTGAGCTTTCTCTCACGTACCCTTTCTCCATCAACTCTTCAACTTGCCTTTGAATCTCCTTTTTCTCCTCTGGATTGCTCATATAAGCTGGACGATTTGGAATTGAGGCTTCAGGTACAAAATCTATCTGATGTTTGATCCCTTGAAGAGGTGGTAGACCATGTGGTATCTCATCGGGAAACACATCCTCAAAATCCTGTAAGAGAGAAACAACAACACTAGGCAATGCACAGTCAAGTTGGTCAGTATTTAAAAGAGCCTCTTTGTACATAAGTACAATCATTGGCCTTTTTGAAATCAAAGCTCTCTTAACCTCACTTGCTTTTGCATAAAAATTTCTTTGTTTTCCCTCTGTTTTTACCTCCTTGGCCGAATTCTTTTCTTTCCTCACTACCCTTCTAGATTCGGCCTTGTTCTCTTTATTTTCACTCTCATTTTTTTACTCTCTCATGTTCTCTTGATCACTCAAGTTATTTTGATCACTCAAGTTTTGCATCCTAACTTGATCCTCATAAACTTGTTTTGGTGTTATCGGAACTAAAGTGGCTGTCCATTGTTTAAACACAAATGAATACTTGTTGGTGAAGCCATCATGCTGCACACGTCGATCAAATTGCCAGGGTCTTCCCAAAAGAAGATGTCCAGCATGCATAGGTACCACATCACACAATACTTCATCTTCATACTTTCCAATGTGAAACGGCACCACAACCTGTTTTGTAACCCTTACCTCACCACAATCATTCAACCATTGTAGCTTGTATGGACGTGGGTACTTAACTGTGCTAAGCCCTAGCTTTTCAACCATAGAAGCACTAGCAACGTTAGTACAACTACCACCATCAATAATAATACTACATACCTTATCTTTCATGTGGCAGCGAGTATGAAAGATGTTCTCACGTTGTACTATTTCTTCTTCCTCTTTAGCTTGCAAGCTCAAAGCTCGTCGTGCTACTAGTCCAAGCATCTCTCCATAATCTGCCCCAAATTCCTCTTCTTCACCTACTTCGGTGTCCTCTAGTATGGGCATGTCATCAGATTGCGTTTCATCTTCAAACTCAATCTCCCCACTTTCCAAAACTACCATTGCCTTCTTGTTTGGGCATTGGCTAGCTATGTGACCTTGTCCCTGACATTTAAAGCATTTAATATCACTAGAACAAGTAGTAGGAGGGTCTGTTTTACCTTGAGAAGTCGTGGCATGGGTGGATGTTTTGGGCTCGGGCTTGACCTTGGAAGTAGTCGAACACTCCTCCTTTCTTGGGTAACTCGACCTCCAAGGTGATGCACTTGAGTGTTGTGGGGCTGGCCTTGGTCATGAACCACCCCTCTTCAGTTGCTTCTCCACCTTAATTGCCATATGCACCAAATCTTCTAATTCAACATAATGATGCAACTCAATGGTGTTAGCAATTTCTCGATTCAGCCCATTCAGAAATCTAGCCATTGTCACCTCCCGATCTTCCTCTATATTGGCTCTAATCATAGCCATCTCCATCTCTTTGTAATAATCATCCACACTTCTATTACCTTGATGAAGACCTTGTAGCTTGAGGTATAAGTCCCTGTAATAATGACTGGGTATAAATCGCCTCCTCATTACTCTCTTCATCTCATCCCAAGTTGCCACAAGATGTTCTCCATTCCGCCTCTTATTGAGACACAATTGATCCCACCACACAATAGCATAATCAGTAAATTCAATGGCTTTACCTTTTTCAACTCGAAATAGTTGTGGCAATCAAACACCAACTAAATCTTATTTTCCCACTCAAGATAGGCTTCCGGATCACTCATTCCTTGAAACGCAGGAATCTTCATAAATTGTTGGTGTTTTTGAGTTGAAATGGTTGGTTTAGGTGTAAATGTGTGCTCCTATGTGGTGTGTAATCTCTACGCTTGTAATGGTGACCTTTGGGCTGCCTTGGAGTTATAATAGTAGCATGCTAAGGTTGTGTGGTGATAAGTGGAAGTTAGAATGACTTTGATTGTAATGGTGATAGCTATTGTTCTCGTTGTTATATTTGGCTGTGAATCACATCCATGAGGTTTCTTGTGATAAATATGTGTTCTATTATATGCTAGGTGGATCCATTGAACCCAAACTTGCGTCATGGAGACTGGTAGAGGTGAGGGAGAAACATTTTATATGCATTTCTTTGAATGTTAGGGTTTATGTTGAATTTTGCAATTGTTGTACATTGTGATATAGATGCTTATGAATGCTTCTAAAACCTTCTAAAATGATTAGTGAACATTCTTTTGCAAGCTATTGGCATAGTTTATGGCTAGATTTTGAAATGACAAGTTAAAGAAGACAATGAATAGTATAAATTTTAGGGTTTTGATAAAATGTGCTTTAGGGTTTGATTCAATACTATAGTTAGGTTCTATAGATATTAATGAAGATAGTCTAATGACCCCATGTAGTTTAATTGCTCGGAACTTAGCTAAAACGCGAAATTATCGACTTTTAGAAAGGGGTTTTGGGTGTATTACAAATCCGGGTTGGTTTGGGCATCATATTTGGTTCTTAGGGTATGTAGGTGCTAGATGTGCTTTTCTAACTCTTGGTTGAGCTTCGGTTAGGGTACGTGTAGTACAAATGCACAAAGGAGTAATTGGGGTTTTTGTGGCAAACGTGTGTAATTGAATAGTTTCAACGGTCCTACGGGTACCATAAGTTGTAATTAGAAATATGGAATAGGCCACTCGTGAATCTAGAACCTTGTCTTTCGATTTGGAACCAAATAGCTTAAGTTACGAAGGGGGAAAAGTGGGAAATTGGTCATTTTTGCACATCTATTGCCTTGTGAATGCTTAGAATATGTTTAAATGTAATTCTAAGATAATCGTGAGCTTTTGGTAAAGTTTTGTGAGAAATATGTTATCGACCCCTTTGTATTCATTTAGTGAATTTCATGCTAATGCTTATGTTTTAACTGTTTTCGAGGGCAACCTACTTTGTTGTCCCTCCTATGTGTTATTGCTTTATTTTATTGTTGTATTGTCATTGGTTTAAGTGCATTGCATAGTAATTGCACAACCATAGTATTAGGGGCGAATGTATTGGATATCGGCTGGGCGGCAGCGGGCTTGCCAGCGGATATTCGATCTCCGTGCTCGAGTCCCTCACTCGCCTGATCCGGAGATTGCCAAGGGGTGTTGGGTGGTAGGATTTTCAGGGTACATCCGGAGTACACCCACTGGAGTGATTGGGGTTTATGCTAGCACGTTGATCGAGGTTCGTGCATCGTGATTGAACATCAAGTAAATTTTGGATGTTGGGGTTAAGTGAATCATATCCTTTTTAATGTGTGGTAACTTGTTATTTCAATTGTTCTTTAGTTGTTTAAATGCTTTATTTGTGTTAACCGTTGCATTGCACGCCCCGATTAATTGTGGCCCATTCCCTACTGAGTAACTTTCATTACTTATTCCTCAATTTTAACATGTTTCAGGAGGTACAGTTAAAGCCGTTGCAGTTGTTTATTGCTTGAGGTTGGAGTGTGCATTTGCTGGACTGTGTGGAGAAGTTGCTTGAATCATATTATGTTCTATTTTGAGCCCATGTGTTTGTATATATTTGGGGTTGTTGAAAGATTGTAATAGTTAGATTGATGTATGGCTTGAATGGTAGTGACATGTAATAGCTCATAACCTCATATTCTATTATGCTGCTTGCTTGTGTGATAATGGAAGCTAGTTGGATGGTTGGCCATAAATTATAAGAAATTTTAACTAATAATGTTAGAGTGATATGATAAGCGGATTAAAAAGATAAAATTTCGAAGGCTTTGACCTTGCATGCTTGTGTGTTGTAATCCCTTGTCTTGCTTAAGGCTCGGATGGCCTTGAAGCTGGGAAAAGTTATGGAGTTGGAGCTGGAGAATGTTGAGAATGTTGTGAATGTTGGATTTTGTGCAGGTTGTGGTTGTTTTCTATTTACAGGTAGCCAGATGGTCAGGGGAGACTCCATCCGTTTCCCCTCGTTTCTCGTGACCTCGGGTTTTGGATCGGGGCTTCGGTCTCGTGAGGGATTGGGGTGTTACAGATGAGACAAATGATGAGGGCTAAATTGGAGCAACTACATGAGAGGTTGGATAGAGTAGAAGGTAGAGCACAACAAGGACATCCACAAGTTGCTCAAAACGCGCCAAGGAGAAACATGGCGAGAAAGGAAGCTGAAGATGTTGATGAGATTGATGAAGAAGGTTTAGATGAAGAGTTTGATAGAATTTCGATGGGCAGCAATAGGAGACATAGTCGAGATAGAGATGCTAAGAATTGTGTTGATCATGTTGATAACAACTTAGGAAGCATCAAGATGAAAATTCCTGCGTTTCAAGGAATGAGTGATCCTGAAGCCTATCTTGAGTGGGAAAAGGTAAAGCTTGTTGCCATTGAATTTATTGATTATGCTATTGTTTGGTGGGATCAATTGTGTATCAATAGGAGATGGAATGGAGAACGTCCTGTTGCAACTTGGGTTGAGATGAAGAGGGTGATGAGGCGACGATTTGTACCCAATCATTACTACAAGGATCTATACCTCAAGCTGCAAGGTCTTCATCAAGGTAACAAGAGCGTGGATGAATATTACAAAGAGATGGAGATGGCTATGATTAGAGCCAATGTGGAGGAAGATCGAGAGGAGACAATGGCCAGATTTTTGAATGGGCTGAATCGAGAGATTGCTAACACCATTGAGTTGCAACATTATGTTGAATTGGAGGATTTGGTGCATATGGTAATTAAGGTGGAGAAGCAATTAAAGAGGGGTGGCACACAACAAAGACAAGCCCCACAATACTCGAGTGTAACTTTGAGGATGAACTACCCAAAAAAAGAAGATAATCCGTCCACTTCCAAGGCCAAGCCCGAGCCCAAACAATCCACCAATGCCATGACCTCTCAAGGTAAAACAGCTCCTACTACCACGAGGTCACATAGCGAGCCAATGCCCAAACAAGCGAGCAACGGTAGTTTTGGAAAGTGGGGAGATTGAATCCGAAGATGATACACATTCTGATGACATGCCCATACTAGAGGACATCGTAGAGGGAGAAGAAGAGTTTGGAGCAGATTATGGAGAGATGATGGGACTAGTGGCATGACTAGCCTTAAGCTTGCAAGCTAAAGAAAAGGAAGAGGTAGTACAACGTGAGAATATCTTTCATACTCGCTGCCACGTGAAAGATAAGATATGTAGTGTTATTATTGATGGTAGTAGTTATACTAACGTTGCTAGTGCTTCTATGGTTGAGAAGCTAGGGCTTACAACAATTAAGCATCCACGTCCATACAAGCTGCAATGGTTGAATGATTGTGGTGAGGTAAGGGTTACAAAACAGGTAGTGGTGCCGTTTCGCATTGGAAAATATGAAGATGAAGTATTGTGCGATGTGGTACCTATGCATGCTGGACATCTTCTCTTAGGAAGACCATGGCAATTTGATCGACGTGTGCAGCATGATGGTTTCACCAACAAGTACTCAGTCATGTTCAGATAGCGGACAATCACTCTAGTTTCAATGATACCAAAACAAGTTTATGAGGATCAAGTGAGGTTACAAAAATTGAGTGACCAAAAAAACTTGAATGAACAAAAGAATTTGAGTGATCAAAAGAATCAGAAGGAGCAAAAGAATGAGAGTGGAAAAAGAATAAGGCCGAAGCGGGAGAGGTAGTAAAAAGAGAAAAGAATGCGGCCAAGGAGGTAAAAACAGAGGGAAAACAAAGAAATTTTTATGCAAAAGCAAGTGAGGTTACGAGAGCTTTGATATCAAAACGGCCAATGATTGTATTCTTGTACAAGGAGGCTCTTTTAAACACTAACCAGCTTGACTCTGCATTTGCCTAATGTTGTTGTTTCTCTCTTGCAGGATTTTGAGGATGTGTTTCCCAAGGAGATACCATATGGTCTACCACTTCTCTGAGGGATTGAACATCAGATAGACTTAAAGTCTCACGTGAATAAAGTAAACCAACAAAGACTTAAAGTAGTCTTCACGAGAGAGTAAAAGCAAAAGAAAACAAATGGAGTAGACTTAAATTCTAAGCATGCTTACCTACCAGTGGTTGGCAATTTTCAAAAGACTCAATTATAAGTCTTACTTTTTCAAAAGCTAAATTATAGCTTGCTTTACTTTTTCAGCATGTTTGGTGTGTTAGGTAAAATGTACGCCTCCTTCACTTATAAAAGGAAGGCTCTAGTTTCATTTCTAGCATCCGAAAATTCATTCTCAGTTTTAAGCTTTCTTTGTTATATAGAAGTTTGCTTTTGTTTCCCTTTCCGCAGCTCTCTTACATTTTATAAGTTCCATCTCTATCAATATATGTTGAAATATTTTTAAGTCATTTCCTGGTGCACTCTGTATCATCTTTTATTTAATTTGAAATTCATTTGCTTATTATCCCCTGATACCCTTGTGGTATCAGAGCCATCTTTTAGATTTATACTTACTGTTTTCTTAGCATCCCTAATATCGTGAAGTTGCGCAGTAGTCACGTTGTAAGACCCTGTTGTGTCGTGTGAAGGCTTGTTGGGCAGTAATCAGCCGTTGACAGCGATAACTTACAAGTATTATGGAACGTCTAAGAAGGAGTTTGTCTATGTCTAGATCTGGTTCTAAAGCCTCCAGTTTAGGAGCTAAGAACAAAGAAATTTAGGTTTTTGAAAATGTTGAAAACCAGTTGTTAGCTTGGAAACTACCATCCATGCCCCCTTCTACCATTTTTAAACAAGGCAGTTTTACATTTGCCTCAAACTATGTTATAAAAACTGTAGAAAAAACAGTCCCTCTCAAAGAAGGACATCAAACGTTTCAATTGCTTTCAGAACATCTTATAGAAATACATAAACAAAGATACAAATATTTGCATTTTGGATTTGTTCAAGTAGCAATTAAACCATTGACAAGATTAGGCTTAAATGTGTCAGCCTTAATCATGCTTAGAGATGCAAGTCATCTTATATTAGATGATTCTCTTCTAGGTGTCATAGAATCTACACTCTGTGATAGACCTATACATTTTACATGTTTTCCAAATTTTACGGTCTCTCTCACAGATCCTCACATCCTAGATACACTCTCCCTTACCGTTCAAACAAGTGGTTATCACACAAAGGAAGGAAGAGAACAAGTAGCTCTTATATATAGAGTCTGCTATAAAGCCATGAATACTGTTTCCCAAGAACTAAACAGGTTCAGGCACGAAGAGGTAAAACTACTCTTCTCACCACCAACCTCAGAAAGACGACCATTGATACGAACCGGTCAACATGTGCCAAGACCCAACACCAAGATTGGTAAAACAAACCCAAGATCTTTCAAGAATGGATGGAACCGCGACCCTTTGCCTAGCAAGACAAGAACCTTGGTATAGTGAATATGATGGAAACCGCGACCCGTTGCTTAGAAAAGCAAGAACCTTGGTATGGTGAAGACGCCACAAACGGGGATGGAAATCCGCTTGATAAGTCAAGGTTGAACGCCACAAGGAATCCCTTGATAAGTTCGATAGAGTCTCTTGGAGAACTCAAGGAGAATAATCTCACAATTTAATTTCAGAATTGTCTTTTTTCTCTCGTATTCTCTTTCAAGCCCCTAGAACTTACCAAGAATACCAAGCAGCGTAATAATCAATTTTGGAATCTGACTTTTTTTTTTGTTTTTTTTTTTTTCCAGACCTCTAAGACTCTGGAAACAAGGTTAGAGAAAGAAACTTGAATAAAACTCGAAGAAGGAAACCTAGAAAAATAAGGAAAGTTGCAAAAACCCTATTCTAAAACACAAAAATGACCAAAACTCATAGAAAACATTGGAATTTGGCCCTAAGAGGGTGGTGCCCACAGCTATGCTGTGGGTTATGCTCAGAACGTCGTTTCCCTTCAGAAAAGCTTGGCCACGAAGGCTAATTCAACAAAAACAAGTTTTTTACTGTTCACTGTTTTGCCCTTTTTTTTTTTTTTTTTTTTCAGCTCCGAATTTTTTTTTTCTTTTCTTGAAGTTTCTTTTCTTTCTTGATGTTCTTTTCTTGATTTTCAGAAACAAAGACAATGAGCAAGTAACCAAGACTTCGAATTTAGAAACACAAGAAACCCTAATTCAAGATTCTAGGGTTTGGCCAATTGAAAGCTTAACAAGAAACGAAATTGAAAGCAAGAAAACAAAATTGAAGACACGACTCAAGAAACGGAAAACAAGACTTAAGACATGAAATTAAAAGAACAAGAACGGAATCAAGACACAACCAAGAAAACGAATTGGAAGCAAGAAACAATCAAGAACGAAGAAAGGAATTAAAACCTAGACCTAGACTCAAGGAATTAACCAAGAAAAACAAGAAAAGGATAGACAAACCTGATAAACCTAAGCTCTGATACCAACTGATACGAACCTGGTCAACATGTGCCAAGACCCAACACCAAGATCTTTCAAGAATGGATGGAACCGCGACCCTTTGCCTAGCAAGACAAGAACCTTGGTATAGTGAATATGATGGAAACCGTGACCCGTTGCTTAGCAAAGCAAGAACCTTGGTATGGTGAAGACGCCACAAACGGGGATGGAAATCCGCTTGATAAATCAAGGTTGAACGCCACAAGGAATCCCTTGATAAGTTCGAAAGAGTCTCTTGGAGAACTCAAGGAGAATAATCTCACAATTTAATTTTAGAATTGTCTAACTTTATTATCACAAAAAGTGCCTTAAATAGGCAATAACAAATAAGTATCCTGCTTGGAAAAGGACTCCTAAACCCTAACCCAAGTAGGAAAAACGTGAATAGTAACTAGGTCAAAGGAAACAAACTTAGAGACCAAGAAAAGACTCCTATTAACTATTCACGTGAATAGTGACGTGAATAGTAACTAAAAAGGAAGCAAACTTGCAGCCCAAGAAAAGCTCCTTTCTAGTGTGAACACCTAATCTTGTAGCCCAATAAAGTCTCTCTCCTAGTGTGAACACCTAAATTCATCCATAGGAAATTAAACTAAAACTGAAAACTAAAACTAGGATAAAATTACAAAGAAATCAAATCTTGACTAAATCTTCAAATCTTCTTGAAACTTCTTGAAGAATCTTGAAGTTCTTGAATCTTGAAAATAGAATCTTGACTTGAATCTTTGCTGGAAAATTCATCCAAAAGGTTCAATGAATGTGGACGCCCAATTGGTTCATTGAATGTGGACGCTTCAATTGGTTCATTGAATGTGGATGGCTGGTTCGCATCAACCATCAACGTCCCAAAAACCATATAGTGGAGTCAAGTCACTCTACTAGAACGATGGAAGCTCGAGGCAATCACACCTCCTTATCGAGAAGAACCACGAGCCATTGAAAGCATCATTCAATATGAAGATGGCGATGCAGTTATAAAATTCTCAGAAAGAAGGAAGGTCAAAATTGAGTTCGAAGGATCTTCTAGGAGATCATCCACATCCTCAGTTTCTCAAACGGAACATCCAGCTTGGGTTGTAACAGATCTTAAGAGATCTAGCGAATGAGTCTCACAACCTCAATACAAGGTTGAAGTTCCTGTTACTGAAGAAGGCAACAAGAAGGCTACCTCGCCTACCTTCTCAGATATGGGATACACAAGCAACAGATACTCAATAGGGGTTATATCTAAACCCAACAATCTCAAAGAGTCAAAGTTCTTCGATGAAAGATTCCAGTACCATAGAGCTTGGTATACTACCAAACTCAGTAAAGAAATTCAAAGTTTCTATGCAGATCGATTTGAAGAATGGTTAGAAAAGACCAAAAGTAAAGCCAACTTCTTCAAATGGCTTGAAAAGGTGTTTACAAAGAAAAGATTCAATTGGCCTAATTTCCATGACCAAGCTTTTCTAAATGTACTCAGCTCAATAGTACAGGGATACAAAACATTCAAAGGCGAAATTGTCAAATCCAAGTACCCTCCAGATTGCATCATTGTTATAAAATGAGGATCCAAAGAAGCAATCGCAACTCCTTTCAATAGTAGCAAAGAGCAACAAGAAGAATCCTCAAAGGATTTAGCCTCATCCTCAAATGATACAGTCAAATATATCGGACCATTGATAGAGCAAAGCAATCTGCAAGCAATTGGAAAGCAGATAGATCATATGGTTGCAGCAGTGGCAGCGATTACCATAAAAAGTAATCAAGAAGAACAGAAGGAGATAAAAGAACAAAAGCCATCTCCACCAATGATTCGGCCACCGCCAAGCATATCTTTGAAAACCTTCTCCTTAAAAGATCTAGTGAAGCAGGAAGTTGTCAATCAGCTCACCGATCTTATCCAAGGAATTAAGATCAAAGATACCGGCAAGTCAGCAGCAGAGGATAAGTCCTCTACACTCAATGTCTTATCCAATATGAAGCTCAATGCAGTAACATGGAGACAAATACACGAGCCTTATTACTCTAGGCCAACACCACCAGATCTCCTACATGAAGAATACACCGGAGATTCTGCCTTTTCCGGAGAAAACATCGTTGAGTGGAACATCGATGGTTATTCGGAACAAATGATCATGAACCGGGTCAAGCAGATGTTCATGTATGCTCAGGCATTCCGGCTATGCAATAAAGATGATGTCAACATTGCAAGAGCCATTGTCTCAGGCTTTCCTGGTCAGCTACAAGGTTGGTGGGATCATTATCACACAGCAACTGCCAGAGATCAAATCTATAATGCTACGACTCCTATCTATGAAGAAGAAATGCAAACAGGCTTAAAGTCTGATGCAGTCAATACCTTGATATTCACAATAACCACAGCATTCGTGGGATCAACGTACATTGGCAGAAAAGACTAGAGAACAGCTCTCCAACCAAAGATGCAGATCACTTGTAGACTTCAAGTGGTATAAAGATGTTTTTCTAAGCAAGCTTTATACACGAGATGATGCAGCAGCAAGTTACTGGAAGGAAAGATTCATTGATGGTCTTCCAGCAGCATTCGCTCAAAAGCTCGAGACTCGTCTCAAAGACAAAAATGGAGGAATTATACCTTATTACCAATATACGTTTGGACAGCTTACAACATAAGTCATTATAGAAGGAATGCACCTTTGTAATGATCTAAAGCTCAAACGCCATCTCGATAGCCAGAAGCTCAAACGCAAATAAGTTACCAGAGATTTCTGTGAGCTAATGGGCTTTCAGCCTTTCATAGGAGAAAAGAAAAGAAGAGGTTTATAAAGAAGCCTGACAAAGCTTCAACCTCTCACAAACGGAGAGATTTAGAAAAGGCCCCCGTTTGTTGGAAATGTGGAAAAATAGGGTATTATCAAAATAAATGTCCAGTAAAGAGGCGTATTCACGCCCTTGATCTCGATGAGGGTCTTAAAAGATCTTTATGTCATATCTTCCTTACTCCATCAGATGACGAAGGAGAAGATCTAGAACTAAACCTCATAGGTTCATACACTTCAGAGGAAAAAAGTGATTCAGAATCAGACTCAAAGTCTGAAACAGAAGAAGAAGAACCACCTTCATCCAATTCAAATAAAAAGGAGTATTCCTGCAATGACAGATGTGAGGATTGCTTCACAAACAAAATCAACGCTCTAGGCTTAAATGTTCTCTCAGCCCAAGACAATCTCATTCTTGATCTTATAAATCAGATCCAAGATCCAGTCAGTAAAGCTCAAATGCTTTCCAAGTACCTTGAAGTATCTAAGCCTAAAGAAGATACTCAGCCTAAGGTAGTAAAATCAGAAGTCAGGCAACCTGATTTCTATTCGTTCAAAACGGTTCTAGATAGAGTTAAAAACTCTTCAAAACAAAAGGAAACTACACTCGGAGAACTCAGGCATGAGTTTCAAGAAATTAAGAATGAACTGCTCAGCCTTAAAGGCTTATATCAGGCAGAGATCATTCTACTACAAGAATGTGTTACTGATCTTGAAGCCAATACAGACATATCTTCATGGCAGCAACCTGAAGATCAGTATCTTCCAGAAAGACCTGAAGGCTTTGGTCATCAATGAGCCAAGCAGTGAAGAAAATGTGCTCAAAGCACCTGAATTAGCCCTCCTCAGTTGGGTTAATGTTATTGAAAGAGTAACTACGTTTAAATGGTACTCTGAACTCACTCTTGCAATCAGAGGAGAACACAAAGTGAAAACCATTGTCTTAATAGACTCTGGAGCAGACTTGAACTGCATAAGAGAAGGCTTAATTCCAGCCAAATATCTCGAAAAAACATCTCAAGGACTATCTCAAGCCGATAGTACCCCCTTGATAATTCAATACAAAGTTTCCGATACAGCCATTTGTCAAGAAAATACTTGTTTTAAACTTCCTTTCCTCATGGTTCCAGGGTTATCCCATCCAATTCTCGGAAACCCATTCCTTCATTCCTTATTTCCGATTCATAAAATTGATGAGTCAGGAATTGAAGCAGAAATTCAAGGAATACCGTTTAAACTCCCTTTCATGGCAGAACCAAATGAAAGATTCCTTGATACACTTTCATAGGTATAACCTCTAAAGAAAACTTTTTACTTTCTCTCAATAAGGAAATTAGTTTTTGTCAAGTTAAAGAAGGACTCAAAAGTCCTAAAAGATTGAGAAAATTTGTTCCCTTAATGATTTTATCAAAAAAGAGGTTTGTACAGAGCACCAAATGCTTTTTGGGGGAGGAAGAGGCATGTGGTAGAACTACCATATGAGCCGAATTTTGATGAAAAAACAATCCCTACGAAGGCCCAACCAATTGCAATGGGTCCAAGATTTCTTGAATTATGCAAGAAAGAGATTGCTAAATTACAGCAGAAAGGTCTCAAAAGACCTAGCTACAGTCCATGGAGTTGTCCAGCGTTCTACGTGGAAAATGTAGCAAAACTCGAAAGAGGAGCTCCAAGGCTTGTGATCAACTATAAGCCCTTGAACAAGGCATTAAGGTGGATTAGGTATCCTTTACCTAATAAAAGAGATCTACTCAACGGATTGCTCAAAGCAAATCTATTCTCAAAGTTTGATATGAAATCTGGATATTGGCAGATTCATATCAAAGAAGAAAGGTACAAAATAGCTTTCACCGTACCTTTTGGGCATTTTGAATGGAAAGTGATGCCATTTGGGTTACAAAATGCCCCTTCGGAATTTCAGAGAATAATGAATGAGATTTTCAATCCATACTCAGAATTCATTATTGTCTACATCGACAACGTGCTGGTTTACTCTCAAAGCATTAATCAGCATATTAAACACTTGAAAGTGTTTATCCAAGCCACCAAGCATGCAGGATTAGCTGTTTCAGCCAAGAAGGTTAAGACGTTCCAGACAGAGATACGATTCCTTGGTCACAACTTCACTCAAAGATCTATTATACCTATAGATCGTGCCATCTAGTTTGCAGATAAGTTCCCTGATGAGCTTCAAGAGAAAACACAGCTGCAAAGGTTTCTTGGAAGTCTAAATTATGTTGTAGACTTCTACCCAGGATTAGCACAGGATTGCAAACCTTTATATGCAAGGTTAAAAAAGAATCCTCAGACTTGGACTTCTGAGCACACAAAGGCAGTCCAATGCATTAAAAGGAAAGTCAAGGTTCTTCCTTGTCTTGTTCGCTTAGATCCAAAAGCCTTCAAAATAGTTGAGACAGATGCGTCTGAACTAGGCTATGGTGGAATCCTCAAACAAAGGATTCAAGAAAAGGAAAAGCTGGTTCGCTTCACCTCGGGCCTTTGGAAGCCAGCTCAGCAGAATTACTCGACCATTAAAAAAGAAATTCTTGCTATGGTCCTCTACACTACAAAATTTGAAAACGATTTAATAAACCAAAGTTTTTATTAAGAATCGATTGCAAATCTACAAAAGATGCTTTAATTAAAGACGTCAAAAACCTTGCTTCAAAACAAATTTTTTCTAGATGGCAAGGACTTTTATCAGCTTTCGATTTTGACATTGAATTTATTAAAGGAGAAACTAACTCTCCACCTGATTTCTTAACTAGAGAATTTCTCTAGAACTCCAATGGCGGATAGATCCCCTAATCCTAAAAGGATCAGGGATACACCAACGTCTTCTCAAAAGAAAGACGACGACAGATTGTCTAAAGATGCATATGCTCGGGCAGATCCCGATAGCAGTGGCAAATATCCTTTCATCATTACAGGCCACCATCCTCTATATATCGCTGAGGAAAGCAATGTCAGAATGGCCCCTAATCAGATTATACAAATAGTACTCAGGGATGAAATTCTCCCTCAATATGGGCAAAAAGATGTTTACTTCTATCAACAGATTCTCATAGAATCAGGCTCAGCTACCTTTGATCCAACATGGCGAACAAAGTCTACTGAGGAAGTTGCATATTGCAAGATTTCCATCAGAAGATACTCAATCCAGCAGACTGGGGTGACGATCTCTTTGCAGAGAAAAGGTTAAAATATTATGCTTTTCATCCCAAGGCTTATAATTATTTTGATTATATGTCTGCATGGGACTTGGCGCATATACGAGAACAAGCAGTGATACGAACCTGGTCAACATGTGCCCAGACCCAACACCAAGATTGGTAAAACAAACCCAAGACCTTTCAAGAATGGATGGAACCGCGACCCTTTGCCTAGCAAGACAAGAACCTTGGTATAGTGAATATGATGGAAACCGCGACCCGTTGCTTAGCAAAGCAAGAACCTTGATATGGTGAAGACGCCACAAACGGGGATGGAAATCCGCTTGATAAGTCAAGGTTGAACGCCACAAGGAATCCCTTGATAAGTTCGAAAGAGTCTCTTGGAGAACTCAAGGAGAATAATCTCACAATTTAATTTCAGAATTGTCTAACTTTATTATCACAAAAAGTGCCTTATATAGGCAATAACAAATAAGTATCCTGCTTGGAAAAGGACTCCTAAACCCTAGCCCAAGTAGGAAAAACGTGAATAGTAACTAGGTCAAAGGAAACAAACTTGAAGACCAAGAAAAGACTCCTATTTACTATTCACGTGAATAGTAAATAAAAAGGAAGCAAACTTGCAGCCCAAGAAAAGCTCCTTTCTAGTGTGAACACCTATTCTTGCAGCCCAAGAAACTCAAAACATTCTTGGTTCATACAATTCCGTCTTGATGATCCAGGCCAAATGTTCCCACAGTAGTTCTTAAACTGGTTCAAGACATGGGGATTATATCCTTCCAGCATTCCCTTATATATCAGGAAGCATTATGATGATTTCATTCAATCTCTTCCTACTGATGTTCGTGAAGGAATTATTGGACTCCTTAACTTTGTCTTATTAGAACAGGTCCCTTGGATTGTCAAATGGGATTATGTTCTGGTGACTATTCTAGAAGTTTGTATGGATGGGCTCAAAGCCTCACACATCTAGCTCTACAGACGCACTCTGATAAAATGATGGAATAAGTTTAACTTCGTTGGTAAAACTGTCAAAGGTAAAGGAAAAGCACCACCTCCTGATTCCCCACCTTCAGATCTCAAAGATCTTTTCAAGGATTTATTGTCCTCTACGCCTAAAAAGGCGCTTTGTGATTCCCTTACAGCTGCTCTTAAGGAAATCAAAAAGGAAAATTCAACTGATGAGTTGTATCAAGACGCACAGGATCCTTATGATAAGGATAACAATGATGACGGTGACACCTACATGAGAGACTTTATGTCTCATTTGGGGTAGGTGAGATGTCTGGCACCGAAAGAGATGTCTGGCATCGAAAGTTAAAAGAGACTTAAAGTCTCACGTGAATAAAGTAAACCAACAAAGACTTAAAGTAGTCTTCACGAGAAAGCAAAAGCAAAAGAAAACAAATGGAGTAGACTTAAAGTCTAAGCATGCTTACCTACCGGTGGTTGGCAATTTTCAAAAGACTCAATTATAAGTCTTACTTTTTCAAAAGCTAAATTATAGCTTGCTTTACTTTTTCAGCATGTTTGGTGTGTTAGGTAAAATGTACCCGCCTCCTTCACTTATAAAAGGAAGGCTCTAGTTTCATTTCTAGGATCCAAAAATTCATTCTCAGTTTTAAGCTTTCTTTGTTATATAGAAGTTTGCTTTTGTTTCCCTTTCCGCAGCTCTCTTACATTTTGTAAGTTCCATCTCTATCAATATATGTTGAAGTATTTTTAAGTCATTTCCTGGCGCACTCTATATCAGCTTTTATTTAATTTGCAATTCCTTTGCTTATTATCCCCCGATATCCAGAGGAGACGAATGAGCTTCAAAGGCAAGTTGAAAATTTGATGGATAAAGGGTACGTGAGAGAAAGCATGAGTCCTTGTGCAGTTCCTGTAATTTTAATGCCTAAGAAGGATGGGTCATGGAGGATGTGTGTTGATTGCAGAGTCGTCAACAACATAACGGTAATGTATAGGCATCTTATTTCTCGCTTAGATGATATGTTAGATGAATTGCATGGTTCTTATGTGTTTTCTAAAATTGATCTTAAGAGTGGATATCATCAGATAAGAATGAAAAAAGGAGATGAATGGAAAACAGCCTTTAAAACTAAATATGGATTGTATGAGTGGTTAGTCATGCCTTTTGGATTAACTAATGCACCTAGTACTTTCATGCGCTTAATGAATCATGGTTTGCATGCTTTCATTGGTAAGTTTGTTGTTGTTTATTTTGATGATATTCTGGTTTATAGCAAGAGTTTGCATGAACATGTCTCACATTTAAATTCAGTTTTGGATGTGCTTAGAAAGGAGAAGTTGTATGCTAACCTCAAAAAGTGTACTTTTTTCACCGACAAGCTTGTTTTCCTAGGTTTTGTGGTTAGTGCTAAAGGTATTAAGGTTGATGAAGAGAATATCAAAGTCATCCAAGAATGGCCAACCCCCTCAAGTGTAGGTGATGTTAGAAGTTTCCATGGACTTGCTGGTTTTCACAGGAGGTTCGTGAAAGATTTTGCACCATTACAGCACCACTTACCGAAGTCATCAAGAAAAACGTTGGGTTCAAATGGGGTGAAGATCAAGAGAAGGCGTTTCAGCTTATTAAATACAAGCTTACTCATGCTCCTTTACTTGTTTTACCTAACTTTATTAAAATGTTTGAAATTGAATGTGATTCATCAGGTGTAGGTATAGGCGATGTTCTTATACAGGAAGGAAGACCCCTTGCATACTTTAGCGAGAAGCTCAATGGGGCTGCACTTAACTACCCCACCTATGACAAAGAGTTGTATGCTTTGGTTCGAGCTTTGGAGACATGGAAGCACTACCTATGGCCAAAGGAGTTTGTGATTCATACAGATCATGAATCCTTGAAGCACTTGAAAGGTCAACACAAGCTGAACAAGGGACATGCTTGGTGGGTTGAGTTAATTGAGACTTTTTCTTATGTCATTCGCTATAAACAAGGTAAGGAGAATGTGGTTGAGGATGCACTTTCACGAAGGTATGCCTTAGTCTCTACTCTTGATGCTAAATTTTTGGGTTTTGAGCATATTAAGGACTTTATCAAGATGACCATGACTTTAGTGAAGTTTATAGGGCTACTGACAAATCTGCAGAAGGTAAGTTCTATAGACATGAAGGGTTTTTGTTTAGAGAAAATAAGTTGTGTGTGCCTAATTGTTCTATGCGAGACTTGTTAGTTCAGGAATCCCATGGTGGTAGTTTAATGGGACATTTTGGGGTTGCTAAAACTTTAGCTATTTTGCAGGAGCACTTTTATTGGCCACACATGAAACGTGATGTTGAGAGAACTTGTGGGAGATGTATCACTTGTAGGCAAGCTAAATCTAGGGTTCAACCACATGGATTTTACACACCACTCCCTATTCCTAGTTCACCTTGGATTGATATTTCAATGGATTTTGTTTTGGGTTTACCTAGGAGTAGGCATGGAAGGGATTCAATTTTTGTTGTTGTAGATCGATTTTCTAAGATGGCTTATTTTATCCCTTGTCATAAACTGACGATGCTTCTAATGTTGCAGATTTGTTCTTTAGGGAGATTGTTAGGTTGCATGGTATGCCTAGGACGCTTGTTTCAGATCGAGATGCTAAGTTCTAGAGTTACTTTTGGAAGACTTTGTGGGGCAAGCTAGGAACAAAACTTTTGTTTTCTACAACTTGTCACCCTCAAACTGATGGTCAAACATAAGTAGTTAATAGGACTTTATCTTCATTGTTAAGGGCTGTCATAAGTAAGAACATTAAAACTTGGGAGGATTGTTTACCACATGTTGAGTTTGCTTATAATCGTACTGTTCATTATGCTACTAAGTTTTCACCTTTTGAAATTGTTTATGGTTTTAATCCTTTAACTCCGTTGGATTTATCACCTTTTATCTATTTCTGAGCATGTGAACTTAGATGGTAAGAAGAAGGCAGAATTTATGAAACAACTCCATGAGCAAGCACGACTCAACATCGAGAGGACAACTGAGCAATATACCAAGCAAGCTAACAAGGGACGTCGCAAGCTGGTCTTTGAGCCTGGAGATTGGGTGTGGGTACACATGAGAAAAGAAAGGTTTCCAGCACAAAGGCGTTCTAAGTTGCTACCTAGAGGAGATGGTCCTTTTCAAGTCCTCGAGCGGATTAATGACAATACCTACAAACTTGATTTACCAGGTGAGTACAGTGTTAGTGCTACTTTCAATATTACTGACTTAAGTCCTTTTGATGTAGGTGACGATGTGAGGACAAATCCTTCTCAAGATGGGGGAAATGATGAAGACATCAAGGCTACTAGGAATGTCCAAGATCCAGTGCAAGTGCCAGTTGGTCCAGTGACGAGAGCTTGTGCTAAAAGGTTCAAGGAAGAGCTGAATAACTTGGTTCAAAAAGTCCTACAACAAGAGGAAAACATGTTAGCTAGTCGGGGAGAAGAAAGGCTGGTTGTACTCATTCAAGTAGACCCAAGAGAGAGCCAAGAACCAGCCATGAGTGTCCAAGTTCAATGAATAATTTATTTGGGTGACTTTTCCAGCAAAGCTGTTTTTCAAGATTCAAGAAATTCAAGATTCTTCAAGAAGTTTCAAGAAGCTTGGAAGATTTGGTCAAGATTTGATTTATTTGTAATTCTATCTTAGTTCTAGTTTCAGTTTGTTTTGAATTCTAGTTTATTCCCTAGGGTCTACTATAGACGAAAATTAGGTGTTCACACGAGGAATGAGTCTTTTTTGGGCTCCAAGAAAAGGAGTTTTTCTAGGGCTCCAAGAAAATGAGTCTTTCTTGGGCTCCAAGTCTACTTCTTTGACCTAGTTACTATTCATATTTTTCCTTAGTGGGAAAGGTTTAGGAGTTCTTTTCTAAATAGGAAACTTATTTGTTCTTGCCTATATAAGGCTGATTTGCAAGAAATAAAAGTAAGACATTTTTTTCATAAATTTGTGAGATTATTCTCCTTTGAGTTCTTCAAGAAACTCTTCAAAATTATCAAGATAATTCTTGTGGCGTTCAACCTTGACTTATCAAACGGGTATCCCATCCTCGTTTGTGGCGTCCTCACTATACCAAGGTTCTAGCTTTGCTAAGCATAGGATCACGGTTCCATCCATTCCTGAAAGGTCTCGGGGTTGTTTGTCATATTTGGTGTTGGGTCGCACTGCATGTTGACGTGGTTCGTATCAATTTGTTTGATAAGTTGAGGTTGAACGCCACAAGAAAACCTTAATAAGTTCGGGGGAGTTTTTTGAAAAACTCAAGAGAGAACAATCTTACAATTTTAATAGTAAAAAACATCTGTTATTATTCTTGAAAGTCAGCCTTATATAGACAAATAACAAATAAGTATCCTGCTAGGAAAAGGACTCTTAAACCTTATCCCAATTAAGAAAAATATGAATAGTAACTAGGTCAAAAGGAAGTAGACTTAGAGCCCAAGAAAGACTCCTTCCTCTTGTGAATTTGACTCAAGATTGGATTTAGAGTTATCCAATCACCTAATTTTTATCCATAGTGGACTCTAGAGAATAAACTAGAATTCAAATCGAACTGAAACTAAAACTAAGATAGAATTACAAAGAAATCAAATCTTGACCAAATCTTCCAAGCTTTTTGAAACTTCTTGAAGAATCTTGTATTTCTTGAATCTTGAAAACAGAATCTTGACTTGATTCTTTGTTCTAAAGATGCCCAAATGATTCATTGAATGTAGGCGTATTGTAAGGCTGGTTCTTGCCTATCTTTTAAATCAACTTGGATGAGTAAAACCAGCCTTTGTTCACCCTTATAAGCCAACTCGTTTTCACCTTGTAATAGAACTCTTTGGATGAAATTATTAAGCTCTTCTTTGAACCTTTTAGTTCAAGCCCTCGTCACTGGCCCAACTAGCACTTGAATTGGATCTTGAATTGTCTTTGCAGCCTTGATGTCCTCATCATTTATCTTCATTGTTAAGGGCAATCATAAGCAAGAATATTAAAACTTGGGAGGAATGTTTACCACATCTTGAGTTTGTTTATAATCGTACTTTTCATTCTGCTACTAAGTTTTGACCTTTTGAAATTGTTTATGGTTTTAATCCTTTAACTCCTTTGGATTTATCACCTTTACCTGTTTCTGAGCATGTGAACTTAGATGGTAAGAAGAAGGTAGAATTTGTGAAACAACTTCATGAGTGAGCACGACTTCACATAGAGAGAAGAACTGAGCAATACACTAAGCAATCTAATAAGGGACGTCGCAAGCTGATCTTTGAGCCTGGAGATTGGGTGTGGGTACACATGCGGAAAGAACGATTTTTAACACAAAGGCATTCCAAGTTGCTCCCTCGAGGAGATGGTCCTTTTCAAGTCCTAGAGCGGATCAATGACAATGCCTACAAACTTGATTTACTAGGTGAGTACAGTGTTATTGCTACTTTCAATGTTACTAACTTATGTCCTTTTGATGTAGGTCGTCATTTGAGGACAAATCTTTCTCAAGAGGGGGGGACTGATGAGGACATCTTGGACCAGTCACGAGGGCTCGCGCTAAAAGGTTCAAGAAAGAGCTGAATAACTTGGTTCAGAAAGTTCTACAACAAAAGAAAAACGTGTTGGCTAGTAGAGGAGAAGAGAGGCTGGTTGTATTCATCCAAGTAGCCAAGAACCAGCCATGGGCATCCAAGTTCAATGAACCATTTATTTGGGCAAATTTTCCAGCAAAGATTCAAGTCAAGATTACATTCTCAAGATTCAAGAATTTCAAGATTCTTCAAGAAGTTTCAAGAAGCTTGGAAGATTTGGTCAAGATTTGATTTCTTTGTAATTCTATCTTAGTTTTAGTTTCAGTTTGATTTGAATTCTAGTTTATTCTCTAGAGTCCACTATGGATGAAAATTGGGTGATTGGATAACTCTAAATCCAATCTTGAGTCAAATTTACAAGAGGAATGAGTCTTTCTTGGGCTCCAAGTCTACTTCCTTTTGACCTATTTACTATTCATGTTTTTCCTAGTTGGATAAGGTTTAGGAGTTCTTTTCCAACTAGGAAACTTATTTGTTCTTTGCTTATATAAGCTGATTTTTGTGAAATAAAAGGACACGTTTTTTACTATTACAAATTGTGAGACTATTACAAAGGGTCACGGTTCATCCATTCTTGAAAGATCACGGGTTTGTTTTACCATTCTTGGTGTTGGGTCTCGGTCCATGTTGACGTGGTTCATATCAAAGTCCTAAATGATAGATGAAAATGTGGCAAAGAAAGGGGTTTTGGTTGATTAAAAGAACAAGGCTAGTTTGCTTGTGGTTTTAGTGTTAAAAACTAGTTAAAATGTGGTTTAAAATATTTCTTATGTGAATGTGTTGTAAAGTCTTGAAATAATGTCAATGTGGATTGGTTGGGTAAAAGGGATATATGCATTATAAAGGTGGTTAATTGTTTGATTGCTTGGTTAGGTGATTAATAAATGCTTGAGGTTATGTGTTATAGAATTAGGATTCTATCTTTATGAAATAAGTGATTGTGTGAATATGGGGTCTAATGTGATTGGAGTTCTTTGGTGTTCAAAGTGTTGTTTAAACTAGGGTGATATACGGTTGCATAACTTCGTTTATGTTACTAGAAGGTTATTAGTTGTTGTTTCAATTCTTTAATTGTTGTTTATGTCTATATGATCGGAGGGACAACCTACTTTGTTGCCTTTTCCCAATGTTATAATGCGATGCGATGCGAATATGAATGTGTGTTATGTGTAATGTGTGCATGCAATGCAAAGTGTCGCGAAAGGTTGCAACATTTAAAATAGATGCGGTTGGTTCGTGTCTCCCTGGGCAACATCGGGTTATCAAGCAATGATACGACCGTCGATGTTCTAATCCCTATCCTGAGTGGATGGAGTGTTCTATAAGGGTCTGGGTCGTAAGAGTCGAGTCAGAGTACCTCCGTGTACATCTGGTGTAAAGGGGGAAGATATAGAAAGGTGTAAAGGGGAATGGCATCAACAAAACGAGCGTATCATTACTATGTGGTTATTTACTTTTACTTTATTTTACTTGTGTTATTTGTACTTATTACAATTGAGGTGCATGACATGTTTTCAAAAGAGTTTGCGAAATCTAAAATGTTTTCCAAAACTTCCTGTGCATTGTCCTCCCTCACTGAGCATTGTGTTTTGCTCACCCTCTTTCGCTAACATTTTAGGTGATCAAGATATAGTTTACGTGGCTTTTGTGCCTCCCGAGCATATGGACAAGCCCGAGGCTTGATGTGATTACTGTTGATGTATATGTGACCTTGTATCTAAGTTGTTTAATTTAGTTTTGTATAAAGACCCTTTTGAATTCTTGTAAATGAGTATTATGCAGATTAAGAGGGGTTGAGTTGGGGTATGACACTTATTCATTATAACTTCTACCATAGTAGAGTGTCCAACTCTACTACTTAGTTATGGACTAAACAATTCCGTTTGACAAGTAACCAAGACTTGGACCTTTTGTATGTAACCACCACATACCCAAGTCAACACTTGAAGCAAAGACTTTATGCACGTATATATAAGAGCAAACCACATAAGAAAGAAACATGCTCATAAAAGTAAGATGATAATAATTACTCATTGCAAATATCCAGATATGTTATTGACAATGTGCAAGTGATCTTTTAGGCATACCCTAATCCCAACAGTCTCACCGGCCCTGACGACCATCTGTCGTCTTCCTTGAGGGTTTGGAACCTCACCTGCTTAGTTCTTTCTTGAACCAATGGTGGCTATTCATGAGGTGACATGGTGTGGTTTGGGTTGACTGGTATGGTATTTTGATGTGTTTGGGAAAGTGTTTGGTTTATTTGTATAGGCTGGTTGGTAGCGAGTTGAGCTATCGCTTTTCGCATTTCCATTATCATGAGATACATGGTGTTCATATCCGCTAGTGGCGTCGTTTGAGCTGTTTGCAGGACTACTCCCTGCGGAAGTGGTGGGATTTGTGAGTATATGGGCAACGTTACCTGGAAAGTGGTTGTGTATAGGCTTCTATTGGGGGAGCCATGTATGGGATACTGCTTGAGGCCATGTTGCTTGAAAGGACGAAGCCTCGGGCAGTTGTGTTTACTATGGTAGATGGTGGAACAATTCCTCGGAGGGTAGAATCCATTGCTGTAGAAGGCGAAGGATCCCCGCTGGCGACATTCTAACTCCTTGTACTCACCATTGTGGATCTTAGTGGGATTAATAAATGGGTTCCTACAAACGGCACAAACCTGTTAAGAGTTGGAATCTGTTGTGTCCAACCCGAGCATAACCTGCAAAACAAAGAAAGGGACAACAGGTGTTATTGCTCGTAAATCCCGCCCGGTGTAAGAGTTAGTAATTGGGCTCAAGCAAATAGTAATATTAAATGAGTAATTTGGCTCGGGCAAACAATAATATTAAATGAACAAATTTAGCAATAAGATATGAGTTACTTTTTAATCACTTTTCATGTGTTATTTATAATAATGGAAAATGAATCTTTGTGAATATTTCGGTGGACCCTAATGGTCCAAAGAACTTTCTTTATTCTTGGGCTCAATTGGCTACTTAGGTAATTTTACCATTATCAGTGATGCTAGTATTTTTTACAGGAAGAGCAGAAGGTACAAGGAAAATATCCCATCTATAGTATTAATTAACGGTGGAGAAAAATGAAAGATATAATAAATGAAAAACAAAATAAGAAAAAGGGTAGAAAAGTATTTTCCAAAAAAATTATAGGTAGGAAAGAGCGGCGAAAAGAGGCGGGGGGCTGACGAAGCGTTTGGGGGAAAAGGAAAAGATTCAAAGCATCATCTTCCTGTGGGACCCACCCACGTCCCATTCTCCTTTCTCATCCATAAGATTCTAATGCATTATGTATGTCAGATAATATATAACTAATAATTATCGTTTTCTTCATTAATTCATTTAATTCCTGAATCATCCGTACCCAAACAACAAGGACGGAGAAAATGAGCACCCCATCGGTTCCGAGAACAAGGACACGGGTAGGTAAGTATGAGCTGGGCAAGACGCTGGGCGAAGGCAGTTTCGCAAAGGTTAAATTCGCTAAGGATTTGGAGACAGGTGAATGTGTGGCCATCAAGATCATCGACCGCGAACGCGTCCTTCGTCACAAGATGGTCGAGCAGGTTACTATCTCATTAATTTCTTAGTTCAATATATTTATTATTATAATGTTTTTCCCATGCCATGCATATTTCATCGTTGATTAATTTGACGCTTTTTTATATTTGTTTCGTAAAATATTAAAAAATTTGGTGTTGATCAATTGAGCGCGCAGATTAAAAGGGAGATATCAACAATGAAGATGATCAAACATCCTAACATTCTTAATCTCTTTGAGGTATAATTTGAGCATTCCTATTATATATATATTAATTATCTGAATATCTTATGATCAAACAAAACTTGGATCTCCTGTATTGTGTTGTGAGTCTTTCGACAATTGAATATTGCTTGCATCTCCTGTTTATAAAATAATGAGGTATAAGTACTCTCAGCTGAATTATTTATATTTATCTATTATTTGACGAGGTCTTACCTACCTCTATAGGTTATGGCAAGCAAAACCAAGATATACATCGTTCTCGAGTACGTTGATGGAGGCGAGCTCTTTGACAAAATTGTAAGTTTTTTTATTCTCTCTTCTTTAGCATTGCTTTTGGACTTTTAGAACGCATACTGATACACACACACTCTCTCTCTCTCGCTGTCTACATATGTTTCTATATAGACATGTGTTGACTATCCATGCTAATGCGTTTTAGTATCACGTTGTCATCAGTAGAAAGTACAGGCTTTGCATAACCAGAGTACTTTTCATTTATGCAATTCTATCTGTAGGCTAAACGTGGTAGGCTTAAAGAAGATGACGCCAGGAGATATTTTCATCAACTCATTAATGCTGTGGATTTCTGCCACAGTCGTGGCGTGTATCACAGAGACTTGAAGGTTACACAATCTTTTAAACATTATCATCAGTCGCTTATGTTGTTTTAAGAAATTATCTTGCTATTTGCTTTCGGTCTTTTCACTTATTCTCTGCTGTATGTTAATCCTCAATCTTTGCAGCCAGAGAATTTACTGCTAGATTCATACGGTGTTCTCAAGGTTTCGGACTTTGGGTTGAGTACATTCTCACAGCAAGTACGGGTAACATCTTTTGTAGTTTGCAGATATTTCTTCTTCTTCCTTTTTTTTTTTTTTTCAAAGCAAGATTAGTCGACAAATGTATTAAAAGAAATCTTTCTTCTGTGAAGATGCATGCAATCAATATACACTGCAGTTACATCTATGTTAAGATTCATGTCTATATATCTTTTTCAAGATTTCTAAGACAAGAGCTACATTACAGTGATTGAAATGGGCTTTTGCACAACTGATTCTAGAAGAGCATGTCCTCTGTTATTCTTTCTTATATCTTTTGAGGGTTTACTAGTTACTTTCATTGAGGTAATTTTCCGAAGAAGAGGTATTACGGCTGGGGGATAGCTGGACTTGTATCTATTTTTTGTTTCAAGAGCTTCGTTCCTTTACATTTTTTTTTCTCATCATGATTTAACTTTGTTTACTTAATTTAGTGCATCTCTATTCTTTTATGTCTTGACGTTTCATAGATTTTATATTATTCTGAATTTGAAGCTGGCAATTATTTCAATAAATCTGGCAGCTTGGACTTCCTATACTGGTTAATAATTGAGATGTCGTTGAGACAGTTGATTGCTGAGAGGAAGCATGATAACTTGATATGTTTACGGCTGAAGACATGGACAACTCAGATGGTTAATACAACTTTAATTTATTTTTGGGCAACCCTAAGGTCATGTCTTAGTGATCCAACTTACCTTAGGCACGAGTGTTTAATAGAAACTGTGAACTCTCTGGTTACTACATTTTTGCTGTTATACTTGCAAAAAACTTGGATGCAGGTTTTTGGTTCTAGACAAATGGAATAGGCTTTTAATTCTAATGCTGTTAAGAGGAAAAACTCCATTTCATTCTTCTTTCTTTCTAAGTTGAATGCCTGTGAAGTAACTTCAGCTTTTGAGTATATTGTCTAGTGTAAAATTTATTATGAGGCACAAGAATTGTTAGTGACAATTGAAGATTTTACCATAATTCTGTTTACTGTAGGAAGATGGGCTACTTCATACTGCTTGTGGTACTCCAAATTATGTTGCTCCGGAGGTAACATGAGCAAAACGAAAATTCAGATATCTACATATAGGTTTTAGATTTTTGTTGAAATCAGTTTTTGTTCTCAGGTGCTCACTGACAAAGGTTATAATGGTACATCAGCTGACATATGGTCTTGTGGGGTTATTCTCTTTGTTCTCATGGCCGGTTATTTACCATTTGATGAGCCAAGCCTCATGGCTTTGTATAAGAGAGTGAGTATTAACAGATTTCTCTTTATCATGTTTTGAATTTCCCAGGCAATAATGTTTTGTTCACTGTCTGTACATCCAGATTCACAGGGCAGATTTTTCATTTCCATCATGGTTCTCATCCAGTTCAAAAAGGCTGATTAAGCGTATTCTTGACCCAAATCCGCTCACTGTAAGTTTTGATTCTTAGGGCTCGTTTGGATTTGAAAGGGAAAAACTAATAAAGGAAAGGATTCAATAATAATATCCCTTACCAAACAAACCAAAAACCCCCTCCTTCCTTTCTCTCAATGCAGGTTCTCTTCACATGATCGGTGTGCGTGTATCCCCTTCCAAACAAACCAAAAACCCCCTCCTTCCTTTCTCTCAATGCAGGTCTTCTTCACATGCTCGGTGGGCGTGTAGGGGGAGGGGGAGCTAAAAGGGAAAAAGAAAAGAAAATTTTGGAAAAGAAGTACTTTATTCAAAACTTCTTCCTTCTCCGAATCCCTAACTTTTCAACTGACAACATTTCTCTTTCCGCTTGATCTTTTATTTTTTCCTCTTACTCTCTTTTCAAAACGATCCTAGCATATATAGTTTCGAGATTTTGACAGACGTCTGCCTGAGGATTGCACCTTTTGTTACAGAGAATTACTATTCCTGAAATATTAGAAAATGAATGGTTTAAGAACGGTTACAAACCACCACGCTTTGAGGAGGAAGAGGATGTAAATCTTGAAGATGTAGATGCTGCATTTAGTGACTCAGAGGTTAGTGATTTTATTAGCACTGAGCTCATCTCTAACATACATGTGGCAAACATGTCACCTTATAGTTCTAACTTAATTCTTTGTTATTTTTCCTTTGATAAATGGCAAAATAGTGGCATAGTTGGTGTAGCTGGAAAATGCTTTCTTTCTCTAAAATCTTCTATGGGCAATTATGCTTTAATGGGTTGAAGTGGAGCCATTTAATTAACAATGATTGGCATTACCAATGAGCATTTATAAGTGTGCCTGGTTTCAAGTTCTTAGTCCTTCTCTTCTTGCAGGAACATCTTGTTACAGAAAGTAAAGAGAAACCTGTATCGATGAATGCCTTTGAGTTCATTTCTAGGTCCCAGAGTTTCAATCTTGAAAACTTGTTCCAGAAACAGATGGTATGTTAGTTGCCACTTCTTTTTGGGGACTCTGCTTGTGGGGTGCACGTCTGATAAACCCACGTCAAGGTTTGACAGAATGGGAGACTACTATAGTTTATAGGCCTGAGATTTTTTCTCTTTTTTTCATTATCCAGAAAATGTTAAAGAAAAATGGCGACTATTCAATTCTAGCTAGCTATACTCCATCCCTAGTCAAATATCTTTTGGCAGTTCTTCCTCTACATCAAATTAATTTTCACCTTTTTAGTACTAACCTACTTCTGCTATTATTTGTATTCACAAATACAGGGTCTTGCGAAGAGAGAAACCTGTTTCACTTCCAAGTGCCCTGCAAATGAAATTATGTCCAAGATTGAGGAAACTGCAAAGCCTCTAGGTTTTAATGTTCACAAGAAAAATTACAAGGTAGTTCTACCAAGCCACGTGTTCATGTTAGATCTCTTTACTGATTGGCCAATGGCTCTAAATAGTGGAGATGCTTTTGAAATATCAGTTACAAGAGTATTACAAGAAATTTTATAAGATTTGGGTAATATCTTTACTTTTAATGCAGATGAAGTTGAAGGGTGACAAGACTGGAAGAAAAGGTCACCTTGCTGTTGCTACGGAGGTATTTACTTAATTCTTGGATAAAGGACAATCTTTTGTTTCTCACTAGTTTCAGGAGTTTACTATGATTTGTGCTCCAACCATAAGCCCAAATAAGTAGAGAACAAACAATTCATGATAATCGTTTGTTTTCTTCTTTCTTTTTTTTCTTTTTTCTTTTTTCTCTTCCCTGGACACCCATGTCGCATGGCGAGGGTTTCCAGAATAGTTATACATCTGATTCTGATTGCTTTCTTGCACATGCATTTCTCCCCTACAAACTTGCTCATGGCATGAAATGATGATAAGGAAAGTGGAATCTACAAGTGACTAAAACCACAGAAGCATAAGATATGACTTGCCACGTATCCAATAAATATAAGAACAACTTTAAATATTTAACTTTGAGATAAGAAATATCAAAAATTTGAGTGATGCAATCTTTCATTTAAGTTAAGTTACTTATTTCCATATCTTTGTACAACATATTTGAAATTCTTAGAGGTTTACATATTGACAAGCTATCTTATGCAATTGACTAAATTAAACTCTTTAATAGCTACAATCACAATTAGTTTTATTGGGTTAAGGAACCATTTGTTAGACCCTATGTAGGTCATACCTTTTTTTGTTAGTGGCAATTTGAGTTATCAATGAATCGGTGGTCGTTAATGAATTATGGGACATACTTTTGTTTTTCTCTTGAGTGCATTACTATCTATTTAAGGTTTATATAGAAGACATACATTTATTTATTGCTTATATGTTATGGAGAGCCATAGAAGTCGGGACCACAGATAAGCCTTAACATGTGTAGAATTCAACTTTGACCCAAAATTTTAAGCTATTAATTCTTGAGTCTTACACATGTATATGGAACAATTGCTTCTCATTGTCCTCATAGTTCTCACGAGAGATCCTAACTGATACGAATCACCCCAACATGTGATGCGACCCAACACTAAATATGGCAAACGACCCAAGACCCTTCAGGAATGGATGGAATCGCGACCCTATGGTTAGCAAAGCTAGAACCTTGGTATAGTTGAGGACGCCACAAACGATGATGGAGATCTCGTTTGATAAGTCAGAGTTGAACGCCACAAGAATAATCTTGATAAGTTTGGAAAAGTTCTTGAGAACTTAAGAAGAATAATCTCACAAATTTAATATCAAAGTTGTCTAACTTTTATTTCTTGCAAATCAGCCTTATATAAGCAAAGAACAAATAAGTTTCCTAATTAGAAAAGACTCCTAAACCCTAGTTGAAATAGAAAAATGTGAATAGTAACTAGGTCTAAGGGAACAAACTTGGAGACCAAGAAAAGACTCCTATTAACTATTCATGTGAATAGTAATGTGAATAGTAACTAAAAAGGTAGCAAACTTGCAGCTCAAGAAAAGCTCATTTCTAGTGTGAACACCTAATCTTGCAGCCCAAGAAAGTCTTTTTCCTAGTGTGAACACCTAAATTCGTCCATAGGGAATTAAACTAAAACTGAAACTAGAACTAGGATAGAATTACAAAGAAATCAAATCTTGATTAAATCTTTAAATCTTCTTGAAACTTCTTGAAGAATCTTGAAGTTCTTGAATCTTGAAAATAGAATCTTAACTTGAATCTTTGCTGAAAAATTCGCCCAAATGGTTCAATGAATGTGGACGCCTAGTTGGCTTTCTTGTGGATCTACTTGGAGGAGTAACACCAGCCTTTCTTCATCTTTACTAGCCAACACGCTTTCCTCTTGTTGTAGAACTTTTTCAACCAAATTATTCAGCTCTTCCTTGAACCTTTTAGTGCGAGCTCTTGTCACTGGACCAACTGGCACTTGCATTGAATCTGGAACATTCCTAGTAGCCTTGATGTCCTCATCATTCCCCTCCTCTTGAGAATGATTTGCCCTCAAATCGTCACCTACATCAAAAGGACTTAAATCAGTAACATTGAAAGTAGCACTAACACTGTACTCACCTGGCAAATCAAGTCTGTAGGCATTGTCATTGATCCGCTCGAGGACTTGAAAAGGACCATCTCCTCTAGGTAGCAACTTAGAACGTCGTTTTGCTGGAAATCTTTCTTTCCTCATGTGTACCCACACCCAATCTCCAGGCTCAAAGACTAGCTTGCGACGTCCCTTGTTAGCTTGCTTGATATATTGCTCAGTTCTTCTCTCTATGTTGAGGCGTGCTTGCTCATGGAGTTGTTTCACAAATTTTGCCTTCTTCTTACTATCTAAGTTCATATGCTCAGACACAGGTAAAGGTGATAAATCCAAATGAGTTAAAGGATTAAAACCATAAACAATTTCAAAAGGTGAAAACTTAGTAGCAGAATGAACAGTACGATTATAAGCAAACTCAACATGTGGTAAACAATCTTCCCAAGTTTTAATGTTCTTACTTATGATAGCCCTCAATAATGAAGAAAAAGTCCTATTAACTACTTCTATTTGACCATCAGTTTGAGGATGACAATTTGTAGAAAACAAAAGTTTTGTCCTTAGCTTGCCCCACAAAGTCTTCCAAAAGTAACTTAAGAACTTAGCATCACGATCTGAAACAATTGTACTAGGCATACCATGCAACCTAACAATCTCCTTGAAGAACAAATCTGCAACATTAGAAGCATCGTCAGTCTTATGAGAGGGATAAAATGAGCCATCTTAGAAAATCTATCCACAATTACAAAAATTGAATCCCTTCCACGCCTACTCCTAGGTAAACCCAAAATAAAATCCATCGAAATATCAGTCCAAGGTGAACGAGGAATAGGTAGTGGTGTGTACA
This sequence comes from Ehretia macrophylla, assembly GCA_037974665.1. Taxonomy (NCBI): domain Eukaryota; kingdom Viridiplantae; phylum Streptophyta; class Magnoliopsida; order Boraginales; family Ehretiaceae; genus Ehretia; species Ehretia macrophylla. The sequence continues at coordinate 4,651,728 of CM075766.1, forward strand.
ATCTATGTGGCTGAATCCTAGACTTAGCTTGCTTACAAGTAACACATCTTCCACAAGTTCTCTCAACATCCCGTTTCATGTGTGGCCAATAAAAGTGCTATTGCAAAATAGCTAAAGTCTTAGCAATCCCAAAGTGTTCCATTAAACCACCACCATGGGATTCCCTAACTAACAAGTCTCTTGAAGAACAGTTAGGCACACAGAACTTATTTTCTCTAAACAAAAACCTTTCATGCCTTTAGAACTTACCTTCTGCAGATTTCTCACTAGCCCTATAAACTTCACTAAAGTCGTGGTCATCTTGATATAGGTCCTTAATATGTTCAAAACCCAGAAATTTAGCATCAAGAGTGGAGATTAAGGCATACCTTCTTGACAATGCATCTGCAACCACATTTTCCTTACCTTGTTTATAGCGGATGACATATGGAAAAGTCTCAATGAACTCAACCCACCTAGCATGTCTCTTATTCAGCTTGTGTTGACCCTTTAAATGCTTCAAGGATTCATGATCTGTACGAATTACAAACTCCTTTGGCCGTAGGTAGTGCTGCCATGTCTCCAAAGCTCGAACCAAAGCATACAACTCTTTGTCATAGGTTGGGAAGTTAAGTGCAGCCCCACTAAGCTTCTCACTAAAGTATGCAAGGGGTCTTCCTTCCTGCATAAGAACAGCTTCTACACCTACACCTGAAGCATCACATTCAATTTCAAACGTTTTAGTGAAATTAGGCAAAACAAGTAAAGGAGCATGAGTAAGCTTGTATTTAATAAGCTGAAACGCCTTCGCTTGATTTCACCCTATTTGATCCCAACGTTTTTCTTGATAACTTCAGTGAGTGGTACTGCGATGCTGCTAAAATCTTTCACGAACCTCCTGTAAAAGCCAGCAAGTCCATGGAAACTTCTAACATCACCTACACTTGAGGGGGTTGGCCACTCTTGGATGGCTTTGATCTTCTCTTCATCAACCTCAATACCTTTAGCACTAACAACAAAACCTAGGAAAACAAGCTTATCGGTGCAAAAAGTACACTTTTTGAGGTTAGCATACAACTTCTCCTTCCTAAGCACATCCAAAACTGAATTTAAATGTGAGACATGTTCATGCAAACTCTTGTTATAAACCAGAATATCATCAAAATAAACAACAACAAACTTACCAATGAAAGCACGCAAAACATGATTCATTAAGCGCATGAAAGTACTAGGTGCATTAGTTAATCCAAAAGGCATGACTAACCACTCATACAATCCATATTTAGTTTTAAATGTTGTTTTCCATTCATCTCCTTCTTTCATTCTTATCTGATGGTATCCACTTTTAAGATCAATCTTAGAAAACACACAAGAACCATGCAATTCATCTAACATATCATCTAAGCGAGGAATAGGATGTCTATACTTTACTGTTATGTTATTGATGGCTCTGCAATCAACACACATCCTCCATGTCCCATCCTTCTTAGGCACTAAAATTACAGGAACTGCACAAGGACTCATGCTTTCTCTCACGTACCCTTTCTCCATCAACTCTTCGACTTGCCTTTGAAGCTCCTTTGTCTCCTCTGGATTGCTCCTATAAGTTGGACAATTTGGAGTTGAGGCTTCAAGTACGAAATCTATCTGATGTTCAATCCCTCGAAGAGGTGGTAAACCATGTGGTATCTCATCGGGAAACACATCCTCAAAATCCTGCAAGAGAGAAACAACAACACTAGGTAGTGCACAGTCAAGTTGGTCAGTGTTTAAAAGAGCCTCTTTGTACATAAGTACAATCATTGGCCTTTTTGAAATCAAAGCTCTCTTAATCTCACTTGCTTTTGCATAAAATTTTTTTTGTTTTCCCTCTGTTTTTACCTCCTTGGCCGAATTCTTTTCTCTCCTCACTACCTTTCCATATTCAGCCTTGCTTTTTTTCTTTTCACTCTCCATATTTTGCTCACTCAAATTCTTTTGATCACTCAATTTTTGTAACCTCACTTGGTCCTCATAAATTTGTTTTGGTGTCATTGGAACTAGAGTGATTGTCTGTTGATTGAACATGAATGAGTACTTGTTGGTGAAGCCATTATGTTGCACACGCCGATCAAATTGCCATGGCCTTCCCAAAAGAAGATGTCCAGCATGCATAGGTACCACATCGCGCAATACTTCATCCTCATATTTTCCAATGCAAAACGGCACCACAACCTGTTTTGTAACCCTTACCTCACCACAATCGTTCAACCATTGCAGCTTGTATGGACGTGGATGCTTAATTGTTGTGAGCCCTAGCTTGTCAACCATTGAAGCACTAGCAACGTTAGTACAACTACCACCATCAATAATAACACTACATACCTTATCTTTCACGTGGCAGCGGGTATGAAAGATGTTCTCACGTTGCACTACTTCTTCCTCCTCTTTAGCTTGCAAGCTCAAAGCTCGTCGTGCCACTAATCCAAGCATCTTTCCATAATCTGCCCTAAATTTCTCTTCTTCACCTATTTTGGTGTCCTCTAGTATGGGCATGTCATTAGATTGTATTTCATCTTCAGACTCAATATCCCCACTTTCCAAAACTATCATTGCCCTCTTGTTTGGACATTGGCTAGCTATGTGCCCTCGTCTCTGATATTTAAAGCATTTAATATCACTAGAACGAGTTGTAGGAGGGGCTGTTTTACCTTGAGAAGTCGTGGCATGGGTGGATGTTTTGGGCTTGGGCTTGACCTTGGAAGTAGTCGAACTCTCCTCCTTTCTTGGGTAACTCGACCTCTACGGTGATGCACTTGAGTGTTGCGAGGCTGGCCTTGGTCGTGAACCACCCCTCTTCAATTTCTTCTCCACCTTAATTGCCATATGCACCAAATCTTCTAACTCAACATAATGATGCAACTCAATGGTGTTAGCAATTTCTCGATTCAGCCCATTCAGAAATCTAGCCATTGTCGCCTCCCGATCTTCCTCTACATTGACTCTAATCATAGCCATCTCCATCTCTTTGTAATAATCATCCACACTTCTATTACCTTGATAAAGACCTTGCAGCTTGAGGTATAAGTCCCTGTAATAATGACTGGGTACAAATCGCCTCCTCATTACTCTCTTCATCTCATCCCAAGTTGCCATAGGATGTTCTCCATTCTGCCTCCTATTGAGACACAATTGATCCCACCACACAATAGCATAATCAGTAAATTCAATGGCAGCAAGTTTTACCTTTTTCAACTCGGAATAGTTGTAGCAATCAAACACCAACTTAATCTTCTTTTCCCACTCAAGATAGGCTTCCGGATCACTCCTTCCTTGAAACGTAGGAATCCTCATCTTGATGCTTCCTAAGTTGCTATCAACTCGATCAACACGATCCCTAGCATCTCTATCCTGACCATGTCGCCTATTGCTGCCCACCGTAATTCTGTCAAACTCTTCATCTAAACCTTCCTCATCGATCTCATCAACATCTTCAACATCTTCAACTCTTTGCTGCAATCTGTTCCTCCTTGGTGCATTCGGAGCAACTGGTGGTTGTACCCTTTTCGGCCTCTGTTCTACCTTATCCAACCTCTCATGAATCTGCTCCAATTCAGCCCTCATCATTCGTCTCATCTCTCCCATCAATGCCTGCATCTGTAAGTTTTGTCCAACGGGTTGTTGAACACCTTCATTAATGTTGTCTGCTTGATTTTGAGACATGATTAAATTTCACTCCCTCACGTGTTTCACTCAACTCAATTTGGCTTTTACTTTCTAATATTCTCACACATTTTGCCTTTTTTCCTCTCGTATTCTCCTTCAAGTTCCTAGAACTTACCAAGAATACCAAGCAGCGTAATAATTTATTTTGGAATTTGACTTTTTTTTTTTTCAGACCTCTAAGACTCTGGAAACAAGGTTAGAGAAAGAAAATTGACCAAAACTCGAAGAAGGAAACCTAAAAAAATAAGAAAAGTTGAAAAAATCCTATTGAAAAATACAAAAACACCTAAAACTCATAGAAAACAACAGAATTAGGCCCTAAGAGGGTGGTGCCCACAGCATAGCTGTGGGTTATGCTCAGATTGTCGTTTCCCTTTAGAAAAGTTTGGCCTCACAAGCTAATTCTCCAAAAAAAAAAAAAAAATTATTTTTCGTTGTTTTGCTTTTTTTTTTTCAGCTCCGAACTGTTTTCTTCTTCTTTTTTTTTGATCTTTTCTTGACCTTTTTTTTCTTTTCTTGATTTTCAGAAGCGAACACAATGAGCAAGTCACCAAAAATTTGAATTTGACACTAAGACAATAAACGGGATTGAGCACACAACCAATTAGGGTTTTGTCCTAATTGAAAACCTTAACCCTACCCACGGATTTGATGAGAAAAACAAGAAAATACTTGAAAGCAAGACACGGATTTCAACAAGAAAATAGACTTGAAACACTAGATAAGAAACGAAATTGAAGCAAGAACGGAATTGAAACACAACCTAAAACGAATTGGCAGCAAGACACAATCAATAACAAAGAAAGGAATTTAAACCTAGACCTAGACTCACGGAATTAACTAAGAAAACAAGAAAATGATAGGCAAACCTGATAAACCTAAGCTCTTATTACCAACTGATACGAACCACGCCAACATGTGACACGACCCAACACCAAATATGGCAAACGACCCAAGACCGTTCAGGAATGGATGGAACCGCGACCCTATGCTTAGCAAAGCTAGAACCTTGGTATAGTTGAAGACGCCACAAATGAGGATGGAGATCTCGTTTAATAAGTCAGAGTTGAACGCCACAAGAATAATCTTGATAAGTTCGAAAAAGTTCTTGAGAACTTGAGGAGAATAATCTCACAAATTTAATATCAAAGTTGTCTAACTTTTATTTCTTGCAAATCAGCCTTTTATAGGCAAAGAACAAATAAGTTTTCTAATTAGAAAAGACTCCTAAACCCTAGCTGAAATAGAAAAATGTGAATAGTAACTAGGTCAAAGGGAACAAACTTGGAGATCAAGAAAAGACTCCTATTAACTATTCACGTGAATAGTAAATAAAAAGAAAGCAAACTTGCAGTCCAAGAAAAGTTCATTTCTAGTGTGAGTACCTAATCTTGCAGCCCAAGAAAGTCTTTTTCCTAGTGTGAACACCTAAATTCGTCCATAGAGAATTAAACTAAAACTGAAACTAGAATTAGAATAGAATTACAAAGAAATCAAATCTTGACTAAATCTTCAAATCTTCTTGAAACTTCTTGAAGAATTTTGAAGTTCTTGAATCTTGAAAATAGAATCTTGACTTGAATCTTTGCTGGAAAATTCGTCCAAATGGTTCAATGAATGTGGACGCCTAGTTGGCTTTCTTATGGATCTACTTGGAGGAGTAACACCAGTCTTTCTTCATCTCTACTAGCCAACACACTTTCCTCTTATTGTAGAACTTTCTCAACCAAATTATTCAGCTCTTCCTTGAACCTTTTAGCGCGAGCTTTTGTCACTGGACCAACTGGCACTTGCATTGAATCTGGAACATTCCTAGCAGCCTTGATGTCCTCATCACTAACAAATCTCCCACTGTCACATTTAAACTGGTCATATTGGTTCTAATTCCCATTTAATCCATAATCATTAATGATGGATCCATTGTAATCATCATTCTCACAAGTGTTTTTTAGATCATTCACAGTTCAATCACCATCGAGGGCTCTAGTAGCTCTCTCCCAAGTGCCGAGATCATCCATTAGGCACTACGAACTTACTCTCTTGCACGTTCCTACTTGGGATTGCTGATACGAACCACGCCAACATGTGACGCGACCCAACACCAAATATGGCAAACGACCCCAAGACCTTTCAGGAATGGATGGAACCGCGACCCTTTGCCTAGCAAGACAAGAACCTTGGTATAGTGAATATGATGGAAACCGCGACCCGTTGCTTAGCAAAGCAAGAACCTTGGTATGGTGAAGACGCCACAAACGGAGATGGAAATCCGCTTGATAAGTCAAGGTTGAACGCCACAAGGAATCCCTTGATAAGTTCGAAAGAGTCTCTTGGAGAACTCAAGGAGAATAATCTCACAATTTAATTTCAGAATTGTCTTACTTTATTATCACAAAAAGTGCCTTATATAGGCAATAACAAATAAGTATCCTGCTTGGAAAAGGACTCCTAAACCCTAGCCCAAGTAGGAAAAATGTGAATAGTAATTAGGTCAAAGGAAACAAACTTGAAGACCAAGAAAAAACACCTATTTACTATTCACGTGAATAGTGACGTGAATAGTAACTAAAAAGGAAGCAAACTGTCAGCCCAAGAAAAACTCCTTTCTAGTGTGAACACCTAATCTTGCAGCCCAAGAAAGTCTCTTTCCTAGTGTGAACACTTAAATTCGTCCATAGGGAATTAAACTAAAACTGAAAACTAAAACTATGATAGAATTACAAAGAAATCAAATCTTGACTAAATCTTCAAATCTTCTTGAAACTTCTTGAAGAATCTTGAAGTTCTTGAATCTTGAAAATAGAATTTTGACTTGAATCTTTGCTGAAAAATTCATCCAAATGGTGCAATGAATGTGGATGGCTGGTTCGCATCATTCCCCTCCTCTTGAGAAGGATTTGTCCTCAAATCCACCAGGTTCAAAGACCAGCCTAGGTGGTAGACCATGTGGTACATCCGCAGGAAACACTTTCTCAAAATCCTGCAAGAAAGAAACACTATGCAATGCAGAGTAAAGTTGGTTAGTGTTTAAAAGAGCCTCTTTGTACATAAGTATAATCATTGGCCTGTTTGAAATCAAAGCTCTCTTAACCTCACTTGCTTTTGCATAAAAATTTCTTTGCTTTCCCTCTGTTTTTACCTCATTGGTTGAATTCTTTTCTTTCCTCTCTACCTTTCCTAATTCGACCTTGCTTTTTTTCTTTTCACTCTCAATATTTTGCTCACTCAAATTCTTTTGTTCTCTCAAATTCTTTTGTTCACTCTCATAAACTTTTTTTGGTGTTATGGAAACTAGAGTGATTGACCGCTGATTGAACATGAATGTGCACTTATTGGTGAAGCCATCATGTTGCACACGTCGATCAAATTGCCACGGTCTTCCTAAGAGTAGATGTCCAGCATGCATTGTTACCACATCACACAATACCTCATCTTTATACTTTCCTGTTTGAAACGGCACCACAACTTGTTTTGTAACGCCTTTCTCACCACAATCATTCAACCATTGCAGCTTGTATGGACGTGGATGCTTAATTGTTGTGAGCCCTAGCTTGTCAACCATTGAAGCACTAGCAACGTTAGTACAACTACCACCATCAATAATAACACTACATACCTTATCTTTCACGTGGCAACGGGTATGAAAGATGTTCTCATGTTGCACTACTTCTTCCTCCTCTTTAGCTTGCAAGCTCAAAGCTCGTCGTGCCACTAATCCAAGCATCTCTCCATAATCTGCCCCAAATTCCTCTTCTTCACCTACTTCGGTGTCGTCTAGTATTGGCATGACATCAAAATGTATTTTGTCTTCGGACTCAATCTCACCACTCTCCAAGACTACCAATGCTTGCTTGTTTGGGCATTGACTTCCTATGTGTCCCCATCCATGACATTTAAAACATCTAATCTCACTAGATTGAGTCGTAGTAGAAGCTGATTGACCTTGGGAGGTTGTGTCATTGGTGGATTGTTTGGAATTGGGCTTGACCTTATATATTTGTTCAAACCTCTCATGTATTTGTTCAAATTCAGCTCTCATCATCCGTCTCATCTCTCCCAAAAAAGCTTGCAACTGTAAATTCAGAACTGGTTGTTGAGCTTCTGCTTTTGTGTCATTCTCTTGATTATGAGCCATGATTGAATTTCACTCCCTCACGTGTTTCGCTCAACTCACTTTGGCTTTTACCCTCTAATAATCTCACACAGTCTGCCTTTTTTCCTATCGTATTCTCCTTCAAGTCCCTAGAACTTACCAAGAATACCAAGCAGCGTAATAATCAATTTTGGAACTTGACTTTTTTTTTTTCAGACCTCTAAGACTCTAAAAACAAGGTTAGAGAAAGAAAATTGACCAAAACTCGAAGAAGGAAATCTAGAAAAATAAGGAAAGTTGAGAAAAATCTAATAGAAAATACAAAAACACCCAAAACTCATACTAAACGATGGAATTTGGCCCTAAGAGGGTGGTGCCCACAGCTTTGCTGTGGGTTATGCTCAGAACATCGTTTCCCTTCAGAAAAGCTTGGCCACGAAAGCTAATTCAACAAAAACAAGTTTTTTTACTGTTCATTGTTTTGCCTTTTTTTTTTTTTTTTTTCAGCTCCGAATTTTTTTTTTTTCTTTTCTTGAAGTTTCTTTTCTTTCTTGATGTTCTTTTTTTGATTTTCAGAAACAAAGACAATGAGCAAGTAACCAAGACTTCGAATTTAGAAACACAAGAAACCCTAATTCAAGAATCTAGGGTTTGGCCTATTGAAAGCAAGAAACGAAATTGAAAAACCAAAAAAAAAATAAACCTAGCAAGAAACAGAATTGAAAACTAAAAAGACACGGAATTGAAAAAACTAGCAAGAATGAGGAATCAAGAAAAAGAATTGAAACAAGACTCAATCAAGAACAAAGAAAGAAACTTAAAGACCTAAACCTAGACACACGAATTGACCAAGAAAACAAGAAAAATGATAGGCAAACCTGATAAACCTAAGCTCTAATACCAACTGATACGAACCTGGTCAACATGTGCCGAGACCCAATACCAAGAATGGTAAAACAAACCCAAGATCTTTTCAAGAATGATGGAGACCGCGACCCGTTGCTTAACAAAGCAAGAACCTTGGTATAGTGAAGATGATGGAGACCGCGACCCGTTGCTTAGCAAAGCAAGAACCTTGGTATAGTGAAGACGCCACAAACGGGGATGGAAATCCGCTTGATAAGTCAAGGTTGAACGCCACAAAGAATCCCTTGATAAGTTCGAAAGAGTCTCTTGGAGAACTCAAGGAGAATAATCTCACAATTTAATTTCAGAATTGTCTTCTTTTCCCACTCAAGATAGGCTTCCAGATCACTCCTTCCTCGAAAAGAAGGAATCTTCATCTTGATGCTTCCCAAATTGTTATCAACACAATCCCTAACTTCTCTAACTCGACCATGTCTTTCATCGCTACCCATAGACATCCTATCAAGCTCCTCATCAACATCTTCGACTTCTCTTCTTGGCACCATGTTTCTCCTTGATGCGTTTTGAGCAACTTGTGGCTGCCTTCGTTGTGCTCTATCTTCTACTCTATCCAACCTCACATGTATTTGTTCTAATTCAGCCCTCATCAACTGTCTCATCTCCCCCATCAATGCTTGCATCTGCAAATGAGGGACTACGGGTTGTTGACCTTCTACATTGATGTCATCCTCTTGATTATGAGCCATGATTGAATTTTACTCCCTCACGTGTTTCACTTAACTCACTTGGCTTTTACCCTCTAATAATCTCACACACACTGCCTTTTACCACTCGTATTCTCCTTCAAGTTCCCTAGAACTAATCAAGAGTACCAAGATAGGCACTAAAGCAACGTATTACTTTTTTTTTTTCAAAATTTGATGATTTTTTTTTTTAGACCTCTAAGACTCTGGAAACAAGGTTAGAGAAAGAAACTTGAATAAAACTCGAAGAAGGAAACCTAGAAAAATAAGGAAAGTTGCAAAAACCCTATTCTAAAACACAAAAATGCCCAAAACTCATAGAAAACGTTAGAATTTGGCCCTAAGAGGGTGGTGCCCACAGTTTTGCTGTGGGTTATGCTCAGAACGTCGTTTCCCTTCAGAAAAGCTTGGCCACGAAGGCTAATTCAACAAAAACAAGTTTTTTTTACTGTTCACTATTTTGCCTTTTTTTTTTTTTTTTTTTTTTAGCTCCAAATTTTTTTTTTCTTTTCTTGAAGTTTCTTTTCTTTCTTGATGTTCTTTTCTTGATTTTCAAAAACAAAGACAATGAGCAAGTAACCAAGACTTCAAATTTAGAAACACAAGAGACCCTAATTCAAGATTCTAGGGTTTGGCCAATTGAAAGCTTAACAAGAAACAAAATTGAAAGCAAGAAAACAAAATTGAAGACAAGACTCAAGAAACGGAGAACAAGACTCAAGACACGAAATTAAAAGAACAAGAATGGAATCAAGACACAACCAAGAAAACGAATTGGAAGCATGACACAATTAAGAACGAAGAAAGGAATTAAAACCTAAACCTAGACTCAAGGAATTAACCAAGAAAAACAAGAAAAGGATAGGCAAACCTGATAAATCTAAGCTCTGATTACCAACTGATACGAACAACGCCAACATGTGACGCGACCCAACACCAAATATGGAAAATGACCCCAAGACCTTTCAGGAATGGATGGAACTGCGACCCTTTGCCTAGCAAGACAAGAACCTTGGTATAGTGAATATGATGAAAATCGCAACCCGTTGCTTAGCAAAGCAAGAACCTTGGTATGGTGAAGACGCCACAAACGGGGATGGAAATCCGCTTGATAAGTCAAGGTTGAACGCCACAAGGAATCCCTTGATAAGTTCGAAAGAGTCTCTTGGAGAACTCAAGGAGAATAATATCACAATTTAATTTCAGAATTGTCTTACTTTATTATCACCAAAAGCGTCTTATATAGGCAATAACAAATAAGTATCCTGCTTGGAAAAGGACTCCTAAACCCTAGCCCAAGTAGGAAAAACGTGAATAGTAACTAGGTCAAAGGAAACAAACTTGAAGACCAAGAAAAGTCACCTATTTACTATTCACGTGAATAGTGACGTGAATAGTAACTAAAAATGAAGCAAACTGTCAGCCCAAGAAAAACTCCTTTCTAGTGTGAACACCTAATCTTGCAACCCAAGAAAGTCTCTTTCCTAGTGTGAACACTTAAATTCGTCCATAGAGAATTAAACTAAAACTGAAAACTAAAACTATGATAGAATTACAAAGAAATCAAATCTTGACTAAATCTTCAAATCTTCTTGAAACTTCTTGAAGAATCTTGAAGTTTTTGAATCTTGAAAATAGAATCTTGACTTGAATCTTTGCTGAAAAATTCATCCAAATGGTGTAATGAATGTGGATGGCTGGTTCGCATCAATTGCCAACCAAGCATTGTTCCATCTTATTATCATGGCCTCATACCACTTTGAGCAAAAAACCTAAAACTATGAGTCGTTGCAAACTTACATCCATTATTCAAACCTACCACCAAGCTCCATGGAAAGTCCATTGCATTACTCTGACCTCCACAGTCCTTCGAGAGTCCGAACCAAGATCTCCAGACCATTGGATCTTAATACTAGTTTGTTATGGCGAGCCTGAGAGAACAAATAGGCTTTAGCACATGTCAAACTCAACTTTGACCCAAAAGTTTAAACTATTGGGTTATAAGCTTACACATGTATATTAGTAGCTTATTATTCTCATGATGTCCAATGTGGGACAATTGCTTCTCATTGTCCCTTAGTTCACTAGGGAAAATTGTAATAGTATAAAATTTCAGGAGTCGCTAAACTATTTCTTTAGTCTTGAAGAGTTTAAATTGACCACTGGCTTACTTTTCATTTCAAAACAATTATTAAACTTTCAAAATGGCATTAATGTTCCTATTCAGTTATCTGGCTTAAAAAAATTTCCCTCATAGAGAGGGTTAAAACATGATTAACTTAGATTAAAGAACTCAAATTAAATTATTTGTTTATATTTCTCTTTGAATTCTTTGTCCTTTTTTCTTTATTTTGTCTTTCTCCTTTAATTTATTCCTTTTCGTTTTCCTTCTTTACCTCCATACACAGCAAGACCTTTTTTCGATCTGTGATTTGGGCATTTCATGTTCTTTTCTTTTTCTCCTTAACCTTTTTTCTGTTATGTCTTTTAGTGATTCTGTTTCTATCTAAGTTTTCCCATCCTTTCTTTTACACTATTTCTCTTTATTTTTTTGTTCTGTGGCTTGAGGGTAGATTTCCAACCTCTAAAAAAAGAGCATGGTAGATTTCCAATCTCTAATGAAAGAGCATATGGGCTTTGGGCTTAAAGTGTTGAAAGAATAAAAAAGGAAAAAATAGTCCATGTCTAACTTTTAACATTCAACTGAATAAATATGTTTAAGGAATCTTCAGACAATAGTGTGATGGTCTTCATGTAAGGATCTCTGATTGTTATTCTTGATTTTATGTTCCTCACTATTCATATAAGAAACAAAAAATGTTTTACTTTTGTAATTATAAGACAAATTCTGCTCTCTCTCTCAAATAAAATTTTCAGTTGCATGTTTACATGTATAGCCTGGACCTTCTATGTTGTTTTTTTTATGTCTCTGAGCAGTCTAGCTATAGTTCTATCCGTATCTCACATCTGCTTTCTACCCCATGGCATCACACTTCATTTTTAACCCTTCTTTATTTTGTATTTTTTATTTTTTCTTTCTGAAATGTAGGAGTACTTAATGAATTCATGGTATAATTTTTGTTAGAAGGTTGATTATATGTTCCTTGCACAAAGGGGTTTTGTCCATTGTCTTTAGGAGGGATGCTTTATGTGCTACACTAAAAAAATTTTAAAACTTCCTATATTCCACATTGATGTCCACGATATTGGCATGCAGACGAAGCAAAGTTCATTTCCTTTTGTCTGAAATCCAAATCTTGTAAATACGCACCCCACATTTTCTACTACCATAGTATGTGATCCACTCCAAACCACCCTCTTAAAATCACATACATTTTCATCTCTTCCCATTATATAACATGCCCAATATTGAATTTTTGATGGAGCTAAGTCTTATCTGGGTGTTATGGTTTAGGCAGCATAAGCGACAAGATATACGGTATTGCTATTACTATCAAGAGTTTGGTTACTACTTTGACTTTTGGCGCATATTGTTCTTTTTGACGGAGGTTTTTTTTTATGCCCTTCCTTGTGCAGCTTATCGTGGGTTTGAATCTAGTGGACCACTCCGAAGTTTCGGATAATCTTATTCTTTGACATTTAGAATTTGAAAGCTATAGTTTGCTAAACCAATATTTTAAATTTGGGGATGAACTGGATGCCTCACTGGTCCGGGAGCTAGAGATTTCTAGACGAGTTGGTTGGAATTGTCAAGTACTTGTTGTAATCAAAGATTCTGAGTTCAAACCATGGTTTCGGCCTCCATTGTACCAAAGAAAATTTCCCTATGAGGAGTGCAGGAAAAAGACAGGTAAAGGGTGTAGGCCAGATGGGAGTGGAATATGAATTTGAAAGTTAGTGATTTTGGTGGTGTAGTTGAGGTTGCAGCTGGGAATATTGGGTTGGGAATGCTATGGTGTGGGAAAGTGAGCAAATGAAATCTCAGATATAAGAGTGCTCTATAATATGAAAGGCAAGCAGTGCTGCAATGAATTGAGCCGTTCATGAACAGATCAGTTTCGGCTCTCGCTAAATGCTCATGCATGTTTTGTTCATATATGAAGCGGACTGAAGATGAACAGAAAGATAAAACTTGTTTGCTAGACAAGCTGAACATATATATCACTGTGTTCAGTTCTCGAGTGTGTTCATGAACACGTTAATAAATCATAATAATTTATTTTGAAATATTTAATTTACAACGTTCAAGAGTTAATATTTTCTGAACTTCTGAACTTAAAAGAGTTCAATTTAAAGGTATCAATGTCTATTGACATGATTGGTTTTGAATGCTTGTTTTATGTTAAAATTATGGGCTTTTTCTCTTCATTAACTGGTTTCAAGAGTAGGATTTAGATGAAATAGATTGTTCAGCTCATGTTTGTAATTAAAGAGCCGAACATGAGTTGCAACCACAAGATTGAGGCTCGTCATGAACAGGAGCAGCGCACATCAATTGGCTTACTGAAGAAGCTTGATGGTATAGGCATTTGGCTTGGCTCAGTTGATTTGCACCTTAGGGCTAAAAGCCAATAGATTCATAAATTGGGATCTAAGTTGTACCAATTTTGCTGGGTTCTGCTCGTTTCACTAGCTTTGACTGGTTTTACCCTAGAAACCAGACCGGGGTAGTGTTTGGTTCCTAGTCGAATTTTTGAAGCAGTCATTTAGCATTTTGACTAAGACAGTTGGTTCTTTCATAAATAACTGAGTTCAGCGGAGCATGCAGCTGAAAATATGCCATATATCTTTTCCTTGCTAGGATTTTATGAACATTTGGTAGGTTATTTATGTTCACTCACCTATTGTCTTTTGGTTGATAAATGACTTAAGTATGGATCATGAGTATATGAGTGAACTCTAATTCAAAGGCACTCATAAAATTCCCAGACACAGATTGTGGTTGTTCCAACTCTTAAGGCAACTTGTTACCTGTTTATTTTCTCTTTTAAAAGCCCTTCATTAGATGGTGTATAAAGGTACTCCGTAAAACTTTCGGCTTTCATTTCAGGTTTTTGAGGTGGCTCCCTCTTTGCACATGGTGGAGCTTCGGAAAGTAGGTGGTGACACACTAGAGTTTCACAAGGCACGTTAGGCTTTAATTTCTTCGTGTTACGAATGTTTAAAGGGTCGTGGATGTTGAAAATTAAATTTCGGTTTGTGACTTATTAGCAGTTTTACAAGACTTTCTCATCCGGATTGAAAGATGTAGTCTGGACTGAACCAAATGCTGAAGAAAGGAGGTGATCTCCCGGTCTCTCATATCTCCTGTTGCCTTTGAGACTGGTTTCTCTTTCTAACTTGTCTGCTTTTTTCAGGTCATAATTGATAACACTTTGAGGGCATGGCAATCTTATCCTCATCCCAGTAGGATATGAAGTGGTCTATGAAAGTGGAGAATGTGATTATCCTAGTAGAATGGCATATGTTTAAATACTGGGATATGAAGTGGTCTATGAAAGTGGAGAATGTGATTATCCTAGTAGAATGGCATATGTTATATATATATATATATATATATATATATATATATATATATATATATATATATATATATATATATATATATATATATATTCACAATCTAAATCCAGAGTTAATAGTTTTTCTCCTGTCTGTGTCGTGTTTTCTGTCAATGAATTAGAACAACTACTGACAAGAAGAGAACTAATCGGAGAAAGCATTTTGGGCTTCAGAGATTTGGAACATAATTAGAAAATTGTACCTCTACAGAAAGTGTTCTAATATATGATATGAAAGAAATATCAAAGTTTGAAAATTCTTCGGCTACGATTCGTTTGGCCGTGTAATAAAAAAATAAGATCTAGATGTATGAGGTTTACATCTTTGTAAGGGGGCCGAATGGGTCATAGTTGAACAAAAGACTTACCCATCAAAGTTTGAAAAAGTTTGCATCTTGTTATTGATGGACGTTAGGATCTCTCACTAATGTGAGTCGTACACCATATAGGTCTCACAACACATCTATCAGATGGAGCAAAAGCTTCCTGTCAAATTTTGGTAGTCATACTGGAATGCCTTCTTCCAAAAGTACTCTCTTAGCCACCGGACAAAAAGGACCGAAAACTCAATCTAAAATGGAAAAATCTTCCATCCATCTACATCATTAGGGCCGCATATGACAAGACAAGCCAACCAATAGAAACGAGACATATTGCATCACTTATGAGATGATCAGCCATGTTAAAAACGCAAATGTCCAATATACCCTTGTATTAGTAATAATATTATGTATATAAAATAATATTGAATGAAGACAAAATAGTAACCAAATGACCAAAAGGGATAAATTGTAAAAAAGTAGTAGCATAACGAAAGACCAAAACAGCCTCAGTTATGGGAAATTACCAACGTGCACTCCGTTTAATAAAAAAAATGAGAGTAGTGAGAAAAACGGAAAGTAACCTTTAGTTATGAAAAAATATTAAAATGGGTTTTGAATTGTGCATATTTGTGCTATCTTCTTAATATAACCATTCACAAAATGTAACAATATATGTTTGGCCTTAAGCCTCCATTAGAAAAAAAAAAAGTATAAATCTGAAATTTGGCATATTATAAAACAAACTATATAATACTCGAACATGGTTAAATAGGTAATGAAAATGGGTTGACATAGAGCAATTTCTCACATCATATTTTGAGAAATGTAGCATAGTTAAAATATGTTAGTTAAGAAATGAAGTAGAAAAAAAATAATTTGTAATTGGAATTATTTTTTCAATAGTTGAGTCCCTATATACCGTAATTTCAAACCTGGTTAATTAAACAATGAAATACAGAAACGTACCTTTGCAATTCCACTCTCATTCTTGTATTGAATTTGTCATTCTCCAAATGATAGGCTACTAGAGTGCCAAGGGCCAATGGATCTTTAAGTACCGATTGGTATACTGGAATGAGGTTTGGAATGGAATGACATTCTCAATTATTTTGTATTCCCATGCTTGGTATAAATGAATGAACTTGGGAATCTAATTCCCAAGGTAATCACATTCTTACGTATATGGGAATAGCCATTCCAGAGCAAACCAATGGGAATGGGCCATTCCTATGTATTTGGGAATGAACTTGACTATCATACCCTCTTATTCAATAATAATAATAATAATAACAAAAATAATAATAAAAATAACAATAATAATAATTATTATTAGGCCAAAAACCATTTTAGTCCCTGAGGTTTGGTATAAAACTCAAACTAGTCTCTGAGGTTTGCAAAAAAATCAAATAGGTCCCTCCAATTATTTATGACTTAATAGTCAAATATTTGACCAACTGAAAAGACTTAAATGCCCTTGCTTTAGTGGTTGAAGATTTGGAAGGAAGGCAAAAAAAAAAAAAAAATTGGGATCATGCAACAAGTACAACTATTTAAGCACCCAATCCATTTTTTTCGTCATTTGAAAACAAAAAAGAAAAAATAATAATAGATGAAAAAAATACAAATATTAAATGTGAAAAAATAATTTACATGTAACGAATTCCTCGTATATTATTATTTTTTATTTTTTGTTTTCAAATGACGAAGAATTCATTACATGTGAATTATAGTGAATTTATTACAAGGTTATACATTCTATTGTCTAATATTGCACCTCAATACATTTTTCAAGTTAGCTAAAAGTCAGACAACATTTGTAGTTGGAGGCTAATATCCAAAATTTAAGACTTTAAAAGCTACAATTAGTGGCTACCCGATACTAAATTCAACATTTGTTGTCGTTGTTCTTTTTTTTTTTTTGGTGAGAAAGAGCATGAATTGAAAAGCGAGAAAAGAAAAAAAAATAGCTTGAGTGCTTAAATAGTTGTGCTTGCTGCATGGTCCCAATCTTTTTTTTTTCTTTCCCTCCAAATCTCTAACCACTAAAGTAAGGGCATTTAAGTCTTTTTATTTAGTAAAATCTTTGACTATTAAGTCATAGATAATGGGAGGGACCTATTTGGTCTTTTTGCAAACCTCAGGGACTAATTTGAGCTTTATACCAAACCTCAGGGACCAAAATGGTTTTTACCCATTATTATTATTATAAAATACTAATTATTATTATAAAAAATTATAATAATAAATAAATATAATATAAATTATTATTAAAAAATAATAATAATAATTATTAGTTAAAAAATTATATTTTTATTTTTATTTTTATTAATATAATTATTTATATTAAAAAATAAATATAAAATCAAAAACTAAAAATAAAATAAAAATAAAATTAATAATAATAATAATAATAATAATAAAAATAATAATAAAAATAAAAATAAAAATAATTAAAAAATATAACAATAAATATTATTATAAAAAAATAAATATTATAATAAAAATAAATAAAAATAATAATAAATAAATATAATATACATTATTATTAAATAATAATTATTATTATTAAATAAAAAAATTATTTTTAAAAATAAAAAATAATAATTAATAATAATTAATAATAATAATAATAATAATAATAATTATTATTATTATTATTATTATTATTGTTGTTATTATTATTATTATTATTATTATTATTATTATTATAACAATAATAATTATTATTAAAAAATAAATATAAAATCAAAAACTAAAAATAAAATAAAAATAAAAGTAATAAAATTAATAATAATTAATAAAATTAAAATAACAAAATAATAATAGTGATTTGAATAATAATAATAATAATAATAAAAGCAAAAACTAAAAATAAAATAAAATAAAAGCAATAATAATAATAATAATCAATAAAATTAAAATAACAAAATAATAATAGTGATTGAAATAATAATAATAATAATAATAATAATAAAAAGAGCAATCTTGTCATATTTTTAATACTATAATAATAAAAGGACAATCTTGTCATATTATATAAGATATTTCTATTACTACTCTTCATTCCTAAAACATACCAAACATGTTATTCGCATTTGCAAGTTCATTCAATTCCCAGTTTCATTCCATTCCTTGGCCCATTCCATTCCTGTCCAAATTCATTCTAGTATACCAATCGCTACCTTAGTGTATTTATAGGTGAAGAAATGTGTAGAGAGCTATGTCTTTTAACTCGAATGGACATAACTCTTGAGTGTAAGTAACACATGAAAAGAGATGCAACTTTTGAGAAAGAGGCATCTATACATACTTCTTCACCAAGCCAACGTGGGATTTGGGCATATTTGTTTTCTCTTCTTCTATAGGTCAAAAACATGATCATTTTGTAATTGAAAATCATATACCATAGAGTCAAATATGAATAAATGGATGAAACAGATTAACATATAACATTTCTCACATCATATTATGATAATAGTCATACGGATAAAATTGGACTTTGGATCTGTTCTCTTTTGGTTTGTTGCATATAACTTGTACCCGTCATTGATATTTTGTATTTAGGATTGGGGTTTTGTGTAACGCCTCGAACCAACACTCCCACGCTTGCAGGATATTCCTTGGACTTAGGGCCCAAGTGAGCACCGAGGCCGAGGCGAGTGGGCCCGGAAGCGTACTATGCAAGTATTGTCCGCTCTGGGGCCCATACCCCTTACTGTTTTGTCGTCTCCCAGCCATTGCCAGGAGAACGCACGTACACGATACAAGGATGTTACCCCTTATATCAAGCAGCCCAAAGACCTCCGCGTCCGATGTGGGATATTATACCCGTCCCCCCTTGGGGACCCAGCGTCCTCGCTGGCCATGCGAATGTGTCGGCTCTGATATCACCTTTGTAACGCCCCGAACCAACACTCCCACGCCTGCAGGATATTCCCTAGACTTAGGGCCCAAGCAAACACCAAGGCTGAGGCGAGTGGGCCCAGAAGTGCACTATGCACGTATTATCCGCTCTGGGGCCCATACCCCTCACGGTTTTATCGTCTCCCAGCCACTGCCAGGAAAACGCGCTTACACGATACAAGGATGTTACCCCTTATATCAAGCAGCTCAAAGACCTCCGCGTCCGATGTGGGATATTACATTTTGGGCCTGTTTGTGTTATCTTCTTCTATAGGTCAATAGTTTGTGATGCTGATTATCGACTTTGGACTTGGGCCTTATGCTTTTGCATTTTACTCTTTTTAGCTTGGGCTTTGGGTTGTTTGGTCACTTTGTTAGACCAGTTTTAATAGTTGTGCAGTTTTGGGTATTTGTTTTTCCTTGTGGACATATAGTGCTTGTCATGTTATATTTTGATAAAAGTAACAATAAAATTAAAAGGAATCTTAAGGTCATCTCCGACAAGTGCCCTAAACAAACAAATTCTTTACATGTAGGGAAGTCATTAGTGATTTTGTTTTCCAATAGCTTACCTACACTTATCACTATATGCAAAGAATTCTTACATTCAAATATCACTATATCTGCATGTGGAGATGCAATAGCAATTCTCTAAACCTATCTCTGCATCTTCACATGTGGAGTAGAAAAAAATATAGAGTTTTTAAAATAGAGAAGTTGTTGGAGTGACTAAAATAGAGATTCCTAAAAATAGGAGATTTACTTAATGTAGGGAAGTTGTTTGAGTGAAACTAAAATATAAAATCCCTAGATGTAGAGAAATTGTCCAAATTCTCTACATGTAGAGAAAAATATAGGGAAGCTGTTGGAGTTGGCCTAAGAAATGAAAATAACAAACAATTTGTTTAATTGAGTATTCATATACCAAAAATTATAATATGTTTAAATGGCCGATGAAGATTCATATACCGTAAAAGTATGAATGGTTAAATGAACGACGAAGGAAGAGCAACTTTGGAAGAATATTGAGCGGATTGTTAGATTGAAAATGCTTGAGTGTAAGAAGTTTAGAAGATATTTGCTTAACAATGTTATTAGCGTGAACTGCAGTCTTGGTGTTTTGATTCACTTTGGTAGTTTTTGGGTAGCCTCCTTGTACATGAGATTTGAGTTTTAGTCTTAATGAAACACTTTGTTTATTTAGCAAAAAAAATAATAATTTAAAGAATATCTTAAAAAATCAACTGAACGAACATTTTATAATTGAGATAGTATACTTAGTAATCGAGCGTTCAAAAACTGTAGTTTTGGATATGGTTATGTTGAGAAACGAAAAAAAAAATGAAAAACAAAAAACTATAATAAAAATATTTTGTATAGTCTATTTGAAGAAAGAGGGTTTTGTTTTGTTAAAATTGGTAAAATTTATAATAGTAATTCCATAGATAACAATTTGATGATAGTGATAAGGGTATTCTAGTAATTGTGAATCTAAGAAATTAAAGGAGACTAAAACTTATATATTCAGTGGGTTTTGTGTATATTTAATTAACAAAGAGGTTCCACAAGACAAAAGATAAGATGGTCATTGCGTATAATAAATTTTTTTTTATTTTTTAGATTCGGTGGAAATCAACGGCCAGAATTAATTGCATGAAATGAACGGTTGAGAAAAGCCGCAGATGAATATAAGACTTACCCTTCTAAAATTATTACTACAGAAGAAAGGACAGGGAATCAAGACCGTTTTGGATATGTAAAGCAGAAAAGCTAGCAATAGGCTATGAACAGAATAGCTAATAAATTTTGGTTGGTTTACGTGAAATGCTGAAGAGAAAATTCTCTTGGACAAGTTGACAAAGTTGTCTGGATAGGCCAAATTTTTAAGAGCGGTTTTGACCAATAGATACTCTACGTGGTTAAAGGAAAAATAAATAATACTCAAAAGGGTACGAGAAGGTTGACTTCATAAATGGAGAAGACGGCGGAGGCATCTTTACTTCAAGATTTTTAATCTCAACACAATACTTGTGCACAGAAAAAAGCGATCAAGCTCAACAATACTCTTTACTTTAATTTTTTAGAAAGTCAGACCCAAAAACTGAGCTCCAACAGATTAGCTATTCCTTAAGCTATATCTGTCAGCTCGCCACTTTCTTAACTTTTGCTCACTATAAGCAGCGAGCGAAAACAGCTCTCTACCACTTTTTTTTTTTTGTGTCAAGCTCTTTCAAGTTTTCAACAAAACACCAACGATAACTTTTTTTTACCGTTGGTGTTTCATCCAACACAAGCAACAATGTTCAAAAAATTTTATCGTTGACATACATTGGCATCAAGTGGAGGTAATGAAATTTCAACTAATTTTATTTATGGTCAAGAATAATAAGTATTAAAAAAATTATAATAATAATAATAACATTTAACAATTTAAATTATATTAATCTTACAATTTTTGTTAGAAAATAGTCGTTAATAACTAAAATAAAAGATAAAAAAAGATTTTAAAATAATGAGTTTAGATAAAATATAGAGAGTTATTGGAGTGAAATTAAATAAAGAGTCTGAAATAGAGAGTGCTGTTGGAATAAAACTGAAATAAAGAATTTGTAAAAGTAGAGAATCACCAATTTGACTCTCTATTATGGAGAAAAAAGAGAGTCTGTTGGAGTTGCCCAACTTTACTAATGGCTAGATGCTTTGGCATATGATATTAGGGGTTTAATGGTGGGAAAAGAAATTACCTTATTTGTTTTCTTCTTACTCTTGCTGGTTTGTAGATCAAAAAATCTTTCAATTGGACCATTCCAGTTGAGGTATTGATTTGGTGAAACCTGAAGAATATTAGTTGTTTAACAAGACGTGGTTGTAACTTTTCCACCTATAGTTATAGATCGTTAGTGTTGTTTCTAACTTTACAAATAGTTGTTATCATGTAATATGCGACCAATGGTGCAACACAGATCCCGTAATATGAAGGTGAGAAGATAATGGAGTTAAAAATCTCATTCGCAGTATCTCGTTGTCCAAATATGAAACAGGAGACACCAAACAATAGTCATTCAACGAAGTGTATAAGTTGCATTTTTGCTTTTCATTTTTCTTTTTTCTTCTTGGGGAGACCATGTTGAAGTTGAGTAGCATATGTCCTTCTAAAGTAGGAAACTAGGAATGTTCAACAAGGTTAGGCTTATGCTGGTTTTTGACATACCTGCAGAAATTCGTATATTCATTTGTAAATTTTAAATTAAGGTTTTTCCAACTAGATCGATTTTTGAGCTGTAATGAAGGAAAGATTAGGCTTACTCTGTCAAATAGTAATATTTCAAAGAGTGAAAAGTTGAAAGATGGATCTTGAATAGTGTAAATTGTGAATAGCTTGTGATCAAGTCTATTTCCGGGTTATTCTCAGCCTTAATGCTCAAGTTGGTGGATAAATTGACAAATATAACGGGGTAGCATCTTAGAAGAGCTCAAGTTGGTAAAATTCAGAGAAAATCTTCGAACACAGAACGTCAACAATACATCAGATTTTCCTTTGTTTCTAGAGTTTTTCCTCCTCTTTTGTGATGTGTGATAGGCTATTTATAGCTGATGTGGGATAAATTCCAAACTCGGGCATAATTACCAAAATATTCCTGTGGTCCTGGGAACCCTAGGTCCGAGGCCCACACACTCCATCCATTAGGTAAAATGTGGCTCAGGCCCCGAGGTATCCCGAAGACCTAGAGATGGCGGTTGTAACTAACTCTGACACAATCCTAAAAATTCAGGGAAAGATTCCTTCAGGAAGGTATAAATAGCACTCATACTCTCATTTTGGAGGTAACTTATACACTATATACACTTTTGATTCATACTTATCTTCTTTCCCAAGCAAGATAAACATACTAACTTAAGTATTAAAGTGTTTACGTTGGTATACCCCACATCCGTTTCTTTTGCAAGACTAGCTCGGGTCACACTCTGAAAATTTTACCTTTAACAGGTTGGTGCTGTCTGTGAGAATCAAAGTGATATCCCACTGAGTTCCCACCATGGTGAATACTAGAAGCCACAGCCAAGCCGGCGGTCCAGCTCTACCACCACCTTTGTCATGACCCCATTTCGCTAATACAGTCTCTAATACTACAAGAATGAGAATAATAGCCAAACTTATAATATTAGAATCATGATGCCACATGTAACGCCCCGACCCAACCCCACGCTAAAGGTTAAGTCTGGACCCGATAAACGGATAGAGTCTCCTCTGTACTGCGGACATTCGAAAACCTGTAAATGCTCAAAAGAGCTACAATATACTAAAACAAGCTTTTATAATTAAAATTCAAAGGTTCAAGGCCATCCAAGCCTTGAAACATACAACTGCTCCAATTCACACAAGCATGCAACCAACTTAACTTTTCATTAAACCATTTTAACATGCCGTTCAATGATAATATTAGAGCAATCTTAGAAGTTGAAATCAAACATGCCTTTAAACATACACCCCCAAGCATGCAAGAACTAAAAGAGAATTAAAGTTATTACAAGCCATAATATCTCAAAGCTAGCATTACAACCAACTAACTTTCAACTTACAACTACAAGAATATACATAGCCCTAAGGCCACAAAATAGATCATAACATAGTAGTACATGAACACCATGAAATAGCAAGAAATCATATCCACCTCAGGCAATAAACACACAGCAACTAGGGCAAAGGGTCAGCCTGAACTTCTTCTTCTTCCACTACCACCTCAACTAGCTGGGGATCACCCTCAGCACTTCCTGAAACATGATATCGAGGTATGAGCAACACTGTTGCCCAGTGAGGGATAAGGTCTCGGGGCGTGCAATGCAACAGGTAAAACAGTTAAACAACAATAGTAATTAAACAATCTAAGAAGTAACAATAGCTTAAATAACCACACATTAAAAAGGATACATTTCACTTAACCCCAACACCAAATCTTCAATCCACGAACACGATCCACGAACCACGATCACGATCACGATCACGATAAGCCGGCATAACCCCAAATACTCCAGTGGGTGTACTCCGGATGTACCCCGATAATCCTACGACCCAACATCCCCTGGCAATCTCCGGACCAGGCGAATGAGGGACTAGGGCACGGAGTTTGAATATCCACCAGCAAGCCCTCTGCCGCCCAGCCGATATTCAACACATCCGCCCCTGACACTATGGTTGCGCAACCACTATGCAATGCACTTAATGATGACAAGTCAATATCAACAATATAAGCAATAACACATAAGAGGATCAACAAAGTAGGTTGACCTAAGAACAGATAGGTTAGAAGCAGTTTATACAAGCAAATAAGCAACTTGACAAAGAGGCATATATAAGATACATTTAGAATTATACCAAAAGCTTCAAAATAACTTGAAATCACATTTAAAAACGTATGGAGACATGCCAAGGTCTTAGAAGCGCGAGACAACCGATAATGCACCTAAACCCCTTTGTTTTCCAAGCTATTTCTCTTCCAAACCAAAGTTAATGTTTCAAATTCAAAGGAAAGTTATACCAATCTTCTAAGTAACCCCTAAGGCATCCCTACAACACTCAACCACGTGCAATTGCCCACAATTACCCCAAAAGCCCCAATTTCCCTCTTATGGCTTTAAACTACACATACTTCAACCGGGCTTCAAATGAGGGTTGGCAAAGCTTCTAAAGCACCTAGGTATCCTAAGAATTCTGAAAGTGAAGCCCGAATCCACCCGGATTCACATTAACCTCGAAATCTCTTTGTTAAAGTCTTTCACGTTCAACGCAAATTTAGAGCAATTCAATTGCACGGGGCTATTAGACTACCTTCATTGACACCTAAGACATCTATTCGAAGCAATTAATCAAGTCAAAATGCATAATTACACAAAACCCTAGAATTTTCATCACTATTCACTCCTACGAATTAACTATCGATTTCTACCGTTTAATACATGAAACAATAGCATAAATGTGGTCTCTACTACATGTTCACAACATATATAAGCTTATTTGAGCCTTGCAATAGTATTAAACATCAATTCTAACAAATCAAGAAAATAGCAACATTTTTAATGTGCGAAAAGAAGCCATGAAATCCCTCACCAATGCACGTAGGAGCTCTCGGGAGTCTTGCAAATACTCTAAACTATGTGCTCCTAGCTTGGCTTGGCTTGAAGTGATGAATTAGTGGAGCAAAATTTCTCCCAAATGCACAAGGAGGTTGTTGGGTTCCTGCTCCTGTTTTTTCAGCTTTTAATTTTTTTTTCTTGTGTTATATGAGCTCATGTGTGATATAAGATGACAAGCTAAGGTGGGGTCATGTTTGGGTAGTTTAAGTGGCCCACTAAAAAGTGCGTAGATAGCTTTTAACGAGTCTAAAGTACAAGGTATAAGCTAATTAGTTAAAACACTAAGTTATGTTACGTAATACTATTCATTGAACCACTAAAAACATTTTCTAAACGAGTGTTCCTATCGCTCCTAGCTCAAATGCTCATTTTTCCCATTCCTTTAACAATTAATATGATTTAATAAAAATGCTAGTTCACTAATATAGTGCAGTTTGAAAATGGAGTGAATAGTAGCTAAGAAAGACAATAAATAAAGCACAAAATTAAATGCGCAAATAAGGGATGCAACAGTAAGTTAATGCAAGGCAAAAAGCTTGGACGTCACATCTTCTCCCCTTAAACTAATTGCATCCACGCAATTCTTACATGAATCAGCGAATAACTCTGGATATTTCTCTCGCATCTGATCCTCTCTCTCCTAGGTAGCATCCTCTAACCCGTGATGATCCCACAAAACTTTAATAATTGGAATGCTTTTAGTCCTCAGCTCCTGAACTTTCTGATCAACAATTCGAAGAGGTTTCTCTGTGTAGGTCAAAGTTTCACTGATCTCTAGTGGCTCGGGCTCAAGAACATGAGAAGGATCTGGCTGATACTTCCGAAGCATAGAAACATGGAAGACATCATGAATTCTACCCAGGCTAGGAGGCAAAGCTAGTCGATAAGCCAATTCACCAATAGTTTCAATTACTTCAAATGGTCCCACATAACGAGGGCTGAGTTTACCTCCTTTGCCATGCCGAATCAAGCCCTTGCGAGGAGAAATTTTCATAAATACTCGATCCCTAACAGTAAATTTCAGATCACGACGGCGTCTATCTGTATAACTCTTTTGCCGACTCTGTGCTGTAAGCATTCTTTTTTCTAATAAGCTGAACATTATCAATCATTCTGTTCATCTCTGGCAATAAAGTAGGATCAATAGATTTCGACTCACCAACTTCATCCCAATATAAAGGAGATCTACATTTCTGCCCATACAAAGCCTCATACGGTGCCATACCGATAGTAGCTTGATAACTGTTGTTATAAGCAAATTCTGCGAGAGGTAAGTATTTCTCCTAACTCTTACCGAAGTCCAGAATGCACGCTCGGAGCATATCCTCAAGTATTAAGATAGTTCTTTCAGATTGCCCATCAGTTTGAGGATGATAAGAAGTACTAAAAGTCAATGTCGTGCCCAAAGCTTTCTGAATCTTCTGCCAGAACTGAGATGTGAATTGGGATCTCTATCTGACACAATACTCTTGGGAATCCCATGAAGTCTAACAATATTCTCAACATAAATTTCAGCCAACCTATCGAGAGATTCAGTTTTCTTTGTCGCAATAAAATGAGAGGTTTTGGTCAATCTATCCACAACAACCCAGACTGAATCATGACCTCTCGAAGACCGCGGTAAATCTGACACGAAATCCATGGTAATGTGACCTATTTCCAAACAGGAATAGCCAAAGGCTGCAACAACCCTGCTGGTCTCTGATGTTCAGCTTTAACTTTCTGACATGTAAGACATTTAGCAACATAGTCAGCAATCTCTCTCTTCATGTTGTTCCACCAGTAGTTCTGTTTTAGATCTCTGTACATCGAGGTACTGCCTGGATGGATAGTATACTTAGAATTGTGAGCCTCTGCAAGAATTTCTTTCTTTAAAGTTGGCTAAGAAGGAATGCAAATTCTGCCTTTGAACTCAAGAAGTCCATTATCATGTAATTTGAAATCCGACTCTCCCCCTTTCGACTTTTCTAAGATTTCCATCAATTGCAGATCAGCTTGCTGAGCCTCTCTAATCCTGGATAATAAAAGAGACTGAATATGCAAACTTGTAAATTGAACACTAGAATCTGAAACGTTGGGCCTCCATAAACATAATTCCTCCATGAATTCCCAATTTTTGATGATTAGACTAGCAACTGTAGCCTTTCGGCTTAAGGCATCAGCAACAATATTAGCCTTACCTGACAGATAATTGATAATACAATTATAATTCTCAAGCAACTCCAACCAACGCCTCTGCCTCATATTCAACTCTTTCTGAGAGAAGAGATATTTCAGACTCTTGTGATCAGTAAAGATTTCAAATTTATTACCCCAAAGATAATGACGCCATTTCTTTAACGCAAAGATGATAGCTGCAAGCTCGAGGTCATGCGTCAGGTAATTAAGTTCATAAGGTTTCAATTTTCTGGAAGCATAAGCGATAACTCTCCCATTCTGCATCAATACACAGCCCAAACCTTCCTTAGAAGCATCACTATAGATTACCAGATTATCGGTACCCTCAGGTAGAACGAGAATAGGAGCTAATCTCTTCTTTAATTCCTGGAAGCTAGCCTCACATTTCTTATTCCAGTCAAATATAGTCTTCTTCCGAATGAGTTGAGTCAAAGGTCCAGTAATTTTAGAGAAATCCTTGACAAACCTTTTGTAATAACCCGCTTAACCCAGAAAACTGCGAATTTCTGTAACAGTCTCTGGCCGTTTCCATGCCATGACAACCTCAATCTTTGCTGGATCTACAGAAATTCCATCCTGAGAAATAATGTGGCCCAGAAAAGTGACTTGTCTTAACCAGAACTCACATTTGCTAAACTTCGCAAATAACCGATGTTCCTGAAGAGTCTACAACACAATTCTAAGATGCTGTTCATGCTCTGCCTCAAATTTAGAATAGACAAGAATATCATCAATGAAAATAACCACAAACTGATCCAGATAGGGGCGGAATACTGTCTGCATCAGATCCATAAATGCGACATGAGCGTTAGTTAACCCAAACGGCAGAACAACAAACTCATAATGACCTTACCGAGTTCTGAAAGCAGTTTTGGAAACATCATCAGACTTAATCCTTAACTAGTAATAGCCCTGCCTCAGATCAAATTTAGAAAATACCCTGGCACCTTGTAGTTGATCAAATAATTCCTCAATCAAAGGCAATGGATATTTGTTTTTGATAGTTATCTGATTAAGACCCCGATAATCAATGCATAACCGAAGAGATCCGTCTTTCTTTTTAACAAATAAGATCGGTGCACCCCAAGGTGAAGAACTCGGCTGAATGAACCCCTTCTCAAGTAAACCCTGCAACTGAATTTTCAATTCTTGCAACTCAGGTGGAGCCATTCTATACGGAGTTCAAGAGATAGGCGTAGCCCCTGGTAATAAGTCGATCACAAACTCTATCTCTCTATCAGGTGGTAAACCAGGTAACTCCTCAGGAAACACCCTCGGAAACTCTCTCACGATAGGTACATCATTCAGTTTCAATTGATCACCAAGTTGATTAATCAAATAAGCAAAGTAAGCCTCACAACCCTTACCTAACATTTTTGATGCTTTAATAGAAGATATGATAGGAGCCCCCGTAGATTTTCTACTACCAACTATTTTAAGTACGGGCTGGTTGGGCATTTCTAGTTTTACTATCTTCTTCCTACAATCAAGCTGGGCATAATATTTACCTAACCAGTCCATCCCCAATATAATTTTAAAGTCGCAGAAAGGTAGAATAATTAAATCGGCAGGAAAGACACGACCTTGAATATAAATATTACATGCCTTGCAGATAGATTTGGTGACAAACTTCGGCCCCATAGGAGTATAAACCATAATATCATGCAACAGTTTATCATGTTTCAACTTAGCATTTTGTGCACAAATAGGTGTAATAAATGAATGCGAAGCCCCGGAATCAATTAAAACTTTAACTGATTGATCATTAAGAAGAAAAGTACCTCATACTACAGCGGTCGTATCCGGAAGCTCCTCAGCATCTAAGGCAAATACTCGGGCCTGACCCCGCGGTACTGGTGCTGCAACTGAACCCCTGGTCTGATTGCCTTGACCAGATGTCTGACCCCTAGTATTCTTGAATTTCAGGCACTCTCTAACCCTGTGTTGATCACTGCCATATCCAGTACAACGGCCCAATCTCTTCCAACAATTCTCCTCAGTATGACCCTGGCGTTGACAGAAGCTGCACTGCTGGTGACATCTTGCAACAGTGCCTCCCAAAGGAGCTTTGTAAGTAGAGGTAGCTGAACTACCCTACTGAGAACGAACTACTGCTGGTCGGGTCTGCCCCTGACTCTGACTCTGACTCTGGACTGGTCGCGACTGAATCTGAACAGGCCCTGTATAACTCTGTGTCTGCCTCGGCTGTGAACTCTGCCCAACTGGAACAGTCTGCCTCTGGTACCCCTGACTCTGAGACTGAAACTGCCGCTTACTCAATTGACTAGTCTCTGCCAACACGTCTGCCTTGCGTTTTTCATACCTCGAGGCAGCTCTGACCACTACAGCATAGTTAGGGTAATCATTTGCAGACAGATTAAGCATAATATCATTCCTCAATCCCATAATGAACCTCTACATCTTCATATCCTCAGGTTGTACCAAAGCCGGTACATAGCGGGAAAGCCTAGTAAAAGCAGCCTCATATTGATCCACTGACATATTTCCCTGTTTCAAAGCTATGAACTCTGCCTGACGTCTCTCACGGGCAACCACAGATATATATTTATCTCGAAACTCTTGAACGAAGTCAGCCCACGAATGTTGAACCGCCTCAGTTTCCCATTTCTCATTAATAGTACGGCACCACTCCTCGGCGTCACCCTCCAACAGAAATGTAGCATAAGTAATCTTTCTCTCATCACTGCACTCTAGAATTGCAGCTACCCTTTCAAATTTCCTCAACCACAATTCGGCCTTCATATCGTTAGGTTCTCCAAAGAAGCTGTAGGCTCCGTGATGTAAAAATCGGTCATACAAATTAGCTCCAGCAGCACTACTACCCTCGGCTCTGGCGGCCTGATTACCCCTAACAGCCCCTATCTGACCTTGCTGAGTTACAAACTGTGCAATAGTGTTCATAGCAGTAGCCATAGTAGCCAAAATCTGCGCAGTGCTGGGCTCTGGTCCCTGTGGTGGTCCATTCTCTGCTACTCCTTCACCCTCTCCTAGTACACCCTGCCTAGGAGCTTCTTTAGGCTCTCTCCCCGGTCTGCCCCTTCTCCTCATCTCAACAACTAGAATGCAAAGTATTATGACAGGCATTTACATAACTTACAGGTAAATCACATAGAAAGAAGTTCAAGTAAACATAAGTCACATATTACATTAGAAGAATGTTCACATACAAGAGATTCATAGTCACTTAATCATGCTTGACATTCTAGACTTTTCACTTTCAATCATTAACTCTTAGAGACCTTTCGCATTCCATTATCATGCTAGCATGTTCCTTTCTAATTCAAATTCCACTTATGCAAATCAAAGGACCACAAATTCATACAATCACAAGGTCACATAACAGATCTCTACCTACAGACCGAGAAATTTAACCCGGCTTCATGCAATCTATAGCTCTAATACCACCTAAAATGTAACGCCCCGACCCAATCCCACGCTAAAGGTTAAGTCTGGACCCGATAAACGGACAGAGTCTCCTCTGTACTGCGGACATTTGAAAACCTGTAAATGCTCAAAATAGCTACAATATACTAAAACAAGCTTTTATAATTAAAATTCAAAGGTTCAAGGCCATCCAAGCCTTGAAACATACAACTACTCTAATTCACACAAGCATGCAACCAACTTAACTTTTCATTAAACCATTTTAACATGCCATTCAATGATAATATTAGAACAATCTTAGAAGTTGAAATCAAACATGCCTTTAAACATACACCCCCAAGCATGCAAGAACTAAAAGAGAATTAAAGTTATTACAAGCCATAATATCTCAAAGCTAGCATTACAACCAACTAACTTTCAACTTACAACTACAAGAATATACATAGCCCTAAGGCCACAAAATAGATCATAACATAGTAGTACATGAACATTATGAAATAGCAAGAAGTCATATCCACCTCAGGCAATAAACACACATCAACTAGGGCAAAGGGTCAGCCTGAACTTCTTCTTCTTCCACTACCACCTCAACTAGCTGGGGATCACCCTCAGCACTTCCTGAAACATGATATCGAGGTATGAGCAACACTATTGCCCAGTGAGGGATAAGGTCTTGGGGTGTGCAATGCAACAGGTAAAACAGTTAAACAACAATAGTAATTAAACAATACATTTCACTTAAGCCCAACACCAAATCTTCAATCCACGAACACGATCCACGAACCACGATCACGTTCACGATAAGCCGGCATAACCCCAAACCCTCCAGTGGGTGTACTCCGGATGTACCCCGATAATCCTATGACCCAACATCCCCTGGCAATCTCCGGACCAGGCGAATGAGGGACTAGGGCATGGAGTTTGAATATCCATCAGCAAGCCCTCTGCCGCCCAGCCGATATTCAATACATTCGCCCCTGACACTATGGTTGCGCAACCACTATGCAATGCACTTAACAATGACAAGTCAATATTACTCATTGGACTATCGCCTTCAATTGATCAAGTCTGTTTTGTCTGGTATGTATACTCATTGGACTAGCTCCCTTTTTCTTCCAAAAGGCCTTATTTCTGTCATTGAAGGCAAATTTCGTGCATTCTTGTGGCGTGGAGTTGGCCCGAAGGTTGCCTGGGCTAATGTTTGTAAACCTTTTGATGAGGGTGGCCTTGGTATTCGGAAAATTGAGGAAACAAACAAAACTGCTCTTTTGAAGCTTTTCTGGAGATTTTATTCATCTCGTTATTCTCTTTGGGTGAATTGGGTTTGGACGAACCACATCTAAGACAAATGCATTTGGACTCTCTCTATCCCCAAAGATTGCAGCTGGACTTGGAGAAAGATCTTGCAACTCAAATGTTTGGCTAAAACCTTCATTACTCACTGTATTGGTAATGGTAGCTCTACTTTTTTCTGGCATGATAACTGGCATTTTTCAGGAAATCTTCATACTCTTTATGGGATAGACACCTTCTATCCATCTTTTGATGCTAGAGTTGCTGATATCATATATAACAATAATTGGATTTGGCCTCATCACCCTCCTGCATTGGCAAATCTCCACCCTGGTGTTACTTTAGCTCCTAATGATGATGATGATACTTTCAACTGGGCTCATGTTTCTAATGGGAAGTTCTCTTTCAAAAAGACTTGGGAAAACATTAGAGTCAAAAGGGATAAGATTCATTGGTTTAAGCTTATTTGGTTTAAAAATTGCATCCCTAAACATAGTTTCATCACTTGGCTTGCAATCTTGAATAAGTTGACAACTAAGTACAGACTTGTTTCTTGGGGCATTCAAGATAATTCTAATTGTGTTTTTTGCTACATGGGCTGTGAAACAAATGAGCACTTATTTTTTGAATGTTCCTTCACTCGAAGAATATAGAGACAGGGATTGTCAGCACTTTCCATTGATTGTTCACTATTTACTATTCCCAAATTTTGGATATTTCTAGCTCATTGATATTTGGAGTTATGATTCCAAAGTCCAGATTTTCAGAACTTTTCTCTGTGCTGCTGTTATCATATTTGGATCGAGAGAAATAGACGTATTTTCAAAGAAGAAGCCTTTACTGAAGAGCAAATCTTTAAGTCTATCCAGAGCGATGTCAACCCAAAATCCTCACGAGCAAAAAATTCAAGAACACATCTATCAACCGTGATGTTTTGGAGCGATGGGGGCTACTGAATTACTTTAACTAGTAATTCATTTGCTTTTTTGTCTTTTTGTTCTTTCTTTTTCTTTGATTCGTATTTTGTCTTTTTTGGTTTTCCTTAGTTGTACTTGTACTTTGTGTTTTTTTTTTCTTTGAATAAAATTTTACTGAATTATCAAAAAAAAAAGCAGTTTATACAAGCAAATAAGCAACTTTACAAAGGGGCATATATAAGATACATTTAGAATTATACCAAAAGCTTCAAAATAACTTGAAATCACATTTAAAAACGTATGGAGACATGCCAAGGTCTTAGAAGCGTGAGACAACCGATAATGCACCTACCTAAACCCCTTTGTTTTCCAAGCTATTTCTCTTCCAAACCAAAGTTAATGTTTCAAATTCAAAGGAAAGTTATACCAGTCTTCTAAGTAACCCCTAAGGCTTAAAACACTCAACCACGTGCAATTACCCACAATTACCCCAAAATCCCCAATTTTCCTCTTATGGCTTTAAACTACACATACTTCAACCGGGCTTCAAATGAGGGTTGGCAAAGCTTCTAAAGCACCTAGGTATCCTAAGAATTCTAAAAGTGAAGCCCAAATCCACCCGGATTCACATTAACCCCGAAATCTCTTTGTTAAAGTCGGCTAATTCACGTTCAACACAAATTTAGAGCAATTCAATTGCACGGGGCTATTAGACTACCTTCATTAACACCTAAGGCATCTATTAGAAGCAATTAATCAAGTCAAAACGCATAATTACACAAAACCCTAGAATTTTCGTCACTATTCACTCCTACGAATTAACTATCGATTTCTACCGTTTAATACATGAAACAATAGCATAAATGTGGTCTATACTACATGTACACAACATATATAAGTTTATTTGAGCCTTGCAATAGCATTAAACATCATTTCTAACAAATTAAGAAAATAGCAACATTTTTAATATGCGAAAAGAAGCCGTGAAATCTTTCACCAATGCGTGTAGGAGCTCTCGAGAGGCTTGCAAATACTCTAAACTATGTGCTCCTAGCTTGGCATGGCTTGAAGTGATGAATTAGTGGAGCAAAATTTCTCCCAAATGCACAAGGAGGCTGTCGGGTTCCTGCTCCTGTTTTTTCAGCTTTTAATTTTTTTTCTTGTGTTATATGAGTTCATGTGTGATATAAGATGACAAGCTAAGGTGGGGTCATGTTTGGGTAGTTTAAGTGGCCCACTAAAAAGTGCGTAGATAGCTTTTAACGAGTCTAAAGTGCAAGGTATAAGCTAATTAGTTAAAACACTAAGTTATGTTACGTAACTCTATTCATTGAACCACTAAAAACATTTTCTAAATGAGTGTTCCTATCGCTCCTAGCTCAAATGCTCATTTTTTCCATTCCTTTAACAATTAATATGATTTAATAAAAATGCTAGTTCACTAATATAGTGCAGTTTGAAAATGGAGTGAATAAATAAAGCATAGAATTAAATGCGCAAATAAGGGATGCAACAGTAAGTTAATGCAAGGCAAAAAGCTCGGGCGTCACACCACATGTTTAAGAATATCACTCCTTCTAAGTCCGCTAAGGCGCATTACTTTAGCCCGAGTACTATTATCCACAAAATAATACATCAAAGCTATTAAACTACTTCCCAAAAGTACTAGACGATGAGGACATCAAGGCTGTACGAACCATTCAAGAAAGAGTCAAGAATCAGCCGTCCACATTCATTGAACCTCCATGTTCATTGAACCATTTATTTGGACAGATTTTCCAGCAAAGATTCAAGTCCATATTACATTTTTCAAGATTCAAGAAATTCAAGATTCTTCAAGAAGTTTGAGAAGCTTCAAGAAGTTTGGAAGATTTGGTCAAGATTTGATTTCTTTGTAATTATATCTTAGTTTTAGTTCAGTTTGATTTGAATTCTAGTTTATTCTCTAGAGTCCACTATGGACAAGAAAAGGAGTCTTGGGCTCCAAGAAAAGGAGACTTTCTTGGGCTCCCAGAAAATGAGACTTTCTTGAGCTCCAAGTCTACTTCTTTGACCTAGTTACTATTCATATCACTATTCACAAAACATTATTCACAAAACACTATTCATGTCACTATTCATGTTTTTTCCTAGTAGGATAAGGTTTAGGAGTTCTTTTCTAAATAGGAAACTTATTTGTTCTTTGCCTATATAAGGCTGATTTTCATGAAATAAAAGTAAGACGTTTTTTACTATTAAATTGTGAGATTATTCTCCTTTGAGTTCTCCAAGAGACTCTTTCGAACTTATCAAGGGATTCCTTGTGACGTTCAACCTCGACTTATCAAGCGGATTTTCATCCCCTTTTGTGGCGTCTTCACCATACCAAGGTTCTTGCTTTGCTAAGCAACAGGTCGCGGTTTCCATCATTTTCACTATACCAAGGTTCTTGCGTTGGTCACGGTTTCCATCATTCCTTGCGTTGATTGTGATTAGCAAAACAAGAACCTTGGTATAGTGAAAATGATAGAAA
Organism: Ehretia macrophylla; assembly: GCA_037974665.1. NCBI lineage: Eukaryota > Viridiplantae > Streptophyta > Magnoliopsida > Boraginales > Ehretiaceae > Ehretia > Ehretia macrophylla. Next base: position 4,687,300 of record CM075766.1, read on the forward strand.
CTGCGACCTGTTGCTTAGCAAAGCAAGAACCTTGGTATGGTGAAGACACCACAAACGGGGACATAAATCCGCTTGATAAGTCGAGGTTGAACGCCACAAGGAATCCCTTGATAAGTTCGAAAGAGTCTCTTGGGGAACTCAAAGGAGAATAATCTCACAATTTAATAGTAAAAAACATCTTACTTTTATTTCATGAAAATCAGCCTTATATAGGCAAATAACAAATAGGTTTCCTATTTAGAAAAGAACTCCTAAACCTTATCCCACTAGGACAAATACATGAATAGTGATGTGAATAGTGATATGAATAGTAACTATGTCAAAGAAATAGACTTGGAGCCCAAGAAAGTCTCCTTTTCTTGGAGCCCAAGAAAGACTCATTTTCTTGGAGGTCAAGACTCCTTTTCTCGTCCATAGTGGACTCTAGAGAATAAACTAGAATTCAAATCAAACTGAACTAAAACTAAGATATAATTACAAAGAAATCAAATCTTGACCAAATCTTCCAAGCTTCTTGAAGCTTCTTGAAACTTCTTGAAGAATCTTGAATTTCTTGAATCTTGAAAAATGTAATCTTGACTTGAATCTTTGCTGGAAAATCTGCCCAAATAAATGGTTCAATGAACATGGACGGTTCAATGAATGTGGACGACTGATTCTTGGCTCTTTCTTGAACGGTTCGTACAGCCTTGATGTCCTCATCACTAGAATGGATTAGGTAGATAAAGGAACCATACAACTTAAAATTATCTCAATACTACAACCCAAGTTTACAAAATTGCAATTACATAATGTCTATCGAATCCGAAATGGCCTAATTACATCATCTAACTATTACATCAATACATATAATACATATTACACAAACTTTATCACTAATATTATATACACATCTTCTTTACATACAACCCATAAATACACATTCCACTTGCAATTGTCTACTTCTAAGCTTCTACCTCGAACAACCTGTAATGATGGAGAAAAAAGGGGTGAGCTACACCTAACTCATTAAGGAGAGAATCAGGAAAGGTTTTCGCAAACATTTACCATATGAAAATATTTAGAGAAAACCATGCCATGCACGTATAAACATTTAACAAGACACGAATGTTAACATAATAATGAGCAATCAATTATACTCTTCGAGGATCGAGGGCCCAAGAGAGTAGGTAACCGCATTATATATAAAAGGATATAGTTGCTCTTGCAGTTGTTGGAGATGACCAGTCTCGAATCATCGATCAATATCTTCCCCCAAACATGCCAAACAAGGGGGTATTTTGGATATACCCCAAATCCTACGACCTACCCCTCCAAGGAACTAGGGGTCAAGCGAGAGAAGGAATTGGTACCATGGTAGTCAAGACCGTCTTGGCAAGCTCGATGCCACCCAAGGGAAACGAAACTTCTACCATGCCAAAAAGGTTGCTTGAAACATTTAACATTTGAACGAGTTCGAGTATCGAGCCATATTGGAGGGCAACAAAGTAGGTTACCTCCAAACACATAAACATTTAAGCATGTAGCATTTTGATCACATTTGCATTTAGGTACATTTAACATTTAGAACACATTTGGAGGTCAACAAAGTAGGTTGCCTCTGTCATGTAAGCATGTGTACATATTCAACATGTAAACAAATAAAGACATATATGTAAGCATGTAAAGGTATTTTATCATGTGGCATATTATGTAAACATGTATAACATCTTGTATGTAGAAATATTATAGATTCATGAAGGAAGACAGGGAAGTCAGGTGAGTGAGTCGGGCGAGTGCCTCACCCGGCTCCTTCGTCCGACTTGTCCAAAGGGTGTCAGAAGAGTGAGTTGGGCAAGTGACTCTCCCGGCTCCTCAATCGGCAGCTCCCAACCATGCAAGTTCAATTACGAATTCTTATGTTCTAGCACCATTCTTCTCCCTCCTTGCAACTCATATTCATATATACAATCTACCTTCAACGACAACTCCAAGACAACACCTTAGCATGCCCCAAATATCATCTAAGAGCAATTAAACTCTTGAATCAAGTTAAGCATACACACACTTGACATTTATAATTCATATATGGTCCATTTCCAAAGCTTATAACCTATAATTACATACATTACACCCCATATTTCAAATCATGTGCAAAACTCACATTTAAGCATTAATCAAATATCCTTTGTGGTCATTCATGTAGCATATGCAATTACTAAGCAATTAGGCTCCACACAACCCCATTTAGGTCACCTTAGAAGCAATTCATTCAAGACAAACAGGGGAAAGCTCTTTCAACACAAGCCTACTGCACATGCTTACATTATTTAATTCTGTTAACCTATCTACAGGCCTCTAAAATTTGTGAAATTTCCCAAAGACATAGCTCTTTAAGTGTATATAGCTTTAGAAGCAAATAGAACTCAATTTGGAATTAGACTCATTGAGATATGGCCTGTAGAAAATCATTACGTAAATCTGTCCAGCTTATCCGTGAGAATCAGTACCTCACTGGAATGACCTTAAACGAGCATCTTAACCTCAAAATCTAAACAAGAACTAAACACAAAACTTGTTCCACTATGAGTTTTGCACAACATATCCAAAAATCAGATCAATACAACAACATTTGTTACCTCAAATCAATCATGAAAGATCAGTGCTCAGGAACGAGTTTAGTTTTGCACATTCACAACAACCTCACGGAAATGAGCCTATTAGAGTAACTTAACCACTCAATCTTAACAAACACCCAACACAAACTTTGTTCTATTATGAGTCTAGTACAACATACTCGAAAATCAAGTATTTTCAACATCATTTACTCACTCAAATATCCAACACAAAATTACTACGCAGACAGAGCCTATAAAATCTGTATTCCATACATTCATGACCTAAAAGTCCATCTTAACCTCAAAAACAAGACATACATCCAAAATGAAAGTTGTTCCATTACCTCTTAACTACAACATATCTGAAAATAAAACTCATCCATTCACATTTACTATATCAATTCATCCATACAAAAACAGTGCGCATTAAGTCATCAAATCACATATTATAACAAGTTCTATCATGTATCTTCTCATGGAAATATAAACAAGTATTATGTTATGAACTTTGAAAAACCTTGAAAAGAGTTTAGACCTCTCACCTTATCTTGAAGTTAAAATGCAAGAACAAAAATTAGAATGCACAAATAGTCAAAAATATGGCTTGAAATGGCACTAGCTTTCTTCCTTTCTCCTTCTTCCTTCTTCTTTCTTCTTCTTTTATTCCTTTTTTCTTCTTCTTGCTCAGCCGTGTGTGTGTGTGTGTGTTTCAGCCGTGTGTGTGTGTGTTTGGTGTGAGAACCGATTGTTTGTGTGTGTTTGTGTGTTGTTGTTGTTTTAGTTTTAAGTGTTGATAGGTAGGATCTTTTAGAACAAGCCAAATGACTAACTTGTCCCTCTAAATAGTAGCTTATTTGCTAGTGTGAGACTCCGGTCTCGTATTTATGTGCATCTACTATTTAAGTACTACTTATGTGCATTTATGTGCCTTTAAGGGTTTAAATTTCTATTCTACATTAAATGTGCAATCCATATTTAAATTTAATTTATACAAAAAGAATATCATACTATTTTATTATGTGTATTATTTGAATTTATTTTATTGTATTCAAAGGTTGGTTTTCATTATTTTACAAAAATGAGTTCCAAGCCCGAAGTGGATTTTCAACTATTTTATTTTTCTAATTTCATATTTTTCCCTTGATACTCATCATATTTAGAGTATTCGTTCATCGAAATTACGTGCATAGCATATCGGGAATGAGAGTTATAAAAATGTTAGTCACTCGCATGAATAGTGAATCTAACTTGCATTTTTGGGCTTTTTGAAGTCTAGTTTTGTTTGGGCATTCTTAATTGATTCTAATTAACCTTTCCCAAGCCCAAACCAATGCCAACCCTTAGTCAAACCATTATATACATACATATATCATATAATATACATAACAAAAGAAAAAAAAAGAGAAAAGTGAAGCTCAAGGCCGACGGCCAAAGAGGGAAGGAAAAAAGGAAAAAAATTCTTCTAGGCTTTCATCCTTTGGTGCAATCCAAGCTTGTAGAGTTGATTTTGAGCCATCCAAGCCTTCTCCTTGCTTTTGTGCATTTATGTAGCTATGGTTGTTTATGTCAAGTAATGTTTATGGTATATATGCTAATTACAAAGCTTAATCTTGCAAGATTTGATGTTCATATAGCTAGTAGAGTAGACTTTTAGTGGTGTTGTATGTGTATAGCTTAGGTTGTGTATGGTTCAAATGAAAAAGACAATGAATAGTACTATTCATGGTTAGTTTAAAGTTTGTTAGTTATATGCTTGCTTCTATGCTATAAGTGAGTGGCTAAGTGTTGCTGAGACTAGTATATTGTATAAAATAGCTAGACTAGGGTTGAAACTTGGTAGGTATGTGTGTGTGTGAACTAAAGGGGCCGACATTGTGCATGTATATTTGGTGTATGCTTTGTGTGTTTATCTTGTGTATGAGTATGTGAGTGGTACGCTAGTGTTAAATTAAGTTGTATTATAGCAAAAGAATATCAAGTATGTTAAGAATGGTTAAGTAGATGCTTGAGTTGTTTGAATTTAATTGATACTTAACGCAGGTTTAAGTGGTTAAATAAGTAGAAAGATATAATTGTGTGTAAAAGTTGATGATTGATAGTGCTTTTTTTTTTTTTTTTGATAATTAAGTGGAATTTTATTGAAAGAAAAAGGAAAAGTACATCAAAGTACACAATGCATGACAACTGGTGTCACAATCAAGAAAATACAGAAAAAAGTAAAAGCTAAATCGGTCGCAGACCGAAGGCAACAAAAGACATGAAAACGGACAAAAAAAAAAAACAAAGAGAATCTCCTCATTTAATACGTCGATCTGGGGGTCTTCCATTGAAGATGCCTTGAACAGCCCGAGTGTAGTTGAACGAAGGAGTTGCGCTTGAGGTTGCCCTAGAAGTAGAGGCTTTGGCGTTATCATGACCAAACGAACTAATAGTTGATCTATCTTTGCTTGGAGCAGCTGTGAAATTTTTATCCTTGGAAACTTGTGACGAGAACGGGGTGACTGACATTCTTGGAATTTGTTTTTCATAAATTTGAGAGCTTGGCACTTCCACATCGACCCTACTCAAAGTGTTGGCAGGCAGAAAATTGACCTGATTCTTTGGGGAGTTTGTTTGCTTGTGATAAACACCCGTACTTGAGGAAAGATGATGATCAACCACCTTTGACCTAGTAAAGTTGTCCTGAGGATGAACAAACGATTGATTAGAATGATCTTCATCAATAACATTGAGAGCATTAAATCTGATGATTGATAGTGCTTTAGTATTCTTTGAACTTTAGTAAGTATTGTGTCATATTAGAGTAGATTATAATAGATTGTAAAGTTAGCTAAAATAGTAAAAGTTAATGATTGTTGCAATTCAAGGTGATTGGGGTCTTTTGCTTAATGAGCATTGAACCAAGTCCATTTGTGAATCATGACGTTGAGGAATATCTCCAAGCAAGACAACTAGATTTAATGTGAAGTTGGTTGCTATCTTGTTTACGTGAGAATTTAATTTTTAATCAAATGATATACATGGTAGCGTTATGACACTCCGGACAGCCGATGTTGTCGGTGTATTGGCATGACCACCTTGGTATCGGAAGTGTTTGGTAGCATCGTGTCACTTCGGATAGCCGAGTTCATCAGTGTATTGACATGACTACCACAAACTCGTACGTGGATTTGTAAGCGGTATCAAGCTTGACTTTGTTTTACCTGAGTTAACTGTCTTTATTACTATTGTTGCTATGTGGTTATCTCGCGTTACTCTCGCTTGGACCCTATGTCCTTGGAGAATTACTTGGAATTATGCCTTTCTTCAGGGGTTTACTTAGCATAGTTATATTATTAATGTCTTCAAGCTCTCAGGTATAAAGCTACCTTTTGTCTTTCTTAAAGTATTTAATGTCTTCAGGTTGCTTAATGACTTTGATTGTATCATGTTTAATGTTATTTCTTGCATTCCTTCAATGTTTAGTTAATTCTATTATTGAATGTCCTACATGCATTGCACGAAATGGTTTTTGAAAAACTCCTCGGTTATTCCCTCCCTCATTGAGCATAAGTGTATGCTCACCCTTTTTATTAACAATTTTACAAGCAAGGCAGTGATTGTCTCCAAGAAGTAGAAGAATAAGTTGAGGACTACTTTGATTGCTCGTAGCTGAAGTTGATTGTCTTACGTGATTTCATGTACCTGTATATCAATTTGTGGGTAGGTAGCCATGTCTGTATTCAATGTATAAAGGGATTGTTCATGTAAAATTAAGCTACCAGTTTAGTTATCATTGTCCATTTTAGTAGACTAATGCATATATATTGGTAAATAAAGAGCTAGAGTTACCATATGGACTAGAATGGAGACTTGTATATGTTGTGATTATTGTTTGTGGTTGAATTCTTCTGAGTGTAGGACTTGGTTAGGCCTAAATATAGGGGAGACTCTGTCCATTTTTTCTCATTTTTCGTGCCTCAGGGTTTTGGATTGGGGTCCCGATTCCGTGAGGGGTCAGGGCGTTACAACTAGTTTGCCATATTGTTACATCCTAACTAATTTGGCTACTTAATTACTAATTTGTAACGTTTAATTGTGTTGTACGATACCTAAAACACCCACATACACATGAATGCACACAAGTGCACGTTAAATGAGGCAAATGCACATAAAAGCTTTTTATATCTAATTAGCTTTTCTTTCTTTTTCTCTTTCTCCTTGTTTTCCTCGGCTATTCCTCTCTCTCTTTCTTTCCTTCTATTTTATTTTGTTTGGTTACAACTTGGTCGGTCCTTAATTAGCTAGTCTTAGGAAGTTTAATTGGCAATCGTACCTAAAATTTAACAATGACTACTAATACAAGTACTTTAATTATGGTGACATGAATATCCTAGTTGTCAATTCAAGTTGAAATATCACCTAATTCTTCATGCACGTAAACAGTCCATCCATATACCCATTACTTGTCTCAACTCGAGTTTAGGGACCATCACCTCCTAGATACTCATATTTCATATCTACATTTGCACTCAAAAGTTAGGGATATACCCTAATGCTAATGCTTAGATGACCTAATTAGGGTTTTAACAAGAATGTGTGTATTTTATATGCAATGATGTTTTTGGATGTTCATATTCTCCGCTTTGATATGAATGTGTCCGTAATGTTTATCAGAGAAGTAAGAACATTCTAAAAGGGTTTAGAGTGCTTCGCTGTTTTTACTTCAATATGCTTCAAATTGTTTAACTGGGACTAGAATAATCGAGTACGGGTTATCATATATAATTACCTTTGATTAGCATGGTAATGTTAATGATAAAGGATGACATGCGAAATGTCAGAACGACATAAGGATGTGGACTAATTAATATATGAGTGATCGTTAGTGGTACGGATCATTGATTGTGAGAATAAATAGTGAACTACATGATTCCAGGTTAATAGTTTACTATTTAGTTGAGAATTGTGCAAATTAACCCTCAGACTTGAGAAACTACGGCTGCCGGTTATATTAGGGGCTACACTTTGCTTCTGGACAATACCCGTCTTTTGTAAAGGTGAGTTATGCTCTTCCGCATTTTAGTCTTTTGATATATACTGACAGGTAGTTATCAAGAAAGGATTTGTTAAACCTCCGGTGTGAGTAGGATTTCTTGTGATATCTGAAGATGGTAGATAAACGAGGAAGTCCTTGGCCAAGGCAAGTATAAAATTGATGGAAAGGGGTTTTTCCATAGTAGTCATCTCTCGTTTCACCGTTTCAGATCTATTCACAGTATCGAATGTGGACTTAACCTTTTCATGGTCCTTTTTTCCGATCGGGACGTTTTAACAGAAGGATCGGATTGCACGGTAATTCTCGACAATAAATAGATTTATAGATAGACTGCATCTTCATTATCGGGTACATTCTCATGGCACATTTTTTGCTAGTGCGTCTCCCATAAGCATGAGGGTATTTCGGGAAATGGAATATACATTTATGAAATAGATAAGAAAATTTCATCGGTCCCTCATCGGTATGCGATTATGAATCTAAAAAGTCGTATCATTTATAAGTAACATAATAAGTTCACCGGAAGCTTATATAATGTGGATGATGGATTTAAGGTGTTAAGAGTCATCAATAGAGGTGTTCGGGCCAAAAGTGTAATTTTAAAAACTTTTGGGGTCAAATTATAATTACCAAAACTTTTAGGGCCAAACTGCAAATATTAAAAAGTTGTTTCAATATATTTATTCTAATAGAGATTAGAATAGGCGAAAGTAATATATATAAGTAATATATATATATATATATATATATAAAGGTGTTTACTTATATATATATATGTGTATATTGATGATGTAATTTGTGAAATGCCACGTCATCAATCCTAATCATCATGTGACAAAGCAAATTAGTGATTGAGCATTGACATGTGGCATGTAAAATGTGTAGGATTGTCCATGTCATCAATCCTAATCCTTTAATTAGTCTTGAATAAAGACAAAAGAATCTTAGCTATTAACTTTTGATGATAGTTGCTTTTTGCCAAGTGTCAAGAGAGAAAAAAGAAAAGATGAAAAGTAGCTTTTGGATTGTAATGATTACAATCCAAGGTCATGCATGGATTCTCTTTCTTCTTGCATCGAAGGAAACTAATTTGATTGGCTACTTGTATATATATATATATATATAATATTAATATGAATAGATATTATATATATTATATTGCAAGACAATTTTTCTCTCTCCTTGACACCTATTTTCGGCCAACAAGAGGAAGAAAGAGAAAATGATTGTCTTGCCATTGGATTCAAATGATTGCAATCTAATGACATGGAAGGTGATTATCCAATCAAGCACTCAACTTATCTTCATTTGATTGGGTGCATTTGATATATAAAGATATAATAGAGATTATATAAGAGATATATAGAATGATCTTCTCTCTCTTCTCTCCTAGCACACACACGGCAAACACAAGTGGAAAATGAGTGAGAAAGTTCTTCTTCTTCAAGTGGTAATTCTCGGCCATTGAAGTAAAAAGAAGGAAGCTTTGCTTTAGCTAAAAAACTAACCACACATATAGCTTTGTCTCTTGAATACTAGCACTTTAAGTCTTCAAGAGGGTTGGTGATCTTTGGATGCTTGGTAGACCTACTAGTGCCTTCAAGTTAGAAGGATCCAAGGAGTACAACACCTAGCTTGCATCTACTTTTGAAAGCTTGAAGAGGTATACCTTATACTTCTTCTGGACATAGATAGAAGATTACATGTTGAAACATGCTATTGAGCTTGTAAAATTTTTGAAATGTGCCTACATTGGGTTCGGCCATGGCTAGTGTTCATGATAATCTTCTTAGATCTTGGTATATGATAAGTTGTATCATGTTTTCTTTCATCTAATGCCCTGATCCCTCATGGAACCGAGACCCTAATCCAAATCTTTGAGGCACGAAAAACTAGAGAAAACAAACAAAGTTTCCCATGAACCTAGGCCAAACCAAAACATGTACAACAAGCAAAATGCCAGTAACAACTGGACCACAACACAATTTTCGAGTCTAACAGGCTCAACAAATAACCTGTGGCATTCATACTTAAGCTCCAGCATGATAAGACTCACTAACATGACAATTCAAGTTCCTAAGTAATAGATTTTAAGTTATCCTAGTCTATTACAAGTTCTTTAAGCACTACATCAAATACAAATATACAAAACTCAATTAGAATAGAATTTACGTTCCAAGAGATATGAACTAAGCATCAAAATCTAGATCATAACCAACATCATCCATCATCATGCAAGCACAGAAAAAACTTCAAACTTTATCTTTGAGGACCCTCCTCGGCCTCCCCTGAAATGGTTAAGCAAACACATGCTCAACAGGGGAGGGGGGGAGGAGGGGAAGAGGTACAAATGCAAGGAGGTTTGAAATTTTTTTTCATGAATGCACGCAAGTAAGATATATTTAAAGCCATAACTGACCCATTTTAAGCACGAAGAATTACTCTAGCAAGAAATAATCATTTAAGCTTTATATCTATAAGAAACACAATAAAAGGATATGGTCTAGACCATGATCATGACCACGAACCACGAACCATGATCATTAGCACGAGCATGAACACAACACGACAACAATAACAATAATGATAACGATAAGCCGGTATTCCTTACACCAACGGGGGTACTCCGGATATAACACCTCACTATCTTACGACCCAACTATCCCAAGGCAGCATCCCTAGCAAGAGAGGGAATAGGGTACGAAGGTCAAGCAACCACTGGCAAGCCCGATGCTACCCAGGGAGGCCCAACACAACCGCCCTGAAATGGTTGCGCAACCATGGTAACGATAATGATAAATACGAGATTACACTCGATAGTATCTAAGAATCCAAGGAAAACCAATCCAATAAACACAACTTTTCAAGTTAAACACTTAATCTAGCTCAACTTTGTTAACACATAAGAAATCTCAACAAGCTAATCATATTTCCAAGTTAAACCTCATTCAATTTTAAACTATTATACTAAGGACGTTCCTTGTTAATTATGCATTGATATGTATGGTGCTCTAACTTCATTTAGTTAACTAGGTGGCAATTAATCACACTTCATTCACAAGTTGGCTTTACATATTCGACAAGTCAACCAGATACTCTAAGTTCCCTTTAGTTAATGCAAAATAGCTTAATAATTCTAGAAGAGAAAGTTTCAACTAACAGGTTATAGCTAGGTGCAACCAAAGCTAGAATATAGTTTAACTAAAATTAACACATGAACATGAAGTTACTCAAACTATTACTCACTTCATGTTGGTTAATAACTTGCACATGAACTACTTCAACTCCGCTTGACAATTAACTAGCTATTTTTTTTTTGTTAATTCAGTGGGATTTTATTGATAGAAAATGAAAAAGTACATCAAAGTACAAATTGCATGACAACTGGTGTCATAAACAAGAACAATGAAGAAACAAACGAAAATCAAATCGGTCGCAGACCGTAAGCAAAAAAACTTGAAAACGGACAAAACAAAACAACAACAACAACATCATCATTGAGTTTTTCGATCAGGTGATCTTCCATTGAAGATGCCTTGGACTGCCCGAGTGTAGTCGAAAGAGGATTTAACTCTTGAAGTTGAGGCAACGGAATTTTCCTTGCCAGAAGAACTGAAATTTGAAATGACTTTGCCTGCAGCAGTTGTAAAATTTTTATCTTTAGAACCTTGTGATGGGAACGGGGAGTGACCGACATTTTCTGAGCCTGGTTACCAGAATTTTGAAGCTTAGGGATACTAACATTAGTCCCATTTGCAGGCTTGGCTGAATAATTGACCTGTTTCTTTTAGGACTTCGGTTGTCCATGGTAAACTCCTGTACCTTGATGATTGTCGAGATTCTCAAATTTAGAATTGTTTCTCTGAGATCGATCAAGATAAGGTTCATCATTATCTTCATCAATAGCATTGAGAGCATTAAATCTGTTCGCGTTACCCTTATTCTCTTTGCGGGAAGCACCACGTCTCCTTCTCGATTTCTTACCAGCGTCAGTCCAACCCAAATTTGAACTAGTGACATTATCATTAACTTTATCCTCAATAGAATTAGGACATGAGGATGTGTCATGTCCAACAATGTTGCAATGAGAACACTTGAGTGGAGTCCAATCATATTCAATCTCAATTTCTGCCAATCCTCCTTTAGGGAGCTCAAGAAAGGTTCTGTCTGGAAGATCCTTTTGAATATTCATTTCAACACAGACTCTTGCATACCCAGGATGAGAACGGGAGGCCGTTTTCGAATCCATCTGAAGAGGGATACCAATTGTGCTTGAAACATAACTGAGACCATCTTTGGTAAGCAAATCAAGTGGAACATTTAGTAGTTTTAACCACATTGGGACCCTATCACAATTAATGTTAATCAGTTGAAGGCCCATTTCCCAACGTCTAAGGAGAAGGGGATGATGGTGGACATGCTTGTGATTCAAATCGAAACACATATAGCCCAAAGTCATTGGATTGAATGTCGACATGGCCAAATTTATTCCATTGAGTGTCAACCATTCTTCTACTTAAGAAAAATGGGGGAGGCTTACCGATAAATTGACCAATAAGGCAGCAATTCCAGTGTTGAGCTCCATCCTCGAAAACACTTTCTGGAGGCTTAGCAATTGTTCTCCCATCCCTAATTTCGAATTTGTCGAAGTAGTCCAATTTGAGCGAATCGTTTAATTCACCCATAAAGTGCTCATTCCAATTGTTGGTGATAAGATTTGCGCCTTTGGTACCATTTTGACTCCAAACAGAGCGGAGGTTGGTTCCATGTCCTTCCTGTGTAGAACCATGAGCTTCAGCAGGTTTAGAAAAAGTATGCTGCAGGGAAGGAAATTCATTTTGTAAATTTGCAAAGAGCCCATTGTTGAAATGAGTTGGAAGATTTTGGCCATATGGATCACCAACAAGATGATCAACTTCAGATGAATTGTGAATCTGATTCGAATTGAAAGCAGCATTATTTGCGTCGACTCCCTGTGAAAGAGGACCAGGGGCGGCCCATGCATTGTGGAGAGAAAGACTCGAATTCCCATTAGAAATTCTAGCATTAATAGCTTAACTAGCTATTAACTCAATTTAAAGGTATTCCCAAAACATTTACTACTTACAAGACTTCTATCACATGCATTCACTCACTTTTCAATGGTTATTGGCTAGCAATTGACAATTAACTCAATCCAACATTTAAACTCTTAGCTAGTGAACTTCACCAAACAACAATAACACCACTAATATCAATAGCTAACTCAACGCAACTATTCTAATAGTTATAACTACACATATACGACTTGTCTTCATAACACGAATTGTAACAGCACGATCTCTCATGAGACCGGAGCCCCGATCCCAAAACCCAAGGTCAAGAAAAATGAGGAGAAACGGGCAGAGTCTCCCCTATTTTTAGGGCATTCCAACACCTGCAATCAGAGAAATTGACACACAAGAATTTCACAAGTAACATAGGCCATTTATATTCCAAAGATAATGCTAGTTATCTAGTCTTAGTAGAATAGTTTATAGAGTTCTAGTTAGATAGCTAACAGCCTTAACACCATCCAAAAAAAATATTATAGACAGCTAGCCTAGGAGAGTTTCAACTTAGTTACATAATTACATCTAGTAGATATGTACAAGGCACGCAGGCCTCAAAAGAATACATGTTAGCTCCCATATATACAAGAACTTCCATTTATCATAGCACAAGTACTCAAGGAGACTTTCGAGCCTCCTCCTCTACCCCAAGAGGAACAGAACCTGCCTCGCCTGAAATGGTTAAAAGAGGAATGAGTATACCACATAAGTATACTCAGTGAGGGAAGGATGCAATAACCGGATAGATATGGAACCATTTATCTTTCATGCAATGCAACAAGTAGACACAACAATAAAAATCAATTCGAGGCCATTAAATGAATAACCAAATAGTAATACATAATGAAAAAGACACTTCAGAGAGTTAAGTAATAACACGAGATAGACAAGCAAATAACAATTAGATAGCACACTTTTAAAAGGATACATTTTTGATAGCCCTTATCACTCCAACTTCCCAATCTTGGACCACGAACCACGTGCCATGAACTCGAACTCAATCTGTTGACATCCCCAAATACTCCAGTGGGTGTACTCCGAATGTATCCCGAGATCCTACGACCCAACAGCCCATGGCAATCTCCGGACCAGGCAAGTGAGGGACTAGGGCATGGAGCTAGAGCAACCAACTCTGGCAAGCCCTCTGCTGATGCGAACCAGCCATCCACGTTCAATGAACCATTTTGGGCATTTTTAGAGCAAAGAATCAAGTCAAGATTCTATTTTTAAGATTCAAGAACTTCAAGATTCTTCAAGAAGTTTCAAGAAGATTTGAAGATTTGGTCAAGATTTGATTTCTTTGTAATTCTATCTTAGTTTTAGTTTTAGTATTAATTTGAATTCCAGTTTATCAGGTGTTCACACTAGGGAGAAGTCTTTCTTGGGCTGCAAGTTAGGTGTTCACACTAGAAAGGAGCCTTTCTTGGGCTGCAAGTTTGCTTCATTTTTAGTTATTATTCACATTATTATTCACACGAATAGTTAATAAGAGTCTTTCTTGGGCTCCAAGTCTACTTCTTTGACCTAGTTTTTTTTTTTTTGCTGGGTCAGCAAGAATGGATTTTATAAAAGATGAATAGAGATTACAGGGAATATACAAGCCCGTAGGCAATCAAACATGCGTGAATAAATCACCACATGAAACAAAAGGTAAAAACAACAAATTGCACACAGGCAACAATAAAATAAAGCAAAGTTGCACGCAGGCAATACTTTAGGAAAGTAATCCAAACGAAAAGAAAAACTAAGTAAAAATAAGCAAAGTTGCACGCAAGCAATACTTTAGGAAAGTAATCCAAATCAATAGATGCAATGATTTCTTCCTCAGGAGATGGAAACATAAATAATCCGAGAAAAAGATTATGTAAGGAAGATATCCATTGAAGCACGCGCCACAAAGTGCCGATTGAAAGATGAGTCCCTGAAACCACTTCCAACTTTTGTCTTTGTCAGTACTTCTTCTTTAATGTTGGAAAGGATTTCTTCTTCAGTAGCAGCAGTATTCTCGAAAAGTCTGTTGTTCCTTTCTCTCCAAATATGGTAAATAGAAGCACAGAAGAGCAACCGGAACATGTATTCCCTGATGTTTCCTTTACCTACAGAAGATTGATGAAGCATTATAATATCAGAAAAGGAATACATATTAGTATCAATATAAAGTAATTGCAAACCTCCCTTCCAGATTCTTTTTGTGAAGCAGCATTCAAAGAATAAGTGATCCCGGGTTTCTGGGCCTTGATGACAGAAAATGCAATGAGCATGGGAGATAGTGCCCCAACAAAGAAGGTGGTAGCGAGTAGGAAGGCGATCCAGGCAAGCAAGCCAAGCAATGAAACTGTGACGGGGAATGTTGAGAGTGAACCAAGTGATGGAAGACCAATTAACAGAAGGACCTCTATCTCTGATAAAGTCCCATGCTTTACGAAATGAGAAGGAGCTACCAGTTGTAAGCTTCCAAGTAAACGTATCAGGACAATCAGGATTGGTAGTGGGAAGATAGGTGGAAGGGTCAAGACTAGCAATATCAGGAGGGTGAAAAGGCCAGTTCCAATTATTATTGATAAACACATCTGAAACTTTTGCATTCCAAGAAGGGTAGAACACATCAATCCCAAATAAATCGAAGAGGACTCCACGGGGATGCCAGTTATCATGCCAAAAGAAAGTGTTGTTGCCATTACCAATTTTGTGAGAAATAAGCTCTTTGACAACTGGTCTCAACTGAAGAAGTTTTCTCCAAGTCCAGCTGGTGTCAGCGGGAATACTCATAGTCCAAATGCATTTGTCTTTGATGTGATTGTTCCAAACCCAACGACTCCAGATAGTGCCTCTCATAGAGTACATCCTCCAAAACAACTTCATAAAAGCAGCACGATTGACTTCATCAAGGGATCTAAGACCGAGACCACCTTCATTGAAAGGCTTGCAGATCTTGTTCCAAGCAACTTTAGGGTTTAGGAGTCCTATTCCAAGCAGGATACTTATTTGTTATTAATATAAGGCTATTTTTGTGATAATAAAAGAAGACAATTTTGATTCATAAAATTTGTGAGATCATTCTCCTTTGAGTTCTTCAAGAAACTCTTCGAACTTATCAAGATAATTCTTGTGGCGTTCAACCTTGACTTATCAAACGGGTTTTCCATCCTTGTTTATGGCATCTTCATCATACCAAGGTTCTTGCTTTGCTAAGCATAGGGTCGCGGTTCCATCCAATCTTGAAAGGTCATGGGGTCATTTGCCATATTTGGTGTTGGGTCGCGTCGCATGTTGACGTGGTTCATATCAATCAGGGAAGGAAGGAAAAAAAAACCAGTTGGGCTCAAGACCTCTACCCAACGCAAGAAAGGAAGGAAATTAATTGAGTTCAAGCCCTAATTTTTGTGTGCAAATCTCAGCTAGGTTGAGGTGAGGGACTCACGTTTTATGCATTTTACCTACTTGTACATGTGGGTTGATGAAAGTATATGAATCCTATGAAATAGCATGTTTGAATAATTGAATGTTGGCCTATGAAATGTTGTAAGAGTGTCTTTTGCTTGAATTGCTTAGTCACTTAAAGATTAATGACAACCAACAAACAAAGAGTAGGAGATAATTGAGACTTATGTGTTTGTTAAAATGTCTAAGAAGAAGAGGTAACAAAAAAAAAAAAAATGTCTAAGAGGAGCCATGTTATTTCTTCGGGAATGTTTAAGCTTTGGTATGAACTACAACTATAAATTGCATGTTTACAAATATAATCTAGCAAGGAATAAGCTGAAATTTGGGGTTTTGGGGTGTGGGGTGCTCGGGTAGCTGGCTGCCTAGTGCCGTCAAACCCTATGCCAGCGTCGGACAGTCATTTTCGGCAACTCTAAGCTGTTGGATAGTTAATTCTTTTTCCACACCCTTGTTTCCCTAGCTGCCTTGTGAATATTATAAGAAGTGTCAACCACACAATGTATTCACCAACTAGCTTAGTATCTTAACTTTAAGTTTTGTGTTGAACACTTTTGTTTTGGCTGACAAGGGTAAGTAGTTGGACTTTATATAAGCGGAAGCAAACTGTTCAGTAGACAAGGTATAGTGAAAGAAATTAGATGAGAGCTGAGCTAGTAGGACTAATTGTTTTGACCAGTTAGAATTTAAGGACTAGACATTAGCATGATACTCATTTATTTTGGCTTGTAAATCTTAACTGCTTATGTTTTGCTCAATTAAGTAGTTAGCTTAAAAGCAAGTTCTTGAGTAAAGCTAACTGAATCTAGATAAAGACCATCATTCTAGCAATAGTTAGGAGCAAAATAGGATATTGAGACTATTCTTTTTGTTTTTTTTTGTTAATTCAGTGGTATTTTATTGAAAGAAAAAGGAAAAGTACATCAAAGTACACAATGCATGACAACTGGTGTCACAATCAAGAACAATGCAGAAATAAGCAAAAGCTAAATCGGTTGCAGACCGAAGGCAACAAAAGACATGAAAATGGACAAAAAACAAAGAGAATCTCCTCATTTAATACGTCGATCTGGGGGTCTTCCATTGAAGATGCCTTGAACAGCCTGAGTGTAGTCAAACGAAGGAGTTGCGCTTGAGGTTGCCCTAGAAGTAGAGGCTTTGGCGTTATCATGACCAAACGAACTAATAGTTGATCTGTCTTTGTCTGGAGCAGCTGTGAAATTTTTATCCTTGGAAACTTGTGACGAGAACGGGGTGATTGACATTCTTTGAATTTGTTTTTCATAAATTTGAGAGCTTGGCACTTCCACATTGACCCTACTCAAAGTGTTGGCAGGCAGAAAATTGACCTAATTCTTTGGGGAGTTTGTATGCTTGTGATAAACACCCGTACCTAAGGAAAGATGATGATCAATAGCATTTGACCTAGAAAAGTTGTCCTGAGGATGAACAAACGATTGATTAGAATGATCTTCATCAATAACATTGAGAGCATTAAATATGTTGGTTGTAGCCTTGTTCTCTTTTCGGGACGCACCACGTCTCCTTCTGGGTTTCTTACCAACATCAGTCCATTCTAGATTAGCGTCATTGGTGTTTTCGTTAACTTTCTGATACGAACCACGTCAACATGTGCCAAGACCCAATACCAAGAGTGGTAAAACAAACCCAAGGTCTTTTCAAGAATGATGGAAACCACAACCCGTTGCTTAGCAAAGCAAGAACCTTGGTATAATTGAGAATGATGGAAACCGTGACTCGTTGCTTAGCAAAGCAAGAACCTTGGTATAGTGAAGACACCACAAACGGGGATGGAAATCCACTTGATAAGTCGAGGGTGAACGCCACAAGGAATCCCTTGATAAGTTCGAAAGAGTCTCTTGGAGAACTCAAAGGAGAATAATCTCACAATTTAATGAATCAAAATTGTCTTCTTTATTATCACAAAAAACAGCCTTATATAGGCAATAACAAATAAGTATCCTGCTTGGAAAAAGGACTCCTAAACCCTAGCCCAAGTAGGAAAAATGTGAATAGTAACCTAGGTCAAAGAAGTAGACTTGGAGCCCAAGAAAGACTCCTATTAACTATTCATGTGAATAGTAAAGTGAATAGTAACTAAAAAGGAAGCAAACTTGTAGCCCAAGAAAGTCTCATTCCTAGTGTGAACACCTATCTTGCAGTCCAAGAAAGACTTCTCCCTAGTGTGAACACCTAATTTTCGTCCTTAGTGGACCCTAGGAAATAAACTAAAATTCAAAACAAACTGCGACTAGAACTAAGATAAAATTACAAAGAAATCAAATCTTGACCAAATCTTCAAATCTTCTTGAAACTTCTTGAAGAATTTTGAAGTTCTTGAATCTTGAAAATATAATCTTGACTTGAATCTTTGCTGGAAAATTCGCCCAAAATAAATGGTTAATTGAACTTGGACGCTCATGGCTGGTTCACATCATTCCTCCCCTCTTGAGAAGGATTTGTCCTCAAATCCACCGGGTTCAAAGACCAACCTAGGTGGTAGACCATGTGGTATGTCCTCGAGAAACACTTCCTCAAAATCTTGCAAGAGAGAATCAACAACACTAGGTAATGCATAGTCAAGTTGGTTAGTATTTAAAAGAGCCTCCTTGTACATAAGCACAATCAGCAGTCTTTTTGAGATCAAGCTCGCTTAACCTCACTGGCCTTTGAGTAGAAATTTATTTGTTTTCTCTCTGTTTTTATCTCCTTGGCCAAATTCTTTTCTCTCCTCACTACCTTTCCAGATTCGGCCGGGTTTTTTTTTCTTTTCACTCTCCATCTTTTGCTCACTCAAATTCTTTTGATCACTCAAGTTATTTTGATCACTCAATTTTTGTAACCTCACTTGATCCTCATAAACTTGTTTTGGTGTCATTGGAACTAGAGTGATTGTCCGTTGATTGAACATGAATGAGTACTTGTTGTTGAAACCATCATGCTGCACACATCGATCAAATTGCCATGGCCTTCCTAAGAGAAGTTGTCCAGCATGCATAGGTACCACATCGCACAATACTTCATCCTCATATTTTCCAATGCAAAACGGCACCACAACCTGTTTTGTAACTCTTACCTCACCACAATCATTCAACCATTGCAGCTTGTATGGACATGGATGCTTAATTGTGTTGAGCCCTAGCTTTTCAATCATAGAAGCACTAGCAACGTTAGTACAACTACCACCATCGATAATAACACTACATTCCTTGTCTTTCACATGACAACGAGTGTGAAAGATTTTCTCACGTTGTGCTACCTCTTCCTCTTCTTTAGCTTGCAAGCTCAAGGCTCGTCGTGCCACTAGTCCAATCATCTCCCCAT
Organism: Ehretia macrophylla; assembly: GCA_037974665.1. Classification (NCBI taxonomy): domain Eukaryota; kingdom Viridiplantae; phylum Streptophyta; class Magnoliopsida; order Boraginales; family Ehretiaceae; genus Ehretia; species Ehretia macrophylla. The sequence goes on from CM075766.1 coordinate 4,706,811, forward strand.
GATCTGCCCCAAATTCCTCTTCTCCCTTTGTGATGTCCTCTAGTATGGGCATGTCATCAAAATGCATTTTGTCTTCGGACTCAATCTCACCACTCTCCAAGACTACCAATGCTTTCTTGTTTGGGCATTGGCTTGCTATGTATCCCCATCCCTAACATTTAAAACATCTAATCTCACTAGATCGAGTCGTAGTAGAAGCTGATTTACCTTGGGAGGTCGTGGCATTGGTGGATTGTTTGGGCTCGGGCTTGACATTATATATTTGTTCAAACTGCTCATGTATTTGTTCAAATTCAGCCCTCATCATCCGTCTCATCTCTCCCAACAAAGCTTGCAACTGTAAATTCAGAATTGGTTGTTGAGCTTTTGTATTTATGTCATCCTCTTGATTGTGAACCATGATTGAATTTCACTCCCTCACGTGTTTCACTCAACTCACTTGGCTTTTACCCTCTAATAATCTCACACACTCTGCCTTTTTCTTCTCGTATTCTCCCTTTAGTTCTTTTGAAACTAATCAACACTATCAAGAAGAACCAAGCAGAGAAAACAATTATGTCACGGAATCTGAATTTTTTTCTCTTTTTTTTTTTGACAAGCAAAGGTTCTGGAAAACAGGACTCTAAGACGTGGGAACAATATTAGAAAAAAGAATTAAGACAAAACAGCAAAAAGAAACCTAGACGAATAAGAAAACTTTAAAAAAACCTATGCGAAAACACAAAAAATGTCAAAAACACCTAGTAAACGATGGAATTTGGCCAAAAGAGGATGGTGCTCACTATGTTGTAGTGAGTTATGCTCAAAACGTCGTTTTCCTTCAGAAAAGTTTGGTGTTGAAGGCTGATTCCACAACATATGTTTTTTAGACCTTTACTATCATTTTTTGTTTTTTTTTTGTTTCGTTTTTGTTTTTTTTTCTTTTCTTTTCTTGACTTTTCTTTTCTGTTTTTTTCTTTTCCAGAAATGAAACACAATGAGAAAGTCACAAGAATTCAAATTTAGAAGCACAAGAAACCCTAATTCAAGATTCTAGGGTTTGGCCAATTGAAAGCTAAACAAGAAACTAAATTGACAGCAAGAAACGGAATTGAAAACTAGAAAGACACGGAATTGAAAAACTAGCAAGAACAAGGAATCAAGAAAAGGAATAGAAACAAGACTCAATCAAGAATGAAGAAAGGAATTTAAAGACCTAAACCTAGACACACGAATTGACCAAGAAAACAAGAAAAAAGGATAGGCAAACTTGATAAACCTAAGCTCTGATACCAACTAATACAAACCTCGTCAACATGTGCCAAGACCCAATACCAAGAGTGGTAAAACGACGTTCTGAGCATAACTCATTGCTTTGTAGTGAACACCACCCTCTTTTGGCCAAATTGCATCATTTACTAGGTATTTTTGGGCGATTTTGTGTTTTTGAATAGTTTTTTTTTAACTTTTCTTATTTCTCTAGGTTTTGTTCTTGCTGATTTGTCTTAGTTTCTTGTTCTATTCTTGTTCCCCAAGTCTTAGAGGTCCAAAAAAAAACAAAAAAAAAATCTGTGAGAAAAAAAAAACAAAAAAAATTCAGATTTGTTGGTTTTTTTCTTGTCTAGAGTAGCTGCTTGGAATCTTCTTGATATTGTTTGATTAGTTTCGAGAGAACTAAAAGAAAAATACGAGAGGAAAAAGGCAGTGTGTGAGAGTAATAGAGGGTAAAAGCCAAATTGAGTAGAGCGAAACACGTGAGGGAGAGTTTGTTGTAATCATGTCTCAAAATCAAAGATAACACGCAAAAGAAGAAGCTCAACAATAGGGAGTTTCGAATTTGCAGATGCAGGCATTGATGGGGGAGATGAGACAGATGATGAGGGCTGAATTGGAACAAATACATGTGAGGTTGGATAGAGTAGAAGATAGAGCACAGCAAGGGCATCCACAAGTTGCTCCAAACGCACAAAGGAGGAATGGGTCACATAGAGGAGTTGAACTATTTCCTGAGGACATACCACATGGTTTACCACCTAGGCTGGTGAACCCGGTGGATTTGAGGACAAATCTTTCTCAAGAGGGGGGGGAATGTTGCAAACCAACCGTCCACATTCAATGAACCATTTTGGGCATTTTTTGAGCAAAGAATCAAGTCAAGATTCTGTTTTCAAGATTCAAGAAATTCAAGATTCTTCAAGAAGTTTCAAGAAGCTTGGAAGATTTGGTCAAGATTTGATTTCTTTGTAATTCTATCTTAGTTTTAGTTTTAGTATTAATTTGAATTCTAGTTTATCAGGTGTTCGCACTAGGAAGAAGACTTTCTTGGGCTGCAAGATTGGTGTTCACACTAGAAAGGAGCTTTTCTTGGGCTGCAAGTTTGCTTCCTTTTTAGTTACTATTCATGTGAATTGTTAATAGGAGTATTTTCTTGGTCTCCGAGTTTGTTTCCTTTGACCTAGTTACTATTCACGTTTTCCTATTTGAGCTAGGGTTTAGGAGTTCTTTTTCAAATAGGAAACTTATTTGTCTTTGCCTATATAAGGCTGATTTGCATGTAATAAAAGTTAGACAATTTTGATATTAAATTTGTGAGATTATTCTCCTTAAGTTCTCAAGAACTTTTCGAACTTATCAAGATTATTCTTGTGGCGTTTACCTTGACTTATCAAACGAGACTTCCATCCTCGTTTGTGGCGTCCTCAACTATACCAAGGTTCTAGCTTTGCTAAGCAAAGGGTCGTGGTTCCATCCGTTCCTGAAGGGTCTTGGGTCGTTTGCCATATTTGGTGTTGGATCGAGTCACATGTTGGCGTGGTTCGTATCAATGGCCAAAGGAGTTTATAATTCAAACAGATCATGCATCCTTGAAGCATTTGAAGGGGCAACACAAGTTGAACAAGAGACATGCTTGGTGGGTTGAGTCGATTGAGACTTTTCCATATGTCATTCGCTATAAACAAGGTAAGGGGAATATGGTTGCGGATGCACTTTCACGAAGGTATGCCTTAATCTCTACTAGATTTCTAGGTTTTGAGCATATTAAAGAACTTTATCAAGATGACCATGACTTTAGTGAAGTTTATAGGGCTAGTGAAAAATCTACATTAGGAAAGTTCTATAGGCATGAAGGGTTTTTGTTTAGAGAAAATAAGTTGTGTGTGCCCAATTGTACTTTAAGAGACTTGTTAGTTCGGGAATCCCATGGTGGTGGTTTAATGGGACACTTTGGGTTTGCTAAAACTTTAGCTATTTTGCAAGAGCACTTTTATTGGCCACACATGAAACGGGATATTGAGAGAACTTGTGGAAGATGTGTCAATTGTAAGCAAGCTAAATCTAGGGTTCAGCCACATGGACTTTATACACCGCTACCTATTCCTAGCTCACCTTTTTACTGTTCACTATTTTTTTTTTTTGACTTTTCAGCTCCGAATCATATTTTGTTCTCTTTTCTTTCTTTTCTTGACTTTTCTTTTCTTTTCTTGATGTTCCTTTTCTTTTTCTTGATGTTCTTTTCTTGATTTTCAGAAACGAAAGCAATGAGCAAGTAACCAGGAATTCGAATTTAGAAGCACAAGAAACCCTAATTCAAGATTCTTGGGTTTGGCCAATTGGAAGCTAAACAGGAAACGAGATTGAAAGCAAGAAAACGGGATTGAAGACAAGACTCAAGAAACGAAAAAACAAGACTCAAGAAATGAAATTAAAAGAGCAAGAATGGAATCAAGAAACAACCAAGAAAATGAATTGGAAGCAAGACACAATCAAGAACGAAGAAAGGAATTAAAACCTAGACCTAGACTCACAGAATTAACCAAGAAAAACAAGAAAAGGATAGGCAAACCTGATAAATGTAAGCTCTAATTACCAACTGATACGAACCACGTCAACATGCGATGCAACCCAACACCAAATATGGCAAACGACCCCAAGACCTTTCAGGAATGGATGGAAATCGTGACCCTTTGCTTAGCAAAGCAAGAACCTTGGTATATTTGAGGATGCTACAAGCGAGGATGGAAAACCTGTTTGATAAGTCAGGGTTGAATGCCAAGTTCAAAGAGTTTCTTGAAGAACTCAAAGGAGAAAAATCTCACAAATTTATGAATAAAAAATGTCTAACTTTATTATCACGAAAATCAGCCTTATATAGGCAAAGAACAAATAAGTTTCCTTTTTAGAAAAGAACTCCTAAAGCCTATCTCAATTAGGCAAAAGCGTGAATAATAACTAGGTCAAAAAGAGGCAGACTTGAAGCCCAAGAAAGACTCCTTCCTAGTGTGAACACCTAATTTTCATCCATAGTGGACCCTAGGGAATAAACTAGAATTCAAAACAAACTGAAACTAGAACTAAGATAGAATTACAAAAAAATCAAATCTTGACCAAAACCTCCAAGCTTCTGGAAACTTCTTGAAGAATCTTGAAGTTCTTGAATCTTGAAAATAGAATCTTGACTTGAATCGTTGCTGGAAAATTCTCCCAAATAAATGGTTCATTGAACTTGGATGCTTATGGCTGGTTCTTGGCTCTCTCTTAGGTCTATTTGGATGAGTACAACCAGCCTTTCTTCTCCCTGACTAGCCAACACGCTTTCCTCTTGTTGTAGAACTTTCTGAACCAAGTTATTCAGATCTTCCTTGAACGTTTTAGCTCGAGCTCTTGTCACTGGACCAACTGGCACTTGCACTGGATCTTGGACATTCCTAGCAGCCTTGATGTCCTCATCATTTACCTAGGAGTAGGCGTGGAAGGGATTCAATTTTTGTTGTTATAGATAGATTTTCTAAGATGGCTCATTTTATCCCTTGTCATAAGACTGACGATGCTTCACATATTGCAGATTTATTCTTTAGGGAAATTGTGAGGTTACATGATATGCCTACGACAATTGTTTCAGATCGTGATGCTAAGTTCTTGAGTTACTTTTGGAAGACATTATGGAGTAAACTAGGAACAAAACTTTTGTTTTCTACTACTTGTCACCCACAAACTGATGGTCAAACAGAAGTAGTTAATAGGACTTTATCTTCATTGTTAAGGGCTATCATAAGTAAGAATTAAAACATGGAAGGATTGTTTACCACATGTTGAGTTTGCTTATAATCGTACTACTCATTCTGCTACTAAATTCTCACCATTTGAAATTGTTTATGGTTTTAATCCTTAACTCCATTGGATTTATCACCTTTACCTGTTTTTGAGCATGTGAACTTAGATGGTAAGAAAAAGGCAGAATTGGTGAAATAACTCCATGAGAGGGCACGACTCAACATAGAGAGAAGGACTGAACAATACACCAAGCAAGCTAACAAGGGACGTCGCAAGCTGATTCTTGAGCCTGGAGATTGGCTATGGGTACACATGAGGAAAGAAGGATTCCCAACTCAAAGACATTATAAGTTGCTGCCTCGAGGAGATGGACCTTTTCAAGTCCTAGAGCGAATCAATGACAATACCTACAAACTTGATTTACCAGGTGAGTACAGTGTTAGTGCTACTTTCAATGTTACTAACTTAAGTTCTTTTGATGTAGATGATGATTTATTTAGGCGAATTTTTCAGCAAAGAATCAAGTCAAGATTCTGTTTTCAAGATTCAAGAAATTCAAGATTCTTCAAGAAGTTTCAAGAAGCTTGGAAGATTTGGTCAAGATTTGATTTCTTTGTAATTCTATCTTAGTTTTAGTTTCAGTTTGATTTGAATTCTAGTTTATTCTCTAGAGTCCACTATGGATGAAAATTAGGTTTATGAGTCTTTCTTTGGCTCCAAGTAATATCCTTTGACCTAGTTAAGAGGAAAGAGTCTTTCTTGGGCTCCAAGTCTACTTCCTTTTGACCTAGTTACTATTCACGTTTTTTCCTAGTTGGGATAAGGTTTTGGAGTTCATTTCCAAATAGGAAACTTATTTGTTCTTTGCATAAGGCTGATTTTCGTGAAATAAAGGGGATACGTTTTTGATTTAATTAAATTGTGAGATTATTCTCCTTTGAGTTCCTCAAGAAACTCTCCCGAACTTATCAAGGTTTCCTTGTGGTGTTCAACCTCAACTTATCAAATGGATTTCTATCACCGTTTGTGGCGTTTTCACTATACCAAGGTTCTTGCCTTGCTGGGCAAAAGGGTCGCGGTTTCCATCCGTTCTTGAAAGATCTTGGGTCTGTTTTACCAATTTTGGTGTTGGGTCTCGGCACATGTTGACCAGGTTCGTATCACATATTATATCGAAGCGGAGAATATGAGTATCTTACAAATGACATAGTGTATAAAACACATAAATATATTCTTATTAAGCCCTAATAAGGTCATCTCAAACTATAACATTAGGGTATATCCCCAACATATAGACCATCCAATTCAAATTAAAAGACTAGGATTGATGACATGGACAATCCATTCATCCTACATGTGGCATTCCACACGCCACATGTGACACCCGAGATCATTACCGTACTTCTATCAACTGTTGCATTAACTACTTGTGCATATAAAATGTGTCTTTTTAATTATTTCTCTTTAGTTACTATTCATTATAATTTTCAACCACTTATTTTCTTTGAATTAACATTTTTCCTAAGTTATATTACCTATTTGAGGAAGAAGAAAAATGAGCACTTGAGTAATTCTCGTTAGGAGCATTTGTTTAGAAATTTTTTTAGCGGTTCGAGTGAATAGTAAAACGCAGTTTAACATTGATTTTGATCTATCTAACATTTAATTTCATCTTGGACTTAATTTAAGTAGATTTTACAAGTTATTTTGGGCTCAAAATTGTTGTCAACTTAAAACAAATACATAGCCCATATATTATATATACATAATAACATACATATGCATACACTTAGCTCAAAACAATTGTAAAAATACCACCCATATCCCTCCCCAAACCCAATAGGCTGCCAAGAGAAAAAGAAAAAAAATTGCTTCATCAAATCTTGATTTCAAGCCCTACCAAGCTAGGATCAAGCACTTCCAAGGGTTTTCTAGCTTTCTCCTAGCTCCTACGCGCATTTGGTGACGGATTTTGCATCATTTTTGTGAATTCAATATTTTGACATAAAATGCAATTTCGTGATTTGTTGATATTAGCTCATGAATTGGTTAAAACTTGCTTTATATGATACCTACATGTTGTAGAGACTATGTTTATGTAATTGTTTGGTTTTTTTAAACTGTTAAATTCGATTATTTAATTGTAGGGCAGTGAATAGTAATTTTTTTTAGGATTTTGAGAAAATGTGTTATTGAGATTGATTCAATGCTTCAATTAGGTGTTTTAGATGTTAATAAAGATAGATTAATAACCCCGTGTGGTTTAATTGCTCAGGACTTAGTAAAAATTCGAATTTAGCCAAATTTACAAGGGGTTTCGGGTGTGTTGTAAATCCGGATTGATTTGGGCATTAAATTTGGTATCCTTAGGGTAAGTAGGTACTAAATGTACTTTTCTAACTCTTGGTTGAGCTTCGGTTAAGGTACTTGTAGTACAAATGCACAAAGGGGTAATTGGGGCTTTTGTGGCAAACGTGGGTATTTTGGTAGTTTCGAGGATCCTAGGGGTACCATAAGGTGTAATTAGAAGTATGGAATAGCTCCCTTGTGAACCTATAACCTTGTGTTTTGGTTTGGAACCAAATAACTTAAGTTACAAAGGGGAAAATATGGTAAATTGGTTGTTTTGCATACCTACTATCTTGTAGATGCTTATAATGTGGTTAAATGCATTTCTAAGACAATTGTGAGCTTTTAGTAAAGTTTTGTGAGAAATATGTCATTGACCCCTTTATGTTCATTTAGCTAATTTCATGTTAACGCTTATATCTTAGTTTTTTTTTTTCGTTAATTCAGTGTTTATTGAATCCAAAAAAGACAGTACATGGGTACAGATCGGTTACAAGGTGGCCGCGGCCAATTCAAAAAATGACAAACAGATCACATAAAAAAAAATGACGTAAAAATTCAGAGACCAACCAGAAAGGAAAAAATCAATGCATCTAATCAGGGGGTTCTCTGTCAGAGTAGTCCTCAAAGGCATCTGTTTCATGAGCAGGGCCAGAAATGGACTTGGGGTACATCCAGAGTACACCCACTGAAGTGTTTGGGGTTATGCCGGCACCTTGATCGAGGTTAGTGGTTCATGATTGAAGATCAAGTGAATTCTAGAGTGTTGGGGTTAAACTGAATTGTATCATTTTTAATGTGTGGTAACTTGTTATTTAAATTGTTCTTTAGTTGTTTAAATGCTTTATTTGTGTTAACTGTTGCATTGCACGCCCCGGTAGACTATATCCCTCACTGGGCAATTGTGGTTGCTCATACCTCGCCAACATGTTTTAGGAGGTGCTGAGATAGACCCCCAGCTCTTAGCCGTTGAGGGAGAAGATGAGGTACAGGTGGAGGAGTTGCCTTGATTACTGTGTGCTTACTGCTTGAGGTGGAGTGTTTGTTTGTTGGACTATGTGAAGACTTGCTTGTATTATATTCCATTTTGAGCCTATGGACTTATATATATTTGTGTATTTGAAGGCTTGTAAAAGAAAGAATGATGTAGTAAGGTTGTGTAGTAGTGGCATGTAATAACTTATAACTCTGCTTGCTATTTTGTTGCATGCTTGTGTGATAACGAAGTTGGTTGGTTGGTTAACTTTAATTTATAAGAATGTTTATATGATAATGTTAGAGTGGTAAGACAAGTAGATTAAAAAGAATTAATTTTCAATGGCTTTAACCTTGTATGCTTGTATGTTGAGAAGTCTTGTTTTGATTAAGGCTTTGATAGCCTTGAAGTTGGGAATTGTTGGAGTTATAGTTGGAGAATGATGAGGTTTATATTTGTTGATGCGAACTAGCCATCCACATTCATTGTACCATTTGGATGAGTTTTCCAGCAAAGATTCAAGTCAAGATTCTATTTTCAAGATTCAAGAACTTCAAGATTCTTCAAGAAGTTTCAAGAAGATTTGAAGATTTGGTCAAGATTTGATTTCTTTGTAATTCTATCTTAGTTTGAGTTTTAGTTTAATTTGAATTCTAGTTTATTGCCTAGAGTCCAATATGGACAAAATTAGGTGTTCACACTAGGAAGGAGTCTTTCTTGGGCTCCAAGAAAAGGAGACTTTCTTGGAGCCCAAGGAAAGGTGTCTTTCTTGGGCTCCAAGTCTACTTCTTTGACCTAGTTACTATTCACGTCACTATTCACGTCACTATTCATGTTAGGGTTTAGGAGTTCTTTTCCAAATAGGAAACTTATTTGTTCTGTGCCTATATAAGGCTGATTGTCATGAAATAACTTTGGCTTGAATCAAGAAAAATTAATTGTTGTCCAGGATGGCAATTGTTCGGGTGGTTCACGTGGGGAACAAATGGAATCTCAAAACTCATCTTTGATCAAGAAGGCGGACCCGCATGCTAATCTTGACAAGCTCAACGCTGTTAGAAAGCTTGTCTCGAGTGGAGTTATTCAAAATGAACAAAAAAGTAGCACTAGTGGTGATCCCCATGTGGGACCACAAACAACTTTTGGCATCAATGCCGTGAGCCATGGGGAGGATTTGGTTGAAAATGATACTCATTTGTCTAGTGGAAAACATCCAACCCCAGCTCCATGTGAAGACAATGACAACATGCATCTAATTCAAAATTCTGATTCCTTGCATTCTAATGCTGTGAATAATCAAACTATATTGGATGTGTCCTATGTGAATCCAGCTAATCACGTGGCTTCTGATGGAATTTCTAATTCCTCTTTTGAGAAATTGGAGGGCCCGCGGCATCATACTTTCCAGCCCATTTCCAATCACGCGGACTGCTCACATCAATGATACAAACCAGCCATTTTCGTTGATTGCTCCTTTGACATCAAACTTGGCTGATGCTCTTTCAATTGGCGTGAAGGATGATTCTTCTAGTGCGGCTCCACTTTCTACTACTGCACATGGAGGTTACCACAATGCCGTGGGCGACTATGCTGGAAAAAACCAAGTGGCGGACATCAATCTTCCAAATCAAATTACTCTTGATCAAGTGAGTCACCATCATGAAGGATTGGGTAATCAAGTCAAGAATTCAGATTTACATCTCCATAATGCATGGGGCACCCCATGTTTTCCTCTTGAGCATCCAGCCAACACTGATCAATTTCAAGACAATATCCATGCTAATACTTCATTCTTTGACCAATTTCCGTTGGTCCAGCAAGCTAACAACCTTGGTGTTAAGAATTCAGCAACTTTGGGACATCAACCTATTCATCACACTCCTAATTTTGTCACAAACAACTGGAAAAAACACTTTCTGGGTGAATTAAATGTTTCACTCAAGCTGAACTTCTTTGGGAATTTTAAAAACAAAGATGGGAGAACCATTGCTGTCCCTCCAGAAAGCGTCTTTCATGCAGGTGCTCAACATTGGAATTCCTATCTTATTGGTCAGTTTATTGGAAAACCTCCCCCTTTCTTCTTAATTAGGAGAATGGTCGATACTCAATGGAAGAAATTTGGTCATGTTGAGATTCAATCTAATGAGTCTGGGTTGTTTGTGTTCCGATTTGAATCTCAGGAGTTTTGTGATAGTGTGATGCAAGAGCTTTGGCATGTTCACCATCATCCCCTTCTCCTTAGGCGTTGGGAAATTGGTCTCCAACTCATCAAGCTCAACTGTGAACGAGTGCCAATCTGGTTAAAATTGAGAAATGTTCCGCTTGATTTACTTAACAATGATGGTCTCAGTTTTGTTTCAGATGGATTCGAAAATTGCCTCACGGTCACATCTTGGTTATGCAAGAGTATGTGTGGAAATGAATATTCTAAAGGATCTCCCAGATAGGACATATGTCGAACTCCCTAATGGGGAAGAGGCTGAGATTTTAATCGAATATGATTGGAAACCACAGAAATGTACTTTTTGTAATGTTGCAGGTCATGACACTTCCAATTGTCCTAATTCTCCAGACAATCGGGTTGAGGATAAACCTTTAGGCACCAATTTAGAATGGAATGAAGTAGATAAAAAGCATAGGAGGAGACGCGGTGCTTCACGTCAAAAAGAGCATCTGGTTAGCAATAACATATTTAATATACTTAACTCAGATGAAGCTCATGGAGATCATGGTGATCAAATTGATGAACGTTCCTAGGAAAATTTTTCTAAGTCCAAGACTGTAGAGAATAAAACTGCTGGAACAGGTGTTTTTCACAAAAAAACCAATGTCCAAAAGGTGAACATCCCTACGCAGGCACATGTACAATAGCATACTTCTCACATTTCGGTTACTCCGTACCCATCTCAAGGTTCTAAGGTTAAGGTTTCTACACATACTTTTGGCAAAGCCATCTCTACCAATCGTGCTGTTGGCAACTCTTCCAACACTGCATCTACATCTAAGGCGACACCTTCCTTTGATTATACTAGGGCAGTTCAAGGCATGTTCAACGGAAGACCCCCTGATCGAAGAACCCACTAAGGAGATTTTCCTTTGTTTTCTTGTCTTTTTGTTCTTTCAGTCCTTGTTTGGACTAATTATCTTCTGCTTTCTTTGATCTTGTTTTGATGTTGTTTGTCAACAATCTTGTAGTTGTACCATTTCCTTTGGATATCAATTAAACTCCCACTGAATTAACAAAAAAAAAAGAAGATGTTTTTTATTATTAAATTGTGAGATTATTCTCCTTGAGTTCTCCAAGAGACTCTTTCGAATTTATCAAGGGAATCCTTGTGGCGTTCACCCTCGACTTATCAAGCGGATTTCCATCCCCGTTTGTGGCGTTTTCACCAACCAAGGTTCTTGCTTTGCTAAGCAACGGGTCGCGGTTTCCATCATTCTCAATTATACCAATGTTCTTGCTTTGCTAAGCAATGGGTCGCAGTTTCCATCATTCTTGAAAAGATCTTGGGTTTGTTTTACTATTCTTGGTGTTGGGTCTCGACACATGTTGACCAGGTTCGTATCAGTTGATAATCAGAGCTTGGGTTTTTAGGTTTTTTTTTTTTTTTTTTTTTGTTAATTAAGTGTTTATTGAATCCAAAAAAAGGCAGTACATGGTACAATTGGAAAAAGCTTGGCTGTAGGCCATTACAAAGAAAAATTGCAAATGCAGAAAATATCATCAGATAACAAAAATTGATCATGAGAAACAAACTGAAAATGATCAACTAAAAATCGACCCCATCAGGGGGTTCTCCATCAGAATAGTCCTCAAAAGCTTGAGATTGATCTGTTTGATGAGCGGGGCTTGAGAAGGACTGGAGAATATCCTTGCGTGCTTTGTCACGTGCTCTGGAATCGAAAGCGGGGTTTTCAGGTTTGCCTATCCTTTTCTTGTTTTTCTTGGTTAATTCCATGAGTCTAGGTGTAGGTTTAAATTCCTTTCTTCGTTCTTGATTGTGTCTTGCTTCCAATTCATTTTCGTGGTTGTGTCTTTGATTCCGTTCTTGCTCTTTTAATTTCGTTCTTGAGTCTTGTTTTCCGTTTCTTGAGTCTTGTCTTCAATTCCGTTTTCTTGCTTTCAATTTCATTTCTTGTTTAGCTTTCAATTGGCCAAACCCTAGAAACGTGAACTAGGGTTTCTTGTATTTCTAAATTTGAATTCTTGTGACTTGCTCATTGTGTTTCATTTCTGGAAAAGAAAAAACAGAAAAGAAAAGAAGGAAAAACAAACAAAAACGAAGAAAAAAAAAAGAAGATAGTGAAGGTGTGAAAAAAACAATTTTGTTGAATCAGCCTTCAAGACCAAACTTTTCTGAAGGGAAACGACATTCTGAGCATAACTTACTACTTTGTAGTGAGCACCACCCTCTTTTGGCCAAATCCCATCGTTTACTAGGTGTTTTTGATGTTTTGTGTGTTTTCGCATAGATTTTCTTTAACTTTTCTAATCACTCTAGATTTTTTTTTCCTTCTTTGTCTTAATTCTTGATTCTAATCTTGTTCCCCATGTCTTAGAGGACTGTTTTCCCAAAAAAAAAAAAATTGAGAAAATTTAGAATCCGTGACAATTTGATATGCTGCTTTGGATCCCTTCTTGATATTCTTGGTTAGTTTCTAGAGAACTTAAAGAAGAATACGAGTGGTAAAAGGCCGTGTGTGTGAGATTAATAGAGGATAAAAGCCAAAGTGAGTTGAGTGAAACACGTGAGGGAGTGAAATTTCAATCATGGCTTATAATCAAGAGGATGACATCAATATAAAGGGTCAACAACCCGTAGTCCCGAATTTGCAGATGCAAGCTTTGATGGGAGAGATGAAACGGATGATGAGGGCTGAATTGGAGCAGCTACATGAGAGGATGGATAGAGTAGAAAGTAGAGCACAGCAAGGGCAGCCACAAGTTACTCAAAATGCACCAAGGAGAAACATGGCACCGAGAAGGGAAGCTGAAGATGTTTTTGACTATTAAATTGTGAAATTATTCTCCTTGAGTTCTCCAAGAGACTCTTTCAAACTTATCAAGGGATTCCTTGTAGCGTTCACCCACGACTTATCAAGCGGATTTCCATCCCCGTTTGTGGCGTCTTCACCATACCAAGGTTCTTGCTTTGCTAAGTAACGGGTCACAGTTTCCATCATTCTCAATTATACCAAGGTTCTTGCTTTGCTAAGCAACGGGTTGCAGTTTCCATCATTCTTGAAAAGAACTTGGGTTTGTTTTACCATTCTTGGTGTTGGGTCTCGGTACATGTTGACCAGGTTTGTATCACTCCTTCAAAGAATCCCTTGATAAGTTCGAAAGAGTCTCTTGGAGAACTCAAGGAGAATAATCTCAAAATTTAATAGTCAAAACATCTTATTAGCACCCCAGTACCCCAGCATCCAGCACCAAGCACCTCATTCCCCTCCCCGGCGTCACCCTATTTGTGAGGCCTCATACTCAATTTCTGAGCGTTAGCATTGTTTATAATTCAATTGCGTTACGATTACTCGCAACAAGTGATGAGAGAGAAAATACTCTCCCTTCTCTCTGAAATTCAGCCACCACCACCACCATCCACCACCAAACAGTCTGCCTATAACCGCCACCCAAACACCATTTCTCACCACCCAAACACCATTTCAGCCATCAAACATTCAGCCGTAGCTTTTAACCTATAACCATTTCTCACCTTTTTCCTTCCTACCATTACTCACTTCAATCATCAACAAAAAGAAGAAGAAGTCATCCCCTTCTTCTTCTTCTTCAACCAAATCCAAAAATCACCCAAAACAACCTACCACAAATTTAGCTTCAAACTCCAAGGTCCTGCATGCTAAACACATTCGTTTTAATGAGAAGGAAGAGGACTCCTCTTCTTCGGGTTCTGCTACTCCGCAACCTAAGGTGCATGCTAGAAAAATGGCTCTACACAGTTCTCCTAGTCATGTTAATGCTACTAATCTCAACGCTAAGACCCATGAAGTCAATGTCCAAACACATGAAGCATCTTCTGATTTGGATGAAGCCAACTCGTTTGCTGATGATAGAGTTAATAACAATGTTGTTAATTTGAACCAAGTGCACGACAATGATGAGGTAAGTCACGGTCCCTCCTCCAACTCCATTAATCCTCTCTCTCCTCACTCATTGAGAGAGGAAACTTCAAGAAAAAAAAAAAAAATTTGGAGCTGAAAAAAAAAAAAAAAAAAGGCAAAATAGTGAACACTAAAAACTTGTTTTTGTTGAGTTAGCCTTCGTGGCCAAGCTTTTATGAAGGGAAACGACGTTCTGAGCATAACCCACAGCTTAGCTGTGGGCACCACCCTCTTAGGGCCAAATTCTAACGTTTTCTATGAGTTTTGGTCATTTTTGTGTTTTAGAATAGGGTTTTTGCAACTTTCCTTATTTTTCTAGGTTTCCTTCTTCGAGTTTTATTCAAGTTTCTTTCTCTAACCTAATTTCCAGAGTCTTAGAGGTCTGAAAAAAAAAAAAGTCAGATTCCAAAATTGATTATTACGCTGCTTGGTATTCTTGGTAAGTTCTAGGGACTTGAAGGAGAATACGAGAGGAAAAAGGCAGAGCGTGTGAGAATATTAGAGGGTAAAAGCCAAATTGAGTTGAGTGAAACACGTGAGGGAGTGTTGATTTCAATCATGGGTCATAATCAAGAGGATGACATAAACGAAGAAGGTCAACAAGCCGTTGTTCCGAACTTACAGATGCAGGATTTGTTGGGAGAGATGAGACGAATGATGAGGGCTGAATTTGATCAACTACATGAGAGGATGGCTAGGGTAGAACAGAGAACACCAAGGGTGCAGCCACCAGTTGCTCCAAACGCACCAAGGAGGAACAGGTTGCATCGAAGAGAAATTGAAGTTGTGGATGAATTTGAAGAAGAAGGGCTATGAGGAACTTGGTCGGATGTCAATAGGCAGCAATGGAAGACATAGCCGAGATAGAGAAGCTAAGAAACGTG
The DNA here is from genome assembly GCA_037974665.1 of Ehretia macrophylla. NCBI lineage: Eukaryota > Viridiplantae > Streptophyta > Magnoliopsida > Boraginales > Ehretiaceae > Ehretia > Ehretia macrophylla. Next base: position 4,722,177 of record CM075766.1, read on the forward strand.
TTGATAACAATTTGGGAAGCATCAAGATGAAAATTCCTGCTTTCCAAGGAAGGAGTGATCCCGAAGCATATTTGGAGTGGGAAAAGAAGATAGAGTTGGTTTTTTATTGTCACAACTATTCCGAACTGAAAAAGGTAAAACTTGCCGCAATTGAATTTACTGATTATGCTATTGTATGGTGGGATCAATTGTGCATCAATAGGAGGCGGAATGGAGATCGTCCAATTGCAACTTGGGATGAGATGAACAGGGTGATGAGGAGGCGATTTGTACCCAGTCATTACTACAGAGATTTATACCTCAAGCTGCAAGGTCTTCATCAAGTAATAAGAGTGTTGATGAGTATTACAAAGAGATGGAGATGGCTATGATTAGAACCAATGTAGAGGAAGATCGGAAGGTGACAATGGCTAGATTTTTGAATGGGTTGAATCGAGAGATTGCTAACACCATCGAGTTGTATCATTATGTGGAATTAAAGGATTTGGTGCATATGGCAATTAATGTGGAGAAGCGACTCAAGAGGGGTGGTACACGACCAAGACAAACACCACAATACCTGAGTGCATCACCTTTACCTTGGAGGACAAGTTACCCAAAGGATAAAGAAAATCCGTCTACTTCCAAGGCCAAGCCCGAGCTCAAACTATCCACTATTGCCATGACCTCTCAAGGTAATACAACCTCTACTATGACTCGATCTAGTGAGATTCAATGTTTTAAATGTCAAGGACGAGGACACATAGCAAGCCAATGCCCAAACAAGCGAGCAATGGCAGTCTTGGAAAGTGGTGAGATTAAATTTGAAGACAAAACATATTCTGATGATGTGCCCATACTAGAGGACACCGCAATAGGAGCAGAGGAGTTTGGGGCGAATCATGTAGAGATGCTTGGACTAGTGGCACAACGAGCCTTAAGCCTGCAAGCTAAAGAAGAGGAAGAGGTAGCACAACATGAGAACATCTTTCACACTCGTTGCCACGTGAAAGACAAGGTATGTAATGTTAATATCGAAGGTGGTAGTTGTACTAACGTTGCTAGTGCTTCTATGGTTGAAAAGCTAGAGCTCAACACAGTTAAGCACCCAGGTCCATATAGACTGCAATGGTTGAATGATTGTGGTAAGGTAAAGGTTACAAAACAAGTTGTGGTGCCATTTCGAATAGGAAAGTATGAAGATGAGGTATTGTGTGATGTGGTACTAATGCATGTTGGACATCTTCTCTTAGGTCCATGGCAATTTGATCAACGTGTGCAGTATGATGGCTTCACCAACAAGTACACATTCATGTTCAATCAGTGGACAATCACTCTAGTTCCAATGCCACCAAAACAAGTTTATGAGGATCAAGTGAGGTTACAAAAATTGAGTGATCAAAAGAACTTGAGTGAACAAACGAATTTGAGTGATGAAAAGAATGAGAGTGAAAAGAAAGCGAGCAAGGCTGAAGCTAGAGAGGTAGTAAAAAGAGAAAAGAACTCTTCCAAGGCGGTAAAAACAGAGGGGAAACAAAGAAATTTCTATGAAAAAGCAAGTGAGGTTAAGAGAGCTTTGATCTCAAGACGGCCGATAATTGCACTCATGTACAAAGAGGCTCTTTTAAACACTAACCAGCTTGACTTTGCATTGCCTAGTGTTGTTGTTTGTCTCTTACAGGATTTTCAGGAAATGCTTCCTAAAGACATACCACATGGTCTACCACCAAGGATGATCTTTGAGCCTGGTGGATTTGAGGACAAATCCTTCTCAAGAGGTGGGGAATGATGCGAACCAACCATCCACATTCATTGCACTTTTGGATGAATTTTCCAGCAAAGATTCAAGTCAAGATTCTATTTTCAAGATTCAAGAACTTCAAGATTCTTCAAGAAGTTTCAAGAAGATTTGAAGATTTAGTCAAGATTTGATTTCTTTGTAATTTTATCCTAGTTTTAGTTTTCAGTTTTAGTTTAATTTCCTATGGATGAATTTAGGTGTTCACACTAGGAGAGAGACTTTCTTGGGCTGCAAGATTAGGTGTTCACACTAGAAAGGAGCTTTTCTTGGGCTGCAAGTTTGCTTCCTTTTTAGTTACTATTCACGTCACTATTCACGTGAATAGTTAATAGGAGTCTTTTCTTGGTCTCCAAGTTTGTTTCCTTTGACCTAGTTACTATTCACGTTTTTCCTACTTGGGCTAGGGTTTAGGAGTCCTTTTCCAAGCAGAATACTTATTTGTTATTGCCTATATAAGGCACTTTTTGTGATAATAAAGTTAGACAATTCTGAAATTAAATTGTGAGATTATTCTCCTTAAGTTCTCAAGAACTTTTCCGAACTTATCAAGGGATTCCTTGTGGCGTTCAACCTTGACTTATCAAGCGGATTTCCATTCCCGTTTGTGGCGTCTTCACCATACCAAGGTTCTTGCTTTTCTAAGCAACGGGTCGCGGTTTCCATCATATTCACTATACCAAGGTTCTTGTCTTGCTAGGCAAAGGGTCGCGGTTCCATCCATTCTTGAAAGATCTTGGGTTTGTTTTACCAATCTTGGTGTTGGGTCTTGGCACATGTTGACCAGGTTCGTATCACCAAGTGAGAGTAGTGAAGACGGTTTTCCAATCCTGTAGCTCGTTTACTCGCAATTGCCTTTGAAAGTTAGAGATTGAATTGTGTTACTTGTGGTTTTCGTGTATTGAACTTGTATTACTTGTATTGTAAATGCTTGTTATATTGGTTATTGCAACTAATCTGCACTTTGGTGCCCTTTCTCGATTATCATCATGTTTCTCGTATTGCATTGCATAGTGTCAGGTGCGTGAGTAATAGGCCTCTCTGGGCAGTCTCGGGCTGCTAGGATTGGGTTGCCCTAGCTCCGTGTCCTATTCTCATTCTCGCTCGATATCTATTTCGCTCTCACTATGTATACGTGGGTTGTATACTCACTCTTCACTACCACATTTCAGGTATTGTAGTGCTAGCAGAAATGTTCATGCTTGTGGTGCTTGATCTTGTGTGGGAGTCAACGTGTTATGAGGCGTGGTTGTAAAGTTGTTCTTTTGAATTGTATGTATTCGATGTATAAAGGAATGTTACTTAAGTTAATTAGATAATTGGAGTGGTATGATAACCTATTTTATGTAATAGGTTAATTTAGTTTAAATGGAAAACATGTATATATTGTCTAAAGGAAAAGACCCAGGATAGTCTTGGAACTTGAGAATGTTTATTGTTGTGTATACTTGTTGAAAACCAAGGCTCGGATGGCCTTGAAGAGTTGTGAATGGTTGGACACGGTACTGATCCACTTATATTCTGGTTACAGGTTTTGGTTGGCCCTAGAAATAGGGGAGACTTCGTCCATTTTTCCTAAAAATTATGCCCGGGTTTGGTATTTGGTTGTGATTAGATTGATTAATAGAACTTTCGATCTTGCGAGGGATCGAGGTGTTACAAGTGGTATCAAAGCTTAGATAGCTCATAAGTCAGGACAGGGTCCTTGGTCTGTCGGGTAGTAACCCTTGGATGTATGCTTGTTAAGTGTGTCTTGAAAGTGTGTGCCTGTATGTGAGATTGTGTGTCTTGAATTGAATGCGTGCACTTATGTGATATAGTTATGTGTTATGTGCTAAATGTGTGCTAAGTGAAGTGAATGTGCATCGAATTGATATCGTGAATCGAATCGACCTCATGAATCGTTATTTGCTTGAAGTATTGCTTGTAATATGTGTATTAGAATGTCTCGAATTGGTTGTGTCATGATTTGAATTGGTTATGTTGTGATTGAATTGATTGTCGTGCTTGAATGACATTAATGAGTAAACTATTTTATAAACTCTTTTCTAAAAATGCTTGCATACTAGTTTAAAGCATAAATGTATATATACGTGATAAACTGGCATTAATATATATCCCGTTGAAAGGTAAGTGAGACTTCTTCCTTTTTCCCGAAGAAAAGTGACTAGTACCAGGCCTCCAAGTTATGTGGATTAGCGGGAATGAGAAGCATTTGGATAGCCCTTTATTTGGGGAAGTTGATGTTAGTTGGAGCTTGGTTGTTAGCATTCCACTAAGGCATTATTTTGTGCCAAACAGTCTCAAGTGGGTGGTTGCTTTTAGGGTTTTGTATGGCTGATTTATTGGGCAACCCTTGGTACTTACTTATTGAAGCATTGTATCATGTATTTTCTTTTGGTATTCCTCAGTAGGATTGGTATTTGGAATTCCTATCAGACTTATTGTACAGTATTACTTATGGTATTCTCTGGAATTCTTATTGGGCACTCTACTGATATTTTTCTTGTTAGCACTTCTTGGAAGATTACACTTGGAGTCCTAGTCAGATTTATTATCTTATATTGCTTATGGTATATTGTAGAATACTTTGGGCTTTCTTGTTGGTGGGTTTGTGTAAAGTTTTCACTCGGCAAATGGTGATGAAGCCACATAGTTGGTCTTGTTTACGTTGAAACTTCTCAAGCTTTTCCCTCAGCCTTCTCATTCAGGGAATCTACATTTGGTGTTTCGCTAATGAGTTGTAGTGAGGATTCAGTAATTCGAGGTTTTGCATTTAATAATCGGCCTCTGGTATTCTTTTCTACATTCCTCTGAGAAACTTTCATTTAAGTCTACATACGTTAATCAGCACTGCATGAGGTGCATCTACTCTAGCTATCTTTTAACATTCTTATTTGGTACTTGTTAGACTTCTATTGGAGATTCGTATATAGGGTATTACTTCGGTATTCTTCTTGTAATTAATATGTCGTATTGATATTATCTACAGTATCTCTGCTTTAGTCTTTAGTTGGTATTTTCTCGGCATTCTTGGTTGGGATTTCTATTTGGGTTTTCCTACGAGCATTCTTATTCAGTGTCTTGCTTAGCAATCGATGGAGATTAGTCAAAGTTGGATTTTAGATGATGCTGAATTCTAGTGGAAGAAGAATTGCAAGGACGCAATTGTTTTAAGGGGGGAAGGATGTGATTCCCCGAACCTGGCACACATTTAATAGCATTTAATTGCATTTAGTTAATTGTCATCTTAAATGATAGCATTGAATTTCATGTTTATTTTTAGTTAAGCATTCATTTCTAGTAATAATTTCATATTTCCACAAAACTATTCAAATGATATTTGAATTGATTATTTTAAATGAATATTAACTATTTTTATTACTTATAGTAATCGGATTCATTTCCGAGTACTTATTTACTTTATTTTCAAATAATTTGAAAAGTAGCTATGAACCGAAGTGAGTTTTTAACTATTCAATTTTTTAAAAATTATATTTTTATATTATTCTTTATCATACTTATTGTAATCGTTTATTGACCATTTGATCGTAGCACATCGACAATGAAAGTTAGAGAAATATTTCTCGGACTTAGTGAATAGTATTTCTAGTTTAATTTAGTAGGTTTTTAGTTGGTTTTCATTAGAATGCATTGCTTTAACTAGAGTTAGACTAAATGCCAATTAAATAAGCTTGTTTGACCATTTTTAACTTGAATTTGACATAGCTAAATGACCAAATTGCCCTTAATCATCCTTTTTATTCAAACTCAACAAACATAACATAAAAACAAATTGCAAAATGCCCCCTTTGCCCCCCCTCCCCTATTGTCGTGAACCCAAAGAAGAAAAAGAAAAGATTGCTTGCTCGACGACCAAGGCTAAGGTTCTTGCGGGTCCTCTCCTTCAATCACGTTTTTGTGCATATTTTGTGAAATTTGATTATTGTTTCAAAATTTCAGATTTGTATATATTGTGTTATAATAATGCCTATAATTGCTTGATATAGCTTCCTTTGAGTTCATAGAGCATTGTTTGATAGTTATTTAGAGATTTTTACAGCAAGAAATGCAAATTGAAATTGGGGAAGAACATAAATAGTGAAATTGAATAGTAAAACCATAGATTTTCAGATTTTCGATCCGAATTGCAATTTCTTGATTTGGTTAGCTGCCATTAGTGTTAGAAAGATTAAATATACATTAAAAAAGGATTACGCTTTGATAAAATTGAGAATTAGACACTGAAATGTAAAGGGGCCGTTTGACCGAGTATTGACCGTGCCCGAATTGAGTTGGGGGTTTTGGTTTGTGAGTGCATGGAAGCACCTTTGGCGCTGTTGTGGCGTTGATTAAGTGACCGGTTAGCATAGTTGTAGTTCAAACACACTAGGTGGACTTTCGGGCTTCGGTTGGGGAAGTGAGGTTTCATGCCATAGAAACGTGTCTTGTAGTACCCAAGTGAGAGTAGTGAATACGGTTTTCCAATCCTATAGCTCGTTTGCTCGCAATTGCTTTTGAAAGTTAGAGATTGAATTGTGGTACTTGTGGTTTTCGTGTATTGAACTTGTATTGCTTGCTTTGTTATTGTTCTAGTTGTTATTGATTATTGTAAATGCTTGTTTATTGGTTATTGCAACTAATCTGCACTTTGGTGCCCTCGCTCGATTATTGTCATGTTTCTCGTATTGTATTGCATCAGGCGCGTGAGTGATAGGCGTCTCTGGGTAGTCTCGGCCTGCCAGGGTTAGGTTGCTCTAGCTATATGTCCTATTCCCGTTCTTGCTAGGGTTGCCGCCCTGGGAGATTTGGGTCGTAGATGTGTCGGGGTACATCCGGAGTACACCCAGTGGAAGTTATAAGGTGGATGCGCGCTTATTGTCATCGTTGTTAACATCAAGCTCGAGATTGATGTATCGCTTGTGGAATTGAATCGCTTGGTACATTACTCGTATGAGTGAACCGTAACCTTCAAAGTGTGGTATAGCTTTGTTTGGTTGTGTTAATGCTTTCCTTAATTGTTTATTGTATTGTTGTTTATATTGATTGTTTTTCTTATTGGTTATATTGCTTAACTGTCTTATTTGCATTGCACGACCTTATTCTATCTCCCTCGATATCTGTTTCGCCCTCACTGAGTATACGTGGGTTGTATACTCACTCCTCACTACCACATTTCAGGTATTCCAGTGCTTGCAGAAATGTTCATGCTTGTGGTGCTTGATCTTACTCGGGAGTCAACGTGTTATGTAGCGTGGTTGTAAAGTTGTTCTTTTGAATTGTATGTATTCGATGTATAAAGGAATGTAACTTAAGTTAATTAGATAATTGGAGTGGTAAGATAACCTATTTTATGTAATAGGTTAGTTTAGTTTAAATGCAAAACATGTATGTATTGTCTAAAGGAAAAGACCCAAGATAGTCTTGGAACTTGAGAATGTTTATTATTGTGTATACTTGTTGAAAACTAAGGCTCGGATGGCCTTGAAGAGTTGTGAATGGTTGGACACGGTACTGGCCCACTTATATTCTGGTTGCAGGTTTTGGTTGGCCCTAGAAATAGGGGAGACTCCATTCGTTTTCCCTAAAAATTATGCCCGGGTTTGGTATTGGGTTGTGATTAGATTGATTAATAGAACTTTCGATCTCGCGAGGGATCGGGGTGTTACGAAGAGAACAAGACCGAAGTTGGAGAGGTAGTCAAAAAGAGAAAAGAGCTCAGCCAGAGGGGTAAAAACAAAGGGAAACCAAAGAAATTTTTATGCAAAAGCAAGTGAGGTTAAGAGAGCTTTGATCTCAAAACGGCCGATGATTGTACTCATGTACAAAGAGGCTATTTAAAACACTAACTAGCTTGACTCTGCATTGCCTAGTGTTGTTGTTTCTCTCTTGCAGGATTTTGAGGGTGTGTTCCTTGAGGACATACCACATGGTCTACCACCTATCCGAGGGATTGAACATCAAATTGATTTCATACCTGGTGCATCAATACCAAATTGACCAGCTTATAGGAGCAATCTCGAGGAGACAAAGGAGCTTCAAAGGCAACTCAGAGTTGATGGGAAAAAGGGCACGTGAGAGAAAGCATGAGTCCTTGCGCAGTTCCGGTAATTTTAGTGCCTAAGAAAGATGGGACATGGATGATGTGTGTTGATTGCAGAGCCATCAACAACATAACGGTAAAGTATAGACATCCTATTCCTCGATTAGATGATATGTTCGATAAATTGCATGGTTCTTGTGTGTTTTCTAAGATTGATCTTAAGAATGGGTATCATCAAATAAGAATGAAAGAAGGAGATGAATGGAAGAAATCATTTAAAACTAAATACGGTTTGTATGAGTGGTTAGTCATGCCTTTTGGATTAACTAATGCACCTAGTACTTTCATGTGCTTAATGAATCATGTTTTGCGTGCTTTCATTGGAAAATTCGTTGTTGTTTATTTTGATGATATTCTGGTTTATAGTAAGAGTTTGCATGATCATGTCTCACATTTAAATGCGGTTTTGGATGTGCTTAGAAAGGAGAAGTTATATGCTAACTTCAAAAAGTGTACTTTTTGCACCGATAAGCTTGTTTTCCTAGGTTTTGTTGTTAGTGCTAAAGGTATTGAGGTTGATGAAGAGAAGATCAAATCCATCCAAGAGTGGCCAACTCCCTCAAGTGTAGGTGATGTTAGAAGTTTCCATAGACTTGCTGGTTTTTACAAGAGGTTCGTGAAATATTTTAGCACCATCACAGCACCGCTTACTGAGGTCATCAAGAAGAACCTTGTGTTCAAATGGGATGAAGATCAAGAGAAGGCATTTCAGCTTATTAAACACATGCTTACTCATGCTCATAGGCGTTGTTCTTATGTAGGAAGGAAGACCCCTTGCATACTTTAGTGGGAAGCTAGGTAGGGCTGCACTTAATTACCCTACTTATGACAAAGAGTTGTACGCTTTGGTTCGAGCTTTGGAGACATGGCAGCACTATCTGTGGCCATAGGAATTTGTAATTCATACAAATCATGAATCCTTGAAGCATTTGAAGGGTCAACACAAGCTGAACAAGAGACATGCTCAGTGGGTTGAGTTCATTGAGACATTTCCATATGTCATTTGCTATAAACAAGGTAAGGAGAATGTGGTTGCGGATGCACTTTCACGAAGGTATGCCTTAATCTTTACTTTTGATGTTAAATTTCTAGGTTTTGAGCAAATTAAAGACCTTTATCAAGATGACCATGACTTTAGTGAAGTTTATAGGGCTAGTGAAAAATCTATAGAAGAAGGGTTTTTGTTTAGAGAAAATAAGTTGAGTGTGCCCAATTGTTCTTTAAGAGACTTGTTAGTGCGGGAATCCCATGGTGGTGGTTTAATGGGACACTTTGGAGTTGCTAAAACTTTAACTATTTTGCAAGATCACTTTTATTGGCCACACATGAAATGGGCTGTTGAGAGAACTTGTGGAAGATGTGTCACTTGTAAGCAAGCTAAATCTATGGTTCAGCCACATGGACTTTACACATCACTACCTATTCCTAGCTCACCTTGGATTGATATTTCTATGGACTTTGTTTTAGGTTTACCTAGGAGTAGGCGTGGAAGGGATTCAATTTTTGTTGTTGTAGATCGATTTTCTAAGATGGCTCATTTTATCCCTTGTCATAAGACTGACGATGCTTCACATATTGCAGATTTATTCTCTAGGGAAATTGTGAGGTTACATGGTATACCTAGGACAATTGTTTCAGATCGTGATGCTAAGTTCTTGAGTTACTTTTGGAAAACATTACGGGGTAAACTAGGAACACAACTTTTATTTTCTACTACTTGTCACCCACAAACTGATGGTCAAACAGAAGTAGTTAATAGGACTTTATCTTCATTGTTAAGGGCTATCATAAGTAAGAACATTAAAACATGGAAGGATTGTTTACCACATGTTGAGTTTGCTTATAATCGTACTACTCATTCTGCTACTAAATTCTCACCATTTGAAATTGTTTATGGCTTTAATCCTTTAACTCCATTGGATTTATCACTTTTACCTATTTCTGAGCATGTGAACTTAGATGGTAAGAAAAAGGCAGAATTGGTGAAACAACTCCATGAGAGGGCACGACTCAACATAGAGAGAAGGACTAAACAATAGACCAAGCAAACTAACAAGGGACGTCGCAAGTTGATTTTTGAGCCTTGAGATTGGGTATGGGTACACATGAGGAATGAAAGATTCCCAGCTCAATGACGTTCTAAGTTGCTGCCTCGAGGAGATGGACCTTTTCATTCAAGTCCTAGAGCGGATCAATGACAATGCCTAAAAACTTGATTTACCAGGTGAGTACAGTGTTAGTGCTACTTTCAATGTTACTGACTTAAGTCCTTTTGATGTAGGTGACAATTTGAGGACAAATCCTTCTCAAGAGGGAGGGAATGATGAGGACATCAAGGCTGCAAGTATAATTCAAGATCCAATTCAAGTTCCAGTAGGTCCAGTCATGAGGGCTCGCCCTAAAAGGTTCAAGGAAGAGCTGAATAACTTAGTTCAGAAAGTTCTGTAACAAGAGGAAAACATGTTGGCTTGTAGGGGAGAAGGAAGGCTGGTTGTACTCATCCAAGTAAACCCAAGAGAAGCCCAGAACCAGCCATGAGCGTTCAAGTTCAATGAACCATTTATTTGGTCGAATTTTCCAGAAAAGAATCAAATCAAGATTCTATTTTCAAGATTCAAGAAATTCAAGATTCTTTAAGAAGTTTCAAGAAGCTTGGAAGATTTGGTCAAGATTTGATTTCTTTGTAATTCTATCTTAGTTTTAGTTTCAGTTTGATTTGAATTCTAGTTTATTTTCTAGAGTCCACTATGGACGGAAATTAGGTTTAGGAGTCTTTCTTGGGCTCCAAGTCTACTTCCTTTGATCTAGTTATTGTTCACATTTTTTTCCTAGTTGGGATAGGGTTTAGGAGTTTTCCAAAATAGGAAACTTATTTGTTCTTTGCCTATATAAGGCTGATTTTCGTGAAATAAAAGGTAGACGTTTTTTACTATTAAAATTGTGAGATTATTCTCTCTTGAGTTCTTCAAAAAACTCATCCGAACTTATCAAGGTTTCCTTGTGACATTCAACCTCAACTTATCAAACGGATTTCCATCCCCGTCAGTGGCGTTTTCACCATACGAAGGTTCTTGCTTTGCTAAGGAAAGGGTCGCGGTTTCCATCCATTCTTGAAAGATCTTGGGTTTGTTTTACCACTCTTCAAAATTCCCTAGGACACTAGATGGACATGGAGGAAAATCCTTCAAGTCAGGAACAAAGCAAAAAGATTCATTACCCATCACATTGGGGATAGTAGTCAGACTTCTTTCTGGCATGATAATTGGCACCCCTCAGGTAACTTGTTTAATGAGTTCAATATGATGTTTCATATCCTCCAATCAATGCTACACATGAAGCATCTTCTTATTTGGATGAAGCCAACTCGTTTGCTGTTGATAGAGTTAATAACAATATTGTTAATTTGAACCAAGTGCACGACAATGATGAGGTAAGTCACGGTCTGATACGAACCTGGTCAACATGTGCCAAGACCCAACACCAAGATTGGTAAAACAAACCCCAGATCTTTCAAGAATGGATGGAACCGCGACCCTTTGCTTAGAAAAGCAAGAACCTTGGTATAGTTGAGGACGCCACAAACGAGGATGGAGATCTCGTTTGATAAGTCAGAGTTGAACGCCACAAGAATAATCTTGATAAGTTCGAAAAAGTTCTTGAGAACTTAAGGAGAATAATCTCACAATTTAATTTCAGAATTGTCTAACTTTATTATCACAAAAAGTGCCTTATATAGGCAATAACAAATAAGTATCCTGCTTGGAAAAGGACTCCTAAACCCTAGCCCAAGTAGGAAAAACGTGAATAGTAACTAGGTCAAAGGAAACAAACTTGGAGACCAAGAGAAGACTCCTATTAACTATTCACGTGAATAGTGACATGAATAGTAACTAAAAAGGAAGCAAACTTGCAGCCCAAGAAAAGCTCCTTTCTAGTGTGAACACCTAATCTTGTAGCCCAAGAAAGTTTCTCTCCTAGTGTGAACACCTAAATTCATCCATAGGAAATTAAACTAAAACTGAAAACTAAAACTAGGATAAAATTACAAAGAAATCAAATCTTGACTAAATCTTCAAATCTTCTTGAAACTTCTTGAAGAATCTTGAAGTTCTTGAATCTTGAAAATAGAATCTTGACTTGAATCTTTGCTGGAAAATTCATCCAAATGGTGCAATGAATGTGGATGGCTGGTTCGCATCACGGTCCCTCCTCCAACTTCATTAATCCTCTCTCTCCTCACTCATGTTCACCGCCGGCCAACCCCACCTCCCTTGCCATTGAATTGCCTAATTCAAATCAGATGGTCAACAACGGAAAAGACCATTCTCTCTCCTGCTTGGCACAAAATAATATTTTTCCTTCAAACACTGCAGAAAGTAACCTTAACTTTTCTGATAAGTTGGCCCCCTCTTTTGACAATAATCAAAAAGTTGTCTACCCTTAGTCCCCCACACCCGTTATGGCTGCCTCCAACGCCCATAATTCCTCTCTTTTTTCTACGCATGACCCCAATGCAATTCAGTATCTTATTCACACTTTTCCCACTTCCCCTCTTGGTCATGCCCCCCATGCGTCCGTTCCTTTAAACTATTCTATGCCAAGTGCCAATGCTGCACATGCTTCCACTCCCTCACCCGTGTTAGCTGCCACTATTGCCCATAATGCCTCCCAATCTATCTCCCCATGTGCAAATCAGAATATGGTTAATTCCTTTCCCACTTCCCCAATTGGTTCTGCGCCCCATGTGTCATTTTCCTTAAACAATTCTATTCCTATTGCCAATACCGTGAATGCTCCTACTACCACTGCGCATGTCACGCATGGTTCAAACTTTTTGTCAGAACATTCAGTCGGTTCAAGCCTCAATGTGCATGTGGACACTTTGCCAAATTATTCGTATATTCCTGGCCAAGCTGGCCAAAATTCGAATAATCTGGACCCTAATGTCGCCACTCTACCTCATCACACTCATTCCAGTTCCCTCCATCCCCATCCCTTGCATTCACAATCCACAAACACTTCCTTTTCCCAACCTCTCCCTCTGGACACGAACTTTCCTCCTATACGTGCACCTGGCAGAAAAATTAATGCTCCTTTGATTCATGATCAGAATGCTATGGACCCTGCAGCTACCATCTTTCCTTATAGTAGCTCCAATAGTGGTCCGCTATCATACAAGCATGCTGTTGGTACGAATGTTATCTCAAACTGGAAGAGCGTTTTTGTTGGTAACCTCAAGAATAACCTCAAACTTAGCTTTGAGGAATGTGAAGATTGTGAGGAACTTGGAATGAAAATTGCTGCCCCGCCTATTGATGTCTATGAAGAAAATGATCATTACTGGAATTGCTGCCTTATTGGCCAGTTCATTGATAGGCCTCCTCCCTTCTTTCTGATCGAGAAATTCCTGGCCACTCAATGGAAGAAGTTTGGCAACATTGATGTCAAACGAACTGACAATGATCTATTTGTCTTTCGTTTTGAAAATGAAAATGTCATTGAGCCTATCCTGTAGGAAATATGGCACGTCAACCATCGCTCTCTCCTTCTCCGACGATGGTCTCCAGATACTCAGCTGGTCAATCTGACCTGTGAAAAAGTTCCCATTTGGTTGAAATTTAAAAATGTCCCACTTGACCTTTGGTCGGAACAAGGCTTCAGTTATATTGGCAGTACCATTGGGTTTCCTCTGCAAATGGACGCTAAGACTTAGGCTAGAGCTCACCTCGGGTATGCTAGAGTTTGCATCGAAATGGATATCAGCAAAGACCTACCAGATCATACCTAGGCTTATAACAGGTACGGCCAACATGTGAAGATTGATATTGAATACAATTGGAAACCTTCAAATGTACCCGATGTAATGTTGTTGGTCACAACAATAACAACTGTCCTAAGCAACCTGTCAAAGAACATGTGGCAGATGGTCCGAAAAAGCAGCAACGAAAGAATGATGAATGGAAATCTATCTCCCGAAAGGGTAATCAGTATGCTCCTAGGAGGTACCAAGCTACGATACCTGAATCTGAAACTCAAGTCAGAAACGATCTCCCGAAAGAAAATATTATCCCTATGAATCCGAAAACTGGTGAGAACCTAAACGCAACCTCAACCATTGACAGTACCTTTGTCCCCCTTCCAATACCTGCGGCCCATCCCCAAAAAGGGCTTCTCCCTACCCCAAGCTCTATCACCCCCTCTTCCTTCCCCTCAACTTCTCGCTTACCTCCTAAACCTTTCTCCCCTCCCAACCCAAGCATGAATAAATTCAACCCTCTCCAAAATGTGGGTGGTGATAAGATTATTGAAGCTCCCTTGAATACCTCAACTCCTAGTGATCTCTCATTAGCTGTTAAATCTCTGGTGGATGGTAAGACTCCTTTGCCCCCTACAGGAGTCCCTCCGGGCATTCTTGCTACCCCTTCCCATTTTTTATGATCTTTTGCTCTTGGAACATAAGGGGTTTCCATAAACCCTTCAAACAAAAAGAAGTTTTACATTTTGTAAATAAACACTCTATTGATGTTTTTGGCATTCTTGAAACCAAAGTTAAAAGTTTTAAAGCTAACTCAGTCATTGGTAATTGTTTTCAACAATTTGGTTTCATTCATAACCATGATTCCTGTCACTCTGGTCGTATTTGGATTTTTTGGAATTTACGCAGGGCTCATCTCATTAAACTTGACTCCATGGATCAAGCCATCCATTGCCAGGTTTACTCCCTTATTGATGATTCGTCTCTCTTGGCTACCTTTGTTTATGGTAGGAATACTATTTCTGAAAGAAGGAGTCTTTGGTCTAGAATATCTCACTGGAATGCTCATTCACTCCCCTGGTGTGTTTTAGGTGATTTTAATGAGATTCTTGAAGTTGAAGACAGAACTGAAAATTGCTCCCAGTTTTCTTCCCTTGTTGATTTCAGAAATTGTCTTTCTTCAGCCTCTCTTTATGACCACCCTAGTTCAGGCTCTTTCTTCACTTGGAGCAACAAAAGCTTGGGGGATAATTTTAAAGCCTCTAAACTTGATAGGGTCCTTGTTAATCAGCTTTGGTTTGACATGTTTGATCACTCTACTGTCCATATTGAGAGCCCCGGTCCCTCTGATCATGCCCCCTTGGTCCTTTACACCTCCATTCCTGTTCTCCCCAAACCCAAACCTTTTAAGTTTTTTAATGCTTGGACTGGTCATGATAAATTCCTTGATACTGTTCGGGAGGTTTGGGACTGTCCTATTATCGGTTCCCCCATGTTTAGACTTGTTCAGAAACAGAAAAAGCTCAAGTTAGCACTTAAAAGTTTTAACCAGTTGTATTTCTCTAATCTTGCTGATCAAATTTCTTCTGTCAGAGAAAAACTTGCTTTCTTTCAACAGGCAATGCTTTCAGGTACAGCAACCACAAATGATATTATTCAGGGAAATGCACTTGGCCTGGAACTTGAATCCCTCTCAAATTCATTTGATTCAATTCTTCTCCAAAAATCAAGAATTCAATGGATTAAGGATGGGGATTCAAATACTGCGTTCTTCCACAAAGCTATCAAGAGTCGGTTTGCCAGGAACACCATTTCTAGACTTGTGGACGACAATGGAAATGTTCTCACCAGGGATGATGAGGTAAAAAATGAAATTCTTAATTTTTTCACTAACTTTCTTGGCTCATCTGATGTGCACAGGGAACGTTTCAGCCTGGAAGACATCAAGTCCATTGTGCAAAAAACCATCCCCTATGAGTTTGCCACTGATCTTTCATTACTAGTTACTGCTGATGAAATCAAAGCTACTATGTTCAGTTTAAATGGAAGTAAAAGCCCGGGACCAGATGGCTTCACATCCTACTTTTATAAAACTGCTTGGACCATTGTCGGAGGAGACGTCATTTCTGCTGTTCAGTCTTTCTTTCAATCTTCTTCTCTCCTTAAAGAAGTCAACTCTACATTTATTGCTCTGGTTCCTAAAGTTGCAAACCCTTGTATGGTTAAGGATTTCATACCCATTTCATGCTGCAACACCATCTACAAGTGCATCACTAAGATTTTGGCCAATCGTATCAAACGCTGCCTGCCTCTTATCATCTCCGGGAACCAATTTGCATTTGTTGAAAAGAGACTCATTTCAGAGAATATTTTGATTGCTCAAGATATTGTGAGGGGCTATAACAGGAAGAATCCAACTCCTAGATGTGCTCTCAAGGTTGACCTTTTAAAGGCTTTTGACTCGCTCCGTTGGGATTTTATTCTTCTTACTTTGCAGGCCTTTGGTTTTCCTAATGTCTTCATCAGCTGGATCAGTGCTTGTATTTCTTCTCCTCGGTTCTCCAACTCAATCAATGGTAGTCTTGAGGGGTATTTTCATGGTACAAATGGTGTCAGACAAGGGGACCCTATCTCTCCATATCTTTTTGTCATCGCCATGGAGGTTCTTACATGCATGCTTAATATCTTGACCTTGAAAAGCAACTTTGGCTTTCACCCTCGTTGCTCAATGATGAAGCTCAACCATCTCTACTTTGCTGATGATCTCCTCCTTTTCTGTAAAGCTGAGCCCGCTACAATTCAAGACTTTATCAACACTCTCAACACCTTTCATCGTCTTTCTAGTCTCCAGTTTAATCCGGACAAGAGTGAAGTTTTTTTTGGAGGAGGTTCATTTGCTCTTAGGCAATCCATTATTGGTCTTTTGGGATTCAAAGAAGGCAAACTCCCTGTCCATTATCTAGGGGTCCCTCTTATCTCTGGCATGCTGAGAAAGCAAGATTGTCAAATTTTGCTTGATAAAATCTCGAATAGAATTGATCATTGGACCCATAACTGGCTCACTTTTGCTGGAAGGCTTCAACTCATCAAGTCTGTTCTCAACCACTTGCACCTCTTTTGGGCTTCGGTTCTCCTTATCCCTAAAAGCATTCTTGTTGAGATTGAGAGAAAATTTGCTGCTTTCCTCTGGAGAGGTACTGGCCCTAAAGTTGCTTGGAACAAGATCTGCAAGCCTTTCAATGAAGGTGGTCTCGGTCTTAGATCCCTTGATGAAGTCAATCGTGCTGCTTTTATGAAGTTGTTTTGGAGGATGTACTCTATGAGAGGCACTATCTGGAGTCGTTGGGTTTGGAATAATCACATCAAAGACAAATGCATTTGGACTATGAGTATTCCCGCTGACACCAGCTGGACTTGGAGAAAACTTCTTCAGTTGAGACCAGTTGTCAAAGAGCTTATTTCTCACAAAATTGGTAATGGCAACAACACTTTCTTTTGGCATAATAACTGGCATCCCCGTGGAGTCCTCTCCGATTTATTTGGGATTGATGTGTTCTACCCTTCTTGGAATGCAAAAGTTTCAAACGTGTTTATCAATAATAATTAGAACTGGCCTTTTCACCCTCCTGATATTGCGAGTCTTGACCCTTCCACCTATCTTCCCACTACCAGTCCTGATACGTTTACTTGGAAGCTTACAACTGGTAGCTCCTTCTCATTTCGTAAAGCGTGGGACTTTATCAGAGATAGAGGTCCTTCTGTTAATTGGTCTTCCATCACTTGGTTCACTCGCAACATTCCCCGTCACAGTTTCATTGCTTGGCTTGCTTGCCTGGATCGCCTTCCTACTCGCTACCGCCTTCTTTGTTGGGGCACTATCTCCCATGCTCACTGCATTTTCTGTCATCAAGGCCCAGAAACCCGGGATCACTTATTCTTTGAATGCTGCTTCACAAAAAGAATCTGGAAGAGAGGTTTGCAATTACTTTATATTGATGCTAATATGTATTCCTTTTCTGATATTATAATGCTTCATCAATCTTTTGTAGGTAAAGGAAACATCAGGGAATACATGTTCCGGTTGCTCTTCTGTGCTTCTATTTACCATATTTGGAGAGAAAGGAACAACAGACTTTTCGAGAATACTGCTGCTACTGAAGAAGAAATCCTTTCCAACATTAAAGAAGAAGTACTGACAAAGACAAAAGTTGGAAGCGGTTTCAGAGACTCATCTTTCAATCGCCACTTCGTGGCGCGTGCTTCATTGGATATCCTCCTTACATAATATTTTTCAAGGATTTTTTACGTTTCCTTCTCTTGAAGAAGAAATCATTGCATCTATTGATTTGGATTACTTTCCTTTAAGTATTGCCTGCGTGCAACTTTGCTTTATTTTTACTTAGTTTTTCTTTTCGTTTCTTTTATTTTATTGTTGCCTGTGTGCAATTTGTTGTTTTTACCTTCTGTTTCATGTGGTGATTTGTTCACGAATGTTTGATTGCCTACGGGCTTGTATATTCCCTGTAATCTCTATTCATCTTTTATAAAATCCATTCTTGCTGACCCAGCAAAAAAAAAGAGCTTAGGTTTATCATGTTTGCCTATCTTTTTCTTGTTTTTCTTGGTTAATTCCTTGAGTCTAGGTCTAGGTTTTAATTCCTTTTTTCGTTCTTGATTGTGTCTTGCTTCCAATTCGTTTTCTTGGTTGTGTCTTGATTCCGTTCTTGTTCTTTTAATTTCGTGTCTTGAGTCTTGTTCTCCGTTTCTTGAGTCTTGTCTTCAATTTTGTTTTCTTGCTTTCAATTTCGTTTCTTGTTAAGCTTTCAATTGGCCAAACCCTAGAATCTTGAATTAGGGTTTCTTGTGTTTCTAAATTCGAAGTCTTGGTTACTTGCTCATTGTCTTTGTTTCTGAAAGTCAAGAAAAGAACATCAAGAAAGAAAAGAAACTTCAAAAAAAAAAAAAAATTCGGAGCTGAAAAAAATTCGTGGCCAAGCTTTTCTGAAGGGAAACGACATTCTGAGCATAAGCCACAGTGAAGCTATGGGCACTACCCTCTTAGGGCCAAATTCCAACATTTTCTATGAGTTTTGGGCATTTTTGTGTTTTCGAATAGGGTTTTTGAAACTTTCCTTATTTTTCTAGGTTTCCTTCTTTGAGTGTTATTCAAGTTTCTTTCTCTGATGCGAACCAACCATCCACATTCATTGCACTTTTGGATGAATTTTCCAGCAAAGATTCAAGTCAAGATTCTATTTTCAAGATTCAAGAACTTCAAGATTCTTCAAGAAGTTTCAAGAAGATTTGAAGATTTAGTCAAGATTTGATTTCTTTGTAATTTTATCCTAGTTTTAGTTTTCAGTTTTAGTTTAATTTCCTATGGACGAATTTAGGTGTTCACACTAGGAGAGAGACTTCCTTGGGCTACAAGATTAGGTGTTCACACTAGAAAGGAGCTTTTCTTGGGTTGCAAGTTTGCTTCGTTTTTAGTTACTATTCATGTCACTATTCACGTGAATAGTTAATAGGAGTCTTTTCTTGGTCTCCAAGTTTGTTTCCTTTGACCTAGTTACTATTCACGTTTTTCCTACTTGGGCTAGGGTTTAGGAGTCCTTTTCCAAGCAGGATACTTATTTGTTATTGCCTATATAAGGCACTTTTTGTGATAATAAAGTTAGACAATTCTGAAATTAAATTGTGAGATTATTCTCCTTAAGTTCTCAAGAACTTTTCCGAACTTATCAAGGGATTCCTTGTGGCGTTCAACCTTGACTTATCAAGCGGATTTCCATTCCCGTTTGTGGCGTCTTCACCATACCAAGGTTCTTGCTTTTCTAAGCAACGGGTCGCGGTTTCCATCATATTCACTATACCAAGGTTCTTGTCTTGCTAGGCAAAGGGTCGCGGTTCCATCCATTCTTGAAAGATCTTGGGTTTGTTTTACCAATCTTGGTGTTGGGTCTTGGCACATGTTGACCAGGTTCGTATCATTCTCTAATCTTGTTTCCACAGTCTTAGAGGTCTGAAAAAAAAATCAGATTCCGAAAGAAAGTAATACGCTGCTTTAGTGCCTTTCTTGGTACTTTTGATTAGTTCTATGGAACTTGAAGGAGAATACGAGAGGAAAAAGGCAGAGTGTGTGACATTATTAGACGGTAAAAGCCAAATTAAATTCGAGTGAAACCCGTGGGAGTGTTGATTTCAATCATGGCTCATTATCAAGAGGATGACATCAATATAGAGGGTCAACAACCCGTAATTCTGAATTTGTAGATGCAAACTTTGTTGGAAGAGATGAGACGGATGATGAGAGCTGAATTTGAACACATACATGAGAGATTTGAACAAATATATAAGGTCAAGCCCAAGTCCAAACAATCCACCAATGCCACGACCTCCCAAGGTAACTCAGCTTCTACTACGATTCGATCTAGTGAGATTAGATGTTTTAAATGTCAAGGATGGGGACACATAGCAAGCCAATGCTTAAACAAGCAAGCATTGGTAGTCTTGGAGAGTGGTGGGATTGAGTCCAAAGACGAAATGCATTTTGATGACATACCCATGCTAGGAGACACCACAGAGGTTGAAGAAGAGTTTGGGGCAGATTATGGAGAGTTGCTTGGACTAGTGACCCGACGACCCTTAAGCTTGCAAGCTGAAGAAGAGGAAGAAGTAGTGCAACATGAGAACATCTTTCATACTCGCTGCCACGTGGAAGATAAGGTATGTAGTGTTATTGATGGTGGTAGTTGTACTAATGTTGCTAGTGCTTCTATGGTTGAAAAGCTGGGGCTCAACACAGTTAAGCACCCACGTCCATACAAACTGCAGTGGCTGAATAATTGTGGTGAAATAGGGGTTACAAAGCAGGTTGTTGTACCGTTTCGAATTGGAAAGTATGAAGATGGGGTATTGTGTGATGTGGTAACAATGCCTGCTGGACATCTACTCTTAGGAAGACCGTGGCAATTTGATCGACGTGTGCAGCGTGATGGCTTCACCAATAAGTGCACATTCATGTTCAATCAGCGGACAATCACTCTAGTTTCCATGACACCAAAAAAAGTTTATGAGAGTGAACAAAAGAATTTGAGAGAACAAAAGAATTTGAGTGGGCAAAAGATTGAGAGTGAAAAGAAAAAGAGCAAGGTCGAATCAGGAAAGGTAGAGAGGAAAGAAAAGAATTCAACCAATGAGGTAAAAACAGAGGAAAAGCAAAGAAATTTTTATGCAAAAGCAAGTGAGGTTAAGAGAGCTTTGATTTCAAAAAGGCCAATGATTATACTTATGTACAAAGAGGCTCTTTTAAACACTAACCAACTTTACTCTGTATTGCATAGTGTTTCTTTCTTGCAGGATTTTGAGGAAGTGTTTCCTGCGGATGTACCACATGGTCTACCACCAAGGCTGGTCTTTGAACCTGGTGGATTTGAGGACATATCCTTCTCAAGAGGGGGGGAATGATGCGAACCAACCATCCATATTCATTGCACTAGTTGGGCGAATTTTTCAACAAAGATTCAAGTCAAGATTCTATTTTCAAGATTCAAGAACTTCAAGATTCTTCAAGAAGTTTCAAGAAGATTCGAAGATTTAGTTAAGATTTGATTTCTTTGTAATTCTATCTTAGTTTTGGTTTTAGTATTAATTTGAATTCTAGTTTATTAGGTGTTCACACTAGGAAAAATACTTTCTTGGGCTGCAAGAATAGGGGTTCACACTAGAAAGGAGCTTTTCTTGGGCTGCAAGTTTGCTTCCTTTTTAGTTACTATTCACGTTACTATTCACGTGATAGTAAATAGGAGTCTTTTCTTGGTCTTCAAGTTTGTTTCCTTGACCTAGTTACTATTCACGTTTTTCCTACTTAGGCTAGGGTTTAGGAGTCCTTTTCCAAGCAGGATACTTATTTGTTATTGCCTATATAAGGCACTTTTTGTGATAATAAAGTTAGACAATTCTGAAATTAAATTGTGAGATTATTCTCCTTGAGTTCTCCAAGAGACTCTTTCGAACTTATCAAGGGATTCCTTGTGGCGTTCAACCTTGACTTATCAAGCGGATTTCCATCCCCGTTTGTAGTGTCTTCACCATACCAAGGTTCTTGCTTTGCTAAGCAACGGGTCGCGGTTTCCATCATATTCACTATACCAAGGTTCTTGTCTTGCTAGGCAAAGGGTCGCGGTTCCATCCATTCTTGAAAGGTCTTGGGTTTGTTTTACCAATCTTGGTGTTCGGTCTAGGCACATGTTGACTAGGTTCGTATCACCAAGTGTCCTTCTCCTTGCATGCAATAGGTCGCCAAGTGTCAATGGAAGAGCAAGACTTTTCTTCATCTTTTTGCATGCATGAAAAGTGGCAAGAGAGAGAAGAATCTTTTCTTTATAATATCTTCTTTTTGCCAAGTGTCAATTCTCTTGGAATTCCAAGATTGTGCCATGTGACAAGCATGCATAACTTTTAATTATTTATAATTTTTCCCAATTTGAATAATTAATTGCAAATATATACTTTTCATATTTACACTTTGACCCCAAAACTTTCCAAAATTACATTTTTGGCCTACTTAACTATTAATGTCCAAAATGACACAATTATCCTTTACCTGTTTCAAATTCAATACCAAGCCCATTAATTGCCTTATTCTTGATGTCCTTTTTGTGTGTGACTTTCTAGATTCATAACCGTATAGCGATGAAGGACCATTAAACGCTTTTAATCTATTATAGGAATTTCTCCGTCATTCGATGGAATACCCTCACGTTCAAGAGTTACGACTAGCAACATACGCGCATCATGACAGTTTATATGGTAATGAAGTCCAACTCTTATGAATCTATTTATAGTTGCAAATTTGCATGAAGTCCGATCCTTCCATTAAAAATGTCCCGATCGTTGTAGGGACCATGATACGATTAAGTCCACTAAACAATTCTATGCATAGATCTATTTGGTAGAATAAGAGATGACACCTAAGGAAAAATCCCTTTCCATCATTCCATCTTTTATGTCCTGGCCGAGGACTTCCTCATCCAATCAACTGAAATAAGATCGCATAGGACATCGCCTCACGTCGGAGGTTAATGGATCCTATCTTGACAATTATCTGTTGGTCTCTATATCACAGACTAAACTACGAGAGGCCGTATCTCACCTTTATGAAAGCGAGCTTTGTCCAAATGCTAAATTTAGCCCCTGATATATTTGGCAGCTGTAATTTCTCAAGTCAAAGGATTAATTTGCACAATTCGCAACGAATGGCAAACTATTAATCCAAAGTCATGTAGTTTCAGTCATTCTTGTCACATTCAATGATCCGTTCAACTAATGATCACCCATATGTAAGTTAGTCACATCTCTATGTTGTTATGGCACAACGCTCACCATCATTTATCATTAACATCTCAATGTTAATCAAAGGTAACTTACATATGATAACCCGTACTTGATTATTCTAGTCCCGGTCAAATAATTTGAGGGCTATGGATCATTTTTGAATGTGTATCATATCGAAGAAATATGCCAATGTATTCTAAATACTTTTAGAATATATTTCTTATCTGAAAAACATTAAGGACACATTCATATCATGGGAATGACGAAGAATATGAATGTCACAAACAAGTCAATATGCAAACAAACATATAGACGTAAATGCCAATATGTACAAGTTAATGCCATATATATATATATATATATATATATATATATATATAGTATTAGCACAACACAATGATATCACATATCAATCTTCAAAAGACGTGGACCCCGTAACACCCCGATCCCTCGCGAGACCAGGACTTCTATTAATCATGCTATTTTCAACCCAATTCCAAACTCAGGCACAAAATTTAGGGGAAAAACAGACGGAGTCTCCCCTGTTTATAGGACGAATAGTTTACCTGCACACAACATATAAATGGACCAGTACCATGTCCAAACATACAACAACTCCTCAAGGCCATCTGAGCCTTGCTTCGCAACAAAAGTTCACAATCAAATGTACATTTCTGAAAACAAAGATTAACCTACTCTTCCTTAAAATAACTACTTACATGCATTGAATATAAACTACGCTATCCTATTACATAAGCTATGAAATCAAACTACCCTAATGATCTAATTAACTTGAAATACAATACTTATACTTTGAATACATATACCTCATCAAAAGAACATATTTCCAACATTTTACAATCCACGCTACATAACACGTTATGCATCCTTACAAGCACGAACTATCATGATTCACGAACTTCACTTTTTTTGGCTATAACCTGAAAGTTTCATGATGAGGAGTGAGTATAAAAATATGTATACTCAGTGAGGGAGGGGAACAGTTACGAGAAACATTTATAAGGGGATTCATGCAATGCAACATTGGAACATCAAACATTAATAACAATAAGCAATAAACAATAGAAAACAATTAATTACCATATTTTAAAAGGATACAATCAATAACTCTTATCCCTCTAATTCTTCAATTCTCGAACTGTGATCCATGAATCTCGATCATTGTGCCGGCATAAACCCCAAACACTCCAGTGGGTGTACTCTGGATGTACCCCAAAAATCCTATGACCTAACACCCCTTGATAATCTCTGAACCAGGCGAGTGAGGGACTCGAGCACGGAGATTGAATATCCACTGACAAGCCCGCTGTCGCCCAACCGATATCCAATGTCCCTGACACTATGGTTGCGCAACCACTATGCAATGCATTTAAAGACAATGACAATATGACAATAATAGTAAGCGATATGAAGCAAAATAATAAATGAGGGACAATAAAGTTGATCACCTTTAGAAATCAATAAATTACAAGCAATTGTAACTAGATAACAAATAATACTTTCTAGATGGCATATAACGAGCACAAAAACAATACAATTAAAGTAAACAAACAGTAACTCATTAACTACACAATAACCACCATAATGAAAAACAATAACTCAATTAAGATGCCAAGTACGATGCAACCCTCACCTCGATAGACCACGAACTCTTCCAAACCTTCTCTCGTGCCAAAACTAGCATTCCACAATACATTTACAATTTAGTTCTCACAATACAACTAAACACTTTATGACAAGTAGCAGTATAACATTATATTTCAATATAAAGATCTCATACAAGCAACACATCAACACCTAAGGCATTTCAATTCACAACTCAACCATACTAATCACTTCCAAACTCCTTATGATACCCCTCAATCATGTGAGGTCACACTTTAACCCAAGTCTGACATTAAACTCCAAGTAGCCCCTTTAGCCCAATTCAAGCTTATACCAAACCAAAGCCACTCAACCCACAATCCAATCATTCCATAAGCTTTACAAAACATGTAAAGTAGCATTTACACAATTACAACACGAATCCCAACCTTAGTCATTTAACCCCTTTGTCCACCAACACAAATTTCACGCCTGCAAGAAACATAAGGTATATTTCCACAACCAAACTATCCTACATCACTAAGGTTGTAATGCCCCGACCCCTCACGAGATCGGAAATTCTATTAAACATGCTATACTCAACCCAAATCCAAACCCGGGCACCAAAATTTAAGGAAAAACGGACGAAGTTTCCTCTATATCATGGACTATTTGGATACCTGTAAACAGCAAATAAAATCACCATCACAAAACCACCACAATCACTAACTGTAACACCGCCACTACCTAGCTTTAAGTCCATCCGAGCCTTAAGCAAAACAAGACATTATAACCACATACAAGCAAGCAATTAATTATCCTTGAATCTCGTCTTTTATCTACTTATCATACCACTCTATATTATCAATTTGACTTTCTTATAAACTAAAGCCAAACAACTACTAACTTTCATTAACACACAAGCAAGCAGCATAAAGGAAAGTAAAGATAAGCTATTACAATCCACTACCATTCAAGCCATATATACATTAACCTAGCTATTACAATTCTTCAACAACTCTAAATATATACAAGCCCATAGGCATAAAATAGAACATAACATAATACATGCAAGATCT
This sequence comes from Ehretia macrophylla, assembly GCA_037974665.1. NCBI lineage: Eukaryota > Viridiplantae > Streptophyta > Magnoliopsida > Boraginales > Ehretiaceae > Ehretia > Ehretia macrophylla. Next base: position 4,747,832 of record CM075766.1, read on the forward strand.
TCACATAATCTACAAACAACATCCCAACCAAGGGATCAAGGCAACTCCTCCTCCAACTACACCTCCTGAAACATGTTAGTGAGGTATGAGCAACCACAATTGCCCAGTGAGGGATATAGTCTACCGAGGCGTGCAATGCAGCAGTTAATACAAATAAAGCATTTAACAACCAAAGAACAATTGAAACAACAAGTTACTACACATTAAATATAACCCTAACACTCCATAATTCACTTGACCTTCAATCACGAACCACGAACCTCGATCAAAGTGCCGACATAAACCCAAAATACTCTAATGGGTGTACTCCGGATATACCCCGAGAATCCTACAACCCAACAACCCTTGGCAATCTCCGAACCAAGCGAGTGAGGGACTAGAGCACGGAGATCGAATATCCATTGGTAAGCCCGCTACCGCCCAACCGATATCCAATACATCCACCCTTGACACTATGGTTGCGCAACCACTATGCAATGCACTTAAATCCAATGTCAATATAACAATAATATAAAGCAATAACACATAAGAGGGACAACAAAGTAGGTTGCCCTCTAAAACAATTAAGATATAAGCGTGAGCATGAAATTAACTATATGAGCATAAAGGGGTCAATGACATATTTCTCACAAAACTATACTAAAAGCTCACAAAAGATTGTTCCTAATCATATTAGAATGTATTAGAAGCATTTATAGGCAATTATAAAGCAATACATAACATTTACAAAATTTAAAGTAGAACCGTAGACCTTAAAATGCATAAAACATGAAACTTCATCACCTTGGAAAGCCAAACCTGAAAGAATTTAGTTAAGAACCCCTTCCATATTCTCCGAATGCACCAACTCCTTCTATTCCACAACATAATACAATCAACTATCTATATAAGAAGTTATACATTCATTCTCAACTAAAGCTAGTTTATAATTCCATTAACCTATTCATTTCCATTTGATCCCATTGAACTATCATAACTATCAAATACATTTTTTTATTTAGCACGCATTACATCCACTACTTTAAGCAACACGTTAAACATTCTCTTATTAAACCCGCAATTCGATAGGCATATAAACATTAGCAATTAGAACAACTATAAAGCGTATTCAATTCACACAACACATAAGAGTACACAAGTGTACTTAAACTAGTCAAATAGACCCAAAATAACTACTAAAATCTTAATTAAGTGCACGAAGCTTACTAAAGGTCAAAAACCATTAAAAGACTTCCAAACACTAACTTTATAACAACTTAACTTCAATTTAATTAAACTATGTCAATCATTAACCATCCAACTCTCTCATGCACAAAGCATTAGGATACTCTTTAACTACCACATTTCTTAACTAAGTAACTAAAATTTCACTAACTTTGCATTTCATGTAATCATGGCATTAATTCTTTTAGAACTCTGCTTAACTAAGATATCATAAAGTTTAACTATTAGATCATACTAAACCATACAAGGCTCAAGCAAACATGAAGTAAAAGACTAGTACCAAAAGAAGGCCACTTTGTCGAAAATGCACTTACACATACAAAACTTGAAATTTCTCTTGCATTCTTGTTCACAAGTTACATAAAGCATATTTGCACATTCTATACTTCATACAAGCTTTTCACAAACACTTGATATAACTTGAACTTAAAATTAGCTTAACATTATATCTTCTTTAAATCTACCATTAAACTTGCAAATCATTATAAAAGAAACTATTCTACCATTAATAACTCTAAAACGTTAGCTAACAACATTACAACGTATAGCAAGTAGAACTTCACGAAAACATGCCCACTTATAAATCTTCAAACAGAACACTAAATTTATCAAATTTAATACCTATTCTATTGACCTCTAAAATTTTTGGTTTTTATGTAAAAAGAATCCCTTCGAGTGTAGATAATTTTATAATCAAACCGTGCTCAATTCTGAGTTTAATTCCAAAAGTTGTAACCCTTACCGCGCAACTACGCATAGTTGGGCAGAACCAGCGATTTTTTAGATACATTTCGGAAATGATGTGATCAGAGGCCTAAAACATTAGAATTAGCCTTAGTCCTAGAAATCAGCATTTGCTCTAAACTGCCTAATCTAGTATTTGTACAATGTTCATTAATTTATGAGCTCGTTTACTATGTCAAAAAGCCTCTGAAAAACATGGGCAGTGCACTGTCCGAAATTCACATTTTGCATGCTTGAATTCTCTTGATGTTTTCTTGCATTTGAGCTATCTATGGGCATTAATCTAGCATGTAACACATCCCTATACTTCACTTAGAACATTAAACAAACACCTTGTCTACATTTATATTCATATCTAGCAAAGCATCAACTACAACTAAAATCGACTCTACACAAGCTATAAAACAAGTGTTCTCTAGCATCTAAATAACAAGTATTAAGCATAGATTTAGCAATAACTAACATAAATAATGACTTTTGAAAAATGGGTTAGAAAATGCCCTCACATTTTTCTGCAAAAATAAAGCTAAAATCTCCAATAGAAAGATGCTAGAAGTCGCCACAAACTCAAAAACGTTAGAATTGCGCCTTGGTTCCACTCCAAACTTAAGATATTATCTAAAATGTGAAAGGGTTTACTATTCATGTGAGGAAATGGCTCTTGGCTGGTGGAGAAGATGAGAAAAACGTTTTTGGATTTGGTTGGATGAAAATAACTTAAATAGAAGGTCAAAAGGTCAAAGGTTCGGTCAAACCCGCGTAGGTAAAACAGCTCTGCGACACCTTACGAAAATGGCTATAACTTCTTCTAAAAAACTCCAATTCATGAACGGTTTGAAGCTCTATAAACTACACTCGTAGAGCTTTCCAACCATATATAATTTTCCACCTAAATCTTCGCCAATTGGTTAGATTTAATCCCAAAGTTGACCAACAATTTGACTAAGTTAACCTTGCATTTTTGTTTCTAATCCCAAGTTTGCCCTTCATTAAACATTTTAAAAATTCTCACCTTGTCCTAGTTGGTCAATGAAGGTGAAAAGTCAACAAGATGCAATTTAAATGAACTTTAAATGCAATTTTAAATTTTAAAACACTAAATAAGTCATGTAAATGCACATATTATTTTTCAAATAATGATTGAAATAAATGAATGAACATGTCATGAATGCTCGGGTCCTCATAGCTAGCATTTAAGATAACACGTAATTAAATGCAATTAAATACTATTAAATACGTGCCGGGTTTGAGGTATCACAAAGGTCACTAAAAGACACCTATTCAAGCATTAAAAACCCATTTTTGACACAAAAGCTCGGGAAGGCCCCGAGTCACTTTGAACTATAGCTACCCAAACTACCCCTCAATTCAATGCCACATAAGTACCAAAAGTGCTTCCATGCCTAGTAGGTACCAATTCTATCATTCAATTACACACGGCTAACCCTTTTATGCAAAACCCCTTTGTTAAACTATGCTATTTAGCTCCAAATTGAAAGACAAGGTTCAAGATCCCCAAACGAGTTATCCTATCTTCCAAACCATACTTTATGACACCCCTAAAACCCTCGATTTCACCCGTTTATCAACGTTAACCGCAAAAGCCTTGATTTCTCCTTAATGCATTATAACTACAAGTACCTTAACTGATGCCCAATCAAGCGTTAGAAAAGTACTTCTAGCACCTCCTCATCCTAAGAACACCAAATATATCAACCAAATTTATCCAAATTTACATTTGACCTGAAAACCCCTTTATAATGTAAGCATTTTTAGTCAATTATGCAAATTTATCCAAGTTTCTTTCAATCTAACTACATTTAATCATTATTCTAAGTTCATTAGCACCTAAAGCATCTCTCGATTGCATGAAATCAACCTCATTGGCAAAAATTAGCAAAAACCCTAGAATTTACTATTCATCATCTTCTTCAATGCACCAACCACCATTTCCAATCATTCAAAAAGCTAACTAACCACAAAAGTTTGCTCTACATACATATTTAAGCATATTTGAAGCAATAATAATATGAAACAAAGCATTTATCAAGATTTGCAAATTTTGACATAAACTCAAAATCAACTAAAATGGAATTTTTGAGAAAATCCCTCACCACACAAGACAATGGCAAGCAAGGAGGAAGCTATTGGTTGGTTTGGAATCAACTCTACAAGCTTGGAAGATCAAATTGAGCAATTTTTTTGAAGAAAAGTTACTATTTTCGTAACTCTTAGTTTTGGCTTTTTTTTGGACTTTTTGGCTGATTTTACCAATTTGAGCTATTTTTTTGGCTTTATATGATATATAGAAAAGCCAACAAGTCAAAGAATGAGTTTTGTTGGAATATTTTCACTATTTTGCTTTAAAATGTTACTCTTCCTCGCGAAACGTCCACTTTAATTTTCCGGTTTATTTCTAAATTAATTTTACAGAGTCTTGGATCAATAAATAATAGTAGACTAAATTTTAAAATATTTAGAAGACTAGTTTTACAATTTAGAAGAAAAAGTCAATAAATGAAATTTATTAGTCCTTTAAATGCAATTTAGTTAGTTACTATTCATATGATAAAAAAATAATTTTGTATCTCGCACTCCCGATATGCTATGCCCAAAATTACACTTTTTTCATGCCTCACATTTTTTTTTTGTTAATTCAGTGGTAATTTATTGAAGTCCAAAGGAAATGGTACAAGTACATGGATGTTGACAAACAGCGTCAAACAAGATCAAGACAAGAAAAGAAAAGGAATCAGTCCAACAAGGACTGAAAGAACAAAAGACAATAACCAAAAAAAAAAAACAAAGGGATAAAAGAAAACCCTCCTCAATGAGCTCTTCGATCAGGGGGCTTTCCATTAAAAATGCCTTGAACTGCCCTAGTGTAATCGAATGAAGTTGATGCCTTGGAAGAAGAGGCATTGTTGAAAGAGTTGCCAGCAGCATGAACGGTAGAGATGGCTTTACAAATATTGTGTGTAGGAACCTTATCCTTAGAACCTTGAGATGAGTACGGGGTGACCGAAATATGCGAGATAGGCTGATGAACATGAACCGGGTTAGGGATGTTGACCTTTTGGACATTGGTATTTTTGTGGAAAACACCAGTTCCTGCATTTTGATTCTCAACAATCATGGACTTATTAAGTTTCAACTCAGGTCGAGCATCAATTTGATCACCATGAACATCATCAATGTCAAGAGCATTAAATCTGTTATTGTTAACCATATTCTCATTTCGATGTGAAGCACCACGCCTTCTCCTATTCTTTTTCCCAGCCACATTCCAATCTGGTTTAGGGTCAACTGGAATTTCATCATCTCTATCTTCCTGTGAATTAGGACAGTTGGAAGTGTCGTGACCTGCAACATTACAAAAAGTACATTTCGGTGGTTTCCAATCATATTCGATTAGAATCTCAGCCTCTTCACCATTAAGGAGTTCAACAAAGGTCCTATCCGGGAGATCTTTTAGAATGTTCATTTCAACACAAACTCTTGCATACCCGAGATGTGAGCGGGAAGCTGTTTTTGAATCCATCTGAAGAGGGATGCCAATTGTGCTAGAAACGAAGCTGAGCCCATCTTTGGTAAGTAAATCAAGTGGGACATTTCTCAATTTTAACCAGATTGGCACTTTTTCGTGCCTCACATAAGTCACGTAATATGAAAAAAATGCGAAATCGAAAAAATTAAACGTTCGAAAAACCTTATGAATAATAATTTTTTAAAAGAAGCTTTTAATTAAGTAAATCCTCAACAAAATGAAGTTTTCTTTAAAAACTTTTGTGAAAATAATATAAATGTATATTTACTAACTAACTAAATTAAATAAACTCATAATTTTAATATTAAGACTTAAATAAACATGTAATTGCATATAAAAGATAATCAAACACTTAATTTCACATTTATAACAAATAATCATTTAAACAAGTAAATGTACAAATATATGCAAATGAATGATATATGTATTCTCCAGGTCTCGGGCGTCACAGACCCAAATATGACTAATTCATGGTTAAGGTAAATGGGTCAGCTACATCAAGAAATGTGGTCGTTTCTCCGCAATAACATATCACAATATTGTTATAGGCTACAGATACAATATATGAAGATGGAAACACCTTTCAAAATATTTGGACATACTGTGAGACCCTAATTCCTTTAGCTTTTGCAATAACTCCATTATAGTCGTAACGTAAAAGAATCACAACTAAATGATAAAAACCAATATCAACTTGTATGATTACCTTGATCCAAACAAATTATTTTGTAACATCATATATTACAAAAGATATAATATACGTAATGGGACATATAGTTTGTTTAGAACCATTCTAACTAACTTGCATTTAACTTAGACTATTTTAAGTAGCATATTTTTAGGTGACAACAATTTTCTCATGCATACATTAACACCCGACTCGGTTAAAAACTCAATTTTTGCAAAAGAAGGTGTAAAAATCTTTAAAATTTCTAATCCGATTTAAAATCCATTTTAATCAGACACGGGTCTATTAATATATGAGGACTAGATTTTAAGACGATTAAAACACCCGTATAAAAATTTTAGCGGACATGTGTTCAAAATACTATTTACAAAACCGACGATAAAATTTTTTATGCCATTTTTTATGAAAATTTAATGAATGCACACTTAGCATGTAATAGGAATATAAATTACAGAATTAGCACATTCTAACTCATATAATACATAAATAGGTCAAAACATGCAATTCTATGCAAAGGTGAAATCTAGGGTTTCACATTCTCCTCCCCTTAAAGAAATTTCGTCTTCGAAATTCTTACTTGTAGTTGGAATAGATCTGGATACTGCTGCTGAATCTGGTCTTTCATCTCCTAAGTAGTTTCTTCAATTTCGTGATGCTTCCACAACACCTTGACCATCGGAATCTTCTTCGACCTCAACTCCGGTTCCATATAATCTAGAATACGAATTAGCCGCTCATCATAAGTCAGATTCTCGCGAATTTGTAAGGGCTCTGGCACTAAAATATGAGAACGATCCGCATTATACTTCCGCAAATTAGACATGTAAAAGACATCATGAACATTAGAGAAGTTCTTTGGTAAAGCCAACCGATACGCCAACTTGCCAACCATGCCGATAATCTCAAACGACCCTGCAAACCTTGGACTCAGCTTACCACTTTTACCATAACGAGCGAACCCCTTACGAGGAGACAATTTCAAGAAAACTCGGTCCCCGACCGCAAACTCTAAATCCCGACGACGCTTATCAGCATAACTCTTATATTTACTCTGCGCTGTCAACATTCTCTGCTTGATAAACTGAACATTCTTAATCTTCTCTAAAAGTTGTAGCATGATTGAAACGAACCACGCCAACATGTGACACGACCGAACACCAAATATGGCAAACGACCCCAAGACCTTTCAGGAATGGATGGAACCACGACCCTATGCTTAGCAAAGCTAGAACCTTGGTATAGTTTAGGACGCCACAAACGAGGATGGAAATCTCGTTTGATAAGTCAAAGATGAACGCCACAAGAATAATCTTGATAAGTTCGAAAAGTTCTTGAGAACTTAAGGAGAATAATCTCACATATTTCATTTCAGAATTGTCTTCCTTTTATTTCTTGCAAATCAGCCTTATATAGGCAAAGAACAAATAAGTTTCCTAATTAGAAAAGACTCCTAAACCCTAGCTGAAATAGAAAAACGTGAATAGTAACTAAGTCAAAGGAAACAAACTTGGAGACCAAGAAAAGACTCCTATTAACTATTCACGTGATAGTGACTTGAATAGTAACTAAAAAGGAAGCAAACTTCCAGCCCAAGAAAAGCTCATTTCTAGTGTGAACACCTAATTTTGCAGCCCAAGAAAGTCTCTTTCCTAGTGTCAACACCTAAATTTGTCCATAGGGAACTAAACCTAAAAAATTAAAACTAGGATAGAATTACAAAGAAATCAAATCTTGACTAAATCTTAGAATCTTCTTGAAACTTCTTGAAAAATCTTGAAGTTCTTGAATCTTGACTTGAATCTTTGCTAGAAAATTCGCCCAAAAGGTTCAATGAATGTCGACGCCCAATTGGTTCATTGAATGTGGACGCTTCAATTGGTTCATTGAATGTGGACATCTGGTTCGTATCATTCCCCCCCTCTTGAGAAGGATTTGTCCTCAAATCCACCGGGTTCAAAGACCATCCTAGGTGGTAGACCATGTAGTATATCCGCGGGAAACACTTCCTTAAAATCCTGCAAGAGAGAAAAAACAACACTAGGCAATGCAGAGTCAAGTTGATTAGTGTTTAAAAGATTTTGCTCTCTTCTTACTTCCTCTCCAGATTCGAACTTTTTCCCACTCTCATTCTTTTGTTCTCTCATATTCTTTTGATCACTCAATTTTTGTAACCTCACTTGATCCTCACAAACTTGTTTTGGTGTTATTGGAACTAGAGTGATTGTCCGTTGATTGAACATGAATGAGTATTTGTTGGTGAAGCCATCATGCTGCACACGTCGATCAAATTTCCATGGCCTTCCCAAAAGAAGATGTCCAGCATGCATAGGTACCACATCGCACAATACTTCATCCTCATATTTTCCAATGCGAAACGGTACCACAACCTGTTTTGTAACCTTTACCTCACCACAATCGTTCAACCATTGCAGCTTGTATGGACGTGGATGCTTAATTGTTGTGAGCCCTAGCTTGTCAACCATTGAAGCACTAGCAACGTTAGTACAACTACCACCATCAATAATAACACTACATACCTTATCTTTCACGTGGCAGCGGGTATGAAAGATGTTCTCACGTTGCACTACTTCTTCCTCCTCTTTAGCTTGCAAGCTCAAAGCTCGTCGTGCCACTAATCCAGGCATCTCTCCATACTCTGCCCCAAATTCCTCTTCTTCACCTACTTCGGTGTCCTCTAGTATTGGCATGTCATCAGATTGCGTTTCATCTTCAGACTCAATCTCCCCACTTTCCAAAACTACCATTGCTCTCTTGTTTGGACATTGGCTAGCTATGTGACCTCGTCCCTAACATTTAAAGCATTTAATATCACTAGAACGGGTTGTAGGAGAGGCTGTTTTACCTTGAGAAGTCGTGGCATGGGTGGATGTTTTGGGCTCAGTCTTGACCTTGGAAATAGACGAACTATCCTCCTTTCTTGGGTAGCTCGACCTCCAAGGTGATGCACTTGAGTGTTGCAGGGCTGGTCTTGGTCGTGAACTACCCCTCTTCAATTGCTTCTCCACCTTAATTGCCATATGCACCAAATCTTCTAACTCAACATAATGATGCAACTCAATGGTGTTGGCAATTTCTCGATTCAGCCCATTCAGAAACCTAGCCATTGTTGCCTCTCGATCTTCCTCTACATTGGCTCTAATCATAGTCATCTCCATCTCTTTGTAATGATTATCCACACTTTTATTACCTTGATGAAGTCCTTGCAGCTTGAGGTATAAGTCCCTGTAGTAATGACTGGGTACAAATCGCCTCCTCATCACTCTCTTCATCTCATCCCAAGTTGCCACAGGATGTTCTCCATTCCGCCTCCTATTGAGACACAATTGATCCCACCACACAATAGCATAATCTGTAAATTCAATTGCAGCAAGCTTTACCATTTTCAACTTGGAATAGTTGTGGCAATCAAACACCAACTCAATCTTCTTTTCCCACTCCAGATAGGCTTCCGGATCACTCCTTCCTTGAAATGCAGGAATCTTCATCTTGATGCTTCCTAAGTTGTTATCAACACGATCAACACGATCCCTAGCATCTCTATCCCGACCATGTCGCCTATTGCTGCCCACCGAAATTCTATCAAACTCTTCATCTAAACCTTCCTCATCGATCTCATCAACATCTTCCACTCTTTGCCGCATTCTGTTCCTCTTGGGTACATTCGGAGCAACTGGTGGTTGCACCCTTTTCGGCCTCTGTTCTACCCTATCCAACCTCTCATGAATCTGCTCCAATTCAGCCCTCATCATTCGTCTCATCTCTCCCATCAATGCCTGCATCTGTAAGTTCTATCCAACGGGTTGTTGAACACCTTCATTAATGTTGTCTGCTTGATTTTGAGACATTATTAAATTTCACTCCCTTACGTGTTTCACTCAACTCAATTTGGCTTTTACCCTCTAATATTCTCACACACTCTTCCTTTTTCCTCTCGTATTCTCCTTCAAGTCCCTAGAACTTAGCAAGAATACCAAGCAACGTAATAATATATTTCTGAATCTGACTTCTTCTTTTTTTTTCAGACCTCTAATACTCTGGAAACAAGGTTAGAGAAGGAAAATTGACCAAACCTCGAAGAAGGAAACCTAGAGAAATAAGGAAACTTGAGAAAAATCTAATAGAAATCACAAAAATGACCAGAACTCATACTAAACGATGGAATTTGGCCCTAAGAGGGTGGTGCCCCTAGCGCTGTGGGTTATACTCAGAATACCGTTTCCCTTCAGAAAAGCTTGGCTCCGAAAGCTAATTCAACAAATATTTTTTACTGTTCACTGTTTTGCTTTTTTTTTTTCTTGATGTTTCTTTTCTTTCTTGATGTTCTTTTCTTGATTTTCAGAAACAAAGACAATGAGCAAGTAACCAAGACTTCGAATTTAGAAACACAAGAAACCCTAATTCAAGATTCTAGGGTTTGGCCAATTGAAAGCTTAACAAGAAACGAAATTGAAAGCAAGAAAACAAAATTGAAGACAAGACTCAAGAAACGGAGAACAAGACTCAATACACGAAATTAAAAGAACAAGAACGGAATCAAGACACAACCAAGAAAACGAATTGGAAGCAAGACACAATTAAGAACGAAGAAAGGAATTAAAACCTAGACCTAGACTCAAGGAATTAACCAAGAAAAACAAGAAAAGGATAGGCAAACCTGATAAACCTAAGCTCTGATTACCAACTGATATGAACCACGCCAACATGTGACGCGACCCAACACCAAATATGGCAAATGACCCCAAGACCTTTCAGGAATGGATGGAACCGCGACCCTATACTTCGCAAAGCTAGAACCTTGGTATAGTTGAGGACGCCACAAACGAGGATGGAAATCTCGTTTGATAAGTCAAAGATGAACGCCACAAGAATAATCTTGATAAGTTCGAAAAGTTCTTGAGAACTTAAGGAGAATAATCTCACATATTTCATTTCAGAATTGTCTTCCTTTTATTTCTTGCAAATCAGCCTTATATAGGCAAAGAACAAATAAGTTTCCTAATTAGAAAAGACTCCTAAACCCTAGCTGAAATAGAAAAACGTGAATAGTAACTAGGTTAAAGGAAACAAACTTGGAGACCAAGAAAAGACTCCTATTAACTATTCACGTGAATAGTGACTTGAATAGTAACTAAAAAGGAAGCAAACTTGCAGCCCAAGAAAAGCTCCTTTCTAGTGTGAACACCTAATTTTGCAGCCCAAGAAAGTCTCTTTCCTAGTGTGAACACCTAAATTTGTCCATAGGGAATTAAACTAAAATTGAAAATTAAAACAAGGATAGAATTACAAAGAAATCAAATCTTGACTAAATCTTCGAATCTTCTTGAAACTTCTTGAAGAATCTTGAAGTTCTTGAATCTTGACTTGAATCTTTGCTGGAAAATTCGCCCAAAAGGTTCAATGAATGTGGACGCCCAATTGGTTCATTGAATGTGGACGCTTCAATTGGTTCATTGAATGTGGATGCTCAATTGGTTCATTGAATGTGGACATCTGGTTCGCATCATTCCCCCCTCTTGAGAAGGATTTGTCCTCAAATCCACCGGGTTCAAAGACCATCCTAGGTGGTAGACCATGTGGTATATCCGCGGGAAACACTTCCTCAAAATCCTGCAAGAGAGAAACAAAAACACTAGGCAATGCAGAGTCAAGTTGATTAGTGTTTAAAAGATTTTGCTCTCTTCTTACTTCCTCTCCAGATTCGACCTTTTTCCCACTCTCATTCTTTTGTTCTCTCATATTCTTTTGATCACTCAATTTTTGTAACCTCACTTGATCCTCATAAACTTGTTTTGGTGTTATTGGAACTAGAGTGATTGTCCGTTGATTGAACATGAATGAGTATTTGTTGGTGAAGCCATCATGCTGCACACGTCGATCAAATTGCCATGGCCTTCCCAAAAGAAGATGTCCAGCATGCATAGGTACCACATCGCACAATAGTTCATCCTCATATTTTCCAATGCGAAACGGTACCACAACCTGTTTTGTAACCCTTACCTCACCACAATCATTCAACCATTGTAGCTTGTATGGACGTGGATGCTTAATTGTTGTGAGCCCTAGCTTATCAACCATTGAAGCACTAGCAACGTTAGTACAACTACCACCATCAATAATAACACTACATACCTTATCTTTCACGTGGCAGCGGGTATGAAAGATGTTCTCATGTTGCACTACTTCTTCCTCCTCTTTAGCTTGCAAGCTCAAAGCTAGTCGTGCCACTAATCCAGGCATCTCTCCATACTCTGCCCCAAATTCCTCTTCTTCACCTACTTCGTTGTCCTCTAGTATTGGCATGTCATCAGATTGCGTTTCATCTTCAGACTCAATCTCCCCACTTTCCAAAACTACCATTGCTCTCTTGTTTGGACATTGGCTAGCTATGTGCCCTCGTCCCTGACATTTAAAGCATTTAATATCACTAGAACGGGTTGTAGGAGGGGCTGTTTTACCTTGAGAAATCGTGGCATGGGTGGATGTTTTGGGCTCAGTCTTGACCTTGGAAATAGACGAACTATCCTCCTTTCTTGGGTAGCTCGACCTCCAAGGTGATGCACTTGAGTGTTGCAGGGCTGGTCTTGGTCGTGAACTACCCCTCTTCAATTGCTTCTCCACCTTAATTGCCATATGCACCAAATCTTCTAACTCAACATAATGATGCAACTCAATGGTGTTGGCAATTTCTCGATTCAGCCCATTCAGAAACCTAGCCATTGTTGCCTCTCGATCTTCCTCTACATTGGCTCTAATCATAGTCATCTCCATCTCTTTGTACTAATCATACACACTTTTATTACCTTGATGAAGTCCTTGCAGCTTGAGGTATAAGTCCCTGTAGTAATGACTGGGTACAAATTGCCTTCTCATCACTCTCTTCATCTCATCCCAAGTTGCCACAGGATGTTCTCCATTCCGCCTCCTATTGAGACACAATTGATCCCACCACACAATAGCATAATTAGTAAATTCAATTGCAGCAAGCTTTACCTTTTTCAACTCGGAATAGTTGTGGCAATCAAACACCAACTCAATCTTCTTTTCCCACTCAAGATAGGCTTCCGGATCACTCCTTCCTTGAAATGCAGGAATCTTCATCTTGATGCTTCCTAAGTTGTTATCAACACGATCAACACGATCCCTAGCATCTCTATCCCGACCATGTCGCCTATTGCTGCCCACCGAAATTCTCTCAAACTCTTCATCTAAACCTTCCTCATCGATCTCATCAACATCTTCAACATCTTCCACTCTTTGCCGCATTCTGTTCCTCCTGGGTACATTCGGAGCAACTGGTGGTTGCACCCTTTTCAGCCTCTGTTCTACCCTATCCAACCTCTCATGAATCTGGTCCAATTCAGCCCTCATCATTCGTCTCATCTCTCCCATCAATGCCTACATCTGTAAGTTCTATCCAACGGGTTGTTGAATACCTTCATTAATGTTGTCTGCTTGATTTTGAGACGTGATTAAATTTCACTCCCTTACGTGTTTCACTCAACTCAATTTGGCTTTTACCCTCTAATATTCTCGTACACTCTTCCTTTTTCCTCTCGTATTCTCCTTCAAGTCCCTAGAACTTGCCAAGAATACCAAGCAGCGTAATAATATATTTCTGAATCTGACTTCTTTTTTTTTTTTTGTTAATTCAGTGGGATTTTATTGATAGAAAATGAAAAAGTACATCAAAGTACAAATTGCATGACAACTGGTGTCATAAACAAGAACAATGAATAAACAAACGAAAATCAAATCGGTCGCAGACCGTAAGCAAAAAAACTTGAAAACGGACAAAACGAAACAACAACAACAACATCATCATTGAGTTTTTTGATCAGGTGGTCTTCCATTGAAGATGCCTTGGACTGCCCGAGTGTAGTCGAAAGAGGATTTAACTCTTGAAGTTGAGGCAACGGAATTTTCCTTGCCAGAAGAACTGAAATTTGAAATGACTTTGCCTGCTGCAGTTGTAAAATTTTTATCTTTAGAACCTTGTGATGGGAACGGAGTGACCGACATTTTCTGAGTTTGGTTACCAGAATTTTGAGAATGAAAAGTGACCAAAACTCGAAGAAGGAAACCTAGAGAAATAAGGAAAGTTGAGAAAAATCTAATAGAAATCACAAAAATGACCAGAACTCATACTAAACGATGGAATTTGTCCCTAAGAGGGTGGTGCCCATAGCGCTGTGGGTTATACTCAGAATGTCGTTTCCCTTCAGAAAAGCTTGGCCCCGAAGGCTAATTCAACGAATTTTTTTTACTGTTCACTATTTTGCTTTTTTTTTTTTTTCTTGATGTTTCTTTTCTTTCTTGATGTTCTTTTCTTGATTTTCAGAAACAAAGACAATGAGCAAGTAACCAAGACTTCGAATTTAGAAACACAAGAAACCCTAATTCAAGATTCTAGGGTTTGGCCAATTGAAAGCTTAACAAGAAACGAAATTGAAAGCAAGAAATCAAAATTGAAGACAAGACTCAAGAAACGGAGAACAAGACTCAAGACACGAAATTAAAAGAACAAGAACGGAATCAAGACACAACCAAGAAAACGAATTGGAAGCAAGACACAATCAAGAACGAAGAAAGGAATTAAAACCTAGACCTAGACTCAAGGAATTAACCAAGAAAAACAAGAAAAGGATAGGCAAACCTAATAAACCTAAGCTTTGATTACCAACTGATACAAACCACACCAACATGTGACGCGACCCAACACCAAATATGGCAAACGACCCCAAGACCTTTCAGGAATGAATGGAACCTCGACCCTATGCTTAGCAAAGCTAGAACCTTGGTATAGTTGAGGACGCCACAAACGAGGATGGAAATCTCGTTTGATAAGTCAAAGATGAACGCCACAAGAATAATCTTGAAAAGTTCGAAAAGTTCTTGAGAACTTAAGGAGAATAATCTCACATATTTAATTTCAGAATTGTCTTCCTTTTATTTCTTGCAAATCAGCCCTATATAGGCAAAGAACAAATAAGTTTCCTAATTAGAAAAGACTCCTAAACCCTAGCTGAAATAGAAAAACGTGAATAGTAACTAGGTCAAAGGAAACAAACTTTTTTGGATGATTCAGTGAATTTTATTTCCAAAAACAAACGCAGTAACAAGTACACTTGGATACAATTACATGAAGGGTCAAAGACCACGCAGTCGTAAAAAAATTACGACAGTGACTGAGAATCAAAGAAACAGATGATAAACAAGAAAACAAGAAAGAAAAAAGGAAAAAAAAACACAGTTAAGTTTTCCAAATAGCCCGTGTGTCTGGAGGAGCCGGTTTTCCATTAACTATGTCTTGAATGTCCTGGGAAAGCTTGCTCAATACTATTTTTCCATCTTTCTTGTTCTGAGACTTTGAGGTTTCTCCCCTATCCTTGGTTTCAAATGCTGATAAAATTTTACTTTGAGTACTCGGGGCCAACTTTTTGCGAGATACATTAATCGGAGTGACCGAAATAAGCTTGCTTTCGCTGTTAACCACAGCAGGTAATTCAACCTTCTCAATGTTGGTATTGACAATCTCTTGGACCTGTTCATCTGAACTTAAAACCTCAAACTGGTTGTTACGTTGTGATGAGTTCTGATCATTTTCCTGGGAAGCCCGCTTGTTCTTATGTTTAGCTTTTTTCTTTTGATTCTTTGTCATTTCCCAGCCATGATCTGTATTCTCAGTAGAAATAGCAACAGCAGCTTGATCATCACTTCTCTTGACAGGAATTTCACTGACTGGAGAGATATAGTTGGGGCAGTTAATGGTACTATGGCCAATAATATTGCAGTGATTACACTTTTGTGGCCTCCATGAATACTCAATGTCAACAAAAGTTATATTACCATTTGGGAGCTTGACTTTGGTGACATCCTTCAAAGCTTTCTCTAAATTTACTTCAATGCACACCCGAGCATAACGTAGGTGATTTCTTGATGCCGTCACTGAGTCCATCTGCAGAGGAAATGATACGAACCTGGTCAACATGTGCCAAGACCCAACACCAAGATTGGTAAAACAAACCCAAGATCTTTCAAGAATGGATGGAACCGCGACCCTTTGCCTAGCAAGACAAGAACCTTGGTATAGTGAATATGATGGAAACCGCGACCCGTTGCTTAGAAAAGCAAGAACCTTGGTATGGTGAAGACGCCACAAACGGGGATGGAAATCCGCTTGATAAGTCAAGGTTGAACGCCACAAGGAATCCCTTGATAAGTTCGAAAGAGTCTCTTGGAGAACTCAAGGAGAATAATCTCACAATTTAATTTCAGAATTGTCTCCCTTTATTATCACAAAAAGTGCCTTATATAGGCAATAACAAATAAGTATCCTGCTTGGAAAAGGACTCCTAAACCCTAGCCCAAGTAGGAAAAACGTGAATAGTACCTAGGTCAAAGGAAACAAACTTGGAGACCAAGAAAAGACTCCTATTAACTATTCACGTGAATAGTAACTAAAAAGGAAGCAAACTTGCAGCCCAAGAAAAGCTCCTTTCTAGTGTGAACACCTAATCTTGTAGCCCAAGAAAGTCTCTCTCCTAGTGTGAACACCTAAATTCGTCCATAGGAAATTAAACTAAAACTGAAAACTAAAACTAGGATAAAATTACAAAGAAATCAAATCTTGACTAAATCTTCAAATCTTCTTGAAACTTCTTGAAGAATCTTGAAGTTCTTGAATCTTGAAAATAGAATCTTGACTTGAATCTTTGCTGGAAAATTCATCCAAAAGGTTCAATGAATGTGGACGCCCAATTGGTTCATTGAATGTGGACGCTTCAATTGGTTCATTGAATGTGGACGCTTCAATTGGTTCATTGAATGTGGATGGCTGGTTCGCATCATTCCCCCCCTCTTGAGAAGGATTTGTCCTCAAATCCACCAGGCTCAAAGATCATCCTTGGTGGTAGACCATGTGGTATGTCCTTAGGAAGTATTTCCTGAAAATCCTGTAAGAGAGAAACAACAACACTAGGCAATGCAAAGTCAAGCTGGTTAGTGTTTAAAAGAGCCTCTTTGTACATGAGTGCAATTATCGGCCGTCTTGAGATCAAAGCTCTCTTAACCTCACTTGCTTTTTCATAGAAATTTCTTTGTTTCCCCTCTGTTTTTACCGCCTTGGAAGAGTTCTTTTCTCTTTTTACTACCTCTCTAGCTTCAGCGTTGCTCATTTTCTTTTCACTCTCATTCTTTTCATCACTCAAATTCGTTTGTTCACTCAAGTTCTTTTGATCACTCAATTTTTGTAACCTCACTTGATCCTCATAAACTTGTTTTGGTGGCATTGGAACTAGAGTGATTGTCCACTGATTGAACATGAATGTGTACTTGTTGGTGAAGCCATCATACTGCACACGTCGATCAAATTGCCATGGACCTAAGAGAAGATGTCCAACATGCATTAGTACCACATCACACAATACCTCATCTTCATACTTTCCTATTCGAAATGGCACCAAAACTTGTTTTGTAACCCCTTCCTCACCACAATCATTCAACCATTGCAGCTTGTATGGACATGGATGCTTAATTGTGTTGAGCCCTAGCTTTTCAATCATAGAAGCACTAGCAACGTTAGTACAACTACCACCATCAATAATAACACTACATACCTTATCTTTCACGTGGCAGTGAGTATGAAAGATGTTCTCACGTTGTACTACTTCTTCTTCCTCTTTAGCATGCAAACTTAAGGCTTGTCGTGCCACTAGTCCAACCATCTCTCCATAATCTGCCCCAAACTCCTCTTCTCCCTATGTGATGTCCTCTAGGATGGGCATGACATCAAAATGTATTTTGTCTTCGGACTCAATCTCACCACTCTCCAAGACTACCAATGCTTGCTTGTTTGGGCATTGGCTTCCTATGTGTCCCCATCCCTGACATTTAAAACATCTAATCTCACTAGATTGAGTCGTAGTAGAAGCTGATTTACCTTGGGAGGTCATGTCATTGGTGGATTGTTTGGAATTGGGCTTGACCTTATATATTTGTTCTAACCTCTCATGTATTTGTTCAAATTCAGCTCTCATCATCCGTCTCATCTCTCCCAAAAAAGCTTGCAACTGTAAATTCAGAACTGGTTGTTGAGCTTCTGCTTTTGTGTCATCCTCTTGATTATGAGCCATGATTGAATTTCACTCCCTCACGTGTTTCTCTCAACTCACTTTGGCTTTTACCCTCTAATAATCTCACACACTCTGCCTTTTTCCTATCGTATTCTCCTTCAAGTCCCTAGAACTTACCAAGAATACCAAGCAGCGTAATAATCAATTTCGGAACCTGAATTTTTTTTTTCAGACCTCTAAGACTCTGAAAACAAGGTTAGAGAAAGAAAATTGACCAAAACTCGAAGAAGGAAACCTAGAAAAATAAGGAAAGTTGAGAAAAATCTAATAGAAATCACAAAAACGCCCAGAACTCATACTAAAAGATGGAATTTGGCCCTAAGAGGGTGGTGCCCATAGTTTACTATGGGTTCTGCGCAGAACACCGTTTTCCTTCAGAAAAGTTTAGTCTTGAGGGCTAATTCAATGAAAATAAATTTCTGCCTCTTTTTTTTTTTCTGTTTTTCTGTATTTTCTTGACTTTTTTTTTTCTTTCTTCTTTTCTTTTCTTAATTTTTCAGAAACGAAACCAATGAGAAAATAACAAGAACTCAAGTTTAGAAGCACAAGAAACCCTAATTCAAGATTCTAGGATTTGGCCAATTGAAAACAAGAAACGAAATTGAAAAAAAATACTAGCAAGAAAAGGAATTGAAAACTAGAAAGACACAGAATTGAAAAACTAGTAAGAACAAGGAATCAAGAAAAGGAATTGAAACAAGACTCAATCAAGAACGAATAAAGGAATTTAAATACCTAAACCTAGACACACGAATTGACCAAGAAAACAAGAAAAAAGATAGGCAAACCTGATAAACCTAAGCTCTGATTACCAACTGATACGAACCTGGTCAACATGTGCCAAGACCCAACACCAAGATTGGTAAAACAAACCCAAGATCTTTCAAGAATGGATGGAACCGCGACCCTTTGCCTAGCAAGACAAGAACCTTGGTATAGTGAATATGATGGAAACCGCGACCTGTTGCTTAGAAAAGCAAGAACCTTGGTATGGTGAAGACGCCACAAACGGGGATGGAAATCCGCTTGATAAGTCAAGGTTGAACGCCACAAGGAATCCCTTGATAAGTTCGAAAGAGTCTCTTGGAGAACTCAAGGAGAATAATCTCACAATTTAATTTCAGAATTGTCTCCCTTTATTATCACAAAAAGTGCCTTATATAGGCAATAACAAATAAGTATCCTGCTTGGAAAATGACTCCTAAACCCTAGCCCAAGTAGGAAAAACGTGAATAGTAAATAGGTCAAAGGAAACAAACTTGGAGACCAAGAAAAGACTCCTATTAACTATTCACGTGAATAGTGATGTGAATAGTAACTAAAAAGGAAGCAAACTTGCAGCCCAAGAAAAGCTCCTTTCTAGTGTGAACACCTAATCTTGTAGCCCAAGAAAGTCTCTCTCCTAGTGTGAACACCTAAATTCGTCCATAGGAAATTAAACTAAAACTGAAAACTAAAACTAGGATAAAATTACAAAGAAATCAAATCTTGACTAAATCTTCAAATCTTCTTGAAACTTCTTGAAGAATCTTGAAGTTCTTGAATCTTGAAAATAGAATCTTGACTTGAATCTTTGCTGGAAAATTCATCCAAAAGGTTCAATGAATGTGGACGCCCAATTGGTTCATTGAATGTGGACGCTTCAATTGGTTCATTGAATGTGGATGGCTGGTTCGCATCAGGAAAGCCAATGGTGCTAGCAACATAGCTCAATCCTTTTCTAGTCCACAGAGAGAGTGGTACATTTTTCAGTTTCATCCACATTGGAACGCGATCAGCTTTAATGTCAACAAGTTGAATATTCGGATCCCATTTTCGAAGGAGTAGTGGCCTGTGATTTACATGCCATAATTCTTCTAACACAACTTCACAAATGGACCTGTTATCAAATTGGAAAACGTACAACCCCTTATCCGTGGACTTGATGTCAATATTTCCGAATTTCTTCCACTGATTTTTCACCATAGTTTCTATAAGAAAAAATGGAGGAGGTTTTCCAATAAATTGGCCAATAAGACAGTTGTCCCAAAGGGTATTACCTTCTTCATAAACATTCTGTGGAGGACAAGCAATGGGTTCTCCATCTTCGTCGCTTTCATCAGAGGCAAAAAAATCCAATTTAAGTGAGCTTTGCAGATTACCCACAAAGAAATCCTTCCAGGCACCTGAAATTGTTGCAGAGTTCACTGTATGTGGAGTCGGCTCCGATTTTCCAATCTGGGTAGAATGAATTGTAGGAAAATTCTTCTGATAAGAATTGTTAGCATTAAGTGGCGGTGATTGACTCTTCGCGTTTTCATTGCTGGGAGTGGAAAAAAAATTGGTGGATGTAATTGGATCCACAATATTAGCAGTATCATGAGCTTCAAAGACCACCTTCGTGATTGACTGACCCACGGCAACTGTGGAACCATCAAGGGAGTCCACAATGGTGGCTGGAATTTTAATATCATTTGAAGGAAAAACATGATGGCTCACGGTATGATCAACGTTTCCACTAGAGATTTGCACTTGACTAGGCAAATTCGAATTTTGCAAGTCACCGAAAGCAAAATCAGTTAATTCTCGAAGTCCAGAACGCATCAATGATAGTCGGATCAATAGCCTTCATCTCCCCTACTTCATCCCAATACAAAGGTGATTGGTACTTACGGCCGTAGAGAGCTGTAAAAGGTGCCATCCCAATAGTTGCTTGATAAATATTATTATAGGCAAACTCGGCAAGTGGTAGATGTTTTTCCCAGTTCTTCCCGAAGTCCAGAACACAAGCCCTGAGCATATCCTCCAAAATCTGAATAGTCCTCTCAGACTGACCGTCGGTCTGTGGATGATACGCTGTACTGAGGTTCAACTGAGTACCCAAAGTCTCTTGAAGTTTCTCCCACAGTCGAGAAGCAAACCGAGGATCTCGATCTGAAACAATACTAGTTGGAATTCCGTGAAGTTTAACAATCTGATCCAAATAAAGATCTGTCAACTTTGCAACTTCACCCCCCATCCTCATCGGAATAAAATGAGTTGTCTTCGTCAAACAGTCTACAATAACCCAAACCGCATCGTTACCTCTCGGTGTTCTAGGCAAACTAGTGACGAAGTCCATCGTAATATGTTCCCACTTCCATTCTAGTATTGCCAACGGCTGAAGTAACCCTGCGGGTCGTTGATGTTTTTCTTTCACCCACTGACAAGTCAAACATTTGGATACAAACTGAGCAACCTCCTTTTTCTTGTTATTCCACTAATAATGTTATTTCAAATCCCGGTACATCTTGTTTCCACCGGGATCAATGGTGTACTTAGAATTATGAGTCTCCTCTAAAATACCTCTCCTCAAGTTCATCGGGAACACAAACCCTGTTCTGAAACTGAAGAATACCATCTTCATGTAATTTGAAGTCAGACTGATCATCTATGATATGATCCTTGATCTTCTGAAGTTTTGAATCAAGTTACTGAGCTTCTCTAATCTGAGACAGCAATAAAGGTTGAATATGGAGATGTGTACACATCACCCTAACCTGAGTCAATTCCGGTCTCCAATAACTGACTTCCTCAAGAACCTCCCACTTTTTAACAACCAAACAAGAAATACTCGCCTTACGGCTAAGAGCATTTGCTACAACATTTGCCTTCCCAGGCAGATAATTGATAGAACAATTATAATTTTTGAGAAGTTCCATCCACTTCCGTTGACGCATATTCAACTTCTTCTATGAGAACAAGTACTTCAGACTTTTATGATCGGTGAAAATCTCAAACTTACTGCCCCACAAATAATGGCGCCACTTTTTCAGTGCGAATACAACCGCTGCCAACTCAAGATCATGAGTTGGATAGTTCACCTCATACAGTTTCAACTTTTTAGAAGCATAGCAATAACCCGGCCATTCTGCATAAGTACACAACCTCTTTTTCAACTCCTGAAACCCACTCTCACATTTCTCATCCTACGTAAAGTTGGTCCGTTTCTGAGTTAACTTAGAAAGTGGCCCTGCAGTCTTGGAAAAGTCTTTCACAAACCTACGGTAATAACCTGCCAAGCCAAGGAAGCTACGAACTTCCGAAACATTCTCTGGTCTTTTCCAAGACATCACCACTTCAATCTTAGTGGGATCTACTGAAATACCGCTTTGTGTAATCACATGGCCAAGAAAAGATATTTATTGTAGCCAAAATTCACATTTGTTGAACTTCACAAACAACTGATGCTCCTGCAGCTTTTGTAAGACAAGTTGTAGATGTTGCTCATGCTCCGATTCAGTCTTAGAATAAACCAAGATATCATCAATAAAGATTACCACGAACTGGTCCAAGTACGGTTGAAAGACCTGATGCATAAGATCCATGAATGTTGCCGGTACATTAGTCAGTCCAAAGGGCATAACTACAAATGCATAATGCCCATACCGAGTCCTGAAAGTAGACTTTGGAATATCCTCCGTACGAATCCGAAGCTGATAATACCCCTACCTCAAGTCAAGCTTAGAGTAGACTTTGGCTTCCTGAAGTTGATCAAACAACTCATCAATCAGTGGTAAAGGATACTTGTTCTTGATGGTCACCTGATTCAAACCATGATAATTGATACACAATCTCAAAGTACCATCATTCTTCTTCACAAATAAGATGGGTGCTCCCCATGGTGAAGAACTCTGCTGAATGAAACCCTAATAACTCCTGCAACTGAGTTTTCAGCTCCTTAAGCTCAGCTGGTACCATCCGGTATGCTAAT
The DNA here is from genome assembly GCA_037974665.1 of Ehretia macrophylla. Lineage (NCBI taxonomy): Eukaryota > Viridiplantae > Streptophyta > Magnoliopsida > Boraginales > Ehretiaceae > Ehretia > Ehretia macrophylla. Next base: position 4,770,919 of record CM075766.1, read on the forward strand.
TTAGAAATAGGTTGTGTACCGGGAATCAGATTAATCACAAACTCAACATCTCTCTCTGGCGGCAATCCTGGCACTCCTCGGGAAATACATTGGAATATTCCTGAATTATAGGAACTTCCTCTAGCTTTAGCTTATCAAATGGCTTGTTGATCAAATAAGCTAGATAACCCGAACCCCCCCTTATTCACCAGCTTAATAGCTTTAGTTGATAAGATAATAAAACTCGTCTTAGCATTCTAGTTCCCCCTACCTCGACCACTAGCTGTTCTGGCAATCAAAACCGTACTACCTTTGTTCTACAGTTTAACTGGGCATCATACTTAGAAAGCCAGTCCATACCCAAGATAACATCATACCCCCGGATAGGAAATAAGATAAGGTCCGAAGGAAAATCCTGATCCTTAACATGTATTTTACAGTCTTTACATACTAAGCCAGTCATATATTTATCAGTCAAAGAAGTATTAATCTCAACCACATAAGGCAATCTTTCAGGTTGCATGTTAACATGTTGTACACAAGTAGGTGTAATGAAAAAATGCGTAGCACCAGAATCAATCAACACTTTAACAAGTTGATCGAGTATAAAGAAGTTACCTTCCACAACTGCCGCTACCTTAGGTGCTTCTTGCAAATCTACTGCGTAGGCCCGAGCCTAAACCCGCTACTGCTGAGGTGCACTACCGATAGGTCGACCCTGATAACCTTGGGTCGCTGGCGGACCCTCAGACCTCTGAAATCTAGGACAATCCCTCGCCCTATGTTGGTTACTGCTGCAACCTAAACATGTTCTTGCTTTCACCCTACAATCGGCCTCCAAATGGCCTTGACGTTTACAGTAAGCACACTGTAGTGACGAAGCATTAACACTGCCCCTTGAAGACCTAGAAGCTGAAAAAGTAGTTGTACTAGCCTGTTGCTAAGGTCTCGCAACGCTAGGCCTATATTGACCCTGAGACTAGGCCGGCCTGTACTGTGACTAAGCCTAGTAAGACCCCTACTGAAACTGGGGCCTATAGAACCCCTGCTAACCCTGAGGTCTAAAAGAGCTCTGTTGTACTGGTGGCCTGTACACAACCTGCTGCACTGGAGGCCTATACACACCTTGTTGACCTTGCGACTGAAATGGCATCTTACTAGGCTGACTAGGACCAATCTGCTCCCATTTCCTTTTCTCCAACCTGGAAGCTGCATCAAAGGCCTCTGAAAATACATCATACTGATTCAGGGCCATTGCATCCTGAATCTCTAGCCTCAATCCCAAAACAAACCTCCGAGTCTTACGCTCTTAATCTGCTACAAATTCTGGTGCAAATCGGGACAGCATGGTAAAATTGGCCTTATACTGGGCCACTGTAGAATCACCCTGAACCAAAGATAGGAACTTCGCCTCTCTTCGTTCCCGCACAATCCTTGTGATGTAGTTAGCCCGGAACGTACTAAGAAAGGTATCCCAAACATAAGGAGTACCTCGTGTTTCCCAATCCAATCTCACGGTACGCCACCATTCCTCAGCCTCATCATCAAACAGGTACACCACAAAGGTGACCTTCCTCTCATCCGTATAATCTAGGGGATCAAAGATTTTCTCAATTTTCCTGATCCAAGCTTCAACTTTCTGATCATCGAGCTCACCCTAGAATCTCGGTGGATAGTAACCTAGAAATTCCTTCAATGTACTTCGCTCGTGAAAACCACCTTGAGTGTTCAGCATATGAGTTTGCACAGCTTGAGCCTGAGCAGCCTGCCCTGCTAGTATCTGTGCCTGACCCGCTATGGCCTCGGTTATACGATCCATAGCCACTGCTAAACGGTCATACCCCTGATCTCTACCTAGTGTTGCCTGACCTGGTGCCTCATCGTCACCTTGGGGCCTCCCCGTGTTCTCAGTCAACCCGCCATTCTAATATCAAAGAGTTAGCACATATTATAACAGATATAGAGTTTATAACACATAGGCAACAAAACTCACGTAAAGCCCATAAATCACTTAAGTACTAATCACATAAACAAATTGATCACATAATTACATAATTTACTTCATCACCTAATCACTTAATCACTTAGTCACATTATCACATATTTCACTTTCTTTCACTTCATACATACTTTCATGATAAGACCGCTGCCCATATTCCGAGAATACCCCAGTTGACAACTAAACCTAGCTCTGATACCACTTAATGCCATGCCTTAACTCGACCCCACCTATGATCAGTCAAGACACAATGGAATTTCGGAAGTATAACGACAGTAATACGGACATCAGGGCTCTAAACCAACCTTTTAGAACTTCATACAACCAACTCCAAAGATCAACAACAACTCTACAACCATGTTAACAACATACAACACAAACATATCCATACATATTAAACCTTCTTTCAACGATTCATCCCTAAGTTATACGCCTCCGTTCCAACATCATACATAAGCTAAATCATACATTTGCAAAATAGATTATAAGCTAGTCTAGCAACCTATTCATGTTCCAAAAGAAAGACTACTAAACTAGCATTACATAAGTCCTTATCCTTAAGTTAAACAATACAATATATTACAAAAACCAAGACAAACTCATGGAAACGACTCCAGCACATAAGACTCGTCCACGTAAGGCACATTCTCAACTTCCTGAGGCATGTACTCGTAATCCGGTTCAGTAATACCTACTTGCAGATAACGAATGAGAGTGAGCTTATATAAAACAAGCCAAGTGATGAATTCTATAAATCTTTCTGAAAACATTTACTTAACCCTTTAGGAAAATCATCCCATAAACAACAATAATAACAACTTCATTAACATCATCTTTTCAATTCAATCACATAAATGACCATTCAATTGTGAAAGGATACACTAGTTGGTGTAGCTCCATACGCCATCACGATCTCAACCATATTCTTATAACTCCCCATAATACACACCCGAGGTTCCTCATCTAGCCCCTCCCTCTATGGCATATCCGCCCATGCGAGCTGGGGGTAGTCTATTAAGACTCATGACAATAATAATAAACATTCATATTACAGAAAGACAACAAAATAGGTTGCCTATCTCCCGGCATCATCAATAATCAATCAGTTAACATCATTTCAATAACATAACATCAATTAATCAAATAACCAACTAATAGCTAAGTTAGATGACAAAGTAGGCCACCCAACTTAATATGCATTAAGCCACACAACCAATCCCGAATCTAACCAACAACAACCCAAGATTCAACCACTCAAACACCACCCAAACAAGCAAAGACAATATTTCAACATTTAAAGAAAAACTATGCAAACTTCCAACAATAATAACTTACAACCTACTAATCCATATTACCTTCAAACCACTTCCTATCACTCACCCACACATGCATCTACAATAAACCCACTAGAGACCAACCAAAAGCCATCCAAAACAAGCCCAACAACCCTAATTTTGGCAATGCTCTTTACTGAATTTTTTGGGATTTTGCTACAACATTCCAATAAAAAATTTGGCATTACAACATCACTACCCCGCCATTAACAAACTTTTAGAAGCCAAAACCAACCAATTTCAACCACTACAACAACAATTATTCAAGCCAAATACTCAACTTTAATACCCGAAAAATAGAAATACATGCTACTACCGTTCAAAACTTATATAAATGCACATAAATGATCCTTGGCATCTACTGAGCAACAATCTAAAAACAATTTAACATTTCATTGGATAAAAATTCAATTATATGAAAATGACATAAAATAGCATTTTGAGATCTAAAAATTTTCTCTCACCTTTGATCCGAAAAAAAGCTAGGAATGTGTGCAATAGGTGCCCAACAAGCGGAATCCAACTCGGTTTGAAAAGCTTTGGCCAAAAACTAAGTTTTCTAGGCAAAATTTGCTTTGTAAAATAAGATGAAAAACTCTCTAAAATGCTCAAGGAGCTCACGGCAATGTGTGTGTGTGTGGTGGTGTTTTGTGAGCTTTTTAGTATGTGTTGATGCATATATATACTAAGTCAACAAAATCAAAAGGTCAAAGTTGGTTTTTAGTCTTTTAATTAGTATTTGTTTTAGTCTTTTAATTGTTTTTCTTGACTATTTTGCTTACTCATATGCATTTAACACTTAGACTATTTTAAGTAGCATATTTTTAGGTGACAACAATTTTCTCATGCATACATTAACACCCAACTCGGTTAAAAACTCGATTTTTGTAAAAGAAGGTATAAAAACCTTTAAAATTCCTAATGCGATTTAAAAGCCGTTTTAATCAGACACGAGTCTATTAATATCTGAGGACTAGATTTTAAGATGTTTAAAACACCCATGTAAAAATTTTAGCGGATGTGTGTTCAAAATACTATTCACAAAAACCGACGATAAAATTTATGATGTCGTTTTTTATGAAAATTTCATGAATGCACACTTAGCATGTAATAAGAATATAAATCACAGGATTAACAGATTCTAACTCATATAACACATAAATAGGTCAGAACACGCAATTCTATGCAAAGGTAAAATCTGGGGTTTCACAGTGGCGACCCCTCCCCCCCCCCCCCCTCCCTAGGAGCTAAGAGAGCATTTTTAGCATTTTCCTTGCAAGACTTTGTGAAGAAGAACAACAACTAAGGTGAAATCCAAGCTTGCTAGGTGGTCATAAGGCATTATCAAGGTAGTTCTTGCATTTCCAACCAAAACGAAAGGTGAGGGTTCTTTCAAAATGAGTATTTATATATAAATGCATATTGATGGTTTTATGAGGCTTGTATGGAGTTATAATTGCAAATCCATGGTTGAAATGTTGTTGGAGCTTGTTATTGATGGTTTGAATCAAAGATTTGTTGCTATAATTTTTTGAATGATCTTGATGATGAAGCTTGTATCTAGGTATTTAAATACGATTGATTGTTGCTTATTTAGGATGCTAGAGGCTGTTTCGTTTTATAATAGTTGTTGTTGATGATTTAATAGCAAGAACATGCAAGAATTTCAGAATGACTTTATTGGACAGATTTGTCCAACCAGAACATTTGGCCCGTTTTTATGGCTGGATGATTTTATAAAAATCTGGACAATTTAGGAAATGTAGAAAACTCATAGAGAAACATTTCTTCTGTTGGCCATGTCATGGGATAAAATCTTTTTCATGCTTGAAAACACACAAGATAGTAGGTATTAGAAATTTTGCTGCCACTAGACAGATTTGTACAAACTTGAAATTTTAGTCAGTTTCTATGGCTGGATGATTTTATAAAAATCTAAAAACTTCAAGAAACGTTGAAAACTCATATAGGAACATTTATTCAGTTGGCCACATCGTGAGGAAAAATCATTTTCATGCTCAAAAACACATGAGACAGTAGGTTACGGGATTTTTGTTGAATCTGACAGCACACTGCCTTAAGTTTCTTTTGTGCATTAAAAATAGTAAACGACCTCGGAATTGAACGGAACTTTCACAGTAGCTATATTAGGCAGTTAGGAACAACTTTCATGTTTTACAAAATGTCAGATGCCATTGTTTTAAATATCTGAATTTTCTATTTTCAAAATAACCCTAGGATAGTCTTCAATCTGGACAGTCAAGACATAGTTGCATTAAATTGGTTATAACTCTATCGATTTAGATTGGAATTGAGTTTTCTTGATTCCAGAATTATCTACACTCGAAGAGCTTTAATTCTATACTAAAAACAGAGTATTTGAAGTTCGGGAACATAGCTAACTGATTTACCAAAGTTAGGTCATTGCAGTGGCTTAGGCATTGGCTTAGATGGATTAGTTAGGTTCTAATGCTTAGTGTATTTGATTAAATGGCTAAGTTATTAGTTTTTACTAATGTGCAATGTTATTATATGACCTCTAGATGTGTTAGCACACTTGTGTGATCATTTACATGGATTAAATTACTTGTTGCTCGTTAATTACTGGTTTGCTATAAATGTATAATTATGTGAATATTTTAAACTCAATGCTTATTTGATTGCTATAAATGCTCATATTATGTGAACTTGAACTTGAAATGGTACCGAAAAGGGTTGCAACCTAGTCTTGGCATGGTAGTGTGCATACTACACCAGACATCCTAGGGGTGTCGGTGATCTTATATCTACCATGGTCCATATTCCCCTCTCGCTCGGGAACTTGGATTTTCTTGGAGAATCGGGTCGTAGGATTCGAGTATTATCTGGAATACTCTATTTGGGTGAGATAAGGAAGGAGATGTTGAACATCTCAATTACTATTTCTTGAATCAGACTCGCTCTTAAAGAGTAAGTTGTTTCTTACTACGTATGTGATATATGACTTGAATACGTATACTTGAACTATTTCTTGACTGCAGATCTTGCTTGCATTGCATCCACATATTTACGAAAAGGTTTATGAAAAGGAAAAATTGTATTCGAAAACCCTTCCCAAATTCCCCCTCGCTGAGCTTATTGTTGTTATAAGCTCACCCTCTTTGTTCTCCCTTTCAGGCAATCAGCATACTAGACCGGAAGCGCCTGATACGTGATATACACCTTTCTTGGGTATATTGTTGACTTAGATGACTTGAACAATTAAATGTATATATTATTTTGTGTATATGAATAGTTTTAATATCATGATCTTGTATAACTGAACTAACTTAGTCATTGGTTATAATTGGTTAAGAAATTGGTTTAATGACTTAGTTAGCCATTATACAACTAACTCACGTACCCAGTTTTGTTTTTGGGCACTTGGCTATGTGTTGGCTGTCAGAAGGTAATCTAGATGTTGTTAAAACTTTCTCTTAATGCAAGTAACAGATGTATATTTTCATATTGAACTTCTAATTGATTATATCATGTTGGTGAATGAATGAATTGTGTTGGAGTTTTGAATTGTGATGTTGAGGAGAAAGGTTGGGAAAAGTAGATGGTGGCTTTTCTGTTTGCAGATTGAAGGAAAAAGAAAAACTGTTTTGTACACAGGATAGCTGTTATGCTGCCCAATTTTCGAGGAAACTAATAATAAGTTGAAAATTTGACTAAGTATGGATTGGTAATTGAATTAACGGTCACCCTCGGACTTAGTCCTACGCAAGTTGGGTTCAGGGCGTGACATCTACATTGTGACGAAATGTCGTATTATGACATTTTTGTGACGAACATCGTAGTTAATTGAAAAAAATTTGAAAAACTCCTCATCAAATTTGGAAAACTCCTCATCATAACAATGATGAATTAGATGTGTTATAGAACTCTAGTCAGAAGATTATATGGTTTTTGTGGTAGTCTTAAGGATATTTTTTTTTCTTTCCTGAAAAATTAAGTATGTTTAGATGATTAAATAATTGGCTGAATATTTTTCTTCTTTGCTCATTCTTGATAATATAGTTCTATGGGTCATTCAATCCCATCTTATTGGCAATCATACATATAAGTTATTTTTAATAGCATGAATCTTAGAATTCTTGCAAAATTGCTGCTTATATCAGTATTAAAAAAACAAAGATTTATTATAAACCACATCCTATAAACTAGTATTAAAAATATTAAGATACTTGAATATGATTTTAACTTGAAATGTAATGAGATTAAAATAAAAAAAAACTCAAGGACCATATTTGGTCATAACCATGAACAATAAGGGACTTCTATGTCTTTATCCCATATTTTAACCCAATAAATTTTAATCAACTTTTCCAAACCCTCCCCAAATATCTTAACATCCTCACTTGCCCTCTTCTTTTCTTCTTTCTTGTTTTTTTCTTCATTTTTTCTTCGCCTCGCCTGACCGCGCCACCCACTATCCCACCACCTCACTGCATCGAACAATTCCTCCACTACTTCACCGTGATACACCACTTCATCCACAACATCGGCTTCGTGCCTACACCTCCAAACTCTTTTCACGCTCTTTTTGAAGATGCATGAGATCATGCACATCCAAGGAGGTCAATATAGGAACTAGATCGGAGCCAAGTTCTAGGTGGTGGTGTGCGCCAAACATGTCGAATAGCTTGTAAACGTGTGTGATGATACTGAGGCTGCTAAGGATTGAAAATTACTGTGAATCTTGATGATAAATAAGTCTGTATAAATATAAATATATATATATATATATATATATATATATATATATATATATATATATATATGTATGTCATATGTGTGTGTAATGTTGTATAATAAAACTGTGGCTGCTAGGGCTCGACAAATTGGTATTTTGGTAATTACTATGAATTTTGATGGTAATAAGTTATAGTATTAGTTGATGCTGAAAAATTGAGGAAAATAAATTTTTTTAGGGTTCTTTTATATATATATGTCATATGTGTGTGTAATGTTGTATAATAAAACTGTGGCTGCTAGGGCTCGACAAATTGGTATTTTGGTAATTACTATGAATTTTGATGGTAATAAGTTATAGTATTAGTTGATGCTGAAAAATTGAGGAAAATAAAAATTTTTAGGGTTCTTTTAAGGGTTTAAATTAAGTTATATAATATTAGTTGATGCTGAAAAATTGAGGAAGAGGAATACAGGGAAAAACTTAACATTCAATTTAATGGACTATTGAAAGGAGATGTTTTGTTTATAAGGGGAAGTTGGAAAACCAGAGGAAGGTTGCTGTCAAACGCTTTAACCAGAATGCTTGGCCAAAATGTCTTCTTCAGTTATTTTAGCCAAGTCCTCGCATGTAAAGCTTTTGATCAAATGCCCGAGAGAGATGAGCAATTTGATAACAATAGAAATTATAATTTTTTAGTACCAAATTGATGATCATCAATTTTGTTTGCTTGTTCATTCTCAAATGCTTTGAAATCCCCTTTCATAATCAATGACTAATTAGCCATTGTTGTAAAGTAGTTTAAGAAGAATTATTTCTCAAAAGTTTGCTTGTTTTAGTCTCCAATGGTTATTTATTTCCTTTAAATATATGAATAAGAATATGAATATTCATGAAGAATATGAATATTCATGTATAATATGTACGTCTATGTGTATGGACATGTTGATATGTGTATTTGCATTAGACTTCTAGTAGAAATAAAGATACGGTGTAGTTGTTTGGAGGTGATGGATGTTAACATATAAGGATTAGTGTGAGCTTGATTGTTGCAATCTTATGTTTGGAAGTATGGGATCGAGAGATTAGTTTCGAATTTGAAAATTAAAGATAATTAAATTTGGATTTAGTTCGTAACATGAATTTTAGTTGCAAGCCTGAAAGTACGTAGCTAAGATGGTAATAAGGCCTTGTCAAAACTTGAAAAAATAGAAGGACATAAGAATATAAAGGAAGGAAAAGACTACAAGGACATTTTTCTTCTTATAAAGAACAAAAAGTATATGAGAGCATGATGAACCAGTAGCTGGTATGGATATCTCTAAATGCTCATTTTATTTAGTATCTATCCTTGTTATATTATATTTTTTTTTTTGCTGGGTCAGCAAGAATGGATTTTATAAAAGATGAATAGAGATTACAGGGAATATACAAGCCCGTAGGCAATCAAACATGTGTGAATAAATCACCACATGAAACAGAAGGTAAAAACAACAAATTGCACACAGGCAACAATAAAATAAAGCAAAGTTGCACTTAGGCAATACTTTAAGAAAGTAATCCAAACGAAAAGAAAAACTAAGTAAAAATAAAGCAAAGTTGCACGCAGGCAATACTTTAGGAAAGTAATCCAAATCAATAGATGCAATGATTTCTTCCTCAGGAGATGGAAACATAAATAATCCGAGAAAAAGATTATGTAAGGAAGATATTCATTGAAGCACGCGCCACAAAGTGGCGATTGAAAGATGAGTCCCTGAAACCACTTCCAACTTTTGTCTTTGTCAGTACTTCTTCTTTAATGTTGGAAAGGATTTCTTCTTCAGTAGCAGCAGTATTCTCGAAAAGTTTGTTGTTCCTTTCTCTCCAAATATGGTAAATAGAAGCACAGAAGAGCAACCGGAACATGTATTCCCTGATGTTTCCTTTACCTACAAAAGATTGATGAAGCATTATAATATCAGAAAAAGAATACATATTAGCATCAATATAAAGTAATTGCAAACCTCCCTTCCAGATTCTTTTTGTGAAGTAGCATTCAAAGAATAAGTGATCCCGGGTTTCTGGGCCTTGATGACAGAAAATGCAATGAGCATGGGAGATAGTGCCCCAACAAAGAAGGCAGTAGCGAGTAGGAAGGCGATCCAGGCAAGCAAGCCAAGCAATGAAACTGTGACGGGGAATGTTGCGAGTGAACCAAGTGATGGAAGACCAATTAACAGAAGGACCTCTATCTCTGATAAAGTCCCATGCTTTACGAAATGAGAAGGAGCTACCAGTTGTAAGCTTCCAAGTAAACGTATCAGGACAATCAGGATTGGTAGTGGGAAGATAGGTGGAAGGGTCAAGACTAGCAATATCAGGAGGGTGAAAAGGCCAGTTCCAATTATTATTGATAAACACATCTAAAACTTTTGCATTCCAAGAAGGGTAGAACACATCAATCCCAAATAAATCGGAGAGGACTCCACGGGGATGCCAGTTATCATGCCAAAAGAAAGTGTTGTTGCCATTACCAATTTTGTGAGAAATAAGCTCTTTGACAACTGGTCTCAACTGAAGAAGTTTTCTCCAAGTCCAGCTGGTGTCAGCGGGAATACTCATAGTCCAAATGCATTTGTCTTTGATGTGATTGTTCCAAACCCAACGACTCCAAATAGTGCCTCTCATAGAGTACATCCTCCAAAACAACTTCATAAAAGCAGCATGATTGACTTCATCAAGGGATCTAAGACCGAGACCACCTTCATTGAAAGGCTTGCAGATCTTGTTCCAAGCAACTTTAGGGCCAGTACCTCTCCAGAGGAAAGCAGCAAATTTTCTCTCAATCTCAACAAGAATGCTTTTAGGAATAAGGAGAACAGAAGCCCAAACGAGGTGCAAGTGGTTGAGAACAGACTTGATGAGTTGAAGCCTTTCAGCAAAAGTGAGCCAGTTATGGGTCCAATGATCAATTCTATTCGAGATTTTATCAAGCAAATTTTGACAATCTTGCTTTCTCAGCATGCCAGAGATAAGAGGGACCGCTAGATAACAGACAGGGAGTTTGCCTTCTTTGAATCCCAAAAGACCAATAATGGATTGCCTAAGAGCAAATGAACCTCCTCCAAAAAAAACTTCACTCTTGTCCGGATTAAACTGGAGACCAGAAAGACGATGAAAGGTGTTGAGAGTGTTGATAAAGTCTTGAATTGTAGCGGGCTCAGCTTTATAGAAAAGGAGGAGATCATCAGCAAAGCAGAGATGGTTGAGCTTCATCATTGAGCAACGAGGGTGAAAGCCAAAGTTGCTTTTCAAGGTCAAGATATTAAGCATGCATGTAAGAACCTCCATGGCGATGACAAAAAGATATGGAGAGATAGGGTCCCCTTGTCTGACACCATTTGTACCGTGAAAATACCCCTCAAGACTACCATTGATTAAGACAGAGAACCGAGGAGAAGAAATACAAGCGCTGATCCAGCTGATGAAGACATTGGGAAAACCAAAGGCTTGCAAAGTCAGAAGAACAAAATCCCAACGGAGCGAGTCAAAAGCCTTTAAAAGGTCAACCTTGAGAGCACATCTAAGAGTTGGATTCTTCCTGTTATAGCCCCTCACAATATCTTGAGCAATCAGAATATTCTCCGAAATGAGTCTCTTTTCAACAATTGTAGATTGGTTCCCGGAGATGATAAGAGGCAGGCAGCATTTGATACGATTGGCCAAAATCTTAGTGATGCACTTGTAGATGGTGTTGCAGCATGAAATGGGCCTGAAATCCTTAACCATACAAGGGTTTGCAACTTTAGGAACCAGAGCAATAAATGTAGAGTTGACTTCTTTAAGGAGAGAGGAAGATTGAAAGAAAGACTGAACATCAGAAATGACGTCTCCTCCGACAATGGTCCAAGAAGTTTTATAAAAGTGGGACGTGAAGCCATCTGGTCCCGGGCTTTTACTTCCATTTAAACTAAACATAGTAGCTTTGATTTCATCAGCAGTCACTGGCAATGAAAGATCAGTGGCAAACTCAGAGGGGATGGTTTTCTGCACAATGGACTTGATGTCATCCAGGCTGAAACGTTCCCTGTGCACATCAGATGAGCCAAGTGAGTTAGTGAAAAAATTAAGAATTTCATTTTTTACCTCATCATCCTTGGTGAGAACATTTCCATTGTCGTCCACAAGTCTAGAAATGGTATTCCTGGCAAACCGGCTTTTGATAGCTTTGTGGAAGAACGCAGTATTTGAATCCCCATCCTTAATCCATTGAATTCTAGATTTTTGGAGAAGAATTGAATCAAATGAATTTGAGAGGGATTCAAGTTCCAGGCCAAGAGCATTTCCCTGAATAATATCATATGTGGTTGCTGTACCTGAAAGCATTGCCTGTTGGAAGAAAGCAAGTTTTTCTCTGACATAGAAAATTTGATCAGCAAGATTAGAGAAATACAACTGGTTAAAACTTTTAAGCGCTAACTTGAGCTTTCTCTGTTTTTGAACAAGTCTAAAAAAACTTAAAGGGTTTGGGTTTGGGGAGAATAGGAATGGAGGTGTAAAGGACTAGGGGGGCATGATCAGAGGGACCGGGGTTCTCAATATGGACAGTAGAGTGATCAAACATGTCAAACCAAAGCTGATTAACAAGGACCCTATCAAGTTTAGAGGCTTTAAAATTATCCCCCGAGCTTTTGTTGCTCCAAGTGAAGAAAGAGCCTGAACTAGTGTGACACCCGAGAATTTCACCCTAAATTTATTTATAATCCTTGCATACTTAGGTGCGCATTTTTACGTGCATCATTTTTCTTGCTTAATTGTTTTTATTAGGGGTTACTATTCATAATATTTTTGACTGTTTCAAAAGCTTGATTTTAAATTTTTCCTAGGTCATATGACATTTAAAAGGAACCAAGAAATTTTCGTTTTGAACTTTTGGGCTTAGGAGTATGCGTTTGGAAAATGTTTTTTCGTGACCTTTGAATAGTGTTACGTTAGAATAGTGCTAGTTATAAATTAAAAAGCATTTGTAATTGCAATTAGCCTTAATTGATCAAGTTTTTTAGACTAATTAGGTTAAGTTATTAACTATGCACAATATATAAAACAACCAACTCATGAAATTAAATAGAATAATGCACATAAGTCATCAAAACAAATTAGAAAATTCCCTCTATGTCCTATGCTTTGGCTGACCCATACAAAGGAGAAAATGGAGAATTTTGCTTCTTCAATCTTGCACTTTGAGCTCTTAGCTTGATCTTGGGAGGGTTTTGAGCAACCTAGGGACTTCAACAAGCTTCTTCATCTTCAAAAATTGTAAGGGAGATGCATTTATTTGTTTTTAAAGTTTATGTTCATATATTGAATTTTATTGATTTGTTGATATTAGCTATAAAACTTGTTATGAATGCTTTCTATGAGTTAATTGATGCATATAGAGTTAACTTTTGAGGTTTGATAACAAAGTTAATGGTTGAATGTTGAGATTGATCAAAGAGGTGATGAATAGTGCCTAGAATTAGGGTTTTGAGAAAATTGCTAATTGGCTTGAATTGATGCTTCAATTAGGTGCTCTAGACCCTAGGGAAGTTAGTTGAAAAGCCACGTGAGGTTGAATCGCTTGAATCCGAACTTAATTGCATAAATAGCCTACTTTAAAAAAGGGGTTTTTCACGTTAAGAAATTCAGGCAAGTTTGGACATTGATTCGGGTATCCTTGAGCTAAGGAAGCACCTTTGGTGCTTTCGTTTCGCGAAAATGGGGTTCGGTTAGTATGGTTGTAGTTCAAACCAGTTCGGGGCCTTCCTGAACTTTTGCTTCAAAAATGAGTTTTAGTGACTTTAAAAGGTACCTTTGAGCTTAATTAAGGATATAGAATGACTAGGATATAGTTTGGGAATCTTGAACCATGCTTAGAAGAAAGAAAACTCGGTTAAAGAAAGGGAAAATGTAGTTTTTTAGCCATTTGGGTTGCATTTAGAACTTGTTGAGGGATCGTAGTGGCTTGCATGGAATATTTAGGATATATATAAGCTATTTGAATAGATTATTGGAATTAATTGTGTTGATTGCTTCTTTTGGTATCTTAAAGCTAATCTCGTGCTTATGTGAATTTGTATCGTGCTTATTGGTGAGGGCGGCCTACTTTGTCGTCCCTCTTATGTGTTATGTGTCATATTGATTGTTGTGACTTGTATTGGGTTGCGTAACCTTTTTCGGACCTGGTAGCGTCGAGAAACACGGGCGGCGTCAGGCTTGCCGTGCTCCCTCGACTACCATGGTGCCTATTCCCTTTCTCGCTGAGGCATACTCCACTACCCCAGAGGCGTGGTTCACCTGTTGGGCATGGACCTACCTCGGGAGAACGGGTCGTAGGATCGGGATACATCCGGAGTATCCCAATTGTGGTGTTTGGGGTTTGCCGGCATGTTCGTGATGCTCGTGGTTCGTGGCTCGTGAATGAAGACTAGGAAGTGGAACCGTATCCTTTTTAAAGTGATTAATAGTTTGGCTTATTGTCTTGTTAGTTTATGTGGCTTGTATATGTTTACTTGTATTTCATATCATATTGCACGTTGGCATCTTGCATCACCTCCCTCGCTGGGGAACTTAGTTGCTCACTCCTCATTTGAAATGTTTCAGGAGAAGCTGAGTTGAATCCCCAGCTGTTAGAAGTAGAAGAGGAAGAAGAAGTTCACGTAGATCAGAATCCGTGACTTTGTGTGCTAAGGTGGATATTATGTGCTACTTGCGTGGAGTTCTTGTTAATATTGTGTTTTGAGACCTTGGAGTCTTGTGTATATATCTAGTAGTTGTGGACTAGAATGTTAAAAAAAGTTGTTGGATTGTAATAATGAATTCTAGACTTTAATTTCCCTTGCATGCTTCGAGTGTTTGTTGATCTTCATATGGAACTTAGAATTTTATTGTATTTAACCACTTATGGCTAAAACCAACTATCTCGCATGCTTGTGTGCTTAAGTAGAATGTTGTTGCTCCAAGGCTCGGATGGCCTTGTGATTGTGTTTTAGCTTTGGAGATGTTAGCGGATAAGTTGTTGATTTAGTTCAAATGTCTTGAGTGAATGTTTACAGGTAACAGTTTTGTCCTTGGTACAGAGGAGACTCTGTCCGAGTGACGGGTCCGAGCCTGACTTTAGCGTGGGGTTGGTTTCGGGGCGTTACACTTTAGGTGGTATCAGAGCTACTAGAATGTGTGAAGCCGGGTTAAATTCCTTGGCATGTGGGTAGAGGTCTATATGTGAAAGTGAATTATGTGAATATGTGAGTGGCATGATAAGAATATGAAAAGTTAGTATTAAATGTTGTTAATTGTTTTATGTGCTTCTTATGTGAGTAAAATGTTTGAAAACAAGGTGTACATTATCCTTGCATAGTTTATTTGCCTATTATAATATTATGTTCTTCTAGCATTGTGATGAGGAGACGGGGTAGACCAAGGAGAGAGCCGGAGGAGGCTCCCAGATAGAATGTACCGGGGCAAGATGCTGGGGCAGCCGGGAATGTACCGCAGGGTTAGGAGCCGAGTAATGCCCAGATTTTAGCTACTATGGCTACTGCGATAAATACCATAGCACAGTTTGTGGTTCAGCAGGGTACAGCAGGTGCCGACAGAGGTAATCAGACTGCCAGAGTAGAGGGCAGTGGTACTGCAGGAGGTAACTTATTTGATAAATTCCTGCATCACGGAGCATATAGTTTTTATGGTGAGCCTGATGATATGAAAGCAAAGATGTGGCTGAGTAAGTTCAAGAAAGTTGCTGCGATACTTGAGTGCAATGATGAAAGAAATATCACCTATGCTGCCTTTTTAATGGAGGGTGATGCCGAGGCTTGGTGGCGCACTATTAGAGAAAAATGGGATGCCGAGAGGGTTCAGCATGTATGGTCTGACTTTGTTCGTGAGTTTCGAGATAAATATGTATCAGTTGTAGCCCGTGAGAGGCATCAGGATGAATTTATAGCTTTGAAATAGGGGAATATGACTGTGGACCAGTATGAGGCTACCTTTACGAGACTATCTCGATATGTGCCAACTTTAGTTCAGCCGGAGGATGTGAAAATCCAGAGATTTATTACAGGGTTGAGGAGTGACATCATGCTTAACTTGTCTTCGCAAGATTATCCGAACTATGCTGCAGTAGTTAGGGCTGCATCGAGATATGAGAAACGTAAGGCCGATGTGTTAGCTCAGTCTAGTCAGTCCAGCAAACGTCAGTTTCAGTCTCAGAGTCAGGGTTATCAGAGGCAGACTCAGCAGCCTAGGTAGACCCAGAGCTATCCAGGACCAGTTCAGGTACAGTCACAGCTGAGACCAGCTCAGAGCCAGCCACAGGGACAGTCACAGACCCGACCAGTGACTGCTAGATCTCAGCAGGGTAGTTCTGCCACATCTACTTATAGGGCCCCTACAGGAGGAACTGCTGCTAGGAAGAATCTCCAGTGTACTCATTGCAACCATAAGGGTCACATAGAGGCTGAGTGTTGGAGGAAACTGGGCCGTTGCACAGGTTGTGGCAGTGATCAGCACAGAGTTAGAGATTGTCCCAAGTTTAAATTTGGTCAGGGTCAGACTTCAGGCCAGGGTGCCCAGACTAGAGCTTCAGGAGCAGCTACTGTACCGCGAGGTCAGGCACGAGTATTTGCACTCGATCAGGAGGAGCTTCCAGAGACAACAGTGGTGGTGGAAGGTACTTTTCTTATTAATAGTCAGCCGGTAGTAGTTTTGATTGACACCGGGGCTACACATTCATTCATTACTCCTGCATGTGCACAGTCTGCTACATTAAAAGTTGATAAACTGCCGTATGTGATTGAAGTAGGTAATCCTATGGGTACTAAATTTGTTACGGAGTCTGTGTGTAAAGATTGTAATATTTGCATTGAGGGTTGCATGTATCCTATTGATTTGATAATCATGCCATTTCGGGACTTTGAAGTTATCTTGGGGATGGATTGGTTGGGACGATATTATGCATGTTTGGACTATAGGAGGAAAGTTTTATCTTTAGAAGTACCTAACCAACCTGTTATTAAAGTAACTGGGAGTCGAAAGTCTACTGGGACTCGTATTATATCTTCCATTAAAGCTACTAAAATGCTGAGTAAAGGTTATGATGCATACTTAGCTTATTTAATTAATCAGCCTGGAGATAAATTGAAATTGAATGAAGTACCTGTTATAAAAGAGTTTCCGGGGGTTTTCCCTGAGGAGTTGCCTGGGTTACCACCTGATAGGGAGATTGAGTTTGTGATTGACCTGTTGCCGGGAACTAGTCCTATCTCGAGAACCCCGTATAGAATGTCTCCCCCTGAGTTACAAGAATTGAAAATTCAGCTACAAGGTTTACTTGAGAAAGGTTTTATTCAGCCTAGTTCGTCACCGTGGGGTACTCACGTGTTATTTGTGAAAAAGAAAGACGGTACTCTGCGTTTGTGTATTGATTATCGAGGTCTGGATCAGGTAACGGTGAAAAATAAATATCCTTTGCCTTTAATTGAGGAGTTGTTTGATCAGTTACAAGGTGCTGTAGTGTTTTCAAAATTTGATTTGAGACAGGGTTATTATCAGTTGAGGATCCGGAAAGAGGATGTACCTAAGACTGCATTTAGAACCAAGTTGCCTTTTTAGGTCATATCATTTTACAGGAGGGAATATCCGTTGATCCTGCTAAAATTGATGTGGTTATGTTGTGGAAGAGACCTGAAACTGTCACGGAAGTCCGTAGTTTCTTGGGATTAGCGGGCTATTATAGGCGATTTGTTAAAGATTTTTCAAAGATTGCAGGACCTTTGACTACTTTAACTCAGAAGAAAACTGTGTTTAATTGGGATGACAAATGTGAAGCTAGTTTCCAGGAGTTGAAAAAGAGACTTACCACTGCACCTATCCTTGCCTTGCTTGAGGGAACCGAGAACTTGGTGATTTATAGTGATGCTTCGAAAGAAGGCTTGGGTTGTGTTCTGATGCAAAATGGTAAAGTGATAGCATATGCCTCTGGGAAATTGAAACAATATGAACTCAATTATCCTACACATGATTTGGAGCTTGTAGCTGTTGTATTTGCTTTGAAGAAATGGCGACATTATTTGTGGGGTAACAAATTTGAAATATTTACTGACCATAAAAGTTTGAAATACTTGTTTTCTCAAAAAGATCTGAATATGAGGCAAAGGCGTTGGCTTGAACTGTTAAACGACTATAATTGTACCATTAGCTATTTGCCTGGTAAAGCTAATACTGTTGCAGATGCACTGAGCCGAAAAGCTTCTGTGGCCAGTTTGATAATCAAGGATTGGGAGATTGTAGAGGAGCTTTGTTTGTGGAAACCAGAGGCTTCTAGATCAGGTATTCAATTTGCTAGCTTACAAATCCAATCTTTATTGCTATCTAGAATCAGAGAAGCGCAACAATCAGATTCTCAGTTATTGAAGCTTTTAGAGAAGTCAAAAGGGGGAGAGTCCGACTTTAAATTGCATGATGATGGACTTCTCAAGTACAGGAATAGAATTTGCATTCCTAGCAATTCGACTGTGAAAGATGAGATTCTTGCTGAGGCTCATGTTTCTAAATACACAATTCATCTTGGAAGCACAAAAATGTATAGAGACCTAAAACAGAATTTCTGGTAGAACAACATGAAGAGAGAGATAGTTGAATTTGTAGCTAAGTGTTTGACTTGTCAGAAAGTTAAGGCGGAACATTAGAGGCCGGCAGGATTGTTGCAGCCGTTGGAGATTCCGGTATGGAAATGGGATCAGGTTACTATGGATCTTGTGTCGGATTTGCCGAGATCACCACGAGGTAATGATTCTATGTGGGTTGTAGTAGACAGGTTGACGAAGAGTTCTCATTTTATTGCTACAAAGAAAACAGATTCTCTTGACAAATTAGCTGAGCTATATGTTGAAAATATTGTGAGACTGCATGGAGTTCCATCTCAGATAGTGTCAGACAGGGATCCCAGGTTTACGTCACAGTTCTGGCAGAAACTACAAAAGGCTATGGGGACTAATTTGAGTTTTAGTACTGCTTATCACCCGCAGACGGATGGCCAGTCAGAGAGGACTATCAGGATACTAAAAGACATGTTGAGGGCTTGTGTTCTGGATTTTGGCAAGAATTGGGAGAAATATCTGCCTTTAGCAGAGTTTGCTTACAATAACAGTTATCAGGCTACTATTGGCATGGCACCCTATGAAGCACTTTACGGGCGGAAATGTCGGTCTCCGTTGTATTGGGATGAGGTAGGTGAGATGAAAACAGTTGATCCCGCTATTCTTCCTGAGATGATCAAAATGGTGGATAATGTGAGACTTATAAAGAAAAGGATGCTTACAGCTCAGAGTCGACAGAAGAATTATGCTGATAGATATCGACGGGACTTAGTATTTTCTAAGGGTGACTGTGTTTTCTTGAAAGTCTCTCCGCGAAAAGGTTTGATTCGGCACGGAAAAGGAGGTAAACTTAGTCATAGATACGTGGGACCATTTGAGATCACTGAGAAAGTTGGGGATTTAGCTTACAGATTGGCACTACCACCGAGTTTAGGTCGGATTCATGATGTTTTTCATGTGTCACTGTTGAGAAAGTATAATCCTGATCCGTCGCATATCATTGAGCCAGAACCATTGGAGATTGATGAGTCCTTAGCATATGTTGAGAAACCTCTTCGAGTGGTTGACCGAAAGATTCAGGAACTTAGAACTAAAAGTATACCTATGGTAAAAGTTCTTTAGGATCATCATGGGGTTGAGGATGCCACTTGGGAGCGAGAAGATCAGATCAGAGAGAAGTATCCAGAACTCTTTGCCGAATCATATAAGAATTGCGAGGATGCAATTAGTTTAAGGGGGAGAGAGTGTGACACCTGAGAATTTCACCCTAAATTTATTTATAATCCTTGCATACTTATGTGCGCATTTTTACGTGCATCATTTTTCTTGCTTAATTGTTTTTATTAGGGGTTACTATTCATAATATTTTTGACTGTTTCAAAAGCTTGATTTTAAATTTTTCCTAGGTCATATGACATTTAAAAGGAACCAAGAAATTTTCGTTTTGAACTTTCGGGCTTAGAAGTGTGCGTTTGGAAAATGTTTTTTCGTGACCTTTGAATAGTGTTACGTTATAATAGTGCTAGTTATAAATTAAAAAGCATTTGTAATTGCAATTAGCCTTAATTGATCAAGTTTTTAAGACTAATTAGCTTAAGTTATTAAGTATGCACCATATATAAAACAACCAACTCATGAAATTAAATAGAATAATGCACATAAGTCATCAAAACAAATTAGAAAATTCCCTCTATGTCCTATGCTTTGGCCGACCCATACAAAGGAGAAAATGGAGAATTTTGCTTCTTCAATCTTGCACTTTGAGCTCTTAGCTTGATCTTGGGAGGGTTTTGAGCAACCTAGGGACTTCAACAAGCTTCTTCATCTTCAAAAATTGTAAGGGAGATGCATTTATTTGTTTTTAAAGTTTATGTTCATATATTGAATTTTATTGATTTGTTGATATTAGATACAAAACTTGTTATGAATGCTTTCTATGAGTTAATTGATGCATATAGAGTTAACTTTTGAGGTTTGATAACAAAGTTAATGGTTGAATGTTGAGATTGATCAAAGAGGTGATGAATAGTGCCTAGAATTAGGGTTTTGAGAAAATTTGCTAATTGGCTTGAATTGATGCTTCAATTAGGTGCTCTAGACCCTAGGGAAGTTAGTTGAAAAGCCACGTGAGGTTGAATCGCTTGAATCCGAACTTAATTGCATAAATAGCCTACTTTAAAAAGGGGGTTTTTCACGTTAAGCAATCCGGGCAAGTTTGGACATTGATTTGGGTATCCTTGAGCTAAGGAAGCACCTTTGGTGCTTTCGTTTCGCGAAAATGGGGTTCAGTTAGTATGGTTGTAGTTCAAACCAGTTCGGGGCCTTCCCGAACTTTTGCTTCAAAAATGAGTTTTAGTGACTTTAAAAGGTATCTTTGAGCTTAATTAAGGATATAGAATGACTAGGATATAGTTTGGGAATCTTGAACCATGCTTAGAAGAAAGAAAACTCGGTTAAAGAAAGGGAAAATGCAGTTTTTTAGCCATTTGGGTTGCATTTAGAACTTGTTAAGGGATCGTAGTGGCTTTCATGGAATATTTAGGATATATATAAGCTATTTGAATAGATTATTGGAATTAATTGTGTTGATTGCTTCTTTTGGTATCTTAAAGCTAATCTCGAGCTTATGTGAATTTATATCGTGCTTATTGGTGAGGGCGGCCTACTTTGTCGTCCCTCTTATGTGTTATGTGTTATATTGATTGTTGTGACTTGTATTGGGTTGCGCAACCTTTTTTGGACATGGTAGCGTCGAGAAACATGGGCGGCGTCGGGCTTGCCGTGCTCCCTCGACTACCATGGTGCCTATTCCCTTTCTCGCTGAGGCATACTCCACTACCCCAGAGGCGTGGTTCACCTGCTGGGCATGGACCTACCTCGGGAGAAAGGGTCGTAGGATCGGGATACATCCGGAGTATCCCAATTGTGGTGTTTGGGGTTTGCCGGCATGTTCGTGATGCTCGTAGTTCGTGGCTCGTGAATGAAGACTTGGAAGTGGAACCGTATCCTTTTTAAAGTGATTAATAGTTTGGCTTATTGTCTTGTTAGTTTATGTGGATTGTATATGTTTACTTGTATTACATATCATATTGCACGTTGGCATGTTGCATCACCTCCCTCACTGGCCAACTTAGTTGCTCATTCCTCATTTGAAATGTTTCAAGCGAAGTTGAGGTGAATCCCCAGCTGTTAGAAGTAGAAGAGGAAGAAGAAGTTCACGTAGATCAGAATCTATGACTTTGTGTGCTGAGGTGGATATTATGCGCTACTTGCGTGGAGTTCTTGTTAATATTATGTTTTGAGACCTTGGAGTCTTGTGTATATATCTAGTAGTTGTGGACTAGAATGTTAAAGAAAGTTGTTGGATTGTAATAATGAATTCTAGACTTTAATTTCCCTTGCATGCTTGGAGTGTTTGTTGATCTTCATATGGAACTTAGAATTTTATTGTATTTAACCACTTATGGCTAAAACCAACTATCTCGCATGCTTGTGTGCTTAAGTAGAATGTTGTTGCTCCAAGGCTCGGATGGCCTTGTGATTGTGTTTTAGCTTTGGAGATGTTAGCGGATAAGTTGTTGATTTAGTTCAAATGTCTTGAGTGAATGTTTACAGGTAACAGTTTTGTCCTTGGTACAGAGGAGACTCTGTCCGAGTGACGGGTCCGAGCCTGACTTTAGGCGTGGGGTTGGGTGATGCGAACCAGCCATCCACATTCATTGCACCATTTGGATTAATTTTCCAGCAAAGATTCAAGTCAAGATTCTATTTTCAAGATTCAAGAACTTCAAGATTCTTAAAGAAGTTTCAAGATGATTTGAAGATTTGGTCAAGATTTGATTTCTTTGTAATTATATCTTAGTTTTGGTTTTAGTATTAATTTGAATTCTAGTTTATTAGGTGTTCACACTAGGAAAAATGCTTTCTTGGGCTACAAGAATAGGTGTTCACACTAGAAAGGAGCTTTTCTTGGGCTGCAAGTTTGCTTCCTTTTTAGTTACTATTCACGTTACTATTCACGTGAATAGTAAATAGGAGTCTTTTCTTGGTCTTCAAGTTTGTTTCCTTTCACCCAGTTATTATTCACATTTTTTCTACTTGGGCTAGGGTTTAGGAGTCCTTTTCCAAGCAGGATACTTATTTGTTATTGCCTATATAAGGCACTTTTTGTGATAATAAAGTTAGACAATTCTGAAATTAAATTGTGAGATTATTCTCCTTGAGTTCTCCAAGAGACTCTTTCGAACTTATCAAGGGATTCCTTGTGGCGTTCAACCTTGACTTATCAAGTGGATTTCCATCCCCGTTTGTGGCGTCTTCACCATACCAAGGTTCTTGCTTTGCTAAGCAACGGGTCGCGGTTTCCATCATATTCACTATACCAAGGTTCTTGTCTTGCTAGACAAAGGGTCACAGTTCCATCCATTCTTGAAAGGTCTTGGGTTTATTTTACCAATCTTGGTGTTGGGTCTGGGCACATGTTGACCAGGTTCGTATCAGTTGGTAATCAGAGCTTAGGTTTATCAGGTTTGCCTATCCTTTTCTTGTTTTTCTTGGTTAATTCCTTGAGTCTAGGTCTAGGTTTTAATTCCTTTCTTCGTTCTTGATTGTGTCTTGCTTCCAATTCGTTTTCTTGGTTGTGTCTTGATTCCGTTCTTGTTCTTTTAATTTCGTGTCTTGAGTCTTGTTCTCCATTTCTTGAGTCTTGTCTTCAATTTTGTTTTCTTGCTTTCAATTTCGTTTCTTGTTAAGCTTTCAATTGGCCAAACCCTAGAATCTTGAATTAGGGTTTCTTGTGTTTCTAAATTCGAAGTCTTGGTTACTTGCTCATTGTCTTTTTTTCTGAAAATCAAGAAAAGAACATCAAGAAAGAAAAGAAACTTCAAGAAAAAAAAAAAATTCGGAGCTGAAAAAAAAAAAAAAAAGGCAAAACAGTGAACAGTAAAACACTTGTTTTTGTTGAATTAGCCTTCGTGGGCAAGCTTTTCTGAAGGGAAACGACGTTCTGAGCATAACCCACAGATAAGCTGTGGGCACCACTCTCTTAGGGCTAAATTCCAACGTTTTCTATTAGTTTTGGGCATTTTTGTGTTTTAGAGTAGGATTTTTGCAACTTTCCTTATTTTTCTAGGTTTCCTTCTTCGAGTTTTATTCAAGTTTCTTTCTCCAACCTTGTTTCCAGAGTCTTAGAGGTCTAAAAAAAAAAAAAATAAAATAAAATAAATAAATAAATAAATAATTCAAAAAACGAAAATTCAGATTTCGTGACAGATTTGTTACGCTGCTTTGGATCCCTTCTTGATATTCTTGGTTAGTTTTTAGAGAACTTAAAGAAGAATACGAGTGGAGTTGAGTGAAACACGTGAGGGAGTGAAATTTAATGATGTCTCAAAATCAAGCATACAACATTAATGAAGGTGTTCAACAACCCGTTGGACAGAACTTACAGATGCAGGCATTGATGGGAGAGATGAGACGAATGATGAGGGCTGAAGTGGAGCAGATTCATGAGAGGTTGGATAGGGTAGAACAGAGGCCGGAAAGGGTGCAACCACCAGTTGCTCCGAATGTACCCAGGAGGAACAGAATGCGGCAAAGAGTGGAAGATGTTGAAGATGTTGATGAGATTGATGAGGAAGGTTTAGATGAAGAGTTTGATAGAATTTCGGTGGGCAGCAATAGGTGACATGGTCGGGATAGAGATGCTAAGGATCGTGTTAATCGTGTTGATAACAACTTAGGAAGCATCAAGATGAAAATTCCTGCTTTCCAAGGAAGGAGTGATCCCGAAGCATATTTGGAGTGGGAAAAGAAGATAGAGTTGGTTTTTGATTGTCACAACTATTCTGAACTAAAAAAGGTAATCAATAGGAGGCGGAATGGAGATCGTCCAATTGCAACTTGGGATGAGATGAAGAAGGTGATGAGGAGGCGATTTGTACCCAGTCATTACTACAGAGATTTATACCTCAAGCTGCAAGGTCTTCATCAAAGTAATAAGAGTGTTGATGAGTATTACAAAGAGATGGAGATGGCTATGATTAGAGCCAATGTAGAGGAAGATCGGAAGGTGACAATGGCTAGATTTTTGAATGGGTTGAATCGAGAGATTGCTAACACCATCGAGTTGTATCATTATGTGGAATTAAAGGATTTGGTGCATATGGCAATTAATGTGGAAAAGCAACTCAAGAGGGGTGGTACACGACCAAGACAAGCACCACAATACCTAAGTGCATCACCTTTACCTTGGAGGACAAGTTACCCAAAGGATGAAGAAAATCCGTCTACTTCCAAGGCCAAGCCTGAGCTCAAACTATCCACTATTGCCATGACCTCTCAAGGTAATACAACCTCTACTATGACTCGATCTAGTGAGATTCAATGTTTTAAATGTCAAGGACGAGGACACATAGCAAGCCAATGCCCAAACAAGCGAGCAATGGCAGTCTTGGAAAGTGGTGAGATTAAATTTGAAGACAAAACATATTCTGATGATGTGTCCATACTAGAGGACACCGTAATAGGAGCAGAGGAGTTTGGGGTGAATCATGGAGAGATGCTTGGACTAGTGGCACAACGAGCCTTAAGCCTGCAAGCTAAAGAAGAGGAAGAGGTAGCACAACATGAGAACATCTTTCACACTCATTGCCACATGAAAGACAAGGTATGTAATGTTATTATCGATGGTAGTAGTTGTACTAACGTTGCTAGTGCTTCTATGGTTGAAAAGCTAGAGCTCAACACAGTTAAGAACCCAGGTCCATATAGACTGCAATGGTTGAATGATTGTGGTGAGGTAAAGGATACAAAGCAGGTTGTAGTACCGTTTCAAATTGGGAAATATGAAGATGAAGTATTGTGTGATGTGGTGCCAATGCATGCTGGACATCTTCTCTTTGGAAGACTGTGGCAATTTGATCGATGTGTGCAGCATGATGGCTTCACCAACAAGTATTCATTTGTATTTGGTCAGCGGACAATCATCCTAGTTCTGATGACACCAAAACAAGTCTATGAGGATCAAGTGAGGTTGCAAAAATTGAGTAAACAAAAGAATCTGAGAGATCAAAAGAATTTGAGAAAGCAAAAGAATGAGAGTGAAAAGAAAAGTAGGGCCGAATCTGGAGAGAAGGTAAGGAGAGAAAAGAGCTCTGCCAATGAGGTAAAAACATAGGGAAAACAAAGATATTTGTATGCAAAAGCAAGTGAGGTTAAAAGAGCTTTGATATCAAAACGGCCAATGATTGTACTTTTGTACAAAGAGGCTCTTTTAAACACTAACCAACTTGTCTCTGCATTGCCTAGTGTTGTTGTTTCTCTCTTGCAGGATTTTGAGGATGTGTTTCCCAAGGAGATACCACATGGTCTACCACCTAGGCTAGTCTTTGAGCCAGGTGGATTTGAGGACAAATCCTTCTCAAGAGTGGGGGAATGATGCGAACCAGCCATCAACATTCATTGCACCATTTGGATTAATTTTCCAGCAAAGATTCAAGTCAAGATTCTATTTTCAAGATTCAAGAACTTCAAGATTCTTCAAGAAGTTTCAAGAAGATTTGAAGATTTGGTCAAGATTTGATTTCTTTGTAATTCTATCTTAGTTTTGGTTTTAGTATTAATTTGAATTCTCATTTATTCGGTGTTCACACTAGGAAAAATACTTTCTTGGGCTGCAAGAATAGGTGTTCACACTAGAAAGGAGCTTTTCTTGGCCTGCAAGTTTGCTTCCTTTTTAGTTACTATTCATATTACTATTCACATTTTTTCTACTTGGGCTAGGGTTTAGGAGTCCTTTTCCTAGCAGGATACTTATTTGTTATTGCCTATATAAGGCACTTTTTGTGATAATAAAGTTAGACAATTTTGAAATTAAATTGTGAGATTATTCTCCTTGAGTTCTCCAAGAGACTCTTTCAAACTTATCAAGGGATTCCTTGTGGCGTTCAACCTTGACTTATCAAGCGGATTTCCATCCCCGTTTGTGGCGTCTTCACCATACCAAGGTTCTTGCTTTGCTAAGCAACGGGTCGCGGTTTCCATCATATTCACTATACCAAGGTTCTTGTCTTGCTAGGCAAAGGGTCGCGGTTCCATCCATTCTTGAAAGGTCTTGGGTTTATTTTACCAATCTTGGTGTTGGGTCTGGGCACATGTTGACCAGGTTCGTATCATTGGGTTCGGGGCGTTACAACTAGGGTGGTCATAAAGAGAAGATGATGAAAGACAATTTCTGAAATCAACAAGGGAAGAAGACTGGGTGCAATTTTCAGTTCTGTCTTCAACTTCAAGAATCTCATTAAAATCACCTAAAACACACCAAGGGAGTGAATGAGCATTCCAATGAGATATTCTAGACCAAATACTCCTTCTTTCGGAAACAGTATTCCTGCCATAAACAAAGGTAGCCAAGAGAGACGAATCATCAATAAGGGAGTGAACCTGGCAGTGGATGGCTTGATCCATGGAGTCAAGTTTAATGAGATGAGCCCTGCGTAAATTCCAAAAAATCCAAATACGACCAGAGTGACAGGAATCATGGTTATGAATGAAACCAAATTGTTGAAAACCATTACCAATGACTGAGTTAGCTTTAAAACTTTTAACTTTGGTTTCAAGAATGCCAAAAACATCAATAGAGTGTTTATTTACAAAATGTAAAACTTCTTTCTGTTTGAAGGGTTTATGGAAACCCCTTATGTTCCAAGAGCAAAACATCATAAAAAATGGGATGGGGTAGCAAGAATGCCCGGAGGGACTCCTGTAGGGGGCAAAGGAGTCTTAGCATCCACCAGAGATTTAACAGCTAATGAGAGATCACTAGGAGTTGAGGTATTCAAGGGATCTTCAATGATCTTATCACCACCCACATTTTGGAGATGGTTGAATTTATTCATGCTTGGGTTGCGAGGGGAAAAAGGTTTAGGAGGTAAGCGAGAAGTTGAGGAGAGGGAAGAGGGGGTGATAGAGCTTGGGGTAGGGAGAAGCCCTTTTTGGGGATGGGTCGCATGTATTGGAAGGGGGACAAAGGTACTGTCAATGGTTGAGGTTGCAATTAGGTTCTCACCAGTTTTTGGATTCATAGGGATAATATTTTCTTTAGGGAGATCGTTTCTGACTTGAGTTTCTGATTCAGGTATCGTAGCTTGGTACCTCCTAGGAGCATACTGATTACCTTTTCGGGAGACAGATTTCCATTCATCATTCTTTCGTTGCTGCTTTTTTGGACCATCAGCCACATGTTCTTTGACAGGTTGCTTAGGACAGTTGTTATTGTTGTGACCAACAACATTACATTGGGTACATCTTGAAGGTTTCCAATTGTATTCAATATCAATCTTCACACGTTGGCCGTACCTGTTATAAGCCCAGGTATGATCTGATATCCATTTCGATGCAAACTCTAGCATACCCGAGGTGAGCTCTAGCCTCAGTCTTAGCGTCCATTTGCAGAGTAAACCCAATGGTGCTGCCAATATAACTAAGGCCTTGTTGCGACCAAAGGTCAAGTGGGACATTTTTAAATTTCAACCAAATGGGAACTTTTTCGCAGGTTAGATTGACCAGCTGAGTATCTGGAGACCATCGTCGGAGAAGGAGAGAGCGATGATTGACGTGCCATAGTTCCTGCAAGATAGGCTCGATGACATTTTCATTTTCAAAACGAAAGACAAATAGATCATTGTCAGTTTGTTTGACATTAATGTTGCCAAACCTCTTCCATTGAATGGCCAGGAATTTCTCGATCAGAAAGAAATGAGGAGGCCTATCAATGAACTGGCTGATGAGGCAGCAATTCCAATAATGATCATTTTCTTCATAGACATCAATAGGCGGGGCAGCAATTTTCATTCCAAGTTCCTCACAATCTTCACATTCCTTTAAGCTAAGTTTGAGGTTATTCTTGAGGTTACCAACAAAAACGCTCTTCCAGTTTGAGATAACATTTGTACCAACAGCATGCTTGTATGATAGCGGACCACTGTTGGAGCTAGGGTCCATAGCATTCTGATCATGAATCAAAGGATCATTAATTTTTCTGCCAGGTGCACGTAGAGGAGGAAAGTTCGTGTCCAGCGGGAGAGGTTGGGAAAATGAAGTGTTTGTGAATTGTGAATGCAAGGGATGGGGATGGAGGGAACTGGAATGAGTGTGATGAGGTAGAGTGGCGACATTAGGGTCCAAATTATTCGAATTTTGGCCAGCTTGGCCAGGAATATACGAATAATTTGGCAAAGTGTCCACATGCACATTGAGGCTTGAACCGACTGAATGTTCTGACAAAACGTTTGAACCATGCGTGACATGTGCAGTGGTAGTAGGAGCATTCACGGTATTGGCAATAGGAATAGAATTGTTTAAGGAAAATGACGCATGGGGCGCAGAACCAATTGGGAAAGTGGGAAAGGAATTAACCATATTCTGATTTGCATATGGGGAGATAGATTGGGAGGAATTATGGGCAATAGTTGCAGCTAACACGGGTGAGGGAGTGGAAGCATGTGCAGCATTGGCACTTGGCATAGAATAGTTTAAAGGAACAGACGCATGGGGGGCATGACCAAGTGGGGAAGTGGGAAAAGTGTGAATAAGATACTGAATTGCATTGGGGTCATGCATAGAAAAAATAGAGGAATTATGGGCATTGGAGACAGCCATGACGGGTGTGGGGGACAAAAGGTAGACAACTTTTTGATTATTGTCAAAAGAGGGGGACAACTTCTCAGAAAAGTTAAGGTTACTTTCTGCAGTGTTTGAAGGAAAAATGTTATTTTGTGCCAAGAAGGAGAGAGAAGAGTCTTTTCCGTGAGTCTTTTCCATTCTTGACCATCTGATTTGAATTAGGCAATTCAACGGCAAGGGAGGTGGGGTTGGCCGGTGGTGAACATGAGTGAGGAGAGAGAGGATTAATGGAGTTGGAGGAGGGACCGTGACTTACCTCATCATTGTCATATTAACTCTATCATCAGCAAACGAGTTGGCTTCATCCAAATCAGAAGATGCTTCATGTGTTTGGACATTGACTTCATGGGTCTTAGCGTTGAGATTAGCAGCATTAACATGACTAGGAGAACCGTGTAGAGCCATTTTTCTAGCATGCACCTTAGGTTGCGGAGTAGCAGAACCCGAAGAAGAGGAGTCCTCTTCCTTCTCATTAAAACGAATGTGTTTAGCATGCAGGACCTTGGAGTTTGAAGCTAAATTTGTGGTAGGTTGTTTTGGGCGATTTTTGGATTTGGTTGAAGAAGAAGAAGAAGGGGATGACTTCTTCTTCTTTTTGTTGTTTCCCATGATCCGAAGATGATTGAAGTGAGTAATGCTACGAAGGAAAAAGGTGCGA
Organism: Ehretia macrophylla; assembly: GCA_037974665.1. Lineage (NCBI taxonomy): Eukaryota > Viridiplantae > Streptophyta > Magnoliopsida > Boraginales > Ehretiaceae > Ehretia > Ehretia macrophylla. The sequence continues at coordinate 4,800,908 of CM075766.1, forward strand.
AATGGTTATAGGTTAAAAGCTACGGCTGAATGTTTGATGGCTGAAATGGTGTTTGGGTGGTGACAAATGGTGTTTGGGTGGCAGTTATAGGCGGACTGTGATAACCCGAACCCGGCATGCATTTAATAGCACTTGACTGCATTTGCTTAAATGTTTAATTAGTTAAATCAACCAATTTCTAATATTTTAATATTCCTCTTGGAAGCATTTAGTAGTTGTAAATTGAATAATTAAAAGATTATTACCTATTCCTGATAATTATGGTAATTGAATTTCTTTTCTTGTGATTAATTAAGTGTTATCTTAAATGTTAGTGTTTAATTGTATTTGACTATGTGTTTATATTAACTTTCATTTGTAGCTTAACATTAACTTCATAATTCTTTAAAATGTTCTAGAAATAGTTAAATTAATTATTTTAAATGAATATTGATTACCTTGATTGTTTTGATTATTTTAATAATCGGTTTTGGTTGTTTTGTGTTAAAATCACTCGGTTTTCAAATAAATGAGAAAAGTAACTCTGAGCCGGAGTAAATTTTAAACTATGATGCTTTCCAAAAAATGATATATTTCTTAGATTCTTTGAGGTTTAATTGTCACTTCTTGGTTGACGCAAAGTGCATAGCATATCGAGAGCGATAGTTAGAGAGCGGTTCCTAGTCCTCAACAAATAGTGAAAACTAGTGTTTGGTGTCTTAAATTTTATATTTTAATTTTTGTTAGCTAGAATTAATATTTCATTAGTTTTGTTAGCTTTAAAATGCATAAAATAAGCTAGTTTGACCAACTTAAGTGAGCATTGACCAAAGCTTTGACCTTTTGACCTTGTGTCCTCTTTTAATAGCCTAAAATAACACACACAAAAAAATAGAGCTGAACAGAACATGAAAGGGCCGAAAAAATGAGAGAAAAAAAAGAAAATTCAACATCAAATCTTCGATTCTTCGCGTGAGCTTGCACGGGGTGGTTTCCGAGGCATCCTACGAGGTTTCCTTAGCATCTAGGAGCATCTAAGGTGAGGGTTTCATCGTTATTTGCGCATTTGAAATATTTGTATCTAAACTTTGATTTTTGGATTTTATGCGTAGATCATTAGTTTAATCGTTTTAATGCTTAAAGAATGTTCCTTGTTGATTGTAGAACATGTATTTATAGCTTTTTAACATTTTCTGCGGTTGAATATTGGAATTGAAATATAAATTGTGTAATGAATAGCAAATTGTGAATAGTAAACCCCCGTTTCGATGAAGTTACTCCATTACGCGTTCTGTTGATGTAGGAAGATGCTTGATAAGCTAGAATGCCTAAATGTGTGGTTTAATTGGAATGTGTAATGGAAAAACGGAGAAAAATGGCTTAGTGAAAGTTGGGGTCATTTAGGTCTAGTTTGGCGTTTTCTCGTTTTGCATGTTGGCATTGTTTCGGGAGGCCATGGAAGCACTTTTGGTGCAATTATGGCGTTGGTTGGGTGTTTGGTTGGTATAGTTGTAGTTCAAACGAGCAAAGGGGAAAATCGGGACTTTGCACGAATTCTAGGGTAAAGTAGGGTTTCGGGGTCTTTAGACGTGCCTTATGGTGACCTAGGAGGATTGGTGAAGTCAGTTTCCAAAGCTCGTGACTCGTTTGAAAGTAGTAGCGTTTGAAAGTTGGGGTCATTTTTGGGATTTTCTGTGTTTTCATAGTATAATGCTTATAGAATGTTTATAATGCTTATAGAATGTTTATAATGCTTATAGAATGTTTATATTGCTTATAGAATGCTTATAATGCCTATAGGATACTTGTTATTGCTTGATAAGGTTAATTGGTGTTGTTCTTGTTACTTGTTTGGTTGTAAATGCTTGTAATGCTTATTACGCTTGTTAGAGTTGTTTATTGATTGAAATGTTTATCAATTGTTGATAATGCTTGATATCTTGTTTATCGCTCGTTTATCGCCTTGTATCGAGTCTTGCATTACATAGTGTCCAGCGCGTGAGTGATGGGCCTCTCTGGGTAGCCTCGGGTTGCCAGTGTTGGTTGCTCTAGCTCCGTAGCTATTCCCTTTTCTCGCTTGGGTTGCCTCCCAGGAAGATTTGGGTTGTAGAATTGATGGATACTTCCGGGGTATTCCAAACTGGTGTTATAAGGTGGATGCGCGCTTATTGTCATCATTTTCAACATCAAGCTCGAGATTGATGTATCGCTCGTGAAATGGAACATTGCTCGTATGAGTGAACCATAGCCTTCAGAGTGTGGTATAGCTTTGAATGGTTGTGTTAATGCTTTCAGTAATTGCTTATTGTATTGATTGTTTGTCTCGATTGCTTACTTATCAGTTATATTGCTTAACTATCTTATTTGCATTGCAAGAATTTCTTTCTCTCCAATTCGATATCTATCTCGCCCTCACTGAGTATACGTGTTGTGTATACTCACTCCTCATCACCACATTTCAGGATATGCCATGTTAGCTGGAAAGTTCGTGATTTCGTGAAAGTTCGTGCTTGAAGAGTTGTCTTGCGTGCTATGTGGCTTGAGTTGTCAAAGATGCAAGATGTATGCTTTTATGTATTGTATGTATTTATTGTTAAAAGAAATGTAATCTAAATTAGCTAAATAGTTGAGGTAAATCGATAAAATAGTTATGTAATCAGTTTCATAGCTTAACTTCAATGCTTGTTTGTAATGTCCCAAGGAAAAGAATTAGAATGGCATGATAGTTTATTTTACGCAGTAGCTTAGTATGGTTTAATTGTCCAGTTTGAGTGTAATTGTCAAAAATGAAAAGAGATAGGTTAGCTTTTAAATTGGAAATATATGTATACTTGTTGAGTTTAATTGTTAAGAACCGAGGCTCAGATGGCCTTATGGAAGTTTTGTATGGTTGGACACGGTGTTGGTCCATTTATATGCTATTACAGGTTTTGCAATTTTCCTAGAAACAGGGGAGACTCCGTCCATTTTCCTTGAAAATTTATGCCTGGGTTTGGTTTGGGTTGTGATTAGATTGATTGATAGAACTCCCGATCTCAAGAGCGATCGTGGTATTACAGGTGGTATCAGAGCTTGTTTAGCTCATAAGCCGGGACAAGGTCCTCGGTCTGGTGGGTAGTGATCCTTGAACGTGTGCTTGTTAAGTGTGTCTTGAAAGTGTATGCTTGTATGTGAGATTGTGTGTCTTGACTTGAATGTATGCACTTATGTGATAAAGTTATGTGTTATGTGTTAAATGTTTCTCAAGAAAGGTGAAATGTCTAGTTTTCTATCAAATTGACTTATTGAATTGGCATCGTGAATTGAATTGACCTCGTGAATTGTTATTTGCTTGAAGTATTACTTGTAATGTGTGTATAGAATGTCTTGAATTAGCTATGCCGTGATTTGAATTGATTATGTTGTGCTTGACTTGATTGTCGTGATTGAGTGACTTTGTTGAATAAACTGTTTTGTAAACTTGCTTGCATAATAGTTTAAGGCATGTGTATAACTGTGATATCTTGGCATTCATACATGTCTCGTGGAAATGGTAAGTAAGTCCTCTTCCTCCCCTGAAGAAAGTGGTTCACCGCTGGCTTTTCAAGGTGTATGGATTGGCAGGAAATGAATAGTATTTGACTAGCCTTTATTTGGGAATTGGTATTTGCTTTTGGAGCTCGGTTACTGGCAAATCTCTATGGTCCACCTCTGTGCTTAACAGTTGTGAAAGAGTAACTTTCTCTTGGGGTTTTATTTGGTTATTCTTTGGAGCATTCTTTGGTTTTCTTAATGGGTATTCTTTGGAGACTTCTGTTGGCATTTCTCGGTGGACTTGGCTATTGGGTTTTCAGTCGGACTTACTGCATGGTATTATCTATGGTATACGTGTCTCGGTCTTTATTGGAGTGTTACTGGTATTCCTTATTGGAAATTCTTCAATGGCATTCTCTAGGATTCTTAGTGGTCATTTATTTAGTATTACTTATTGGGCAATTCTTGGTACTTTCTTACTGGAGCATTGTTTGGGTATTTTCTTTGGCATCCCTCAGTTGGTTTGGTAACTGGAATTCCTATCAGACTCATTATCTCATATTACTTACGGTATTCTTTGGAATTCTTATTGGGCATTCTACTAGTATTTTCCTTATTGGCATTTATTGGAAGATCCTACACTTGGAATTCTGATTGGACATATTAGCTTGTATTGTTTACAGCTTCTCCTTCGGCCTTTCCACTCAGGGGAAATCTATATTTGCTGTTTGACTAAGATGTTGCGGTAGGAACTCAGTGATTGGAAGATTTCATTTAGAGGTTGGCCTTTGGTATTCTTCTCTATATTCCTTTATAGAACTTTCATCTGGGTCTATTTACGGTAATCAGCACTGCATGAGGTGCATCTACTCTGGCTATCTCTTAACTTTCTTATTGGGTACTTGTTAGACTTCTATTGAAGATTCTTAAATAGGGTATTCCTTCGGTACTCTTCCTGCCATTAGTACGTGGCATTGATAATATCTACAGTATATTTGCTTCAGTCTTTAGTTGGTATTTCCTAGGCATTCTTGATTGGGATTTCTATTCGGGATTTCCTACGAGCATTCTTATATACTATCTTGCTCAACAACCGATGAAGATTAGTTAGAGTTGGATTTTAGATGATGCAGAGTCCTATTGGAAGAAGAATTGCGACGACGCAATTGTTTTAAGGGGGGAAGGATGTGATAACCCGAACCCGGCATGCATTTAATAGCACTTGATTGCATTTGATTAAATGTTTAATTAGTTAAATCAACCAATTTGTAATATTTTAATATTCCTCTTGGAAGCATTTAGTAGTTGTAAATTGAATAATTAAGAGATTATTACCTATTCCTGATAATTATGGTAATTGAATTTCTTTTCTTGTGATTAATTAAGTGTTATCTTAAATGTTAGTGTTTAATTGTATTTGACTATGTGTTTATATTAACTTTCATTTGTAGCTTAACATTAACTTCATAATTCTTTAAAATGTTCTAGAAATAGTTAAATTAATTATTTTAAATGAATATTGATTACCTTGATTGTTTTGATTATTTTAATAATCGGTTTTGGTTGTTTTGTGTTAAAATCACTCGGTTTTCAAATAAATGAGAAAAGTAACTCCGAGCCGGAGTAAATTTTAAACTATGATGCTTTCCAAAAAATGATATATTTCTTAGATTCTTTGAGGTTTAATTGTCACTTCTTGGTTGACGCAAAGTGCATAGCATATCGAGAGCGATAGTTAGAGAGCGGTTCCTAGTCCTCAACAAATAGTGAAAACTAGTGTTTGGTGTCTTAAATTTTATATTTTAATTGTTGTTAGCTAGAATTAATATTTCATTAGTTGTGTTAGCTTTAAAATGCATAAAATAAGCTAGTTTGACCAACTTAAGTGAGCATTGACCAAAGCTTTGACCTTTTGACCTTGTGTCTTCTTTTAATAGCCTAAAATAACACCAAAAAAAAAATAGAGCTGAACAGAACATGAAAGGGCCGAAAAAATAAGGAGAGAAAAAAAAGAAAATTCAACATCAAATCTTCGATTCTTCGCGTGAGCTTGTACGGGGTGGTTTCCGAGGCATCCTACGAGGTTTTCCTAGAGTCTAGGAGCATCTAAGGTGAGGGTTTCATCGTTATTTGCGCATTTGAAATATTTGTATCTAAACTTTGATTTTTGGATTTTATGCGTAGATCGTTAGTTTAATCGTTTTAATGCTTAAATAATGTTCCTTGTTGATTGTAGAACATGTATTTATAGATTTTTAAAATTTTCTGCGGTTGAATATTGGAATTGAAATATAAATTGTGTAATGAATAGTAAATTGTGAATAGTAAACCCCCGTTTCGATGAAGTTGCTTCGTTACGCGTTTTGTTGATGTAGGAAGATGCTTGATATGCTAGAATGCCTAAATGTGTGGTTTAATTGGAATGTGTAATGGAAAAACGGAGAAAAATGACTTAGTGAAAGTCGGGGTCGTTTAGGTCGAGTTTGGTGTTTTCTCGTTTTGCATGTTGGCATTGTTTCGGGAGGCCATGGAAGCACTTTTGGTGCGATTATGGCATTGGTTGGGTGTTTGGTTGGTATAGTTGTAGTTCAAACAAGCAAATGGGGAAATCGGGACTTTGAGCGAATTCTAGGGTAAAGTAGGGTTTCGGGGTCTTTAGACGTGCCTTATGGTGACCTAGGAGGATTGGTGAAGTCAGTTTCCAAAGCTCGTGGCTCGTTTGAAAGTAGTAGCGTTTGAAAGTTGGGGTCATTTTTGGGATTTTCTGTGTTTTCATAGTATAATGCTTATAGAATGTTTATAATGCTTATAGAATGTTTATATTGCTTATAGAATGCTTATAATGCCTATAGGATACTTGTTATTGCTTGATAAGGTTAATTGGTGTTGTTCTTGTTACTTGTTTGGTTGTAAATACTTGTTAATGCTTATTACGCTTGTTAGAGTTGTTTATTGATTGAAATGTTTATCAATTGTTGATAATGCTTGATATCTTGTTTATCGCTCGTTTATCGCCTTGTATCGAGTCTTGTATTACATAGTGTCCAGCGCGTGAGTGATGGGCCTCTCTGGGTAGCATCGGGTTGCCAGTGTTGGTTGCTCTAGCTCCGTAGCTATTTCCTTTTCTCGCTTGGGTTGCCTCCCAAGGAGATTTGGGTCGTAGAATTGATGGATACTTCCGGGGTATTCCAAACTGGTGTTATAAGGTGGATGCGCGCTTATTGTCATCGTTGTCAACATCAAGCTCGAGAATGATGTATCGCTCGTTAAATGGTACATTGCTCGTATGAGTGAACCATAGCCTTCAGAGTGTGGTATGGCTTTGAATGGTTGTGTTAATGCTTTCAGTAATTGCTTATTGTATTGATTGTTTGTCTCGATTGCTTACTTATCAGTTATATTGCTTAACTATCTTATTTGCATTGCACGAATTTCTTTCTCTCCAATTCGATATCTATCTCGCCCTCACTGAGTATACGTGTTGTGTATACTCACTCCTCATCACCACATTTCAAGATATGCCATGTTAGCTGGAAAGTTCGTGATTTCGTGAAAGTTCGTGCTTGAAGAGTTGTCTTGCGTGCTATGTGGCTTGAGTTGTCAAAGATGCAAGATGTATGCTTTTATGTATTGTATGTATTTATTGTTAAAAGAAATGTAATCTAAATTAGCTAAATAGTTGAGGTAAATCGATAAGCTAGTTATGTAATCAGTTAGCATAGCTTAACTTCAATGCTTGTTTGTAATGTCCCAAGGAAAAGAATTAGAATGGCATGATAGTTTATTTTACGCAGTAGATTAGTATGGTTTAATTGTCCAGTTTGAGTGTACTTGTCAAAAATGAAAAGAGATAGGTTAGCTTTTAAATTGGAAATGTATGTATACTTGCTGAGTTTAATTGTTGAGAACCGAGGCTCGGATGGCCTTGAGGAAGTTTTGTATGGTTGGACACGGTGTTGGTCCATTTATATGCTATTACAGGTTTTGCAATTTTCCTAGAAACAGGGGAGACTCCGTCCATTTTCCCTGAAAATTTATGCCCGGGTTTGGTTTGGGTTGTGATTAGATTGATTGATAGAACTCCTGATCTTAAGAGCGATCGGGGTGTTACAGGTGGTATCAGAGCTTGTTTAGCTCATAAGCCGGGACAGGGTCCTCGGTCTGGTGGGTAGTGATCCTTGAACGTGTGCTTGTTAATTGTGTCTTGAAAGTGTATGCTTGTATGTGAGATTGTGTGTCTTGACTTGAATGTATGCACTTATGTGATAAAGTTATGTGTTATGTGTTAAATGTTTCTCAAGAAAGGTGAAATGTCTAGTTGTCTATCGAATTGACTTATTGAATTGGCATCGTGAATTGAATTGACCTCGTGAATTGTTATTTGCTTGAAGTATTACTTGTAATGTGTGTATAGAATGTCTTGAATTAGCTATGCAGTGATTTGAATTGATTATGTCGTGCTTGACTTGATTGTCGTGATTGAGTGACTTTGTTGAATAAACTGTTTTGTAAACTTGCTTGCATAATAGTTTAAGACATGTGTATAACTGTGATATCTTGGCATTCATACATGTCCCATGGAAATGGTAAGTAAGTCCTCTTCCTCCCCTGAAGAAAGTGGTTCACCGCTGGCTTTTCAAGGTGTATGGATTGGCAGGAAATGAATGGCATTTGACTAGCCTTTATTTGGGAATTGGTGTTTGATTTTGGAGCTCAGTTACTGGAAAATCTCTATGGTCCTCCTCTGTGCTTAACAGTTGTGAAAGAGTAGCTTTCTCTTGGGGTTTTATTTGGTTATTCTTTGGAGCATTCTTTGGTTTTCTTAATGGGTATTCTTTGGAGACTTCTGTTGGCATTTCTCGGTGGACTTGGCTATTGGGTTTTCAGTCGGACTTACTGCATGGTATTATCTATGGTATATGTGTCTCGGTCTTTATTGGAGTGTTACTGGTATTCCTTATTGGAAATTCTTCAATGGCATTCTCTAGGATTCTTAGTGGTCATTTATTTAGTATTACTTATTGGGCAATTCTTGGTACTTTTTTACTGGAGCATTGTTCGGGTATTTTCTTTGGCATCCCTCAGTTGGTTTGGTAACTGGAATTCCTATCAGACTCATTATCTCATATTACTTACGGTATTCTTTGGAATTCTTATTGGGCATTCTACTAGTATTTTCCTTATTGGCATTTATTGGAAGATCCTACACTTGGAATTCTGATTGGACATATTAGCTTGTACTATTTACGGCTTCTCCTTCGGCCTTTCCACTCAGGGGAAATCTATATTTGCTGTTTGACTAAGATGTTGCGGTAGGAACTCAGTGATTGGAAGATTTCATTTAGAGGTTGGCCTTTGGTATTCTTCTCTATATTCCTTTACAGAACTTTCAGCTGGGTCTATTTACGGTAATCAGCACTGCATGAGGTGCATCTACTCTGGCTATCTCTTAACTTTCTTATTGGGTACTTGTTAGACTTCTATTGAAGATTCTTAAATAGGGTATTCCTTCGGTACTCTTCCTGCCATTAGTATGTGGTATTGATAATATCTACAGTATATTTGCTTCAGTCTTTAGTTGGTATTTCCTCGTCATTCTTGATTGGGATTTCTATTCGGGATTTCCTATGAGCATTCTTATATACTATCTTGCTCAGCAACCGATGAAGATTAGTTAGAGTTGGATTTTAGATGATGCAGAGTCCTATTGGAAGAAGAATTGCGAGGACGCAATTGTTTTAAGGGGGGAAGGATGTGATAACCCGAACCCGGCATGCATTTAATAGCACTTGACTGCATTTGATTAAATGTTTAATTAGTTAAATCAACCAATTTGCAATATTTTAATATTCCTCTTGGAAGCATTTAGTAGTTGTAAATTGAATAATTAAAAGATTATTACCTATTCCTGATAATTTTGGTAATTGAATTTCTTTTCTTGTGTTTAATTAAGTGTTATCTTAAATGTTAGTGTTTAATTGTATTTGACTATGTGTTTATATTAACTTTCATTTGTAGCTTAACATTAACTTCATAATTCTTTAAAATGTTCTAGAAATAGTTAAATTAATTATTTTAAATGAATATTGATTACCTTGATTGTTTTGATTATTTTAATAATCGGTTTTGGTTGTTTTGTGTTAAAATCACTCGGTTTTCAAATAAATGAGAAAAGTAACTCTGAGCCGGAGTAAATTATAAACTATGATGCTTTCCAAAAAATGATATATTTCTTAGATTCTTTGAGGTTTAATTGTCACTTCTTGGTTGACGCAAAGTGCATAGCATATCGAGAGCGATAGTTAGAAAGCGGTTCCTAGCCCTCAACAAATAGTGAAAACTAGTGTTTGGTGTCTTAAATTTTATATTTTAATTGTTGTTAGCTAGAATTAATATTTCATTAGTTGTGTTAGCTTTAAAATGCATAAAATAAGCTAGTTTGACCAACTTAAGTGAGCATTGACCAAAGCTTTGACCTTTTGACCTTGTGTCTTCTTTTAATAGCCTAAAATAACACAAAATAAAAAATAAAAAACAGAGCTGAACAGAACATGAAAGGGCCGAAAAAAATAAGGAGAGAAAAAAAAAAGAAAATTCAACATCAAATCTTCGATTCTTCGCGTGAGCTTGCATGGGATGGTTTCCGAGGCATCCTACGAGGTTTTCCTAGAGTCTAGGAGCGTCTAAGGTGAGGGTTTCATCGTTATTTGCGCATTTGAAATATTTGTATCTAAACTTTGATTTTTGAATTTTATGCGTAGATCATTAGTTTAATCGTTTTAATGCTTAAAGAATGTTCCTTGTTGATTGTAGAACATGTATTTATAGCTTTTTAAAATTTTATGTGGTTGAATATTGGAATTGAAATATAAATTGTGTAATGAATAGTAAATTATGAATAGTAAACCCCCGTTTCGATGAAGTTGTTCCGTTACGTGTTCTGTTGATGTAGGAAGATGCTTGATATGCTAGAATGCCTAAATGTGTGGTTTAATTGGAATGTGTAATGAAAAAACGGAGAAAAACGGCTTAGTGAAAGTCGGGGTCGTTTAGGTCGAGTTTGGCGTTTTCTCGTTTTGCGTGTTGGCATTGTTTCGGGAGGCCATGGAAGCACTTTTGGTGCGATTATGGCATTGGTTGGGTGTTTGGTTGGTATAGTTGTAGTTCAAACGAGCAAAGGGGGAAATCGGGACTTTGCGCGAATTCTAGGGTAAAGTAGGGTTTCGGGGTCTTTAGACGTGCCTTATGGTGACCTAGGAGGATTGGTGAAGTCAGTTTCCAAAGCTCGTGGCTCGTTTGAAAGTAGTAGCGTTTGAAAGTTGGGGTCATTTTCGGGATTTTCTGTGTTTTCATAGTATAATGCTTATAGAATGTTTATAATGCTTAGAGAATGTTTATAATGCTTATAGAATGTTTATATTGCTTATAGAATTCTTATAATGCCTATAGGATACTTGTTATTGCTTGATAAGGTTAATTGGTGTTGTTCTTGTTACTTGTTTGATTGTGAATGCTTGTTAATGCTTATTACGCTTGTTAGAGTTGTTTATTGATTGAAATGTTTATCAATTGTTGATAATGCTTGATATCTTGTTTATCGCTCGTTTATCGCCTTGTCGATTTCTTCCATTGCATAGTGTCCAGCGCATGAGTGATGGGCCTCTCTGGGTAGCCTCAGGTTGCCAGTGTTGGTTGCTCTAGCTCCGTAGCTATTCCCTTTTCTCACTTGGGTTGCCTCCCAGGGAGATTTGGGTCATAGAATTGGTGGATACTTCCGGGGTATTCCAAACTGGTGTTATAAGGTGGATGCGCGCTTATTGTCATCGTTGTCAACATCAAGCTCGAGATTGATGTATCACTCGTGAAATGGTACATTGCTCGTATGAGTGAACCATAGTCTTCAGAGTGTGGTATAGCTTTGAATGGTTGTGTTAATGCTTTCAGTAATTGCTTATTGTATTGATTGTTTGTCTCGATTGCTTACTTATCAGTTATATTGCTTAACTGTCTTATTTGCATTGCACGAATTTCTTTCTCTCCAATTCGATATCTATCTCGCCCTCACTGAGTATACGTGTTGTGTATACTCACTCCTCATCACCACATTTCAGGATATGCCATGTTAGCTGAAAAGTTCGTGATTTCGTGAAAGTTCGTGCTTGAAGAGTGGTCTTGCGTGCTATGTGGCTTGAGTTGTCAAAGATGCAAGATGTATGCTTTTATGTATTGTATGTATTTATTGTTAAAAGAAATGTAATCTAAATTAGCTAAATAGTTGAGGTAAATCGATAAGCTAGTTATGTAATCAGTTAGCATAGCTTAACTTCAATGCTTGTTTGTAATGTCCCAAGGAAAAGAATTAGAATGGCATGATAGTTTATTTTACGCAGTAGCTTAGTATGGTTTAATTGTCCAGTTTGAGTGTACTTGTCAAAAATGAAAAGAGATAGGTTAGCTTTTAAATTGGAAATGTATGTATACTTGCTGAGTTTAATTGTTGAGAACCGAGGCTCGGATGGCCTTGAGGAAGTTTTGTATGGTTGGACACGGTGTTGGTCCATTTATATGCTATTACAGGTTTTGCAATTTGCCTAGAAACAGGGGAGACTCCGTCCGTTTTCCCTGAAAATTTATGCCCGGGTTTGGTTTGGGTTGTGATTAGATTGATTGATAGAACTCCCAGTCTCGAGAGGGATCGGGGTGTTACACGGACTGTTTGGTGGTAGATGGTGGTGGTGGTGGCTGAATTTTAGAGAGAAGGGAGTGTACTTTCTTGTTATAGGAAGAGTATAGATAATTTGTGTGATATTATTCTTGTTATGCGAGAAGCAGGTGACTCCTTAGCAGATCAAAGGGAGAAATCCAAAATACTTTTTTCCTGAATAAAATGAGGATTTACTATCAAAATGGCCAAGGGATGTGAAGTTAATTGGCAACTTTTGGCCTAATGGCTGAGTTCTTGAGAGAGGGAATTACTTATAAATCCAAAGAGTAGACTTCAACCTTCTTGTTTCCCCCCTCCTTCATTGCTACAACCATTGAAATCATATTAAGCTGATATTCTCATATCCCTGCCCCTTCCTTTCTTTCCATTTTCTTCTACTTCTTTAATGTAAAGAATTACATGAGTAGAGGAGAAAGTTGCAATGAACAATTAGTAGTATGATTTCTATTGAGCAGCCTTCATTGTTCAACATTGATAGAAGTCTGAAAACAAGAAGTTCTTCCTTTTTGTTTGTTATCATGGTGTTATTCTTTTCCTTATGCATGAATTGATTGTTACATATGATACAGTTTACAACTTCTGTCTAGTGCACATCTTTTACCTTTTTTGGTTAGTGATTATCTCTCTTTTACCTTTTTCCATTTGGTGATTCATGGACAAACTCATCATTATCAATGACTTATGGTTCTCCTTCTTCTACACTATCAGCTTGTTTTGGTATGTGGAATTGAAACATTATGACTTTGTTCTTTTTAACCTCATTCTGGGTGAATTAAACGATTCGCTAAAACTGGACTACTTTGACAAATTCGAAATTAGGGATGGGAGAACAATTGCTAAGCCTCCAGAAAGTGTTTTCGAGGATGGAGCTCAACACTAGAATTGCTGCCTTATTGGTCAATTTATAGGTAAGCCTCCCCCATTTTTCTTAATTAGAAGAATGGTTGACACTCAATGGAATAAATTTGGTCATGTTGACATTCAATCCAATGACTTTGGGCTTTATGTGTTTCGATTTGAATCACAAGCTTCCTGTGATCGGGTGATGCAAGAGCTATGGCATGTCCACCACCATCCCCTTCTCCTTAGACGTTGGGAAATGGGCCTTCAACTGCTTAACATTAATTGTGATAGGGTCCCAATGTGGTTAAAACTACTAAATGTCCCACTTGATTTACTTACCAAAGATGGTCTCAGTTATGTTTCAAGCACAATTGGTATCCCTCTTCAGATGGATTCGAAAACGGCCTCCCGTTCTCATTTCGGGTATGTGATACGAACCTGGTCAACATGTGCCAAGACCCAACACCAAGATTGGTAAAACAAACCCAAGATCTTTCAAGAATGGATAGAACCGTGACCCTTTGCCTAGCAAGACAAGAACCTTGGTATAGTGAATATGATGGAAACCGCGACCCGTTGCTTAGCAAAGCAAGAACCTTGGTATGGTGAAGACGCCACAAACGGGGATGGAAATCCGATTGATAAGTCAAGGTTGAACGCCACAAGGAATCCCTTGATAAGTTCGAAAAAGTCTCTTGGAGAACTCAAGGAGAATAATCTCACAATTTAATTTCAGAATTGTCTTTCTTTATTATCACAAAAAGTGCCTTATATAGGCAATAACAAATAAGTATCCTGCTTGGAAAAGGACTCCTAAACCCTAGGTCAAAGGAAGCAAACTTGGAGATCAAGAAAAGACTCCTATTAACTATTCACGTGAATAGTGACGTGAATAGTAACTAAAAAGGAAGCAAACTTGCAGCCCAAGAAAAGCTCCTTTCTAGTGTGAACACCTAATCTTGCAGCCCAAGAAAGTCTCTTTCCTAGTGTGAACACCTAAATTCGTCCATAGTGGACCCTAGGAAATAAACTAGAATGCAAATTAAACTTAAACTAAAACTATGATATTACAAAGAATTCAAATCTTGACCAAATCTTCAAATCTTCTTGAAACTTCTTGAAGAATCTTGAAGTTCTTGAATCTTGAAAAAAGAATCTTGACTTGAATCTTTGCTGGAAAATTCATCCAAATAGTGCAATGAATGTGGATGGCTGGTTCGCATCATTCCCCCCCTCTTGAGAAGGATTTGTCCTCAAATCCACCAGGTTCAAAGACCAGCCTAGGTGGTAGACCATGTGGTACATCCGCAGGAAACACTTCCTCAAAATCCTGCAAGAAAGAAACACTATGCAATGCAGAGTAAAGTTGGGTAGTGTTTAAAACAGCCTCTTTGTACATAAGTATAATCATTGGCCTTTTTGAAATCAAAGCTCTCTTAACCTCACTTGTTTTTGCATAAAAATTTCTTTGCTTTCCCTCTATTTTTACCTCATTGGTTGAATTCTTTTCTTTCCTCTCTACCTTTCCTAATTCGACCTTGCTTTTTTTCTTTTCACTCTCAATCTTTTGCTCACTCAAATTCTTTTGTTCTCTCAAATTCTTTTGTTCACTCTCATAAACTTTTTTTGGTGTTATGGAAACTAGAGTGATTGACCGCTGATTGAACATGAATGTGCACTTATTGGTGAAGCCATCATGCTGCACATGTCGATCAAATTGCCACGGTCTTCCTAAGAGTAGATGTCCAGCATGCATTGTTACCACATCACACAATACCTCATCTTCATACTTTCCAATTTGAAACGGTACAACAACCTGCTTTGTAACCCCTATTTGACCACAATTATTCAGCCACTGCAGTTTGTATGGACGTGGGTGCTTAACTGTTTAGAGCCCTAGCTTTTCAACCATAGAAGCACTAGCAACATTAGTACAACTACCACCATCAATAATAACACTACATACCTTATCTTCCACGTGGCAGTGAGTATGAAAGATGTTCTCATGTTGCACTACTTCTTCCTCTTCTTCAGCTTGCAAGCTTAAGGGTCGTCGGGTCACTAGTCCAAGCAACTCTCCATAATCTGCCCCAAACTCTTCTTCAACCTCCGTGGTGTCTCCTAGTATAGGTATGTCATCAAAATGCATTTCGTCTTCGGACTCAATCTCACCACTCTCCAAGACTACCAATGCTTGCTTGTTTGGGCATTGGCTTCCAATGTGTCCCCATCCCTGACATTTAAAACATCTAATCTCACTAGATCGAGTCATAGTAGAAGCTGATTTACCTTGGGAGGTCGTGGCATTGGTGGATTGTTTGAACTCGGGCTCGACCTTATATATTCTTTCAAACCTCTCATGTATTTGTTCAAATTCAGCTCTCATCATCTGTCTCATCTCTCCCAAAAAAGCTTGCAACTGTAAATTCAGAACTGGTTGTTGAGCTTCTGCTTTTGTGTCATCCTCTTGATTATGAGCCATGATTGAATTTCACTCCCTCACGTGTTTCGCTCAACTCACTTTAGCTTTTACCCTCTAATAATCTCACACACTTTGCCTTTTTCCTCTCGTATTCTCTTTCAAGCCCCTAGAACTTACCAAGAATACCAAGCAGCGTAATAATCAATTTTGGAATCTGACTTTTTTTTTTGTTTTTTTTTTCAGACCTCTAAGACTCTGGAAATTAGGTTAGAGAAAGAAACTTGAATAAAACTCGAAGAAGGAAACCTAGAAAAATAAGGAAAGTTGCAAAAACACTATTCTAAAACACAAAAATGACCAAAACTCATAGAAAACGTTCGAATTTGGCCCTAAGAGGGTGGTGCCCACAGCATAGCTGTGGGTTATGCTCAGAACGTCGTTTCCCTTCAGAAAAGCTTGGCCACGAAGGCTAATTCAACAAAAACAAGTTTTTTTTACTGTTCACTGTTTTGCCTTTTTTTTTTTTTTTTTTTTTTCAGCTCCGAATTTTTTTTTTCTCGATGTTTCTTTTCTTTCTTGATGTTCTTTTCTTGATTTTCAGAAACAAAGACAATGAGCAAGTACCAAGACTTCAAATTTCGAAACACAAGAAACCCTAATTCAAGATTCTAGGGTTTGGCCAATTGAAAGCTTAACAAGAAATGAAATTGAAAGCAAGAAAACAAAATTGAAGACAAGACTCAAGAAACGAAGAACAAGAACGGAATCAAGACACAACCAAGAAAACGAATTGGAAGCATGACACAATCAAGAACGAAGAAAGGAATTAAAACCTAGACCTAGACTCAAGGAATTAACCAAGAAAAACAAGAAAAGGATAGGCAAACCTGATAAACCTAAGCTCTGATTACCAACTGATACGAACCTGGTCAACATGTGCCAAGACCCAACACCAAGATTGGTAAAACAAACCCAAGATCTTTCAAGAATGGATAGAACCGTGACCCTTTGCCTAGCAAGACAAGAACCTTGGTATAGTGAATATGATGGAAACCGCGACCCGTTGCTTAGCAAAGCAAGAACCTTGGTATGGTGAAGACGCCACAAACGGGGATGGAAATCCGATTGATAAGTCAAGGTTGAACGCCACAAGGAATCCCTTGATAAGTTCGAAAAAGTCTCTTGGAGAACTCAAGGAGAATAATCTCACAATTTAATTTCAGAATTGTCTTTCTTTATTATCACAAAAAGTGCCTTATATAGGCAATAACAAATAAGTATCCTGCTTGGAAAAGGACTCCTAAACCCTAGGTCAAAGGAAGCAAACTTGGAGATCAAGAAAAGACTCCTATTAACTATTCACGTGAATAGTGATGTGAATAGTAACTAAAAAGGAAGCAAACTTGCAGCCCAAGAAAAGCTCCTTTCTAGTGTGAACACCTAATCTTGCAGCCCAAGAAAGTCTCTTTCCTAGTGTGAACACCTAAATTCGTCCATAGTGGACCCTAGGAAATAAACTAGAATGCAAATTAAACTTAAACTAAAACTATGATATTACAAAGAATTCAAATCTTGACCAAATCTTCAAATCTTCTTGAAACTTCTTGAAGAATCTTGAAGTTCTTGAATCTTGAAAAAAGAATCTTGACTTGAATCTTTGCTGGAAAATTCATCCAAATAGTGCAATGAATGTGGATGGCTGGTTCGCATCAGTATGCAAGAGTTTGTGTTGAAATGAATATTCAAAAGGATCTTCCAGACAGAACCTTTGTTGAGCTCCCTAAAGGAGGTTTGGCTGAAATTGAGATTGAATATGATTGGACTCCACTCAAATGTTCTCATTGCAACGTTGTTGGACATGACACATCCTCATGTCCTAATTCTATTGAGGAGAAAGTGAATAATAATGTCACTAGTTCAAATTTGGATTGGACTGATGTTGGTAAGAAACCGAGAAGGAGACGTGGTGCTTCCCGCAAAGAGAATAAGGGTAATGCGAACAGATTTAATGTTCTCAATGTTATTGATGAGGATAATGATGAACCTTCTCTTGATCGTTCTCAGAAAAACAATTCCAATTCTAGGAATCTTGGCAATCATCAAGGTACGGGAGTTTACCATGGACAACAGAAGTCCCAAATGAAAAAGGTCACTTATTCAGCCAAGCCTTCAAATGGGACTAATGTGAGTATCCCTAAGCTTCAAAATTCTGGAAACCAAGCTCAGAAAATGTCGGTCACCCCGTTCCCACCACAAGGTTCTAAAGACAAAAATTCCACAACTGCTGCAGGCAAAGTCATTTCAAATTTCAGTTCTTCTGGTAAGAAAAATTCTGTTGCCTCAACTTCAAGAGTTAAATCCTCTTTTGACTATACTCGGGCAGTCCAAGGCATCTTCAATGGAAGACCACCTGATCAAAAAACTCAATGATGATGTTGTTGTTTCATTTGCCCGTTTTCATGTTTTTCTTTTGTAACTTACGGTCTGCGACCGATCTGATTTTCTCGCTTCTTCATTTTTCTTGTTTATGACACCAGTTGTCATATAGTTTGTACTTTGATGTACTTTTTCTTTTTTCTTTCAATAAAATCCCACTGAATTAACAAAAAAAAAAAAAAAACCTCATGGAAATGTTGATACAGCTCTCACTAAAAAACAACTGCCTTCCATTTCTCACTGATTATTATTATTGCCTCTCATGTAGGACCTTAAGTCTCAGCTGGCTTAATTGATTCCAAAATAGCAGGTATGTTTTTCTAGGTTCTACAGTATTTATATCTTAGTAATATCAACTTTTCAAAATGTTAATACCTATGTAGAGTTTTGTCGTCTTCTACCTTCGGCTAGAAAAGCTTTTATGTGTTTGTACATCTTCTATAGTGCTTATATTGACTTGTTTACTGACTTGTGAAAAATGGCATTGGCTATATACCTGGATGTATGTTTTATAGACCGTGAAGTATATTTTAGCTATCTAAATTGTGGATGTTTGCGTCCAAATATATTTCAAGTTGATGTTTAGTGTATTTCTTACTCCATTTTGGGGGTTACAAGAGCGCCTAAAAAAACTCAAGTCAAAACATGGAAAGGTCCAATTAGGAAATATTACATTTGATATGGTAAATCTCTTTCTTTCTTATCCATTAAAATAATTTTCAGGGTTTTTTAACTTTTTATAATCTAATATTCATGAAAAACTTGATGGTTAGGCTAGTTCAAATATGGTTTTACAAGGGAAGCATTCAATATGATTTTGACTAAATGTTCTATACATTTTAAAAGGTACTTGGTGGAATGAGAGGCATGATAGTTATCTTGTTTACTTGATTTGTGACTTCTATTATGATGTTGAGTCATATGTCATCATCCAGTAGTTTAGCCCAGAGCTCCTATCGAATTTTGGGTTCTACCAGAGTTACTTCGCTATGTTGTGTACTTGTGCCATTTGATGCTGGTCAAATAAAATCTTAATCCTTTCATTCCGACTCTTTGTATAGGTTCCAACAAAAGAGCAAGTGGATTCTTTGTTAAAGGAATTGAGAAGTCGTGCCACCATTCCAGGTTCGTAATTGAATTTAATATGTTCAGTCACAATTAATATACAAATTCTATGTCGTGTAAAAATATAGAGTAAGTTTCAGCATTTTAATCCTTCATTTGAAATATAATTCCCTTAATTTGAATCAAGATACAAGATAATGTAGTAGTTAGTAGTTCATTCCTACAAGATAATATCTAAATGGTGTGATTAATCATGCCAGCACGAAAAAAACCTTGGAGCAACCTCACATTTCTTAGAGCAACATATACATCGTCAAATAATCACATTTCAGCATATCAAGTTTCACTTTATTTTATACAACAATCACAAGAAGATCATAGAAAAATCCCAAGGACTTCAATAGTATAGCAGTTGAAGAAGCCATTAGATATCATTCATTTAATGGAGGCTTGTACAGGGTTACCAGTGGGTGAAAGAACAGAGACCTATTGTTGAACTAACTGAAGGTCTATGCATACTTCATAATTTCAGATTATTAATGAGTGAGATCCTTTTGAAGAATCAATGTGAGGTTAATATGTATAACTAAGTCATGACTTATTAATGGTCATCTGAATGGTAGTGAATCTGACCTGTTACAGTGTCGTATTTAGCCCTTGGATGAATGCAACATATAATAATTAGTAAGTGGAGAAAATGATGAACATTAGCTGCACCAATAATTTTCTTGCATGTGGTGTATAGTTGACCACTCGACAGTTCTTTCCAATCTACTCCCTATACTCAAATTTAAGATTGGGGATTTTTAGTTTCTTTTTTCTTTTTTACCTTTTATTTTGGGGGTGGTCTGAGGGGATGGAGGGGCTTGATGGGAAAAGTTATTGTCTCCCTCAATGTCTTGCAGTTCTTAATGCTTAAGATGGAAAATTTTTATTGCGACAGTTGATTTGGTGGTTCTCTTTCATTTTTTTTTTTTTTGATAATTCAGTAAAATTTTATTCAAAGAAAAAAACACAAAGTACAAGTACAACTAAGGAAAACCAAATTAAGACAAAATACAAAAACAATGAAAAAGAAAGAACAAAAAGACAAAAAAGCAAATGAATTACTAGTTAAAGTAATTCAGTAGCCCCCATCGCTCCAAAATATTTTTTTTTTTTTTTGTTAATTCAGTGGGATTTTATTGAACGAAAATGAAAAGTACATCAGAGTACAACTTGAATGACAACAGGTGTCATAAACAAGAACAATGAGGAAACGAGAAAATTAGATCGGTCGTAGACCGTAAGTTACAAAAGAGACACATGAAAATAGACAAATGATACAACAACAACATCATTGAGTTTTCTGATCAGGTGGTCTTCCATTGAAGATGCCTTGGACTGCCCGAGTATAGTCAAAAGAGGATTTAACTCTTGAAGTTGAGGCAACGGAATTTTCCTTGCCGGAAGACTTGAAATTTGAAATGACTTTGCCTGCAGCAGCTGTGGAATTTTTGTCGTTAGAACCTTGTGGTGGGAACGGGGTGACCGTCAATTTCTGAGCTTGGTTACTAGAATTTTGAAGCTTAGGGATACTCACATTAGACTCATTTGAAGGCTTAGTTGAAAAAGTGACCTGTTTCATTTGGGACTTCTGTCGTCCATGGTAAACGCCCGTACCTTGATGATTGTCAAGATTCCCAGATTTGGAATTCAGAGAACGATCAAGATCATCATTATCCTCATCTAGAACATTGAGAACATTAAATCTGTTCACATTACTCTTATTCTCTTTGCGGGAAGCACGGCGTCTCCTTCTCGACTTCTTACCAGCATCAGTCCAATCCAAATTTGAACTAGTAACATTATTATTCACTTTCTCCTTAACAGAATTAGGACATGAGGATGTGTCATGTCCAACAACGTTACAATGAGAACATTTGAGTGGAGTCCAATCATATTCAATCTCAATTTTAGCCAATCCTCCTTTAGGGAGCTCAACAAAGGTTCTGTCTGGAAGATCCTTTTGAATATTCATTTCAACACAAACTCTTGCATACCCAAGATGAGAACGGGAGGCTGTTTTCGAATCCATCTGAAGAGGGATACCAATTGTGCTTGAAACATAACTGAGACCATCTTTGGTAAGTAAATCAAGTGGGACATTTAGTAGTTTTAACCACATTGGGACCCTATCACAATTAATGTTAATAAGTTGAAGGCCCATTTCCCAACGTCTAAGTAGAAGTGGATGGTGGTGGACATGCCATAGCTCTTGCATCACCCGATCACAAGAAACTTGTGATTTAAATCGAAACACATAAAGCCCAAAGTCATTGGATTGAATGTCAACATGACCAAATTTATTCCATTGACTGTCAACCATTCTTCTAATTAAGAAAAATGGGGGAGGCTTACCTATAAATTGACCAATAAGGCAGCAATTCCAGTGTTGAGCACCATCCTCGAAAACACTTTCTGGAGGCTTAGCAATTGTTCTCCCATCCCTAATTTCGAACTTGTCAAAGTAGTTCAGTTTGAGCGAATCGTTTAATTCACCCAGAAAGTGCTCCTTCCAATTGTTGGTGATAAGATTTGCGCCTTTGGTACCATTTTGACTCCAGTCAGAGCGGAGGTTGGTTCCATGTCCTTCCCGTGTAGAACCATGAGCTTCAGCAGGTTTAGAAAGAGTTTGCTGCAGGGAAGGAAATTCATTTTGTAAATTAGCAAAAAGGCCATTGTTGAAGTGAGCTGGAAGATTTTGGCCAAAAGGATCACCAACAAGATGATCCACTTCAGATGAATTTTGAATCATATTTTTTTTTTTGTTAATTCAGTGGTATTTTATTGAAAGAAAAAGGAAAAGTACTTCAAAGTACACAATGCATGACAACTAGTGTCACAAACAAGAACAATGCAAAAATAAGCGAAAGCTAAATCGGTCGCAGACCGAAGGCAACAAACATGAAAACGGACAAACTAAACAACAACATCAGCATCATCCCCTTCCTGTGATCGGGTGATGCAAGAGCTATGGCATGTCCACCACCATCCCCTTCTCCTCAGACGATGGGAAATGGGCCTTCAACTGATTAACATTAATTGTGATAGGGTTCCAATGTGGTTAAAACTTCGAAATGTCCCACTTGATTTACTTACCAAAGATGGTCTCAGTTATGTTTCCAGCACAATTGGAATCCCTCTTCAGATGGATTCGAAAACTGCCTCCCGTTCTCACCTCGGGTATGCTAGAGTCTGTGTTGAAATGAATATCCAAAAGGATCTTCCGAACATAACCTTTGTTGAGATCCCTAAAGGAGGGTTGGCTGAAATTGAGATTGATTATGATTGGACTCCACTCAAATGTTCTCATTGCAACGTTGTTGGACATGACACATCATCATGTCCTAATTCTATTGAGGAGAAGGTTAATGAGAATGTTACTAGTTCAAATTTGGATTGGACTGATGCTAGAAAGAAATCGAGAAGGAGACGTGGTGCTTCCCGCAAAGTGAATACGGGTAATGCAAACAGATTTAATGCTCTCAATATTATTGATGAAGATAATGGTGAATCTTCTCTTGATCGATCTCAGAGGAACAATTCTAAATCTAGGAATCTTGGCAATCATCAATCCTTAGGTACGGGAGTTTACCATGGACAACCAAAGTCCCAAAAGAAACAGGTCTTTTCTGCCAACCCTTCAAATGGGACTAATGTAAGTGTCCCTAAGTTTCAAAATTCTGATAACCAAGCTCAGAAAATGTCAGTCACTCCGTTCCCACCACAAGGTTCTAAAGAGAAAAATTTCATAGCTGCTGCAGGCAAAGTCATTTCAAATTTCAGTTCTTTTGGCAAGGAACATTCTGTTGCCTCAACTTCAAGAGTTAATACCTCTTTCGACTACTCTCGGGCAATCCAAGGTATCTTCGATGGAAGACCCCCTGATCGATCAACTCATTGATGCTGATGTTGTTGTTTAGTTTGTCCGTTTTCATGTTTGTTGCCTTCGGTCTGCGACCGATTTAGCTTTCGCTTTTTTTGCATTGTTCTTGTTTGTGACACTAGTTGTCATGCATTGTGTACTTTGAAGTACTTTTCCTTTTTCTTTCAATAAAATACCACTGAATTAACAAAAAAAAATCTAGGAGGGGTCATCCACATATGGCACATTCTCAGCTTCTTGAGGCACGTACCCGAAATCTTGTTCAATTTCACCTGTATGCATGCAATAATTGAAAGTAAGCTTATATAAAATAAGCCCAGTAAGGATTCGATAGATCTCTTAAAAGCATTTACTATACCCCTTGAAAATCATCTCGTGAGCAGTAAACACACAATAAACATCAATAACATTATAAGTGCAACAATAACAATAACAGTAAACACATAATAAGGATACGATACATTTGCTGATGAAGCTCCATCACCATTTTCAATGCTCCTCAACTTCTCCAAACCCAATGACACGACCCTGAGGTACCTTGACCTAGACCTACACCCCATGGCCTTTCCGCCCATGCGAGATAGGGATTAGCCAAGATAACTGTGCCAGCAACCCAGGATGCCTCCCGAGGTGACACAGCATTATCAAAGCTCACAACAATGAGACTCAATTCGAGAAGCCAACAACGAGGGTTGCCCGACTCCTGACTCTTAATAACGATAACAATTTCAATTCGAGAAGTCAACAACAAGGGTTGCCCGACTCTCGCTTTCCACAATCCATAATCAATAATCAATTAAACCATATTTCAACAACCAAATAAACAACATTTAACAATCAACAACTATACAATTATGAAACAATTAGGTTAGATAACAAAGTAAGTCATCCAACTCAACATGCATTTAAACCAACATTCACCCCGATCTCAATCAACAACAATCCAAGAATCAACTACCCAAACACTACCCAACCAACTCAACACATTCTTTCAACATTTAAAGAAAGACTACTCAAACTTCTAAAAGTCATAACTTACAATCTACTAATCCAATAACCTCCAAACTAGTTTCTATCACTCACCCACTCAAGCAACTACATTAGCCCCCTCGAAAACCAACCACAATCCATCCAAAACAAGCCCAACAACCCTAAAACCTCAATGCACCATGGCTAAAATTTCCGGACTTTTACCACGACATCACAATCAAAATTTTGGCATTACAACATTACTACCACGTATTTAACAAACTTTTAAAAGCTATCAAAAATCAATTCCAACCACCACCACAACAATTATTCAACACTGAAGCTATAACTCAATTTTAATACCCGAAAAATAGAAATACATGCTACTACCGATCAAAACAGCTATAAACACATATAAATGATCTTTAGCATCCACTGAGCAATAATCTAACAACAATTTTGACATTTCAATGGCTAAAAATTTGATTATATGAATTTACATAAAAATGACATTTTGAGATCTAGAATTTTTCTTTCACCTTTGATCCAAAATAAACCTAGGAATGCGATCAATGTGTGCCCAACAAGTGAATTCAAGCTTTGGTTGAGGAAATTTGGCCTTCAATTACAAGTTCTATTGAAAAATTACCTTGAAAACTAGTTGAAAAACTCTATTTTTCTCCTAAGGAGTTTCGGCCACCTTGTGTGTGTTGATGAGTGTGTTTTGTGTTCTTTTAATTTTGTGTTATCATCTTATAAGCAAAAGTCAACAAATAAGCAAAAGTCAAAGTTGAGTTATTTAGTCTTTTAATTTATATTTTTAGTCTTTTAATTAGTTTCTTGACTATTTTTCTCACCAGCAAGAAATTAATACTTAGACTATTTTTAAGTAACATATTTTTAGCTGACAACAAGTTTCACATGCATAGACTTATACCCGACTCGATAAAAAACTCGATTTTCGCAAAAGAATGTGTAAAAATCTTTAAAATTCCTAATCCGATTTAAAATCTGTTTTAATCAGACAAGGGGCTATTAATATCCGAGAACTAGTTTTTAAAACACCCCTGTAAAAATTTTAGCGGACATGTGACCAAAATATTATTCACAAAATCGTCGATAAAATTTATGATGCTGTTTTTTATGAAAATTTCATGAATGCACATTTAGCATGTAATAGGAATATAAATCACAAAATTAGCACATTCTAACTTATATAACACATAAACAGGTCAAATCACGCAAATCTAGGCAAAGACGAAATCTGGGGTCTCACACTTGTTGTATTGGGATGAGGTTGGAGAGATGAAAACAATTGATCCAATTTTGTTGCCAAAGATGATTAAAATGATAGATAATGTTCAACTTTTCTGTAAAAGAATGCTTACAGCTCAGAGTCGGCAGAAAAGCTATGCTGATAGACGCCGACGTGATCTAGAGTTTGTTGTGGGTAATAATCAGGTGTTTCTTAAAATCTCTGCTCATAAAGGTTTGATTCGGCATGGAAAAAGGGGGTAAACTGAGTCCTAGATTTGTGGGACCGTTTGAAATTACAAAG
Organism: Ehretia macrophylla; assembly: GCA_037974665.1. Taxonomy (NCBI): domain Eukaryota; kingdom Viridiplantae; phylum Streptophyta; class Magnoliopsida; order Boraginales; family Ehretiaceae; genus Ehretia; species Ehretia macrophylla. The sequence continues at coordinate 4,826,346 of CM075766.1, forward strand.
AAAGTTGGTGCACTAGCTTATAGATTAGCTATGCCTCCGGAGTTTGTCCAGATTGCACGATGTGTTTCATGTGTCGATGCTTAAAAAATATCAACCGGATCCTTCACATATCCTCGAGCCAGAACCCTTGGAGATTAGGTCATATACTGAGAAGCCAATTCAAGTTGTGGATAAAAATGTTCAAAAGCTCCATACTAAAAGCATTCCGATAGTAAAGATTATGTGGGATCATCACGGAATAGAGGATGCTTCATGGGAGCGAGAGGATCAAATGAGAGATAGATATCCAGAGTTGTTTACCGAATTATGTAAGATTGTGAGGATACAATTAGTTTAAGGGGGAGAGGGTGTGACACTCAAGCCCGGGGTTAAATTTCTACTATTTTATTTTCTTATTTTGCATTTTTCCTATGTGCATTAACTTATATTTATGATTCGTTCATAGTTACTTTGTGCATTGCATGTCGGGAGAGTGCGTTAGGAAAATATTTTTCGTGCCGTATGAATAGTAAAAACATTGAATACTATTGTTTTGGGCTAGTTAGTTTTAAATGACCTTTTGGGCCTAATTTTTACTTGTCTTGCAAACATTTAAGCCCAATTAGCCTAATATACTTAACATATATACACATATTAACATACATATGCAAACATTACATACAAAACAAAACAAAAAATTCCATTTTTGTCCCCTTGAATCCGTCGTCCTTCTCAAGCCAAAGGAAGAAAATTTCTCTTTCAATCTTGCTATTTTGTGCTCATTCAAGCCAACTAGAAGTGTATTCAAGCTATCCTGGGCCTTCTACTAGCATCTACAAGCTTATTTGGTGAAGGATTTTGCATATACTTGCATATTCAATGTTTATGTCATATTTTTAAATTTCTAGATTTGTTATTATATGCTTATATAATGCCTGAATATGGTATATTATAGTGTTTACTTGCTATGAAGACTTGTTTTATGTAGTTGAATGGGTTAGTTAATGAATTATTGCATAAGGTTAATTATAGAAGATGATGAATAGTAAAATTCTAGGGTTTTTGCTAAATATTGATTCTAAGCTTGATTAATTGCTATCTAACGATGCCATAGGTGTTGGAGAACTTAGGATAATGTTTAGATTGGGTTAATCTTGATTGTCCGGTTGTGTTTGAGTGTCATAGTTAGTATTTATTATGCGAAGTAGTGTCTAAAATGCAATTATGGCACTGATTAGATGAGTGGTTTGGGTAATTGTAGTTCAAAGTGACCACGGGGCTTTTGGGGCTTTTGTGATAGACGCAGTTAAAAACAGGTTTTCATAGCTCTAAGTGGTGCCATAAAGTGTCCTTAGAAGTGTAGAATAGCTAGCTTATGGATTATGTGACTCGTGTTTCGTATGTGCCTCAAATTGTGCTAATAGACTAAGGGGGAAAAGTGTCAAGTTAAGTCTAATGTTAGTAATTGCTTGGGATTCTACCATATATGTGGCTTTAATGAATTCTGTGTTATTTATGTATTAGAAATCTCGTGTGAGGGCAACCTACTTTGTTGTCCCTCGATTATGTGTTTATCGCCTTATCTTGTTCTATAGCTATTATTATTGTTATTCGTGTTATCATTTCGATGGTTGCGCAACCTTATCATCGACACGGATGCGATGGGCCTCTCTAGGCAGCATCGGGCTTGCCAGGGTTGGTTGTTCTAGCTCCGTAGCTATTCCTTCACTCGCCTGGTCCAGAGATTACCAGGAGGTGCTGGGTCGTAGGTATCGGGTACATCTGGAGTACCCATTGGTGTTTAGGAGGCCGGCATATCGAGATCGAGTTCGTGGTTTATGAATCAAAGATTTGGAGTGATAAGGGTTATCGAATTGTATCCTTTTTAATTGTGTGATACTTAGTTGTTTAATTGCTGCTTTGCACGAAAGGATTTTTGAAAACGCCCCATTTAACTGTACCCCATCCCTTACTGAGCAACTGTGTTTGCTCTTTTCTCTTTTTAACATGTTTCAGAAGGAGCTAAGGTTCACCCTCAGCTGTTAGCTATAGTAGAAGGAGAAGAGGAGATTCAGATTGATCAAGTGCCTTGATTGTGATTGTCTGAGGTTGGATTGCTTGTTGTGTGGCTTGCTTGCTCATTTAGTGTGCGGGTTGTGGAAGAATGTGAATATGTTATGCTTGAGATCCATTTTGAGACCTTAGGGTTCTTGTGCGTAATTGTGTTGTTTTGGAGGGTTGTAATATGAATTTAGAGACTTGTATAATTAGATAGTGGTAGATGGCATATAATAACTCTAGAGCTTTACTTTATTGCCTAATATCTTGCATGCTTGTATGGGATTAAATGGAAGTTGGTCGGTTGACTTAAAATCTAAGAAAATGATATAGAAAAGATTATAGTGGTATGATAATTGATATCTTGATATTAGAAGTTCAATAGCTAATGAAATGCATGCTTGTATATTATATTTGGCTATAGTAGAAAGGCTCGGATGGCCTTATAGTCTTAGGAAGTTATGAAATGATTGTTGTATATTGTTGCTGTGGCTATTTCTTCTTTGCGCAAGTAACCGGTTAGTCCACAGTACAGAGGAAACTCTGTCCGTTTGTCGGGTCCGGACTTACCCTTTAACATGAGGTTGGGTCGGGGCATGACAACGACATCATGAATATTAGAGAGACCGATATGCTAATTTGCTTACCCTGCCAACAATCTCAAAAGGCCCAGCAAATCTCGGACTAGGTTCACCACCTTTACCATGACGAATAAAGCCCTTAAGAGGAGATAATTTCAAGAAAACTCAATCCCAAACTGCAAAATCCAAATCTCGACGACGTTTATTAGAATAACTTTTATATCTACTCTGAGCTGTCAGCATTCTCTGCTTGATTAACTGTACATTCTCAATTTTCACTAGAAGTTTTAGGATCAAAGTCGGATCAACAACCTTCATCTTCCCTACTTCATCCTAGTACAAAGGTGATCGACATTTACGCCCATACAGAGCTTTTGAGACCCCAAATTTTCCCTTATTTGCAATTATGTGTTTTCACTTATTTATATGCTAATTGAATTATATATGCGTATATATGAGTTAATAAATGATCTTAGATTAAATGTACATGTAAAAGACATTTGAAAAACAATTATTATGACTTTTCATCTTCTTTGGCAAAATTGCGTTGTATACTTGGAATATATGTAAATATATGCCTATATACATATGTTGTCCCCTAAAATAATCCTACTAAGGGTAGAAATGAAGTTAGACAACAAAACCAAGGTTAGTTTGGACTTTAGGCATATAAAACATAAGTTAAACCAACTTTGACCTTTGTATTCTTGCTTTGACTTTACATTTAAGCATATATACATACAATATACAACACAAAACACCTAAAACATACACATACATTTCCGTAGGGTTGAGGGGAAGAAGAAGGCCCTTTTTACTTAGGTTTTCAAAGAAAATTTTGAAGAAAAAACTCATTGCAAGGTCAAATCTTTTCATTCCAAGCTTGATTTTGCTTGTTGGGCTTCCATTCTACCTATTTCTAGTTTTTCTTTGCATCAAAGGTGAGGGAAAAACTAGATCTTAATTTCAAAGTTTATGCCAAGATTTTATTATTGCATATATAGTTGATGTTTAGCTAAATTGCCTTAAGATTATTGTTTGTTAGGGGTTGTAGACTAACTTAGTGTAATTATAGCCAATTTAAACGGTAGAATGTTGTATTTTTATTTTATATGTTTTATTTTGATAATTTAGCTATTATTTTGTATAATTTTTGTTGTAGTAGTTTTTTTAAAGTTGTGTAAGCTTGTATAGACTTGTTTAGCATTGAGTAGTAATGTTGTAATGCCAAAATGTTGAATTGATAGTTGAATTAGAAGTCCAAAATTTCTGCTGTGTTTGCCTTTTTGGGTTTGTTAGGCTCGTTTTAGATAGATTTTGGATGGTTTCCGATGGGGTTTAGGTACTTGTTTAAGTGGTTAGGTGTTAGGAGAAGGTTCGGGGGTTGTTTGATTGTTAGATTGTAAGTTATGTTGTTTGAAAGTTAGGTTATGTTTCTTTGAATTAGTTAAGTGTTGTCTTTAATTGCTTTGTGTTGTTTGTGTGGTTGAAACTTGAGTTGGTGTTAAGTAGGCTCGGGGTTGATTATGTGTTGAAGTGTGTGTTGAGCCTGGATGGCCTACTTTGTCATTTGACTAAGTTGTCTTAAGTGTTTTCTAAGTGTTGAGTTGTTGATTGTAAATGTTGAAGTGCCAGGAGACAACCTACTTTGTTGTTCTCTCAGCATGTTAAGTGTTAAGTGATATATGTTGTGAGGCATGATAGGGTGGTATCACCTCGAGCAGTATTGGGCTTGCTGGGTTGCATTGGCATGACTATCACGTTCTATCCCCTATCCCACATGATCGAAGGATGTTCATGGGATGTGAGTCTAGTTTGGTGTACTTTCAGAATGCATTTGGTACCTGGGTAGGGTTCGTGATTGGTGCCTGGGGAGAATGGCTTCAACAGAATGAGTATATCCTATCCTTATTATTTGGTTACCTATATTGCTATATTTGTATTGTTGTTGATTCTTGTTGTGTATTCAATGTTCCTAGGGTGTTTTCCAAAGAGTTTCCATGAAAATATTTTCAAAACCTCCTATTGAACCCTCGCTGAGCTTTGTTATATATAAGCTCACCCTCTTTTCTGACCTTTCAAGTGATCCAGATTTAGGGTAAGTGGAATATGTGCCGTCAGATAATGTGGACAAGCCCGAGGCTTGAATGTTTGCTTGGATGCTTCATATGTTGTCCTTGAATTTATAAAATGTTGTATTTATTAAGTTTCAAAGTTTGTAATGTATAACTCAACTTCAAGTTAGTGAATTGTGTAATGCTAAGCCTAGTAGTCTTTCTTTTGGATATGAATATGTTATTAGGCTAGTTTGATGTCTATTTTGATATGTCTATTATGGTTTGTTGTATATTGTGAGATGGAGGCATTGTATCGTGTTGTTTTAATGCTGGTTGGTTGGTTTATAAGATGTTGTTGGTTGTGTTGTCTATTGTTGGAGTTGTTGTTGGATGTGAGATGTTTGAAGTGAACCGGTGCATGGTTCTGTTATCCATATTACGGGTGTTATAATGCCAAAATTTCGCCTCGTCCTAAGTCGATCATAAGTACGGTCGTGTTGGGGCGTGACAGAGCTGCATAAGGTGCCATCCCAATAGTCGCTTGATAACTATTGTTATAGGCAAACTTGGCCAGTGGCAAATGTTTCTCCCAACTTTTCCCGAAGTCTAACACACAAGCCCTCAGCATATCCTCTAGAATCTTAATAGTTTTCTCCGATTGACCATCGGTCTGATGATGATACACCGTGCTGAAATTTTATTTTGTACCCTATGTTTCCTAAAGATGCTACCAAAATCGAGAAGTAAACCCAGGGTCTCGATCAGATACAATGTTTGCCGGAATCCCAAGAAGTTTAACAATGTTAGCCATATAGAGATCTGCCAACTTCTCAAGATCATGTTGCTTACTCGTTGGAATAAAGTGAGCTATCTTAGTCAAATGGTCCACAACAACCCAAACTGCATCATATCCTCTCGGTAACCTGGACAAATCAGTGACAAAGTCCATCGTAACATGTTCCCATTAACATTTTGGTATTGCCAACTGTTGAAGTAACCCTGCGGGTCATTGATATTCAACTTTTACCCATAGACAAGTCAAACATCTGGATACAAACTAGGCAACATCCTTCTTCATGTTATTCCACCAATAGTGTTGTTTCAAATTCTTGTACATCTTGTTTCCACTGGGATGAATGGTATATTTCGAATTGTGAGCTTCCTCAAGAATTCCTCTCCTCAAATTCGGTTCATCGGGAACACATACCCTGTTCCAAAACCGTAGAATACCTTCTTCATGTAATTTGAAGTCAAATTTATCATCCTTGATCTGATCCTTGATTTTTTGAAGCTTCTCATCAAGTTGTTGAGCTTCTCTTATCTTAGACAACAATAAGGGTTGAATCTACAAGTGTCCATACATCACTCCAACTCGAGTCAACTTCGGTTTCCAATAACTAGTTTCCTCAAGCATTTCCCACTCTTTGATTGCCAAACTGGCAATGCTCGCCTTCCAGCTAAGAGCATGCACCACAATATTTGCCTTCGCAGACAGATAATTGATAGAATAATTATAATCATCCAGAAGTTTCATCCTTCTTCTCTGCCTCATATTTAATTCCTTATGTGAGAACAAGTACTTCAAGCTTTCATGATCAGTGAAGATTTCAAACTTACTACCCCACAGATAGTGATGCCACTTTTTCAAAACAAACACGATGGCTGCCAACTCCAGATTATGAGTCAGATAGTTCACCTCATATGGCTTTAGCTTCTGAGAAGCATAGGCGATTACCCGACCATTTTGCATAAGTATACAACCCAAGCTCTCCTTGGATGCATCACTGTAGATGACAGGATTATTTGATCCCTCTAGCAATGCAACTATCGGAGTGGAAGTCCTCTTTTTCAACTCTTGGAAACCATTTTCACATTTCTCATCCCACACAAAGCTAGTTCTTTTCTGAGTTAGTTTAGAAAGTGGCCCTACGATCTTAGAGAAGTCCTTTACAAAACCTACGGTAGTAACCCGCCAAACCAAGGAAGCTATGAACCTCCGTCATGTTCTCCGGCCTTTTCCAAGACATCACAACTTCAATCTTAGTGGGGTCCAATGAAATACCCTTCTGTGTAATCACATGGCCCAGAAAAGATATCTACTGCAGCCAGAATTCACACTTATTGAACTTTGCAAACAACTGATGTTCATTAGCTACAAGGAAAGGGCAAGGCCAACTCTATTAAGATATCATCAATGAAGATTATTACAAATTGATCCAAGTACGGCTGAAATACTCGGTGCATAAGATCCATGGATGTAGCAAGTGCATTAGTTAATCAAAAGGGCATAACTACAAATTCGTAATGCCCATACCGAGTTTTGAAAGTAGACTTTGGAACGTCCTCCTTACGGATCTGAAGCTGATAATACTCTTGCCTTAAGTCAAATTTACAATAGACTTTAGCTCCTTACAATTGATCAAACAACTTATCAATCAGTGGCAAAAGATACTTGTTCTTGATGGTTACCTGGTTCAAACCCCGATAACCAATGCATAATCTAAAGGTGCCATCCTTCTTTTTCACAAATAAAATTGGTGCTCCCCACGGTGATGAACTATGTTGGATAAAACCTTTCTCTAATAACTCTTGCAATTGGATTTTCAACTCTTTAAGCTCTGTTGGTGCCATTCGGTATGCTAATTTAGAGATTGGTTGAGCATCAGGAAGTACATTAATCACAAACTCAATATCTCTCTTTGCTGGGAGTCCTAGCAACTCATTGGGAAATATATTTGGATATTCCTGAACTATTGAAACTTTCTCAAGCTTTAGCTTATCAAATTGTTTATCAGATAAGCTAGATGAGATGATGAAACTCTTCGTAGAATCTCGGTTTCCCGCTACCTCAACCACTAGCTGACCCCGAAACTTCACCACCTTTGTTCTATAGTTCAACAGAGCATCATATTTGACAAGCCAATTCATTCCCAAGATAACATCGTACTCTTGGATAGGAAGTAAGATAAGATCAGCATAAATTTATACGCCAAGCCCGTTACAAATTTACACGAATCTTATACGCCAAGCCAATTTCATACTCTTGGCCCTGAACATGAATCTTACAATCCTTACATGCCAAGACCGTTACAAATTTATTGCCCATAGGTGTACTAATCTCAACCACATAAGGTAACTTCTCAAGTTGCATATTTACACGTTGCATACAAGTATGTGTAATAAAATAATACGAGGCACTGGAATCAATCAATACTTTAACTAATTGATTGAGAATAAGAAAGTTACCTTCTACAACTGTTGTTGCCTCTGGCAACTCCTCCATATCCACTGCATAGGCCTAAGCTTGAACTCGCTGCTGCTGGGGTGCACTGGCCAAAGGCCTACCCTGAGTACCCTTGACCGCTGGCTAGCCCTAAAACTTCTGCCACTTAGGGCAGTTATTCACCCTATGTTGGTCGCTGCCTTAACCCAAACACTTCCCAGCCTTCATCCAACAAATGGCCTCTAGAGGGCCCTTACGTTTACAATACGTACAGTGTGGAGCTGGGGGAATAACACTACCACCCAAAGAAGCTGGAACTGATGAAACAATTGTACCAGTTTGTTAAGCCCACACAACATACGACCTGTATTGACCCTGGGACTGAGTTGGCCTCTGCTGTGCCTGAGGCTGATAAGGTCTCTGCTGAGTCTGAGGCCGATAAGAACTCTATTTCCCTTGAGGCTGAAACAACTTCTTGTTCAGTTAACTGGACTCGGCGTGATCTATCTTCCTCTTTTCAATCCTACCAGCTGTGTTCAAAGCTTGATTGTATGTATCAAACTCTAACGGAGCCATAAAGTCCTGGATCTCCAATCTTAATTCCCGAATGAACCTCCAGGTCTTCATCTGTTGATCCTGCACAAACATCAGAGCATAACGGGACAACTTGTTAAAGTTGGCCTCGTATTAAGCTACAGTAGTGTTACCCTACTGGAGTGACATGAACTCCTCATCTCTGCGCTCCCGAGCAATCTTCGGGACTTAGTTGGCTTTGAACTCTCGAAAAAAGTTGTCCTACAAAGTAGTTTCTTGGGCCTCCTACCTCAACTTAATTGTACGCCACTATTGCTCTGCATCATTATCCAATAGAAAAATAGCAAACGACACCTTCCTCTCATCAGCGTAGTCGAAGGCACCATATATCTTTTCAATCCTACTCAACCAAGCCTCAACTTTCTCGTTGTCAAGCTTTCCCAGAAACCTCAGTGTACGACATAACTCCCGTAACAAGCTACCCCTAGTATAACCACTGACTCCATTGTGACCACAGTTGTTGTTACCTTGAATATGCTGCCCCTGAGCAGCCTGCCCTGCCAAAACCTGTGTAATAAGATCCATGGCTACTACCAACTGATCTACAACTGGATCTCGGCCCCGTGCCTGATTGCCCTGTTCCTTATCCTCCCTATATCATTATCCAATAGAAAAACAACAAACGACACCTTCCTTTCATCACTGTAGTCGAGGGTACCATATATCTTTTCAATCCTGCTCAACCAAGCCTCAGCTTCTCGTCGTCAAGCTTTCCTAGAAACCTCGGTGGACTGTAACTCAAGAACTCCCGTAACAAGCTACCCCTAGTATAGCCACCAACTCCATTGTGACCACAGTTGTTATTACCCTGAATATGCTACCCCTGAGCAGCTTGCCCTGCCAAAACTTGTATAATAAGATCCACAGCCATTACCAATTGATCTATAACTGGATCTCGGCCCAGTGCCTGATTGCCCCGTTCCTCATCCTCCTTATATCATTATCCAACAAAAAAACAACAAATGACATCTTCCTCTCATTAATGTAGTCGAGGGCACCATATATCTTTTCAATCTTGCTCAACCAAGCCTCAGTTTCTTGTCGTCAAGCTTTCCCAGAAACCTCGGTGGACTGTAACTCAAGAACTCCCGTAACAAGCTACCACTAGTATAGCCACTGACTACATTATGACCACGGTTGTTATTACCCTGAATATGTTGCCCCTGAGTAGCCTGCCTTGCCAAAACTTGTGTAATAAGATCCACGGCCACTACCAACTGATCTACAACTGGATCTCAGCCCAGTGCCTGATTGCCCTGTTCCTCATCCTCCCTATATCATTATCCAACAGAAAAATAGCAAACGACACCTTCTTCTCATTAGTGTAGTCGAGGGCACCATATATCTTTTCAATCCTACTCAACCAAGCCTCAGCTTTCTCGTCGTCAAGCTTTCCTAGAAACCTCAGTGGACTGTAACTCAAGAACTCTCGTAACAAGCTACCCCTAGTATAGCCATCGACTCCATTGTGACCACGGTTGTTGTTACCCTGATTACGCTGCCCCTGAGCAGTCTGCCCTACCAAAACCTATGTAATAAGATCCACGGCCATTACCAACTAATCTACAACTAGATGTCGGCCCAGTGCCTGATTTCCCTATTCCTCATCCTCTCTATGGGGTCTACCATGGGTGTTTGGATGACCGACCATCTTACTACCAAAGAGTTAGCCACATATTATAACATATAGACAAGATATAAGCAGTTAATAGCATATAAGAATCAAGATTCAGGTAAGGCACATAGAAATTTAGTCATATAAGTAAGTTCATCACATAAACATATTAACATGTAGTTCACTTTATACTTCATACATGCATTTATGTCAAGACCACTACCCACATACTGAGGATACCCCGACTTACAAGATAATCATGCTTTGATTCCATAAAATGTCATGCCCCAACACGACCCCACTTATGATGAAGTCAGGATGCAGTGGAATTTCGATATTATAACATCTGTAATATGGACAACAGAACCTTAAACCAGTTCAATTTCAAACAACCACAACCAACAACTTCACAAAGCCACAAGATAACCAACAACACTTCATATTCCAACCAACCAACACTAAGACAAGGTATAATGCCTCCGTCTCAACCATTCAATACAAACCATAATATACATAATCAAAATAGATACCAAGCTAGCCTATCAATATATACAGAACCAAAAGAAAGACTATATAAGCTTAGCAATATACATAACACTAATGAAAAGTAAGTTAAACATTTCCAACTTCAAGTCTTCATACATTACAACATAAGCATAAACATAAAGACCACATATGAGCTTCCCTAAACAAGCACTCAAGGTTGGGGATCTGGCACATAAGACACGTCCACATAAGGCTCAACCTCAACTTCTTGAGGCACAAACACAGGCTCCTGCTCAGGCTCACCTGAAAGGTTAGCAAAAATGGTGGCTTTCCACAAATCAGTGAGGGTTCAATAGGAGGTTTTGAAATAATTTTCATGAAAACCCTTTCAAAAACACCCTTGGAAGCAATGAATGCACAACAAACATCAACAACTCAAATATAGCAATATAAGTAACAATCAATAAAGTGTTAACACTTGTTGATGTAGCTCCTTATACCGCCATCACGAACTCAATCGACTTCTTATCACTCCCATTGATACATTTCGAAAGTACCCAAGCTAGAACCACACCCCATGAACATTCTCTGATCATGCGAGATAGGGAATAGAACATGATAATCATGCCAATGTAACCTAGCAAGCCCAATACCACTCGAGGTGACACAACCCTATCATGCCTCAAAACATATATCACTTAACACTTAATATTCCGACTTCAACAATTAGTATCCACAATACTTCTTAAGGACAATTAGTTAGATGACAAAGTAGGTCATCCAAACTCAACACACACTTCAACATTTAACCAACCCCGAGCCTACTTAACACCAACTCAAGTTCCAACCACACAATCAATACGAAACAACTTAAAACAACACTCAACTAAATCAAAGTAACATAAACCCAACTTTTTAACAACATAACTCAAAATCTAACAACCAAACAACCCCTGAAGCTTCTCCTATCACTTAACCACTAAAGGAAGCACCTAAACTACCTCAAGGGAAACCCACAAGTTATCCAAAACAAGCCCAACAAGCCTGACAACCCAATGCATAGGCGGTTGGAAAATTCAGCTACTAAACCATCCAACATTTCATCATTTTTACATTATAACTTTGTTATTCTATGCTATACAAGTACATTCAAGCATATACAACTCATATACAACTAATACAACAAGAATCAAACCAATATTTAGCTAAATAATAAAAATAAAGACATATAAAATAAAAATATAACAATCTACCATTTAAATTAGCTAAAATTGTATGTTAGTCTTCAACACCTATCTAGCAATAATCACAAGCTATTATAACAATAGAACAACTATATATGCAATTTCAAAACTTTGACATAAACTTTAATTTTAAGATCTAGTTTTTTCCTCACCTTTGATGCAAAGAAAGGAAAAAAGTAGGTAGAACACAAGTTGAATAGGCAAAATCAAGCTTTGAATGGAAGGATTTGGCTTTGAATCAAGTATTTTCTTCAAAAAATGTTTGAAAACCTAGAAAACTATTTCTTCTTCTTCCTTGGGAGCTCACGAAAATGTGTGTGTGTGTGTGTGTGTATGTTTTAGGTATTTTGTGCTTGTATTGTATGTATAATTAGGTTATATAGCTAAGTTAAAGCAAGACGAAGGTCAAAGTTGGCTTAATTTTATTTTTAAAAGACAAATGACTAAGTTAACCTTTGTTTTTGTTTCATTTTTCATGCATGCCATCCTAGGATTATTTTAAGATGACAAAACTATTATTTAGGCATATTATTTCATATAATTAAGGTATAATGCATAGTTTTGTCAAAGAAGATGAAAAGTCATCAAAAATGTTGTTCAAGTGTAATTAAAATGGGCATTAAACCTAATATCATTTAGTAAATCACATATATGCATATATATTAATTCAAATAACATATAAATAAGTGAAAACATGTAATTGCATATAAGGGTAAATTCGAGGTCTCACAAGCACAAAACCTAAGCTTTCTTTTGATGCATCACTATAAATGACAAGATTCTCCGTTCCCTTAGGCAAAGCATGTAATGACCCCAAACCCAACCCTTCTCAAGATTAGATAGAGAGTCTGTAATCGCAAATCCAAAAATATAAAAAGCAGGTTCAGTATTATATATTACACAACTTTTTGATTATATTTGAAGCTACAACCGTTTTCTAGCCTCAGACTCAGCTTATGTCAAAATGAGCCTGGATAAACAAACTACTACTCAAAGCCTACTCCCTGTAATCATGGCTATAGTACAGTACATAGGCTATCACACAAGGTTCGAACTCGATGTCTACCAGAACATTGTTAACTATAATATCATACACTAGATGGTGAGGTATACTAAGATTCTTGAAGTCTTCAATGTGTGGGTCATATTGGAGCATATTTACATCAATAAGCCTCATAATCAAAAGATCTGGGTTTCCTATGAAGTAGAATAGGCACAGTTTCTTACTATCTGGTTCTACAATCTTCTTCTATTTCACCTGAATAAGGGGAAAGAAAGGGTGGTGAGCTCAAAAGAACTTAGTGCAGGGAAGTCATCGGGGAGGTTTTGAATACATTTTTAAGCTTTTGAAAACCATGATGCAATGCAATTCAAATATATCAACATATAAGTAACATTTACAAATCACGTTGCAAAGGATACACTTGACTTCACTTCCCGAGGTGGTCGGTCGAATCACGATCACAACTTCTTATCTCTCCTAATAGGGTACTCCATATTATACCCAAGATCTACGACCCAACTCACTGAGGGCAGTATGCCAAGCTAAAGAGGGACTAGGATCACGATAGTCACGGGAGCACCGACAAGCCCTATGCCACCTAGCATTCGTGAAACGCTATTGTGTCTAAGGTTGCAACCCCCAATTCCAGTAGCACACAAGCATGCACAGGTAGTCATATAACATACAGCTGATCGGAATGATTATGAGATTTGATAACACATAAGTGGGGTACAATAGAAGAGGTTGTCCCTGGTCAAGCACATTTAGCAATTTAACATATTCACTTTCTGATAATTCGAATAATTCAGCTAATACCATCTTGAGTGTATTATTTTATAAAGTAGATATCGTATTTAACTCATTGTTGTCACTAAAAATGTTTAGTCATTGCTATTTTGATTGATAATAAGCAGGTGGTTAACCTACAAGGTAGATAAATTAACTCCTTTATTAAATTGAGTACTTTAGTAAGGCTTTCCTAGTTACAATTTATTTTATCTTTTAAACTCCTACCTATTTTATATAACTTACTAGTAGCAATACTTTGGTTTAAACTAAGTTATAATAAGTAGATAAACTATGTTAGTAGGCTAACTTGTATAATGACTTCCTGTTTACTAATTTTCCATATAATAACTTACAAGTAAATAAAAAATATATATATAGTAGTGTTCTTATTAAAATGTTTAGTGATAACCAAGCATTAGTAGGCATCTATACTTATAGCAATCCAAGTAAACTCTAGTTTTTATAACTTTCAGAACATAGCTGATTAAGTTTATTAAAAGTTTATTCAGTCATATGTTCTTCAAATTTCTTTAAGTTTTTATCACTTGAAGTATAAAATTCCTATCTAGGTTCTGCTAGTATATAATGGTTTTAACGTACAGATTAGCTAATATATATGATTATTATGATACTAATTAAAATATTAACTCCCTCACTTGGGCTAACTAATTCACATGTAATTAGCTAACTAAGCTCACGTGAAGAATAAGTTTATCAAGTAATTCATAGGTTGCACCTTATAGCATTTCAAATAAATTATTGTCAATAGACAACATTCTATTCACATATGATGTAGCTATATAGAACTATTATATCTATACTACACAATATAAGCACATACGTAACAAAGATATAATCTTGTAACAAATAGACTGCACAATAATTTTTCTTAAGCAAACCATGAAATCAGCAATGCATTTTAAAGAAAAACTCGCACCTTTGTTTGAGTATAAATTGTGGCCTTCCTTCAAACTTTAAGAGGAATATTAAATGCTAATGAAAGTTTGTGTGTTAAAACCCGAAGCTCAGCAGCCTATTTATAATGCCAAGGTCTCGCTCTTACTAGATCGTATTTTTCAAAACTTATAACTCTAAATGTCTTCGTGTAATGACCATATTGCAGGCTAAGCATTGAATCGAATCCTAATTCGTTTGCCATTTGACAGCATCGAGAAGCTATTTCGTAGGTTCCATGATGATCTGCTTCGTGTCATTTATGCATGACATAATAATGGAAAGTTATTAATCTTAAGCTGCTGCATGCTCTAATGCTAAGGAATAACATTGTGCATGCAACGTCCGAAGCGCTATCTTGCAGGCTAATGTCCTATAGAGTTGCTTAGTAACCTTCTTAACATGGCTTTGCTATTAAATTGATAATCATCATGGCTATATACTTAGGTAATGATTGTGGTTGGTGAGCTTGGTACGCGGTGGAGTTTGGCTTTCTCTAGCAGGCTACTCATTTGGATGTGTAGCAATGATGAAGCTTAAGCTGGTGTCATGGTGGTGATGGTGTTTTGACGGCAATGCTAAACCAGCCATGTGGTACGGCAAGAGGTGTTTAGCTTCTATCATGGTTCAGTTATAAGAAGTAATTTAATTGGTACTAATAAGCTGATTATATGATAACACATTATTTAAAGGAAAAATCTCACATTTAGTCCCTATTGTTTGTAAAGTGTCTCAATTTAGTCTTTATTGTTTCCTTAAAAGTTTCAATTTCATCCTTATTGTTTAAAGTTTTCAATTTCATCCTTATTGTTTTCCAAAAAGTTTCAATTTCGTCCCTATTATTTTTAAAAAGTTTCAAATTCATCCTTATTGTTTTTCAAAAAAATTTAATTTAGTCCTTGGAAAATAGGGACGAATTTAAAACTTTAAGAAAATAATAGGGATGAAATTGAAACTTTTTAAAAATAATAGGAAAAGTTGAAACTTTTTAAAAAACAATAGGGACTAAATTGAGACATATTAAATAATAGGGATAAAATTGAAACTTTTAGTGAAACAATAGGGACTAAATTGAGATATTTTAAACAATAGGGACTAAACTGAGATACTTTTCAAACAATAGGGACTAAATGTGAAATTTTCCCTTATTTAAATAAAAGGAAGTTAGTTTACATGCATACACTAGTTCTATAACTTATATTATTCTCAACTTAGTCATTCTCTTGAATAAAATCCAAGATCGTTATAAACCATATCTTTCCCTAGTAAATCGTACATTTTACTAACTAATGAAAAGTACCCATTCAATAAGAGTTATTATTTCTTAGGTTATCTAATAATTAACCTAAGATTACCAAGTATGTCTAAAATTATTATTATGAACCAACTCATTTCCTAGTACCATGTGCCTTGTTGCATTTACTTAACTGAGGTGGTTTAAAGCACATCAACTAAACTACACTTAAATGCTATACTGGTCCAAGGATGAGTGGTATAACTTAAGAAAATAATTGGTCAAAAATCACATTAGTAATGTTATTAGGAGTATCATCTCATGGATTAAAAGCTAAACGGTATAAGTTTTGGAGCTAATAGATTAAAATAAATGTAGCTTTAAGGAATATTTGAGCGAAAATGCTAAAACCTTTCATAGACAAAATTTCTTATTTGGCCAAGGATTCTAAGCTAACATCCAAATGTTTTATTTTATAAGCTAAAATTTGCTACCCTATTATTATTCAATTAATTTATTTGAAGTCTCTAATGTGATACCCCGAACCCAGCATATAGTTAATAATACCTATGTGCATTTAATTAAGTTTTATCTTGAATGCTAGCATTAAATTAGGGGTTTATCTTTAGTTAAACATTCATTTCTAGCATTATTTTCTTATTTTCTCAAAGACTATTCAAATGATATTTGAATAAAGTATATATAAATGAATATTAACTATTTTTGTTATTTTTAATACTCGGTTTTATTTTCTTGCACTTAATTACTTGGTTTTCAACAAAATGGAAAAGTAGCTCCGAGCCCGAAGTGAATTTTAAACTATTATACTTTTCAAAAATTATATTTTCTATTATTACTTATCATTTTTATAGCAATCGTTCATCGCTCGTTCGTGTGTAGCGCATCGGAAATGAAAGATATTGAATTATTTTTAATATTTTTAGTTAGTTTTCATTTAATTGCATTGTTTTAACTTGAATTAGACCAAATGCCAACTAGAATAAACATTGACCATTTTTAATTGACCTTGACCTTTGACCTTGGTGTTGTCATCTTTTTATAACCAAAAATAAGCAAAACAAAACACAAAAACAAAGAAAAAAAAGCCAAGGAAAGCCGTGAGCTTGGAGGAAGAAAAAAGAAAGAAAAATTTTCAACCAATTCTTCAAATCTTTGGTTGAGCTTGCCTAGGATTGTTTGTGAGCCATCCAACATCATCTTACAACCATGTCCAAGCATCCAAGTGAGGGATTTCATGCCATTTTATGCATTTGAATATAGTTTGCTTAAACTTTAATTTCTTGCAAATGTTCATAGAATGCTATTTAATTCGTTTTGATGCTTCAAATGTCTTCTATGATGATAGTATAACATGCTTCCATAGTTTTTTTGGCAAGTTCCATGGTTGAATTTGATGATTGCATGTTAGGAAGACAATGAATAATAGATTATGAATAGTAAACCCTTGAATTTTCAGATTTTCAATCCGAATCACGTTCTTTTGATTTAGTTAGGTTCCATTAGTGTTAGAATGGCTAAATGTGTAATAAAAATAGGTTCCACTTTGATAAAATTGAGAAATTAGCATTGAAACGTAAAGGGGCCGTTTGACCAAGTATTGACCGTGCTCATTTTGAGTTGGGGGTTTGGCTTATGAGTGCGGGAAAGCACTTTTGGCACTATTGTGCTGTTGATTGAGTATCCCGTTTGCATAGCTGTAGTTTAAACACATTAGGTGGACTTTTGGGCTTCGGTTGGGAAAATGAGGTTTTGTGCCATAGAAACATGCTTTAGTGTGCCTCAATGAGGGTAGTGAAGTCGGTTTCCTAATTTCGTAGCTCGTTTGCTTGTAACTGCCTTGGGAAGTTAGAGCTTGAAAAGCGTACTTTGTAGATTTTGTGTGTTGAACTCGTATTGCTTGTTTAGTTATTGTTCCAATTGCTATTACTGATTGTAACTGCTTGATATATTGAATATTGATACCAATCTGCACTTTAATGCCCTCACTCGATTATTGTTATATTTATGGTATTGCATTGCATAGTGTTAGGCGTATGAGTGATAGGCCTTTCTGGGCAATATCGGGCTGCCAGGGTTCAGTTGTTCTAGCTCCATGTCCTATTCCCATTCTCTCTAGGGATGCTGCCCTGTGAGATTTGGGTCCTAGATGTGTCGGGGTACATCTGGAGTACACCCAGTTGAAGTTATAAGGTGGTTGCACGCTTATCGTCATTGTTGTCAACATCAAGCTTGAGATTGATGTATCGCTCGTGGATTGGTATATAACTCGTATGAGCAAACCGTATCCTTCAAAGTATGGTATAGCTTTGAATGGTTATGTTAAAGCTTATCTTGGTTGTTTTCTTTATTGTGTTAATGTTTGTATTGATTGTTCACTTATTGATTATAATGCTTATTGCTCTTATCTGCATTGCACGATTCTCTCTATCTCCACCTCGTTATTTGTTTCCTCCCTCACTGAGCAATAGTTTTTGCTCATCCCTTTCACTACCATCTTTCAGGTTGCTGCAAAAGAAGAAGAAGTTCGTGTGTGTTCAATGATAGTTCATTGCTTGAGAGAGATGCCTTGTGTGTTATGTGGTTTAAGATGTAAAGATGTTGTTTTTATGAATTGTACGTATTTACGGAATAGAGGAAGTGTAATTTAGGTTCAACTAGGTCATTAGAGTAGTATGATAACCTAGTTTATGTAATAGGTTCGTATTATTTAAATTTGATGCATGTATGTACTTGTCTAAAAGAAGAAGAGTTAGGATAGCCGTTGAATTTGGATATGTAATTGCTTATGTTTGTTTGTTGAGAACCAAGGCTCGGATGGCCTTAAGGAGTTGTTGAATGTTTGGACACGGTACTGGTCCATTTATATTATGTTTGCAGGTTTTGGTTTGCCCTAGAAACAGGGGAGACTCCATTCGTTTTCTCTAAATTTTGTGCCTGGGTTTGGAATTGGGTTGCGAATAGATTGATTAATAGAATTTCTGGTCTCGCGAGGGGCCTGGGTGTTACATCTAATCTTTTATTCTAAATCCCCAATTGTTTAATATATCTACTACCTTTCACTAAGTATTTCCCATATAAACCTAATATAGTTAAAGACTTTATAAATTCTTTAAGTAGAGGTTATCTAATTATAAACCTTCAATAGTAGGCTAAGTGTTAACCTTAAAGTAGAATGGTTCCTAATTTCTTCTTCACAAGTTAATCACTTTATATCCTAGTAATTCCTAGGATAAATCCATGCTCAACAGTAAAGTCCCAAATCAAATAAATTTAATAAACCTTATGTTATTCAAATATATCTAGAGCATCTGATAAGCCATATCCTGATAAGGTCTGTAGTGAGAATAATTGAAAGCCTAATGAGCTATCCTCAAATGGTCAACCTGATCTGTAAAAGAAAACTTAATTCTTAAAATTAGTTAACATCTATTTAATATCTTTTAGTACCAAACCTAAATAGTCATGTCCCTATTCAATTGCCTAGTGGATATACCAATCTTTCTATTTAATTTCTAAATTAGCTTTGCCAACTAGTAAATCTAGTATTCCCAGATAATCCATCATATTCTTAGCTTATTATGTCCTACCTGCTAGAAATCCGTGAGACTATCTCTTGGAATTCCACTAGGGTTAACTCGTTATACATAATAATTGACAATTTTAAATCAGAGAATTAGGATTACCTCTTCGAACGATTTGTGGTAGTGTTACGAAATTGCCCAACGGAAGCGTCTAGCTCCTCCTACTTCGCACGCGAACAAGGATGAAAGAGGAGGAGGCTATAATTTTCAGAGAGAGGGTTTTTTTTCTTGTTCCTACGTTTTCAGAAAAAACGATATATGTCAATGTCTTTTCTTTGAAAACCCTATATGGCCCTTCTTATAAAGACCATGTGGGCTAGGCTCTTCAAAAGGCCAACTCCCAAAATAGTTTAAAAAAACCCAATCTTTTAATGTGGGTTTCCATAAAACCCACAACGATTCAAATTAAATCACTATTTAATTTAAATCAATCAGCCTAGGATTTGATTGATGAATCATAAATTTAGTGCTAGCTAGAAATTGTCAAATAATTAAATCCATGACCTAATAATAATAATTAGATAATATTTAATTCTTAATTAAATATTAATCACAAATAATATTTAATTCTCAATTAAATATTGATTATAATTAGGCTGTCTCTCCAATTAAATCACTTATTCTTTTGTGTGACTCCATAGGTTCAAACTCAAGCTGGTAGCATAAAGACTATCCTTACACTAATCGAAGATACTATCAAGCAATGGTTCCCGACGACCGAATAAGCTGAATAGGTGTAAGGCAACATTCAACGAACCTCGGTACAATGGTGAATTCCCTATGACCCTCGGTGTTCCGAAATAACCCTAGGGACATGGTTAACTGTCAAATCCCTAATTAGTTACTTCATGTCAAATTTCAATCCTGTCATGACACATCATGACTTACCCTCCGTGACTCATCACGAGATGTGCTTTGGCCAAAGACTTTCTTAATTGAAATTAAGCGAAACACCATTCTCCAAATACCCGGAGCGGTCAATCCCATCTTGACTCACACATTGACTTCTTCGGCACTTGCCCATACCCAGTAACCTTCCGTTACCAAATTAAAAATCTGGATAGTCCGGCACCTAAGCATGAGGAGTAATCCGTAAGTCTCCATGGCAGTCTCAGGTCAGAGGGAACATGTCTACCACATTTCCACATGTCACCTGTTTATCTCACCGGTGTCCCAACACCCATTGGTCATGAGGATAACCAACCAATGCAACAAACAATAACCTATACTCGATGAAATTGACGTCCTAATACAAATTTCATCATCTGGTTACGAACAAAGTTTAAGAATGACCAAAATCAACCTTCATTCATATGATTCCATAAAGTCATTCTAAGGACTACATCATGATCAATCAAAGGTAAAAGAAGATGGACGATATGATGTAATGGCCAAATATTATTAATAGAACAATAATCCACATACAAATTAATTTGCCAGCTACACTCGATGACTGACTTTAGGAAAAAATTCCTAACAATCTCCCACTTGACCTAAATCCAGTCGGATCTGTATCCTATACCCATCTTTTCTCGATGTGCATCAAACTCTTTGATCCCGAGAGCTTTGGTAAAGGGGTCAGCTAAATTCTCTTTACTATCAATCTTTTGCAGAGTGACGTCACCTCTAGCAATGATCTCTCTAATTAGGTGGTAACGTCTCAGTACATGTTTGGCTTTCTGATGAGATCGGGGTTCTTTAGCTTGTGCAATGGCTCTAGTACTATCATTAAAGATCGTGACTGGACCAGTCAGATCAGGAAGAACTCCGAGCTCCGTGATGAATTTTCTAAGCCAAACTGCCTCTTTCGCCGCATTAGATGTTAACTTTTTCAACTGATGGCTCCACCATTCAGGGTGAACACAAAACTGGATGCGCTCTTACTATCATCTCTATCTGATTAAAAACTTGAATCAATATAACCAACCAGTTTCATATCAGAATCATAAACGAGCCATTGGTCCTTTGTATTTCTTAAATACTTTAGGATAGTCTTAACCACTTGCCAATGTTTCTCGCCAGGATCAGATTGGTATCTGCTTACTATTCCAAGGGAATAAGCCTTGTCAGGTCTCGTACAAGACACAGCGTACATGATAGATCCTACTGCCAAGGCATATGGGATTCTACTCATGCGCTCTATTTCTTGAGGAGTTGTCGGACAATCCTTTTTAGAAAGAGTAATTCCATGACCTATCGGGAGATAGCCTTTCTTGGAATTTTCTATGCTGAACCTTTTCAGCACGGTGTCTATGTATGTAGACTGGGACAATCCCAACAACCTTCTTGATCTATCCCTATAGATCCTGATCCCAAGGATATAGGAAGCCTCTCCTAAATCCTTCATGGAAAATTGGGATGACAACCACAACTTCACGTTCTGTAATGCAGATATATCATTCCCTATAAGGAGAATATCATCCACATATAGCACCAAGAACATGACCACATGACCATTTGCCTATTTATAGATGCAAGGCTCTTCTTCATTCTTAACGAAGCCATACGTTTTGACAACTTTGTCAAAATATATGTTCCAACTCCGAGAGGCTTGCTTGAGTCCATAAATGGATCTCTGTAGCTTGCATACTTTAGATTCATTTGTGGATGTGAACCCTTCAGGCTGTGTCATGTACACATCCTCTTCCAGCTCACCATTAAGAAAAGTTGTCTTGACATCCATTTGCCAAATTTCATAATCTAGGTACGCAGCTATAGCAAGTATAATGCGAACCGATTTGAGCATTGCTACGGGAGAAAATGTCTCATCATAGTCAATACCATAACGTTGACGAAATCCCTTAGCAACCAAATGGGCTTTGTAGGTCTCTACCTTCCCATCTGCTCCTTTTTTCCTTTTAAAAACCCATTTACACCCTACGGGTCTTACCCCTTTGGGTGGGTCAACTAATGTCCAAACATTGTTGACATGCATGGATTCTATCTCGGATTGTATGGCTTTAAGCCATTCTTTGAAATCAAGTCTCTGCATTGCATCCAAATAACTGATCGGATCCTCATCATTCTCATCAAGTTCGATAGGATCACCGCCACGGACTAGGAATCCATATCTGTCTGGTTGACGTGGTACTCTACCAGATCTTCTTATTGTTGTGTCTACAACGGGCTTAGGATTCGGTTCACTAACCTTATCATGTTCTGTATGTTCTTCTACTAATGTTTGTTCTTGTTCTAGTTGAACTTCTCCAAGTCCAATATTGGAGGCATTGCTTTCCTTCTCGAGAAACTCTTTCTCTATGAAAACCTCTCTAAGGGCAACGAACACCTTTTGTTCGCTGGTGTTGTAGAATTGTTATCCTCTAGACTCTCTACGGTACCCTACGAACAAACATTTATCAGATTTTAGTTCTAACTTGTCAGCTTGAAGACGCTTGACATATGCTAGATACCCCTAAACCTTAAGGTGTGTGAGTGTTGGTTTACGCCAAAGCCACATCTCATATGGTGTCTTATCTACTGACTTGCTAGGAACCCTATTCAGCACGTGAGCAGCAGTTTCAAGGGCATATCCCCAAAAGGATATGGGTAGATCTACACGTCCCATCATGGATCATACCATGTCTAACAAGGTTCGATTTCTCCTCTCAGATACACCATTATGCTGCGGTGTAGCGGGGGGAGTCCATTGTGAAAGAATCCCATTCTCCTCAAGGTAACCCAGAAACTCATTGGAAAGATACTCACCTCCATGATCAGATCGTAGAATCTTGATATCTTTCCCAATTTGTTTCTCTACTTCCTACGATATCTTTTGAACATTTCAAAAGATTCTGACTTATTTCTCATCAAATAGATATACCCATACCTAGATAGATCATCAGTAAAGGTAATAAAGTAGGAGTATCCTCCTCTAGCACTTGTGCTCATAGGCCCACATACATATGTATACACGAGGCCCAAGAGCTCTGTAGCCCGATCACCTTTTCCAATAAAAGGAGATTTGGTCATTTTACTCAATAGACAAGACTCACAAGTAGGTAGTGATGCTGGATCACTAATATCAAGCAACCCTTCCTTGATTAACTTGTTAATCTTGTTTTCATTTATATGACCTAACCTGCAATGCCAAAGGTAGGTACCTGAGTTTTTTCCTTGCTTTGGACGCTTATTGCTAACATACATTATGTTTACAAGTTGTGTTATAACATAAATTCCATGTTTCAGTTGTCCTTTAATGACAATAGTGTTATTCAAAATAACATCAAAATCATTATTCATAATAGTAAAGGAATAACCATCCTGGGCTAAAAGCCCAACTGAGATAATGTTCAAAAAAAAATCTGGACAATAGAAAACATTATTAAGACTAAAGTTTCCTGAGTTTGTAGCTAAAGATAAACACCCTAACACTAGTACTGGAACTTGGTTTCCATTTCCAACGCTGAGGTGTCGCTCACCAACTCTAAACTTCCTACTGACCTCCAGCCCCTGCAACGAATTGCAAATATGATAAGGACTGCCTGTATCTAATACATAGGTAGTAGAGTCTATAACACTGAAGTTTCAAGGTGTTATCATATACATACCTTGTTGAACAACTCCTTGCTGTCTCTTTGGCCTGTTTGGATCTAACGACGCCAGATTCTGAGGACAATTCCTCTTCTAGTGTCCTTTTCTCTTACAGAAGAAACATTCTGCTTGACTCTGGTCAGCTTTCTGCTTGCGAACTTGTGGTTGCTGCTGAATGGGTTTCTTAACCCCGCTTTGAGCTGCATATGCATTTTTGTTCCTTTTCTTGCCACGTCATGAAGAATTCTTGCGTTTTGAGGAACTAGCATCTCCAACCACATTAACCATTTTTCTGAGGAGCTGATTATCTTTCTCAAAGGTTTGTAGCAACCCCAGAAGTGCATGGTAGTTAACAACTGGCTTGTTCATCTTGAACTAGTTGAAGAAAGGGAGGTAGAATGGAGGAAGAGAGTTGAGGATGACATCCTTGCCAAGCTGTTCATGGAGCGGATAGCCTAACTTGGCCAACTTCTCAATCTGCTCAGTCATATACAATACATGATCAATGATGGAAGTCCCTTATCTCATTCTAGTGCTAAAGATGGCACAAGAGGTCCTATGTCTTTCTGCGTCATCAGATGTGCCGAAAGATTTATTCAACGCTTGAATGATGTCCTCAGGTTGTGTTTCCTCAAATTTGCGACTGAATTCATCATTCATCATAGCCCTCATGATACAGCGAACTGTTATTCCATTATCAACCCATTTCTGATATCGCCGACGATCGGCAACAGTCGCTTGGGCAGCAGGTTCAGCAGGTGCTGGATCAGACAGAACATACATGATACGCTCATGCTCGAGCACAATGCGCAATTTACGATACCAGCTATCATAATTTGGCCCAGTCAATTTTTCACTATCCAATAGTGATCTCAAAGACAACGTGTTAGCCATTAAATATGCAAATAATTGAAGTAAAGGAAATAAATTAGCTAAAATATATGAATTATCTAATCACATTAGACATAGGCCAGTGTCTAAAGGATTCTCCCACTATTTTGTTCAGATTGATAGCCTCTACCTTCAGTCCGAAGGAATTTCCGATCCAAATTCCCTTAGTGGGTACTAAGATCCAAATAATTGTACATAAGCCCGACGCAGGCCGGCCCACTTATGCACATTTATCTGGTAGGTCATAACCAGTTATTTCTCCAAATAACTCTGAGTGATCTCAATTCTGCCCCAAGCACCCCTTCAGCAGGACGGAGGTCTTCCACTGAAAGGCCCAGTTAGCTCAAACTATTAACATGATATCTCATAGTCCCTCTCTAAGCTTGATGAGTAGGCCTGACGGAGGCCAGCCTACCTACTCACCATCTCAAAGAGATTCCATAGAATTCATACAATGAATAATAATCCCAACACTTGATAAGAGCCAGGCCAGAGGGCCTCCAACGTTTATTAAGATGTTGGGCCATTATTATTCACTTTAATGGGAGGCAGTGAGTTGAACATCCAATGTTCAACCCACTTAAAGGACCTAATAATTTAGAGGATTTTAATTATAGTATAATGATTAGTTTTATTTGCCTTATTATTAATTAATCCAATTAATTGATCGTGAGAGATATATATAAATAAGGCATGCATAATAATAAACTGAGCATAAATAATAGGTGGTTATGGGCTTTCCTAAAGTGGTCCACTAGAGCCATCATGGACTACTCTAGTCATGCAAATAAAGGTTATTACATTTAATTAGGTTAACTTGGATAGGCCCAGGCCTTCTAGAAATCTTCAACACTTTGATCTATGCTCCAAAGCCCTATCTCTATTAATTACATAAACATGATAGAGAACTCCTTCTAAAAGGAGGGGATACATTACTTGGGGTAGGGATTTACAACCAAAAAAAATAGAAGGCTAGACTCTCAGGCCCAATTTAACCCAAATAAATAATTATAACAATTTATAATAATAAAATGCAATAATCATCATGATATGCAAGCCCATAACCTCCTTTAGATCCATGTCATACATCATTAACACAAATAGGTATACACATAGACATTCTATATAATTTCCAATGCATTAAATCAATTTAATCAAATTAAATCGATATTTCCAATTAATTAAACTAATTTTAAATTAATTGGATGTCCTACAACAATATTCAAAATAAATAGTGTTAAAGAGGCACAAATTAATAAAAAAAATTATTAATAATAGCAAAATTAACAATTAAGTTTAATATTTTTCCAATTAATTAAACTAACTTTCAATTAATTGGATATCCTAAATTAATTCACCAAATTAATTTAGTTAAATAAATACAACTAATAAACTATTTACTAATTGCTATCTAAATTAAAAATTAATTTAAATTTAATTAAACTCAATTGCAATACTATTTTTTTTTTAATAATATGGTCCTAGTGCAATTCTATGAAACTATTTCATATACCAAAACAATTAATAAACTATGTTATTAATTGTTGATCCAAAATAAAATTTAACCTATATTGGATTTTAACACTATCAACTAATTAATATTAATTTGGACTTAGTTTAAATTAATTTAATAGATGTTTCCAAACCATTTTAGAAATAGATATTTAATTATCATATAAGCCCAACATAAAAAAAAAACAAGTGAATAAATTAAGACCCAATAAAATTAATATATCCTAAGGCCTAAAGAATTATAATTAACTTAAACCCAACTTCTTGAGCCCAACAAGAAATAAAATAAAAATAAGCAAGATTGGGCTGAACTAATCCAAATTGGGTCAAGCCCAATCGAATCAGCCAGCCTATTAGGGTTCAGATCCTTTATTTTTTTTTTCGCTACAGGAATCGCTACAGTACTATCTCTACAGTAACGTCGTACAATACGCCTTTTTTCTGCTACAGTAATAGTATGAAAAAAAAACAAATATATCAACTATATCATATAGGCAACGTATAATCTTGTATCAAATACGTAAAATAAACACACTAAACGAGGTGGCTCTGATACCACTGCTAGAAATCCGTGAGACTATCTCTTGGAATTCCACTAGGATTAACTCGTTATACATAATAATTGGCAATTTTAATCAGAGAATTAGGATTACCTCTTCGAACGATTCGGGGTAGTGTTATGGAATTGCCCAATGGAAGCGTCTAGCTCTTCCTACTTCACACGCGAACAAGGATGAAAGAGGAGGAGGCTATAATTTTCAGAGATAGGGTTTTTTTTTTTTTCTTGTTCCTACGTTTTCAAAAAAATGATATATGTCAATGTCTCTTCTTTGAAAACCCTACATGGCCCTTCTTATAAAGACCATATGGGCTAGGCTCTTCAAAAGACCAACTCCCAAAATAGTTAAAAAAATCCAATCGTTTAATGTGGGTTTCCATAAAGCCCACAACGATTCAAATTAAATTACTATTTAATTTAAATTAATCAGTCTAGGATTTAATTGATGAATCATAAATCTAGTGCTAGCTAGAAATTGTCAAATAACTAAATCAATGACCGAATAATAATAATTAGATAATATTTAATTCTTAATTAAATATTAATCATAAATAATATTTAATTCTCAATTAAATATTGATTATAATTAGGCCGTCTCTCCAATTAAATCACTTATTCTTTTGCGTGACTCCATAGGTTCAAACTTAAGCCGGTAGAATAAAGACTATCCTTACACTAATCGAAGATACCATCTAGCAATGGTTCCCGATGACCGAATAAGCTGAATAGGTGTAAGGCAACATTCAACGAACCTCGGTACAATGGTGAACTCCCTATGACCCTCGGTGTTCCGAAATAACCCTAGGGACATGGTTAACTGTCAAATCCCTAATTAGTTACTTCATGTCAAATTTCAATCCTATCATGACACATCATGACTTACCCTCATGACTCATCACGAGATGTTTTTTGGCCAAAGACTTTCTTAATTTAAATTAAGCGAAACACCATTTTCCAAATACCCGGAGCGGTCAATCCTATATTGACTCACACATTGACTTCTCTGGCACTTGCCCATACCTAGTAACCTTCCGTTACCAGATTAGAAATCTGGATAGTCCGGCACCTAAGCATGATGAGTACTCCGTAAGTCTCTATGGCAGTCTCAGGTCAGAGGGAACATGTCTACTACATGTACCACGAGCTAAGTTTGCTGCATAATTATTATAACCTATATCAATTTCATTTTCTAGTAGACCCTAAGATAATGGACCCAACTTATGCTTTAATGCTATATAAGTTATTTAAATAAATAGTAAAGTACTAAATTTAATATTTCTGACTTTTATCACTTAAATTATCCAAATGTGCTAACCTAGCCGATCCTTCCTTTTAATTGAAACGAATGTTTAGATATTTTTTAAGTTTAACTTAATTCCTACTTCAATTAATATGCTGATGCACAGAGATTGAGTATGGGGCCTTACAATAATAGTCTTTCAAACTTCCAACTTAAAGTAACAACGTGACATACATTACATATTTCCAATAAAGTTTCATTACAACACAAAGTTCATGACTCTTTGACATCATAAACAACACCAACAAATACATCAAGGATAAGGCTCCTGAGCATAGGGCTCAGTCTCAACCTCCTGAGGCACGAACTCTACCTTGGGCTCACCTGAAATGTTAGCAAATAGGGAGAATTTCCACCAACTCAGTGAGGAGGAGTAAGGGAGGTTTTGCAAAGTCTTTTTAATTTGAAAACCCCTTTCGAAAACATGCCATGAAACAATAATATGCAACAAGTACAAATAGATTAAGTAATACAAAGAAAGTAGACATCCATTAAGGATACGTTCACTTTGTTGATACTATCCCTTATACACCATCACAAACTATTTCCCCAAACACCAATGGCTATACCCCGGAAGTACACCAAAATCTACGACCCACACCATATGAAGCACTCCGTTCATTCAGGATCGGGAATAGAACATAGGTAGTCCTGTCATCGCCTGGCAAGCCCGATGCCGCCTAGTGCAACACGAAAGCTACCATATCTATTTTAAAGGTTGCAACCTTATGCTTTGCACTCACATTCACATGCATGACATTTTGAGAAGACAATAAAATAGGTTGTCCCTCCAATCACGTTTAGCATATAATCACATTTTACATCATGCAATAATTCATTTCATTTAGCAACACATAGGTTAAATAACAAAGTAGGTCACCTAACCGATAGCAAATACTTTCATCTTTTAACCAATTCCAATCACATTAGACACCACACTAAAGCTTTAGCAACACATTCAACACAAAAGAATTCTAATCAACATTTTAACTATTTTTTCAACACAAAAACTCAAGCAATTTAGTATTCTTTTCATAACCAATCGAGGCCCTTCACATATAGACATATACACCTAACATTTAGAAGGCATAGAAAGCAATTTATTGCACAAAACGAGCAGCCAAAGGGTTGCACAGAAATTGTCCAGCACTGGCAGGAAGCATGCCAACGCTGAAAAATTCCAGCCATCCTCCCATGCCCAAATCAACCCCTAAACTCGCTACCGTGCCACTATTTTATGCTATGGAGGTTCATTTATGTATATAGACTTTATAATCAAGCATTGATCAAAGATTCAACTCATATTTTAGCTAAACAACTCAATATACAACACAAAATAGCAAGCTACAACAACCTATGGTTCATTCAAGCTAATATTCAGGTATGTTCATCTCAAGACCCTATCTAGCAAGAATCATGTGTAATATCAACAATATATAACATATATGTGCAAGTTTCTAAATATACATCAACTTTAACTTTAAGATGTAAAAATCCCCACACCTTTCGTAGATAAAAATGCAAGAAATAGCTAGGATAGGCTTAGGTTAGACAAGAACAAGCTTTAATTTGAGTCCAATGGCTTCCAAACTCCTTCTTCTTCAATTTTAGCTTTAAAAAACCAAGGGTTTACTATTACTCTCTCCTTTCTCTCACGGCTAGTAGCTCCTCTTTTTTTGTGGTTTTCTTGGCTTTATTTTGTGATATAATAAGCTTAAGTAGAAGGTCAAAAGGGGTTAATGCAAGAATAAGGTCTTGAAATGGCCAAAAGACTAGTTTAGGCTTGTATTTGGCTCTAATTTCAAGTTTTCCATTCATTAAACTTTCAAAAAATGACCACCGTGTCCTAGTTAGGTCAATCTAGATAAAAAGTCAACTAATGCAATTTAAATGAACTTTAAATGCAAATTTAGCTAAATAACACTAAATAAATCATGTAATTGCACATATCATGTACTAAAATAAGTAAACACATAATTTGCACATAAGGTTCATGCTCGTATCTCACATTACTCGTGCGGATGTGTTTGTGAAGGCTCATCCCAAGGGTCCCAACGGTCTTTAGTCAAACCCCCGGGTGGAACAAACCATGGTATGTATTTTTATTTGAAATAATATTAATTCATCACATCTATGTTATAAAAAAAATCATAGAAATATTTTTTTTTTGCAGGCTGTGTATAATGAACTGGTCCAGCAATCCACGCAGTTCTCGAAAGTGATTCAGCAACCACACCAATGGATTATGCGTGTCACTCCCCGACCCAACCCCACACTAAAAGGTTAAGTCCGGACCCGACAAATGGACATAGTCTCCTCTGTACCGTGGACATTCTGGATACCTGTAAACATCATATAAAACCACAATACGAAACTAGAACTTCAACAACTCCAACTCTAACTAATTCCCAGCTTAAAGGCCATCCGAGCCTTAAGCAACTCAATTCATTAAGAGCACACACAAGCATGCAATTTACCATCCTAGAACGTTTATCTTTTGTCCGCTTATCATACCACTCTATGTTATCATTTAACCATACTTAAGGATTAAAGACATCCATTCAACCATTGCATTCACACCCAAACATGCAACAAAACCAGAAGCTGAAATATGAGTTATTACATGCCACAATTACATATCTCATACTACATCCATCTAGCTTTCAAGCCTACAACTGCACAAATATATACATAAGCCCATAGGCTCCAAAATAGGACATAAAGTAGTACAAACAAGCCTTCACATAGAGTCTAACAAGAAAACCCATCCACCTCAGGCAAATAGCACACATCAATTAAGGCTGCCTACACCTCTTCCTCTACTTCCTCAACCACAACAAGCTTCGAATCAACCTCAGCACCTCCTAAAATATGTTAGCAAGGTATGAGCAACCACAATTTCCCAGTGAGAAATATAGTCTACCGGGGCGTGCAATGCAATAGTTAATACAAATAAAGCAATTAAACAATAAAAGAGCAATATAAATGTCAAGTTACCACACATTAAAAAGGATACAATTCACTTAACCCCAACACTCCAGAATTCACTTGATCTTCAATCACGAACCACGAACCTCAATCAATGTACCGACATAAACCCCAATCACTCCAGTGGGTGTACTCCGGATGTACCCCAAGAATCTTACGACCCAACATCCTCTGGCAATCTCCGGACTAGGCGAGTGAGAGACTAGAGCACGAAGATCGAATATCCACTGGCAAGCTCGCTGCCGCCCAACTGATATCTAATACATCCGCCCCTGACACAATGGTTGTGCAACCACTATGCAATGCACTTTAACAATTGACAATATAACATCATTGTAAAGCAATAACATTTAGGAGGGGTAACAAAGTAGGTTGCCCTCGAAAATAGTTAAAATATAAACAATAGTACGAAATCAACTAAATGAACATAAAGGGGGTAAATTGCATATTCTCCATAAAACATTACCAAAAGCTCACAATAGCTTAAAATTGTATCTAAACACCCAATAAGCATTGACAAAATCATAGAAGTGCAAAACATCGATTTCCTACTTTTTCCTTTTTATAACCTGAGCCATTTGATTCCAAATTAAAAGGAAATGTTCCAATTTCATGAGAGAGCTATACCATACTTCTAATTACTCCTTATGGTACCCCTAGGACCCTCAAAAATTTTCAATTACCCGCGATTAGCACAAAAGCCCTGGATGCCCTTTGTGAGTTTGTACTACACGTACCCTATCCGGAACTCAACAACGAGTTAGAAAAGCATATCTAGCACCTACATAGCCTAAGAATACCACATGTGATGGCCAAATTAACCTGAATTTGTATTACACCCGAAACCCCTTTCTAAAAGTTACTAATTTCACGTTTTAGCCAAGTTTTGAGCAATTAAACCTACGGGGTCATTAATCTATATTTATTAATATCTAAGGCACCTAATTGAAGCAATGAATCAAGATATAAGACACAATTTCACAAAACCCTAAAAAATGTCACTATTCATTGCCCTAAAAATCAAAAATTGAATTTAACCGTTTAAAAAGCGAAACAATTGCATAAATATGGTCTCTAGCACTTATATACAACATATATCACTGGCTTTAAGCATTCAATAACCATTTGATAGCAAATCTAGAAATTTGGAAACTTGACAACATTTTAAAGAATGCAAAAACACATGCAAATCCCTCACCAAATGCACGTAGAGGCTAGTAGGAGGCTAGAAGACACTCAAAATCACTTGCTCCTAGCTTGGTGTGGCTTGAATCCAAGGTTTGATGAAGTAAAAACCCTCATTCTTCTTCTTTGGGGCTGTCCGGTTTGGGGCACTATTTGGGCTCTTTTATTTTTATTTTTCTATGTTATGTTGTATGCATATATGTGTAATGTATATATGTAATATATGTATTATTTTTATGTGTATAATGCTAACTTAAAGTGGGGCAACATCACTTAGAATAAGTCCAATGGTAAAATTAAATGTTAGCTAGCTCAATATAACATTAGACTACGTAACACTTTTCAGCGAACCGCTAAAATATTTTCTAAACAAATGTTCTTAACGCATTTTGCTCAAACGCACATTTTTTTCATTCTTAAAATAAGTCACATAGTTTAGGAAAAATACTAATTCGAAGAAAATAAGTAGTTAAAAAATGCAATGAATAGTAACTAGAAAAGCAACAAGTAAATGCACAGTGAAAATGCACAAACAGTGAATGCAACAGTTAATGGAAAGTACGGTAGAATCTCGGGCATCACAATGCGCCCTATTTCTCCAAGCTGTCGACGGATCGAACAGACGGCACATCTACGGGCTCGGGTCTCAAACTTCAGTGGGGTCTGCATATACCATCCTACCATCCAAACGTTATATCATAGAGCAGGAGATCCAAGAGGCCGTTACCAAATCAACGTCAAGCTTGTAGGAACAGATGCCAGGGCATAAAGTCAGCTTATGCAACAATAGAGCGAGCAACTACATAGACAATAACAACAGAACAAGTAGTTGCATAGACTTTAAGAACAACACATTGCATAGATTTGTCAACTTCAAGAAGAGATAGTGCTACTCACCCAAAGGTTCTCTGGCCCTGCCTTAACAGCAGCCTCTGCTTCCACCTCTGCTTGGTGATGGGACTGAAGATCAATCGAGCCATTGATTTTTTTAAAGATATTAAAATATTTTGTAATTTTTAAATTTATGTTTTATGACTATTTTATTTAATTTTAGATTTTAAATTCTTAATATTTTAATTTATATAAATTACATTATAATTTAAATTTTTGAAATTTTTTATAGCAATTTTGAGATTTTTAAGAATTTATAACTTTTTTATTTAAATTTTCTAATTTTTTTTATAAAAAAAAAAACATATTTAGCGATGATTTGGAGACGAACAGTTTTTGTGACAATTTGGAGACGATCGTATTTGGCAATGAAAAGTTTTTGCAATGACTTGGAGACAACTTTTGGCGACGAAGTGGAGGGGAGACGATTTTGTCACCAATAGCGATGATTTGGCACGATTTTGCAACGATAATTTAAGCGACGACCAAGTTTCCTCTCTTGGCTGTCGCCATTTCTGTTTGGCGATGAAAAGGCGACTGTAAGAACCGTTGCTTTTTCCCAGATTCTTGTAGTGATTGAGCCGGCAACGAATGACTGAAATAATGCCAATAACATCTACAAGGTGAGGGACTTTGGGCATTTTTAATAATTTATACATCTAAATGGAAATTAGCTAAGAACTCATGGGCTTTAAGTAAATGGTTTTGAATAAGTTATTGTGATCTCATTTCAATGTAAAATTACAACCGTGCTGCAAGAGCATTATCATAATTTTATAAACATCTGAATGATTGACCACAGTATACCCAATCTAGCACGTTGTTGACCTTCCGGTTATCCACATAAGAATCTATAAAAATGCCACGTGGGACCCTTGATATGAGATGAGGTTTTGATTGTATAGTTTGCATGTGGGAACAGGCAACTGCAAATGAGAGTACCTCATAGTCGTGAATACTTAAAAGATTACTTCAAAGAAAACTCGCATTCTCACATGGCCACTTGGTCAATGACCCCACACTCATCACCAACATTATACCAACAATACCTACATTAAATCTAGCAAACCAGACTCCTCGTTAGATATGGCGTTTATATATATATATTTTTTTTCTTAAGATCCTATTCTTGGGTAGTTGAGCTAACCATCATTTCTTGTAACTACTCGCCATTAAATACAGCTCCCATCTTCCAACTTTCTTGCAGCAACTAGTTATTTCTAGTAGGGTTAATCTTAGTTTCCCATACTATCCTTTAATGTCCTCTCCTTTTCTTCATACGCCCAACTAACTATTGAAAGCGTGTTAGGCTAGACATCATTATTTTCCTTGAAGGGTTTAATTGCTCAACCTCTTCACATATGCCCCCAGCTTCAAACATCAAACTCATATCTCTTGTTTAAGATCATCCACCAAATTAAAAGATCGATCTGTCGAGCTAGAGAAAGAAAGAGTATACTGACATAGAGAGATATGGCTAGTATAGAAATGGATAAGGAGAGATTAACGGCAGAGATGGCGTTTAAGGATTCATCCTCTGTCGTTATCAGAATCCGGCAAAGATTGCCGGACTTCTTGCAATCTGTAAAGCTCAAATATGTTAAGTTAGGCTATGGTTATTCATGCAACCCTGCCACTCTTGTTATGTTCATTGTTGTTTTGCCTTTGTTTGTAGCCACTCTGGTTCAGCTCACCGATCTCAACTTGGACCGGTTTTCTGATATATGGACGAGCCAGACGGCTCTAATTATTGACACCGCAACTGGTCTCACCTGTTCACTTGTACTAATGTTCTTGCTAGGCCTATATTGGGCCAAGCGTCCCACACCAATCTATTTGGTGGATTTTAGTTGCTACAAGCCGGAAGACGAACGTAAAATGCCTGTTGAATCATTCTTGAAGATGACTGAAGATAGCGGTGCGTTCGGGGAAGACACCATTCAATTTCAGAGAAGAATATCAACACGTTCCGGTCTAGGTGATGAAACTTATTTACCTAGAGGCATCACATCTAGACCTCCCAACTTGTGCATGAAAGAAGCACGGTCCGAGGCTGAGGCGGTCATGTTTGGTGCCCTTGACTCGCTTTTCAACAAAACTGGAGTTAAGCCTGAAGAAATCGGAATTCTAATTGTCAACTGCAGCTTATTCAATCCAACCCCATCTCTCTCCTCCATGATTGTTAATCATTACAAACTCAGAACTGATATAAAGAGCTATAATTTGGGTGGAATGGGTTGCAGTGCTGGCCTTATATCTGTTGATCTAGCAAAACAATTGCTCAAAGCCAACCCTAACACATATGCAGTTGTTGTGAGCACTGAAAATATTACCCTAAATTGGTACTTTGGCAATGACAGGTCCATGCTCTTATGCAACTGTATCTTCCGCATGGGTGGTGCAGCCATGCTCCTGTCCAACAAGTCCCGAGACCGGATCCGGTCCAAGTATGAGTTAGTTCACACGGTTCGAACCCATAAGGGTGCAGATGATAACAGCTACAACTGTGTATACCAAAGAGAAGATGACAAGGGTACAATTGGTGTTTCACTCGCTCGTGAATTAATGGCTGTGGCTGGTGATGCTCTCAAGACTAATATAACAACATTAGGGCCATTGGTTTTACCCTTTTCTGAACAATTCATATTTTTTGTTACTTTGGTTAAGAAGAAGATCTTCAAGGCCAAAGTGAAGCCATATATACCAGATTTCAAGCTTGCTTTTGAGCACTTTTGCATACATGCGGGTGGTAGGGCAGTGTTAGATGAACTACAGAAGAACTTGAATCTAAGTGATTGGCACATGGAGCCGTCGAGGATGACACTGCACCGCTTTGGGAACACCTCCAGCAGTTCGTTATGGTACGAATTGGCTTATACAGAAGCCAAAGGGAGAGTTTCAAGAGGTGATCGGGTTTGGCAGATTGCATTTGGATCTGGTTTTAAGTGTAACAGTGCTGTCTGGAAAGCCCTTAAGGCGATTCCTGCGGGGGAAGGTAAAGGTAACCCATGGCATGGTTGTGTTGATCGTTACCCAGTCAGAGTTCCTGTTGCATAGATATGTTTCTCCAGTGGCTAATTGCTAGACCATGATCGCCTCAGAAGAAGTATTATGTTGTTTTAATTGTGGATTATAGATTTCAGTGTTTACTTCTCTTTTTATTTTGTTCAACTTAAAATTTTCTTCTATACATCCATGGAACTTGTCTATGTCGTATTATTTTCGAATTAAATCGAACAAAATAAAACAATATTTATATAATTTTAGCATAACTAAAGTTTGGTTACACTGGAATAATATGGGTCCTTTGTGCCTGGCTACTTACTACTACATTTTTTTAGCAACCCAAATGAGTATGGTTAATTAGAGATGAAGGATTTTAAACACTAAGTATGGAATTTTCATAAACCATAAATCAATACTAACCTCGTAGTATATGTGAAATGAATTTTTAGGAATTTGTTGAGTTTATTCTACTGTTTAATAGCTACGAATCAGAGTCTACAATACTCGATTGTAGGTTATTGGTTCACAACTTAAATGCCCTTTGATTTATGATGTTTACACAC
Organism: Ehretia macrophylla; assembly: GCA_037974665.1. NCBI lineage: Eukaryota > Viridiplantae > Streptophyta > Magnoliopsida > Boraginales > Ehretiaceae > Ehretia > Ehretia macrophylla. Next base: position 4,863,190 of record CM075766.1, read on the forward strand.
AATAATAGGTAGGGAGATTTGAAGAGAGAATGGCTTTGTTCTTGGGAAGAGAAAGTCAAAAGACAATTCTTCTGATTTCTTTGTTATGTTTTTTTTTTGTAGAACTGAATGTATCAGTTCTAGTAATTAATATGATCCATTAAGCACAAATGGGTGGGGTTGGGTCAACCCAACCTAAAATCCAACATCTCCTACTAGAACAAGATTGATAGATCTTTCTCTACCACTATCTCTCTCTATGACCTTGTCGAGAACCATTATCAAATTCATACGGATAAATAAGTCGTGCGACCCATGAGCACATAACAATTGGAAGCTCAAACCATGCACCTGTTAGGGATGACATGAGAGCTATGGCTTTTAACGGAAGAAAGAGTCTCGTTGTACCCCACACCAGTTTAAGTTCACATCAGTCAATACACGCCTTATCCCTTATAAGCTATGTTTGACCTTTATAATGTCAATCATGTATTAACAGTCATGTTATATCCCAAACATTACATAACTGATCGACCTATGAACACATAAAGCGTTGGATGTGAATAGTCTTCCTTTCACTCCATTATTCTTCTAAGCCAAATCAATCCCTTTTCTCGGTTGTGTCCTATATGACCAAATCTACCGTGATCTTTAGGCGACACACCAAACTAGCTGTCATTGAAATTGGTTTATCAGAATACAAGCATATGTCACTAAGGGTATCCCAAAGAAGCATTTATTGCTTCAAGGTCTCACACAGTGATAAAGCAGGGATTCATTCATCTACTACCTTATATAGTTGCAAGAGTAGGAACAATAATCAGTATCTTTATTGTAATGACCCGATCCCTCGTAGAATCAGGTCCGATAGTAACAACCCGATCCAATTCCTAAGGCAAAAAAAAGAGGGAAAACTGTCCAGTTTCCTTGTACTTAGGTCAATCCAAAACCTATTCAATCAAACAATCTCAGCATAACAAGCATTCAATATCTTTTAAACCTTTATCTTTCGCACCCAAGTTCAATAACATTACAAATCCAAACTAGACCAATTATACATTTATTATAACTTCACAATGGTTAATGAACTCTTCATATTCTATTAACATTGGCAAAACTGAAATTATAAGCTATCACGAGCAAAACGACACTCTGAGCAAAGTAGGCCCACACAACTTGCAAAACACTTCAATTTCACCTTGCTACACCTGAAAATGTTAAAGAAAATGGGTGAACATGCACTATGCTCAGTGAGGGGGAATAAATACGAGGAGTTTTCAAAAACTCTTTTCGTGAATGCACAAATGCCAAACAGTACGAGACAATTAACCAGGATTCTATAAACAATAGATAAACACTAGAGTACAACAAGATACAAGATAATCATTTAAGCATAAGAACTATATAACAACATATGAAAAGGATACGATTTCGATCCATCCTTATCACTCCATTTCTTTTGCTCCCATGCGATACGATGACGATCACGATCACGATAATGATAATAATGCCAGTAAATACCCTTTCATTCTAGTGGGTGTACACAATATGTACCCCAATAATACTACGACCCAACACCCCAACGCCATCACTGACCAAGCAAGTGAGGGAATAGGTCGTAGAGGTTGGGCAACCAACCGCTGGCAAACCCGCTGCAACACAATAAAGGCCTAACACATCTATACCAAATGATATGATTGAGCAACAATCGATACGATATACATGATATGACACTTAATAATCAATGAAATGAATAATCAACCGATAAACACACAAGTGAGGGACAACAAAGTAGGTTGCCCTCAAGTACATAAACATGATCAATCAATGTAACCAATGTAGCGGCCCAAGTCAAGCAAGCTACTCGGTACTACGCCAAGACCGAGTTTTCAACACTTTTGAAAACCATTAAAGGAACAATAAAAGTGTTTATGAAAACAGTAAGGATAATCTGATAAGGTAAGTAGTAAAACTAGATCAGTACTTCTGTTATTTTACAAAGTAAATTTGTACAGACACCACTACCAAAATTGCACAGCACTTGTTACATGTACAACTGTACTCACAAGGGGACCTACAACACAACCTACGCAACTACTACTACCCTCCAACACTATCAATTCCTGATCCTGATAGCCCCAGAAGTGAACATGTACCAAGATCATAGGTCAGCCGCTTAAGACAATAGGCTACCGATCCATGATCGTCTCGTATCGGGTTTTACGCAGGATAGGAACAAGCGATGCCAGAGGTGGCGAAAGATCATCCTGCCTGTAGTGGCGTATTACCAGTATATCCATCTCAGGTGCGAAATGCTGATCTATCTCAGACAATCTACAAAATATGCACGTGACATCTCTACACATGATGACCTGTCGTGATGCAAACATGATACAAACACAAGACAAGCATGAAGGGTGAGTCTATAACCTAGCAAAGAACGGGAAGAGGATGGTACATGCTGGAACAGATCAAGAGTACAAGATAGCATTATACACACAATAAGGATACAAGTAGGGTACAAGTAGTATGAGACAAGCACGATACAGGTATACAAGTGAGCGCAACAAATAGTTAGGTTCAGGACAAATACAAGTAAACAAGTACAAGCAGATGCTTCGCGCATCTTTCGGGATAACAATCAGTCAAGAGGGTGCGGAGGGCTACTCCGACTGATATCACCGCAATTGCCGAGAGCTTGTCGGGCTTACGTTGCACAATACAATCACAATTACAAGATGTAGTACATACTGGTGACTTATTTTCTAGGACAGTGGGTACGCACTACGTCATGGTACGATCCACATTGGTAGAACCATTGCCTATTGTTAGAGTTACAACTCGTATACACACATACAAGTAACATGTAGCCCACGTTGGATAGTATAACGGCTTAACAATGTTCACAATAACAATACACAGAATCTAGACAAGCAATAACACATGTTCCGCTGTATTTCGGCAGAGTAACGACTATAAATAAGCAATTTTCAAGTATAAATTGGGCATTATGACGGCATACAAATAACATGTATAACATTTCTGAAAATATTTAGGCAGTATCTCTATTTACTTTATGCTAAAACTACCGGATAAATCGCGCAGTATGTATTAGCAATTAACTAGACCAATTTAAGCATAACAGGGATATACTAACAACATGTAGATACCATAAATAAGTAAAGCAATAAAACCCTTGCCTCAAAATGCCAAAAATTGGAGAGACCGATTTTGAAACTTTCAAAACGTTAACTAAGCTGAATCGATATAATTTAGTGGAATAGGGCCAGAGAAAAATTGTCTGCAAGTTTGATTTCAGGGAGTCAAGTGACCCCCTTACATAGGCCCTCAAGGCCGACATGGGGGGAACACATGTCCCTCACTCATTGGCCGACCAATCATGATTGGCCAAGTAGGGGACACGTGTCCTTCCACATGTCACGCATGTGTGGCACGTCCACACATGAGAGACACGTGTCACTCCCTGAGAGTGGCATCAACATTTCGTCTTTTGCCCGTTTTGTATGCAGGTGTCCCCGATTTTCGTATTTTCGGGCCGAGATGCAATTTTGCCAAATTTCGCCATTAAGTAGCACAAGTTAAAGGAAACCCAATGGCGTATGCCCTTTTTTCGTGGTGGGGTCCCGATTTTCCTATAATTGGCCCCAAAGTGAAACCCTTAATCCGGACCAAAAACCCTTAAAATCGGGAAAACAACCGAAATGGCCCGTAAAGTTAAAGGAAATCACCCATACTCTTGTAAGCAGCTAAAAAGTTTTATTTGGTCACAATATGGGGCTTTACAACCAATATTAGCCATGAGAAAGCAAAGCAACAGAAGAAAAGAACCATTTTAACTAGAATCTCAATTACAATTACAAGTTGAATTCATGCATGCATTTACTGATTCGGTTTCCTACATCAATGTTCTCTAAAAGCTTTGAAACTGCACAAACATGTAGTTCATTAAGTGTAGATAGGTTTAGCCTCAAACGGATCCTAATTCGGAGCTATATCCATCAGGTTATAGTCTCTAGGTGTTTCCTGCACGGACTACCCTACACCTACACGAGAATCATAAGCCTACTGTTTTGCTCTAAAAATGCATCGTAATGACAAAATTAGAACTTGTACATAAATGAGAGTTTGTTCCTTAAGGTCTTGGGCACAACATACTAAAAATTCAGCCAATTCTAACCAACATTGTTAGCTACCTCAAATAAGCTCTGCAAATTAGTTGCGCAATCTGTCTCGAACACACGCACTTGCACCAATCACTTTGAGCCATAATTTGCATGTTTAGCTAGCTATGACCATTTCTTGCTATGTATCTAGTTCAAGAACTTCACTAAGGCCATTAAACAAACACTTTAACTTCACTTTTGATCATGGTAACAAAACACTAACCACAACTATAACAACACACAAGAGTTAATTACACTACAAAAAATAAGTTGTTTTGTGATGGCCAGTAAACGTTACATTTTCATCACAAACAAGCATTTGTGACGAAATTATGACAAAATTTAAGTTGTCGCCAAACATGGCATGGCAAAATCATTTTTCGTCACATTTTTGTTGCAATGTGACTAATTTGCGACGATCTATAAAGCTGAAACTTTTCGTGGCAAATTCGTCTCAATGCAACTAATTTGTTACAAACTATGATTTTTGAAAAAGCGTGGCAAACAATTCGTGGTAAAATCGTGACAAGGTTTTCATCGATATTTCATGGCCGAATGCTGTTGCAAATGCATGGCTACTTGTTTTATCGCAAATTCATCCCAAACTGTTTTCGTCACAAAATCGTGGTTGTATTTCATTTTTTTTTTCCCAAATTCGGGGCAATTGTCAAATTGTTTTCGTCACAAAATCGTGGCTATATTTCATTCCTTTTGTCACAGAGTCGTGACAATTTTCAGATCCACTATTCTAATATTGCTTGTAATATCATCTTGTTTGTCCTGCTAAATTACAAAATAACATCCATAATTGAATCTCAAGCAATTCCTGAAAGCAACCCTATAATTATATCTCAAGTAATTACACAACCTACACATCTATTAGATGAACACAATTCCACACCAAAGAAGTTAAGTATACATAATGGTCACTATTCAACAAAGTTATCTTCTTCAAACATACATTCTAAAAGAAATACCATATGTACATCTATCATAACACCATCTAGCTTGTTTGTCCTACTATGATAAGCTCCAAAAGAGAATTTGTATGCAAAAAAGTTTTCAACATTCTCCATTGTGGCATGCCATCCTTGCATGGAAGAGAATGCAAAGTCTACTATTCTCACCATCTTCAAACAATCCATGTCTTATATTTGCAAACATGAAAATAACCAAACCTAAAGCCCAATACTCAACCAAAAGAACTCTTTAGTTAAAAATGAAAATGAAAGCGAAAACAAATTATAATGATGATAATAAACCAAGAAATTAACATGACATCAATAAGCTACTTCAATCTGTTACACATACTTACATCCCCAAATTAGAAGTTACTATGTCAAACCATCAAATACATCTTCAACTGGTTTTAATCCTATCCTGTTCGATTTTTCCTTATGACTTCTACCCATCCTTTTATCTTCTTTTTTCTCTTTTCCCCTTGAAGAAGTTTAATTGGTATCAGCCACCTTTATCTCTTAGTGATGGTACTTTTATTATTTTAAAATGCTAAAACTTACTCTATATTTTTACACGGCATAGAATAAAAAATATGTCTACTAACCAATTTCATGCTTATGTTAATGAAAGAGATGATCTTGAACCAGGTGAAATTGATCCTAATATTGAGCATAATGAGCAAAATGTGGATATTTCGATTAATGATGATAAACCCCCAGACCAGGCGGGGTCTCCAACTTGGTCAACTCCCTATGATTTTTTCATCCTGGAACATCAGGGGGTTTAATAGCTCCCAAAAACAAAAAACAGTTTTGCAGCTTGTAAATAAATTCTCTATCAATATTTTTAGCATTGTTGAAACTAAAATTAAAGCGGGAAATGAAAATGATATCATTTCTCGTAAGTTTGATGGTTTTGGGTTTCTGCACAACTATCATGCTAGCTCTTCTGGTCGTATTTGGATTTTGTGGAAATCTGATCGCTTTGACATCACAGAAATTGATTCAAATGACCAAGCTATCCATTGCCTTGTCAAATCTTTGATGGATAGCTCATTTACTTTTCTCACTTTTGTCTATGGTGAAAGTATTTCTTCTGACAGGAAAGCCCTTTGGTCTAAGCTTGTTCAATGGAGCTCTACTAGTGCATCTCGACCTTGGTGTATTATTGGTGACTTTAATGAAGTCCTTTCCCAAGCAGACCGTTCTACAAAGTACATTTCAAAGAGCTCTGAGGATTTCATTAATTGCACTTCTCAGGCTGATCTCATTGAGCATCCTAGCATTGGACCGCACTTCACTTGGTCTAACAAAAGTTCTGGTAGGCATTTCAAAGCTAGTAAGCTTGACAGAGCCTTTGTCAATGCTAAATGGCTTGACATTTATCCACATTCATCTCTCCATGTTGAAACGCCTGGTTTCTCCGATCACTGTCCACTTATTATGTACACTTCCCTTCCACGATCTTCCAGACCGAAGCCTTTTAAATTCTTTAATGCTTGGACTTCTCATGAGCTTTTCTTTGATGTTGTGGAAAAGAACTGGAATTTTTATGTCTCAGGTTCACCTATGTACCGGCTCGTCCAGAAACAAAAAGTCCTGAAGAAAGCACTCAAGGATTTCAATGCTAATTTTTTTCACAATGCTAATACCAGAATTCGGTCTCTTCAGGATAAAATCTCTCATCTCTAGCATCTTTTACTTTCTAGTCATGGGAATGACAATTTTATTGCTCAGGAGAAATCTCTTCTCAAGGAAGTGAAATCCCTTTCCATTGCTCAAGAGGATATTCTCAAGTAGAAATCCAGGATCCAATGGCTTAAATATGGAGACTCTAATTCGGCTTACTTTCATAAGGTGATCAGAGGCAGACATTCTCGCAATTCTATCACTAAACTTTCTCGTTCTGATGGTAGTTCTACCATGAATGAGGATGAGGTGCATACTGAGATTGTGGATTTCTTTTCTAATCTTCTTGGTCCTAATTCACCTAGACACAGGCCTGTTCTTGTGGAAGATATTCTTCCCTTTGTGCATCAAACTGTCCCTATGGAGAATCGCCATCAAATGATTGCTCCTGTGACTGCCGATGAAATTAAAAAGGTGATGTTTTCTCTCAATGGCAATAAAAGTCCTGGACCTGATGGCTTTACTACTCATTTCTACAAGATTGCTTGGCATATTGTGGGAAATGATGTTACGGAAGCTGTTCTCTCTTTCTTTCATTCTACTTCTCTTTTGAAGGAGATCAATTCAACCATTATTGCACTTGTTCCCAAAATTGGCTCTCCCTCATTGGTTAAGGACTTTAGGCCCATTTCTTGTTGTAATACGATTTATAAATGCATCTCTAAGATCATTGCGAATCGACTTAAGGGTTGTCTTCCTCATATTATCTCTCACAATCAGTCTGCTTTTATTGAGAATAGAATGATGCTGGATAATATTCTTATTGCTCAGGATCTTGTTAGAAATTATTCCAGGGGTAGCCTTTCTCCAAGATGCACTATGAAGGTGGATCTTATGAAAGCTTTTGATTCTGTCCACTAGGATTTCATCCATCAAGCTCTTCGTGCATTTGGGTTTCCTGATATGTTTGTTGGCTGGATTATGGAATGTATTTGTACCACAAGATTTTCTGTTGCCATTAATGGAAGTCTTGAAGGTTATTTTCCTGGATCTAAAGGTGTTCGCCAAGGTGATCCTCTTTTACCCTATCTCTTTGTCATTGCTATGGAAAGTTTGATTGGTATGTTGAACAAGCTTCACTCCTCCACTGGATTTCAGTTTCACCCCAAATGTGCAGAACTTAAGCTCAACCATCTCTGTTTTGCTGATGATCTCCTTATTTTTTGTAAAGCTGATGAGCATACTATTAGATCTATATCTACTACTCTGGCTAATTTCCACAAATGTTCGGGATTGTTTTGCAATCCTGAAAAGAGTGAAATTTACTATGGCAATTGTTCTCAGGAGAAGATTAACTTGATTTTTGCTATTCTTGGCTTTGAAGAGGGTTCCTTTCCAGTTAAATACCTTGGTGTTCCTCTCATTTCTGGTAGACTCCGAAAATCTGATTGCCAGGCTATCATTGATAAAATTTCGAAAAGAATTGATCACTGGACTACTCGCTGGCTTTCTTTTGCGGGTCGCCTTCAATTGATCAAGTCTGTTTTGTCTGGTATGTATACTCTCATTGGACTAGCTCACTTTTTCTTCCAAAAGGCCTTATTTCTATCATTGAAGGCAAATTTCGTGCTTTCTTGTGGCGTGGAGTTGGCCCGAAGGTTGCCTGGGCTAATGTTTGTAAACCATTTGATAAAGGTGGCCTTGGTATTCGAAAAATTGAGGAAACAAACAAAACTGCTCTTTTGAAGCTTTTCTAGAGATTTTATTCATCTCGTTATTCTCTTTGGGCGAATTGGGTTTGGACTAACCACATCAAAGACAAATGCATTTGGACTCTCTCTATCCCCAAAGATTGCAGCTGGACTTGGAGAAAAATCTTGCAACTCAGATGTTTGGCCAAAATCTTCATTACTCACTGTATTGGTAATGGTATCTCTACTTTTTTCTGGCATGATAACTGGCATTTTTCAGGAAATCTTCGTACTCTTTATGGGATAGACACTTTCTATCCATCTTTTGATGCTAGAGTTGCAGTATCATCTATAACAATAATTGGATTTGGCCTCATCACCCTCCTGCATTGGCATTTTCCACCCCGGTGTTATTTTAGCTCCTAATGATGATGATGATACTTTCAACTGGGCTCATGTTTCTAATGGGAAGTTCTCTTTCAAAAAGACTTGGGAAAACATTAGAGTTAAAAGGGATAAGATTCATTGGTTTAAGCTTATTTGGTTTAATAATTGCATCCCTAAACATAGTTTCATCACTTGGCTTGCAATCTTGAATAAGTTGACAACTAAGTACAGACTTGTTTCTTGGGGCATTCAAGATAATTCTAATTGTGTTTTCTGCTACATGGGCTGTGAAACAAATGAGCACTTATTTTTTGAATGTTCCTTCACTCGAAGAATTTGGAGACAGGGATTGTCGGCACTTTCCATTGATTGTTCACTGTTCACTATTCCCAAAATTTTGGATACTTCTAGCTCTATTGATATTTGGAGTTATGATTCCAAAGTCCAGATTTTCAGAACTTTTCTCTGTGCTGCTGTTTATCATATTTGGATCGAGAGAAATAGATGTATTTTCAAAGAAGAAGCCTTTATTGAAGAGCAAATCTTTAAGTTTATCCAGAGCGATGTCAACTCCAAAATCCTCACGAGCAAAAAATTCAAGAACACATCGCACATGCTTCGAGTATGGACCCCAACAACTTGGCTTCCACTTTTGTTATGCCCGAAAACACTAATGAGTCCATTGCAGCGCCTTTTTCACCAAATGAGCTGGTGGGCAATCATGAACCGATTTCTCTTTCAACTAAAGCGCCAAGTCCTGATGATAATGCCTTTGCCACGGGTCCTACTAATTGTTTGCAGCCCCAAGTTGCCATCGTGCACAATGGGTTGGCATCCAATTTTAATAATTCCGTGGGTCCTAAGATGGATGATGCACAACATAAACAATCTCAAAATATGGGAATTGATTCAGTCAACGTGAATTTTGTGAACAATTTTGGTGGTTGTAGTTATTCCGTGGGACCCTCCCACAATGCGGTCCCCAACAATTTGAATCAACCTTCTGCCAATGTCGAAAGTCAAGCTAGAATTTCTAATAGGAATTTGAGTCTTCCCATCCACAATGCGTGGGCTACCCCTAGTCCTCTTTCTCAGGGAGTCGACGCAAATTATGGTGCTTTCAATACGAATATGATTCAAAGAATGTTTGCTTAGCATATGTATGATGTTGGAACGGAGGCGTATAACTTATGGATGCAATGGTAAAAGAATGTTTAATGTATATTATGGTTGTGTTGTTTATTGTTGAATTGTTTGTGGAGTTGGTTGTATGAGTTGCAAAGAGGTTGGTTTAGAGCCTCGGTATCTAAGTTACAGTCGTTATACTGCTAAAATTCCGTTGCGTCCTGACTGATTGTAGGAGGGGTCGTGTTGGGGCGTGACAACGGGGATCTGCATTTACGCCCATAAAGTGCCTAATATGGTGCCATGCCAATAGTAGCTTGATAACTATTGTTGTATAATGTGACTATATTTGCAGCACTCAAATCATTGTATTTGTACTACATTTGCATCATAACTTAGGAATAAATGCAAACACTTATAGACTTTTGATGCAATGTTGGATGATACCGAAAAGTGAAGAATCAGACCTGAAATGATCCAAATTGCAAGTCAATAAGTTGAGAATGTGAAAATTCAGGAACTAGTGGATAAATGAAGCCCATAGAGAAGAAATATGGCCGAAACTAGCACAAAATTGGACGCGGAACATTGACCTGGATGATCTTGAATAGTGACCTATGTTTGTTTTTGACAAAATATACCAATTTTTTGGGTAGAAACGGCCTTCTGAGCAAAACGCAAGACTCCGCCCTGCGCGCGGCGTGATTTTAGCCAAATTCCATCGTTTGGAGGGTCAAAATAGTAAAAAAGCCCGAAAATGCCTCGGTCAATGCCCCGGCCAAAAGTAAGAATTCAGAGCCAAAAAGTCAAAAGAAGGGTGCTCGAGCGCACCCTCCTGGGCGCTTGAGCGCCCTATCCTAAATTTTTCCTCAACAATCCAGAACGCCACATGTCGCCAATTCAGCGATGGAATAAGGGCGCGCTCATGGGCGTCAGGAAGGGCGCTTAAGCACGCCTCTAAAATTTTGGCAATAAATAGCCCCTTACCCAGTTGAAGATTTGTAATTTATATTATTTTAAATATTATTTTTAGAATTTAATTTTAGTTTTAATTAATTAGTTAGATTAATTTAGTAGTAATTGTAGACTACGGGGGAAGTTCTGCCCAAGTAGCTCTTATTCTGGGGAATCTTTGCCCGAATAGCTATTTTGTGTCGGACCTCTGCTCAAATTTCTGGAATCAGAAATACAAAGTCATCAAATCGGGGGAACGTTTCTTGACTCTCTTATTTGTACTACTTGTATTTATTATTATGTCTGAGTAGAGCTATTATCTAGGGGAGGATATTGTAAATGACGGTTTTTAATATATGGTCTCGGATTCTATTTATTTAATTCAATTGCAATATATGACTTGCTTTAATTTAGTATTGTCTTTCATATATAATGCTTTTAAGTAGATGTTATGATTGATTTACTTTCGTGCCATATATCCATGCTTTAATAGTGAATCAATAGCTTGACAAACTTAGATTCTATGAGATGATAGGTTGTACCATAGCTCTAGACTAGTAAAGAGATGTTGATTACTTAGTTAAAACTGACCTTTTATGCCAGGTTGCAAGGACAGATCCATACTACGGCTATATAACGGACTCGTAGATGGAACAACTGTGAGACCCCGTGTGATACCCCGAACCTAGCATATAATTAATAGCATTCAATTGCATTTAATTACGTGTTATCTTAAATGTTAGCCTAGAAGTTTGTGTTTATTTTGCTTAAATCATTCATTTTTGCACTATTTTCATATTTCTTTTAAAAGTGTTCAAATAATACTTACTTTAATTTTTTTAAAAGAATATTAACTACCTTATTATTTTAGTACTCGGTTTCTTCTTTTTGCACTTAATTACTTTATTTTCAATAAAATGGAAAGATAGCTCCAAGCCCGGAGTGAATTTTAAACTATTTTACTTTTTAAAAATTATATTTTTTTCTATCATTCTTTATCATTTTTATAGCAATCGTTCATCGACCGTTCGTGCGTGGCATATCAAAAACGAGAGTTAGAGAATTGTTTTTTTTAGTCCTCTGTGAATAGTATTTTTAGTTAGTTTTAGTTGGTTTTAATTGGAATTGCATTTCTCGACTTGATTTAAAACTAATTGCCAACTAATAACAATGCTTGACCCCCTGATGGGGTCGATTTTTAGTTGATCATTTACAGTTTGTTTCTCATGATCAATTTTTGTTATCTGATGATATTTTCTGCATTTGCAATTTTTCTTTGTAATGGCCTACAGCCAAGCTTTTTCCAATTGTACCATGTACTGCCTTTTTTTGGATTCAATAAACACTGAATTAACAAAAAAAAAAACAATGCTTGACCATTTTAACTTGAGCTTTGACCAACCATTGACCTTTGACCTTTGTAGTCATCTTTTTATAACTAAATAACAAGCCAAAGCAAAGCAAAAACAAAGAAAAAAAGAGACGTGAGGCCGATAGCAAGAAAGGAAAGGAAAAAAAAGAAATTTCTTCTACAATTCTTCAAGGCTTGATCTTAGAGCTTGCATAGGAGTTGTTTGGGATTCCTTAATCATCTTCCTATCATTTCCAAGAGCTATGGTGAGGGATTTCATTGCTTTGTGTGCATTTGAATATTTATTGTTTAAACTTTATTTTTTTGGAAAATGATCATAGAATGCTATTTAATTTGTTTTGTTGCTTGAAATGCCTTCTATGATGATTGTAGAACATGCTTCTATAGTTTGTTTTAGTAATTTCTATGGTTGAATTTGTCAAATACCTATGAAGAAGATGATGAATAGTACCTAAACCTAGGGTTTTGCTATAAATTGTTAAATAGATTGGTTTTATGCTTCCTTTAGGTGCTAGAGATGCTAATTAACATCGAATTATAGTTTTATGAACTTAGATTGCCCGAAACTTGAGTAAAAATGCATAATTAACTTAGTTTACAAAGAGATTTTGGGTGTAATGTGAATCCAGGTGGATTTGAGAGATATATTTAGTGTACTTAGGGTGAAGAAGTACTAAATGTGCGATTATGACACCTAAATGAACATCAAATAGAGTAGTTATAGTTATAACGCATAAAAGGGAAAATAGGGCTTTTGTGGTAAATGCGGGTTAATGGATGAACTCGAGGGTCATAGGGTTATCATAAAGGGTAATTAGGAGAATGAAATAGTTCGTTTGAGAATCTTGAACCTCATCTTTCGATTGCGAGTTTAATTGTGTTAATAGACAAAGGGGTCATTTGACTGAGTGTTGGCTTTTATCGTTTTGAGTGTTGGCATAGTCATAGTGGGCAATTGAAGCACTTTTGGTGTGGTTGTAGCCTTGATTGGGTGCCCGGTTAACATAGCTGTAGTTCAACCGCACTTGGTGGACTTTCGGGCCTCGGTTGGGAAAGCGAGGTTCAATAGCATAGAAACGTGTCCTAATGTGTCTAAGAGAGGGTATTGAAGTCGGTTTCCCAATCCCGTAACTCGTTTGATCACAATTGCCTTTGAAAGTTTGAGATTGAATAGTATTATTTGTAGTTTCCTTGTTTGAACTAGTATTGCTTGTTTAACTGTTGTTCTTATTGTTATTATCGATTTAAAATGCTTGAATGTAATGCATGCTAAATAAGGGAATGTATTTGATAGTTATGTTAGTTCAAAGTTAGTAGTATTAGAAGCACCAGTTAGTTAGACAATTTACTTTCTTGTTTTCTTATCCTTTAGTGCAATATAATGTATTTATGTGTTATAATAATGTTTTAAAGTGTAAAAATTAAGAGTATGGTTAGAATTCATTGTAGGTGTTTGCGAATGAGTTGGAGCCAATTCTTACATTTTGGAGTTTGGTAGAGGTGAACGAGTTTTCGAGTTTGGTAGAGGTGAACGAGTTTTCATCCTTATATGCATCTTAGTTATTTTATGTTCTTAAATTATGAGAATTAATATAATTGCTTGAATTTATGTGTGCTTATTGATCGTTATATTTTGTACGAGGGCAACCTACTTTGTTGTCCCTCAATTATGTGGGTATTGGACTACCTTATCTGTTATTATCTTGAATGCATTGCATTGTGGTTGTGCAACCTCATCATCGGGATGGATGCGATGGGCCGCTCTGGGCGACATCAGGCTTGCCAGTGTTGGTTGTCCTACCTCCATACCCTAGTCCCTCACTCGCCTGGTATGGAGTATGCCAGGGGGTGCGGGTCGTAGGTATTGGGTACGTCCGGAGTACCCATTGGTGTTTGGGATGCGGCATATCGTGGTTCGTGGTTCGTGGTTCATGGATCGGGGATCGTGGTTTGTGGTTCGAGAATTGGAGTGATAAGGGTTATCGATCATATCCTTTTTCAATGTGTGGTATCTTATTGCTTATTTGTCATGAAAATTGTTTAATGGTTTTCCTTGTACATAACTCTTGCATTACATGAATTCCCTTATAAATGTTTCTCGTATATTGTTCCCATCCCTCACTGGGTATACATGATTGTATACTCACTCCTCATTACCCACCTTTCAGGTATTGCAGTGTTAGAAGGAATGTTCGTGCTTGTGGTGCGTGGTCTTTGCTTGGGAGTCAATGTGTTGTGTGGCGTGGGATGTAAAGATGTTACTTTTGAGTTGTATGTATTCAATGAATAAGGAAATGTAATTTAAGTTTAATTGAGTCATTAGAGTGGTATGATAACCTAGTTTATATAATAAGTTAGTATTGTTTCAATTCAAGTATGAGTGTACTTGTCTAAAGAAAAAGAGTTAGGATAGCCTTTGAATTTGGAGATGTATAATTGCTTGGGTTTGTTTGTTGAGAACCAAGGCTCGGATGGCCTTGAGGAGTTGTTGAATGTGTTGGACACGGTTAGTGTCCATTTATATTCTGTTTGCAGGTTTTGGTTTATCCTATAAACAGGGGAGACTCAGTCCATTTTTCCTAAATTTGTGCTCGGATTTGGATTTGGGTTGAGTATAGCATGTTTAATAGAATTTTCGATCTCATGAGGGGTCGTGGCGTTACACCCTGGACCTAACATATAGATAATATGTTACGTCCTGACTCCTCACGAGATCGGAAATTCTATTAAACATGCCATTTTCAACCCAATTCTAACCCGGTCATAAAATTTAGGAAAAACGGACAGAGTTTCCTCTGTTTGTAGGATGAACAGTTTACGTGCACACAACATATAAATGGATCAGTACCGTGTGTCACGCCCCGACCCAACCTATAGAGGCTAGACTAGGGTATGACCTAATTTTTTTACGCCATTTCACATACTTAGCCATTTGTTATGATTTAACACTTAATGTTGGCCTAGAACTCCAAAAGATTTTCTAAAAAACCGGTAGCATAACGGTTGTAATTGGGCTATTTTGTTTGACCTATTTTCTAAATGTGTCAAAACTTCCAATCATTAACCCGATTCCAACTAAGATTCCTATTTTGTCATAAACCGATATGCCTATTAATTTGTCTTGAAAGTCTCATTTGTATAATAAGCCTAATATGATAAATATGTCCCGTTTATTCATCAGTTCCTATTACACAAGCACCTGTTATCATTTAGCCTATGAATGAGTACTTGGTTAAGATTAGATAGAGTCATCTTATTTAATCCTTCACCTAGTGCTTCAAATGCCTATGATAGTTACTAAATTAAGATAGTGATAGCAAACAACCAAATAGAGTGTTTGTCTAGTTATAATCAGTACAAGCCAAAATTAGACTCCAAATTACAACGGGGGTCATTTACAATAACATCAGAAATAGTCTTCAAAACGAACATAACATTCACAAAACAGCCACAGTCAAGCAAGGCACATCAAGCACATAATCACTCCAAGGAATCATCAACAGGCATAATCTCCTTGGGTACCTTTTCTAAATCTTCTTCACCTGTGATGATAAAAGAGGGTGAGTCCTTATGAACTCAGTGAGGAGGAACGAGAGATAACGTTTTGAAACTCTTTTCCGGTTAATCTTATGAAAACATGTCACATAATACAAATAATAAAGTACGCATAGTATAGGGATCAAATTGAACAATAGATACAATTACCAATCATTTCAAGGATACGGTGAGCTTTCGTTCTCAAGTTCATTTTCGGTAACAATTGTTGCGGCCGGCTTCAATCATCCACTTATCACTCCAAATGGGTGTACTTCAGCTGTAGACCAAACCTACGACCCAACTCTCCAAGGGTAGAATGCCAAGCGAGAGAGGGAATTGGACCATGGTAGTCACGGGAGCACCGGCAAGCCCTATGCCGCTCGACGTTCGTCAAACGCTACCATGCCACAATGAAAGGTTGCAACCTTGTATGCAATGCACAATTATACCATTTAACATTTCACATTAGGAGGTCAACAAAGTAGGTTGCCTCCAACCAATATAAGATCACATATTGACAAGTAAACATATGAGGCATGCTTTGGCATGTAATTTTACTTTGTAAAAACTTAGGAGCATATGAACATTTAACGGACAGCCAAGTAACACCATACAAAACAAGTTATATAACTCATTTTAGTTCATATATCAAGTGTTGAGATCATACAAGTATGCTACGATACTTATACAAAATCGGGTGTAAGAATAGTTCACTTATCAACATGCAATCATCGAGAATCATACTTAGAGCTATAAAGACAATTCCGGGCAGCCTATTAACAATTCTCAACATCAATTATAAGTCACACAAGAGTGGTTCATGACTTGGGAATCTACGTGGCCATTAGGGTTTACAAGGGCCGTGCACGGGTGTTGGTTTGTTTGCTAAGGACCACAAGAAACATTTAAATCATTTCAAGCATACTTAGCAATTATTGGACAGCCTACTAATCACTCAATTGAACACATTTAACTGTAGGATCATCACTTAGCAAGTATTCATAAGCAATAGGGCCTCAATTTCGTGCTTATACATGCGATTAAGCAACAGTTCGTCATGTAATAAACCCAAGCAATGCATCAATTAATTAAGCATCCTCAACCAACCAAAACAGCCCACACAACTTCTAATTTCCACAATTCCAAGCTTTCAACACCTCAAGTAAAGTTACAGCATGGTTTAAAGCATAGTACCAAGCAAAAATCCTACTGCAATGGTCTGTTTTTCCTCATTCATTTAGCTAAGTAAATAACCTCCAAATTCAGTTAACCAAATTTCAAATTGAAGCTTACTGAGTGCTTTAAATCTAATAACAAACCTCTCTGCATTCCGAGTTCGGACTTAGGAGTTATGACCTAAACCATGAGACACGCAAAACTGTCCAGTTTAGACACATTACGATTTTTGCCATTTTTTAGGGTCTTAAATCAAAATTAGCCTTAGCCTATTTCTTCAAGATATGTTCAAAACTGAAAAATCTAGTAACCTACCAAATTTCATGCATTTTTGTCATCTTTTACTAGGCCAAAAACCTTTCGTTCTACAAGGTCAGAAATCTGCCAGAAAACGGGACTGCATATATCAAGGTTTCTAGCAAATTTTCAAGCCATGCAAGAGTCGATAGGCTCATATAAACACATATATATGAACTTCAAGAGTAAATACAGCCATATGAGAGCATGCATGTGAGTTTTGAAAGCATTTAAAAAGTTTTAATCCTCACCTTAGCAACTTGATGGATGAAAATGCAAGAAACGTCCTTGATTCGTAGGAAAAGCCTATTATCCTTGCTTTGGCCGAGTAGTAGCTTGTTTTTCTCTAAATCCTATCTTAGTTAGCATATACTTAGTGTGTGCATGTGATTAGAACAAAAAGAAATGGAAGAAAACTCTTAAAACTTACCTATGGCCGAAATGAGAGGTCTTGTGCGCTTGTGTACGACTTTGAGCTATCTACCTTGAGTTCCTAGCTAGGGCCGAAGCTTGGAGTGTCCTTGAGAGTGAGCTTGAGGTCTTGGAAGCTCAAGAGGAAGTCATAGCCGAGAGAGAGAGAATGGGAGAGTTTGAGAGGAAAATTGATGTTGAAGATGCTCTTGAGTGTTTGTGTGTGTGTGTGTCCGCCTTGGGCAATGCTAGGCTGAATTTTCTTTTGTCATTTGAGCATTTTTTTGAATTGTGATGAAGCATGGGTGAGTAGGCCAAGAAAGGGAGCTTGGGTAGGGTGTATGGGATTATTTTTATGCCTTGTGTTTTGTGTGTGTCATAGAATGTCTAGGATTATTTTAAAATTATACAAAGCTTGACCAAATGCCTTGACATGGCCGGCCATGGCATGTTAAATTGAGAATTTTATGTTATTTTTTATTGTATGATATTGTATTATAGTATTAGTGTTTATAGGTTTTTGTGTGCATGGGTTTTAGGTGAGAATAAAGAATGTTTAGGGCTTAGTGCTTTTGTCTTTTAGTGGATTGACTTAGGATTAAAATATTGCTAGTGGAGTTTGTAGGATTTCTTTATTGTTTAGTGCTTTTGTCTTTTAGTGGATTGACTTAGGATTAAAATATTGCTAGTGGAGTTTGTAGGATTTCTTTATTGTTTAGTGCTTTGTGTAGGAATCTTTATTGATTAGCGTGCGGGCACGCTTTCCTAGGTCTAGGGCACGCACTACAAGACAAATGCACAGATTCTCATGTAAATGCATGCAACCGTAGGTGAATGCACGTAAACCAATACAAGGCACGTAATTCAATGCAATGCACGTAATTTCAAGGTACAACTCTTAAACCTAGTTTAAGGCACACAGTTCAAGGTTAGGGCACACAAATGGAGGTAACGCACGTAAATTGAGGTCAGGCCTCACACCGTGTCCATACATACAACAACTCCTCAAGGCCATCCGAGCTTTGGTTCACAACAAAAGTTCACCATCAAATGTACACTTCCGAATACAAAGACTAGCCTACTCTTCCTTAAGCTATCCTATTACATAAGCTATGAAATCAAACTACTCTAATGATCTAATTAACTTGAATTACATTACTTATACTCTGAATATATATACAAATCATCGAAAGAACATCTTTTCAGCATTTTACAATCCACACTACATAACAGGTTATGCATCCTTTCAAGCACGAACTATCATGAAACACGAACTTCACTTTCTTTGGTTGTAACCTGAAAGATTCATGATGAGGAGTGAGTATACAAATAATGTATACTCAATGAGGGAGGGGAACAATTACGGGAAACATTTATAAGGGGTTCGTGCAATGCAACATTGGAACATCAAACATTAATAACAATAAGCAATAAACAATAGAAAGCAATTAAATACCACATTTAGAAGGGATACAATCGGTAACCCTTATCACTCCAATTCTTCAATTCTCGAACCACGATCCACGAACCACGACCTTGATCACGATAAGCCAACAAAAACCCCAAACACTCCAACGGGTGTATTTCGAATGTATCCCGAAAATCCCATGACCTAACACCCCCTGACAATATCCGGACCAGGTGAGTGAGAGACTCGAGCAGAGAGATCGAATTATCTACTAGCAAGTACACTGTCGCCCAACCGATATCCAATACATCCGCCCCTAACACTATGGTTGCACAACCACTACGCAATGCACTTAAACCCAATGACAATGTAACAATAATATAGAGAAATAACACATAGGAAGGACAACAAAGGAGGTTGCCCTCGAAAACAATTAAGATATAAGCATTAGCATGAGATTAACTATATGAACATAAAGGGGTCAATGACATATTTCTCACAAGACTTTACCAAAAGCCCACAATTACCTTAGAAATACATTTAAACACATTATAAGCATCTACAAGTCAATAGGTGTGCAAAACAATCAATTTTCCACTTTTTCCCTTTGTTAACTTAGGCTAATTGGTTCCAAACCAAAAGACAAGGTTCTAGATTCACAAGCGAGCTATTCCACACTTCTAATTACACTTTATGGCATCCCTATGGCCCTCTAAACTAACCAAATACTCACATTCACTACAAAATCTCTGATTACCCCTTTGTGCGTTTGTACTATAAGTACCTTAACCGAAGCCCAACCATGAATTAGAAAAAGCACATTTAGCACCTACTTACCCTAAGAAAACCTAATGTAATGCCCAATTCAACTCGGATTTACTTTACACCCGACCTATTTATGCACTTTTATCTAAGTTCTAAGCAATTAAAACTCATACAATCATTAATATACTTTCATTATCATCTCTAGCACCTTTAAATAGCATCAAATCAATCCCAATAGCAAATTTTATCAAAAAGCCTAGAAAAGCACTATTTATTATCTTCCCCAATTTAAATTTGTATTTCTAACCGTAAAAATCTCTAAATAACTACCAAGCATTGCTCTACGATCATTATAGAATCTAATTCAAGCAACAATAGGCATTAAAACACAATATATAACAAATTTAAAATTTTGAAACATAATAAAAATTTATTGAAAAATACACAAAAAGCATGAAATCTCTCACATGGCTTGAAGGAAAAGACTTGGTGAGGCTCTAGCAAGGTTCCTTGATCAATTCCAAGCAAGATTGGAGCAAAGATTGGTTTTTCTATTTTTTTTTTCTTTTTCTTTCTTCCTCTTGACCTTGGCCTTTTTTTTCATCTCTTTGTTTTGTTTTTTGCTTTGTTTTGCTTATAAGATGACACAAAGTCAAAGGGTCAATTGGGTTGGTCAAAGGTTGGGTTAAATGAGTCAAATGCTTTGGTTTAGGCAATTAAAATGGCTAAGCAAGAATAAAATAAATCTCAATTCAATTAAAACTCTACTAAAAGCTGAAAATACTATTCACTCAGGGACAATCGAAACAATTCTCTAACTCTCATTTTCGATGCGCTACACACGAACAATCGATGAACGATTGCTATAAAAATGATAAGTAATGATAGAAAAATATAATTTTTGAAAAGTAAAATAGTTAAAAATTTACTCCGGGCTCATAGCTAGTTTTCCATTTAGTTGAAAACAAAATAAATAAACACAAGAAAATAAAACCGAGTATTATAAATAATAAAATAGTTATAAATGAATCAATTAAATAAAGTAAATACATAATGTAATGCTAGCATTCAAGATAAAATCTAATTAAACGCAAATAGGCATTACTAATTATATGTTGGGTTTGGGGTATTACATTTTTCCCCCCTTAAAACAATTGCGTCCTTGCAATTCTTCTTTCAAGAGAACTCTACATCAACTGAAGTCCAACTTTGACTACTCTTCATCGGTTGTTGAGCAAGAATACCAAACAAAAATTCTTGTAAGAAGCCCATCAAGAAGTCCAGCTACCACAGCCTGAGAACTCCCAAGTAGAAAGTCAAATAAAGGCTCCAATAGAAATGCTAATTAGAAATCCGAATAAGAACCCCACTAGTTATGAATACCATAGAAGAATTCCCAGTAAGGCCCGAAGAAGAACATCAACATGAAGGCCGAACAAAAGCACTTATACAAATCTTTTTTAAGAATACCACAATGTTACCACATACGAAATCCTGAATAAGAGGCCCAATAAAGGTCCTCATTAAAAGTTCCAGTCAACAGCTTTCGAATAAGAACTCCTCTGAATACTTATACTACACAAGAATTCCAAAAACAAGTACTCAATGGAGAGTCCATTTCAGAATTCCGAGTAAGAAGATTAAAAGCACCAATACAAGATCAGATTGTAGATACCACAAACAATACTAATACCACATAATAATGACAAGAAGAATACCAAAGGAATACCCCATATATGAATCTCCAATAGAAGTCCAATACGTATTTGAAATACGAATGCAAATAAGAAAGTCAGAAGATAGCCCAGGGTAGATGCGCCTTATGCAAAACTAAACACCGTAAATAGACTTAAATGAAAGTTCCGTAAAAGAATATAGAGAAGAATACCAAAGGCAAATCATTAAATGTAGTCATCCAATCACTGAGTCCCCACCACAATTCACCAGCAAAAGCACCAAGTATAGGTTCCCCGAATGAGGAGACTGAGGGAGGGGCTTGAGAAGATGCAACATCTACAAGACCAAACTCTGTGGCTTCATCACCACTTGATGAGTGAGAACATAGTACGGACTTACCAATAAGAAAACCCAATGCGAATTTCCATAGAATACCATAGTTAATACTTGAATATAAGTTTGATAGGAATCCCAAATACCAACCCTACTGAGGAATGCCAATAAGAAAATATCCAAACCAATGCTCCAATAAGAAGGTACCAAAGATTTCCCAATAAAACTGGCATACATAAGCCCAAAAGAAACTGCTCACTTGAGACTGCTAAGCATAGAAGAATGCCCTAAAAGAATGCTAATAACCGAGCTCCAACTATAAGCACTAACCCCAAAATAAGGGCTAATCAAATGATATGCCTTACACTTATGCTAGTCCACATAACCTGGAGGGTCTGCCACTAATCATCTCTCTTCAGGGGAGGGAAGAAGGCTTCCTACCATTTTGACGAGTTATGTATGAATGCCAGGATATCACATATATATATACATTTATACTTTAAACTATTATGCAAGCATGTTTATAAAAGAGTTTATAAAAACAGTTTAATCAACAAAGTCATTCAAGTACGAATCACATCATAACCAATTCAAATCACAACACAACCAATTCAAGACATTCAAATACACACATCACAAGCAATAATTCAAGCATATAATAATTCACGAGGTCACTTCGATTTACAAGGTCAATTCGATGCACGACTAGCCACTTCACTTCACTTAGCACATAACACATAACTATATCACATAGGTACACACATTCAAATCAAGACACACAATCTCATATACAGGCACACACTTTTAAGACATACTTAATAAACACACATTCAAGGTTTGCTACCTAACAGACCGAGGACCCTGTCCCGGCTGAGAGCTAACTATGCTCTGATACTACTTGTAATGTCCCGACCCTTCACGAGATCGAAAATTCTATTAAACATGCTATTCTCAACCCAATTCCAACTCGGTCATAAAATTTAGGGAAAATGGACGGAGTTTCCTCTGTTTGTATGACGAACAGTTTACCTGCACACAACATATAAATGGACCAGTACCGTGTCCACACATACTGTTACGCCTCGACCCAACCCCACGCTAAAAGGTTAAGTCCAGACCCGACAAACGGACAGAGTTTCCTCTGTACCGTGGACTATCTGGATACCAGTAAATAGAAAATAAAGCCACAAATATAAACCATATCATTCTCCAACCATAATTGCCTAGTGAGGGATATAGTCTACCGAGGCGTGCAATGCCACAGTTAACACTAATAAAGCATTTAACAACTAAAAAACAATTAAAACAACAAGTTACCACACATTAAAAAGGATATGATTCACTTCAACCCCAACACTCTAGAATTCACTTGATCTTCAATCTTGAACCATGAACATAGATCAATGTGCCAGCATAAACCCCAAACACTCCAACTGATACGAACCTGGTCAACATGTGCCTAGACCCAACACCAAGATTGGTAAAACAAACCCAAGACCTTTCAAGAATGGATGGAACCGCGACCCTTTGCCTAACAAGACAAGAACCTTGGTATAGTGAATATGATGGAAACCGCGACCCATTGCTTAGCAAAGCAAGAACCTTGGTATGGTGAAGACGCCACAAACGGGGATGGAAATCCGCTTGATAAGTCAAGGTTGAACGCCACAAGGAATCCCTTGATAAGTTCGAAAGAGTCTCTTGGAGAACTCAAGGAGAATAATCTCACAATTTAATTTCAGAATTGTCTAACTTTATTATCACAAAAAGTTCCTATATAGGCAATAACAAATAAGTATCCTGCTTGGAAAAGGACTCCTAAACCCTAGCCCAAGTAGGAAAAACGTGAATAGTAACTAGGTCAAAGGAAACAAACTTGAAGACCAAGAAAAGACTCCTATTTACTATCACGTGAATAGTAACTAAAAAGGAAGCAAACTTGCAGCCCAAGAAAAGCTCCTTTCTAGTGTGAAAACCTATTCTTGCAGCCCAAGAAAGTATTTTTCCTAGTGTGAACACCTAATAAACTAGAATTCAAATTAATACTAAAACCAAAACTAAGATAGAATTACAAAGAAATCAAATCTTGACTAAATCTTCGAATCTTCTTGAAACTTCTTGAAGAATCTTGAAGTTCTTGAATCTTGAAAATAGAATCTTGACTTGAATCTTTGTTGAAAAATTCGCCCAACTAGTGCAATGAATATGGATGGTTGGTTCGCATCATTCCCCCCCTCTTGAGAAGGATTTGTCCTCAAATCCACCAGGTTCAAAGACCAGCCTTGGTGATAGACCATGTGGTACATCCGCAGGAAACACTTCCTCAAAATCCTCATTGGTTGAATTCTTTTCTTTCCTCTCTACCTTTCCTGATTCGACCTTGCTCTTTTTCTTTTCACTCTCAATCTTTTGCCCACTCAAATTCTTTTGTTCTCTCAAATTCTTTTGTTTTGAACTCTCATAAACTTTTTTTGGTGTCATGGAAACTAGAGTGATTGTCCGCTGATTGAACATGAATGTGCACTTATTGGTGAAGCCATCATGCTGCACACGTCGATCAAATTGCCACAGTCTTCCAAAGAGAAGATGTCCAGCATGCATTGGCACCACATCACACAATACTTCATCTTCATATTTCCCAATTTGAAACGGTACTACAACCTGCTTTTTATCCTTTACCTCACCACAATCATTCAACCATTACAGTCTATATGGACCTGGGTGCTTAACTGTGTTGAGCTCTAGCTTTTCAACCATAGAAGCACTAGCAACGTTAGTACAACTACCACCATCGATAATAACATTACATACCTTGTTTTTCACGTGGCAACGAGTGTGAAAGATGTTCTCATGTTGTGCTACCTCTTCCTCTTCTTTAGCTTGCAGGCTTAAGGCTCGTTGTGCCACTAGTCCAAGCATCTCTCCATGATTCGCCCCAAACTCCTCTGATCCTATTGCGGTGTCCTCTAGTATGGGCACATCATCAGAATATGTTTTGTCTTCAAATTTAATCTCACCACTTTCCAAGACTGCCATTGCTCGCTTGTTTGGGCATTGGCTTGCTATGTGTCCTCGTCCTTGACATTTAAAACATTGAATCTCACTAGATCGAGTCATAGTAGAGGTTGTATTACCTTGAGAGGTCATGGCAATAGTGGATAGTTTGAGCTCGGGCTTGGCCTTGGAAGTAGACGGATTTTCTTCATCCTTTGGGTAACTTGTCCTCCAAGGTAAAGGTGATGCACTCAGGTATTGTGGTGCTTGTCTTGGTCGTGTACCACCCCTCTTGAGTCGCTTTTCCACATTAATTGCCATATGCACCAAATCCTTTAATTCCACATAATGATACAACTCGATGGTGTTAGCAATCTCTCGATTCAACCCATTCAAAAATCTAGCCATTGTCACCTTCCGATCTTCCTCTACATTGGCTCTAATCATAGCCATCTCCATCTCTTTGTAATACTCATCAACACTCTTATTACCTTGATGAAGACCTTGCAGCTTGAGGTATAAATCTCTGTAGTAATGACTGGGTACAAATCGCCTCCTCATCACCCTCTTCATCTCATCCCAAGTTGCAATTGGACGATCTCCATTATGCCTCCTATTGATGCACAACTGATCCCACCATACAATAGCATAATCAGTAAATTCAATTGCGGCAAGTTTTACCTTTTTCAGTTCGGAATAGTTGTGACAATCAAAAACCAACTCTATCTTCTTTTCCCACTCCAAATATGCTTTGGGATCACTCCTTCCTTGGAAAGCAGGAATTTTTATCTTGATGCTTCCCAAATTGTTATCAACACGTTTCTTAGCTTCTCTATCTCGGCTATGTCTTCCATTGCTGCCTATAGACATCCGACCAAGTTCCTCATCTATCCCTTCTTCTTCAAATTCATCCACAACTTCAATTTCCCTTCGATGCAACCTGTTCCTCCTTGGTGCGTTTGGAGCAACTGGTGGCTGCACCATTGGTCTTCTCTGTTCTACCCTAGCCATCCTCTTATGTAGTTAATCAAATTCAGCCCTCATCATTCGTCTCATCTCTCCCAACAAAGCATGCATCTGTAAGTTCGGAACAGCGGCTTGTTGACCTTCTTCGTTTATGTCATCCTCTTGATTATGACCCATGATTGAAATCAACACTCCCTCACGTGTTTCACTCAACTCAATTTGGCTTTTACACTCTAATATTCTCACACGCTCTGCCTTTTTCCTCTCGTATTCTCTTTCAAGCCCCTAGAACTTACCAAGAATACCAAGCAGCGTAATAATCAATTTTGGAATCTGACTTTTTTTTTTTTTCAGACCTCTAAGACTCTGAAAACAAGGTTAGAGAAAGAAACTTGAATAAAACTCGAAGAAGGAAACCTAGAAAAATAAGGAAACTTGAGAAAACACTATTGGAAAACACAAAAACACCTAAAACTCATAGAAAATAACGGAATTAGGCCCTGAGAGGGTAGTGCCCACAGATTTTCTGTGGGTTATGCTCAGAACGTCGTTTTCCTTTAGAAAAGATTGGCCACGAAGGCTAATTCAACAAAAAACAAGTTTTTTTACTGTTCACTATTTTTCTATTTTTCAGCTCTGAACTGTTTTTTTTTTCTCTCTCTCTTTTCTTTCTTTTCTTGACTTTTCAGAAATGAAAACAATGAGCAAGTCACAAGAATTCAAATTTAGAAGCACAAGAAAACGGAATTGAAGCAAGAAACGGATTTGACAAGAAAACAAGAAACGGAATTTAGACACAACTAAAAATGAGGAATTCAAGAAAAAGGAATTGAAAGCAAGACTCAATCAAGAACCAAGAAAGAAAATTGAAACCTAACCTAGACACACGAAATTGACCAAGAAAACAAGAAAAATGATAGGCAAACCTGATAAACCTAAGCTCTGATTACCAACTGATACGAACCTGGTCAACATGTGCCCAGACCCAACACCAAGATTGGTAAAACAAACCCAAGACCTTTCAAGAATGGATGGAACGCGACCCTTTGCCTAACAAGACAAGAACCTTGGTATAGTGAATATGATGGAAACCGCGACCCATTGCTTAGCAAAGCAAGAACCTTGGTATGGTGAAGACGCCACAAACGGGGATGGAAATCCGCTTGATAAGTCAAGGTTGAACGCCACAAGGAATCCCTTGATAAGTTCGAAAGAGTCTCTTGGAGAACTCAAGGAGAATAATCTCACAATTTAATTTCAGAATTGTCTAACTTTATTATCACAAAAAGTGCCTTATATAGGCAATAACAAATAAGTATCCTGCTTGGAAAAGGACTCCTAAACCCTAGCCCAAGTAGGAAAAACGTGAATAGTAACTAGGTCAAAGGAAACAAACTTGAAGACCAAGAAAAGACTCCTATTTACTATCACGTGAATAGTAACGTGAATAGTAACTAAAAAGGAAGCAAACTTGCAACCCAAGAAAAGCTCCTTTCTAGTGTGAAAACCTATTCTTGCAGCCCAAGAAAGTATTTTTCCTAGTGTGAACACCTAATAAACTAGAATTCAAATTAATACTAAAACCAAAACTAAGATAGAATTACAAAGAAATCAAATCTTGACTAAATCTTCGAATCTTCTTGAAACTTCTTGAAGAATCTTGAAGTTCTTGAATCTTGAAAATAGAATCTTGACTTGAATCTTTGTTGAAAAATTCGCCCAACTAGTGCAATGAATATGGATGGTTGGTTCGCATCACCAATGGGTGTACTTCGAATGTATCCCGAAAAGCCTACAACTTAACACCCCCTGGCAATCTCCAGACCAGGCGAGTGAGGGACTCAAGCACGGAGATCGAATATCCACTAGCAAGCTTGCTGCCACCCAGCCGATATCTAATGCGTCCACCCCTGACACTGTGATTGTGCAACCACTATGCAATGCACTTAAACCAATGACAATACAACAATAAAATAAAGCAATAACACATAGGAGGGACAACAAAGTAGGTTGCCCTCGAAAATAGTTAAAATATAAGCATTAGCACGAAATTAGCTATATGAACATAAAGGGGTCAATATCCTATTTCTCACAAAACTTTACCAAAAGCTCACAATTAACTTTGAAATGCATTTTAACACATCATAAGCATCTACAAGACAATAGGTCTGCAAAACAACCAATTTTCTACTTTTTCCCCTTTGTAACTTAGGCTAATTGGTTCCAAACTGAGAGACAAGGTTCTAGATTTCCAAGCGAGTTATTCCATACTTCTAATTACACCTTATGTCACCCCTAGAACCCTCGAAATTACCCAAATACTCATGCTTGCCACAAAAGTCCCGATTACCCCTTTGTGCGTTTGTACTACAAGTACCCTAACTGGAGCTCAACTGAGAGTTAGAAAATCACATTTAGCACCTACTTACCCTAGGAATACCAAATTTAATGCCCAAATCAACTCGGATTCACAACACACCCGAAACCTCTTTGTAAATTTGGTTAAATTCTCATTTTAACGAAGTTCCAAGCAATTAAACCTCACGGGGTCTTTAGTCTACCTTTATTAACATTTAAAGCACATAATTGAAGCATTGAATCAATCTCAAAGGCACATTTTCTCAAAACCCAAAAAAAATTCACTATTCACTGCCCTATAACTAAACGATCGAATTTAACTATTAAAAAAAATGAAACAATTGCATAAACATAGTCTCTACAACATGTACGTGTTACATATAAAGCAAGTTTTAACCAATTCATGAGCTAATATCAATAAATCTAAAAATTTCATATTTTGACATAAACTTTGAATTCACAAACAATGCAAAAATCCCTCACCAAATGCACGTAGGAGCTAGTAAAAGCTAGAGAACCCTTGAAAACACTTGATCCTAGCTTGGTAGGGCTTGAAATGCAAGATTGGTGAAGCAAAAATCCTTTCTTTTCTCCTTGCTGCTATCGGGTTTGGGGGGGGGGGGCATGGAGGGTATTTCTTAATTTATTTTGAGCTAGTTGTATGCATATATGTTTTAATGTATAAGGGTGTTATGTATATGTAATAAGTTGACAACATATTGGCCAAAATAACTTGCTAAATCTACTTTGAAACAAGTTCAAGGTGTGATTAAAAGTTAGCTAGCTCAAAATAAATGTTAGGCTATGATTCATTATTCACACGAACCGCTAAAACATTTTCTAAACGAATGCTAGACACGCAAAGCTCAAATGCTCATTTTTCTCATTCCTCAAATAAGTAATATAGTTTAGGAAAAATGCTAATTCAAAGAAAATAGGTAGTTAAAAAATGTAATAAATAGTAACCAAGAATGTAACAAGTAAATGCACAATTAAAATGTACAAACAGTGAATGCAACAGTTAATAGAAAGTAAGGTAGTGAAATCAGGTGTCACACATACAACAACTCCTCATGGCCATCCGAGCTTTGGTTCACAAAAAAAGTTCACCATCAAATGTACACTTCTGAATACAAAGACTAACCTTCTTGCTTAAAATATCTACATACATGCATTGAATATAAACTACGCTATCCTATTACATAAGCTATGAAATCAAACTACCCTAATGATCTAATTAACTTGAATTACATTACTTATACTTTGAATATATACAACTGATCAAAATAACATCTTTTTAGCATTTTACAATCCACACTACATAACACGTTATGCACTCTTTCAAGTACGAACTATCATGAAACACAAACTTCACTTTCTTTGGCTATAACCTGAAAGATTCATGATGAGGAGTGAGTATACAAATAATGTATACTCAGTGATGGAGGGGAACAGTTACGGGAAACATCTTTAAGGGGTTCGTGCAATGCAACATTGGAACGTCAAACATTAATAACAATAAGCAATAAACAATAGAAAGCAATTAAATACCACATTTAAAAGGGATACAATCGGTAACCCTTATCACGCCAATTCTTCGATTCTTGAACTACGATCCACGAACCTCGATCTTGATCACGATAAGCCAGCATAAACCCCAAACACTCTAGTGGGTATACTCCAGATGTACCCCGAAAATCCTACGACCCAACACCCCCTGGCAATCTCCGGACCAGGCGAGTGAGTGACTCGAGCACGGATATCGAATATCCACTAGCAAGCCTATTGCCGCCCAGCCGATATCCAATACATCCACCCCTGATACTATGGTTGTGTTACCACTATGCAGTGCACTTAAATCCAATGATAATATAACAATAATATAGAGCAATAACACATAGGAAGGACAACAAAGTAGGTTGCCCTCGAAAACAATTAAGATATAAGCGTTAGCATGAAATTTGTTATATGAACATCAAGGGGTCAGTGACATATTTCTCACAAAACTTTACCAAAAGCCCACAATTACCTTAGAAATACATTTAAACACATTATAAGCATCTACAAGTCAATAGGTGTGCAAAACAACCAATTTTCCACTTTTTCCCTTTGTTAACTTAGGCTAATTGGCTCCAAACCGGAAGACAATATTCTAAATTCACAAGCGAGCTATTCCAAACTTCTAATTACACTTTATGCCATCCCTATGGCCCTCGAAACTAACCAAATACCTGCATTCACTACAAAATCCCCGATTACCCCTTTATGCATTTATATTACAAGTACCTTAACCGAAGCCCAACCATGAGTTAGAAAAGCACATTTAGTACCTACTTACCCTAAGAACACCAAATATAATGCCCAATTCAACCTGGATATACTGTACACCCGAAACTCCTTTGTAAACCGAGCTATTTATGCACTTTTATCTAAGTTCCAAGAAATTAAACCCTATACAATCATTAATATACTTTCATTATCATCTCTAGCACCTTTAGATAGAATCAAATCAATCCCAATAGAAATTTTATCAAAAACCCTAGAAAAGTACTATTCATTATCTTCCCCAATTTAAATTTGCATTTCTAACCATAAAAATCTCTAAATAACTACCAAGCATTGCTCTACGATCATTATAGAACCTAATTCAAGCAACAATAAGCATTAAAACACAATAAATAACAAATCTAAAAATTTGAAACATAATAACAATTTATTGAAAAATGTACAAAATGCATGAAATCCCTCACATGGCTTGAAGGAGAAGACTAGGTGAGGCTCTAGCAAGGTTCCTTGATCAATTCGAAGCAAGATTGGAGCAAAGATTGGTTTCTTGTATTTTTTTTTCTTTTTGTTTCTTCCTCTCGGCCTTGGCCCTTTTTTTTCTTCTCTTTGTTTTGTTTTTTGCTTTGTTCAGCTTATAAGATAACTCAAAGTCAAAGGGTCAATTGGATTGGTCAAAGGTTGGGTTAAATGAGTCAAATGCTTTGGTTTAGGCAATTAAAATGGCTAAGCAAGAATAAAATCAATCTCAATTCAATTAAAACTCTACTAAAAGCTGAATATACTATTCACTCGGGGACAATCGAAACAATTCTCTAACTCTCATTTTCGATGCACCACACATGAATAATCAATGAAAGATTACTATAAAAATGATAAGTAATGATAGAAAAATATAATTTTTGAAAAGTAAAATAGTTTAAAATTCACTTCGAGCTCGGAGCTACTTTTCTATTTAGTTGAAAACAAAATAAATAAACACAAGAAAATTAAACCGAGTATTATAAATAATAAAATAGTTAGTATTCATTTCAAATAATTAATTTAACTATTTGTTGGAATATTTTAAAGGATTATAAAAATAATGATTATAAATGAATGAATTAAATAAAGTAAACCCATAATGTAATACTAGCATTCAAGATAAAATCTAATTAAACGCAAATAGGCATTACTAATTTTATGCTGGATTTGGGGAATTACATAATATATCTAATCGTATATGATTATATGTTATTTTAGTGTTTGCATACAGTTATGTGTCTATTTGAGTGATTGCATTCATTTGCTAACTTTAATTCTCATATTCTTGAAAATGTGAATCATGCATATAATTAACTTATATATAAAATAATTATCTTATCATTTTATTAATTGTATTAATTAAAATTACTTCTTACATTTAATTTAAGTGATTGTATGAATTTAAGTATTTACTTTAACCTTGACATTTATTTAGTAACTTTAATTATCTTATTTATTCAAAATGTTCAAATGCTATTTAAATAATCTATATGAGATAAATATTAATTATTTTATTTCTAGTATTATTGAATTCATCTTCTTGTATCCATCTGTATATATTTGAGTGAAATTATTCCTTAAAAGCTTATTTAAAGGATAATTATTATTCATAAGAATTTTTGATTGTTTTATTTTCTAGGTTTTTCATTTTTCCTATGTTACTTGACATATGTGAGATATGAGAAAAATGGAATTATGTGCATTGCATGTTCGAAGAGTGCACTAGAAAAATATTTTTTGTATCGTATGAATAGTAATTTTGTAAACTAACTTTGCTTTATTTGTTTAATGATTTTACCCAACTTTGACCCATCTATTTGACCCAAACCCATTTATATACTTTAAATACATATAATACATACATATTTAGCAAAGATAAAAAAAACAAGCAAAAATAAGAGGCCTTTGGTCGATTTTCATAGAGAGAAAAAAAAGAGAAAAACTTCAACCAAGCTTGCAAAATTGATCTTCTAGCTTGCATTTGGAAGTGGTTTGGGCCATTCTAGCACTACTACAAGCCATCTACACCTTGATATTGTGAGTGAGATTCTTTATTTTGTGCATTGAATAGTTAGGGTTTATATTGAAATTATGCACTTGTTATATATTGTTATATCTTTGCTCATAGATGCTTGTAGTACTTCTTTTTGAGGTTTTAGAGTACTCTTTTGAGGTTAATTAGCTTCTTGAATGGCTAGAAATGGTGTATGGATGTTTTAGGAAGATGATAAATAGTGCATAAATAGTAAAATTCAAAAATTTGGGGTTTTCAACCCGAATTGCGTTCTAAAACTTTGGTTAGGTGCTAGAAGTTCTTAGGAGGCTAAATGTACCATTTAAATGGATTTTGGATGGTTGGAATTGATGAATTATGGATTGAACCACAAAGGGGGCATTTTGCGCAATTGGTTCGTTTAAGCGTTTTAGGTACTTGTAGAGCTTCATTGTGGTTGGTTAGTGATTAATGAATGCCTTGTATGCTCGTAGTGTCCTTCTGTTGCTCGAAAGATAGCTATTTAGTTGGAATTGCAAAAGGGTCTTTTGAAATAAAATTGGGTTGTTTGTTAAGATATTGATTGTAGTTGATTGGTTTGGTGTTTTTGAGTGATTGTCTAAGTTATGGCAATATTCAGAGGAGTTTTTGTGAATTAAAATGTGAAAGTGACTCAATTTTCAAAGGGGTTTCGGGTAATTTGTGAATTCGGGTGTAATATAACGATATGACTAGCATTTAATAGGTGGGGAAGTCCTAGAAGTGGGCTTATGTCACCTAATTGAGCGTTGGTTAAGGTACTCGTAGTTCAAATGTATAAAGGGGCATTTGGGACTTTTGAGGAAATTGCGGGTTAATGTAATAGTCCAGACCTAACATGTAGTGATTAATACTTAATTGTATGCACCTATGTGTTTATTCAAAATGAAAGTGCATAATGGTGTGATTTTATTTGTTAGTAACATATATTTCTTAGTATGAACTTTCTTATTTTTGGAAATGTGCAAAATGTGTTTAGTTAATTTAAGTGAGATAATTAAATTAGCATTATATTTATTTGAAAATTACTCTTTTACATTTAATTGGTAGTTTTCGTTAGTTATATTTGTGACGCCCGAGATTCTACCATACACATTTTTAACTGTTGCATCTATTAATTGCGCATTTAATTCTGTGCTTTACTTGTTGTCTTTCTTAGTTACTATTCATTCCATTTTTCAACTGCATTATATTAATGAATTAGCATTTTTATTAAATCATATTAATTGTTTTAGGAGTGAGAAAAATATGCATTTGAGCTAGGAGTGATAGGAACCTTCGTTTAGAAAATAGTTTAGTGAACTAGTGAATAGTATTACGTATGAACAATATGTTTTAGTTAGCTAGCACAAAATTGCAATCATAGACTCGTTTTTAAGTTAGCTAGGCTCATTTTGTTAGACCATACACTCACCCAAATAGGCCCCACCCTAATATATAATCAACCAAATACAAACAAGTCATAACTAAGCATAAAAAAAAAAGGAAGATGTAGAAATTACTGTAGCAAATCCGAGAATCAACATAGGAGGAGAATGAGAGGATTTTGCTTATCAAACCTTCAAGCCAAGCCAAGCCAAGCCAAGCAAGGAGCAAGTAGTTTAAGGTGTTTGCTAGCCTCCCGAGAGTTCTTACACGCATTTGTAAGGGTTTTTCATGCTTATTTGTACATTTTAGAAATGTTGCTATTTTCTTGATTTGTTAGAAATGTTGTCTAATGCTATTGCAATGCTCAAATAAGCTTATATATGTTGTATACGTGTAGTAGAGACCACATTTATGCTATTGTCTCACATTTTAAACGGTAGAAATCAATGGTTGATTCGTAAGGGTGAATAGTGATGGGATTTCTAGGGTTTTGTGTAATTGTGCGTATTAGGTTGATTCAATGCTTCTAATAGATGCGTTAGGTGCCAATGAGGGTAGTCTAATAGCCCCGTGCACTCAAATTGCTCGAAACTTGAATAAAACATGAATTAGCCAACTTTTTAAAAGGGGTTTCGGGGTTAATGCTAATCCGGGTGGATTTGGGCTTCACTTTTAGTGTTCTTAGGCTACCGAGGTGCTATAGAACCTTTGCTAACTCTTGTTTGAAGCCCGGTTAAGGTAGGTATAGTTCAAAGCTATAAGAGGAAAATTGGGGCTTTAGTGCTCAACTTCGAAGGTCTTAAGGGTGTCTAATGGTTTAACTAGAAGCATAGAATAGACCACTCACGAATCTAGAACCATAACATGAGTTTGGAAGGAAAACGGTTTGAGTTATAAAGGGGTTTTGGGTCAAACGTGAATCCGAGTGAATTTGGTTGATATATTTGGTATTCTTAGGGTAAGTAGGGACTAAATGTGCTTTTTTAACTCTTAGTTGAGCTTTGATTAAGATACTTGTAGTACAAATGCACAAAGGGATAATTAAGATACCCCAGTTTTCGTCTTTACCTCGATTTGCGGACACTTTGCCTCGATTTGCGTGATTTGACATGTTTATATTTTATATGAGTTAGAATGTGCTAAATATGTGATTTATATTCCTAATACATGCTATGTGTGTATTCATGAAATTTTTATAAAAAACGGCATCAGAAATTTTATCGACGATTTTTGTAAATAGTATTTTGAACACCTGTCCGCTAAAATTTTTACAGGGGTGTTTTAAACATCTTAAAACCTAGTCCTCTATTATTAATAGACCCATGTTTGATAAAAATTAATTCTGAAATGGAATAGTAATTTAAATAGACTTTTCGGACGAAAAGTAGCATTTTTGAGCCAAATAGTAATTTCTTCTAAACCGATTCTTGCATTGACTTTCATTGACCTAGTATATATTAATATAAATGTATTTATATGTGGTATTAAATGATTTTAGATTAATTGTGCATTCAAAAGACATTTGAAAATAAATAATATGACTTTTCACCTTCTTTTGCAGAAAATCGAGTTTTAAGCCGACTCGGGTGAAATTATTTGAATGTAAAACTTCTTGTCACCTAAAAATAAACTAATTGAGATAGTTTAGGTGTTGCATAATTAATTAGAGCAAGAGTAGTCAAGAAAATGAATTTAAAGTCAAGAAAACACTAAAAATCAATTAGTTTCAACTTTGACTTTCATTTAAAATGTTGACCTTTATGCATATATCATCAACACCTACCAACAAAGCAAAAAAACACCCTCAATTTCACACACATGGCCGAGAGGCCATAGGAGAAAAACCAAAGCTTTTCTTCAAAGTTTTCAAATCAAATTTTCAAAGAAAAACCTAGTTTTTGTCCGTAGAACTTCGTGCCGAGTTGGATTTTGCTTGTTGGGCATGCATTGCACGTATTTCTAGGCTTATATCGCATCAAAGGTGAGAGAAAAATTCTAGATCTCAAAACTCATCTTTTATATTTTGCGTAGAATTGATTATTGAACTGCTAAAATGTTAATCTGATATTAGATTATTGCTCCATGCATGCTAGGGATCATTTATATGTAATCTTACGAGATTTGAACCGTTGTAGCATAATTATTTATTTTCGGGTATTTAAAGTTGATTAATTTGCTAAATGTTGATTGTCTTGAGTTGTATTTGTTGAAATCGATTGCCGTCGATTTCTAAAAGTTTGTTAATTACGTGGTAGCGCCGTTGTAATGCCGAATTTTCGATTGTGATGTCCGTGTGAAAATTCAGAAATTTCAGCCATGACACACTAGGATTTTAGGGTTATTGGGCATGATTTGGATGTGTTTTGGTTGGTTTTCGAGGGGGCTAATGTAGTTGATTGAATGGGTGAGTGATAGAAACTGATTTGGAGTTGTTTGGATTAGTAAAATGTAAGATATGAATATTTGAACTTTAGGTTGTCTTTCTTTAAAATGTTAGATTATGCCTTTAGTTGATTGAGTGTGTTTTGTGAGCTTTTGATGTGTGTTGATAATATATTAAGCAAAGCTCAAACAAATAAAAGAAAGTCAAAGGTGGAAACTAATTATTTTTAGTGTTTTCTTGTCTTTTAATTCATTTTCTTGACTACTCTTGTTCTAATTAATTATGCAACACCTAAACTATCTCAATTAGTTTATTTTTAGGTGACAAGAAGTTTTACATTCAAACAATTTCACCCGAGTCGGCTAAAACTCGATTTTCTGCAAAAGAAGGTGAAAAGTCATATTATTTATTTTCAAATGTCTTTTGAATGCACAATTAATCTAAAATCATTTAATACCACATATAAATACATTTATATTAATATATACTAGGTCAACGAAAGTCAATGCAAGAATCGGGTTTAGAAGAAATTACTATTTGGCTAAAAAACGCTACTTTTCATTTGAAAAGTCTATTTAAATTACTATTCCATTTCATAATCAATTTTTATCACACATGGGTCTATTAATAATAGAGGACTAGGTTTTAAGATGTTTAAAATATCCCTGTAAAAATTTTAGCGGACATGTGTTCAAAATACTATTCACAAAAATCGTCGATAAAATTTCTGATGCCGTTTTTTATGAAAATTTCATGAATGCACACATAGCATGTTTTAGGAATATAAATCACATATTTAGCACATTCTAACTCATATAAAACATAAACAGGTCAAATCATGCAAATCGAGGCAAAGACACGCAAATCGAGGTAAAGACGAAAATTGGAGTTTCACATTCTCCCCCCCTTAAAACAATTGCGTCCGCGCAATTCTCGAACTGGCAGACAATTAAATCCTCAATCGT
Source organism: Ehretia macrophylla (assembly GCA_037974665.1). NCBI lineage: Eukaryota > Viridiplantae > Streptophyta > Magnoliopsida > Boraginales > Ehretiaceae > Ehretia > Ehretia macrophylla. Next base: position 4,900,447 of record CM075766.1, read on the forward strand.
TACACTTAACAATACTTCTCTTAGTTTCCATTTATCTCTTAGGATGACACCTAAACAAAGACCTCAATTGAAATAAACTTCGTTAACTGCATGATGATTATCACGATTTCCAAAACAATTCTCAATTCATAATTCACTCCCACCAAATATCGTATTGCATATGAAGGAAATCGCAACTCCAAGGTTTTAGCATGACACCACTACTTATCAATTATCCCCTACTACACAAAAGAGCTCATGAACACCCGAGGGTTTAAAAACTCATTCACGATAACATAAATGATTACTGATCAAGGGAATATCTCAAAAGTGACATTGGTCAGAATATGGCTCTTATAAAATTTACAAGGAAATAAGAATATGGAAAGTCATATTCGAGCCAACAATCAAGTGAATAAGAGGTCAAACAGGTTAGAGAATCAAGAGGTTAATAGTTCAATAAGGAAGCATGATAACCAAGATAAGAAATGTCTCAGCACCTATCAGTTAAATAAGTACGAACAAAATGATGACGAGACAAAACAGTGCTGAGTATTTGAACGAACATTCCTGAACAGGTAAACATTTCAATTCTCGATGATTGTTCAAGGAACCAACAAGTAAGTTGTACTTGAGGTGAAATGAAATTAAGAGATAAGAGATGATTAATTCAATAGAAAATATGAGTGACAATATAATGAGTAACTCAGCACGCAATAACCAATGAAGTATAAATAAGAAATGACAGTGCTGAGTATATTGAATGAGCAATTACAAGCAAAGTAATGGCTCAGGATTAAAAATAAAACAATAGGATTAACAAGGATCAACAAGAATGACAATGATGTACTTAGGTAGGGAGTACATCAAGCAAGTGAAATTCGAACAAGTAAAATGGTATACCAAAGGAAAAATTACTTTCAAATGAATAGTAATAGGATGAAATGAAATATTGAAATCAATGGCTGGATATATAGAATGAAATATAGAAGTCTCAAACCTTAACTCCAATAAGTGACATTGTTATAAGAAGCAAATATGAATGTTAAAAATAGAAACAATGTCAAATGAGTATAGGATCCATTAATCCAATAAGCAAAACTTTCAAGAAACAATTGATATGCTAGAAAAGTGTAACTCTCTCTCAAATAACTGGGAATAGAGTAAAAGAGAATAATAAGACCGATAGAATTATAAAGCACAAGAAGGGTGTCCCACCTACACATTTAAATACCAACAAGTCAAATCCTACAATCTATCTTCCTCCAAAACAAGACACTAAGGAGATCTAGAGAACCTAAGGAGTCATAACAATCACCAAACAAGATAAATCACTCCAAAATTTTACATTCCGTACTAGACCAATCACCAAACAAGATAAATCACCGAGTACCCAACAAGATTGACTGATGAAGACTCCAAAATCTGATAACACAATACAGATTCATACTAACCCATTATAACACAAGAGAATCCCCAATCAACAATTTAGAAAGTCATACCACCTAGAACCCAAAAGCTTGATGTAGGCAAGTAAATGTTCAGTCACCAAAATGCATTCTTATTTCCTCAAATAATTCTATCTCCCAACAATTACATCTTTGAACAAAGTAACTTTAGTCAGGAATCACTCTAATTGGCTCCAAGGTTTAAAGATCAAAACTCCAAAATATCCATTAATAATATAGCAATCCCAAATAGTAGAAATATTCACATGTTATACCACACTTCATTCCATTCACAAATATACATCACTAATTCTTCAAATAAATTCATTCTAAAATAACCTCAAGGAAGTATAGTTTGAGTTGAGACTCCAAAAGTGTCTAATCACAACCTCATGGAAACCTCAACTTATGATCCATCTCCAAGTAATAACAAGTTAAACATGGCAACAAAAGTAATTATAATCATCAGTCTGAGCGGACTATTCAGATTCTGGAGGATATGCTTAAGGCTTGTGTTCTGGACTTCGGGAAGAATTGGGAGAAACATCTACCACTTGCCGAATTTGCCTATAACAATAGTTATCAAGCTAATATTGGGATGGCACATTTCGCAGCTCTTTACGGTCGTAAGTGTCGTTCACCTTTATATTGGGACGAGGTAGGGGAGATGAAGACTATTGATCCGACTATTATGCAAGAGCTTCTTGAGAAGATTGAGAATGTTCAGTTGATCAGGCAGAGAATGCTTACGGCGCAGAGTAGATTCAAGAGTTATCCTAATAAGCGTCGTCGGGACTTGGAGTTTGCAATCGGAGATCGGGTTTTCTTGAGATTGTCTCCTCGTAAGGGGTTTGCTCGTTATGGTAAAGGTGGTAAACTGAGTCCGAGATTTGTTGGGCCGTTTGAGATTACCTGCAGGGTTGATAAGTTGGCATATCGGTTGGCTTTATTGGAGAACTTCTCTAATGTCCACGATGTATTTCACGTGTCTAATTTGCGAAAATATAATCCGGATCCTTCGCATATTCTTGAGCCAGAGCCGTTACAACTTCGTGAGAATCTGACTTATGACGAGCGTACGATTCGTATTCTTGATCAGATGGAACGAGAGTTTAGGTCAAAGAAGATTCCGATGGTTAAGGTATTGTGAAAGCATCAAGGCATTGAGGAAGCTACTTGGGAGAGACGAGATCAGATGCAGCAGCAGTACCCAGATCTGTTTAGTACATCAAGTAAGAATTTCAGGGATGAAATTTCTTTAAAGGGGGGAGAATGTAAAACCCCACTTTTCTATCATGTCTTGTTTTGCGTGTTTATTCTCATTTTGTGTGTTTATTCTCGTTTTGCGTGAATTGACCTGTCTACATGCTATATGACTTAGAATGTGATAATTTTGATATTAATACTCCTAGAACATGCTAAATGTACATTCATGAAATTTTTATAAAAAACGGAGTCAGAAATTTTATCATCGACTTTTAGTGAATAGTATTTTCGAAACACGTCCACTAAAATTTTGAAACTGGTCTTTTTAACCCTTCTAGACCTAGTCCTCGGACTTTAATAGACCTGTGTTTGATGAAATCAGTTTTTAAATCGGCTTAGGAATTTACTAGGGTTTTTACACCGACTTTTGCGAAAATCGAGTTTTAAGCCGACTTGGGTGAAATTGTTTGATTGTAAAACTTCTTTTCACCTAAAAGTAACCTACTTGAGCTATCTTGGGTGTTGAATAATTGTTTTGAGCATTGGTGATCAATAAAATGAATTTAAAGTCAAGAAAACACTAAAAATCAATTAGTTCCAACTTTGACTTTCATTTAAAATGTTGACCTTTATGCATATATCATCAACACCTACCAACAAAGCACAAAAACACCCTCAATTTCACACACATGGCCGAGAGGCCATAGGAGAAAAACCAAAGCTTTTCTTCATAGTTTTCAAAACAAATTTTCAAAGAAAAACCTAGTTTTTGTCCGTAGAACTTCGTACTGAGTTGGATTCCGCTTGTTGGCCACACATTGCATGCATTTCTAGGCTTATATCGCATCAAAGGTGAGAGAAAAATTCTAGATCTCAAAACTCATCTTTTATGTTTTTGCGTAGAATTGATTATTGAACCGTTAAAATGTTAATTTGATGTTATATTATTGCTCCATGCATGCTAGGGATCATTTATATGTAATCTTATGAGATTTGAACCGTTGTAGCATAATTATTTATTTTCGGGTATTTAAAGTTGATTAATTTGCTAAATGTTGATTATCTTGAGTTGTATTGGTTGAAATCGATTGCCGTTGATTTCTAAAAGTTTGTTAATTATGTGGTAGCGCCGTTGTAATGCCGAATTTTTGATTGTGATGTTCGTGTGAAAATCCGGAAATTTCAGCCATGACACATAGGGTTTTAGGGTTATTGGGCATGATTTGGATGTGTTTTGGTTGGTTTCTGAGGGGGCTAATGTAGTTGATTGAATGGGTGAGTGATAGAAACTGATTTGGAGTTGTTTGGATTAGTAAAATGTAAGATATGAATATTTGAACTTTAGGTTGTCTTTCTTTAAAATGTTAGATTATGCCTTTAGTTGATTGAGGTTTTTCTCCTATGGCCTCTCGGCCATGTGTGTGAAATTGAGGGTGTTTTTGTGATTTGTTGGTACGTGTTGATGATATATGCATAAAGTTCAACATTTTAAATGAAAGTCAAAGTTGAAACTAATTGATTTTTAGTGTTTTCTTGACTTTAAATTCATTTTCTTGATCACCAATGCTCAAAACAATTATTCAACACCCAAGATAGCTCAAGTAGGTTATTTTTAGGTGAAAAGAAGTTTTACAATCAAACAATTTCACCCGAGTCGGCTTAAAACTCAATTTTCGCAAAAGTCGGTGTAAAAACCCTAATAAATTCTTAAGTCGATTTAAAAACCGATTTCATCAAACACATGTCTATTAAAGTCCGAGGACTAGGTCGAGAAGGGTTAAAAAGACCAGTTTCAAAATTTTAGCAGACGTGTTTCGAAAACACTATTCACTAAAAGTCGACAATAAAATTTCTGACTCTGTTTTTGATAAAAATTTCATGAATGCACATTTAGCATGTTCTAGGAGTATTAATATCAAAATTATCATATTCTAAGTCATATAGCACGTAGACAGGTCAATTCACGCAAAACGAGAATAAACACGCAAAACGAGAATAATCATGCAAAACGAGACAGGATAGAAAAGTGGAGTTTCACAATAATCGGGGCTTTTGTGGTTAATACGGGTTAATGAATGATTTAAAGGGTCCTAAGTGTGCCATAATGTGTAACTAGAAGATTAGAATAGTTAGTTGGTGAATCTTGAGTCATAGCCTTCGGTTTGGAGTTAAATGAGTTAGGATAACAAAAGGGAAACTCGGAGTTTTCATGCTTAGCCTTTAAATTAGCTTTGGTGCTTGTATATCTTGCTTTTATATGTTATTATTTGGCATTTGTGAGCATTTCGTGAAGTTTCATGATCATCGGACATTGACCCCTTAGTGTTCGTATAATTATTTTCATATTTAATGCTTATAACTTGTTATAATGTTTATATTACTTGTACTTTGTTAAGATTAAATTGTAATAAACATTGTATGCTAAGAGAGCAGGACTATAAGGATAGCTCATCTAGTTATATGATTATTTATTGTTGTAAATAAGAGTAATTGAAATTTATAACTTATAATCTTAACTTGATGATATTTGATACTTCTAATATCTTCTATATTGACTAATGATAAGTTCAATTGTGTGTGGGTTATGAACTTGTGTGAATAAGTGATCATAAGTCTAGCTTCTAATGTTGTAGGGTTGAGTTAAGTAAGAGTTAAGTTGGAATTGATATAGTTAATTGTTAAACTTATATGAACACCCTAGGGTTACATACTTGAGCTTATTCGGGAAAGTTGAAGTAAATTAGAGCTATTCTCATGAGTGTTCGGCTTAATTCCAAGTGAGGGAGTTACATTCTTTTGTGCATCTTAATTTGTTTTACTGCTCATAAATTGTATAGTTTAATATGATTTCTTATAATTACGTGTACTTTTTTTTTTGTTAATTCAGTGGGATTTTATTGAAAGAAAATGGAAAAATACATCAAAGTACAAACTGTATGACAACTGGTGTCATAAACAAGAACAATAAAGAAACGAGAAAATCAGATCGGTCGCAGACCGTAAGTTACAAAAGAAAAACATGAAAACGGACAAATGATACAACAACATCATCATTAAGTTTTTCGATCAGGTGGTCTTCCATTGAAGATGCCTTGGACTGCCCGAGTATAGTCAAAAGATGATTTAACTCTTGAAGTTGAGGCAATAGAATTTTCCTTGCCAGAGGAACTGAAATTTGAAATAACTTTGCCTGCAGCAGTTGTGGAATTTTTGTCTTTAGAACCTTGTGGTGGGAACGGGGTGACCGACATTTTCTGAGCTTGGTTTCCAGAATTTTGAAGCTTAGGGATACTCACATTGTCCCATTTGAAGGCTTGGCTGAATAAGTGACCTGTTTCATTTGGGACTTCTGTTGTCCATGGTAAACTCCTGTACCTTGATGATTGCCAAGATTCCCAGATTTGGAATTGTTTTTCTGAGAACGATCAAGAGAAGGTTCATCATTATCCTCATCAATAACATTGAGAACATTAAATCTGTTCACATTACCCTTATTCTCTTTGCGGGAAGCACCACGTCTCCTTCTCGGTTTCTTACCAACATCAATCCAATCCAAACTTGAACTAGTGACATTATTATTCACTTTCTCCTCAATAGAATTAGGACATGAGGATGTGTCATGTCCAACAACGTTGCAATGAGAACATTTGAGTGGAGTCCAATCATATTCAATCTCAATTTCATCCAAACCTCCTTTAGGGAGCTCAACAAAGGTTCTATCTGGAAGATCCTTCTGAATATTCATTTCAACACAAACTCTTGCATACCCGAGATGAGAACGAGAGGCCGTTTTCGAATCTATCTGAAGAGGGATACCAATTGTGCTTGAAACATAACTGAGACCATCTTTGGTAAGTAAATCAAGTGGGACATTTAGTAGTTTTAACCACATTGGGACCCTATCACAATTAATGTTAATCAGTTGAAGGCCCATTTCCCAACGTCTAAGGAGAAGGGGATGGTGGTGGACATGCCATAGCTCTTGCATCACCCGGTCGCAGAAAACTTGTGATTCAAATCGAGACACATAAAGCCCAAAGTCATTGGATTGAATGTCAACATGACCAAATTTATTCCATTGAGTGTCAACCATTCTTCTTGTCGTTATTGTGCGGTATTAGTGACATCTACAGTATCCCTGCTTTAGTCTTTAGTTGGTATTTTCTCGACATTCTTGGTTGGGATTTCTATTCGGGTTTTCCTACGAGCATCCTTATTCACTATCTTGCTCAGCAACCGATGAAGATTAGTCAAAGTTGGATTTCAGATGATGCTGAGTTTTATTGGAAGAAGAATTGCGAGGACGCAATTGTTTTAAGGGGGGAAGGATGTGATATCCTGAACCCGGCATGCATTTAATGGCATTTAATTAAGTGTCATCTTAAATGTTAGCATTGAATTTCGTGTTTACTTTTAGTTAAACATTCATTTCTAGCATTATTTTCATATTTCTTTAGAAGTAATTAAATAATACTTGAGTTAATTATGTTAATGGAGTATCAACTACTTTTCATATTTATGTTACTTGGTTTTATTTTCTTGCACCTTTATGCTCGGTTTTCAATTAAATGAAAAAGTAGCTTCGAGCCCGGAGTGAATTTTGAACTATGTTACTTTTCAAAAAATTATATTTTTCTTATATTCCATAATATTTAGCTGTTATTCGTTATTCGTCATTTTGTGCATAGCATATTGAGAGTGATAGTTAGGAAATGATTTCTAGTCCTCAGCAACTAGTGAAAACTAGTATTTAGTGTTTTAATTTTAGTATTTTAGTTGTTGTTAACTAGAATTAAATTTGTATTAGTTGTTTTACCCTTAAAATGCAAGAAATAAGCTACTTTGACCAACTTAAGTGAACTTTGACCAAGACTTTGACCATTTGACTTGTTGTCATCTTTTTAAATAGCATGAAATAGAAAACAAAACAAATAAAAGCTGAAAAAAAAGGGGAGGCCGAGAGCTTGAGGGAAAAAGAAAAAAAAAGATTTTCAAGCCAAATCTCCAAATCTTCGCGAGGGCTTGCACGGGGTTGTTTCCGAGGCTTCCAACATGGTTTTCCTAGCATCTAGTAGCGTCTAAGGTGAGGGTTTCATCGTTATTTGCGCATTTGAAATTATTATGTCTAAACTTTAATTTTTGGGAATTATGCGTAGATTGTTATTTTATCCGTTTTGTTGCTTAAAGAATGTTCCTTGATGATTGTAGAACATGTATTTGTAGGTTTTTAGCATTTTCTACGGTTGAATATAGCATTTGCAATTTAAATTGACAATGGAATAGTAAATTATAAATAGTAAACCCCTGTTTCGTAAAAGTTGCTCCGTTTTGCATTCTGTTGATGTGGAAAGATGCTATATATGTTAGAAAGCTTAAATGTAGGGTTTATTTGGAGTGTGTAATAGAAAAATGAAGAAAAATGGCTTGGTACATGTTGGGGTCGTTTCAGTTGAGTTTGGTAATTTCTCAATTTGGGTGAAGGCATTGTTGAGGTATGTCATGGAAGCACTTTTGGTGTAGTTGTGACATTGGTTGGGTGATCGGTTGAGCTAGCTGTAGTTCAAATGAGAAAAGGGAAAAATCGGGGCTTTACGGGAATTCTAGGGTAAAGTAGGGTTTCGTGGCCTTTAGACGTGCCTTATGGTGACCTAGGAGGAATGGTAAAGCCGGTTTCCAAAACTTGTAGCTCGTTTGGAAGTAGTAGCATTGAGAAAGTTGGGGTCATTTAGTGTTTTAGTTGATTTTTATAATGCTTGCTTATATAATGCTTATTGTGGATTATTATGCTCGTTATACTTGATAATGATTGAATTGTATATCAATTGTTAATAATGCTTGTTAGTGTTGTTCTTGTTATTTTATTGATTGTAAATGCTTATTGTATCGCATGTTGATACTAATCTGCACTTCAGTGCCTTGCTCGATTATTGTTATATCCCTCGTATTGCATTGCATTGTGTCAGGCGCGTGAGTGACGGGCCTCTCTGGGTAGTCTCGGGCTGCCAGGGTTGATTGCTCTAGCTCCGTGTCCTATTCCCGTTCTCGCTTGGGTTGCCGTCCATGGAGTTTTGGGTCGTAGAATTGATAGAGTATGTCCGGAGTACTCTAACAGAAGTTATAAGGTGGGTGAGCCGATACGTCATCGTTAAAGTCATCGAAATCATGATTGGTACATTACTCGTTCGAGTGAACCATAGCCTTCAAAGTGTGGTATAGCTTTGTTGTTCTTATCGGATATATTGCTTAACTGTCTTATTTGCATTGCACAGCTTTCTTTCTCTCCACCTCGATATCTGTCTCGCCCTCACTGAGTATACGTGTTGTGTATACTCACTCCTCACCACCACATTTCAGGAAATGCCATGTTAGCTGGAAAGTTCGTGGTTACGTGAAAGATCGTGCTTGAAGAGAGTTGTCTTGCGTGTTATGTGGCTGAGTTGTAGAAAGATGCAAAGATGTATGTTTTCATGTATTGTGTGTACTTAGTGTTAAAAGTTATGTAATTAACTTAACTAGGTTTAATAGAATGGTATGATAGTCTATTTTATGCAATAGGTTAGTATAGTTTAATTGCCAAGCATGAATGTACTTGTCAAAGATGAGAAGAGATAGGTTAGCTTTTAAACTGGAAATGTATATTTACTTGTGTTCTCTTGTTGAGAACCAAGGCTCGAATGGCCTTGAGGTGGTTGTATGGTTGGACATGGTGCTGGTCCACTTATATGCTATTGCGGGTTTTATATTTTGCCTAGAAACAGGGAAGACTCCGTCCATCTTTCCCTAAAATTTTATGCCCGGGTTCGGAATTAGGTTGCGATTAGATTGATTAATAGAACTCCAGGTCTCGAGAGGGATCGGGGTGTTACAGGTGGTATCAGAGCTTGTTTAGCTCATAAGCCAGGACAGGGTCCTCGGTCTGGTGGGTAGTGACCCTTGAATGTGTGTTTGTTATGAGTGTTTTGAAAGTGTGTGCCTGTATGTGAGATTGTGTGTCTTGAATTGAATGTGTGTATCTATGTGATATAGTTATGTATTATGTGCTAAATGTGTGCTAAGTGAAGTGAAGTGTCTAGTTGTGCATTGAATTGACCTCGTGAATCGAATCGACCTCGTGAATTGTTAGTTGCTTGAATTGTTGCTTGTAATATGTGTAATTGAATGTCTTGGATTGAGTTGTGTTGTGATTGACTTGATTGACGTGCTTGAATGACTCTGATGATTAAACTGCTTGATAAATTCTTTTATAAACTTGCTTGCATAATAGTTTAAGGCATATATGTATAAATGTGATATCTTGGCATTCATACATGTCCTATTGAAATGGTAAGAAAGACTTCTTCTTTCCCCTAAAGAGAAGTGGTTAGTAGCAGGCCCTTCAAGTTATATGGATTGACGGGAATGAGCAGTATTTGACTAGCCTTTATTTGGGAGTTGGTGTTTGCTTTTGGAGCTTGGTTATTGGCTAATCTCTAAGGTCCTCATCTGTGCTTAACAGTTGTGAAAGAGTAGCTTTCTTTTGGGGTTCTATTTACCGTTCTCTAGAGCATTCTTTGGTTTTCTTATTGGGTATTCTTTGGAACTTCTGTTGGCACTTCTTGGTAGACTTGGTTATTGGGGTTTCAATTGGACTTACTGCATGGTATTATCTATGGCATACGTGTCTCGGTCTTTATTGGTGTGTTACTGGCATCCCTTATTGGAAATTCTTCAATGGCATTCTATAGAATTCTTAGTGGTCATTTATCTAGTACTTTCTACTTGGGCAATCCTTGGTACTTTCTTACTAAAGCATTGTTTCGGGTATTTTCTTTAGTGTTCCTCAGTAGGTTTGGTATTTGGAATTCCTATCAGACTTATTCTATAGTACTACTTATGGTATTCTTTGGAATTCTTAGTGGGCATTCTACTAGTATTTTCCTTGATGGTACTTATTGGAAGTCTTACACTTGGAATCTTGTTCAGACTTATTATCTCATATCGCTTACGGTATACCGTGGAATACTTTGGGCTTTCTTGGTGGTAAGTTGTATAAAGTTCTCACTTGGTAAACAATGAAGAGGCCTCAGAGTTTGCTTTTGTATTTTGTGCACCAGCTCTGTATTTTTCCTTAGGGTTTTCGTCTAGCTGGGAAACTATATTTGTTATTCAACTTAATTGTCTTATTGGGCACATTATATTTTCCTTGCTATTTTCGTTGACATTCTTCTCAGCATTTGATAGCAGTACTCAGGATCTAATTGGTTATCCTATGGGGTTATTATTTGAAAGACTTCTCTAGGACTCTTGAAGTATATTTGATCGGGTTTTCTTAATACTCTCCTCAGCACTCCTAACAGGGAAATTCTTCTATGAAATTCATGACTAGCGGGGTATTTCTTTGGGCCTCTGGATGGAATCTTCAGTTGAGTCTTTATTTGGTTTCTTGATAGGGAGTTCTCGAGCGGTTGTAGTTGAACTTCTATTGGAGATTCGTGTGTGGGGTATTCTTCTTGTCGTTATTGTGTGGTATTAGTGACATCTACAATATCCCTGCTTTAGTCTTTAGTTGGTATTTTCTCGGCATTCTTGGTTGGGATTTCTATTCGGGTTTTCCTACGAGCATCCTTATTCACTATCTTGCTCAGCAACCGATGAAGATTAGTCAAAGTTGGATTTTATATGATGCTGAGTTTTATTGGAAGAAGAATTGCGAGGACGCAATTGTTTTAAGGGGGGAAGGATGTGATATCCTGAACCCGGCATGCATTTAATGGCATTTAATTAAGTGTCATCTTAAATGTTAGCATTGAATTTCATGTTTACTTTTAGTTAAACATTCATTTCTAGCATTATTTTCATATTTCTTTAGAAGTAATTAAATAATACTTGAGTTAATTATGTTAACAGAGTATCAACTACTTTTCATATTTATGTTACTTGGTTTTATTTTCTTGCACCTTTATGCTCAGTTTTCAATTAAATGAAAAAGTAGCTTCGAGCCCAGAGTGAATTTTGAACTATGTTACTTTTCAAAAAATTATATTTTTCTTATATTCCATAATATTTAGCTGTTATTCGTTATTCGTCATTTTGTGCATAGCATATCGAGAGTGATAGTTAGAAAATGATTTCTAGTCCTCAGCAACTAGTGAAAACTAGTATTTAGTGTTTTAATTTTAGTATTTTAGTTGTTGTTAACTAGAATTAAATTTGTATTAGTTGTTTTACCCTTAAAATGCAAGAAATAAGCTACTTTGACCAACTTAAGTGAACTTTGACCAAGACTTTGACCATTTGACTTGTTGTCATCTTTTTAAATAGCATGAAATAGAAAACAAAACAAATAAAAGCTGAAAAAAAAGGGGAGGCCGAGAGCTTGAGGGAAAAAGAAAAAAAAAGATTTTCAAGCCAAATCTCCAAATCTTCACGAGGGCTTGCACGGGGTTGTTTCCGAGGCTTCCAACGTGGTTTTCCTAGCATCTAGTAGCGTCTAAGGTGAGGGTTTCATCGTTATTTGCGCATTTGAAATTATTATGTCTAAACTTTAATTTTTGGGAATTATGCGTAGATTGTTATTTTATCCGTTTTGTTGCTTAAAGAATGTTCCTTGATGATTGTAGAACATGTATTTGTAGGGTTTTAGCATTTTCTACGGTTGAATGTAGCATTTGCAATTTAAATTGACAATGGAATAGTAAATTATGAATAGTAAATCCCTGTTTCGTAAAAGTTGCTCCGTTTTGCATTCTGTTGATGTGGAAAGATGTAAATATGTTAGAAAGCTTAAATGTAGGGTTTATTTGGAGTGTGTAATGGAAAAACAGAAAAAAATGGCTTGGTACATGTTGGGGTCGTTCCGGTCAAGTTTGATAATTCCTCAATTTGCATGAAGGCATTGTTGAGGTATGTGATGGAAGCACTTTTGGTGCAGTTGTGACATTGGTTGGGTGATCGGTTGAGGTAGCTATAGTTCAAACGAGAAAAGGGAGAAATCGGGGCTTTGCGGGAATTCTAGGGTAAAGTAGGGTTTCGTGGCCTTTAGATGTGCCTTATGGTGACCTAGGAGGAATGGTGAAGTCGGTTTCCAAAACTCGTAGCTCGTTTGGAAGTAGTAGCATTGAGAAAGTTTGGGTCATTTAGTGTTTTAGTTTATTTTTATAATGTTTGCTTATATAATGCTTATTGTGGATTATTATGCTCATTATACTTGATTATGATTGAATTGTATATCAATTGTTGATAATGCTTGTTAGTGTTGTTCTTGTTATTTTATTGATTGTAAATGCTTATTGTATCGCATGTTGATACTAATTTGCACTTCAGTGCCTTGCTCGTTTATCATTATATCCCTCGTATTGCATTGCATTGTGTCAGGCGCGTGAGTGACGGGCCTTTCTGGGTAGTCTCGGGCTGCCAAGGTTGGTTGCTTTAGCTCTGTGTCCTATTCCCGTTCTCGCTTGGGTTGCCGCCCAGGGAGTTTTGGGTCGTAGAATTGACAAAGTATGTCCGAAGTACTCTAACGGAAGTTATAAGGTGGGTGAGCCGGCGCGTCATCGTTAAAGTCATCGAAATCATGATTGGTACATTACTCGTTCGAGTGAACCATAGCCTTCAAAGTGTGGTATAGCTTTGATGGGTTGTGTTAATGTTTTCTTTAATTGTTTATTGTATTATTGTTTATGTTGATTGTTGTTCTTATCGGATATATTGCTTAACTGTCTTATTTGCATTGCACGACTTTCTTTCTCTCCACCTCGATATCTGTCTCGCCCTCACTGAGTATACGTGTTGTGTATACTCACTCCTCACCACCACATTTCAGGAAATGCCATGTTAGCTGGAAAGTTCGTGGTTACGTGAAAGATCGTGCTTGAAGAGTTGTCTTGCGTGTTATGTGGCTGAGTTGTAGAAAGATGCAAAGATGTATGTTTTCATGTATTGTGTGTACTTAGTGTTAAAAGTTATGTAATTAACTTAACTAGGTTTAATAGAATGGTATGATAGTCTATTTTATGCAATAGGTTAGTATAGTTTAATTGTCAAACATGAATGTACTTGTCAAAGATGAGAAGAGATAGGTTAGCTTTTAAACTGGAAATGTATATTTACTTGTGTTCACTTGTTGAGAACCAAGGCTCAGATGGCCTTGAGGTGGTTGTATGGTTAGACATGGTGCTGGTCTACTTATATGCTATTGCAGGTTTTACATTTTGCCTAGAAACAGGGGAGACTCCGTCCGTCTTTCCCTAAAATTTTATGCCCGGGTTCGGAATTGGGTTGCGATTAGATTGATTAATAGAACTCCCGGTCTCGAGAGGGATCGAGGTGTTACAGGAACCGTATCTTTTTAAAATGTGGTTAATTACTTGTTTACTTGGTTGTGTTATTTGGTGTTGGAAATACTATTATTCTGTTGCATATCATATTGTACGCCTCGGTATGCTGCATCACCTCTCTCACTAGGTAACTTTGGTTACTCATTCCTCGTTTTAACATGTTACAGGTACAGTTAGAATAACTACCTTGTGTGACGTGCTGTTGGTTGCTTATCCTGCTGTGGTTAGAAGCTATTGTGAATATGGAACTTGGTGTATCTTTTGTACTATTTTGAAACCCTTTAAAGTCTTGTATGTACTTTGTACAGCTTGTTGTATAGTGATTAAATTAAGAACTTATATGGTTTGTTAGAGTAGTTGGCATGTAATAGCTAAAGATAGGTTTTATTGCCTTTTAATTGCCTGCTTGTATGATTATATTTTGTCTTAAGACTCGTATGGCCTTAAAGCTAAGATCTTTAGTTATAAATGAATGTCTTGTTATGTTGTGGTTTTATTGAGTATTTACAGGTTTTCAGAATGTCCACGGTACAGGGGAGACTCTGTCTGTTTTTTTCCCTAAATTTTGTGACTAGGTTTGGTATTGGGTTGAGAATAGAATGGTTATTAGAACATCCGGTCTCGTGAGGGATCGGGGCGTTACAGGTGGTATCAGAGCTTAGTTAGCTCTTAGCCAGGACAGGGTCCTCGGTCTGTTGGGTAGTAAGCCTTGAATGTGTGCTTGTTACGTGTGTCTTGGTAGTGTGTGTTTGTACGTGAGGTTGGGTGTCTTGACTTGAATGTGTGCATCCATGTGATATAGTTGTGCATTATGTGTTGAATGCTTGTTAAATGAAGTGAAGTGACTAAATGTGAATCGAATTGACCTCGTGAATCATTATTTGCTTGAATTATTGATTGTAATGTGTGTACTTGAATGTTTTTTAATTAAGTTTTGTTGTGATTTGGATTGGTTATGTCGTGACTCATATTTAAATTGGCTTGTTGATTAAACTGTTTTATAAACTCTTATATAAACATGTTTGCATAATAGTTTAAAGTCTATATGTGTAAATGTGATATCTTGGTATTCATACATGTTCCGTTGAAATGGTAAGAAAGACTTCTTCCTCCCCATGAAGAGAACTGATTAGTGGCAAGCCTTCTAAGCCATGTGGATTAGTGGGAATGAGAGGCATTTGATCAGCCTTTGTTTGGGAGTTAGTGTTTATAGTTGAAGCTCGGTTATTGGCATTCTATTAAGGTGTTCTTTTACGCTCAGCAGTTTTAAATGAGTGGCTTCTTTCGGGATTTCTATATGATGGTTCTCTGGAGCATTTTCTTGGTATTTTCTTATCGGGACTCCTCTTGGTATTCTTTTGTCAGCATCTCTCGAAAGGCTTAGTATATGGGATTCTTTTCAACCTTATTAAATGGTATTATCTACAGTACTCTTACTCGGGTCTTTTATTAGTATTTTCTCTCCGCACTTAGTTGGGATTCTACTTTTCTATAGTATTTGTACCAGTGGGATTCTTATTCGGGTTTCTAAGTAGCATTTCTATTAGAGCCTTTATTTGGCCTTATTACTTAGAGATTCACTGGCAGTACTACTGGAATTTCTTAATGGGTTCTTACGAGAATTCGTATACGATATTCTTGCTCAGCAACTAATGAAGTGTAATTCAAGTTGGTTTTTAGTTGATGCGGAACTCTTTTGGAAGAAGAATTGCTTGGATGCAATTTCTTTAAGGGGGAGAGGATGTGACGCCCGAGATTCTACCGTACACATTTTTAACTGTTGCATCTATTAATTGCGCATTTAATTCTGTGCTTTACTTGTTGTCTTTCTTAGTTACTATTCATTCCATTTTTCAACTGCATTATATTAATGAATTAGCATTTTTATTAAATCATATTAATTGTTTTAGGAGTGAGAAAAATATGCATTTGAGCTAGGAGCGATATGAACCTTCGTTTAGAAAATAGTTTAGTGAATTAGTGAATAGTGTTACGTATGAACAATATGTTTTAGTTAGCTAGCACAAAATTGCAATCATAGACTCGTTTTTAAGTTAGTTAGGCTCATTTTGTTAGACCATACACTCACCCAAATAGGCCCCACCCTAATATATAATCAACCAAACTCAAACAAGTCATAACTAAGCAAAAAAAAAAAAAAAAGGGAAGATGCAGAAATTACTGTAGCAAATCCGAGAATCAACATAGGAGGAGAATGAGAGGATTTTGCTCATCAAATCTTCAAGCCAAGCCAAGCCAAGCAACGAGCAAGTAGTTTAAGGTGTTTGCTAGACTCCCGAGAGTTCCTACGCACATTGGTGAGGGTTTTTCATGCTTATTTGTGCATTTTAGAAATGTTGCTATTTTCTTGATTTGTTAGAAATGTTGTCTAATGCTATTGCAATGCTCAAATAAGCTTATATATGTTGTATACGTGTAGTAGAGACCACATTTATGCTATTGTTTCACATTTTAAACGGTAGAAATCAATGGTTGATTCGTAGGGGTGAATAGTGATGGGATTTTTAGGGTTTTGTGTAATTGTGCATATTAGCTTGATTAAATGCTTCAAATAGATGTCTTAGGTGCTAATGAGGGTAGTCTAATAGCCCCGTGCACTCAAATTGCTCGAAACTTGAATAAAACGTGAATTAGCCGACTTTTTAAAAGGGGTTTCGGGGTTAATGTTAATCCGGGTGGATTTGGGCTTCACTTTTAGTGTTCTTAGGCTACCTAGGTGCTATAGAACCTTTGCTAACTCTTATTTGAAACCCGGTTAAGGTAGGTATAGTTCAAAGCTATAAGAGGAAAATTGGGGCTTTAGTGCTCAACGTGGGTATTTGGGCAACTTCGAAGGTCCTAAGGGTGTCTAATGGTTTAAATAGAAGCATGGAATAGACCACTCACGAATCTAGAACCATAACATGAGTTTGGAAGGAAAACGGTTTGAGTTACAAAGGGGTTTTGGGTCAAACGTGAATCCGAGTGAATTTGGTTGATATATTTGGTATTCTTAGGGTAAGTAAGGACTAAATGTGCTTTTCTAACTCTTAGTTGAGCTTTTATTAAGATACTTGTAGTACAAATGCACAAAGAGATAATCGGGGATTTTGTGGTTAATACGGGTTAATGAATGATTAAAGGGTTCTAAGTGTGCCATAATGTGTAACTAGAAGATTAGAATAGTTAGTTGGTGAATCTTGAGTCATAGCCTTCGGTTTGGAGTTAAATGAGTTAGGATAACAAAAGGGAAACTCGGGGTTTTCATGCTTAGCCTTTAAATTAGCTTTGGTGCTTGTATATCTTGCCTTTATATGTTATTGTTTGGCATTTGTGAGCATTTCGTGAAATTTCATGATCATCGGACATTGACCCCTTAGTGTTCGTATAATTATTTTCATATTTAATGCTTATAACTTGTTATAATGTTTATATTACTTGTACTTTGTTAAGATTAAATTGAAATAAACATTGTATGCTAAGAGAGTAGGACTATAAGGATAGCTCATCTAGTTATATGATTATTTATTGCTGTAAATAAGAGTAATTGAAATTTATAACTTATAATCTTAACTTGATGGTATTTGATACTTTTAATATCTTCTATATTGACTAATGATACGGTAAGGTGAACCTTGTAGTTCAATTGTGTGTGGGTTATGAACTTGTGTGAATAAGTGATCCTAAGTCTAGCTTCTAATGTTGTAGGGTTGAGTTAAGTAAGAGTTAAGTTGGAATTGATATAGTTAATTGTTAAACTTATATGAACACCCTAGGGTTACATACTTGAGCTAATTCTGGAAAGTTGAAGTAAATCAGAGCTATTCTCATGCGTGTTTGGCTTAATTCCAGGTGAGGGAGTTACATTCTTTTGTGCATCTTAATTTGTTTTACTGCTCATAAATTGTATAGTTTAATATGATTTCTTATAATTACGTGTACTTTGATATGAATAGACTAAATATACACTTGTCTTTTATTTATATTGTTATATGGCTTATTTATTATAATCTACGTGCGAGGGCAACCTACTTTGTTGTCCCTCATTTATGTGATTCTTGAATTATATTGTCATTGCTTGAATTATTATGATCGAATATCGGGTTGTGCAACCTTTTCGGACATGGTAGCGTCGAGAAACACGAGCAGCATCGGGCTTGCCGTGCTCCCTCGACTACCATGGTGCCTATTCCCTTCTCGCTGAGGCATACTCCACTACCCCAGAGGCGTGGTTCACCTGCTGAGCATGGACCTACCTCAGGAGAAAGGGTCATAGGATCAGATACATCCAGAGTATCCCAACTTGTTGGTGTATGGGTTTGCCGGCATTAGCGTGAAGTGCGTGGCTCGTGGTCCGAGATTGAAGACTTGAAGTGGAACCGTATCCTTTTAAAATGTGGTTAATTACTTGTTTACTTGGTTGTGTTATTTGGTGTTGGAAATACTATTATTCTGTTGCATATCATGTTGCACGCCTCGGTATGCTGCATCATCTCCCTCACTGGGTAACTTTGGTTGCTCATTCCTCGTTTTAACATGTTACAGGTGCAGTTAGAATAACTACCTTGTGTGCCATGCTGTTGGTTGCTTATCCTGCTGTGGTTAGAAGTTATTGTGAAGATGGAACTTGGTGTATATTTTATACTGTTTTGAAACCCTTTAAAGTCTTGTATGTACTTTGTACAACTTGTTGGATAGTGATTAAATTAAGAACTTATATGGTTTGTTGGAGTAGTTGGCATGTAATAGCTAAAGATATGTTTTATTGCCTTTTAATTGCTTGCTTGTATGATTATATTTTGTCTTAAGGCTCGGATGGCCTTAAAGCTAATATCTTTAGTTATAAATGAATGTCTTGTTATGTTGTGATTTTATTGAGTATTTACAGGTTTTCAGAATGTCCACGTTACAGGGGAGACTGTGTCCGTTTTTTTTTTCCCCTAAATTTTGTGACTGGGTTTGGTATTGGGTTGAGAATAACATGGTTATTAGGCCTCCAGTCTCGTGAGGGATCGGGGCGTTATAATATTAATTGAATAAGTAGCCCTGAGCCCGGAGTGAAAATTAAAGTGTTTATTTTTGTGAATTTCATATTTTTCTCATGTCATATATTTGTTTCTTAGCATACGTTCATGAAAATATCTTGCATTGCATGTCGGGAAGATAGGTAGAAAAATTGTTGAACTTAACGAATGAATAGTAACTAATGTAGGAATTTTTATTGGGCCATAGATGAATTAGTTTAGCTTTAGGCCACTAGTTTCTAACTAAACTAAGTTAATTTAAGCCCAATAACCAAGCTCAAATACAACCCAAAACCCATAAGCCATGTATGCATATATATCTTTGCATAATAGCTATAAATGATAAAAACATCACAAAAAAAGAAGGAAACGCCTAGAACAAGAGAGAAAAATGTGAGGAAGAGAAGGAGAAGGAAAGAAGAGAAAAGAGAGGGAAGGAAGAAAATAGGGGAAAAAAGTGGGTTCCAAGCTAATCTTCATGCTATTCTCCAAGTAAAGGTGAGAGATTTCATCCCTAAGTGCATTTTATAGCTTTCTTTTGCTTCTTTAATGTTATTTGGTTGTGGTTGAATGATCCATAGGATTATAATTGCAAGGAAACATGATATATGCCATGTAGTATGTTGTAGAAGCATTCTTGAGCATGTTTATCAAGTTTTGCAAGTTGATTATGTTGTAGTGGATGCTTAGCTAATTTGTTCAATTGTGTGTAGGCTACATGTTTGTTAAAAGTTCCAAGTGAGAAATAGAAATACTTTGCATGCTAGTATATTGCTTGTAGTTTAGTGCATGAAAACAACAAGTAGAACAAGAAGTGCAAATTCGGACAGTCCACTATCCCTGTCTTTCGAAGCACTTTTAACCTAGCATTTTTGCTCTAAACTTAACAAAATTTACACATCAGCTAGATTATACAGTTTAGAACAAATGTTGATTTCTAGGGCTAAGGCTAATTCTAACCTTTTAGGCCTCCGATCTAGCCAGTTTTATAAATGTGTTATGAAAATCGCTGGTGTAGGGCAGACATGCGTAGTTGTACAGAAATGGTTGTATCTTGAGGAATTTAGATCGGAATTGAGTTCCGTTTGAGGCTAGAATCATCTACACTCAAACAAATTCGTTTTTATGTAAAAATCAGAAAGTTTAGAGGACAACAACATAGGTAATTAATTTGATAAATTTAGGGTTCTGTTAGAAGAGTTGAAAATGGGCATGTTTTCGTGGGGTTCTACTTGCTAGGTGTTGTATTGCATATCTATCTTGTATATTAGAGTTCATAACTGAGTAAGAGCATTCTTTTGATAGTTTTAGAAGTTTTATGGTTATTTTCCTATTAGACCAAAAGATTAGTTAGTAATGTATATATTGAAGACCAAGTGTTTGATTATTTTCTTGAATGAGGATGGAATCATGCTTAGTATAACTTATGAACTAAGAATTGGGTAAGAAATTCAAGTAATTTATGCATAAGTTTTTTGGACCCTTTATTCTACTTTGGAATTCTTGAGTCTCTGATGACTAGCTAGGCTTAGAACTTCTTGTTCGATAATCTTTTAGAAGTTTTGATCTCTAGTATGTGATATACAATAATTGAATAAGTTAAAGTTAAATACCTAGTCAGTTAGTTAAGATTTTGGTGATTTAAAGTGTTTTGAAGCTATTGTATTTAATGAGCATTGAAATAAGCCTAATTGCAAGTTTGCAGTTAGAGAATAACTAAGTATGTAGAATGTAACTCTTGCTAAGTTGAATGCTATGTATGGTAATGTGTTTTAGAGCGCATTTTAATAATTGTTTAACTTTGTGTTTTATGTGTTGTATCTTGAATTTTTGGTAGAACTCGGGCTCGGTTACGAGGTTGGCTAGATTCTTGCATAATTGGCCTCCTAAAGGTGAGGGAGCTCTCATCATGAATTGTATCCTTTCAATGTGTGGCATTTTAGTGTTTATTGTCTTTATTTGCTAAATTGATATTGTTGGCTTAAGTGTTGCATTGCACGAATCCCCTTATAAATGTTTCCCGTAACTGTTTCCCTCCCTCACTGAGTATACATTATTTGTATACTCACTCCTCATCATGAATCTTTCAGGTTATAGCCAAAGAAAGTGAAGTTCGTGTTTCATGATAGTTCATGCTTGAAAAGATGCATAACGTGTTATGTAGCGTGGATTGTAAAATGCTGAAAAGATTTTCTTTCGATAAGTTGTATGTATTCAAAAGTATAAGTAATGTAATTCAAGTTAATTAGATCATTAGGGTAGTTTGATATCATAGCTTATGTAATATGATAGCGTAGTTTATATTCAATGCATGTATGTAGTTATTTTAAGGAAGAATAGGTTAGTCTTTGTATTCGGAAATGTAAATTTGATTGTGAACTTTAGTTGTGAACTAAGGCTCAGATGGCCTTGAGGAGTTGTTGTATGTTTGGACATGGTACTGGTCCATTCATATGTTGTGTGCAAGTAAACTATTCGTCTTATAAACAGGGAAAACTCCATCCGTTTTCCCTAAATTTTATGCCCGGGTTTAGTATTGGGTTGAAAATAACATGGTTAATAGAATTTCCGATCTCGCGAAGGGTCAGGGTGTTACACAGGTGGACCGTGAGTGGAAGGGAATGGTCATGGATAAAAATTACATTAAAAATTAAATTAGATTACACGTCTCCATGTAGTTGCCACAAGTGCTCAACAAGATCTTCTTGTAGTTGGACGTGAGTCTCTTGATCATGAATGCGATAATATGTTCCAATAAAATCTTGAAGTTCAGCAGTATGTTCGCGTGAGACTGGTTATTGTGAACTTTCATCAATAGAATCATAGTTGAAATCTATATTATCAACATTCCTTTCATCTTCAATAATCATGTTATGCATTATTGTGCATGCTTTCATGATATCTTTAAGTGTTTCAACATCCCAGAATCGTGCAGGTCTACGAACAATAGTAAATTGGGCTTGAAGAACCCCAGATGCATGTTCAACATCTTTTCTAACTGACTTTTGAGCAGCAGCAAAATTTTTTTTCTTATTACCTTGTGGAGCTGATATTGTTTTAACAAATGTAGACCAAGATGAATATATATCATCCGCAAGATAATATCTCATGGTATAATTATGACCATTAATTGAATAATTAACTTTAGGGGCTCGTCCTTTAACCAATTTAGTAAAAACAATTGACCGCTCCAAAACATTTATGTCATTTAAAGAACCAGGTAAGCCAAAAAATACGTGTCATATCCACAGATCATATAAAGCCACAACTTCTAAAACAATTGTCGATTCACAAATATGGCCACTGTACGTACCTTTCCAAGCTATAGGACAGTTTCTCCACTTCTAATGCATACAATCAATACTCCCCAGTATTCCAGGGAAGCCTCTTTGATTTTCAACTCTTAGTAGTATAGCAATATCACTCTCATTTAGTGATCTCAAATATTCTTCAGAAAATATTGCCATGACTACCTGAACAAACCTTCTTAAAGTCTCTATGATAGTGGTTTCTCCTATTCTTATATATTCATCAACTGAATCTGCAACTGCACCATATGCAAACACCCTGATTGCAGCTGTGACCTTTTGTAAGGAAGACAACCCCCATACTCCAACATTGTTTTGTCTTGGATGAAGTATGAATCATAGGCTTCAACTGCATGTTGAATTTTGCAAAATAATGGACGATTCATTCTGAACCTCCTTCAAAAAATATTAGCAGGAAAAATAGGATATTCAGCAAAATAGTCACGGTAAAGCCTTTCGTGACCTTGTAGTCTATCTCGGCAAAAATAAGTATGACCAAGAATAGAACCGTGACGTACATTTTGGGGAGTTTGTTGATCATCTTCATCGGCCAATAATTGGATGTATATGATATCCCCTCATCGGAGTCATAATCATAGTGAATTTTCATGCTTCGAAGATTGGAAGCCATACTCCTAAAAAAGATGATGATAGAAAAAAGAAACTAACAAATTAAGGAGAATTTGTTGTTGCATTTGAGGACCTTCATACATGTTATTTATAGGCTTTAAATCTCACCAACCACTATAAACCAACAAAATTTGATGGAACATAAAGTTGATATTGACAAAACAATACATAAAGAATATGACTGATTGATGTCATTGATAATACAAGATATAAAGATATATGACTGATTGAACATAAAGTTGATATCGACAAAACAATACATGAATAAATATGACTTATTAATATCATCGATAATACAAGACATAAAGATATATGACTGATTAAACATAAAGCTAACATTGATTGAACAAGAAACGTCATAAAATTATTACAAAAGTTCTCGATTAAAAAATAGAATCAATAACAAAAATAATATCAGTAATTAGAAGTAGAATATCGTCATAAAAAATAAACAAATATAAATAAAAAGTTTAAAAAGTTTAAAAAAAAAATAGTAATTAAAAATAAAAAATTTAATAATAAAGTTTGAATGAAAATAATATATTTAATTAAAACAAGAAAAGATTTTGGAATAAAACAAAAATAGAGAATCTGTAAAATAGAAAAATTGTTGGAGTAAAACTGAAATATGAATTTCCTAAAAACAAATATTGAGTAAATGTAAATAAATTAGTAAAGTAAAACTGAAATAAAAATAATTTTTAGATATAAAAAAATTATTCAAAATCTCTACATATAAAAAAAAAAAATAAACACCTATTAGAGTTGAGCTTATAACCATCCTGCTAACCCCCTTAACATTACGAACATACCAGTTCACCTACCCCTCCACTCATTTACCCAATCCCGCCTCATCCCTACCCTGACCCCAATCTTCTCACCTTCTGACCCTCACCCCCCAATCTCCTCACCTTCCCACCCCCACTACCCTATCCCGTCACCCCTACCCCATTCCTAAACTAGACCCCCATCCCGAAATTGTGGTTTAATCTGTGTCAATGCGTGCTTTTGTGTGTGATGTATATATATATATATATATATATATATATATATATATATATATATTTCATTGACTAAACTTTGCAGTTGACCCAAAAAATGACTAAACTTTGAAAGGATATTAAAGTCAATAAATGCGTTATTTAAGCAGGAAAGAAGGCAAAGTATAAAATTAGTTGCAACTCAAGCGTGTAAAGCACAAAAATTACGGAAAAATATATGAAAGGGGTTAATGTTATTTCGACAAAACCATCTTTTTGAAGACTTTCTATAATACAGAAGGTAGGGTGAGATTTCGGCATATTAAATGGGGTGTTGTTAATTTTATTATTATTTTTTTTCGAAAGCATCATTTAATTCCTTTTTTCCTTTGTTGATCAATAAAGCATCATTGATTAGAGTTGCACATTTTTTGTACGCACCAAATTGCACGTAAGAAATTATTCACATGCAACAAAGGTGGGATCAGTGATCCAACCAAAACGTCCACGTCCATTTTTTATAAAATTCTCCGCCATAGCCAACCCCTCCCAGCAGTCCTACTACCATGACTGACCTGACTCCTCTTCTGTATGCACTTTCTACTTACTATATAGCCTTCGTAGCCGCAATTCCATTCTCATATCGTTGAACAGAAAAGAGATTAAGAAAATAAATCAAGTCCAACACGTACACACACAGAGAGAAAGAGGATAGAATGGAGGTGAGAGCAAGAGCGCCGGGGAAAATAATACTGGCAGGAGAGCATGCGGTGGTGCATGGATCAACCGCCATTGCTGCCGCCATTGACCTCTATACCTTTGTCTCGCTGCATTGCCCTACCCCTTCCGGTACACGCACACCCTTTATCCTTTTCCCTTTTTTTTATTGGTTTTTTTTTTGACAATTCTGCGTTTTAAATTTGGTACAAGTAATATTGATTATTTTGCTGCTTATATTAATTGCGGGTAGATAATTGGGGATCATTCATGCGTTGTTAGCTGCTATGCGTCTAACAGCTTCGCTATGTTAATTAGTTTTCACGCTCAGAACCCAGAACATGCAAGACTAGTTAACAAACTGTTTCAGTTCTCGAATCAACTAATTCTTGGTGCATTTTTCCTAATCGTTCAAATTTTACATACAGGTTTACTCTCAAGTTTCAGAATCTTTGACATTTTAGTAATTAATTGAATCCGGCTTTTATGAAATTGCGACTCAATATTTTTATTTTTTGGATGAATAGCTCCAGACCCTCCTATGGTCAGATGTAATTGTACACAACTCCCTGTGGTTTCAAAGCCTCCTTCAGACTCCCTTATGGTCGGACCCTTAAAGCATACCGTCCCCCCGTCAAATTTTTCGTCACTTTTGACAGCATGTGCAGTACACTCGCGTAAAATATGATTTTTAACGTATTTGACAATAAAATAATAGTATTAATTGAAAAAAAAATTAAAAAAAAAAGAAATGAAATAGTCAACGTCTTCGTCTTCTTCTTCTTCTCTGATGACGACGACTCATCATCAACATCACCGACGACGACGACGACTTGTCATCAACAATCAATACCGAGTTGTTTTTGAAATTTGAATGGTATCCAATTGCTTGGTTCATTTTGCTTTCATTAATCCATTGTGATGAAGCTCATTTCTCTTGAATCTATAAGTTAATGTTGCTTATCACCATACAATGCTACCAAAGAAATAGAACAAGATTCTTGCTATTAAATTTTCCGACACCACCTCTGGTATCTTTTCACCGTCACCATTGTTGTTCAATTTATCACTTTTTTTCCTAGCAACAATTTCTCTGTTCTTTAGTTGCTGCACATTTGTTTGGTGCCTTGTGAAGCCTTTTGCTTCGACATGTAGCTTTCCGATCCTTTTGCATCGAGAAGGAATAAAGAATTGGTGGCTGTGGTGGGGTTTAGTGGTGGTGGGGTGGGGGAGGGCGGAGGAAGGGAAGAAGAAGAATGAGGCAGTTTTTTTTATTTTTTATTTTGTGAAAAAGGGTATTTTAGTCAATAAATACATTTATTTTATTGACAAAATTATTAAAAACGAATCCAAGTTGCAGTAAGTGCGTGTGTGCTACACATCCCGTCAAAAGTGACGGAAAATTTGATGGAGGGGGTGGTGTGCTTCAAGGGTCGGACCACAGAGGGGTCTGGAGGAGGTTTTGAGACCACAGGGGTGTTATGTACACTTATGTCTGACCACAGGGGGGTCTGGAGCTAGTCACCCTTATTTTTTTGTTGCACAAATGATTTTTGGGATTCTCATATATAGAAAATTTCACTTGTAGTCTCTAATCTTTATTTGGATTTTTAAGTGAGTCTGCAATGCTACAAAAGTCACGTTGTGAGTCCCTAATGTTCCACCCAAGCTATCAAGTTGGTCTCTTTCGTTATCTTTTCCATCAAATTTGGACGAAAAATCACGAAATTACTTTTATACCAATGCGAAATCATCTTTGGAATTTTGATGTCGGTCCCAATATCTACTCTGACTTTTCAAGTTAGTCCAAAACAAATAGCACATCTGTAATCACATGGCCACTTCCACAGCTTTTTAACAGAATGATAACTGTAGGATTACTTTGAACATTTACAATAAACACTGGGGACTCATAATATGATTTTCAGAACGGTCGGGACTATTTGAACACAAAAGTGAGCTTGTTGTCGTGTGTATACACCAATGTGATCAAAGATGTGGTGAAAATAGGGATGCTTGTAAAACATCCAAGGAATTCTATTCCAGTTTTTTGGGTTGTAGACAGAAAAAGACTTCCTGATGGTGTAGTCACTAACTAATCCTATTGCATGCATACATTAAATAATAATGAATGTGATGTATAATTTCGTAAGGTGATACAATAAGTTTTTTAAGCTACTTGGGAACACTCCATCTCATGATGGTAGATGAAATAGCTTTACAGCTTAATGCTCTCCTAATTGTAATTTTCTATTTTGTTTGAACTACTTTTGAGCTAGACAATGACGATGCTGTAAAACTCCAGCTCAAGGATCTGGCCTTAGAATTTTCTTGGCCAGTTGGAAGGATTAAGGAAGCACTGCCAGAATTGGGGAGTTGTAGTTCTGCATCACCCTCTTCCTGCTTGCTAGAGACCCTTAAATCACTTGCAACATTGGTTGAAGAACAGAATATTCCAGAGGCAAAAATTGGCCTTGCTTCTGGTGTTTCAGCCTTTATTTGGCTATATACCTCTATTCATGGGTGTGTAATTTTGGTTTCAGAGGATGAATTTTAACTTTGGAAATCATCTAATCACTTGCAATATTCAATGAAGTTCTTTCTTTCTTCTTCTGTATCAGGTATAAGCCAGCAAAAGCAGTTGTCACATCTGAGCTCCCAATGGGATCAGGATTGGGTTCTTCTGCATCATTTTGTGTTGCACTTTCAGCTGCCCTGCTCAGTTTATCAGATTCAGCACATCTGGATTTCAGCCACCAAGGTTGGCAGATGTTCAGAGAGAGTGAGCTGGAACTGGTGAACAGATGGGCTTTTGAAGGTGAAAAAATTATCCATGGGAAGCCATCCGGTATAGATAACACTGTAAGCACATACGGTATCCAGCGATAACAATTTTTTGGTAACTTCTACTCTTTATGTGTCACATTCCACATAAGGGCAGGCCAACCCGGTTCGTGAAGCTCCCACTATGCATAGGTCCAGGAAATGGTTGGACGCTTTGGGGTCCATGCATGTCACACCCCGCATAATTAAAAAAAATCTCACTCCCAAAATGAGGGATATGATGATTGTCAATGTTGTGTGAAATTTAAAGTTAAGAGGGTGAACATGGTGAAGAGCTTATGAGGCTAGCTAGGAAACCCGCTATTTCTCTTTGATAATCATCTGGAGAGCAAGTTTGGAGAAAGAATCTTGTTTAGAATTCATTTATATTTCCTGGAAGGTAATCATCTTGAGTATTTTGGCATCCTAATTAGGAAACTGAGAAAATGAGCTTTCCCAGAGGGGAGAACAAATGGAAAAAACTACAATAGCATATATAGGTAATAATGAGAAAAAGGCCTACATGAAATCTTTTGTGCAGTTACTTCTTGGGTCAATAATCCATTTTCTTGCAACAATCTCGATTGCTACGACAATTGTGAAGTGGCAGAAGCGAAGTCATTGTTGTGTTTGATAACAATAGTACTAGTATCCCTTGTAACACTGCAATAATAGCTGACATAAGAGTAGTGGTAATAATAGAAAAAATAAAGTAATAATGGCATGCTCTTCCATTTAATTCAATTTTCCTACTCTGTACTTCTTCACTTTCCATATTTTGATAAGTTAGCAATCAACTTATGATTTAAGCGCACGATGTGCCATTTGCAGCAAAATGTAACAAGAAACCAGCTGTAAAAAGATGTCACGGTTTGTGCTTATCATATTCCGGTTGTATTATTCTGTCTGATCTTATCAATGGATTGTTCTGGCAGTATTGATAAATTACTTCTAACCTGACTTTATAGTTATCTAATCAAATAGTGCTTCCAGAAATTTGATAACAATGGCAGCTGATTAATCTTATCCAATAGGTAACATGATCAAATTTAGATCGGGGGACTTGACGCGAATCAAGACCAACATGCCTCTTAAAATGCTGATAACTAACACTAAAGTAGGAAGAAATACGAAAGCATTGGTTGCTAGTGTCTCTGAGAGAAAGTTGAGGCATCCAAATGGTATGGCTGCCGTGTTTACTGCTGTTGATTCTATCAGCAATGAAGTAGCGGCCATTATCCAGTCACCAATTTCTGATGATCTTGCAATGACTGAAAAGGAAGAGAAACTGGAAGAATTGATGGAAATGAACCAGGGTTTGCTCCAATGCATGGGGGTTAGCCATTCGTCTATAGAATCTGTCCTTCAAACAACATTAAAATATAAGTTATCTTCCAAGCTGACAGGAGCTGGTGGTGGAGGCTGCGTTTTGACGCTGTTACCAACTCGTATCCTTTCTTATCTTCTGCTTATTAGTGCTGCCTGTTCAATCTTACTCCTTACCAATTCAATTATGAATTCCCTGATCTTTGTCGGGTTGAAACCATTTTAGTCTCTGAGGTTTGATCTAAAAACTAAATTGGTTCCTGAGGTGTACAAAAAATTCAATTCAGTTCCTGCTATTAGTTCTTTGATAACGGTCAACCCATTGATCGTGTGAAATGATGCTCATGCCCTTGCCTTTTAAATTCTTGCTGATGTGTTAAATAAAAAAAAAGACATGATAGCTGTTGGAAACCCAACAGCTATTTCACCTTGTTCTTCCTGCCATGCCTGCAATGCATGGCAAACCAAAAAAAAAAAGCAATCTCATGGACGCTATATTCCAATAGCTAAAACCCAACGACTATCTTTTTTTTTTTTTTTGTTTAACACATCAGCAAGAATTTAAAAGGTAGGGGAATAGCGTCATTTCAGACGGTCAATGGGTTGATTGTTAATAGAGAACTAACAACAGGGACTGAATTGGATTTTTTGCATACCTCAATAACTAATTTAGTCTTTAAAACAAATCTCAGGGACTAAAATGATTTTAACCCGATCTTTGTCTCTATAGTCAACTCCGTCTACTTGTGACTTCATAATTGAGCAATTATTTTCTTTTAAAAGCTTTGATAGAAGGAACTAAGAGTCAATAGACAGGGGTTTCGACAAAAAAAAAAAAAAAAAGACAGCGAGTTAATAGGAAGACCTTATTTTCCTATTAACTCAATTAATTAGCCAAGCAAAATGAAGGAATGGTGAAGAGACATGAATAGATAATGAAGTGGAATGAAGGATGAGATTTTCATATATCTTCGACAGTTCTAAAATTGTCAAAATTCATAACACAACACTTGCTTTCAATGCCAATAATGGATACGTGACACGGAAGGCTAGTGATATGCATCAAAAGGTGGACTGCTCAAAATCACAGCACATAGTGAAAACTGTAAAGCCTTCTACACGTTAGAGTTGCACTATTCCTCCCATTTTATCTGAATGGCTCTCCTGCTGTTAATGTCTATCAGTTTCTTCTCTCTGTTCCTATTTAGGGCTATACCCACAGAAGGATTTGTTGATAATTCTTTTAGAATATATGGGGCTATTTTTTCTAGACCGGTTAGTAGACTAACTAAACTATTGGATGCTGGTAAACTTCTAGTGAATAAGAGATGACTGTTTTCGGTGTATGTATCATAGATTAGTTGGGTTTTTAGGTTTATAATATGCTTAAAGAAGAAATGAGGCAAAAGCTATTGCACATAAATGTGATTTTACCTACACAGATTAAACATAAATTGGCACATTAACATTCTTCTCGGCATCTGTTTCTTATGCTTTCATTAAGTAGTGCTGCAGATTATATTATTCTTTCAGCTGTCTCCTTTGACTATATGATGCAGTACTATCCAGAACAATTGTTGATAAAGTAATTGATGAGTTAGAGTCATGTGGATTCCACTGTTTGATTGCGGGGATTGGTGGAAGAGGAATGGAAATTTCCTTTAGTGATTTTACCCATTGTTCAGCAGAGGCAGCTCGGTAGCCATTGTAAGACCTAAAGGCCAGTCGCCGATCATGAAGTTCCTGCTATTTGTGGTATTCGAGGAAAGTTGGTCTATTGCCTTTCACGATACGAATATGTGCCTTTCATGTCACACTACAATAACTTTATAAGCTCTCCTTATGCCATTAATTGAATAATAATGATTTCAAATTGGACCCCTCAGTTGTTCGATTGATTATTTTTTTCCCTCTACATTAAGTTAGCTCTTATTGATATTTCTGGTTTGGATAAATTTGCAGCTTTGGCACCCCGAGGATCATCAACTTGTCCTGATTTTTCATTGCTCGTACAAATAACTCTAGTAGTTGTGATATTAGTTTCTAGAATGTGAAATTGTCCAACTCCCGATAATGAAATTCTGTTGATGTCCCTATATTGATGAAATGATTCTCACGAATTAAAAGCTGGACGGTGTAAGTTTTGGAGCTAATTGATTAAAATAATGTAGCTTTAAGGAATGTTTGAGCTAAAATGCTAAAACCTTTCACAGACAAAATTTCTTATTTGGACAAGGATTCTAAGCTAATATCCAAATGTTTTATTTTATAAGCTAAAATTTGCTACCCTATTA
This sequence comes from Ehretia macrophylla, assembly GCA_037974665.1. Lineage (NCBI taxonomy): Eukaryota > Viridiplantae > Streptophyta > Magnoliopsida > Boraginales > Ehretiaceae > Ehretia > Ehretia macrophylla. The sequence goes on from CM075766.1 coordinate 4,931,497, forward strand.
TTATTCAATTAATTTATTCGAAGTTTCTAATCTTTTATTCTAAATCCCCAATTGTTTAATATATCCACTACCTTTCACTAAGTATTTCCCATATAAACCTAATAGAGTTAAAGATTTTATAAATTTTTTAAGTAGAGGTTAGCTAATTATAAACCTTCAATAGTAGGCTAAGTGTTAACCCTAAAAGAAAACGATTCCTAATTTCTTCTCTTCAATAGCAGGCTAAGTGTTAACCCTAAAGTAAAACGATTCCTAATTTCTTCTTCACAAGTTAATCACTTTATATCCTAGTAATTCCTAGGATAAATCCATGCTCAATAGTAAAGTCCCAAATCAAATAAATTTAACAAACCTTATGTTGTCCAAATATATCTAGAACATCTGATAAGCCATTTCCTGATAAGGTCTGTAGTAAGAACAATTGAAAGCCTAATGAGCTATCCTCAAATGCCCAACTTGATCTGTAAAAGAAAACTTAATTCTTAAAATTAGTTAACATCCATTTAATATCTTTTAGTACCAAACCTAAATAGTCATGTACCTATTCAATTACCTAGTGGATATACCAATCTTTCTATTTAATTGCTAAATTAGCTTTGCCCACTAGTAAATCTATTACTTCCAGATAATCCATCATAATCTCAGCTAATTATGTCCTAACTTCCTACTTTTATCTTACAAACTGAGTTTGCTGCATGATTAGGGTATCTCCAATGGGAGATACTATTCACAAAAACTTACCATTTTTAGTAATTTTTAGAAATTGGGTCTCTAAATTTAGAGTCAAAATGCATGAGGCCCACACAATTTTAGAGATTTTAACCAAAATAGAGACCCAATTTACTTTTTTTGCTCTAAATTTAGAGACCCAAAAAGTGATTATGTCTCTATTTTAGCCAAAAAGTTGATAAAAGTGGTGGGTCCCATCTATTTTGACTCTAAATTTAGAGACCCGGGTCTCTAAAATAGCCAAAAATAGTAAATTTTTGTGAATAGTTCTCACCATTGGAGATACCCTTACTATAACCTATTTTATGGCCTTTCCTAATAGACCTTGAGATGATGAATCAAACCATGCTCTAATCCTATATAAGATATTTAAGTATAGCACTAAATTAAATATTTCTAACTTATTATCCAAATGCTTTAACTTAGCTGGTTCTTTCTTTTAATTGAAACAAATGCTTAATTTGATATGCTAGGGTTTATATATTTTCTTATGTTCAAATTAATTCTTAACATGAGCACATATGATGGTATCATTAACCGTAACGCAATATTACTATATTAAAATGCTTGGATATTGAGTACGGGGACTTAGAGTTATGACCCTTTTTCATATCTTATATAGTGCAACATGTGACTATTCTATTTAATTAAAAAAAAAGCCGCTAATTGAAGAATACAAGTTGGAAAAATTTTGCTTGTCATAATGAGTATATATTTTAACTAAAAATGTTAAGCTAAAAACTTTGACTGCCCTGAGCTGCTTCCTGGGCAGGACCTGACCCTGCAAAACAAAGGAACCGAGGGGGTGCCCCACGGTGCCTACTCCGACGACCAAGTCAGCCAATAGTGGGAAGAAGCTTGTAAGCAGAATGTGAAGGGTGTTTGTGCATACCTTTTACTGTGGAACTGCCTCTTATTTATACTCGTGGTCAGATGGTTCCCTAAACGAGGGAGAACTCTTCAAGCTCTAGACTCCTGAAAGTTCCCTACTGTCGAGTAACTCGCCATGATCATACTTTCTACGAGTCCTTTCTTATTCGGACTTCCTAAGCTTATCCTTATCTCCATGACATTCGTGCAGGCGTGCCTGCCTACTATCTCGGCGGACTCAGGGCTCAAGGAATGACGGAGCTGCTTGTTACTATCGGGGCTAAGTTTCTAGGGCTAGAGCCCCATTCCTATCATTTGCCTCCCCAATCCTCTGAGCTAGGCCATAGATCAGGGGATTGTCATATCGACGGGGCTCTTCATCTTTTCCAACGGTTATTAGCCATTACAATCGCCATTTATACATGCCCCTTCAACTTCGCTACTTCCCTGTAGGCATGCTTCTCGCAACTCGCGCCACCACTTCCTACAATCCTACGTGGGTCACTTTATTAGTGTGTGGGGCCCGTAGGGCCCTCGATAAAGGGTACCCCAAGGCCCGTACCACGTCTGCATTCTGCTCTCCACTATCTTTACCTTCTCTTGCTTCTTTGCTATTCCACGCTCATCACGCCCTTCGTGAATTTCCCTTCACTGCTTAGGTACGCTCATTTCTCCCTTTTTTCGATATGGATAGTGTCACACCCCGACCTGACCCTACAAAGGTCAAGTCCGGACCCGACACACGGACGGAGTCTCCTCTATACCACGGACGACCCGAAACCCCTACATTCAACTAAATACGCGCAAGATCTACATCGTTCATTTGAAACAAGGCAACCTTCTTTAAAAATACAACCTTTCATTAGCGGTACCTTGGTTTAAAACCCAAATGTCATGCATACTACAAAGTTACTTATGCCACTAAGCGATGTAAGCCATTAGCATGCAGTTCTTTACTAGTTATATGAGTACAACTTTACAATCTCTTAGCTTATACATACAAGACCGACAAGGCCTCAGGCCTCAAAATAGAAACTACATACAAGGCTACAAAGCCTTAAAATACAACATATAACCAAGTACATATACAGCAAGCATGGCTCCGCCACAAAAGTCTGGCAACCAACCACCAACTAAGCAAAGAAAGTACAATCAAGGAAACACCTCCACCTCTTCCTCGATCACCTCAAAAGGAACAACCTCAACTGCTCTTGAAATATGGTATAGAAAGGGATAAGCAAAAACTATTGCTCAGCGAGGGTAAAACAGTCTTCCAAGACGAAGGTAAAAGAAGAGTGCAATGCAAATAGCCAAGTAAACCAATCAATTTAAGCATTAAAGAACAATAAAACTAAGCCAACAATTAAATCAAAACAAGCATTATAAGCACTAAGGCTATAACCACTCAATTAAAGGATAAAATTCATTTTCCATGAGCAACCTCAATCACGATTCTGATGACGAGGCGCCAGCCCAACCACCTTATAACTTCAGTTTGGAATACTCTGGAAGTACCCAGTCAAAACTATGACCCAAATCTCCCTGGGTAGCAACCCAAGCAAGAAAGGGAATAGGACACGGAGCTTGGGCAACCAACCCTAGCAACCCGAGGTTACCCAGAGAGGCTTATCACACCCGCGCCTGACTCTATAGATGCAATACAATATACAATGCAACAACTAAGCGATAGAGCCACACGTGGGAGAAAAACAAAGTAGGTTACCCTCGCATGCAATAATAATAATTGATATACATTTCAATCATAGACAACTATAACAAGCATATTAAACAACAATAAGCGTTTTAAAAGCAAGGCAATATAAAAACCAACAAAAACACAAAACGACCCCAACTTTCAAAATGTTACTACTTCCAAACGAGCCACGAGTTTTGGATACCGACTTCACCACTCAACCTAGGATACCATAAGGCTCGACTAAAAGCCATGAAACCCTACTTTAACCTAGAATTTTCGCAAAGCCCCGATTTTTTTCTTTGCTCGTTTGAACTACAGCTATCCCAACTAAACACCCAACCAATGCCATAACTACACCAAAAGTACTTCCATGGCCTCCCGAGACAATGCCATCATGCAAAATGAGGAAATGCCAAACTCAACCAAAACGACCTTGACATAAACCAATGCATTTTTCTATGTTTTTCCACTACACAACCCAAATAAACCATACATTTAGGCATTTTAACATGTCTAGCATCTTTCCACATCAAAAGAACGCAATACGGAACAAAAATTATAAACGAGAGTTTTACTATTCATAATTTACTTTTCCATTGTCATCCCAAATTGCATTAGCCAAATTCAACCGCAGAAAATGCTAAAAACTCACAAATACGTATTCTACAAACATCAAGGAACATATTCCAAGCAACAAAACAGTTAAAATAATATTCTACGCATAAATTCCAAAAATTAAAGTTTAGATACACAATATTCAAATGCGCAAATAATAATGCATCCCTCACCTTAGCCACTACTAGATGCTAGGAAAACAATGTTGAAATCCCCGGGAATGATCCTATGCAAGCTCACGCGAAGATTTGAATGAAAAATCTTTTTTTTTTCTTTTCTCCTTGACCTCTCGGCTTTCTCCCTCTTTTTCTAGCTTTTTTGTGTTTTATTTTTATATTTCATGCTTATAAAAGATGACAACTTGAAGTCAAATGGTCAAAGGTCTTGGTCCTTGGTCAATGTTAGTTTATTTGGGAATTGTAAGCTTAAAACAAGGCATAAAACTATAATTCTACTCAACTAACAACTAAAATAATAAAAAAACTAAAATACTAAATACTAGTTTCACTATTTGCTGAGGAGTAGAAATCCTACTCTAGCTATCACTCTCGATATGCGATGTACTTTGCGACGATGAACGAATAACATTTAAATATCATGGAACATAGGAAAAATATAATTTTCAGAAAAAGAAACAAAAAAAATTCATGTTCCAGGCTTGGGTATTACAGATAGGTCTCCTCAGTCAGGTGTTGCCGCTGAGTCCAGCTATGGGCTCAAGGGTAACCCTCATACCCCTAGGAGTTCATCGACGCTACCCCAATTTCCCAAAGTCCTCCTTCCACTAGGAGTGTTAGAAAGAGCTCCAAGAGATCTAGGTCTAGGTCTTCTATTCATCGGACGGTTGTGACACCCCCGGGTCCCATTAGATTGATGACCTTTTAGTCTTCGGTGCCGAGCGTAAGATCTGCACTACTTTGAGGAAGTCGGTTACCTACCTTAGGGGCATCGGAGCCATTCCCCATGACTTTGAGGTCCGCATCCCGAACGATGGTAAACCTGCATCTGCCTGTGGGCCCGACAAATGAGATGTTACCTTTTACTATGAGTAGCTCCTTGTAGGTCGCCTGGCTCTTCAGCTTTACCTGGTAGAAATTTTCAATTATCTCCAAATCAGCCCTGCCCAAATTACCCCTAACAATTCGAGGCTGATGGTGGGCTTCTATGTCTTGCTAAAGGAGCTGGGCTACACACCCACTTCTAAGCTTTTTCTTTTCTACCATCAGCTTAAAACTACTAACAAATCCTTAGGCTGACACTATTTGTCTGCCTGTCATCACCCCCTAATCGCTGATGTTCCTGATAACTCCAAGAACTAGAGCAACAAATTTTTCTTTGTGAAATCCCCCACGGGATGGGAGGTCCGGAGCATCTGGGCTGTCCCTTCTAAAATAGCCCTGGACCCCCTTCCCTTGACGAGGTTGAAAAATCAGTTATTGAGGAGCTCAAAAGAGTCGTCCCTGTTAGATGTGATGCTCTCCTTGCCTCTAAGAGGATAGCCGCTAACGGCTTGTTTCCGCAGCCCACGGTGCTGAGGATCGGGGCTCCTCCTCTACCCTTCTCGAACCGTAGTACCAGGGATGGGAGGAAGGCCCCTCTTGCCCCTCCTCCAGCTGCCGCTCAAAACCTTGAGAGATCCGACCCTCCGTCTCCCAATACGTCATCTGATACCAAGGGTTAGGCCTTATTACTGCGTTTGTTTCTACCTTTCTGCTTGTTTATAAGACTCTTAATATCTCTGTTTGCCCCTCTTTTGTACAGATAACATGAAGATCTCGGAGCTTGTTACTTCCACTCGAGGCTAGCGGCTGAGCCAAAGGCACATGGTCAAGGCCTTTGGCCAACCGGCCTCGAAGAAGCAGAAAGTGACCCTTTCTGCTGGTGACGAGGAAGTGCAAATCCTCGAGGAGCCCTATGCTCCTGCCTTGAAGAGTTTAGGCTTCATCGAGGGGCCCTTGGCTCCTCCTCTAGGCAGCCTGGACTCACCCTCCATCAGGCCCATCAAGGTTGGGGTGATTACCCCCACACCTCCTCCTGAAGTGTCACCAACTCAGCCCAGCAATCGCTTACCATCTCCGCCCTTATCTCCTGTTGACACCGGGGCTTCGCTTCCTTCTCCTCCTATCGACATACTGTGGGAAGAGGAGTGCTACCCTCTTGGCGATGTAATACCCTGATCCCTCGTGAGACTGAGAATTTTACTAAAAAGACTATACACCACCCAATACCAAACCCGGGCATAAAATTAGGAAAAACGGACATAGATTCCCATATCTATAGGACGAACAGTTTACCTGTACACAGAATATAAATGGACCAGTACTGTGTCCAAACATACACAATTCCTCAAAGCCATCCGAGCCTTAGTTCTCAACAAGTATACCCAACAAATTATACAATTCTAAACTAAACACCAAATTAACCTAGCTCTTTTCCTTTAGACAATACATTCATGCTTTGCATTTAAACTATACTAACCTATTACATAAAATAGGTTATCATACCACTCTAGTGTTCTAAGTAAACTTAATTTACATTTCTTTATACATTGATTTCATACAACTCAAAGGAACATCTTTGCAAGCCACGTAGCACATTGACTCCCAAGCAAAGAGAAATCAACACAAGCACGAACATTCCTTCTAACACTGCCATACTTGAAATGTAGTGGTGAGGAGTGAGTATACAAAACACGAATACTCAGTAAAGGCAAAATAGATATCAAGGTAGAGATAGAAGAAGATCGTGCAATGAAAATAGGAATAGTTAGGCGGCATAACCAATAAAGGAATACAATCAAGGAAAGCATAATATAACCAATCAAAGCTATACCATACTTTGAAGGTTACGGTTCACTTGTACAAGCAATGTACCAATCCACGAGCAATACATCAATCTTGAGCCTGATGTTGACAACGATGAGTCACGCCCCAACTCAACCCCACTTACAATCAGTCAAGACGCAATGAAATTTTGACAATACAATGTCTGTAATATTGATAACATCGCTCTAAACCAACCCTTTATAACATCACATAACCAAATCCAAATTTCAACAACAACTCTACAACCATTCATCAACATTCAACACATCCGACACCATATATTAAACAACTATACAACATACCATACACAAGTCATATGCCTCCGTTTCAATAGCATACCACAATCTATACCGTATATATGCATACTTATTACAAACTAGTCCAGCAACCTAAGCATATTCCAAAAGTAAGACTACTAAACTAGAAATATATAATCCACTATCTTCAGATCATCTTATACAATACATACTTCAAAGTAAATACAATACAGCTTGTTCAATTATACAAGACAACAAAAGAGGACTTCAGCTAGATATCATGGATAAGACTCAGGCACATAGGACTCCTCAACAAAAGGCACATTCTCAACTTCCTGAGGGACGTACCCAAAATCTGGCTCAACTACACCTGATGACAATAAACGAATGAGGGTGAACTTATATATAACAAAGCTCAGTGAGGATTCGAAAGATGTTTTGAAAACCTTTACTTTACCACTTGGGAAATCATCCTATGAATAATAACACACAATAAACTTCATTAACGTCAACATTTCAATTCAAGCCACATAAATAACCATTCAATTGAGAAAGGATACACTAGTTGGTGTAGCTCCAAACGCCATCACGATCTCAACCAACTTCTTGTAACTCCTATAATACATAACCAAAGGTACCTCATCTAGCCCCTCCCTCCATGGCATCTCCGCCACATGAGCTGGGGTAGTCATGATAATCATGCCGTTATTAACCCGACAGCCCGATGCTGCCCGAGATGTGGCACATACTATCAAGACTCATGACAATAATAATAAACATTCACATTACGGAAGGAAAACAAAAGTAGGTTGCCTATCTCCCAACATCATCAATAATCAATAAGTTAGCATCATTTCAACAACATAACATCAATTAATCAAATAAACAACTAACAACTAAGTTAGATGACAAAGTAGGCCACCCAACTTAACATGCATTAAACCACACCACCAATCCCGAATCTAACCAACAACAACCCAAGATTCAACCACTCAAACACCACCCAAACAACCAAAGATAGTATTTCAACATTTAAAGAAACACTACACAATCTTCCAACAATTATAACTTACAATCTACTAATCCAATAACCTCCAAACCACTTCCTATCACTCACCCACTCATGCATCTATATTAACCCCTCAGAAACTAACCATAACCCATCTAAAACAAGCCTGACAACCCTAATCTAGCAACGCACTAAGGCTGAATTCTCTGAACTTTCACCACGACATCCAAACCAAAAAATCGGCATTATAACATTACTACCCCATAATTAACAAACTTTTAGAAACAACAACCAACCAATTCCAACCACTATAACAACCATTAATCAACAACAAGCCAAATACTCAACTTTAATACCTGAAAAATAAAAATACATTCTACTACCATTCAAAACTTATATAAACGCACATAAACGATCATTGGCATCCACTGAGCAATAATCCAATGACAATTTAACATTTCATCAGATAAAAATGCAATTATATGAAATTGACACAAAATAGCATTTTGAGATCTAGATTTTTTCTCTCACCTTTGATCCGAAACAAAGCTAGGAATGAGTGCAATAGGTGCCCAACAAGTGGAATCCAACTCGGTTTGAAAAGCTTTGGCCAAAAACTAAGTTTTCTAAAGAAAATTTGCTTTGAAAACCTTTGAAATTCTTCTTTTTTTCTCCCTCAACCTCTCGGCCTTGTGTGTGTTTTGTGAGTGTGTTTTCTTTGTTTTTAATGTGTGTTGATTACTAAATAGGCTAAGTCAACAAAAATGAAAAGGTCAAAGTTGATTTTCTAGTATTTTAATTAGTATTTTTAGTCTTTTAATTGTATTTTAGACTATTTTTTGCTCACACTTATGCATTCAACTCTTAGACTATTTTAAGTAGCATATTTTTAGTTGACAACAACTTTCACATGCATATAGTTACACCCGACTCGATTAAAAACTTGATATTTGTAAAAGTTAGTGTAAAAACCTTTAAAATTCTTAATCCGATTTGAAATCCATTTTAATTAGACACGGGTCTATTAATATATGAGGACTAGGTTTTAAGACATTTAAAACACCCGTGTAAAAATTTTAGAGGACATGCGTTCAAAAAACTATTCACGAAAATCGACGATAAAATTTCTGATGACGTTTTTTATGAAAATTTCATGAATGCACACTTAGCATATAATATGAATATAAATCACAGAATTAGCACATTCTAACTCATATAACATTTAAACAGGTCAAAACACGCAATTCTATGCAAAGGTGAAATATGGGGTTTTACAATTAAAGAGTCTAATTCATGCAACAATAAGCATTTAAACACAATATATTGCAAATCTAAAAAAAATTGAAACAAAAATCAAATTTCATATAAAATGTATAAAAACGTGAAATCCCTCACCTTAGTCACTCCTAGATGCTAGAAAGATGACGGTGAATGGCTCGGAAATGATCCTAAGCAAGCTCACACAAAGATTGGTTGAATTGGCTTGAGAAATTTTCTTTTCTTTTCCTTTCTTGGCCTCTCGGCTTTGCCCCTTTGGTTTTGCTTGTTTTTGTGTTTTATTTGCACAAAATATAACAAAGATGACAAAGTAAAAAAGTCAAAGGGTCAATGGTCTTTAGCTTGGTCAAAGCTAGTTGTTTAGTTTGCAATTTAGTTTAAAATCAAGCCAATAATGAAATTCTAATATAAACCAACTAAACTAAAAATACTAAATTCATTCACTGAGGACAAAAAACAATTCAATATCTTTTATTTCCGATGCGCTAGGCACGAACGATCGATGAACGATTTCTATAAAAATGATAAGTAATGTTAGAAAAATATAATTTTTGAAAGATAATATAATTTAAAATTCACTCCGGGCTCAGAGCTATTTTTTTCATTTAGTTGAAAATAAAGTCAATAAATGCAAGAAAACAAAACTAATATTATAAATAATAAAAATAGTTAATACTCATTTTAAATAATCAATTTAGCTATTATTTAAATATTTTTGTAGTATGAATATAATGCTAAAATGGATGATTTAACTAAAATAAACACTTAATTGAGCTACTTGCAACTTTGTAAATATATATATAATGTAAACAACCAAGCAAAAGCCAAAAGCCACTGCCCAAAAAAAAAAACAATTGTACCATATCATTTTTCCTTTGGTTTCGGGTCCACTAATGTTTTTTTTCCTTTGTCCTTGTTTCGGCTATGATTCACCAAACCACCAAATCAATTCTTTGTTGCATGATGTTGCTAACTAGACTTAATATTACAAAAGAAAAAGGCTAAAGCTTAACTAAGACAAAACAAAACCAAAGCTAATGCTCAAGGTCTCACGGTTGACTTTCTTTTTTTTTTTCCTTTTTAATCTATGTTGTAGTTAACTAATATAAGAAATAGACTAAAAAGACAAAGGCACTAAAAGCCCTACCAATCGGGTTTGGCTATTAATAAATTAAATACTATTCTAGGCTCAAATTAAAATCTCAAACTGGCCCCGAAACAATTACAATTAATTCTACCCTCTCAAATATGCTATGCACATAAAGATTGCACTGAACGAATTCACAGAATAATTCACGTAAGGCAAATATGAAAACAGATAAAAAAAAAAGAAACTCAATTCCGAGCTGGGGAAATATTAGTCAATTAAGTATAGGCAAAATAAATGCTCATAATAAAAATTAATAAAATAATTATTTCAGGTAGCTCATTTAGATATAAATTAAATAACTGGATTTATTAAAAATAATAAAATGGTCCGTTCAGTTCCGGGCCAACTAAATAAATATAGTTATTAAAAATAATAATCTAGCTCATTCAAGTCCGGGTCATGGCTTCCCGTTCGAATAGTGACAAACTAATTCCAAAGGCAAATAGAATAAATTTAAGTAACTAAAATAATAAGGTATATGTCCCGGGCAAATCAATTAATTATAGATTAACTAAAAGTAAATAGTTATTAATGCACGTTTCTAAAAAATAATGCAAAGTAGTGTAACAGATAAATGTAAATGAATATTATAAATGCATTGCTAGGCTCGGGTATTACAGGCTACACTTATCAAATCAACGTCCCCTGCCTGTGGAAGCGCAGTGGGTTCGTTCCTCTTGGCCCCACCCTTGGCTTTGATGACAAGATCGAGATTGACAATGGGCTAGGTGGTACTGCTCGTGTCTCAGCTCATTGCCTCACTTCCGCCAGGGCTGACCAGGAAGTCAGGGAAACCTTCTATGAGGTAACTTGCTTTACTTTTTTTCCTTCGTCGAATTACTTCTCTTTACTAACATTTTGTTTTTCTTATTCACAGAGTTGGCTAGATTTGAACCACCTCCATGTGGATACTCCACAAGGCCCTAGTGGCTTATGAAAGGGTTGAGATCAGCTCTTCCCTAGCCGTACTTAGGGTTGACAAGAAGGCCGAAGCCCATAAACGGCTCCTCGAGGAACATCACCTGGCCTGCGCCAAGGCCTTTGACAATGTTCTGGGCACCTTTAATAAAATGGAAGCCCTGATCGAAAAGCAAAGCACCGTCATCCAGGAGGCTGGACTTTACCAATCTCTCTCTGGGTACGTCCTCACTGCGGCGCTCAGATCACAGTTGTCGGAGGCCTAAGAGACTTGCTGCTGAATTCTTGCCGAACGAGAGCAAGTCATTCATGCTTGCGAGAAGATCGAGAAGGAGCTGAAGCAGACCTCTGCCCAAGCTACCAGTGCTCAAGCCAAATATGATCAGTTGGTACAAGCCGTCGGCCCACATGGAGAAACCACCATCATAGCTTATAAAGAGAGTGCTGCCTTTGAAGCTCTATTGGGAAGCTGCTCCATCCTGCTATCGCCAGAGCTGAGTACGAAGCTGAGGTTGGCCTCATGGAGGATGTGCAAGCCCGCTTGCAAGGCCAAGGCATCCAGATTGATCTATTAGACCTCCTGGGTGAAGCCCCTCCTGATCCCAAGATCCATATGTGATTCTTAAGGTGTCGTAGGCACAAGTAGCAAAGCTCCGACCTGGCTGGATCTGTTTGCTGTTCAATCTAGTTTTTTTTTTCGTATGTTTGTAATCTATGGGATTTGATCCCCCTTTGTACAACCCCTTTCATTTTTAATGGAATTTCCTTCCCAGGGCTTTCTTGTTTGTTAACGTTCAAACCTTCTTTAAGTTTGCCTTCTCTTTTGTTGGGTTACTTTCCCTCCGAGGCCCTTATTTTATGCGTCTTAGTCTTATCTCGACTCCACTTTATGCATGCTGTGTATCTGAACCTCTGGTTCTTTTTAGCATTTCTTCCTTTGGACCTCTTAGCCCTCTTAGGGGACAGCCTCGCCAGTAGATAAAACCTATCTCATTTAGTGGGCGTAATTTTTTCCAGGCACGGAGCCTTTTAAGCTGCTATAATATTGGACTCTTTAAAGAGAGCCCCTCAAACATAACACACGATTGAAGCCAAATCTTTAGGAGGAAAACATAGCTTTTATTACTCAAAAGAGTATTACATAGACTACTATCGAATGTTGTTTATTCACTAACATTATTCTGGGAATTTTACATGAAATATCTCCTAAGATGTTCAACATTCCATGCATTAGCTAATTTCTTTCCATTAGGTTCTTCGAGCCTAAATACTCCAAGCCTGATCTCCTTTCATGCCAAGTAGAGACCTTCCCAGTTAGGCCCCAACTTCTCTTGCCTAGGCTAGGATTTTAAGATGGCCGTCCTGAGCACCCAATTACCTTCCCGAATGTTTTTGGGTCGGACCTTCTTGGCAAAAGACCTTGCCATGGCTCTCTTTTCCTCCAACATTTTTATTTGCGCCTTTTGCCTAAACTCTTCGATCAGGTCAAGGTGAGGGAGCCCTTGATCATTCATTTTTTCTTCGTAGAGCTACACACGCCTACTTGGAGCACCGACCTCCAATGGGAGCACTACCTCCGTACCAAATGTTAGTGAGAATGGGGTTTCCTCTGTTCTTGTGCTCGGGGTTGTCTTGTGAGCCCACAAGACTTCTGGCAGTATATCCACCCATAGTCCTTTTGCTTGCCCTAGCTTGGTTTTGATGCCCTGCAAAATAGCTCGGTTAGTTACCTCGACTTGCCCATTAGTTTGAGGATGAGCTACAGAAGCAAATTTCAGTTTAATTCCTAGCTCCTCGTATTTGCCACGAAAGTAGCTAGAGTTGAACTACCTGCCATGGTCTATGACTAGGGCTCAGGGCACCCCAAAGCGACACACTACCAATTTCCATACAAAACTCCTAGCTGCTCCCTCAGAAATTCTAGGGACAGCCTTAGCCTCCACCCACTTTGTGAAGTAATCAACTGCTACAAACACAAACTTCTTCTGACCTTTGCCCAGAGGTAGGAGGCCCAAGATATCTAGCCCCTACTGGGAAAAGGGCCAAGGGCTAACCATATAAGCTAGCTCCACTGCCAGTTGCTGAGGTATCCTAGAAAACCTCTGACAGGTGTCACATTTCTTCACCATTTCTAATGCATCCTTCTGCATGGTAGGCCAATAATATCCCTATCGAAGGGTCTTCCAGGCTAATGCCCTACTCCCTAGGTGATTTCCGCAAACCCCCTCATGTAATTCTCGGAGCACATAGTCACCCTCCTCTCGAGTTATGCATTTCAGCAGAGGCCAGGTGTAGGCCTACTTGTACAGCTAACCCTCCAGCATGACAAATTTTGAAGCTTGACGTTCCATACTTCGGGCCTCAGCCTAGTTGTAGGGGAGATCACCCTGCTCCAGATATACTTTTATTGGCTGCATCCAATCTTTATACATAGTTATGGCCTCAACCTCCAAAGATTGGACCTGGATTGACGGGATCTCCACCTCGCTTATCTTTATAACCGCCGACCCAGAGGAACCTACAACCAACTTGCGAGAGAATCTGCCCTCTCATTTTCAGAGCGATAGACCTGGTTGATATGAAAGTGCTCCAACCTCTGGATCAGCCCTCTAACCTTGTTAAGACAGGCCAACATCGTTGCGTCTTTTGCCTCATACGTACCCAATACCTGGTTTGCCATCAATTGTGATTCTGTAATCACGTCTACCCTACTTGCTCCAAGTAAAATGACCGTCTTAAGGCCTACTATTAGCGCTTTGTACTCGGCCTCGTTGTTGGAGGCCAGGAACAAAAACTTGAGTGGATACTGACTTTCTACTCTGTCAGGGCTGGTGATTAGAATTCCAGCTCTACTCCCTTGCTTTCCTGAGGCTCCGTCAACTTGTACCTTCTATGGGGCGTTACTTTCCTCCACTTGATCCCCTGTACACTCTACCACAAAGTTTGCTAGAGCTTACGCTTTGATGGTTATACGGGGCTAATAGATAATATCATACTAACTGAGCTCCACAGCCTATTTTAGCAAACGCTCGGAATCCTCTGGCCTCTGCAATACTTGCCTTAAGGGCAACCTTTAGTGTCGTAGTTAAGAGAGCCAACGCTATTCTCTCTAATGTCGAGTACTTGAGCTCTGGTCCTCGTAAGATCTTGCTCACATAATAAACGAGCTTCTGGAGCCGCTCCTCTTCTCTTATTAGAGCTGCTGCCATTGCCTTGCTCGAACTAGCGAGGTATAAAGTCAGGACCTCCCTATTTTCTGGCCTCGACAAGAGTGGGGTTGAGGCTAGGTACTTTTTCACCTCCTCAAAGGCCTCCTGGCATTGCTCAGTTCACTGGAAGTTTTTTGGATTCCTCAATACCCTGAAAAAAGGGGCTTATTTGTCTGCGGATCTAGACATAAACCTACTCAGGGCTACAATTTTTCCAGCTAACTTCTATACAACTTTAACACTCCTCGGGGGGTTCAAGTTTAGTATAACCTGGACCTTGTCTGGATTTGCCTCTATGCCTCGACTGGTAACCATAAAACCCAGGAACTTGCTTGCTCGAACACCAAATACGCATTTTTCTGGGTTGTGCTTGATCCCATACTGCTCCAAGGTAGCAAAGGTTTCTGCCAGATCTGCCACATGAGTGTGAGCACTTTTACTTTTAGTTAACATGTCGTCGACATAGACCTCCATGTTTCTTTCAATTTAACTGTCAAACACCTTGTTCATTATATGCTGGTACGTGGCCCCAGCATTTTTCAGCCCAAAGGGCATCATTCTATAGCAATAAGTCTCCATTTTTGGGATAAATGTTGTTTTCTCCTTGCCTTCTAAGGCCAGATCCGATTGTAACCTTTTAATGCGTCCATGAACGTGAGTAGCTCACAACCAAAGGTGGCATCTACTAGCTGGTCTATTCTGGGCAGTGGATAACAATCTTTGGGGCACGCCTCATTAAGGTCCTTGTAATCGACACACAATTGCCACTTCCCGGGGATTTTAGCCACCAATACCACATTAGCCAACCATTCTGGGTACTTCATAGTCCTTATATGTCCTACTTCCAGCAACTTCCGGACCTCTTCCCTAATGTTCTTGTTCCTTTCCTCCCCAAAATTTTGCTTTTTTTGTCGAACATGTCGGAACATAGGGTCCATGTTCAATTTGTGAACCATTACTTATGGATCTATACCTATCATATCAGTTGTACTCCAAGAAAATATATGCAAACTATGAGAAATGAAGTTAATTATACCTTGTCGCAGGTTTGGAGAAAGATCATGGCCTATCTTGACCCGTCTGCCCTTTGAGAATTATACCTCATCTAGTTCCTCGGCAAGGGACACCTTCTTCCGCTTCTATCCTCTGACTCATCTGGGTGCCCAGGCTCTGGGCCTTTCATCTTGAAAGAAATAGCATAGTAGCGACGAGCGGCCAACTGATCTCCCCTGATGGTAGCCACACCTCCTGGGGTTGGGAATTTCAGGGCTTGGTGCAAGGGTGACACAACTGCCCAGAATTTTATCAAGGCCACTTGCCCCAAGAACGATGAGGTCTGACATGATTGTTATTTTCTTCTTTTCTTCCTCCAAGGTCACAAGTAAATTTATAACCCCTTCTAGACGAATTGCTTCCCCCGTAAATCCAAACAATAAGCCATTCAAGAGGCAAAGCCTTTCGCGTCCTATCCCCAACTTATCAAAAGCTTTCAAAAATAGTACCTCCGTAGAACTGCCGGTATCTACCATCAGGCATTTGACTATATAGTCAGAGATCCGGGCTTCTACCAACAATGGATCATCATGCAGGTAAATTACGCCCTTGAGATCATTTATAGTAAATGTCAATTGTTCCTCAACCCCCGCCACTTTATACCAGGGCTTCTCTGTCACAGCCCTGGCATATGATCTTCTTGCCTTCCTACTGGCTCCACCATACGCAAATCCCCAGCGATGGTATCCACTACCCCTAGGTGCTAATTCTTCTGATCCCTTCCGCATCGGGGGCTACGTTCCTTCTCGCGTCAGGGGCTGCGCTCTCTATCTCACCTGGGTCTTCTTTCTATCTCCCTCTGAGGTTCCTAATTCCTTGCGATGAACCTATTCAACAGTCTTTTCCTTACCAGGACCTCTATCTCCACTCTTAGTTGCTTATACTCTTCTGTATCATGGCCGTGATCCCGGTAGTACTTGCAATATTGATCTTTAGTCCTTTTATCTGGATTGCCCGTCATTCTAGCCAGCCAACGAAAATCATGGTAGGTTTGGATCTCATGCAGGATTTCTACCTTGGGACCATTCAAAAGGGTATAGCTCCGCTCGAACCTGCCCCGGTTGTTGCTGTCATGTCTTTTCGACCAACCCTTCAGGCTCCTATTTTATTGCTTGCTTGCTTCTTGAGTTTTCTCTTTCACCGCATTTCCCTTTTCTTCCTCTTTCTTGGCCTTCATGACCTCTTCAGAACTAATATACTTAGAAGCCCGTGTCATAAGCTCCTCCAGATCAAGGGGCATTCTTTTTCCCAAGGACGCCTACAGGGGCTTGAAATGCAGGCCTTGCATGTATGCGACCATAACTACTGACTGGTCAAGGTCAGGTACCTCCAAGGCTGCTTGATTGAACTGCTGAGTATAGTCCCGTAGAGTCTCCCCCCTTTGCTGCTTTATGGAGAGTAGAAACGCAGTGAGCCTCGAGGGCTTCTTGCTGCTAGCAAATCAGGCGAGGGATAATTTGGCAAGTTGATCGAAGCTGTGGATTGAGGCTTCTGCCAGGCCAGCAAACCACTTTTGTGCCTACCCCACCAACATCATCGGGAATGCCCGACACTTGATGGCATCTGGGACATCCTAGAACGTCATATGGTGCTCGAAGATTATAAGGTGATCCTCTGGATCCCCAGTCTAGTCATAGGTCTGTAAATTGGGAAGTTTGTACCCATACGGCATAGGCTCCCGCATGACTTCCCTGGCGAAAGGGTGATGCTTCCCCTGTCCCACCAGGACCTGGTGCTATCCTCTATGGCTGTAGGTGACCTCCTGCATTTCCTGTCGTGGGGGTCTCCTTTGTCTATCTTGCCCCAGCCTCTCCTGTAGACCTGCCAAGGCTAGTATATCTACCGAGAACACTAGAGGCTGGGGTGGATTACCTGCTACCGGATCTTCTTGCTAGAGGGGAATGGCCTCCGGTCATGCCAACCCTTGGGTTTGAAGGAACTGATTAAAGGTTGCTCTTAAGCCGTTGAACAACTAAACCAGGGTTGGCAAATCAACCTGTTGAGATGAGAACGACATATTTCTTGGAACGAATACCGGCGGAACTGAGGCGGCAGCCCTCCCAAGCGGTGTTGTGTTAAGTGGGACTGCCGTCAGTGGGGGATCTGTACCTTTATGAACCTAATGCTCCTTCGGGGGATTCTAGTTTACCCCGACATTAGCCTAACTACGTGTATGAACCATCATAGTATCTCAATGGGATTGTTAAAACGTCTTCACAGATGGCGCCAAACTGTGAAGGTAAAAACTTTGACTGCCCTGAGCTGCTTCTTGGGCTGGACCTGAACCTACAAAACAAAGAAACTGAGGGCGGTGCCCACGGTGCCCACTCCGATGATCAAGTTAGCCAACGGTGGGAAGAAGCTTGTAAGCAAAATGTGAAGGATGTTTTGTGCATACCTTTTACTGTGGAATTGCATCTTATTTATACTCGTGGTCAGGTGGTTCCCTAAACAAAGGAGAACTCTTCAAGATCTAGACTCCCCAGAGTTCCCCACTGTCGAGTAACTCGCCATGATCATACTTTCTATGAGTCTTTTCTTATTCAGACTTCCTAAGCTTATCCTTATCTCCATGACATTCGCGCACACGTGCCTGCCCTGTTGTCTCAGCGGACTCGGGGCTCAAGGAATGACGAGGCTGCTTGTTACTGTCGGGGCTAAGTTTCCAGGGCTGGAGCCCTACCCCTATCAAAAACTAACGAATATATTAGACAATGTCAAAAATTGAGGCCATAATGAATGTTATTCAGTTCCCATTTACGTAGGGAACTTATATATCACAATTTAATTTGATTGAAAATGGTAACACGAGCTAAAACATTTTTATTATATTAGTAAGTAATCCATTATATTCCACAAAATAGTACAAAACTACACACTAGTAAAGCGAAACTTATTGGTTATGTTTATGACTATACTTTTGTCAAAAATGAATGAATACAATAGATTTTGGATGAGAATACAAGTCTGATGAAACAGAGAAGAAACATTGGGCAATAATTATCCATTTCTCTTATAATGTATATATCTCTAAATATAATGCATTTCCTCCTCAAGTAGCCCATTTACAAAAGAATAAAGGCGTTATTATACTGTGACAGTGAACAAATAGAGCTTTAGTACCAAAGCAAGAGCTAGCTGCAATAGAAAAATACCAGCCACGATCAAAAACCATCTCTCTCCAGCAGACTTGATGTGGTTTCGAAGATTAAGTGCAACAAAGGTGGCAGACATGAACCTAGCAACACCAACAACCACCCATCTGAAGATTTCTAGGGGAACAACAGAGAGACACTGTAATACCCCGATCCCTCACGAGACTGGAACCTCGATCCAACACCCGAGGTTACGAAAAATAAGGGAAGACAGACGGAGTCTCCCCTGTTTATAGGAGAATCCAAACCCTATACATACAATTATAACCTCAAAACCAAAGTCCAACCTTCTCCGTAAACCCCAACAACCATTAACATCACATACAACCTACTCCTCAAGGCCATCCGAGAATTGGAACCCAACATTGAAGACATAAAAGCATGCAAGGTCAAACCTATTGAATTTCTGTGTTTTAGAACCGCTTATCATATCACTCTGATATTATCAATTTAACCTACTTATAATTTAAGTCCAACCAATCAACTAACCTCCACTGATCACACAAGCATGCAACATTGACAATAAAGCAAAGTTAGAGTTATTACATGCCACTACAATCTGAACTGTACATCAACAGATTAACTATTACAATCTTCCAAGCTAGTAAATAAATACAAACAAGACCAAAATGTCGCAAAATTGAACATATACATGACAACATCACATTCTTCACACAACCCATCCAACCCTGGTAAGCAACAAGTCTAGGCATTTGACCAAATTAAACCTCTCCTTAATCTTTGAAGGACCCGAACCTGAGATGATTAGAAAGAGGGGTGAGCATACAATACATGTATACTCAGTGAGGGAGGGTAAACAGTAAACCGGGGGATGTTTCAAAAACCATTTCGTGCAATGCAACAAAGATAAGAACACAAGTAACACAATATAACAAGTTAACTGAATAAGCATTAAACACATTTAAAAAGGATACGGTTCATCTCCCTTATCTTCAATCTTGAACCACGAATCTCGATCCTTGCTAACAAGTGCCGGTAAATCCCCTTATTCCTCCAATGGGGTACGCCGGATGTACCCAGATCCTACGACCCATTCTCCTGAGGTAGGTCCATATGCCCAAACGAGGTGAACTACGCCTTTGAGGTAGTGGAGTATACTCAGCGAGAAAAGGAATAGGCACCATGGCAGTTGAGCTAGACCGACAGCCTAATGCTACCCGGAGTTTCTCGACATTACCATGTCCGAAAAGGTTGCGCAACCTCGAATAACGAATCACGAATCATGAGATACCAAGACCGAATCAAGTGGGGAGGTGGAAAAGTAGGCTAGCCTCACCCCATATATAACATATAACACATTTGATAATCAATTAAAGCAATTATAATAATATAAACAATTACACCTGCAACTAATTCAAGTAATTCACAAGATATGCATCAAAATATTATTCCAATACTTACTAAATAGATCATATTCTTCACACAAGACAAAGGGTTCCAAATTTACTTTACTAAATGATCAAGTAAAAACACGACTCAAGTAACTTGGTTAAAACACGAAATCTTTGAACAAGTAAATAAACTAAATGCATAACAGGATGAAGCCCCTCACCTTTACCAAGCTCAAGATGCAAAAATGGCTTCTACTCACTTCCAATCACCTTGAATTAGCTCAAATACCCAATCCTAGCTTGATCATATAAATGTAATATAACTTACTTTACTTGACATTCATGAGTTACAAGTAATTCTTATCAACTAATAAGCATTAACAAGCATGGACATAATATTTGCAATTCACCCTTAGCAAAATAATCATGTAACTCAACTCATAAGACTTCACCCAAAGGATAAACATTCTATACAAACACACTTAACACTTAAACATAATCTAACTATAAACATGACTTAAGAATCATTATCATGCTTATTCACCGAATTTACCATTTACAACTCAATCAATAGACAATATAACAATTATAATAACTCAAATAGCTAATCATGCAATAAGCTCAACTAATTCACATAAATTCCAACAAAACGTTTTTCAAATGCTTACAATTTAGGTTCTAAACTTCACAAAATAACAAACTTCAAATCTAACTTCACTAATCTCATATAGCCACATTAGTTCTCAACACACGCACACCCCACGTCCACCTTATTTTAGCCATCTAACATGTATTCCTAATCTCTACAACAAGTACAACAAGCAAGCTAAAGCTAAGAACAAAGGCTATAACCCCATTTTCCCCTTTAAGCTCAACAAGTCAAAACTAGTTTTCATCAAGGTTTAGTTAATCAAAGCATCTAACTATTCTCTACTATATTTATGGCACCCTAACCAAGCATTAAACTAGTTCTAAAGGCACTACTTGCATCAATTCTAACGTGCGCATATAAAGGGCCATGAAAATCAACGTTCTCAAAATTTGATAAATTTTAACGTGAGGCCATTTTAGAAACCCAACACCACATATCTAACATTAGATTAAGGTTTGGAGCAATATTTCATGGGTCTGCGTTAATAGTGTCAATTCAAGACTTTACAAAAATGATTTCATACATACACTTTATAAACACATTAAAAAACCATATAGTGTCTTCTCCTAGTCCTAGAGGCATGATATAAAGCTTCAAAATGAATAATAGCAAGCATATATAACAATATCAATTTTGAACATAAACTACAATAGCAAATAAAATACAATTTTTTTGTAAAATCCCTCACCAAAACCAAGTAGAGCAAGCAAAGATGAAGCTTTGTGATGGATTAGCACACCCTAAATAAGCTTGAAGAGATCCAAAGAGCAAAATTTGCAAGAAAAAACACTATTCCTGTAATAAGGGTTTTTGGCTGATTTTAGGCATTTTTTGGCTTATTTTGAGCATTTTATATATATATATATGTGTGTGTGTGTGTGTGTATGAATGATGATTATATGGGTTGATGAGTTAGATATTGGGTTTGAGTTATGGGTTTAAATGGGTTTTGGGCTTGGTTTTATTTAATACAATGCAAGAAAACTTCTTTAAGCCCAAAAATAATACATAGTTTTTACTATTCATATAATATCAAGATATTTTTATAAATCACTCGTCACATATGCAATGAATATAATTTTTGTGAATGTAGGCTAATTATAAGTTAAGTAATAATTGAAAAATATGAAATTCGGGAAATAAGATAATAAAAATTTTAGTCTGGGGTCAATTTAATAGAAAACTCTTTAAATGCAAGTTTTACTAAAAGTCTTTTATGAAAATAGTTTAAATGCACATTGATCATTTTCTAAAATAAATTAATTCATCATTTTACTGTTAGAAGTCAATTAAACATGAAATTTTATATAAAATGTCAAATAAGCATTTAATAGCATGTTATGACAAGTAAGCACTTAAACAAGTAAATGCACAATTTATATGTATATGAATGATAAATGTATGCACTGGAGTCGGGAGCCACAATAAATGTTAAATAGTAGTTAAAATATTTTATTTAAATTAATAGTATTAGTGTTCTTTTTTGTTATAAAGAAAATAAGAGAAATAAAAGAAAATGAAACTACTAGTTAAATCTTAAACGCTAAAATAAACACATTCACACATATAAAATTTAACTGGCACCAATTTATATGCAACTAAGTATACTATGTAACATGTTGGGTCTAGGTCGTCACAAACACTGCAACCACATAAAGAACACACTTCCAGTAAAAGTAAAGCTCATAGAGATCAAATTAAGTCTCCATTTACAAAACTCCATTAATTGACAAAACAATAAGAATCACTGGGCTTCTGCCATAAATGAAGGTCTTCAGATAAGTCTAAATAACACTTCTTGTGGCCAAGTGATTAAACAAATACAACTGAAGCAATGCTTATGATGATTGTAATTAACAAAATCATGGAATTCAAGAGCATTCATGTAATACCCGTGCTAGAGGCTAGTCGGAATAAATTGATAATTATTAAAAAATGACCCATTAATGTTTAAAAAGGTAATGAGTGGTGTAGAATGTGTCAAAATGATGACAGGACATTTCAGTGGATGTCGAATTGAATTAAATAAGTCTTACTCAGAAGTTACGAGTCAATCTTGAGCCAACTTCAGAATAAAAACTGCACCACTTGGGGAAGAGTTAAGTGAAAAATTATATATGGTTAGAAAGCTCTACGAGCCTAGTTTCTAATGCTTCAAATAGTTCATGAATTGGAGTTTTCTAGAAGAAGTTATGATTGTTTTCGTAAAATGAGTTAGAGCTGTCTTCTACACGGGAATTGACCTTTTGTCTTGCATTGACTTCCTTTGACCACCCTTTGGCCTAGTCTATTTGATTCTAGCCTTCTTAGCAACAAAGGTGATGGGAATTTTTCAACCTAATTTTTAAAGTTGATGAATGTTTTACAATCTTGCATATATGTGTTATACATTGTTGTTACTGCTTATGATTATTGCTAGATAGGATCTAGAGAGCAATATCCTTGAATTTTAGCTTAATTGAACCATGGAATCTTGTAGCTTGTTAAAATGAAATATAGTTGAAGTTGTAGCTTGAATTTGAGTTCAATCTTTGTTGTAGAGCTTAAATATGAAGTGTATAACATTAATATATGTTTATGGCATGCTAAAATTGCTTGGTTGCATCAATGACATTGAAAAATGGATGTTGGGTGTTGGCTGAATTTTTCCATCTTTGGCAATGTTTGGGTCGGTGTTGGGTAGTCCAATGGCAGCCCTTTGGTTGCTCGTTTCGCATAGTATTATGCTTGTTTTGATGCTTAAATGTTAGGTGTATATGTATGCTAGAGTATGGTCTTGGTTGGCTATGAAAAGAATGCTAGTTGATTGAGTTTTTTTTTTTTTTTTTTTTGGTGTTAAAAGAGTGCATTTATGGCAATATTGACATGGATTTTCTTGTTGTTTGGTTTAATTGTTGAAGAATAGCATTGAGTTGGAAAAAGGGGGTTAATTTATGGTTGAAGTGTTGGTTGTGGCTTGAAGCCTAAATGAGTGTAATTCATGGTGTTTTCAAGTGAGTTCATGTATATAGTTTAAGTAGTGAATTGTGTGGCTTAATCATAATGATTTTTTAGTGTTATATGTGTTTGTTAATACTAATACTTAGAGGTCATTAATGCTTGGAGTTATTAATGCTCGATAGTTATTAATTATTAACGACTATTAATGATTGGTGTTAATGAATGCTTGATAAAATGAATGCTTGGCCTTTGGAATGCTTGATGATAATAAATGGTTAGTGGTCCTTTTGGTCTAATGGTAATTAATGCTTAACATATGGGTGTTATTATGGTTTAAGGATAGTCAATGATCGGAGATCACTAATGCTTGGAGTTATTTTTGTTTACTAGTTGATTGGTCATTAATGGTAGATGGTTGTTTATGCTTAGAGATTATTGATGTTTGAAGGTTATTAATGCTTGGTGTTAACGCATGGTTGGAGTTAATGAATACTAGTTGGAAATAAATGGTAAAGTGAAATGATTATTAGATGGAATAAATGTGAAGGGAAATTGAAGGTTTAAGGGGAAAGAGTGTTTTTATGTGTTCTAATGCTACTTCATTTAAACTATACGAATAAAAGTGTATTTAAATGTTTTCATGAAAATAATAGCGTGAATGTACAAGTTTTCCAAAATGTCATGACTTCTTGCATATCGAGTATTGTGGCCTAGTTTGTCGCATACCAAGTGTTTCCATGAAATGATATTAAATGCCATTGAATGTTAAATGAACTACTAATATGATCGAGAAACAACCTACTTTGTTGTTTTCTCTAATTGACGTGAATGTGTGTTATGTGTTAAATGTGAATACGAATGTGAAAGCGAAGCGAAGCGTAAGGCTGCAACCTTTAAAACAAACATGGTAGCATTCGTGTTGCACTGGCGGCACTGGGCTTACCAGGCGATGACACGACTACCAAGGTTATAATCCCTATCCCGCATGGACAGAGTGCTCCATGAGGCATGGGTCATAGGTTTTGGTGTACATCCAGAGAACACCCGCGGGAGTATAGGGGAAGAGTTCGTGATGGTGGTATAAAGAGACAATATTAACAGAACGAGTGTATCCTTTATTATGTGGTTATGTAGCTTTATATGCTTACTGGAGTTAATTGTATTTAAATGTTTTATGTCCTCTAGTGTTTCTTGAGCCAAATAGGTTTAACTGCTTACTTGAGTTAAATGTTTTTAAGTGCCTAAAGTTTATATATTGTTTCTAATGCATGTTAATTGTCTTTAATTGTTTATTGAATGCACATGATTTTGTAATTGCATATGGTTTTTAAAAGCATGTTTTCAAAGTTAAAATGTTTTCTAAAACTTTCCCTTTCTCCCATCTCACTGAGTTTGTGAAACTCACCCCGTATTAACAACATTTCAGGTGAAACCGAGTTAGAGCCTCGAGGTGAATAAAAGTGATCCCTAGACTTAATTTGTTTCGATGATGATTATGATGTTTATGTAGTTGTGGGGTTCTTGTGTAATGAACGGATGATGTATATTTTATTTATGGAGTTTATGTAGATTATCTTATTATGTATTGGAGAATTATCATAGGGATGTATCCTTGGTTTTGAGTATTGGTACGAAAGTTTGTTACCATGAATTCTTGATGTAAATGAAAGGTTTTAATAACTTTGATGTATTGCTTAGTGGATAATAGTGATCGGGCTATTGTAGTGTGCCTTAGCAGACTTAGAATGAGTGATATTCTTAAGGCCGTGGCATCACGATCTCAGAATTATTTGGTATTTATATAAGTTTGAATATTTTCTTTCTTTGTGGTATCAAAGACTGTATTAGCAAAAAATGGGGTCGTGACAATTCATTCACATAGTCCAGTGAAAAGTTCCAGAAATCAGTGATATGTATAGGCCAAAACTGATTTCCACATTTGTCTTTGGTTTTCTATAAGCTAGCTACTAGAAAAATAGAAATCACACAAGAATTCACATGTCAGAAATTGGTTTGCTTGCAGTAAATCCAAAAATTATACAAGCATGTTGTAGTAGTAGACCTATTCAATCACACCAATGGTCTATGAACAATTTGAATTGCCAATTTGGTACCTCATATTACCATATGCATTTTCTAAGTGATGCTTACAATTTGTATCAAACCGATCCAACTCTTAACCTCTGTCGATTCCTATAACAAGGGACCAGACTGAGAAATCAAACACAAGACAGTGAATCTATTGGATGATTTGGTCCAGGCATGTGGGTTGAGATGTACGACACTGTTGAGCTAGGAACTATCACAGCTGAATTGAGACAAAGAGACGAGGTAAGTGTTTGTTTAGCTAGAAAACACTGGCTGAGGAGAAGATGAAGTAGAAAGGGTGGTTTCAGAGAAGAGAACAAAGAGCTAGCAGTTGGCGAAATGTGGTACTCACTTGGCCAGTAAAAGGTTAAGTGTGTAGGGGCAAGCAGGGGGTGAGACTCCTATACCTATCAGCACAAAGCTAGGAGATTTTAAGGGGCCCATGGGATTAGTCGGGAAAAACTTGGATACCTACGCATTCAAAAAGAAAAAGCTAGGAGATTTTAGTAATATTCTGGAGGATTGTAAGTGCAGTAGAATACCCTAATTTGATCATCCCTGAAACTAAAGCTGGGAGAAGTTAGAAACAGTATCATTGGTTCATTAATTGATCTATCATGGTTGTATCATGTATATTGATTAGTGGAAATTAGGAACTTATAGTTTGTTGTAACTGTGAGAATTTCTTTTCGCACGTCTCTGCCATCTCTTACCTCCCTAGTTAGAATCTTCTATAATTTGCAGCCTTATCTATGTCTTAGTTGAATTGAAAGTTGAGATATTTAAGGAATAGAGATTTCAGGTGAACATTTTATGTCTTCTGAGAGATAAACGATGAACTCATCCTTCCAGGATTCTTCAGATGATAGAGATTACTATAGAAACAGCCTGAACATAGGTTGTGATTATTCAAACTAAACCAAATCAAGCCTTCAACTATTTTATGTTGTGGTAGGCTTAGACTACTTTGGAGAACTAGGACTTATGTAGGAAATATTTAGGAAGTGGAAGAGGAGAATTTTGGAGGAACTAAGAAACTTGTATTGAATAGTAGATTTCAATTTTGGCTTGGTTATAAATGTTTGGAGTTATCCCCTATTTATAGGTGCTCAATGAGACTTCTACATATTAGATATTCTTGAAAGTACATGGAATATGTAGATAATATTCCTTATTCCTAGATCCTTCTATCTAGCCAAAGATATTTAGAATAAATTAATTTTCTCCTAGACTTTTCTAGATAAATTTATAAGATATTCTTCCAGGACTTCTTCTAGAACTTGGGCTAGATAATTTTCTAACTTGGGCTCTCAATTGGACCAACATTTTCTTTCGTTCGGACTAAATAAATGTTATAACTAGCCCAATATTTGATCATGAATACTTAGCCCAAATTCAAGTTTACTTTCCAACACCCCCTCTTAAACTTGAATTTGTCATTCCAAGGTGAGATCTCAGCTTGAGAAAAACTTCAGTTGGGAGAGGCTTGGTGAAGATATCCGCTACCTGGTCTTGTGACTTCACGAACTTTATATGGACATCCTTCTTTGCTACACATTTTCTAATAAAGTGATATCTAGTATCGATGTGCTTGCTTCTATCATGGAAGACAGGGTTCTTTGCTAATGCAATCGCTGACTTGTTGTCCACAAATATTTTTGTTGCTTTGTCTTGAGAAGAGTTATGTTCCTTAAGCAAAGCGCATGACACACAGTTGCAGTAGCGGCTACATACTCAGCTTCACATGTTGATAATGTGACTATTGGTTGCTTCTTCAAAGTCCATGTGAATGCTATGTCTCCAAAGTGGAACACGAACCCAGTTGTACTTTTGCGATCATCCATGTCTCTAGCGCAATCACTATCACTGTCTCCCACTAGCTTGAAGTTGCATGTAGAGGGATTGAAGATACCGTAATCAATAGTGTCTTTTATGTATCGAAGAATTCTTTTTGCAACCTTGAAGTGATGAGTTGTTGGAGTCTCCATGAACCTGCTGATGAGTCCTACTCCAAATAGGATGTCCGGTCTTGTGTATGTCAAATATCGTAGGCTCTCGACCAGGCTCTTGTACAATGTTGGATCCACCTTCTCAGCTTCATCATATATTGACAGTTTTACTCCACATTCTACTGGGATGCTTATTGGCTTGCAATTGTCCATATTGAACTTTTTGAGAATTTTCTTTGTATATCCTTCTTGGGATATAAAGATACCATCATCCATCTGTTTTACTTCAATTCCGAGATAGTATGCTATGAGCCCAATGTCCGTCATTTCGAATTCTCGTGCCATTGCCTTCTTGAAGTCTTCGAACATTTTTGGATTGCTTCCAGTGAAGATCAAGTCATCCACATATAGACAGACAATCATAATATCTCTTTTTTCATCCACTTTTGTGTATAGTGCGTGCTCTTGAAGACATTTTCTTAAATTATTTACTTCGAAGTACTTATCGATTCTAGTATTCCATGCTCGAGGAGCTTGCTTCAACCCATACAAACCCTTTTTCAACTTCAAGACTTTGTCTTCATGGCCTTGAACTATGTAGCCGTTGGGTTGCTCAAGGTATACTTCTTCTTCGAGAAATCTATTCAGGAATGCTGATTTAACATCCATCTGATAGACCTTCCACTTCTTCTGAGCTGCTATTGAAATCAGCAATCTTATTGTTTCTAGACGAGCAATTGGAGCGAATATTTCATCATAGTCAATGTCAGCTCTTTATTTGTATCCTTTGGCCACCAATCTTGCTTTATATCTTTCAACTTCTCCTTTGGCATTCTTCTTAGCTTTGTAGAGCCATTTTACTCCAATTGCCTTGTGTCCCTTTGGTATGGCTGTTAGCTCCCACGTGTCATTATTCTTGATTGCTTTAATATCCTCATCCATAGCTTTTCTCCATTCTCTAGTTTTTGCTGCTTCTTCATAGTTGAGGGGCTCGCAATCAGCAAAGAGACAGACTAGAGTGAGATCATTCTGATTCTCTATTACTTTATAAATTTCTTGTAGAGTCCTCATTCGGTGAGGCCTTTCATCTGAGGTCTCCATTGATGATGATGTTGTTTCTTGTGGTGTCACGCCCCAACTCGACCTCATTTATGATTAGTTAGGATGCAACGGAATTTCGGCAATATAACGTCTGTAATATGGACAACAAGACTCTAAACTAATCCTTTAAATCACCACACAACCAACTCCAAACTTTAACAACCATTTCAACAACATACATATATTCAAACCCCACATTATACAACCATACAACATTTCAACAAAGTCATACGCCTCCTTTTCAACAACATACCACAAGCTATACTATACTTATGCATAGTAGATTCAAAACTAGTTTAGCAACCTATTCATATTCCAAAAGTAAGGCAACTAAACTAACATCATACTTTTCACTATCTTTTAAGCATCTTATACAATACAACCTTAAAAGCATTAAACATTACAACATATTTCATGTTACATAGAAGTATTCCAGCAAAGGCATCAATGACAAGACTCTTGCACATTTGACTCATCCACATAATGCTCATTCTCAGCCTCCTAAGGAACGTACCCCAAGTCCAGCTCAGTAACACATGAAAGAAAGCAAAGAGGATGAGCTTATACAATACAAAGCTCAGCGAGGGTTCAAAAGATGTTTTGGAAACATTTTCTCTTTACCACTTGGGAAATCATCCTAGATACAATAACAATCAATAAACTTCATCAACAACATTAACTCAATTAAAACAACACAAATAACCATACAATTGAGAAATGATACACTAGTTGGTGTAGCTCCATACGCCATCACGATCTCAACCAACTTCTTATAACACCTATTAATACATTCCGGAGGTACCTCATCTAGCCCCTCCCTCCATGGCATCTCCGTCCATGCGAGCTGGGGGTAGTACATGATAGTCATGCCGTTTTCAACTTGACAGCCCAACGCTGCCCGAGAGGTGGCACACACCATCATGACTCATGACAATAATAATAAACATTTCATATTCTGAGAAGACAACAAAGTAGGTTGTCCTCTAATACAACAACAATCAGCAATCAATTAACAACACCTCAATCAACATAACATCAATTAAACAACTATGACAACCAAGTTAGATGACAAAGTAGGCCACCCAACTTATCACACATTTCAACATGCATTCAATCCTGAACCTACTCATCAACAACCTAAGGACAACTACACAAACACTACCAAAACAACTAAAGACAACATTTAAGCATTTTAAAGAAAGGCTACACAAACTTCTAAAATTCATAACTTACAATCTACAAATCAAATAACCCCCGAACCTTTTCCTATCACTCAACCACACATGCCAATACATTAATCCCCTCATAAACCAACCAAAAGCCACTTAAAGCAAGCCCAACAAGCTAAAAATGGCAATGTGTACATGGCTGATTTTTTGGACTTTTGCTATGGCATTCAAATTAAAAATTTGGCATTACAACATTACTACACAATAATTAACAAACCTATAGAAGAAACTACAACTCAATTCCAACCACTACAACAACAATTGTTCAAATATAAGCCAAATAATCAATTTAGATACCCGAAAAATAAAAATACAAGCTACTACCATTTAGAAATGCTACAAATGCATATAATTGGTCCTTATCATCTACTAAGCAATAATCTAACATCAATTTAACAAAATATCAACTACAAATGCATCAACCAAAAATTCAACTCAACTTTAAAATAATGAACTATATTTTTCCCTTACCTTTGATCCAAAGTAATGCTAGGAATAGGTAGAATAGGTGTCCAACAAGCAATTTCAAGCTTTGAATGACTCAATTTGGCTTTGAAATGCAAAATTTATGAGAAAAATGCTTTGAAAACCTAACTAAAAATATTTTTTCATTCTCCCTCAAGGTGAACGACCACTAGGTGAGAAATGAGTGGGTTGTGAACTTATTTATCTGATTTATGAGTATATTATTCATATATATAAGCTTGGTAAACAAAATAATCGAAAGTCAAAGTTGTCAACCTTGTGTTTTTAGTTGTTTTTAACCTACAATACATATATATACTATATTTAGTAGTCTAAAATTAGTTGACAACATTTTATATAAGCATGTGTATATACATCCAAGCTATAAAACCCGATTTTGCAAAAGAAGTTGAAAAGTCACATTATTTGTTTTGCAAATGTGTTTTAAATGCATAACCAATATATAATCACTTAATATCACATATAAATTCATATATATCATTTATAATATATACTAGGTCAATAAAACTCAACATAAGAATTAGGTTTAGCAGAAATCACTATTCAGTTAAAAAACGCTACTTTTTCGCCCGAAAAGTATATTTTAAATTCCTAATTTGTTTCAAAAATAATTTTTAGTAAATCACGGGTCTTTTAATAATGGAGGAATAGTTTTTAAAATATTTAAAAAACTAGTTTCAAAAATTTAGCGGAAATGTCCTCAAATGCTATTAAAAGACACTTTAAATGAAATTTTCATCAAAAATCTTTATAAAAGTTTTATGAATGCACATATATCATGTAATAGGAGTAGTATTTACAAATAAACTTAGTTTGGTCAAAGAAGATGAAAGGTCAAAAGTCAAAGAAGACCAAAAGTCAACATTTTGTAAAAAGTCAAAGATGATAAAAAGTCAACATTTTTCAAAAGTCAAAAGAAATTAACTTAGTATTTTTGTGTAATTCATAAATATGCACGTAAATGAGTTCAAATAATATATATAAATAAGTAAAAACACGTAATTGCAAATAAGGGAAAATTCGGGGTCTCACATGTGGTGTTGTTGGTGATGAAAGCAGAGTCTCACGGTAAGTTGTTTCTTCAATTATTGGTGGTTCTTCTTCGTGCATTGGGAAGAACTGGCATTGCTCTTTTTCTTCTTTACTCCAATCCCACAAGCTCTTCTCATTGAACTCCACGTCTCTACTTACGGTGGACTTCCTTGTACTTGGATTGTTTAACTTGTATCCTTTTGAGTTTTGGTCATAGCCGATGAGGATGTATTTCTCTCTTTTATCATCGAGCTTTGTTCTTCTTTGGTCTGGAACATGTACATATGCTATGCTTCCAAATACTCATATGTAGGCAACACTTGGCTTGTGCCCGCTCCATGCTTCTTGGGGTGTTTTATTCCACACGCTCCTTGTGGGAGAATGATTTGATGGATATATTACACAATCCACAGCTTCAGCCCAAAATTCCTTTGGCAGCATCTTACTCTTAAGCATGCTTCTTGCCATGTCGAGGATGGATCTGTCTTCCTCTCCGTGACTCCATTTTGTTGTGATGAGTAAGGAAGAGTGAGTAGACGTTTGATTCCATTTTCTTCACAATATGTCTTGAACTTTTGTCAGTTGAATTCTGTAACGCCCCGACCCCTCACGGAATCGGGACCCCTATTAAGTCTGCCAACGACAACCCGACCTTAATCCCGAGTAGGAAAAACGAGGGAAAATAGACGAAATCTCTGCTGTTTCTAGGCCAAATCACAACCCTGCACACAGAAGAATCAACACAACAACATCCCAAAACATATATATAAGGTTCCATCTCCAATTCATAAGACTATTCTACCTTTCTTTCCTTAGACAAGTACATACATGCATCGGACTTAAACAATACTAACCTAATACAAATACTAGCTTACCATACCACTCTAATACTTTAAATTAAACTTATTACAAATTCCTACTTACAACAAATATACACAAGATCAACAAAGCAGAACATACATTTAAATCACTAAATACACCTTATTTATTTATATTACTTTACATTTCATCTAATAATTCACACATGGCATTCACCCCCAAGCAATGAGCTATCATCGAATACTCGAACTTTTCCTTCTATCCCTGCAATACCTAAAAGGATGTTGAAGAAAAGGGTGAGCACACTTATGCTCAGTGAATGAGGGAATAAACGGGAAAGTTTTCACAAACGTTTTCGTGCAATGCATATAAGACATTCAAATTCAAACACTTATAAGCACCGGAGAAAGATATAATCATTAAGCATGAATAGTACCATATAAAAGAACCTTGGAAGATAACACTAAGCATGATAACTCGCAAGCATTAAAACGCTAGCTAAACATGTAAAGATATGCAATAATATTTCACTTTATAAATCTCAAGAAATGTAACATTTACATGATAAGCTTGAAACATTATAAGTTAAAACACAAATTAAACACATATAAAAGGATATCGCGAGCTCCAAGGAACTCTTCGTCCATGCAAGCCATTAACCCTATGGAACGCTCTGTCCATGCAGGTTCTATTCTCTTCCACTACTCATCTCTTCTCTTCTCTTCACTTTACTTTAGTGCCGCCAAACCATATACGCCAATAGGCTCCTGGTATACCCATAATCCTACGACCTATGCCCATGGAATGCTCCGTCCATGCGACGAAGGAATACTCCACGGAGGGTTAGCACCCACTGGAAAGCCCGTTGCCGCCCAGTGTGTAACGCCCTGAACCAACACTCCCACGCCTGCAGGATACTCCCTGGACTTAGGGCCCCAGCGAGCACCGAGGCCGAGGCAAGTGGGCTCGGAAACGCACTATGCAGTATTGTCCGCTGTAGAGCCCATACCCCTCACGGATTTGTCTTCGCCTAGCCACTGCTAGGAAAAGTGCGCTGCACGATATAATGAGACTTCTCCTTATATCTAGTAGCCCAAAGACCTCTGCGTCCGATGTGGGATATTACACCCACCCCTCCTTGGGGACCCAGCGTTCTCGCTGGCCATGCGAACGCGTCGGCTCTGATACCAATTTCTGTAACGACCCGGCTAAGCGAATACCCCGCAGGACAGAGGCACACCAGCGTCACATATAAAGAGGTATTGTCCGCTCTGGGTTACCACAGTGGGCCTCTCACGGTTTTGTCCCTTCGAGGATTTCCCCCAAAAGGCGCCTCTTTGAATATAAGGGATAACCCTCCACTATATATTCAGTTGGCCCAGCTCGTAACCTTCCGATGTGGGATGGGTCACCACATCCACCCCCCCTTTAAGGAGGCCCAGCGCCCTTGCAGGACACTGATACAAAGGAAGGCCCACTCTGATACCATGTAATATCCCACATCGGATGCGGAGGTCTTTGGGTTACTAGATATAAGGAGAAGTCTCCTCATATCGTGTAGCGCGCTTTTCCTGGCAGTGGCTGGGCAAAGACAAATCCGTGAGGAGTATGGGCTCCACAGCGGACAATACTGCATAGTGCGTTTCCGGGCCTACTCGCCTCGGCCTCAGTGCTCACTTGGGCCCTAAGTCCAGGGAGTATCCTGCAGGCGTGGAAGTGTTGGTTCAGGGCGTTACATAGTGGGTGATCACCACTTCCGGGCCAACGCGATGGTTGCAACCATGAAAACGTGAAAACAATAGAATTCTTGTTAGCTTGCTAGTTCCGCGAGAATGACATTATAGTAGGAAACACGTATTCACGTTGTATCACTTATAGCATGTAAATATGAAGTGACACGAAAACGAGGAGTGATAAAAGAGGCCACCCTCACGCACATAGACATTATCATGCATTAATAATGCTAACATGCATTAAGTTCCCTAGCATGTGCTACTTTACACAAAGCATATATGGCATGATTTGAAAACATTCTTTGATAACTAGCATTAATATGCATGGCATTAAACTCTCTTGATTCTCTAGCTAGCAAATGGATACACATAAATCAACGTTACATGTTCAACAAGTTAATCAAGTGGTCTAAGCTTAACTCTAGTTAGTATAAAATAACTCAAATTCTATGCTTAAAGATCATGCATTGCTAATTAGTCCTTGGCATGTAAGTAGCTCACAATTCTTACAAATATTTAGGTAACAACTAACCCCTTGAATCTCTTCAAACATCTACGCATTCAAGACTGCAACCATTAGAGCACAAGAGCTTAATCTTCAATTAATTCATTTAAGGACTGAACTACTAAAACATGTTTTCAATACATATCATGCAAACCTTCTCATGTCTTGAGAGCATTCATAGATACATGATCATTAGCACGTGCATAGCCAAATAAGTCACATAAAAAGCAACTAGGGATGATCCCTCACCTCAAGAAGCCAAGAACTCCTTCAAACCTCCTTTCATTGCACCAAAACTAGCAATTCACATAGGATTCATAATTAAGAGTAAATTAGATTTGATTGTAGTTAAACTAACACATCAAACTTAACTACTTCAAAGGTTCAAAGCAATACAAGCTAAACACTTTATAACAACTAACAATCAAAGACACAAGATAACACAACTAGTAATCTAACTTGCTCTATATTGTCCCTTTATACTTTCTAGCAAATTAACAACTCATCAAGCATCAAGGCAACACTACGAGTTCACTAAACATTCAACCACCATTTATGAACCACAACTAAGCTTTGAAATCACACATGACTCAAAACACATAAATGCCCCTTTGACCATTAACACTACAACACCCTAATCCAATCACTCAAACAACACCATAAACGCACCATAATCACTAAACAGCCCCATGTGTACTCTGACAGAGAACCCCCTGATTGGATGCATTGATTTTTTCCTTTCTAGTTGGTCTCTGAATTTTTTACGTCATTTTTTGATGTGTTCTGTTTGTCTTTTTTTGAATTGGCCGCGGCCACCCTGTAATTGATCTGTACCCATGTACTGTCTTTTTTTTGGATTCAATAAACACTGAATTAACAAAAAAAAAAAAAAAAACACATCTAGTACCAACCAACAACCCCAAACAGCCCCGGACAACAAAGCACACACATGGCCCCTTTGTTCATAATCAAGAATTTCTAAGTCCTAGCCATGTCTAGCCAATTTAACTTCACATTTAGCTTACTATATGTTTATGGAACCTAATAGAAGCATTAAAACATAACTTGAAGAAAAATTCACAAATTTTAGTAAAAACACTATTTATCTTCTTCAACCTTGCAATTACACACAAATCTCAAGCTACACATATATATATATATATATATATAAAGCTTAAAAAGTTTACTCTACAACATCTCTAGCTACTAAATAATGTATTATAAGCTTTAAATCATCATCTAACAATATTATCAAATTTTCACTACAACTAAAAATCAAGAAAAATGCACAAAATAATGATTCCCTCACCATAAACAAGGTAGAAATACAAGGAATTGGCTTTGGATGGCTTGGAAAAGGCTTGGAGAAGATCAATTTTGAAGCCCTAGGTTGAAATTTATTTCCTCTTTTTCTTCCTCCATGGCTGGCCAAAGCTCCTCTTTTTCTCTTTGTTTTTGCTTTTTATTGTATGTATATATGTATATGATATGTATAGGTAGATGAATATATGTGTAGGTTGGGCTTGGGTCATGGTTTGGGCTTAGTTTAATTGGTTTAAGTGTTAAATAATAGCCCAAAAGACAGCTAAATTCTTAATGGCCTAAAATGCTTACTAGAGTTCACTATTCATGTGATACACTTACCAATGTTTCTACCCGCCTTCCTGAAGTGCTATGCAAGTAATTTCAATTTTCGCATGCCTTATATATGCCAAGTATCATGGAAAAAATGCAAAATCAGAAAAATAAAATAGTGAAAATATCTAATGAATAGTAACTATTCCTAATATACAATAAACATCACATAAACCACACAGTCTCTCAAAATAAATACATAAGCATGTGCAATTGGGTACTATTCACTATATGCTAGGTCCGGGGTTGTCACACTCTCCCCTCGTTAGAACAATTGCGCCCTCGCAATTCCTTCTTTCAAGAGAACTCTACATATGCATTCTGAACAATCTAGATAAGAACCTCGAATGTGAATATCACAGAAAATACCAAGGAGGGGTACCGAGGAAACATACCCATAAAAGCCTTCAGATAGAAATCCCCAAGGAACCTGCAACGACCCTAACCCGATCCTTCTTAAGATTAGGTCAAAGTCTTTCTTTATTTTCATTGCGGTTTCATGAATATAGTTTTCTATAACTTGAAAAGGAACAATATACAGAGAATTATTCAATAACTAGCTTTTATACAATAAGTTAAGTACAAAAGAGTGTTACAACAAGTACATTACCACCTGAGACATGGAAGCTACCCTGCTATTCTACAAATTAGGGTTTCAACAATAATTCCCCTTTTCTACCTGAGAGTACTTCTAGTAGAACATGTTAGGCAAGAAACTTAAGCACGTAGTCAACCAAGTTCAGCACATAATAAGAATTTCCATTTCAAGCTAACTGCACCTGCAAGGGGGGGAGAAAGATGGTGAACTCTTGGAGAGCTCCGTGAGGATGGAATAGGAGAAGTTTTGAAAACGCTTTTGGTCAGGCCCTTTTGGAAATCATGATACAATTCACGTACGATAGTATTAACAAACTATCCACATAAGATACAATAACATATGATAATTAGTAGAAATTATTATCACATTCGAATCACGTATCAATAACAGTAACATTATTTAGATAAACAATCAATTTTCCTCTCCAAGAGTGGAATGCCAAGCGAGAGTACTTAATCATATCACGTTGCAAAGGATACGTTTCGATATCATTCCCAGAGGTGGCCGACCTTGAATCACGATTTCAACTTCTTATCTCTCCGAATAGGGTACTCCAGATTGTACCCGAAATCTACGATCCAACTCTCCGAGTGTGGAGATTGCCAAGCGAGAGATGGAATAGGACCACGATAGACACGGGAGCACCGGTAAGCCCTATGCCGCCCGGCGTTCGTGCATGCTATCATGCCTGAGATTGCAACCCCCAATTCAATAGTACACAAGCATGCACAAATAATCACGTAACACACAATATCGATAACATTTTGAGAGAACGACAAAGTAGGTCGTCTCTCGAGCATATTTGATGATATTTGCAATTTATAATCACGTAATTCAATAAATATATAAGTGAGAACAATGGAAGAGGTTGTCCCCGGATATATATTTTAACAATCATTTAATAAACACTATTTCAGTTGATAATAAATAACCGATAGTAAAAGTAGATAACTATAAATTAACTCTTTGTTGTCACTTAAATATTTAGATAACTTAATTTCAGTTGATAACAAATAGAAAAAGTAAGTATCTAGATGTTGCAGCTTAGGTCTAAATAAGAATCATGCTTCCCGGTAGTTCAGTAAACTTAACTAGTTTAGTAAATTGAAATTTTGTTTAAATGTGCTCTGGACATCTCCAAAGAAGGTTAAGTATTCATTTAGGGTATTTTAACTAGTTCCTAGGATCTTAAGCTAACAATCTGATTTATGTAATAGCCAAACTTCTTAGTGGCATTCATTTTCACTTAGTCCTAGTTAAAATAAGTCTCCTTAGATAACAACAATTAATTTAATTCTTATACTAGATTCCTAGTTAAACTTACTAAACTTTTTAATAACCATTACTTTCAAGTTCTATTTAAAATAATTCAGGCCTACAGTACCGATTACCTAGGTCATGAAGGACCGTATATACGTATGATGAACTAAAACTCCTAAGCATAAACTTTAAGTAGTCTACATGATATCTAAGCAAATCTTCTTGCTAGCATGACCGAATCAAAACTAATATACCCAAAATAATTAACCAAGTGTTCAGGACTTTCTTCAAGAGATTCCCCGTACAAAATAACTTGTTAATCGTGCATGCGCAATAGAACGACTATCTCACCTAGTGACATTCATTAGTTATTATCTATTTCTTATTTCACTTGACTAGATTTAATAGTTTATTAGCTGGGCTTGATAGTCTTATCATGTTTGTTATCTCCTTATTTCAATTTACTGGCTTCTAATTTAACTACCTGTAGTATTTCCTTATAATAATATTCTTTACACAAGGGAAATCAATTTAAAGAACCATAGTAAGTTTATAAAAAAAAAAAAAAAACCTTTTGCATATATTATATCCTATTCTCTTATATCACCCTAGCTTTACTCTACGCATTCATACAACAACTATAATAATGCCTTATATTAATAAATTAACTTATTACAAAATGCTAAGTAAAATACCTTCACATATTAAAATGCCCTCACATATAGATTATTCTTGCATGCCGTATAAAGAGCATAGTGAATTATTCTCTATAAGATTTTACATGCCAGCATATAAAGGATGCTGTTAAGGAAAACACCTCACATTTCCACGATAATCATGCAAAGTGAAACCTTACTACGCATGAATGCCGCGGTCTACGAAATGTATATACTAGTGTGTTCCTTTCTTTTTACTTGCCAGGTCGATTGTTTGTTCTTTTTTCTTATTACATTCTCTAATAACGAATCGTGATGTATATACGCACATACGAATGGCTAACCTTGATACTATCATATATATATAGATATAAACAGAACACAAGTGCAGTTTAATTATATGAGTTACGCTATATAAAGAACGAAATTAAGATACAAGCACATAAGGAATGCTTTTAGGATAAAACTCCTCACATGCATTTACACATCTTCCATGTAAATATATTCCTACAGCAGCCTACATGTTTCAAGTCCCATATTCCTATAAGAATTCTCCACTCTTCACGCATGTAACTTAGATAAGGTAACGTTAACTCAGTAAATTACTTCGTTACATTAATCATGTGATTTTAATAAAAAAATTCCTCACCTTCGCTCAATAATGCCACGATTGTGGAGTTTAGCGAACACATATGGTATCTCGAAGGTGTAGTGCCCGGTTGGATTATGATTAGCATACATAGGGCTGTGAGTTAATAGTAATACTTCTTTATGCTAACAAAACTTACCAAAGTTTAACAGGGAATAAACCACTGTTATAATTGTAATATAAAATCAGTTTTGTGTGTGACTTGAGATGTTTTTTTCTTAAGCCGAGGATGCCAAGCTTTATATAGGTCTCGGTTTTGATCCCAATGGATCAAGGTATATTAGCTGAACAATTCGTGTAAGCCTTAGGCGTGCATGCACGATGACAGCGAAGAGCAGCTACGGGGTAATTAGGTGGTGTGGTCTAGATGTAGGTTTGTCGCGCTGCTGGAAGGAGGTAAAGGCACGTTGCATGGCTAATGGCTGAAACTAAGGTGGTGATGCTGTGTGGGTGTGATGAAGGAGATGGCAGCGGCAAATAAACTTAGGTAATGACTAATGTTAACTATGATAATAACTTGAAATTGGTTGTTTCGCTGGTGGATACTCGTAGTAATGGCAACTTGGCTTCCTCCCTAGAACCGAAACAATTATAGGCTATGATAATTTAAAGGTGGTGAAGCGGTGCAATGAAGTTTTGGGTTGTGGCATTATAATGATTGTAGTTAGGATATGCATTGGTAGTGTAATGGTATCGTGTAGAAGGCGGCAACTTAAACATTGATCAAACAGGTTGGTGACAACAAAACTAGAATAGGAACAGATGGTTGCCTTGGGTGCGAGATAGACTTTAAACGTGGCTGTTGTTGATAGCTAATACGCGGCTGAAGTTGGTGCTTGTAGGTGAAGCAGGCTGGTATTTTAGATGATGAATGGTAGCGGTGGCAGCTTAGGAGGGCTTAGGAGATGGTGAAGTAAATGATGAAGTAGGCGGTGATGAATGTTTAGCGTGAAGTGTCGGGTAGCTAATTTAGCTTAGTGTTTAGTTACCTTATAATGTCTGCATGTTCTTGGTTGTAGTGGCAGTAGATAGTAACGGCACTTGGAAGGCAAATGATAATATTATAGTGATGATAGTGGTGCTAAGGACCTGGCAGGCATTGGCTTATCATAAGTTTAGTTAGATTCCTAATTACTTTATTTATATACACCTAAGGATAATCTAAGTATCCTCAACTTATCTAGTATACTTATTAGAACTACTTAGTTGACACCCTAATTTCTTTGGCAAATTGAGACTGAGGCACGTCAAACTGGTAGCACTATAAGCTTTAGTGGTATAAGAAATAGTTGGTTGGAAAACAATAAGGTTGATAATGGGAACATGAATCCTATCCCAGAACTGATGAATTATTTTTGTCTGAAACTTAATATCACCTATTTTTATTAAAGACTATTTTTTTCTAGTTTTATTGCCCTATCTTATTTCCATGTTACAACCTACATCATTTCTTATAGTTTACCTAAGACACTTTAAATCATGCCTATCTTAATATTCGATAGACTTAGTTCCTAATATTTAACCTTGTTATATGACAAACCTAAAATAAATATATTATCCTTATTTTCATTTTAGAATTAGTCTACTAACAAAAGTTAACTTCTCTAATTAGTATTCAGTAACATAACCAACCCTAATTTTTCAATTAATCTAAATTACTTTATAGATTAAACAGCAAATTTATGGACTATCCCTGTGTACTACTATAACTATATCATCTTCTTAGTAACTCCTAACTATTATCTTAACCTTCTATCTAATAAATTAAGATTACTGTATTAGTTTAATAAAAAGTAGTAAAATGTTATCCTAATATGAATAAATCTAAGTGTATTCTATAGGATTAAGTTATTCAACTAATATCCTAATTTCTTTCTTTTATTCCAGGAGTTAAAATTGCTATTATTATTATAACCTATTTCATTTTCTTGTAGACCCTAAGATAGTGAAATACTGAGTTTAACATTCCTAACTTTTCAACACCCTAACTAACTATCCAAATGTACTAACCAAGTTAATCTTTTCTTTTAATTGAAAAAAAATGATTAGTTTGATATACAAACCGATATATAGCTTATAGGTTTAAAGTAATTCATAACATGAGAAACATAAGAAATACGGGCACGTAAAGCAATTCAGTCATAAATAATATTTAATTAATAAGCTAAAGCTCAGAAATTAGGTCTGGGGATTCACAGAACCCATCACTCATGAATGCTTGATAAGAATGCCAACAAGAATCTTCGTATGAATACCGAAAGAATACCCTATAAGAAATCCTAAGTAAGGAGCCAAATAAAGGCTCCTAATAAGATTACCATTGCTGAATTCTGAATAAGAACTTCTGCGAAGTCGATTACCATATAAGAATCCCCCATAGGATTATTGAATAAGAAAGCCAGATAACATATCCATATAAGAACCATGAATAAAATTCCAAGGCACTACTAGATACGAATCCCAATAAGAATACCTAAAGAAGAATACCGAGCAGGATTGTTGAAGAAAAACACCAACGGTTGATTACTGAATATAACCTCCAAGCACTGATCTCTTTCACTGATCACCGATAGTCAACTGATCAACCACTTCCTCTTTCTGTTGCTTTATATCTTCAGGTAAGCCGCTACTGGTCATCTCTTTATAGGGAAGAGTGATTTCTTACCGTTTATGCAATTGAAACTACAAATTTACAATCAATGACTAGTACAACAATTACTCAGAGAATTCACCGAGTTGCATACATGGTCACATAAGAACACATATTACACAATCTTCACTTATTACATAAATAAGTCATATAGGGCATATATACAATCAAGACACACAAGTCTCACATGCAAGCACATACCTATTCAAAACATATTTCACATGCACACACTCAGGGTTTGCTACCTAACAGAGCGAGGACCCTGTCTCGACTGAGAGCTAACTAAGCTTTGATACCACCTGTAACGCCCCGACCCTTCACAGAATCGGGACCCCTATTAATTCCTCTAATGGCAACCCAAACCCAACCCCGGGCACCAAAAATGAGAGAAAATGGACCGAGTCTACCCTGTTTCTAGGCCAAACCACAACCCTACACACAGAAGAATCAACATAACAACATCCCAAAACATATATATAAGGTTCCATCTCCAATTCATAAGACTATTCTAGCTTTCTTTCCTTAGACAAGTACATACATGCATCAGACTTAAACAATACTAACCTAATACAAATACTGGCTTATCATACCACTCTAATACTTTAAATTAAACTATTTACAAATTCCTACTTACAACAAATATACACAAGATCAACAAAGCAGAAAATACATTTAAATCACTAAATACACCTTATTTATTCACATAACTTAACATTTCATCTAATAATTCACACATGGCATTCACTGTGATGCCCAAGACCACTATCATGCTTTCTATTAACTGTTGCATACACTGTTTGTGCATTTTAACTGTGCAATTACTTATCTCCTCACTAGTTACTATTCATGTTAATTTTCAACTGTCTAATTTCTCTGAATTAGCATTTTCCCACATTATGTGACTTATAGGAGGAAAGGGAAAACTGAGCTTTTGAGCATTGCTTGTCAAGAGAGTGCGTTTAGCAATTGTTTTGCGAATCGAGTGAATAGTGAAACATTAGTTTAGTGGGCTAAATGAAACTGGTTGCAACTGGGCTTTAGTTATAGCTTAGTTTGCATTACAAATT
Source organism: Ehretia macrophylla (assembly GCA_037974665.1). NCBI lineage: Eukaryota > Viridiplantae > Streptophyta > Magnoliopsida > Boraginales > Ehretiaceae > Ehretia > Ehretia macrophylla. The sequence continues at coordinate 4,974,662 of CM075766.1, forward strand.
AGCCCAATTAGTCCACTTTTGCATACTATATACATAATATACATACAATATACACTACACATATAACATAACTTAGAAAAATAAAAATAAAAGCTAGCCAAATAGTGCCCAAAGCCGACGGCAAGGAGGAGGAGGAAAAAGGAAAATTTTGCTTGCAAATATTCATCTTGAGCTCATTCTAGCCTACTACAAGTCCATTCAAGCCTACTCCAAGCATTCATACCTTGAATTTGTGACAGATTTTACCTGTTTTTGCATATTCAATGTTTTTGCTTAAAAGTTTAAATCTAGATTTGCATGTATATATATATATATTGTGCTTAATACCTTTATAAAGTATAGGCTACATGCCCTAGAGACTTATTTTGTGGAGCCTATTGCTTTGGTTATGGCAATTTTGCTTAGGGTAGTTTGAGGAAGACAATGAATAGTATACTTTTTAGGGTTTTGCTAAATTGTGACTTAAAGATTGTTTCTATGCTATAATTAGATTCTATAGGTGTTAATTAACATGGAATTATGTTTGTGTGAGGTTAGTTTACTCGGAATTTGAATAAAAATGAAAATAGCTAAAATTCAAAAAGGGGTTTCGTATGAAAAGTGAATCCAGGTATAATTTGATGTTAATTTAGGTTCTACTAGGCATGGAAGCACTTTTAGTGCTTTTATTGCGTTGAATTGTGGGGCAGATTAGGTAGCTATAATTCAAAGCACCCTCGGGGCCTTCCCGAGCTTCTATGTTAAAAGCAGGTTTTTAAAGGTTGAATATGTGTCTTATAGTGATCTTAGGGATGTAGGATAGTTGGCTTGGGTAAATTGTGTTTTGTGTTTCGTTTAAAATCTAAATTGAACTAGTAGTCAAAGGGGAAAAGTGCTAAATTGGAGTTTAATGCTAGTAATGGCTTACAAACTACCCTATCTTGTTGTTTGAATGCTTATTGAGTTGTTTATATATTGAAATTCATGTTTGAGGGCAACTTACTTAGTTGTCCCCCATCTATGTGTTTAATAGATTTTATTGTTATATTGTTATATTGTTGTATTCTGTGGTACTGTTTCGATGGTTGCGCAACCTCAGTGTTCAGGATGGGTATAATAGGCCTCACTAGGCAGCATCGAGCTTGCCAGTGTTGGTTGCCCTAGCTCCGTACCCTAGTCCCTCATTCATCTGGTATAGAGTATGCCAGGGGTTGTGGGTTGTAGGATTAGGTACATCCGGAGTACCCATTGGTGATTGGGATACCGGCATATCATAGTTCGTGGTTCAAGGATCGTGGTTCGTGGTTCGAGGGTTGGAGTGATAAGGGTTAAAGATCATATCATTTTCATGTGTGGTATCTAATTGCTTATTCATATTTTTCTTTGTTTAATTGTTTTACTTATATATAACTGTTGTATAGCATGAAAATCTTTTCGAAAATGCCCCAATTAATTGTATCCCATCCCTCACTGAGCAATTGTGGTTGCTCATTCCTCGTTTTAAACATGTTTCAAGAGGTGTTGAGATAGATCCCCAACTCTTAGCTGTAAAGGGAGATGAGGAGTTACCTTGATTGTTGTGTGCTAGTTGCTTGAGGTTGGCTTGTTGTTTGTTCGTGTGAAGAATGTGAAGATGATGTGCATATATGTGATCTATCTTGAGGCCTTTGGGTCTTGTGTATATTGTGTTATTACGGGTTTGTAATAGCTAGTTGGTTGATGTATAGTTTTAATGGCAGCGGAATGTAATAACTTATGAACTTTGCTTTATGACTATGTTGCTTGCTTGTGTGTTAAAGAAAGCTAGTTAGCTGGTTGGTTGGACTTAAATTATAAGTAAGTTTAATTGATAATGTTATAGTGGTAAGATAAGTGGATTAAAAAGATAGAATTTCAATGGTTTTAACCTTGCATGCTTGTGTGTTATAATGTCTTGTCTTGCTTAAGGCTCAGATGGCCTTGAAGCTGGGAGATGTTGTGGAGTTGAAGTTGGAGTATGATGTTGAATGTGGGTTGTGGCTTATTTTCTTTTTATAAGTAACCAGATAGTCCACGGTACAGAGGAGACTCTGTTTGTTTGTCGGGTCTGGACTTAACCTTTTAGCGTGAGGTTGGGTCAGGGCGTGAGATTTAGGTGGTATCAGAGCTTATAGAATGCATGAGCCAGGATAGGTTTCTCGGTCTGTGGGGTGAGGTCTTCCATGTGAAAGTGTAATTGTATGAATATGTGTTTGTTTGATTGAATAAGTGAAAGATTGATTAAGTAAAGAACGTGGTAGCATGAAAATGAAAATATGAAATGTCTTTCATGAGTTATTGTATAAATGTGAAAAATTTAGAAGAAAAGCATGTTAAGTGATTTATATGTAACTTTTGTGAATAAAGTGTTTTGTATGATCTTGTAGGACTTCATGTAAACTTATTTGAGCTTGTTCTTATATGATTCATTTGTGGATTATATATACGCATGTTGTAATACTTTTGCATTCTAGTTTCTACGATGGGGCCACGTAGGCATACCAGGGCTCAGGGTGTTGAATAGCCAGATTTGGGTCCGCAGCCAAATAATGAGCAGGTGATCGCTAGTATAGCAACGACAATTAATAGAATCACTTAATATATTGATGAACAGAGACAGACAGGGGCTCAGCCAGCATGTAATCTTGGTCGAGGCAGAGATAGAGCCGAGGGCAGTGGTGCTGCAGGAGGTAATAATTGTAGTAATCAACTTGAGAAAGTCTTGAAACATGGGGCAACAAGCTTCTTGGGTGAGCCAAATGATGAGATAGTTGAGAGGTGGATCAATAAAGTTGAGAAAATCTTTAATGTGCTTGAATACAATGATGATAGGCAAATTCACATTGCCACATTTCTTCTAGAGAGTGATGCTGAAGAGTGGTGCAAAACTGTACAACAGAAATGGGCAGATGAGGCCGTACAGCATACCTGGGCTAATTTTATGAGTGAATTCAGAGAGAAATATATTTCTGAGGTGACTAGAGAAATACGTGAGAAAGAGTTTGTTTTTCTGAGACAGGGCAGTATGATTGTTGCCTAGTACGAGGCCGCATTTGATCGATTGTCCCTGATGTGACTGTATTTGTAGCACTAAAACCATGGTATTTGTACTGCATTTGCATCTTAACTCTGGAATAAATGCGACACTTTGATACTTTTAATGCAATGTAGGAAAATACTGAAAAGTGAAGAATCAGGCCCGAAATGATCCAAATTGCAAGTCAAGAAGTAAGAATGGGAAAGCATGAGAAGCGGTTGAAGAATGAAGCTCATAGAAAAGAAACTTGGCTGAAACTAGCACGAAATCGGACTCGGAACATTGACCCAGATGATCTCAAATAATGACCCATGTCCATTTTTGGCAAATCATATCAGTTTTTTGGGTAGAAACAGCATTCTGAGCACAACACAGGACTTTAGTCCTGCGTGCGGCGTGATTTTAGCCAAATTCCATCGTTTGGAGGGTCAAAATAGTGAAAAACGCCCAAAAATGCTGCGGTCAACAATTTGGTCAAAGTCAACAAACGAAAAAAAAGTCAACTATTTCAGAATTTTGCCTATAAATAGAGCTTCAACCCTTTGAGAATTCTAGAGTTAATTTTGGAGTATTATCAATATTTTTGATATAATTTCGAGTTAATTCTATTTAGTTTTAAATTTTAGTTTTAGTTAATTAAGTAGTAGTAGAATACGGGGGAAGTCTCGCCTAGGTAGCTCTTATTCGGGAAAATTTTGCCCGAATAGCTACTTTTAGGGAGAAGTTCGACCCAAGTTGTTATTATCTGGGGGAGGTTCTGCCTGAATAGCTTTTAATAGGAAAGCTCTTATTCGGGGGATTCTTATTCGGGAGAAATTAGCTCCGCCCGAATAGCTATTTTGCGTCGGACCTCTGCTCAAATTTCAGGAATCAAAAATACGCGTTCGTCAATATGGGGGAGCCTTTCTTGACTCTCTTTTATTTACATAACTTGTATTCATTTATGTCTAAGTAGATTGATATCTAGGGGTAAATATTGTAAATGATAGTATTTTAATATATGATCTCGGATATAGTTTATTCAATTCATATTGCAATGTATGGCTTGTTTTAATTAAGTATTTCATACGTAATGCTTTTAAGTAGACGTTATGATTGCTTTACTTTCGCTTCATAAATATTATACTTGTAGTTAATATTATGAATGCGTTACTTTAGTGTCATATAATTGTTTTAATCATGAGTCTATAGGTTGTACCATAGACTCCATGAAACTATAGGTTGTACCATAGTTTCTATCTGTAAGGTTAATTCCTTAGTTTAGTTTGCCTTGTTGTACTTGGCTAAAATAAGCTAAGTAGATTAACTAGGTCTATAGCTTTTAGCTTAACCGGGTGTATGCTTGTAGCTTAAGCCCTTGCAGAATTATATAAACTAGATATCGAACCTATATTAATTGCCTCATTTACATGTTCAAACCCCTAGATCACCACCTCTCGTATTCCACTAATACTTAATATAACTTAGATAATTTAGTTTACATTTCTCGCACATTACTCAAACCTACCTTGCTATTTGTCACTTAAGGGCTTTAACACTTTCACACTACTTCACTAACTTAATCTAGCGACTTCCCTGTGGTACAATTCCGCACTCAAAGCACACTACACTACAAAGATCCGTGCACTTGCGGGTATTTTAACTTGGTTATTTTGCGTACATTTTAACGCACAACCCGATCGCATCAAGTTTTTGGCACCGTTGCCGGGGAAGCACAGTACAGTTTAGTTATTGATAAAAGTATTTGTGAACTTGTTTAAGTGTTTATTTTATCCGTTTTATTTAAAAATAAAAAAATAAAAAAATAAAAAATAATAAATAAATAAATAATAAATAAATAAATAAATAATAAATAAATAAAATAATAAAATAATAAATTTTTTTATAAAAAAAAATTTATTTTTATTTTTATTTTTTTTTAAATTATTATTTTTATTTTTATTTTTATTTTTATTTTTTATTTTTTTTAAAAAAATTATTTTTATTTTTTTTATTTTTTTTTATAAAAAAAATTAAATTTTAGGAATTTTGATTGATTGGAAAATGAGTCATTTTAATGATTCATTTGATCAATGAGCTTTTATCTATTACTGCTTGTAAAGTATATTAGTATTTTTTAATCTTGTAATTTTATTTCGTATTTAAAGCTTATAAGTCGTTGTATGCACGGGCGTCATTCTTTGGATCCAGAACTCGCCCCTGTTTGATCCTGAGCTCGAGAAAAATTTGCGTAGGAAGTTAAAATTTCCAATGGTCGATCAAGAAGTAAATATCCCGCCTCTTCCTATAGCTCAGCCTGTTAATCAACCTATGAACCAACCGATGACTTTACGTCAACATTTTTCACCAGGTAATTTTGACCCTGAATTTGCCATAGCCCCACCGGCTCTTGGCAATATAAATTTTGAGCTCAAAACATGGACTATTTCAATGCTTCCTTCCTTCTATGGAAAAAGTAATGAAAATCCTCACGCTCACATCGTGAAATTCATTGAAGCATGCACAACGCTTCACATTCCTAATGTGAGCCGTGAAAATATTCTCCTACGTCTGTTTCCCTTTTCATTGAAAGATAAAGCCAAACAATGGTTAAATCATCTAGACGCAGGAGTGATAACTTCTTGGGGAGAACTTATTCGAAAATTTTTACATAGGTTATTCCTAATGGCTAAGACTACTACTATGCGAACAGGCATCATGACATTCGCACAGTCAGACTTAGAGCCATTTCATGAATCGTGGGAAAAGTTTAACGATCTTAAGAATCAGTGTCCTCATCATGGGTTTGATCGTCCCGAACTCTTGCATTATTTCTTCAAAGGTCTTACCCCTCATAATAAAATGATAGTTAATGCAATGAGCAATGGAGGTTTCTATAACCTCACAGTAGACGAAGCTTGGAGAAGAATAGAAAATATTGATGAAGACTCTCTCCAAAACACTGCTGATGACAGAGAGAGTAAGAGCACCCAAAATCCCCAAAAGAGGGCATTGTTTGAAGTTAACTCTAGTTCTAATTCCCAATTGACTGACAAAGTAGATGCCCTAGCTCATCAACTAGAAAAATTCATCTCTCTAGGGTCTTTTTCTTCTTCAGCTCCTCAGATCACAGAAGTTTGTACCATATGTTCTGCAGTAGATCACTCTACTCTGGACTGTCCAATTGGTTCACAATTTCCTGAATTCATGCAAGAACAAATCTGTGCCATCCAAGGATATACAAGGAATTACAATCCGTATTCTAACACGTATAATTCAGGCTGGCGAGACAATCCTGCATTTTCGTGGCGATAAGGGAATCAAGAGACTCAGTTTCCTCAACATCAATATCAAAAAAAACAAGGAAACTATGAGCCTCATCAACAAAGTCAACAAGGAAATGTTGACAATCGATTCCCTCAGCAGCAATATCAGAGGCCACAAAATAATAACCCTCCTAGTTACTATCCAGTCCAACAGGACAATCCGTTCAGAACACAACGGAACAATGTCCCAACTCTTCCTCCTGCACAGTCATCATCTGATGACAAATTTAACAAACTTATGCAAATGTTCGAAGTTCAGCAACAGTCTATTGCTAAACTTGAAGGACAAATCGGGCAGATGGCCCAAACTTTAAGTAAGAGAGACGAGGGTAAGCTTCCATCTCAAACCGTGGTAAATCCACGAGGACAGTGTAGTACTGTCCAAACTGAGACAGTACAAGAACAGGCTAAGGCTGTAGTTACCCTTAAGAGTGGGAAAACCATTGATAACTAGGTTAGAGTAAAGGTTAGGGATGTTCCAGAAGAAATTGAGAAATTAGATGAATCTGAGATTGAGGTTTTAAGCAAAGATGTTCAAGATTGCCGTAGGAATAAAAACCTAACGGTGGAGCCTATAGTTGAACCATCCTCACGAGCACCTTTTCCCATAGCTCTGTCCCATCCAAAATTGACTGATGATCCTAAACAACTCAAGGTCTTAGAGCATCTGAAAGATATTAAGATCAATTTGCCATTAGTTGAGGTAATACAACAGATTCCAGCCTATGCCAAATTTCTGAAGGATTTATGTGTGAAAAAAAGACGGACCAACTCCATTCCTAAGAAGGTTCATCTTACTGAAAAGGTTAGTAATATCTGCACTAGAGGACTGCCTCAAAAGTGCAGTGACCCAGGAGCTTTCACCATTCCATGCTTAATTAATGACCAACACATAGAAAGCGCCTTGCTAGACTTAGGATCTAGTGTTGACCTCATCCCTCACACAGTCTACCAAAGGTTAGGTCTTGGAGTGTTAAAACCGACTAATGTGACCCTCCAATTGGCAGATAGATCTGAGCGACGACCTCAAGGTGTTGTAAAAGATGTGATCGTTAGAGTAGGAGAATTCTTGTTCCCAGTGGACTTCATTGTATTAGACATGGACTTACGCCCTGATAACAAAAATACCACTCCCGTTTTACTAGGCAGACCATTCCTAGCAACAGCTGATGCTGTTATCTATTGTAGGACGGGTATGATAGAACTAACATTTGGGAACATGAGAACTAAGCTAAGGGTTGCTGATGCAGCCAACAAATTGAATCAAGATGAGGAAGAAGAATGCTTCCATGTTGATACCATTGACTTATGTATAGATGAGTTTGCCCAATTGATTCTAACTCCTAATCAAGAAATAGCTGAGTTAGAACGACTTTTGTATGAATGCGACATTTCTCCTGAAACGGTCGCCTCTGCTTCCATTGTTGTTGATCCAAATAAGGACGATCAAGTAACAACTCATTTCCCTGAAGTTTCAAAATGTCCCACAATTGAGTCCCTACCAGTTTTGGAACTCAAAACCTTGCCCCAACATCTTAAGTATGCCTACTTAGGACCTGATGAGACTCTTCCAGTCATCATTGCCTCGGATTTGACTCCCGAGCATGAAGACAAACTGTTAAAAGTCCTAAGTACCCATAAACAGGCGATAGGTTGGACGATTTCTGACTTGAAAGGCATTGATCCCTCGGTGTGTATGCACAAAATTCATCTCGAGGAAGGAGTTACTCCTTCTCGAGAATTTCAGAGAAGACTAAACCCAAAGATGGGTGATGTCGTCCACAAGAAGATCATTAAGTTGCTTGATGCGGGTATTATATACCCAATTTCTGATAGTCCATGGGTAAGTCCGATACAAGTGGTACCGAAGAAATCTGGGATTACTGTGGTTCTGAATGATAAAGGTAAGCTAATTTTTACACGCACCACAACAGGGTGGCGTGTATGCATTGACTATAGAAAGCTCAATTCCAAAACAAGGAAAGACCACTTCCCTTTACCCTTTCTTGACCAAGTCCTAGATAGAATAGCCAGACAAAGCTACTACTGCTTTCTAGATGGGTATTCGGGATATAACCAAATCCCAGTCTTTCCTGAAGATCAGGAAAAGACTACATTCACATGCCCTTATGGGACCTTTGCGTTCCGACGCATGCCTTTCGGTCTTTGCAATGCTTCTACGACGTTTCAAAGATGTGTGATGGCTCTTTTCTCAGACATGATCGAAAATTTCATGGAAGTCTTTATGGATGACTTCTCAGTATTTGGAACTACCTTCGACGAGTGCCTCACATACCTTTCTCTAGTGTTAGACCGATGCGTTGAAACAAATTTGGTTCTAAGTTGGGAAAAGAGCCACTTTATGGTTAGGCAAGGTATAGTTCTGGGTCATGTTGTTACATAGGATGGAATCCATGTGGACCCAGCCAAAGTCAAGCTAATAGAAAAGCTGCCTGCACCCAAGACGGTGCGTGATATCCGATCATTCCTTGGTCACGCCGATTTTTATCGACGTTTCATCAAGGATTTCAGCCATATAGCCCGACCACTCTCTAGTCTTCTAGCAAATGATACTGAGTTCAAGTTTGATGACAAGTGCTCAGAAGCTTTTGAGAAACTTAAATCCTTACTATCCTCTGCTCCTATCATCCAACCTCCTGACTACAGTCTCCCCTTTGAGATAATGTGCGATGCATCAGACTATGAAGTGGGAGTTGTATTAGGACAGCGTAGGGATAAACTGCCTACTGTGATATATTATGCCAGCAAAACCTTGGACGATGCACTAAAGAACTATACAACCACTGAAAAGGAATTGTTGGTTGTAGTCTTCTCATTGGACAAATTCAGATCTTACATCCTAGGATCCAAAGTAATAGTATACACGGACCACGCAGCTTTGCGGTATTTACTGACCAAAAAGGATACAAAGCCCCGTCTAATCCGTTGGCTATTACTCCTTCAAGAGTTTGACCTTGAGATCAAGGACATGAAAGGAAGCGAGAATTCTGTCGCCGATTATCTATCATGTCTTATACGTGATTCTCCTATTGACTCTTTGCCTTTCAAAGACACGTTCCCTGATGAACAACTTTTTGCCATCTCACATAAGACCCCGTGGTATGCCCACTTTGTCAATTATTTGGCTGCCCAAGAGTTTCCAACTCACTGGGGTAAAAGAGAAAAGGAACGGTTCAGGGCACAAGTCAAGTACTTTATCTGGGAAGATCCCTATCTTTTCAAGATTTGTGTCGATCAGGTCATTAGGAGATATACACCTGAGGAAGAATTTGACAGTATACTCCAATTCTGCCACTCTGAAGCATGTGGTGGACATTTTGGAGGAAAAAGGACAGCTGCCAAAGTCCTTCAAAGTGGGTTCTTCTGGCCCACTCTTTTCAAAGATGCCCAGCAAATGTGTAAAAATTGCCCACAATGTCAACAAGCTGGCTCTATTTCAAGAAGGGACATGATGCCCCTTACACCCATCCTCATTTGTGAAATATTCGATGTATGGGGTATAGACTTCATGGGTCCTTTCCCTCCTTCCTCAGGCTATTCTTATATTCTTTTTGGTGTGGACTATGTTTCCAAGTAGGTAGAAGCAGTGGCAACCCGAACCAATGACCACAAAGTTGTGGTCAAGTTCATTAAAGAGAATATATTTTCTCGATTTGGGGTGTCACGTGTGCTTATAAGTGACGGAGGACAGCATTTCTGTCACAGGACACTAGAAGCCTTATTGAGAAAATACTCTGTCCACCACAAGATAGCAACGCCTTACCACCCACAAACAAGTGGGCAAGTGGAGGTATCAAATAGGGAGATTAAGTCAATTCTTCAGAAAACGATTAGACCCGATCGCAAAGATTGGTCAAGTCGTCTGCATGACGTATTATGGGCCTACCGTACTGCTTTCAAAACTCCCATCGGTATGTCCCCGTATAGATTAGTATATGGTAAAGCTTGCCACCTTCCTGTTGAATTAGAGCATAAAGCCTATTGGGCTATTAAGGCCCTGAACTTTGACTTACAATAGGCAGGTGAAGGTAGGAAGTTGGCGTTGAGTGAACTGGAAGAGCTTCATTTCGAAGCTTATGAGAATGCCAAGCTCTACAAAGAGAGAATGAAGAGGATTCATGATAGATCTATTTTAAGAAAAACTTTCTCTCCTTCTGATAAAGTTTGGTTGTTTAACTCCAAATTGAAGTTCTTCCCAGGAAATTAAGAACAAGATGGGATGATCCTTATGAAGTGGTTAAAGTATATCCTTCTGGAGTTATCTTAATTAAAAATCCCACAGATGGGCATGTCATCACAATCAATAGACAAAGATTGAAACATGCATTCAATCCAAAATGGTTCCTCATGAAGTTGAATCTGTAGAACTTCAGGACCTTGCAGGCATTCCATAAATGAGATTCTGCCAAGCTAAAGGCATTACAACTCAGCACAACTGTCTGGCTGAAGACGTTAAACTAAGTGCTACTAGGAGGCAACCTAGATTTTTAAAATGCTTATGTATGTTTATTTTCCTTTGTCTGTGTGATTTTATGATTTCCTTAGTCCTCTGTATTTACTTTGTTTTTGTATTTATAGATAACTCTTGAACCCCAGAAAAGAGGTTAAATAGTCTGGGTAGTTAAATTATTTGCTTAATATATTAGTTATTTTCCGTGACCATATTTCTTTGTGATTTCTCCCCTATATATTTGTTTGACTATTTTTATTTTTAGTATAGCTAACTTTTATTTTTGTTGTGTTGATGATAATCTGTAAAATGCTGTGTCTACTAATCTTTAATTGCAGAATGATACATCTTTTGGCAAAAGTTAGTAGAAAGGCTTTGACATCAACATAAAAATGCTTCACATCAGGTGATATCTTTCCTTACTACATTTCCCTTTATACCTGATCAACATGCGCTGTAGAGTAAGCAAACCATAGGTTTGGGGATGTAGCATTTGTCATTATATTCTTTCTTGCATATTACACTCTCACTGTCTTACATTGTTATTTGCTTGAGGACAAGCAAAGTTTCGATGTGGGGGTACATGTATTTCATGAAAATCTTTTTCAAAATATGCAAGAAATACACTATTTGTGTTCATGAGAAAGAGTATTTGCTATCTTACTTATTTAAAGGAAGATGATTTAGATGATTTGAGAACTTTTATTGTTAGCTATGTATTGTGAAAAACTCTGAGGAAACTCTGTAAGAAAAACTTTAGGGTATTGTATCCATGAGTAAACCTAGTTGTTCTTCTTTTCTTCAATTGATAGCTATGTGATTATGAAAGGACTGAGATAGAATTACCGTTTATTATAAGAACTTCTTGTGATTGAAACCTGAACCCTTATGCCATGCCTGTACAATATGTTATGTTATTTTGTCTATATGTACACTTTGAAAAAAAGAAGAAAAAAAAAAAAAAACAACAACAACAAAGAAAACAATGAAAAAAAATAGAAAAAGAAAAAAAGAGAGTTGTATATACCTTTACTGTTGAATAAAATTTTTGGTATAAATATGTTATAAATCTCTAAGTACCATTATCCTAGACATTGTAATTTGGGATATGTGCTATAGTGTAAGGTTTTGAGCCTGGATATCTCGGGTGATTAAAGCACGTAGGGGTCCCTTTGAAACCTGGCAACCTCAGTCATAACGGCGGGGGATTGTTGGCCTTAAAGCCCGCTACATGGGATATTCAGAAAGCAAAGGAAACTGAACACTATATAGAGGTTTTATTAGTTGTACTTTTATATTTCTGGCAAATGTTAAAGGGTTAAGGCATGATCAAGAGTTTGATTACAAATGTAGGTAAGAATATCAAGGTCCAATCTGTTTACATAACTTGAAAGTTGAGAATTGTATGAACTTAATATGCTTAGTTTACTTCTAAATATGTACCCCGAAGCAATCAATAGTCTATTTTCAATAAGAGTACCTATTTGAGAAAAATTTGCAAAAGGTTCTCTTATCACGTTTATCATTAATTACTAAATAGGTTTAAGATAGTAGATTGCATTTCTCATGATTTATTTTTGGAATGTGTTTGACAAAAATTTAGGATAGATTTTTGCATCTGTTTTTGACTTGTAAAATTCTGCAAAAATTCACTTTCACATCTATTTTAAAGACAGTTTTGCTCGAGGACAAGCAATGTTTAGGTTTGGGGATGTTGATGTGACTGTATTTGCAGCACTCAAACCATGCTATTTGTACTGCATTTGCATCTTAACTCTGAAATAAATGCAACACTTTGATACTTTCAATGCAATGTAGGAAAATACTGAAAAGTGAAGAATCAGGCCCGAAATGATCCAAATTGCAAGTCAAGAAGTAAGAATGGGAAAGCATGAGAAGCAGTTGAAGAATGAAGCTCATAGAAAAGAAACTTGGCTGAAACTAGCACGAAATCGGACTCGGAACTTTGACCCAGATGATCTCAAATAATGACCCATGTCCGTTTTTGGCAAATCATATCAGTTTTTCAGGTAGAAACAGCATTCTGAGCACAACGCAGGACTTTTGTCCTGCACGCGGCGTGATTTTAGCCAAATTCCATCATTTGGAGGGTCAAAATAGTGAAAAATGCCCAAAAATGATGTGGTCAACAATCTGGTCAAAGTCAACAAACGAAAAAAAAGTCAACTATTTCAGAATTTTTCCTATAAATAGAGCTTCAACCCTTTGAGAATTCTAGAGTTAATTTTGGAGTATTATCAATATTTTTGATATAATTTCGAGTTAATTCTATTTAGTTTTAAATTTTAGTTTTAGTTAATTAAGTAGTAGTAGAATAACGGGGAAGTCCCGCCTAGGTAGCTCTTATTCGGGAAAATTTTGCCTGAATAGCTACTTTTAGGGAGAAGTTCGACCCAAGTTGTTATTATTCGGGGGAGGTTCTGCCCGAATAGCTTTTAATAGGAAAGCTCTTATTTGGGGGAAACTCATCCCTAATAGTTCTTATTCGGGAGAAATTAGCTCCGCCCGAATAGCTATTTTTCGTCGGACCTCTGCTCAAATTTCGGGAATCAGAAATACACGTTCGTCAATATGGGGGAGCCTTTCTTGACTCTCTTTTATTTACATAACTTGTATTCATTTATGTCTGAGTAGATTGATATCTAGGGGTAAATATTGTAAATGATAGTATTTTAATATATGGTCTCGGATATAGTTTATTCAATTCATATTGCAATGTATGGCTTGTTTTAATTAAGTATTTCATACGTAATGCTTTTAAGTAGACGTTATGATTGCTTTACTTTCGCTTCATAAATATTATACTTGTAGTTAATATTATGAATGCGTTACTTTAGTGCCATATAATTGTTTTAATCATGAGTCTATAGGTTGTACCATAGACTCCATGAAACTATAGGTTGTACCATAGTTTCTATCTGTAAGGTTAATTCCTTAGTTTAGTTTGCCTTGTTGTACTTGGCTAAAATAAGCTAAGTAGATTAACTAGGTCTATAGCTTTTAGCTTAACCAGGTGTATGCTTGTAGCTTAAGCCCTTGTAGAATTATATAAACTAGATATCGAACCTATATTAATTGCCTCATTTACATGTTCAAACCCCTAGATCACCACCTCTCGTATTCCACTAATACTTAATATAACTTAGATAATTTAGTTAGTTTAATTTAGTTTACATTTCTCGCACGTTACTCAAACCTACCTTGCGATTTGTCACTTAAGCGCTTTAACACTTTCACACTACTTCACTAACTTAAACTAGCGAGCTTCCCTGTGGTACGATTCCGCACTCAAAGCACACTACACTACAAAGATCCGTGCACTTGTGGGTATTTTAACTTGGTTATTTTGCGTACATTTTAACCCACAACCCGATCGCATCAGTCCCGTTATATGCCAGAGTTGGTTCGACCCACGAGACGCATAATTCAAGGGTTTATTTGGGGTCTGAGAGGGGACATCAACTTGAATTTGTCTACTCATACATATGCCACTTTTTCAGAGGCAGTACAGGCGGCTTCACGGTTCGAGAAGAGCAAGGCTGAGTTGATTGCGAGTTCTAGTCAGCCTAATAAGAGGCAGGTTATATCTTAGGGTCAATGGGCACCTAGGTAGACACAATCAGGTTGTCCGGTTCAGGTTCAACAACAGAGATAGTTCCAGGAACAGAGTTACCCACGGCTGGTACAATCACAATCACAGGTCAGACCTGCACAAAGCCAGCCACAGAGCCAAACTAGACCTGTCACAGCTAGGTCTCATTAGGGTAGCACCGCTACATCCACATATAGAGCTCCTACAGGAGGCACTGCTGCAAAGCAAAACCAGCAGTGCAGCTTCTGCCACCGTGGGGGTCATACTGAGGAAAATTGCTGGAGGAAGTCAGGACGGTGAACAGGTTACGGGAGAGAGCAGCATAAAGTCAAGGATTGCCCTAAATATAAGAATCCTCAAGGTCAGACTCCAGTGTAGACCGAACAAACTAGGGCGGCAGGTGTAGTGCCGGTGCTATGAGCTCAGGCTTGAGCATTTGCTTTGGATGAGGAGGAACTTCCGGACACGATTGTAGTGGTAGAATGTACTTTTCTTCTTAATGATCAGTCGGTTAAAGCTTTAATTGACACCGGGGCTACACATTCCTTTATCACACATGTTTGTACACAAAATGCTAATTTGAAACATGATAAATTGTTGCATAAGATTGTGGTATATACACCTATGGGTCCGAAGTTTGTTACTGAGTCTATTTGTAAGGCATGCAATATTTATATTGAGGGTCATGTGTTTCCTGCTGATTTGATTATTCTACTTTTCCGCGACTTTGAAATTCTATTGGGGATAGATTGGTTGGGAAGATACTATGTACAACTTGATTGTAGAAAGAAGATTGTAAAACTAGAGATGCTTGACCAACCTATAATTGAGATAGTTGGGAGTAGGAAATCAACGGGAACCCCTATAATTTCCTCAATTAAAGCAACTAAAATGTTGGGTAAAGGTTGTGAAGCATATCTTGCATATTTGATTAATCAACCTGGGGACAAATTAAAACTAAATGAGGTGTCGATTGTAAAAGAGTTTTTGGGAGTGTTTCCCAAGGAATTGCTAGGTTTGCCACTTGATAGAGAGATAGAGTTTGTGATTGATATACTGCCATGTACTTCCCCTATCTCCAGGACTCCATATAGAATAGCTCCCCCTGAATTACAAGAATTGAAAGTGCAATTGTAGGGTTTTCTTGAGAAGGGATTTATTTATCCTAGTTCTTCTCCCTGGGGTGCACCAGTCTTGTTTGTTAAAAAGAAAGATGGATCCCTTTGTTTGTGCATTGATTACCAAGGACTCAATCATGTAACAATAAAGAATAAGTATCATTTACCCTTGATTGAAGAACTATTTGATCAACTACAAGGTGCAAAGTTGTACTCCAAATTTGATCTAAGGCAAGGTTACTATCAGTTGAGAATCTGAAGGGATGATGTGCCTAAAACTACTTTCAGAATGAGGTATAGTCACTATGAGTTTGTTGTGCTACCGTTTGGATTGACTAATGCTCCCGCCGCATTTATGGATTTAATGCAGAGAGTATTCCGATCAAATTTAGACCAATTTATGGTTATTTTTATTGATGATATACTGGTATACTCAAAATCTGAGACTGAGCATGAACAACATTTGAGGATTGTGTTACAGACTTTACAGGAGCATAAATTGTTTGTCAAATTCAGCAAGTGTGAATTCTAGTTGAAACAAGTTGCTTTTCTGGGTCATATAATCTCGCAAGATGGTATTTCTGTTGATCCGACAAAGATTGAAGTAGTATTGTCTTGGAAACGGCCTGAAACTGTTACGGAGATCCGTAGTTTACTGGGTTTAGCAGGTTATTACAGAAGATTTGTCAAAGATTTTTCCAAAATTGATGGGCCTTTTACTCAACTTACTCAAAAGAAAACTGTGTTTGATTGGAATGAGAAATGTGAGGCCTTCCAGGAACTGAAAAAAAGGTTAACTACTGCTTCTATTCTTGCTTTTCCTGAAGAAACTGACAACTTCGTGATCTATAGTGATGATTCAAATGAGGGTTTAGGCTGTGTGTTGATGCAGAATGGAAAAGTGATTGCATATGCCTTAAGAAAGTTGAATCCTTATGAACTTAACTATCCTACGCATGGTCTTGAGCTTGCAGCTATCATCTTTGCACTAAAGAAATGGTGTCACTACTTATGGGGTAACAAATTTGAAATTTTCACAGATCATAAGAGTTTAAAGTATTTGTTTTCGCAGAAAACGTTGAATATGAGACAGAGGCGTTGGTTAGAGCTTCTCGAAAATTATAACGTAGCGCTCCGATCCCTCACAAGACCGGAGTTCCCGAAACCATTTCCAAGGCACGAAAAATGAGGGAAAATGAACGAAGTCTCCCCTATTTATAGGACTATCAGTTTACCTGCACACATATATAAAAGGGCCAGTACCGTGCCCAACACATTCCACAACTCCTCAAGGCCATCCGAGCCTTGGTTCTCAGCAAAAGTTCACAACAAATATACATTTCCAAATTCAAAGGCTATTCTAACTATATTCCTTTAGACAACTACATACATGCATTAATTTAAGCCATGTTAACCTATTACATAAACTATGTTATCATACCACTCTATTGATCCAATCAAACTTAGATTACATTTCTTATACATTGAATACATACAACTCAAAAGAAACATCTTTACAACTCACTCCACATAACACATTGACTTCCAAACAAAGATCAAGCACCACAAGCATGAATACTCTTTCTAACACTACGATACCTGAAAGGCGAGTAATGAGGAGTGAGTATACAAACATGTATACCCAGTGAGGGAGGGGAATAATATACGGGAAGCATTTATAAGGGGATTCGTGCAATACACTAATAAGCATCGAATAACAATATACACTAAAGAAACAACTAAATCAATTATATAGCACACATTTAAAAAGGATACGATTCTCAATAACCCTAAAAACTCCAAAATCACTTGAACTTCAATCCCAATCTCGAACCACGAACCACAATCAATGTGCCGGCATAATCCCCAAACACTCCAGTGGGTGTACTCTGGATGTACCCCGAATATTCTACAACCCAACACTCCCTGGCAATCTTCGGACCAGGTGAGTGAGGAAATAGGGTACGGAGCTAGAGCACTAACCCTGGCAAGCCCGCTGCTGCCTAGAGAGGCCCATCACATCCGCCTCGATGATATGGTTACGTAACCAAAGACTCGATAACACAAGAAACAATAATAATAACAATATAACCAAATAAGCTGATATACACATAAGGAAGACAACAAAAGAGGCTGTCCTCGAGCACACACATTATCAATCACTCCGTACAATAGGATGGAATATATTCATTAATCTATAATTACGAAGCTAATACAAGTAAAACACTTAAATCACTTAACATCGAACATTTAGCATATAGCAAAGTAAAGCACCTAGAATGCACATAGAAATGATCCCTCACCTTTCAGAAAGCCAAACCTGTGCGAATTAAGCCAAGATTCCTTCAATATTCTCCAAAAGCATCAATCCCTTCAATTATCACTACATAATACAACACTTCATTTAACTTATAGCTAACTCACCTCTTTAAACAAATTATCTTCATAATTAACTCACTTTAATTAGATCACAAGCATAGCTTCCATTCACATGCACACCACTTAGCACACATGTCTTCTAAAGCATTTAGAATCATTAAACCCTTTTATAAAATTAGAAATACTAAACTAATACTAATAAAACAATACCATCACTTAGTTAAAACCTTTCCATTCTTTTACCCAAAACATAGAATTTACGCACAACTCAAATAACTATTATTTTAATCATGCTCGAGACATAGGGAGTCGTCAAACACGTGTGGCAAAGGCCTGCCTTGGTCCAAGGCCCATTAGGCCGAACACTAAGTCCCAAACGGCCCAAAGGACAACATACACATACAATGCATTCTAGCCCTATTCTAACTACTCTTTGCATGTAATTAGCTAAATAACACTTTTATAACATTAATTTAATCATTTAAATCAACTTATGATACAATTAATCAAACTTTAACCAAGTTACCATTCACCTTTTTTCTTCAATATATCTACATGTTCAAGCTCTCACTATACATGCAACCCCAGTTCAAAAGTTTACTCTATAACATCATTAGGTAACGTAGTAAGCATTAGAAGCAAGAATCACAAAAATATAAGCAATAAACATGCAAATAACCATCAGTGCACAAAGGGAATCAACAATATACTTTCACGAAATTTCATCAATAGCTCAAATATTCTATAGAAATGCATTTAAACACACAATAACCAACTATAAGGCAATACAAGCTATAAAGCACCCAATTCTCTCATTTTTCCCTTTTGTTAACCTAAGTTATTTAACTCTAAAACGAAGGCCAAGGTTCACGATTCTCAAACGAACTATCCTAACTTTCAAACCACACTTTATGACACCCTTAGAACCCTTATGGTCACTCGTTAAATCTCATTTTTCATAAAATCCCCGATTTTTCCTTTGTGCATTTACACTATAAGTATATTAACCGAAACTCAAACAAACGTTAGAAAAGCACTTCTAACACCTCTACATCCTAAGAACACCAAATATGACAACCAAATTCCCCCGGATTTAGGTTTGACCCGAAACCCCTTTGTAATCCAAGCCTAAAATGCATTTTTCTTCAAGTTTCGGCCAATCCAAGTTTATACAATCACAATTCTATGTTAACTAACATCTATAGCACCTAAATGAAGCATTAAACTAGTATTTAAGGCTCTAAATGCATTAATTTTAACGTGTGCATACAAAGGGCCATAAAAATAAATGTTCTCAGAATTCGATAAATTTTAACGTGGGACTATTTTATCAACCCAACATCACCTATCTAGCGTTAGATTAAGGTTTCAAGCAAGATTTAAAGAGCCTGAATGAATAGTGCCCGTTTCAAGACTTTTCAAAAATGTTTGCATACATATGCTACCTAAACGCATGAAACAACTTTAAACACGTGTTCTCCTATCCCTAGAGGCACCATAAATAGCTTCGTTAGATTTCAAAGCATCAAATTAACCAAAATCCTAAATTTTACTATTCATCATCTTATTTAAATGCCAAGACCCCATAACCAACCATAGAAATTGCTAACAAACTATAAAAGTTTACTCTACTAACGTATTTAAGAGTATTAGAAGCAATTACAACAAGAAACAAAGCAATATTCAACAATTACAAAATTTGACATAGACTATAAACATGTAAAAATGTAAGTTTTCAAGAAACCCTCACCAAACTAAGATAGAAATGCTTGAAGAAGGCTTTGGATGGCAAGAAATCATCTTGGAATGGCTTGGATTGGATCACAAGTTGAAACCCTAGGTTGAAAGCTCAATCCCGTTTTTCCCTTTGCTTGGCCAAAAAAATTACTTTTTTTTTCTTCTTTTGTTTGCTTTGTATCATAAATTAGGTGTTTATGTATATGTATATAGGTATATAAGGTAGGTAATGTAAATGGATATTGGGTTGGGCTTGGAAAATGGGTTTTGGCTAAGTTAGTTTAAGAAAATAATGCAAGAACCTCATTTGGCCCAAATATGTAACATACATTTTACTATTCATGTAATATCAAAACATTTTTGTAAATCACTCAACAAATATGCAATAAACTTAATTTTTGTGAACGTAAGCTAATTAATAGTTAAGTAATAATAAAAAAATATGATTCCCGAAAAATAAGATAATAAAATTTTTAGTCCGGGCTCAATGTAATAGGAAACTCTTTAAATGCAAGTTTTCTTTAAAAGTCTTTGATGAAAATGGTTTTAATGCACATTGAACACTTTCTAAAATAAATTAATTCATAATTTAATATTTAAAAGCAATTTAACAAATACTAGCACATAAAAAACAAATAAACACTTAATAGCATTTTATATGAAAGTAAGCATTCCAGCAATTAAATGCACA
Source organism: Ehretia macrophylla (assembly GCA_037974665.1). Taxonomy (NCBI): domain Eukaryota; kingdom Viridiplantae; phylum Streptophyta; class Magnoliopsida; order Boraginales; family Ehretiaceae; genus Ehretia; species Ehretia macrophylla. The sequence continues at coordinate 4,995,010 of CM075766.1, forward strand.
ACATAAATGCACATGAATGATGAATGCAAGCACTAGGGACCGGACATCACAATAACTATACTATTAGCTATCTGCCAGGTAAAGCCAATATTGTTGCAGATGCTTTGAGCCGAAAAGCTACGGTTGCCAGCCTGATTATCAAGAATTGGGAGTTTATGGAAGAACTATACTTGTGGAAACCAAAAATTTCTGAATCAGGTATTCGAGTCGTAAGTTTGCAAATTCAGTCCTTATTGTTATCAAGAATTAAAGAAGTGCAACAGGCTGACCCTCAATTGTTGAAAATTCAAGATAAGTTAAAAGGGGAAGAGTCGGATTTTAAACTTCATGATGATGGCATTCTCAGATTTAAGGGTCGAATTTGTATTCCAGGTAAGCCAACATTAAATAAAGAAATACTTGCAGAGGCACACAGTTCAAGATACACAATCCACCCAGGTAGTACAAAGATATACAGGGATTTGAAACAGAATTTTTGGTGGAATAACATGAAAAGAGAGATTGCTGACTATGTAGCTAAATGTTTGACCTGTCAAAAAGTTAAGGTTGGACATTAGAGATCTGCAGGGTTGCTACAACCATTGGCTATTCCTAATTAGAAATGGGTCCACGTTACTATGGATTTCCTGTCAGACTTGCCAAGATCTTCGAGGGGTAATGATTCTGTATGGGTTGTTGTTGATAGACTGACAAAGACTTCTCACTTTATTGCCATGAAGAAAACAGATTATTTTGACAAGTTAGTTGATCTATATATTGAGAATATTGTTAGACATCACGGAACTCCAAAGAGTATTGTGTCAAACAGAGATCCTAGGTTTATATCCCAATTCTGGCAGAAGATTCAAAAAGCTTCAGCACATCATATCACCCACAAACTGACGAGCAATCTGAAAGAACCATCAAAATACTTAAGGATATGTTACGAGCCTACATTCTGGACTTTGGTAAGAGTTGGGAGAAATATTTTCCACTTGCAGAATTCGCCTATAACAATAGTTACCAATCTACTATTGGTATGGCATCGTATAAGGCACTGTATGGGCATAAGTGTAGATCTCCTTTATATTGAGATGAGGTTGGAGATACAAAAACTATTGACCCTACTTTGATACCAGAAAATGAATAAAATGATTGATAATGTGTAGCTTATTAAGAAAAGAATGCTTACAGCTCAGAGCTGGCAAAAGAGTTATACAGATAGACGCCATCGTGATCTAGAGTTTGCTGTGGATGATCAGCTATTTCTGAAAATCTCTCCTCGTAAAGGTTTGATTCGGCATGAAAAAAGGGGTAAGCTCAGTCCGAGATATGTGGGACCCTTTGAGATTTCTGAGAAAGTTGGCGCATTAACCTATAGACTAGCTTTGTCTCCGAGTTTGGGCAGACTTCATGATGTTTTCCATGTGTCGATGCTTCGAAAATATCAGCCGAATCCTTCTCATATTCTTTAGTCAGAGCCTTTGAAGATCAGTGAGACCTTATCATATACAGAGAAACCTCTTCGGGTTGTAGACAGAAAGGTTCAATAGCTCAGAACTAAAAGCATTCTGATGGTTAAGATTCTGTGGGATCATCATGGCTTAGAGGATGCTACTTGGGAGCGAGAGGAAGGGACAGATATCCAGAGTTATTCGCCAAATCATATAAGAATTGTATGGACGCAATTAGTTTAAGGAGGAGAAGATGTGACGCCCGACACCACTATCATGTTTTCTATTAACTGTTGCATACACTGTTTGTGCATTTTAACTGTGCAATTACTTATCTCGTCACTAGTTACTATTTATCTTAATTTTCAACTATCTAATTTCTCTGAATTAGCATATTTCCCACATTATGTGACTTATAGAAGGAAAGGGAAAACTGAGCTTTTGAGCATTGCATGTCGGGAGAGTACGTTTAGAAATTGTTTTGCAGATCAAGTGAATAGTAAAACATTAGTTTAGTGGGCCAAATAAAACTGGTTGCAATTGGGCTTTAGTTATAGCTTAGTTTGCATTACAAATGAGCCCAATTAGTCCACTTTTGCATACTATATACATAATATACATATAATATACACTACATATATAGCATAACTTAGAAAAAAAATAAAAGCTAGCCAAATAGTGCCCAAACCCAACGGCAAGGAAGAGGAGGAAAAAGGGAAATTTTTCTTGCAAATCTTTATCTTGAGCTCATCCTAGCCTACTACAAGTGCATTCAAGCCTTCTCCAAGCATCCACACCTTGGATTTGTGACATATTTTACTTGTTTTTGCATATTTAATGTTTTTGCTTAAAAGTTTAAATTCTAGATTTGCATGTATATGTATATATTGTGCTTAATACCTTTTTAAAGTATAGTCTACATGCCCTAGAGACTTGTTTTGTGGAGCCTATTGCTTTGGTTATGGTAATTTTACTTAGGGTAGTCTGAGGAAGATAATGAATAGTAAAATTTTTAGTGTTTTGCTAAATTGTGACTTAGAGATTGTTTCTATGCTATAATTAGATGTCATAGGTGTTAATTAAAATGGAATTATGTTTGTGTAAGGTTAGTTTACTCAGAATTTGAATAAAACATGAAAATAGCTAAAATTCAAAAAGGGGTTTCGTATGAAATGTGAATCCGAGTATAATTTGATATTAATTTGGGGTTCTACTAGGCATGGAAGCACTTTTGGTGCTTTTGTTGCGTTGAATTGTTGGGCGGATTAGGTAGCTATAGTTCAAAGCACCCTCGGGGCTTTCCCGAGCTTCTGTGTTAAAAACGGGTTTTTAAAGGTTGAATATGTGTCTTATAGTGTTCTTAGGGATGTAGGATAGTTGGCTTGGGTAAATTGTGCTTTGTGTTTCGTTTAGAACCTAAATTAAACTAGTAGGCAAAGGGGAAAAGTGCTAAATTGGAGTTTAATACTTGTAATGGCTTAGAAGCTACCCTGTCTTGTTGTTTGAATGCTTATTGAGTTGCTTATATATTGAAATTCATGTTTGAGTGAAACCTACTTTGTTGTCCCTCAGTTATGTGTTTAATAACTTTTATTGTTATATTGTTATATTGTTGTGTTGTGGTACTGTTTCGATGGTTGCGCAACCTCAGTGTTCGGGATGGGTGTGATGGGCCTCGCTGGGCGGCATCGGGCTTGCCAGTGTTGGTTGCCCGAGCTCCGTACCCTAGTTCCTCATTCGCCTAGTATAGAGTATGCCAGGGGATGTAGGTTGTAGGATTGGGTACATCTGGAGTACCCATTGGTGATTGGGATGCCAGCATATCGTGGTTCGTGGTTCGAGGATCATGGTTCGTGGTTCGAGGGTTAGAGTGATAAGGATTAAAGATCGTATCCTTTTTATTGTGTGGTATCTTATTGCTTATTCGTATTTTTCTTTGCTTAACTTCTTTACTTATATATAACTGTTGCATAGCACGAAAAGCTTTTTGAAAACGCCCCGGTTAACTGTATTCCATCCTTCACTGAGCAACTGTGGTTTCTTATTCCTCGTTTTAAACATGTTTCAGGAGGTACTGAGATAGACCCCCTACTCTTAGTTGTAGAGAGGGAGAGGAGGAGATGCAGTTGGAGGAGTTACCTTGATTGCTGTGTGCTAGTTGCTCGAGGTTGGCTTGTTGTTTGTTCATGTGAAGAATGTGAAAATGTTGTGCATATATGTGATCTAGCTTGAGACCTTTGGGTCTTGTATATATTGTGTTGTTAAAGGTTTGTAATAGCTAGTTGGTTGATGTATAGTTTGAATGGCAGCGGCATGTAATAACTTATGAACTTTGCTTTATGACTATGTTGCTTGCTTGCGTGTTAAAGAAAGCTAGTTAGCAGGTTGGTTGGACTTAAATTATATGTAAGTTTAATTGATAATGTTAGAGTGGTAAGATAAGTGGATTAAAAAGATAGAATTTCAATGGTTTTAACCTTGCATGCTTGTGTGTTATAATCTCTTGTCTTGCTTAAGGCTCGGATGGCCTTGAAGTTGGGAGAAGTTGTGGAATTGAAGTTGGAGTATGATGTTGAATGTGGATTGTGGCTTATTTTCTATTTACAGGTAACCAGATAGTTCACGTTACAGAGGATACTTGTCTGTTTGTCGGGTCTGGACTTAACCTATTAGCATAGGATTGGGTCGGGGCGTGACATTCACCCCCAAGAAATGAGCTATCATCGAATACTCGAACTTTTCCTTCTATCCTTGCTATACCTGAAAGGTTGTTGAAGAAAAGGGTGAGCATACACTTATGCTCAGTGAGGGAGGGAATAAACAGGGAAGTTTTCACAATCGTTTTTGTGAAATGCATATAAGACATTCAAATTCAAATACTTATAAGCATCGGAGAAAGATATAATCATTAAGCATGAACAATACTGTATAAAAGAACCTTGAAAGACAACACTAAGCATGATAACTCGAAAGCATTAAAACGCTAGCTAAACATGCAAAGATATACAAGAATATTTCACTTTATAAATCTCAAGAACTGTAACATTTACATGATAAGCTTGATACATTATAACTTTAAACACGAATTAAACACGTATAAAAAGATATCGTGAGCTCTATGGAACGCTTCTCCATGTGAGCATTAACCCCATGGAACGCTTCGTCCATGCGGGCTCTATTCTCTTCCTGTACTCTTCTCTTCTCTTCTCTTCTTTTCACTTCACTTTAGTGCCGGCAAACCCTATACGCACGCCAATGGGCTCCTGGTGCACCCATAATCCTACGACCCACACCCATGGAACGCTCCGTCTATGTGACGAGAGAATACTCCACGGAGGGTTAGCACCCACTGGCAAGCCCGTTGCCGCCTAGTAGGTGATCACTACTTCTGGGCCAACGCGATGGTTGCAACCATGAAAACGCGACAACACTAGAATTCTTTTTAGCTTGTTACTTCCGCGAGAATGATATTATCGCACGAAACACGTATTCACATTGTATCACTTATAACATGTAAATATGAAGTGACACATAAACGAGGAGTAACAAAGAGGCCACCCTCATGCACATAGACATTATCATGCATTAATAACGCTAACATGCATTAAGTTCCCTAGCATGTGCTACTTTATACTAAGCATATATGGCACGATTTGAAAACATTCTTTGATAACTAGCTTTAACACGCACGACATTAAACTCTCTTGATTCTCTAGCAAGCAAATTGATACATATAAATCAACGTTACATGTTCAACAAGTTAATTAGGTGGTCTAAGCTCAACTCTAGTTAGCATAAAATAACTCAAATTCCATGCTTAAAGATCATGCATTGCTAATTATTCCTTGGCATGTAAGTAGCACACAATTCTTCTAAATATTTAGCTAGCAACTAACCCCTTGAATCTCTTCAAACATCTACGCATTCAAGACTACAACCATTAGAGCACAAGAGCTTAATCTTCAATTAATTCACATAAGGACTGAACTACTAAAACATGCTTTCAGTACATATCATGCAAACCTTCTCGTGTCTTGAGAGCATTCACAGTTACATGATCATTAGTACGTTCATAGCCAAATAAGTCACGTAAAATGCAACTAGGGATGATCCCTCACCTAAAAAAGCCAAGAACTTCTTCAAAACTCTTCCCATTGCACTAAAACTAGCAATTCACATAGGATTCATAATTAAGAGTAAATTAGATTTAATTGTAGTTAAACTAACACATCAAACTTAACTACTTCAAAGGTTCAAAGCAATACAAGCTAAACACTTTATAATAACTAACAATCAAAGACACAAGATAACACAACTAGTAATCTAACTTTCTTTATATTGGCCCTTTATACTTTCTAGCAAATTAATAGCTCATCAAGCATCAAGGTGACACTACGAGTTCACTAAACATTCAACCACCATTTATGAACCACAACTAAGCTTTGAAATCACACACAACACATACATGGCTCAAAACACATAAATGCCCCTTTGACAGTTTACACTACAACACCCTAATCCAGTCACTCAAACAACGTCATAAGCGTACTATAATCACTAACTAACACATCTAGTACCAACCAACAACCCCAAACACCCCCGGACAACAAAGCACACACATGGCCCTTTTGTTCATAATCAAGAATTTCCAAGTCCTAGCCATGTCTAGCCAATTTAACTTCACATTTAGCTTACTAATAGAAGCATTAGTAAGCTCAAAAATTTTAGTAAAAACACCTTAAATAAATTCACAAATTTTAGTAAAAATACTATTCATCTTCTTTAACCTAGCAACTACATACAAATCTCGAGCTACACATATATATAAAGCTCAAAAGTTTACTCTACAACATCTCTAGCTACTAAATAATGCATTAGAAGCTTTAAATCATCATTTAGCAATATTATCAAAATTTCACTTCAACTAAAAATCAAGAAAAAAGCTCAAAATAATGATTCCCTCACCATAAACAAGGTAGAAATGCAAGGAATTGGCTTTGGATGGCTTGGAAAAAGCTTGGAGAAGGTCAATTTTGAAGCCCTAGGTTGAAATTTCTTTCCTCTTTTTCTTCCTCCAGGCCGGGCAAAGCTCCTATTTTTCTCTTTGTTTTTGCTTTTTATTATGTGTATATATGTATATGATATGTATAGGTAGATGTATATATGTGTAGGTTGAGCTTGGGTCATGGTTTAGGCTTAGTTTAGTTGGTTTAAGTGTTAAATAATAGCCCAAAAGCTAGCTAAATTCTTAATGGCTCAAGATGCTTACTAGAGTTCATTATTCATGTGATACACTTAGTAATTTTTCTACCAGCCTTCCCGAAATGCTATGCAAGTAATTCTAATTTTTTTCATGCCTTATATATGCCAAGTATCATGGGAAAAATGCAAAATCAGAAAATAAATAGTGGAAAATTTTAGTGAATATTAACTTTTCCTACTATACAATAAACATCACATAAACCACACAGTCTCTCAAAATAAACACATAAGCATGTGCAATTAGGTACTATTCACTATATGCTAAGTCCGGGGTGTCACAAATTCTCCCCCTCTATCGGATCTCATCACCTTTATTGTATGTCCACTTTGTTTATCCACAAGTGCCTTGAATTTCTTGAAGGCGTTGAAGATCTCTGATTTTTCTTTTAGAAAATACACCCATTTTAGCATTTTAGCATTTTTAGCCATTTTAGCATTTTTAGCCAAATTGCGAGCAACCAAAACAGATACGACAATTAATCTATGTTTATTAACACTAAAATCACCTATAGATAGCACAAATTCAATTCCATAAGCAAATTTTGACAAAACCGTAAGTTTGGCACTATTTATCATCTTCCTCATGTGCATATTTGCAATAAGTCATCAACAAAGTTATTAAACTAAATAAACAAGGTCTATATAATATGTAGGCAACATTTATGACCATATTTGAGCATTAGATAGGCAAATATTAACAAATCTAGAAATTACATAAACTAACATAAACATATATGCAAAAACATGATTTTCCTCTTACCTAAATGCTCTAGATATGCTAGGTTTGAGCTTTGGAGAATTTGAATCCACTTGAAAAAGGCTTGGAGAAGCTAGAGGTTGAAGATTGTTGAAGAAAATTTCTTCTCTTTTGGCTCTAAGAGGTCACGGCTAAGGGGTAAGGGGGAGGGGTGAGCAACTGATACGAACCTGGTCAACATGTGCCCAGACCCAACACCAAGATTGGTAAAACAAACCCAAGACCTTTCAAGAATAGATGGAACCGCAACCCTTTGCCTAGCAAGACAAGAACCTTGGTATAGTGAATATAATAGAAACCGCGACCCGTTGCTTAGCAAAGCAAGAACCTTGGTATGGTGAAGACGCCACAAACGGGGATGGAAATCCGCTTGATAAGTCAATGTTGAACGCCACAAGAAATCCCTTGATAAGTTCGAAAGAGTCTCTTGGAGAACTCAAGGAGAATAATCTCACAATTTAATTTCAAAATTGTCTTACTTTATTATCACAAAAAGTGCCTTATATAGGCAAAGAACAAATAAGTTTCCTAACTAGAAAAGACTCCTAAACCCTAGCTGAAATAGAAAAATGTGAATAGTAACTAGGTCAAAGGAAACAAACTTGGAGACCAAGAAAAGACACCTATTTACTATTCACGTGAATAGTAATATGAATAGTAACTAAAAAGGAAGCAAACTTTCAGCCCAAGAAAAGCTCATTTCTAGTGTGAACACCTAATCTTGCAGCTCAAGAAAGTCTCTTTCCTAGTGTAAACACTTAAATTCGTCCCTAGGGAATTAAACTAAAACTGAAAACTAAAACTATGATAGAATTACAAAGAAATCAAATATTGACTAAATCTTCAAATCTTCTTGAAACTTCTTGAAGAATCTTGAAGTTCTTGAATCTTGAAAATAGAATCTTGACTTGAATCTTTGCTGGAAAATTCGCCTAAATAAATGATTCATTGAACTTGGACGCTCATGGCTGGTTTGTATCATTCCCCCTCTCTTGAGAAGGATTTGTCCTCAAATCCACCAGGTTCAAAGACTAGCCTAGGTGGTAGACCATGTGGTAGATCCGTAGGAAACACTTCCTCAAAATCCTGCAAGAAATAAACAACAACACTAGGCAATGCAGAGTCAAGTTGGTTAGTGTTTAAAAGAGCCTCTTGTACATAAGTACAATCATTGGCCTTTTTGAAATCAAAGCTCTCTTAACCTCACTTGCCTTTGCATAAAAATTTCTTTGTTTTCCCTCTGTTTTTACCTCATTGGCCAAATTCTTTTCTCTCCTTACTACCTTTCCAAATTCGGTCTTGCTCTTTTTCTTTTCACTCTCTATCTTTTGCTCACTCAAATTCTTTTGATCACTCAAATTGTTTTGTTCACTCAAATTGTTTTGTTCACTCAAGTTCTTTTGATCACTCAATTTTTGTAACCTCACTTGATCCTCATAAACTTGTTTTGGTGTCATTGGAACTAGAGTGATTGTCCATTGATTGAGCATGAATGAGTACTTGTTGGTGAAGCCATCATGCTGCACACGTTGATCAAATTGCCATGGACTTCCCAAGAGAATATGTCCAGCATGCATAGGCGCCACATCACACAATACTTCATCTTCATATTTTCCAATCCGAAAAGGCATAACAACCTGCTTTGTAACCCTTACCTCTACACAATCGTTCAACCTTGCAGCTTGTATGGACGTGGATGCTTAATTGTTGTGAGTCCTAACTTTTCAATCATAGAAGCACTAGCAACGTTAGTACAACTACCACCATCAATAATAACACTACATACCTTATCTTTCACGTGGCAGCGAGTATGAAAGATGTTCTCACGTTGTACTACTTCTTCTTCCTCTTTAGCATGCAAACTTAATGCTTGTCGTGCCACTAGTCCAAGCATCTTTCCATAATGTGCCCCAAACTCCTCTTCTCCCTTTGTGATGTCCTTTAGTATGGGCATGACATCAAAATGTATTTCGTCTTCGGACTCAATCTCACCACTCTCCAAGACTACCAATGCTTGCTTGTTTGGGCATTGGCTTCCAATGTGTCCTTGTCCCTGATATTTAAAACATTGAATCTCACTAGATCGAGTCATAGTAGAGGTTGTATTACCTTGAGAGGTCATGGCAATAGTGGATAGTTTGAGCTCGGGCTTGGCCTTGGAAGTAGACAGATTTTCTTCATCCTTTGGGTAACTTGTCCTCCAAGGTAAAGGTGATGCACTCAGGTATTGTGGTGCTTGTCTTGGTCGTATACCACCCCTCTTGAGTCGCTTCTCCACATTAATTGCCATATGCACCAAATCCTTTAATTCCACATAATGATACAACTCGATGGTGTTAGCAATCTCTCGATTCAACCCATTCAAAAATCTAGCCATTGTCACCTTCCAATCTTCCTCTGCATTGGCTCTAATCATAGCCATCTCCATCTCTTTGTAATAATCATCCACACTTTTATTACCTTGATGAAGTCCTTGCAGCTTGAGGTATAAGTCCCTGTAGTAATGACTGGGTACAAATCGCCTCCTCATCACTCTCTTCATCTCATCCCAAGTTTCCACAGGATGTTCTCCATTCCGCCTCCTATTGAGACACAATTGATCCTACCACACAATAGCATAATCAGTAAATTCAATTGCAGCAAGCTTTACCTTTTTCAACTCAGAATAGTTGTGGCAATCAAACACCAACTCAATCTTCTTTTCCCACTCAAGATAGGCTTTCGGATCACTCCTTCCTCGAAAAGAAGGAATCTTCATCTTGATGCTTCCCAAATTGTTATCAACACAATCCCTAACTTCTCTAACTCGACCATGTCTTTCATCGCTGCCCATAGACATCCTATCAAGCTCCTCATCAACATCTTCAACTTCCCTTCTTGGCACCATGTTTCTCCTTGGTGCGTTTTGAGCAACTTGTGGCTGCCTTCGTTGTGCTCTATCTTCTACTCTATTCAACCTCACATGTATTTGTTCTAATTCAGCCCTCATCAACTGTCTCATCTCCCCCATCAATGCTTGCATCTGCAAATTAGGGACTACGGGTTGTTGACCTTCTACATTGATGTCATCCTCTTGATTATGAGACATGATTGAATTTCACTCCCTCACATGTTTCACTTAACTCACTTGGCTTTTACCCTCTAATAATCTCACACACACTGCCTTTTACCACTCGTATTCTCCTTCAAGTTCCCTAAAACTAATCAAGAGTACCAAGATAGGCACTAAAGCAGCGTATTACTTTTTTTTTTCGAAATTTGATGATTTTTTTTTTTACCTCTAAGACTCTGGAAACAAGGTTAGAGAAAGAAACTTGAATAAAACTCGAAGAAGGAAACCTAGAAAAATAAGGAAAGTTGCAAAAACCCTATTCTAAAACACAAAAATGCCCAAAACTCATAGGAAACATTAGAATTTGGCCCTAAGAGGGTGGTGCCCACAGCTAAGCTGTGGGTTATGCTCAGAATGTCGTTTCCCTTCAGAAAAGCTTGGCCACGAAGGCTAATTCAACAAAAACAAGTTTTTTACTGTTCACTGTTTTGCCTTTTTTTTTTTTTTTTTTCAGCTCCGAATTTTTTTTTCTTTTCTTTTCTTGAAGTTTCTGTTCTTTTCTTGATTTTCAGAAACAAAAACAATGAGCAAGTAACCAAGACTTCGAATTTAGAAACACAAGAAACCCTAATTCAAGATTCTAGGGTTTGGCCAATGGAAAGTTAAACAAGAACGAAATTGCAGCAGGAAAACGGAATTGAAGCAAGAAAACGGAATTGAAAACAAGACTCAAGACACGAAATTAAAAGAACAAGAACGGAATCAAGACACAACCAAGAAAACGAATTGGAAGCAAGACACAATCAAGAACGAAGAAAGGAATTAAAACCTAGACCTAGACTCAAGGAATTAACCAAGAAAAACAAGAAAAGGATAGGCAAACTTGATAAATCGAAGCTCTGATTACCAACTGATACGAACCTGGTCAACATGTACCCAGACCCAACACCAAGATTGGTAAAACAAACCCAAGACCTTTCAAGAATGGATGGAACCACGACCCTTTGCCTAGCAAGACAAGAACCTTGGTATAGTGAATATGATGGAAACCGCGACCCGTTGCTTAGCAAAGCAAGAACCTTGGTATGGTGAAGACGCCACAAACGGTGATGGAAATCCGCTTGATAAGTTAAGGTTGAACGCCACAAGGAATCCCTTGATAAGTTCGAAAGAGTCTCTTGGAGAACTCAAGGAGAATAATCTCACAATTTAATTTCAGAATTGTCTTACTTTATTATCACAAAAAGTGCCTTATATAGGCAAAGAACAAATAAGTTTCCTAACTAGAAAAGACTCCTAAACCCTAGCTGAAATAGAAAAACGTGAATAGTAAATAGGTCAAAGGAAACAAACTTGGAGACCAAGAAAAGACACCTATTTACTATTCACATGAATAGTGACGTGAATGGTAACTAAAAAGGAAGCAAACTTTCAACCCAAGAAAAGCTCCTTTCTAGTGTGAACACCTAATCTTGCAGCCCAAGAAAGTCTCTTTCCTAGTGTGAACACTTAAATTCGTCCCTAGGGAATTAAACTAAAACTGAAAATTAAAACTATGATAGAATTATAAAGAAATTAAATCTTGACTAAATCTTCAAATCTTCTTGAAACTTCTTGAAGAATCTTGAAGTTCTTGAATCTTGAAAATAGAATCTTGACTTGAATCTTTGCTGGAAAATTCGCCTAAATAAATGATTCATTGAACTTGGACGTTCATGGCTGGTTTGCATCAAGGGGGGAGGGGGGGACAAGGTGGGAATTTTTTATTTTGTTTTGTATGTTATGTGTATATATGTAATGCTATATGTATATAATATATGTGAGTAAGCTATTTGGGGTCAAATGTTTAATAGACTAAGTCAAACTATGCCTAAAATTCATTTACAAAACTAACTAGTTAAAAACTAATGTTATTCCATAGGTTTACTATTCATACAATGCAATAAACATTTTTCGAATGCGCGTTCCTGGCTAGAAATGCTCAAGTTCTCATTTTTCCCATTCCTTCTAAGAGTCATACTACCTAGGAAAAATATTAATTCGGGCAAATTAAACAGTCAAATTTTCACTATGAATAGTAACCATGTTCAAAGTAAGAAAATGCACATTAAGATATACGTAAAGGTATGCAGTAGTTAATTATAAACATGATGAAGGTCTCGGGCGTCACAGCTTTAGTCCTCCAAAATTGAGATGACCCAACCTTAAGTGCCATAGCCAAGAAGTGTCTTTCAAGCATACTTTCAAACATTTGAGGCTATCATTTTGAATGTTCAATAGAAACATTCTATTGTTGGTCATGGGCACTTCGATAATTAAGTTTCCTCTATGATCTCTTAGGAAAAGACTATGATTTCTCATGTGAATATCATAGCCATTTTCTAAGAGTTGGCCCATGTTCAAGATATTGGCCTTCATGTTGGGCACATAGTATACATTGGAGATGAATTGGTGTCTACCATCTTTTAGGCAAATGAGTATTTTACCTTTGCCCTTGACAGGAGTCTTAGATAGGTCTCCAAATGTGACATTTCTATTCATCGATTAATCAAGCTCGACAAACATGTTATTTTTGTCGCACATATGGTTGCTTGCACCTGTGTCGAGGTACCATGTATGTTTTTCTCCATCTCCGTATCCCTTGTATGCGAGCAAGAGGGTAGAGTCTACCTTATCATTCTTTTGTTCAACATAATTGGATCTCTCCTCTACATTCTTGGTTGAACTTCGGCATTCTGAGGCATAGTTGTAACACCCTAACTCGACCCCACCTACGATCAGTCAGGACGCAATGGAATTTCGGCAGTATCACGACAGTAACACGGACATCAGGGCTCTAAACCAACCCTTTAGAACTTTATACAACCACTCTAAAGATCAACAACAACTCTACAACCATGTTAACAACATACAACGCAACCATATCCATATATGTTAAACCTTCTTCCAATGATTCATCCATAAGTTATACGCCTCCGTTCCAACATCTTACATAGGCTATATCATACATTTGCAAAATAGATTATAAGCTAGTCTAACAACCTATTCATGTTCAAAAGAAAGACTACTAAACTAGTATTACATAAGTCCTTATCCTTAAGTAAATTAAACAATACAATATATTACAAAAACTAAGACAAACTCATGGAAATGACTCCGGCACATAAGACTCGTCCACGTAAGGCACATTCTCAACTTCTTGAGACACGTACCCATAGTTCGGTTCAGTAACACCTGATTGCAGAAAACGAATGAGAGTGAGCTTATATAAAACAAACCCAGTGAGGAATTCGATAGATCTGGTGAAAACATTTACTTACACTCGTAAGCACCACATGAGCAATACATTCAAATAACTTATTCAACATTAACAATTCAATTCATTCACATAAATAACCATTCATTTAAGAAATGATACTCTAGTTGGTGTAGCTTCATACGCCATCACGATCTCAACCATCTCCTTATAACTCCCCATAACACAAACCCGAGGTACCTCATCTAGCCCCTCCCTCCATGGCATCTCTGCCTATGCGAGCTGGGGGTAGTCTATGATAGTCATGCCATTATCAACCCGACAGCCTAATGCTGCCCGAGATGTGACACACACTATCAAGGCTCATGACAATAATAATAAACATTCACATTACAGGAGAACAACAAAAGTAGGTTGTCTAACTCCCGACATCATCAATAATCAATTAGTTAACATCATTTCAATAACATAACATCAATTAATCAAATAAACAACTAACAACTAAGTTAGATGACAAAGTAGGCTACCTAACTTAACATGCATTAAACCACACAACCAATCCAAAATCTAACCAACAACAACCCAAGATTTAACCACTCAAACACCACCTAAACAACCAAAGACAATATTTCAACATTTAAAGAAAGACTACACAATCTTCCAACAATCATACCTTACAATCTACTAATCCAATAACCTCCAAACCACTTTCTATCACTCACCCACTCATGCATCTACATTAGTCCCCTCGGAAACCAACCATAACCCATCTAAAACAAGCCCGACAACCCTAATTTTGCAATGCACTAAGGCTGACTTTTCCGGACTTTCACCACGACATCCAAAACAAAAATTCGGCATTACAACATTACTACCCCATAATTAACAAACTTTTAAAAGTAACAACCAACCAATTCCAACCACTACAACAATAATTACTCAACAATGAACTCAAAATTCAATTTTAATACCCGAAAAATAAAAATAGATGCTACTACCGTTCAAAACCTATACAAATGCATGTAAATGATCCTTGGAAACTATTGAACAATAATCTAACAACAATTTAACATTTCATCGGATAAAATTCAATTATATGAAAATGACATAAAATAGCATTTTAAGATCTAGAATTTTTCTCTCACCTTTGATCCGAAACAAGACTAGGAATGCGTGCAATAGGTGGCCAACAAGCGGAATCCAACTCAGTTTGCAAAGCTTCGGGCAAAAACTAGGTTTTCTAAGGTAAAATTGCTTTGAAAATATGTTGAAAAACCTCCCAAACTTGCCTATGGAGTTTCAGCCACTTGTGTGTGTGTATGAGTATGTTTTGTGTTGTTTTCAATGTGTGTTGATGATATAAATCTCAAGTCAACAAAAAATAAAAATTCCAAGTTGATTTACTTAGTCTTTTAATTAGTATTTTTAGTCTTTTAATTGTTTTTTTTTGAATATTTTGCTTACTTATATATATATGTCTATCATATATAGTATATTTAGTAGTTTAAATATAGGTGACAATATTTTCATATGCATACATTAACACCCTACTCGGTTAAAAACTCAATTTTTACAAAAGAAGGTGTAAAAACCCTTTTAAAATTTCTAATCCGATTTGAAATCCGTTTTAATCAGACACGGGTCTATTAATATCCGATGACTAGGTTTTAAGATGTTTAAAACACTCGTGTAAAAATTTTAGCGGACGTGTGTTCAAAATACTATTCACAAAAACCGACGATAAAATTTTCAATGCCGTTTTCGATGAAAATTTCATAAATGCACACATAGCATGTAATAGGAATATAAATCACAGAATTAGCACATTCTAACTCATATAACACATAAACAGGTCAAAACATGCAATTCTATGCAAAGGTGAAATCTAGGGTTTCACAATAGTGACCGAATTTGTGACAATCGTAACATTCAACTTTGGACTTTCCATACCTTGGTGTTTGAGCTCTTCATCTTCCATGTCTACTTAATGATCTATTGTTATCCTTCTTCTCGTTATTGAGCATGTTGTATCCTCCTCTTCATCGGCCACGTCCAAGACCGCGTCCACATCCACGTCCACGTCCTCTTTGGCTTCTTTTATCTCCGATGTCTCGATCTCCTCGATTGAGGTTGAGCTTGGCTTGTAAGACTTGGTTGAGTGATTCTTTATTCCTTGTCTTGATTTTCTCTTCATGTACTTGACACTTACCTATGAGTTCATCAGTGGTCATTTTCTTTAGATCATTAGATTCTTCAATTGCTACTACCACTTGGTCAAATTTTGAATCTAATGATCGGAGAATTTTTTCAATGACCCGAACATTAAGCATGCTTTCACCATTTGTTTGTACTTGATTAACTAGGGAGTGAACTTGATGTATTTATATTTTTGGGCCTACTTCTTTGCATTTTATCATTAATTATTCATATTTATTAAAGAGTTTGATCACTTTAATTGTGTTTTTGTGCATGAAGGAATTTACTCATGAAAGAGCACATTGGAACAAGTTTGAAAGAGAATTAGATGGTGAGAAAAGAGTAAAGATTTGTGTGAATGATGAAGCAACAATGAAAGAGTTCAAATAGTCAAAGATTAAAAGAAAAAGGGGTCAATGCCCATTGACCAAGGCATTACTTAATGCCTTGGCCAACAGGTTTTCCCGTGATCAAACAAGTCCAATTGGACTTAGCAAATAAAAAGAAAAAAGAAAAAGTGCCCAATTCATTCACATGAATTGACCATGTGACTTAAAGTCCACAATCAAGGTCGGTGGAGACCTTTTATGTAAAGCCCTATATCGTGACCAAGTAAAACTTTTCAACTTCTTACTAGAGTATGGGTGATTTTCTTTAACTTTTCGAGCCATTTCGGCTGTTTTCCCGATTTTAAGGGTTTTTGGTCCAGGAAAGGGGTTTCACTTCGGGGCTAATTATAAGAAAATTGGGACCCCGTCGTGAGAAAGGGGCAAACGCCATTGGGTTTCCTTTAACTTGTGCTACTTAATGGCGAAGTTTGGCAAAATTGCATCCCGACCTGAAAATACGAAAATCGGGGACACTTGCGGCTAAACGGGCAAAAAAATAGAACATTGATATCACTCTCAGGGAGTGACACGTGTCTCAGGACACGTGTCACACATGCGTGGATGTGCCACGCATGCGTGACACGTAGAGGGACACGTGTCCCCCCCCCCCCCTTCTCCCGTGTCAGCCTTGAGGGCCTATATAAGGGGCTCACTTGACCCCCTAAAAGGGAACGAGAAGACAACTTTTCTCTGGCCTGGTTCCACTAAATTATATCGATTCAATTTAGTTAACGTTTCGAAAGTTCTAAAATTGATCCGAGTCTTTTCCAAGTTTTGGCATTTTAAGGTGAGGGTTTTATTACTTTACTTATTTACAGTATCTACATGTTAGTATATCCCTGTTATGCTTAAATATTTCCAGTTAATTGCTAATATATACTGCCCAATTTATCTGGTAATTTTAGCATAAGGTAAGCAGAAATGCTGCCCAAATATTTCCAGAAATGTTATACATGTTATTTGCATGCTGTCATAATACCCAATTTATACTTGGAAATTGCTTATTATAGCCGTTACTCTGCCGAAATACCGCGGAACATATGTTATTACTTGCCCTGGACAATCTCTTTAGTTGATCCCCATATGATCTGCTGTGTGTTCTATGACTACTTGTGCCTGCCTGTGTACTCTTGAAATTAGGGGTTGCAACCTCAGGCATGATAGCATTCAGACATCAGGCGGCATAGGGCTTACTGTACTCCCGTGACTATCGTGGTCTTATTCCCTCTCTCACTTGGGACTACTACCGCCCTTGGAGAATTGTCTTGCTTGGGACCTGTACCACCCTCAGAGAGTTGGGTCGTAGATTTTGGATACAATCCGGAGTATCCTCTTGGGAGAGATAAGAAGTTGTGATCGTGATTCGGGACTGGCCACCTCTGGTGATATCGAAACATACCCTTTTATTGTGTGTTTAAATACTCTCGCTTGGGACCACTACCGCCCTTTGAGAGCTTGCTCTCGCTTGGGACAAGTACCGCCCTCGAAAAGGAAGGACTATCTGTCTTTATGACACTACTGTTATTGATACATGATTCAAATAAGATAAAAATCTCTACTGATTATAACATGTTATTTTATTTTGGCATTTACAGTATGTAAATAATTTGTTATACTACTGTATGTGAATTGCACTATAATTTTCAAAGGAGACCGACCCGAGATGTTTTCAAAACTCTTCTATTCCACCCTCACTGAGCTTCCCCAGAGCTCACCCTCTTTTCTTCCCCCCCAGTACAGGTGTAACTTAGCTTGAAATGGAAATTGACTTTATATGCTGAAGTTGAATGTTTACGTGCTTAAAGCTCCCTGCCTATCATGTTTCAATCCAAGTTGTAAAGTTGGAGTTTGTTTGTATTACTCTCGGGTAGAAGGGTAGCTGTGCTGAAACCCCTAGTTTGTATGATAGGTGGGCAGTTATCGGATCTCAGATGTTGTAACACCTTTTTGTACTTAACTTATTGTATAAAAGCTTTTTATTGAATAGTTTTCTGTATTTTCTTTCTCTTAAGGTTACGTTAATTATTTACGGGAGACCGTAGCAACAGTGAACATAGACTTTGACCTAGTCTTGAGAAGGGCCAGGTTGAGGTCATTATATTTTATAAAAGCAGTAGCAAAGAAGAAATACAGAGGAGGGCAAGCCGCGAGAAAATAAACAAAAATAGAGAGCTTTGACGGTAGAGAAAGAGAAAAAAATTACAGCGAGCTTAGTTTGATTCCTTTCGTCAATTCTTCATTGTTCAGGTTTTGAGTTGTGGATTTATTTTACAATTGAGAATTAGATTGTGCTTTAAATATTGTTCTCAACATATTCGAATCAATTTATGGAGAAGTTTCATTTACTTTCTTTTAATAACTTTGATTTAATTAGGTTGAATATGAACAACTAAATTATTGTTTAGGGTAGGATTACTATGCTATAGTTTAATTTTATGGTCTCAAACTTGGTTTGAATATTTTAATGCCATTTTTATATATTTGATTTACATGCTTTATTATTTATCATGTCATTGCATTATGCTTGTAGCTAGTATTTTTTATAAGAATTCATATTGTAGATCAAATATATAAATTGAGCTTTAATGCGAAAACTATAGGTTGTACCATAGTTTTTCTACACATAATTAATTAATTCGTTAGCCTAGAATTTTAGGACAAATCTGTACTCTAGCTAGATAATGGACTTGGGGATAGCGTTGCACCTTTAAACTAGGTTTGACTCGTTAATTAATTAGGCATAGGTGATTAATTAATTAATTAGGCTTGTAGTCTAATTTCGCATCAAAATAGGAAATCATAAGTCTGAGCCTAGAATTTAAGCTTTGCATAGGAATCCGATCTCGAAACCTTTTCCAATTGCAATCAAACTTCAATTTTAGCTCTCATATTTGATTTTAGTCTATGCATTTAGTTTCACTTGTATTCTATTTTAGTTAGTGTTAATTGGAATCAACACATTCATAATTTAATTTAATTTAATCACTTTGGCACTTTACTTATACTTTTCCGCGAACTTTCAATTTGCCTCCCTGCGGATTCAACCTCATACTAACACAATACACTACAATCACTCGTGCACTTGCGAGTTAAAACTTGGCTTAGAATTGATCTTAATTTATACCCTAAGCTAAGCACTCATCTTGAAACATAATCAGAGATTGACTCAGATTCTTTCATTTGTAAATTTTCAAACTCAACTCTAAGAGCTTGAAGATGGACTTTTCTTACCTTATCAACTCCTTGGTATGCTTTCTCAAGAATCTCTCATGCTTTCTTAGTTGTTGAAGCTTGAGCAATCTTCTCAAATGTGGCATCTACGGCATGTTGGATGATTGAAAGAGCCTTTTGATCTTTCATCTTAGACTCCTTCAAAGCCTTCTTTTTGTGCTTGAGTAAGAGTGGCCTCATCTTCGGGTACCTGATAACCTTCTTCAACAACATCCCATATATCTTGGCCGCCGAGATATGTCTTCATTTGGATGCTCCACCTTCTATAGTTGCCGGTGGAGAGCTTTGGAAATGGGAATGCTACACTTGATGTCGTCATAACCTAGCTCTGATACCACTTTGTTGTGGTAGGCCTAGACTACTTTGGAGAACTAGGACTTACGTAGGAAATATTTAGTAAGTAGAAGAGGAAAATTTTGAAGGAACTAGAGAGCTTGTATTGAAGATAAGATTTTAATTTTGGCTTGGTAACAAATGCTTGGAGTTGCCCCATATTTATAGGTGCTTAAGGAGGCTTCTACACACTAGATATTCTTGAAAGTACATGGAATATGCTAGATAATATTCCTAAATCCTTCTAACTAGTCACAGATATTTAGAACAAATAAATTTTCTCCTAGACTCTTCTAGATAAATTTCTAAGATATTCTTTCAAGACTTCTTCTAATTTGGGCTAGATAGTTTTCTAACTTGAGCTCTCTATTGGACCAATATTTTCTTTTTTTCGGACCAAATAAATATTATAACTAGTTCAATACTTGATCATGAATACTTAGCCCAAATTCAAGTTTACTTCCAACACTTTAGTGAGGTCGACTACATGAATTTGTTGTCGCTATTCAGTTTTGAGGGCCTTTCCTCCATTGAACTTCTGTTGTAATATTCGTGAAAAGTGTTTCTAAGCCTAATTTTCTAAAAGCAATATCTATTGAGGCTTAATTTGGATTTGTTTTGTGCCTAAGAGCATAGTATGGAAGAGATACTCTAGGCTTGACATCCTCCTAGGAAGCTTCTTATTTGTAACTTCGGAAGTTCAATAGCTGTCACCATAGACACCAAGCTAAATGTTCTCATATTCCAATTTCACGAGAATCTATTTCAGATGATTCTAACCTTAAGATGCCTCACCATGGCTATATATTATAATGCATCCTCAAGTGAACAGCTAGTCTGGATAACAAGGTTTTGTTCCTCTAAATTCAGGGGTTGCATCTATGTATGTCCCTGAGGACACCTTTGTTTTTCACCTAATTTTTTGTGTGTTTATATGTTTGTTTTTTTTCTTTTCCGTTTTTTTTTTGGTTTTCCATAAGGCTTATCGGTTCCCCTGCCCTCTCTCCTCGATATCAGTTCCTCCAACACTCTGATAGCGCTTTGGTTCGGAATTGCAGTTGGAGCTGCAGTAGCCATTGTTGGACTGGCTGCTTACTGTGTGTATGCTGCAAGGAAGAATATATCCAGCTAAAACGTGCAAGTGCAATGCTCTGCTTGTTTAAGGTCAAGTTTGTCAGGGGAAAGTCAATTTCGTCAAAGGCATCGGCAATTGTGTAGAGAAATTGATTTTTTTTTTTTTTTTATCACATCCGCATTTTTCTTTTTCCTCTTTGATATGGATTTTTCTTGCATTTTAATAAATGTAATTTTGGATGTGAGGGTAAATCAAGTTGAAAGTGCAGTTGCAACGACACACTGAAAAAAATATTGCGTATATGTACATTAAAATTTCGGGAAAAGTGATTTCTTTTCAGCAGCTTTTGAGAATCTGCAAAACAGCAGTTGAAGTTCTTATGCCGGTGATTCTTTGTTTCCGAATTTATTGGACGGGTGCTAAGAAGAGCAACAATTTCTAACCTATCTCATATTATAGCATTCCTGATATATCTTTTATTCATTTAAGAGAAAGATCTCTCGCTTCTCTTCCCTAGGCATTCTGTTATTTTCAAGTTAGAATTGGCCTGATATAATATTTCTATCTTGTTATACAGAACCTTGCTGGTTTTCCATAGTCGTGGAGAAGTTTGTCGAGCGATTAATGATTTGCGTGCGTAGGAATCGATTCAATTCTCTCCTCAGCACTTAATTAACCACTTCTTGCTTGTGAACAACATTTGTCGAACTATGTATCTGTGTGCGTGTTATATTGGAAAGGGAGTGGGGTTCAGCATGCACGCAGGATAAGCAAGTGCATGTCAGGTTATATCTGAAAGTTTATTGTTTCTTTTACCCTATTATTCTTCATTGATCAATGATAAGGAGACGGTCTAAAAGAGAGTCCGGTCCAGAAAGATTAACTCAAGCAGATGACATATTTTCAGGTGATTTTTTCTTTCATCTGGCTTCTCACTTTCTGGGAGTATGAAAGCTGGTAGAAAGTGTGATGATGTGACAAGAGTATGCAATTGGGGGTATTTTGTTCTAGTTCTAGTTGAATAATGTGAATCAAAGTTGGAAAGCGAGGTTCCGTCCCTAGCCCACTTTGAGAGTTCAAGAGGAGCACAGATTTTCAACTTGATTGACTATTAAACTGACAAGAAAGTTTGAGCTGTTGTCCTTTTCTTTTACTAAATGGCGAGAAACTCATCTTGATTCTCAAGTAAAATTATATTGAATTCATACAAATTCTATGGTACAATGACAACGCCTTAACAGATCTCTATATTAGTTAAGAATCAGACAATATTTGTGATGTGAGAGTATATATTCAAACTTGACACTTTTGGTCGTAATAAAGTCTTTACCTGTTTACCGGAGCCAAACCATGGGGGCAAAGTTTTGAGTTCTTGCCTGAGGAAAAAAGCAGCCAAGTAGTTTTCTAAGTTGAAAAAGGGGAAAAGAGGAAACTTGTTGATTTAAGGATTGCAATGTCTGCTTAACACTGGACACAAGCCTCCGAAACGTGAGTGTTGTATATTATAATTCGTCTAAAAAATCTTGTATACCCAGCAGCTGGAACCATCATACATCTTTCCCCAAAAAAATGAAAAAAGATAGAGAAAGGAACAAGAAAGGAGATATATATGATATCGCAGTTTATCCTTCCCTTTCCTTTCTTATATGATTTTATCATTTCCTTTCGTGTATTATCCAATCCCCGTGAATCCAAACGAACCTTCAGTGTCGTTTAGCCTTCGAAGCCGGCGACAAAGAGTTGTTCAAGTGTTATCTATAAATCTGACGAGGAGCTTTATATAGCTCTACAAGTGTAGCCTGAAATTGTGGGTGCATAGTTTGGCTGTTGTTCCTTTAACCAACGTTTTCCAAGTCCACAAATCTTGATTGGTCTATCAATCTGGCATTTTCCGCTAGCTTCCTCGTCTAACTGCAAGCAGTAGTTCTCGAAAGTCTCGACATCTACATGCAGTCTAAAATTTACAGTAACCAAGAATTCCATCTCCAACCTGTTCAATTCCGCAGTGCTTATCCCTCCCACTTTGGCATAGTAGGCATTTGTGTAACACCTGTAAGATATATATAAAACAATGAGTTGATGCTTATAATACAAACAATTAAGTTGCACTAATTTCCTACAACCCTAATATCCTTAGGTATCTTGGAAGACAATGTGTTTTCCCTTTTCCCTAGCTCTATTTCAGTCCTAGACATTAGTCCTATAGGGAAGGCAAGTATTCATTCACTTGTTCCTTTTTGTGTCAGCGGCATCCATCGAGAGTGACAGGGATTGGACCCGCAGCTTCTGCCTTGACAAGGTGGTGCTCTAACCAATTGAAATACAAGTATTTCTGAAGGACAAGTAGTTATAGAACCTCACAGTAGATTAGATTGGGTTGGGCTGGATTTGAAACATGTAGACATGTTGCCAAACTGCCAACGAATTTCCATTCTGTCTCACTAGGAAAGAAGATATTATAGGATCAACTTCTTTCCATAGGAACCTTACCCCAGGGGAAGTTGAATTATATGGCATGATAAATGTTTTTAGACCATGGAAACTTCACTACATGTATTGACTAAGTCAAGACTTAGCTATGACAGTTGTGAAGTTAGAGAGAACTTACTCGTCTTCCAAAAATTTTGCAGCCAACATAATGGAGGTAATCAGAAGACGATGGGCATTGAGGGAGGTGAGACAAACATCCATTTGATGCAGGAATCTCTCCATGTATATGTATGCAACAACAAAGCATGAAGGGCTCAAGTTTGAATACTTGAAAATGCGTTCTATGTACTGCTGAATGCCCAATGCAGGTGCTCTTGAGCCATGGAAGACAGTGATAACATCTTTGTTTTTTGATGCCTTCAATAGCTTTTCACTCTTTGAAATGGCTTTTCTCAGTACTGAAGAAAGTGTTGCTACAACTTTGGGAGGTCCTGAGATAGATGCGTCGTTGTCGTCTAATACCCCCGTGTTTGAGTAACCTTTAGAACTCATAGATTTGCAATTGAGCGCCAGTGCTCCCATATTCAAGCAAGAACTGCAGCATTTAAACATTAACAAATCCACTATTTTTGAAGATGTGGCAGAGGTCAATAACCATGGATTATATTTGAAATAATAAGGGACACTACAACAATTGAAAAATTGGTAGCTGCAGGATTACAGAATCACAAATCAATGATGCGTGAATAAGATAAAGAATGAAATAGTGCTGTCAATTTTGACAAGGTAAAAAGTCACATCATGCTTGAAAAATGTATGATTCTGAGTGGAAATAAATAGTTAACAAAGCACTTTCGGTGCTTGCTTTCCCTGTAAAATAGTTTTGGCATTTTCAGGCTTGAGGTTCCTTGGACGTTTCACTCTAAATACTTGAGCCTATAAAGTGAAAAAAAGTGATGCGAAAGCAATAAACTGGAGCCAAAACATGATATCAAAATTTTAACCCAATGGTTTAGCTAATTTGTTTACCTTGCTCTGCCACCAATACTATCTTGGCTTTATTAGGTAGAAGTCACAATCAATCATTGATGCTAAATCAAAGCTAAATATTTCTTCCAGATAACAGCATTCTTTTTCAGGAATACATTCTCTTCTCTACTTTGGTAGATTTCATCTACTTACCAAAAAATAAAGGGTAAGAAGAAGACTATAAACAGAGGGCTAATTTCGAGATAATTGAGTAAGCTTGCCCCTTCTAACAATGGATTATCCGGGCGATTACTCAGAAACAATCACCGTGCACATGAATCATAATGTAATCTTGATGAAAGAGGAGAGTTCATTTGGCATGTAGATGCTTTAAGATAATCAAGAATCATATATTATGGTTTTCTTACCTATAACTAAAGCACGAAAACTAATATTTGGAATATGAAAGAATTTTAAGCCTGAGTAGGTTCAACAGAGAAAAGGAAGGAGAGAAATCAGAAAAACGACAACAGAAAGGAAGGATCAGGCCCGAGGTTATACTGTCTTGTATGATATATAAGAGGTATGTCGTTTTTCAGAGTTTGTAATTGACTAGCTCGAAAGGGGGGAAGAGACTTTCCAATTGGGGTTTGAGTTATCTACAACCATCTAACTCATATAAAAAAACAGAATTAAGGGGAGAAAAGAAGACCATCTCTTTAGATAGACTAGTTCCACGACTCTTACTAAGTTGCTTTCAGTGATATAAGATATTACGAATAGCACAATAGAAACAAGTGAGGAGCAACACAACTCCAAAATGAATGCACCAAAGTGTAATATCAACAATAGTGTACACATATGCAAGAAATATCATGCAATAATGACCAAAAACATGTTACACAAGCAACAAAAGACTAATTTGGAAGATTTCACAAGAGACGATCGATAACTCACACCTTTTGTCTTGTCTTCTCCTACAGGCTACAGCATGAGAAACAGTGAAAAATCAAAGGAAAACTAGTGAAGATACCCAAGGCCGAGGATGTTTTATATATAGCTTCAGAATGAATGGGCCACAATTCAATGTCTAGTCCTGAATGTGCATGATGAAGCAATTGCATGTCAAGCTTGCTTTTTACTGTAACACGAAGTGAATAAAGTAGTAGCACTGCGAGAAGCTCCTATGGGCTGGTGCCAACAGTGTCTTCTGCTTGTGATATGACACAAATCTTTTTACGATTATATTGTTCCCCACTTGAATATTAACATATGATTATATTGTCCTCGCTTGAAATATTATAAAACGTAAAATAAGGCATGGACCCATCGTATCTCAAATCTATACAATCACTGTTCAACACCTCTTTTTTTCTTTTTCTTTTTTTTTTCTTCTCTTATTAGAACTTCAAATAATATGTAAGCATAATACTGCAATAAACTTACAGGATTCTATCATATTCCGATTAGCATGTTATTAGCAGAAGCATGCGATTATCAAAGTAATTAGATTACTAAAGGGTATAAACTACTTACGTGATGCAGAAGAAGATCGAGGCGTAGTAATGATTGATTAATTTTTCCACCTAATCCTTTTTTTATATTGTAGATAGTTTGATAGAATTTTTATGAATCTCTTATAGATAGTTACTCCCATTAAGTTGTTGAGTTTAACATGGACACTACGTGAGCATAAATTTTAATTTGATTATGTAACATTTACATGATAAGGATTATGAGTTATAAAAAGATACTGACAAATATAAACGAGATAGTAAATGAACTTAGCATGTGATATGACACTTACATCTATAAAATTAAACCATCTCCGTAGGGGATTATTCATTCAGACGAATAGTTAAGCTCATTAATTAACAATTTTCTGTATCTTCTTTGGTGGCATAAATATTAAAAGAAGAAAACATGGACGCTAGTACATTGTTTTTATAAAGAATAATAAAAATAACATGATTTACAGATAATGCAGTTAGCTAGGTAGTCAGTGAGAATGATCATATCGCTTTTGGAAAGAAGTGAAAGAGTTGATCGGCTAAAGAGAGTTTTGAAAAAAAGGGGGAGTGAGTGTATGAATTAATACTGCGTGATTGGGCATTTTCTTTTAAACCTTGCTATCATCAATCTTCTTGAAACGTCTTATATAATTAGTACCCTACCTATGACTATTGAGTTCCCTTAGCCAATAGGGTTGCGATTAGTTTCAGAAAACTAGGATTCTAGCTACCAAATAAAATTGATATAATTCTCAAAAAATAATATTGATATATGCCCCAACAACAAAAGAGAAAAAAAAAAGAAAAAAAAAACAATATTCCAAGATTTAGAGGGTTAGTGGATTAAGATGGCATCGGGATATGCCCATATCTTTTCTTTTTCCGAAAGTTGATATGCTTTTCTTATCACCCACTTAAAATGTGGAATCCTATTTGATTCCTGCTTTTCGTAACAAAACAAGAAAAAAAAGAATATTCATTTCGTAAAATTTGTTTATCTAAGATATTCTTGATGAAAATTTGCATGGATGACCTCACATTGAAACTGTTGCAATATCTAAGGTATATTTGAAAATATCATTGATTAAAATCATAAGTGGGGACATGATTTTAGAACATCCAAGAAATTTGCCTTATTTGACCCAACGTTTTGAGATTCTAAAAGAATATTTGAACTTCAATCATAATTTCAATAACTGTTTGGCTCCTATGGTTTACGTTTCAGTGTAGATTTCAACGCAAGAAAACACCCACATAAGTTTAAAAGTAATTAGGCATACACAAATATAAAAAAAAATGGAATTTTTGTGATCAATTTTTTCTAAACTTACATAATGTTTAGAATAAATGAATTTTAATAAATTTTATAAAATTCATTTGTAACTTTAACTTTTTGTGTTCGGAAGCATCTTTTAAAAAAAAAAAAAAAATTAGTATTTCAAGATTTACAAATCCTGGATTTTTACTCAAGATTTTCCCAAATATTTGTTCAAAAAGTGTAATTTGCAATTTGAAGCAACTAAACTAGTTGCTCATCTTTTAAGGATTAAAGTGCCTTGTACGTTTTCTTTCCTTTTTTACTGTCCTTATTATATTATTTCCCTCTCATTCCCTATATAGTAGTTCTTCTTATTATTCTGGGGAGTTTTTTCATAGTGGGTTTCTTTTCCATATTTCTTAATCCAAACTTTTTTTTCGTTATCTAATTAAAAGCCCAAATCATAAGTTATTTATTCGTTAATCCTTATTTTCATGTAATTTTAACATACTTAGTCATCTAAAAGCATAAATTATTTATTCGTGTTAATTTATCAATACTAATTAATTTAATTTAATTTCAAAATTTCTTAATGCTATTGATGGAACACATATTTGTACTGAAGTTTCAAAAGCAAATTTCCAAAATATAGGGATAGAAAATTAAGGAATACTTACAATACATATATTTATAAATCACAAAATTAACTTAATACTATTTTATGATTCTAAATAAGAAAAATATTTATAAATATAAATTCTCACATAATTTATTAATAAATTAAATGAATTACGCACTATTAAGTGTTTTCAAACACTGTGCTACGTTTTCCAAACATAGAGCAAAACAAATCCTAAAGATCACAATCATCTAGCAGTTGGTTGTTAAAAAGCTAATAATAACTTTTGTAAAGTTATATTCATCAAGAAGACATCATTTCACTAGCTAGGAACTAGTTGTGCTTCATTTCTTTTAAGTTTAGGGAGGGAGGCGGAATGGTAGTTTGAGATGTAAATAGATAAAGTCGAATGATAATGGTAAATTAGGTCCCGATGGCTTAGAGGTGCGCGGCTTAAATTCTTTACGTACATGTCAAAGCCCAACTACGTTTTGATGTATTTTGCCAAGCTCACCCCAACAGATGTTATGGGTTTTCAATGAATGACAAGCATTAAAGAGCTCACGCTTAATGATGATCATTAATTTAGTTTGCCGCTTAAAAACAAAGCATTAGAGATAGTCTTCAAATTATAAAAGCACGTTCAGTGTTCCTTTGTGGGGGAAGGCATGCTATGTGTTACTTAATGAGAAGGGCCCCCATCAAAATTACAATGTATATGTTTCCTTCAAAATTTGTGAGGTGCTCAGAGGTTATTCAAGTTAACTTGGGTACAAAGGTTGAGATCAATAATTAGAATGAATTTGTCTTGACTCTTAAGGATTTCAATAGTTCGGTTATTGATAAAAATTGACTTTGAAGAACTCAGGCCGAGCAAGCATCTGCAAAAACAAGGTGTAATTTTATTTCAATTGCTGAGGATGATTACAGTACAAACTACTTGTATAAGATGATTCTAAATCTATTCAAAAAACTTGAGGAGGGTGGAAAGTTGTTATCCACTGAGCTCAGTGATCCGACCTTACGTTACCTGTATCTGCAAAATAAAGAAGGAATCGCGGGGGTGGTGGCCCGTGTTTTCTCCCGGGCGTGAGAGTGATTAGTATATTTGAACTGAACAAATGGTAGTTGAGAGTAATTAATGCGTACCTGTCCCCCTTAATGACAAATGAAGAGGGTATTTATACTACTTTAAGGTCCGTGCAGCATTTAATACTTAGCTCTGCCTGGTACCATTCACACCTGCTCGTCACCGTCTCAACTTTATGTCTTATCAGATGTGACAACTATGCCACGGAGACAGTTGAGGTCAGGCCCAGAGATTGCCACCTAGCTCTGCAGGTCGGGGATCCTATTGGGCCCGGGTTTACCCCCATCATTTCACTCCTTCCAAGTCCAGAACTCATGAAGGGTTCTAGAGAAGCAGATTTATCCCCCGAGCTGGGTGTATCCGACCTGGATTAGGTAATTGCTATGTCACCCTGCCTTTAGCTGGGATGCTAACACATCATCATTTTTTATGTGACGGTTGGTATTCCCGAGGTGATCAGCTTTCCGCCTATAAATAGGACTTGGCCCTTCAGAGATTCTTTTCCACCTTTCGCGATCAAGATCAAGAAACTCTCTAAAGCATTCTTGCTTAGCTCGGGATACTCAGCTCAGAAGTGCTTAGCTTGGTTCCATCAGGTCGAAAATACTTTCAGAATTTAGAAGTTAGGTACATCTTCAACCCTTTTTTTTTCCCTTTCTTTATATCCATTTCTTCAAATTGGGAGATCGGATTCTGAGGACAGTCAGGCCAGGGAAGCTATGTCCTATGGCAAGGAAGAAGAAAATCCATCCAGCTCGGGGACACCATCTCGGCAAGACCAGCCAGAGGAAAGTTCAAGCACCTCATCACCCAGAGAGGAAAGATCCAACCCGGCAACAGGTTAGGATCAAAGTGATGATGAATGCCAAATCGTTGGGGTACGACAGGCTCAAGATAAGGCCGAGGCAGATGGCATGGGTTTAGTCGAGGTAGAAGAAAAAATGACGACGGGCTACCTTTGAACAAGCTTGAAGGCTTACCTATTCTTGGACACATAGCCCTTGCCGAGCCAGTCGCCTCCAAACCTCAACAAAGTGCAAGGAACGGGGAAAGCGCCACGTCGTCAAGTTAGGGAAAACAAATCATTGCCTGTTGGAAAAGAGAATGTCTTTCCACACCCAATGCAACAAATAAACGGTTGAAAGAGTGGGCAGTGGTCGCAAACTATCAATTCATAGTGCTAGGTCGGCATGATTTCGCCTGCTACCCACCAGAGGACCACTTTACCATCTACGACCTTGCTTTCGATGTTGCCCAATTACCCCTGCCTACCTATATAATCGACATACTAGAACACTTTGAGCTCAGCCTAAGCTAGTTAGCTCCCAACGGTTGGGCATATATGACGGCATTCTATGTGCACTGCCGACGTAATCTAGTTACCCCGACCTTGAATCTATTTAGGCAGTTTTTTGTGTGCAAGTCGAACCCCAACTTGCGTGGGGGGTACCACTTCTCTACCCGACCTAACAATGCCCTCTTCACTTGGTAAAAATATTCTAACAAGGGTTGGCACAATGACTACTACTTCGTCAAGTCAGCCACAAACCCAAGGGTAAGGAGGACTTGGACACCGGGCCTGAAGAAAAATGTAAACAGACATCCCAAGCTCTCCATCTCGGAATGCACCACAGCGAACAAGTTTGAAGCGGACGAGTACCCCTAAACATAGACTATCACCTCGAATGGTCGAGAATATGGGAGAGTAAGTTGTTCGGGGAAAGACATCTCGATTTGGAGAAAGTGCACCCCTGACTCCATCCAGAAGAAAAGGAAGAGGAAGAAGAAGAAGAGGGGAAGAAGTGAGGGAAGAGGTGGAATAGCCTGAAGAGGGTCAGACTTGGACCGATCTCCCTATTTACCAACCTCATTTACCTTATCTTTCTTACCATACTTTCTCGCTTGTAAACTAACATTTGCATTTTTTTTTATAGAAATGGCAAGCTGAGCTGCTGCTATTTACAGCCTGAAAAAGAAGCCCAGCCAAGGCTAAGACTGTAACACCCCGATCCCTCTCGAGACCGGGAGTTCTATCAATCAATCTAATCACAACCCAACTCCAAACCCGGGCAAAAATTTTAGGGAAAGACAGACGGAGTCTCCCCTGTTTCTAGGCAAAATGTAAAACCTGTAATAGCATATAAGGGGACCAATACCATATCCAAACATACAAACACCTCAAGGCCATCCGAGCCTCGGTTCTCAACAAGCGAACACAACCAAATATACATTTCTAATTTAAAAGCTAACCTATCTCTTTTCATCTTTGACAAGAACATTCATTCTAGGCAATTAAACTACACTAACCCATTACATAAAATAGACTATCATACCATTCTAACTCTTTTCCCTTGGGCATTACAAACATACATTAAAGTTAAACTATTCTATCTGAATACATAAACTAGCTTTTCATTGCACCTCAATTACCTATTTGAATTTAAATTACATTCCTTTTAACAATAAACACATACAACACATGAACATACATCTTTGCATCTTTGACAACTCAAGCCACATAGCACACAAAATAACTCTTCAAGCACGAACTTTCACGAAATCACGAACTTTCCAGCTAATATGGCATTTCCTGAAATGTGGTGGTGAGGAGTGAGTATACACAACACGTATACTTAGTGAGGGCGAGACAGATATCGAGGTAGAGAGAAAGAAGTTCGTGCAATGCAAATAGGTACAGCTAAGCAATATAATTGACAAGCAAGCATTCAATATAAACAATCAATACAATAACCAATTAATAAAAGCATTAACACAACCATTCAAAGCTATACCACACTCTGAAGGCTATGGTTCACTCGAGCGAGAAATGTACCGATCACGATTTTGATGACTTTAACGATGACGCGCCGGCTCACCCACCTTATAACTTCCGTTAGAGTACTCCGGACATACTCTGTCAATTCTACGACCCAAAACTCCCTGGGCGGCAACCCAAGCGAGCAAGGGAATAGGACACGGAGCTAGAGCAACCAACACTGGCAACCCGAGGCTACCCAAAGAGGCCCATCATTCACGCGCCTGACACTTATGCAATGCAATACAAGCTATTTAACGATAATTGAGCAAGGCACTGAAGTGCAAGTCAGTAACAACATGCAATACAATAAGCACACAATAAGCAATTACAATCAATTAAGTAACAAGAATAACACTAGCAAGCATTATCAACAATTGATATACAAATTCAATCATAATCAACTTTAACAAGCATAACAAGCATTATTAAGCATTCTATAGGCATTATACTATGAAAACACACAAAATCACAAAATGACCCCAACTTTCAAAATGCTACTACTTTCAAACAAGTCACGAGTTTTGGAAACCGACTTCACCAATCCTCCTAGGTCACCATAAGCACGTCTAAAGACCCCGAAACCCTACTTAACCCTAGAATTCACGCAAAGCCCCAATTTCCCCCTTTGCTCGTTTGAACTACCGCTACCCTAACCAAACACCCAACCAACGCCATAATCACACCAAAAGTGCTTCCATGGCCTCCCAAGACAATGCCACACAAATCGAGGAAACGCTAATCTCGACCTAAACGACCCCAACTTTCACCAATGCATTTTTCTCCGTTTTTCCATTACGCAACCCAAACAAACCATGCATTTAGGAATTCTAACATATCTAGCATCTTTTCACATCAACAAAACGCATAACGGAGCAACTTCATCGAAACAGGGGTTTACTATTCACAATTTACTATTTATTTACCAATTTAAATTGTAATTTCAATATTCAACCGCAGAAAATGCTAAAAAACTATAAATACATGTTCTACAATCAACAAGGAACATTCTTTAAGCAACAAAACGGTTAAAATAACAATCTACGCATAATTTTCAAAAATTAAAGTTTAGACATAAATTTTTCAAATGCGCAAATAATGATGAAACCCTTACCTTAGCCACTTCTAGACGCTAGAAAGACAACGTTGAATGGCCTGGAAATGATCCTAAGCAAGCTCAAGTGAAGATTTGTTGATTTGTTTTGAAATTTTTTTCTTTCTTTTTCTCTTTCTTTTCCTCATGGCTTCAAGCCTTTCTTCTCTTTGTTTTTTCATTTGTATTTTGCTTATTTAGGAAAAGATGACAAGAAGTCAAAGGTCAAAGATTCGGTCAACCTGCTAAACCAAAACAACTATGCGCGACCTTGCGAACATGGCCATAACTTCTTCTAGAAAACTTTAATTCACAAACGGTTTGAAGCCTCAGAAACTAGACTCATAGAGCTTTCCAACCATATATAATTTGCTACCTAACTCTTCCCCAATTGGTTCAGACTTAATTCCAAAGTTGACCCAAAATTTGACTAACTTAACATTGCATTTTTTTTTTATTTCTAATCCCAAGTTGCCCTTTATTAAACATTTCAAAAATTTCCACCTTGTCCTAGTTGGTCATTGTAGATGAAAAGTCAACTAGTTTGGTCAAAGAAGGTGAAAGGTCAATAAAATGCAATTTAAATGAACTTTAAATGCTATTAAATACATGCCAGGTTCGGGGTATCACAAAGACCCGTCGGCGCCCAAAGACATGGCCACTGTGCCGTTGCCTCCCAAGTGTAATGACCTCAAACCCAACCCTTCACAAGATTAGATAAAGAGTCTGTAGTTGCAACTCTAGACATACAAAAGGCAAGATTTATACCATATGTTTCATAACTTCCTTGATTACATACATCTTACATCTCGTAATCTGTATTAAAGTAAAATACATAGGCTATCTCCTATGGTCCAAAACCAGAATCAACTAGAACAACATTAACTATCACATCATATACTAGATTGTGGGGTATGCTAAGATTCTCGTACTCTTCATTGTGTGAGCCCTGCTAATGTGGGTTGACCTCAATAAACCTTGGAATGAAAAGATCAGGGTTACCCATGAAGCAGAACAGACACATATTGTCCCTATTCGGTTTATAATCTTCTTCTCTTCTACCTGTAATGGGGGGAAAAGGTCGTGAGTTCAAACGAACTCAGTGCAGGGAAGTCAGCCGGGGATGTTTTGAAAACATTTTCGAGTTTTGAAAACCATGATGCATTGCAAGCATATCAAGTATATCAATATATAAATTACATGTACAAATCATGTTGCAAATGATATAGTTTGTCTTCAAGATGGCCGGCCGGGTCAAGCTCATAACTTCTTATCTCTCCCAAGAAGGCACTTTGGATTGTACCCGAATTCTATAACCCAACTCTCCGAGGGTGGTACCAAACGAGAGAGGGAATAGGACTATGATAGACACGGGAGCACCGGCAAGCCCTATGCTGCTCGGCGTTCATGCAATCTATCGCGCCTGAGGTTGCAACCCCCAATTTCAAGAGCATACAGGCATGCACAAGTAGCCATAGAACACACAACATATAATATAGGGATCAACAAAAGAGGTTGTCCCGGGCAAGTAATACACACCTTCTTGGAAATTCAAAGTATAATGGTGGTTTGTGAAAGTAGACGTTAAATTGGAACTCATTGTTGTCCCTTGAAATAATAATTAATAGATAGGTAATAGTAAAAGTGGATAACATACATGTGAAAGTAGATAGTAATTTAGCTAATAACAAGTAAGTAATTTAAAATAGTAAGATAGATAACCCTAATTAATCTTGATGTGTAAACATAGTTTACAGTCCTAGTCCATAAAGTCTTTTATTAGACTAAGTTGTCCTTGATGGATTTAACAATTGGTATAGTTATAATTTATTTAACATATAAACCTTCTAAACGTAATCACCTTTAAGAGTAATTAAATTTAACTAGTGGTTATCGTAGTTTTTTTTCTTGGAAAACCTAGTAGTAGATAACGTTAATTCTTACTTGCTTAGAATGATCTTAACCTATTTATTTTAGTAAGGACAAAGTAGTTTCATAATGATTTCTAGTTATTTAAATTTTAAAACAATATCAACCAGCTATCAAAGTTCTTCGGGTTTATAGGCTCTTCTAGCCAACTAGAAATATCAATTTTATGTTAATAACATCACCTTACACAGACCTTTACATATGACTCTTGCTTCATGTATGATTGACATTTGAGTCCAACATTAAAGGAGCAAGTTGAGGCCTTATGTAAACAAAAGAAAAGGTTCAATTTAGCTATGGTCGAAATAGACTATACATATTATGTTCATAAACTTATAACCTATCATTAAATCCTTTACATTTTAATATTGCATGTGCTAAACACTAAAAATAATATAAATTTATTATAAACAAATACTCTAGTTTTAATACAGCAAAGCCTAGTTATGCCTTCGTAATAATTGATTACCAAATTCACGGTTAACTTACTTAATCCACTAGCTCATTTACCCAAGCTGATTCGTAATTGCAAGGAAGAGGCAAGCTATAGGAACACCGGCAGCTTAGGATATCAAACTCTAGCTTTAAACATGCGTGATAGCTTATGGAATGAATATCAAACCTTCCTTTGCTCGAATTAAAATTATGGGGGTGTATGTTAATACTTTAAACAGAATCTCCACCAACTAATTACTTGATCAGGACTTCGTATATGAGACATTAGCCAGTATGTAAAGGTAAGCTTACCCATATATCTATAGTCATAATATAGTATTCTAAGAAATCAACTATTTAAACAGAAACCAACATAATCACAAAGTATTCTAAGAAATCAAGTTATTTAACAGGAATCAACACAATCTCAAAAGAATGCTTGTTTAAAGAGTAAACCCGCACCTGTTTGTTGTTGCTTGTTCGCGGAAAGGAAAGAAACAAAGCTAAATATTAAAAGCTTTAATGAAAATCTATTGTTTTTCTTTTGGTTTTTGTGTGTTGGAGTCAACGGCTTAGCAGCCTATTTATACTAACAAGGTTTTGATCTTATTGGCCTACCAAAGTTTCAGCTCATCATTACCCTAAATGCTGAATCATTGTTTATCATCTCTAATAACCGATACCTCCTACTTCCACCTTGCTGATTTGAAGCTTAACTCCTTTGTTTTGTTGACAGCACTAGTGTTCTATTGTAGGTAATTATTATAGCGACTATGTTTAAGCTGCTGTGTTGCCTGCCCGTTATCAAAACATGATGCCATACATGCATACAGGTGGCCATACCTTATGAAATCTAGGTGATGATCAAGCAAAGCTAATCTATTTGCTGAGTAATTATTAACTTTTATGTTTATCTACTGCATTGATAGCCACCAACTCTTAAGCTGCTGCGTGCCCTCTTTAAGTGCATGGCTTGTTGCTTATTCTGATAACTAAAAAGAAATACTATTATCTTATCGGGCTAGTGGACTTTGGAAGCTTATATTTGGCTGCTTAGTGGACACCTAAAGATAAAGCAAATGACGCCATGTAACACCCCGATTCCTCTCGAGATCGGAAGTTTTATCAATCAATCTAATCACAACCCAATTCCAAACCCGGGCATAAAATTTAGGGAAAACGGACGGAGTCTCCCCTGTTTCTAGGCAAAATGCAAAACCTGTGACAGCATATAAGTGGACCAGCACCGTGTCCAACCATTCACAATTCCTCAAGGCCATCCGAGCCTCGGTTCTCAACAATAAACACAACAAATATATATATATTTCCAAGTGCCCAGACTATTCTAACTCTTTTCCTTTGGACAATACAATCATGCATTGAAGTTAACTATACTAATTGGATACATGAACTAGCTTATCATACACCCTCAATAACCTAGTTAAACTTAAATTACATTCCTTTTAACATTAAACACACACATTACATGAAAATATACATATTTGCATCTTTGACAACTCAAGCCACATAGCACGCAAAGCAACTCTTCAAGCACGATCTTTCACATAACCACGAACTTTCCAGCTAACATGGTATTTCCTGAAATGTGGTGGTGAGGAGTGAGTATACTTAACACGTATACTCAGTGAGGGCGAGATAGATATCAAGGTGGAGAGAAAGAAGTTCGTGCAATACAAATAGGTACAGTTAAGCGATATAATCAATAAGAAAGCATTCAATGTAAACGACAATACAATAAACAATTAAAGAAAGCATTAACACAACCATTCAAAGCTATACCACACTTTGAAGGCTACGGTTCACTCGAACGAGTAATGTACCGATCATGATTTCAATGACTTTAACGATGACGCGCCGGTTCACCCACCTTATAACTTCCGTTAGAGTACTCCGGATATACTCTGTCAATTCTACGACCCAAAACTCTCTGGGCGGCAACCCAAGCGAGAACAGGAATAGGACACGGAGCTAGAGCAACCAACCCTGGCAGCCCGAGACTACCCAGAGAGGCCCGTCACTCACGCGTCTCACACAATGCAATGCAATACGGAGAATATAACGATAATCGAGCAAGGCACTGAAGTGCAGGTTAATAACAACATGCGATACAATAAGCATTTACAATCAATAAAATAACAAGAACAACACTAACAAGCATTATCAACAATTGATATATAATTCAATCCTAATCAAGTATAACGAGCATAATAATCCACAATAAGCATTTATATAAGCAAGCATTATAAAAATCAACTAAAACACTAAATGACCCAACTTTCTCAATGCTACTACTTCCAAACGAGCTACGAGTTTTGGAAACCGACTTCACCACTCCTCCTAGGACACCATAAGGCACGTCTAAAGACCACGAAACCCTACTTTACCCTAGAATTCCCGCAAAGTCCCGATTTCTCCCTTTGCTCGTTTGAACTACAGCTACCTCAACCGATCACCCAACCAATGTCATAACTGCACCAAAAGTGCTTCCATGTCATACTACGACAATGCCTTCATGCAAAACGATAAAATGCCAAACTCGACAGGAACGACTCCAATATGTACCAAGCCATTTTTCTCCGTTTTTCCATTACACAATCCAGTTAAACCATACATTTAAGCATTCTAACATATCTAGCATCTTTCCACATCAACAGAACGCATAATGGAGCAACTTTTACGAAACAGGGGTTACTATTCATATTTTACTATTCCATTCGCGTTTTAAATTACAATTGCCATATTTAACCATATAAAATGCTAAAAAGCTACAAATACATGTTCCACCATCATCAAGGAACATTCTTTAAGCAACAAAACAGATAAAATAACAACCTACGGCTAAATCACAAAAATTAAAGTTTAGATACAATAATTTCAAATGCACAAATAATGATGCAACCCTCACCTTAGACGACTAGACGCTAGGAAAACCACGTTGGAAGCCTCAGAAACAACCCCGTGCAAGCTCTCGCGAAGATTTGAAGATTTGAAGTTGAAATCTTTTTTTTTCTTTCTTCCTTGTATTTTCGGCCATGGCTGAATTTTTGCCTTCTTTTATTTTTTTTTTCTTTTCTTTTGTTTAAAAAGGTGACAACTAAGGGCAAAAAGGTCAAAGGCAAAAGGCTTGGTCAATTCAAGTTAAAAAAATGGTCAAATTAGCTTATTTTGATGCCATTTAATTTATTCCAAGTTAGAGCAATGCAATTTTAATGAAAACCGACTAAAACTAGCTAATTTAAGCTAGAAACGCTATTCATGAAATTCGAGAAATATTCTTCTAACTTTCATTTTCGAAATGCTACGATCAAATGGTCAATAAACGATCTCTAATCAAATAATGAACAATAATATAAAGCTATAATTTTTGAAAAGTAGAATAGTAGAATAGTTTAAAATTCACTCCAGCTCGGAGTTACTTTTCTCATTTAATTGAAAATCGAGTAATTAAATGTAAGAAAATAAAACCGATTATTAAAATAATTAAAACAATCAAAATAATCAATATTCATTTAAGAATAAATAATTTAACTATTTCTACAATATTTCCAAGAATTATGAAATTAATCTTAAGATACAAAAAAACAAGAAAATACAAACACGTAGTCAAACGCAATTAAATACTAACATTTAAGATGACACTTAATTAAATACAAGAGAATAAATCCAATTACTATAATTAATAGAGATAGGTAACAATCTTTTAATTAATCAATATAAAAATTATTAAATGCTATTAAAAGAAATATCAAAATAGTGCAAAATGGTTGATATAGCTAATTAAGCATTTAATTAAATGCAGTTAAATGCCATTAAATGCATGCCGGGTTCGGGGTATCAAATCCTTCCCCCCTTAAAACAATTGCGTCCTCGCAATTCTTCTTCCAATAGAACTCTGCATCCACTGAAATCCAACTCTGACCACTCTTCATTGGTTACTGAGCAAGACACTGAATAAGATACTCGTAGGAAGATCCCAAATAGAAATCCCAACCAAGAATGCCGAGAAAATACCAACTAAAGACTGAAGCAGAGATATTGTAGATAAAATTAACATCACATATTAATGACAAGAAGAATGCCGAAGAAATACTCCACATACGAATCTCCAGTAGAAGTTCAACAAGTACCAAATAAGGAAGTAAAAGGATAACCAGAGTAGATGCAGCACATATAAGACCAAACTCCAAGACCTCATCGCCATTTGCCGAGTGCAAACTTTATACAACTTACCACCAAGAAAGCCCAAAGTATTCCACAGCATACCGTAAGCAATATGAGATAATAAGTCTGAACAAGATTCCAAGTGTAAAACTTCCAATAAGTGCCATCAAGGAAGATACTAGTAGAATTCCCACTAAGAATTCCAAAGAATACCGTAAGTAGTACTATACAATAAGTCTGATAGGAATTTCAAATACCAAACCTATTAAAGAACACTAAAGAAAATACCCGAATCAATGCTCCAATAAGAAAGGACCAAGGATTGCCCAATAAGTAAGTACCAAATAAATGACCACTAAGAATTCTATAGAATGCCATTGAAGAATTTCCAATAAGGAATGCCAGTAACACACCAATAAAGACCGAGACACATATACCATAGATAATACCATGCAGTAAGTCCGATTGAAAACCCAATAGCCAAGTCTACCAAGAAGTGCCAACATAAGTTTCCAAAGAATACCTAATAAGAAAACCAAAGAATACTCCAGAGAACAGCCAAATAGAACCCCAAAAGAAAGCTACTCTTTCACAACTGTTAAGCACAGAGGAGGTTCTTAGAGATTCGCCAATAACCGAGCTCCAAAAGCAAACACCAACTCCCAAATAAAGGCTAGCCAAATACTGCTCATTCCCGTCAATCCACATAACTTGGAGGCCTGCTACCAATCACCGCTCTTCAGGGGTGGAAGAAGTCTTTCTTACCATTCCAACGGGACATGTATGAATGCCAATATATCACATTTATACATACATGCCTTAAACTATTATGCAAGTAAGTTTATAAAAGAGTTTATAAAACAGTTTAATCATCAAAGTCATTCAAACATGACAATCAAGTCAAGAACAACATAATCAATTCAAATCACGGCATAGCCAATTCAAGACATTCCAATACACACATTACAAGCAATACTTCAAGCAAATAACAATTCACGAGGTCGATTCGATTCACGATGCCAATTCAATAGGTCAATTCAATACACAACTAGACACTTCACTTCACTTAGCACACATTTAACACATAATACATAACTATATCACATAGATACATACATTCAATTCAAGACACACAATCTCACATACAGGCACACACTTTCAAAACACTCCTAACAAGCACACATTCAAGGGTCACTACCCACCAGACCGAGGACCATGTCCCGGCTTATGAGCTAAACAAGCTCTGATACCACCTGTAACACCCCGATCCCTCTCGAGACTGGAAGTTCTATCAATCAATATAATCACAACCCAATTCCAAACCCGGGCATAAAATTTAGGGAAAACGAACGGAGTTTCCTCTATTTCTAGGCAAAATGCAAAACCTATGACAACATATAAGTGGACCAGCACCGTGTCCAACCATTCACAATTCCTCAAGGCCATCCGAGCCTCGATTCTCAACAATTAAACACAGCAAATATATATACATTTCCAAGTGCCCAGGTTATTCTAACTCTTTTCCTTTGGACAATACAATCATGCATTGAAGTTAACTATACTAATTGGATACATGAACTAGCTTATCATACACCCTCAATAACCTAGTTAAACTTATATTACATTCCTTTTAACATTAAACACATACTAATCATGAAAATATACATCTTTGCATCTTTGACAACTCAAGCCACATAGCACGCAAAGCAACTCTTCAAGCACGATCTTTCACATAACCACGAACTTTCCAGCTAATATGGTATTTCCTGAAATGTGGTGGTGATGAGTGAGTATACTCAACACGTATACTCAGTGAGGGCGAGACAAATATCGAGGTGGAGAGAAAGAAGTTCGTGCAATGCAAATAGGTACAGTTAAGCGATATAATCAATAAGAAAGCATTCAATGTAAATGACAATACTATAAACAATTAAATAAAGAATTAACACAACCATTCAAAGCTATACCACACTTTGAAGGCTACGATTCACTCGAACGAGTAATGTACCGATCATGATTTCGATGACTTTAATGATGACGCACCGGCTCACCCACCTTATAACTTCCGTTAGAGTACTCCGGACATACTTTGTCAATTCTACGACCTAAAACTCCCTGGGCGGTAACCCAAGCGAGAACGGGAATAGGACACAGAGCTAGAACAACCAACCCTGGCAGCCCGAGACTACCCAGAGAGGCCCGTTACTCACGCGTCTTACACAATGAAATGCAATACAGAGAATTTATAATCGAGCAAGGCACTGAAGTGCAGGTTAGAAACAACATGCGATACAATAAGCATTTACAATCAATAAAATAACAAGAACAACACTAACAAGCATTATCAACAATTGATATACAATTCAATTCTAATCAAGTATAACGAGCATAATAATCCACAATAAGTATTATATAAGCAAGCATTATATAAATCAACTAAAACATTAAATGACCCAACTTTCTCAATGCTACTACTTCCAAACGAGCTACGAGTTTTGGAAACCGACTTCACCACTCCTCCTAGGACACCATAAGGCACGTCTAAAGACCACGAAACCCTACTTTACCCTAGAATTCCCGCAAAGTCCCGATTTCTCCCTTTGCTCGTTTGAACTACAGCTACCTCAACCGATCACCCAACCAATGTCATAACTGCACCAAAAGTGCTTCCATGTCATACTACAACAATGCCTTCACGCAAAACGATAAAAT
This sequence comes from Ehretia macrophylla, assembly GCA_037974665.1. Classification (NCBI taxonomy): domain Eukaryota; kingdom Viridiplantae; phylum Streptophyta; class Magnoliopsida; order Boraginales; family Ehretiaceae; genus Ehretia; species Ehretia macrophylla. The sequence continues at coordinate 5,037,037 of CM075766.1, forward strand.
GCCAAACTCGACAGGAACGACTCCAATATGTACCAAGCCATTTTTCTCCGTTTTTCCATTACACAATCCAGTTAAACCATACATTTAAGCATTCTAACATATCTAGCATCTTTCCACATCAACAGAACGCATAATGGAGCAACTTTTACGAAACAGGGGTTACTATTCATATTTTACTATTCCATTCGCGTTTTAAATTACAATTGCCATATTTAACCATATAAAATGCTAAAAAGCTACAAATACATGTTCCACCATCATCAAGGAACATTCTTTAAGCAACAAAATAGATAAAATAACAACCTACGGCTAAATCACAAAAATTAAAGTTTAGATACAATAATTTCAAATGCGCAAATAATGATGCAACTATCACCTTAGATGCTACTAGACACTAGGAAAACCACGTTGGAAGCCTCAGAAACAACCCCATGCAAGCTCTCGCGAAGATTTGAAGATTTGAAGTTGAAATCTTTTTTTTTCTTTCTCCCTTGTATTTTCGGCCATGGCTGAATTTTTGCCTTCTTTTATTTTTTTTTTCTTTTCTTTTGTTTAAAAAGGTGACAACTAAGGGCAAAAAGGTCAAAGGCAAAAGGCTTGGTCAATTCAAGTTAAAAAAAATGGTCAAATTAGCTTATTTTGATGCCATTTAATTTATTCCAAGTTAGTGCAATCCAATTTTAATGAAAACCGACTAAAACTAGCTAATTTAAGCTTGAAACGCTATTCACAAAATCCGAGAAATATTCTTCTAACTTTCATTTTCGAAATTCTACGATCGAACAGTCAATAAACGATCGCTAATCAAATGATGAGCAATAATATAAAACTATAATTTTTGAAAAGTAGAATAGTAGAATAGTTTAAAATTCACTCCAGCTCGGAGTTACTTTCTTATTTAATTGAAAATCGAGTAATTAAATGCAAGAAAATAAAACCAATTATTAAAATAATCAAAACAATCAAAATAATCAATATTCATTTAAGAATAAATAATTTAACTATTTCTAGAATATTTTCAAGAATTATGAAATTAATGTTAAGATACAAATAAATAAGTTAATATAAACACGTAGTCAAATGCAATTAAATACTAACATTTAAGATGACACTTAATTAAATACAAGAGAATAAATCCAATTACTATAATTAATAGAGATAGGTAACAATCTTTTAATTAATCAATATAAAAATTATTAAATGCTATTAAAAGAAATATCAAAATAGTGCAAAATTGTTGATATAATTAATTAAGCATTTAATTAAATGCAGTTAAATGCCATTAAATGCATGCCGGGTTCGGGGTATCACACGCCATATTAACAACCTTTTAAGCTATAGCTCGATAGGAACTTGTAATGTGTAGCCACACTCCGCGATCAAAGAAGATGGTGAAATAGCCGTGTGTAGTTGTCTTATGAACCAATTAATTTAACCAAATTATTTGGTAAACTAAACTTATTAGGAACTAATTAATTTAATCAATCAACTCTAAATTTTCGAATTACTTGATAGACTAAACTTATAGCAAGTTTATTAACTATTACTATTTTCTAATATCTTCCCAACTGATATGTTAATCTTTCACTTAATAAAAATCTAAATTAAAGTAGTAAGGGATAATTCTAATCTAATGTGATTTAATTCATCTACTAGTAAAAAAATATTTCCAAATTCTAACGTATCTAACGTATCCAATTAAAGGTCATATGAATGATTTGAAAAGAAGGTACTATTAATCCATAAACCTTAAATAATAAGACTAAGCATTATCCAATATATCCCTTAGGATTTAGCTAATTTTTCTAGACTATTCCATATCCAACTAAACTTTATCTTAATTATTCCATTTCTTATTTTCAAATCTTAACTAAAGTAGTCAACTTTACTAACTATCAGACATTAGTCTTATCAATCCTTATCCACCAGTCGTCACCAACGTTTTAGGTATACTGAGAGGCTTAATGAATTACCCAAATAATGTACTATCTTTATTATCTACAGTGCTTTAATGGCAAAGCTAAACGTCATCTCCAAGTAAATCGGTTCATCAAAACCCCAACTCATTTCTCTATATTGTTTTATATTCTAACAATTCCTAGAATTTATCCGCGCCTAATAGAAAATGGTAAGGCCCTAAATCAAATAAATCTAACCCAATCCTAGCTAAGGTAGTCAATAAAATTCCATAGAAGCTAACTTCAGCATCTCTAGTCACTTCCAAGCTCAAGTTATCTCAATCTACTTGTTAATTGAAACGAATGCTTAGCTTGATATGCTAGTTGTACCACATCTTCTTAATTTAAATTATTTCTTTGGCATAAGAACACTAAGCACATAAGCCAAACACATAAGTGAAGTAAACCAAACATAAAAGTGACATTTATTTTATATATTACCATTTGAGACTTAGGTTTAGGTCCTTACACAAGCCTCTCTGAAATCTAAAAAGAAGCCGCCTAGCCACTGGGAGGAGTCTGGAAAAGGCCGTGTTGATCCCACCACAGAGGTATCCTCAAAGAAGAGGAGCAGAGGAGTGGAGCTCAAAGAGCCCACCGAAAGCTGAGTTGAGGGTAAGTCCCCGCAGAAGAAGAGGACCCGACCTCAAGGTGATAGTCGCAGGAAATGCGTGGAGGTCTATCGATCCAAAAAGGATCAGGCCATCGCCTCGGCTATTGTTGCCGCCTTCACCACCATCAGAGATCCTAAGCCCTGGTTGATCCCCTATGAACAAGTGGCCTATGACCTGAAGACGGCCCTCGCCACGGTAAATCTCTTCAACTCTGCAAGTATTTTAGCTCGGGGGTTCTCTTTGGCTAATCATTTCTCTTATCTTTTCAAGCGGAGTCCCATGCCCTCTCAATTCCTGACCTCCTCAGCTAAGCCCAAACCTCTATACTCGAGCTTGAGTATAAATATGAGGAGGCTATGGTCATGCTATTGTCCTAAAAGGATGAGGTGAAGAGGTGGTTTGAAGAGGATACGACTGAGATCCAGCGCCTGAAGGTAGAGGCCAAGGACAAGGACAAGGACAAGGACAAGCCAATTGAGACGGAGATGGCTCAAATAAAGAAGGCTCGTGCTCAAGAAGCCTAAGAGTTGGAGAGGGTCCGAGCTGAGAAAAGGGAAGCCGATCGGAAGCTTGAGGATTTCATCAACAAGGTCGGCCCCAATAGTGAGAAGGCCATTGAAACCTTCAAGGCTAGTAAGGAAGGGAACCTCTTCGTGGGCGAGCTTACCGACGAATTGTCTAAGTTCGGTTACGCTGAAAGGTACTTTAGAGGCCAACTCGCGGCCAGAGAGCAGGCGAAAACCTTCTACCCCAGGTGAAGACAAAGTTCATTGAGATTGTGAAGGCCTCGTCCAAAAAGCTTTGGAAGATCCCCGACTTGGCGCTTGAGCTTAAGGTTGTGTCCTAAGAGGTGCAAAGATATATTGGCAACAACCAAGTTGGTGAGGACTCCCAGGATGAGGAGGCCGCCCACACCATTGATCCTACCACAAAAGGGTCCAGCTCGGCTATCCCTCTTCAAGCTTGAAAATTTTATCTTGATTGTAACATGGCCCAAGGTGGCCTTCCCTCTTTGTAACTTTTTATTTTATCAATAAAAACATTCTTGGCTAATCTTGTCTTTACTTACTTTATTTATTTAAATGTGCAAAGTAGCTTAAGTCGGCAACCAACCGTAACGAGGAACCAAATTAATCAATGAACAAGTTAGGACTTATATCGATATTATGCCCAATCTGGATGTCTTAACAAACCATGTTAAACTTAAATATAAACTGGACTTTTCAAATAATCATTGAATAAGTGTGGAACCACAAACTTATATTGATAATGTGCCCGAGTTGCGCATTTTTTAGTTTTGGACTTAATCAAGCCAAATCACTGCTAGATCCGAGCTAGATCTTCAATAATCAATAAGTGTGAAATCACGACCTTACATTGATTATATTCCCAAGCTGGGCTTTCATTGAGTGCTTTTATATAACGACCTCAATTATTCTTAGGCATAGAGCAGCCTAGGTAGTCTTAGCTTACGAGTATGTATTCACGACCTCGTCTTACCTTGGACCATTGATGTGACAAACACATATTTAGCTTAAACAACTGAATTAATCTCACAAGTGACGAGTACAGTAAGAGTCGCAACCTTGCTATTGCTTCAGATTTGGATTAAAATGAGCCGACTTCCCAAAGATGTACAAAGTTCCACAAGTATGCACAAAAACATAGACTTGATTACTTGGTAAATACTCTTTGTAATTTACATGAAGTAGCGCTTTAAATGCTCGACATTACAAGCATTTCTTAATTGCTTTCCATATTTATCGACAAGATAAAAGGTCCAGGTCGGAGCTCCTTCATTACTTGGTAAGGACCCTCCCAAAGCGGGGAAAGCTTACTACTCGGGGTTGGCTGAAAGATTGCCCTCCTTAGAACTAGATCCCTCTCTTTGATTAGTTTTGACTTTACTTGCTTTGTAAAGGCTCTCTCCATGGCGGATTTGCTAGCTAGCATCTTGACCTAAGCCTTAGCTCGTAACTCCTCAGCCAAATCAAGCTCTTCTCGAATCCTGGCCCTGTTTATTTCCTCATCGTGGAGAAGGGTCCTACTGGTAGGAGACCCAATCTCCACTAGTAGGACTGCTTCTATGCCAAAAGTAAGATTAAAGGGAGACTCTCCTGTTGCGGAGCTAGGGGTGGTGCGATGAGCCTACAAGACTTCGGGGAGTATCATTGCCCATTGTCCCTTTGCCTTTCCCAGCTTTGTTTTGAGACCCTGCAAAATAAATCTATTAGTTACCTCGACCTAGCCATTATATTGAGGATGAGCAATAGAGGAGAATCTAAGGTCAATCCCGATCTCAGCATATTTTTCACAAAAGTATGCACTGTAACGCCTCGATCCTTCACGAGACCGGGGGCTTTAATAACCAGGCTATTCTCAACCCAATTCCAACCCGGTCACAAAATTTTAGGGAAGATGGACGGAGTCTCCCCTGTTTATAGGACAAATCAAAACTTGTAAACAGACAACGAAGTCACAAACTACACAAAATCCAATATCCACCACATTCACCAACTTCATCTCCCCAACACTCCCAGCCTCAAGGCCGACCGAGCCTTGAGCACGACCTAGAAAACACACACAAGCATGCATTTATCAATCCTTGAAACTTTATCTTTTAATCCGCTTATCATACCACTCTATTTTAACCATTAGACTTTCTTATAAACTAAAGCCAAACGAATATTAACTTTCATTAACACACAAGCAAGCAATGTAAAGGAAAGTAAGGATAAACTATCACAATCTACTACCATTCAAGCCATACATTAACCTAGCTATTACAATTCTTCAACAACTCCAAATATATACAAACCCATAGGCACAAAATAGAACATAACATAATACAAACAAAGTCTTCCACAGTTTAGCAAGCAAACACTCTAATCTCAATCAATAGCACACAACAACCAAGGCAACTCCTCTAACTACGCCACCTAAAACATGTTTAACGAGGTATGAGCAATCACAATTGCTCAGTGAGGGATAAAGTCTACTGGGATGTGCAATGCAGCAGTTAATACAAATAGAGCATTTAACAACCAAAGAATAATTGAAACAACAAGTTACTACACATTAAAAAGGATACGATTCACTTGCTCTTCAATCACAAACCATGAGTCACGAATTGAAATCCTGATATAATAATGACACTGATATCGATAAGCCAACATCCCTTTATAACTCCAAAATGGGTGTACTCTGGATGTACCCCGAAATCCTATGACCCAATTCTCTCTGGGCAGTATCCCAAGCGAGAGAGGGACTGGGCAACCATGGTAGCCGAGGTAGACCGGCAAGCCCGATGCTACCCGATTTCCACGACACTACCATGCCTAAATGGTTGCGCAACCACGATGCAATGCACTCAAAATGATAACAATAGAATAAATCAATAAACACATGATTGAGGGACAACAAAGTAGGTTACCCTCACACACAATATATAGACAATAAGTGCATATAATCGAGGTATAAGTAAATAAACTATTATGCATATAAGGATGAAGACTCCCTCACCTCTACCGAGCTCCAAGATGTAAGTTTGGATCACAACATTTCCAGTCACCTTGAACCTATGGACAAGCATTACTTCAATTACTCTTTAACTACAACATTCATTAATTATTCAGCTAGGTTAGCTAACTTATAACTTCACTTATTTAGCATACAATATCTATTAGAATTCTATCTTTAGCAGAAGCCACCTTTATATAATCTAGTTAAACATACCATCCAAGTAATCATTCCAGCAGCCCAGTTACAAGTCTTAAGTATAACTTCACTCATTCAACACAATATACAAATAATATAAGCATTATACAAGATATAAGCATATTTACTCAATTCGTAACAAGTAATACATAAACATTATAAGCAATATATATGCATATTCATGAATTACTCTAACTAAGTACACTTGTTTCACAAGTTCATTTAAACACTTAAGAAACATTTACAAGGTCATAGAAGCGTGAGACAATCGATTTCCTACTTTATTCCCTTTGTCATTTAACCCATTCTATTGTTCTAGTTTAGTAAGTGGCCTATTCCATACTTCTAATTAAACCATAAGGCACCCTTAGGACCCTCGAAGTTACCCAATTACCCGCATTTAGCAGAAAAGCTCCAATTGCCCCTTTATGACTTTGTATTACACGTACCTCAACCGGAACTCAATCGAGAGTTATCAAAGCTTATTTAGAACCTATATAGCGTAGGAATACCAAATGTGAAGGCCAAATTAACCCAGATTTGCGATAGCCCCGAAACTCCTTTTTTACTTATGCTAAATTTGTATTTTAAACCAAGTTTTAGGCATTCCAAGTCCATACAACTATAATTCTATGTTAGTTAGCATCCCTAGCATCTATTACAAGTATGAAATCAATCCAATAAGTAATTTCTTTCAAAACCCTACAATGATACTATTCATTATCTTCTCCAACTACCAATTCCAATTTCTAGCCATAACAAATGCTATTAGCTTACAAAAGAGTGTTCTTAGGCATTTTAGAAGATATTAGAAGCATTCATAAGCATTTATATCATAATATACAATAATTTGCGAAGCTCAACATAAACCCTAACATTCAAAAAATGCATAAAAAATGATTCTCCCTCAACTAAAACATGCAAGGAAGCTAGAAGAAGGCTTGGAAGCTATGAAAACTCCTTGGAGATGACTTGGCAAGGCTTTGAAGATCAAACTGAGCAAAATTAGCAAGAAAAGTACTATTCCCGTAATTGGTTTTTTTGGCTGATTTTTGGCCTTTTTTGGCTTATTTGAGAATTTTTTTTTTGTGTTTTGTTTAGTATATATATGTATAGGATGATTATATGTCACGCCCCAACTCGACCCCTCCTACAATTAGTCAGGACGCAACGGAATTTCGACAGTATAACGACAGTAATTTGGACACTGAGGCTCTAAACCAACCTCTTTGAAACTCATACATCTAACTCCACAATAATTCAACAATTAACGACACAACCACAACATACAATAAACATTCTTTACCATTGCATCCATAGGTTATACGCCTCCGTTCCAACATAATACAATAACTGAACATACATTTGAAAATAGATTATAATCTAACTTAGCAACCCGATCATAGTCAAAAGAGAGACTACTAAGTTAGCAACAACTAGTTCATTATCTTTACTACAACTTGTACATCATAAACTATGAAGTAAATAAAAGACAACTAGAATAATATACAAGACTATAAGGTACACAACATCTCTAACATCAAGGACAAGAATCTGGCACATAGGACTCGTCCACATATGGCACATTCTCAACTTCCTGAGGCACGTACCCGTAACCTTGCACAATAACACCTGTATGCATGCAATAATAGAGAGTGAGCTTATATAAAACAAGCTCAGTGAGGATCCGATAGATCTCTAATAGTATTTACTATACTTCTTGGAAATGATCCTTTGAGCAGTAAACACACAATGAAACATCAATAACAATATAAACACATAACTATAATGACCAATCAATAAAGGATACTCTAGTTGGTGTAGCTCCAAACGCCATCACGATCTCAACCATTCTTCTTGTAACTCCCCATTACTCACGCACCCGAGGTACCTCACTAGCCTCGCCCTCCATGACACCTCCGTCATGCAAGCTGGAGGTAGTCTCTGGTAGTCATGCCGTTATCAACCTGACATCCCGACGCTACTCGAGAGGTGGCACACACATACCAAGACTCAGTAATAATAATAAACATTCACAGGAAGACAAACTAGCAGAATTGCCTATCTCCCGGTTCATCAATCATCAATCAATAATAATCAATAATCATCAATTATCATCAATTATCATCAATTATCATCAAATAATCAATTAAACAATAAACAACTAAGTTAGATGACAAAGTAGGCCATCCAACTTAACATGCATTAAACACGTAATCTAACTCTAGTCTAACCATCAACAACTAACAATTCAATCACTCAAACACCACCCAATTATCTAAAGGCTCAATTCAACAATTTAAAGAAAGACAACCTAAACTTTAAATAATCATATCTTACATTCTACTAATCCAAACAACTCCAAATCAGTTTACAACACTCACCCATTCAATCATCTACATTAGCCCTCTTGGAAACCAACCAAGACACATCAAAATCAAGCCCAACAACCCTAAAACCTCAATGCACCGAGGCTGAAATTTCTGGATTTTCACCCAAACATCGCAATCGAAAATTCGGCATTATAACTGTGTTACCACGTAATTAACAAACTTTTAGAAATCGACGGCAATTGATTCCAACCACAACAACTCAAGAAAATCATCAAATGGCCAATCCATCAACTTTAAATACCCGAAAATAAATAATTTTGCTACAATGGTTCAAATCTCGTAGTAATACACATAAACAATCCCTAGCATGCACTGAGCAATAATATAACTTCAAATTAACATTCTAACGGTTCAAAATGCAATTATAAGCAAAAACATAAAAGATGACTTTTGAGATCTAGAATTTTTCTCTCACCTTTGATGTGTTTTGATGCAAGAAATGTGTAGAATGGATGCCCAACAAGTGAAATCAAGCTTTGAATGAGGTGATTTGGACTTGAATTCCAAAATCTATGTGAAAAATGCTTTGAAAAGCCTTGAAAATGCCTTCATCTTTCTCCTACAAAGAACCACGGTTTTGTGTGTGTTTTTGGAGGTTTTTTGCTTTGTTTTTAATGTGTGTTGATGATATATTAAACAAAGGTCAAATAAATAAAAGAAAGTCAAAGGTGGAAACTAATTATTTTTAGTGTTTTCTTGTCCTTTAATTCATTTTCTTGACTACTCTTGCTCAAATTAATTATGCAACCCCTAAAATATCTCAAGTATTTTATTTTTAGGTGACAAGAACTTTTACATTCAAACAATTTCACCCGAGTCGGCTTAAAACGCGATTTTTACAAAAGAAGGTGAAAAGTCATATTATTTATTTTCAAATGTCTTTTGAATGCACAATTAATCTAAAATCATTTAATACCACATATAAATACATTTATATTAATATATACTAGGTCAACAAAATTCAATGCAAGAATCGGGTTTAGAAGAAATCACTATTTGGCTCAAAAACGCTATTTTTCGCCTAAAAAGTCTATTTAAATTACTATTCTATTTAAGAATCATTTTTTTTTATCAAACATGGGTCAATATGTGCCCGAAGTGAATTTTTGACCATTTTATTTTTCAAATTTTATAATTTTCCCTCAATATACGTCATGTTTAAGGTATTCATTCATTGGAATTTTGAGTGTAGCATGTTCGGAGAGTGAGATATAAAATTGTTAGTGTCTAGGATGAATAGTAATGTGTAAGGCTTGTATTGGATTACTACTACATGAGTCTTTAGCTTTGGGCTTGTATATATATTAGTTTGGTTAATAAACTAAGGCCAACTTACCTAAATAAAGCCCAATTCATAACCACATCTAATTATCTACTTATATATCTCTACATATACACACAATAACATAAATGAACAAAGTACAAAAAGAAAAAAAAAAAGGAGAACCCGACAAGTTCTATAGAGGAAAAGGGAAAAAATTAATTTTATAGGGTTTCAACTTAGGAGCTTGTTGGTAGAAGATCAAGTAATTTGGGTACAAGCCAAGTCAATATCCTAGGTTCGCTAGCTTTGTTGGTAAGGGATTTCATGCTGATTGCATTTATTTGGGTGTTTTCATGTTTTGTAAGATGATCTTTACATGTATATAGATGATATTCTAGTTTATAAACCATGTACTACTAAGGATCTAGAGTTTTAAGTGTTAAAGTAGCTCACTTTTGCTTGTATTACATGTTTTACCATGAAGGCTAGTTGTAGTTAATGTGCTTTAACTTGTGAACGTTCTTGGAGCTAACTTGCTTGTTAAAATGCCTAAGAGAGGTTCTTTTAGCTATATTTATAATTCATATAGTATAAAGCATGTGTTACAAGCTAAACTACAACAAAATGCATGATATAAAAGTATGTGTATATGTTATTTGATGGCTGCCAGCGCCAACAACAATTTTCCGGCAGCCTGCAGTACCCGTGATAGTGGCTGCAGCTGCCATATCCCCTCCCCGTGTCCCCCGCATGTTAATAGAATTTGCTAAGTTTATAGGATGTGATGCTAGGCCTTAGTTTGGAGCTTAAAGTGTTGTTAGAGCTAAGTTGTCAATATAACTAGTTAGTTTAGTAAGTGTAATTAAAGGTAGCTAAAGTTTTAAAATGTTAAAGTTTCAAGTAATGTTAATTAGAGTTAGACAAAGACCTAATTCATCAAGATAGATGCTAGTATATGAAGTTAGTTAGTAGTTATGTTAAGGCAAGAAATAATGAGTTGATTTGTGTTAACTTGGTACTTTAGTGTTGTGTTTTGCTAATTAGATGACTAAGAGTATTAAGAGCTATTATAATTTAAAGCTTAGTTACTCTTAAATGTACTAAAACATGAGAATATAATGAAGCACCTATGCATGTTATCTAACTTTATATTAAAGTGTAATATGCTAGTGAACTTGTACATGCTAGTGAGCATTGCATACGAGAGTGGCCTACTTTGTCATTTCTCGTCTACATGGCATTTCATGATTATCTATATTATTATGTGATTACATGCTTATGTGATCTCAAGCGAAACTAACAAGCTAACAAGCGTGACTCAGAGAATGTTGCAACCTTAAGCGTCATCTCAGAAGTGGTGGCCCTCCACTGGGTGGCAACGGGCTTGCTAGTAGACGTTCATCCTCCGTGACTACTCCCTCATCGCATGGACGGAGCGTTCCATGGGCGTTGGGTTGTAGGAATCGGGGTACGTCCGGAGTACACCTATGGTGATATAAGGAATTTGTCGACATTAACGAGAAATGAAGACAAGAGATGAAGTGGAGAAGCGAAAGTACGGAGAACCTACAAGGACGAAGCGTTCCATGGGGTTAACGATATCCTTTTTAATATGTGTTATTTAGCGTTTAAAGTTATATTTGTTAGGGATATTGTAACAACCCCAAACCCAATCTTTCTCAAGATCAAATAGAGAGTCTATAATTGCAAATCTAAACATATAAAAGGCAGGTTTAGTATTATATACTGCATAACCTTTTGATTGCATCCGAAATTACAACTGTTTCCTAGCCCCATACTCAGCTGTGTCAAAACAAGCCTTGATAATCCAACTACTATATAAGGCCTACACCTCGTAATCCTGACTAAAGTAAAGTACATAGGCTATCTCCCATGGTCCAAAACCAAAGTCAACAGGAACAACGTTAACTATAACGTCATACACTAGATGGTGGGGTATACTAAGATTCTCGAAGTCTTCAATGTGTGAGTCCTATTGGCGCATGTTAACATTAGTAAAACCTCAGAATCAGAGGGTCAGGGTTACCCATGAAACATAATAGGCACATTTTGCTACTATCCGATTTTACAATCTTCTTCTGTTTCACCTGTAATAAGGGGAGGGAGGGGGGGTAAAGGGTCGTGTGCTCAAAAGAACTCAGTGTAGGGAAGTCAATCGGGGAAGTTGTGAAAACGTTTATGAGCTTTTGAAAACTATGATGCAATGCAAATCAAGAATATACAAATAACATTTACAAATCACATTGCAAAGGATACGTTTCAATTTCACTTCCAGAGGTGGCCGGCCTTGAATCACGTTTTCAACTTCTTATCTCTACTAATAGGGTACTCCAGATTGTACCCAAAATCCACGACCCAACTCCCCGAGGGTAGAGATCGCTAAGCAGGAGAGGGAATAGGACCACGATAGACACAGGAGCACTAATAAACCCTATGCCGCCCGATGTTCGTGCAAGCTATTGTGCCTGAGGTTGTAACCTCCAATCAAGTAACACACAAGCATGCACAAGTAGTCATATAACACACAACTAATATGAGTGATCAAGCAATTTAATAACACATTTGTGGGGTACAACAGAAGAGGCTGTCCTCGTTCAAGCATATTTAACAAGTTAATAACTTCACTTTCTGGTAGCTCGTATAATTCAGTTAATTGTATCTTGAGCGAATTTGTAAAGGTGGATATCCTAGTTCGACTCATTGTTGTCACTAAAAATGTATAACAAATATTATTTGGAAGGTAAGTACATGCAATTAAATATATATATGCTAATAATCACGTTATCTCCAGTTTAATTATTTCCCAAGAAATTAAGATCTTTATCTAGTTGTATATTATCTGAATTCTGAATAATTTGCTTAAGGTATACTAGTTAATTGCTAGGGTTTAATATTTCAAATTAAGCCTTCTTATAGTTTCCAGTTGCTGTTTGAATCTTCTTAATAGGGTTTTATCTATATGATCTTTCCTTGAAATAATTCAAAAATAGCAATTTTTCTAAGTCTTAATTCAAATCTCTATTAATTCCATTAGGTAGCTAGTACTAATTTGACTTCAGATTTTGATTGAGCCCTATAAGCCTAATTGTACTTCTTCTACTTGTAAACCAAAATACTACTAATCTTCTATCTGAAATTGATATCTATACCATGCTAGTTAAGTAATGTTCACTTTATTTGCTAGTCCTAGTGAGTCGTGTTTTGTTTCTTCTCTCAATTACAATCAACCTAGTATAATTATTGGCCAATATCTGATACATATTATGAAATGGTTTAGAACATCCTGCATAGGTTCCTACTTACTCACTAAATAAGCTTATAGAGATTTCTCTCACGTAAATTCCTACTTGTTATTTTATTATATTCCTATATTTATTTAGCCAAGCTAATAAAACATATTTTTATTCATTCACAATTGCGCAATAGCCAGGCATGCAAACGGAAACAAGCAACCTTTCATGTATGAGTTTCCTAAATACCAATATATAAACATTTGAGAAACATGAATTCTGTAAGAATTTTTCCTCATCTTAACTAATTCTCAAAGTAAATACATGAAATATAACTAATACTACATGCTCGTTTAAAATTCCTCACGTGCAGCCTTATGTATTTACTCATCTAATAAGCTAGCATGCCTTATACCAAGTTGATACACATATATCATGATATAAGAGCAATCTGATATTTATAACAATAAAAGGGATTAAAACATATATATCATATAATCAAATACAGTTTACACATATATCATATAATCAAACACGAAGTAAATAATAATGCATTTTAAAAAGACCCGCACCTGGTTAAGTCGTGAATTGCTAAGGAGATTTCAAGAATTATGAGAACTTGTTCGTTTTTGTGCATTTAAAACTCTGAATATTGCAACCCTTATATAGGTGCTTCTATTTGATCTAATTAGTTCCTACACCAATAATGATTCTATAGCTATAGCTTAAGTTAAGCAGGCAGCTGCGTGGTCTATTGATGAAGAGATGATTCCATGCAAGCTCACGGAAATTGTGAGACCCCAACTTTCATCACATTTATTTGAATCACTCATTCTATTACTTGAACTTATTTGTGCATTCAAATTTGTGTTCTACATGATTTTGAGTTCATTTCACCCATAATTGCTAGAGGGGTAAAATAGTCTTTTCACATTGACTAATCTTTCAGAAAGGGTAGAAGGGTAATATGAGCGAAATATCAAGAGTTTTTGGTCATAAGCATTTTGGAGGATTCATTAGGGGTAAAAGGGTAATAAAGATGAAATAGCTAGGCATTTTAGTCATAGAACACCAACAACAGTTGTCTTGCTTTGACCTTGTCTTTGACCACCTAGCCAATATTATAAATAGCCATAAAATGATCAAAAATTGCAAAAAGAAACCCTAGTTCATGCGTGTGAAAAGAGGAAGAGAAGGAATAGTGAATTTTGCATGTTTTGATCTATTTGAAATGGTTAGAAGTTGAACCAAAGGCTAAGATTGTAGATTTGAGCTCTCCTCTTCTTGTGAAAGCTTTCTATCGGATTAGTTTCTCTTTGTTCATCATTTATAAGGTGAGAAAATTTCATGTTCTTGCATGTATGTGTTATAATGTTGATGATAAGGCTTGAATATGTGTTCTTGTTGCTTGTTGTAGTTGAATACATGATGAAATGGAGTTAGATGAGTCATTTATGTGGTTATGAACTATATTGATGATTTGGAAGTGTTTCCATGGTTAAATTATCATGTTTTGCTAGCCTAAAGATGTTTCATAAGTGTTCTTATGGTTTTGCATGATTAGAGCAAGAGTTTGGTTCAAGAATCAAAGAAATTCGTGCAATTACTACTGGATCTAATCGAACAGAGTCAGATCCGGTCGACCTGGTCATTCAATTTATGTTACTGCCTAGCGACTAAGGTCGGATCTGGTTGACCAGATCAGTCGCCCGGATGTTTTTCAGCTTTGCGCAATATTTTTCTAAAGGCCGTATCTTGGTCAATTCAACTCTGAATTGAGTTCCATTTGATTCTAGAGTTATCTACTTTCAAAGATCTTTAATTCTATACCAAAATCAGACTATTTGGAGGTAGGGAAGATAGGTAACTGAATTGATTAAGTTGGACTATTGTGTGAGTTATATGAAGTTGTTGTTGAATAAGTATGTGTTTTAGGGTTTTAGTCAAGCATGCTGCAAGTTGTTATTAATGTGTACTTTTCCCCTAAATGCGATGTTAAATGATTAATGTGATCACGAGACAACCTCATTTGTTGTTTTCCTCTTTTGTTATAAGTACGTGAAACGTGGTAACAAGTGTATGCGAATGAGATGCATTGTGAATATGAAAGCAAAGCGTAGCGATGTAGTGTCTTGGAACACTGGGTAGCATTGGGCTTGCCGGTGCTAACTTGACTACCATGTGCAATTCCTTCTCGTATGATCCGAGTATATCATTTCGAGTTTGGGTCGTAGCACCGTGTACTTTCGGAGTGCACAAGCGGGAGTGACAAGGTTGGATGCTGGCTAGTGTTTAAGCATTTCATGTTAATTGTTCGTGATAGCGAGGCTTCGAGTAACAAATCAGCTGTATTGTATCATTTTCCTTTATGTATTTACAACGCTATATCTCGTGAACGAATGCGTACGTGTTTCTTCTTGTAAGCTAGTGTTTCACAATGTCTTAAGTTAACTTGAGTACTCCAAGTGTTTATGCGAGTGTGAAATACTTGATTATCTATATGATATGTTATCCAACGTGCCAAAGAGTTTCAGGTTAAGGATCTAAAACACCCGAGTCATTCCTCACTGAGCCTATTTAGCTGACCCTTTCTTTTGCATGCTACAGGTGAACCCAAGGACTTGGCTAAGTGCAAGAGAAGTATAAAGTATAACTTATGTGCTAGTTTATGAATTTGTTAAGAGAATGTAACGAGTTTATGAATCATTGTAGAGATGTATGTAATGATCACATTAGTCATACTTTGTAATGAGTTAAGTTGAGTTGTAATGATTTAGAGTTGATGTAATGTCGAGCCTACTATGCTTCTATTATTGTGAATGCTTGGATGTTGAGTGGTTTGAGCAGGTTATGTTTGACCTAAGTGCAGGGGAAACTTTGTCCGTTTTTCCTCGTATTCGTATCTCGGGTTTGAATCGGGTTGTTTTAGCGGTTCTTGATCTTACGAGAAATTGGGGCGTCACAGAAATGGAGAGCTAAGGCATCCTATTGTAGGCAATTAGCAACTACGAAGATCCAACCAAATTCGTGTCTTTAGATTATTGAATAATGAGGTGATACCTAGTTGTTGCGTGTTCAATTGAAACCATAATGGCTTCATGCAGGCTCTTGAAAATGGACAACAAGGTTGGTCGTGAGAGCTGCCTGCGTGTTCATAGAGAGGAGTTACGAATGTTTGGTTATCTGCCACCACCACTTAGCTACTTATACGTAATGATAACACTTAATTAAAGTCACCTAGTAGACTATGATGTTGGATGACTATCCGCGGTAAAATCTGTTCTTTTCAACAGGTTGCTCACTAAGCAGCTAGCTTATTAAGACGTTAGTAATTCAATGGTGATTCTTATAATGTAACCGTGGTGGTGTGGCTGAGTCAAGCGGCTAAGTGGTATAGTTTGATAAATCACGTGAATGGTATTGTTTGTTAGAGGATAATTGGTTAGCTAGTACTAAGGATATTTTCTTGGATTTAAAGATTAAATGAGCTAAGTTTATTCATATGAGGACTTAATTCTAACATATTTACCTAAAACTTTCTAGTAACAAACCTATATAACAATAACTGAATGAGCTATCTTGATCTTTTGAATCAAAAACTTAATTCTTAAAATTAGTTAATATCCTAGTTATCTGATACTTTCTAGTATCTTAATAGTTTAAATTCTTAGTATTTAATTCCTAATCCAACTGATTAAGCTTGTATGTATCGATTACTAAGCTATAGATCACAAGATATGATGTCTACGGCCATTTATAATCAATCGACTAAGGTGGCTCTTTTGTTTAATACTCTATTGGCGATACAACAAGAAACTTGCATAATTCTATGGCATGCACAACTTAACTATATACCGGTTAATAGTTTCTAAGTAAATTCCCTTTCATATTTGTTAACTATGACACTTCCAACTTCTAAATGTTTCCCAAATAAATTAAACATCATTTAGGCTCATTTCCTAATATCATCAGATGAACTACCAAAACTCTACTAGCAAAAACATTAATTCTCATAAAATTATCATTCCTAGCTGGCTCAATAATTTTCAACTTATAGAATGCTCATCACCCTGATGTAAGTTAACTCCTAATTCCATTCTCATATAGCCACCATAAACTCAATTCAATGGGAACATTTCTTATCAACTAGTTATTTTACAACTTCTCATGCAACTACTTCTAGGAACCAAACTGAACTCAATTAACGTTGTAATATCATATATCTTTTAGCAAGTTTCTACAAAGCTTCCATTCTATTATCATGTGGAAACACTGATTACTTTCCACCAAACATAGAGACCACATCCTCCCTTCTTTTCTTGTTCCTCTGCCAACATGTGAAACCCATAAAAATTCCTCACTCCTTAGTATGTACATCAGCTTAAGTACTCAACTAAAACACATATAGAAATGCTTCCTCCCCATGTAACTTCGTTCTGGGTAATAATCTTTTACACACATATATAAACGATCCGCACTTATAAATTTATACATGCACTCTTATATTAATAAACTAGCTTACGTATATATATATATAGCCAAGTTAACAACTACCATATGTAATATTAACTCATAATTAAACTTGAATTTATGAAAAGCTCCTCACACCAACTTTCATTCCAAGTTATGCAAACATCTTAAGATAGGTTAGTATTGCAAGCTCAATCACTAGCTAAGGCGGTAATTTAGATATTCAATAGCTCAAGTGATAGTAGCTAGGGTATTAACCTACTGCCACCAAGTTCCTAATACATATATACACAACCTATTATTGCCCCATTTCTTAGTAAATAGCTATACCCTGGTTAAGGTAGGCATTAAAATTCCATAAAAGTTTACTTTAACATTTCTAATCACTTCCAGGCTTGTGATGCCTGAGAATTCATTACCTTATATTAACTGTTGCATACATTTACTATGTGCAATTCTATGTGCATTTTAATATGCATTTCTTTACTTTAAATGAGGTTATTATTCATAAGAAAATTTGAATATTTAATTTGCTTGATTTCATAATTTTCCTAGGTCGTATTACATATAAAAGGAATGGCGAAAGTGGAGTTTTGTGCATTTGCCCTCAAGAGAGTGCATTTAGAAAATATTTTATAGTATCATATGAATAGTAAATTTATGTAATAACATTAGGTTTTACCTAGTTAGCCTTTAATTGAGTTTTGATCAATCAAATGACCAAGTCTTGCACAAATAGTTAAGTCAATGAATTGACAACATAGCATATAAACTAAATCACTTCATTAGTCCTCATAACTCAAACAAACATTTGCAAAAATTCCCCTTGTGCCCTCCACCCCACCTGACGACAACCACAAGGAAAAAAGGAAAAATTCTTCTAGCTTCACCAAGTTTTGGCCATTCTAAGCTACCACCAAGGGTTTTCAAGGGCTCCTAAGCATCTTCTTAACATCTTTAAGGCTTGTAGTTGAGGGAGTTTCCATATATATGCATTCAAAGTTTATGTTCAAGAATTCTATTTTCTTAAATTGTTAATATTATCTTGTATAATGCTCAAATCTTGTATAATAATGAGTTTATATGTTGTAGAGAATATGTTTGTGTAGTATAATAGCTTGTGTATGGTTTTATTGCAAATATTCAAATGGAGAAGACAATGAATAATGCTTTTCTAGGGTTTTACATAAAATTTGCTATTGAGATTGATTTGATGCTACCTATAGATGTTAGAGGTGATGTTGAACATAGATTAATGATTGATTGTGGTTATTTGGCTCGAAACTTGGGTAAAATGCTAAAAATGGCCCATTTTGTAAAGGGGTTTTGGGTTAAAAGTGAATCCAAGTAAGTTTGGGCATTATGGCTAGTGATTAATAGGTGAGGAGGTGCTAGAATTGTACTCGTTTCGTTTGGTTGAGCTTCGGTTAGGATACTTGTAGTGTAAATGCATAAAGAGAAAAATTCAGACTTTTCAGGTAATTGTGATTTCAAGGTCCTAAGTGGTGTCATTAAGTGTCAATAGGAATGTAGTATAGCATGGTTGCGTATCTTGAACTTCGTATTCCGTTTGGAAGCTAATTAGCCTTGGTGAACAAAGGGGTTTTTGGGTCAAACGTAAATCCGGGTGAATTTGATTATTATATTTGGTGTTCTTAGGGTAAATAGGTACTAAATGTGTTTTTCTAACTCTTGGTTGAGCTTCAATTAAGATACTTGTAGTACAAACGCAAAGGGATAATTAGGGCTTTTGTGGCTAATACGGGTTAATGAATGATTTCAAGGGTACTAAGTGTGCCATAATGTGTAACTAGAAGATTAGAATAGTTAGTTTATGAATCTTGAGCCTTAGCCTTCAGTTTGGAGTTAAATGACTTAGAATAACAAAAGGGAAAAATGCGGGAATTGGGTGTTTTGGCACATGTATTGTCAAGTACTTGCTTGTTAGGTATTTGAATGCATTTTAGAGTATATTTGAGCTTTTTGTAGAGTTTCGTGAAAAAAAAATATGTTGATGACCCTTTTGTGCACGTATGGTTATTTTCATATTTAATGCTTATATCTTGTTCTAATATTTATATTGCTTGTATTTTGTTAAAGATCAAGTTCTAATAGACATTGTATGCTAAGTGAGTAGGACTATAAGGATAGCTCATCTAGTTATATGATTATTAATTATTGTAATTAAAAGTAAGTGAAATTTATAACTTATAATCTTAACTTAATGGTATTTGATGCTTTTAATATCTTCTATGCTGTCTAATGTTATGGTAAGGTGAACTTTGTAGTTCAATTGTGTGTGGGATATGAACTTATATGAATAAGTGATTATAAATTTAGCTCCTATTGTTGTAGGGTTGAGTTCAGTAAGAGTTGAGTTGGAATTGATATAGTTAATTGCTAAACTTATATGAACACCTTAAGGTTACATATTCAAGCTAATTCGGGAAAGTTGAAGTAATCGGAGTTATTCTATTACGTGCTTGGCTTAATTCCAAGCGAGGGAGTCTTCATTCTTATGTGCATAATAGTTTATTTTCTTGTACATGGATTATGTGATTTAGTATAATTGTTAAAGTATTATGTGTGGGGGCAACCTACTTTGTTGTCCCTCGATCATGTGTTTATTGGTTTATCCTATTGTTATTATTTTGAGTGCATTACATCTTGGTTGCGCAACCATTTGGGCATGGTAGTATCGTGGAAGCTGGGCGATATCAGGCTTGCCGGTATACCTCAGCTACCATGGTTGCCCAGTCCCTCTCTCGCTTGGGATGTCACCCAGGGAGAGTTGGTGTGATACCCTGAACCCGACACATAGTGATTAGTTCTATTTGCATATAATTAGGTTTTATCTTGAATGCTAACATAAAATATGTGTTTATTTTAAATGAAATACTTTCATTTTTAGCATTATATTTTTAATTCATCAAAATATGCGAATAATAGTTAAATTAATTATTTGGAATTAATATTAATTATCTTATTATTTTTAATATTTGGTTTCATTTCCTTGAACTTATTTACTTTGCTTTCAATTAAATGATGCTCCGAGCATGGAGACTAAAATATTCTATTTCTTTTCCTGTATTACTTATTTTTCTTATATTCCATATCATTTATATAATCGTTCGATCATCATACTACGTGCATAGCATATCGGGAGAGCGAGATACAAAAATATTTAGTATCCCCAATGAATAGTGATTTCAGCTTTTAAATTAAACAATCAATGATCCATTTAGCTTGTATTTGACCCATAAAACCCACCCAAAT
Organism: Ehretia macrophylla; assembly: GCA_037974665.1. Classification (NCBI taxonomy): domain Eukaryota; kingdom Viridiplantae; phylum Streptophyta; class Magnoliopsida; order Boraginales; family Ehretiaceae; genus Ehretia; species Ehretia macrophylla. The sequence continues at coordinate 5,057,980 of CM075766.1, forward strand.
ACCAAGCCTTTTGACCTTGACACCTTTGACCCCTTTGACCCTTTTATTTGTCATCCTTATAAGCCAAAAGAGGAAAAAACAAAGCAAAGACAAAAAAAAAACAGGGGCAAACTCGTGGGGAAGGAAAAAGAAAAGAAATGGAAAATTTTTCATGCAATCTTCAAAAATTGGCCCTTGAGCTTGTGTTAGGAGTTGTTTAAAGCTTTCATGAGTCTTCTTCAAGCTTCTTCAACAATCAATGTTAGAGATTTCATACCTATTTGTGCATTTGAATATATTTTGTTTAAACTTTAATTTCTTGCAAATGTTCATATAATGCTATTTAATTCGTTTTGATGCTTGAAATGTCTTCTATGATGATAGTAGAACATGTTTCTATAGTTTTTTAGCAAAGTTTATGGCTAGGAACTGAAAATGCAATTTAGTAATGAATAGTAAAACATGAATAGTAAACCCTTGTATTTTTGGATTTTCGATCCGAATTGCGATTTCTTAATTAGGTTAGGTGCCATTAATGATAGAAAGATTAATTATGAAATAAAAACGGATTACCCTTTGTTAAAATTGAGAATTAGACAAAGAAACATGAAGGGGCCGTTTGACCAAGTGTTGACCGTGCTTGAATTGAGTTGGGGGTTTTGCTATTAAGGGCATGAAAGCACTTTTGGCGCTGTTATGGTGTTGATTGAGCGACCAGTTAGCATAGTTGTAGTTCAAATGCAGTAGGTGGACTTTCGGGCTTCGGTTGGGAAAGTGAAGTTTCGTGAAATAGAAATGTGCCTTGTAGTACCTAAGTGAATGTAGTGAAATCGGTTTCTTAATCCTGTAGCTCGTTTGCTCATAATTGCCTTTAGAAGTTAGGGATTGAATAGTGATATTTGTCGTTTTTGTGTTTGAACTGCTATTGCTTGTTTGATTGATGTTATTGTTGATATTAATGATAATCATGCTTGAAAAGTTAATTGAATGCTAATATCGATTGTAAATGCTTGATATCTCGTATATTGCCACTAATCTACACTTTCGTGCTATCGCTCGTTTATTGCTTGTATCTCATATTGCATTGCATAGTATCAGGCGCGTGAGTGATGGGCCTCTCTGGGCAGTCTCGGGCTACCAGGGTTGGTTTGCTCTAGCTCCGTGTCCTATTCCCATTCTCGCTAGGGGTGCCGCCCTGGGAGATTTGGGTCGTAGATGTGTTGGGGTACATCCGGAATACACCCAGTGGATGTTATAAGGTGGTTGCGCGCTTATTGTCATCGTTGTCAGCATCAAGCTCGAGATTGATGTTTTGCTCGTGAAGTGGTACATTGCTCGTATGAGTGAACCATAGCCTTCAAAGTGTGGTATAGCTTTGATGAGTTGTGTTAATGTTTTCTTTAGTTGTTTATTGTATTGTTGTTTATTTTGATTGTTGTTCTTATCGGATATATTGCTTAGCTATCTTATTTGCATTGCACGACTTTCTTTCTCTCTACTTCGATATCTGTCTCGCCCTCACTAAGTATACGTGTTGTGTATACTCACTCCTCACCACCACATTTCAGGAAATACCATGTTAGCTGGAAAGTTCGTGGTTATGTGATAGATCGTGCTTGAAGAGTTGCCTTACGTGCTATGTGGCTTGAGTTGTCAAAGATACAGAGATGTATATTTTCATGATGTATTTAGTGTTAAAAGTTATGTAATTAACTTAACTAGGTTTATTAGAATGATATGATAGTCTATTTTATGCAATAGGTTAGTATAGTTCAATTGCCAAGCATGAATGTACTTGTCAAAGATGAGAAGAGATATGTTAGCTTTTAAACTGGAAATGTATATTTACTTGTGTTCGCTTGTTGAGAACCAAGGTTCGGATGGCCTTGAGGTGTTTGAATGGTTGGACACGGTGCTGGTCCACTTATATGCTATTGCAAGTTTTGCATTTTGCCTAGAAACAGGGAAGACTCCGTCCGTCTTTCCCTAAATTTTATGCCCGGGTTTGAAAATTGGGTTGCGATTAGATTGATTGATAGAACTTCCGGTCTCGAGAGGGATCGGGGTGTTACAAGTGGTATCAGAGCTTATTTAGCTCATAAGCTGGGACAGGGTCCTCGATCTGGTGGGTAGTGATCCTTGAATGTGTGCTTGTTAAGTGTGTCTTGAAAGTGTGTGCCTGTATGTGAGATCGTGTGTCTTGACTTGAATGTGTGCACCTATGTGATATAGTTATGTGTTATGTGCTAAATGTGTGCAAAGTGAAGTGAAGTTGCATTGAATCGACCTTGTGAATCGAATCGACCTCGTGAATTGTTAATTGCTTGAATTATTGCTTGTAATGTGTGTATTGGAATGTCTTGAATTGGTTATGCCGTGATTTGAATTGATTACGTTGTGCTTGACTTGATTGTCGTGCTTGAGTGACTTTGTTGAATAAACTGTTTTATAAACTGTTTTGCAAACTTGCTTGCATAATAGATTAAGGCATATACGTATAAATGTGATATCTTGGCATTCATACATGTCCTATTGAAATGGTAAGAAAGACTTCATCCTCCCCTGAAGAGAAGTGGTTAGTAGTAGGCCCTCCAAGTTATATGGATTGACGGGAATGAGCAATATTTGACTAGCCTTTATTTGGGAGTTGGTGTTTGCTTTTGGAGCTCAGTTATTGGCGAATCTCTAAGGTCCTCCTCTGTGCTTAACAGTTGTAAAAGAATATCTTTCTTTTGGGGTTCTATTTGGTTATTCTCTAGAGCATTCTTTGATTTTCTTATTGGGTATTCTTTGGAAACTTTTGTTGGCACTTCTCGGTGAACTTGGCTATTGGGATCTCAATCGGACTTACTGTATGGTATTATCTATGGCATATATGTCTCGGTCTTTATTGTTATTGGAGCATTGTTTCGGGTAATTTCTTTAGTGTTCCTCAGTAGGTTTGGTATTTGGAATTCCTATCATACTTATTGTATAGTACTACTTACGGTATTCTGTGGAATTCTTAGTGGGCATTCTATTAGTATTTTCCTTGATGGCACTTATTGGAAGTCTTACACTTGGAATCTTGTTCAGACTTATTATCTCACATTGCTTACGGTTAGCTGTGGAATACTTTGGGTTTTCTTGGTGGTAAGTAGTATAAAGTTTGCACTCGGCAAATGATGATGAAATCTTGGAGTTTGGTCTTATATGTGCTGCATCTACTCTGGCTATCTTTTGACTTCCTTATTTGATACTTGTTGGACTTCTATTGGAGATTCGTATATAGAATATTCCTTCGATATTCTTCTTGTTAATAATATGTGGAATTAGTAATATTTACAGTATCTCTGCTTTAGTCTTTATTGGTATCTTCTCGGCACTCTTAGCAGGGAATTCTTCTATTGTATTCTTGACCAGCGGAATTCTTATTTGAATTTCAAGATGGTATCTTCATTTGAGCCTTTATTTGGCCTTATTGCTTTGGAGTTTGCAGTCAGCACTATTGGGGGTTTCTTAGTAGGGTATTCTTCGAGCGTTCTTATTCAGGATCTTGCTCAGTAAACGATGAAGGGTAGTCGGAGTTGAACTTTAGTGGATGTTGAATTCTATTGGAAGAAGAATTGCGAGGACACAATTGTTTTAAGGGGAGAAGGATGTGATACCCTGAACCCGACACATAGTGATTAGTTCTATTTGCATATAATTAGGTTTTATCTTGAATGTTAACATAAAATATGTGTTTATTTTAAATGAAATACTTTCATTTTTAGCATTATATTTTTAATTCATCAAAATATGCGAATAATAGTTAAATTAATTATTTGGAATGAATATCAATTATCTTATTATTTTAAATATTTGGTTTTATTTCCTTGAACTTATTTACTTTGCTTTCAATTAAATGAATAAAGTAGCTCCGAGCCCGAAGACTAAAATATTCTGTTTCTTTTCCTGCATTACTTATTTTTCTTATATTCCATATCATTTATATAATCGTTCGATCATCGTACTACGTGCATAGCATATCGGGAGAGCGAGATACAAAAATATTTAGTATCCCCAATGAATAGTGATTTCAGCTTTTAAATTAAACAATCAATGATCTATTTAGCTTGTATTTGACCCATAAAACCCACCCAAATACCCAAGCCTTTTGACCTTGACACCTTTGACCCCTTTGACCCTTTTATTTGTCATCCTTATAAGCCAAAAGAGGAAAAAAAAGCAAAGCAAAGACAAAAAAAAAAAAAAACAGGGGCAAACCCGTGGGGAAGGAAAAAGAAAAGAAATGGAAAAATTTTCATGCAATCTTCAAAAATTGGCCCTTGAGCTTGTGTTAGGAGTTGTTTAAAGCTTTCATGAGTCTTCTTCAAGCTTCTTCAACAATCAATGTGAGGAATTTCATACCTATTTGTGCATTTGAATATATTTTGTTTAAACTTTAATTTCTTGCAAATGTTCATATAATGCTATTTAATTCGTTTTGATGCTTGAAATGTCTTCTATGATGATAGTAGAACATGTTTCTATAGTTTTTTTAGCAAAGTTTATGGCTAGGAACTGAAAATGCAATTTAGAAAGATAATGAATAGTAAAATATGAATAGTAAACCCTTGTATTTTTGGATTTTTGATCTGAATTGCGATTTCTTAATTAGGTTAGGTGCCATTAATGATAGAAAGATTAATTATGAAATAAAAACGGATTACCCTTTGTTAAAATTGAGAATTAGACAAAGAAACGTAAAGGGGCCGTTTGACCAAGTGTTGACCGTGCTCGAATTAAGTTGGGGGTTTTGCTATTGAGGGCATGGAAGCACTTTTGGTGCTGTTATGGCGTTGATTGAGCGACCGGTTGGCATAGTTGTAGTTCAAACGCAGTAGGTGGACTTTTGGGCTTCGGTTGGGAAAGTGAAGTTTCGTGAAATAGAAACGTGCCTTGTAGTACCTAAGTGAATGTAGTGAAATCGGTTTCTTAATCCTGTAGCTCGTTTGCTCATAATTGCCTTTAAAAGTTAGGGATTGAATAGTGATATTTGTCGTTTTTGTGTTTGAACTGCTATTACTTGTTTGATTGATGTTATTGTTGATATTAATGATAATCATGCTTGAAAAGTTAATTGAATGCTAATATTGATTCTAAATGATTGATATCTTGTATATCGCCACTAATCTACACTTTCGTGCTATCGCTCGTTTATTGCTTGTATCTCGTATTGCATTGCATAGTGTCAGGCGCGTGAGTGATGGGCCTCTCTGGGCAGTCTTGGGCTGCCAGGGTTGGTTTTCTCTAGCTCCGTGTCCTATTCCCATTCTCGTTAAGGGTGCCGCCCTGGGAGATTTGGGTCGTAGATGTGTCGGGGTATATCCGGAGTACACCCAGTGGATGTTATAAGGTGGTTGCACGCTTATTGTCATCGTTGTCAGCATCAAGCTTGAGATTGATGTTTTGCTCGTGAAGTGGTACATTGCTCGTATGAGTGAACCATAGCCTTCAAAGTGTAGTATAGTTTTGATGGGTTGTGTTAATGTTTTTTTTAGTTGTTTATTGTATTGTTGTTTATTTTGATTAATGTTCTTATCAGATATATTGCTTAACTGTCTTATTTGCAATGCACGACTTTCTTTCTCTCCACTTCGATATCTGTCTCGCCCTCACTGAGTATACGTGTTGTGTATACTCACTTCTCACCACCACATTTCAGGAAATACCATGTTAGCTGGAAAGTTCGTGGTTATGTGATAGATCGTGCTTGAAGAGTTGCCTTGCGTGCTATGTGGCTTGAGTTGTCAAAGATGCAAAGATGTATATTTTCATGTAATGTATGTATTTAGTGTTAAAAGTTATGTAATTAACTTAACTAGGTTTATTAGAATGGTATGATAGTCTATTTTATGCAATAGGTTAGTATAGTTCAATTGCCAAGCATGAATGTACTTGTCAAAGATGAGAAGAGATAGGTTAGCTTTTAAACTAGAAATGTATATTTACTTGTGTTCGCTTGTTGAGAACCAAGGTTCGGATGGCCTTGAGGTGTTTGAATGGTTGGACACGTGCTAGTCCACTTATATGCTATTGCAAGTTTTGCATTTTGCCTAGAAACATGGAAGACTCCGTCCGTCTTTCCCTAAATTTTATGCCCGGGTTTGGAAATTGGGTTGCGATTAGATTGATTGATAGAACTTCCGGTCTCGAGAGAGATCGGGGTGTTACAGTTGGTCGTAGGATTTTGGGGTACATCCGGAGTACACCTAACTTGGAGTTATAAGGGAATGCCGACTTATCGTTATGAGTGACATTATTCTTTGGGATTTCTGTTCGTGACTCGTAGATCATGGTTCGAGAATTGGATTAATCAGGATCATCGAGATATATCCTTTTTAATGTGTGGTATTTTATTAGATTCTTGTGTTTATTGTTGTATATTACATGTATTTGTTGCACTGCATGAACCCCGTTATACTGTTCCCGTTTCCCCTCCCTCGTTGGGCATATGTATTTGGTACGCTCACCCTCGTTGCTAACAATTTCAGGTAAGGCAGGTTCAGCTTCCCTTGAACCTGCAGAGGACAGGACCCATGAAACTCCATGACTACATGTTACCTTGCTGCTAGCTTTGTGGACGTTGTGTATGCTTCGTGGGCCTTAGCGCCAAGTAGATGATAGTTGTTTATAGTCTATTTAGTGGCCTATAGTCCTGTATATATTCTCGGCGTTTTTGAATGTTGTAAAGTGTTGTAAGTTTAGCCAACATGTTGGCAGGATTGTAAACGGCTGTAATAACTTAAAGTACTTTCGTTACTTGTCTTTCATGCATGCTTGTGTGTGGTAAGTAGGTGGTTGTCGATCTTTAACTACAAGAAGGGTTTATAGACAAGGTTAGAGTGGTTTGATAAGTAATTTTATTACATAGTATTTCAATGGTTGAATCCCACGCATGCTTGTGTGTTTATCGTGTTTTAAGTATAAGGCTCGGATGGCCTTGAGACGGGACATAATTGGATAGTTGGAGTTGGAGTTGCAGGAGATTGTTGGATTATGGCTTTATGATTGTATTTTGTTGTTCGCAGGATATCGGTTAGTCCTATAAACAAGGAAGACTCCATCCATTTTTCTTTGTTTTCATGACTTGGGATTTGGATCGGGTTGTGTATAGTGGATTTTTTTAGAGCTCTTATTTCCGTGAGGGAACAGGGTGTTACATTTGGTATCAGAGTTTAGATGCTCTTAGCCGCAACAGGGTCCTCGGTCTGTCGGGTAAAAAACCTCGAGTGTATGCATGTGAAGTGAGTTTTGAATAAGTATATGCCTCCATGTGGGTTTGTGTTTACTTGAGTAAAATGTGTTCAAGTATTATATTTGTGTGAAATAGAAAGATTAGGTGATATGTATAACTATGGGATTATGTATGATTTAAATGGAAATGTGATTCTACGTGAATTGTTTATGGGAAATATGAAAATTGTGTTCAATATACAAATATGTGACTATGTGTACTTGAGTGGTTTTGATCGGAATGTACACCAATGTGACTATGTGTTCTAATGTGCCTTGACCATGTATGAGTGGTATTTATAAAAGTGTACAATGAATAAATGCAATAGATATACTTTTTAATTATCTATGTTACTTACCTTAGTTTCTATTAAGAAAACTTGCACTTTAGTCACTGACTTAGGTAATTATATAGAATAAAGTAGATGTTAAGTAAAATGAATGTTAACTGCTTACGATATAATTAGTAGTTGCATAATGAGTTGGTATATCAACTATGTATCAGTGTTAGTTATTTAATGTGTGAAAAGTACATTTAATATGTTTGAGCATAACAAGGATGCTTAAGTGATTTTCAAAGCATACATATACTACCCCTTTAAACTGGTAAGAAATCTCTTCCCCTATAGAAAGATGGCCAGCAGTGGATTATGAGGACATCAAGGTTGCTAAGAATGTTCCAGATTCAATGCAAGTGCCAGTTGGTCCAGTGACAAGAGCTCACGCTAAAAGGTTCAAGGAAGAGCTGAATAATTTGGTTGAGAAAGTTCTACAACAAGAGGAAAGTGTGTTGGCTAGTAGAGATAGAAGAAAGGCTGGTATTACTCCTCCAAGTAGATCCACAAGAAAGCCAACTAGGCGTCCACATTCATTGAACCTTTTGGATGAATTTTCCAGCAAATATTCAAGTCAAGATTCTATCTTCAAGATTCAAGAACTTCAAGATTCTTCAAGAAGTTTCAAGAAGATTTGAAGATTTAGTCAAGATTTGATTTCTTTGTAATTTTATCCTAGTTTTAGTTTAATTTCCTATGGACGAATTTAGGTGTTCAAACTAGGAGAGAGACTTTCTTGGGCTATAAGATTAGGTGTTCACACTAGAAAGGAACTTTTCTTGGGCTGCAAGTTTGCTTCCTTTTTAGTTACTATTCATGTTACTATTCATATGAATAGTAAATAGGAGTCTTTTCTTGGTCTTCAAGTTTGTTTCCTTTGACCTAGTTACTATTCACGTTTTTCCTACTTGAGCTAGGGTTTAAGAGTCATTTTCCAAGCAGGATACTTATTTGTTATTGCCTATATAAGGCACTTTTTGTGATAATAAAGTTAGACAATTCTGAAATTAAATCTGTGAGATTATTCTCCTTAAGTTTTCAAGAACTTTTCGAACTTATCAAGATTATTCTTGTGGCGTTCATCTTTGACTTATCAAACGAGATTTCCGTCCTCGTTTGTGGCGTCCTCAACTATACCAAGGTTCTAGCTTTGCTAAGCATTGGGTCGGGGTTCCATCCATTCCTGAAAGGTCTTGGGTTTGTTTTACCAATCTTGGTGTTTGGTCTGGGCACATGTTGACCAGGTTCGTATCAGTTGGTAATCAGAGCTTAGGTTTATCAGGTTTGCCTATCCTTTTCTTGTTTTTCTTGGTTAATTCCTTGAGTCTAGGTCTAGGTTTTAATTCCTTTCTTCGTTCTTGATTGTGTCATGCTTCCAATTCATTTTCTTGGTTGTGTCTTGATTCCGTTCTTGTTCTTTTAATTTCGTGTCTTGAGTCTTGTTCTCCGTTTCTTGAGTCTTGTCTTCAATTTTGTTTTCTTGCTTTCAATTTCGTTTCTTGTTAAGCTTTCAATTGGCCAAACCCTAGAATCTTGAATTAGGGTTTCTTGTGTTTCTAAATTCGAAGTCTTGGTTACTTTCTCATTGTCTTTGTTTCTGAAAATCAAGAAAAGAACATCAAGAAAGAAAAGAAACTTCAAGGAAAGAAAAAAAAAATTCGGAGCTGAAAAAAAAAAAAAGGCAAAACAGTGAACAGTAAAAAACTTGTTTTTGTTGAATTAGCCTTCGTAGCCAAGTTTTTCTGAAGGGAAACGACGTTCTGAGCATAACCCATAGTTCAACTATGGGCACCACCATCTTAGGGCCAAATTCCAACGTTTGCTATGAGTTTTGGGCATTTTTGTGTTTTAGAACAGGGTTTTTGCAACTTTCCTTATTTCTCTAGGTTTCCTTCTTTGAGTTTTATTCAAGTTTCTTTCTCTAACCTTGTTTCCAGAGTCTTAGAGGTCTAAAAAAAAAATCATCAAATTTCGAAAAAAAAAGTAATACGCTGCTTTAGTGCCTATCTTGGTACTCTTGATTAGTTCTAGGGAACTTGAAGGAGAATACGAGAGGAAAAAGGCAGAGTGCGTGAGATTAATAGAGGGTAAAAGCCAAATTGAGTTGAGTGAAACACGTGAGGGAGTGAAAATTAATCATGTCTCAAAATCAAGCAGACAACATTAATGAAGGTGTTCAACAACCCGTTGGACAGAACTTACAGATGCAGGCATTGATGGGAGAGATGAGACGAATGATAAGGGCTGAATTGGAGCAGATTCATGAGAGGTTGGATAGGGTAGAACAGAGGCCGGAAAGGGTGCAACCACAAGTTGCTTCGAATGTACCCAGGAGGAACAGAATGCGGCAAAGAGTGGAAGATGTTGAAGATGTGGATGAGATCGATGAGGAAGGTTTAGATGAAGAGTTTGACAGAATTTCAGTGCGCAGCAATAGGCGACATGGTCGGGATAGAGATGCTAGGGATCGTGTTGATCGTGTTGATAACAACTTAGGAAGCATCAAGATGAAGATTCCTGCGTTTCAAGGAAGGAGTGATCCGGAAGCCTATCTTGAGTGGGAAAAGAAGATTGAGTTGGTGTTTGATTGCCACAACTATTCTGAGTTGAAAAAGGTAAAGCTTGCTGCAATTGAATTTACTGATTATGCTATTGTGTGGTGGGATCAATTGTGTCTCAATAAGAGGCGGAATGGAGAACATCATGTGGAAACTTGGGATGAGATGAAGGGAGTGATGAGGAGGCGATTTGTACCCAGTCATTACTACAGGGACTTATACCTCAAGCTGCAAGGACTTCATCAAGGTAATAAAAGTGTGGATGATTATTACAAAGAGATGGAGATGGCTATGATTAGAGCCAATGTAGAGGAAGATCGAGAGGCAACAATGGCTAGGTTTCTGAATGGGCTGAATCGAGAAATTGCCAACACCATTGAGTGCATCATTATGTTGAGTTAGAAGATTTGGTGCATATGGCAATTAAGGTGGAGAAGCAATTGAAGAGGGGTAGTTCACGACCAAGACCAGCCCTACAACACTCAAGTGCATCACCTTGGAGGTCGAGCTACCCAAGAAAGGAGGGTAGTTCGTCTATTTCCAAGGTCAAGACCGAGCCCAAAACATCCACCCATGCCACGACTTCTCAAGGTAAAACAGCCCCTCCTACAACTCGTTCTAGTAATATTAAATGCTATAAATGTTAGGGACGAGGGCACATAGCTAGCCAATGTCCAAACAAGAGAGTAATGATAGTTTTAGAAAGTGGGGAGATTGAGTCTGAAGATGAAACGCAATCTGATGACATGCCAATACTAGAGGACACCGAAGTAGGTGAAGAAGAGGAATTTAGGGCAGATTATGGAGAGATGCTTGGATTAGTGGCACGACGAGCTTTGAGCTTGCAAGCTAAAGAGGAGGAAGAAGTAGTGCAACATGAGAACATCTTTCATACCCGCTGCCACGTGAAAGATAAGGTATATAGTGTTATTATTGATGGTGGTAGTTGTACTAACGTTGCTAGTGCTTCAATGGTTGACAAGCTAGGGCTCACAACAATTAAGCATCCACGTCGATACAAGCTGCAATGGTTGAACGATTGTGGTGAGGTAAGGGTTACAAAATAGGTTGTGGTACCGTTTTGCATTGGAAAATATGAGGATGAAGTGTTGTGTGATGTGGTACCGATGCATGCTGGACATCTTCTCTTGGGAAGACCATGCCAATTTGATCGACGTGTACAACATGATGGCTTCACCAACAAGTACTCATTCATGTTCAATCAACGGACAATCATTCTAGTTCCAATGACACCAAAACAAGTCTATGAGGATCAAGTGAGGTTACAAAAATTGAGTGATCAAAATAACTTGAGTGATCAAAAGAATTTGAGTGAGCAAAAGATTGAGAATGTGATGCGAACCAACCATCCACATTCATTGCACTTTTGGATGAATTTTCCAGCAAAGATTCAAGTCAAGATTCTATTTTCAAGATTCAAGAACTTCAAGATTCTTCAAGAAGTTTCAAGAAGATTTGAAGATTTAGTCAAGATTTGATTTCTTTGTAATTTTATCCTAGTTTTAGTTTTCAGTTTTAGTTTAATTTCCTATGGACGAATTTAGGTGTTCACATTAGGAGAGAGACTTTCTTGGACTACAAGATTAGGTGTTCACACTAGAAAGGAGCTTTTCTTGGGCTGCAAGTTTGCTTCCTTTTTAGTTACTATTCACGTCACTATTCACGTGAATAGTTAATAGGAGTCTTTTCTTGGTCTCCAAGTTTGTTTCCTTTGACCTAGTTACTATTCACGTTTTTCCTACTTGGGCTAGGGTTTAGGAGTCCTTTTCCAAGCAGGATACTTATTTGTTATTGCCTATATAAGACACTTTTTGTGATAATAAAGAGAGACAATTCTGAAATTAAATTGTGAGATTATTCTCCTTGAGTTCTCCAAGAGACTCTTTCGAACTTATCAAGGGATTCCTTGTGGCGTTCAACCTTGACTTATCAAGCGGATTTCCATCCCCGTTTGTGGTGTCTTCACCATACCAAGGTTCTTGCTTTTCTAAGCAACGGGTCGCGGTTTCCATCATATTCACCATACCAAGGTTCTTGTCTTGCTAGGCAAAGGGTCGCGGTTCCATCCATTCTTGAAAGATCTTGGGTTTGTTTTACCAATCTTGGTGTTGGGTCTTGGCACATGTTGACCAGGTTCGTATCAGTTGGTATCAGAGCTTAGGTTTATCAGGTTTGCCTATCATTTTCTTATTTTTCTTGGTTAATTCCTTGAGTCTAGGTCTAGGTTTTAATTCCTTTCTTCGTTCTTGATTGCGTCTTGCTTCCAATTCGTTTTCTTGGTTTTGTCTTGATTCCGTTCTTGTTCTTTTAATTTCGTGTCTTGAGTCTTGTTCTCCGTTTCTTGAGTCTTGTCTTCAATTTTGTTTTCTTGCTTTCAATTTCGTTTCTTGTTAAGCTTTCAATTGGCCAAACCCTAGAATCTTGAATTAGGGTTTCTTGTGTTTCTAAATTCGAAGTCTTGGTTACTTGCTCATTGTCTTTGTTTCTGAAAATCAAGAAAAGAAACTTCAAGAAAAGAAAAAACAAAAAGAAAAAAATTCGGAGCTGAAAAAAAAAAAAAAAAAAAAAGGCAAAACAGTGAACAGTAAAAACTTGTTTTTGTTGAATTAGTCTTCGTAGCCAAGCTTTTCTGAAGGGAAACGACGTTCTGAGCATAGCCCACAGGCTTGCTGTGGGCACCACCCTCTTAGGGCCAAATTCCAACGTTTTCTATGAGTTTTGGTCATTTTTGTGTTTTAGAATAGGGTTTTTGCAACTTTCCTTATTTTTCTAGGTTTCCTTCTTCGAGTTTTATTCAAGTTTCTTTCTCTAACCTAATTTCCAGAGTCTTAGAGGTCTGAAAAAAAAACAAAAAAAAAAAAAAAAAGTCAGATTCCAAAATTGATTATTACGCTGCTTGGTATTCTTGGTAAGTTCTAGGGGCTTGAAAGAGAATACGAGAGGAAAAAGGCAAAGTGTGTGAGATTATTAGAGGGTAAAAGCTAAAGTGAGTTGAGCGAAACACGTGAGGGAGTGAAATTCAATCATGGCTCATAATCAAGAGGATGACACAAAAGCAGAAGCTCAACAACCAGTTCTGAATTTACAGTTGCAAGCTTTTTTGGGAGAGATGAGACAGATGATGAGAGCTGAATTTGAACAAATACATGAGAGGTTTGAAAGAATATATAAGGTCGAGCCCGAGTTCAAACAATCCACCAATGCCACGACCTCCCAAGGTAAATCAGCTTCTACTATGACTCGATCTAGTGAGATTAGATGTTTTAAATGTCAGGGATGGGGACACATTGGAAGCCAATGCCCAAACAAGCAAGCATTGGTAGTCTTGGAGAGTGGTGAGATTGAGTCCAAAGACGAAATGCATTTTGATGACATTCCTATACTAGGAGACACCACGGAGGTTGAAGAAGAGTTTGGGGCAGATTATGGAGAGTTGCTTGGACTAGTGACCCGACGACCCTTAAGCTTGCAAGCTGAAGAAGAGGAAGAAGTAGTGCTACATGAGAACATCTTTCATACTCGCTGCCACGTGGAAGATAAGGTATGTAGTGTTATTATTGATGGTGGTAGTTGTACTAATATTGCTAGTGCTTCTATGGTTGAAAAGCTAGGGCTCAACACAGTTAAGCACCCACGTCCATACAAACTGCAGTGGCTGAATAATTGTGGTGAAGTAGGGGTTATAAAGCAGGTTGTTGTACCGTTTCGAATTGGAAAGTATAAAGATGAGGTATTGTGTGATGTGGTAACAATGCATGCTGGACATCTACTCTTAGGAAGACCGTGGCAATTTGATCGACGTGTGCAGCATGATGGCTTCACCAATAAGTGCACATTCATGTTCAATCAGCGGACAATCACTCTAGTTTCCATGACACCAAAAAAAGTTTATGAGAGTGAACAAAAGAATTTGAGAGAACAAAAGAATTTGAGTGGGCAAAAGATTGAGAGTGAAAAGAAAAAGAGCAAGGTCAAATCAGGAAAGGTAGAGAGGAAAGAAAAGAATTCAACCAATGAGGTAAAAACAGAGGAAAAGCAAAGAAATTTTTATGCAAAAGCAAGTGAGGTTAAGAGAGCTTTGATTTCAAAAAGGCCAATGATTATACTTATGTACAAAGAGGCTCTTTTAAACACTAACCAACTTTACTCTGCATTGCATAGTATTTCTTTCTTGCGGGATTTTGAGGAAGTGTTTCCTGCGGATGTACCACATGGTCTACCACCAAGGCTGGTCTTTGAACCTGGTGGATTTGAGGACAAATCCTTCTCAAGCGGGGGGGAATGATGCGAACCAACCATCCACATTCATTGCACTTTTGGATGAATTTTCCAGCAAAGATTCAAGTCAAGATTCTATTTTCAAGATTC